>OX463245.1:49401614-51905780 GCA_949820135.1 Sylvilagus floridanus
GTTTCTTATAGATTTTTTAAAAAAAATGTGAAATTTTTCCACACTATGTGTGTTGTTTCCATAGCTCTTCACTTCCTCCAGAAGCCTCCTTACATTAAAAAGCCTTACAGTTATCCTGCAAGGGACAGGAAGGTCTGATTTGCAGGATTTTTAGAGCATTAAAATAACTATCAGGCAGAAGAATCTTTCTTCTCGCCTAGGATTTCAGCCATGTGCGCGCTCTCTCTCTCCTTTTCTTTCTCTCTCTCTCTTCCTCTCTCTCTCTCTCTCTCTCTCTCTCTCTCTCTCTCTAGCCTGGGGCTTGAATTTGCATGTCTAATTCATTTACTCACCATATTTGAATTGGCCTGAACAGATGTAAATCGGGAAGGATGGGAAAAACTGCAGTCATCAACAATGATTAATCAGCTGTTGCAGGCAGTGTCTTAAGGAGACTGGTAGGAGGAGGCATGGAAACCAAAAGGCCGTGTGTTTAGAAGCCTAATTGTCACATCAAGCATCATTGTCCCCATGCAACAACCACCACCACCTTATACATCACTTCCTGTTTTATGCAGCTCAAAATCATAGACTGAAGATTTATTTTTAATATGTTGACTTTATTTCTGAGCAAAGCATCGGTCATGTGTGTATTTTTCCATAGTCCCACCTTGGAGCATTTATGTAGACATTGTAAATAAATTTTGTGCAAAAAGGACTGGAAAAATGAACTGTATTATTGCAATTTTTTTTGTAAAAGTAGCAGTTTGGTATGAGTTGGCATGCATACAAGATTTACTAAGTGGGATAAGCTAATTATACTTTTTGTTGTGGATAAACAAATGCTTGTTGATAGCCTTTTTCTATCAAGAAACCAAGGAGCTAATTATTAATAACAATCATTGCACACTGAGTCTCAGCCTTTCTGCCGGAAACAGTTGGGATTGTATAATAACGCCAAGCCCAGTTGTAGTCTTCGAGTGCAGTAATGAAATCTGAATCTAAAATAAAAACAAGATTATTTTTGTCATGCTGACTCTACTGCTTGAAAAATTTGTTTACTGCCCCCCAGATTTTTAGTGAGTAATGCAGAAAATATCAAAATTAATTTTAGCTCCCTGAGCCAGATGTGTGCTTGAAATTTTCACCCACAAAGTAAATAACTTAATAATCAACACTGATTTCTTGAAGCTGACTTAATGAACTCCTAATATCAGGAACTTTAGGGCCTAAAGGCGCTGAAGTAACTGCAGACTCAGATGAGATCCGAGGGAACTACTCATCTGCTAGCAGTGAGGCTATTCTTGCACATTAGGGTGAAGCTAAGAACAGAGTCAAGTCTTTTTCTAAGGATGTTACCTTGGATAAACAGTATACATTTATTAAGAAATTAACGACGTGAATTGAAGAGACCAGACTTCAAAATCTAATCTTGATAAATATACTCGATGCTCTCATTGGCTAAAACTGGCTATTAACCAATTTTCCAGAACAGCTGTACAAAATTTCTGCATGGCAGCCAGCTAAATGGTACAAAATAACATGTTTAAGCTGGAATAGCTTATAATTTTATCTAAATATAATTGCTGCTATAAAAAGTGCTTCCCCAAAGCTAAGGAAAATATACAAATATTTTAATTAAGGCAAATTTATCTTAAAAAATACACCTTTCAGCAGTGATTGCTTTGTAAACAAAGGATGGATGAGTTCAGAGGAGCGCGCCTTCCACGCAAGGCTGACATTTCAGGCCCGTGTCACCCTATAAACCCGCCCTGAGCAATTCTATTTTCTATTGGAAAAGAGAAACCAGCTGTGGGGTGGCTTTACTAGGTGACGTGTGATTGACTGACTCACCTGCCGGGTCCGCTCACACTCTCACCTTTTGTTTATGGGGCCTTGTCTCTGAACACGTGGATGCGCAGGCCGAGCGGGGCGCCGCCGCCCGCAGCCTGCTCCCGCGGCGCCCTCCGCGCCCACCCCCGCCGCCACCCCCGCCCCATAGGTGGGATTGTTTAAATTTCCCATGTTGACCCTGTGGCAATTCTTCAGCCGCAGAAATAGCCTACGCTAGTGAAGTCATTCTTTTTTGATGGGTGGTTACTAGCAGTTAACAGCCATTTATTTACTTTTAAAAATAATAATAAACTTTATAAACTAACCGTTCCTTTGCTCCTCCTCCCCAGTCCATGCCCGGGTGAGTTGGTTATTTTCAGCCTTTATTTTTAAGGAGGCGCTCGCCGAATGGGGGAGGGACAGACAGAGGGGAGTGGGGGCGGGGGGCAGCTGGTGGGGAGGGAGGGGCGGGCGCTAGGGTCGGGGGGCGGTCCAAGTGCAGGGGCGTCAGGGAATATGGAGACTATAAAGACCCGCAGGCTCTGAAGCCCAGGAACTGGGAGGGGGGGACCCCACGGCTGGAGCTTCCACGCGTCCCCCCGCGCCGGGCGCGAGGGCCTCGCCGCGGTTTCTTTCTTCCCGGGCTTCAGCACCCTCCCCCCGAATGCTATTTCAGCTTTTCCTCTTGTAAATTTCAGAGCCAGCTCCGAGGTTATTGAGGACACTTATCCGAAGCAGGGAAATAATAGAGGTGCTGAGAGTGTTTTTGATGTTTCTTAAAAGGCAAAAACAAAACGCCCTCCTCTAAACAAGGGCACTCAATTGTACCTGCTTTTTATTTTTATTTGGGGAAGGGAGGTTGGGGGGTGGGGGGAGGGCTGGGCAGAGGAGACGACCTCTTAGCACGATTTAAACATTTTTTTTAAAAAAATAAAAAATATTTTACCCTATCATATTTAATCAGCTGTAATTATAACACATTCAAAATGAATAATATGCCTTGACAGTATTTTTATTGTTATTGTTCATTGCATGATGTTCGACTGCTTTAGAAGCACAGGAAAGAGAAGTAAACGCGCTACAAATGGGGAATTACCCTCGTTTAGCATTAAAATTCATTTAGATAAAATTGCCACAAACATTTAAATGGGAAGATTAGTTCCCCCTCACGCCTTATTGCACTCGCTCAATGGTTCCGTTAAGAACATTTTACACGTTGGAAATTCCGTCTTCTCAGACGGCTTGCTGTTTCCTAGTTACCCACATTCAAAGCACAGGCAGCAGCAAAGGCAGCCGCGGCAGCAGCAGGGGAAAAAAAAAAGTTTTGGCAACTGCTCGGCAATTCATCCGCGGGCCGCCCGGCTCCCCCGCCCCCGCCGCCTTCCCCTCCATTATGTAATTTGCGGAGCCCTGTCCTCGAGGAAACAAGTTGCTTAGTGACATAGGATTTCTCCGTTACTGTTAAATTACAAAGAAATATCGGAAAGCCAGCGCTGCCGCCGCCTCTGCGCGGATCCGGGGCTGGGTCTGCAAGCGCTCAGTGTCCCCCGTCTGCGGCACCCGAGGCCACAAGGCGCATGATTGGACTTTCTCTCCTGCCAGGACTTTTCCCGGAAACTCGCCGCCGCTTCTGGCTCGTGCTGCACGGGAAACGTGTGCGAGAATGAGTTTGAAAAGTGCGTGCAGCGCCCGGTGTCTCCCTCCCCTCCCCCTGCCCGCCCTCCCCGCCCCCGCCCTGCGCAGCGCCGCCGAGGAGGAAAGTCAGCTTCGACTGCCACCTTTTGGGGATTTGGAAAAATGACTCGGTAGGACCCGCAGGGAGGCGGAGGCGGAGGCGCGCGGGGTGGGGGGAACCCCCTGATTATCCTGTGTCGGAACTGGCTCCCTTAATCTGATGCTTAAATATTTGATGTGGAAAAATTACCCATAAAATTAGTTACTAACAATTTCAAATTGAAATCACTTATCGAATTATAAACGCATTAAAGCTGTATGGATGGTATTAGGAGTTTCTCGGGAGGCGGCGGGTGTCTCCTTTGCAGGGAGCGGGGCTGACAGGGTTCGCCCCGGGGAGAGAGGCGCCCTCCGCCGAGTCCGGGGGGTGGGCTGGGCTGGGGGAGGGTAGCCCCGGGAGGGCGGCGCGGTAGCCCGGCGCGGGGCCGGGTGTGCGGCTCCGGCTCGCTCGGCCCGCGGGGGCGGGGAGGTGGGCGGGCAACAGCGGCGGTGCGAGGCTGCGACCCCGGGGCCCAGGCGCCTACCGGGAAACTTCGCCCTGAAGTCCAAAGGCTCGGAGAAGGAAAACACAAGCCCTCGCCGCCCCTCTTACCGCGCCCCGCGCGCGGCTCCCACGCGGCGCTCAGACTTGGCGAGCCGAGTTCCTGGCGTGGGCAGCGCCCTCCAGGTCTGCGGGCCGGGGGCAGGAGGGAAGATGTCCGCGATCCCGGGCCGGGCCAGGCCGGGCCGTGCGACTGCAGGGAGCATCCCGCGGGCAGCTGCGCGGAGCTCCGGCCAGGACGCAGCTACCCCTGGGTCCCGTAGTGCACAGGGTCCGGCCTGGGCCCAGTGCGTGGATCGACGAGACTCTGCCCCGGGCCCAGAGCACGGAGGGGCTGCTCGGGCGCCTGCAGTAGCCTCCCACGTCTTGCTCACTCCCGACTGAAAGACGAGCTGGGACGCGGTCGGTTTTGTGTCTGGTTGCCGAAAAGGCCGGGGTGTGGACGGAAAGGTGTGGAGAGACACCTCCAAGGGGGTGTCTTTCCCTCGGAAGCGCTCGGCGTGCTTTGTGCTGGACTCTGCCACGTCTGTCCGGATTCCTGAGGCCCACGCAGGCCCTGGGAGCGTGCCCCTGAGAGCCTGGGCACCGGAGGGCACCTGGAGCTCGGGCAGGGCCCCCGGGGCGGGGGCGAGTGGGGGGACGCAGCAGGGAGCTCCGGGCCTCTCCCGGGCGCTTTAGGCCCGAACTCCCTGGGCTCACTAGTAAAGCTCCGCTAACTTTCCCCTCCTTTGGGATCCCGGGAGGCCCTCGCGGAGCTCCGGGGTAGGCGTTTGCACGCCGCAGGAGAACCTGGAACAGGATAGAGGGGGCGCTCCGCCTGGCCGGGCGTTCTCGCTGCACTCACTCCCTTCTCCGGTGACGCCGCGCACGCCTGGCTGCTGGGCGTCCCGAAGCCCTTAGGGTGGCCACGGTGCACCCTCTCCACGAGGCTGGGAATCCCAGGGCCCAGCAAGGGGCAGGGAGGGAGGGAGGGAGGGTGGAGGGCCTGGGCCCGAGCTGGGGGCTGCCGGAAGGGCGGGGGAGGTCCCCTTTCCGCGCAATCCTCCAGCCAGCGCGTCTGAAACATTCTCTCCCAAGGCGGAGCTGAAAGGAAAAACAAACAACATATTGAGCAATCAGTTCGCCAATGTTTGAGCTTTAAAGCGTCTTTGCCCTAAAAAATGATACCCCGGGGGTCTCGGTAGGGACGTAGGGGAGCGTGTTGAGGGCCTTGGACCCGGCTGGCCGCGTCCCCGGGTCGCCCCTCCGCGCGCTGCCTGCTGCCCTCCCGGCGCGCTCGACCCAGGACGGGGAAACCCTGCCGGTAAAGCCCCGGAGGGAAAGGATTTACTTTTAAGCCAGTCTCCCATCGATCGGGTCGGTAATTCTTACCCCTGCCCACTCGCAGACACACTCACCTCTACCCTAAAGCATTAAGTTCATTACGCGAGGAATGATCTTAATCGCCAGGCGGAAAATGAGTCCCGGGACCTCGCGGATTGGGGAAGCAGTGAATAAAGTCACCTGCTTCCCGCCCGCTGGCCCGCTCTTGAGGCGGGTCCCACCTTGTGGCAGGGCGCGCCACGCGGGGGTCCCCAGCTCCAAGCCAAGGCGTGCCCGGCAGGGGTCAGGAGCCCTGTGTGCGCTCTCTCCGGGTTAGCGACCTCCAGGAAGGGGTGGGATTGCGCCGGCTGGCTCTCCCCCTCTCCTCCCATCTGCCTTTCCTCCTAGGCCTGCCTGGCACCTCAACACGTTCTTCCTCCCCCTCGCCCCAAAAGTGACAGGATCCCGAGCCTATGCCTCCCTCCAGCCCCTGACAGCCGCGGGTATCCTCGCAACGCTGGTTCGCGTCTCTGTACCTCGCCCACCTCTCTGGGCATGGGTGTCTGTGGGGGGGGGGTGTGGAAGCGGGGGCGGCTGCTCACCGGGACCCTCTTATAGCCACTTGGAAGGTACCCCGGGGTTTCAAAAAAAATAAAGAAAAAAAAAAGAAAAAGAAATAGATTCCTGGGTGGAGGGACGACCCCCGCGCCCTTGGAGAACTCCATCGCTGAAACCGGCGCGGCGGCAAACGCCCCTCACCGACGCCTGCTCCTACCCTTCGCCTTGGCACGGAGCAGCGTCTGGCACGGCGGGGAGATGGAGGCGAGCCACGCGCACCCGTCCCTTTACTGGCCGACCCGCCAGGCGCCAGTGTGTTGTGGAGACTCAGTTTCCACGGGACAAAGCGGGGGAAACACAACGCAGAGACTGTGTAAATGCGCGTTCTCCGCACCGCCCCCGCCCCCCATCTGAGTTTGGAGACGTGCGTTTGCAGGTAGCCCTAAACTGTGAACAGCCGGCTTTGTGTGTTATCTAGCGGGGGTGGGGGTGGAAGGGGAGGAGACTCCCACCGCCCGCTCCAGTCTTTAATGTCTGAAATAACGAAATGCCTGTGTGGCAGCTGCTGCTACAGCCAAAACTAACTCTTTGGAAGACGGAAAAGAGTGAAAGGCAAAGAAAGACTGTTCATTTTTTTTCCTTTGGTGCCGTTTGGGATGTCATCTGTTTCCTTGGCGACTGTGTTCAGCCCCCGGAGCCCCTGGGCTCCGGGATTGTTAGGGGGGAAAAAGCATGCTATTTCTGCACCGTCATTTATCACTGTCACCGCATAATGATTCCCCTTGCAGCCCCTTATTGATGTTTGTAATTGCATTATCTCATAAAGGAGGATGATCAATGAAACCAAGCCGTGCATTCTGGGGTCAGAGGAAGCCGAAGTACTGTTTGTCCCCTTTAATACAACAAGTACTCATTATCTTTAGGTCTGCATTCAAAAAATGATCTGATCTGGGGCTGACCCTGCCCGACGTCCCAACACTTTCTAAAACGCGGTTTGTGTAACCTTTTGCTTAAATGCTAAATCAAGTACCTGTCTTGCATTTCAACGAAACAAAATGCTGAAACTGAATGAGGAAAGCAGTTCTTCTTCTTTTCTTCTACTTCTTTTTTTTCCCCCTGGGAGGAGTGCGACCGTCGCAAGACGCATATTTAGTCTGTAAATGCTGAATGATGTAATCTAGAAAAAGCAACCCTCATCAACAGAGGACCTTATGAATGAAAAAATTGGGAGTGAGGAGAAGAAAGGTAGCTAGGAGCTTTTAACAAGGTCGGCACTAAAAGGGTCGAATAAAACCATTTCCGGTTTAATTAATAAGAGCTATAAACTGAAATAATTCCCCATGATTCTGCCCTTGCTTCTCCCTTTTTCAGTCATATCTCTTCGGTTTAGATGGATGACTTTTGTGCCTGCTTGATTCTCACAACAATAACTAAATCAGTTGCACACTCTGTATCTAAAATCATCTACAAACTCCAGCAAATAAAAACAAGTTCATTTGTCTATTAAGGCAAGTATTTAGTTGAGCAGAAATGTCCCAGTGACACTGAATGGAGTGCATGTAATCCCATGAAAATCAAGTCATCTTGTTACACTGACGTAAATGAAACAATACAAAGGAGGAAACGTCCAAGTGTAATTTTAAACTAAATGTATTATTGGACTGTCAAAGTGAAAACGTGAATGTTTGGCTGGGATGGGTGGGGGGAGGGCGAGAATGGACATCCACTTAGGTCACATCTGACTTACAGGTTCTGAAGAGAAGTGTGCATTCCAGATTTGGTTATCATCTTAATTTGTAGAAAGAGGAAGGATTGAGACAATTCTAACTCATTATTTCAACAAATTAGGGCAGATGACTCTTTCGAAGACAGAATTAAACAAGGAGTTTAGTTTAAACATTGAAAACCTCTATTACCAAAAAGAAAAGTTTCCAATCTTCTGAAGATGAAGTCCCCTATATTAATGAGACCACGAAGAAAGAAAGAAAGGGGAAAGGGAGGTAGGGAGATAAGGAAGAAGGAAGGGGTGGACAGGAAGGAAAGAGTAAGCTTTATTTTCAAAGTTCTAGACATTTTAAAATCAACAATATAATGTTTTAAATTGAAAGACCAACATGAAAAGCCTTCCCGTAGTTGAGAAAATGCGTGCTTAAATAAAAACGTGCTCCAATATTCTGACACCGTGACATAAAACCTTAAGGTGAGTGATAACAAAACAAAGGGCTAAAATATTCCCACCTGGAGAAAGAACTTTAATGATAAAGCTGAGAAAGTTTTAGCTGAGTTGAATCATCACATAATTTTTCAGCAGAGGGCAGATCCTTCTGAAAAGTATTATTTTCCAGGAATTCTGTCAAGTCACTTTGAAATAATACATGTTTTGTATTATTTCAATATTCCTGGAGTGTTCATTCTTTGAAAACGCTCAAACAGAAATGGAAACGCAGCGTCGCATACATTCAATATAAATGGTATCTTGTCGTTAACATAAAATATTAAAGGGAAAATAAAACTTTGGGCTTTGTCAGTTGAGATAGAATTTTTTTTTAGCATAATACTCTGATTTTCAAAACACACAAATGAAACCCCTTGATTTTAACCAATCAACTCAAGTCTTTCTCTTCTTTGGTTGGGGATCTGGAGTCGTATATGCTTTCTATTTTTAATATTTAGTATTATAGCCCACGGTTAAAATAATGAAAAATTAGTCTCGTTTCAGAAATTATTTATTTATGGAACGAACATGATTAAAACATAAACACACACACAAACTGCAGCTGCAACAGAAAAAAACTTGATTTACGATTATTAAATCTTTGATCGCCATGTTAATGTTTCTTTTTCTACCTTTCATTTGCATTTTAATCTATCGAATCTTTACAATTTTTCCTGCCTCCTATTTCAATGATTGATTACAGATCTGGAATAAGAAAAACCAGGGCTAGCTTTTCTTTTCCTTTCTTAGCTTTCTTTTTTCCCTCCTTTCCCCCTGGGTAGATTTCGGAAACTTTCTCTCAATGCTAATGTAGACAGCGCAAATTAATTCTGCTCTTTTTAAATGTCAGAGATATAAATAAAAAATGTTTTCTGTCCTAAACGTGAATATTTTCCCAGCCGCTTGTTTTCTGGTCGTAAAGGATCATCACAGCAAAACGCAATTAGCAGCGAAACACACACGCACGCGCGCGCGCACGCACACACGGCGGCGTGGATCTTCCGAAGGACGGGTTGTTACTGAGTTCAGAAAGGTGAGAAGTTCAGCGTCCCCGCCACTGCCAGTGGCCTCGCCGCGGTCTCTCTCGCACAGGTCTGGTCTTGAGCCCACAAACAAGCCTGGTGGGGGCTTGTTGCTGCTAAGTTGGTTTCTTGGGACCAGTAGTGTAAAAGACAAAAGGGGCACCCACTCAGGTCTGTTTTCTTTCCCAGCCTTCTCACTGCCCCTGGGTCGCTTCCTCGAACCTCGCACCCTCCCGTGCGCCCTCCCAGGGTTGCCCCAGCGTGGCGGATAAGACGGTCATTCCCGGGTCCGCGTCATTTTCCGCGCTGGAGTGAAAGCCAGTGCGGCGGTGGCTTGGGAAGGCGCCGGCCGGACGTCGACTGGGCTCCTTCTACCCGCCGGGGCTGAGGGCCCCTCGGGGCTTCGCCAAGCTCAGGCCAGGCCCAGACTGCGCCTCGCGCCTGCCTGGGGGTCGCGGCTGCGGAGGGAGAGGGTCACGGCGCGCGCAGGGGGCGAGCCCCAGGTGTGAGTTCAGGCTCACCCGCTCGCGCGCCTGGCTGCGAACCGCGAGGCTCGCCTCCCCCCACCCCCGCCCCCCTCTCCCGGGGTCAAGCAACCCTCGTGGGGTTTTTTAAGACCCGCAGTCCCCGGGGAGCCCGCGGAGGAGCAAGGACCGGCTTGTCAGGCGGGCCCAGGCTGCTCGCGCTCGCGTCCGCGGGAGGCGCGCTGTGCCCGGGTGCAGGGCGAGCCGGGAGAAGTGAGAAGCATGGGACCCTAGTGAATCCCTAGAGGGGCAGGCACGCGCACAGTCAGGAATCCGGGCGACGGCTGCCCTGGGCAGTCTTCCTCGACGAGACCCGCGCACTCTGCGCGCCCAGGGGCGTGCCCGGGCCCCCGCAGCCCGCGTGGCTCCCTTACATCCAGCGACCCCGGCTGGGGCTGCCGCGAGGGGGGCGATCTTCCTTCTCAGGGACGCACAAAGAGTTTGAAATAAAGAGAGGGGGAGGAAAGACATTTGATCTGGGCCGACCCTTTGTCTTGAAGCCGATTAGGCAGCCTCCAAATGGGAGGAAAAACAGAAAGTCTAGACAGGAAAACTTATTGTGTTCACAAAATATAAAAATGATCCGAACGGTCTGGTACCTCCGGGGGTGAAGATAGATCCTTGTAGACGGGTGGGAAGACAAGACTGGGAAGATTTAAAGGGAAAGAAACGGCAGATTATTAAGAAAGTAATAGTAAGGTGTCCCATACACTACAGTTTTATTGTTGGGTAGTAACCACCCGATTTATTTATTGCCGGGGCTATATAATAGAGATAATGACCACAAACTCAAGATAAATTCTGAGGCGCCCAGCCGGTCAATTCTTTTTTATTTCAGAGAGCGAGCCTGAAAGGTGAGCCCCATCCCCGCCTCTCCTCGGAGATCCGTCTTGCTTTCTGCCGTATTATAAGCATGACATGCAAATAAATAAGGGCCGCGGGGTTTGTGTGGGTAGGCCTGCAGGATTTATTTCAGGTGAGGGAGGAACATACACGGAATATGAATTTCCGCAGGAGCCGCCGAGTGCTGCCTCCGCTCCTCCTCGGCCGCGCTCGCCTCCCAGCCTCCCTCCCTCTCGGTGGAGCAGAGAGCGTCCCCTGATAAAAGCATTAACGTGTCATGTCTCAACTCCCTACTCCTTGACGGATAGGTTTGCGGAGGGACCGGGCGCGGGGCACGCAAAGTGCAACACGCATCCCCACCGTGGTTTGACTGGCTGGGGCTGCTTAAAGGGATGCCTGCCATGCAGGGACGGGTGAGTGGCCCTTCTGCCTTCCAGCTCCGGAGCACACTAGGAAACCACAAGGCTGAAATACGCAAAAACGCTCCCCAAAGTTTCCCGTCCGGCCTCCCCGTGGGGGCCGGAGCCGACGGGAGCATCCCGCCTTTCCCGGCCTACAGTATTTCCCTTCCCGGGGGGCCTGGAGAGACCCCTCTGGGTAGTCAGCTGATGGAATTAAGGATGACCTTGCTCCTTCCCCGCCAAGGTCGGACGGGAGCAGGCGGCCCCAGGTGCAGGCTCCACCTGACGCCACGGCGGCACCCACGGCCGCCCCCGCCTGCGCCCCGCGACTGCTCGGGCAGGTTCCCCGGCCCGCCTAGATGAAGTCAGCATTCTCTGGTGATAGTCTTTTTCCCTTCCTCATTTTGGGGGGTACCATTCAGACACGCGAGTCTAGTGTTTCACTCCTACAATAACCACTTACATTCAGAACTCCTTTTGATCTGTGTTTGGCCAGAGAAGAAACACCTGACCGTGAGCCGTGGAGGGAGAGCGAGAGGCGCGCAGGAAATGGGCGGGACCGACGGGTGGGGTGAGGGGGAAAGGTGTGGGGAGGGGGCAGAGACCCCCAGGCGGTCGGAGGTGGCAGCTGCGGGGAGGGAGGTGAGGGGCCAAAGCCTCCGGGCGGCCACGCGGCGCTCCCGGGATGCGGTGCTTTGCGTGAGGGATGGCACCGCGAGGCCGAAAGCGAGGACAGTGCTCGTCAGTCTTTGACAATATTGGTGTCAGTCAAGCACAACTTTATCTTTGAACCAGAGTATCTGTTCCAGTGATTTCCATAAGCACATAAATTATCATCTTCAGAGCCTTCAATATTTCTTTCTGTACTTTATTAAGTGTGATTGCAGAGGCCATGTACGAAGTGAATGATTCAACTTTTAATCTTTGAACATTACACCGTATTCCACCGAGTTTCCTTTTCAAAATAATCTAAAATAACAAAAAGAAACTAAGCTCATTACATGAAAAGTGACAAGCGTTTTACTCCGAGCCTGGCAAGTTGCCTCACTCACTTCAAAGGATGATAAACTAATTGTTTCCAGAGTTTATAAGTAATTAAGCTATTATTCGGGGAATTTATGCAACAGTTTTATTCATGTAGGGACTTTCTTTTTAGAATAGCCAGAGACAAATCTTCAGAAATACCAAGATTTTAATAATTAGAAAATCTTCCCATTGCTGTTAATAATGAAAACTATTATTATTTTTAAAAGCATTAGAAAATAGAAACAAATATACTTTTCTCCAGAGTATAAAGTAAGTGGAGGTCATTATGGATAATTAGTGCTGAAAGGAAAATGAACTTGTAATGGCTTCCAAAGATTAAAACATCTGTAGCTATCAAGTTAGGTTTTAAAAAGTTAATTTTTTTGTCCGAGCAGCTGAATTTGTCTGTGTGTGTCAGGTAAGAGAATATGTATCTACTGTCCTTTTAGGACTCTATATAGAAAGTTAAAAACATGAAATAATGTTAGCACTTTTAAACCCACTTTTGGTGCCTTGGCAACAAGAATTGATGCCAAGAAATGCTAAGTGTTTGGGATTCTCTTGATTTTGCAACAAAGAGATGTACTTATTCACCCACAGATTAAAACAAAGAGAATACTTTTGAAATCCTTTGAAGTACACATTCAAACAATCATTATTTCTATAACATTTCAACCCATGTTTCCAGCTTCTTAAAATAATTTTTTGCCCTAAATGAAACGTTATTCATTAAAGGAAAAAGTAAGAATTTTAAAAAGAAGTGATGAATTATTTTTTAAAACTCAGCAAAATGACATTTTAATAGACATTTATAACAACAGTATTTTACTATTCTAATATTTTTTCCTGTCATGCTATTTGCTCTGTTCTTGGTTTTAGGAAAAAATCCTGCTTCATTGTCACACAACAAAGTTCCAAAATCACAGAATTTTGGTGTTAGGAGAGAATCCCTGGAGATTAAGAAGAGCATATAAATGTGAAATCCGAGCACAAGCCCATACAATCTTACTTTAAAATAAAATATATTTTTCTGGAATTTGCTTGGAAAAAACTAAATTTTACTTGAAGCATAGCTACGTGCTTCAAGTAAAATTCCTCTATGGTAATCATCTGGAATTTGTATGTAAAATGCTTTTTATGATTCAGGGTCAGTGTTTTATGGACTCTGAATAAACTGTGGCAATTTAGATCTGTCATTGTGTCACAATGTCTGATTCAGTGTTTGCTGTCATATGTTCTCTTTATTCTAATGGGCTAGCATTGCGTTATTAAAAACAAAACTAAAGCAACCTGGTTGGTAGTAATGCAATCCCAATTGTTTGACACCCTGCAATAATTGACCTTCTGGCCACCAGGCACGCAGGGATTCACTTTTGGGCACTTGGCTATTAAAACTGATTTCATTACAGAAAGACAATGGTGACTTTGTTGCAACTGGCACCTGCAGTATTTCACACAACTCAGGGTGTACCTTGCCAAGTCAGCCACTACCGGGATTCACACCAGAGCAGGAAGTCAATTCTAGGCAACTTTTCTAATATGAACATGCTGCTATGATTAAAGAGAAGTGAACTGATTTTTGTACACCCTTCTATCTGGTTTTTATGTGATAAAAATGTCACCATATCAAAGAGTGCTGTAGTAAATTTGTGTTGAAGTTTAATGGTTAAGGATTTCATGGTACACTGAATTCAAGACTTCTTGATAATACAGTCCAGGCAGAAAAATACCGTGGTATGGCACCTATGCCCTAGGGAAAAGAGCCCACCAGTGGGAAGGTTTGTGGTGGAGGGAGGTGGCTGGCTTCTTGACCAGACTTTCTGGGACTCTCACTAGTGATCCTGATTTTGTCACTAGAGTGCATGCTATTTGTCTTCTGTAGATCGTTTTCCTAATTTTCTAATGATACAAATATAATTTTATATTTTGTAAATCATTTTGCATTGTAGAAGATTGTAAATAATTGCTTTAAATTATAGCGAATATAATATAAGTAATAGAATCCCTTTCTCAGAGTGTTCTGGGTTTTTTTTCCAGAGTCCTGAGTCATGAGGGAGTATTACTCTGTCCTCAAAGTTCTAAACTTCTTTTAGAATTCTCACTTCCCTTTGGTTTCTTCTGCCTCGCCACTAGAAGGAAAATGACAGTCTCTTATTGTTCCAAGGCATTTGCTGAGGGTAATTGACACCTTTATTGACTGAGTCATTTTGCTGAAATAAAAGATGACTTTTCCACCAGAGCCTGGATTGTGAGCCAATAGACCAAAAACAACATGCCATACCCCAAGACAAGAGTGAAGCATGACTACCAGAGCGACACTCCTCATCCCTCCCCAGCTTCAAAAACTCCACTGATTTACTAGCTTCCATTTAAGTTCCGTGTTGTTATTATTTGAATCTTGCCTTAAACTCTTGTACATTTCTACTGCATTACAGCAAATCCTTTTTAAGGCTGAAAAAATTGTGTGTGTGTGTGTTGTGCACCTGCTGTACATTGAGCAGTAAGCAGGACACTGAGATTAACAGGACTTTGCCTCTGTCCTCAAGAGCTCATTGAGGGGTGGAGCTGATAAGGAAACCACAGTATCAATCCACAGTAGCCTGTTCAGGTACTGTGGGAGCACGAAAGTTTGTGGTGGGCTAAGGTGAATAGAGACCAGGACATGTTTTTACATCAGAGTTCAACTGAGAAAACAAAAAGCACTAAGAGTGTATTCAAGGGAATGTATTTAATGCTGGGAATTGGTTATATAGGGCAGCAAGGCTGCTAAGAGGTGATGGCAGACAGTGATTTCTACTCATAGGCTTGAGAGAAAGAGGGGGCAGGTGATCTACCAGAATGGGGGGCTGGGAGGGGAATGGGCTGGGGGATGACTCTGTAGAAGACCTACAGGACAGGCGTGTGCAGTAGGAGCTGGAACTGTGGAGGGAGTAAGAGAGGGAGGAACATCCTGGAGACCTGCTGTAGAGAGGGCAGCAAGGAAGGGCAGGGATGAGCTTTGAAAACAAATAGTTTCAGGAGCAGCACCACTTGTAGGTGCACGTGACCCACCAGTGGTCCTCAGATTTTACCTTTCCAAGTGAAAAGCTTGTATGTTTCTGAAGTTACTGATTGGAAATGTTGAAGCATTCCGAGTAGTGGCACCAAATTGGGAGAGAACACGGCTTACTTAGAAAACTGCAATTTTGTGAGTGGTCAGAGAAAAGAGGCGTGAGTGGGAAGTATTTGAAGATTCTAAGAGCCCAGAGCATGACATTATCAGTGGCTTCTGTATTGGTGTGAC
The DNA here is from genome assembly GCA_949820135.1 of Sylvilagus floridanus. Classification (NCBI taxonomy): domain Eukaryota; kingdom Metazoa; phylum Chordata; class Mammalia; order Lagomorpha; family Leporidae; genus Sylvilagus; species Sylvilagus floridanus. Next base: position 49,416,876 of record OX463245.1, read on the forward strand.
TGCTTAGCAGCCATTAACCCCCAGAGGCTGGAAACACAGCCTGCAGGGGCTAACACTGCAAAATAAAAACCTAGTCAGGTCCCCACACAGGTGCAACGCTGCCCATCAGCAAATGGCATTCCTACAAAGAAACCCAGTCAGCCCCCTCAACCGCCTTCAGTTAATTTATACTGTTATTTGATTCAGCCACAAAGCCAGTGGGACATCGATCCAGTCATTTTCATGAGCAAATTAGAAATTGCTCACTAACCCCGAGGAGACATCCTCACGGCCAGTATGGTGTTGGTGTTCAGAGCTGGATCGAAGATTTTGTCTACTCCCAGGTAATAGGAGTAGTTCAATCCATGATCTCACAGGCATAAGCCTTCTAAGTGATAGTTTGAAGGGGCAGGACTGGAACCAGGGAGCCTGGAAACCAGTGAAAATGCTGCTGTGATCAAGATGGTGATAGAAGGAGAGAGTGAGAACGAGAGATGGTTTTAGGAGACTGAGGTTCAGATGTGAGTTGAGAGCAGGGCATGATTTCTGGTTTGGAAAAGAGGGCAGGTCGTGGCTCCATTTCCTGGAGTAGTACGGACAGTCTGAGTTTAAGGTGTTTTGAGATTGTCAAGACAGAGATGCTCTTTTGGAAGGTGAAGACCTGGGGCTGCCATTTAGCAGAGAGGTCTAGGCTGCAGGTAAAAATCCAGAGGAACCGTTGGAGATGGTGAAATCACCTGGGAATCCCTTTGGAGAAGTGTATGGCGAAGGAAAAGCAAGGAGTAAGCTATCAATAAAGGAAAACACAGTTCTATAATTTTGATGACTGGAAAGACTTGAACATATTTGTATAATGAGGGGAAGAGGAGGCTATGCTGACATTATAGAAAAGAGGTGTTAAATAACGGAGCAATCCGTCATCAAGTCGTGGGGCCAGGATAAAGGTCATGGATAAATAGAAGCATAAGTTCATTTTGTAAAAAAGTTTGAAATCCATGAATAGTTTTTTCACAATGCACATTTTTGTGTATTATGGAAAAAAATTTACACAAAAATTTTTGCACAAGATTAAACTCAAACTTTCACTTCCATTTTCCCATGAAATTTAAAAGAAAGATTCAGTTTGGCCATAGGTTGAAAAACTGCTTAGGAATGTTTTTCAGTCTAGTATTTTTAAAAAATTTATTTATTTGAAATATAGAGAGGCAGAGTGAGATCTCCCATTAGCTGGGTTACTCCCCAGGTGCCCACAACAGCCAGGGCTGGGCCAGGTTGAAGTCAGGAGTCTGGAACTCAATCTGGATCTCCCACGTGGGTGGCAGAGACCGGAGAACTTGGGCCATCACCTGGGGTCTGGGTCTGCCAAGGTACACATGAACAGGAAGTTGGAATCAGAAACAGAACCAGGACTTGAACTCAGGCACTCCAAAAGGGGATGCAGGCATCTCAAACAGCATCTTAACCCCCTCCCCCCACCTCCACCCCTGGCTTCATCACCTTTTTGAAGTACCCTTGGGGAGTCTGGAGGGGGGATTTAGCAACAGATAGAACTTGACAACCTTTTCTTTTAAGATTTATTTATTGAATTTAAAGAATTACAGAAAGGCAGAGAGAGAGGGAGGGAGAGGGAGGTCTTCCATCTGCTGGATCACTCCCCAGATGGCTGTATAGGCTGGAGCTGTGCTGATCTGGAGCCAGGAGCCAGGAGCCTTTTTCCAGGTCTGCCATGAGGGTGCAGGGGCCCAAGCATTTGGGCTGTCTTATACCGCTTTCCCAGGCCATTGCAGAGAGCTGGAATGGAAGTGGAGCAGCCGGGACTTGAACCGTCATGTATATGGGATGCTGGCACTGCAGATCAGGGCTTTAATCTGCTGTGCCACAGCACCGGCCCCTCTTTTCTTTTTTGGAATATGGGTAGTGACATCATCTGATGATGAGTGAGGAAGTAGGAGGCAGCCAAGTTTTGGCACTGAACGTCGCAAATCCTAGGACACCCCCCCCCCCCCCCCCACACACACACCTTGTTCCTGGACAGTCTGAGAAGTTTGGTCAACCCGAAGTGTGGAGGAAAAAGAATGGGCTTGAGGTGAATGCTGCATGTTAACTGTGGCCGTGAGAAACAGGAGAGGGAGCTGACGAGAAATGCAGAGCTTGCTGACTAGCCACAAGGACTTGGATGGAATTGGAGATCCAGGGCAGCATTTTGTACATGACCCTGGGACTTTCTTCAGCAAAACCTAAGCATGTTGTATTGTTTTCCAGGAAAGGGTATGTGAACTCCTCCAGAGGTGTTGTGGGAGTACTTTTTTCAACCTAAAAGATGCAGTATCAGAGTTTTCATGCTGAGGGCAGGGAAACAGTGAAACTCAGTGATGAATGACAGAGTCACCTGTTAGGGGGCAGGCACAAGGCATAGTAGGTTAAGCCTCTGCCTGTGGCACCAGCATCCCGGATGGGCACCAGTTTGGCTTTGGATCGGCTGTCTGGGGAGTGAACCAGCTGATGGAAGACTCTCCCTCTCTCTAACTCTGCTTCTAGAATAAATCGAACTCTTTTTTTTTTTTTTTTAAACTTCACCTGTTAGGTGGAGGGTCTTGCTGTTGACGGTGTATATCCATCCTCCTTCCTATTGGCACAGTTAACCAATGGCAGTGCCAGTTCATGTCCCCGCTACTCTGCTTCCCATCCAACTTCCTGCTGATGCACCTGGAAAGACCGCAGGTGATGGCCCAGGTACATAGGTTCCTGCCACTGCTGTGAGACCTGAGTGGAGTTCCTGGCTCCTGGCTTTGGTTTGGCCCTGCCCTGGCTGTTGCAGCCATTTGGAGGGTGAGCCAGCAGATGGAAGACCTCTCAGACCTCTCTATTCCTCACTCTTTACCTCTCTCACACTCTGCCTGTCAAGTAAATAAATGGGTAACACTTGAAAAAAACCCAAATAACCAGATGTCTATTGAGAAAATGCACCTCAAGTTTATTTATTTACCCAGCACTGTTATGATTACCATGAGAGGTGCCTTCATCACTCATTTCTGCTTCCTGAGTCTTATTCATTTCATCATGAGTTCATATCTGCATGGATTCTATTAGAGCCATTTTAATAATACAGTATATTTGAAATGACATCATTTTTTAAAAAGAAGGTTCATTGTGGAGTCTGTGGGCAGTGTTTTCATTGCATTAGATAGGAATTAAACCTGTATGCAAGCATAAAGCTTAACCCAATGGTCCTGCTTTCTTTGTGACTATGAAATTTGGGCCAGGCATCCTTTCCAGTTCATTCCCTTTAGTATTTAGTATCTCATGTTGATACTAATGTTTGGCACTTTTAATTAAGAATGCTTTTCTAAAATCCTTCTAGGCACATGATGATGTTGACAGGAGACTCTCCATGGCACTAAATTGTGTTTCTGTGAATATGTTGATAACAGATTCTTCTGAAAACATTGCAGGGGACCCAAGACAGATCTGACATTGAGTTGTGAGCCCATTTGCAACTTCTTACTCACATTCATCTATGTTCAGTTGTAAAGTTCACTTTAGAGCCAATACCAGGCAATGTACTAAACCTTCTGTGAGTAAGAGATGTTACCTAAATGTTTACTTCTCATGAATTTTCCCGACTGTTGCTATGGAAGATTAGAAATTAGAAATCTCCTAAACTAATCCTTGCATTCACATTTATTTATCTTGTGTCCTTGGAGCAGACAACCATATTGAGCCTCAGTTTATTCATCTGTAAAACAGGGATGATTCTATGTTCCAAGCCTACCTTACAGGTGTTTGTGAGAATGACATTAAATAGTGAATATCTCTGTGGTGCTCTTAAAACTTGCTATTTAAATTTAAATATTTTTTCTCTTATTATAATTGCCAGTTAAGTGGCTTAATTTAGTAAATCGTGTTGTTTCTTCAATTCTAAAGGAAGTAGCAACAGGAGCTCCTTCCAGTGATGAGAATCAGAGTTTGCAGAAGGATTTGTGATTCCACCACACTTCAAGGAATGTCTACTGGAGCTCGCTGTTGAATTTTGTTTCAATCTTACATTAGACCATCCTCTTTTTCATACTAATTTCTTCAAGATTTAATTTTTTAAAATAGTCAGTTGAAGAGGCAACTGTTACTTCAGATTACAGTTTGAATAACTTAGTGTCAAGGTGTACAAATGAATGGAAATGTGTCAGCTCAGAGTGTGGTGAGAAACTCCCCTCCCCCAGGAATCTCTGAATGCAGCCATCCTATACTTATATTTATGAACAGAGGGATTGTGAACATAAATTTCCATCACTAGATATTAACACATTGCATAAGAGAATCCTAGCATGCCAGCTCTTATTCCTGTGTTGGGACATAGGTGGATTGTCATGAAATGTCAACTAATTCCAATGCCTTCTTATGCCAAACTATAATATGGATAATCAATCAAACCATCCAGATTTTTTTTTCTATGAATCTTGAGGATGTTGACAAACTCAAGTGCATGTATGTGTGTAGAAAAGACGCTGAATTTTATTGCTGGGGTTGGTGGATGGGCATCAGTTTAGAGAAGGATTACCTTTTTCAAACTTCTGTTATTGGAAAGTTTTTAAACATGTTAAAGTGGGGACAATGCTATTCATAGATTCTCAGGTCTGCGGCCACCCAATTGCAAGAATTACCATGATTAGCACTTTGGTACTTTTATTTCATCTGTTTCCTCCGTATTCTAGCCCCTTACCCTATATTTTAGGTCAAACATCTGATACCAGATCATCTCCAACTAATAATGGCTTTCTTTTCTTGTATAAAAATTTATCAATAGCTTTCATTTTGATACCATTTTTCGTTTACATAGAAGTTTAAGAGTAGTACAAGGAAGTCCTATAATTCTTTAATATCCTTTGCTCAGATGTTACTAATTGTATGCATTTTTTGCTTTATCATTTTCTCTTTTTCATATATTTTTTCTGAGCAATTTGAATTTAAACTGGTGACATTTTACTTCTTTATTACTAAATATTTCATTATGTATATTCTAAGAACAAAGACATTTTCTATATGATTACAGAAAAATGATCAAACTCAGGAAATTTGACATTGATATTATTCTGTTATCTAATTTAAAGTCCATGTTCAAATACCATCAGTTGCCACAATAATGTCCTTTACATCATTTTTTTTCCTGACCCAGAATCATATTCAAGGTCATATATTACATCTTATTTGTCATATCTCTTTAGTTTGCTTAAATATGGAATAAACATTTTCTCAGCCTTTCTTGGTCTTTCTTGACCTTGACATTTTTGGAGAGTACAGACCAGTTATTCTGGAATGTCCTTCAGTTGGAGTTTGTCTGATGTTTCCTTATGATCGGATTTCAGCTATGCATTCTTGGCATGAGTCCCACAGAAGTGATGCTGTGTCCCAGCCCGTGGTATTAGCTGGCACATAATGTCTGTCTGTCCTAGTATGGTGACATTAACATTCATGGCTTTTGGGGCTGGTGCTGTGGCGTAGTAGGTTAAGCTTCTACCTGTGGCACTGCATTCCATATGGGTGCCAGTTGTGTCCTGGCTGCTCCTCTTCCGATCCAGCTCTCCGCTATGCTCTGGGAAAGCAGTGGCAGATGGCCCAAGTCCTTGAGCCTGTGCACCCATGTGGGAGACCTGGAAGAAGCTCCTGGCTTGGCTCTGGCTGTTGCGGCCATTTAAGGAGTGAACCAGAGGTTGAAAGACTTCTCTCCCTGTTTCTCCCTCTGTCTGTAACTCTACCTCTCCAATAAAGAAATACAATCTTAAAAAAAAGACACTTCTTAAAAAAAAATTCATTGCTTTGATCACAAGGTTTTTGTCTGCAAAATAGGAAATACATTGGAATTCTTAAATAAGTATTCTGTTCCTCATCAAATGTTTATTCACTAGTGTTGCCATCCATTGATGATCTTCCAAATAATATTTAAATATAGTTACTAGTTATCTTTTTTCTAATTTTATCCATTTATTTCTATCAGAATGGCCCAATGAATTCTTATTTTATTTGATGAGTTATCATTCATTGCTACATAGTTTATTGTGATGTTCAAATTTCAGGTTTTGTCAGTGGGATCCCCTCTCAGCTGCCTCCTGTATTTTCTCCACAAGTCCTAAAGGAGGTTTAAATGGAGACTGAGCATGGTGCTTCTGTTCATGTACAAAGGTCAGTAACTGCAGAAACCGTAGACTTTCCATCCAATTCCTCCTGCTTTTTCTTTTCACTTAAAAAAAATTTTATTTAAGATACACAAATTTCATGTATTTCTCGTATACAAATTTCATGTATTCACGTATACAAATTTGGGAATATAGTGATACTTCCCACCTTCCCTTCCCTTCTGCCCACACTCCCACCCTTCTTCCTTCTTCCTCTCTTATTCCCTGGTCCAGTACAATGGTCTATTTTCAGTTTACTCTATACTCATCAAATTAACCCTGCACTCAGTAATGAGCTCAGCAAATAGCAGAAAACACCCTGGGGTGAGTCAGTGTGGCCCATTGGGTGGCATGGAGGGGACTTGACTGTGTTCAGTGGGGGCAGAGCTCCTTTTGACAGCCTCTTCCTTAGGCCCCTGGTGTTGGTTATGACAAAAAGTGTTCCCTGCTAAAAAGTCAAGCACAGGCTTCCTAATTTCTGGCTTCTGTCTGAAACAGGTTTCTTGAGCCAGTTAATTGAACATAAATTACAATTGACCTTGGAAGGATTAACTTGCATTTTGGGGTCATCTCAGCTGTATAGCTATTTGGGTGCTTTCTGACTGCCTGAGCTTTTATATACTTTGCAGCCAAGTTAAAGATGAAAATGTACCACTCAGGGACATTACAGGAATTGTTGACCTTCTCCGGTCAGTTTGAGGTCAAGGAATTAATGCAGAGAATTACCAGAAGATCTATAAATACACATGTTTCTTACATGAGAAGTATCATTTTAAAAATGATGTTCATTTTACTTAACTGTTTCAGATCCATGTGTAATGGTTGAGTGGCAGTCATATAAAGATCATTTTCATTTGCAGGCACAATAAAACTGACATTTAAATTAAAATTAAAAAAAGCAACACTGGCGCTAGATTTTCTAAAATCTCGTTGTGATTGACCCATTTTGATGTTAAAAATATATTAGATGATAAACTCCCTATTTAAAAGAAGACTTATTGGGGCCGGCACCGTGGCTCACTTGGTTAATCCTCCGCCTGCAGCGCCAGCATCCCATATGGGCGCAGGGTTCTAGTCCTGGTTGCTCCTCTTCCAGTCCAGCTCTCTGCTATAGCCCAGGAGGGCATTGGAGGATGGCCCAAGTTCTTGGGCCCCTGCACCTACATGGGAGACCAGGAGGAAGCACCTGGCTCCTTACTTTGGATCAGCACAGCTCTGGCCATAGTGGCCATTTGGGGAGTGAACCAACAGAAGGAAGACCTTTCTCTCTGTCTTTCTCTTACTGTCTGTAACTCTACCTGTCAAGTAAAAAAAAAATTTTTTTAATTAAATAAAAGAAGACTTATTGTTCATGCCAGGGGACCTGAAAGTGCTTTTTTATTTTAAGATTGACTCAGTACTGAAAATTATTGTGTGCTCTGTGTCCTAACTTTTGCTTTGCCTCTTTGGTGTATCAAGGTGGGATTAGAAATTGGTGTGCTTCCCTGGTGAATGAGCAGGAGGAATCTGACCTCTGGAAATGCTAGTCTTGGACTAATGCCACTGTCGTGGGTTAGTTCTCTGTCTTCAGCAAGTCCTTTTACCATTCCAAGTAGCTTTCATCCATGAAGAGATTATCTTAGTAAACTTGTGCTGGTATGATGACATACCTGAGACTGTGTAATTTGCAAGAACAGGAATTTAGGGGCCAGCATTGTCGTTCAGCAGGGTAAGCCGCTGCCTGCAACACAGGTATCCAGTAGGAGCAAAGCTTTGAATCCAAGCTGCTCCACTTCCCACCCAGTTCTCTGCTAATGCGCCTGGGAAAGCAGCAACAGATGGGCCAAGTGCTTGGGCCCCTCCACCCATGTGGGAGACTTGGACGGAGTTCCAAGTTCCTGACTTCAGCCTGGCCCAGCCCCAGCCATTGGGGCCATGTTGAGGAGAGAACCGCAGGTGGAAGATCTCTCTCTCTCTCTCTCTCTCTGTCTCTGTCTCTCCCCCTCTCTCTGTAACTCTGCTTTTCAAATAAATAAATAAATGCTTTTTTTTTTTTTTTTTTTAAGAACAGGAATTTATTTCCAAACAGTTCTGGAGGTTGAGAAGTCCAAGATCAAGGATGCAGCACAGTGTCTGGCCTGGGCGGGGGGTACTGCTCTCTGCTTCCAGCATGGCGCCTTGTTGCTGCAGCCTCACATGTGGAGTGGGGAAGAGCAATAAAAGGCCTACTCGCTCCCCCAGCCCTTTAGTAAGGCTGCTGATCCCACTTGTGAGGGCTCTTCCCTTAGGGCTTAACTGCTTCCACTTACACTTTGACATGAATTTTTGAAATGGACACAAATATTCCACCCATGACAAAAGCTGAACAACTGCCAGGATTAGTGCAGAGAATAAAAGCATTATAGGGGATGGTATTATGGTGCAGCAGATTAAACCACTGCTATGATGCCCATAGCCCGTATCAGAGTCCTGGCTGCTTGGCCTGTGATCTAGCTTCCTGCTAACACACCTGGGAGGCAGCAAATGATGACTCACATACTTGGGTCCCTGACACTAATGTGGGAGACCCAGATGGAGTTCTGCTTCTTGGCTTTGGCCTGGTCCAGTACTGGCTGTTGCCAGCATTTGGGGGAGTGAACCAATGGATGGAAGATCTCCCTTTTTCTATGTTTCCCTCTCTGTCATTCTGCCTTTCAAATAAATATTTTTTAAAAACTTTGTACAACTTTTATAGAGGAGACGGGCTTTGGCACAGCAGTTAGGATGTCCATGTTCCATATCAAAGTGCCGTGGTTTGAGTCCCAGTTCTGCTTCCAATCCCAGCTTCCTGCTAATGCACCCATGGCGGGCAGCAGGTAACAGCTCACATGCTTGAGTCCCTGCTGCCCATGTTGGAGACTTGGATTCACTCCCAGGCTCCTGACTTCTGCCTGGTCTATCCGTGGTTGTTGCAGGTATTTGAGGAGTAAACCAGCAGGTAGAAGATCTCCATCTTTGTCTCTCTGACTTTCAAATAAAATGAAAATAAATGAATAAAAATTTTTAAAAAGCTGTGGAAATAAAAGGTAAGTTTATGACAGAAAACTTTTAAAAAATGATTATTTATTTATTTATTTATTCAAGAGATAGAGTTATAGATAGTGAGAGGGAGAGACAGAGAGAAAGGTCTTCCATCCATTGGTTTACTCCCCAAATGGCCGCAAGGGCTGGAACTGTGCCAATCTGAAGCCAGGGGCCAGGAGCTTCTTCTGGGTCTCCCATGGGGTGCAGGGGCCCAAGGACTTGGGCCATCCTCCACTGCTCTCCCAGGCCATAGCAGAGAGCTGGACCGGAATGAGGCAGTGGGGATTAGAACCGGCGCCCATATGGGATGCCGACACTACAGGCGGAAGATTACCCACTGCACTGCAGTGCTGGTGCAAAGTTTGGTGCTGGCATAGGGGAGCTCCCAGTGGATGTGATTTCCCTTGTCTTGACCTTTCTTCTAATAGCCTAACAGTCACCACCGCTGATGAGCTGCTCTGTGTGCGCCAGACATGCCAGGCTCTGACTTGAGTGCTTTACATGCAACTGCTTGTGAAAGAGGAATTATTTCATCCAATTTACAGAAGAGAAAACTGAGACCAACAGAGGTTAGGGATCCTTGGCCAATCCAGGTTGATACTGAGGTTCCAAGTTGGATGCCAGATTCCAGCCAAACTGTTAATCTTTATGTGTCTTGTAACTACAACTTATTTAGACCATGTACTTTTCCTAACATCCAAGTAGTAATTCATAGGCTTATACAATATTATTAAATGGGTGCAGTGGAGAGCTCTAAGATGTGGCAAGGGAGACTTAAAAACCTGGTCTAGAAACACAAATAATTAGAGTACAGGAGAAAAGGCAGGGAAAGGTGAGAGAGAGATACTTTCTAGTAAGCAAGGGCCCAAACCCATCTTGTATGTCTCTGGAGCGTTTGGTTGTTTGTCTTGTACTCAATCAGAGGTTTAAAACATGCATGGGAATAGTCCTGAGAGGTACTGTTGTTGAGCTTGCATACCTCAGGTATATATCAGCCTGTATACATGTACTTTATAGAATTACCCCTTGGAAATTACCACGGTCTCATGAGGCATCCGTATGTGTTCCCTTATTGGGGAGATAAAGAGTCTGAGGATCAGGACGGTTAGCCGGTAATAGCAGAGCTCCCATTTCAAAGTCCCAAGTCTTATCCCTGTTTGGGGCTGCTTTGTGTACTCAGTATAGATGCCAGCAAATTTCTGGGTACCTGGCACTGCCACACTCCGGTTCTCACCCTTATTAAGTCTTCAACGAGCTGAAAGAATTGAGACCAGATGCACATTTTTTTTTTTTTTCCCGTGCTTGGAAGCTGGATGCTAATAAATCCAGACCGAAGACTTTCAGCACTCCGTGGAGATTCTATGGCTCAGTATTGGGGTAGCTGTCAACATCAAACCTCTTTCCTCTACCAAGGTGGGAGTGAGAAGACTGAGTTAAATTACTGCTTAAAACAATCTCGCAGCCCAGTCATTTAAGCATTTCTGTAGCAGAGGCTACTTTTAGTCAATCCCAACTTTTTCTTTCTCCTTAAGAGACTCTGAATTTCCATCAGGAGTTTTGCAACTCAGAATTAGAGATTGTTCCCTGCTTCTCTTGCAGCTAAATGTGGTCATGTGCCTGAGTTCTGGCCAAAGAGATACAAGCAGAAGTGCTTTATGGGATTCTGGGAAAGCAGGTTAAAGGGAGCTAGGAGAAAAGCCTGGTGCCCTCTTGAATGTCATCGCTAAAGCCCAGGCAGCCACCTTCATTGCCTGGGTTCCTGATGTCAATTTGAAGTGGTTCTACCCAGTCTGGGCTGCCAACCTCTATTTTCACACAGGAGAGACTTAATCCCCTTCTCCCCGTGCTTTCTCTCTCCCCACACCTCCAGCCTTTCTTCTTTGTTATTTTGATTTTTGTCTATTATGTAACCCAGGAATTCTAATGGCAGTGTTCAGAAATGTGCCTCCTTCCTTTTGAGAATATTTTGATACCCTCAGAAAACCTGTACAGCTCTGCACCCACTGGGTCAACTTTTAATTGAATATGTTTGACTTTTAAAATATCAAAATTTTGTGAGAATATTCATAGTTGAACTTTTGGGTCTCTGACATTCTTTTGAGCTGTGGCACATTTAGGAGTTAAATCATATCAACAGAATATTCACAGAATTTTCTCTCTTATTACTGCTTAATTAAAATAAAGATGCATTTGGAAGAAAGTTAGAGTCTAGCCCTCATTGCTTGCCTTCATTGCACAATGTTCAAGGTCATGCTTCAGACAGATTTGGAATGGGTATGATGTTTTTGTGATGAAAGATTCTGCATCAAACAAAATTCAGAATTTGCTCCAGGTGGGATTCTTATTTTAACATCGGCACAAAACTGACGCAAGATGATTCTGTACTCCTGATATGTTAATCTTTGGGCACAAGTGAAAGATACATTAGGAAGACACAGTTTTGCACCTGAGTACATGGATTGGTGAAAATGAGTTTTCCACTTAAATGTGATTCATTGAAAAATATCATGATCTCCTGCTTACTATGTCTGTAATTATTTTTATTTATTATTTATTTATTTTTTAAATATTTATTTTACTTGAAAGTCAGAGTTACACAGAGAGAGGAGAGGCAGAGAGAGAGAGAGAGAGAGAGAGAGAGAGAGAGAGAGAAAGTAAGTCAGTCTTCCATCCGTTGGTTCACTCCCCAGATGGCTGCAACTGCTGGAGCTGCGCTGATCCAAAGCCAGGAACCAGGAGCTTCTTCCAGGCCTCTCACATGGGTGCGGGGGCCCAAGGATTTGGGCCATCTTCTACTGCTTTCCCAGGCCATAGCAGAGAGCTGGATCAGAAGTAGAGCAGCTGGGATGCCCATATGGGATGCCGGCACTGCAGGCGGCAGCTTTACCTGTTATGCCTCAGTGCCAGCCAAAGCTATTTTTTTTTTTAAGATTTAGTTATTTATTTGAGAGGCAGAGTTACAGAGAGAGTAGGAAGAGAGACAGAGAGAGATCTTCCATCTCACTTCTCAAATGGCAGCATCTTCACTTCTCAAATGGCAGCAATGGCTGGGGCTGGGCCAGGCTGAAGCCTGGTGCTTTTCTGGGTCTCCCATGTGGGTGCAGGGGCTCAAGCACTTGGGCTATCCTCCACTGCTTTCTCATGCCATTAACAGGGAGCTGGATTGGAAGTGGGGCAGCCAGGACTCGATCTGGTGCCCATATGGGATACCAGGACTGCAGGAGGTGGCTTAACCTTCTACATCACAGTGTCAGCCCCTGAGTGACTTCTTTTAACCTTATTGAGAATTCCTGATAGTAAAGACCTACAAGAGATGTGGGCTCTGTGAAAAAGCTTCTGCTGTTTTAAGTGACAGTGTACTAAGCCTGGTAGAAAATCAGAAATAGCAAACTGCATATTGACTCTAAAGCAAATCAAGTTAAGTATCTTCTATGGACATATAGTCAGGTAATAAAAACTCAAGAAAATGATGTATGCTTTTTTTCCATTTTCAACAGAACTAGTGGATCTTCTTTTAACGTTGTGTGCATTGTGGAAATAAGGTTTCTTAAGTGAGCATTACAACATGTTTTCATGAATGGTTATTAAGAAGCCCCAAACCCTTTTCTGTAATAAATTGGCTGACACATCTATAGTTTTAAATCTTTTATTGGTTACTGATTAACTTAACTGCTCCGCCTGACAAACCTTCATAATAAATAAGCCAACCAGCAAGCACTTTGCAATCAAACCAACTTTGTTTAAAGGACTATCACTAAAACATGATTTACACACTAATGAATTTTGCAATCAGCATGTGGTGGTGTACACGTTTCAACATGAATCTAAAATGTAGAAATCTGAAGACACTGACGTTATTAAAAATCACACCACAATGCGACTACTTTTAATTAAAAAGAAATATATCACATTCGTACTCAGCAGCAGCGTTAGGACATATGGAAAGGGTAACTCAGGGTTGCTTTTCGGACGTATCCCAGCAGAACATGGCTGCTGTTGCTCTGAAGGTTAATGGTTCCTTTTCAGGATCAGATTGCTTGCTATACCGATTCCAGTCCAGGAAAAAGCATCCAAACAAGAAACCACGTTTTATATGTACACATAAGCCGTGTAAGTAGACAAAATGATTGATGATGGTGTGTCTGTATGAAAAGTTCCTTATGGATATGTTTTTTTTTCAGATTGACCAAATTCCTCTTGGAAAACCTATATAAATCACTGGCCTTTCTCTCTCTATTTGAATTAATTAAATTGTTGACAGTAAAATTGGTAAAAGTAGCTTTGGTAGAAAAAATGATTCCCAGATCTTTTTCTATAAAACTTAGAAACAATCTTGAAAAACTTACATTTTAAACATCTGTCTGGACAGATGTCAAAATGCAGAGTGTTACACCATGATGCTGTGTAAGTATCTGACACTATGTTATTACTCTTCAGTTAAATATTCACAGTGAAATTTTATGATCTCCTTAAAAGAAAACTCGCAGGAGAGAGAAACCTTGTCTCACACAACGCAAGGGCACTTTGAACGAATAAATTTCAGAGTGAGCATTGAAAGATCACTTCCTGTGTTAGTCTTTATATCTTATTTCAATCTGGGATTTTTATATCAAAATCTTACAAATTAAACAGTGGATAGTAGATATGAACTGTGTTACTAATTGTGAGTTCATTGGGAAGGGAATCTGAATGAGAACCTTCTGTGTAAATACTGGGGAGACTTACATGTGCAAGAAAAATATGGCATTGCTAAAACTAAGTGTTGTGGTCTGTATATTACAGTATAATAAACTGCTTTTTTAAGAAACGAAAGACAAAAGCTGGCACGGTGTTCTAAACCCAATGGCAAGAAGCAAGGAGGACATCAATGAAAGGCATAGTTAGACGGAGTCCCTGAGAGGCGTGGATAGGCCGAGTCCTTGAGCGTTCAGAGGTTGTTTTATTGTGCTCCCCTTCACTTCAAATCCTCTAGATTAAATGCGGCTCATTTTCTGGATGATTATTTTTGCATTAGGATTATAGCTATCTGAAAAAAAGTTTTTATAAAATGGCTTCAAGGTTATTAGGTAAGCAAACTCTCTCTTCTCTCTCTAGAATTTACTGGGCCTTTTGCATTAAATACATCACACAAATAAGCACAGTTTTCTCCTGTATCGCCAGGAAGAGTTCTTCAAGGAAACCTTGTAATTCTGTGTCAGTGTGACTAACAATAGCAAGAGAGTCTCACTGTTTACTTAATGAGACGAGAATGGAAGTGTGAAGGTGGAAAGACAGATTCTAGGTTAGAGGCTGGCAAGGTGAGACCACTTCTTTAGCAAGGGGAGAAAAACCCCTTGAACCTCACTTTTCAGATAAACAGAATCCTCCCACCTCCACCTCCACCCCCTTCTCTTTTTCCTCCCTTTCTTCTATTTCATTTCTTGTTTGGGGAGCCTTTTCTCTCTGAAAAACTCCGAGACGGATTGATTTGCTCTTGAAACCATCGGGTTTGATGGTGATAAGTTCAAATGGTTTAACTTTGGAAAGCATCAACTTCGGTTTCAATTTCCTTTGTGGCCATTGTGATACCCCGATCTTGAGGTCACCCTGTGTAGTTCCCCACGTACCAGTATCAGCATTATTTAGTCATGAATGTAAGCCAGATGAAGTTCATGATGAGCCGTCAAGAAATCTCAGGGGTGAGGACACGTCAGCACCCCACTTCTCCCTCCAAATCCTTTGTACCTGCTCATGAAAGTTGAATGAGATTATGTCTATGAACCGATTGTAAGCTGCAAAGTACAAACACAAGAACAGATGATGCCCGCACTGATGATGGTGATGATGCCCAATGATGCTGTTCATTTTTAGACTACAGGCCGAGTAACAGCTTTTCCTTTTCTGATTGCTCCACAGTCTAGAGTAGCATAATTGCACTGATACAAAGAAAATGGAGCACTCGCTAGAATTCTAAAACACTCACTTGTGAGTCTTCTTTCCTTGTTGTCTAGAATTATTTAGCTGGTACAATAAAATAATTTTTTTTACCTTCTGATTTTTCAAAACCATATTGCCCAGATTAATTAGAAATTACCCCAATTTCTCTTTTCTCTATCCTTTATGTAGCACTTGCAGGAAAAAAAAATGCTACTTGGATACAGAAGCTTCTTGAAAGTAGTCAAAATAAACCCTTGTTCCAGTCTTGTACACATTAAATAACTTGCCCTGATCAGAACGGGAGTGGGGCTGGGAGGGAGGGCAAGAGAGGAAGTTTACAGATGGACTTTTCCCCCAGTCTCATTTTCCATCAGGTAAAACAGAGTTCGAAAGGCCCAAATTCTCAGCAGATTTGCACAGCACAGTAATAGCCTTTTATGCTTGGAAATTTATGGGCCATGGACAGTTTATAAGAAACGATGTAGTTCATCAGAGCGCTAGACGGATGGGGCATATGGGAGTGTTCTGCACAGGAAGTTGGGTTGTGGAATAATACTTACTTTGATAGAGTTGTTTTGTTAGCTAAGTAAAACAGTAGGGAAGCCAATGGCCACTTAGGCTTCAAACATAAATATATATTTATAAGTCACCCAGCTGCCTAATTGAGAGCATAGTGTTTTCACTGAGCAGTATCTTCACCAGCAAGCAGTAAAGACAGCCACATCATCAACAAAACCCCAGCCTCGGCTCAGATTCATTTAGTCAGTCTTTGATAGTTTGGAGATTTTTAAATGCTGACTGCATGCTTCTTCCTTAAAGCCAAAGGGTGAGAGGATGGTTAAAAGACACTTTTTGTTGGGGGGGTGGGGAGGGAGCTTTTTTGTTGTCAAGGCACAAAGATATAACCTGAAGTCTTGTGTGACACTTAGGGTAGCCGAGAGCTGTTATCAGAGATTTGAAATTGTGGTGTTTTGGACTCCTGACGGGGAGAGCCGGGAAGGCCAGAGGAGCAGGGTTGGGCACACAATTGTCTGGTGCTTTTAGGTTTCAGAGACGAAGGTTAAGCAGGAGGTGGCTTGTTAAATTTGAGCACAGAACTGGAAAATAAGATTTCACACTCCTGAGATGGGGAAGGCTGGTGAGTTTGGAGTTAGTCTGGGAGATTTGAAAAAGGTCGGGTGTGCTATAGAGTTTCTCAAATTGTATTTTAGTGCCTATGATGGAATAAAAGTAGGTGTTAGGAAAAAATTACAAAACAAAGGTTCTATATATACAAGCAGTCAAGTCAAGCATTCCAGGTAAACAGGCTTTTAAAACCCAAGTATAATTATTTGGCATGTGAAATTCAAATACACACCCTCTTCTGCTTGGCTGGACCTCCTAGAATTCAGGCCTCACTAACGATGTTTTGCTACTGTGTCCTCCATTCAAGCCCCCTCTTTCTGTTCTCAAGCCCTTTGCTCCTCTCTATGGGCACAGCTTTAATTATTTCTCTTTTGCTGTGAGACCCTGAACTGGAATTGTATTGCAAGTGGCAGCATGGGAATCTGAAACTTGGGTTCTAGTCTGAAGTCTGTCTCTCTGTTTGATGTTAACATAGGACACTAACTCTCTTCTGGGCCTTTCCTTCCTCCCTGGAGGGACCGGGGGTCAGGTCCTTGCAGCCTCCCTAGTTTTGACATTTTTATATCTTACCTTGTTACTTCACTTCTCCCCTCTGCTTCTGGGACAAGTGTGGCCCTTATCTCTTCCATTTTATAAAAATTATTCATTAAAACTGTTGGTCTGTTTTATATCTATTCTTATTTTTTCAACTTTTTTCTAGTTTTTGCTTCTAGCTCTACTTGTATTTTCTTTTTATATTATTATCTAATCAATAATAAATACACTATCTGCTCAAGTATTTCTTTTTCCTTGACATTTCAGCTTGTACGGCCTAATGAGAGGTAACACTAGACGTATTTGAGTCATTTTGTAAGCATTTCTTGCTGGATTGGTTTAATAAGATCCTCCATGTTTCAGGCCCCCCGTCTGCTTAGCTTGGTGTTTGGATGCTGGGCCATCTCCTTTGTTTTTGAAGTTGGAGTTAAAGTCATTCTTCAGCTACTATAAGATGCATACTGGGTCAGGCAACTCACACCTGCACAGTCTCTAGTCTTAAACCCTCTATTCTTTAGGGGCTGACTTAAAGGATGACTCAGTCTCATTTCCTCTGCTCTTGTACAGAATGAACAGGAAACATAATAGGCATTAAGCATCTTGGACAGCTGTCAAACTTCTAATAGTTCAGTTGTGCAAGGGAAATTAAACCTTGTAAGTGTCACAAACTCACAAACAATTTCTTTTGGTTCCAACTTGCAGTGATATAAAATGAGAGGTTTATCTACTAAGAGTTACAAGTGTTCTGAAATAACAACTCACTGGAGAAATACAGATAAGAATCCTTACAAGTATAACCTCAAATTAGATCCACATTTCCATGCACCATAGAACATTAAAAGAATTTAATAGCTTGGAGAAAATGTTACTCATTGCCCATTATCGTGCTACTAATCTAGGCATTTCTATGAAAATGTGATAAATTTTGTACTATATTAAGTACATTTTAGTACTCACTTAAATGGACTACTTTTTTTTAATCCAGGAATGTCAATGATTGGTCTTCATGATTTAACTTTTTATTAAATGGAACTCACAAAAGAGTAAAATAACAAAAAAAATTTCTTCCTACTAGTATTATTTGACTTATTTTGCTGATTCTCTGAGAAGCTTCATGTGTCTTTCCATTCCACGTAAATGCTGCTCAGAAGAAATACAGATGTTATAATCCTAAAAGTTACAGATATCTAAAACCTATGAATCATGGAATTGCTTAGGAAACCCAATGACCTAGTACCTGTAGTACTATTTTTAGATTTATAAAATTAAATAATAGGAACCAGTTAGAAAAGTCCTTAGAGTTTGCTGTGTATGTAACTACATGTCAATGCTTTAAAGTGCAAAAATATTTCTCCCCTAATTTAATAAGCTATTGTCTAGTTTTGATGCCTGTGATCTATGCATTTATTCATCAAAAGCAATTATTTAGAACAGTGAACTTCAAGTGGTATGAGATCCTTTTTCAGAGATAGGAGGCAGAATGATGGTTATTTTTGCTTTAGGTTACAAGAGATTATACTGTTTTGCAACTCATGTTTTAGGAGGGTCTATGTCCTGGCTGTTTCTCTTTTAATAAAATTTGGAAGCACAATGACATTATAAGGCTTTATCATAACTGAATATATTGTCTTCAGGTAATAATCTATTCTACATTGATGTCTGCAGTATTCATTATATGTCAGTGTTTTACATACATCTTTACAATCTATGGTAATATGTATTCCCAAAGAAGTAATATTGGGGCCGGCACTGTGGTGTATTGGGCTGGACCTTGGCGTGCGGTGCCGAGATCCCATGTGGGCGCTGGTTCAAGTCCCGGATGCTTTTCTTCCAATCCAGCTCTGCTTTGGCCTGGGAAAGCAGTAGAAGATGGCCCAAGTCCTTGGGCCCCTGCACCTACATGGGAAACCCAGAAGAAGCTCCTATTCTGGTTTTGGATCAGCTCAGCTTTGGGAAGTGAACCAGCCGGTGGAAGAAATCGTTGTCTCTCCTTCTCTCTAACTGTAATTCTACCTCTCAAATAAATAAATAAAAAATCTTTAAAAAAAAAAAAACAAAACAATGTTGATGCGATCTCTGGATAAAGCTAGAAGTCTTGAAAGATACCTTGTCTACTAAAAGGGGACTAGAAGAGCCCATGGACCCAGAGAAGTAGGAAGGATTTGGCATGCACTTGAGTTGGCTCCGTGTGAAGAAATATGGAAGAATAACCTGATGGAAATGAAAACATCAAACCCTGAGAGAGGTCTGAAAGTTTTCTGCTCCTGTGGTGTGGAGGTTACAAATCAATGCATTATCCCCAAAGAACTCACAAAACAGGTCACTGGCGAGATCTTAACAAGAACTGGCCGCGCGGTGGCTCACTAGGCTAATCCTCCACCTGCAGAGCCGACACCCTGTGTTCTAGTCCTAGTCGGGGCGCTGGTTCTGTCCCGGTTGCTCCTCTTCCAATCCAGCTCTCTGCTGTGGCCCAGGAAGGCAGTAGAGGATGGCCCAAGTGCTTGGGTCCTGCACCTGCATGGGAGACCAGGAGGAAGCACCTGGCTCCTGGCTTTGGATTGGCGCAGCACGCCGGCTGTAGTGGCCATTTGGGGAGTGAACCAACAGAAGGAAGACCTTTCTCTCTGTCTCTTTCTCTCACTGTCTATTATAACTCTCTCTCTCTCTCTGTGTCTCTCTCTTTCACTGTCTAACTCTGCCTGGTTTAAAAAAAAAAAGATCTTAGCAAGAACAAATGAAGTCTTCTCTGTGAATATTCTTCCTCTAGGCCCAGACTCCATCCAAAACAACAACAACAACAAAATACCTACCATAGAAGATGAACTCACGATATGAGGAGGAATCAGATAAAACAGCTTAATAGCCCCCAAATTGGACATTATAGAATCATCTAAATGAGACTATATTGTCAATATGCTAATTGATTAGAGACAAAAGAAGGAAAAGACATCAAAATGAAGCATTTGAAAATTGTGGAAAAAGTAGAGTCATATTTGAAAAAGCCAAATAGAAATGCAGAAACCATTGAAATTGTAAAAGTTTGTGACAGTGTAAAGCTCACTAATTTCAAAGTTAGACAGATAGAATAGTAGGACAAAATAACCCAGAAACACAGCCCAGCACACGTGGGGATTTATCACTTCATGGAGGTGCATTCTAGATTAGAGGGGGAAAGGATAGTATTCAGTAAATACACGTGTCACATGATAGTCATACAGGAAAAAAAACAACAGGATCCCTTCTTTATACCATATAAAATCAATTTTATGATAGATTAAAGCCATGAAGATGAAAACAAAACTTCCAGCCTTTTAGAGAGAATTATAGGAAAATAGTATGTCAGGGTACAGAAAATTTACTTAAAATTAGTAAGAATAAGACAGCTGGAAGTAGATATTTGGTCTTATGGCTACAGGCTGGGTTAGGATGCCAGCATGCCACATTTTCGTACCTGGGTTCAATTCCTGTTTCTGGTTCCTGATTCCAGATTCCTGCTATGCAGATCCAGGAAGGAAGCAGTGATGGTTCAAGTTGTCGTGTTCCTGCCATCCATGTGGGAGACCTAGACTGACTTTCTGACTTCTGACTTCTCACATCCCGTTCCCCTGCTCACTGTGGGCATGTGAGAGGAGTGAACCAGTGAATGTGAGCTCGCTCTCTGTCATTCTCTCTGTCTCAGATATATAAAAATTTCAAAAGGGATGGGAAAATTTACAGGCAAAAGAATGATGTTGGACCCCCAAGTTCACATCACAGACAAAAATTTAAAAATGGATCAAGGCCCTAGATATGAGCTAAAAATATTAAACTTTTAGAAGAAAAAAATAAGTGTAAATCTTTATCACCTTGGGTTAGGCAATGGTTTCGTAGCCATGACCTCAAAATCACAAGCTACAAAAGACATTCATAAATTGAATTTCTTCAAATTAAAAACATTTGTGCTTCAATGGACATTATCAAAGTAAAAATAAGACCTATGAAAGGGGAGAATATGTTTGAAAATGTATACATAATAAAGTACTAGTATGCAGAATGTATAATAAATACTTGAAAATAAATAATAAAAAGATGACTCCGTTAAAAAAAAATGGTCAAGAGGGCTGTTGCTGAGGGGTAGAACATTAGGTCTCCACCTGCAATACCAGCATCCCACATGGGAGCCATTTTGAGTCCCGGCTGTTCCACTTTGGATTCAGCTCCCTGCTAATGTGTGGTGGAAGATGGCCCAAGTACTTTGGGCCCCTGCACCCTCATGGGAGATCCAGAAGAAGGTCCTGGCTCCTGGCTTTGGCCTGGCCCAGCCCCAGCCCCAGCTGTTGTGGCCATTTGGGGAGTGAACCAGTAGATGGGAGATCTCTTTCTCTCTCTCCCCCCTCTCTGCACATCTGCCTTTCAAAAAAAAATAATGAATAAATAAGTAAATCTCTAAAAAATGGTCAAAGGATTTGATAGACATTCTACCCCAAGAAGATAATCAAATGACCAATAAGCCCATGAAATGATGCTTGACAATGTCAGTAAGAGAAATGAAAATCAAAGTCACAGTAAGATATATATCATTTAATACCTACAAGAATGGCTATCATTGAAAAAAAATGGACAGTTGCAATTTTGGAGAGTATGTGGAAAAATTGGAATCCTCATACATGGCTGGTAGGAACACAAAATGACTCAGCTGCTTTGGAAAATAGTCCAGCAATTCCTCAAAATACTAAACAGAATTTCCATATGATGTAGCATTTCTACTCTGAGGTACATACCCAAGAGAATTGAATACATGTGTCCACTTGTGAACTTGTACATGAACGTCCAGAGCAGTGGTATTCGTAGTGGCTGCAAAGTGAACACGACCCAGATGTCTATTAAGTGATGAATGTGGTGTATCTCTGTAATGGAGTAGTAGTCAGTTGTAAAAAGGAATGAAGTATTAATATACACTACAACATGCATGAGCCTTAAAACTACCATGCTTAGTGAAAGAAGCCATCACAAAAGGCAACATGTTGCAGCAGTGAAATATCTAGAATAGCAAGTTCATAGAAATAATGAGGTTAATGTTTGCCAAGGACTGGGGAGGGTGGGTGGCCAAAATGGGGAGTGATTGCTCATGGGTATAGGATTTCTTTTGTGGGATAAAATGTTTTGGAATTAAGTAGTGGTGATGGTTGCACAACTTTGAGTATACTAAAAAGCATTGACTTGCATACATTGAAATAACTAATTTCAGCTTATATGAATTGTATCATTTAAAAATGAAACTAAAGAAGATAGATTTATCTTATGTTAAAATTTAAAGCAATTCCATAAAAGTGCATATGTATAGCTAAGTATCATCATCTAGAATTTATAAATAATTCCTCCAAATAAATAAGGCAAAAATAAAATTTATACCAAATACTATGTGAGCATAGGAAAAGGAAATTCAGAGAAAAGGAAAACCAAATGGCTGATGAACACAAAATAATTAGTAGTATTTGAATGAAAGCAATAATGAGAGACTTCCCCATGTATGGTCAAAGATGTGCTCACAGCAAAACATTGAAGAGTGTATGTCTGACAGAGAAAGAACTGATAAATTATAGTATATTTATCCAATGGAAGACAGGAGCACTATTAAAATGAATCAACTAGATCTCCATGCATATGTGTGGACAAATCTCATGATTACAGTACTGCATCAAAACAGTTCAGGAAAGGTTGTGGATCACACAACCTTCAGTAAATAACATTTACTGAAACTTTTTAAATGTTCTTGTCACCTTTGGGGTCCTAGGATGGCTGCTTTGCTTCCAGAATCAAGTGTAGTATAACGTGCTATACAGCATATTGTTTTGCATATACACTTATGTAATAAAAATATAAAACTGTAGGCAGGAAGGATTCACAGCATCTCGAGGATATTGGCTAAATCTAGGGAGGGAAGGAAATGAATAGTTTAGGAAGAAGATAATGGGGACTTCCAATGAATCTATTGCATTCCATTTCTTTTAAAAATTAGAAAAAAGTATGGCATAATACAAACAACTGTCACATTTGGTAACGGTTAAATTTTACATTTTATGAAAATAGAGCTTAGTAAAAAACAAGGCAGGGAACAGGAAAGGGAAGAGGAAGAAGGATGGGAGAGTGGGTGGGAGGGCGGGTCCAGTGGGAAGAATCATTTTCCTACTGTCTTTATGAAATGCATGCAAGTAAATCAATTAAACATTTGGCATTTTAAATGTTATGTTTTTGTCAACATGACTGCTAAACATGGAGTTGTATTTATATTACAATAATGTAATAAGTTGTGTCACAGATGTACCTAATGTTTACAGTTTTGTTAAATTGCCTGTTTATACTCTTTGTCTATATTTCTGTTAGTGTTTGCTGAGTGTGCTGGTAGGGGATTTGGTTTGGCTGTGAATATAACGAACCTGGGAGCAGAGGCTTAAATAAATTACAAGTTTATTTTTTCTTATTGAGTAAAGTCTAAAGTTTGGAAGCCCAGAGTGGTACAGTGGTCGCATGCTACAGTGGGGAAAAGAACTCCTTTCCACCCTATCCAAACTTGGAATGTTCCTGTCACCTTTGGGGTCCTAGGATGACTGCTTTGCTTCCAGAGTCAAGTGTGGGTTCCAAGCAGACGGAAGTGAAAGAGCCAAGGACAGTATGTCCACGCTAGTTGTGTCTGCCCTCACCCACCCTCCCCATCACATTTTAAGGAGCTTTCCTGGAAGGCCCACACAGAAACTTTCCCCTTTTTCTCAGTGGTCAGAGCTGGGTCGGAAGATGACTTCTCTCCAGGAATCCAGCAGTGTTTGCTTAACCTTTCCCCGAATGGATTCTGCAGGCAGGGATACGAACTGGGAAGAAACGTGCAGGCCTTTGCAGCTGGAAAGCAGTGATGCTCATTAAGGCTGTAATCACAGACACAAGAATGATCCTGTACCGAGGATGTGCTGTGTGACAGGCCTGTGAGTGCTGTGCTCTGTGTCTTGTTTGGTCTTCTCTGCGGTCCTCAGAGTTAAGCACTCACAGGAGCGCCCACTTAAAGATGAGGACGTTGAGACTCACGAAGGTGGAGGAGCACTTGCAGGTTACCTGGTGTACTGGGAGCCTGAGTCCAGGTTCATCTGACTCTGAGGGTTTTCTGGAACTGTGCTTTTTTTTTTAAAGATTTATTTATTTATTCGAAAGTCAGAGTTACACAGAGAGAGAAGGAGAGGCAGAAAGAGAGGTCTTCAATCCACTGGTTCACCCCCCCAATTGGCTGCGTCATTTGGAGCTGCGCCCACCTGAAGCCAGGATCCAGGAGCTTCTTCTGGGTCTCCCACCTGGATGCAGGGGCCCAAGGACTTGGACCATCTTCTACTGCTTTCCCAGGCCACAGCAGAGAGCTGGATTGGAAGTGGAACAGCTGGGTCTCAAACCTGCAGCCATATGGGATGCTGGCACTGCAGGCGGCGGCTTCACCTGCTACGCCACAGCACAGGCCCTTGTCCTGGCTTTAACTCTGGAATTCTCACATCCCAGGACCCATGTCTGTCCTGAAGTAGGACTCGTGGCAGCTCAAACAATATTAGGGCAGGAGTTCATTAAAATTTTTTAATGGTTAACTTAACTAATATTGTTTAGCACTATTCATAAATGTTAGACTTGCACATGATTAATAATACAATGCCTTGCCTTTTTAAATGACTTTTGGCTATACAGATTTTTTAAAAGTTTTATGTGTTGAATCTATTTTCCTTTATGGTTTTCCCCTCTGTTTTGTATGTAGCTATTCTTCCCCAAGCTACTGACCAGAAGTTTTCTGTATTTTCTTCAAATTCTTCTATAGTTTAGTTTGTCATTCCACATAAAATGAGGAGATGCACATGTTCCGTTTCCCAGGTTTGGGGGAGTGTTTCAGAACTGCGCACTTATATGTTTGAAATGTTTATCTCAGGAACTGATTTAAAATCCATAACTTAAGGGAATGAAAACTCTTTCTACTGCATTCCCAATGTGCAGTGCACATGTATCTGATCTGCAATTGGCAATCATGTCAAAATGTGTCAGCTCATTTCATATTCTTTTTAACTATCCTTTGATTAAGGGAGCGCTGTATCAACTTATGGAAGCCTGCAGTCAAATCTACCTTCAAATTATTAGCACCTGGTGAGAAATGTCCTTCCCATTCTGAACACCAGTTCATCATGTCTTATTTGTAATTCATTTGATGATTTTGATATATCATTACAAATACTGCATGTGACTAAGTCTTTACACTGAAGCTTTGTTGTCATAAAATGGCAGAAAATACGAGTTGCATACTGTGTCCCTGATACAGATGTTGTGGGTCCAGACGAAGCAGGTGTGGTGGTAGGCTGAAATAATAAATCATCCGTTCCTCATGTCTGTATTACGTTGGGAAACCTAATGCCACTAACGTTTGGGTCTAACAAGCTTACTGGCCCACGGAATTGAAAATATTTGTGAATTCCCTGTTAACAAATAATTGTTCAAAAATAATATTAACACTCTAGATCAAGGGTCGGGAAACATCTGTAAAAAGCCAGATGATAAAAATATTAGGCCTTGCTGACTGTAGATCTCTACCGAAGCTGCTCAACCCTGCCTTTGTAGCAGCAACAGGCAACACATACACAAGGGGCTCGGCTGTGTTCCAATCAAACTGTATTTGCAGAAACAGGCAGTCTTCATGATTTGGTTTGTGGGGTGTAGTTTGCCAACTACTGGTAGTCAAATCATTCATTCCTTCAGCACTGAGCATTTCTTATTTGAAATGTGGGAATCAGTTCCTATCCTGGAAAATAGGAAACAAGTGCTTCTATCATTGGTTCTTGAAGACTTTGGCTTGAATGTTTGAAAGTTAAATTGGCAAGCCCTTTGAAAATTCTTTGAAGTATCATGATGTAAACACAGAATTGTTTGTCAGGAATAGGTTGTACCAGTTGCAAATGATAGGTTAGTTTCTCAAAGCTTCTTTGATATTCATGGCTCATAACTTTCTCTCCAAATAAGTCTTTCTATCTCTTGCCAGAGAGCTGAAGATAGCTCTTAATCTAGTAGGCCTGGGTTTCTAGGCAGGCGAGCATATGGGTGCCATACATTTGTTAGAGTTTGTTTCTATGTGATCACAAAAACTGAATACGTGTGAGCTCTAAATTACAAATTTGGATGGTCTGCTTTGTGGCAGAGTTTCTACATCATAAAGGCAGCAAATGCATGATTCGTCCTCAATAGCACTTCTTTATGCTTTAGTAAATCAGGATGACTGACTGAAACTTTTGCTTCTTTTTGGATGGGTTCCCTTATGGTACAGACTGTAACCGGAGTGTCAATCTCTAATTGCATATCATCAATCACATTTCAAAGCTAACTACAGTTTGGGGAGGTAGATTTTCTGTAGATATATGTCACAATATATATATATATATATATATATATATATATATATATATCCTGTGAAGAGGTAGGCAATATACATGTGTATATATAGGCTTCTGTAAACTATATAAACAGTTGAAAAATCAGTCTCTTATTAACCCTAAATATCCATGAATATTTATTCTGGTAAAATTGTAATGTTAGTGCCAAAAGGAGGTTGGATTTCAAATTTTGAGAGACTTCACAGTCAGTGACAGGACGTTCGTTATAGTGTCTCTTGTATTTTGTTTGTTTTTATAGTCTTAGCAGGCAATTGTAATTCTTAGGCAGTCAGGATTATTTTTGGAATGGCGCCCAAGGCAACTGGAAATAACAAATAATGAATAAGGTAGATTTTCAATCTGGAGATGATTTCTTTGTTCAATAGTAAGGCAGAATGTTAAAGTAATAGGACAGAGATTTTGCTGTTTTACAATGCAACTTTAAAGGATTTTTCAAATATTTTAAGCAGTAGAAGGATTACTGAAATATGTATTACCTCACAAGATTAACTTTTTAAAGAAAACTTTCATTTGGATATGGAAGCTAAAATCTGTTTTAAAAGTCTCTCTGTATTTATACTTTGTAAAAATATGCCTTTTATACTCTCCCTTGGAAAGATAGTTTGGGCAAACTTAGGAATACTGCAAATAATCAAGTTTCTTTTTTTATGATAAACTCCCGGGTTGGACTAAGGGGCTGGAAATTAGTACAACATAAAAAACAAATAAAAGCAAAATAAAATAGTACTGTCGGCAACAGGGCTTCTAATTTGTATCTCTTTCAAGAAATCTGTGGATGTTTTATTGCTAATTTCCCAGACTTGGCAACACTGAAATTTGACGTTGGGATCATCCTTCCTGAGTACCTGTAACTTCTGTCCTTTGTGGGTGGCTTTCTGGGATATTCTGAAGTCTGTCTTTCTTGCTCTCATGCTGGAACCAAGTGTTACAAGCAAGCAAGCAGGAGGCCCCTGGGGCTGAAGGAGGCCTGGTCAGGAACGAGGCAAAAGCTTTCCGGAGGATGACATATGAGCTTATTTTTATCTATGATATGTTTAAACTGAGAAAGATAAAGCCTTCTATTACCAAAGAAATAAAAGTGCACACAATATGTTTGAGTTGAGACTATAGGTGTTTTTTTTCTTTTGTGTGATTTCAAAGAACATTTTGAAACAAGGAAGAGAAACAATAAAAATTAACTATCATTGATTACCTAAAGCTAAAACTTGATTTTGTGTGTTCTTCTGATTACTTCCTTTTTATTGTTTCCTTCTTCCATTTCTCCTTTTTCTTCCTTTTTTTTTCAAAAAGAGGATCTATCACAACAAATATGATTTATATAGCTATCTTTATCATTTTTGTCAATGTATATATTTCAGTGTAATTTAAATATAATTTAACCACTAAAATTTTAATTTTAATTACAATGGCAATACATATTTATTGCAAAATCATTCAGAAAACATACAAAAACAATGGTAAAAATCATCTTGGCTTCTGCTGCCAAAAGTTGCTGATGTTTGTTTTACCGAACGCTTGAAAGAAGGTACTTGTGCTAAAATAAGTTTGGGAAATTTTGTTCTAAATGCACTTGAACAGGTCTTCTTTTACGGAGAGGCTTCTCAGAGCCTTTAACATGCTAACGTGTACTGTGGTGTTCACAAAAAGAGAGAAAATGTAGACTTTTCCAAACTTATTTGACAATAGGCGCTTTATTCCAATAATCAGTTTTCCTTGGGACATACTTTGATAAACGACTTTCTTTTTACACACATAAACACACACATGCAGAAGCAAACTAATACATTCTTTATTTATTTCTATGTGCTTATTTTAATAATTGGTTAGTAAAATTAGTACATCGCGGAGATCTCTTTACATTAATAAATGAGGATCTATAAATAGTTAATGACTACAAAGTTCACCACTATTTAAACACACTCTAATTCATTTAAACATCCCCTTATTGGTAGACATTTAGGTTATTTCCATTTTTTTTACATTTGCGAATTATGCTGAATCAACACCCCCAATGTGCTTCCATAAATTTGTCCAATTATTTCCTTAGAATAACATCCTAAAAAAGAGAAAGTGCAGCCCTTATAATTTTGTCTGTATTCCCATGTTAATTTCTTTGCCCAGGAATATTATTGTTTTTCTGAAACCGTGATTAAGATGAAGATGTAGCTCAAGTATGTCTACTCAGGAAGAGTAAGATCAGAGTGAGCTATCAGCAGTGTGGCTGGCCAAATATTGTACTTATTGACAAGACTGCTGTGCATTATAAAGGAGTTTTTAGTCACGATTTTTTTCAGTATTGAAACCACAAATGAGCTTCATTTATACAAAACTCAAAAAAGCCCCAATA
Source organism: Sylvilagus floridanus (assembly GCA_949820135.1). NCBI lineage: Eukaryota > Metazoa > Chordata > Mammalia > Lagomorpha > Leporidae > Sylvilagus > Sylvilagus floridanus. Next base: position 49,445,423 of record OX463245.1, read on the forward strand.
TTATCCCCTCCCTTCTAGAGAATCAAAAAGCTTAAGAGGAACAACACATTTTGAGCTTTAAAGGAAAAGGAAACACATTTTTTGTCTAAGTTAAAATGCAGAACTGGACCTTCACTGTTTCTGTAAGTAATTTGCCTCTTTTCATTAGTTAAAGTATAAAATGTCCTATCCCATGTTTTATTATAACTACACTCAAAGGTTCCATAAGTTACTTTATTGGAGTTTACATGGGCTGGGGTCTCATCTTGCTTAGAATTAAAAAGTAAGAAATTGGGTCGATCAGATCTGCTGGAAGTATTGGAGGCTGCTTTGAAGCTTTTGAACATTTATGCTCATACACAGGACTGGGCAAGGGGTATTGTTTGCTTATGTGGTGGACGGAGATGGTGAATGTTAATGTTATTCCCAAGAACACTTTTTAATTTATATCAAAATTGTATAAACAGGGTCACCAGGGCTAAATGGGATGTCAATGACCTACCAAGATCAGAAAGTAAACAAAAGATCTTAAAATAAGCATGTAACCTGAACACCTTGAGAGTTGCTGACTATTGAAAGGCAATTGTTTACATAAAGAAAGGGAAAATGACTTAGTGCTAATTCTGTGTGTGGCAGGCCCCTTTCCCAATCCATCAGCGGAATGGTGGTGGACAAGGAGTTCCCTCTGCCTGTTTTGAAGAGTGGTGGAGAAAACCTCCATGAACCACCATTTACAATCTCGCACATTCAAAAGCCTTTGTGGGCTACTTAACTTCAGGCTAAGTTCTTTCTGCAGGATGAATGTTGTGGAGGTAGGCAGGCAGCTGGCCTGAGGAAGATTAAAGGAGCAAGATCCGGCTGGCAGGATCGGGTAGGTAGATTCACTGAGGTACACGTTCAAGGGCTTCTTTGAAGGGGAAACCTCCATCTTCAAAAGGAATTCCAGCCAGCTGGAGAACAAATGGAAACAATGTTTTTGGGTGGGTAACCCATCCATTTGGGTTCAAGGTTGGAGGAGTGATGACTCCCAAAAAATTTTGTGTAAAAAAAGACAGTGAGTTCAGAAAAAAAAAGATTTTTGTTATGTGTTATTAGACACAAGTAATTAGGGATCTGCCAATTAGGCAAAGTAAAAATTCACTGAAGTAAACCGTTTTCCCTTAGCAGCATAAACTGTATCAGCCCTCTAACTCAACAAGTGGGTGATTCAAGAGTTTGTGTAGCTCAGATCACCGACAGGGCTCTGTGGTCAGACTGCCTAGCACTGGGTTCCTGCTTTCCGGAAGGCTAGTTGCTCTGTGTGGTTCAGGGGAAGCAGTTTGACCTTGTTGTGTCTGATTTTCCTCATCCAGAAAATGACATACCTACTTGCTAGGTTAGCTGTGAAGATTAAATGAGCCACTCTAGGTGCAGTGCTCAGACAGCGCTTGGTATGAAATCAGCTCCGTGAACCCTGGCTGTTTGTTTTCATATCTGAAGACTCACTGTGCTGGATCCTCTTCTAAAAGAGAACTGTTCTGTTGGCACTTTTGATTGATAGATTCATTTATTTGGTTTTTAATGATTTTTTTTTTTTTTTTTACAGGCAGAGTTAGACAGTGAGAGAGACAGAGAGAAAGGTCTTCCTTCCGTTGGTTTACCCTCCAAATGGCCGCTATGGCCAGTGCTGCGCCGATCTGAAGCCAGGAGCCAGGTGCTTCCTCCTGGTGTCCCATGCGGGTACAGGGCCCAAGCACTTGGGCCATCCTCCACTGCACTCCCGGGTCACAGCAGAGAGCTGGCCTGGAAGAGGAGTAGCCGGGACAGAACCCGGTGCCCCAAATGGGACTAGAACCCGGTGTGCCGGCTCCACAGGCAGAGGATTAGCCTAGTGAGCCACGGCGCAGGCCTTTAATGTTTTTTTTTTAAACTTTTATTTAATGAATATAAATTTCCAAAGTACAGCTTATAGATTACAATGGCTCCCCCCACCGCATAACTTCCCTCCCACCCACAACCCTCCCCTTTCCCGCTCCTTCTCCCTTTCCATTCATATCAAGATTCATTTTCAATTAATGATGTTTTGATCTTAAGAATTACCTTTCAAAATAGAAATAATTCATGTAGTTCTACCTGTGGACCCACTCAAAAGTGCTGTCAATGAGTAAATACAGTATCAGGGGCTAACTGACCATCCGTTACGCCTGGATGGGGTCACGCTCCAGGGTGACTTCTGGGGCAGTCAGAAAGCTCCGAGGTCACACCTAAACTACCTTTTCCCCTTTACACCAAACTTAAGGCATTGAAGTTTACTCCTCCTCTGCTGCCTCCTCCTCCTCCTCCTCTTCTTCCTTCAGAATTATTTATTTGAAAGGCAGAGTTACAGAGGGAGAGGAGAGTGAGAGAAAAAGAGAGAGAGAGAGAATCTTTCATCTGCTGGTTCACTCCCCAAATGGCTGCAACTGCCAAGGCTGGGCCAGGCAGGATTGAAGAGTTGTCTCCAGGTCTCCCATGTGGGTGCAGGGGCCCAAGGACTTGGGCCATAATTGCACTGTTTTTCCAGGGAGGTGGATTAGAAGTGAAGGAGCGGGAGTCGGCGCCCTATGGGATGTTGACCTCGCAGGCTGTGGTTTTACCCACTACACCACAATGCTGGCCCCGAAACTTCCTTCTTCTTCAGGCTGATCTGTTTGATTTTCAGTGCAGGCTGTGTGTGCTATGCATTGCGTATTTAAAATCTGTTCTATTTTGTCTGTTTTATTTATGTAGTTGTATGTGTGTGTGTGTGTGTGAGAGAGAGAGAGAGAGAGAGAGAGAGAGAGAGAGAGAACGAGTGAGCTAGCGCACAGTTGGCCAAAGAGAGACTATGGGAGAAGGTAAATAGAGTCAAGACTCAGAGTGAGTCATTTCTAACTTGGGAATATGGAATAGGGACATATTCATCAGATTGGATTGCACAACAAAATAAGCAGACTGGGAGGTTTAAATAATAAACCTTAACTTCTTTCAGTTCTGGAACCTGGAAGTCCAAGGTCCAGCTGCCAGCAAGGTTGGGTTCACCCCAAGGCTCTTCTCTAGGCTTGTGGGCAGCCCTTGTCTGAATATATGCTCACACGACTTCTTGTGCTTGCCTGAAAGGGAGAAAAAGCAAGCAAGTTCTGTTGTGTCTTTTCTTGTCAGGGCACGAATCCCCCCATGAGGGCCCCCTCTCACGACCTCATCTAACCCAGTTACTTCCTAATGGCCCCTTCTCCACATACCATTGCACTGAGGGTTAGGACTCCTGTTGGATGAATTGTGAGGAGAACACAAACATTCAATCCATGGAAAAGCATTTAATTCTTTGTTTGCTAATGAATTCTCAAGAAGTTTCTGGAAAACTGAAGTTGAGAAAATTCATATCTGAATGATTTCTAACCTAAACAATTCCATTCCAGAAATGCTGCACAGCACAAACATTTGTTGTTGCTGAGAAGAACTTCCATACTTTGGTGCCCACTTTCATTCTTAAATAAAAATCTTGCAGTTTTTTTTAGTGGACTGGTGGATTCCGATGAAGAGAGAAAGCAGCAGCAAGGGAAAGCATTTAAAAGTAGCTGATCCCAGGGTCAACCCTTAGGTAGCCTCCTGTTTGCCCATTTGGCACCTTTGCTGCATCCCAATTTTAATTTGACTTCACTTTGTTATCTGCTAGACATCCCACAATTAAGGAACTGTTTGGGATTACAAGCATTGCTTTTAAAATGCAAGCGTGTTTATATGTGTGTTGAAGAGAATGCCGTGTCAATAGATTATTAATTATTCTGATGATAGACAGTGAGATGTTGGGCAATCCACATCCTTAACTTGCTGGCAGGTGGTTGAGGTTAACTGCACCAAGACTATAGAAGATCTGTTATAGAAGATCTGTTATGGAGTGTGGAGTAGTGGGTGTGGGAAGAGTTCAGAATAATGGTCCAATGTGTTCACCTAGCACCTAGCACCTTAGCATCTAGCACCTTGAAACAAGCACTCTAGAAATCTTTGTTGGCTGGGTGAAATGAAGATAGACTACTGAAGTGTGTTGTGGAGGATCCTAGAAGGTGGTCTTGATCTCATGAAAGGATGCTGACACAGTGCTAACAACGTCCTCGCACCTTTGCCAAGATATCCTGAGTAGGACTCCTTGGTTTTCTTATTTTTTTTATCCCAGTCAGCCCTTCCTGGCCTGGATCTTGGGGGCTATGTGATCTGTTGCTATCATTGTGGATAAACTGTTCATTTTCTGTAACTGGAGTTTGAATATGAATAAGACCCACCTCTTGCAGAACAAGGATGAACATTTAGGAATATAAGGAAAGAAACTACTGATTGATTTTTGGGCGTAGATAGTGATTCAGTAGCTCAAGGTTCATCATAATTGGTAATACATCAGAAGAACACTGGGTTCAGTAGCACTTTGCTTTGCCCTGAATAACTGGGTGATGTGGTACAATGTATGCCTTGCACCTTGCATTTCTTAGAGTAGTATGTCTATGTCAGTCCCACACTGTTTTAATTACCATAGTTTTGTGATTAGTTTTGAAATCAAGGAGTATGAGTCCTTCAGATTTGTTTTTTCTCTGTTAGCGGAGATAGTGTGGCACTCTTGTCTTCACAAGAAAGAATTCAGAAGTGAGATGGAGAGCCAAGTAGCAAGGTTTATTGGGGTAGGGCATCTGTCAGAATGAATGGGATGGAATCCAAGAGAGAGTGCCCACTCAGATGGGGAAAGCAAGGTTCCATGGTTAAATGGAAAGAATATACTGGCAGGCCAGGTGGGCGACTCAGCAGAGCTGAGTGCTGAGCGCGTAGTCTGTATTCAGACTGCCGCTTATAAGGGAAAGGGTCCAGTTTTTCCCACTATTTCTCTTTCAATGAAAATTCCTCCCAAGGGTTTACTACTCAGTGCTATCAGACTGGGGCGCCCACCTGGCTGCAGGTAGAGGAGCCTCCTCTAGGGTGCCTGCCTTGGAGGAAGGCTCTGACTTTCAAGCAAATAAATAAAGCTTTAAAAAAAAAAAAAGAAATGGAACCCCGAGACTTGACCCGGTGCCCATATAGGATGCCGGCATTGCAGGTGGTGGCTTTTCCTGCTACACCACAGCGCTAGTCCCTAGATGATTTTTCTTTCCCTTAACATATGCATTTTCTTATTTTAAAAATTATCTATTATCTGTCATATATTATTTATTTTTGTAACATCAATCTGTCTATGTATGTATATATGTACATATCTATCTAAAGGCAGAGAGAGAGACAGAGAGAGAAAGAGAGAGAGACCAAGACAGAGAGATCGCTGTCATCCACAGGTTCATTCCCCAAATGCACACAACAACTAGGGCTGGGCAAGGCTTAAGTTAGGAGCTGGGAACTTAATCCAGGTTTTTTCACACAGGTATCAGGGACCCAACTAGTTGAGCTGTCACCTGTTGCTTCCCAGGGTGTGTGTCAACGGGAAGCTGAACAGTAGAGCAGAGTTAAGCCTCAAATTCAGGCACCCTGATATGGGATGTCGGCATCCCAAGTGGCATCTAACCATTGCACCAAAAATCCACCCCTTGATTTGTTTAAAAAAGGCACATCATGTGCCATGCATTTTTAGACATATAGGCATCAACAGTGAGTAAAACAAAAATGCTTGACCTTGTGGACTTTACATTCCAGGTTAAGAAAGACGCACAATAAACAAATACATAATCGAAGATGTAGTTAAATGCATGTATTTATGTCAGGATGTATAGTGCTGTGGAGGGAGAAATACGAAAAGAGGGAGGAAAGGAAAGTCTAAGGCAGAGTGACCTTTTAAAATAGCACAGCGGGCAGCTGGGTTTTGGTGCCGCAGGTTAAGCTGCTGATTGCTATGCCAGCATCCCATATGTTGAAGATATTTATTTGAAAGTCAGAGTTACACACACACACACACACACACACACAGAGAGAGAGAGAGAGAGAGAGAGAGAGAGGTCTTCCATCTGCTGGTTCACTCCCCAATTGGCCTCAACTGCCGGAGCTGCGCCGATCCAAAGCCAGGAGCCAGGAGCTTCTCTTCTGGGTCTCCCACATGGGTGCAGGGGCCCAAACACTTGGGCCATCTTCTGCTTTCCCAGGCCATAGCAGAGAGCTGGATGGGAAGTGGAGCAGCCAGGACTTGAACCAGTGCCCATATGGGATGCCGACACTGCAGGCTGAGGCTTTACTGGCTATGCCACAGCACCGGCTCCAATAAATGACTTTTATGTTTAGACTTGGATATCATCTCCAAGATACCCCTTTGTGTAGCAGTGTTTTTGTATGGAGTGACTTGATTTTTAAATAGAGGCTTTGCATGAGTGAGAGTCGTTTTTTTTCGAAATACACAAATGAGTCAGCATCTTGCTACTGAAACAGAAGCGAATCTAAAGGATGGGATCCCTGCATCAAGAGCTCACTGCTGGATTACCTGTCATTCCTATCCCAGTCGAGGGATACACCTTTTATGAATGTCAGTGGGATTTTCCTGGCCTCTGCATGTCACCAGGAGGCCCCACCCTGTACAGCCTCTTGGCCGCTGATCTTGGCTTCCAGTTACTTGGCTATTAATTTCTGTTTCCACACCTGGGGGCCAGACATATGCAGCTGTTGCCATCACTGCTAATCCTGCCTCTGAGATATGCCATTGGCCAGTTAGGCTTTTGCTGGAGTCCCTACTGCAAGATGAGCAGCAGGTCGACAGCCACAGATGCCTGTGTCTGGTACCCAGGTGTTCCTTTTTGTCTTGGCCATGTAGGAAGGACTCCTGGAGCAGCAGTCCTTTAGTTCATTACTCTTCTTGTCCTCACACTTGTTGGTTCACGTATCAGTAAGGGCAACACTTGGTAACTGAGGACAGAGGATGAGGAAAACCGCTCATCTTAGGGATTGTCATTGAGAGGCAATTCATTTTCCTTTCTATCAGCTGTTGAACAGAGCAAGATTGGGTGATCCAGTGAGGTGATTGAGACGTGAGCAACGCATACCCCACAGGTGTTTCAGAATGCACACCGTGCAGGCTGAAGATCCATTCATTTTCACCAGTTGTTGAGTATACGGGTTTAATGAAGTGATAAAAGAAGCGATTTTCTTAGAGAAACAGAAATTACATTCTGCAGGGCAATCTGGCGTGGAGCCCAGTTGTCTGACACAGGTCTCCTTGCTGGTCACCCTCCTTATGAAAAAAGACATTACTACTGGGGACAGGCCTGGGCTTAGTGGCACTTGTCCTGCCCTCTGTTAATGAGTGCGCAGTGGTCTAGGTCCTTCACTCAGGCAGCCAGAGGTGTGTGGGAAGCCAGGAGGTGTGTAAACTGCAGGGTTAGTTTTCTCTGGGTCTTCTTCTCTTCCCTCTCATACAAAGATTCTTTCCCCTCTTTGGAAACTCAGGCTTGCATTAAATGAAAATGTGGTGGGGCCAGTGCCATGGCATAGTGGGTAAAGCCGCTGCCTCCATTGTCGGCATCTCATAAGGGTGCCGATTTGAGACCCAGCTGCTCCACTTCTGATCCAGCTCTCTGCTATGGTCTGGGAAGGCAGTGGGAGATGGCCCAATTCCTTGGGCCCCTACACCTATGGGGAAGACCCAGAAGAAACTCCTAGATCTTGGCTTTGGATCAGCTCAGCTCCAGCCTTTGAAGCAATCTGGGGAGTGAACCAGTGGTTGGAGGATCTCTCTTTCTCTCACTCTCTGCCTCTGCCTCTCTCTAACTCTGCCTCTCAAATAAATAAATCTTAAAAAAAAAAAAAGAAAACACAGTGTTATGTTTATATATTGGAATAATATGCAATAGTGAAAAATGAATAGACTGCAGTTACGCGTATCAAAGTGGAGATATCTAAAAAACATACAGAGTGAAAACAAATTCAGTATTTCAGTATGATGTCATTTGCACAGAAGTTAAAGATATGCAAAATGATTTTAGTATGTTGTCTAGAGAAATTTACAGGTTCACAAAAGTATAAGAAATACTTCAAAATGATAACCCTCAAATCAGAATCAGGGTTCCCTCTGATGCTGGATTGATGAGGAATGCATTTTGGAGAGCTGCACAAGAAACAACAACTATAATAGTACGGTAATAATATTTCTTGTGTACTTAACTTTTAGAAAGATTTATTTATTTGAAAGGCAGAGAGAGAGAGAGAGAGAGAGAGAGAGAGAAATCAATCTTCCATCCACTGGTTCACATCTCAAATGCCCACAATGGCCAGTGTTGGGCCATGCTGAAGCCAGGATCAAGGAAGCTCATCCAGGTCTCCCACATGGGTGATAGGGACGCAAGTACTTGCACCATCATCTGTTGCTTTCACAGATGCAGTACTAGGGAATTGGATCGGAAGTGGAGTAGCTGAGACTCAAACTGCGGGTGCCAGCATCCCAAGCAGTGCTTGAACCTGCTGAGCCACAATGCTGGCACCTGTATTTAATTTTTATGTTGAGAGATTACTTTAACGTTTTCTTTATATTATTATGTATCCATTTTTATATATTTGAGAACACTTTAAAATAAATGAATAAACTTTATTAATAAAATGAGAGCATTACAGGTTTTAATTTTCTACATCATTAAACTTCTAAAAGTAAATATTCACTCATTTTTAATGGTTGTCTAATTTTAAAATTTGGCAAAAAATAAAAAGTTTTTGAAATGTTCTTTGATTTCAGAACTTCTAAGTGTCAATTAATTATTCTTAGGAGGTAGTTTGATCCAGGAAGCAATTACAAAGCATTATGTCCACATGCTGCTGGATGTGGAGCATGGGATTTCAAACAAATGCTGCTGTAAATCATCTTTGTAAATAATTCTATAGTTCATGTATTAACAAAGCATTTATTGATGTCTATTGCTCCAGAGTAAGTTTCAAGGTGAGTGGGAGTGGAATAAAATTTCAGCTTGCAAAACACAAAATGAAAAGTAGAAAAAACCTACAGTAAATTCTAATCGTCTTCAAAGAGGAAATGCAGTGAAGTACAACAGAATAAGCCCACTGGGCACTGCTGACCCAGAATAGACGAGTGGGGCTTGCTGAGTCGGTTCAGCCTGTCCTAGTCTGGAACAGGGTGACACAAGCCCGAATTGGGTCAGAGCCTTTTGTCGTGGAGCCCAAACCTCTCAAACAGAGCCTGGCCCCATCTTCATCCTCCTCACCTGGATTCCCAAATCCTGTAGCTCAAATCCTGTGGGAAGAACCCTTTGTCCCATAAAAATCTGTACAAACCCCCTCTGAACTGGGGAGCACGCTGGCCTGGTGCAGAGCTGAGGGCAATGCTGCTGTGCAGCGTGCTTCCGAATGCAAGTGGTACCCGATGAGAATGGAGAGGTAAAGACAGAGCAAGAGAAATGATGCAATTTCTTTTCCAGCTAAGGAGAGGGATAGCAGAAATGAACGAGATCGGTGAGGAAATTTATATTAGGGGGTAAACAAATGAGTTCTGTGCCCGCCTCTTTAAGTCTCTTCAATGCCATGTTCATTTCTCTTTTTTGATTACCTGGTAGTGTTGTCCTCAGTCTCTTGGGGCATACTTCTTTCCCGATCTGGCACAAACTACCCCTCAGGGCTTAAAGACATGCGGATGACAGATGATCAAGGTATGCATCTCTTAATCAAGCTGCCTGGTTCGCCCATCTAAAGAGCTGCTTAAAAAACACATCCAGCGATCTCAGCCTCCAATGCTCACATCTTATTTACTCTAACTTTCACTTTTGAAAAATCTGGAGAAATTCTCATGCAGGCTATGACCAAAGGAGAGGGCAAGCTAAAACATTCCCCGTGCAGGGCAAGGACATTGCTTTCTTTTAGATTCAGTTGCTGATTTCATTAGCGGCTGTCGTGACCTTCCAGTCAACTTCAGGATTACTTAGGTTAACGTTGGAACTGCGAGCCTGCGTGGCCAGCATGCTTTTCCAAGGGATGCTCTTTCGATAATTCTCATTTGTCGGGTGATAATGACGATTGTCTTCTATGGCTTTAAAGCTGAAGGAATGTACTGTAGTGTGTTTTCCTTTCTAAATTAACTCGTGAGCACCTGCTTGTGTGTCTGGCCCTGGACTCAGTCCTTGATAGTCCACTCCTGTGCCAAGAGAGCAAAGGTCATGTTTCAAAATGTTATTTAGGGCCGGCGCCGTGGCTCAACAGGCTAATCCTCCGCCTTGCGGCGCCGGCACACCGGGTTCTAGTCCCGGTCGGGGCGCCGGATTCTGTCCCGGTTGCCCCTCTTCCAGGCCAGCCCTCTGCTGTGGCCCAGGAGTGCAGTGGAGGATGGCCCAGGTGCTTGGGCCCTGCACCCCATGGGGAGACCAGGAAAAGCACCTGGCTCCTGGCTCCTGCCATCGGACGAACGCGGTGCGCCGGCCGCAGCGCACCGTCAGTGGCGGCCATTGGAGGGTGAACCAACGGCAACGGAAGACCTTTCTCTCTGTATCTCTCTCTCACTGTCCACTCTGCCTGTCACAAAAAAAAAAAAATGTTATTTACACAAATGCATAGATAGAAGAAACCAGGCATTGGGGACCAACTCAACACAATATAAAATGAGGTTGGTACTGATATTCTAGAAATGCAACTTGTTTTCCTTTGGTTGACATTTTCCTTCAGGAAAAATACTTTCTTTTCTTTCTTTTTTTTTTTTAGAGATTTATTTATCATTTTATTTGGTGAAAGTCAGAGTTAACACTGAGATAGGAAAGGCAAAGAGAGAGAGAGAGAGAGAGAGAGAGAGAGAGAGAGAGAGAGAGAGAGAAAGAGATGTCTTCCATCTGATGGTTCACTCCTCCATTGGCTGCAATGGCTGGAGCTGTGTCTATCCAGAGCCAGTAGCCAGGAGCTTCTTCCAGGTCTCCCACGAAGGTGCAGAGGCCCAAGGACTTGGGCCATCTTCCACTGCTTTCTCAGACCATTGCAGAGAGCTGGATCCGAAGTGGAGTAGCCAGGACTCGAACCGGCACCCATATAGGATGCCAGGGCGTTAACCATCTGTGCCACACAATGGCTCCAGGACAAATACTTCAAAGTGAAATGCCATGGAGGTTAGGCCTGCAGACTTAAAAGAACAAAAGGCCAAATCTAGTAACGTTCCAAGGACGTCCTTGCAGAAGTATTCTGGGTCGGATGGATCCCCGCCTCTGGAAGCCACTGTTGGGTTCCTTCCCTACTATGAACTTCTGGGATGTGCAAAGTAGCTTATCCTTTTCAGCAAAGGTTGGGAGCTCTCTCTAAAAGTAGGGATAGCAAACAGCATGAGGCAGGCATTGTACCATTCCTCCTAGCTGTGAGAATCGGCTCCTGCTTGGGATGTTCATAATGACGAGAAGCCATAGTAATAAGCCAGATTTCTCCCTCATTGGGTAGTGTGCATAATGTGCCTTATTGAGTTATTCAAATTCACTAGTATGTGCACTGAACTATTCGTTTAATGTACATTAATTATCTGCAGAGACAAAGAACAGACTGATCCGCTCACTCAAAAACATTCATGTCTTTGAAAAACAGAATTAGGGCTGGCATTGTGGCATAGTGAGTTAAGCCACTGCCTGCGATGCTGGCATCCCATATGGGTGCCAGTTTGGGTTTAGGTCGCTCCACTTCCAATCCAGCTCCCTGCTAATGGCCTGGGAAAGCAATGGAAGATAGCCCAAGTACTTGGGACCCTGCATCCAGGTGGGAGACCCAGATGAAGCTCCTGGCTCCTGCCTTCAGCCTGGCCCAGCGCTGGCTATTGTGGTCATTTGGGGAATGAGCCAACAGATGGAAGTTTCATTCTTCCCTCTCCTCTCCTCTCCTCTCCTCTCCTCTCCTCTCCTCTCCTCTCCTCTCCTCTCCTCTCCTCTCCTCTCCTCTCCTCTCCTCTCCTCTCCTCTCCTCTCCTCTCCTCTCCTCTCCTCTCCTCTCCTCTCCTCTCCTCTCCTCTCCTCCCCTCCCCTCCCCTCCCCTCCCCTCCCCTCTCCTCCCCTCTCCTCCCCTCCCCTCCTCCCCTCCCCTCCCTTCTCCTCCCCTCCCCTCCCCTCCCCTCCCCTCCCCTCCCCTCCCCTCCTCTCCCTTTCAAATAAATCCTTAACAAAATAAAAATAATAGCTGTAATAGCTGGAGCTGAGCAGATCCAAAGCCAGGAGCCAGGAGCTTCTTCCAGATCTCCCACATGGGTACAGGGGCCCAAGGATTTGGGCCATCTTCTACTGCTTTCCCAGGCCACAGCAGAGAGGTAGATCGGAATAGGAGCAGCTGGGACCAGAACTGGCGCCCATAAAAGAATGCTGGTGCTTCAGGCCAGGGCTTTAACCCACTGTGCCACAGCGGCAGCCCCATGTTGTGTACTTTAAATGACCTTTTTGAAGAACCTTTGTAGGCATTAATTTTGACAAGTTTTTTAGCAAAATGAACTTATCTTTTAATTCCATTTCAATGAATTTTTTGAGTATCTTTGTACTTATATATATGGGGTGTGGTGTGATGATTCGATAGATTTGTGCAATGCATTATAATCAAATCATAGCAGTCAGCATTTTTGTCTACCTAAACATCTGTGATTTCTTGGTGTTGGGAACCTCCCTAAGTCACCATTTTTTCCTAAAGTATTTCAAAATATTCTCCATTCTGCTATATTTAAATTGATAGGTTCATGGAAAATGCTATCACCTGTTCATAATTTGGAAAACCTCAGGTTCATGGAATGACTGTGTGCTTTATTCTAAGTTTCCAAAAAATAGCTTGTAGGATTAAAATCCCACATCTAGCGGACACATCCTGGCCCCATTTGACAATAAAAATATCATGGATTTTCCTGCAAAGTTATTTAGAATTATGTTTTGAATGAATCGTAAATTTTAAAATATTGAGTTTTCTTTTAATTTATATTTTACTTACTCTCCAGAAAGCAACCTCTGTTGAAATCAAAAATGGAAGGATGAATGAATTTCAAAGAACATTCACAGGGGCAAATATGATGGTTCCATTCTGCCACGGACATGTGGAGATCAAGTTTAAGAGAATGTTGTTGAATCGGGTGTTGCAAATGTGCTTCTCATCTGTAATTACACGTGTCTGAAGTCTTGTACAGTGGCTGTATAATTGCTTTAGAGTCGCATTTAAAGGAAATATGGTGAAACTGCATTTCAGGAGTTACAGTTTGTATGGATCTTATGGACTCTGTTTTATGTCTTTGTATTTTCATTAGCAGCACAAAAGCTATTTCAGAAAATAGAAGAGAAGAACTGTGACCTCTTATGTTCACTTTGCAGAAGGCAGTGGCTTCATTTTTAAAGAAGCAAAACAGCATTATCCTCTTCTATATTAAATCGTAAAAAAGACTCATAATCAATGCAATATGTTTGGAAACAAAACCAAAAAAATTCTATCTGTTGATGATTGCTACTGAAGTTTTTTCTTCCATGCTTCTTGATGATAGGAAAAAGACATATTTCATCACTTCCAAGAGGTTATAGAATTTTAAAAAATATCTTTGTATATTTCTTCCTTTTTTTGTGGTATATAAAATAATGGTGATTCTTATAATTGATGGTTTCTTTCTTTCTTTCTTTTTCTTTCTTTTTTTTTTTTTGACAGGCAGAGTGGACAGTGAGAGAAAGGTCTTTCTTTTCCATTGGTTCACCTCCCAATGGCTGTTGCGGCTGGCATGCTGCGGCCGGCACACCGCGCTGATCTGAAGCCAGGAGCCAGGTGCTTCTCCTGGTCTCCCATGCGGGTGCAGGGCCCAAGTGCTTGGGCCATCCTCCACTGCACTCCCGGGCCACAGCAGAGAGCTAGACTGGAAGAGGAGCAACCGGACAGAATCCGGTGCCCCGACTGGGATTAGAATCCGGTGTGCCGGTGCCGCAGGCAGAAGATTAGCCTATTGAGCCGCGGTGCTGGCCTGATGGTTTCTTAGTTTCAAGGAAACATAATGGTAAATGATACAACATTGTCTTCTATGATAAATCGACCCTGTGGGTAGTCATGACCAAAGGGAAGCAGTCTCTTATGAGGGTTCTAGAGCTGAGCACTTGATTGAGTAATTAAAGACCTTATGTCACAAAAGGCAGGATATCTTTGCTTTTTAAACATTTTTAATTAGTTTTTAGGGGCTGTCATTGTGATGTGGTAGATAAAGCCACTGCCTGGGATGCCAGCATCCCATATGGGCACCCGTTTGAGTCCCGGCTGCTCCACTTCCAAACCAGCTTCCTGCTAATGTGCCTGGGAAGGCAGCAGAGGATGGGCCCCTGTAACCATGTGGAAGATCAAGAGGAAGCTCCTGACTCCTGGCTTTGGCCTGGCTCAGTCTTGGTTGTTGCAGCCATTTGGGGAGATGAGATGAATCAGGTACTAAAGTTCCTGTTGGGGTGGTTGAATGGAAGGGATACAAGGGAGGTTACTATTGTGCTGGGAATGTGGGGAATTTTTTGTATATGGACAGTGATGATGCAGGGACATTCAGTTAGTGAAAATTCAGTAGGTTTAGCATTTCACTGTTCTGGATAGAGATATGTTTCAAGAAAATATACTCAAAAATCAAAAGGTGAGATTCTACTGATCTTACCAAGTGAAGCATTTGGCATATAGGTTGCAAGTTCCTGGACTGTAAGATGTTCTCTAAGATGACCTTGGATTCATTGTAGAGAGTCATATGGACAAGTCTGGGTCTTCATGCGATGGTTAAGGGTCTTGGCATATGCAGAACTTACATTATAAAGCTACAACCCAATTCAGCCAGGTAGACTTGGATTTGTGTTTTGTTTGCCCAAAGACAGAATATCATTTTAAAATTTTTAAATTAGTTTTTAGGGGCTGGCCTCGTGACATGGTAGATTAAGCAACTGCTTCACATGTCCCCAGGCCTGTTAATGAACTTATCTTAAATTTTAGTAACAGCCAAAATGTGGAGGCAAGACCTCTTCACTTCTGGATCTTTCAAAGCTCTCTGCAAGGAGCTGGTATGCATTCTAGCAAAGTGACCACTCACAGTTTTTTACCCAGATAACTCGGCTTCTTGCTTGCAGGGAGTCTGCTACTTCCCACCCTGGTTTCAGAAAGGTACTGGTGAGGAAGTATAAGATAGGGTATTTGGGAGCATCTCCCAAAAAGATTGTAGCAAAGGCAGAGGAATTGTTCTGAGGGAAATACACAGTTATGCTGATACAGATCCGTTAGTTATAGCAGAAGGAAATCCGGAATTTTCTGAGTCCAATAAGCAGAATATGAAAATGCATTTCAGGCTGGGGAAATCTATGGTAAAAAGGAAATCTTGGATAATTAACCCTTTAAATGCCAAAAAGTGATATGGACCTCTTTCTGTATCGTACTGTATAGGGGAACTCCCAAATGTCATCAAGGCTGCAATCAGAATTGTTCTGTGAAGCAGTTCGAGGTCCCTTCTTACTTTTAATAGGACAACAAGGAGTGGAGGGAGGCACAGGGATAGGGAAGGTCATTTAGTCCCAGCACCCCTGTGTTGAAGGGCTGGCCTGAAGGGAGGGAAATGAACTGGAACCATCAACTCTTTTTCAAGGGCTTGTCAACTCAAACTTTAGAAACATAATTCCGGAGACGTTAATATTTGACTCGGAGGCTTTTGATTGTGCATGGTGTGGAAATGGGGGTAGTGTACAACATGTCACTGAAATCCGCAGTTGATGCATGTCCACCATTCTGAGACCTGTATCCCTGCTTGTATGATTTAGCATGACAACCAGATTATATTTATACAATTAATTAATGTTTGCTTGACCACTTTTATCCAATTTCTTTCCATAGCACATAAAAGAGAACCTGACATAAATTTCTCTTTCAAAACAATTGACTTAGCAACTGCTGACCTTCTGTTCTGTCATTCTAAGGATTGATTGGATATTGTTGAATTGTTTCATTCTACAGTAATTAAACATAAAATTAATTATGCTAGTAACCCATTATTTCTCTGAACCAAGGACTAAGTCATTCGTTTTCGCTTGGTTACTCTGAAAATCTGCCATTAGATGAGCAGGGAAAAGAAAATGGTACTGTTGCAGATAGAAACTAAATATTTTAAGGCACATTTTAATGGCTAAATATAATCGGAAAGCTTCTAATTTCCATATGCAGAGCATATTGAATTTGTTTAATATAATTTAGGCCATAAATCTTTTACCTTATGATATGGTCATTTAAATATTTTCTCAGGTGGCTAATCATTTAGAAAACATGTCAAAGAGGAATATATGTTAAGAAAGAGAGATGAATGGGGACAACAGGAGGCTTCAGTGAAGCCACTGTGAATCTCCAATTCTTGATCTGGTCTGCTGCTCACCCGAAATGAAATTCACTTCACAAGTCATTTTCTTTGTTAGTTTTGTGTAGAAAATGCTTAAAATTACCTTGATATTATGAGCATTGAATCTGGTACTGAGAGGCACGCAAGTATGACAGGACTAAATTATCAAAATGTATGTGCTGATAGAAACCAAAATAGGTTTCTGCGGTTTTCATTAACACGGGTCATATTAATTTAATTAACATGATTGAAGATAATATCACTGAATGAGGCAGCAGATACCTAGCCTTGGCCTATTACTCACCCACAGGCTGTAAAATGATGCACCTGACAAATGGGTATGCAATCTCATACACTTCATATTGGAATGTGCATTTTACAACAAGTTGCCCTATGGCCATGGGGAATATTGTGAACTTCATCTGATGAAATTCATGATGCTTTTCAAACATGTATTTTAAGTACTGAGCAGACTCTTGGCTTGCAGTTATCCTCCGTGGAATTTTGACTGTCATACCTATTGTTCAGCATCCTGCCTACTCTGTTTCTTTATTTGGCAACAGCGTCCCTTCCATATGCTGGAATCTTCTCCTCCAGAACCACCTATGTTCTAGCTGGGGCTGTGAATCATAAAACCCCACTAGCCTGGGCACAGAGGTGAGTATGGAGATTAAGAGGGCCAATTAATAGCTCTTATCAGGATTTGTCTAGTTGAAAATAATAGAGAAATGTCCTTGTTGCCTATCCAATGTCCATTTTCTCTTTTATCCTTAGGAACAAAATTCCACTTTTTGTTGGAGCAGCAGTATTTCCATTTTTTTTAAAAGATTTATTTTATTTATTTGAAAGGCAGAGTTACAGAGAGAGGTAGAGACAGAGAGAGAGGTCTTCCATCTGCTGGTTCACTCCCCAGATGGCTGTAATAGCTGGAGCTGAGCAGATCCCAAGCCAGGAGCCAGGAGCTTCTTCCAGGTCTCCCAGATGGGTGCGGGGGCCCAAGGATTTGGGCCATCTTCTACTGCTTTCCCAGGCCATAGCAGAGAGCTGGATTGGAAGAGGAGCAGCCAGGACAGGACTAGAACCGATGCCCATATGGGATGCTGGTGCTTCAGGCCAGGGCTTTAACTGGCTGTGCCACAGCGCCAGCCCCAGCAGTGTTTCCATTTTAAAATATCCATCTTCTTACACTCTGATAGAACCAAATGTAGTCATGTTCATTTCTGGCCAGTGTAATATAAATGGAAATCAACAATGTGGGGCTTTTGGAAAGCTGTTGTTGAACTAATAAAAGGGGTCCATCCAATAAATGATTTTTGCTCATACTTCTCTCCTTTCTTCTGCTTGGAATGTGCATACCACAAACTGGTCATAAGCCTGCTGCGACTGTGGGGTAGAATCTGGGAGGTTCTTGGATTGTGATGACTGGCACAAGTCACTGAAGTAGCCTTTGTCTGCTCATTTTCAGAATTCTTGCTATATGAGAAAACTAAAACTTCCATTTAGTTATGCTACTGTGAGCAAATTGTTATATTCAGTAGTACATGGTCATAATCCTTTCCCCATGTTAGGAGAGGTCTGTAGGGAAGGTAAATCTGAGAAAATGAAGTCAATCCACACACACACACACACACACACACACAGAGAGAGAGAGAGAGAGAGAGAGAGAGAGAGAGAGAGAGAAACGCGAGCGCCAGGAGACACTGGTTTCATGCCCAGAATTTCTGCATCTGGGAGTTTTGTTATAAACCAATGCAACCCTGTTCTGAAGTTTCTCGGAGTTGATTTTTGTCCTTTGCCAATGTAAGAATTTCTGAAGATAGGAACATAAAAACCATTCTCCATGTAGCAAGTATCCAAAATCTGTTGGTGCTTCTTTTGGCTCCATCTCTTCTGGGACGTGAAGGACACATGGGTTCTTGATTTGACAGTGCTGGTTTAGGGGCTTTGGGACATCACCTCGCACTTTTGAATCTCAGTTTTCTCATCTGCAAAACTAAGATGAGCAGATCAGAAGACCCCTAGGGTTTCTTTAGTTCTAAAGGACGATGACTCTATGCTTATTTTCCACAGGAATGAGCTGGGAGGAAAGGTATGGAATACATAAATCAGTTATTAAAAATATACTCAGAGGCTTCCCATGAGTGCTCACTCCTGCAAATTAATAAAGAATGAAGTTACAGCACAAGCAGGAATTTACTGTGGATGTGGTCACACAAGCCCTAAGGTTATCAGTCTCTGATTGTGGTATGTATACGGTGAAAGAATGAGGCAAGCTCTTCCTGAGATTAAATCACTTCTAAGCAGTACATTTTACATCTGAAGAAGAATTTCATCATCAAATACTCAAAACCATCATCATCATAACAATAATTACAGATAACGACATACTATGAACTCTAAGTATTTTGTATGCATTATCCCGTTTAATCCTCATTGATACTTTGAAATAGATAATCATATATTATTCCCATTTTATAGTTATTTGTTTTATTTTTTGGTTATAATAGGAATAATTTTCAACTTGAAAATAGTTGGGGATTAGTATTTGCTTTTTTAAATAAAGCAGAGAAATCTAAATATCAGTGTTGATTCCAAATATATTTCTCCATTTTCACATTGCATGTTAAAGGAAATAATACTCTGAATGGGGAGAACAAAAGGAAGACAAAATAATTATTATCTCTAGTTGTCTCAGTCCACCAAAATGTGGTGGAATGGGTTTGGGGCCCCCTGAAAATAACTGATACCTCTTTTTCCATTTTCTCCAGTCAAGTTTGACCTGGAAATTCTTAAAAACTTCCAGGAGGGCAGGTACCAAAAACTCCCTCTTACTAACTCTCTAAGCCCATCTTAGGGCTTAAGTGAGGATGTTTCTCCTCCAGACCAAACCGAAATCATTCTGCTGCAGGTTAATTCCATTTCCTCTCTTCCCTCTAGTGACAGTAAGGAACAGCTGTTTGCCATAGTCCCAGAGCAGAAGTCAACACACCTGAACAGAGAGGCAGCAAATCACCCTCAGACTTTCATCATCCAGCCAAAATAGCATCCATGGCCACTGGTTCTCAAAGCTGTTCTCTGAGCAATAGTATCAGCATCCCCCAGGAACCTGGCAGAAATGCAAACTCTCAGGCCCCGTCCTAGACCTCATGAATCAGAAATTCTGGAAGTGGGCCCAGCAGTTAGTGTTTTAACAGGATTTCTATGCTCCCTCAGATTTGAGAATTATCAATACAGTAAATATTTTTTATATCTGGGTGACTATTACTAATTCTCATCCTAATAATTAATAATTTCTCTGTATTTAAGAAATGTATTTATGCATATATCTCTATGTAACAATGCATGTATTTATGTAGTGATTGATGTGAGATTTGTTGGCTAGCAGTTGCCTGCAGATTTCTGTGCAATTGAGGCATGATAGATACAAATGAAGGTGTCTTTTCTATCAGGACACAGAATTTTAGAACAGGCAGTCTGGCTATGTCTACCTGGCCTTATAAGTGTTTAGCTTATAAAAATAAGGCACAGGTGGGAAAAATAGAAAATAATGAAAAATTAAAAGCATGCAACAGGTAATCATTATTAACTTTTTGGTGTTATATCTCATACTTTTGCTTCCTATGCAAAATGAATAGATACGTGCTCCCAATAAAATCATACTGTGCATATATTCTGGTAGCCTGCACTTGATACTTAAGATTACAGTATGGATGCCAGCAAGCAACAGACATATATATAAAACATCTACATAGGATAGTTGTAATAACTGCATAACCAATTGCCAACTGATGGACCGTTAAACTGACATCAGTTTCTTTCTCTCCTTCTTCTTTCTTCCTTCCTCCCTCTTTCTTTTCTCTCTTTCTTTCTTCACCCTGTGGAACATGGAAGCTCCAATAAACAATGGATAGAGAGCTGGAGACCAGTAACTTTAGTCTTGTGTGGTCTGAGAGCTCACCATTCTCTACCATCTCTATGAAGACTTTGAAAACCATGTGTTAGCTGGGATTCATTTGATTAAAAAGACATTTATTTTGTTCAGAGGGTTCAGACATTCTTTGGGTTTATAATTAAACATCATGAGGAAGACTTCCTGAAGTCCTGCCATTCTTCAGCTATGTATTGTGAATGCTTCATCAATCATTTTATTTTTAAGTTGAGTCATTGGTACTTTCCCCCCAATTGATTGGGACTGCAAACGTATCTTTTTAGGAAGATAATTCGGATGTAAGACCAGTTATACTTGTGAAATATGTGTAGCAAAGCTAGCGAACGTGAGTGGAAACTTTGGTGTTGGCCTCCATGAATATGCACTGGAGAAAATCTTTAAGACTTCCAGGTGAAGTTTGACTTTTATTAGAAGAGCTGAGGGAAGTTTTGAGTTCCTTCCAAACATTTTCAACACTGTTGCTGTGCGCTAGCAGGACATGTGTATTTTGAATCTTACCCTTGAGGAAACTTCCAGAGGATATCAGGATCAACATGAGCCCGAGCTACCATTGTCCTACGGATTTTCTGTATCTTTCCCTCTGATGCTCATGAAAGTTCAGCTATGTTAAAGACTCTCTCTCTCTCTCTCTCTTTCTCTTAAAAAAAAAAAAGAGTCACAGAGGGAAGGGAGAGAGGGAGAGAGAGAGAAAGAGAAAGAGAGAGAGAGTTACAGATCTTCCATTTGCTGGTTAACTTCCCACATGGCCGCAATGGCCAGGGTTAGGCCAGGCCAAAGCCAGGAGCCAAGAGCTTCTTCCAGGTCTCCCACGTAGGTATTTGGGGCTCAAACACTTGGGCCATCTTTCATTGCTTTTCCCATGCCATGAGTAAGGAGCTGGATTGGAAGTGCAACAGCCAGGACATGAACTGGCACTCATGTGGGATTCCAGTGTTGCAGGTGGCAGCTTTGCTGGCCCTCTCTGTCTGTTTTTAACTCAAGCTTAGCTTTGGGATGCTAGTTCTCCTAAAGTAAGATTCTTTTTCTCCTCTCCCAACTTTAATGAGATATAGTTGACAAATAAAATTGAATAAGTTTAAGATGTACAATGTAATGATTTGGTAACTTGGTATGTATCTATAACCCATACTTGTGAAAAGGTTAAGAAGATACATCCAAGCTAGAAGACTTGAAACAAAAGTGTTTTCCAATATTTTCATATTGGTGTATATTAACCAGAAGGGAATCTGTGACAGTCATATGCCTTGGGGCCTGTTTTGTTTGCTGCTGTATAATAGAAACTAACCCTGGGCTGAGAACAGGTAGGTAGTCAATAAAATAAATAAATGCTTGTTGAAAGAGTGAATGAAGGAAAACATTTTTATGACTATTTCAATGAGGCAGCTAGGAATGCTGGTTTGAATGACAGCTGGGAGGATATGTGAGAAAGCTTGTAAAAAACTTTATAGAAACGTCCAGAACACATTTACCCAGGAGCTTATTTTATTTAATGCTTAAGCATGTCTATTGGTTTTTAAAATGCTGCTAAAAATATTTGTTTTGCAATCTCAACTCAGGTTGTTAAAATGTTCCAAAATATGGCATTTATTTATTCAAGTCCAACTTTTAGTTTAGTTTAGTGGATGTAGCCTAAATAACCAACAGTTTATTTAACAAAATAACTTGCCTAGAATAATCAAGAGTTTTCAAAGAACTACTGATTATGACTAAGGTAGGCTATTAAGACATGAAACATGCCAAATCCTTCAACTCCTTAAGGATGCATTTCTCTATTTTGACATTTTTTTGGTCTTGTATAATCTTTTTGTATCAGTCATTTCTTTTTATTCCTGTGCTATTAGCTTAGGATGAAAAGTGGGCCTTGCTTCAATAGAGTAGTTAAAAACCGTTATTTTCAAATTAACTTGGATCCATGTAGATTTTAAAAAACCAAACATTGGCATAGCATGTACCCAAACTCAGACAAAATAGTATTTTACTGAATGTTAATACATTTAATATTCATGTGACATAGGCATGATCATTTTCATTGCTTTGCAGGAAAAATTGAAGCACAGGAAATCTGAATAATTTTCCCAAGGTTACACAGGTAGGAACAGAATAACTGGGATTCAAGCAGAGCGTTTGGCTTTAGTCTATTGTCTTCCCATTATCCCAGGAAACCTTTCTGGGAGTACCGCTCTGGTTAGGTCATCCTAGGCCCTTGCCTCCAAGCTTAGGCCTGGAGTAGAAAGGCTCATGTTTAAGGATTTTTGGATTAGGAGCTACAGCAGCTGCCCAGGTTTTCTACTTTTCTAATATTAAAAACTCAATATTTATAAAGGGTAATCATTTCTGAATTGGGAATGAAGGACTTTCCCTATTATTTAAATGGAAATTTTACAAGAATGAATGAATTTACCGAGAACAATATATTGTTTTAATTTGAACTCCGAACACTCTAATTTTGTTCCTGGAGTTAGAAGTCTCGAGAGCTGGTTGCCGATGAGGGCTCTCACTTAAGGTGTTTGCAGATACCATCTGCTTCTTTGGTTCCTTTCTTTCACTCAACTATATAGAAAGCAAAATACCAAGAAGAACAATGGGGAAGATGATACTAAATACAGCACAGAAGCTATTTTCATAGGTGTTGGGAGTTTTAACCCTCCTGTTTTTCATGCTCTCTGTGGAGGTTTACTGCCATTTCTCAGAATAAACATACCATGAAAAGGTCCAGGAGTACTAGGGAATGGTGTTTTATTCTTCACTTGCTTTAGCTGGGGGAAAATTGTGAAATAGTAGAAAAACAATCTGTACCAATCTGTACCTTGGTATTGCATTGAATGACACTTTTAGAAGTGTCATTCAATTTTAAAGGAGTAAAGATTTCTGAGTTTTGATTATTTATTATAATAAGTGAGTGAATTATATCCAACCTTATTAAAGAAAAATAGGGGAAAAGAGGCTAACAGGCATGAGTTTCAGTTTCCCTAAATTAGAACTTAATTTGCCAACTGCCCAAAAATTCCCTCGAGAAAATTCTACCAATATGATATTCGGCTAAAATTGGTAAAGAACATTATTACAATGTTGAAATTGTAAGGAATATTTCTGAGAAAAGCTAAGTTTTATGTAATTTAATTCAACTTGCAGACTTCAACATTTTGCTAGTTAAGGTAACAAAATGTTGGAGTCTTTCAACTCTAGTCAGTGGATAAACTCTGGAAAGATAACAAGTAGTGAATGAAACCTTTATCTTTACTATGGAGTGAATAAGTGTAGGTAATGGAAAATATTTTCCAAGTGCTGATTCTCTTGCTCCATGACACCAAAGATGGTTTCATAGTTTCAATTGTTGATGTCAGTTTTGCTTTCTTTACTTTCCTTAGTGAAAATATTCTAAATTTAGATGCAAAATCCTCATACCATTTTGGCTTCCAGCTGAGAGTTGACAAATACTGCAAACAAGCAGTGAAAGCCTGTCCGCTAAAACTTATGAGAGTAATACTGTTTGTATACATATGACCTTCAGGGATAAGTGAAGGTGCTCAATTAATCCCACTGTTTGCTCCTATTGTTTGCCTCCACTCTTTAAATGAAATTGATAAGGAGTGAAAATGACCAGGGCCGGTACAATCCTGAGTCAAGTTGTCTGAATTTGCTATTTGATAATATTCTGTTGAAGAATCATTTACTGGGGAAAGCATATGTTAATGGTAGTGTTGAGGGTAGGTGGTCTGAGATGGGAAAGGTGGGGGTGGGTGGAGTGGAGAGCCTTACAAAAAGGGCCCACAGTGTCCCACCATGCGCTGCTGGTGTTTTCAGATTAAGATGGAGGATTAAGGAATTTTACTCAGCAATTTGAGATGCTTTGTTAGGGACTGGGGAGATTTGAGCTGCTTTGTTCTCAAACCACATGTTAGTGAAAAAGCAAACAGGCACTTAATCCTGACAGACAGCAGAACTTGACATCAATTTGCCCCTTGGGAGGTGACCAGGAGTTCTCTATGACGGGTTAAAATGGCCAGCCCTTGTTTTCCTAGAGCCTAATGCCAACATCCCATCCTAACCTGTGTTTCTCAGCCGTGTGGCTGTACCCTAGCTGAGGCTGACCAAGAGTTTAGAGACATTAAGCACTCTTACATTCTTTCTGAAAGCTAAACAGAAAAAAAAAAAAAAACTTTTAAATGCAAATAACCCACTAGGTGCCAACTATTTAAGTAGATTTCAAACAGATCTAATATTTTGGTTACTCATTCTTCAAATGAAATATAGAAAGGCTGAGATTTTCCCCCCACTTTTGAAAATAATAGATGGTTTCCTCTAACAGTAAGATCACAGGACAACATATCAATTTTGGAGCCTACACATGGTTGTGAAATAAGCATCCATTCTTATGTAGATCTTTGTGGGAGCTTCTACTGAATAACCACTTATACCTCAAGGTCATGTCCTTCAAAATCATTGAAGTAAGGAAAAAAGCAAACAAAATGAATGGGGGAAGAAATTAATGGCTTCTTGAATGGAATTTCATATGTTCATAAACTTAAGTGTCCAGAGCTACACAATCTGGCACCTAATCTGAAATTGTGGTGGAGAAGCTAACTTGTGCAACTTGGTTTTGTGCCAGTCTTAATCCATTGACCTAAGGTACACTTTTAGTGGCCTATTGATTTACTAAACATTGGCATGTGTAGGGAAGCCATTTTCAAAATCAGAATTGAAGCAACAGTAACAAACATTTTAAAACCAATCTTATCACATCCCACATGTGGTTGAATATTCAGCTAATCGGTAGTCCCTGGATTCTAGTATGACATAAAAATCTGCTAATTAAGAAAACAAGTTCTGTCATCAGTGCAAGTTTGCTGTTTTTGCACTATTTCAGCACATAACTGTGTCTCTGCTCCCACTCACCCTACCCCACACCCCTCCCTGTCACCCGAACTAAGGAAAATACATCTTTTTACACCAGTACTATAGGTGATTTTCTCTATTCTGCCATGAACTCAACATCTTCTTAAATAATCAAAGGTATTCAAATAATCAATCTTTCAGGCTTCAAGAAACCCTCTTTATGTTTAAATAGCACAAAACCCATTTTCAAATGACCATGAGTACATGATGAGAGAACACCTTGTGTAAGAAAATTTTTGTCAAGGGGTAGGCATTTGACCTGGTGGTTAAGATGTCATGTGTGGCACCTACTTCCCATATTGGAGTGCCTGGGTTTGAGTCCCAGCTTTGCCCTTGATTCCAGCTTCCTGCTAATGTGTACCCTGGAAGGCAGCAGGTGACGATTCAAGTTCTTCTGCCACACACATGGGAGACCCTGGCTGAGCCTGGAACTCCTAGTTTTGTCCTGACCCAGCCCCGGCTATTATGGGCATTTGGGGAGTGAACCAGCAGGTGAAGGATCTCTCTCCATCTATCGCTCTTTCTTCTTTTTGAATATAATGAAAACAAATAGAAATAAAAAAGTAAATTCATGTCGATTTAGATTTCCAAAGAAAAATGGTTGTCTTTGATTTTTGAAGCTTAAATTTGAAGGGAATGTTATTTTTTCATTGACTAATCAGATAAACATTTAAAGGTGTTTGTATGCTTAGTTGTCAATTTTGAAGACCAGTGACCATTTCCAGTATTTTTGATGTTCTTGATTATTTATTATCAGAGCAAGTAATAGAGAAATGTAAAATCTTAAATATTGCAAAGAGATGTTTTCATTCATTTCATTTAAAACAGCATATGCTAGCCTTTAGATGACTTTTGAATTGTTTTGTTACTCTCTGCTTTTATGAAGGTTTACCACACATATTATAAGGATCAAATACAGGGTGAACTCAAATCAGAAACACAGTATTCATTCATTTAACTCTGGTACAGTAGAGCAAATTCAGGGTGACTCAAGGGACACAATGTCTTGTAAAACATATGTACTTAATATAAGGGTCATAAAACTTATTAAATTAAAAGCTGGGTTAAAAATAGGAAGAAAATTTATGCTGCTGTCTAAAATAGCAATAATTTCCCCTTGGCCTTTCCCTTTCCAAGTAATACGGGTTCTGGTCAGGAGGAAAAAAAATCAACTTATAAAATCTTCATTTTGTAGGGCCAAATGCAAATCTCTTTTAACTGCGCCATGCATTTTAACAGGCAAGTGATATGGCTGAAATTAGATAGCAAGAAGATAAGATGTTAAGCCTTGAAAAGTCACTTGAGTAAGTTTCAAGGATATGGTAGCATTGTTTTTGAGGCAGAACAACCAATCTTGTTGGTGTTAGCTGGTGTTAGGGAGGAGACACTAGTGTAAGGGACGTGAGGGCATTAGAAAAAGTGTTTTTAAAATAGCTGATCTGGCTATGGGGTCAGCAGTACTGTGCATAGGGCATGAGCATAGACAGTCCATAGCTATTCAGTTAGGGCACTACAATGCTTCCTTGGACAAAGCCTTCTACCCTTGTTCAAGCAAAGTTTTGTTTGTAACAATATCTATGGAAACCAGGAAATTTGAAGTCAAGATTGACCTCTTGCTGTTACCTCACTTTGCTGCCTGTGGGCCACACTGGAATAGGAAATGACACATTACCCTCACAGACAACTTCAAGGACTTGAGAGTGAGGGTGGCCTCAACTTTTTAAGCACTTGTATCCCCTTTTTCACCCACACAGCTAAAATATATTGAGTTTGCTTGAGTGTTTATCCTCAACATGCTAGCCGTTTTCTTAGTTGGTGTTCCTAGGTATAGTGCCTTAGGAATTCGAAACCAAAATAAATATCAGTTTCCTTCTACTGTATTCACACCGGGGTTTGTTTGGAATTCTACCTTCACACACAAGTCTAAAGACTGTTGAGAAGGGGCTGTTCAGGTCATTTATCTGTTTGCTCTCAGGCTCTCCTTTCCCTGCTTTGTATTTCAGGGGGCATAGCCCTGTAAGGACCATTGCCATCAGCCTTCCACAAGGGCTCTGCAGAGGACACTTGGTTAAGGCACATGAAAACGGCTGGAATAGCCAACCCTCCAACCTCCAACCTGCTATGGAGGCGGTTGCATCTGTCCCAGAACCTGCACTTCACTCTGTCATTCCAGTCCATGGGTGGCAATGCCTTCCTGCTGTTGCTAAACTCACATTGGTTTCACCATGCCCATTTGGCTGTTGAGTTCTTCCAATACCTTTATATCTAGTTCCCTGGCAATCCTTCTATTGACCTACCTGGTGGTGATTCTGTTTTCCTGACTAGATCCTGATTAATGCAGAAGCCATTTTCATTTCTACATTATAGTTCAAAAGATAAGACATTTTGTTCAATGTCTTTGGTGATTTTCGTTTGTCTGCTGGCCAGTGGGTAGGTTGCTGGGTCATGGTAGTCACTTTGGTGATTGATTTTTTTCGGCAGAAATTTGACAAATGTGTTGAGAGTCGAAATGATGATACATAAAAGCTTTATAGGATGGACATTTTGGGGAAATAAGAAAATTCATAAGCAAGGGACCATGTAGATATGTTGTTGATTCCAGATAACTCCGCTAACCTGGGTAGCACTGACAATGTTCCTATGGCCCTTGGAAAAACTCTGCCCAAGTCTCATGATTCAGTTTTTCTTCCATCCTTGAAATATTGCTTAAAATTCTGTAGCCTTATTTGAACTAAGATGGGTAATATATACACACACACTCAGAGGTCCCACTAACTAACTTCAGTCAATAGAGGAACCCTCAAAATTGTAAAACAGTTTTTTTTTCTCTCTTTTTCCTCATTCTCTCTTAGTTCACATTCCCTACCAAAATTTAAAGCTTTTTCTCAGGATAAAACTTCATAGGCTGCTGTCTGGAATGAGTTTGCCTGAGAGAGCCCTGAACGCTGAGGGAAGAAAAGGAAGCCAAACCTCAAACTAAACAGTTTTGCCATTCAAAATACCATCTTGAAGACTGACCCTTGCGGGGGCCTTGGAATATAGCATGTGGCTTCTTATACCATTCCTCCAGTGACAACTGGGTCAGGCCCAGACAGCTCTGCCATTACCACTGTCACAGTGGGGGTGGTGGGGGGAGCTGGAGGGCAACACCCAGCTTTCACCCCAGAGCATTCGGGCACCCACCCAGCATTCAAGGCACTCACCCTGGCCTGAGCCCTGTTTCCATTAGGCTCTCACTAGTGCCTGGGAAACCCTGAGAATGGAATGCTCACTTTTTTTGGAAAATTTCCTTCTGAATCCACCAATTTTATGAAATTTAAGTACATTGTTCATTGTATAATTGTAGATGAAATATTAGAGAAATGGGCTAATTATCCACAATGCACTCAAGCCCAATTAAACTAGCATCTGTGGTGAGTGTAAGGATATTCTCTTTCACTAATAAGAAATACTTTCTGAACAACAGAATAAAATCATTAAATTGGATATGCTGGAGAGATTATAAATATCCTATTAGCATACAAAATGAGAATTAACCTTATTTAATCACTGCATGCCAGATCATCAGAAGTCATGTTGCACCCTCATAATGTTGCTATATCCATTCTGTAAAATAATAATAAAAAAACCACTATTAATAAACATAGCTCACTAGATGCTATTCTCATCTACTAAATTAAAATGTTAGGGAAATACAAGTCTTAATTGCTTAACAAAACAACAAAAATACTTTTACCTATTCATTGTGATATTATGGCTAGTTCAGATTTATGTCAACCTAGTGTCTGGAAAGGTGCATCTCCCTTGCTAGGCAAATTAGCCTACTTCAAAATAAATAAAATATACAATCCATTACAGCTAGCACCAGAGGTGACCTTTTGAAAATGTAAATTAAGTGATTGCAAATACCAGGGGTTTGTTCAAAATGAGAATGTATGGGCTCGAGACGCAATGCCACCCTTGCTTCCGATATTAATTGGCAGACTGTGAACCCAGGGATTTGTCTTTTAATCTGGGTCATTGGATGCTCCATTGGAAGGTACTCATCACCATTGCTTTTGTGATAAATAATCATATGTGGGTGGAGCGACCTCTACAGTTCATCAACAACAAAATGGGTTGGAGCTATCCAAATTCAGCGATAGCTTATTGATGACATGCAGTGACAAAAATCCACTGATGGCAAAGTTGAAGGCAGCTATTTTGTATAGTGTCACATTCATAGCTTGTGGTCTTTTATGGTGGAGGGACAGAAGTCAGTCAGCAGGCTTGGGCGACTGAAGAGGAAACATTTGCTGAAGCAGAGTGAGCGAGCGGAGATCAATCTTTGCCCATGTCCTTCCCTGCTTCTTTCCCTTCCTTATTTTCTTCCTCTCCCTCTCCTTCTCCTTCCTTCCAAAGAGTTCATGTTTATCTTCTCTCCAAGACGCGAAGCCTGCTTTCGTTTCATTCTTGTGAAAAATCATGTTCCTGTTTTGGTTCACGTATTATTTCTTTAAAATCAGCAGGTACACTTTTTTAACAGAGTCCTTGCTCTTACTTTCCCTGATTGTTCTTATCTGCGAAAACAAATTCAGTCAAACTGAAAACTCGGATGGAATTTGAATGAAATTGCGAACAAACCAGAGGGAACGGGTCTGAAGGGCCAGGTGGTGCACGCTGTTACCAGCCTGTGGGCAAAGACTGAATCCAGGAATGTACATTGCGGGGCAGAAAAGTCTGCCCGGGATGTTGAAATTTAATAAGCACATCAAACACATGAAATACAGTATGATTTGCTCACTTGAGAAGTACAGGTTTCAGTATGCCAATTCAAAGAAAACGGGCAATATGCACAGGCAAGAGAAAGTACAGAAAACTTCTTTCTCATTCTCTGGACCAAAGCTGCGAAGCCACAGGATTTTCCTTTCCATACACTACCAACTGTTTAAGTTTTTTCTTTCAGTCCCATACCAACTGTTTAAGTTTTTCTCCAATTCTATTGGCTTTTAAAGTCACTTGCTATCTGTCATCTATCTCTTTACATAAATATATCTCTCTCTATATATAATATATTTATATATATACTATATACTATATGTTATAGTATATATTTATATTATAAAATATATAATATAATATAAATAATATGAATAAATATATTTATATAGAGAGATACATGAACATCTTCTATGGCTCTTTTGTTCTATGGAAAGATCAGTATAATTGAATTCTTGTTAATAACTATTTTTGAACAAACCAACAATTAAGAGTTTTGTCTTTTATTTTTGTCCCTTTAAAATCAATTACCAGGTCCTCTTGACTTTCTGGAGCCATTTTTACAATTTAGCTGAAGTACTGCGCGAATTAAAGGAAAATCTGGCATCTTTAAATTTTACATGAGCTTGTGGATTTGCCATGACAATACCAGGTTAAATAGACCTCCTTCTTCCAGGTTTAGCTGGTCTAGCAATTTGACTTCGTCTTAGAATTCTTACTGAGTGGCTAAATGGTTAGGATGTGTGGCACTTTGGTTTCAGGGAAGCAGTAGACATTGTCTAGAATGAAATCAAAAAGGTCTTTATTGACAAGATCAAAAGGGACATAAAGGCAAAAACTGACTTTCATTGAAACTGAACTGGAGACCAGGCCTCCAGTCTCTTTTTTGTAATTCATCACTTGTTTCCAGGCCCCCTGATAGAATTCTTCCCTAACAGATAGAGGACTTTGTTAAATTGTAAATGAGTATTACTTCAAGCACTCTGTGGAAATATATTCTCCCTGTATAGCCCATACATTATTTCTGCTTAGTTATAGTGGCTTCCATTTCCCGTAACTATCAGAGAGAACTTAATTCAACTCACACCACATCACTTTACAAGTGTGCAGCTCTCTTAATCAACCTTTGTATCAGCCACAAATGTGCAGTATGACCTAATTTGAGAATGTCTTAAAGTGCTGACTCAAACTGTTAGTGAATAAAGGCTAGTCATTACCATTATGACACTAATGTGATGCAAAATAGAGTTGCATCAGCTGAACGTTAGTTTGCAAAAATATTAGTGATTGAATCCATTTTCTGTTCATATTTTATTTATACCTATATGTGTATATATACATATGCAGATAGCAATTTATTTTTTGTTTGTTTGAAACAGCCTTGCAACAAAATTTTTGAGTGCAGAGGAAGGAAGCCACCTTTTAACACTGCAAATCTCACTAACATTAAAGCAGCTCATATGTATATCATGGTTTCCCCTGTATAACAGCAAGATGTATTGCTGAAGTCTTATTAGAATATTTATTCCCATATAAGCAATAACATATGAAAATTATCATCTTGCCCTGTACTTTGGTGCCAGATTTCAAGATTTTTAACAGCCTCAGTACAACTGACTGCTTTGTGTCACTCAAAAATTTTCTGGCTTGGTATTTTGGAATAACAAGTATTTGGGGTTTCTTTCTTTTGGGGGATTCTTTTCCCTATTCTCTTACTTGACAGAAAAAAAAATTTTGAGATAGAAATATTCTTGGCAAACATTGATCATTAATTACTTGTGAAGAAAAGAAAGTGGGATATCAGGCTAGAAATTTGACTTCACCCATACTGGCACAACTTTACGGAATGCAGCATAAATGATTCTTTTTCTTCCGTAGTTCAAATGGTTTTGAGAAAAGCTCACCTGCTTATTTAATACTTAGGCATCCCACAGTTAGTATTGGTTTCAATCTCTAAGCTGAGAATTAGTAATTGAAAAATAAATCTACAGGAATCTTTCTTAAATGACAGAAATTGTCCCAGGGTCAAGCAGAAATTCTACCCTATATCCCATTTTGAGTCTTCTGAATTCTGAAAATTCTGAACGTACAAGGGATACATTAGGGATCAAGCTCCTCTGATTTTATTTAACAGTTCTAGCAAACCAAGCAAAGGAGGTATGTTGTTCTTTAAATTGTCAAGGTCAAGAAGTTTTGACTATCAAGAAATTCTTTAACCTGCTTCCTGCTGAGAGGGTATATGTCTTTGTAATATATAACTTATAGAGAATACAGCTAAATTAAAATGCTGGCAGGTTTAGTTCATTCACATCTTAGAAAAACAAGTAAAACTTTACAGCAAGATGTATAGGAATTTGCTAGTATATGATACTTTTAGTATTTTAGTCCATTTTACATTATGTAATATATGGCTTGGACTGTTTTTATGAACTATGTTTTATTTCCATGTTAAGACAATCCAGATTTTTTTAAAAAACCGTAAATCTGAATAATTTTGAAGCAGACTGGCCAAAACCAGCATTCGGAAGCACGGGTGCTCACGGGCGCACACACACAGGCACACTTTCAATTTACCTAAAAAATCCAGAACTCTCTTTGTAGCTCAAATGCAATTGTTCTTGTTTTTAGGTTAAAGGGAAAAACGGTATGTGGGTGTGCTTACTGCAAATGGATTGCCAGCCTCTTAACAGTTCATCATCCTTAAATGATCGAGGGACAGCAGCACCCTTCTGAGAAAAATCTTCCCTGTAGATTTGACTTTGTCCATGCCAGGACAAATTGTGTGCTCAGTTGGAATAATTCTGAGATGTGAGACACCTCCATGACTGTCCTTGGAGTCTGGAGGAGCCGACATCCCTCTGGAAGACAAGGGCGGATGCCCCCTGCCCTCTTAATGGATGATTTACTGTGCTTTCCCCTGGGGCCACAACCGATGATCTGTAAGCTTGTTGAATTTTGAGGCAAATACTAAATATAATCAATATATAAAAATAAAAAAGAGAGGAAAAAATGCAATGAAAATTTATGACCTTAACATTCCTTCAGGGTCAAGCAATTCATCAAATTCTCTCACTTTCTGGTTTCAATTACACAGCCATTGTGGAAGGAACTTATTTTAGCAGGTTCATTTGCCTCAGTGGGGAATACAGGACTTTGGCCTAATGCTTCACCTTTAGTGCAGGCCATTTGAGCCTTAGAACAAATACCAATCATCACTCTTTGGGAAAAAAGAATCTGCATCGGCATGGCCTATTGGAATGGGGTTTCTGTCAAGGTAAACGGTTGTCGGCAATGACTGTGGTAGAGTGGCGATAAATCCCATTTTATTGCTGAAAAATTCCAGCTTCTCTCCATGCCTGACAGCTCCCCACATTCTCATACCCATTTGGGCAATTTCTGCACTATGTCCATCTGGTTCTCATTACCTCTCAACCTGCCTGCGTCTGATCCAGAAAAAGTGCAGGTCAGAAACGGGGGAAAGAGACCAAGGTGATGGACAAAACAGAAAGCAGGGGGGTGGGCCGTGGAGGTCGGGGGAGAGGTGAGGGAGTGACAGGGAGAGTGGGGATCCCGGCCAAGGCTCTGAGTGTCTCCAGAAGGGGCCATGTAGATCATGTAGACGTATTAAAGAATGACAGCGACAGAGCTGCAGGCAGGAAGCCAGGAGAACCTGTGTCTTTCGGACCTTAGAAAGACACCTGTTTTAAGGTAGTGGAGAGAAAGAGAGAGAGAGAGAGAGAGAGAGAGAGAGAGAAGTGGGATGAGAAACAGAGATAGAGAGAGAGAGAGAGAGAGGGAGGTAGACAGATAGGGGGTAAGGTTAAGGGGAAGCACCTCTCTCAGGGGCATTGCCAACCTGATTATCACAGAGTCCAGGGTCTGTGCTAGCAGACGTCAACACTCCGTGTGTACAGTAGATAGGTTTTTAAAAATGGGAATCAGATGCTGCTGGAGATTCAATTTTGGATCGAAAGTATAGTTTGGGTTTGAAGAAAATCTAGGGTCTCCAACGTCACTGTTTCCATTCATTCTTCAAGAAGATGATTAATTAAAATCTAACTTTTTTTCCAAGCAGTGCATTTAGAATGGGTTCATTCGTAGAAACGTAGGACTAGCACCAGGTCAACCTGAACATTCATAACCCTACATACGATCACTTTGGGAAGTGTTGGCATTTGTGCCTTCAAAAAATTGACCTCAGTCTCTAAAGCTGAAACCCTTTTGATCCTAATTACTTTGGACCTAATATTGTCTATTGTCACTTATAGGATGCCTCTCAGGGACAAAAAAGAGAAATGCATACATTTAATATCTGATAGCAGATATTAAAAGTAAATCCTTTTAAATATCACTCTAAATCAGAGCAGGACAAGTTTGTACAAAACATAAGAGGACACTACAAAAAATTGTTGACAGATGAAATTAAAAGATAAATTTATTTTGCTGCAAAAATTTCGAAAACTGTGAATAGTTTTTTCATAATCCACATTTTCCAACAACTTTTTGAAAACCTCCTTGTATGTATACGCATAAAATTCACGCTTTATTTTTAGTATTCTTTTGGTGAGAGAGTCAGGCCATTAAAGTCAATACAACAATAAGATTGTAGAAAGTATATTGGAGTGTAAATGATGAAGTTCTGATAAGTTTTTAATAAAAATTAGAATCAGATAAATGGTTGCACAGATGGTAGTTATTTTGCCACCTGTTCTGAAGTCAGACTTTGCCTGTGGATGTCTCAAACCCAGGTATGAGTGTAAGTTCTTACACTGGAGCACTGTGGCATTGTTGTGCTTTGCAGAGTGCTTGTGTTAGATATATTCGTCAGATAATACGACCCAGTGCTTCCAGATCACAGAGGTCCAGAGCGAATTTCAAGTCCTAAAAATTCACTTTTTTGGCAATTAGACCCCCATGTGCTGCAAAGAATATATATTTTGTATTGGTTGATCTAACATCAAAGTTAGGTTAAAACTGGGTAGTTAAACTAGGGTCTTTAGACAAGAAATACTGGCTTCCAATAGCTGAGATTTAATTTCTAAATTTTCAGGGCATACGTGCTCAAAGAAAATTATATAAATTGTACTTAAAATCTCATGTGAGACCCACATGAACATTAAAGTGGAGAGTGAAATTGTTTATAGAAATGTTAAATGAAAACAATTAGATACTTTGATCTAAATCACAAATGATCAAAAATGGAAGTTTATTAAAATGAATACATTTAATCCACAAATACAGTTGTAAAACAGACACTTTTGCGTGGGTATATTAAAAGGCATAAACCTGTAGCTCCTGTGACACCTCCATGAAAGTGGTCTGAATGTACGGCATCTCTAATTTGGAAAATAATTTCAAAGTCTTAGCCACATGAATCTCACTTGAATTTCACTTTTCTGGGCTGTATGTACATGAGAGAAACATGATCATTTAATCTCTGAAAGATGTGTGTTTCTTTTGAGTAGTGTAGTAGAGAATTAATGGCATGGGGGAGGGGGAGGTGACAGCTTAGCTTGATGCTGGATAGCTGTTTGCTGATAAATGTGTACCACAGATTTCAGTGTCCTGTAAAAGGGGGAAATAAAGAAACGGACACACTCCTGTGGGTTTTAGGGAACTTAAGACACGTGGAGGAGAAGTGCCTGGAAGGCTACTGAAATATTTACAAAACAAATCATTTACATTCAGCTTTTGTGTTTGTAAAAACCCTAAGTACCTACAAAAAAGACTGAGCCAACTTTGGCTATAAAGAATATTTCGGCATCAAAATGGTTAATAGTATCATAGCTTCAAAAGAGCCTATTGGCTCACCCTCAAGGATGCCCTGCAGTTGTTGTTAAAGTCATCAGATGAAGCTAGCCTTCTCAGCTAGCCTTTAGATTTGTCTGCTAACAGTAAAAATACTATAATAAATCGGTAACATATGTTGCCAGGCACGGAAAAGTGATATAAATAAAGAGACTAGGAGACCCAAACCAAGCACAATGTGAAAAGAATTTAACTTTCAATCTATTCGCTGCCTAATTACCATTTGAAAAGTTATTTGAAAGTGTTACTGTTATTTGCTTATATTCTTCCTCATTTTTCTTTTTTTCTCTTCAGATTGCATTATTACCCAAATATTCTTCGTGATTGCCTGCTTTGCGGCTTTGGGGTAAGTCCCAGTTTTCCACAACCTTAAGGAAAAAAAAATGCATAACATAAAAGACGTCAAAAAGACTTATGTGTCCTGATGTGCGGGTTTTGTGAAATATACATGGGCTTGTTGGGGAGGGGGGATAATGAAATAAAGAGAAGGGGCTTGTTTCTTCAAGGATCCAAAGTGTGCCAAAGTGTGCATATGCAAGTGAGGCTGCCTTCAGGAGAGCCACCTCTGGAATGGAAGTGACAAAGCTTGGAACACACACAATCAATTATTTTCACTAGCATTTAAAATACAGAAAACAAAATCTGCTTTGGGAATTGACTGAATATTTTATTTAGCTTTTTTATTGAGACATCCTTTGAAAAATGGCGTAATATAAATAGTTTCACAAAGCAACAATATAATCAATCTCTAAACTAGAATATAAATCAAGGATTTCATTAACTGCTGGTAGCCAGTTTAAATTGTAGTCTTGTCCATAATGTCTATCTATCTATGTACGTCCAAGTTATATTAAAAACCTTTAAATGGCTTTGTAATATCAGCTACATCTAGCTATTATAATAATTAATGGTACTGTTTTATAAATCAATACATGTATTCTTGATAAATTCATATCCAGTTAATGGTGTAATTTAAATAAAAAATTAATGTAATAAAGGACATACAGAAACGGGCAGGAAATCTTTAAAGGTTAAGAGCCAAATTTGTTTAAATTCATTTTTAACCTGTTTTGGAAAAGTTTGTATTTGAAATCAGCTGAGATTTACCTTGTTTCTGTAAAACTAACCTTGCCATTTCCAGGGGGCATCTAGTGTCGAATCTGTAAAATGGTTTTTTTAAAACAGTAAATTTTTAATTACATGTTTAAAATACTATGGAATATTTTACTATCATTATACTATTTTGTAATTAGTGACTATTCTTTGAAAAGATAGAACAAAAACAAACTGAAAACCTCACACTCGTTATTTATTTTTAACGCATAACTGAAATGTAAATGCCATATATATATTTTAATATAAATGAAGCTTCTGAAAGAGCTCCAAAGCTATATAAAATTTTACTTAAGGAAAGAAGGGACTGATTAGCCCAGTGGATTTGCATGTGTAAGAGCCCAGTGTTTTCATTGCTTTTGCTGAGTGAGCATCCCAGAAATTTTAGATAGAAAAGAAAAAAAAAATGCACGAAAAGGTCCGAATTGTATTTTAACGCTGTAAACGGGCAGAGAAACATTCTACAAAAAGAACAGTGTGTTATTGTTCTGATTTTAAAACCACATACTAAAGGCATATTAAAGAATAACATGGTTTAGAAAAACAACTGAAGGGTGTAGATTATCAAACACAGCATCAAATCTTTCCAAATAAGATTTCATTTGGTTTATAGAGTAAGCATCTTAGAAAACAATATCTTTCCGAATCCTGCAGACCAGGCTGCCCTGCCATCTTCCCTGACACGGTGCAGAAACACTCCTTTAATCCACTGAGCTTTTTCTGACATTTTTCTTAACATTGCTGAGCCTTATTTAGAGCAGCAGAGGAGACGTGTGCACTTTCCTTTGACACTGATGGGTGTTTCAAAATGTTGAGAGAGAGAGAGATTGAGAGAGATTTGCTGCCAGTCACTTCATCAATAGAGCTATAGCAGCAATTACTGTTTGTTAGAAGTTTACATTTCAAATGAAGCTACATTTAAAGAAGTCTCATCGTTTTAGAAAGGCTGGTGCTTGCAAGAGAGAAGAGAATCCACATTAGTGATTACATATTAAAGTGCACTCAAGTACTGGAACCATTTAAAATGTGTGGTGTTTTTAGACGAAATCTGCAGCAAAACCACTCCTAAGAGGCTTAATTTAGGTTTTATAGGAGGAACATAAAAAAGACCAGGTTACAGCAACACGCTGAAATATGGGGTACATTTTAAATATCTTCATTTAAAAACGTATGTTTATTTTCTCTCCTGGGATCACTAACGTGTGTCTCGACAGAGGAAGCAAGGACATGCTACATTCTTAAAAATTATCTGTTAAAGGGATCACATTCCGAGACAGGTTTGAGCATTTTTATTACTACAGATAACCTCTTAATTATGTCACTGCCTTCCACTTGTTAATCAGGGACATTCAACACAGTTAACCATGGAGCGGCTGCCTTTAGAAGAATACATGGTTATTAAGGATTAGAAACATTTTATCCCTTTCGTCCTATGATTTTAGCACTGCTACAGACCTATCTACTCACTTTAAATACACAACACCTAGGAAGGGGGCTAGGAGCCAGTAATAGTGTTGCTCATTACTTCAAACTGCGCAGCCCGTGAAGAATGGATCATGTCGCTGTTCCTGTCTCCCCCCCACGACCCTCACGGTTCCTATCTGAACCAATTTTAGGTCTCTTCTGCAGCCACCAGCGTCTGAGACACTCAGAGCCTCTTTCAGAGCGCAAGGTGTAAGTGGAGTAAATAAAATCATGTCTCACTGTTGCTTTATCAACCCTTGTAGGGAGTTTTTCTGCCAGCCAACCTGCGCTGCTCAGACCCATAAAATTATGCAATAGCGACTTCTTTGGAGTTCTTTAATCAGATAATGGCTGGTGTTAGGAGAGAAAGGCCCAAGGCAGTGTTGCTGGCACTTAACACTGTGGTTGGTCATTACTCGTCTGGTAGAGACCAATAAACAGCTGATGACTATCCTATAAGGAGCCAATATTTTACATTTATCCTTGTTATTTTTCCCTTTTCTTTTTGACTTCTTGTAACAGCAAGTATTTGTCAAGAAGATCTGTGAGAAGGAGCCTCAAAGGCACCTTAAAAATAAGAATTTTCCTGCTATGAAATGATGCCTTTTGTGGCGAGGTGAGAAT
Organism: Sylvilagus floridanus; assembly: GCA_949820135.1. Taxonomy (NCBI): domain Eukaryota; kingdom Metazoa; phylum Chordata; class Mammalia; order Lagomorpha; family Leporidae; genus Sylvilagus; species Sylvilagus floridanus. The sequence goes on from OX463245.1 coordinate 49,484,269, forward strand.
GGTTCTGGTTTTTACAGAGCAGAGGTTTGATTAGCTTAACGTCCATTTCTCTCAGGCATGGACACTCCCAGACACCATCCCCCGCTGCTGCTTCCCCCCAACTCTGTCCCCTCCCCTGCCTCCCCCCCACCCCATGACAGGTTCACAAGCTGCAACCAAAGGGTTTTAAAATGCAAATATTTATATTTGAGCTCTGGCAATAACAGGGCCATTTTCCTTCCCCTGTACGCCTGTGATAATTGATGCTTCATACCTGGAAGTACGTTTCATTTATCTCTTTACACATGGAGATGGTATATAAATAAAAGGAAATTTATGGGAAGGAACTGGCCATTTGAAATAATAATCCTAAATTTGACTGTATAATCTTTTAAAGCTGTAAGAGTCAGAAATGCAGATTTCTAAACTTTTAATGCAAACTCAATTGCAAACGGGAAATCAGTACACTTTTAAATGTGTATTGAATTTGAATGCCTTCCTGGGTCAAAAACAAATACAATAAGGGTAAAAGGAAAGCAGAGGAGAAAAGGTGTGAATTTTATATGTACTTTAAGCTAATGCACTCAGCCACGTGTTTAGACTTCTTGTTACAATTCTATTGACTTTCTCTCTCAATATAATTTTTTCCTAACCAATGTGAACAGTCCAATAGCAAGTGTTTGAGCGTGGCTGTCCTTCCCTGGGCTCCTCATCCCAGCCTGCACAGAGGTATGCCCTCAGCACTGGACCTTGACTCCACAACCTCATACAAAGCCAGGCAATCCTTGAGCCAAACAAACAAAGGGGGTGTAAGTGATTTCATTTATTTTGATAATCCTCCTCCTGCACTGGAGCATTTTGCTGTCTTTGTCAAAGTGAATGACAACAATTTGGCCAACTCTCTCTGAGCTGCACTCAACAGTGACAGGCAAATTATCAGAGGCCCTGCACTTCTTATTATCAGAGGAGAAGCCATCAGGGGGACGCATGGAGGATACCTCTCCCTTGTCACTATTTGTCAGTGGGACAAGGGCCACTGCTATGGGTAGCTGACAGGTAATTTCAACAATAACAATTACTCCTATTACTGGTGTCATAAACAATTCGCCCAAGGCATGACAATAGCAAAGCTTTATAATTCAATGCCATATAAATAAATGCCAGCAGGTAACAAGTAATTTAGCTCCAATCAAGCTTTCACCCCGGCATTAATATTGTTATTGCAAGAAAATGGAAAATTGAAAAAATTCAATATGTTAATGAATTAAGAAAGGTTCAGGGGCTACACAACAGGAGTTGAAAAAGGGAAACTAAGATTACTAAGGTATCATACTTGATGCCATCCTAAGGGCCAACAGTCAGATAATCAATTGAAACAAAAAGAGGAACCTGGAGCTGTGTTGCCTTCGACTCCGGACCTGGGAAAATTGCAACATGGCCTTTGAAAAAAAAATCCACCTCTCTCCAATTTCTGAGGACGCTCAGTAGAAATGTAAGAATGTATATAGCATGGAGCATTTCACTGGCTTTCTTTTTCCACCTGAAGTATTTCCTATGAAGCAGGGAGAGGCGTGAGTGAGGATCCCAGGAATATCTCCATCTGTTGAAGAAAGTCGCGTGAGCACCTGCTTCCTGTGCAGTAGGTCTCATAATGAAACTATTTTAATATAAAGCCTATTTTTAAAATCTGGAGTGAAGGTAAAGGCAAAGGTCACTGTTGCTCTCCAGCTGTCTACATTGTGGAAGTGGACTAGAGGATTCGGTCCCATCTTCGGAAGGCAAACTTCCTGATCAAACCAATTTGCAATTTTACTATTTGTCCAGCAAGACAATGTGCCATCATGGTGACAGCAGTAAAAGAATTTGAAAATCTCTAATTAGGAGAGCTGCAGAGCAATTAACGCATGTCAAATTTCACTTCATCAAGTGCCACTCTAATTTTCCCTCTAAAAATTAATGGATTTTTTTTTTCCTTTTGGTATGTGTGTGTGTCCCCTTAAGGCAATGTTGATTCAAATCTGCTCAAGATGCAGTGTTGCACAGCTAAGCATCTTCTTGATTACAATCCGCCACACTTCTAACTGCGCTCATTCTCACTGCCACGGATACTTTGTCAACAGTCAAATTACACCACGCTGATAACAATGCATAATGGTGTTCCTCCTCCGAGGCCCCTGTCAAGAGATGGGGTTCATAAAAATGTGATGTTTTTCTCTCAACTGGCTCGAAAGGAACTTTGTATGAACAGGTCCCCAGCCAGGCATTCCGTTTTAAAACTTAATTTGTTCATTTTAGGAAAAAGAACAAAATGTCAGAATCAGAGAATTCTGCCCCACTCCCCTACCCCGGAAACTCTCCCCTCCAAAAAAAAAAAAAATCACAGGAAGAATGAAGAATTGAGAATATCTGTGGCCAAAGTTTTGCTTAAACACTTTGTTCGGAGACGTTTTCAAGAGCACTATTCTTGGTTAAATACCAGATTTTTTTTTTCCCTCTTACTTATGGGCTATAAACATTGGAAGCGTCTCTTGAAAAGACAGTATTCAGACTGTGTGAGAAGTTTGTTTAACTGCCATATTTGCCAGAATCTTCAAAACATAACAGGGCACGGAAGACAAATGACTTTTTTTGGAGGGGTTGCCGGGGGGGGGGGGGGGGGGGGGAGGGGGACGGTCAGGACTGTATATTCCAGATAAATGTTGGTTCACTTTAACCATGTTTTATCTTAGTTGCTTGTTGCACATCGGAGTGTCTGAGTCATCAGCACATGTGAGGAATGTTACTCACTGAAAAATGAAAGAAAGAAAAGCAAAGATTAGAAGACAAGTTTATGTCCAGTGTGTTTAGAGATGATCCAGGTTTTAAAGATTTTTTTTAAAAGGGTCCAATCCAGAGCAAACATGAAGAAATGTAGGAAAATGCTTAATGCATCTCTTGATAGATTCTTCAGGGAGCAGAGAGCATTCGCATGGATGGGCATCTCAGTTTTCCCAGCATGTAGGTAGTTTTTTGATTATTGATTACCTTTCATCATACATATTCATTAATAAAATCTAAATTCATGAAATGTAAACTTCATTTTTTTAAAAAATTTACAGCTCTAATCCATCTCTTCTTCATTTGTTGATCACTAGCTCAAAAACTTAAAACTTGGTATTTTGAGGTTTGTGTTTCCACATATGAAAAGCCTTGTCTTCGCCTATGGCTCCACCCCAGCACGCTCTTAAGGGGTGTATTTCAAACAAAAGAAAATGTCATCCCCCTTCCTCTCGCCAAATGTTAGATCCTCTCAAAACCGATGGGGGGCTCACTAGAAGTTTTGTAATTAGATTCACACAAATTGAATTATTTTCTTTCTTCCCAAACATCATCTTTCAAACTTTATAAATATAACCACACTGAGTTTAGAGTTCCATGTGGCTTGTTTACAAATACAGGCATTTTGATAAAACCAAGCTCTGTGTCCTTCTGACACACAAAAACCTGGACCGATCTCCTGTGAAAACATTACAGAAGGATTGTAAAGGGAAATTTAAAGGGAGAAAACTTGATTATATAATGCAATCCAGCAGTAATCAATTTTACCTTCCATATCTTGCTTTTGTTTTCAAAATGCTAAATAAACAATACATAATGCATCCCCCATCAGCCAAACCAGGGAGGCTCTGTGCTCGAATAACAGGAAACATATTCAATTTTCCTAACAGAAGACAGTTCATTAAGCTGTGCCACATCAAATAAAACTTTAATTTCTCCAGCATCAGAGTCGCAATGAAAGCAATTGAAGAAGATGAGCCATATGGTACTTCTATCAGCAAACACATATTGCTCATTCCCCCAAAGTTTTCTAATTCTGCTCCCCAGACCTGTGTAATATAGATAATGTGCTCGGAGAGCAGCAACCATGAGCTATCTCATGTACACTTCTAATACTGTATTTAATGGGAAATAATGAATCATAAAAGCCTCGAGAAGACGGCGTTTGCTACCCTAAATCTCAGCTGTAATTTCATTGTTCTGTGTCTAAGATGCTGTTTGCCCTTTCCCAACAACCACGCTTGAACATAATTATGCTGCTTCAAACCCGGGCTGCAGAGAGCATCCCTGACAGCACCAAGTTCCTGTTAACTCCTGAAATTCTGAATTCCACGGTGCCCAGATCCCGACGTCGAGATCACAGACCACGTGTCGTCTTCAGCCCCAAGAAGCCCCTTCGCCGCCTCCCCGGGCAGACCTCTCCAGGCTGTTAACTCCCGCCCGCCCCTGCCTTCCTCCGCCCCCGCCTCCACCCCGTGCAACAGGAGTGGCACGATTAAAAATGAGGAGATTTTCTTGTTATTAACAAATTTGACATTTGCCTGATGAAATGCGCATACAATGTGAAAGCTACGCAGTCCTGGGAAGGAATGTCTCCCCTCCCACGCCGGCTACAGGATGAGACCATTTAGGTGAAGGAAGTGTAACGATCCTCGTCTGTCTCTGCTGTGCAGTGCTGGGGTTGTCTTATAAATGAAGGCGCCAAACAGCGCGGAGCTCTCAGACTGATAGCATGTTGACACATGTGACGTGCGCAGTGTTTCATCTCTCACCTTAGCTGCCTCAACAGAGCACATATGCTCCGATGCGGTCATTTGCCTCGGAGTCCAGCCTCTCCCTGGTGACACCTTGGGGCTGGGGTTTTGTTCATTTCTAGAGAAAAATGTGGTGCACCCCCCGCCCCTCCCAAACAGGTTGATGATTTCAGCTTTTCTACTTCTAAAGCTCATCAAATCAATATTTTACCAACACGATGCTAATTTAAAACACCATCAAATAACACTGTGGATACATATTGAAAACATATTTTAATGGCTTTGTTTGTTTTGGCATCATATGAACCAAGGACGATTAAATTAAAAAGAGACTTTTAAAAGTTAGAGATTGCCTTTTTAAAGCTTATTAAAATCAGCATGTTACATGCCTGTCTCTGAATTAGCTCTACCCACTTGATTGCCATCATTAAAACTAGTTGTTTGGGTGCTGCTCAAAGCCGATTCTGACTAGTTATTACTTGAAATCTCTTTCCACGGAAATGAAAAAAAAAAAAACGCAAAAAATCTTTCTAAGTGGAAGAAGAAAACAGTCACCAAAATGTGAGCTGGCACAGCAACACAGCGGCAGCAAACCCCAGACAGACCAACAGGTAAACTCACCACGGGAACATGGAACACAGGGAAAAACCAAACCAAACCCAACCCACGCAACAGCAACAAAGACGCAGCCCATTGATTATATTTCCTGAATGCCCTAAAACAAATGTTTGAACAGTTTCCTGAGCCAGTGCGGAGAACCTCTGCCTGCTTGCTGGCTGCACGGACAATGGTCTATTGCAATGGAAACCACGCGGGAGGAGAAAAAGGTGCTTTTTGTTACCATTTTATCAAAGCTGTTCATCTTCGAGCTGCAGGCAGCATTTTGCTGGAATTGCAGATATTTCTCTGTCCAGGCTCCTTTGTTTGTGCATCTCATTTGCATATATTTATCTCCAGCTGAGGGTGCTTTCTGCTCATTAAGGCCTCCCTTCAGATTATTTCATAAGCCAGCTGCTAAGAGGGATTTCACCTGTGGTGACTGAGAAAAGAGGGGTGAAAAACTAAATTCTTCATAAAAAGGGAATCTTCGGAGTCTCTTCCCCTATAAATGGGCACCATTTGTGTTAAACAGCCTCTTGTCATGATAGATGCCTCCAGAGGTCAGGGGTTAAAGTTGATTTGAAGGTCAGCAGTAAAACAACAGACAAACCAGACGCCAAACTGGTTCCTTAGCTGTCGGTGGGAGCTGCGGTACAACCAGGTCTTGAACCTTTTTCAACCTCTAATAAAACAGAGGATGAATCTGAAGTGGATCAACCAGGCCCCTGAGGAAGCAGCACAGCAAAACAGAAATAATATCAATATCAGGCAGCCACAGAAAACAATGGGGCATTTCTCTGTGCTGCATGCATGCTGCTATTGTTTCCCGAGCCCGGGAATTAATTCCACTTATTTATTTAAGGCGTGTCAACTCACTGCCTAAACCTGTTTCAGTGTCAAGATGAATAAAACTTTTATGGCTCATAAAATAGAGCCATTCATCTCAATGTTCTTTGTGGTGCGTTTTTTTTTTTTTTCCTGGCATACTGAGCTAGGCCTCTGCTCCGAAATGGTTACATCTGAACCCACTGTTGCTATGATCCACATCATATTAGAGAAAAAATTATTTCACTGGCAAATGGATCTCAACAGAAAAGACCCAGGGAAGCGTTTTAGCTGCGATGTAGTAGTCCCCAAAATCCTTCTAAATATGCCTCATGCCGTGGCATCTGTTTGGGGCATATATTATTTACAAAGCAGAAGTTTCATTAGTTTAGAGAAAAGTTCAAAATGATAGCAATCCAACAATTAGTTTCCTAGACTATTATGTATTTCCTTTTACTATAGAAATGCAGCCTTGTTTGCATACCTTTTCCCCCATCATCATTTTTTTGCCCAAGTTGTCACCATTATGCAGTCAGCTTGCACTGATGTAATAGTCAAATGCCTTCCTTTATACTTCTGCTCTGAATTTTATGTTTGATTTCAAGAGTAAAATGGCACACATAAATGGAAAAGAAATACGTTTATGTGAATTTTGCATTATAAATTTTTTCCAAGTTCAGTTGTAGAATTAATTTTACTTTTGATTGCCTGACAAATGACTTTAACAGTAATACAATACTAATACACAAGTTAATGTTTATAACGTGCCACACACAGTGCTAGGCATGTGCATTTTCTCATGCGAATATTACCGATATTCAATACATGTCACACAGGCCTCTTTAGGATGGGCTGTGGCAATGCTCTTTCTTATCCACAAGATTTTTGTTAAACAAAAAGTTCCAATCCAACAGTGTAATCATTGGAGTAGATCATTATAGCTTTAATGGGTAACGTCCTGGGAACATGATTGATTTATGTTCAAAGGGGTAAAACAAGCCATTTGGTGACATTTCACCAACTTTCCAGTCACAGCCTCGGTCACGTACCCCACAGCTCTTTGCTCTATTGACACATAAACTGAGTTGGGGAGGCTTGACCAAACTCTTGTCCTGGTTGCTTTGCTTGCAGGTTCTGAGTGAATATTGTGGTCTTGTGATGCTGGATTATTTCTGGCTTAGTCAGTGGGTAGGTCAGGGTCTTTCAGTATGAACTCGAGTTTTTCCAGTGAGGAGGTTATTTGAGAACAGCTCCAAACAGAAGTTGTGTTTTCGTTTTTGCTTATGCACAAAGGTGTGGCCCTGGTGAAGAGGGACTCAGTGTTGGGGTGTCAGGCATTGCACACGCTTCAGCAGCCCTCTCCTGCCTTCCCCTGCGAACTGGTGCAGGCACTCCAGAGAGACACCACTCATTTTCCATATGGGTGGCTCATTTATGAAGCAGCCTGTTTGAAAATTCAGGTGCTTCCAAGTGAACCACCATGCCCTAAGAAAAATATTTCAGCACACAATTGATTAAATTTTGGTAATCTATAGCAACACGTTCTCAGTTCAGCATGGAGCAGGAGATTTTTCTTTTATAACCAATTACAGTTTTAAAAAAAATGCAACCAGGCTTGCTCCACAGAGGAACTCAACGTGTAGTAGGAGAAATTTTCCAACTTATTAAATGTTGTTTATATCCTCCTCTTTGTGGACCCTCTGCCTTCCCAACGCATCTTATAGCTCCCTCTGTAACTGACTTATCAATTTTCCTTCTGACCTTCGGCATTAAGTTTAACCCTGCCCCCAACCCAAACCCAGGATCCTAAGCAACTAGACTGCAGCAACAGAATACAGTTTATTCTCTGCACGTCTGCACCACATCTCTCGTTTTTCTTTCGCTCTAATCTAATCACCAATTCTTAGGCTTGGCCAAATAGTTAAAAATGTTAAGTGCTAGCAAAGCCTTCTACCTCCCCCTGATATCTGTCTCTGTTTATGGAATGGGTCCCAGTTTCCTCCTTTTCTCCTTCAGCCTGGGGTCTTCAGGTCAGAACACTGTAAATACACACAGCCCTGTCTGGACCCATAAATCTGAGCAAAGGGCAGGCTTATATATTCAGATAAGCGCGGCCACGGATGGGGCATGGACAGAGGGAGCCCCAACACACTCAGGCCTTGCAGCTCTGTTCAGAGAAAACCCAGTAAGAAAGGCCAAGAATGCTTAGTAGGGAAGGAAAAAAGGGATTTTGTCTTGAAACCTCTCCCCTTATTTGTAATGGATGAGGTTGGCACTGCTTCCTCTCCGTTTATTTTATTTTTTCCACAGTGCTTATATTCACATCCTTACCAAACATATTATCTTAGAGGCAATCAAATTAAACAATAAATTTCATTTATTTCCAATGTCCTTTTTTCTTCCTAAGCATATTTGTTTGTGTTTTGACCTTTCGGAGAGTGTGTGTGATGTGAATTGGAGTCATTTTACCAGCAATTCTCCTTTACTGTAATTTTTCAGTCACAAGGTCTTTGACTACATAACCATGTTGCTCATCACCACATTGAATCTCAAAAAAAGTAACGTCTGACGGAGTTGGGAATGGCAAAGTGAGAGACAGATGGTGACGCAGCCTGCAGTCTTCAAGGCTTCTACTTTATTGCTGGGTCTGGGTATTGCTGTTGCACCTTTAGGTCTCAGGGTTTTCTGTGACTCTCAGAAGACTTCCTTCTTGGGACACGTGCCCCTCGGGAACAGGACTGTCACAGTGGAAATTCCTGAGCAGGCCATCATGGCTAAGGACGTGCTTTCTGTCACGCCTGTAGCCTGACTCTTCTTGAGACGCAATGTGTCGCATTATTGGAAAATAATGTACTAGGTGCTTAGATATATATTAATGTTCATGTTTAAAACAGTTGGTAAATGAAATATTACAGTCTCCATTTTGCAAATGCCAAACTCTGATTTGACCTGGGCACGTACATTTGGACCAAAAAAATTGAGTGTAGATCCAGCTCCAGAGCTTTCTCCTCCTAGCTCCCTTCCTTGGTCTCCCGTTCTGCATCTTCAGGATGATGGTCGTGGGTGGAATGATGTCTATTTTGCAGGGCTTCTCTATGTCCAGGTGGGTTTTCTCCAGTCCATGCCTTTCCTCATCCCTGGCTTAGCATGTCTGAAACTGACCTCACTGCTTTCCTCCCTGACCTGATTCTACTTGGTGACCTGGTGGTGGTTAATGGGAGCACCCTCCACCCCACAGTCCAAGCTGAGGGTTCTCGGGCTGCGTCTGCTCTCTCTGGTCTTATCTACCATGCTCATTGTTCAGGCCAGCAGGGTAGTCACCTATGCAGCAGGTTGGACAACATGAGTTTGGATCCTGGCTCCTCTGTTTCCCAAACTGTGCAGGATTAGAAAGTTACTCTCCTCCTCTGTGTGTTGGTTTCTCATCTGTAAAATGGGATCTGAAATTCTACTTATAAGGTGCTGGCTCAGACTCTTGGGAATGCCTGACCAAACTATTAAAGTCTGGTGTTTCTATAGTTAGGTTCTTCCTTCTATAATCCAGCCTCCTGGATTAAAGAATCAAATATCTATCATAAACAGGATACATTAATGCTTCAAAATTTTTTAGACTTCCTATCATCCTCAAGTTAGCTATTGAATCAAGCAAAGACCTTCATAATCTCCCCATGACTGGCTTTTCATCGGTCACTTTTTGCCACATCCCTTAGGCAGTTAGCACCCTTTAGCAGCAAAAAAATTGTACATGTGCTATTCTTTCATGCCTCGAGATATTTGTGCTGTGTCCTTGACCACGAATATGCTTCCTTTCCATTTCTGTCTAGTGAGAGTGCACTGACCTTGTATGGCTTGGTTCAAATGTCATCTATTTTCTAGGGCAGCATAAATTAATCACTTCTAGAATATACTCCTTTGTCTTAGAACCTAACATGTTGCATGGTAATCATAGGCACTGTAATTATTTGTCTGTCACTAGGCTGTGGATTCCTGGGAGCAGGGACTGTGTCTTTTTCCACTTTTTGTTTTAGGACCTCACATATAGTGGGAGTCCCTCAAATTTAAATTAATATATAAAATACCACTCTTCACTCCTTACAGAAAGACTTAAAGCAAAAGTAAATGTGGAATACCTGATGCTGTTAACTAGTTGAATTAATTAGCTTAAAAGAATAGGCAGTGAACTTGCAACAAAATAAAAAAGCTCAAGTCCAGTTGTGTTGTTCTAGCCATCTACAAGTTGAAGCCAAGGTATTTTCTTCTAGGACACCTGGTACGTTTTGCTCTCACCACTAGGCAGAGTGAGTATGGAAGTCTTTTAGAGCATTGTATTGGATGTAGAGCACCCTGCATTTAATACAGTATTTCACTAGAAATGGAGCCTGTGTTTTCTTTCTGTGCCCTCACTCTAACTTTTCATGAGAAACAGCCAAAGTGATCCTAAGTTCCGGAAGTGGAATGTGTGGGTGTGAATGCTGTGCTGTCACTTAGAAGCTGTGTAACTGCTGGAAACCGTTTTCTCAAGACCTGCTGTCTCATCTGTGAGATGGGCGCCATAACAGCATTTGGTGCAGAAAGTGATTCCGAGGCTCTAAGGGGTTAATACATCTGGCACGTAGACGAGTGCCCGCTGTAACGCACCTCACACCTGTGCCTCCTTATTCAGCTGTTGTTTATTAGATAAGTTCTCAGCCTCTTGGTGAACAGGTGAGGGAATCTGCTCAGCAGTGGAAAGGAAGGGGGCTTGAGAACTTGTGAGAACTGGCCCATTCACCCGTTGCAGGATGCCGCGTGGTATCCGTCCAAAGCTAGGCAAGGAAGCGCTTCCTGTTGTCAGTTTACATGCGAAGCACCTGGTACAAAAACCTTGTTTCCACTACACGGTTAGGAAGGTTCCAGAACTGTCTGAGCTTCAGTGCCAGCTCCATTACGTGTTGGCTGTGTGACCTTGGGCAAGTGTCTTCGTTTCAATAGTCTAAGTTTTGTCATCTGACAAATGAGGAAAAATGGAACAATTTTTGCCTTCTACCTGTTGTGAAAATCAAATGGAAAAAAATTTCCAGAACATTCTTATTATAATGTCTGCCACATACTAAGGGCACAGTATATGTTGACTACTGACATCGTGTTGAAGCTATTATTAAGATATTTTTATTATATGACGTGCTTTCTTCATATACTTTATTGTGACATCCTATAGAAGAGTAGAAAAACATTTATTCAGATTTTCAAAAGCAAAGAGAACACCCACCTGTTCCCATCCCAGGGTGGAAAGGAAAGGGTGCTTAGCAGTCCCTATATACTTTTTTTTTAAGGGAAAGGTTGGTGTGGGGAACCTGACAGACCAGAGGGAAGGGGCGAAGAGGGAAAAGGAGAGAGAAGGAGAGCGTAAGAGAGATCAAGAGAGAGAGCAAGAGAGACATGTGTTCAGGAACAGGTCCTATTAAATTGTGTGTGGGGGGTGGGCAGGAAGGGAAGTAGGAGCAGTGAATCCCATTAGGGTAGGCTGGGAGCTGACACCTGTGGTTGCCTATATGCTTTCCTGAGCACAGTATTTCCACTCCCCTTAGAAGACTTCTGTCTCTCCTTTGGGTCAGCACAGACTTTTACTTCATAGTTTTAGTTCTTCTAAATGTACCACTAAACAATATGCTATTTGATTTCATCTTTCATGAATACTGTGTTAATGGGAGTTGTTGCAAGTATATGTGTGTAGATAGACATTTATTCTGTGCCTTGCTGTCTGCTCTCAACAGATACAACCAGAGGGATGTGGGTATTCCAGTTCAGTCAGTGTCTCCTGTATAGCATTTTATGATATCAACACCAAAAAGCTTGTTTTATTATTTTGTTCCTATTGATGGGCACCTGGAGTGTTATTTACTTTTTTAATTTATTGCTTGCTGTAATGCATTCTGCTTCCTAGAACATTTTTTTTAAAGGTTTATTTATTTATTTGAAAGAGTTACACAGAGAGGAGAGGCAGAGAGAGAGATCTTCCATCTGATGGTTCACTCTCCAAATGGCTGCAATGGCCAGAGCTGGGAGCTGGGAGCCAGTAACCAGGAGCTTCCTCTGGGTCTCCCACATGGGTGTGGGGGCCCAAGGACTTGGGCCGTCTTCCACTGCTTTCCCAGGCCACAGCAGAGAGCTGGATCGGAAGTGGAGCATCCAGGTCTCGAACCCGTGCCCATATGGGATGCAGGCACTTCAGGCCAGGGTGTTAACCTGCTGCACCACGGCACTGCTCCCCTAGAACATTCTTGTACATGTGCCCTGGTATACATAGGAAAAGACTGAGAGTCTTTCCTTAGGCAGTAAGGCCTGGGTGTGGCATTGCTTTGTAGAATATGTGAGTTTTCAAGTTTATTAGGTAACAGCAAACTCTTCTCTGAGTAGCAGCACATAAAGGAGTTTTGACAGAAGGTCATTACATAGGTATTTTGGGTCCTCATAACAATTTCTATATGTAGTAGTCAGTCTTCAAGACCTTAGAGTTTCAATGTAAGATCCACACAATCCCCTCCTCCTGGTATTGACACTCTTGTGTAGTCACCTAGCAACCTGTATCCCAGCTTGTCTGTGTGACAAATAGGATATGGTGGAAGTTCTGGCATGGTTAAGTTCCAAAGGACTGTGGCTTGTGCTCTGAGCATTCCTCTGCTTCTGTCTCCTTTGTGTCGCTCATGCTGAGGGGAGGAGCTGCCATGGTGCGCAGTTCTGTAGAGGCCCTCACAGTAGGCGACAATGGCCTTCGGTCCATATGCATGGGGGAACTGTGCCTGCCCACAACCAGGTGATGGAGCTCATAAGCCAGTTGTCTGGCACCTGGGGTCTTGCGATATCTGCTGGTAGGGAGCTTTCCTACAGCCTCATGAGGGGCCCCTCCCCAGAACTGGCATGGCTGTGCCTGGACTCCTCACCCACTGAAACAGTATGAAGTTATAAGTGCTCATTGTATTGAGGTAAGTTTTGGGGTAACTAGTTATGCAGCAAAGACACTAATACAAATTTTATTAAGCAGGTAAACATTTCCAAGTCCCCTTAAAGAATTTGCACAATAAAGCAGGATATTGAGATGAATAGATTTGAAAATAGATAATATGAAATGCTGATGTACCAATAAATCGAGGTGTTAGTAAGTTAGTTGGCCATGTAAAAAAGGCACCATGCAGATGAGAAAGCAAGAATAATTTGTGATTCATAACCTGTAGAATCGTGTCAAGTGTCTTCCAACTTTTTAGTTGATTAGGATTTACAATTTATTTATTTATTTATTTATTTTTTGACAGACAGAGTGGACAGTGAGAGAGAGAGACAGAGAGAAAGGTCTTCCTTTGCCGTTGGTTCACCCTCCAATGGCTGCCGCGGCCGGCGCGCCGCGCTCATCCGATGGCAGGAGCCAGGTGCTAGGTGCTTTTCCTGGTCTCCCATGGTGTGCAGGGCCAAAGCACTTGGGCCATCCTCCACTGCACTCCCGGGCCACAGCAGAGAGCTGGCCTGGAAGAGGGATTTACAATTATTAGACTCTTTTTGATATCTTTATGTTATTCTCAATGTAAAATTATAATAGGAAAAGATTGAGACTAAATATGTAGAAATAAGACAACCATTAAGTAAATCACATATCCACTCAATAGAGTTCATAAAGCCATGAAAACTTTTTCCAAAAACAAAATGACGTGTTCCCAACATGTTCAATGAAAAGAGCAAGATATAATGTGCAAACAGTGGAAAGCTAACCTCACAATGCTGAGCAGGTGAAAATGGGATGTGGGATGATGTGGTAATTTGTTTTCCTCATTAAGCTTTTTCCTGGGCTTGTAAATTCTAGTAAACATGTGTTGTTACTTTTATTATCAAGAGAAAATATTTAACATTTGAAGAAATTGTTTTTGATTTATTTTTAGTTCTACAAGGAAATGAGAACCACAAACTCCTTTCTTTTTTTTAAAGATGTTTTAATTTATTTGAAAGGCAGTAAATGAGAAAGAGAGAAGGAGGAGAGGTTGAGAGAGATAGAGACTGAGAAAAAGATATATCTTCCATGTACAGGTTTGGGCAAATGTTGACAGTCACCAGGGCTGGGCAGAACTGAAGCCAGGAGTCAGGAACTCCATTCAGGTCTCCCACTTGGGTGGCAGGGCCCAAGCAGTTGGACCGTCTTCTACTGCTTTTCCAAGTGCATTAGCATGGAGCTGGATTGAAAGTGGAGCAGCCAGTATGCTAACTGGTGCCCCCATGGAAGGCCAATGTCGCAGGCAGAGGCTTAACTCACTATGTCTTGGAAAAGACCTGGAAATGGGGTGTTCGATTTGGAAGAATTACCCAAAGCCCCACCACTGGAGGAGAGCTGCTTCAGCATGTTGGGGTATTTCCTCTGAGAAGTGCTTTGTGCAATTGCATTGCATCTTGTGGTTTCTCCCTCTTATTGTCACTATAGCTGTCCTCCGAGCCTGTCAATTCTGGGAGAACAGCATCTGTATCTTTCTGGCTTACCATCCTTCTCTCAGCCCTCTTAGAGCATAGTATGTGTTTAATAAACACATTTTGAGCAACTAAATTGTTAGGCAATACAAGGAAAAGGGAAATTCCGAGAGCAGAAAGTTAAGGCAAAGCTCATGCCAACTGAGGCTATTGGCAATCTGGAGGGTCAGTGTTCTGCACTAGGTACCAGGTGCCCAAGAAGACAGGTGGCACCAAGGGTGGGCACCAGGTGCCATCCAAGTGCCCTGGGGTCTGTGCTAGGTAGAAGTGTGGAAGCTTTCTCAGTCAGTGCCAAGCAAAGAGACTGGGCTTGGTTTTCTGAACTCCCAAAAAGCAAACAAGAAGAGGGAGCTCATCATCGATGCTTTGGGGTAAGCAGGAAAACACCAGGGCTTCTAGATGCATTTGAACCATCTAATTCTGAATCATATTTGGTTCTCAAAAGGAGAAACTAATTCGCTTATCATGTATAAAATATCGTGGTCACAAATATTTCTGGCAATAGGAAAATATATTACTAGCTATGGCAAATACTGGGATTTATAATTTGGAGATTTTGAAAAGATCTAATCATCCCAACATCACATCTCCAAGCCTTATTTCATTAAGCACTGCATTGATAGGGAGCCTCATAGCCACAATTTATTGTTTGTTTAGATTTTTCCAATGCCCTCGTCACTGAGGTCTCTGATTGCATGTGTAGAAGATTAAGAGATATAATAAACTCAGAAGAATAGACCAAGCAACACACTCTAGACACAGGCCAAATTAAATAAATATGTCTATTTCGAAGTCCTGGAGTTCAACAAGAACGGAAACAAATTCTTACAGACAAAATAAGTGAAATGTTTTTAAGAAAGAAACTTCAGCCTTAATCTGAGTCTTGATCTGAGTTTCCCTAAGTTAAGAATTCATTTATATGAAAGCCAGTATTCATATTATGTTTTCCAGTCATATTTTTGAAAATATTACACACCCTAAATAAATACAACCAAGCAAAAGTGAAATCCCTCAAGGTGTGAATTACAGACAAAATATGTATCTCCAACTCAAAATAAATGATTGAAATCCTAATTGAATCTGCTATGCATAAAATTGACAAGAAGAAAATACAGCTTAAGTGCCTTTCTTCGTAGTGTCTGGTTAAAAGCCAAATTCTCCAGTTTCAATATTGTGTTGTATCATGGTGCACAAATTACTTACCTATTTGTGTCTCAGTTTTTTCACCTGTAAAATGGAGAGAATAATCTATCTCACAGGCTTGCCTGGAGAATTCCATGAGTTAATGTAAGTTTAGTTCTAAGAAAAATGACTGACACACAGCAAATGCTTTATCAATAGCTATAATTGTTAGGAAACAAGGGAACAAAACACTTGCCTATGACATATCATCTCATTTTTGTTTTCTTGACAAGGGAACACATTGGTCTGACTTACAGCTGTAGTCTTTCACATTATTGTTTTTATCATCATTATTGTTATTACTTGAAAAGGAGAGAGAGAGAGAGAGAGAGCGCTCTCCCATCTGATGACTCGTCCTCAAATGTTCTCAGCAGTCAGGGCTGGGCCACCAGGCTGTAGCCAGGAGCCAGGAACTGAACCTGGTTCTCCCTATGGATGGCAGGAACCAAGTATTGGAGCCATCCCCAGCTGCTTCTCTTGGTGTGTTTATTAACAGGAATGCTGGAATCAGAAGCAAGGTGGAACTCAAATCCAGACCTTCCAGTATGTGCTGCAGGCATCTTAACTGCTGTGCCAAATGCCCACTCATTCTTATCCCAGTTTCCTTCTTTCCTCCTTTTGTGCAAGCATCTTTCTTTGTTCTCCTGTTGTCAAGTCTAATCTTGTTTGATTTGCCACTTATAAAGTAGGATACTGTGATATACTAGAGAAGGAAATAGACCGAAAGTGGTTCCTTTGCAGATGAGTGTATTTCCTGACATTCCAGAATCATCTATTGTACTAGGCAAG
The DNA here is from genome assembly GCA_949820135.1 of Sylvilagus floridanus. Classification (NCBI taxonomy): domain Eukaryota; kingdom Metazoa; phylum Chordata; class Mammalia; order Lagomorpha; family Leporidae; genus Sylvilagus; species Sylvilagus floridanus. The sequence goes on from OX463245.1 coordinate 49,500,699, forward strand.
ACCTGACACAACTTAGAAATCTGCAAGAACATAAGAGCATACTCTTAAAATGCATCTGTTCTAAAACCTATTGAAAAATGTTTGTCCTGGTGATTGAGCACCTCATTTTGCTATTTAAAAATGGATAATGAAAGAGAAAATTTCCGTGTGAGGGTCATTGTTGACATGTATGTGCAAAAGACAATGAATATGAGTTTTCTTTCCTTGCAGATTTGAAAGGAGAAACCAGTTGTCTGTTTCATTGGCTTGTTACTTTGCAGTCTCTTCCGGAATGAACCAGGAAGTGATCAGAGGGTTTGGGATATAGAAGGAATGTGTGCCCTGATGGTCTATTCACAATTTCAGTCCATCTCAGGCACCAATGACTTGGCTGAATACTTAGTGGTCCATATCTTCACATTTCATATCCTGGGATTCAACTAACTTTGGGGCACAAACAGTTAAAAGAACTGTCTGTACTGAACAGGTACAGATTTCTTTCTTGTTGTTATTTCCTGAACAATACAATGTAATGACTATTTACATAGATTGTACTCAATATTATAGGTAATTTAGAGATGATTTAAAGTATACAGGAAGATGAGTGTACCCCACAGGCAAATATCCTAACAAGTTTAGCACTTCCTCTTATTTGCTATCTTTGTTCTTTCCCAAGCCTTGCCTTTGGAAAGGCTGTTTCTTGTGATGTTAAGATACTTCTTAGCCTTCTTTGCTTTGATGAAATTTTCTCTTCTTACATATTAAATCCAAGTTGTCTTGCCCTTTGGGAAATTTGCCCTGAACTAAACTGGTCCACTCATGGTTTCCCATTGCAGTGTTAGCCATGCTGTGTTGTACCTGCCTTTTCAACATGATCCAAGGTTGTGCTAGAAGCTGCCTAAAATTGTGTTATGTTCATGTTGTCCAGTGATCTACAAACTTCTGAGGACAGTGGTTGACTCATCCATTTCAACAACTCCTGCACCTGGTGCCTAATATATCATAACAAAGTCAACAAATGTTGATGGAATAAATACATGAATGAAGCCTGATTTGACAAGATCTCAAGGACATCATTAACCTAGAGGGCCTTGTAATTTGAAGTAGATATACAAATTTGGTTAGTTAAAAACTTTTCTGAAAGAACTGAGAGGAGGCAGATCTAAATCAGACCATAAGTGTCTGGTGATTTATGAGAACCAGAAGGGGTGTGAGGAAAGAATCGGGCTACAGAACCTAGGAAGGAGTTTTCAACAGGTATCACACCTGAATGATTCCGTTTAGAAACTGATGAGATGTATGATTCTGCCTGTAGGGCTCCAAAGTTCGTGAAATGAATACAAGCTGTGGGAAGAGGACTTGTCAGAAAGTGACTAAAAATAAGCTGAGACTGCAATAGGTGCCTAAAGTTGCATTGGTGTTATTATTAACTGTTTATTGAACACCTAGCATCTGTTGGGCATTTTCATTACATGCTCTATGTTCATAACCTCATATAATTAAACTCTTATCTCTGTGAAGTGAGCAGTAGTAGCCCTCTTTTGTGATCAACTAGGCTGGGGAGGAAGGGAGATTAAGCAACATACCTAAGGTCTCACAGCTTGGATGAGATGGCACTGAATGCATGACTCAATGGTTAGGGATGCAAGGAGAGGTAACCTTAATCTTGCACTGTCATTCATGTGTGAAAGATTATTTGCATTTTGAGCGCCCATTTTAGGATGACCCTAGACAAACTAGAGTAACTTCTATGGAGAGAAGCTGGTGAGGATTCACAGATTCTTATCGCTTCCTCAGATTTCTGAATCAATTGAGAAATACATAAAGAAATTACACACATAAAAATGCACATGTGAACTTTTACAAAGGAAATTTGTGCTAATCCTGTACCCCCATCCCCAGTAGTCAAATGTAGCCCTTGGAACCACAAGTCTATCTGGAAGGGGCAGATCTCCTGGGGAGCTCCCGCAGGCGTGGGAAGTCAGAGTCCACAGGCAGTTCTGAAGCATGGACTTGGCTGCCCTTGCTCAGTGACATTTCCCGTACTCAATAATTAGGTAAGTCATAACCCCTTGTGGGCAGCGATGAGTCAGGGAGAGGCCAGAAGGGTGACTTTCCATCTCCTCGGAGGTGCATCTGGCCAGGGAATGAAGTCCTTGTCACTAGCCATGGCCGGAATCTGCTCATTGACGTGTCACTGGGGACAAGGGATGGAAGGATGGATGCAGTGGCTAAACTTAGGTGTCCAACTGACCAGGCTGTGATGCCCAGATGTTTAGTCAAGCACCAAATGAGGTATTGCTGGGAATGTTTTTCAGATTTCATTATAACTTGATCAGTAGACTAAGTGGAGCAGATTAACCTCCACATCTGGATGGGGCACTCCCAATCCATTGAAGGCCTTAGGAGAAAAGACTGAGGTCTCCTGGAGAAGAAATACTTCTTAAGATGCAGCATCTGCTCTAACGTAGATTTCTAGGCAGCTTGCCTGCCCCCTAGATTTCAGACTAGTTCCTAAAACAGTGTGAGCCAATTCCTTAAAATCAATCTCTATTTCTTTCTTTCTCTACACATGCATACACACACACACACACACACACACATATAAACATAAATGCACATATAGAAGGGTACTTCAAATATCCCTGGAAAAATGGATTTAAAAGATGTTTCTCTTGGTGCAAGACCAATCGAAACCAATGTGTTGTTTTTTTCATAATATATATTTCATGAACTTTTTGAAGACTTGTCAGAAGCACGGCTTTCACAGAATTTTGTGCACCAAAATAATCTTTTAATGCCATTTTTCCAGGAACCTGTTGAAGTCCCTTTGTCTGTATCCTTTCTGTTGGTCTGTTTCTCTGGAGAACCCTGAACGATATGGCTGAGAATGTTAAATCTGCAGCTGAGGAGTCAAGGTAGCAGTCATGGGAGCTGTGTCCATATTTCTGATGGGTTCATTTAGGACAAGCTATCGGGCTTGTTCCCCACGGTGGACTATCTTGCAATACTTTTAGCATCTGAAATGGCTTATATGGAGTTCCGCCCTCCTGTCATTGGTTTAGGAGAACTCTTCATATTAAAAGAAGGCTGACTCAGATCGCTGTCAGTGACACTATCTTATGCTTCTGCTCAATAATTATAATGCCATTTTTCACATTTTAATATTTGTGAAGTTCTTTCATGTCTGTTAGTTTACTGGTTTTCCCGTAGTGCCCAGTACACAACTGGCAATAATGGAATTGAATTGAAAGTGCAATAATAGCAAATTAGGAACCGAATTTCAGCTTGAAATGGACATGTATGTCTCCTTATTCATATTCCTTTGTCCCTATATACTCTACTTTTAAAGTATTCATTTTTTATGACCAGCATGTTAGTAATGTTCTATTATTACTTGGTTATTTAATTATAAATTAAAATACATAGCTCACAGGATTTTTGACCAGAACTAAGCAAGAAATTAAAATACAAACAAGAAAATAACCTAATTTGTAAATAACATTTCTCTGAAATCAATTATCTTATTTTCATAGGAAACACAATTAGAAGGAGAAATCTGTCTGCTAAATTCATCCAAAAGAATAAAAGAGTTAGTGGAATCTATAAAAAACTACTGCCTCTTTAAATGCTAATGAACACCAGCTTTATCATTTCTAAAGAAGAGGATTTTGCTCTTATTTTTGCTCTTCCACTGAAAAATTTTTCTGCCTCCTGTCTGGCAAAGGGACGTGGGCTTGAGCCTGAGCTTTGAGACCAGAAAAAGAGCTGATGAGAACGTTTCAAGCCAATTCCTTCCTCTTTCCATCCAGCACGGTTACACACCCTCCCCCTTTCTCCTTGAATTCTCCTGTCAACAGTCTTGGTCTTGCCAGTGTGGAGACAGCCATCATGTCAAGCTCAGATGCTTACCTTTGCACCTTACGAGGGAGAGGGGGATCTTTTTGGAGCCCCGACACCATTCGCCTGTTCAGATCATCTTGCAGGGCAGAGAACAAGAACCGAGGCAGGAGGAGTCCCAGGAAAGCAGAGGCTGGGGGTATGAACAAGCCTTGTTCTTAGTACCTCCTGTGGGAGACAAGTCAGACAAACTCTGGCATAGCACTGAGATGACAGACACCATCTCTGTAGTGGCAGCAAAGCATGGCAGAACCTATGCCTGACAGGGCCAAGGTTCTCTCAGATGGGCTTTTTTTATGGCATAAGCTGTCAATGTGCGGTTCTGGGATGGGCAGTATCAGCACCCCTGGGGGCCGTGTCAGAAACACAGCTTCTCAGGCCCCACCCTGCATCTGCTGAATCCTAATCTGAAGGCGGTGCCCTGCAATCCAGTCTCCAGGGTATTCTGATGTGCATCCAAATCTGAGAATTGCTGATTTATAGCACAGCTCCTCACAAAACCAGATGTGTAGACATTTAGGGTCCTCAAATACGATGGAAATCACATTTCCATCAATAAAGAAGGCACTGGATACTGTGTGTGTGTGTGTGTGTGTGTGTGTGTGTTTGGGGTAGATACGAGGATAAGGAGTTTCCAAGAACTGTCCCCGTCAACCTGTGGATCTGTATTTCTGGACAGTCTTCACTCTGCATCCCCTGGGCTTTGCAGAGCAAAAATGGCCTCCCCTGCGCCTAGCCACAGTGGAGCCTCAGGGTGCCCAAGGCCAAGGGCTTTGCTGAGATGAGGTGCACTGAAATACTCGTGGCTTCTGCCTGTCAGACAGTACTGGACTGTGTCTAGTGGCCTCAGTGCAAATCTGGCCTAAGCTGTGGGACCAGATGTTTGTGGTGAGTTAACCATCAGAGCGGACATCCTGGGTAGGTGGGCAGTGATGGTGCTGAGTACCCAGGCCTCCCTCACTCCTCTGTATCTCCTGTTGTACAAAGACTTCAGTAGAAGATGTATGAGGATACTTCAGAAAGTTCAGAAAAATAGGGGCAATGATGTACATTTTTTTTTGTTGTTTTTGTTTTTTTTTTGGTTTTTGACAGGCAGAGTGGACAGTGAGAGAGAGAGAGACAGAGTGAAAGGTCTTCCTTTTTGCCATTAGTTCACCCTCCAATGGCCGCCGTGGCCGGCGCACTGTGGCCGGTGCATCGTGCTGATCCGAAGCCAGGAGCCAGGTGCTTTTCCTGGTCTCCCGTGGGGTACAGGGCCCAAGCACTTGGGCCATCCTCCACTGCCCTCCCAGGCCATAGCAGAGGGCTGGCCTGGAAGAGGGGCAACCGGGACAGAATCCGGCATCCTGACCAGGACTAGAACCCGGTGTGCCAGCGCTGCAGGCGGAGGATTAGCCTAGTGAGCTGCAGCGCCGGCCATAATGTACGTTTTCTACAAACTTTTTGAAGTACCCTTCCATGAAGAATCTCTAATACCAGAAAGAAAACCATTGTAAAGCAAGTGTTCATTTCTAGGTTCATTTCTAGCCCCAAAGCTCAACAGGCAGGCCTTGGCTGGGTGTCCCACCTTGGCAGCCCTGCACTGATGGCTTTATCCAGGCTTTCAAAGAGCTAGGGCCCCTCTCTGATTTGTTTTCTGGTGGTGGGCTTAGCAGCTCTATTTTTTTTCTTAATCTATTTTCTTGTACAAAGAATAAATGCCCCCAAGTGCAATTGCACCCAGATTACTAGAGTCTCAACTTAAACATTACCAAAAGCTATAATTTTGAATTTCTTTTATCTATCCCAAGCTAATAGCAGTTTTGCATGTATTCATATTGTTTTCATCTGGTTCCTTAGCCCCCCTTTCCTTTGGTTATTGTCTCTGGAATATGTGCGGGCTTGTTTAATTTTACTGCTGAATTTGGGATATGGAAAAGATTACTCTTAATTCTTTTACTTATTTATTGAAACCTAATATATTTAAATGGGCCTTCTGTGCTACAGAAGCAGTGTGCTCTTCTGTGGAGACATCACAGAAGGACCTGAATGAACCAGGATCTGAATCTGAAGCTATCCAGGAATGAGCCACCCAGCATCTTCAGACCAGCCTCTCAAATGCTTCCTTCCACGTGAAACATGCATGCTGGCCCTGGAGCCAATCAGTTCAGTGCTGGTACACTACAATTCCATGAACCTGCTAGCTAGGCCCCTTCTGAAATGCTCACCCCAGCAAGACCTGGGTCTCAGATTTCCCTCCTAGAGAAATTAACACAAAATGAATTGGGATGAGTTGATGAATCTTGATTTATCTCTTTGGCAAGGTGACTACAACCCTGAGACTTAAACTATATCAGGTCAAACCACAGCCCAAATGACTTTTCCAAAATGATATAATGCAAGTAAAGAATAAAAAATAATCTTTAGTCAAGTCATTGCCAAATAGAAAAAAAAAATCCAATCTCATTGAATTTATCACTTTGTCAATAAAAGTAGGAACCTCAACTTCCTGCATATTTCTTTGTGCCTGCTGGTAAAACAGGAACAATGCAGTGTCAGATGTTGCCACAGGACCCTGACCCCATATGCTGCTCTGCATGAGGAAGGACCAGCCACATGAGTTTTGTGTCCAATGCCAAATGAAAATAGGAGGCTCCATCCTGTTCTTGAGCCCAAGGCTTTTAGGTTTCTCTCTGAAGTCTGCATGCAATTCTCCCAGCTCAATTAACTGCCCCCATGCTTACCACATTCACTCCACTCTTGAGACTATCTCCAAGGGACATGTCCACTGTAGTGCCAAGTAAACCATGAGTCCTCAGAAGGCTGATGAAGGCCATGGGGAGGGGCGGGGGCTGCTCTGCCCGAGTTAATAGCTCTGCAGATCTCAGACATGTCCCCAGCTGTGCAGCTGTGACAGAATCCTGTATCATACTCTTTCAGTGTTCCAGGGCTTTATTTGCCTTTCCAAATAATTGTTACTAATGCTTGTAGAATGCCTTGGATCTTCCCTTCCTTGTCTTTACTGTTAAGCCATTCCTTACTCTTTTTATTTGTCTATTTGAGAGGTAGAGTTTACAGATAGAGAGAGGGAGAGACAGAAAGAGAGGTCTTCCATCTGCTAGTTCACTTCCCAGATGGCCTCAACAACCAGAGCTGCACAGATCCAAAACCAGGAGCCAGGAGCTTCCTCTGGGTCTCCCACGTGGATGCAGGGGCTCAAGCACTTGGGCCATCTTCTACTGCTTTCCCAGGCCATAGCATGGAGCTGGATCAGAAGAGGAGTAGCAGGACTTGAACTGTCGCCCACATAGGATGCCAGCACCGCAGGCAGAGGATTAACCTATTGCACCACCTCATCAGCAAGGTCATGGCTGTGCACAGGAGCAAGAACTCTACAGAGATCTGGTTTTCTTTGTCCCTGTGTTTATTTAATTGTAATAATAAGATGTTTTTTGTCCCCCCCCCCCCCGAAGGAATCCCACTATCTTTTCACAGTCTCTTCTATAAAAGTCTGCAAATGGGGGGAGGGATTTAGTATAGTGTTTGAGATGCCTGCATCCCAGGTCAAAGTGCCTGGGTTCAAGTCTTCGTTGAGCTCTGATTCCAATGTTCTGCTAATGTGTACCCTGGGAAGTGGCAGGCCTTTGAGCCCCTGCCACCCATGTGGGAAACCTAGATTGGCTCCTAGCTGTTGTAGACATCTGGGGAGTAAATCATCAGATGAAACATCTCTGTCTGTCTTCTCTGTCTCTCTGCCTTTCAAATAAATAAATAAAAATAAAATTCTCCCTACTATTTGCCTTCTAATTATTTTACTGATTTCTGATCACATAACAAATTAATTCTGTGTTGTTCTAAATTGGAACCCACAGTTGACTCAGGGATAACTTTGCCAACAATGGGAGTATTTGGAAATTGTTGCTTCAAAACCAAAGTCCTAGAGGCCCCCCATGGAGAACATTGAGGGGGTCTTTTAGAGAATATTCTTGCTGATGGTGATTGCCATTGGGCAATAAAGTTCTTAGACATTAGCAAATGAGTAGCTTAATTTAAAAAGCTCATTAATCAACTTTGGGACTTCTGAATTACCCCACCACAAAAAAAGTTGACAGAAGCATTGAAAATGAGACTATAATGCCAGGGCTGTACTGGCCTCATCTCTATCTTTTGCTCAGTGCTACTCCTTGTCTGTGGGGTGCACTTAAAATTTGCCATCTCTCTCTTGGCTGAGTATGGCAGTGGCTGCAATCCCAGGCAGAGAAACCAGAAGATGTGGGGGTGACTTGTCTGCACGTTCTTTGCTTGTTAAATCTTATATGACTTTAGCCAGACCACTGGATCCTGTGATTTCCACATTGAGCAATGATAAATGATCTGTAATTATGGACTGTTGCTTTTCTTTGCAGGGAGGTAAGTGGTGTGGATGGAGGAAGTACCTGTGAGAGCAGTTAGAGATCCTGGAAAGAGGGCCTGCGCCGGGGCTCAACAGGCTAATCCTCCGCCTTGCGGCGCCGGCATACCGGGTTCTAGTCCCGGTCGGGGCGCCGGATTCTGTCCCGGTTGCCCCTCTTCCAGGCCAGCCCTCTGCTGTGGCCCAGGAGTGCAGTGGAGGATGGCCCAAGTGCTTGGGCCCTGCACCCGCATGGGAGACCAGGAAAAGCACCTGGCACCTGGCTCCTGCCATCAGATGGGCGCGGTGCGCCGGCCGCGGCGGCCATTGGAGGGTGAACCAACGGCAAAGGAAGACCTTTCTCTCTGTCTCTCTCTCTCACTGTCCACTCTGCCTGTTGGAAAAAAAAAAAAGATCCTGGAAAGAAAGTGGTCTTCCTTCAACGGGATTTTTTCTTTTGTACCTTCTCATGGGAGTCCTCCACCTCCCACACACTCATTTCTTTGGTATTCTGTAGGACAAGACAGAAGGATTCAGCACTCTGAATATTTTCTTTGTGTTGGGGTAAGTTTGGATGTAGATGTCAGATCCATGGCTTCTAGACCTGCTGAGGCCCAGGTCTCAGTCCATTAGGCCTCCCTTACCTTCAGCACTATAGAGCTTGCATCAGATGTCTAGCTAGCACCCTGATTTACTTTTCTAGTTGAGTGTGGTTCTTTTCTTTCTTGAGGCATTCTAAGAGGGAAGGTCTGCATGCCTAATTAAAAAGTAAACAGATGGAATCAAGTCCATTGGGTTCCTCTGTAGATTATTTCCTCATCCCTAATAATTGTTATGTGCTTTCTTTTCTTTTAAAAACATTTAAAATTAATTAATTAATTTGAGAGGGAGGAGGGAAGAGAGAGAGTGCGAGCGAGAGCATTCCCATTCTCTGGTTCATTCTCCAAATGCCCAACACAGTCAGGACTGGGCCAAGCCAAAGCTAGGATTTGGAAAATCAATCCAGATCTCCCATGTGGAGTGGCAGGAGTCCAATTACTTGAGTCATCACTAATTCCTAGTTTTTGCATCAACACACTCATGACAAAAGAGGGGTTACTTGCTTACACGTTTTGTTGATGGAAGCCATTTTGTTGCAGGAGTCAGGAGCTGAAGCCAGGCACTGCACCCAGACACGCTGATGTGGGTCATGGGCTGCTGAAGCAGCGTCTTAGCTGCTGGGTCCAACGTCCTCCTTGACACTTCTTTGCTGAGAACAACCTTGCTATTTTTCCTCTTAATGAAATGTTATCAGAAGGGAAAATAAAATCCCTTCTGCATTGCTGTCATCCCTACACTGTGTTCGCTTAGCATTTCCCAGGACTTTGGGGCTCCTCAGAAGCCTGGGAAGCAGATTTCATTCTACCAGACTCTTTCCTTCATTCCATGATGCCAGGAATATTTTTTGCTAATGTGGAACAGTTTCAGTTTGTTGCACCAGAAAATAAATGTTTTAAGGCTTCGTAACTTTTTGTCCTTCCGTGGTACTCTAAACACATGAGCAGTGGGTTTCCATTGGCTCACCAAATAATTTCCTACAGACTCTTTCCATTTTGTTTGTCTTCCGTGACATGTCTTTCTCATGCTGTTTTCCAACTTATCAACATCCTCTGTCCAGGGAGGAAGAGTTAGGAAAAAAGCATGCATGTCCCTCAGAGTTTTTAGATTCTGGCATTACCTATTTTGGCATCTTATTAATTGTGAAGATGTTAGCAGTCTCTGAGTCTCAATTCCCTTTTTTGCAAATGGGATAATAAATGGTACTTTCCTTGCTGAGGTACTGTGAGGATTACTTGAGATCGAACATGTCAAAAGCTATTTTTGGATGTTTAAAAATGTGTGTTTATTATTATTTCAGTAGGCTGATTTTTTTCTAATTGTCATTTTGAGTTTTCCAATTCATGCAAGTAAGTCTGTTTGTAGATTAAATTTAATTATTGAGTCACAAAACATGGATTTACTTTTTTCTGATGTTAAACTTGGTGTCAAGCCAGGTTTTGAACCCTTTGTTTTACCCAACAAATTTAAAGTTAGAAATAAATGCCAAAATTATGAGGAAGAAACTTAAGTACAGTTCAAGTCATAAAGCATGCTAATTAACACATTTGTTTGCCTTTGGAACATCTGGAAAAGCAACCACATACTAATTCTCTTAAAAATGATTTATTTAAGCTTTTGTGGTAGATTCAGGTATGTGATTTTAATTACACAATTAATTAATTATTTCTGAAGTTCTTTTATTTCTTCCTAGTAATCAACATAGTAAAACATTATGGTGTAAATTATGATAGAAAAGAAAATTAATAAATATAATTATAGTTTTCATTTTCATTCTGAAATTATTTTCAATTTATTTTTGATGTTAAGTAGATTTTATCCTACCTCCCACCCTCCCTCCCACCCTCCCTCCTATCCCTCCTTCCTTCCTTTCTTCCTTCCTTCCTTCCTTCCTTCCTTCTGCTGATATAAGCAATACACAATGGTGAGAACTATGCTTATGGAAGGAGTTGACCTAAAAGTATTTAAGCTGTGAAAAGATGAAAACAAGAATAAAAGAGCAATGGCTAACCTGAGTTTTTTCTATGAATTAATCATATTAACAGGAGGAAAAGGTTGCTGACATTGAATGTATGTGATATACACACAGGTTTGTATGTAAACAATTTGGCACATTCACAGCCAAAGAAGAGTTAATTGCTTCTGACATTTTGTTGATGGAAATGTGATTCTCTGACTAATTATTTCTTATCTCTTTAGATTAGCTATTTTCTTCCTGATTTGTACCAGACTTTAGATGAACTTACCAATTTCCAGTGGTTGGCAGATGGCCATGCACACTTCCCAGATCTGCGTGTGCCCCTACTCTGTTCCAGGAGGCCTCTTCAAAGAGTGGGAAATCTACTTTCCCAGAAGCTCCCTGTGTCTTGGTCTATGTGCCCATCCCTGACCCAAAAGCTACAAATGGGGAAGGGATTATAGTGATGGATTCAGAACTTAGTCGTAAGTTCCAAACAGATGTCAGCTTCTCCCAGAACTAGAGGCCACAAAAGAGAATGTGGATATTCAAGAAAAGAGGCACAGGTGATGAGAAGGCCACCCTGAAGTCAATGATAGCAAATCTAATGACTGTAGTAGGTTGTTATTCCCCCTGAGGACTAGTTCTGGGAGAAGTAGGGGGCCTGAGAGGTCACCCAGACATTGAGAGGCTGCCTCCGATCTTGTGTCTCAGATCTTGAGGCTGGTGTGCTTACACCAGAATCCAGGTGTCCTGATGCTGCACTGGATCTCTTTGTATCACACAGCACAGCTCTGCCTCTTGAGATCTTCCTGCACTTTTGAATTTTACATCTGGGAAAGTAGAGGGTGAGAGTGAAAAAGATTCCCTCCCTGTTATGTAGCCTGTGAGTGAGTGAAGGTCCTGGGCCTGTAACTACTCCCTCCGCCCAGCACATCATTCCAGGTACCAGTGGACAGCCAAGCTGTTAGGAATTTTGTAAGTAAATGAGCATGTACATGGATATCCATGTCAGCATTGTTGACAATGACAAATTCCTCAAAGCTATTTAAGTACCTGGAAGTGAATAAAATGCAACATATATTAAACTTATATCTGCAAAATTAGACATAAGAATGTAGCTCTATATGTGGTGGGGATCTTTATAAAGTGCCCATCAAGTTACAGGTTCTACGAAAAAAGCTACACTTAGAAGAACATGGTATTATGGCTCCTGTTTCCTATGTGGTGTGTGTGCTTGTATATACACTTAAATTTCCTAAGGAACACTAAAGAAGCTGTAGCTTCTATTTACCTTGGGCAAGGAAATTGGGGTTTGATTCAGACAAGGATATTTCTAATGATTAATTTTTAAAATTATTTCTACAACTATTGTTTATATTACACTTTCACTTAAGAGTACTACTTTGAAAAAGGATCTAGCCCGCTTGAGTGTCAGTCCAGGGTCTATAATGTCATGATTTTAGACAAGACGTATCATTTCTTGGAGTCTCAGTTTTATCCTTTGTAAAGTGAAGATGATAATGGTTATCATACAAGATTCTAATGCAGATTCGCTGAAAAAGTCCTGTGAATATGCTTTCAGTTACTCATGGCTATACCTGATGGTATTTTTCTTGAAGTCTACCCCACACCTTCCCCATCCCGTGTTGTCAAAGAAGCAGCTGTGGAAATTAAGGGAAAAATCATCTCCTTAGAGTTTCTGGTTAGCACTGACTCAGTGGGGAGGCTGAGGGGTTCAGGGAAGGTCCCAGTTGGAGTCTATGAGCCTTCTTCCACACGTTGATGGACTCAGTGTTCCTAATGCCTGAATCCTGACACAGTTGTGGAATCGGGCTTCAGAAACCCTCAATGCATTCTTACATGCCCCGAAAAGATGGACATGTCTAATTGCACTTCAGTTTTCATTTGTTCAATCAGTACTTATTATATACCAACTGTATGCCAGACACTGACTGCTAAGAGCAATTCAGCAACCCTTGGAGCTTAGAGTAGAGCAGACTCAGCAAATATTCATTAACTATTGTGCAGAGTAACCAGCATTCATTTTAAATAAAGGATGTTGGTGGACAGAATGCATACCCACTAACTCCTAGGAGTGCAGTTACAACACTATGAGGACACTTCAAAAAGATCATGGAAAAATGGAATTTAAAGTTAAACTTATTTTGGTGCAAAAGAATTTTGAAATCCATGCACATGCATAGTTTTTTTTTTAATAAAAAATCGTATTTACTTAGAAGCATTTAGAATGTCAACAAAACAGCTGCAACTTTTTTTTTTTTTTGCAATTACAGAGTGGTATTCAGTTAACAGAACAATTATTTCGTATAAGCTGCATCAGAGACAACTGAAGATGAAAAAACTACCATCCCCATATATAACTAATTAGTGCTGTGCACCAACAAGAACCTCCTTTAAATTTCCATGCCAATTTATAACCCCCATACTGTACCAGGCAAGGCTAGTGGCTACTGAAAATACCACCAGGACAGGGCTATCTAAAGACACATTCGGTAGTGTGTTAACTATACAAAAAAAAGACACTGTACAGTTTAAAAACAAATCTTACACAGCCTTACATTTCAATTTTTTTTCTTTAAAAGGAGTGAGTTGTGTACAGGGGGGTTAAATGCTTTATAGACAAGAAAAAAAAAACTGCGCTAGAACCAACTTATTCATCATCATCATCTTCTTCATCTTCGTCTTCCTCATCTTCCTCTTCTTCCTCATCCTCTTCGTCTTCTTCATCCTCCTCCTCTTCCTTCCTTTTCTTGCTCTTTTCAGCCTTGACGACTCCCTTTTTCGCTGCATCAGGTTTTCCTTTAGCTCGGTGTGCGGCAATATCCCTCTCGTACTTTGCCTTCAGCTTGGCGGCCTTCCTCTCGTGGGGCTGCTTGTCATCTGCAGCAGTGTTAGTCCACATCTCTCCGTTTCTTTGCAACATCGCCGATGGACAGGCCAGGATGCTCTCCTTTGATTCTGGGGCGATACTCAGAACTGAACAAGAAAAAGGCCTCTTAGACGCATCGGGATCCTTGAACTTCTTTTTTGTCTCCCCTTTAGGAGGGATGTAGGTTTTCATTTCTCTTTCATAACGAGCCTTGTCCGCCTTTGCCATGTCTTCAAACTTGCCCTTCTCTTTAGCAGACACGGTCTTCCACCTCTCTGAGCACTTAGAAAACTCTGAGAAGTTGACTGAAGCATCTGAGTGCTTATTCTCCTCCCGACAAGTTTGCACATAGAATGCATACGATGACATTTTGTCTCTTGGCTTCTTAGGATCTCCTTTGCCCATGTTTAGTTATTTTTCCTCAGCGAGGCACAGAGTCACCCAGTGCCCACATGCATAGTTTTTTTTCATAATATGCATTTTCCTTGAACTTTCTGAATATACCTTGAGTGCCAGTTTGTAGTTCTCCATTGTTTATATAAAAGCAAAGTGCCTGGGGTAGGCATTTGGACTAGTGGTTAAGACTTCCACATCCCCTGTTAGAGTACTTGGGTTCGAGTCCAAGCACTTCTCCTCATTCCAGCTTCTCACTGCTGCACTCCCTGGGAGGCAGTAGGTGATAGCTCAAGTAACTGGTCCTTGCTACCCATGTGGATTGACATCTTTGCTCCTGGCTTTGGTCTGGCTCAGTCCTAACTGTTGCAGGCAATGAGGAATGGACCAGCAGGTGGGAAGTTTCTCTATTTGCCTGTCTGTCTCTTTCCTTGTCTCTGCCTCTCTGTCTCTCTACCTCTCAAAGTTTAAAAGAAAAATTAAAAAATAAAAACAAGATGCCTGTCTGCCTGCTCAGAGTTTGTATACATCCTGGACATATTTTCCAAAATGCAACCATTGATGGTCAAGGGGCCAGTAGGAACCAGACATGGTTTTCCAAGGGTTTCATCAAGCTGTCAATTCTGGGTCTATGAATTTGATCCTTGGCTGCACCAGGCATCTGCTGAGAGCTATGGAAGCTAATGGAAGAAACAGAGTAAATAGAAATCCCTGTAGACAAGAAGGACATCGTCTTAGGACTCAGCATAATGGATGAGAACTTGGGAGGAGCGACAGATCACAATCCAGCTTCGGAGTTTCTTTGACAAGGAGGCTCTGATTCACATAGGTGGCAGCTTTCTTCCCTTACCCGCCCTCCACTCACACACTTCTGAAAACTTTCCTGCTTGCAACGGAACATCCCCATGAGGAAGCTTGAATCCAAATAATTCAGGTCTGGAAAAGAAACCTCTTGTTAGAACACAGACATCATTGACAATTAGCCAGGATTCCAGGGAGAAAAAAGGGAGGCGCCGGCCAGGTAAGCACACTTGTGTTTATATAGCATGTGATGTGTTTTGAAGTCCCCCAAGAAGAAAGGGCCTCTCTCCTACTTCAAAAGCCATTTTCATGTTTTTGAAATTACTGGAAATTATGGGCTAAACCCCCTTCACACGTAATTTATTTCACCCAGTATCTCATACTTTGTGATAACATGCAAATACCATATGTTGTACTTTCTCTTTATGGATGAAGGAGGGAAGGGAGGAGAACTGGCAGAATTATCACTAGGCACTGCAAAACCTTCCATTGAAATCCACATTTACCATGGTGACATTTACTAGTTGTGGCAGAGCTGATCAACTGCAGATTTTCCTGCTGCTGAGGCTAAATTGCAAGCTGCTCATAACGCCATCAGATGCTGCTGGGCTTTCAGCCAATGAGAACTTTGGAAATGCTCCCCCCCTTCCCTAGTGCAGAAGAGACCCCATGCCACCATGCGTGCAAAGTCGGCACATACTCTACCCTTGTTTGAACTCGATTGACCTTATGCAGCATTTTCCAGGAATTAAAGGCATCTCCCAATCTCTTGTGGGTTCCGAATACTCAAACAAGAGATCCCAATGTATTCCCAGAGCCTTCATTTTTGTTTTCCCTAGCAGGTATTTATTTTTCTAGATGAAATAGTCAATATCTAGGAGTATATATTATTCATAAGATGGAAAGCCAGAAAAAAAAAAAAAACATGTCTTGTGTTCTGCTATTCTATTTCATCCCAGGCAAATGTTTTATGCCAAGCCAAGTGAGTAAAAAACACAAAGCTATTATTCAACCCATAGCTGCTTCAATCACTTCTCTACCAACAATGGTGAAAAGATGTGATTTTACAAGCAAACAGGAAGAAAAGGCTTGGACACGCCCTGAGAAGGTGTTTAAGAAGTTGATTTATGTTTCATGCTGAGTCTTACACCTGCAGTTCAAGCAAAACCCAACTTGGCTGCCCCACAGAGTCTGGTTTATTAGGTATCAAGGAGTCGCAAGAAGCCATGTAATTAAAACCGTAATTAACTGGAAAAGGAAAGTGCCACCTGAGTTTTGAGAGGCTGTCAATTTTATTTCCATTACAGCCCTCCTTCTGGCTTTCCTCTTGGACTTTTTATTTTCCTTTGCCTGATTAAAAAAACCCTATACATATACATATATATATATATATGTATATATATATATATCTGCACTACATGCATATATGCTTTTTAATGTATGAATGGGCTCTTCTTTAATGCTGGAGGTCACCAGAGTTGTTGTGTGCCTCAGGTTTTCTAGATCAGTTTGTCCATGGGAGAAATATTCTAGAAGTGCATTTTCCAATGCAGCAGTCACCAGTCACATGTGACTATTGAGCACCAGAACTGTGGCTAGTCTGCATTAAGATATGCTGTGAGTGGAAAATCCACGCAAGCTTTGAAAGATATATTACAAAACAAAGAGTATAGAATATCTCAGTGATGCTTTTTGTATGATTGTTGAGTGATATTATTTTGGATATACTGGGTTGTGTAAAAGCACATTGCATTTAATTTTACCTGTTTTTGGAATGGCTTCCAGAAAATTTTGCATTGCATAAGTGAATCACATCAGATTTCTACTGGGCAGTGTTGGCCTAGCGGGAGGCATAGTGTGTTTTCCTACTGAATTGTGAAATGATGCACTCAGAGTATCTATTTCTGTTCTTTCTACCATCTGGAGAGCCATGAGGGCTGGCCAGCATGGAGAAATAGGAGCACTTGGTGGCAGTGTGCAAGGGTGCTGGAACGAGTTATTAAGGCACATGTTTGCGATTGCTGGATTGTTCAACTCAATTTCTCAATAAAAGGGCTCAAAGGAGAGGTCTGGGCAGCACAGTTGGAGCTTCAAGGGTCCTTTCTTCTCTAACTGCCCCTTGGCCAACAGAGGTTCAAACGGATCATGAAATATGTTAGCACCAGAATGAGGAGTGCTAGAAACTTCAGATGAAGGTACTGAAAGAGAGTTCAAAACCAACACGTGTGCCTTAATTTGTGAATTAAAGTGCTGATAAAACAAGCTTTTGAAAAGGTCAGTCCATTTACTTTTGAATCTGTAAACATCCATCTCACATTATTATGCCGCCATCTTTCTGAACCACATCCTTTGAGGGTTATCAAGAGGATTTGTAATGAAGACACAATTATAGAATAGCTTTGAAGGTGGTTAGGAACGAAGGCTTTCCGGCACTATAGACTTGAAACAAGCAAAAATTCAAAAACAGCTTTGTTGCTCTCTTTTCCTTTTTTAAGGATTTTGGTGGGGTGGGGGAGGTAGCAGATCTAGATCTTTTGGACACAAATAGATACGTAAAATCTTGTTTTCCTATTACCACTACAACAGTGACAGATTCAACAGTTAATACTACCCAAAGGAAGAGACTGAAGGCACCTTTTTGGGGGGCAGAGGAGAAAAAAAAATCATATGTTTTCCTAGCCTACATTTTTTCCCACCTCTGTGCACTTGTGCATTTTAAAGCTGCCTACATTAAAAAGTAAGGGTCTCTGGAATCTTCCAGTTCACAACAGAATTATGTCGGTGTGTAATTTTGGGAAGTGAGCCTGAGGTACCCAGAGCAGATGACACACAGGGCTTAGGTCCTGATTCAGCTACAAGTCAGCAGGGCACCCCGAGACCATCTGCGTTCTATAAATTACAGTAACGCTGGCACATGCAGCTTGTAAATCACCGATGAACAGGCTTCACCTTGTGACACACGACATGAACTCTGTTGTATATTCCAATAAACTCCCATAAACCATCTGATATAAACTCCGGATTATGTTTCTTTAGGGGTTGGAATTCAGATTTTCTTTGCTACACATGTGAAATGAATGCACACGGTATATTCCCTTCCTTTTCCCGTACACTGAGAATTTTGCTATTTTCAAGTGCAGAGTTTTATGTTGTGGCTGACATGTGCAACTTGGTGAACTTTAAAGGACTGATCTTCTATTCCTTTGCCTTCTTTAATAAACTTGTTTCTTTCAACACTACTGTGAATGTCAAAGTCTTGTGGTTACTACACATGGAAAATACAATTTATAAACAGCAAATTAATGGCGAAATTGTCAGTAACCTACTCCACTGAATATAAATAAACGCCTATCATAAAAGGTCCTATCATTAACATGGTTTTGCCGGCTTTCTGGCAACCCATACGGCTGCCTTCTACAAGGTTTTTTTTTTTTTTTTAGTGTGCAGGAGTATGAGGAGGAAAAATAGCTGGAGAGGAGATAGTGTTCAATTCCATTTATGGAGCATCCATAAATCGTTCCAAGAAACTGTTTTTTGTTGGGACACAGTGTTACCCTATTCTTGGAGACTGATCCTTCCTCCATCTTTAGGGAATTTTCTTCTGAACAATCCCTTCTTAAGGACTAGCACAGCTGACTTGCTGGTTCATATGCCAGAGAAAATGGAAATAACCCCCAAAACAACAACAACACTCAAATATGAGTCCTTTGTAAAATCTAAGCTTTATTTCTTGTAGAAAGATGATAGGCTTCCCCTAACCTTTTCTTCTAATTTTTAAAAGTAGTAATGCCAAAAATACCATTTGTGCTTTTCTTTTCTTCATGATTAAATACTTCATAGTTTCAGAAAGTTCTTCTTGTCAGTTTGGATGAGTACTTCAAAAAAATTCATGGAAAATGAAATTAAGTGATATCTTTATTTTGGTGAAAAGAGTTTTGAAATCCATAAGTTTTAATGCAATTTGCATTTTCCATAAACTTTTTGAAGACTCCTTGTGTCTTGATGTAACATTGAATTCCTCTCTTTATGTCACTTTTAGGTACCCAAAGATGAGATCATTATTGCTTTGTAGAATTTAAAATGAACATAACATCATTATGAGACAAAATTCAAAGCTAAAGAATGAGATAATTCCAAATTTAGTTTTATTTGGCTGACTTAGCCTACTCATATTTTGCTGAAAGTTGTGTTGAATTTCCACATGCATTGTCTGAAAAACACATTGACGATTATTTTCCCTAGTAGCTATGAAAAACACAATACTATTTTTATTATTGATTCAAGATTTGTAAAGGGTTTGATTACTTAATAAAAATCAGATAGTTTTTTCCGAAGTCACAGTAGTTCTCGAGATATAAACATACCGAGTGTATATAACATGTAAATTTCCAGGCTGTACTGAGAAATTAGCTGGATGTAATCATCTTAGTGGAAAAGAGGTACAAACTGAATTTTGCTCAGACACAGCAGCACTTATATGAATTCAAAAATACAACTTGCAGAAACACCTAAATATATAGTATCATTCTTTAATTGATAAAATTTATCCTGTAATTTTAGGGATTTATTAATAGTGGCAGAACATTTGCAAGTAACGTAGAAAATTTTATGACATATTATATATCTCAAAGGATTTCATTCAGTTTTTTTTTCTTTTCAACCGCAATCAATAATTTCTTTCAAAACTCTTAATATGCTGAGGTAGAGTACAGTTAAGAGATTGTTGGAAATTCTCAAAAGAGGGATTTAAGAAAACAAATATGAACAAGGATGAACTTTATAACATTATGTTATTTCCTTTCATTCACATAATTTTTGAACAAGTTCTGTCTCTGTTTTCTATTACACCTAAATAGTTCTCATTTTTATTCAACTTCAAGAGATATTAATGTGGGTGCATCAAATCAGAGTTTGAGTTCTTTGAACCTATCAAACTATTTTTTCCCAAATATTTGGGGTTTGATAAAACCCAAAATGCATGCTAGAAGCACTTTTTCCATTAATTATTAAACCCATGTGCATTTTGAGGAAAATTTGATCCATATGGGTTCTGGTTCATTTATGCTTTACTCATCAAAATACTTTTTTCTTAAAGCCCATGTCCAAAAAATCTTTTGAGTCCTGTTAAGTTTTTTGAGTTCTGCCAAGAATAAACAAAGTTGAACACCAAAAGATTCAAGTTAGTTTGTAACTCTATACCTACAGAGCATTAGTGGGTTCTAAACTTGGATTAAACACATGCCCTCATCCCTTCATAGGTAGTGGGATGTACCTCCAGAGGGAAGTTTGAGTCTTAGAAGCTAAACGAAAAGTCAGATATATGACAACAAAGATACCAGAAAAATTCTAGAGTGTATCACTAGTCATTGAAAATTTACTTTGATAAGATTTTATTTTGAGTACATATGCATGGAGATAGATGTTCCATCAAATCAGAAGTGAAAGGTTAAGAAGCATCCCAGGTAAGTAACCAAAAAAAAAAAAGAAAAAAAGAAAAAGAAAAAGAAAAAATATTAGTATCTAAAATATGAAATCCCAACCTTTTATGAATAATTCCTAAATTTGGGACTTGATTCAAAATGAATAACTATAGGAAGTATTCAATTCCTTTTTGAGAAAAATGGGAATACTGTCTCTGATGCTGTTTCTTTCATCTTTCTAAGAGTTTTTTGCTTTGTTTTCTGCTTTTCTTATTTTTCCCATTTGTTTTTGTGTCTTTTGCCTTTTTCTCCCTTAGAAACAACAGCCCAAGTCAAACTAAAATTATAAGTAAATGCAGATTGGATTTTAAGGTGCTGGTCTTTGATTAGATTAGATTCTTAGAAATTTCAGAAGATAATAAAAAATTTGTTATGAATAAAATAACACATTATTTCTAGAGGCTAGAGAAAATAAAATCTTCTAAGGCCACTACAATTGCGGTGTGCTAAAAATCATGTTTATCTTTTTAGAGATCTCTTCTGAAATGAATGTAGAAGAAATGGCAGATCTGTGGAATCTACTTCTGAACACAATAGGAGTTAAGGATATGAACAGAGGATGTGATCACAAGGTAAGAGTCACTGCTGTTTCCTATAGGCATTGAACACCTCTTATGACCACCACTCATGTTTTGGACCACTCCAGCCAATAGTGTGGAGATGGCTGGAGCAGCGCCTGACCGCACTGTGCTCTGGAGACTTCTGTAGGAGCCTCACAGGTCATTCTGGTGAAAGTCCTTACGTAACTTCTCAACATAGACAGTCCCAGCACAAACCTTTGTCTCAGGGTAAGGCTATTTATATTTGGAATTTTTCATAAGAAAATATTTTTCTTTTCTTGAAATTTATTTGAAAGAGCTACAGAGAGAGGAAGAGACAGAGAGAGAGGTCTTCCATTCACTAGTTCACTCCCCAGATGGCCGCAATGGCCAGAGCTGCGCCGATCCAAAGCCAGGAGCCAGGAGCTTCTTCCGGGTCTCCTACGTGGGTGCAGGGGCCCAGGCACTTGGACCATCCTCTACTGCTTTTCCAGGTTATAGCAGAGAGCTGGATCAGAAGAGGAGGAGCAGCTGGGACTAGAACTGGCACACATATGGGATACCAGTGCTTCAGGCCAGGGCTTTAACCCCTCTGAGCCACAGCGCTGGCTCCAATAAAATGTTTTTCTAGGTGTGAGTGCTAAAGGCATATGAGAGAGCCTGGGTTTTAGTGCTGGCTCTGCTCCTGACTTCCGGTTCCTGCTGATGCAGAGCATGGAGGTAGCAGTGATGGCTCGAGTGATTGGGTTCCTGCCATCCATAAGGAGGACCTGAATTTTATTCCAGCTCCTGGCTTCAGTCTGGTTCTTATAGGCATCTGAGGAGTGAGCCAGTGAATGGGAGCTCTATGTCCCTTTTGTTCTTTCTCTCTGCCTCTCAAATAACTAAAAAATAATTTAAAAGCATTCATGTTTTAATATACTTGTATGTGTATATGTATAAAATATACATTTTATTTAAAAATACATGAACAAGATTTTCCCTAGCAGTTGGGCAGTTGGAATTCTATATTGTCACTGTTCTCTTTGAACTCATATTTATATTTTATTTCTTCTACAGAATTTTTTCTAATCTAATACATTGTATGATTTAAAGTCTTTCATTGGTGATTCAATCACAATTCTCTGTCAAAAATGTGCATCCAACTTTAAGTTTTTGAATTTTTTAAATTTCCTGTAACCATAAGCTTTGATGCATTAAAATATTTATTCTGAATTGAATTAATGTTACAAATATCTGTTGCACTCAATTGACTGAAACAATAAAAATATATTTCAAAGTTTAAAAAATTATTATTCAACAAAGTAGAATTTATAGGAAAATATATCTCTTAATGAAATGGATAGATCTTTTTAAAACATATTTATTTATTTGGAGGGAGGGTGAGAGAGAGAGAGAGAGAGAGAGATGAATCTCCCATCCTCTGGTTCACTCCCTCCCAGAAAGCCACAACAACAAGGCTGGATCAGGCTGCAGCCAAGAACTCCACCCCAGTCTCCCACATGGGTAGCAACAGCCCAAGTACTTGCACCGTCATCTGTTTTCTCCCCATGTGCATTAGCAGGGTGCATTAGTTGGGTGCAGGGGCCCAAGCACTTGGGCCATCTTCTGCTGCTTTTCCAAGCACATCAACAGGGAGCTGAATTGTAAGTGGAGCAGGAGGGACATGAACTGGCATCCCTATGGGATATTGGCACTGCAGACATTGGCTTAACCTGCTGAGCCACAGTATTGGCCATGATTACTTGAGTTTTATAGTAAGTTTTGAAGTCTAAGTCTTCCCACTTTGCTCTTTATCAAGATTGTCTTAGCTATTCTGAGTTTCTTGCATTTTTGCATGAATTTTTGGTTCAGTTTGTTAATTTCTATGAAAATGGCAAAGGGGATCCAGGATGGCTGAATAGGGTATAGCCACACTAACTTAAGCTACTCTGAGATATGAAAAGAACAATGGAAAGACTATGTTTCCTGAAGTCTGACTGACAAAAATTTTCAGTGAAGAAGTGAAAAATAAAACTTGGAAATTAATCAATGTGCTACTGAATGATCAATTGGCCATTGAAGAAATTATTTTGTGAAATAAATGAAAATGAAAACACAACAGAGCAAAAGATGAGGGATACAGCATAAGTATTAAGAGAGAAGTTTACAGTATTAAGTGCTTATATTAAAATCAGAGAAATGTCCCAAACATCTGATACATCTTGAAAACTTAGAAAAACAATAATAAACCAAACCCCAAATCAGCAGAAGGCAAGAAATAATAAGGATTAGAGCAGAAATAAATGAAATTGAAACAAAAAAAAAAACTATAAAAGATCAACAAAACAAAAAGCTTGCTTTTTAAGAAGATAAACAAAATAGATAAACCTCTAGCCAGTCTAACAAAAAAGAGAAAAGAACTCACATAAAATTAGAGATGAAAAAAGAGACATTACAACTGATACCACTGAAATACAATGGATCATAAGAAACTCCTATGGATGGCTGGCGCCGTGGCTAACTAGGCTAATCCTCTGCCTTTGGTGCCGGCACACTAGGTTCTTGTCCTGCTTGGGGCACCGGATTCTGTCCCGGTTGCCCCTCTTCTAGGCCAGCTCTCTGCTGTAGCCAGGGAGTGCAGTGGAAGATAGCCAAGTGCTTGGGCCCTGCACCCCATGGGAGACCAGGAGAAGCACCTGGCACCTGCCTTCGGATCAGCGCAGTGCGCTGACCGCAGCGTGCTGGCCACAGTGGCCATTGTGGGGTGAACCAACAGTAAAGGAAGACCTTTCTCTCTGTCTCTCTCTCTCACTGTCCACTCTGCCTGTCAAAAAAAAAAAAAAAAAATAGAAACTACTATAGAGAACTATTTGCTAATAAGGTGGAAAACCTCAAAGAAATGGAAAAATTCCTGGTACATATATCCTACCAAGATTAAAGCAAAAAGATACAGACAATCTAAACAGACCCATAGCAAGCAATGAGATTGAACCACTAATCAATAGTCTTCCCTCAAGGAGAGGTCCAGGACCTGATGGCTTTACTGCTGAATTCTACAAGACATTCCAAGAGGAATTAACTCCAGTACTCTTCAAACTTTTCCAACATATTGAATAGGATTGAACTCTGCCAAACTCTTTTTATGAGGCCGTAATTACTTTGATACAAAAAGCAAACAAAAACACAACGCCAAAGAAAACTACAGACCTATATCCTTTATGAACACAGATGCAAAGATTCCCAACGAAATACTAACAACAAATCTAGAACCACATTAAAAAGATCATCTATCATGATCAAGTGGGATTTATTCCAGGAATACAAGGGTGGTTCAGCATTCACAAATCAAGAAAAGTCATAAATCACATTAATAGAATGAAGAGCAAAAATTGTATGGTCATCTCAATAGACGCAAAGAAAGCATTTGATAAGATTCAATGCCCTTCATAATAAACAACCCTCCACAAATTAGGAAAAAATTCTCAAAATTATAAAGGTTATCTACCACAATCCCACAGCCAATATCATACTGAATGGGGAAAAGCAGAAAACATTTCCTTTCAGATCTAGAACATCACAGGATGTCTGCTTTCACCACTCTTTTTCAATATAGTACTGGAAGTTTTAGCAAGAGCAATTAGGCAGGAGAAAGAAAAAAAGGGCATCAAAATTGGAAAAGAGGAAGTCAAATTTTCCATGTTCGCAGATGACATGATGTTCTACGTGGAAAAACCTAAACGCTTCACCAAAAAGCTGTTAGAATTGATAAACCAATTCAGTAAAGTTGCAGGTTACAAAATAAACATACAAGAAACAGTAGCTTTTTTGTATGCTAATGATGAACTCACAGAAAGAGAAATCAAGAAAGAAATCACATTCACAACAACCATAAAAAAATAAAATATTTAGGAATAATTTTAGCCAAAGAAGTGAATGATCTCTACAATGAAAATTATCCAACATTGAGGAAAGAAATCATCATTTCCAGGAAGAAAATGTAGGGCAAACACTCTAAGACATTGGTGCAGAGGACAAGACCACCAAGGCACAGTTTAGTCCAAGTCCTTGGGCCCCTGCACCCACGTGGGAGACCCAGAAGAAGCTCCTGGCTCCTGGCTTCAGATCAATGCAGCTCCAGCCGTTGTGACCAATTAGGGAGTGAACCAGAAGGTGGAAGAACTTTCTCTCTGTGCCGCTCCTCTCTTTGTGTAACTCTGTCAAATAAATGAATCATAAAAAAAGAGAAATGACCAAAGTTGGTGGAAAACTATCATTCCTGTTCTTTTTTCTACTCTTGGGCGTGTTCCAAGAAAAACCTAAATGACTTTGGGGAGAACAAATAGAAAACTACAGTGAAGAACAAATAGAAAACTACATGTGAAATACTGAAAAGTTACTGGGCTAACAGTTTCAAGTTCGATTTCTTTGCCAATTATCCATCAGATTACAGAAGTTAGTTGGTTAAAAAAAAGGCTTGGTAAGCCCTGAGCAACACCATATCCCACTTTTGTCATAGGCACCCTGCTTTCTCCACTCAGCCTCACAGCACCTGTCTGAAGTTATTTTCTGGGTGATAAGCATTATGTTGCCTGGGCATGCTGTGGAGTCTGGTCTGCTCATGAAGCCCAGCAATGAAGCCCAGCTGTGCACTGGAGCAGCGAGGTGTCCACACCCACACAGACCTGGAAGCCAGCCCAGGGTCATTAGTGTCAGTGACTGTGTAGTCCTGAGAACCAACAGCATGGTCTCAAAGAAAGAACAGGGCTGCATATGGGCTCAGACACTTGGCCCCACAGAGGGGTCGTGTGTCCATGGAGAGGACACGAGAGAGAAGAGACAGAGTGGGGACCTCCAAAGCCTGGGTCCGGGGACAGAGTCTGTGCTGCCCTGGGTTAAGAGAGGTTTTCTGATCCCCAACCTCCTGAACACGTATTCTCTAGGAAGTCCCATAGGCTTCACAGATAGAAGCGAAGAACTTCTCTCTCTCTCTCCCTCTCCCTCTCTCTCCCTTTCTCCTTTCTTCAGGATAAATAACACTGTACAATGTTAGAAAATGCTCCACAGTGTAAGTAGGAATATTCTTACCACACCTCGCTTGTAGTTCCCTTGAGTGTAGAAACAATGTCCTATGCCTTTTGGCATTTGTAATATTATCTAGTAGAGTCCCAAATATAAAAAATAAGAATGGGAATAGGAGAGGGAGGAGGAAGAAGGGTGGGAGTGCATGTGGGAGGGAGAGTAGGGAGGGAAGAATAACAAAGTTCCGAAATTTGTATATATGAAATGCATGAAGTTTGTATACCTTAAATAAAAGGACTCTAGGTTAAACAAAAGAAAAACATGTTACTAGAGGTTGCTCTCAGAAATCTGTTCCAAAATCATCTAACATATTTTTGCCTCTGAGGTGTAAAAAATGTGTCCTAGACATGAATACATAGAAGACCATAGCCTAGAGTGAATATTTTTCATCCCAGTGGCACTGGTCTGGTTTATATGCATACTCTTGTTTCCCTTGAATCAACTCCTGCTGGAGCCATGCCCAACACACTGTGCAGCTCTGGTTCCCTATTTCTCCTCATCAAGACTCACAGACTATCTAGCACTATAAGAGCATTTGCAATTGGGTGATTTCAGGTTTGCAACAGTCTCAAATACGCAAGTTTATGAACCAATAAGATGGCTTACAATTTCTATATTTTCTGGTTTCACAGCATAGGACATTGGCTTCAAGGAATAATTTTTGGATTTTACCAAATTGATCTTTTACTTAAACCTCCTTTATATATATAAAACTCCAGAGAACTGTTCGTGGGAACAGAAATGTACCCAAAAATGCAACTGCATAAATGAAAGAAAAAAAGGCCATCATGCTGATAGGAAAAGCACATATTTCTAGAATGAATATCTGACTAGAAAGCAGAAATAACATAGAATTCTTCAAGGTAAATCTGCACCGTGGACACTAGTGAGCCAATTCCCCATCGCCAGTGTTTTATGCTTTCCCCCCAATAGGTACCGAATCTCAAAGCACTGAAGCAATTTTCCTTTTACAAAGTAGAATTAGCTATCCATCCTCCCCTCCTCCTCCCATTAACCATCTCCCCAGCGGCTACACACAAGAACCATTTATATTTACATTAAAAATGATTTGGCCTATGTACACTGCATTGTTTGACAGGAAAGATGGATGTTCGCTTATAATTAAGTTTCAGCATAAATGACATCATTCAGGAGGATAAGCGTTCCCTTATTCCCTCTCTGCTGGTTTTCTCATATGGTACTGTGGGTTACATACAGACTCCGAGGATTTTTTTTTCTAGACCTTCTCATCAATGGACAGCTCTGCAACAAATCAGTTACCTCTGAAAATCTGAAGGGAATTTTCCCTGTCCAACTCATCAGCTATCTCTGTTCTTTGCTTCCAGATAAGGGGGAGGGGGCAGAAAGCGTCATCATTCAAAATAAAGTCTGTGGACTGGCAGCATGGGCTTTGTTGGGAGGTTTATTGAAAACACAGGACCTGTGGGATCAAAACCTGCATGTAAGAGGGTCCCATGGTGATTACTCTGCAGATGACAATTTGAGAGACACCAATGTAAGAGTCATGATCTGCACAATGGTCAGCATTATAGATAAGAATCATTTTTCCTGCCTTATATACCAGGCTCTGAGGGTTGTGTTTTCCACATTTCTTTTCTTTTCTTTTCTTTTCTTTTTTTTTTTTTTTGACAGGCAGAGTGGACAGTGAGAGAGAGAGACAGAGAGAAAGGTCTTCCTTTACCGTTGGTTCACCCCCCAATGGCCGCTGCGGCCGGCGCACTGCACTGATCCGAAGCCAGGAGCCAGGTGCTTCCTCCTGGTCTCCCATGGGGTGCAGGGCCCAAGCACTTGGGCCATCCTCCACTGCACTCCCGGGCCACAGCAGAGAGCTGGCCTGGAAGAGGAGCAACCGGGACAGAAGCTGTTGCCCCAACCGGGACTAGAACCCGGTGTGCCAGCACCGCAGGTGGAGGATTAGCCTATTGAACTGTGGTGCCAGCCTCCACATTTCTTATATGCCTTTTCCCTACATTCCCCTCTGTAGCAGAAGAGCAAAAACATTTTTTCATCTCATATAATTCTCTCATTGCTCCCAGCCAAGTTATAGGGTAGCAACCATATCAAAACAAACTATTTCTCCTTTATCATATGTTGAATACATGAATACATTTCAAACATGATATCAAATATTAGGGATATGTTATTAGAAGTATGTATAGGTATTATTCCTGACAAAAATAAGTGCTTGTTCTTGTCTTGTCATCATGAGACTGTAAACGTCTACAGAATATGTTGGTCACTGTTGGACCTGTAGCTCCTAGCACAGTGCTAGGACAAAGTAGATGCTCAATAAATATTTTAATGTCATGACAAATATCTAAAGGCGTGGCATATGTAGTTAGTGTCAGCACCCATATTGCTGCCACTTGCCTCCACTTCTACAAAACTGATCTGCCCAAGAAAGAACAGAATCCTTCACAGACTCTTCCAGAAAATTACTGTTTATTTGACAGGACTAGTGACAGAGAGAGAGTGAGAGCAAGAGCAAGAGCGAGCGAGAGAGAAATCTTCCATCTACTGGTTCACTCCCCAAATGGCCATAATGGCGGAGACTGGGCCAGGCCAAAGCCAAGAGCCAGGAACTATATCCAGATCTCCCACATGGGTTATAGGGAACCAGGCATTTGGGCCACCTTCCAACTGCTTTCCTAGGTGCATTAGCAAAGAGCTACATCAGAAATAGAGCAGCCAGGACTTGAATCCACACTCCCATATGGGATATCAGAATGGCAAGCAGTAGATGGCAAGCAGTGGCTTAACACACTGCATCACAACACTGGCTCCAGAAACAATTCTTATTTCATTCCGTGAAGTCAGTATCATCCTGATGCCCAAACCAGACCAAATATAACCAAAAGAGGGCATACCAGTAGACCTGATGAAAATAGACACAAAAACCCTCAGCACAATTTGAGCACACCAAATCTAGTAACATGGAAAATAGGTGATGGAGCATGATCAAATGGAAAAAAAAAACAATCAATCTGGAATGACATATAACAAAATCAGGAGCACAAATAATAGATTATCTCAATAATGCAGGAAAACATCTGATAAACCCCAACCAACAATACTCTTTTGTAATAAACACACACAAAAATAGCAACCAGGGGCCAATGTTGTGGCATAGCAGGTAAAGCTACTGCCTGGGATGCCAGCATCCCATATGTGCACTGGTTCAAGTCAAGACTTCTCTTCTTCCAATCCTGCTCCCTGCTAATTCTCCTGGGAAAGCAATGGAAGATGGAACAAGTGCTTGGCCCTGGTACCCATGTGGGAGAACCTAAGGAAGCTCTGGCTCCTAACTTCAGTCTGGCCCAGCCCTGGCCATTGCAGCCATTGAGGGAGTGAACCAGCATATGAATGATCTCTCTCTCCCTCTCACTGTTTCACTCTCTCTCACTCTCTGACTCTGCCTTTTTAAACAAATAGCAATAATAACAACATCAAATGGAAGAGAACTTGCTTGCCTTGATGAAGGGCATCTACATAAACCCTCCAGCTAACTACATAATTGTAAAGGAAGACCAAAAATAAAAGATGTCTCTGCTTACTAGTTGTATGTATCAGTTGAATCTAGAGATTCAATCCAAGCCAAGTAAGCAAGAAAAATAAATAAAAGGTATCCACACTGGAAAAGAGGAAATAAAATTATTTGTATTTACAAAGACACAATCTTGTATATTTAAAAGGCTAAAGAATTTACAAAGCCACTATTGGAACTAATGAACAAGTTCAGCAAGTCATCGGATTTCAGATCAATGTACATAAATCAGTTGTGTACCTATACAGTAGCCATAAACAATCTGAAAATTAAAAAGTCATTACATTCACATAGCATCAAAAAATAATAGATTCAGGAAAAAAATTTAGTAGCAAAAGGTCCAAGACTTAATGAAAACTACAAACATGTTGAAGGAAGTTAAATAAGACCTAATCCATGGAAAAAGACATCCTACATTCACACAATGGAATATTTAATATTGTTAAGATGGTAATAGTCACCAATAGATATATAGATTCAATGCAATCCCTATTAAATTCCAGCTGTCATTTTAAAATTCTTTTATTTTTAGTTTTTAACAGATTCAATGTGATTTGTGATACAATTCTAAGAATATAATGATATTAATTTCCTCCCTTCCCTTCCTTCCCCCACTTCCTCTTCTGCTTCTTTTTTTCTTTTTTCTTCCTTTTTTTTGTTAGTTTTTGAGATAACATGTTTTAGAATTACATTACAGCATGCATTGGAGTGAAATAGACATTTTGAGATTCTAGAATTGTTTACAGCTCTTGTCTTTTCCCTTGAGGAGCAGTGTTTTTTTTTTTTTTTCCTCTTCATAGTATTTGTTGAACTCTTCTACTTAGTGTAGGGTTACCTATATGATCATTAAGTAAACTGAAAATAGATCTTTGTAAAAATTAAGAGCGGGAATGTTAGAGGGAGGAGGAGAAAGGGTTGGAGCGAGGCCAGGAAGGAGAGTTGGGGGGGAGGGAGTGTCACTATGTTCCTAAATCTGTATATATATACAATACATGAAACTTGGGTAACTTAAATAAATTTTTTTTAAAATTACATTACAATAAAAGGGCTTAATACTTCACTGAATAAAAAGTTTAATGACTAAAGAGCAAAAAAAAAAAGGCCCTAGTTTTGTGGAAATACAGACAATGGTTGCAACCAATAATCGAACAGAAAAATGACCATTTAACCCATATACAGTAAATTTTAAAGTAATAACAGGTAAATAAAACTATAGTAGTATACCATTCTTAACCATTGGCTTAACAAAGTTATAAAACAAAGTTTTACAAAACTATATTTGCAACAATATTGATACACACAGACATTTCTTTCTTTTTCATTTTTTTCTGTTTTTTTTTAAAATTTTACCTACCACATATAAGAAAGAACATGCAGTATTTGTCTTTCTGTGTCTGCCTTATTTCATTCAACATGATGTCTGCCAGTTTAATCTATCTTGCTGCAAATGATAGTATTTCATTCTTTTATCGCTGAATAATATTCCATTGTGGATACATGTCACATTTTCTTTATCCATTCATCTAATGATGGGCACATTAGTTGGTTCCAAATTTTGGCTATTGTGAACAGCGTTGCCTTAAACATGTTAGTGCAGGTATCCCTTTGATATGTTGTATTCAAGTCTTTTAGATATCCAGTAGTCGGATGGCTGATCATATGGCAAGTCTATTTCTAGTTTCTTTTTAAAGATTTATTTATTTATTTGAAAACCAGAGTTACACAGAGAGAGAAGGAAAGGCAGAGAGAGCGAGAGGTCTTCCATCCCCTGGTTCACTCCCCAGTTGGCTGCAACAGCAGGAGCCAGGAGCCAGGAGCCAGGAGCCAGGAGCCAGGAGCCAGGAGCCAGGAGCCAGGAGCCAGGAGCCAGGTCTCCCACACAGGTGCAGGGGCCCAAGGATTTAGGCCATCTTCTACTGCTTTCCCAGCTCATAGCAGAGAGCTAGATGGGAAGTGGAGCAGCCTGGACTGAACCGGTGCCATTATGGGATGCCAGCACTGCAGGTGGTGACTTTACTCACTTTGCCATAGTGACGGCCCCCTGGTCATTTCTTTCTGAAACCCTCAACACCATTTTTTCCTTCTCCCCTTGAGTTTGGAGAAAATCAGACAGGGAAGAAGTAAGATAAGGAAGAAGAAAGATGGAAAAGAAGAAGGAAGACAGAGGGACAAAGAGAAAAGATTGCCTGGTACTCCCTGTGTTCTGGAGACATTTGCCAAGAAGTAGAATTTGAACTGTTGATAAGGGAGAGGAATGGAAGGAGATGGGGAAGGGAGAGGGGGGGACGGGTGAGATACCATCAACGCTGTTTATTCCAACTACCAGAGTTGACCTGGAATTAAGACAATCTTTATCCAGTGCCTAGAGCAGAAATTGGTGGCAATAGTCCACACTTCAGGCAAGGGAGGTGTTGTCTGATTTGTTTTTGTGGTTTGGGGAAAACTTCTTCAATAACTTTCAGGTTGTGACTTTCTGAAAGAAAAGCTGCAATTGTTTCCATGGGGCCGTGTCCCTGGCACCGGGGCCTGCACATTGCCAGCAGCTAATGAGCTTGTTGAGTAGGTGTGGAGGTGGTGGGGGCTGGCTTTCATCCCACTCTGTTT
This sequence comes from Sylvilagus floridanus, assembly GCA_949820135.1. Classification (NCBI taxonomy): domain Eukaryota; kingdom Metazoa; phylum Chordata; class Mammalia; order Lagomorpha; family Leporidae; genus Sylvilagus; species Sylvilagus floridanus. The sequence continues at coordinate 49,532,837 of OX463245.1, forward strand.
GTTCATTTTAACAACTAGGCTGTGTGTCAGAAGCTACTTTTGGTTTTGCAATGCTATTTTTGTATCTGTTGAGCCCGTATTTGAAAATGTCTTTCTCTTTATTTCACTGAAATAAAGAGAACTGAAAACGTGAACTTAATATCCTCACTATAAGGAAGTGTTTTCTCCAACACCATCAAGAGGACAAGAGAATTGTTTTGGATCAAATGACCAAGGCATTGTTAAAATAGTGTTTAGCTGAGAAGTCTTAGAACCCACAGTGAATCTAAAACAAGGAAGACAGTATCCACCCACAGTTTCCATGCACATTTTATTTTTTTTTTTAAGATTTATTTATTCATTTGAAAGAGTTACAGAGAGAGAGAGAGAGAGGTCTTCCAGCTGCTGGTTCACTCCCCAGATGGCCAGAGCTGTGCCAATCTGAAGCCAGGAGCCAGGAGTCTCCTCCAGGTCTCCCACGCAGGTGCAGGGGCTCAAGTACCACAGTACCCACCTTAATTGTCACAATTTTTAAAAAATTTCTGTTTTTTCTTGTGTTCTGTCACTTAATTTCTGAGTTTTCATTTTGGCTTAAGTTTTTCTTTGATGTCTTGTATCATTTCTTTGAATCTTTTAGCTCATATTGGAATAGTGTGCATTAAGTTTGATTTATTCTCCAAACATTCTCTTTCAGGGAGCAATTTTATTTTTTGCGGAAATAGCATTTGGCTCCTTTTTGGTTTCCTGTGTTAACTTTATATGGAAATTAACAGTAATACTTTTCTGCAGATCATTTTATTGTGAAATTAGTTTTCCTGGACATTCAGAAGGAGACTTAATTCAGATAGCTTTCCTAACTTCACAGACTCTTTTGATAAAGTAATGGGTTGTTTTTGGAGATTTTTAGTGCTGTTTCTGTCCTCCACTCTAATCTGTACTTACCTTTCTGCATCTGTCACCAATGACAAGTTTAAATTTGATTCAACTTCTATTTTTTTTTCAGGGGGAGGGGCATTGTTTGGGAGGGAATCCCTGCTGGGTCTGTTTTGAGACTTCATAGCAGACAGCCCATAACCCCTGGTATTCATCCGCTATTTCGATGAGCAAGATCTACCCCAGGTTTGAGTGGTGTTTTCACATTGGTCTTATGAGCTTTCCTGTAAGTACTTATTAACTATTTCGGATCACTCCTCACTTCATTGATTCATTGTGCATTTATCTGCACAGGTGTGAGAGCATGGCAATTTTGAGATGATTGGTAGTTTATATCTACCTGTTTATATTGAGAGATGCATGGTAATATTTTGTTACATAGTTTTGTTCCAAATGTTGTCCATGAGTTTTGCTGACTCTTTGCCATCAGATTTTACATGAGGATCCTGGAAAATTGAGCAGCTATGCTGTTACTATTACTGCAGTGTTTCTTGGAATACCTTTTCAAATGGCATCAGTATTAAAATTTTATAGAGCAGTGATTTGCAGAGCTCCAGTTTGAGAAATGCTATCCTGATCTATTAGGAGCATTAATACCGGCTTAGGCATATTCTCCCTGGTGCTTGAAACAAAGTCATTATCTTCTAGTTTGGTTAAATACTGTAATGTCAATCATCATAGTAATTATGAGCTCTTAAATTGTGAACGACTTTTCCATTTATGAACACACATGAGCACTATCTTAGATAATTGTATGGTCATTTCTGTATAATGGGTAGGGCATGTAATATTCATTTTAGAGAGGAGGATTTGGAAACTCTGAAAGCCTGAGTAGCTCTCAAACTTGTATATCAGGCGGTAAGTCAGTGACCCCTCCCTACCCTTTCAGGGTCAAAGCCATGCTGCCAGTGAGGAGTAGCCAGGGGTGGGATGGTAAAGATGGTAAATGCGCCCCCATGAGAGATAGACATCTTCCCCAGTTACACTGGAAGTCTCTTAACCTCATCCCCACCTACTCTCAGTTTCCACCCATTGCTTGGTTCTGGGTCCTAGTAGTGTTATTGATTTGGATCCACATCATAGTTTCTCCTCTGTGGAACTGGGATTCAACAGGGGAGAGAAATAAAGAGTTGGGAATGAATTCAATGGACAGAAGCTTAAGCTTCATCTTGGCCAATTATCAATAGTCAGATTAGCTGGAAAATATTTCAGCTTATGGAAGGAGCACCCCCCCTCTCCAAAATCCTGGCTTCCTTCTCCATAGAAATCTTCCCTCCAGGCTCCACGTCAGCCTGCCAGTCTTTGGTCTTTCCTGTGCTCTAAATTCTAAGCATTGTGGATTAACTTGTTAACTCTGAACCTCTGTTTGTCCATGGTCTACTTTTACTGATGATTATACTCATATTCATGTCAAAGAAATGTCAAGTGACTTCTTTGCTTGATCCTTCCATAGAAATTCTTAGCTGCTTGAGGCTGATGCTAATAGCTTCTTCCTCTTTGCTTGTTCTTGGGATCTACTATGAAGCATTCCACACATTACCAGCTATTAAGTGATGATGATTGGTAAGATTTACAGGTAAATATGTATCCATTTATGGACAAAGAAAATAACACTTTTCTTTCCTGAAATTTTACCTGCAGGACACAATAAGAAAGGAGAGGAGCTGGCATCGTGATGCAGCTAATTAAGACACCATTTGCTATGCCTACATCCTATATGGGTGCTGGTTCGAGTGTTGGTGGCTCCACATCTGTCCCAGCTCCATGCTAACATGCCTGGGGAAGCAGTGGAAGATGGTCCATGTGTTTAGACCCCTGCCACTGGGAGACCCAGATGGAGTTCCAGGCTCCTGGATTCAGCTTGGCTTAGCCCCTGCTGTTGCCATTTAAGTGAACCAGCAGAGGGAATATTCTCTCTCTGTATCTCCCTCTTTCTCTATAACTTTGCCTTTCAAATAAATAAATAGATCTTTAAAAAAGAAAAAAAAAAACAGGAAAAGAGAGAAATATTCTGGGAAAATAAGGTACATGTTTGATTTAAAAAAAAAAAAAAAAGTATCGTGAAATAAAAGAACATGAGAGAGGTAGACATTGTAGCACAGTGGCTTAAGTGACTGGGATGCCTGCCTCCCAAATCAGAGTACTTCCTCAAGTCCTGGCTACTCTGCGTCCAATGGTCCAGCTTCCTGCTAATGTGTCTGGGAAGGCAGCAAATGATAGCCCAAGGCTTTGTGCACCTGCTGCCCGTGGGGAGGATCTGAATGGAGTTCCAGCCCTGGCTCTGGTAGGCCTTTGGGGGAGTAAAGCAGCAGATGGGAAACTCTCAGTCTCTCTCTCATCTGTTTCTTCCTCTCTCTATATATCATTATTTCAAATAAACAAATCTTAAAAAAAACATGAGAAGCCAGGAAGAGGAATGGCCACACCTAAGATTCAAGCAATAGGTTGTGATTCTTTCTTAGAGTGAGAATCAGCAAACTATAGCCCATATACCATATGTGGCCTGGCTCCGGTCTTCATAAATAAAGTTTCATTGAAACACAACCATGTCTATTTGTTTAAATCAAACCCATTGTGTCTTTCATGTTACAGTGGTAGAACCAAGCAGTTGCAAGAGACCTCTTGGCATGCAAAGCCAAAAATGTAACCACCAGGCTCTTTTCAGAAAGAGCTTTCTGGTCCTTTCCCTAGAACAAGGGACATTTGCATAGCACTGGGCACTGGAGGGAGTTCTCACTGGAGTCAGAGACTTTCCCTCTCCCTACTTTCCACTTTCAGTCCCAAGGGAAGGTTATAATGACACTGTAATGGTCCCAGTGTTCTCACTTCTCGGAGAAGAGAAAGAAGGAGGAAAGGACGAAGTTCATGAGTCTGCCACCAACTCTTGAGAGCTCACATAGGCTATTGGCCTTGTTTCCCTGCAGAGTGGAATATGAAGGTGAGATAGAAAAATGTGTTAAATACATCTTCCTTTTCTGGGGAAATAGATTTTTAGGTATATCACTGCTCATACCCCTGTACATATATCTCATTAAAGCTTATATTGCTCTGAAATGAGCTTCTGGTTGAGATAATAGTATTGGATCAAGATTTAGTTTATATTGAAGTGGTTTGATTGGAGTATCATAGTATATGGAAGCAAGGAAAAGGCCAAATGTGCTTACATTAGATGTAATTTAGTAAAAATGGAAAGTTCAGGCATTTCGGGGATATAGAGAACATTTATAGAATTTTGGCTTTTCACATTCATCTTTTAAAGTTCCCAGTTACAACATTTTCTTTTCTTGGCTCCTTAAAAATAATGAATAATCTTCCTCTGTACTCATAGACTGAGATATTTTGGTATATGATAATTCAGAAGATAAAATTTCTTTTGAAAATGCTCACTTTAATCTGCATACAAGAAATGAAGTCTACTAGCTAGAATTCAAACACTACCAGTGTCATGAGTTCACATCATTAAACTATTTTGAGAACTTACTAAGGATCTGGAAGTAGAAACCATCCATGTAGAATATCAACTCCAGAGATAGGTTCTGATTTAATGACTCCATCTGCTCCATATTTTTATGTCAATATTAAGCATATGCTTTAGCAAGCATTACAAGTCAAGCTGTTTGGAAAGCCATGTCCACCTCCATCTTAGAAAGAAGGATTACATCTTTGGAAATCATGTGACGGTCTATTTTGGTGTCTATTGTCCACCAGTGTTTGTCTTTTTCTACTTCTAGGTACTTAGTAGGACATTTCATTGCGTCCTTCATGTGAAGGATGGTCATTACTCTGACCAGTGACCTGTCAGAGGAAGTTTTGAGCATCATTTCTGGTTATCAGAGCTCAAGCTTGTATCCCCACAATCATTCCCCCTTTTTCCATCCTTAACAATCAGAGATATTTTATATAAATCTGGATTCCACAGTACAGTAGGTAATGTGGAGGCGAGCCCCCAGCCAACCTCCATAAGATATATAGTGAGAGTAAGGCAAGCATCTTCGCATATTAAGCCACTGGGACATGTGGTTTCTTTTGTTACTGCAGCATAACCTGGCCATCCCTCACTGATTTAGTATCTCTGGGATTTCTTAATTTTTTAAAATGCTAATTCTCCATAGTGAAAGGGGGCTCTATGAAGGGATGGGCAATTTTTTTTTTCCAAAGGGAATCATGTGAATCTGTGGCTTGGCATTTTAGTCAATGATTTTATATTGCTAAGCCTCTGGGATATATTGCATGCTCTGAACTGTCTGCTCACTTTATGTTGCTGTTGTTTCCTATTTATTTTATTCCCAAGAAAGAAGGCATTTGAGAGGATACTTTGGAAATTGAATGTGTTAAAGGCAGTCCGGCTCTCAATCAGCATTCCTTGGAGAAAGCAACCCTAAGAAGGAATTGAGTGGTATTAGGCCTGGGGGAAATGCAGCCAGAGAGTAACAAGCTATTAGCAAATTGGGTTGCTTTCAGCATAACATAACATAACAGGATAATATAAATACGGATTAGTGCTACAGTCCAAGTTTTTACTGCAAGAGGTACAGCTGATGTGAGTGGAAGAGTAGCTGAGACAAAGATTTAGCCAGAAAAACACATTTTTGTGTTTGTCAGACCACTTAATCCATCCCTAGACTCATTTTTAAGCCTGGGCATTATCATTGTTAACAGTTTGTCACCTTTTTAAACTTGGAGAGACTCAGGCTCTTCCCACACTCTTGAAAATCATGTACTTGGAACAGCTTTCATTGCAGTAGCCTTAGACAAAGGGCTAAATTAGCTAGGCTTGCTAGTGTTCTGATCTTCCCTCTCTTTTCTGTTGGGAGAGGACAGGGGTCTCTTGCAAAGATTTTCTGTTAGGACTAGGAACTTGCAGATCTTTCAGGAGACAGATGCTGAAGGAGAGAAGCTATTTAAACTGACCAATGGAAGGTTTGTGTTTGCACAGAAAAAGCCATGTTCTGTGCCTATTGTTCCAATCATAGCCACATGCACATATTAGCAGCAATAATAAAATATTGCTGCATTATCCCCAAAGCATAAGTCTCTGATAAGATAAAAGCTTTTTTCCCAGAGGGCTTTGTTAGTGTATGGGGGTAGGAGATTGGAGAGGAAGGAAACACATTAACCCCATGTTTCTGCTAGAGGTGGCCTCTTCCGTAGGAAGAAAATGCACGTGTTAAATGTGTGAACAGAAAAATTGTAACATCTTGGTTACCTTCTTGTTTTACTTATCTTAGTTTATAGGATTAATAGCTTACTAGAATGCTGTGATTTGCTCTAACAATAAGTGATTCATGGAAAACACACACTGAATTCTATACAACAACAACAACAACAAAAGAATCAGAGAGATTATTGGGTTATTGGGTGAGGGGAAACTCAAAATGCACTCAAATATCTGCCGTGTCTGCCATGTTCCCTATGAGGTCTATATGACAACCTCTCCTTCTCATGGCCTGGGATGAAGCTGGTTTCTTTTTCTCATGACATCTCTGCAATGTGAGGATAAATGTAGCATACGTGTAAGCAATGAAGCAGAACAATAAAGTGAACCGCTGTGAATTCAACACCCAATTTTAGAAACACAAGCATCATTTCATTTGCTTCTATAATTCTCCTATAACCCTTGTTCCTGAATCCTCCCACAATGCTGATGAACTTTGGCTTTACAATTGCTTTACTAAGAATTATTTAAACGCACACACACACGCACACACACACACACAGCTCTCCACATGGTGTGCTTTCAGGTTTTGCCTTTATCTTTTGAATTTAAAACAATCATATATACCTTGTGTCACCTCCATGGATTTTAGATTTTTACTGAATATTCAATTTTTTAAGACTCACCATATTGTTTGTGAAGTTCTAATGTATTTATTTTTCCTGCACTATAATTTTTCCTTATGTGACCATATTACAATTTGTTCATCTATTCTCCTGTGATTTTCAGTTTAGCTGTTTCCTGGTTTTTACTGCCACGAATGAAGCCACTGTGAATATTCTTGTTTGTGCCTTCAGTAGTACATGAGCAAAAGTTTCTCCGGAGTATTACCTTTGGTGGTAGCATGCATGAATATTTAACTTTCCAGCACAACACCACATTTTTTCCCCAAAGTAATTGCTTTTCTACCACTTGTATACAGGACTGAAATTCCCAAAGATTCACATCTTTCAGTTATTGATACTACAGAATAATATTTTTTTTGCCTTATAAGATGTAATCGTTTTTGCCAGCCTAGTGTAAAATGATTATAGTAGTTCTAATTTGCATCACCATGATTTCTAATGAGTTTGAGCATCTTGGCAAATATTATTAGCAATTTGTGTCATCTGCCTTTTTGTTTGGAAACTTGTGAACTTTCAGTGTTAAACCATTTATCTTTCATTAGAAGAGAAAGAGAAGTCAGTCAATTAAAGTCCTTTGTAATTACATTCGCAACTGGTAGGCAATAGATGACCCAAAACTTAGATGAGCACCATAGGTTCTCCTTGTGAAGTAGAACATCCAAATACCCTTGGGGATTCTGTAAAATCCTCTACTGTTATGATAGTGCTAGCTAATAAGGAACAACGAGTTCTATCTGTAAATAAGGACACCTTATAAGTGGGGATTTTCTATATTGCCATCTAGATGAGTCAGTATTTTGTTGTTGTAAGCAAAAGAAACCTGCTTAGGCTGACTTAAGCCCCAAAAGATCACAGATAGCAAGCCTGCTCACAAAAGCAAAAAACTGGAAAGATGAAAATATCCATTAAGAGGAGAATGGGTGAGTCAATTTTTGGAGGGCAGGGCATCTGGAAAGATGGTTCCACCGCACTGCACATGGTCTCAAGAAAGTTAGATGAAACTGGGTAGGAAAACAGCAGAGCTAAACACCTGGACTCACTAAGTTCTTTCTTAGGGAGAAAGACTGAAAGAGCCACCAATTTCCTAGGAAGACAGACAGGAGCTTAAATGAAAAATTTGTTAACATAATCCATTATGGGAGAATAATGTTGGATTATTATTTTTTAATTATACCAGCATTCCTGTTGGCAGGGGGTTTTCTAGGCCAAGCTAACAGTCAGTGAATATGTTAATTCATGCTAGGATGTGAGAATGGTAATGACTTGGTTCAGGGAATGAGTATGCTCCAACTCCAGGGACAGATTTGACCCCTGAGCACATTCATGCATTCATTCTAGGTAATTGTGAATCATTAAGAGAGAAACTAGATCTCCATTCATAAGAAGTTTGGGGCCTGCTCTTATAACCTAAGGGAATGGCTTTTGTTAAGATTTCTTTGGTCTCTCTCGCTGGCAGGAGTCATCTTTAAATCTTATCTTTCCAACAGTTTGAAATTGGTATTACGTGTAAGTAGACAGTAAAGACAGTGCCTGGGTTCTAACAAGGCACCCCAAAACCCTAGAGGTAGAATGGGCAGAGACTGTGAAGTTTAGTTACTTTCTCAGAGCAGTGGAGATAGGGCAGCATCACCTTAAAACGCTTACAAAGGTTTGATTCACAACAAGGCACTATATCGTTAGGGTCATTTTACTCTGATTTTTATGTTTAGGCATAGACATTAAAACATATGGTAAAAATAACTAAGTTATAGAAGCAATACAGAATTTTAAAGATGAGCTGTGTCAATGATAATAATGACAATAGCTCCCATTTGTTGATTTTTTTCCTTTTGTGTTTTGTGTTGGATTTTTGACCCTCGCAAGGAATCTTTCCATAGGTTTCTTATTCCTATTTATAATCAAGAAAGCTGAAGATCACCTTGTTTCAATAAGTTATATAAGGTAACAAGTGATATTGCTGGGATTTTGTCACATTTGGATTTAGAATTGTGCACAAAATGAATTTTTGTACATTTTACTTTTTCCATACACAGGATTTGATAACTGTGCCTTGGATTTATGTGCAGGGTTATATCGGTATAGTCAGGTGGGAATAGTTCATGAAACAATTAAGAGTGGAATAGTTTATTTTTAATTGGTGAAGGAACATGGTGGCATACTGGATGCCTGTCTATGGTAATCACCTCTTGACATTTAGCATCCTACTTTTGAAGTGGTTCTAACAAACTTTCTTTTTCTTCCTCCTTAAATGATGTGGAGAAGTAGAAGGCTGCTCAGATATGGCCCAGTGGCTGGGAAATGTCAACTTGTTTGGTGGAAGAGAGTTCCATGTTTGGATCTGTTGAATTGTTAAAGTCTTGGGGGATTTGAAAAGTTGGCTCATTTGGATAGTAGCATCATAATAGCACTGTATTACAATTCTGGTTTTTGCTTAAGCCAATTACCTAGATTTAATAACAATCTAATTCTTTAATATAAGTCTTATGATGCTGATCAGCACTGTGGTTCTTTCCCTCTCCTTAATTTATTGCTTGCTGGACAACAATGTTCCCATCTGAGCCACCAGGCAGGGTATGCTCCCCTGGCTCCTGCAAGATGGACTGGAGCTCAGCGTTTTGCGTAGTTGTTATCTTTCAGCTCGCACTCTAATCAGCAGTCTTGCACAGCTTGATCTCCCCTTTAATTTAGGATTTGTCTTTTTTCTTGGCTGCTGGCTGCCTTCAGAAAGGAATGAGCATTCTCAGTGAGTAAATGTAACTAACTCCCCAACCCTCACTCTTCCCACCCCAGCAATCATTAGTCAGAACATCTGTTCACCCTGTGTTTAGAACTTGATAGCGTTCACACTGGGATTTTTGGTTGGGATCTTTTCAACATCAATTATTTACTAGGCTGAAAGCTCCTAAAAAGAGGGAACTGTGTCTTATAGTCAACTGTGATTCTGAGTCTGAGCATAAAGCCTAATTATGTTAGGGCCAAAGAAATATTTGTTTAATTGCATTGGATATTTACATTTGAGACATTAACTTAAGATGGTCAGTAGATGAGGGAAACCAAAAGAGCCACTTTTTGTCAGAGAGATTTATGATATAACTTATCCTTCCCTGGAAAAGAAGCATGATAATGACTTTATTCTTACAGTTTGATTCTTTTTATACATTTGCCTTTTTAACTCTGTGAGGCAGTAGTGAGAGTTCAGCTCTTGAGGCAGACGTATGTGGGACAGATCCCAGTTTTGCTGTCTCCTAATTTGGTATCCTTGAGCAAGTAACTTAAATATTCCAAGACTTAGTGTTCTCAGCTCTAAAATGAGCATGACAATTGCAACTGTCTTAGTTTAGCATAGTAGTATAGTATAGGGTTTTGAGATAGTACCAGTAAATTATAAACAGTAAGTGTTCAATGATTGAAAGCAATAATGATTCTTATTTTACAACAAAAAATGTAGATGTGTTACTAAACATGTAGCCAGCTTTTCTATTCAGTTTCAAAGATTTGTACCATCTAAGATAGTGATTCATATATAAATTGATTTACTTTCATGTACCCCTTAATAGACATACAATGATGGCTGAAACAGTGTGATTCTTCAAAAAGATTTATTTATTTATCTCTTTGAAACTCAGAGTTACAGAGAGGGAAAGAGAGGACAAGACAGAGTGTGACATGCTCCTTTTGCTGTTTTACTCCCAAGATGGCTGCAATCCAGGGCTGGACTAGGTCAAAGCCAGGAACCAGGAGCTTCATCATTTGGGACTCTCACATGGGTGGCAGGGGCCCAGACACTTGGGCCATCTTCTGCTTTTTTTCCCCAGACCATTAGCAGGGAGCAGGATTGGAAGTGGAATAGCTGGGACTCAAACTGGAACCTATTTGGTATGCTGGCATTGCAGCTGGCAGCTTTACTTGCTACATCACAACACCAGCCCCAGCATGATTATTTTGTAACATAAAATGAATCATTCATCCTAGAAACTCACTTAAATTTTTTTTTAATTTCTTAAAATTGATTTTTAAAAATTAAAATTTGGGGATAACATTTTAAATTTACATGATAGTCAAAGGTTTAATGCTCCATTGAATAAAGAGCTCAACAAATAAAAAGACCATAGTTCAGCAGAAATATAGGCAATAATGCACACAAATCAGATAAACAATAATCGAATAAGAAGTAGATCTTCAAATCAGCTTTTCTCTATGTGTTTTTGTGTATACAGTATCAAGTCTTGCAATGTGTATCAGTTTGCTATTGCTGTATAACAAACCATTCCAAGCACATAATAGCTTCAAATAACAGGCACTTATTCTCACTCACACAACTTTAGGATGTGTGGGTAGACTGGGCTTGGCCGGGTGGTTCTACATCAAGTTGCATGTCTGGTTAAGCAAATGTACTAATTGCATATTGAGTTCATGTCTGCTTTATAAATGCTCATTCATCCTTTGCCAGAGTTCTCATACTGATTCCAGAGGTACAAGAGGGTAAGCACATCTGTACAAGTTTATCTTATGCCTTTGTTTGCATCTTTTCTGCTAATATCCCATTGGCAAAGCAAGTCACATGGCTTAGTTCAGAGTCAGGAAAGTGTCTTTATCCTGTGGAGATGAGTGGTCAGAAGTAAATATGAGTTTGTTTGACCAATAATCAATCTTTCCCTAAGTATAACAACTCATGAAATTCTAAATTGAGACCAGTGGATTTCTAAATGTTTTATTTCCCACAGACTCACATAACAATTGTGACTGATAAAAGAATGAATTTTTCTAGGACTACATATTCAACCAACCTTGTACCACTACCTGGTCAGTTCAGTATTACTAAGAGGAGGTATATAACATACCTTAAAATATGCAGCACTTGAGAAAAGAGATTGAAGTGATACCTGGGCAGGGAGGGGGGATATTGCTAAAGACATTACTATCACTTATAGCAATCCAATTTATGTTTCCTGCCAGAATGCTGTTTTGGGTGTCTTTGTTTTAGAGAGAAAAACTAAACTGTGCTTGGGTTAGTTTTGATAATTTGGCTTCTGAAATACTGCGTTAAACTTTGTATATTAGGCTTTGTAGAAACTTTTATTTTGTTGGACTTTTTCAGTTGAAAAATAACATCGACATGTTCCACATTCTAGATTTCCAGGTGTGCGTGTCCGTTTGGAGGCACTGGGGGCAGGCAATGCTCATGCTCACACTCTTGTTTGCTTTCAGTGAAGTCTTATAAAGAAGCACTGTCTTGAGGTTCACTGTTTGCCTAGCATGGAGATCTTTATTCAACCAAACATGGTGATTGAACATAGGCTGGTTAGATATTTACCACCTTTGTAGGAAGAAATGTATTTGAAATAGGAATTTTTTAGTTGTTCGGAACGCAATTGCACTAAACTAAGCACTTTCGGAACAATTTCCTCTTTCCTCTTTGTTCTTTTTGTTTTTTTGACAGGCAGAGTGGACAGTGAGAGAGAGAGAGACAGAGAGAAAGGTTTTTTTTTTTTGTTTTTGTTTTTTGCGTTTATATAAAGCTTTTATTTAAAAAATATAAATTTCCGAAGTACAGCTTATGGATTACAATGGCTCCCCCCCCACACAACTTCCCTCCCTCCCGCTACCCTCCCCTCTCCCGCTCCCTCTCCCCTTCTGTTCAAAAAAAAAAAAATCATGTAGGAGAAAGGTTTTCCTTTGCCATTGGTTCACCCTCCAATGGCCGGCGCGGCCAGCGTACTTTGGCTGGCGCACTGTGCTGATCCGATGGCAGGCGCCAGGTGCTTATCCTGGTCTCCCGTGGGGTGCAGGGCCCAAGCACTTGGGCCATCCTCCACTGCACTCCCTGGCACAGCAGAGAGCTGGCCTGGAAGAGGGGCAACCAGGACAGAATCCGGCGCCCTGACCGGGACTAGAACCTGGAGTGCCAGTGCCGCAAGACGGAGGATTAGCCTAGTGAGCCGAGGCGCCGGCCTTCTTTCTCACGGTCATCCTCCAGGTTAGCAAGCTGAAGGCTGCCGAGCTTCTGTATTTGGGTCCTGAGTCAGAGAAGTTGATTTGACTGGTCCCCTGAGCATCAGAATACTGAATGCTACCCTGACTAATTAATTTTGTAGCTAGAATTGTGGACCTCTAATCAAAGCTCTTGCTGTCTTCGTCTTTGTCATCATAGAAACTCACCACCTCTAGATTCATCCACACTCAGTGCTATGCAGGATGAGAGGGTGGACACAATGGTCTGTCTTCAGTGTTCCTGGAGCTACTCATTGCATAATTTAGTCTTTACCGAAATCTTGTGAGGTGGGTATGGTCTTTATTCTTTTGAGGAGCAACCAGCGCCTCAGAGGAGGAGCTAGCTTGCCCTCAAACACAGAGCAGTTAATCACAATGTTAGGATTCCAATCCTGGCTATCAAGCCCTTTCTTCCTCTGAAATGAAACTGAGGAGGCACTCTCTTTGCTAGCCTCTGTCATCCCTCAGATGGAGAGCAGGTTTTCATAGATGAGCGTGTTGAGAGACTCATAAGCAGAAGAGTGGATATTAAGTTAAGACAGCAACAGGCAGCTGTAGCTGGATTCAGATGAAACATGGAAGGTAAGTGTGGTAAATAAAGGACAGGGTAGAGTTGATGGAAAGTTGGATCGGAGAAGTAGGCTTTAGCTTGTATCTTATACACGTAGTGGCTTCTGAAGTCTTCCTAATGTGAAAAGGTGGATGGGAAAAATGGGAACTTCTAAAAATGCTTAAAAGTTGAGACAGGCTTTAGAAATTCTGATGTTGAGAAGCAAATATTGGCAATTCCAGAGGAACTATGGTGCTAGAAGGTTCTTGAGATCAAGAAAAGTTGGGCGTTGGATTGCAGAAGTCAAGGGCAGGAGAGCAAGCAGGGCTTGCCGACAGGACAAACGTCCTGCTCCTCCAAGGTAGGAGAAGTGGATCATGGCTGCTCTTAGGGTTAGAGCCCCTCGCAGCTGCTTTGCCCATTACAGAAGCCCTCTCTCTGGGCCCTGGGGGACAGTTTGATGGTGTTGATGTGGGGGCAAGTCCTCTGGGGATTGCCTGGACATTTAACAGAAGATGTTCTGTTCAGAGGGACAGCTGGGGATGATCCAGGTCTGTTTCAATGCTTCTTTGTTTCAAGATCTTAACATGATAAAGAAGCAAAAAGAGCAAGTGCATGTGTAGGGAATAAAGAGACAGCACAGGTGGAACTCATAGGTGACGAGAGGTAATCATGAGATGCACTTTTCTCTAAGGTTTTGTTAGATCCTGGCAATGTGAACTTTTGAAGCTGTAGGATTTATCTGGGTGTTTTGGTATAAGTGTGGGCGGATCCCTCCAAGCAGAAAGTACTTTCAGACTCTGAGCTTTACGGTGTTCTGCTTCCTGTTCATGTTTCAGCTGGGTCTCGAGTCACATGCTCACCAGTCAGGGAACATGAAAATTCCTCTTCCGACCTCTCACAGCTGGAGAGAGCCTTCTAATGTCACCTCATGAATTAATGAATCAGAAAGCTTCCTTTATATTCTCGATTCACTACTAATAAAGCCTGGTAGTTGCATATTGAAACATGTTCTTTATTGATTACACAACATTTCTTTATGTGTGCTCCCCTTTGATTCTTACAAAACCTATCTGACATAGTCACCGTTGGTATGGGTTGTGTGATTTGACGTGGGTCCTGATTCGTAAGTTACTGATCCAGTGTATTAATTGAGTTCTGTGAAGGAAACCACAGTATGTTTTCTGTGTAGTGCCTTATGCTCTGCTGAGTGTGTTGGCCTAGAGACACACTTGGTCTCCCAGGAACCCTGGTAAGATGAGGGAGATATTGCCACTTGTTTTATGGATGAGGAAGCTGAGATCTTGAGTGAAGAGGCCATTTTCTCAAATTGCACAAATTTGCTTTCATATTTGTTGCTGTGTCTCTCAAGGTAATTAAACAATACAGGCTTGAAAACACTGCCTGAGGGACAAGAAATAAAGCAGAGGAGGGATAAGACCTGTTGCCCTGGGGGCTAAGGTTTTCCTGTTTATTATTCCCGGATTCTAATAGAATGGGTAGAATGTGTTGACTCTTTTAGAATAGCATTCCCATGTCCAATTAAATGGTGGGTTATTTTAATTATGATGAAGTTAAACCTAGAATCTGCATTTAACCACAAACTCTTTAATTTTGTTCCAGACCAGACATTCAAGTTCAGTCATCTTGCTTTCCCTCACCCCTCGCCCTGTCTCACGGAGTTAGATTCCTCTCTCTCACAGTTATACAAGCAGTGTTCTTAGGAAAAGTGGAGGGTAAGAAGATGCACTGCCCATGAGGGAGTTCAGTATTGTCATTTAAATTTATTTCATTTTTATTCTAGTTTTCCTGTTGGCTTTATATGACATAAAAGGTTAGTCTGTTACATATATGCAGCACACTTGTAGCTCACAGAAGTGCGATAGACATATCAAAGTGTGCACACAAGGTATTTTAATTACTGGGTATCTATGGGGTATATCTGTTCCTTAGACTTTGGGGACACCTAATGCTCTGTCCTTCCAAAGAAGAAATGTTGAAGTGCCCACCCCCAGTACCTCAGGATGTGATGTTATTTTGGTAATAACGTCACTGCAAATGTCATTAGTTAATATGAGGCCACACTGTAGTAGGGTGGCACCCTAAGACTAGTATCCTTACAAGATGATAGCCACGCAATGACATAGAGACACAGGGAAAAGAAAACATCATGTGGAGATGGAGGAAGAGGTTGGAATGATGCATGTACAAGCCAAGGAATGTGGAGATTGCCAGGCTCCCCAAAGGCAGAAAAGAGGCCTGGAACGGATTAACTCTGAGAGCCTCAGAAGGAACCAACCCTGCTGCCATCTTGGTCTCAGACTTCTAGTCTCCAGGACTTGGAGACAATGAGTTTCCCTTGTTTTATGCCACAAGTGTGTGGTGCTTTGTTAAGGCAGTACTCAATAATAATAGACCTAGTCTCTCATGACAAAAAATTACCCAGACTATTTTAAGAAAATGTCACAAGTTGAATTATTTTTCAAGTAGTGCAAACTATTAATATGATCCTTTTGTTACGAAACCTAAGCAGACAGATTTGAAGTCTGAGGCAGGCACAGGGACTCAGGGAGAGAAAACACATCAAGTGCTGTAGGAAGCCATCTCGTTACTGGGGGAAAACCAGGAGTGTCTCTGCGGAGGAAATGAATCCAAAAAAGTGCTTGGGAGACTGGGAAATGCCACTGGGCTTTCAGAGCAAAACTTGAATGGCTGAAGAAAGACATTGGAAGCTAAAAAAAGAAACCAGAGAGGCCTGGGGCTAATTTTGGCTGGTTTATTTTTTTCCCATTTGTTTATTCACTACAAGTCAGATTTTGGAGCAATTAGCAAAATATCATGCAAATATTCCCAGTGTGACTACACATGAATAACTTTAATTCTGCTGAACATTTGTCTTGTTGCTACAAAATACATCTGCTATTTGCATTAACTTAATCTGTTAAGATATTGTGAACTAAACCACAGACTTCCAGAGACATTTACGAAGCAGCTTCCCATTTTTATTGGACACTTTTGACTAGCAAAATCTGCTTTGTGATCACATGACCCCACCCCAGGAGCACCTCTTTTCCCAGTGCCATTTCAGGCAATATAAGAAGAAGCATAGTGGAGCATCATATTGGGAAAATGTTGATAAAGCAGGAGGGATGATGACTGGTTACAGAAGCAAGCAGTGGAATAAATAATTAAAAGATGGTAACCCATGGATATTCATTCTGCAGATTTCAGAGAGGAGAAGAAAGTAATTGAACTCTTGACATGTGCAACTGAAAGTACATTGTATGCACTTCACATAGCTCATATCCAGTCCACCTTGTGACCACTTTACAGGATGGATTTAGAGAGTCAAATCATTGGCCTGTGTTACACAGAGAATAGGAACAGTATGAGTTTTCCTTTCATTTATTCAACAAACTCTCTTTTTTCTTTTTTTAAAGATTTATTTTATTTATTTAAAAGTCAGATAGATAGATGATATAGATAGATAGATTTTCCATCTGCTAGTTCACTCCTCAAACATCTGTAACAGCCAACCTGAGCCTGGGAACTCAATGTGAGTCTCCCACCTGTGTTGCAGGGACTCCAGGACTTGAGCCATCACTTGCCACTTCCCAGGGTGCACATTAGCAGGAAGCTGGAATAAGAAGCAGAATTTGTGCTTACAAGCAGGCACTCAGATGTTGGATGCAGGCATCCAACATCTCAAGAGCTGTCTGGACCCCGTGGTAAAAGTCTATCCCAGAAAACTGCTATTCTTTTTAAAAATATTTATTTATTTTATTAATTTGAAAGGCAGAGTCACAGAGAGGCAGAGGCAGAGAGAGAGAGAGAGAAAAAGAGAGAGAGAGAGAGAGCGGTCCTCCATTTGCTGGTTCACTCCCCCGATGGCTGCAATGGCTGGAGCTGAGCTGATCTGAAGCAAGGAGCCAGGAGCTTCTTCTGGGTCTTCCACATGCATGCAGGGGCCCAAGGACCTGGGCCATCATCCACGGCTTTCCCAAGCCATAGCAAAGAGCTAGATTGGAAGTGGAGCAACTAGGACTCGAACTGGCATCCATATAGGATGCCGGTACTTCAGGGTGGGGCTTCACCCGCTATGCCACAGCTCTGGCCTCAAAAACCACTATTCTTAGAGAGTTTAGTTCTAGATGGAAGATATGGAAATATAAAAACAAACAAAGAAGAAACTTCCAGGTAGAGATGGAAGTCATCAATGACCCTGTGAAATGTGATGCGTTGGCAAATGCCTGGCAGGTAGACTTCTTAGATCACCTCAAAGGAGGTGATTGTAACTGGCAAGGAGGAACATCCTGGGGAGTGAGAAGACCAAATGCCACCGGTCAGGATTGACAAGAGGAAGAGAAGCCATTGGTGAGTTTCCACCAGCAGAGATGTGACTTACTGAAATTCTTAGGTATTGCTTTGATTGCTATGTCAGGAATAGCTTGCCAGGGTAAGAAGTAGGATAGTGATTTGCAGGTGGTTGGTGGTGTCCAGGGAGAGAAGGTAAGGTGTCAGGTCAGGGTGGAGGCAATTGTAGTGCACACGAGTGGACAGATTGAGGCCGTATCTTGGAGGGAGGACTGACAGGGTTTGTTGGTAGTTGAGTAGGAGAGTGATGATATCAGTAAAAGAATGAATGACTCTAATGTTTGTTTGTCATCAATTGGTAAATTGTGCTATTTACTGAGATGGTATAGGTCAGGCAGGAGTGAATTTAAGGTGAGGGATAAACTGAAAATTCCCTTTTGAGAATATTACGTTGGAGGTGTGTGTGCGGTAGCCCAGTGGGAGTACAATGTGATGTTGGAGATTTCTGGCTCTAGAGGGAGGTTGCTGGGGAATAAGTCCAGCCTTCATTTGCCACCTGAGTGGCTGTGGCCAGTGACTTGAACAATCTATAGAATATAGATAATTACTACCAGTGAGTGATGCTGTGGCGCAGTGGATTAGGCTGCTCTGCCTCAGACCCCACATCCCATGTTGGTGCTGATTCCAGCCCTGGCTACTCTGCTTCCAGCCAGCTCCTTGCTGATGCATCCTGTGTTAGCAGACGATGGTTTAAATACTTGGATCCCTGCCACTCATGTAGGAGACTCAGATGGAGCCTCAGGCTCGTTGATTTGGCCCAGTCCAACCCTGGTTGTTGCAAATGCAAGTGAACAAGTGGGTTGTAAATCTCTTTCTCACTCTCTCATTCTCTGTATCTCTCTCTGTCACTTTGCTTTTCAAAGAGGACCACTTTCATAGTGTTGTGGAGATCTGAGGATAGTGCATATAACAATAGTGTATAGCTTTTATCAAATTCTCTCTTATCTCTATTGTCATCTCGATCCTTCTCTATCATTTTATCTCTATATAATTTTAAAAATATTTATGTCCGGGGCTGGTGCAATGGTGCACTAGGTTAATCCTCTGCCTGCAGCGCTGGCATCCCATATGGGCGCCAGATCTAGTCCTGGTTGCTCCTCTTCCAGTCCAGCTCTCTGCTGTGGCCCAGGAGGGTAGTGGAGGATGGCCCAAGTGCTGGGCCCCTGTGCCCACGTGGGAAACCAGGAGGAAGCACCTGGCTCCTGGCTTCGGATCAGCGTAGCTCCGACCATTGTGGCCATTTGGGGAGTGAAACAATGGAAGGAAGACCTCTCTCTCTGTCTCTCTCTCTCACTGTCTGTAACTCTACCTGTCAAATAAATAATAAAATTTTAAAAATGTATGTCCGGTATTTTAACCTAGAACTGAGTGATGCCAAGCCTATGCTCATTATGTGAAACTCAAGAAAAAGGTAATCCCAGTTACATTTTCGCATTCAGGATACTTTAACTGAACCTTTTCAGTAAACTCTGCTGTTTTTCTTCTTCCCAATCGTTCAGTGTCTAAGGTCCACCTAAATTCACAAGACCCTGAAAAGCATGCTATTTCCTGAGCCTGGTGTCTACATAGTTTCCCCATTGCTCACAACATGAATGACTTGTTTTATAGTTCAAATATGTCTCCCAAAGTTTGTGTGTTGGAAATGTAATTCTCTAATGCAACAATGTTGAGAAGTGGAACTTTTAAGAGCCAATTAAGTCAGGAGAGCTTGGCCCTTAGGAATGAATGACTACTGTTACCAAATGAGTGGGTTAGTTATGGTGGGAGTGTGTTCCTGATGAAAGCAACTTTGGCTCTCTCTCTCTCTCTCTCTCTCTCTCTCTCTCTCTTTCTTCTTTCTACCATGGGCTGGTGAAGCATGAAGGCACTCACCAAATGCTAGCACCATACTCTTAGACTTCTGTGTATCCAGAACCATGACCAAATACATTTCTGTTCATTAGAAATTGCTCTGTCTTAGATATTCTGTTCCAAAAGCATAAAATTAACTAAGACAACCTCATGATCTAACTCTAGATACTATGATTGTTTGCACGAATTAGTCTTTTTCTTTATAACATGAATGTAGGTTTCACCTGTGACATTCACATAGTTGTTTATTAATAAATTTATTTTATAGATGCCTGTTATATGCTAGTACGATGGTAGGTGCAATTCAATAAGATTAATCCATATATTGGTCTACCCCTGAGATATTCTTGATCAAATGGCAAAGACATAAAGTACACTTTACAATATAGCACCTTGCAACAGAATGCCTATGTTCGCAGAGGGGGAGGGGGCAGGCACTATGACATAGTGAGTAAAGCCACAACCTGCAGTGCCGGCATCCCATATGGGTACCAGTTCGAGTCTCGGCTACTCCACTTCTGATCCAGCTCTCTGCTGTGGCCTGAGAAATCACTAGAAGATGTTCCAAGTCCTTGGGCCCTTGCACCCAAGTGGGAGGCTCAGAAGAAGCTCCTGGTTTCTGGCTCCTGGCTTTGGATTGGTACAGCTCCAGCCATTGCGGCCAATTGGGGAGTGAACCAGCAGATGGAAGACCTGCCCTCCCCCCGCCCCCCAGTCTCTGCCTCTCCTTCTCTCTCTGTGTAACTCTTTCAAGTAAGTAAATAAATCTTAAAAAAAAAAAGAAAGAAACGGAATATCCATAGCAGAGAGTATCATTGGCTTAAGGACAGTGGGTTGCCCACTTGCAAGGTGAAGGTGGAAGTTTTAGAGAAGGCAAAGAGGCAGGGATTTCCAGTGGAGGAATCAGCCTGCACTGTCAACTGCATAATGGTTACTGTGCACTTGAGGACTTATGGATTCACTCTCCCCTGTTTATACCAATCTTTCATCTACTCTGTGACTACTCTAGTCCGACTGTGATCCAAGCTCTCAAAAATTGAGTGTGTTGTGAGTGAAAGCTTGGATTTTGGAGTTGGACTAAAATGTACTTTGG
The DNA here is from genome assembly GCA_949820135.1 of Sylvilagus floridanus. NCBI lineage: Eukaryota > Metazoa > Chordata > Mammalia > Lagomorpha > Leporidae > Sylvilagus > Sylvilagus floridanus. The sequence continues at coordinate 49,553,449 of OX463245.1, forward strand.
TCTTGGCTGCATCAATGAATATCACCTAATCTTGGGTGAGCTAAATACCTCCTTGAGTCTTGGTTTCCTCATCTGTATCACAGGGATAGTGAAAGAACATACAGTATAATGATGGGGAGAGAATTAAATGTAGGAAGGCATATATGCCCCTTAGCATACTATCATTGATATGGGCAAGGAACTTATTAAATTCGAAACCAGGCTCTTTTTTTCCCACAAAGTTGGAAATACAAAGTTGGAAATACTAAGTGGAGACCAGTATGGTGTGCAAATAAGAACAGAGTTTATCTGGCAGTGGGGGAATAAACATACATTCAGGCGGGAATGTAGACCACCCTATACAGGGAAAGCAAGTTGAACAGGACAAGCTGTCCACAAACCAGAGAGGAAAGAGAAAAACTAAAACCAGTACCTCAGTGGGAGGAGTCCATTGTAGGCCGATATGCAACAGAAAGGAGCCCAGACTAGAGCCGTAAGTCCAAGTGCTTTCTACAGTGGAAAGACTGAAAATGAGAATGCTACTTCTAAGCTGGGTCCATGGAGGAGAAAGAAACTCTTGAAAAGCTCCCTTGGAGCTTGGACACAGTACCTCTAACGGAGGACTAGAGCTGAAAAGAGAGTGCTCTCCCACTTTCCATCCCCTTTTATCTCCCGTGTGTTCAGGTCCCTGAAGTAGCAGGTGCATTATGGGAAGTCAGGTGCCTTGACTAACTAGTAGGAGGATACATGGTTGGGGGAGGGTGGTTTGTGATTCTGAGTCCCACAGACCTAACTAGATATCTACTATTTATCCCACCTCATCTTTGTGTAACTGGTCCTTTGTATATTTGTATTCCTCACTCTACAAATCCAATCCATGACCTAGATACTAGAAACAGCATGTACCCGTTGCTCACTGAATTCATACATGGGTATATATGTCTGGCATTCTAAGTTTCCTGATTCCTCTCCTCAATCCATGGTTAAGGTTTTAATTCTGTTTTAGTATGTGACAAATTATAGAGATGTTTTCCTCCTGGATCAAGTCTTTTTAAACATTTCTCATTTAATTCATTTGTATTATTTTTAAACATCTAAATTACCACTCGTGGGGAATGTCCACTTTGAAGTTCACTTCTTTTCCCAGAAGAGAGCAATTTATCAGCTCTCAGATGGCTATGATCCAGCAGGGAGCCTGCTCAAGTCCATTTTGAGACATGAGTTCCTCAGAGGCTTCAACACAAGGAAGCACACTCAGGCCTTGTTAACAGAAGTATTAATATTCATCACGCAGCCTTCTGTCTCTTTGGTGTCTTAGACTCATCCTTCTTCTAGAACGCTGTGATCTGTATCACTTTACCAGCTGTAACTCAAGCAATTTTGCTGATAATTCACGAAACAAATAAATCTGCTCCTTAGCCTCTCTTCCCCCATGGGTCTCCCAATCTCTACTGGATCACTTTCTTCTTTTCCTTCAATTCTGATTCCCCAACACAATGGGATGTGCCTGGCATCATCCACAGTGAGTGCTACCTGGGAAGCTTCAGGCAGGCCCTGCGAGGGGCAGCCCAGGTGTGGACACCTCTCTGCTGGCTTCCTCGACACTGGAAGTATCTTGGTAGAGTATCAATTATTAAAATAAGCATTTGGGTTTATTTCTTATGACACAGCATGTTAGGTCAGTAGATTGTACTGAGCTGAAGTGGTTGGGATTTAATGGCAACAAACACCAAATAAGTGTATACAATGCACAAAGGTACAACAGAGATGTTGACTGTATTTCATACCTAGAAATACAAATTGACAATTTAGAAACAATGTTTAATTTTACTACTTGCTGTATTTTCTGGTTGCTTTTTTTTTGGAGGTGGGGGTGGGACAGAGAGGGGTCAAATAAAAGGAGTGTATAATTATGTGAATATATACAACACCTACACATACACATACACATTAACTTGGCTCTGTGTGCACGTTCTTTATGATTGACTTTTGCCTTCAAATTATTTATTTGTGAGTATTGATATAGCCTTAATTTATTTCTTAATCAAGTCAATTGTAAGTGCAGGACTTTCTTTGGTGTTGACACACTCACTGTCCCACACTCAGTGGGTACTGCAGATGCCCACTTTGCTTTCCTTGGTCACTCTCCAAGTACTAGAGAAATATTGAGCTATCTCAACTAGATCAGTCTCTCACAATCTGAGTCCCAGCCCATTCGCATGCAATTCTTGGCCTCTACTTCAAAATCCCCTTTAATCTCCCTCCCCAGGAATTTTTGTTTAGACTCCATAGCTGAGGTGAGTAATGAGAGAAGACACAATGCAGCATTGACTTTCAAATCTGGAGATTGTCTGCTTGAGCAGCCAAATAATTCCACATGGAGTTTTAGGAACTGTACTGCCTCCTTACTGGAGGACCCAAGATGAGTGTTTACATATGTGTGTGTCTGTGTGTGTGTGTCTGTGTGTATATGTCTGTGTATGTTTGTGTCTCTGTGTGTGTCTCTCTCTGTGTGTCTCTGTGTTTCTGTGTATCTGTGTCTGTGTGTGTGTATGTGTGAGTCTCTGTGTCTGTGTGTGTATATCTGTGTGTATGTGTGTGTATGTGTGTGTGTGTGTGTGTGGAGTAGCTGGACTATGCTCTGCTGTTCTCTCAGAAAACGTAAGAATGTCACATCTTGGTTCTTAATGAAGCTGACAAGACTAATATATAATCTGTGATTTTGAGCTTTAAACACGTTAAATGTTTCCTTAAGACTGACTTGATGTCTTCTGGTAGCCCCCTTCTAAAGCACTCAGAACCACTTGATGAGACAGGTATGTAGATAAGAGAATGTTACTAGATGGGGCCGTGCCTTGTGGCCTAGCAGGTAAAACCACTGCCTGCAGTGCCGGCATCCCATATGGGCGCTAGTTTGAGTCTCACTGCTCCACTTCCAATCCAGCTCTCTGCTGTGGCCTGGGAAAGCAGTAGAAGATGGCCCAAGTGCTTGGGCCCCTGCACCCGCGTGGGAGACCCAGAAGAAGCTCCTGGCTTCTGACTTCGGATCAGCTCTGTTCAGGCTGTTGCGGCCATTTGGGGAGTGAACCTGCAGCTGGAAGACCTCTCTCTCTCTCTCTCTCTCTCTCTCTCTCTCTCTCTCTCTCTCTCTCTCTGCCTTTCTCTAAAAAAAAAGAACATAGTACTAGAATGAGAAACACTTATGGGACAGAATTCTAAAAGCAATTCCGCTTCATGCCTACCTCTCCCTTTGCAAAGACAAAAGGTTTTCCCTACTCCTGGCTAAACACTCCGAATCTTGCGGCTTTTTATTCTTACTTTCAGGTGACGGTAGTCCAACGGCCATTTTAAGGAAAAGAAGCAAAACACAGTCTCCATTTGGATGTGAGGAGGCCCAGTCCTTCTGGTCCAAGGATGTATCACTTTTAAACAGTCTTTGAAGGGATGCTGGGTCTGCTTACCAGCTACCGCAGCTTCCTCAGGTGTGGGTTTTGCTCAGGCTACCATGTTTCTAGCTGTAGAAGTCCATGGTGACAGTTCCAGACTTTTCTCTGACGTCCGTTCATAAGTTAATAACAGCATCCTTCCCTCATCTCCAGGATGGGAGATTTGAGGTTGCTGAGCCGCGAATACCAAACACTCTTCCACAGTTAGAGTTCTCTCACATTTTCTGTGTTCTCCTTGTGGGAAAGAAATGTTTCGACTCAGGAAGCTCCATTCTCATTTATTTCTCTCGAAAATGTGCATTTGGCATGTTGGAGTTTCATAGGCACAGACTTTGGGGTACGTGGCTTTTAACTTTTACAAGTCTTGATCATTCTGTTACACGTGTCAAAGAGATAGTTGAGGCCATAGTAGTTTATTTCCTGTTATATGTGTGTTACATGGTGACTGGGACGATCAAAGTAGAGAAACCTTGAGGGTTCTGAGCATTCTCTGCCTGTGGATGGCAGTTCTAGGGGAGGCCTTAGTGAGGAAGGGACTCTTTAAGGGCTAAAGGATGAAAAAAAAAAAAACTATAGACTATCCTCACAAAATTCAGAAAGACTTTGAGGCTTTATCAATAAAGCCTCAAGAGGGGCTGGAGCTGGTGTATGGACATGAGAAAGCAAGGCAGCTTCCTATAGCAGGCAGAGTTCCAGTATGACCCACAGAGATGTTCAGCCTTGTGTAATTCTCCCATGAGTGTGGTCAGACCTGTGGTGTGATGGGACATCACTCCTGTGATTAGCTTATATTACACACAAAGGTGGAGAGAGTCCTGCAGGTCTAATTAGGGCTGTAAGCAGCTGACTTGAAGTTAACCCAAAGGCAGGTTGTTCCAGATGGGTCTGACAGAAATAGCTGACTTTAGAAGAGACTCTTCTACCGGCTTGAAAGGAATTTCATGATCATTTTGTGAACTGCCGAGGGAGAAGAGTGGGCTTTAGTAACTGACAGCTCCATTCTTATAGCCACATACAAAAACCCCCCTGAGTTCTATCCACATGGAAGGAGTGTGAAAGTGGACCTCAGTCCTCAGATAAATCCACAGTCTTGGCCGACACCCTAATTGAAGACTTTGGAGTCCTTGAGCTCAGGACTCAGCTAGGGCATGCCTGCACTTCTGACCCATGGAGAGGAAGATGATAAATGGTGATGCCGTAAGCTGCTGAATTCACGGTAGCTTTTTATACAGCAATAGAACATGAGTATACATCTGTTTGTCAGACTGCTTCATGTTGGAGCATGTTGGGAGACAAGGATACAAAAACTATATAAGGGATTCAGGGTGGGAGATCTGATAGGAGTGTACTATTCAGTAGAAAGCTGATATGTGATATTAAACAATAGTAATAATAATACGAACTGATTTGTTCATGCTCCCTATTCTTTACAGATTTGCTGAAGGTATAATGGTGCCCATCTCACCCCAGGACCTGTTAGGTAGGAAGTCAGTTATGAGCTTATGTGTGTGTGACATAAAGGCCTAAAGAGAAGACATCTATGTCCAGCATATGCTGCATCTCAAGGTCATCCTGATGGTGTTTCAGGGGCAGCCCGGTATTCACATCCTGCCCTGCCCTGCCCCCTTCTACCTGATAACCTGCCAGGTGGAGGTTCCCACCCCTTCTGCCTGACAATCTTCCACAATCTCCCAGCTGCAGCCCAGTATCTGCATCTCAAACATTTAGCTCACTTGGCTAATCCTCCACCTGCAGTGCTGGCACCCCAGGTTCTAGTCCTGGTTGGGGCGCTGGGTACTAGTTCTGGTTGCTCCTCTTCCAGTCCAGCTCTCTGCTGTGGCCCAGGTGTGCAGTGGAGGATGGCCCAAGTGCTTGGGCCCTGCACCCCATGGGAGACCGGGAGGAAGTACCTGGCTCCTGGCTTCAGATCTGGTTTCGCAGTGCTGGCCACAGCGGCCATTTGGGGGTGAACCAGCAGAAGGAAGACCTTTCTCTCTATCTCCCTCTCACTATCTATAACTCTCTGTCTCTCTCTCACTGTCTAACTCTGCCTGGCAAAAAACAAAAACAAAAACAAACAAACAAACAAAAACCCCCCCAAAAAAGCCCCAGTTGTACACATGCCAGTTTGTAATAATATTATAACAATTTACAAATTCTCAGGGCACTTTCTTCTCTCTGCTGGCTGGCATTGGGAAGAACAATGGTTACTATCTGACTTATGACAAATGAAAAGCTGAGAGATAGAGAACATATGACTTGATTCTCTTACACATCTTCTCCCATCAAAATATTCCCTTAGGAAAGAATTTGCTGGCATTTTAATTCTTTAAGGCTTATCTGCATTTTAAAATCTAAAATGAAGGGGCTGGTGCTGTGGCATAGTAGGTTAGGTTTCCACCTGTCGCACCAGCATCCCATAGGGATGCAGGTTTGAGTCCTGTCTGCTCCATTTCCGGTCCAGCTCTCTGCTATGGCCTAGAAAAGCAGTAGAAGATGGCCCAAGTGCTTGGGCCCCTGCAACCACATGGGAGACCTGGAAGAAGCTCCCGACTCCTGGCTTTGGATCAGCTCAGCTCTGGCTATTGCAGCCATCTGGGGAGTGAACCAGCAGATGGAAGACCTTTCTCTGTGTCTCTCCATTTGTCTGTAACTCCACCTCTCAAAGAAATAAATAAAAATCTATAAAAAACTAAAATGAAATGAAACCTATGTTCTCTGTGAAAATTATTTGAGGCATAAACAAGGATATGGTAGAGATTGAAGTGGGAAGGTAATATTATAGATAGGAAATCACTATCGTATTGACAGTGTGGGAGCCAGGTATGGAGGAGGGAGCCACAAAGGACACTCAGAGTAAGCAGATGAATGAGCATGTGAAGCCTGATAACTCTATGAGTGTCCTGGGTGGAACAAGAGATGTAAGAAAGGAACTGAGGAGGTGCCTAGAGAGACACTTACAGAAGGAGGAGTGGGGAAGAAGGCTTTAAAGAACCCAAAGATGGGAGCCTTTCCAAAAGAAGGGAAGGGTAAAGTGTCAGATCTTAGGAGGCAGGTGAGAAGTGGCAGTGAAGAATTTTGTGGATGTGATAAGACAAGGTAATTACTGACCTGGGGCAAAATCCTGCTGGTAGAGAGGGAGTAGAAATGAGATTAGTGAGGGATGTAGATCGGGAAGCTATGAAAATAATTGATGGGTAGGGTGATAGATATGGTAAGAAACACAACCTCAAGGGTGTGGTTTGAAGCTGTCACTGGGGGAGAGATGCATTTGTTTCAGTGTAAGGGGACAGCGTTCATAGAGAGGAAGAGATTCATGATGCAAGTGGGAGATGGTGCTGTTGCTCAAGACAGGTGCCTGCGGAGCTGGAACTTCAGCTGGGAACATTAGTCTCTTATGGGGGAGTGTTCCTCTGTGAAGCCCAGGGGAAGAAGGGAAAAATGATCTCCCATGAAAGTGAGGTGGGATGGGGCTGGAAGGTGAGGCCATTCTTGTTGGAAAGCTCAGTTTTCTCTAAAGTCATATAGGAAGCTCATCTGCACGACAAGGAGGCCGAAGAAGACCCAAGCTGCTAGAGTTTTGCAAAATGAGCCATTGAATCCGTTTTCAGGAAGTTGGGTAGCATGGGAGAGCTTCACAGAGTATGCTTCCACTTTTGGATGAGGCAGGAGAGAATGTGATGGTTCCTTGAGCCAGCTCTCTCTTCACATTCCTTATCACAGCCTTACCAGTCCAGAAACACATGATAGAGTAGTGGACAGGGTGGAAGGTGAAAGCCTTTAGTCAGGCCTGAATGAAGCATAGCTTTGAGTAGCAACCTGTACCCGTGATTTTAGTGTTTTTGGAAAATGAATGCATAACTTGTGATTAATAATTAATCTTGTAACATTTAAATCATGAGGAAGATGACTTTGACACCTCTTTTTTAATAATATATTTTTATTAATATAACAAGAACAGAATTCATGTAGTTCAAAGGTACAATTCTAAGAATATAATGATACTGCCTTCCCTCCTACCTCCTATTCTTTCTTTTTTAGCTTTTGTGATAATATACTTTTCTTTACTTTATAGTCACAGGTTTAATGCTCCACTGACTAGAGTTCAACAAGTAACAAGTAGAAAGAGCACTGTTCAACGGGAACACAGACAAGGGCTAGAAACACAAATCAAGTCTCAAGATGACTTTGATATCTCTTTATATTTGCATCTGTAAGAAAGACACTTTGTCAAAGAGTTATCTTCTTTTTCCGATCTTGTGAGGATTTTGTGGGCCAAGTGTAGTCCCTCTTCTTTCTGAGAAATGGGTTTTAGGTTTGGGGTGAGCTTGTCGTCTGTTCTGTCAAAGAGCATCCCATGAAAGACACTGTTTGAGAGCAGCTGTTATCGGTAGAACTGGAGGAGGGGTTTTCATCTCCGTGGGTTAGGTTGATGTACCAATCTCTTTCTTCTCTGGGGTTTTTATAAAGAATCTTCCATGATTGGCTGAGCATGAGGAATCTCCCTGTGACAGCTCTATAAAGAAAGAAAGACAATAAAGACAATCTAATAGGCAGTCAGTCGATGAACATTTTGTCTGGAATAAATTTAGCGCGTCTCATAAAGTTTTTATAGATGCTACCTTTCAAATGCTTAGAATATTATTATCTAGCCCAACATTTCTCTGTTCCTGATTTTTCTTATCTTGCCTGAAAAAAAAAAAAAGAAAAACCCATGCTTTTAGGGTGTTCTGCATCTATTTTAAGCCCTTAGCAGACTTGTTTAAGTGACTGATTTCTCTTTTGCACTACTCAATGTTCTTTTCCTATGGGATTTAATTAGAGCCTTCCAGAAAAATCTGACAATTAGTGGGTGTTGCAGTGGAATTTGTGATTTGTATTTTTACTTGGGTTCAATGTGTAAGCCTCAACAGGTCCTCCATAAACATAAGGTTTTGGATGCTTCCATTTTGGACCAAAATGGACAACAAATGAAATTATAAAAGAGAGAAAATATTGGCTCATTCCCAACTACCAGAACAGAAAATGACCATGAATCTAGCTTCAAGTAACTAACATGAAGTTACTTAAAAACTCACCCTTCATATGGAAACAAAGCAAAGCAAACAAACAAAAAATAGTTAGGAGCTATATTATTCAGAATCCTATTCCCTCTTTGGCAAGACTCCTTGAATCTCCTTTTCTCTGACGATCAGTAAAACTTTATCTTTCCCTAATCCTGTTCCTCTTCCTCCTGTTGTCTTGTTTTTGGAAGGAATTGAGCGAGAGTCCACACAGAAACAAGGACTCCGAGGTAGCTACAGGGGAAAGATGTATGTGCCAGGTAAAAATATATTCCCATCTTTCCACATGGATGGTGCTCGATGAGCTCAGCTTAATGTCCCCTGGGTCTGAGGAGTTGTGAGAATCCACAGCATATTTTATTATTTAATGGGAAAGAGAGTGTGTCCTTGCAGTGGGGCACCTAGGATGTCCACAACCCTGTCACACAGATACTCCTTTTAGGAAAATATTTTTTCCTTCGTTTCCTGAAAAAAATATTGAGAGGAGAGGAAAGGGATTTGAATCAAGAATTATTTTTGAAAATCTTCCTCTTCCCTAAATCTTCGTAAGTTGAATGCTCTGATTTCTGCTGGCAAAGCTCCCCTTTTATGGTAAGGAAAGAGCAGTGAAAAGATAATGTGCTTTAACGTTTTCCCTTCTAGGGAGAAAAGCATATTGAGGTCATGAAATCATACTCTTTTTATGGTGTTTCCCTCACTCCTGCACCTCCACAAAGAGAAAGCAGGCACTCAAAGAGTTGGGTTTAGAATCTGGTTTTTTTTTTTTTTTTTTCAGAAAATATTCAAGGAGGAAATACAATTCTTAAGCCTATGGCTCTGAGTCCTTCATGTCCCGGCTCAGGGGATGGGGAGGCGGCACTGCAGAGGGAGGCAAGATCGGTGCAGAGCCAGGAACACAAGTCCCCGAGGCAGTGGCTGTGTGGTGTTGGGCATCCACGCAGGGTTCAGGTGGGGAGGACTCACCTCAGACACTCAGGGTGCTCCCTGATCTGCAGATGTGTGGGGAACACCAAGTGGGACCTCTGGACGTGTCCTTTTGTTCTAGGAGTTGGGAGAGCTAACAGGTGGGACCTCTGGACGTGTCCTTTTATTCTAGGAGTTGAGAGAGCTAACAGAGAAAAGAAAGGCATTGTTTTGAGAGTCAGAAACTGTGGGCTTTTCCAACAGCAGTACTGTTTGCTCATGGCATTACCTTGGGCAAGTGAAGTCACTTAATCTGGCTGCCTCTATGTGGTGCTTTGGCATAGACTGACAAGCACTTTGTCAGCTGGAGAAACCTCGCTCTGGGCACTTTGTGCTTGGACTTGTGCTAGGCTCTCTGGTGGAAGGCCCAGGACTTTCAGACCAGTTCTGGGCTCTGAGCAGTCTGAGAATTTTCAAAGCAGAAAGAAGCAGTGATTGCCTTACGTCTTTCAACAGGGTTGTTCAGATAAGCAGTGGGCAGGTGCATGATTTACCATAGTAGTCCCCAAACTCTCTCAGGGGTACATGGACCATGTGGATGGCAATGAAGGATCAGAAGTTGTTATACTTCGTTTCTGAACAATCCCCTCACCCCTGACATTAACATATATTTATACATTTTTATCTTATTTGAAAGGTGGAGAGACAGACCTTTCATCTGCTGATTTGCTCCCCAAATGCCTGAAACAGCCAGGGCTGAGCCAGGCTAAATCCAGGAAACAGGAAATCCCTCTGGGCCTCCCACATGGCTAACAAGGACCCGTCTCACAATACATTCTAGCATTTTTTTTTATTTGACAGGTAGAGTTATAGACAGTGAGAGAGAGAGAGACAGAGAGAAAGGTCTTCCCTCCGTTGGTTCACCCCCATCCGAAGCCAGGAGCCAGGTGCTTCTTCCTGGTCTCCCATGTGGGTGCAGGAGCCCAAGCACCTGGGCCATCTTCCACTACCCTCCTGGGCCACAGCAGAGAGCTGGACTGGAAGAGGAGCAACCAGGACTAGAACCCGGCGCCCATATGGGACGCTGGCGCCGCAGGGGGAAGATTAACCAAGTGAGCCACAGTGCCGGCCCTCTAGCATTTCTTAAACCAGACGTCTGTTACAATTAATGACTGCTTATAGTTTAAATAGAATTTTTTTGGGTTAGTGGTACACAAGCAATGCATCTTACAATCTATGAAGTCTTAGATCTAATAAAATAACATAGAAAAAGAAAAATGCTGTGTCTATGATATCCAATGCTACTAAGTACAGTATTGAAAGAAGAACTTTACGCAAGTGCTACTAGAGTCTCCCAGCATCAAGATCACTTTATCTGTCATCCAAATAGTTTTACAAAATAGGAAAGAGCAGATATTTCACATGGATGTCTCCATCTAAACTATTTGATTTTGACTTTTAGAGCATCCAAATGCTATCTGTAAATTAAAAAAAATTAGAAACATGATCTTATGTGGCAGGAAAAACTGAGACAGGAAATTTGGACACCAAAGAAACCATTGGGTCTATAACCTTGAACTTTTATCTTGAACATTGCTTTCAACTCTCAGCAGTGGATTATTTTTTTTAAATTTTTATTTAATGAATATAAATTTCCAAAGTACAGCTTATGGATTACAGTGGCTTCTCCCCCCCCCCCATAACTTCCCTCCCTTCTGCAACCCTCCATTCTCCTGCTCCTTCTCCCCCTTCCATTCACATCAGTTCATTTTCAATTATTTTTATATACAGAAGATCAACTTAGCATATATTAAGTAAAGCTTTCAACAGTTTGCACCCACACAGAAACACAAAGTGTAAAATACTGTTTGAGTACTAGTTATAGCATTAATTCACATTGGAAAACACATTAAGGACAGAGATCCTACATGAGGAGTAAGTGTACAGTGACTCCTGTTGTTGACTTAACAAATTGACACTCTTGTTTATGGTGTCAGTAATCACCCTAGACTCTTGTCATGAGTTGCCAAGGCTATGGAGGCCTTTTGAGTTCGCTGACTCCAATCATATTTAGACAAGGTCATAGTCAAAGTGGAAGTTCTCTCCTCCCTCCAGAGAAAGGTACCTCCTTCTTTGATGACCTGTTCTCTCCACTGGGTTCTCACTCGCAGAGATATTTCATTTAGATCATTTTTTTTCCACCACAGTGTCTTGGCTTTCCATGCCTGAATTACTCTCATGGGCTTTTCAGCTGGATCCGAATGCCTTAAGGGCTGATTCTGAGGCCAGAGTTCAGCAGTGGATTCTAAGTCAATATTGAACTGCTTCTAATTTTTTTTAACTGACACACCCACTTTCATTTCTTCTTCTTTCTACCCCATACGTTGTGTTTGAAGAGTCATGTTGGAGCAGTACCCCTTTGACAGCTAAAGGAGGGTGAGTAAGCGGTGAAGAGAAAGGTAAGACTACTCTTCTCTACCCTTAGGTTCTGTAGCTGAGCCTGAGAATTAAACTGACAAAGGACCGTTTAATACGAGAAAGGCTTACAAATTGTATTTCAAGTGAATATTTCACATGTATACAGACGTCTTCATACATAAGAAATGAAGACCCAAAAGAGAGATAGATTTGCTTGTATACTATTTTAACAAAGAATGATAAATTGTGACAAAGTAACAAGAAAAGAGAATTTAAGATATGGATAGGAAATTGTGGGAAAATTCCTAGAAAATATGAGGAGAGAAACTATTGTGAGATAAGAGTTATTTTGGGGGCTGGCACTGTGGCATAGTGGGTGGGGCTGCCACCTACAGTGCCAGCATCCCATATGGGCGCCGGTTCAAGTCCTGGCTGCTCCATTTCCAATCCAGCTCTCTGCTGTGGCCTGGGAGAGCAGTAGAAGATGGCCCAAGTCCTTGGGCACCTGTACTTGAGTGGGAGACCCAGAGGAAGCTCCTGGCTCCTGGCTTCGGATCAGAGCAGCTCCAGGCATTGCGGCCAATTGGGGAGTGAGCCAGTGGATGGAAAACCTCTCTCTTTCTCTGCCTCTCCTTCTCTCTCTGTTTAACTCTTTCAAATAAATAAATAAATATTTTATTAAAAAAGAGTTATTTTCTAAGTTTTGTACGGATTCATCTCAGCATTGTCTCTGTGCTTCTAGTGATAAGAATGCTCTCCTCTTCTTGGTACCGAGAGGGCACCTTTCTCATGGGAAATTTATGCCCTGCTTTTAGATAGAAAAGGGGAGGTCAGAGAGTCCTTCCTGCATCTGCTTTTCCTCAATTGCTTTCAGCTCAATATCATACACCACAGCAGTATAATTTGGGGGTGTCATGCCTTTTTTTTTATTATGTGCAGTTAAGGCACTATTAGGTTGCTTCAGTATTTACTATTATATTTTTCTTATTTATTTATTAATTTTTATTTAGTAAATACAAATTTCCAAAGTACAGTTTATGGATTACAATGGCTCCCCCCCCCCCATAATTTCTCTCCCATCTCCCTACTCCATCTCCCATTCCATTCACACCAAGATTCATTTTCAATTATCTTTATATACAGAAGATTGATTTAGTATCTATTAAGTAAAAATTTCATCAGTTTGCACCTACACAGAAACACAAAGTGTAAAATACTGTTTCAGTACTAGTTATAGCATTACTTCACATTGGACAACACATTAAGGACAGATCCCACATGAGAAGTAAGTACACAGTGACTCCTGTTGTTGACTTAACAATTTGACACTCCTGTTTATGGCGTCAGTAATCTCCCTAGGCACTAGTCATGAGTTGCTGAGGCTATGGAAGCCTTTAGGGTTCGCCGACTTTGCTCTTATTCAGACAGGGTCATAGTCAAAGTGGAAGTTCTCTCCTCCCTTCAGAGAAAGGTACCTCCTTCTTTGATGGCCCCGTTCTTTCCACTGGGATCTCACTCGCAGAGATCTTTCTTTTAGGTCTTCTTCTTTTATTTTTTTCAGAGTGTCTTGGCTTTCCATGCCTAAAATACTCTCATGGGCTTTTCAGCTGGATCCGAATGCCTTTAGGGCTGATTCTGAGGCCAAAGTGCTATTTAGGACATCTGCCATTCTATGAGACTGCTGTGTATCCTGCTTCCCATGATGGATGGACACTATGAGAAACAGTGACTTGATCAGCTCTTGTCCTGACTGTTGATGTACAGTGTAATACTTTATCCATTTTAGTATTTTTTTTTTGTTCTAGTACTATTGGTTGAACTCTGTAATTAACACACAATTATTCTTAGGTGTTTAAATTTTAACTGAAAAGTGATCCCTGTTAAATGTAAGAGTGGGAATAAGAGAGGGAGGAGATGTACAATTTGGGACATGCTCAATCAGACTTGCTCCAAATAGTGGAGTTAGAAACGTGCCAGGGGATTCCAATACAATCCCATCAAAGTGGCATGTACCAATGCCATCTCACTAGTCCAAGTGATCAATTTCAGTTCACAATTGATCACACTGATAGGTCTAAGAGTCAAAGGGATGACACAAACAAGACTAGTGTCTGCTAATACTAACTGATAGAATCAAAATGGGGTGTCATGTCTTTATCACCATCATTTGTTCACATCTTTGTACTTTCCTTGAAGGTAAAAATTCTCCTTTGATTTTCACTTGGGCTGTTTCCCTAAAGCCTTGATATATGGTAGTCTCCTCTCTATACCTCAGTGCCTGATCTGAATCCCATTGATTTCTGGCTCTGAGTTCCCAGGTCTCCCTGCTATATTTCTTGTGCCCTAAACTTTTAGTTTGTATCATTAAGCAACTTGACTTCCTCACTCCGCCTGCTTATTACAGCAGGTGGTTGAATGCCCTCAGTTCCATCAGTCCCTAACTTCTACTATTCCTTAATATTTTCCTCAGGAGATAAATTTCTTCTGTATTTTGGAGGTTAAGAATCAGACAGGTTCTGAGTTCAAATTTGGTCTTAGCCAGTTAACTTCTCTAACTATCATATTAGTTGTGCTGCTGTTCTTAGAAGATAAGGGGAGCCGGTGCCATGGCACACTAGGTTAATCCTCTGCCTGCGGGCCCCCACATCCCATATGGGTGCTGGTTCTAGAACCGGTTGCTCCTCTTCCAGTCCAGCTCTCTGCTGTGGCCTGGGAGGGCAGTGGAGGATGCTTGGGGGAGACCAAGAAGAAACACCTGGCTCCTGGCTTTGGATCGGTGCAGCTCCATCTGTCGAGGCTATTTGGGGAGTGAACCAATGGAAGGAAGACCTTTCTCTCTGTCTCTCTCTCACTGTCTGTAACTCTACCTGTCAAATAAATAAATAAAATCTTTTTTAAAAAAAGAAATTAGAAGATAGATTTTGGGGCCAGTGCTGTGGCGCAGCAGGTTAATGCGCTGGCCTGAAGCACCGGCATCCCATATGGGTACTGGTTTGAGTCCCGGCTACTCCTTTTCCGATCCAGCTCACTGCCCTCTCTCTCTCTCTCTCTCTCTCTCCCTCTGCCTCTCCTCTGTGTAACTCTGACTTTGAAATAAATAAATAAATTAATTAATTAATCAATTAAAAAAATAGGTGTTAAGTGCTCAGCACAGTGACTGGCACATAGTGAGCACCAGGCACATTTGAAACTATCTTTGTCTCCTTCTCCCTAGTAGTGCTAGTCATACTAGTAATATTTGGGGACAAAGAGGGCCTTGCAACATTTCTCAAATGGGTTTATAAAGACATGTCTATGCTCTTTGAAACACCCAGCAACCCTCCTCAAGATTAAGTCCTAGAACTTTAAACTACACATTTCATGTAATGAATTAACTTATTCTGTCTGTATCTAGAACAGAAAGCACCTTCCATGGGAGAATTGAGAAAACAGTCATTCAAATCATTTTCTATGAGGCTTAATTCTCTCAAGGAACCTTGGTTGGGAAAAGCTGACAAAGAATAGATTTCCATAATTCACGAAGTTGATTTTGTGTTTGAAAGCT
This sequence comes from Sylvilagus floridanus, assembly GCA_949820135.1. Taxonomy (NCBI): domain Eukaryota; kingdom Metazoa; phylum Chordata; class Mammalia; order Lagomorpha; family Leporidae; genus Sylvilagus; species Sylvilagus floridanus. The sequence continues at coordinate 49,568,802 of OX463245.1, forward strand.
ATTTGATTTAGAAGAATGAATGTGACTCAAAGGGGAACAAAGCTAATACATGAATTCCAAATACAGAGTACTTGTAAGGTGTTCTGAAGAGTCCATCTCCAAAAGGAGTGTTTCTGTTGTTTATGGTTATCCTCCACGGGCCTGGTCCTGAAACCTATTTTCTAACTAATAATTTCCATTTTTCCATTATTGAGCCTGAGTGCTGACCACAGGCTTTTCTTGCAGGTGGTGCTAAATAAGAATGTTGATGCATTTATTTTGAAAGCCGTTGGGGAATGTTGTCCAGCCACACTTCCGCTACACTCCTCTTATTAAAAAATGAAAATACCTTTTTGGTTGACACTTAAAAAAAGAAGACAAGGAAAGGGCATGTCTGCAATAATACAATAATACTGCAACATCAAGACTTCCTTCTCATTTACCTCTCCATGACAAGCAAAGTACTGGTTGGAGATGTAGGGGAATTTCCCAAATTCATTAGAATTATGAAGACACAAACTCTGAAGTATTATAGGTATTTCTGGTGTTTGAATCAAAGCTACTGCTCAGACTGGGGAGACAAGGTGGCTGGGACACTCTCTCTTTGACCACATCTGGACTATAAACAGAATCCAAACGATGGAATCAAGAAAAAGGTCAATTTTCTCCAAACAGATCATGTGGTTAGGGGAGGAAGAGAACTGACTAGAACTCTGAAGGGGCTTCTTTGCTAGAGGACATTCGTGTTTGGAAATGAAAAGTTGTTCCCAGGCATCTTCCAGGTTTTTGAAATGTCCTGTGATTGTTTTATCATGGACTTGCTTTGATTCAAGGCAGGTATAAGAAGGGTATAAGAAGAGTCAATATTAAGGGGATCTAATAGTAGGAAAATACAGCATGAACACATCTTCAGTAAGCCCCATGTTCTGACCACATCCCCATCACAAGGTAGACTAATTTAACATTGTGATTCTGACATACTGAAATTTTAACAACAGCCAAAAATTGGCAGTCATTCCCCTTGCTGCAATCTCGCATTTAGTCTTTTCCGATGAGCATTAATATTTAAGCTATTTAGCTAAATGAAAAAAATTATTGTCTATGAAAGGTTAAGCAATTTATACACTTGTATTAAAGGGATATTTTCCTTTTCCTGTAGAGATTTACATTTACTTTAAAGATTAAACGTAAAATAAGCCATGAGAAGAAAAAGAAAAAGTGGAATCATAGATCAGAAGAATTCCACTTGCAACACATCTTCTTCTAATGAGCCTGCAATTAGACAGAGATTGTCAACATTGACTTTGCCAAAGCCCAGACAATTGTTTTTACCAGATTTGGCGGAGTTAAGAGATAGAAAAGGAGGAAATTCTATGTTAGGAACCTAACTGTTTCTGCATGTTGATGAGCAAACTCAAGAAGATTTGTAGTCCGCTAAGCATCCAGGTGAGCTCATCTGTGGAGAATCCCGGGCTGTCCTCTTGCTGTGTATTCAAATAGCTCAACTCATTGAAACAGAGTTGATGAGGCAATTTTTAACATTCCTGGTAAATTTCTGAAACAGGCTGTAAAAGAAAGCATCTTCTAACTCCTTTCAATTGTTTATTGCTGTGTATCATATATCCAACTGCTTCTCCACCTGCCTCACTCCCATCTACATAACAGCAACTTCATAGGCTGGGAAAAACAACAACAAATAACATGCAGATATTATGGGATACTTTGTGATCCATCAGCATGAAAACAGCTTTTTGACAATATCTGGAAATGGGGAACTCAGTGCCTACAATAAATACAGTTGTTCTCCTGTTACCTAAGGGCAGAGTTAAGAAGGGAAGGGTAGTGTACCACCACAGGATGCAAAAACTCGGGGAGCAACAATACTGATGGTTTCAATCAAAGTCAGTAGTGCTGGACTTGGTGCTTAAACATCACTTGACCTTGCCTTGCACAGGTTGCATGAGCTGTTTTGTGCATCCCAACCTGAGTTCATGATCAGAGGGATGCCCGGGTGGTTGCTTAGGTTTAAAAATACTTGAGTAGTTACTTCCTCTTAGATTATATACATCCTAGTTAGAACTGATCAACTATCAGCCTCATCCTGAGGGTATGGCTAGAAATTGAACCTCCCAGTGATTCTTGAAAACTGCACTGGTAGCTTTTTGGGGCTACTAATGAGAATCATAAAGTAACACTAAAGAAAGATCTGAACATGCCAGTGACTGCCTTTGTTCTCATGGAATTGAATTTAAGACTTATGAACCGAGTTCAAAGCTGCCTTAGCATGTGGCTTTGCCTAAAATTTGACTGTGGTGTCTACTTAAATAAAAGTGGTTTTAAGAGTGTGATGAAATTGTTTCGTTATCGAAATACTAATTTAGATATGACAATTGCCTAAGAGGTGACCCCACCAGGGAGACATATCTTGCACATATGAACACATGCCCAACAAAAGCCCCTTTCTTGTGTGTGTGTGTGTGTGTGTGCATGGGTGCACATACATGTCATGATTTGACAAGCCCTTCTGTGAGTGTCAATATTGGAATGTTTCCACCCAGGGGATTGCCTGTGGATGCATTAGAACACATTTTAAATTATTATTGGTTGGGCACACAAGTTCTCCTTTTCAAATATCATCGAATGCTTGACAAGATTTGGAAGCTTCCAGAAAAATATCCAAGGCTTAGTGGCTCTGATCATGAGCTAGTAGGTAATTTTCTTGAACAGAGCATCCAAGGCACACAAGGCAAAGGGAAGAATGTGGAGCGTGGTCCACTCCTGACCAGTCTAGAGAAGCAGCCTTTTATGTAGACCATTGAAATGAACCCCTTCAAGTGAAATGGCTTCTTCCTTTCCTCCCAGTTAGCCTCAGCTCTGGGGAACCAAGCAGTCCTGAGGCACTGTTGTCACTGTGGATAAACACACGATGCTATCTGAACCACAGGGCCTCCCTGCAGCCATGCAAATCGAAAAGTTAATGCACTTTGGGCCAAAACAAAGCCGTAGGTTTTGAAAGCTCAGCATGGCGATAAAATGTACAGCAAATCTGCCATTTGTGGGGGGCATCTGAGGGAGAACGCATTAGGCCTTGAACTTGCTTGTACAGGAGGTAAGCATGAAGAACTGTCAATATAATACTAATTGTGGGGGATATTTTTTCTTTCAAGCAGCTTTTTCAATTAGCACAATCGCTAAAATGCATGGTTAAGACGGCAGTATTTACCTGTTCCTTCGTCTCATTGTAAATGTGGAGGCTCTGAAATGTAGTATGTGGGAAGGAAAAAGAATGCAGAGAGAGATGGAAAAAACCCAAGACAGAGATGAGAAGTACCATGTTGGAGCTCGCAGCCTCTGGCTCAGCAAGGCTTTCCAGGTCATTCATCTTCCCTTTGATTTGTCTGCTTTCACTTCAAATAGGTTCACAGGTTTTTAGCTGAAACCAATTAAGGAGAGCCAATTGGCAGGGTTAGCACTTGTGGTGTTTATGGTGCGCATTGTATTGATTTATGCTGTTTGGTAGCTACAGTGAAAGGCAAACTTTATGAAGAGGAAGGGAAACCTCATACTGGGGCAGGCATTACAGTGCATACAATTATTTTGAAGACAGTAATGAACAACTTTATAAAGAAAACTGATGACTCCACAAGATCAGGCAATAAGGAAGCTTTTTTTTTTTTTTTTGAAGGATGAACCAACAGCTATGGTTTAATGACAAGTAATTACACAAGATGCTGAGTATCAGTTGACAATGCAGAGTCCCTTGACTTGAAGTTACAGAAAAGAATGCAGAAAAAGGAAAAGGGACTATGTTTTCTGGTTATATGGCAGCTCCTTTAGGGTTAGCCTGCTGGGCAAAGAACTAATTTGGCAGGCCCAAGGAAATGAGTTCCAGCAGAATGTTCTATGATGTTATTGATTGGTGAGATAGAGGTGGCTTCTTTTTTCCTTTTTAGATAGTGCAATATTGAAAATAGTTGACTGATTAGCAGATAATGGTTCAAACAATTGGGTCCCTGCCACACCCATGTGGGAGACCTATATGGAGTTCCTGTTGGCTGCCTTTGGCTTGTCCTAGCCCTGGCTGTTGCAGGCATTTGGAGAGTCAACCAGTGGATGGAAGATTTCTCTGGCTCGCTTGCTCTTGCTCTCTCTTTGCTTTTTCAGATACATAAACCTTTCTTTTTAAGATTGATTTATTTATTTGAGTTACACACAGAGAGAAGGAGAGGCAGAGAGAGAGAGAGAGAAAGAGAGAGAGGTCTTCTATCTGATGGTTCACTCCCCAATTGGCCACAATGGCCACAGCTGTGCTGATCCGAAGCCAGGAGCCAGGAGCTTCTTCAGGTCTCCCATGCCGCTGCAGGGGCCCAAGGACTTGGGTCATCTTCTACTGCTTTTCCAGGCCATAGCAGAGAGCTGGATTGGAAGTGGAGCAGCTGGGACATGAACTGGGGCCCATATGGGATGCCGGCACTGCAGGCAGTGGCTTTACCCACTACACCACAGTGCTGGCCCCTCAAATACGTAAAGCTTTATAAAAACATTGAGTGAGGTATTCTGGAAAATGAGAAGTCTTGGGGGAAACACCCACAAGATGAAGGTGGTGAACACAACCATTGACTAACTTCTATGATTTTTTTCTCCTGCCTTCAAACTGTACAGGGCATAGAATGCTCGCTGTGGTACCCTTGGTCTTAAGTAGTTATTGAGGCTTTATATGTTTAATCACACAAAATCATGCAAACAGGCAGAGTAATGTACTCATGTTTGTGAACGTAAGTCTACTTGGCTGTATCTTGAGGTGTGAGGGTGGGGAATGCCCAAAGCCTTTTTGTTTGTAGCCCCCTAAGGCACAGGCTTACAAAATGCAGGAGGGGTAACAAAAAACAAAACAGACAAACAAAAAACCCTCTTTTGATAAATCTCATAGATTCATGGAGGCAAAAAGCTTTGATTGTTGAAGACAAAATTACAAAAGCAAGTAAATGATCAGGTTTGGAAATTACTCATGCTTTATTGTCATGCAAGACTTTTTAAAATTTTTTACTCATGCTATACAAGTTTCATATATTTCTTTTTTTTTTTTTTAACAGGCAGAGTGGACAGTGAGAGAGAGAGACAGAGAGAAAGGTCTTCCTTTGCCGTTGGTTCACCCTCCAATGGCTGCCGCGGTCGGCGCGCTGCGGCCGGCGCACCGCGCTCATCCGATGGCAGGAGCCAGGCACTAGGTGCTTTTTCCTGGTCTCCCATGGGGTGCAGGGCCCAAGCACTTGGGCCATCCTCCACTGCACTCCTGGGCCACAGCAGAGGGCTGGCCTGGAAGAGGGGCAACCGGGACAGAATCCGGCGCCCCGACCGGGACTAGAACCCGGTATGCCGGCGCCGCAAGGCGGAGGATTAGCCTGTTGAGCCACGGCGCCGGCTCATATATTTCATATATACAGATTTAGTAACATAGTGACACTTCCCCCACCCCCCTCCCACCCACGTTCCAACCCTTCCTCCCCCTCCCTCTTGCATTCCCACTTTTAATTTTTACGAAGATCTGTTTTCAGTATACTTAATGATCATAGAGTTAACCCTACTTTAAGTAAAAGAGCTCAACAAATAGTATGAAGAGAGAGAGAGAAAAAAAAACACCATTCTTCAATGGAAGAGACAAGGGCTATAAACAATCATTGAATCTCAAAATGTCTATTGGGCTCCAATACATCTGTGCAAAGCTTTTATGACTTGGTGTTAAACTTCATAAAGACAGGTGAGTCAGGTGCAGCCTTGAATATTTGCAGCAATAATAATAATTATTATGATGGTGTTAATAGCATTGCCTTGCTTTTGTTTAAGAACAAGTTTCTAAATTTTTTTTTTATTTTTTAAATGCCATAACATGCACTGACTCTTTGGTTATCAAGGCAGTCCTATGAGGATGTAAGGTTAGGCAACATTAACCTCATCCGAAAGATGAAGGAATAACCTCAGGAAGATTAAGTGATTTGTTGTGGAAACTTATCAGGGGAAGTAGAAAAGAATTAATAATTGGAGACTTATGGTTCAGAAGACCCTGGACGTCTATGTGTTGGGGTTCAAAACTCAGGTATCAATATCACTTTTGATAGATGAGGAAACTGATCACAAACAAATAAAATAGATTTCTCCTAGGTCAGTAACAAGCGGGAGAGGGCCTGGGATTTGAACTCAGGTATCAAGGATACCTGTATCTGGATACTCAGACTTTCCCATTCCCTCAACCATCTTGGCTACTGTGTTAAAGAGGAAGTTCCTTTGTCTACCATGTAAGGATCTTAGACGTCATCACTCCATTTTTTTTAAAATGATTTAGTACTTGAACATAAGCAATGCAATATTTCCATATATCACGTATCTTTTTTTAAAGATTTATTTATTTATTTGAATGTCAAAGTTAAACACAGAGAAAAGGAGAGGCAGAGAGAGGGAGAGAGAGAGAGACATCTTCCATCCACTGGTTCACTCACCAGTTGGCTGCAACAGCTGAAGCTGCACCGATCCAAAGCCAGGAGCCAGGAGCTTCCTCCAGGTCTCTTCTACGCGGGTGCAGGGGCCCAAGACCTGGGCCATCTTCTACTGCTTTTCCAGGCCATAGCAGAGAGCTGGATTGGAAGTGGAGCAGCTGGGACATGAACTGGGGCCCATATGGGATGCCGGCACTGCAGGCGGAGGCTGTACCTGCTATGCCACAGCGCTGTACCCATCATCACTCCATATGAAAAATCAACAACTCTTCTAAGATCCATCGAAGTGAGATCACAGGGAAACCTCCTTCCATAACTGGAGAGGAAGATGAACATGGAGACACATAACTCACAAGAACAGCGATCTCTGTGGAAACAAGTCCTGTGTAGTAAATCCTGCACCGCAATTGAGGAAGTGCTGAGGCTGCAGTGTGGGCCAGTCTGAGAAACAAAAGTCCAGGGGGATCCAGCCGTGGGGAGTGTTATCCCCAGGATATCTGCCAGGCTCTCAAGTGAAAATCACAGAGAAAAGATCCCCTGGGGTTCCTGGAGGAGGAGGGGAAGTAGCCATGTTAAATACTCAGCGTACCACTCTCTCCTGACAAGAGCTGCCCTTCAGAGAAAATATTTCAGTAGATCCTAACCTAACTGGGGAAAGCCCATTTTAACCTTCCACATGGATGAACAGGCAGAACACAGAGGAGTTTTAAGGCAGCTTCATAGTACTAAATGCTGGATACACCTCCTTTTTCATTCATCCTACCCACAGAATGCAAACACAAGAATGGACCCTGATGTAAATCATGGGCTTTGGATGACTAGAATGACCCCATGTAGGGTCATCAGTTGTAGCAAATGTATCACTCCCTTGGCAGAAGACATTGTGCATATGTAGGGGAAGAGGGTATATGAGAACTCCCTGTACTTCCCGCTACATTTTTCTGTGAACTTAAAACTGCTTTAAAAATTAAGTTTATTTGAATTTTAAAAAGGATACGTCACAAAAGCCTCAGGATTCACTCAGGTCAAGCTGAATGAAGACTTCTGATCAGTTTATTTTTAAAAAATATTTATATATTTTTGTTTGAAAGTCAGGGGGAGAGAGAGAGAGAGAGAATGAGAGAGAGAGAGAGACTCTTCCATCAGTTGGTTCACTCCCCAGATGGCTGCAATGGCTAGGGCTGGTCAGACTCAAACCAGGAGCCAGGAGCTTCATCTGGGTCTCCCACGTAAGTGGTAGGGGCCCCAAAACTTGGCCATCTTCCTTTGATTTTCACAGGCCATTAGCAAGTAGCTGGATTGGAAATGGAACAACCAGGAATCCATCCATCCACTGCCCATGTGGGATCCTGGTGTTGAAGGCATTGACTTTACCTAGTATGTCACAATGCAGGCCCCACAGTGGTCAGTTTATAGTTCTGTTTTTAGCTCCCTTTCAGTTCACATGTGCTATTTTTTGATACCCATTCTTTATCTTACTTAACGTATGGAGGTCATAGACTTTTTGGCCCCCAAGAAATATGGAAATTTTCTTTGTTGTGGAACATGGAAATAAGAGACCATATAATTTATTGTCCATGTAAGAGAAGTTTTAATGCAAAGGAAGACACTATGAATCATTATATTAGGAAAACAGGCACACGCTAGACTATGCAGTGCAAAACAGAAGAGTGGTCACTCTACTTATGGTATCAAGGGGTTTAAGAAGAACTGAGCCTGTGTGTGTGTGTGTGTGTGTGTGTGTGTGTGTGTAGTGGAGTAAATCCAGGCAACTCTAAATAATCTCCCGTGAAGCCATGAGTTCCTCAGGGGCAATGTTTGTTTTGTTCTTCTGTGTATCTGCGTTACATCTGCTGGCCTTCCAGCACTTAGCTACTTAGCCAGTATTCATTGAATGAATGAATGGGCTGAGAGAGAGGCATGGATGTGAATTCATAGAGTTATGTCATACTTGAACTTTTTTTGCTAAAATCTTTGCTTCCTGATATTGTTCACAGCTACTTTTCTCTTTGTTTCTTCCATATCAATTCCTTGTATTTGGATTTCTGATTCCGTCTATGAGCTCCCTCCCAGTGACATCATTCCTTTTGGACATGAAAGAGTCTAGCTATTTATCTCTCATGTTCGTATTTTTTCATGTGCTTTTTTTTGTAAGGCAACACTTACTCAGTAATTGTAGCAAATTTGTGTCTTGGGATCAGGAGGTTGAGTTAATGATGATAGCTTGGTGAAGTTTAGCAGAGAAAAACTTTTGCAAAATGGTGTATTCTGAGGCAAAGACAAAAGCAGCCCTATCCAATAAGCAAGAATGGCAGAGGAGGAAGCCTGTCACAATTTAGAGATTACTGTGGTCATCATATCTTCTATGCATATCACAAGGAAAAAATAAGAGGTAGAGTTGATTTAGGAACCTAGTACAAGGTTGATAGAAGAAAAAAATATTACAATATTTTGATAACACATTTTTTTTAAACTAACCAATCAAACAAATGACATAGAGCAGATTTTTATTATAAGGGCTTGATACAGATCATTTTAAGCCTGGATAAGGCTAAGTATTGGCACGATGTGATATGAGTAATGGAGAATTTGAATTATAAGCTAGCAAACCTAAGTTCTATCCTGACTTGGAGGAGTGCCTGTGTCATTGAACCTCCAAGGGTCTAATTTTCTTCATCTGAGATATCAGGGAATTAGGACCCCATACTCTTAATCTTCTTAGATGATTTGTTGAAGGTACTTAGGCTAGAGCACCCTGGAAGCAGAAGATGCCTGAGTCCTAGGAATTACTGCTTCTCAGGGCATGTGCAACTCCATTCTCACAGAATAGCACCCCATGACCTTCTGTGTCCTGTTCATTTAGTTACTGAAGTGACTAGCTAGTAACATTTAGACACCAGGCTCAGAATTCCCCAGTATGGAGAAATTTAGGCCAACCCCATAATTCCACAAGAGAGAAGCTGATGCTCATGGAGAGGCATATCCAAATTCACAAAGCCATGTTATATCAGAATTTTTACTAATATATCTCCTAATATTGCTTAAGTCTTGTAACATTTCATTCATTTATTCACGCATTCAATATTCTCTGAGTATCTACTATCAAGTGAATACCCTTTTTTACCTGTTAGGACTCAAAAAGATATGGAAGTTATGACTCCTGTTTAGCAAAAGGGTCTTTATATCTTGATAAAATCTCATTGTTGGCATTGGTTTTGTAGTTTTTTCTTTCAATAGCTGCCTGCCTTCGCATCATCACTGAAAAATGTTTTATACTGCTTCCGTGGGCTGAAACAATCAGATGACCACATATGTGTGAAAGGTAGATGAAGAAGTGCAGTTAGCTCTGTGCTCAGACAGAAGATAACAGTAAGTTTTTGTGAAATTCCTGCAGTCTTTGCCACACTGCTTTGTGTACCAGTACTTGAAGTGTATCCTCAAACCTCACTTTTTATTAAACCATTCTGTACATTCCTATTCCTACTTAGATCAAGTTTATTTAGTTTGGTTCATTGGTATTTGGAGTTAGATCAAGTATAATGTTAAATGTCTGTGGTCACCTGACTAGAAAGGCAATTTACTTGCTCTTTTCCAGATGCCTTTAAAATTCTGCAAATAGGGGCCAGCATGGTGGCGTGGTGGGTTCAAGTCCTGGCTGCTCTACTTCCAGTCCAACTTCCTGCTAATGTGCATGGGAAAGCAATGAAGAAGGCCTGAGCACTTGGGCCCCTGTACCTACATGGGAGACCTGGAAGAAGCTCCTGGCTCTTGGCTTTGTCCTGGCTCTGGGTATTGTGGCCATCTGGGGAGTGAACCAGCAGATGCAAGACCTCTCTCTCTGTCTCTCCTCCTCTTTTCTCTGTAACTCTGCCTTTCAAGTAAATAAAAATAAAAATTTTTAAAAATAATGCAAATAAAAATTTAATATTGCTGTTTAATAATAGAAAACAGATTTGAACTGTGAAGTTTTGTTTCTACATCTCATTTGATTTGGTTTTCAATACATCTATAAAATCTTAAGATATTTACATATACTCTTTATTAAAGCAAGCAAACAGAAATAATAGAAACAACAATAAAATAGACATCCATTACCTTAGAGAAAGTTCTGAGGGGTTAAAGGAAGAGAGAGAGTTAATCAAGCATATTTTTAAAATTTGAGTAAGAGATAACAGTGGAAATAACTTCTATTTCATGTGAGAAATACATTTGTATAATTATGAAAATATTGTCTTACCTATCATTAACAAGTCAATAGTAGAAAATCCTTCAACCTACCAATAATCTTTTATATCAACTTATGGTTAGCCATTACATTGAAAATGCAAAAATTTGATAATGACATAGAGTTGAGCAGTGGATGAGATTACTAAACCTCTTCAAAGAGACACAAAGGAAATCCTGAAGGGGATCACTCAAAGATAATTTTTATTAATTGATTTAAGAATATTTATTTGAAGGGCAGAGTGACACACACACATACACAGAGAAAAAGGGAGGGAGGAACTGAGCGAAAGAGACCTTTATTCACTGGTTCACTCCCCAGATGGCCAAAACAACCAAGATGGGGCCAAGTTGAAGGCAGGAGCCAGGAATTCCATCTGGTTCTCTCATGTGGGTGGCAGGACTCAAGCATTTGAGCCATCATCTGCTCCAATTGGCACTTCGATATGGGCTGTGTGCGCCCCAAGTAGTGGCTTAACCTGCTGTGCCACAATGCTCTACCTGATAATTGTAATCCAAGACTCCCCATCCAACAGTAAGTACTATTTCTCTGGATTTTCACACGGCTAACTCTTGTACTTTATTTCTGTTCAACATCTCTTTTTCAGCAAGGCCTTCTCTAGCTACCCTATCAAATATAGCTTCTCCTTTCCTAGCTTTATTTTTATAGCTTGTTTGACTATTTCACATAATATTAAATCATATTATATTATTACTATTTGTTTATTGGCATCTCTACACACCAACAGAACATAAGCTCAAGGAAGGCAGAAACTTGATCTGCCTTGTTCAACACTGCATTCCTAATACCTTGAACAAAGAGCACCTGAATTATTCTGAGTGCCCAATACATTTTGTCTGAATAAATGACTTGCTTGTTTCAAATAGAAACCAGGTTGCTCAGTGGTCACATGACTAGAGTGTGGGTCTTTGGCTATGCAAGTGCCATTTTGGGTGATTGCATCCTTCAAGTCATCATCGGCCTGTGCCAGTTAGCTTCAACTGATGAAATAACTGTCCACAATTTAGTGGCTTAGAACAACAATTATTTATTTAGCTTATGATTTTGTGGGTCTGCAGTTTGGGCTGGGTTTTCAGCTGGGTGGTTCTTTTGGTCTTGGCTGAGCTTACTCAAGCATCTGTGGTCATGTTTGAATTAGCCAGAGGGCTCTGCCATGGGGATTGGCTGCCTGTCACCTGTGTTCACGGGGGTGACTGAGCCATTGGTCTCTCATCATCTAGCAGGCCAGACCAGACTATTTACATGGCAGATTCCCAGGGTTTCAAGAGTATGAGCAAAAGGTGGCAAGCCTTCTGAGCCACATGTTCAAAACCTATGTTGCAATCTATTGGTGAATGTATGTTACAATGGCAGCCCAGAGTCAAGGGAAGTACAGATAAACTTCACCTCCAAAAGGATGGCATGGCCAAGACTGACTTCAAGAACATGGATCTAGACAAGGGAATAGTTTGTGGCCAGCTTTGGAATCTATCACCACGCCTTTGTTGCTTAGCATAGAGGACCTCCTGATCCTGGACAAGCACCTTTTCCTAAACACCATCAAGTCAAGACAACCAGCTACAGAAAGTTCAAATGCATATCTAGCAGCAACATCCTCATCTGCATAAAAAGCCTCTCCTGTGAGGGAGGACTGATTGTCCCCACCCAACAGCCATCACCTTTTCTTTCTCCCCCACAGTATTAATTACGGTCTACTGTGCATGCATTCTGCTCAGTCTACCTTACCTCTCAATAAAAAGAGATGCTGTTTCAAAATAAATAGTCTGATGCACTGTAAAGAAGCTGCAGATACTTAGAAACAATATTTTCTAAATATTTATAAGCTATATTTCAAAATCTGCTACATTCAGTGAATTATGTAAATAAATATCAGACCTGCAAGTCGGCATCCCACTGCTCCAGAGCAGCAGGACCAATTACTCATCTGTAAACAGACAAGTCATCATTTAAAACTCTGTCCTCTGTCTTACAGCTCTGTCTTTGGATTTTATCCAGCTAAACAAACCTAAAGTGTGAAACTTGTTTTTTTCCTACTGGAAGAAAAAAGAAGAGTGTCTTTATTATGCAGGGGAATGACCGTGTTTGTTTTATTTATTTATTAATTGCTAGAAGACAGTGGGGGAAATCAACCAGTGACACTGATCCAAGACTCAATTGGAACAGGGTAGAAGGACATGGCAAAGGAACAGGAGATGGGAAAAGGAGAGAAGAACCAGAGAGCCTTTTTGCAGAGTCTGAACTTCACTTCCTTGAAAAGCTCCAGGCGTGCAGAGTTGCAGTCTAAAAGGACAGGTCAGCCAGATGGGAGTGTTTAGGCCACACTTTTGGAACAATGTTCTGCAGGATGTGAGGATGAGAGGGAAGCGGGAAGCAGGAAACCCCCCACCCCAAGCTATTCATATAGTGAAGCCTCATAGAACATTCACATGCTTTGTTCTCTCTTTGCCTGACCACGTTCATCTCCCTAGAGACTGGATCCAGCTCTAGACAGAAAGGTGAGAAGTCTGCCCTGAAGGTCTGAGTGTACTGAACTTCATAGATGGAGTTTAACCACCAGGCTACAAAGGTTTTGCATGAGGGATTTCTTTACTGCAGTGTGGATTTGGAGATCTTTAATGGACTCTTTAAGGATAGATACAGCAATCGAGAAAAAGTGCCTCTGGTAAGATGAGTGCAATTGAAAAGCTAGAAATGGGGTCTGTGGCATAGTAGTTAAAGCCATAGTCTGGGGAGCCAGCATCCCATATAGGAGCTGGTTTGAGTCCCAGCTGTTCCAATTCCCATTCAGCTCCCTGCTAATGGCCTCGAAAAGCAAGGGAGATGGCCCAGGTCCTTGAGTCCCTGCACCCACACAGGAGACCTAGATGAAGCTCCTGCTTCCTGGGTTTCAATTGGCTCAGTTCTGACCATGGTGGCTATTTACAGAGTGAACCAGTGGATGGAAGACCCCTCTCTCACCCTTTCTATGTAACTCTGCTTTTCAAATAAATAAATAAGTCTTTAAAAAAAAGAAAATCTAGACATGTATGTAGGGTATTTGGAGACCTTGATGGGGTGGGACTGAGTGCAGAGAAAAAGATGGTTTGAATGCAGAAGGATTTATCTTGGGCAGAGGTGAGGTGCGGGAAGGTAGGGAAAGGGTAGGGATCTTGGGATTAATTCTAGTGGCAATGGGAAACCATTGAGGATTTTAAACTCATATTTAAAGAAGAATGTGTGAGAGATGTGGACAGTTGTATGGCATCTTCTTGAAAAATTTTGAGTCCATGTACCTGGCTCCCCTTTCTTAGTGATGAATTTTAGCAAAGGAAGATGGAACAAAACCTGGCCTACTGCAACCCAACAGAGTGATGGGGAGTTTCTGTGCCAATGGTCAATGCCAACTGACAAAAGAAGGGGACTGAGTTATAGTAATCACAGCTACTTCTGCAAATTAGATTTATCTGTGATTTTATCTTTCCTTTCACTTTCTTGTGATTTAAATTGTTTTTCTGTGACAAACGATTGTGATTCTCATAACATGGAGAGTTATTGAAAAGTTGGTTATAACTTTCAAATTTGTGAAGCAAATTCAAGGGAGCTTTTAAATCTTTTTGCTGAAAAGAAAATATTACCTTTCATTTAGAAATGGTGTCTGCATTGGAAACAGTGGAAATACTTAAGTTGAATTACTAAGAGCAAAAAATACAGAAAAAAAAAAAATCAGCAGGGTTTGTACCAGGCAGCTATCTGCTTCAGAAAACTTGGGAAAAGGAGAACTAGTACACATATTCAGAAAAGCGTTCATCTGAAGAAACAGAATACATATGAGAGAAGAGACTGGTGTGAGGGTTCATTAGTTCAGAAAGCTTGTTTGTTCATTTATGTATTTGTTTGAAGAACTTGTCTGTAGAGAAGTACAGTGCAATACCTGTGGCAATTGCCAAGGGAAGTAAAAAGATTAGAAAGATTATTTCAAATTTCCAAGCACTCTGAGCTTCCACAAAGATCATTCTCCGCAGTAATGGACAAAAATATTTACAATTAACACTTACTCATACCGAACACAGTCTATATGACTAATCTGATTGTGTGTGTGTGTGTGAGAGAGAGAGAGAATGAGAGAGCAGTATGGTGTTAATTTTTTGAAGTATTTTGAGATCATTTTTGATGAAGATGGGAGAAAATATATGATATTGATGCTTTTTTATAGAGAGCTATCATTAGTAACTTAAAATATCAATATTTTCTTGGTTTATTAAATCTTTGCAAAACTTAAAATTTCTTTACCAAAATTAGTAATAAATTATTATAGAAAAGATCAAGGATACTTATTACTACTGGTAATTATTGAGGAGCCAGTCACTAGTAAGGATTAGGGGTCTTTTAATAAGTCTCAGCATCTTGAATCACTGTGTCCCCCCCACAGAGATCTGAGATTTTGCATTCTCCACATAAATATTTTTAAGGATCCAAATTAGTTCTTCAAGGTGTGAATGACAGAACTAGTTTCCTTTACTTAAAAAAAGATTTGCATGATTTAGAAGCAGTCAGATGCCCTAGCCTTAAAGACACAGTTTATCCAAAGTCTGTCATCAGTGCAGCATATAATCTTGCTGATAGCAGTCTCTTTTGCTAGAACAGAGGAGTTATTAAAAGCACTGATCCAGAAAACAAAACTACTTAAAATGCCTTAAATGTATGTCTTATTTCACTAAACATTTATTCTTATAAAAGAGACCACTTTCGAAATTAATACAAAGCGAAAAAAGCTGGCAGCTGTAATTATTCTACACTCCCCCCAAAGTAGAGCACAATATCAACATAGGGGTGGGACATCTTTTTTGTCTGAACTTAGTTCTGATTCAATAAAAGTTTTTTTCTGCCCCAGACTCACAACAATGTAACTTAAAAAAGTTTCTGGAAATATTTATTGTATACAGCCTAGAAGATGAAAAGAATGTAACTATTATTCTTGGTTTGTTTTGAGGTTATTTACTTAGGGCTAAGCACCTCATTTTTCTTGTGTACAAAAAGTAATTATGCAGTCAAAAGATATATAGCTCATATACTTCAAAACATATGAAAAATGTAAAACTTTATTACACACATTAATTTCTAACAAAGGACATCTCTAGCATCAGTGTAACTGGGACAAGCCAGATAACTGATGTATATATACGGATGTTTCTCCCAAATGGGTTTTATAAAGGCAAACAAACAAATAAACAATTTCTCCTTTTATGTCTGCCTCTCTTTTATAAATTTCCACTCCTCAATATGGGCAATAGTTTTGAGGATTTTTGCATTTGTGTGTACATTGATATATTCTGTTCAAGCAAGTCTTGCTAGCCCTTCATTTCTCATTTTATTGATTCAAGCTACTCAAGTTGAATCTATTTCTACATGTAGCAAAGCAAAGATATGAAAACCTACAAATTATGAACTAAATACATTCGTGGATTTTTCATCTCAGATCTTGCCCATTCTGCCTTCTGGAAATGTCAGTACATTGGAAAACCGTGTTCAGTGTGGCCAGGTCTGCTCCATGTGCCCTCATTCTTTCATTCCCTGAGCGGCTCCTGGGTAACAAGGTCTGGACTCTTGCCACTCCAGCAGGGAGATTTGTGGCTTGGCTTTGGTTGTCTTCAGGGCCATGGCTGATTCACTATGGGCATCATGCTGCACACTTAACATGGGGCTAATGTGAAGGACTAGGTTTTCATCTTGTACACACACACACACATACTAATAAATATGCACATATCCATATACACACATATGCACATGTAAACACACACACATACATACCCACCCCTGCACACAAACACAAACACACACATACATAATTTTTACTACAGAAACCATCTTTTCAATGAAATAGACTAAAAGCCAGATAACAAATCTATTCTCAGATGAAGTAATAGAACTTAACATTTTAAACTTTCAAGCTAGAAACTGTCAATAGGTGACCTAAGCTGCGGTGTCAAACGCCTGCCCTGATGAAATATATTTTTATGGAAAATATCTGAGTGTGTATGTGTATATTGTGTGTGAGTATGTATGTGTTACTGTATAGTTGTCTCTGGAACATATATCCCTCAAGGCTAGCACTTGTCTAAGTCCCCCAGCACAGTACTATGCACATATTGGACAGTGAATGTTCAACAAAACAAGCATCTTGAATTAACCCTGAAGTATTTGGTAGTGTACAACAAGAAGATTATTAAGAATGGAGAGCTACAATTCCTGAAATTCAATGTGATACAACATACAATCAAGACCACATTTACCAAAAAGTAAAAAGATTGACATAACAAGTTAAGAGTAGGAATGGGAGAGGGAGGAAGAAGAATTGTTGGAATGTGAAGGAGAGAGAAACTAGGGTGGGCAGTATCACTGTGTTCCTAAACCTGTATATGTGAAATACATGCAACTTGTATAACTTAAATAAAGTTTTTAAAAAGGATTTACATATATATTTTAGCAGCATATGTTTTATGTAAAGCAAGCACACTACCACCAAGCTCAAACATGCTAATAATTAAATTGCATGACATTCCTTGAAAGTTCTTAAGGAAATCGGTGGCAGAGAATATGGGCCATCAAGCTAGAAAATGATGTAGATTGCATTTCCCCTGATCTGAGAGACTTCGCAAGCAAGCCCATTGTCGTAATGCAGGTATCCTGACGTTAATGTATGGGACATTTCTTCAGCGGTAGACAAACTCCTTAATTTACTCTCACAGCCATCAGGACTGAAAGCAGAACAGATTCGAGGAGAGGAAAAGATGAAATTGTTTTTGAGACTGGTTTGACTACATCACTTTAGGAAACGAGCTAAGAAAATGATGCCTTTTCCCATGTTGGAGGTCATCATTTATTTGAATTAAGATGGAACATGAAACTACAGGATTGCTGGTTTTAGGAGGGCTGGGAAGCAAGATGGATGCAATTCTCTTCTATCTTGGAGCCATCCTCGAAGTTCTTTGCAGTGTGATTCTGGCAGCTTGTTGCCAGATATGATAGGAAGATTGTTACCTTCTCAGAAAGTTAAAGCTCAACTTGTTGTTTTTTTTTTATTTTATTATTGTTTTTTATTTTAAAAAAGAGTTGGAGGCAGCCAGCACTGTGGTCCAGTGAGTTAGGCTGCTGCTTGCAATGGTGGCATCCCTTATTGGACTGCCAGCTCAAGTTCCGACTGCTCTAGTTCCAATCCAGCTACCTGCTAATGCTCCTGGAAAAGAGTGGAGGATGGTCTGAATACCTGGGTCCCTGCACCCATGTTCGAGACCCGGATGGAATTATAGTCTCCTGGTTTCAGCCCAGCCCCAGCCTTTACAGGCATCTGGGGAGTGAACCAGCAGATACAAGATCTCTTTCTTTCTCTCTCTCCCTCTCACTCTCTGTAACTCTGCTTTTCAAATCAATCAAATACACCTTTAAAAAAAAGTTGGAGAACTTCACAGGGGGCAAAATAGCGATCAAAAGTGACAAAACAAATTTTTATCTCTGAATGACAAATTCCTGCATGGCCTTTAGCTGAGAGACTTTGAGATCCCATCCATTCTCTCTCTCTCTCTCTCTCTCTCTCTCTCTCTCTCTCTCTCTTATGACAGGCAGAGTGGACAGTGAGAGAGAGAGAGACAGAGAGAAAGCAGAGAGAAAGGTCTTCCTTTGCTGTTGGTTCACCCCCCAATGGCTGCTGCAGCTGGTGCACCGTGCTGATCTGAAGCCAGGAGCCAGGTGCTTCTCCTGGTCTCCCATGCAGGTGTAGGGCCCGAGGACTTGGGCCATCCTCCACTGTACTCCCGGGCCATAGCAGAGAGCTGGCTTGGAAGAGGGGCAACCGGGACAGAATCCGGCACCCCGACCAGGACTAGAACCTGGTGTGCCGGCGCCACAGGCGGAGGATTAGCCTATTGAGCTGCGGTGCCGGCCCCCATCCTCTCTTAAAGACAGGAACTGTGGCAGAGAAAGGGTCTCAGACCTCATCAACAAAAACCAAGTTGTAATGCCTTGGGTTCATGTTGCAAGAGAAACTGCTGCTTTTTCACAGTATGGAAGGGGGAGGGGAGGGGGAGAGGGAGAGAGAAAAAAAAAATATATATATATAGAGAGAGGTCCCTGATGTCTGCATATCTCCCCACCCCAAATAAAGAAAAAACTCAACTCCCTCAAACACCTCACTCCAAGAATAAGACTTCAAATCAGAACAGCTTTGGAATCCTAATGATTTCCGCAACTGACTTCAGAGCAGAGCTCTGCTTTGCTCCCTGCCATTTTGATTTCCTAGCAGAAAGCACATCCTTAAACATTATTTTTATCCAATTTACCATTTTCTGTCACAAACCTCCCTGTGTCTCTTCATCCAGGACTCTGCCAAGCCCTAAACTTCTTAGATGATTGAAGTCCGCAGAAGCACAGGATTTGCAAACCATCCATTTTTGGTTTGAGCCTAACAAACAGGAGTAACCAATAACAACAAAAGTTACTTAACTTCCATTGGCTAGGGATTGAAACAAGACTTCCCCTGGCTGCATATTTGCATCTGTATGGTCAGTGGCACAATGGTGAAAATTTAAGTCATATTGTCCCAAGAAATGGATTAAAAACCACTGGACAGTGGAGAAGGATGGCTTTTTTTGTGGACATATCACATGATTTCTCACTAATTATCAGTGTTCAACCTCATGGGTTAAGCATCTTTCTTAGTGTTATTGAACTCAATACAATCATACACAGCAAACAAAGATTGTGTGCCTTGAAATCTGTTAAGTAGAGCAGATTTCAACTACTTCACATACTGCTTTTTTCACAGAAATAAATTCAGACATCAGAAAGCTATACTTTGTCTGACCCTGCATAAGCTCTCTTCTGGATTTTTTTATGAATTGGAATTGTGTTTGAGGGGTTTGTTTTCAAGAAATTTGTAACCTTGTTTTTATTTATTTATATTAAAACTAATTTGAGAGGCAGAGAGAGAAAGAGAAAGACACACACACATACACAGAGACAGAGAGACAGAGAGACAGAGACAGAGAGAGAAGAGTGAGAGAGAGCGCAGCAGCTCCCATGCACTGATTAACTACCCTCCTCAAATGCCTGCAATGCCTGGGGCTGGACTGGCCAAAGATGAGAGCTGTGAACTCAACGCAGGTCTTCCCTGCGAGTGCCAGAGATCCAGGTACTTGTGCTCCCACCTGTTGCCTCCCACAGTACACCTCAGCAGGAAGCTGGAATCAGGAGTGGAGGTGGGACTTGAACTCAGGCTCTTTGACATGGGACATGAGTGTCCCTAGCAGCATCTGAATTGGCAGGCCGAACATCTATTCCTTGCAATCTGTTTTTTACTGTTAATGGTTCTGTATGGTATGTAACAACTTCCAGGCAAGTTATATGCAAAGAGCTAAGAAAATCTTGAGCAGGCTAGGAGGCATAGGCACTGTTGCCAAGGAGAACAGCAGAAATGATCTACAAAGCTGTATAGGATGGCAGGACGCCAGAATATGCCATTTGCATTTATACCGGTGAGCCCAAGAGATGGGAAGAGCCCAAGGCTTGTATGACGAAAGGCAGACACACACAGGAAGGTGACATTCCCAGGCATTTTGGAGTTCAGGAAAGACCCCAAGGAACCTCTTCCCCAGAAACATTCTTCTTAGCAAAGGGGAAAGATGAATGTTCAGTTTCTGGCCTAGAGCCTAGAGCGTCATTCCTTGCATTTACACTCCCAGTTCTCCCTTTTGGCCAATCTTCAAACACGACGAAAGATGAAGGGGTTGAGGTCTTTCTTAAATGCAGTCTTTCAGAAGTTGATTTTTATGTTTGTTTTTCTTATAGAACTTTGGACACTAGTGGAACATCCAAAAACTTGTGTTTTCAAATGCCAGCTAATCAGTGCTCTCTACTGATTCTGACTTAGGATCTTCTTGACTTTCTTGGGTTTATACTGGTTTGTTTTGAAGGCTGAGAAAAATACTTGCTTGACGATTGGACCAAGGAGGGTTTTTCTTTCCTTTTGTTTAATAAAGTCTTTGGATTTAGAAAAGTGAGATGGGTAAAAGGAAGGACCATGATCAACACACAATTGTTAAGTCACAAAATCAATGAAAAGGGAGTTTGAGATACAAAAAAAACTCTCCCTGTGTGACACATACGCAGGAGGCAGGTCTTACACCGGCAGGTGTTACGGGGATTGGTTCACCATCAGGAACTTGTACTGCTTGCTAATTTTATAACGCATCCCAGCCAATGCTGTGAACCCGAGTATGCAACTCCCTTAGAAGTCCGGTTAAGTTTTGGTGTTACCTCGACAAGTAGGAATTTCTTGTTTTCTACTCCTGACACTTTGTGGACCGAATGTTGCGCACATACAAAGTTCATTTGACGACATTCCATCCAGTTTTCAGAGTCATCTTTGTCCTCTCATTCCTGAATGTAGAGCGAGGCTGAGCAAGGTCAGATGTTGATCCAGTCTAGGACCCTTCAACATTTGTAAAATGCCTTCAAATGAAACAGGAGCATACTGGCTAACATGTTACACCCTGTCTATAATTTGCAGCCTTACAAGGAGACAAAGACCCTCAGGCATCCCCTAATATAGTTGCAATCAGGAGAGGATGATGGCCCTCAAAGAAACATAAAATAATTGTACATAGAGGCTTATGCAAAAAAGCTTTGTTTCTAAATACTAGAAAGGCAGTCACCCTGAAACAATGGGGCAAATTAGCATGCATCCAGCCCAAGGCTCTCAGCTGCACACACACACACATACACTCGAGCTCACAGTGACGGATGCCTGGTGCTTGCTGGGAGGGCAACACTAAGAATCTTTCTTGGGAAGGCAGCATGTCAGGTTTCAGACACTTTCCCTACAAATGGGCTTTCCCTGCTCAAAGGGAGGGCTTTCTGATCCAGATAATACAGTCCATTTACATGAAAAGATGCCGCCTTCAATGACATGATTAATTTCGGAAATACCTGGCATCTGAATGAAGCCGAGACTTCAAGAAATGACTGATGATGAGAAAAGATAATTAGGCAAATGTCAAGAGTCGGTGTTTTGCTTGGTGACTGGGGGGCTGGCCTGTCTAGGTTATCGTATCCTCCTTCCAAATGAGAGTGAAAGGCCTTTGTGGGAAGTTGGAGATGATCAACCTACAGTTACATAGAAACTCTCTTTAGCTCATGTTGCTCTGGGTTTTACCCCGTCAGGGCCAGCAGGCACCCACGGCTTACCTTCAATGACTTCTCAGCGAATCCCACACAAAGCTGGCCTTGTTTTTCACGAGGCCTGAAAAATGGAAATTTATCTTGCCTTCCATGTCATTTGTTCAAAAGTGACCTCTCTGTCCTGAGGCCTTTCAAAAATCTCATTGACTTCTCCTCCCCTCCAAAAAAGAAAAACAAAAAAGGAAAAAAAGCCAAACACATTTAATACTCTGCAGAAAGGACTCGAAGACAAAGGCTGAGGCAGGAGGTGGTGCAAATCCACTTCCCCACATTGGTGTGGGGACCTTTCTTTTTTTAAAAAAATGTTTTTCTGTAAATGATGATTTTTCTCATTGGGGAATGTGAGAATGTCAGTGACCACAGAAATTAGTGATCGCCGCAGGGGAGAATTGATAGAGGACAGGGGCACTCCCAGTGGACTAAGAGAGTAGTTCTTTACCCAAAAGAACGTTTTAGAAACAAAGAGATTATAACAGCGTCAAGAAAGAAGGGGTTCTGTCTTTACTTTTTCTGTCTGTCAGTACTCCTTAATTCACCCAAGTAGTTATTCATTAAAGCCTGTGTGTTCATAGATACGCAGTGGCCCATGAATGAATCTTAGCAATCTTAACTTTTCCGCTTTATTCCCTTGGTGTCCAAAGGAGAAAGGTGACTCTATGAGGCCGTCTTCAGCTATGGGCCACCTTCAGGGAGAGAAGAGGTGATTCATAGAATGATTTTCCTAGCAATATGGCATGTGCATGCCAAGTTCTGTTCACATCTGGTAATTGTTGCTATGGGGTGAATTATGCCCCCCCCCCAAAAAAAAGATCTGCTGATATCATAACCCCCAGTTCCCCAGAATGTGACATTTGGAATAGGGTCATTGCAGTTGCAATTAGTTAAGATGAGGTCATCCCGAGGTAGGAATGGCCTTTTAGTCCATGTGCCCATTTTCCTCATGAGACAACAATGTGGAGGCATGCAGAGAACAGCCTGCAACTACAGAAGCAGGGACTGAGTGATGTGGCTGCAGGCCAAGGAATGTCAGCCATTGACAGCCACCAGCAGAAGCTAGGAAGAGGCAAGGGTGACTTCTGGCCTGCACTTTTCAGAGGAAACAAATCCCCATGAACACCTTGATTTGGGCCATCTGTCTTCTAGAACTGTGATACAATAGACGTCTGTGTTAAGCCCCCCAGTTTTTGATGCTTTGTAAGGCAGTGGTCATGACACCAACATAGCAGGCTTATGAACTGGAAGTGTTGTCTTTGTCCTTGACTTGAACCCTTATGGTATAACCCCAATTTCTTCCTAGCAGAAAAATATATCTTTTTTTTTATTTGACAGATAGAGTTAGACAATGAGAGAGAGAGAGAGAGACAGAGAGAAAGGTCTTCCTTCCATTGGTTCACCCCCCAAATGGCCACTACAGCTGGAGCTATGCCAATCCAAAGCCGGGAGCCAGGTGCTTCCTCCTGGTCTCCCATGTAGGTGCAGGGGCCCAAGTGCTTCGGCCATCCTCCACTGCCCTCCCGGGCCACAGCAGAGAGCTGGACTGGAAGAAGAGCCACTGGGACTAGAACCGGTGCCCATATGGGATTCCGGTGCTGCAGGCAGAGGATTAACCAAGTGAATCACAGCGCCAGCCCCGACAAATATCTCTTACTAAGAGACAGTGTTACCTGTTACAAATGGTGGCAGGAAATTCCAAATTCTCCGGAAACCAAGAACCTACCTCTACAGGACTTGATGAGTGTAGACATATGCCCAGCCTAGATAAAAGGGCTAATCAAGAGCCATGGCAGGCCTCAGAATGAAATGAGTGAAATGCTCTATGTATTGAATGAAATGCTGTATTATATGCACACAAAGTGCAGTGTGATACTTATTAGTCTGTAACATAAAACGCCTTTGAAAGCAAGACTGAGAGGAGAAACAAGCCCAAGTGCAACCTACTTTATTCCTTTGGAGAAATACATTAAAATATATTCACAGTGCATATGTGAGGTCCTTCATTGAATCTGTTTCTAATAGCGAAGCAAAGCTGGAAAGAATTGAAATTACCTATTGTGTAAAAATTTCTACTTAAAAGGGGACAATTTCATCCTTCCAGTGTAATTTTTAAAAGCTATGATCCCAAATAGTAAAGTACGAGTGGTATTACATCAGAAAATAACATGAATAACTTGCCATGAGTTAATTCCCTCCAAGTTTTCAGAACTTGCTTAGGAAATTACATTGCTTAGTGGCAGGTTGTGCAAATGATAAAGTGTTAACAGTAAAAACAAAAAGGATTGCCCTACTGTTTATAATTCATTTATATGACATTGTGTAAACATATTTACTGAAATATTTCATTTCTGTTCAAACCATTATCAGCACACTAAACAATTTTAAAATAAAAAGATATTTTTCAGTATGCAGTCTAGAAAACTTCATGGATGGGAGAGGCTCCCACAATCCAAATACAACACAATTGTGTTTTCCTATTTGCTCTTAATCATTTGTAACTCCTGAGATACTTAACATTTCATGGTTAAATATTATCTCCAAATGAAGCTTTTCCTCTGCTTATGCATAATTTCATCTAGAAATTAATATCTCCCACTTACAATGCATCAAAAACTAGAAACATTTTCCTTCCTTAATGGTGTAGGAATTAGTGTAATTTTAAAGCACTCAAGGATATAATTATTTACACGTACTAGAAATATTAAGTAGAACTATTTGATAAAGGTATGTGGAAAGTTGGAGAAAAGGAAAACATTCCCTGAAGTTATAAATAGCAAACTATGTTAAATGTTTCTTAAAAAGAAATAATTGGGTTATGTGGACATTCCAGCTTATAGAAGAATGTGTGCCTGGAATCCTTTGAACATTAAATATGTTTCTGTAGTTTCAGAATTGCAAAGTACTTGATCTTTTACTTTATTTTCTGTTAAAGCTAATATATATGTATATATGATTTTGGTATTGTTGGAAGTGATAGAAATAAATGAAGTGTTAATTTAATAAATGTGTTGCCAGTTGTGCTAAAATTGAATGCTAGGCACATATGTCAATTCGATGTATATACAGTTGTAATATTTTTATCGTTATTATGAAATGTGCTTAGTTTTATAAATGCATCTGCTCATTGTGATGATTCCCATGTTCAGCTTAAATGAGATTTATCATTTTTCTTCTTTTGTTTATGGAGGTACCGTTTATATTTCTTCTGTGATTGATTATATTCCTGGAAGGTCTTGTGATTAACAATATAGTACAATTTTTTATTGAGTTATTTTACACACAAATGGTAGGGCCCAAAGGGTATTCTGAGTTTACTGGATTTTTCTCATACATGTGTTCCTTTCCATATTGAAGCTGCTAATTAGTGCTTTTAAACAGCTCAACATCGAATTGTTGGAAGGTACCATATTAGGGCTAATATAAAACTGTTTATGTGGAAGGATATATAAAATAGGAATGTGTTAAACCCATTACAAATTGAGTGGCAGGGGGCTACTACCAGTGCTAATTTTATGTTTGCTTTGTCTCATTTAAAGTTAAGATGTCTGTGTGAGAACTGTGATGTGGAACATGCTGTACCTACAGATGGACTGAAGTGTGTCCATGTATGAGCTGCATTTGTTTGCAAAGAAGTCGATGGCTAGCTTTATCAGAGAATAGCTGGAAGGACATATGAAGACTTGCACGCACATGCATGCACACACACATTACATGAGGCAGCATTTGTCAGGTTTTTACATTTACTCACTAATGCTTCTCCTTCTGTATAGAATTCTTTGGAAATCGCCATGGACAGTGCATACTGAAGGAATGGAAATTGACACTCACTTTTGCTGAGGACTGGTTTCTAAATAAACTATTTTTAACTCTTCTGCATGAGAGATTTGTCTCTTCTTCCAGTTCATATATCCAATCATTTATTGGTGTCAGCATAGACTTATGGATATTTATTTTATATTTAAGAACTACTTTATGTTATTTTGTTGCTCAAATTACCCTGGCTTTGAGTGTTGGAAACTCTATCAGTTGGCTCCCATGTTCCTTTGACATACTCTCATACTTTTCAGCCACTTCCTTTCTTTCTTATGCTGAAAGATATTCTGAGTTCCTATTGTACAAGGATGCTTCCAAAAGTTTGCGGGAAAATGGAATTAAAAGATAAATTTATTTTAGGAAAAAATTTGAAGTCTATGTACATTTTTTTCACTATACATATTTCCATGAATTTTTGGAAAAATCCTTATATTACTTGTTCCAGTCTTAGAATTAGGCATTTCTCCAGGATCTCTGGTTTCTTTCACTACATTTTTGTATGCTACTATCCATTAAAAATAACATTTCAATTGAGTAAAAAAGTTCCAGATGTTTAGAGAAAATGTACCAAAAAGAGGTTCAAGATTTCTGCACTGAAAACTTCACAACATTATTGGGAAGAAATAAAGAGATCTAAATAAATAATCATAAATGAAAAATTCAATATAGTAAAGATGTTAATTCCCCACAAATTGATTTATAGATACAATTCAATCCCAAACAAAATATCAGGGCAAATGTGAAAATTCATAAGCTAATCCTAACGATTACAGAAAGCCCCAGGGTCAAAAGTAGTCAAGATAACCTAGAAGAAGAAAAACTCAATATATAGCTAGAACACCTAAAAAAGTGTGATATTGGGTAAAGGCAGACAAATAATGGAATAAAGAAATATCCTAGCAGAACAAATAGTCTTGAAGACTATATGGTCACTTGGATCCCCAACATTTGAATATGAAACACTTCAACCATAAAGCAAACTTGGAAATACGCTTCCTTTCCATGCTCCCCGGCAAGGGGTCCATATGAGGTTGTTCTTAATTCCCGTCATCAGGAGCCCATGCCATCCTGCAAATGAAGCAGGAGGATGTCTTCAAAGTCCTTACAGCAGGAACCCACCTAAGTGGTACCCACCTTGACTTCCAAATGGAATAGTGCATCTACAAGAGGTAAAGTGATGACATCTGCATCTCAAAGCCGAAGAGGACCTGGGAGGGACTTCTGTTGGTGGCTCACAGCATTTGTGTCCATTGAACACCCTGCTGACGTCACTGTGATCTCCTCTGGAAAAACTGGCCAGAGGGGTGTGCTGCGGTTTGCTGCTGCCACTGGAGCTCCTCCTATCACTGGCTGCTTCACGCCTGGAACCTTCACTGACCAGATCCAGACAGCCTTCAGGGAGCCACGGCTTCTGGAGGTTACTGATCTCAGGGCTGCCCACCATCCTCTTACAGAGGTATCTTATGTGAACCTGTCTACTACTGCTCTGTGTAACACAGACTCCCCTCTGCACCTGTGGATACTGCCATCCCATGCAACAACAAGGGAGCCTACTCAGTGGGTCTAGGTGGTGGATGCTGGCCTAGGAGGTTCTGCACGTGTGTGGTACCAACTCCCAAGCACACCCATGGGAGGTCATGCCTGCTCTCTGCTTCTACAGAGATCCTGAAGCGATGGAAAAAGAAGAGCAGGCCACCCCTGAAAGGGCAAGGACCAAGGAGGAGTTTCCGAGTGAATGGGCTGCCTCAGCTCCTGAGTTTACTGCTGCTCAACCTGAGGTTGCAGACAGGTCTGAAGCTACGCAGGCGGCTTCTGTACCTACTCAGCAGTTCCCCACTGAAGACTGCAGTGCTCAGCCCCCATAGAAGACTGGCCCACAGCTCCCACTGCTCAGGCCACTGAATGGGTGAAGAATAACCATGGAGTAGTCTTAAGCTGCTCTTCACGTTCTCTGAAGCAAAGATGGAAATGAGTTTGGTGGAAAATAAACACAGGTTTTTTTAAAAAAAAGAAAGAAAGAAAGATGCTTGCAGGGTCTATCTATATGTTCATCAGCTACATTCTTCCATTATCATTTTCATAGGGCTTGCAAACTGAATATTTCCTTGTTCATTCATCTATCATATTTTTGCATGTCAAAAAATTATAGGCATTACTATACTTTTCCCAAATATTTCAGTATGAATAATATTAAGTGTAATTCAATATTTCTTTATTTCTTTATTTCTAGTATAAAATGTGCATTCAATGGAATGAATAATTAAGGCTATAATAGTTGAAATTTAAGAAATATTTACACTTGTAAACACAATCTCCTATCAAATTATAGAATATTTCTATCATACCAGAAAGAGTCATTGTTTTCATTTCTAGTCAATGGCTGTTCCATTTCTTTGAGACAATAATAATTCTGTTTTTTCAATTTAGAGTGTTTTGTGTTTTCTATAATTTTATATACATGGAATCGTTCGCTGTATTTTATTTTTGTGTGCCACTTCTTGTATTCGCTATATCTTAAATATTTTTACATGTTGTTACATGCATTGAATAGTATTCCATTGTATGAACATACCAGTTTGTTTATTGCTCCCTCTATTGATGGACAGATGGGCAGTTTCAAGCTTTTGTTTATCATGAATAAAACTGCCATGAACATTAGTTTATAAGTTCTTTGTGGACAAAATATATAATTTCTGTTGCGTAAATACATCAAAGTGAAACTGATGTGTCATAGGGTGGGCATCTGTAAAGTTTGAGTTTTGCAAAATCTCTATTCCACATTATTGCCTTCTCAAGTGTTCAGTCCGGGAAATAAAGCAAACAAAAAGACATTGTTTCCTGTTCTTGAGTCCTGAGTTCTCTAGTTAGCTTGCCTTTGTTTCTCCTCCTTTCAGAATTTTCTTACAGTTATTTTGCTTCTAATATCTAAGGATTTTAGCTCTACTTTGTTATCTTGTTTGAAATAGTATTTGTATTTTTGTTATCTTTTTGAATATGCCTATAGTAGATATGGGCAAGATCATGAAGCAGCATCTTTGATGGTCTTGACTTTCTGCAAGTGGAAGTGGGACAGAGCTTGCCGTGTGCCTGGAAATAGGAGACAGAGTGGCTAGAGTTTATGAGTAAGAGGAAAGAGACAGGAGTCAGTTTATTACCAAGCGGAATTTCTGATTTCTGTTTCATGGGAAGCTTCTTTGAAAGAACAAAGCTCGGATCACTCTTGAGGGATGTCAGATGAAGGGAAGAGGCATACGCTTGGGTGGAAGTGTGAGAAGCTCAGAGCAACAGCAGAGGAAATAAGCTGAATGGGCATCCGTGAGTAGTTCCTGAAGTCTTTGAGGCATAGCTAAGTGGTGTTTTCCAAAAACCATGAGAAGGATGAGGCAAGAAAACAAGGGCAATAACAAAATATTTGCCTTTAGTTGTAGAGAAGTGATGCAGGAGAGCTAGAGGAGAACCCCTCTGGTCCCCACCTCCACCGGGCTTCCTTTGTCTTCAGTAGTCACAGCTGTAGCTGGAGGGAAGTCAGACAGATGTAATCTGGGAAAGAGTGTTGCTTGAAGAGAAATCCGACATGCGCTTAAGTTAGCTTTGAGCAAAGCAGTGAAGAGTTGGGAGGAAGCATGAAGTACAAAGGAGCAAAAAGCAATCTATCTTTGCAATTAATAACCAGACAACTTTTACAATGGGGTGGTACTAGAGAAGCTGATTTTGTTGTTGCTTGTGAGGGAATAGCAAGATGAGAATGCCAAGGAAATAAGAGACAAATAGTAATAAAAATTGCCAGGATTACAGTGCAGGAAAACAAAATCATCAGTATAGAAAATGCCCTCTTTTAACCATTTTTAGTTAGTTCACATCTATTACTCACAGATTACCTGCCGTTTTACTTCTCATGTAGCACATTACATGATGTTACATTGATGTTCCTATTCTGACACTTTATGCTGTGGTTTCAGGGCAATGCATACCCAATATGACAGTCACGTATAGGGGGCCGGCACTGTGGTGCAGTGGGTTAATGCTCTGGCCTGAAGCGCCAGCATCCCATACGGGCACCAGTTCAAGATGTGGCCAACTGGGGAGTGAACCAGCGGATGGAAGATCTCTCTCTCTCTCTGCCTCTCCTCTCTCTGTGTAACTCTGACTTTCAAATAAATAAATAAATAAATAAAAATAGAACTGCAACCCTTAAAAAAAGAAAGTCACTTATAAATTTGCCAAAATACATACATAACCGAGTGTATATATATGAGTATATATATGCACATATAATGCATTCCTTAGCCAAGGAAGATTTTTTGACACCAGGAGATTTTTTGACACAAGGAAGATTTTTTCACTCACACGTGCACACACGCACACACACACACACACATGTGCAAATCCTTTTGTGTTCTGGTGTAAAAAAAATCTTTCTTGCCTAAGGAATGAATTACAAATATATCTGAAATAATGTATGCCTCAAGCAGTGAGTGTCTTTTTTGAGTTACTTTTATTTCTGTCTCACTTTGAAAGCCAAATATCTTCATAAGATAATGCACAGAAATTTGTTTGCTGATTAAGAAATTTACTGATGACTCCCTAAGGCATCTTGGCGACACGGTTGATTATGACATCAGACAGCTGTTGCCACGTACGGTACATTCCTTTGCTTCTGAGGTTGACCCAAGTGCCTCTGGAGATTAGGGGTATGCTCAGTGGGCAGGGCTGGGTGCCATGTAATGCTACAGGATAAGCATGGAGATGTGCCTGAATCCATTAATCTTATTTGAGGATTTGAGAGAAAATTTGGGGGGAAAAGTAGTTTTGTATGCACAGCAAGATGAAAAGAATTAATATTTTCCATGCCAGACAATTTTAAATTCTTCATGAAAACACAGAAAGTAGATTAAGGAGTAACTGCAAAACGTAGAACTGTGGCATTGTCCCGTAATTGCAATTAGTGCTGCAAACTCATCAAAGAGAAGTGAAGGTGCTTGTGGGGGTATAGGGAACTAATGACATAGCCCAGTGGCTTGTTCTTTCTCCCGCGATAACCAGCTGGAAGATAGGATTTCTTGGTGAGTCTCAGGAGATTTACATGGCTAGAATTTTGGAAAAATGAGTTTATCCCCTGAGATCTGGGGTTTTTAACATTTGACAGTATACACACAAAAATGTTTCCCACAACTACTCTTTCTGCTCTAATTATACTCAAATGTTCTGTTTACAAACATACTCCTATTCTTAGTTCTATTTTCCTTCCCCGTGAAATCCTTGGTAATACAAAAGCACTGACAATTCTAGAATTTGACATTTGTGTGTTAATCTTCATTTGCTTTTCCAATGTTAGATAATATAAACGTATGAACTTCCCCATGACAGCTGAATACAGTTCCTCAACAAACAGAACAGTGAGAAGAGTTCAAGACTCCTGGAAACCACTGAGACTGTGGCAGGTGGGACGTTCCTGCTGGATGATCCCACTAATAAACTTGAAGAGCTTGATAAGAGCTTAGTGCATAACAACTTGAGAAACCGTAGTCAAGCTAAACAGCAGTAAACCCAACAAGTATGGAATGTACTTAGATGCTTTTCCAGATTTTTACTGTTGTAAAGAGGTGGATGTCTCCATGTTTTGATATTGCCTGGGGAACCCGTGAGCAAAATCTACAAAGCGTTGTTGCTCTACATCAATTTTGGGAGAACTGATGCCTTAACACTATTGAATCTTCCAATCCACTAATGTATCTTTTAATTTTTTTAGGTCTTCTTTCATTTATTTTCATCAGTGTTTTTTTTTTTAATTTCAGGATACATATTTTGAATGTATTTTGTTAGGATTACACTAAGAATTTAGTTTTTTGGTTCTGTTGTAGTAGGTACTGTCATAGTTAATTTTATGGTATCAACTTCACTGGATTAAGGACTACATAGAAACCAAGGAAAGTGTTATTGTGTATCTGTGAGGGTGTTTCCAAATGGGTCTAGCAGATGGATCTGAGTGGGCCAGGTGGGAAAGTACTGCCTCACTGTGGGTGCGCATCACGCACTGGCTGGAGGTCTAGAAGAACAAACGCAGGTGAATCAGTCTTTTGCTTGGAGAGCTTGGATGAACTTGATTCCTCCTTGGACATCAGGTGCTGGTTGTTGGGCCCCAGGACTTAGACAAGTGGTCCCCTTACAGGGACTCAGGCTTTTGACTTTGAACTGAGAGTTGCACCCAGCTTCTCTGTTCCTTAAACTCTTAGAATTTAGACCGAGCTATGTTAAGGCATCCCAGGGCCTCCAGTCTGCATAGGACTTGTCATGGGACTTCTCAGCTTTCATCATCAAGTGATCAAATTATCCTAATAAACCCGCTTCAGATATCAACATACATATCCTATTGATTCTGTCCCTCTAGCGAGCTCAGACTAATACAGGTACTTTTTCTGAAACTTACATTCCAATTGTTCATTTTTAGGATATAGAGATAGTTTTTGGTGCATAATGGCCTAGTGTTTTACAGCTTTACAGAACTCATTTGGTATTATGAGGAGACTTTTTTTTTTTCCAAAGAAGCCTTTTATTTAATGTGTACAAATTTCATAATTACAACTTTAGGAATATAGTGGTTCTTCCCCCCATACCTGCCCTCCTATCCCCCTCCCATCCCACCTCCTCCTCCCTCTCCCATCCCATTCTCCATTAAGATTTGTTTTTAATTAACTTTCTACAAAGAAGACCAACCCTATACTAAGTAAAAATGTCAACAATTTGGACACACACACACAAAATATAAAAAAACTGTTTGAAGACAAGTTTTCCCATTAATTCTCATAGCAGAACTCATTAAGGACAGAAGTCCTGCATGGGAGTAAGTGCACAGTGACTCCTGTTGTTGATTTAACAATTGACACGCTTATTTATGATATCAGTGATCACCCAAGGCTCTTGACATGAGCTGCCAAGGCTATGGAAGCCTTCTGAGTCCTCAATATCAGGAGATTTTTTAACAGACACTGTGGGATTTTCCACAGATATTTTTTATTCCTTTATTTCTAATCTGAGTTTTAAATTAATTTTCTTGTCTTAGGACATAGGCTAGAACTTCCAAGATCACATTGAACCTGGTGTTAAGAGGATATTCTTGTCTCTTCCCTAATCCCAAATGGAAACATTCAGTTTTTCACTACTCCAAGATTCCAATTATATGTGTGTTAGGCTATATGATATTGCCCCATAGCTCTTGGATATTTTATTTTTTAAATTCATTTTCTTTTTTTAAATATTAATTTGTTCACCTGAAAGGCAGAGTTACAGAGAGGCAGAGGCAGAGAGAGAGAGAGAGAGAGAGAGAGAGAGAGAGAGGTCTCCCATCCACTGACTCACTCCCCAAATGGCTGCAAAGCTGGAGCTGGGCTGATCCTCTGGTCTTTCAGGAGGGTACTGGGGCCCAAGGGCTTGGGCCATCCTCCACTGCTCTCCCAGGCCATAGCAGAGAGATGAATCAGAAATGGAGCAGCTGGGACTCAAGTTGGCACCCACAAGGGATGCCAGGCAGAGTTAATGAGAGAGAGAGAGAGAGAGAGAGAGAGTGAGAGAGAGAGACAGAGAGAAAGGTCTTCCTTTCTGTTGGTTCACCCTGCAAATTGCTGCTACAGCTGGCACGCTGATCCGAAGCCAGGAGCCAGGTGCTTCCTCCTGGTCCCCCATGTGGGTGCAGGGCCCAAGCACTTGGGCTATCCTCCACTGCCTTCCCAGGCCACAGCTAAGGCTGGACTGGAAGAGGAGCAACCGGACAGAATCCGGTGCCCCAACCGGGACTAGAACCCTGGGTGCCAGCGCCACAGGTGGAGGATTAGCCTAGTGAGCCATGGTGCCAGCCTATCTTTGTGTTTTAGTCTGAGCAACTTCTATTGACCTAACTTCAATGTCACTGATTCTTTAGCCATATCAAATCTACTTGAAGACTTTGCTGAAGGCACTTGTATCACTGTGTTCTTATTTATAATATTTCCATTATATTATTTTTTATGGTTTACTTCTCTTCAAATTACGCATCTGATCTTTCAAGTTGCTCATTTTTTTATTAGAGCCTTTTATATTAATAGATTTAGGATAAATAAAATTATGTGGATTTGTAGGGTATGTGGTATTTCATTATATGTATCTACTGTGTAATGTTCAAAGTAAATATATTAATGTTTGCAAACATTTAACATTTCTTCATAGTCTTTAATATAGTAATTATGGTTATTTAAAATATTTTTAAAATTTGAGATAGGGAGATAGAGTCAGACTCCCATTCTTTGGTTCACCCCCTAAATATCTAAGATAGCTGGGGCAGGGCCAGGGTTAAGCCAGGAGCCAGGAACTCAATCTGAGTCTCTCACTCTGGTGACAGGGACCTAACTGCTTGAGCCATCATCCTTGTCTCCCAGAGTGCTCATTAGAAGGAAGCTGCAACCAGGAGGCAGAGCTGGGTGTTGAACACTGGCACTCCCATATCAGATACACGTATCCTAAATGGTAGCTTCAATGCTAGACAAGATGCCCTCCCCTCTTTTAAAATTTATCTTGGACATTTCCAACATCCTTTCCATATCCAAGTACCATTCTATTAATTGCACTGTCTATTGTCAGTTGGTTGTTTTTAATTTTTTTTCCAAGTTTCATTTCTTGGTTATTATTGCTGCTGTAAGCTGGACATCATGTGTACAACACTGGAGGCTGAAGCAAACAGTTTTTATGGCTTGAAATGGGCATACTTATGCTGCTACTAGACCCCAAATGACTCTACACTCTCTGGGCAACCAACTAATTCCAGCTGACTCTTTCCTACTCATGTCTGGTGGTGTCCGACCAAGCAAGGTAGTTGCTTACATTTTTACTCCCTCCAGCTACTTGTTTCTCCACAGGTTTCAGGCTACTCATGTCTGTGACCATAGCTCTATGATGACTTAGAGAAAAGTTGTGAACTTGCAGTTTGTCTGGATTTTTGTTTATGGTTGTAATAGTAGAACTGGTGCTCTTTTGAGGTCTCCGAACCCCTAGCAGTTTGAAATAGCAAAATTACATGAATAAGAAATATGTCCTACTACTACCAGATTTGAACAATCAGCAAGTATTTAAAATTACAAACTCACTTTCATGTACTCTTCTGTCCTATTCTGCTTCTGTTTTTTTCTTCTAGCTTAAAAAATTTAAATAAACATCTCAGAAGAATATGCGGAGGCACTAAATATCTCTCTGTCTTTCTTACACCAAAATTGTTGCCTCTTGCCTTTTTTTCTGAAGATCTTTCTTAGTAGCTTCTTAGAGACGTTCTTTTTTATTTTTTCACAATTGTGTACTATGCCTTAGTTTATCTGATAGTTGCCTATGTTAGCCACTTAGGTTGTTTCTAATATTTTGCTATTATAAATAATATAATGGGCAATTTTGAGATATGTTAAGTTCTTACATATGCAGACTTATCTGTAATAGAAAATCTGAGAGTTGGGATTGCTAGAATTCATTCATAAGTTTACATGTTTGGCTGATTCCCCACATTTTATTTTCAACAAAGTTTTTTTTTTTTTCATTATTCTAGTGGAGTTTCTAGTGAGAACAAAGTTAGACATTAGTGATTAGTCTACTGTCTTTGCCCAGTTCCTCACATTTATTCTTCAGTCCTCGTTTCTCTTCCCACTACTCCATCTAAGCTGCTCTTTTAGCTCCTTATAGCTAAATCCAATGGGCATCTTTTTATAAATCACCTTGTTTGACCTCTCAGTCGCAGTGGGCAATTATATCTCTTCTTGGATCTCATGACTCCGCTTTATTTTGGTATGGTTTCTACTTATTTACTGTTCCTTTTCATTTGCTTTTGCCAGCTGCTCCTAGGCACTCCAATCTCTTAGCTTTAGAAGTTCTCATTTCTACCTACTCACTTGCTAATTTGAGATGGTATATGCCGAGGGGAAAGACACATGAAATAAATGCCTTTCACCTTTGTAGACTCCAAGATCAGGAGAGAAACGCCTGCCACTTCCCAAGCAGTGACAGACCCCCACAGATCCCTATTCCCACACAGCACAGAAGCAAAAGAGAGAGTGAGGCTCTGATCAAGTACCTGAAACCAACTCCCAGAGTCCCCACATGTTCAGTACTGTGCGAGAAGCAGTCCAGTGTTTTTTATGCTGCCAGGAGGGGTGCAGATAACTGAGACCAAAACAAACCAAAAAACAAAACCCCAAACACTACATAAATAAATAATTTGGGTTGGTGCCATGGCTCAATAGGCTAATCCTCCGCCTTGCGGCGCTGGCACACAGGATTCTAGTCCTGATCAGGGCGCTGGATTCTGTCCTGGTTGCCCCTCTTCCAGGCCAGCTCTCTGCTGTGGCCAGGGAGTGCAGTGGAGGATGGCCCAAGTGCTTGGGCCCTGCACCCCATGGGAGACCAGGGATAAGCACCTGGTGCCTGCCATTGGATCAGCGCGGTGCGCTGGCTGCGGCGTGCCGGCCACGGTGGCCATTGGAGGGTGAACCAACGGCAAAGGAAGACCTTTCTCTCTGTCTCTCTCTCACTGTCCACTCTGCCTGTCAAAAAATAAATAAATAAATAAATAAATAAATAAATAATTTGCCAAAATGAAGGATGTGAGGTTGTTTTTAGATGTAAAGGAATACAAACATCAGAGAGGTTATATTTTATGCGGGCAATGTTCTCATGATTCTTGCAAAAATTTTACTTCTTTCACTTTAATATACCATCATCTCCAGTGGAAGAGTAAAGTTTGTAACCATCTCCGAAAGTGAAATTTTGTAGAAGTCTGTTTTAACTAAAACATACGTGTGGAATTTTAATTCTACATCATGCATGATTCATGTTATTTTTGTATTAAATCATACTTCTATTTTTAAGGAATATGTAGTCTAAATTGCATGACACCGGATTAAGTATGCTTTTCTATTTTTAATAGTTATGCGTTTTTTTCCCTCTAATATTTGCTTATTCAAGTAATTTACTCATATTTTTATACACAATTTTCTTTGACCATTTTTCCTTTTTTTTTTTTAAGATTTATTTATTTATGTGAAAGTCAGAGCTACACAGAGAGAGAAGGAGAGGCAGAGGGAGAGAGGTCTTCCATCCTCTGGTTCACTCCCAAGATAGCTTAATGGCCGGAGCTGGGCTGATCCAAAGCCAAGAGCCAGGAGCTTCTTTCGGGTCTCCGTAAGAAGGGGGCCAAGGATGTGGGCCATCTTCTACTGCTTTCCCAGGCTGTAGCAGAGAACTGGATGGGAAGTAGAGCAGCTGGGACTCAAACTGGCACCCATATGGGATGACGGCACTGCAGGCCACAGGGGTGGCCCCCTCCTATTGTTTTGTAAGAGCTTTTCTCTTCGTGTTGAAGATAAATCTCATTTACAAACATGATTTCTCAAGTTCACATACCTCTGAACTTAATTTATATTATAATCTTTATTTCTGTGGGTACTGGAAACTGAATCTTAAACAACTCATGGTTTTCCATCATTTTCTCCCCAGACGGGGAAAATAAGCTTTATTGAACACTAGAGATCATAAGATTTGACAAACTAAACTGCAGTTAATTGACTTCTACACTTTAAATACCACTGGGTCCAATATTTAAAGATGAACAGATTTCACAGCAGGAGAAATTCAAATCTGTAGTTGCTGTTGAGGTGTCAGAATTATCTGTCTACATTGGGCTTACAGTTTTGCATGGAAGCAGCTACCTGGAGCTCTGGAGCAGCTGCCCTTTTCGAAGGGTACCTGTGTGTTCTCCAGTTTAATATAGTCCCACTGTGTTTGTTTTAAAAAATAAGGGACACATTGGTATGTGCATGTGGGTATGCATTTAATGACCATATGTTTACATATAAACCTACCTGCAAATATGTAAGCACACATTTTTAAATGTTTGTAGAAAATAATTCT
This sequence comes from Sylvilagus floridanus, assembly GCA_949820135.1. Lineage (NCBI taxonomy): Eukaryota > Metazoa > Chordata > Mammalia > Lagomorpha > Leporidae > Sylvilagus > Sylvilagus floridanus. The sequence goes on from OX463245.1 coordinate 49,606,455, forward strand.
GTTTGGATTTAAGTCATAGCAAACTACTGCTACTATCCACTGCTCCCTGTTGTGCATCTGCGTTCTTTGCTCATTTGTTAGCTGTGTAGTCCTTGTAATCATTTGAGTTTTCAATATTTCTTCTAGACATTATGAAAACTATGCTAATGATAAACAACTTCATTAAAAATTGATACTTATATACTCAATCAGCTGGGAATTGTTAATATAAGGTAATCTTCATATTTTATGTAAACTATATCATCAGGCATTTTTTTCCTGTTTCTTGAGATAGTTTCTAATCTGCTGTTTTATTTTGTAACCTCCCAATAGCTGAATTTTATACTAGGAGCTTTGTTCTATCCCATCTGATAAACCTGTGAAATGATGTAATATGTAGGATATATTTTAATCTATATTTATGTTTTATTATCTATATTAACTTGCTATTTGATAGATGAAAATGATCTGAAGCTCAGTGTTTTCCTTTGACATACATGTAATATTTATTCCCTAGTAATCTTTTTTGTTACGTAAGTAGAGAAATCACAAAGAGAAAGTGGCACCGGACAGGATGATAGGTGTTGTATGATCAGGTACTGGGCCAGAGGGGAAAAATAACTATAAATAAATTATATACATATATTAAGTTATGAAGAATGGTAGTGGTTTAGAAGGCACAATAAATTACTCCTCTACACCTATGAGTTCTGACCTATTAAGGAATAAAGAGTTGGTATGCAAATGGGATAATAATTATGAAAAACCAAATCAAAATTGAATAGAAAACCTATTAATTCTTATGGCCAGAAGACCAAATTACTAAAGCAGAGGTTGATACAGGATTTTGACCAATTTTAATTCACATTTAAGTAATAGTATTACAATTAGTATGAAAATCTGTTTCTGTGGATCCAACGCTAGATAAATCCTTACTATATAAAGGCAGTACCTCTCTTTTTCCTTCCCCTGATTTGTAGTTATTACTTGAAATAGTATATAATATCATTATGAATGATAGCATGGGATAATATGTATTTAACATTCTTGGATTGCTCTGATTTATTCTTGTTTTTTGAGTTTGCACTCTTTCTTATCTTGGTACGTACATATGGCGTGGCATACAGAAAATGTTTTCTGAGGAAAGGAAAAGTTAACCCACCTCTGGCTTAGAAAGAGTCTGAAACCATATATGTTTACAGATTGCCAACTTTGAGATGGACAGGTGAAAGGCACTATATAAGTGCCAAGCATTTTTATCTATCTACATCTTGCTGAGAGAACAAATCTTTTTAATGCCCATTGTAATGACACAGTTGTTCCATATGGTGGACTTCAGATGCATAAAAAAATCCAGAGTTAGTACATTCCCTGGAGAGAACCAGATTGTCCAGGTGTGCCATATTTTAAACTCAGGGTACAACTATGAGACACAGCTTTTCAAAATTCAGCCTCAAACAGCAACTCAGACGAAGTAAGTTTTTCCATTTACAACCCTCTCTTTGATTAGTGAAACAAAACCATGCCAGCACCTAATAACAGGAGATCCCAATAATTTTATAGTATTTTCTTCATATATGGTTACAGACTCTTTATAAGCCAGAGGTAATCTAACTTTTGCTAAGAGGAAGTTCCTGGGAGCTAAATTACTGAGATTATGTTATTTGCATATTTTTTCTGGAATTTGATAAAGACTCAGACTGGGCTTGTTTCTGGTGATTCCAAGAAGGTGGTGTTCCTCAGAGATCTTTGGTGGCATCTTTTAAGTCTTTATTGATTGTGTTCAGAGTTCCTCATGCCATTGGCAGATAGAACAACTAGACACATTCAACAAAGCAGTACATTTAGAAATCTGATGTTAGGGGGCCAACGAGTGGCACAGCGAGTTCAGCCACCGCCCGTGATGCTGGTATCCCATATGAGCACTGATCTGAGTTGATTCCTGGCTGCTCCACTTCCAATCCAGGTCCCTGTTAATGCACCTGGGAAATCAGAGGAAGATCACTCAAATACTTGGTCCCTCCACTTAGGAGGGAGACTGGCTCCTGGCTTCTGCCTGGTACAACCCTGTCTTGTGACCATTTAGGGAGTGAACTAGTGGATGGAAGATTCTTTCTCTCTCTCTCTTTCTTCTCTCTCTCTCTCTCCTCTCTCTCTCTCCATTCCTCCCTCAATCTCTCCCTCAATCGCTCCCTCAATCCCTCCCTCTGTAACTCTGCCTTTCAAATAAATGCAATGAATCTTAAAAAATTTTTAAAAAGGAAAATAACTTGATGTCAGGGCAGATGTTTGGCATAGTGGTTAGAAACCACCAGGGATACACACATCCCATATAGGAGTGCCTGGGTTCAAGTCTTGTCTCCACTCCTGATTTCAACTAATGTTCTCCCTGGGAAACAGAGGTGATGACTCAGGTAGCTTGTCCCTGCCACCCAGGAAGACAGGGATTGGGTTCTCAGCAACTGGCATTTTCCTGGCCCAGCCCTAAAGATTGTAAGTATTTTGTGGAGTGAAACAGTTAATGGAAGATCTCTGTCTGCATCTCTCTTTGTCTCTCTTTCAGATAAATAAATAAAAGTTTTATAAAAATAGATTTTATTGGAAGACTAGATTCTTACTGAGTCAGATTCCTTTTCTCATTTTACTGAGTATTTCCTGTTGAAGTAGATCTTCTTTCTCCTAAACGATCAGGTGTTTCTCTTGTAAAATAACTCATGCATGTGGCATCTTCAAGAAGTCTGCTGGTTGTGGTACCTAGGACTGGAAGACAGAAGTCTCAGTGAGAAGGTGAAACAAAAATGCTTGCTTCCTGGTGTGCTGGTGGAAGTGTCTGTCTGCCCTGGTGAGTTTTCTCACCAAGTCTGCTCCACTAGATAAGGTAGTCAAAATGAGGCCCTCGTGGATCCTACTGACCCCAGAGCATATGCAGTCAATATTCTCTACCTAGACTTCTGTCCGCGTCCTCCATGCAGAAAAGACCTGTGGAAAGAGGTCACGCTTTGAAATATCATTCAGTGCACCTAATTTCTTATCCTGGTTCTCAGCTGGAAGAAAAAAAAATCAGTAAGTTACTTTTTAAAATATTTCCAGAATTCTTTAAGAGATAAACTTAATGCACAGCAACTTTAAAAACATTAAACTCAGGCAGCACACATTGGCCAAAGGTAAAAAGGCTTTAGAATAGAAATGATGCTTATTAATTTTATAAAATAGAAAGGCCAGACCTATTTTTCTTTCTCTAGCATGATTTCTCTTGCAATTTCTGCATTTAGGAGCAGTGATTTGGAAGTTAAGTTTTACCTGTTACCAATGTGATATATAGCTTGGAAGGACGAATGATGGGTGAAGTCTTTAGGTAATGTTCCGTGGGTTTTTCAAGTCACTTGTTTTTATTTAAGAGGAGAGATATGAAAGTTATTGGAAACTGTGAAGGGAGAGACAGTCAAAAACAGCTTAAGAAAAAGGGAAGGGAAGCTTCCTGGCAATGCATCATTTGCAAAGTCACAATGAACACCCCAACAAAGGTATAGTGCAGCCAGACTTTGTTCTCAGTGGGCACAGGTAATTGTTTGGAACACACATGAGCCTTGGATTGTGGTTCTGCTCGACATATCATCTGCTCTTGGACACCCCAGCATAATTTCTTCCTATGATCTTCACCAGTTCACTGTATGAGTTCCAGTATCACTTCTTCTCCAAATACTGGGCTCCCTGCTTTACCTTGCATCAGTTTCAGCTTCATTGGTCCACCTTTGGGAGAGTAAAGCACTGGGTCTACTGGCAACAATCAGGTCTTGTTCATAGGCCTGAGGTCCCATTTCTTCTCTTTGTAGATAGCAAGTGAGCTGACCTTGAGAAATCCCTTGGTATTTAGGTGGTAGATTAAATTCTTGTGAAAGATCAACTGGGGATTCCCTCTCCTCCTAAAACTGCAGGTTCATCAGCCTTTGTCTTAATTTTCAGAGACTCAGATCACTTTCTGTGCTGGACTCTGAGTCACTGACAATTGATTCATCTGTCACTAACACCTCCCCTTCTGGTGCTCTAAGCAGCACCTTCCATTACCGGATTCTGTAGTCCTTGGGAGCCTCTGAGGCCGTTTCTGAAGTGCCGTTGCCTTCTCCATGTGGGTACTGCCACTGCGCGGAAGAGCACGCTGCTTCCTTGGGGTTACTGACACTTCTCAGCAGGGATCGTATTTGATAGATCAGGCTTCTCTCCTGATGTCTCTCTCACTCTGCCCTGCACAGATACTGGTAAAGCCTGTGGCAGCTGCTAACATTTGTTTTCTGGATCCACATTGGCTTTTTTTCAGGTCCCATGTGTTTCTTCATGGCTTCATCTTACTATAGGACCATCTTTTTTCTGCCAGCAAAATTGATTCTAGTGAGAAAATCTTTGTCTCCAGGTTCTATTTCCAATGTAAAATGTAATCATTGATACTTTTCATCAATTAGGCTAACTTTTATTGGATCATCTTATTTCAATGTATTTTGATTGGTATTAGTTAATGAGTTAAAATGAGTTAATGAGTTAAAATGAGAAAACAGGTCCCACTTTTCCATGTCCTGTGGCCCAACCAGCAAAGATTTTCTAGTTTCCTGAGTTCCTTTATATATGTACTTATCTGTGTACAATTTATTTATACTTCATCTAAAGCTTCATTCAGATCGTATGTTGTGAGTCTAAAGAGGTATGAAATGTTTTTTTTTTTTATTTTTGACAGGCAGAGTGGACAGTGAGAGAGAGAGAGACAGAGAGAAAGGTCTTCCTTTTGCCGTTGGTTCACCCTCCAATGGCTGCCGCGGACGGCACGCTGCGGCTGGCGTACAGCGCTCATCCGATGGCAGGAGCCAGGTGCTTTTCCTGGTCTCCCATGGGGTGCAGGGCCCAAGCACTTGGGCCATCCTCCACTGCACTCCTGGGCCACAGCAGAGGGCTGGCCTGGAAGAGGGGCAACCGGGACAGAATCCAGCGCCCCGACCGGGACTAGAACCCGGTGTGCCGGCGCCGCAAGGCGGAGGATTAGCCTGTTGAGCCACGGCGCCGGCCTGAAATGTTTTAACACAAATTCAGGAACTGTGAGGGTTAAGTGAATGAATACAGCTGCTGAGAGCCAAGAGAAAGAGCAGAGTAAATTTAATGATCATGGGTCCCTACCCTGAGCCTCAGGTTTGGAATTGTAGCCCAGTGAATAGGCTGATGAAGTCTGGGAGTCTGTGACTGGGACCATGGAGCCAACACTGACAAGTGTTCCAATTTAAAAAGAGAAGCCAGAAGTCTGAATCTATATGCAAAATATCTTGATTTTTAAATTGTGGAAACGAATTGCCTCTCCATATCTCTACTCCCCACTTAATGCTTCCTTCACATTAGAAACAGGTGAAAGTTTCATACAATTCTAGAAACTGTAATCTCTCTTGAACTACTATGAAATAATTCTTGTATCCCAGGTTCTGATGACATTTTCCCTGTCAAAGTTTCTATTCTAAATTATTCTTTATGTGTTTACTACATGGCTATCTTAAAAGTCTCAGATATTTAGTCTTGGACATTTATAATGAATGTATAAATGTGGTAACTTTTCCACAGTCATCCTATTTTTCAAAAAAAATTTAATTTTATTTAATTTATATAAGTTTCATATCTTTCATATATACAGATTTAGGAACATAGTGACACTGCCCACCCTCCCTTCCCCTCCCTCCTCTCCATGCTCCAACACTTCCTCTCCCTCCCTCTCGCATTCCCACTATTAATTTTTGCAAAGATTTATTTTCAGTATACTTAATGATCAGATAGGTAACCCTACTCTAAGTAAAAGAGCTAAACAAATAGTATGAAGAGCAAAATAACAACAACAACAACAACAAAAACACCATTCTTCAATGGAAGAGACAAGGGTTATAAACAATCATTGAATCCCAAAATGTCTATTTAACCTCAATATATTACATTTTAGATACTCTATTAGCTGTCTTGGATCAGAGAAAACATGATAGCTGTCATTTTGGGACTGGCTTATTTCACTAAACATAATCGTTTCCAGTTATGTCCATCTTGTTTCAAAAGACAGGATTTCATTTTTTTTTTACAGATGAGTAGGACTCCATAGTGTATATATACACCATAATTTCTTTATCTAGTCAACAGTTGATGGACATCTGGGTTGATTCCATATCTTAGCTATTATGAATTATGCTGCAATGGATATGGAGGTAGAGATAACTCTTTCATATACTGATTTCTTTTGGTTTGAGTAAATTCCCAGGAGTGGGTAGCTGGGTCATGTGGTATGTCTGTATTTGGATTTCTGAGGTATCTCGAAACTGTCTTTCACAGTGGCTGCCCTAGCTTTCATTCCCACTGACAGTAAAATCCCAATTTCTTACCCTCTACAGAATTAACATTTTGTTTTCAGTGGCCACCAAGTCTATCGTCACTGCCAAAACCCATCACTGACTCTTCGCTGATATGCAGAATGTGTATTGTTGCTCCTCATCGTGATGTTTCATCCCTCTCATCTGTAGTCTGCTGTCCAGGATGGGCCCTGGATTCTACCTTTACTTACATGAGTATTAGCTTCTCTTGCCTTTCTGTGCCTGACTTCTAAATGGATGTGCTCCCATAAAGTTTCATTCCTGAGTTTTTAACTTCTTCTTAGACATCCCCATTTAGACAGGTCAGCAGCACCATAGAGTCACTACAAAAATATATCTAGATTTGAACTCATCCCTTCTCTCCCCATTTGCCTCTAGGGTACAGTTAGCAAAAGAGAATCACATTAATTTTATTAACAAAGATAATTTAAGCTAGAATAACAGGTATTAGGGGCATTGAAAACGGGCTGGAAGGACACTGAGGTAACAAAGAGACAGTAACCACAGGAAGCAGCTGCCCTGGGGCTGAGACGCAAGAGGAAGAGGTTGTGATTGTCAGAACCTAGAGACCCAGAGACAAGCCTTTCCAAAGCCAGGATATGGAGCCTCGGGAAGACCTCCCTCTGGCATCTTGGAGGACATGCTATCTGCGGCTGGTTTTAGGAGTGTGGGCAATATCTAGAATCTGGAAATACCTGCTACTTCCAACATGAAGGGTTCTTGCTGAGGGTACATGGCAAGTGAACAGTAGGAAGCATCACCATTCTGCCTCTTCAGGTTTCCCATCTCTCTCTCTCTCTCTCTCTCTTTTAAGATTTATTTATTTGTAAGTCAGAGTTACACAGAGGGAGGAGAGGCAGAGAGAGAGAGGTCTTCCATCCTATGGTTCACTCCCCAGCTGGCCACAACGGCCGGAGCTGCACCAATCCGAAGCCAGGAGCCAGGTGTTTCTTCCTGGTCTCCCATGCAGGTGCAGGGGCCCAAGCACTAGGGCCATCTCCCACTGGTTTCCCAGGCGTAGCAGAGAGCTGGATCAGAAGAGGAGCAGCCGGGTCTCCAACTGGCGCCCATAGGGCATGCCAGTGCTTCAGGCCAGGGCATTAATCTGCTGTGCCACAGTGCCGGCCCCTCCATCTCTTTCTATCACCACCACTGGGGGAGGGAACATGGCAAGAAGCTGGTCAGCGAAGACGGGATGTTTATATAGTCTGGTCTCTACCACCCCCACAATGAACATAGAAAAGTGGATTTGGAGCTGAAAGCTATGTTCCCTCTTCCTTACCTTTGTTGAAGGCTCCACCATCATCCACACTGTGATGACTTCTGCATTCACCTCTAAGAGATGCCTTTCTCTTTCAGTGACACTATCCTTGTTTTGACATTTATTGCTCTTATTTAATCCATTTCTGGAGCTTACTAATGATTTCCTCTCTCCTCCTGTCTTATTTCTTGTTAATCTAGATTAATCTCTACAATCACCACCCTTTTTGCGACTCTGCTGATACTAAGATTAAGTCAAAATTTCTTGGCATGGCATTCAAGGCTTTTACATTCTCATGCATCTTTTCGGACTCACCTAGAAGATGTGAGATGATGGACATGTTAATTTACTTGGCTATCCTAACCACTGTGTACAAGTATATATAGTTTCTATACATCAAAACATCATGTTTTACACCTTAAAAAATAGATTACCTAACAGTGCCTTGTTCCTGTAATCTTTGTATACCTGGTTCTACCCATGATTTCCAACTCCCCAAAGGCATCTGGAACTTTCTTGTCTCTGTGCTTCTGGTCATCTAGCCTCTAACCTGAGTGCTTTTCTTGTGTTCACTTGATGCCTCCAAACCTACCTTCAACACCCTCCTCCTCTGTAAAGAAACATTCGGACATGTCAGAGGCTGAGTACAGTTCATTGAAACACTGCCTGGAACCCAGTAAGCGCCTTGCTAGTCTGCAAGTTGCCAGTATATTTTATGCAGTGCAGAAATTTTAAATTATAACAAAATTTTTAAATTAAATGAGTCTTTGAAAGCAAAAGAAAATGTAATTTTACTTTTTCACATTTCTTCAGGAAAAGAAAAAGATAAAGTGGAAATATAAAACATATCTCTAAAAGGATCATTGTCATCAATTTTTCTCTGGTGGGAAATCAGTGAATGCACACACACATGCAGTGTGTGTATATGTATTTAATGTATAGTAATATACATTTAAATGTAAAGAGAGCACCTAACTTAGAAAAAGGGGACGTTTACAGAAATCTGAACCACAGACTTTATAGCTTGAAGTGAGAATATATTTAAAGGAAATATTGCTGGGAGGAAGAGTAGATGTAGAAGAATGGACATATTAAACAGAAGTTAAATAATACAGGCATAAATATGATTATTTAAAAAGAGGTAGTGATGGGCATTTGGCATAGTGGTTAAGAACCTGTTTGGGATACCCACACCCCATGTTGGAGTGCTTGGTTTTGAGTCTCAGCTCTGATTCTAATTCCAGTCTCCTGCTAATGAACACCCTGGGAAAAACAGGTGATGGCTAAAGTAATTACATCCCTGCCCTTCGCCCCCCAATGTGGGAGATCTGGGTTGAGTTCCTGGTTTCTGGCTTTGGCCTTGTTCAGCACCAAGACATTTAGAGAGTGAATCAGCAGATGGTAGATCTCTCTCTCTCTTTCTGCCTTTAAAATAAAATAAAATGAATGAATGAATAATTTTTAAAAGTGCTAAAGCATTGTGAGAAGAAAAAAATTATTGGGCATGAAATAGCTTTTGCAATAAAGCTTGTAAAAAGATAATCCAAAAATATACTGGAAGGAAGAGAAAGAGATTGAACATATTTTGAATGGCAAGACTGAATAAGGGAAAATAAGTTTAAAAACCTCACAAATAGCCATGTTTTGCCCCAGATGTCTTCAAAATCATAGAATTCAGGAAATAAAATAGAAAATGTCTTAAAATGGCTTGTGAGATTGGAGTTAGGGGTTTGATATGCAAAGTCTACCTCTTAGAAGAGTGATAATGAAGATGATGAAAATGCTAAATTTTATTGCACACTTAGTATGTGCAAGGCATTCAATTGATTAAACTACCCTTTTGTGAACTCATTTGATTTGTATACCTCTTCCCCGCGAATCCTGCACTTCACTATTCCCCTTTTACCTCTGAGGAACCTGAGGACAGAAAGTTTTAGTCATATTGCCCAGCTGATGTGTGTTAGATCTAGAATTTAAATCACTTAATCTGAATCCAGCATCCATGCTATTGGGCCCCAGACAAGACCGTATAATGGAGATTCAAAGAGAGGACTGATCCTAAAATCAGTGAATTTATTCACAGAGGAAGTAAGCCTTTTCTAGAGGTTTCTAACATAACTTTGAAATAGAATAAGGGTCATGGGGCAGGGGGAATAGACGAAGGTGATGACATAAGCCCTATTAACTGGTTTGTTACAGAAAGGGGAAGAGAAGACTCCTTGGTCCCGAGAGTTCCACCTGAACAATGCTGCCTTCAGTTCAAATCATTGCTGAATGAAGGGGAGGGGTCCTGTGATCAAAGACTCTTCAGAGAGAGGCATGGAGTGGCAGCCACAGGCTCTTCCCTGTCCCCTGAAGTTCACTGCACTGCGTTTAATAATTGCCTCCCATTATTGCCTGACTGTCCTTTCCAAACGCATGCACCTGATTGGGATGGATTTGGTCTGGGAATATCTGTTCCACCCTATTAGCCAGCACCTTTCCTGAGATTTCTCTGTCTACATTTATTAAGAAGATTGGGTGATAATTCAGACCTGGTTCTGGTTCTCCTCTCAGTTTAAGAATTACAATGATTAGTGCTGATCTTAGGTCCCGAAGTCAGTGTTTCATTTCAGTTCATCCTTGCCTCTTAGTAGCAGAGGCAAGGCTACCTAGTTTCGGGGTGTGAAACCACACTGTCAAACACCAGGGGTCTTGGTGCGGGTCAGAGAGTCGGGAGTTCTAAGGGCATATTTTCTTCTTTTCATTTTGATCTTGTCCTCTGAAAGAATGTATTGCAGGCTAAGCTTGAAGCCTCTGTCACTCCTAAGCAGGCCTTTAGAGACAAGCCCATAGAGCCTGAAGACGGGGTGTCAATGACTTTTCCAGACACAACTTGTTGTTTTAGGAGAGCCTTTCTCCTTCATTAAGTTAATGATAAAACAAAAGATCAGAGGGGCTCAGCAGTTGATGCCAGTTGAAAGACCCACATCACTTATTACAGTACCTGGCTAGAATTATCCCAGCTCCACTTTCAATCCATCTTTCTGCTAATGTGCATTGTAGGAAGCAGCTCCACATGGGAGAGCCAGAAGGAAAAAACGAGAGTTTGACCAGCCCATTCATCCAGATCACATTTTGGGAAACTTTTCTCTATGAATGGAGATAATACAAAGAATCAGCATAGGATCTTTGTGTTTCATTTCCACTTTCTCTATTTCTGACTCTACCCGTTCCCTTCCCTCTTCCCTAACCATACACACACACACACACACACACACACACACACCACGAACATGCAAAGCCATCCCTACGAGCAGTTCAAAAGAAAAATGCTCACACAATGGGACTTCTTTAAGAAGGAATGTAGAGCAGCGTTACTGTATTACTCTCCAACTTGTGTAATTCCTGAGAGACTAACTAGAAAAGTAAGCCTGGCGAGAGAAGTTGGTGTGCTTGATCTAGAAATACCTTTGGCAGTTTAATTGTAACTTTGATAGTAGGATTCTACTTCTTGATTTCTTAAATATGTTAGAATTATCAGTGGGATGTATGTAATCCTACATAATGTAAAAGTCATATTTAATTAAATTAATGTAACTGAAATAGTTCAGTTGGCTTAACGTGTTCATTTTCTCTAACTGAATATCAGCTTACACTAAAAATTTTATTAATCACAGTAATGAGAATTTTTATATTAAATATATATATTACATTTAGTTTAAACGTTAATAGTCTACATTATTTTAATAAATTGCGCTAAGGGAGTATATATGGAATAAGTCTCTCATGCAGATTTTATTGGTTGCTGCATAGTTAATAGACACTAATGTGATCAGAGCCTGGATGTGATCATAAGATCAGTACTTAAAATGATTGAAATATAAATTAGGAGCTGGAATAATTGTTTGTTAGAAGCTCAGATAATAACTGTTTGGTAATGCACTGAGGGTCGAAGATATAAAACATTCAAATGTGCACCAGTAGCAGGCAAAAGAAACACTTTGAGGCAGACAAAGGCAATGGATATTTTCTACTGAATGCTCTCGCTCTTTCTCTCCACTGAGACTCAACCTGCACCTCTGCCTCCCTCACTTGCTCCTTCTGGGTTTCTCAGTGAGCCCTCTACCCAGCAGCTAGACCTCGTTCTTTCTCCTTAGTTTCTTCTTTTCTTAAAGATTTATTTTTTATTTATTTGAAAGGCAGAGTTCCAGAGAGAGGGACAGAGAGAGAGAGAGAGAGAGAGAGAGATCTTCCATCTACTGCTTCACTCCCCAAAAGGCTGCAACAACCAGGGCTGGGCCAGGCCAAAGCCAGGAGCCCAGAACTTCATCCGGGTGCCTTACATGGGCGCAGAGACCCAAGCTCTTGGGTCATCTCCCACTGCTTTCTCAGGTGCATTAGCAGGGAGGTGGATAGAAGTAGAGCAGCTTATTCTCAAACTGGCGCCCATGTGGGATGTTGGTGCTGCAGCAGCGGCTTATTCCATGATGCCACAATGAAAGATCCTCTGCTTTGCTTCTTTACTCATAATCTGTAAATTATTCCTGTTGATGACAAGCACTGTGCCACTATCTTTCCATTAGCATATTTGATTCTTTGAAGACTCATAGCAAAGTTGTTCTTGCTTCCTGTGGGCTGAAATTCCTTCTTCTATGCCAAAGGTTGGCCAACTGCTTTGGTAAAATGGTATAATCAGTGCTAAGTATTTTCAGATAAGTGAACAATGCAAACCTCATCGAAATAACTCAACTCTGCCCTTATAGGCACAACAAGCAAATATAACATAATAATAGTTCACTACTGGGTATGGCTGTGTTCCAATAAAACTTTACAAAAACAAACATCAAGCCACATCTGCTTTACTTGCCAGTTTGCCACTTCCTGTGTCAAATGTCTTTCTGACCTAAACATGTGTTTAGCCTTTTCTCTTAAAGGAAATTCTCCATTGAAATGTCTTTTTCAGCAACGGGGCTGTAATGAATTTCTTAAACCTGTTTGCTTCTGTGCTGCCTGACAAAGTAAAATTGGTGATTGCTAATAAAATAGAAGCAATCTAGACTCCATTTCCCAATAGACCAGGAGGCTAATTAAAAAAGAATGCATTGTGTTTAAGAGATGTAATAAATTTTTCTGTCTTATGCAGCTATTAAGACTTCTTCCAGATAGGATTTGATGATGATCAAATTTAGTTCTTCAGAAAAATTTTTTGGATAATCTCTATAGAGAATTTTTTTATTTTGACTTTTGGTTTTCCTCAAAATTCTTGGTAGAACAATTGGAAATCCATTTACTTTTGTTTGGAGCCCTTGCTGGCTTTCTAACCTTTCCACTCCAATTAATTCACCTGCCTCCTTCCCCTTTTAGGATGTTTTCTTTAGTTATTTATCTTGGTGGTTTGACTGGAAAGGTTCAGGCATGTTTTCCAAGGAGGGTTTCTGGTGCATATGAGCAATGTTTCCTCTCAATCTCTTTAATAAATTCCTTAAGGAAGTTGGAGATTTCTGACAGTGATTTTTGAATAAAGGGCCTCTGATTCCCTTTTCGTCCATTGCTCTGGAAACCATATAATTTTAACATTGTTTCCTCTTCCTCTCTTAACCAGGTCAGCTATTTCAACTTTTGACTTCAATTATTCATTTTTAATGCATGTATGTGTTAAATTCATTAATTTCTACTAAATTCCCTTAATTTACTCACTATTGGCTAAACACTTGTGAAAGATAATGTGATGGAGATAAAGATTTAAAATAGCCTTTACCCTCAAGTTGCTAATCATTGCCCTAAAATACAAGTTTGCATGTGATACACACTTAAAAAATAGCACAAAAGAAGTTAATAAAGGAGGCAAAGGCCTTTGTTCTCTGGGGTTAGTGTGTAATATTGGAAATTGGTTGATTTTGCTGTACAGTAGCAGCACTATTTTGTGTAACGATAATACCCTATAGAGCTCTAACCTGTTTTACCATACTTCTTCACCTTCAGTCCATGTACCGACTATATTACTACTGACTTTATTCCCAAACTGGTCAAATGCTTCAAGTCCACCTGCCCAACCAGCAAACATAAAATCCTAACTTGGGTCCCATATGTTCTTTTACGTGCCATCCCAAAGGCAGTTTCTCACTTCTGGTGACTGAGTTTTTATGACAAAGTGAGGTTAAAACTGTTGTGCACCACCTCGAAGATGCTCAAATGTAGCCAACAGGAAGGAGAGAGCTGGATTCCACTGACCTCATTTGAGGTCTATATCAATGTGGAACTGAGGTTCAGCTGGATTTTTTTAAGCTACCTGAACTATAGATTTCTTTTTAGCTTAAGACAGTTTAAGAAGGTATTTTTGTCAATTGCAACATATGGTAGGGGTGCTCGGAAAATATGATAATATTTTTATAGGTAAAGATGAGGTTGTAGTTTCCAAACATTTTCCATTTACAAACATATTTCTGTATTTGACAGAGTTGAACATAGTTTGCAAGTTGGGATAAAACACTGATTCATCTCCCTCTGCCCCTCCTTCTCTCTCTGTGTAACCCTGACTTTCTAATACATAAATAAATCTCTAAAAAGGGGGGGGGGGCTGGCGCAGTGGGTAAGGCCTCCATCTGCAGTGCTGGTATCCCATATGGGTGCCGGTTTGAGTCCCAGCTGCTCCATTTCTGATCCAGCTCTGCTATGGCCTGGGAGAGCAGAAGATGGCCCAAATCCTTGGGCCCCTAAATCTACATGGGAGACACAGAGGAAACTCCTGGCTCTCGGCTTTGGATCGGCTCAACTCCTGCTGTTGCGGCCAATTGGGGAGTGAACCATCGGATGGAAGACCTCTCTCTGTCTGTACTTCTCCTTTCTATCTGTGTCACTCCGACTTTCAAATAAATAAATAAATCTTAAAAAAAAAAAAGCCCACTGATTCAAAGGATGCACTGTTGAAGTACTCACTGTGATCATTTAATCTACCACATTGCCCACATGTGCTGGAATCATTCTACGAATCTCATCTCAAATGGCTAAAACTAACGGGCACCTCCGAGCACTTTACCACATTTCCCTGTGTAGCTTACTTTCCCTGGTCACATTGCCACGGGCAAACTACATTGTACCCCAAGGTCTCTATAGATAGTTTACTTTTTCACCAGGCATTTCTATGCTCCAGAAAATCACTATTTTCACCACCACCCCCCACCATAAATGTATGGGAGGTGGGAAGGAGGCTAACATTTTGGAAATGGACTGTCTGTCTTGATTTATAAACTAATTAATTTGATTTTGCTGTAAAGCTAGAAGGAAATTACCATTATTTTCTTTTTTTAAAAAAAATCTAGTTATTTTTTACTTGAGAGTCAGAGGTACACAGAGAGAGGAGAAGGAGAGAGAGAGAGAGAGAGAGAGAGAGAGAGAGAGAGAGAGAGAGAGAGAGAGGTCTTCCATCCAATGGTTTACCCTCCAATTGGCCACAAAGGTCGGAACTGCGTTGATCCGAAGCCAGGAGCCAGGAGCTTCTTCCAGGCCTCCCATTGAGTTCAGGGACCCAAGGATTGGGCCATCTTCTACTGCTTTCCCAGGCCATAGCAGAGAGCTGGATTGGAAGTGGGGCAGCCAGGACTGAAATCAGTACCCATATGGGATGCCAGCGCTTCAGGCCAGGGTGTTAAGTGGCTGCGCCACAGCGCTGGCCCTGACCATTATTTTCTTAAGGAAAAAAAATGGTGGAGTACTAGTAGATATCTCCAGCATTTTCACCTTTTCAAGCACTTCCTGGGCTCCACAGAGCTGGATCCCAGATTCTGCCAACATTCTTCAGAGTGCTGTTCACAGCTGGATTCTTGGTCAGCTCTGACACCATACAGGTTTTTCTACTAACAGCACTTTCAAAGAACATAGTCAAACTCAGCACTTCTACTCTCCCCTCATTGATGTATTGAAGCATTGTCCCTTAATGAGACAACTCAAGGGACCCAGTGCATCTGCCCAGTAAAGCCCAAATAGAGGTACCCAGATAAACCATCAATTGTCCCTCATTCTTCCAACTTCGTAATCATACACACCAAACTCCTACATCAGTTCTCAATGTTTTGTGATTTACCAGGAGAGTCACATAAAGTGAACTTGGGTGGTTAACAGCCTGGACTTAGAATAGGAAGGAATTGGATTTGAACCCAGGTTCTGACATTTAATAACTATCATTATTAGAAATTTCTGAAGCCTAATATCCTCATGCACAAAAAAGGGACAAGTAATATTCTATGGATTTTTTGATGACCAAGTGAAAAATAAAAATAAAGGACCTTAGCATGTAGCATGTTCTTGGCATATTGTGACTATTGTTTCTGTGTGTCCTCGCTTCTGCTATTATCTTTCTGTATCCCATTGAGGTTTGCTTCAGTTAATGAAAATATGAATTATCTTTTTTAAAAAAGATTTTATTTATTTATTTGAGGCAGAGTTGCAGACAGAGAGAGAAGTCTTCTATCAGCTAGTTCACACCCCAATTGACTGCAATAGCCATAGCTGGGCCAATCTGAAGCCAGGAGCCAGGCGCTTCTTCTGGGTCTCCCACGTGGGCGCAGGGGCCAAAGCACCTGGGCCACTGTCCACTCTTTCCCAAGCCATAAGCAGAGAGCTGGATGGGAAGAGGAGCAGCTGGGATATGAACCATGCTGCTGGTGGAGGCTTAGTAAAGTATGCCACAGCACAGGCCCCAATTCAAATGATCTTATGACTTCTGCGATGGATTTCAGTATTTTTTATCCCAGTTTTTCAGAGGTGTATAGAGGGGTGTGCAGCACCTAACATGTATCCTGAAGATATTCCTGAATTCAGTTGTTGGAATCAAGCAACTACATCTCAAACAACTCAACTCTGTATTGTTATATTGCTGTAAGCTCCTGGACGGGATGGTACACAACACCTTGTGCAGTAGAACCCACAAAGATGGACGAATTTCATGGCTAATGCTAGTGTGGTGAAATGTCTGTGGGACCCCAAGGATAAGGATACACAGGGGTTTTTGTCCTAATAGTGACTCTTTCCTGAAAACAGCAGCATACTGTTGCAGCTTGTGCTCTGAGAGTTGAGAGGGACACAAGGTGAGCTATTTCTCTGATGCAAAGCTACCATGAGTACTCCAAGTAGTTTCCCTTACTGGACTCTAAGCTGCGATGACTGTGGATCCCTCCTGCAGCCAAAATTGCCAGCATAAGGTGTCCACGCAGACGGACTCTGCTGAAGCTCTCCTCTATACCTTTTCCCCTGCGGTGGAGATTGCTTCTGGCCATAGGACTGGATTAGCAGTTGCTAATTGGATTTATTCCTCTCTCTAATCAGCCATTCCAGGTCTCCATGTCCTCCAGGGTTCCTAAACCTCCTTTGCTGGGTTCTGGTGTTTCCTCTGGGGTGCTCATCTTGAAATGCAGCTATTTATTTGGTTGTTTTTGCTCTTGTTTGTGGCAGAGAAATCAAACATGAGATTTCTCTATTTGATCATCTTGAAAAAATCCAGGGCCAATTATTAAGACTTTTCACTATTGCTCCACAATGTCCACAAGCCATCAAAGGGACATCAAGACCATTTTCTTAAGCCCCATTTGTTCTATAGGCAGAGAGTTGCTTTTTTTTTTTTGACAGGCAGAGTTAGACAGAGAGAGAGAGAGAGAGAGACAGAGAGAAAGGTTTTCCTTTTTCTGTTGGTCACCCCCCAAATGGCCACTATGGCTGGCGCGCTGCGCTGATCCGAAGCCAGGAGTCAGGTGCTTCCTCCCGGTCCCCCCCGTGGGTGCAGGGGCCCAAGGACTTGGGCCATCCTCCACTGCCTTCCTGGGCCACAGCAGAGAGCTAGACTGGAAGAGGGGCAACCTGGACAGAATCCGGCGCCCCAACCAGGACTAGAACCCGGGGTGCCACTGCCGCAGACAGAGAATTAGCCAAGTGAGCCATGGTGCCAGCCGAGAGTTGCTTTTAGAATCATACATTTAAAATAGCTGGCTCTATAATCTTGACTTTTCTGAAAGATTTTCTACTGTGCAAGATTTCTTAAGCCAGAACTAAGGCAGTCATGTCATCTATATTGCTCAATAAGGAGGACCACTAATTCAGCACTCTCAGCTCTGGTAGCAATAGGGTAGGGATGGGTATGTCTAGAGAGAATGAGCTGTCCGGGTTCCCTGGAATCTTTCTTGGTCTTGGTTTTAAACTTGCTCTGAGCTGACTGGGAACTATCATTCATAAGAGAACTCTGCTAGAATCAAACCCCTGCCGGAAGGCAGGCAGCATCCCTGCTCACCGTATCTCACTATCATGTTATCTTTGGCAGTCAAATGCCAGCCTCAAAAGCATGATGTGTTTCTGAAGATCCTTCTGGGTGGTTTCCAGGTGAGCAACAGTTGAACTGTGGGGGTGATAATGCCTTCAAGAAGTGGATTTGAGGCACAGAAAGAGCGCATAGATTGATCCTCTGCTGAGAATGTGCTGAATAGGTTGAACGAAAGGGAGGGTCACTTATAAGTCCAACTCTGTGGTAGATATTGTAGGGCTGGAGGGAAATAGTAAGCTCCATTTCTGTCCTTAAGGAACTTGTGTTTGTGTTGGCAAGGGAAGACTAAGGCACATGAAACAACAGGCTAGCTGAGGGAGTATGTGATTAAGTGACAAACGAATGGTAGAGACAGAAAGTGCTCTGGGGGCCTGGCCCTGGGAGAGATGGTGGAGACGGCCAAGTGTTGACAGGTTTGCAGTGATCTGATGCTTTTGTGAAATGCTTGCCCAGGGTTAGACACACAGTTGTGACTGTGAACATGGAAATTCCAAAAATCTCAATGATCATTTCATTTTCTCAAGTCCCAGGATGTTGTTAATTGAGGAAATCCCATTGGAAACTTTTCAGGGTCACAGAATTGCATTTTTTTCTTTCTAAGAAACCATTTAGTAAGAGTTTCAACAGCTCCCAAGCTCTAGTAGACTTGTAAATTTCTAAATGTATGAGATCAGGGTTTGCCTTCCTGCCACTTACTGACCACCTGACCTTGGGCTTATGAAACCTGCTACAGTTCACTTTCTCTGCCAAATGACAGTAATGGTACTATCCTTACAAGGTTATTATGAGGATCACAGGAAAGTAACATATCCAGAGTGGTTGGTTCGCAGAAGAGGAGTTAGTAAAGACAGGTTTACCATGATCACTGGTGGATTGGGAAGAAACATTTTTGAAATGAATATATAACCACAGTGTGGTCACTTGGCCCAACTCCTTATTTTTGGTGGGTCTGGAAATAGAGGCTGAGATAAACAATTATTTGCTTGACAGCACACAGATAGCCAGCAATGGAGGTGGGCAAACACCCATTTCTTAACTTCATTCCAAAGCATTTCTGTGGGATATGGCTTTCTATATTGGATTGGCATAAGATGTTGAGTTCAGCAGTTTTTTCTTTCTGCCTCTTTCTTCTGCTGTCTTCCTCTGACATTTTCTTTCTTTTCTTTTCTTTTCTTTCTTTCTTTCTTTTTTTTTTTTTTTTTTTTGACAGGCAGAGTGGACAGTGAGAGAGAGAGAGAGAAAGGTCTTCCTTTTGCCATTGGTTCACCCTCCAATGGTGGCTGCGGCCGGCGCGCCGCACTGATCTGATGGCAGGAGCCAGGTGCTTCTCCTGGTTTCCCATGGGGTGCAGGGCCCAAGCACTTGGGCCATCCTCCACTGCACTCCCGGGCCACAGCAGAGAGTTGGCCTGGAAGAGGGGCAACTGGGACAGAATCCGGTGCCCCGACCAGGACTAGAACCCGGTGTGCCGGCACCGCAAGGCAGAGGATTAACCTATTGAGCTGCGGCACCAGCCCCGACATTTTCAATACATCCTCTGTGTTAGGTACTTTGTCAGACTGAAAAATAAGCGGGATGGAGTCCTTGCTGTCAAAGAACTGGTGTCACAGATGACCAATACCCATTATGGTTCTCAGATTCACCTGTGGTGAATGCGGAGGTGGCCAGAAATGGGGGTGGAGGGTCATCAGGTAGGTACAAAGAGGGAAGCAAGCCAGTGCAGTGATTCAACTTGGGGTAGGAAGATTGCGTTTGGCACTTTGGCTTAATCTTGAGTAAGTTACTGAAACTATTTATCCATAAATGGGGATGACAATATTTCCTTTCTATTGTTGTGCAGACGAATGACAATTTAGTACATTAGCTGTATTTATCCAGGAAAGAAAACAGTGGTTTTATGTATAGGGGATAAGAAAATAGCAAAAAATAGAATCACAAAATCATAAAAAAAATCTGATGCTAATTAATGATTCCATTGCAGTCCTTGGAGGAAAGTCATGCACAACAGTGATTTCTTTGCTTCTCAGGAATGAATTCCAAGACATCGAATTACTCAGAAGATTCAAAGTTACTAACGCTTTGTCTAAAGAATGAACTTGTTCCCTCACTCCTCTTAGCTTTGTACCCCAGAAGGTGAAGGAGCTCAACAAATGTGAGGACATTTGAATTTTTGTGGGGAAATAAAAAGTGGTGAATCTGGACTCCTTTTTTTTAAGTTAAAAAGAGCTTTTTAATTGTTGCCACACTGTTATTTTTCAAGCCAGTTTCTGATTAGCAGCTTCAACTGAGTATATGAGGCCCCTTGTTCCTTATAGTTCCATTTCAGATCCGTTTTTC
The DNA here is from genome assembly GCA_949820135.1 of Sylvilagus floridanus. Lineage (NCBI taxonomy): Eukaryota > Metazoa > Chordata > Mammalia > Lagomorpha > Leporidae > Sylvilagus > Sylvilagus floridanus. The sequence continues at coordinate 49,626,700 of OX463245.1, forward strand.
ACCAGCTCTGTTATTGCACATTCTTTACAGACTTGCTCTCAATGAAATAATAATACCTACCATTTCCTTTACAGTGATTTATGACTTTATTAAGACTTTTAGATTTCTGTTCAGATTTCTAATCTGTTGACTTGGGTCACTTTGTAAGATTTAATTATCGGCAGAGTTTTGCTAAAGGTAGGACACCTGAATTTAATTAATGCACTGTTTGCATATTTCACATCATAAATAATGATGCTCAATAAATTACATCTTATACTAATCCCATAGTACCCCTTATAGGAACGCCCTGCATTTAAATATGTACCATTGATCAAATCCTCATCATCAACACTTATCTAAATTTTCTCCCAGGACCTTTCTGAACACTATAATACTTCTTTTCTTTTCCCCACTTAGAAAATAAGTATATCCAGAGCTTTTGAATGATTGAGAGCAATGCAAGTTGATTTTCTTCTGTGAGATTTCTTTCCCTGGTCATACAAATATTAAGAATCCAGGGGGTTAGTGGCAAGGTCATATTTGTCTAGTTTCTTAATTGCAGATCTCCACAAAGATCACTGTGGATTATAATGAAGTTGATAGGACTGTCCAGAATACGGTTCCTTCAGACTCCACAAGTCAATGTCACCACTTTAAGAGAGTATTTCAATTTTACTTTCATCAAAGAGTTAAAAAGCCAGAGCCTTTTAGCATCTCATTTCACCTACACACATAGCCCATTATAACCGCATAAACAAGGATGACAAGTTGAGATTAATGAGAGTCCCCAAGTGACAGAACAATTTAATTGTCAGAAATCATAGGAACTGAACTTTACCAGTGTATTTATACAAGACAGCCACAGTCTAAAAAGTTTGCTAATTGATTAAGACCAATAAGTAAGAACTTGGAAAGCAGTTTTCCTGTATACAAACAACAAATATCTCATAATAGTTAATTGAGGTATTAAGATGCATAAGGGAAGAATATTAGATTGACTAGATAATTGATTCATAATACAAGGCAAATAATTGGCAAGTTCATATTCCTAAGTAGAATATAGCTCAAAGCAACACTGAAAGTACATCAAATAAAGGGAATTGTGTTTGCTAAATGAACTCCCAGCTAATCCAGTATTATAGCTATGTTGCCTCCAAGGCTCCATTGGATCCTTGCTTTGAGGCAAAGTAGCTCTCTTACAGGTCCATCAAAGCCAGAATTCTCATCATGGATCCTGCAGTCCTTGCAACTTCAGGGTGTGAGGTTGGAGTGTGATGGTGGTAGGCCAACCAGCCAGACATGCCAAAAGTGAGCTTCATGGCCAGTACTGTGGTGTATCGGATAAAGCCACCACCTGCAATGCTGGCATCCCATATGGTTGCCAGTTTAAGTCCTGGCTGCTCTACTTCCAATCCAGCTTTCTGCTATGGCCTGGGAAAGCAGTAGAAGATTGCCCAAGTACTTGGGCTCCTGCACCTGCGTTGGAGACCAGCAAGAAGCTCCTGGCTCCTGGCTTCATACTGACTCAGCTCCGGCCATTGAGGTCATTTGGGGAGTGAACAAGTGGATGGAAGGCCTTTCTGTCTGTGTCTCTCCCTTTCATTATCTGTAACTCTGCCTCTCAAATAAATAAATAAACCTTTAAAAAATAAGTAAGCTTCATTATGGCTGAACCAATAATATAATGCCTGATCCTGCATTTGAAAGCTAGGTCTCTGGCAGGCCATGAGCCCAGCTTTGGGGATCCAGGGTAACTGGTGTAATGTCCCATATAACAACCTCTATGCTCTGGGCTGACGTTACTAGAAGATTAAAGGAGTCCTTTTTATGTGTTACATGGCTGGGAATCCTCTATACATACATATCTCTGCTTCAATCTGTACTTGACTGTTCTCTATTTATTTTTTAAGATTCATTTACTTATTTGAAACAGACAGAGAGAGAGAATGTCTTCCATCCTCTGGTTCACTCCCCAGATGGTTAGAATGGCCAGGGCTGAGACAAGCTGAAACCAGGAACCAGGAGCCAGGAGCTTCATCTGGGTCTCTCAGGTAGGTGCCAGGGTCCCACGCACTTGGAACATCTGCTGCTGCTTTTCCCAGCCATTAGCAAGGAACTGGATGGGAAGTGGAGCAACCTGGATTTGAACTGGTGCCCATATGGGATGCTGACATTACAGACAGCGGCTTTACTTGCTACTCTGAATTGCCAGGCCTGTTCTCCATTTCAAACTGAACCTGTTTAATTCCTCAGCTCCTGAAAGTATCACAGATAGGCATCACTAACAGATTGCAAAGACGAGAGAAAGTCAATACTGACAGTAGGTATAGGAAAGAAGCTTGGTGGGGATGCATGGGGAGCCAGGTAAGAAAGTGAGACAGCCAGAGGGAAAAATCTCAATTTAAATTTTGCTGGTTTTTACCTCAGGCCATACTTTCTAGTCCTTAAATTTCCATGTCTTTAATATCTATTGCATGATTTTACTCAATGACAAAGGAAGAGGAGGAGGGAAATAAAAGAGGAAAAAGAACAAAGTGGGGGGAGGAGAGGTGGGATAGAGAGGGAGAAGAAAAAAGTGAGGAAGGCGAGAAGTCATTTAGTGATTTATTGAATAAATTAGTAATTGAGAGCAGAAGTTCTAGAACTACCACAGCTCTGGGATTGTCAGCAAATCACTTTATCTTTCAGTGCCTCAGCTTGTTCATCCATAAAGTGGGGAGGTAGTAGATTCTTCCTGTTGGGTATGTTGGAGAGTAAAGGAACTCATACAAATTACAGTTTGTAGAGGAGCTCCTGGCACAAAGCAGTCAGTAAGCAATCGGTATTTTCACTCATAAGCATTTCTCAATACGTGTCGGGCACTGTTGTTTAACCTTCAGCTGCTTAAATAATTTGATCAAAGTTATAGTGAAACAAAGTGGCTGAACCCAACTTTTCTAATATCACGTTGTATTTTCTGCCTAATATAGTAAAGAATTTTTTTCTCATAGATTATTAAAATAGTTTTAAAAGAGCAGAGCTCTTTTTATGCCATTATCTGTGTTGTCCTTCTTTGCCATATGTGGATTTTAGTGAGTGTACAGTATGTACATGTTAACAGGTGTACTAGGATTTCTTGTGGGGAATCTCATCCGGAACCCTGCACTCTCAGTGCACTTTGATTGGCTTCAAGGTGTGGCTGTGCCAAGGGTCCAAATTCTCCAAGAAATTTTTAAATTCTTTCTGCATAGCTTTAAAAATCCTATCCTCATATGTTACATGAATGGGGCTTAATTTATTCATCAACAAGCTGGGTGTACCTCCTTGGCCTCATCTTAATCCAATTTTGAAATAGTAACTTCTCTTGTTCATTTGGATAACAGATAAAAAGTAATTTCTAAGTGACTAAAACATGCATGTCCAAAACTATTCTTGGTATATGATGCATTACTCACTGAATCCCCACGCAGACTTTGAGAAATAGAAAATATTCTTTTTTTGCTTCCCAAACGAGAAGCTTGAAGTTGGTCAGAGTTAAGTGACCAAACTGTGGGTTTCATACCCTTCACTCACTTCCCTTATTCCTTCATTCCCAGATGTGCCAAACACATTTTCTGGCACAGAATTGGGTACTTAATAAATTCCAATAGAATTTAATTCTGCAAATGTTTCAGCTTGGCATTTGGGTTAAAAGCTGAAACATATTTAGAGCAACATAGAGCAATATAGAGCAACACTTTTCCATTCTCCAAATTCAAAAATCCCAAACTCAGTCTCTGATGGTGGTTTGGTACCATTAATAATAATGAGTTCATGCTTACTAACATATTTATCATAACTGTCCAAGGAAACCTTAGTTGATTTTAGTATTCTTTCTGAATTGACAAACATAGGTCATACTTTCCTCTGGGCAAATTCTTGGAATGATTTCTCATGCTTTTTGGAGCAGGGTGTCACAGTTCTTACAGTTATCTGCTGTTCCTTTAACACCAGGCCTGCTTTTCCCAGATACCTGCATAGCTCATTCCATTATTCCAAGAAGTCTTTGCTCAAATGTCATCTTCTTAAAGAAGTCTACTCTGGTGGCTGGCACAGTGCTTTAGTGGGTAAAGCCCCGGCCTGCCATGCCAGCATCCCATATGGGTGCTGGTTCAAGTCCTGGCTGCTCCACTTCCAATTCAGCTCTCCGCTGTGGCCTGGGAAAGCAGTAGAAGATTGACCAAGTCTTTGGGCCCCTGCACACACATGGGAGATCCAGGACAACCTCCAGGCTCCTGGCTTCAAATCAGCACAGCTCCAGTCACTGCAGCCATTTGGGAAGTGGACCAGAGGATGGAAAATTCTCTCTCTGCCTCTGCCTCTCTGTAACTCTGCCTTTCAAATAAATAAGTAAATCTATAAAGAAAAAAAAAGTCTACTGTGGGCACTTTGTTCAAGAGAGCAACTCACCATGTGCCCCAGCTCCAGCTTCCAAACCCCTGAACCCATAGCCTATTAAACTTTCTCTTTCTTCCAAAGCACTTGGCATGTTTTAACTTAGAGAATTTTCTTATTTATTGAATTTATTGTTGAGTACTTCCTCCATGAGAATGTAAGCTCCAGGACTTGAATCCATCTTTTTTATTCACTGATGCATTCCAAGTACTTAGAAGTATGTCTGTTCAAAAAAGCTGAATGAATTAATCTATAACAGTAAGAATTCATTGAATGACTAAATGATAGCCTATTTTTTTCCTTTGGATAATTCAGTATCTGTAAAGAGTTTTGAAACACTTTTGATTAAACTAGTTTCATTATTTTAGGATTGGTAGCAATTAAAGGCCAAAGCTGTAGTGTAGAGTGTTAAGCTGCTGCCTTTAGCACTGGCATTCCATGGAGAACTGGTTTGAGTCCCAGCTGCTCCACTTCTCTCTTTCTTTCTTTCTTTCTTTCTTTCTTTCTTTCTTTCTTTCTTTCTTTCTTTCTTTCTTTCTTTCTTTCTTTTTTTTTTTGACAGGCAGAGTGGACAGTGAGAGAGAGAGAGAGAGAGAGAAAGGTCTTCCTTTTGCCATTGGTTCACCCTCCAATGGCCGCCGTGGCCGGCGTGCTGCAGCCGGCGCACCGCGCTTATCCGGTGGCAGGAGCCAGGTGCTTCTCCTGGTCTCCCATGGGGTGCAGGGCCCAAGCACTTTGCTCCACTTCTGATTCAGTGCCCTGCTAATATGCCTGGTAGGGAAGTGGAGGAAGGTCCAGTTCCCTGGGCTCCTGTACCCATGTGGGAGACTTAGAAGAAACTCTTAGCTCCTGGCTTTGGATTGGCCCAGCTCTGACCATTGTAGCCATTTGGTGCTGCTCTCTCTCTCTTTCTCTCTCTCTTCTTCTCTCTCCCTCTGCCTTTCAAATAAATACATAAATCTTTTTTAAAAAAGAATTAATAGCAATTAGTCTTTGATCACATTTTAAATTCTCCTCATTTCATTATGAGTTGCACCTTTCAAATTTTCACCTAAAGGTGTAAAACTAAGTATACTATTTGCTTAATTTGTGAGTATAATGAAATAAATATAAAATTTTGACTTCTAATTGTTAGGAGCTGTCAGATCCAAAGAGATCTGTTGCCATCTTGGTCTCTCCAACTCATTTCTTAGCCAAGGCAATCAACACACTAAGTGGTGTTTCCAAGGCCGCTCTGCTGGTGGGAGGTTGGGATTCGGAGGAGACCCTGAATGCTGAAGGTTGGCCTCTTAGCACATTCTTGCTGGGCTCTATCACACTCCCTACCAACCTGGTTTGTGCGTTAGGCATGCCGTTCTCCTGGTGACCACAGAGAAGTTCGTCCTTTGAATCTCATGAATGTCTTTCCCTCCTCCTGTCTTCTTACATCATCCCCAAAACAAGCCTTGCAGTTCAAGCACTCACACAGTTGTGAAACCTCATGCTGTGGCCGTCCAGCTCTCGCCTGCCACTCTGCTTCCTAAGCCCAGAGCAGTTCTTTTTGATTGCCTCTTCTAGGCATGCTTGAAAAATAACTCAGCTAGCATTCTCCTGGCCTCCATCTATGATCTCATTGGGAAAGTATGCATAAGATACTTTGGAAATAAATATACACAAGAAATTACAACTCTGTTTGAATGACCCTCTACCTTGGAATGTCTAGAACTGTGAGAATTATAAGGCCAAGAAATATGTCCAGGCCTGCTGGCTTGAAAAGCTCCTATTCCTTATATGGAATCTGTACAGACAGGAAAGCTGAAGTTGGATAAACTAAATGGAGATGTTTTTTTCCCAGCCACTTATGTGCCTCATCCTTGACCTATTTCATTTATAGGTTTCTTTAAGATAGTATGGCTTCAAAGTTTGTTGCCTTCTTGTCGGTTTACTAACAATGATTTTCAGACTAGCCAGTGCTTGACGTGGGGTTTGCATTGGAAAGATGGGAGAATAGGCCCAGAAAGACTGCAAGTGAAATGGTGTAATTATATCAATGGAGTATTAGTCCTATTCATGATGTGGGAATCTGATTGGGGCACAACAGGTATAGTTTATTCATTACGATTAAAAAATTTCAAAATGTAGACATTCCAAAATGTTTAGTCTGGTTTCAGTAAGGAAAATGGGGCAGTGCGTTCAGGCAAGAACCTGAACACAGCAGAGTGAATGTTTCCTTTACTTTCCTTGATAATGGAGAAAATGGAACAAAAGCTGAGAACCGAAAGCGAAAAAGAGGCATTCTATTTCGTAGCAGGAGTAACTACTTTCACTTTCACAGTGTAGAGGGGGGAAGCTTTTAGCAATCTTGATTTACACAGAATATTTTAAGAAATTTTAAGAAATTCACAACACTGAAAGGATATTTGAAAGGGCTTTGCTTATACTAATCCTTGCCAGAAATTTTCAAGTCGTTCTGGGTTCAAATCTTAGCTAGATCATTAATCAGGATAAGTTTAAAATCCTCACTAAACTTCAGTTTTCCCACCTAAAAACAGGATTCGAAAGAGCACCTACAGTATATAATATTTGTAAGCGTTTAACTAGTTAAAGCAATATAAGCACAAATCTAAAAGTATATTGTTTGGGGGGAAAACAATTATTTCTCTTCCTAGCCGTACTTACTAGTTGAATAGACCTTTAGAAGGTGGAAGGTAAATCATAAAAAGGTTTGTACATAACTGGAATGCGGTCCCCAGAGTCTGAATTCATAGCCTTGTTATTCACGATTCCCTCTCTTTTCCTAGACGAAGGACTACATTTTCATTACCAGTGGGGAAAGAGTGACAGTAACCTAAACAATCCGAAGGCAGTGCTGATTTTGGCCTTTGTTACTGGAATTCTTCAGATGAAAGCTTGTGTTTCCTAAATGCATAAATTAAGGTACAGTCTTACACTGGAACTTCGCTAGGTTGCATTGGTATGTAGATGGATCTGCGGATTGACCTGGAGACAAAAAAAAAAAATGACAAATGAATTATTTCTGTTTCTTCTTAAAGTTTAGATGCTGATATAACCTTATTTCTTGATTTCAAAGCAGTTTCTTTCATAGTACCCAATGACCCAACAGCCGGCTTTGCCTAACTCCTGGTTCAAATGAGGAAAATTCACCTTTGGACAATGTATTCAAATTTTGAGATGAGCTAATCTAGAAAGAAGACACTTTAATTGTAACATACAGACCAGTTATGTGCTTAAGGTTAGCTTTTGTATTTTAAAGGCGTGGTAGGGGAGGTAGTGTCCTAAACTTTTCTATGCTTAGTGCCTCTACAGGTCTGATCTAGCCCTGTAGAGCTGGATGATTGGGTCACACAGGTTACTGGAATGGTTTTATAGCCATTTGTTTTTCTCACCAAAAGAAATACATATTTTGCATATAGAGAAGGCCAAAGGAGGGAACCTCAGATTGGTTTACTAGTTCCCTGATGGAAATACAATGAGTACCAAATATTTCCATTTTGCTTAAAAACATTCATTGTAGAGGCTTTAATATAATACAAGCTCTAGGTGATTTTGAATTTAGTGAACGTGATTTTCTAGTTTTTGTTTAATCTCTATTCACTAAGCGCCTGGTTTTTGCTCTTTAAAGACTCTAATACTCTCAGGATACTTAATATTTTCCATTTTCAGCAAAGCCAGCTTTAAATATTTCCTCATGCTAATGCGTGATTTGTCTAAGCATTTTAGCTAAATCTAATCTTTCATTACTGCTGATGCTCATCTCTATTTTCAGATAGTTAATTTGCTGACTTTCTGCACAGTTCAGGTTTTGTTACATGTCTGATCAAGCTCCACAATAATTTCCTATATTATATTAGCCAAAGTAATGTTTGTTTATGAGCTTAGAGTCATATTTATTAACATCCATGATTAACTGAAAATTGCCCCATGTGGTATTTCAATCCACAAATGTGTTTTGATTAGAGAAGGGACAATTATTCCATTTGCATTTGATTCTAACACAAATGGTATAATTTTCAGCTCTCTTAGTCAAACAGATAGTAGGGGAGAAAAGAAGAAAGAAGGCCTTGGGAAGACTGCCCAGGTAGTTGATGCCTTCCGGTCATTTAGACCCTAATGTGATTTCTTTTATTTTGTGGTACATTTCTATAAAATAGTTTCTGTATGGATAATTACCTTAATTGTTCATATACTCTCTAAAGTATTGCTAGGGCATTATCTATTACACTGCATGACATTGATCATCGTGTACTTTCTAACATATTTCATTCCCTTTAGGACTGGATGTCTATTTAGATTTAATGCGTGACATGTGTTATGCATGTAAAAATCCAATAAGTAAGAAAAAAAGTGTTTTGAAAAGATGAGTTATGTTCTCTTTAATTCTGACTATTTTCTCTGAAGCTTTCCTAACCTGATATAAATCTCTGAATTGAAGTGGTGTTTGCTGCAGCAGCTGAAGTCACTGTTTGGGATGTCTGCATCCCATATGGTAATGTGTGGTTTGAGTCCCAGCTCCTCCACTTTTGATCCAGCTTCCTGCTAGTGTTAATCCTCTGGGAGGCTGCAGATGCTGATTAAAATGAATGGAGTTCTGGGCCTAGCCCGGCTCTTCAGCGTATGTGGGGGGTGAGCCAGTAATTAGAAAAGCTCTTGGTGTCGTTCTCATTCCCTCTTTGTCTCTCTGACTTTCAAATATAATGAAAATAAATAAAAACATATTTAAAACTCTCTCCTATTCCGCTTTTTTATCCAGTGGAACAGAATTTTGCTTTTCACAGATGCTTGCACACATGATGAGAGATTGCATCTTAGTGTCTGGTGCCCCTGCAATCTGGTTTTCTGAAGCCCTGCCTAAATGGGTAGGAGTTTGGGGTAGTCTTTGGAAGCATGGCAACTCCAGCATAGGATCCAAAGAGTTTCCAAGGTCCATGACCATTTCCAGGACTGCCGATACAGGAGTCACCTCCTAGAAGCTTCTTGTAGACTTCCCACTTTCACTGGAGGTAATAGTGACTCTTTAGAGTCTCAAGTCTTGGCCTTTACTGTCAGACTGTTGAGGTCACGCCTTTAATTCCAATTCACAGTAAAAACTGATATAACATGACTTGACTTTTGGTGTTGTGTTCCCTGCATTGAAAGCAGATACTTAAGTTTTGGTTCTATAATCTTCCAAGGCTGTTCCAAACAGAATGACAGAAAGGCACTGGAATCTAGCACAGTTCTCAGCATGCTTTATCATGTAGGTTGAAGAAATGAATGAGCCATCAGAACTCTCATGCGACCCTAGACCGAGAGCTCCCATTAAGGTTTCTGTACTTCTCTCATCTCCATGTCCCATTGGCTCAACTGTATCCCAAAGTTTACTAGAACTCCTGAAACTCTTCCTATGAACCAGGAACACCTCTTAACTTTTTCCTTTGATCAGTTTTAATCTGCATAGAACCCCCTTTTCGTGCCAGAATGCTAGCTTTAATAAATCAGCCAGCTCAAATTGAATAAATCTATTTAAATACTTATAAAATATTAAGGATGCATTTGGGAAAAGCCTCTAAGGTTATTGTGGCACCCATGTACCTCACAGTAACTAATTTATTAAGCAGTTTGCAAACCTGGGAAGAAAGGAAAAAGAAAAATGGTTTCATAAACCAAGAGCAGAAGCCAATTTTTCAGCTCAGATGATGAAAGGAAGCATGCATTTCTAATCAAAAAGACAGATAAGCCTTCTCTCTCCCACCATTCCCTCTCCGGCAAAGTGCCTTTTCATCATCAACAACACTCCATTCCTAATGGCTGGCTGGGCCTTTCTGCACCTTCTCCATACACTGGTAATGTACACACTGCATCCCTTTGAAACAAGAGCCCATTAGCTGTGGCAGACTACCTTTTCACATGACGTTCTTCTGTTGCAAGTCATCAGTGCAGTGTTAAATCATTCCTACTGGGCATGCTCAGAACCCTGTCAGAGGGATAAACTGATATTTAGAGCCATGGCATGAAAATTGCTTTTCAGCCCCCTTGAAGGACAGTTAAAAAAAAAAAAAAAGGAAAGGGAAAGGGAAAAGGTCATAAACCAGACAGGTAACACCAAGCTCATTCTTTTACCTTAGAGCTTTGGATTTCTTTGGCTGATCATTTGCGGCCCTCATTCTGATGCATGTTGTGGCTGTCCCTTTGTGCGAACAGCAGGCTCAGGATCCTCAGATCGCTGTTGCCCCCCCTGCCCCTCCCTCACTAGTGCAACTATCTGCCCTAGCATTTCTGAAATGATTGCATTAATGACAGCTATTATTTTACATGAGTTTAGCCTGCTTTGTAAGGTTCGGAAATATTACCTTTCTACTATTCTCTATGCTCTCATGCACGGTGGTACAAAAATTAGCAGTTGTGTGGGGCTGCATAGAACCCCATTGCTAGGTCCTTAGTCTTAATGCCTTAATGGCGCCATCATTCCCCATACACCACCCTCCAAGAAAGCTGACTTACTCCTCCTGCCTCTCTCCACATGGATTATGGACCATGTATTAAAATATATTATGTTTACGACAACATATGTAAAGCATATGCAAATGGTTGGAGACAGGGATGATAGAGCTCATAGGAATCACTTTGTTATTTACTTCTTAAGGCCTGATACTAACAAACTTCACTGAAAACTTAGCTATGGTTTACATCAGAATCACTGACAGAGGGTATGCCGAGAGTAGTAAACCTGGTGCCCGAAGAGGTCTCACAGTTCAGTGAGGATTTTCAAGGGCTCACTAAGGGTCATCTATACTGCCTTTCACCAAGGGCAAAGGGGAGCAGAGGACCAGCTTTCTGACAAGCCGCACATTCCAAATGATTTGGAGTCAAATCATTTGTTATTTTAGGCCTGGATTCCAAAGTACATTCTCTGAAGGTGCTCACATGCAGTGTGTATCCGAGCCGTTCCTTTCTCCAGGAAGCTGGTTGGGACATGCTCAGAAATGGGGCTTGGGTGAGTAGCTCTCCTGACAGTGAGTGTGGTGGAGGGAGCCAGCGACTGTCATCTTAGCAGCAGGAGGGCAGAGTGACATTTCCCAATAGATCTGAGTCACGCGCTGGACGGGAAGACTGAGTTGAGGACTGCCATTGCAGGGCATGATTCATTTCCTTACCACCTTCAGCGCCCTCTGACGTTTCTTACCACATGTGGGACTCTGTGGGGACAGAGCCCTGTGGGGCTACAGATGCTCTGATCTGGCCCGGTTAAGTAAGCATGCGATGTCTGTGTGTGGGAGTTTCTAGAGAGCTGTGATTTTGCTTTTGCAGGGGTTGGTCCCATTGCTGGGTGACCACCTGAATCATAGTTGGCTGAAGTACTCAGCCTACTTAAGGGCAGAGCATAACAATCCAAGGACGCACAGGGACTTTCATCACCCTGTGCAGCAAGTACCTGCCAGGGAGGTGACAGGAGAAGGCTTAGCAGCTCCCTGGGTGCCTCTGATGGTAAGATTCTCCTGGGCTCTCTGGATTTACCCTCTGCTGGAGAAGTCCGGATTCAGTGAGTCTCTTGGCGGCCTGTGAATCTGTTTCTAATAGGAGCCCCAAGTGATTCCCATCAATAGGAAAGGTTCTTTGTAACGATTTCGGGGAAAGTTCTTATTGCTAAATACATTCCCAAAATTCCTGCCTTGACAGCAAGCTGATGAGCTTTTTGGCGCGTTGAATAAATTCTTTTATTCTGAGTCCAACAACAGTCCACTAGCTAAAATGGTCCCAAGGAACAAGCTCACGTATCAGGGAGGGGTATAACAGAACGTGCCTGGATGAAAAAACATATATTAAAACTCTGGAAAACTCTGGAAAGCTCAAAGCAGTGGCAGGGGTGCAGAGGTAGGATTGGGGGGAGGACTCCAGCCCCAGGATAGTCATTTCTGCCTTCGCAAGGGCTGGTTTTAATCACTTTCTTGTACCTTTTGCTGGCATCATTTGTCAAACCTTCGCATAAAAGTTGCAAAGTGAGGTTATTCAGCGGGTACCTTCATCCATCTCCAATTATTGACCGGAGGCGGGGTGGGGAGGATTGGGGGAGGTTGGGGTGGCTTGCCATTCTCCTGTTTCCAGTCTGCTGCCTGCTTTTGTTTGGTCCTGCATGACAGCCCTGAGCTAGGAGAGTGCACAATGCCCCCAAGGCCTTTCAAACAAAGTCCTTTGCAGCCTGTTTGCCTGTATCTTCTGGGTGTGGTCGCCTACAGTCTGCTTTAGAAACTTCCGCTTCTGAGGGTTTACCAATCTGAAACAAATCCCTTGGCTTTGGCCCTGAATCCAATCATTTTAAACTGTGCCATGATCAGAGAGGTTCATCAGCTCAAATGACCGGGTAGCAGGGTCAGCTTTCCTTTAGCTGCTGTACCCTCTGCCTGCTTGCTACTAAGTTCCTGGCCCTGCTGTCTGCTCTCTGCCACCAAGCCTATGTCAGCAGTGGAGCCCGTCAATGGTGGAATGAAAGGAAGCACACAGCGTGGGTCAAATGGGAACAGGAATGCCTTCATGCATATGACTTGGCTCCTCTTTCAATCCACAGACAACTGAAATTGCTGGTGGCTAGAGTGTATGAAGCCCTGAGCACACTCCAGGCAGGATCTCAAGGGTTGTATATAGCCCTATTACTAATGCTCCTAACTCTATGAAGTGGGTGACAATATCAAGTCCACTTTGCAGATTCATGAGAACACTGGCAAGAGGTGAGGAAATAGGGTTACTTCTACCTGGTCCAACAGCATGGGCCCTAGTGAGCTTGACCTTGGAGAGGAAGAAGGAATTTGATGGAAGTTGGTATCTCCAGACAAGGGAGGAGGCCCCAGGGAACTTGTGGGTTGGACAAGCAGCAGGAAGGCATTCTGGATGACAAGTCTACGTGAGGTTTGGAAAATCCAAGTGGAGCTTTCATGAAAGGCCAATGACAGGACCTGTAAGATGACTGGCCGTTATCCTTTGCCTGGACTAGCTGGAATGCATGGAGACAAGGTGTGGATAGTGAGGAAGGCTAGAGGAAAGATTGAGAAGGAGAAAATGATGGCATGTGGAAGCCTGCACAACAGCAGGTCCATCTGCAGCTAAAGTCTGGGACCAATAAGCACGGCTTGATGCCAGCGAAGAGCATAATTGAGCTAATATGTGAATTTGAATATAAATGCTTTGAAACTCCATTTTGTACACATTTGCCCCTTTATCAACTTTACAGATAATTTAATTTTCAAAAATACTTCTCTGATTTTATTTGTATTGACTTTCACTTTGATAACAGAAGGTGACAGTACTGGTTCACTTGTTACCAGTATATTTTTTCTGGCCCACAACTATCATTTTCCTTCTCAGCCTTTCTTAGAAGCCAGGCAAGGGGAGACAGTGTCATGTAGCACAGCCCCATTGAACAGAATTTAATGCAAACCACATATGCATTTTTGAACTTTCTAGTAGCCATGTTAAAATGAAAATAGGTAAAGTTAATTTGAAACAGATAGCCTATTTAACCCGATATACCCCAAATATTATTTTAATACATACACAACCTAAAACATTGTTAATGAAGATTTTTATTTATTTTTTTTCCTGAACAGTCTGGAAAGATGGAGTGTATTTTATACTTACAGAACAACTCAGTTCAGACTCATCACAGTCCAAGTACTCAGTGTTACCTCTGGCTCACGGTTGTCCTACTGGGCACTGAAGTTCCATCAGGTGACTCAACCAACAGCTTGTATCCTGGCTGCCTCGCTTTTTAGTTATACATCTTTAGCAGAGTTAGTTAACCTCTGTAAGCCTCACTTTTCTCACCATAAAATAGTGATAATAATAAGGACCAAATGAGTTCATTCATGCAACTGTGTTAAACCTGGGCACAGGGCTGGGCACCCAGGAAGCAAGCAATAAATTCCCACAATACCAGGACTATTACAGCAATGCTCCCGGCCTGACTTCCTTCATTCAGAACTTGCTCAGAATTAATTTAATGCTCAGCTTTTAAGAAATGTGACTCCTTAATGCTCTCTGTAATTTTTATTACACACACACATGCACAAAGACATGCACATGGCATGCATGCATACATACATATATTATATATAATATATCTTTATTTTAATCTAGTAATTCTCCATCAGAGGCAATTTTGTATTGCTTCCCTCGCTCCTGCTTCAGGAACATTTGACAATGTCTGGAGACATTTTGATCATTATAACCGGGATAGGAGATGCCCAGGCATCTAGCAGGTAGAAGCCACGGGTATTGCTAAACATCTTAAAATGCACAGCCCTCCTCCTGTGACGGAGCTATGTGGCTCCAAATTTTCAGTAGTGCTGAGACTGAGAAACCATGTTTTGAGCAGACTCACCTGAATATGTGTGTGTACATGCCTTTGTTATTCTTTGATCTTTTTTGAAATAATAGAATATGAATAATGAATAATAGATAAATAATGGAAAGACATCAGTCCATAATCATTGGGATGTTTCTCACACAGAGGGAATTTGCTTAAGAAATTCCATCCACAAGTTTCCTCAGGTTTCCTGGCGGGGAGGCCATACGACTTGGGGAGTCAGACGTGGGAGACAGACAAGTCCCACACTCCTGTGACCCGCCACCAGTCAGCGGAGGCTTCAGCATTGTGGGGCTGATGGGATCATGACAAGGGCTTGGCTGCCGCAGGACTTGCTCCCTTGCCAGGAGCGAGTGCCATGTGAAAGCTGACAGCTGCCTTCCTGGCCCCTGCTGTCTGCTGGGTCCACAGGAGCCAAGGAAAGGAGTAGGTACCCTACAGTCCAGCTCTGCAGCAGGTGACCCCACGAAGAGGCCCCTTCTCACCCCATTCTCCCGTTTGCAAGGGAGTGATTTACTCAGTCCACTCCAGGCTCTTGGAGAGGACGTGAGGGAAATGGTTCCATCAGCCCCCTCAAGGGTCTTTTTAGGGCGCTCAGTTCATTGGCAGGGCACCCCGGATTGGTCAGCTCCAGGCTGCACTGCATTTTCTCTTTGGTGCTCTCTTAATCTCCACATTGGTGTGTTTTATTTTCTCTTATCTTGTGCTGTTTTCCAGTGGAAGACTTTTGGGTTTCTCAGGTTCATCTTTAAAAAGCGTCGTACACTAAGCAATCCCTGGAGTGCATTTTGTGCAAACCTCAGGTAGGCAGAGGGTGCCTGTCTCCTTTGCTCTGGGTAGTGCAGGAGCCTCACTTGTGGATCTTCTTGTCAAATCAGCGGCCTTGAGGCATTCTTGGTTTCTGCCTTCCAAGGAACCAAGGAGCAGCTCTTTGGTTCGTTTTTGTCTTTGTTTATGATTTCCTGGGTAGCTGTTGATGACATCTGTCCTTTCCAGGACCGGAAAGAATCCTCGGCCTGTCAAGATGAATACAAGGCTGAGGAGCAATCGAGCATGGTACTGCAACTTCAGCTTCTCCTGCTGCACCTGGAAGCTGGCTGTTGAGGCAGAGATACTCTGACTGCAAGCTCCGGTGGCCACTGGTTTGGTGGTCTAGTTAACCCCTCAGACCGGAAGATTGTTCTCAGCAAAAGACTGCGAGCTGGGAGTAGGGTCCCTTTGTTGTTCATTAAAATTCAAAGTAAGTATGAAGCCCCAAAAGGAAACATTTTGGCTTTAAGACCATGTCTGGTGAACAGATGGATGACAGCCAAGTGGCTGGCTACTCGCTCTTGCCAATGCTAGGGAGCTGTTCCTCTCCCACATGGCTTCTACTCTCATGGAATAATCAGGTTCCTTCTGGCCACCTGGAAAATGCAGAGTCAAACACCTGTTTAAGTGGATGTGGTGAGCTCTGGGCCTGCCACCGCCAATCCATCTACAGCACATGACATAACATTCACCAGCTGCTTTACTTAGCATGAGGTGGGAGTGTGATGCTTTCATGAAAGCATCAACAACACACTTAAACCACCGCGGAGCCCAATGATTTCCACATCAGTGGGGAGGTGCGGGCCCCACCTGGGGCCTGCCAAGATCTTCCCACGCTGGGGGGAGGGAAGGAGGCTGCAAAGCACAACACAAGCCACACTGAGTGTGGAACCGCTGCTGGGCTCCTGAGCACTAGGGCTGAGCAATCCTTTTCTGGGAGCAGACAGTGGCTTGGCTAAGCCCGCACTCTGATTCTAGAAAAATGAGTGCATTCTGTTGGAAGCAGTCGTGGAAACCATCACTTTAGCTTTCTCCTTTGTCTGGTAAAATTTAGCTTACGTCTGAGGGAGGAGAAAAGAGGGAAAGTTTTTGCCTTCGCATTTGTGTATCTGTGTACATGCGTGTGTGTGTGCCTGTGTGTATGTGATTTGCATTTTCCTGTTTGGCTAAATGATATTGAGTTTGCTCTATTAACTTCATCTTCACCACTCTTGTAAAAAAATGATCATTAAACATCATGGGGAGCAAGGTGCGTAGCATAATCTATCTTAATGCACAGGCCCCTATTCTGAGAAGTGGGTGCAATTCTAGAGTATCTCAGGTTATTTCAGGGGTGGGTCCATAGGAAACACCAGCACCTGGGTTTTCAGTGCTATTTATGAATAATTTAAAATAAAGAAGAAATCATCGTCATATTTGTGTCTGGTCTCCCATCAGGGCAGAATCACAAATGGAACTAAACATTTTACTGAGCACTTAATGCATGCCAGGCCTCACAATCCTAAAAGGGAGATGTGACTGTTTCACTGCGAAAGACTCTGCTGTGCAGAGGTGAAGCAACTTTCCAGAGGTCACATGGCTAGCAGGCTGGAGGCAGGAAGTGAATCGGACTGGGTCAAGAGCTGGCAAACCAGGCTGCATCTGAGGCTGCTGCAGTCTCACAGTTGTGGCTTGAAATCAGTTACGAATTATATCCATCTTCTTCTTAGACTTTTAGAAACAAATTCATTTCTGAATACTTCATGACAAGGCAATTGTAACATGCATGTATTTAGCATTTAAAGATTCCTGTTTCAGGCCACTCTCAGGTGGCCTATGTACTTTCTCCCAAAAGTCTTTCTCAGGTCTGGAGGAGAAGAGAGGAGGGGCTCTCGCTTCAGTAGAGTCCTCCTAGGCAGCGCTATCCTGGCGCCTTGGGCAGTTGCCAGTCCTATCTACTTGGAACTGCTCAGAATTCTGTGATCAAAATCAGCTGATGATTTATGATGGGAAGGAAAAGTATGGGCATGGCACAGAACGGAAAAGCAAGGGCACGTGTACAGCCCCCTGCACAGCTGCGCTCCCTCCCATCTGCCTGACTCCTCCACTCCACCCCCTGAAGTTGCTTGTTCTCCTGATGCATCCCAGGTACCTATTTGTCCCACGAGCATCAGGGAGCAATTGTCTTCAGCTTGTGAAGTTTGAGGGTTTGACCCAGGACTCAAATCAAAGTCTTTAGTCACCACGCTTGACAAAGGAATTTATCACCAATGAAAAGACCACTCAATCCACTGAGCCTTAACTTTGGATTTCTCTGGGAGTCATACCAAGGCTCAGAAGGTCACTCTACAGCATTAAAAGACCAAGGTCTTCCAAGACCAGTGCTATCCATTAAAACCTCCCCATTGCCAAGAAATATCCCTTCTTGACTAATGACATGAGAGGTGGAGGAATGAGGGTGATGAGGGACACAGTCTCTGCAGGACATTACTCTTTCCCACGTGTTGGCTGCCTCTCAGGCCGGCTGACTGGAGGCCAGGATGGGCAAAGCCCTGGCAGGGCTACCGTGTGCCCCATGTGTGCTAGAAAAAGCTCTGATTTGCACTACGTGATAAAGATAGGCTACTTCCCGTATTTTATTTAATTCAATTCCAATGGGAGAAAGGAGGGAAAAGCGGAGACAATGCAGAGTCTAACCCCAGCTCTTCACTGATTAATTTGTGGGATCTTGAAAAAGTCATTTAAGGGGCTCTCAGCTCAGTTTCCTTGCTCACCACACAAGGAGACTGAGCCCGATAACCCATTGTCTCTTGCTCAGAAACAATAGTAATAATTATAATTTCAACATGTGTGAATGAGGATGTTTCCATTTTACTTTGGGATTGATTCGAAGGAAAGTTAAAGACTCCTTAAACCATGAAAAATTTAATGGACAAGCAAGTTTATTATTTTCACTGTTACCTATTTATATCTATCTATCAAACACAGAGAGAGTGCAGCAATAGCTAGAACACAATACAATTTTTTTGAGTAATTTCAAAACACATGCCATGTGCTGAATGGAGATTTTTAGGACTTCTACAATTGCTAACTTCAACACTCACCTCTAATATATTCCGACTTAAACTGTGCAACCTTGTTTAAAATGCACTGCTAAAGCATATATTTTCGTGTATTGCTATGTCTGAATGCATGATAACCAGGTTGAAAATCAAATTATCTGTGTTAGGGTGAATATTATAGTGTGAATACTGCCTGCTGTGCTGTGAATGAATCTTGTAAACACAATCAAATGCATCTTTCCCTTTCTCACGCATTCAGCCCCCGCCCGGCCCAGAGAGGCAATTCTTCACCTTCCGCTTCCCATTGTCACAGCAGTTCATGTTTATCGTGGGTGACATCTTCAGCTACAACGCGGTGTGAGCTCGGCCATGTTGGAACTGAGCATTCGCCTCCAAACGACAGCCTTCCGATTGAAGCCGTTTCATGAATAATGAAAACAGATAAACAAATCGCGTCCTGATTTCAGAGGTCTGGGAAGTGCTGTGTTTAACTACAAGTGTCTGCTGAGCAATCTCACGTCTCTGAGACTGTTTCACTGAGGGCGTAGAGTTGACGTTTAAAAGGAGCTGCATTTGTTTCATTGCTGGTGATCCGAATCATCGGAACAGGAGGGGCGGGATGCTGTGTGACATTCGGAGAGCCAGCTTCAGGAACTGGGAAGACAAGAGCTTTCAGGCAGGAGAGTGCGTGGCTTTGGGTCAGTACTGCTGCTTCAATGCTTTGGGGAGCAGCTTTGATAGGCATTTATGGAGTGCATGGCTGAGATACTGAACAGGCGTCGAGGGAGGACTTCATCTGATGCGAGGAGCTCCACCGTTCCAATTCCATACAAGGCAAGGTTGCTGTGCAATCCGCACAAACGATGGCCCATGCAGGGTTGTCCTAGAGCTTTCCTCCTGCTGGCAGCATTCTCACCTAGCCTTGCCAAATCCCCAAAGTTCACAGTTGCAACTTTCAGAAAGAGAAAATAAACTCCATGAATTATGGGGTTACCATGACCAGTTCTTTATGTTACAAGACAGTTCATTGCTCCCTTAGCAAAACAGTGAAGATGATGGTCTTAAAGATGAACTTTTCCTTCCCTTTCTTCTTTCTATACCTTCCCTTCCTGGCCCCCGGCATCCACTGCGCCATGAAGGTCCCATAGTGCTCAAGCAGCACTCCGTGATGTGTATCCGCTGTGAAGCCACACGTTTGGGCAGCACTCCTGCTTTCCTGTGCCCCTTCACCTGGCTCTCACCTGTCTCCCTGCCTGTGGATTTCTGATATGTAAATTATAAGGTGTGAGTACCCATTGGGGGTTCATGACTTTCCAGTCTCAGGCAGGGTTCTCATCTTGTCTGAGATCTTCAATTCCATGAGATGACATTGCAGGCTGGGGCCAGCCAGTGGGTGGACAGCCTGGAATCCCTCTAAGATCTGGAGCCATTACCGACAGGCAGCTACCTAGCCCCACGGTCAGCCTGGCTGTTCCTAGGACTCATCCTTGTTGAGTTGGTATGGTTGAGCGTTGGATACTTTCAAGCCCTTCCAAGGGTACCAGGAGTCATCTTTCAGGGACATGTGCCCTCTGCTGATCATAATTCTTTTCCATTCAGTGTAAACATGATGCCAAAACCAGTTTCAAGTTGGGTCTTGAGGAAACCTCACAGAAGGAGATCTTTAAGCCACGAGTGGAGACGGAAGGGTCCTCATGGTTAGTGATGATGCTGTGTCATCGAGCAGCACACAGCAAGAGCAAGACAATTCCAAGCACCCAGCAAAACCACCTGCATTCTCTGCCTAGATTTCCCTCTCAGATGCTGCATGACATTGCTGAGAAGCAGCCTAGGGACGTTCTGAAGAAATGCAGGGGTCTGCTCTGAACACGGCGCCCGGGCGATGCTGCTGCTGCCCCATTTCCCTGTGTCCTCTCCTCCATCACAACCCCAGCCCACCCACACCTTCACGTGTGCAGGCTGTTTCTACTCATTTCTCCGCCTGCCCTCCCTCTCTTTAGAGTCCTTTTCTGAAGCAGACGAAATCAGAGCTCATTCACTTATAAGCAATCCCCGAAACTCAGGGCTTGACTCTTCTGAAGATTCCCTCTGGGGGATTTCAACACGAAGAGGAGTTCGAATTCCCAGAGAAGCCTGAAAATCAGGAAACAGGATCCTCCCTAGCCTCAGTGGTTGGTTCACACACAGCGCACACAGCTCAGTGACGTTGTAGAGTAAAGGTGAGTGAACTCCCCTACCCGAGGAAAGCAGGTGGCTGTTCTACGCTCTAATAATAAAAAGCAACAAAAGCTACAATGATTTGACTGGTTACTGAGTGTCAGGTACTGTGCCAAGTGCTCCAGACCGTTTTTATTTAATTCTCAGAGTCTCCTATTATCATCCCCCTTTTACAGCTAAGCTAACAGAGGCTTAAAGAAGTGAAGTTGGCATTCAGACTGAGGCAGCCTGACAGTAGAGAAAAGAGGGAGGGAGGAGAGAGAAAATCTGATCAAAAAGTGAACTCCTGCGGGTGTGGGCATTATTTTTCTCTCTGCTGTAATCTGCAGCCAGTAGCAATCTGTGGCATATACTATGCTCCTTATAAGTGTTGGTTGAGTACATGATGAGAGATTAGATCTAACCTAGAACTTAAATGATTTCAAGATTTATAAAATGAAAACTAACATGGGTCCATTTTTAAAAGCACTTCCAATCCTGAGTGCCATCTCCTTTTATTCTCACAAAATCCTTATGCAGTGGAGACACTAGAACAGAGAGAGTTAAAGAGTCTTAGACCATTCTTGTGGCTAGTTAGTGATGATCATAAATACGGCTGACACCTTATCATTGCTGGGCATCTAGCACTGTTATTCCTTGCTATTTATTCAATTATTTAATCCTGATAATAACCCCTAGATGTCATTTCTGTTATTATCTCCTTTGCATAGAAGAAAGAATTGGAGTACAGTTAGGTGAAGAACTAGTATTTACACATTTACACCAGCTACTTCCAAATAATGTATTAACTCCACGTGGAGTTAGTCTTAGAATCCTGTGTCTTAATGCTAGTTCTTGCATTTTGACCCACAAAACATTTTACTTGAAGATAGGACTGGGCAGATTATTTAATCCCTTTCTAATTTAAAACATTAGTCCCTCAAGTAGTACTATACCCATGCCATGTGTTCAGTTGTTACATGTATTTAATTGCTACTATACTGAGCAGCACAAATGATAGATTTCACATAATCTGGTTTGCTCTCCTAATATATGAGGACTCTTGAAAAAATTCATGGAAAATGCACATGAAGAAAAAAATCTGCATGGATTTAAAATATTTTTTGTACCAAAATAGACTTATCTTTTAATTCAATTTCCCATGAACTTTAAAACAATGATGTATTTTTTTCTTTAAAGGCAAAGTTACAGAGAGATAGACTGTGAGAGAGATCTTTCCACTGCTGGCTCATTTCAAGAGTGGCTGCAATGGCCAGGTCTGGGCCAGGACAAAGCCAGGAACTCGGAGCCAGGAACTCCATTCTGGTCTCCCACATGGGTGGCAGGAGCCTAAGCACTTGGGCTGCTTTCCCGGGTGTACCAGCAGGGAGCTGGATTGGAGGTGTAACAGCCAGAACTCAAACTAGCACTCACATGGAATGCTGGTGTCTCAGGCATTGCCTCACCCTGCTGCACCACAACGCCAGCCCTACCGTGGACTTTGTGAGGTGTCCTTATGCTCATGTTTCTGGAAGCATTGTGTGCACAAGATTCTCCACTTTCTATGTCTGCACGCGATGGAAACAATGCTTTGGCCTTGACCATACGTCCTTGTTGCCCTTGTATTGCAGGGACTGCCTGTGTGACAACTTTGCTCTGGGAAGTATGGAGTCCTGTCTCTGAAGAACTTTGGCCTGAATATCAAGAGTGAAATCTTGCACTTTGAAAATAATAAAACATCATAATTCACAGTAATTACAATATCTCTGTATATTTTTGTTGTCCTCAAGAGTTTACAAAACATATTCATATGCTTTTCTCTAATTTGAGCTTCAGAAAAACCACTAAATTTGAGAACAGATGTAATTATACCCTCCTAGAGATAAGAAAGGTAAAGTCCTACAAGTTTAAATAACCAACTTGAATTCACA
This sequence comes from Sylvilagus floridanus, assembly GCA_949820135.1. NCBI lineage: Eukaryota > Metazoa > Chordata > Mammalia > Lagomorpha > Leporidae > Sylvilagus > Sylvilagus floridanus. The sequence continues at coordinate 49,649,409 of OX463245.1, forward strand.
TGTCAAAGTCTGAATGAAACATGTATGTATGAGCATACTGGATTAATTCAAAACAAAAGATATCACCAAGGGAGGAAATTTTAAATTACCATTGTCTATGTCTATAGTTGGAGCTACTTCTAACCCAATTCCAACCAGTACAAGTCCAAGAAAGGCATAGATGGATAGGCATGGAGAAAGCATGTTGCTCTCAGAGCTTATAATTCATTGGGAAAAGTAAGTCTTAACGTCATCAATAAACCCATGAGTTAGCAAGTAGCAAATGCCATAGTAATGTGCAATTTGGCATCTTAGCATAGCACAGTGTCTAACACATAGTCAGCACTCAATAAACATTTGCTGAATACATTTTTGTGTGTATGTACTCAATGTTTAAGTCCAGATAAGAGAACAAAGTTTTGTTTATAGCAATTTAAGAACCTAAAACATGACCCCACCTCCATCTATTTATGTAGTTATCAGGTGAAATGTACACTGAATTCTGTAACTGCTTGAATTGTTTTTCTGATAGCAATTTTTACACAAACACAGCTTTACCTCCGGAAACCAGCTAGGGTGTTAGTTATTAAAGGCTAAATTTATGGTGGTAAATGGCAAATACAATTTTCACAAAAATAAAAATAGGAGTAAAGGAATGCTACGGGAAAACTGATTATAGACAGCTAGCTGTTGGACCCAAAATGGGAGAGCCTTTTGAAAAATAGCTGGAAAGATTTAAAATGTATTGAGGAATGCACTTTTTGTCCCATGGTTAGGACACTTGTATCCCACATCAGAATACATGGGTTCTATTCTCAGCTCTGACTCCTGACTTCAGGTTCCTGCCAACACAGATCCTGGAAGGTAATAGTTAGGGCTCAAGCAATTGGATTCCTGATAACCACGTGGGCTATGTGAATTGTGTTCTAGCTCTCTGATTTGACCCTGGTACAGCCCAGCCATTGCTGAGTATTTGGGGAGTAAACAAATGGATGAGAAATTCTCTCTCTCTCCTCCCCCACCACCAGCTTGCTTGTGTGTGCCTGTGTGTATGTGCGTGTCTCCCTTCCTCCCTTTCTGTCTTTCTGTATCTCAATACATAAATATGTATATTTAAAAATGTATTGAAAATATTACTGAAACACGCCTAATATCCTGGGAAAATGCTGAATCAGGTATAAACAAACTGTTTCATTGAGATCAAATTTTTTTAAGTTTTGAAGAAAGCTTAAGAATTTAGTAGAGCTATGTTTTATTCATCTTATTAATGAATAAAACAATTTGGGACATGCTCAATCGGAACGGCCCCAAATGATGGAGTTAGAAACAGGCCAGGGAATTCCAATACAATCCCATCAAGGTGGCATGTACCAAGGCCATCTCACTAGTCCAAGTGATCAATTTCAGTTCACAATTGATCACACTGATAGGTCTAAGAGTCAAAGGGATCACACAAACAAGACTAGTGTCTGCTAATACTAACTGATAGAATCAAAAAGGGAGAGAATGATCCAACATGGGAAGCGAGATACACAGCAGACTCATAGAATGGCAGATGTCCTAAATAGCACTCTGGCCTCAGAATCAGCCCTTAAAGCATTCAGATCTGGCTCAAGAGCCCATGAGAATATTCTAGGCATGGAAAGCCAAGACACTCTGGAAAAAAAAGAAGACCTAAATCAAAGATCTCTGTGAGTGAGATCCCAGTGGAACGAATGGGGCCATCAAAGAAGGAGGTACCTTTCTCTGAAGGGAGGAGAGAACCTCCACTTTGACTATGACCCTGTTGGAATAAGATTGAAGTCAGTGAACCCTAAAGGCTTCCATAGCCTTGGCAACTCATGACTAGACCCTAGGGAGATTTCTGATGCCATAAACAAGAGTGTCAAATTGTTAAATCAACTTCAGGAGTCACTGTGTACTTACATCTCATGTGGGATCTGTCCTTAATGTGTTGTCCAATGTGAAGTAATGCTATAACTAGCACTGAAACAGTATTTTACACTTTGTGTTTCTGTGTGGGTGCAAACTGATGAAATCTTTACTTAGTATATACTGAATCAATCTTCTGTATATAGATAATTAAAAATGAAAAAAAAATCTTGGTGTTAAATTGGAAATTGCCTAGAAAATTAATCAATTTTTTAAAAAAATATATCATGTAGGATCTCTGTCCTTAATGTGCTCTACATTGTGAATTAATACTATAACTAGTACAACAGTATTTTTCACTTTGTGTTGCTATGTGAGGGCAAACTGTTGAAATCTTTACTTAATATATACTCAAATGATCTTCTGTATATAAAGAGAATTGAAAATGAATCTTGATGTGAAGCAAGGGGAGAGGGAGTGGGAAAGGGGAGGGTTGCGGGTGGGGGGGAAGTTATGGGGGGGGAAGCCATTGTAATCTATAAGCTGTATTTTGGAAATTTATATTCTTTAAATAAAAGCGTTATAAAAAAAAAAGAAAATATGTAAATTATATTTGGGGATATTCCTGTTTCTATAAGTTTATAGGTTTATTTTAAGTATTTATTTATTTGAAAGGCAGAGTTATGGGGGATGGGAAGAGATCCTCCATCTGCTGATTCACTCCCCAAATGGGCACAATGGCTGGGACTGGGCCAGGCTGAATCCAGGATCCTGGAACTCCATCTGGGTGGTAGAGGCCCAAGTACTTGAAGCTGGATCAGAAATGGCACATCTGGGATTCAAAATGGTGCCCACGTAGGATGCCAGCATTTCATAGTTGGAGTTATTTCTAACCCAATTCCAACCAGAAGTAAAGATGCAATTATAAGTGGTTTGGCACGCTTTCTAATACAAATCTTTTAGTCTTTTCAAACCAAGTTCTTCATGGATGGTGGAGGTCGGAAGGGGACGCGTAGAAGAGGAGACTGCAGGCAGCTCCCCCAGGACCCACCAATCCTCTTAGTCCCTTGAGGGAAGCCCTCTCCAAAGATGAAACGGTCTGAAGCTCTGAAGTAAATGACGCCCTGGGACTCCACTTTCCCTTGCCCAAGTCCTGTCTTAGAAAGTGACTTAGGACTGATAACTTCACAGGAGAATCAACAATTTAAATTAGGACAGGAGAAAACTCCTAGGGAGTGATTCTCTAGTGGCCTAACTGTGAATTTTTCTATCCCCTCACCTGTGAATTTCTGTAACAGCCTCCTACCAGGTCTCCTGTCTCCAGGCTTGCCCTCTGCAACCCATCTCTTGCCTGTCTACTAACTCTTCATTGCTTATAAAAAAGTACAAACTCTTTAACCAAGCATTCGAGGTTGAATCTGACATCAATCTGCTTCCAAAGTCTACTTTCTCTATTTTTCACTCCAAATAATCCTCTCTGCTCATTCCTTTATAATTATATTCATATTTAAGGTTCTTCAAGACTTTGACCATGTCTTTAACCTTCCTGAAATTAATTCCTAGATCCATGATTTCCCTGTCATATAGTAAAATGTAATACTCACTGAGTAAATGGGTTGATGGATTTCACTGCTGCTTTTCTTACACTTCTGTTATATTGAAGCTACTTTAAAAAGTTCTTGCAGGGGCAAGGATGTGGCAATGCAGTTAAGTGCCTGCTTTGGATACCCACATTCCATACTGGAGACCTGGCTACTCCACTTTCAATCCAGTTTCCTGCTGATGCTCACTCTGATGGTGCAAGCACTTGATTTCTTGCCATCTGCATGGGAGACCCAGATTGAATTCTGAGTGCCTGGCTTTAGCATGACCTAACTATGGCTGTTGCAGGCATTTAGAGTGAACCAGCAAATGGAAGATTCTCTTTTGCTCTGCCTTTCAAATAAAATGAAAATAAATTACTTTTTCCAAAATTTAATGGAAACTTGGAATTATATTATACATTTATTTTGGTGCAAAGATTTTCTAAATCCATGCATAGTTTTTCATAAAGTGCATTTTCCATGAACTTTTTGAAAACCCCTAGTATAAAACTTTTACTTCCTAATGCATTTTGCATTTACCTTGCCTTGCTTTAAATACTAGGCCACTTGTTTTTATTTGGCATATGCTGATGTATATGTTAATTATTCATTAGCTAATCAATTAAATCAATGAGCATTAGTTGTGTGGCTTTTATGTGCCATATACTAGACCTACCACCAGGGCTAGAAACAAACAAGTTTTCTCTCTACTGTAAGGAGCTTTCAGCACAGATGAAATGAGGAAATTGTCAGTCATTGCTATGAGAAACCCACAGCGAATGCTGTGCAAGCTCATTGGGGAAATCTATAGGAAGGGGACTTATTAAAGTCCTAGCAGAGGGCTCAGAAAATGACAGAGAGAGGGGAAGAAACAAAAACAGAGATCTCCCATCCTCTGGTTCACTCCCCAAATGATTGAATGGCCAGGCTTGGGCCAGGCAGAAACCACGAGCCTAGAACTCCATCCTGGTCTCCTATATGGGTTTCAGGGGCCCAGCTACTTTAGCCATCTTCTCTGCCTTCTCAGGCACCTGAGCATGGAGCTGGATTGGAAGTGGAGCAGCCAGGACCCAAACCCAGCACTTCAATATGGGAGGCAGAGTTGTAGGTGGCAGCTTAACTTACCGTACCACAACTCCCCACTGGTCTGACTTTAAAGGCTCAGAGTTGAGCTGGCTCTGCTGCCCTTTACAAGTGAGCACGTTGTTGTTTTCGGAGGAATGAAAACCAGTCATCACAGGTAAACAGAAACAACACTTGGAGAATCCAACTTTAAGGGGCACCTGGAGTGTGGGGGTGGACAAATGGTGCCAGTGAGAGGGGCATTCTTTTTTCAAATGTATTCTAAGGAAATCATAGATGGCCAATCTCAGCTATGGTAAAGATTTGAGATCTTCCTAGTGGGCTGAAAGAGTGGAGACATTTGTGCTGACAGAAGCTAGCATCAAAGACTCAAAGTGAAACAATGAAAGTTAAATGATGATTTTTTGGGGAGAGCTCTCCTGCCTGCCACGGGATTGTTTCCTTCTCAATGTCATGTAACTCCTGACACACTTCTGCTGGTAGAGTTTTTCTTGTCTTCAGGAGAATGTTCTATAAATATGGAAGAAATATGTTCCTGGGTTGTAAGAGAAAGAAAAAGGCAGTTTCAATTTGCAACATAGTGAAAGTTTGTAATCCTAGCACTTTTCTCCAGTTCCCAGTATCTAATCCTTGAAGCCACTTGGTGAAACTCAAAAGATTACATGGCAACTTGGCTAATAATTTAAGAGCTGTCAAAGAAAAAATATAGTTCACCATTCTTCTAAGGAAAGATCCACGAGCCATAGGCCTAAAAGCTCCAGTCTGTAGGCTGCATATGTGGGAGCACTGAGCAGAAAATACTCACACTCCTTTGAAACTAAAACCTCATCTGTTGAAAGCACAAAGATTTGTAGCCATCACTCACATGTGTAAGGTCCTGCTATACACTTAAATCTGGGACGATCTACCCCAGGGTTTTCAATTTGAAGTGACACAACTTTCTTGGCTAGAGGGCCACAAAAATGTTGGTTCTCCAAGTCATGCTGCTGTGATTTGTTTTTGTATGAGAAACCATTAAAAACATAAAACTTTTGACTCAAAATATGAAAACTATTCCAGTAGCTTGGGTTCCTTGCATAATGGGTTTTGGTCTTTGGTTGCAAAGTAATGAAATCACCTGCCAAAATATGTGCATGCATATTAAGATCAATGTGTTAGCTAATTTATTGTAGTTTGTCACTGTGACATAAATTGTACTGTTGTATCCCTATATTGACAAGGGCAGGCTAAGGCATATTGTGGATTAAGAATGTGGGTTTTGAGGTTAGGCAGATTTGGATTTGATTCCTGGCCAATCTGATCAGTGGCTCCAAGACCTTAGGCAATTTTTTTTTTCAAAACCTGTCTAAGAATTGGTTTCTTCATCTGTAAAATGAGGCTAACACAACCTACTCATAAGATTGCAAGGGGAATTAAATGAGATATTGTACATATATAAAGCCCTAAGCAGGGTCTGGCAATAAATAGTAGATGTTGTTTTTGCTACTACTGCTATTTTTACCATTGTCTAAACACTATGAAGTCCTGTTGAATCCACTCTCTGATCTAAAACACCATACTCTTTTTATGCTTCTAGTGATATTTTGTCCACGCTTATCAGTGCTCTGAGCACATGTGGTGCATTGATCATTGGAACCAGAAATCACAGGTATATGCCTTTCTAGTTAAAGGAATTAATAAGAGAGACAGATACACTAGTTCATGTCCAGCAGATCACCATAGGATGGTGAAACTGAGTCATATGCAGAATAAAGAGAAACCCGAGGGTATTTAGCAGAAAGACGACTTAGAAGGAATAGCATAGCCTCTTTCAAAAATGTGAAGGGTGATAATATCAAGTAGAAATTGGACTGGATCAGGGTATCCCAGTCTTATTGGGCTTCAGATTTCCTTCTTGTGAAAGGCTGTCTTGTACATTACTTGATGTTGAACAGGGTCCCTGGATTATATGCTCTGTGTTTCAGTAGCAATTTTGCTAGTTCAACAACAAAAATGTCTACAGACATTGCCAAATATCTGCTGGAGACCAAAACAGCCCATTTGAAAATCAATGCACTGGATTAACCTTAGAGTACAGAACAGATTTATGACCAGTCTGTTCATCTCTTGGAAGACCTTTTTGCTATCCAGTAGGTTCTCACAAGAGAACAGACACATGGTGAGCAGTGAGTTGTTGGCCATTGAAGGCATCCAAGCAAAGGCTGAAAGACTGGGTTTTCTAGAGTGTCTATTTGGAATAGATTATTGCTATTCATCATTTATGTCTTTCTAATTCCCCCTCAATGCTATGTTCTTTATTGAACAAGTTTCTATAATCTCAAATGAGATCACTTAACTAGGTCTGGCTTGTTCTCAGCATACAGGTAAGAGAAGAGGACTAACATTTGGGGAAAGAAAAAGCTATGCTCTTAGATCCACCTCTCTCCCTGACTTGCTTATCCTTTCTGGTCCTCAGTGTCCCAGATGGCATCTCAGATTCAAATCCAAAACTCCATAGCTCTGAAATGGTGCTTCCTAATTATGGCATCGAATCATAAACTTCCTCGTCACTCTATCTCTTTATGATTACTGATGTAATTGATAATAAGGAGGAACTTTTACGCACTCAGACCTAGATATTCTATTTGCTGAGCTTTTCAGGTCTTAAAATCTGAACCAGAAGAATAAGATCAAAAGTCTTGAGTTTTAAATGTGATGTAAGGGAAGATGATTGAGTCACAAAACTGCTTCATTCAAAAATACATGGTGATGTGCACATAAAAGGTAATCAATGTATAGTAATTGAACTAAATAAAAGTATCCTTTGTGGTAGATTTTTAAGCCTGGAAATTCATCATTTACCTGGCTTTTGGAATGGTATCTTCATTTCCAATTATTTTAAGTTTAGCACACCTTCTTTCTCTATATATATTATGTTACCATATTTTCTGTTTGCCAAATTGTTTTTTGACCACATGTTCCAAGTAATAGGAGATATGCATTCATATAAGACTAGATAAATGTGTTCATTGCAAAAGCAATACATTGGTTTTGAAAGAGGATAGTATAGGCCGGCGCCATGGCTCAACAGGCTAATCCTCCGCCTTGCGGCGCCGGCACACCGGGTTCTAGTCCCGGTCGGGGCTCCGGATTCTGTCCCGGTTGCCCCTCTTCCAGGCCAGCCCTCTGCTGTGGCCCAGGAGTGCAGTGGAGGATGGCCCAGGTGCTTGGGCCCTGCACCCCATGGGGAGACCAGGAAAAGCACCTGGCTCCTGGCTCCTGCCATCGGATGAGCGCGGTGCGCCGGCCGCAGCGCGCCGACCGCGGCGGCCATTGGAGGGTGAACCAACGGCAAAGGAAGACCTTTCTCTCTGTCTCTCTCTCTCACTGTCCACTCTGCCTGTAAAAAAAAAAAAAAAAGAGGATAGTATATTCTATAATTGTCAGATTTTTGGTAGCCTCTTCCTACTGAATTGGCTACATTATCACCTGCCTATTATATCTGTATTCCTTGGCCTAGAGATCTGTCCTTTCTGATACCTCACTTCAGAAAGATTAGGCTAATAAACAAAAGAAAAACCCAAGCCACACACAAAACTGGACAGCATGACAAGAGGAACAAAGCACTTGAACTTCTGAAACCAGGATATCATGCACTCTTAAGTTTTTTATAGATGACCCATTAGCTTTCTGGTCATAGTGACTGTATCAGGTAGAGTTGGCTAAATTATGAAGCAGTAACAATTCCTAAATAAACGTTACTTCTTGCTCGTATATATCCTGAGTCTACTTAGCACTACTCCATATTTTCTTCACTACTGGGTTCAGGTTGACAAAGAACAATTCTTCTTTGAGACACTGTCAATTACTAATCAGTGAGGAAAACAGAGCTTGGGGACCACACATTGGCTTTTAAAGCTTTGCAAGTTGGTGACACATATCACTTCTACATGTTTCACTGGCCACAGCAGATCACATGGCCATGTCACATCAATATGCGAAAGAAATATAATTCTTCTCCAGGGAGGTGGCCAAGACTATTTATGAGCAATAATGAAAGTTCACATGGCCCTTTTCCTGAAGAATTCATCAGTTTGCAGTAACAATCTGAGTGATACAAGCTTGAACAATTGAAGCACACCTGTGTGTCCATGCGTAGACAGAGAATTTGGATTGTCAATCTTTGTCTGACAATCCCCTTTTCCACCTGCTGAGTTGGATGGAGAAGCTGAAGCCCTGTCATCCTTTCCATAGCTGCCTGCTAACTTTGGGAGAGAAGGCACCAGCTGTGCCCTCTGATGGAGTGGGGATGGCAGATGCAAACTGCAACACCATGTTTTCTCATGTAGTTTCCCTGTCAGGGCATGGATGGGTGTGTGACCACTTTTCTAACTAACCACTTGTAGAGGCATTTAAAAATCCATGTGTCTGCCCTTATTATGGGAAAACCATCTCACAGGAACTGAGCAGGAGCACATGGCACTGATGAGCTGCTGTTTGTCTAGTTAGTTTGCTTTTGTGGGCTTCTCTCTCTGCTTAGACCCCATTGCTTATGACATGTGTGTTGTTGAAACTGTGTCAGAGTGAAGAATCTCTCATTGACTGTAAAAGGAGGAAAGCCAGACAAAATAAAGGTATGTAACTTGTCTGCATAAATCACTGTTGCCTTAACCCCTTATAGCACAGTAAAATAGCTCATCTGGGTCTCTTCATTGCATATCAGAATCAAATGTATTGTTTTCTTTTATAGTATCATAAAGCAGAATGCCCTCTAAACATCTGATAAGCTGCTGCTCTGCAATAGCTTGCAAGCATCCCTAAAGAACAAACCACGACTATGTGGTATCAAACACTAACTGGCTCCTTGTTTGGGCAGCCAGAGGATATATCTAGATTGGAAGTCATCCTCTGTAATCTACTAAATTCACGATTTTTGTCATATGATTAGGCATGCTTTTCTCTGCTGTGGTCTAAAAATAAGGTAATGCAATGGAAACTGAATTTATTGGATACATAAACAGCCCTCGCTGTGAGATGGTACTTTCTCTAGGTCAGATTTCTTGTGATTGGCAGGAAGCTGTGACAGTTCATATTGTATGCTCCTAAGAGGAACATGGGTAGAAATGGTCAATTAGAACTGCCACTCATCCTTGCCTCACGTTGGCTGCTGGTGGACTGCCACTTGAGCTCTGAACCAGCTGTTAAGCTGGGGGAAATTCTGTTCTCCAGTGTCACTGGGTTAAGTGAGGAGTGAATCCAGGAAAGTCTTAATTGCATGACCTCATTGCTGAAGTTACAACCCTGCAAAAATAAAGCAACTTATACTTGTGAGTTAGAATTAGCCATCTTCTGGTGTTGGTATAGGACAATTCTTTTGAGAGGAATATTTCTTCCCAATTTTCTTCATAACCAGAACTCTCCTCTATGCACAAAATTGTTCCCTTAAGCCTAGTGCACAGTCACCTGGCCTCCAGAAGCACGCAGTGACACAACCATGTCTGGTTTTCTTCACTTCTTTGTCCTGTGTACCAATTTCAAGGCTAATCAGCTTAGTTGAAAGAGCAGCTAGAAGCTGGTCTTTAGCTGATTTCTTCTTGAGTTATGAGGGCTGCAGCCAAGTCATACATCTTGTCCTGCATGTCTATTCCAATGTTTCAAAAGAAAGCAGAAGGTGAGAGCAGTCCAGTGTGGAGAAACTCAACAAATAGGCAAAATAGACACATGAAAGTTTCAGCAATTGAGCCTGAACAAAGCGTCTTGGTTTTGAAGTTGAGCTAGAGAAGATGTTGGATATGAATCCAGAATGTTAGATTTCCTTGAAGCTTCTTTGAGATAAGTATCACTATGTTCCTAAGTCTGTATATATGAAATACAAGAATTTTGTATTCCTTAAATAAAATTTAAAAAAGAGATTAAACAAGTTGTTCAATCTAGAAGAGGAAGAGCAGAAGAGATAGGAATAAAGGAGAGAAAAGGGGGAGAGAATAGAAAAGAAAGAGAGGAGAGGAGAAGTGAGGAGAGACAAGGCAAGGAGAAAGCATTCTAATCATAAGGGACAGGAGAAATGAAGGAGAGAGACTCTCAGCAGCGTCAAAATGTCCAAGAGCCTTTCCTACTGTACATAGTTAAGATGAACAAGAAAACACATAGATTATGCACAGGATGAGTTTGAGCAAGGGAAGTGGATAAACATCTTAAAGGGAAGTGCTAGGACACATTTTCCCGGAGTTCCCTTTCTTTCTGTAGTAAGCATCAACTCTATAACCTTGTGGAAGCCAGAAGAAAACAGATAGAGGGGAGATGTTAAACAATCTCCATACCAGTGCTGTTGGTTGACACCTGCCTAATGCCTGTCTTTCACGATGCTGTTGAACCATATGCAGGTCCAAGAAACAATGTGCAGGAGGCTCTTGCCTCCAGCTGATTGTGGAAGGAAATCCTACAGCAAGTCGACTGAACCTACTCCCTTTCATCCAGCCTGGGCCGCTCATGTCTAACAGCACCTCTGGAAAGGGACATCATTTGAATCAGTCCTATCAGAACATAAATACTTTGTCTTCTTAGATAGAAATGGCTGTACTGAAGATTTTGGCAGTTTATTTCTGGAAGTAGTATTCACTGTGTTATTCTGGGCTCACATTGGGCTACAAGCTGCAAAAGAAGTCCAAGGCTGAATTGCTTATATGGAACGAATTGGAAAGGAACACTGGGCTCATTTAAACAGCAAACTGTGGTTGAAGCCTACCCCAGTCGTTCAGGCTGGAATCTAGAGCTCTTGGAGATCAGAAAGTGGGGTGCTCAAAGATGGCCTTTGGAAGAGGAAAGATCTGTGTTGGGCCTTGAAGTGTGAAGAGGAGGTTCTAGAGGAGGACAAGAGCCAGGAGCGCTTCCTCCATCGGGTCAAGGCAAGGTCGCTCAAAAATCTACAAATTCTCTTTTTCTTCTTTTCTGCCTGTCCATCAAATCAGCATTTTGTTACCATTTTATCAATTTCTGAAGCATCTTTTAAGATAGAAGAAGCTTCTTTGGCCTGTCAAGTTCATGAAGAGAAACCCCACGGTGATTTTTCAGTCATTTGCACCAGAGTTGGCTTAGTATACAGTATGTCTGGAGGCCCTGAAGTGGAACTAAGAATGTTCTAAAGACTGGACATTGAGCAGGGGTTCATGCACTCATTTATGCTTACCGAGTAGCTGCTGCTGAAGGCCCTGGGGATACAATGCTGAAAAAAGCCAACTCAGTCCTGCCTCATGGGGCTTACATTTCAATGGGCATGGCAGATGACAGATAAATGCACACCAGTGATATGCAGTATAATGACAGACACTATTTCGTACTAAGAATAGGAAGAAGCTATCTAGTGGCTGTGATTATACATTTCTATTTTATATAGGTGGGCAGGGAAGGTTTCTCTGATGGGCTGGTATTTGAGTAGAGGTCTGAATGAAGTGAAGGGAACATTCCAGTAGATTCCTGGGGGAAGAGGCTTTCAGGCAAAGGGAATGGCCAACATGAAGATTTTGAGTCAGCTAATCCTTGACCTATTCAAGTAAGAGCTATGGAGTCTATGGCTGAATCTGGGGAAGCCAGGGTAGGGAAGGTAGATGTGAGGTCAGAGAGAGATGGTCAGAGCACATAGTCTTTTAAACTATGTTGTAGCTTTCTGATTCTCTTCTAAATATGAAAAGGAATTATTGGAGGGTTTTGGGTAGAGGAATAATAGGAACTGATATGTGGCAGGGTTAATGGCATGGAGCAGGATGGATGGCAGCAGGAAGGATGGAAATCAGTGAAGCATACCACTTGGTGGAAGCCACAGTCTAATGGGGAGACAGTCATGCCAACAAGTGCTTAGAGTACAGTGTCATGAGGACTAGATAGGGAACTGTTGTAGTGTGATGGATACATAGAGTGGGGGAGATGAGCTTGGCCAAGGGATCCAAGAATGGTCTGCCAGACACTGTGTTTTTCAGATGCAACAGGAAGACTGAGGGACAATTCTCCAGATGGAAGAAAAGAGCAAACAATGTTGATGGAATCAATGGTGTAGATAAAGGAACAGGTGGGCAGACAAGAATGTCTCTTGTTTGAATTACATCAAGCAATTACAGGTGACTGAAGCAAATAGGAGCTTGGTGGTAACCCAGACATCTGGTTTATAAAGCTACATAATGACTACTCTGGAAAGTCTCACTTGGGCAAGACTTTATTATAGAAGCAATGGATGAGGAGGATCAGCAATGTAGCAGTGAAAAGAATGGCAACATTTGTCATGTGGAAAAGACTCTGCCACTAGTGTGAGAAGGGGTGGATGTTTCTACCTCCTTTAGAGCAAGGACTTTGGAGTCATGCAGAACTAGGTTCAAATCCTGAGTAGACTAGGCATTAGCTGAGTGATCACTTGTAAGTTTCTTTATAGTCCTTAGCCTTGGTTTGTTTACAAAGTGGGGAAAACAGGGAAGTCATTGTGAACATTAAATTTTGAAAAGTACTTAGTAACATAATGCTTAGCCCATCCTAAGGGTCACAGAGTTATCATGACAAAGAGTTGGAATGGAAAGACAGAGAAGGCAAGTATGCCTGTTCTGGTGAGGAGGAAGGGGTGCATGTCAAGGACCCCAACTGCAAATGTAGGGGGATTGAGATAAAAAGAGACTCAAGAAATGTTTATGAACCAATGTAGCCGAACCTGATGAATTCTTGACATGGTGGTTACTGAGAATGGCAAAAAAAGTTTAGCAAATATGCAAGAAAATTAGAGTGTGATGGTGTCTGTTATCAGAGTCCAAGAGAATAAAAGAAAGGTTACCCAAGAACTCCCACAAATCTCTAGTGGGATGTTGCTTTACTATCTCACCAGCACCACTCACAACAGCAAGGAGTTAAGACCCTTGAAGTAACTCAAGACCTAACAAGAAAGGGAACCAGGGTAAAAATAACAACTACAAATACAATATCTTAGATTGTGCTCTTCTAATGCATAAGGGGGATGTGTCATATGTTTAATTTATTTATATTTTAATTAAAAAGCCTATCCTGATACTACTGACAATTAGGAATTGTGTGAATGCTAGGGGTAAAAATTGTGATGGTGGTGATGATGTTGATGGTGAGCTCATGATAGACAACTGTGTGCTCTAGGGGAAGCCCTTCCAGGAGGCACTGATGGACTTGGTTAAAACTCCGAAAGCCTCCCCACTGCCACGATTCTTGAGGTAGCTCTGAGGACTGACACTACAGTGCTGCAAGATGAAATATCATGGCGGGTACCTCATTCAACATCAGCACTGCCACCTGGACTCACCTCAGTCCCAGAGCTGGTGTAATTCATCATCTCCAAATGACCATTTCCTTTGCTCAGGGACGGCTAGGTACATGGTAGCATCCCAGATGACAGTTTTAGGTTCTCTGAGTGGGCTTTAGGAAGGGGGCCCAAAGAGGGTAACTGGCAGAACAGCGGCAGACAGGCTTCCACTCCACCCATTTCCCGGGCGAACGCAAGCTGAAAGCTTGCCCTGCTGAGTAGCACTGAACACACACGCTTGCCCTGGATGGTTTCTTTGATATCAAAGAACCAAGTTTACACAGGCCTAAGCCACATTACAAACAATGATACTTCCTGAACATACCATGAGTAATTAGCTGTGAGAGTCATGACCGTTGGGCCCCCAACCCATGAAGACACAGTATAGAAATCCACATAGTTTTCATGCCATAAAAGGTTAGGCTCTTAATGAGCCTCTTATCTGGGAACCTCAGCTATGCTATATTTCCAGAACCTCATAATGATCACATTGACTTTATATTTTGGTGCTCTTCAGCTATGAAGGAGAGAAAGTGAGTGGAGAAAAAGGTTCTGTGGTATGACTAAGGCAAAGCAAGGACTACTCCAGTACCGTTACATGTGAGTGAACTGCAAAGAAAATATGCTCAACTGTTCCCCATAAATATTTGGCAAAGTTTCTGCATTTTCCTTGAAGTGGCAGCAAGTCCATGACTGGGAGGTCGTGTTCCAAAACTGCTTATGAACATTGTTATAGCTGGATATAAATTATAGAAGCCAGGATTTCAGCCATGGTAGAAAGGACTATAAAGATTTCTGCCCCTCATTAACTACTGTGAGACCACTAGGTTTATGAATGGAGTAAAAATTTCCACATAGGAAGGAAAACATGGGAAATGCCCTCGAACGCACTGTGAAGAAATTTCCTCACAGTGCTGGTGGCCAGGCACAGACAGAAGCAAGAAGGCATTTAAAGCACTTGTACATAATAACTGATACTATGAGAAAAGGAGTGCGAACCGCTAGTCTTCCAGGAGCTGGCAGGAGCCATGTGCCAGGCACAGCAAACAGGGGTGCACTTTCAATGTTAAGGAAATAAACTTAACTGTAAGTTTGTAAGACCACAGAAAGTATAAACTAGAATGTGGTTCCATGGTCTGAAACGTCTCCATTGAAAGCTCATTGAAACAAGGGCTGTCTCTTTAAAAATCAAGACCAAACTGGCTGAAGCGTATAACTGCCCAGAACAGAGCCCCAGGGGCAAGCGGTGAAAAACATGATTTCTGTAAACAAACCTGACATTGCAAACTTAATGCGAAACCCTATGCATATAGCATCACTTTCGTGTGCAACTTGTTTAAATCAGAGCTGCAGGAAAAAGGAAATGAAATTGGCGTATTAACCTTTTGTTTGACAATGCTCAGCTGTGCTTTGAAGTAGCTGGTGGTGTTCCGCCACCCTTCCAAGAGTTAAGAATTTCTCAGCATTCACTTTGAAAATTTTACATGTTTTTAGAAAATTCAGTTCTACGTATATACTCTATACATAAAATAACCTGGGGGCAAAAATCTTACTTTGCTACAGAATTCCCTGGGGGTGTCAGCAAATTCATTACACTGAATTAAATTTAGAAAAACATTATAAACAATATTTAACTAGGGCCCTTTCTCCTCTTTCCCTGGACTTAAAAACTGCAAATAGAGGTGGTTTATTTTTTCCTCTGTAAATTTATTAACCAGCCTTCCCTCACTCCAATTCAATCTTTTGGTATTTGAAGACAAACCACAAAACACTGGTTGTTAATATTGTTGTAAGCCTCACCCTCTTGCTTCATTTGTATCTTTGGTTAGATCTGCTTTTAATATGACACTTTGCAAGTTTAATTAAAATTGTAACAGCTCAATCCTATGAGTTTGGACAACACGGGGTATCAACACAGATTTCAAAATTCCAGAGGAAATGTAAAATGTTAAAAATGGAACAGTTGGCTTACCAACAACTTAGCCTGAAAAGTCTGTTTCTTAAACACATAAATATTTAGCATGATTAAAATGCATTTACTCTCACTACAATTACTTGAAAAGATCATGTGTCGCTCTTGAGTGTTGTTTCAAATGTGCTTCTGACTTGAGTTTGTGTCCTTCCTTATCCATGAGGTCACTTTGGGCCAGTTCAGTGTATGACCCAAAACACCATGGCCTCAGCGCATCCTCCTTGAGAATGCACACCCTTTGCCCTTGCTGGAGTTTACAAACACTGATGCTCGTTTTATTTTTTTATTTATTTTTTTTTTTTTACAGGCAGAGTGGACAGTGAGAGAGAGAGACAGAGAGAAAGGTCTTCCTTTTGCCGTTGGTTCACCCTCCAATGGCCGCCGCGGTTGGCGCGCTGCAGCCGGCGCACCGCGCTTGTCCGATGGCAGGAGCCAGGAGCCAGGTGCTTTTCCTGGTCTCCCCATGGGGTGCAGGGCCCAAGCACCTGGGCCATCCTCCACTGCACTCCTGGGCCACAGCAGAGGGCTGGCCTGGAAGAGGGGCAACCGGGACAGAATCCGGCGCCCCGACCGGGACTAGAACCCGGTGTGCCGGCGCCGCAAGGTGGAGGATTAGCCTGTTGAGCCACGGCGCCGGCCCTGATGCTCGTTTTAAATGTGTGAAAGGATTTTGCTGTTGTTGCTGTTCATTTGCTATGGTCCTCATTGCTGAAGCAGTCAGACTAAAGCCATATATATATATATATATATATATATATATATGTATGTATATTGACAGGCAGAGTTAGACAGTGAGAGAGAGAGACAGAGAGAAAGGTCTTCCTTCCGTTGGTTCAGCCCCCAAATGGCCACTACGGCCGGCATGCTGTGCTGATCCGAAGCCAGGAGCCAGGTGCTTCTCCTGGTCTCCCACGTGGGTGCAGGGCCCAAGCACTTGGGCCATCCTCCACTGCACTCCCTGGCCACAGCAGAGAGCTGGCCTGGAAGAGGGGCAACTGGGACAGAACCCGGCACCCCAACCAAGACTAGAACCCAGTGTGCCAGCGCTGCAGGCTGAGGATTAGCCTATTGAGCCACGGCGCCAGCCAAGCCATATTAACTTCGTGTCCCGGAAGGTGGCGGATGGTCAAGAATGGCTTGGTACAATTTGAGCTTTGGAAAAGATTTCCAGATGGGAAGATTTTGAAGAGGTTTGGTCATTATCTGGGATGTGGTACAAGCAGTCCTTTCTGCATGATTTCTCTGCAGTGATTAACTATTGTATTGCTTATTTCCACAGTGCGTTCTGTGAGCCTGGCAGCATGTGTGGTATGCTTAGTTCTACTCTATTAATTATATGGAGTATCCTCAAATCTTTCCTCTATTGTTTTGCTATTAAGAATTAATGAAACATTTTCTTTGTAAGACTGTGTCCTTCGCCTGTTCAGAGCCACTTCTTCATCCCTGGAGAGGAATATTTTGTAATATATAAATTTGCACCTCTAGACATTTAAGAAGAAAGCCTCTAACCAAAAATACAGTATGCTTTCAACCAATCGAAGACATTAAATTCCATTTTGACATCATGAGTTTACTTACCCTGTGGGAGCCTGATATTAGGAGGTGAGCTAAGGACAGGGCATCTATGTATTGGGGTTTTTAAAAATATTATTACTAAATAGTACTGGGTTTTGTGGGATTCAACCAAGTCCTAAATGCTAGAAGAACATCTTTTCAGATTTAAATTGCAGTGCACAAGTATTCAAGTCTGGTTTCATTTACATTCAAGCTGTTTTGTTTCCTCGCTGGCAAGATCCTGAAACGTTACAGACACTATGCTGACAGAGGGAGGAAGGCTTTGTGTGGATGATATCCTACTCAGAAACTTTCCTGAATGATCACTGCCAAGGTTTTTGTTGTTCTGAAATATTTAGGGCCTGTGTTTTGGTAAAAGTTGGGTCAAAAATTAATAACTTCTCTGCTGTATATCAGTGGCTAGTAATTTACTTGTGTTAGGAAGCCATATTGAGAACTTGTATGTACACGGGATATTCTCATTGGATTGTTTAGTACACCTATATGCTGACTTTGATAAGTTCCAACAGGCACAGGAGAAGAAAATATCATCACCTGGGTGTTGCCCATCTGACCTTGAATGTAAAATGGGTGCAGAGCCAGAATTTTGGGGCGCCTTGTTTGTGCCACATAATGAGGAGTCAGAAAGGATTTATTTTCAGAGGCCTTTCAAAAGTACCATTTAGAATCACATTACAGGCCAGCGCCGTGGCGTGGCGGTAAAGCTGCTGCCTGCAGTGTCAGCATTCCATATGAGCGCTGGTTCAAGACCCAGCTGCTCCACTTCTGATCCTGCTCTCTGCTGTGGCCTGGGAAGGCAGTAGAAGATGGCCCAAGTCCTTACCCGCATGGGAGACCTGGAGGAAGCTCCTGGCTCCTGGCTTCGGATTTGCGCAGCTCCAGCTGTTGCAGCCAATTGGAGAGTGAACCAGTGGATGGAAGACCCCTCTCTCTCCCTTTCTACCTCTCCTTCTCTCTGTGTAACTCTGACTTTCAAATAAATAAATAAATACATCTTTAAAAAAAATCACATTAAATTATTTCTTATTTTCTGTACTTACCACCTTCCAAACCCCAGAGAATATTTTTCTACTCAGTGCCAACACAAAACTCGATCTACCACAGGTATCTGTGTTGCTAGCTCGTGTTGGATCCAGGGTTGAATGTTTTTAAAACATTAGCGGTCATGTTGCATCACCGTGCCTTATGTTAACGTGCACTGACTCATGCCAGCTGATGATACTCAGCTTAATGAAGTAGAATCTGCCTCGTATGGTCACAGTGGCTTATGTTCCAGGGAGACACCTCTCTGTTTTCCTCATTTCTGTCATAGAGTGGCCCCAGCAGGAATTAAGTTTGAAAACTTATTGTCATTCTGAATATTAAGAACTCACAAAATTCTAAAATAAAAAAAAAAAATTTGTGTATCTTATGGCCAGAGCTTAGGCTAGAATTACTTTTACTTTTTCTTCCAGCTTTTTAAATACAGAATATCAGGGTCCGCAAACATGTCTGTCCCTTTGCTCAGCTGAAGAATAATAAAGATATTTACTTCTATTGATGAGCATTCGTATCTGTTATTGTTAGCTTTAAAAATTATGGCACATATTGAAGTCATTTGTTTATATGTTTTTTCTAATTGCAAAAGAAATATTTCTCTCTAAGGTAGACAAAATCGGATGGCATAGACAATCACAAAACTAAAATATTATTCATCCCTATTTTTATTACTCCGAGAAAGCCATGTTTTTAACATTTTGGTATATATCCCCTAGCTTTAAAATGCATATTTTTGCAAAAAATTATGTAAAAGTACACAAGATATTAGGCATCCTACCGCATTTGCTAAACAGTGATTATCTATATCTTCCCCTGGTATTTTCTTTGACAACATGATTACAGTGTTTCATGAAACATTTGTATCATGATTTTTTTAGCCAATTAGCTGTTTTTGTTCAGTTAGGCCATTTTCAGTGTCATACTACTATAGATTCTGAATTGACTTTCTATTGAATATGATATTTTTGTATATTGTTAAGAGCACCTCACAGCTCATAGATATTAATCTTTTGTCATATATATTTATAATATAAATTTTGAATATTTTTACAATTTGAATTAACCTTTAATTTTGTTTGTCACTTAAAGAAGTTGTTAATTTTTAATAATCAAAAATATAAATCTTTATTCATATTGAAATATATTTACTTGTATACTACTATTCTGCATGTTTTTCTAAAAAAGATTTATTTATTTATTTGAAAGTCAGAGTCACAGAGAGAGAGGAGAGGCAGAGAGAGAGAGAGAGGTCTTCCATCTGCTGGTTCACTCCCCAATTGGCTGCAACGGCCGGAGCTGCGCCAATCTGAAGCCAGGAGCCAGGAGTTTCCTCTGGGTCTCCCACAGGGGTGCAAGAGCCCAAGGACTTGGGCCATCTTTTACTGCTTTCCCAGGCCATAACAGAGAGCTGGGCTGGAAGTGGAGCATCTGAGTCTCGAACCACCGCCCATAGGGGATGCCGGAGCTTCAGGCCAGGCCATTAACCTGCTGTGCCATAGCACCTGCCTCAAAGTAATTAAATTATTATTAAATAAGAAGGATATTCTATTCTCTCCAACTTACTATTTTCCATGGAATTTAGAATTATTTTGTGATGTTCCATGAATAACATTGAGAGAGATGATTGGAATTTCATTATAGGCATACCTTAGTTTTTTTATAATTGACATTTTGATGTGGTCTTTCAATCTGGCAGCATATCACAGCTTTTCATTTTGAAATTTTATTAACTGCTCATATCTTTGAACTTTGTTTCTAAAGTTTGAATCTTTTTCTAATTTACATGTAATTTTCTAACTGGTTATTGACATTATATATAAAACACATTTTATTTTTCCTATTCCTTATCTTAAAGTAATTTATCAGTATTTTTTAACTTTAGAAAATCTAAAGTATAAAATGTGATTATAAATGTTTTTAAATGTAAAAATTGATAAATTCATATTACACGTAATTAAATACATCATTCACATATACTTTCTTTGTATTGTTACCTACATTGGCAGTCTTTTTTTCTCTCTAATAAAGATATTTATGTATGTGCATTTCAAAGAATTAGCATCATGTTCTTTATTCCCTTATATAAATCACATTTTCTACCAAACTATGAATGTTTAGAAAATTTATCTCACTTCATTTTTTTTTTTTACATCTGACAAGTTTCTGTGCTGTAAAGTTGTTCATTTTCTGATTGTAAGAATATAAAATATCTTGGTAGAGATAATTTTTTTTTTTGACAGGCAGAGTGGACAGTGAGAGAGAGAGACAGAGAGAAAGGTCTTCCTTTGCCGTTGGTTCACCCTCCAATGGCCGCCATGGTCGGCGCGCTGCAGCCAGCGCACCGTGCTCATCCGATGGCAGGAGCCAGGTGCCAGGTGCTTTTCCTGGTCTCCCATGGGGTGCAGGGCCCAAGCACTTGGGCCATCCTCCACTGCACTCCCGGGCCACAGCAGAGAGCTGGCCTGGAAGAGGGGCAACCGGGACAGAATCCGGCGCCCCGACCAGGACTAGAACCTGGTGTGCTGGCGCTGTAAGGCAAGGATTAGCCTGTTGAGCCACGGCACCGGCCTGAGTTTTTTTTTTTTTTTAATTATGTTTAGAGACAGAAACAGAGAACTTCTGCCCCCGGATGACGTCCCAAATGCTGGCAACAACCAGGACCTGGGCAGGCCAAAAGCAGGGGTCCAGAACTCAGTCCAAGTGTCCCATTCTGGGTGGTGGGGATCTAAACACCCAAGCCAATCCCTGCTGCCTACCAGAGTATGCATGGACAGGAAGCTGGAATTACAAGCAGGGCAGGGATTCGAACCCTGTGGAATGCAGGCATCCCAAACACCATCTTTACAGCTCTGCCCCAAATGCCTACCTCTCTTTGAAATCTATCTCACTTCATTTTATGGGCTGTACAATATTATCTAATCAATTTCATATTGTTGGACATTTTATGGATTCTTATTTTTTCATATTAAGTACTACATTACATAACTTGTACACAAATGTCTGAAGATATCAATAATGATTCCTTGAGAATGAAATTCTACAAGTGAAATTGTATTTATATATGCAGTCCAATTTTCAAGCTCCTAGTACACATTGCTTAATCTTCCAAAATTTTTTCCAATTTATTCTCCTATAAGTAGTGCTTAGTTTTCTTAATAGATATTGTCATTTTTATTTTATGTGCTGTCAATTTGATTTGAATAGTGAAAACTGTAATTCACTAATTTAATTTACAGGCAACAAATCTTAGCTATTTTTGCTTTTAATTTTGCAACTTTCTCACTCATGAGTTCTGTTCATCTTTTGGTAGTGGCAGATTTGTCTTTTGTTTGTAATTTTCCACAGTTTTAATATAATAGGGATATAAAATGGTGAAAATTTTGAATGTTTTAAAGATTTCTTATTTGTACTAAATTTTGTTTATTTTCTTTCAAGGTCTTTGCTATGAATTTGAGTTTTTAATGTTGTTTGCCACAATGAAATTATATATTTTTTAACTTACAATTATTCTTAATGGCTTTATGCTTGTGTGGTTGTAATTTAAAATTAAATTATTTTATTTACTCAGAGTATTCTATAAAATTGATTTTTTCTTAATAATAGGAAATTTTTGTGCCAATCGCTTATTGAGTAATCTAACCAGATTATATTTATATGAAACTTAATGGTTGGTTCACTTTCAAATTTTTCAGTGTTTATGCTGTGTGTTGTGCATCAGAACCTGAAGGAAAGAAATAATTATTGAGGGATTAGACTTGTTCTGTTTAAAAATTTAATGAAAATGATTCTGGTATTTAATATTAATTATGATTTTTAGTAGTGTATTGTGATGAATATTTTTATTTTATTTTTTAAATTTTTTAAACTTTTATTTAGTAAATATAATTTTCCAAAGTACAGTTTATGGATTACAATGGCTTTTTCCCCCACATAACTTCCCTCCCACCTGCAACCCTCCCATCTTCTGCTCCCTCTCCCATTCCATTCACACCAAGATTCATTTTCAATTATCTTTATATACAAAAGATTGATTTAGTATATACTAAGTAAAGATTTCATTAGTTTTCACCTGCACAGAACATAAAGTGTAAAATACTGTTTCAGTACTAGTTATAGCGTTAATTCATAATGGAAAACACATTAAGGACAGAGATCCCACATAAGGAGTAAGTACACAGTGAATCCTGTTGTTGACTTAACAATTTGACACTCTTGTTGGCACTGCAGATGTGGCTTCGTCCACTACACCACAGCGCTGGCCCTAGGATTTATTTTTAAGATTTATTTATTTGAAAGAGTTACAGAGCAACTAAGAGATTTTCCATATGCTGGTTCACTCCCTAAATGCCCATAACAGCCCAGGAACTAAATCTGGGTCTCCCATGTGAGTGGCAGGGGCCCAAGCATTTGAGCCATCTTCCACTGCTTTCTCAGGCACATTAATAGGGAGCTGGACCCATAACAGAGCCAACAGAACTGGAACCATTTCTAACTCCATCATTTGGGGCACGACTGATTGAGCATGTCCCAAATTGTACATCTCCTCCCTCTCTTATTCCCACTCTTATATTTCACAGGGATCACTTTTCAGTTAAAATTTAAACACCTAAGAATAATTGTTTGTTAATTACAGAGTTCAACCAATAGTACTAGAATAAAAAAAAAAAAAAAAAAAAAAAAGAGGACCTAAATGAAAGGTCTCTGCGAGTAAGATCCCAGTAGAAAGAACAGGCCATCAAAGACTATGACCTTGTCTAAATAAGATCGGAGTCGGGGAACTCAGAAGGCTTCCATAGCCTCGGCAACTCATGACTAGAGCCTAGAGAGATTTCTGATGCCATAAACAAGAGTGGGACTTCAAGAAATACATTTCTGTGTGTAAAGTATCCTATTTATAATATTTTTTGAAAGTTTGAACTAAGGTAATTTATTATATTATTATATTATTTTTCTTTTATTTATGTTTTGCTAGTTGACTCATCAAAAAACACTGTCTTAATTTTATTTCTATCAACTTAAAAGTTTATTCTTGAATACAAGGACACACTTAAAAAGTTCATGGATATTGAGTCAAAAGATGTTGTGATGAAAAAATGTTTGAAATCCATGCAAACAAAGGATCTCAAAAAGTTCATGGAAAATGCACATTAGGGAAAAACACATGTATATTGACATTTTTGCACCAGAATAAAATTATTTTTTAATTCCATTTTCCTTCCACTAATTTTTTGTTATTGGTATATTATACTTATATTATGTATTTAATATATTTTATATTACATATTATATTGCATATATTAACATAACAATATAAAATTTATTATGTTATATGTCTTTTACATTATACAACATACAAAATTTATATTTATATTATATTATATACAGAATTTTGGTAGGATACATTCATAAATTGTACCCTGTTTCAGAATGAATTAACTTTTTCCCTGTGTTTTCGCCTTTATTTTTAAAATCTGCTATCAATGTTATAGTATTCTCATCTCTATTTATTGTTAAAATTTCATTTTACTATTAACATATTTTTATTTATATATTTCTATGTTAAGTAAAATAATTCTATATTTTAACTCAATCTGAGTGATATTAAGAACATTTATTTAGTACTTTTATATTTATTGATACATTTGGACTTTTCCCACTTTGCATAATTTTTAAGCAATTCTCTTATTATTTTCCTATTTTCTGAAATTTAAAAGTAAAATATAGTTTATTAGCTATATACTTTTGTAGTGTATTAAGATTAATATATTTCTGGAGGTTAACATTTGTCACAGTAGTTAAGATGCCACTTGGGATAACCACATCCCATATCAGAGTGCCTGGTTTCCAGGCCCAGCTCAGCTTCCACTCCAGCTTCCTGCTAATGTGCACCCTGGGAGGCAGCAGGTGATGGCTCAGATACTTGGGTCCTTGTCATACACATGGGACCTGGATGAAGCTCTGAGTTGCTGGTTCCAGTTTGACCCACATTTGGCCATTGCAGGAATCTGGGCGCGAACCAGTAAATGAAAGATCTTTGTCTCTCTTCTTCTATCGCTCTGCATTTCAAATAAAAATAAAGATAAGTACTTTTAAAATAAGAATGATATATTTTTCTTTAATTCAGCTATTGATTACCTTCCAATTTTTCAAAAGCCTTGTTTAATCCATTTTGTTTTCATTTTAGTGTAAAAATTATATTTTTATCTTCCCTGATATGAAAGGGCATTTTTTTATGCTTTTATTTCTCCCAAGGTATCTCCAGCTTGTGGACTTAGATTCTATTAATATAATCTGGAATTTCCAGCAAAGAATTTTATTGAAATTTCACTCTATATTTTATATTTCCTCTTAAAATAAATTCTTAATTTTTTTCTCCATTTCATAGATTTCATGTTCTGTTCTTATTTTATTTTTTTGACAGGCAGAGTGGACAGTGAGAGAGACAGAGAGAAAGGTCTTACTTTACCGTTGGTTCACCCCTCAGTGGCCTCTGTGGCCGGCGCGCCGAGGCCGTGCGCTATGTTGATCCAAAGCCAGGAGCCAGGTGCTTCTCCTGGACACCCATGGGGTGCAGGGCCCAAGCACTTGGGTCATCCTCCACTGCACTCCAGGGCCACAGCAGAGAGCTGGCCTGGAAGAGGGCAACTGGACAGAACCTGGTGCCCCGACCGGGACTAGAACCTGGGGTGCCAAAGCTGCAGGCGGAGGATTAGCCTATTGAGCCGTGGTGCCGGCCTGTTCTTATTTTTAATCCTGTTTTGAATCTCTAAAATATTTTTAATCTCACCATAGCATATTTAATTTCTTTGATGTTGTCTTTGTTCCATCTATCTCCTTTTCTTTTCTTTGTGCTGCCTTTTGATATTTGTCTACTTTATTCTTGAAGGTTATACTTTTTTATTCCTTAGAATTTATATGAACTTCTGCATTTAAATCAACACATTATAATTTACTGAAATAGCTTGTGTTTTTTTTTTTTCTAATTTTCAAAGTCAAGTGATTTGTTATTAATTGTTTGGGTCCTGCCATTACGTTTCATGCATCTCAGAGGTTCAATAATTTTGATTCTTTGAATTATAATCTCAAATTAGGACTCTAAGAATAAACTCTTAAATTGTTCACTCAGTTTTAACTTTCGTATTCTTAAATACAACTTGAACCTCATATCTTGAATAAATATATAATGTATACACATTATATTAATAGTTATTAATGCATGTTATATTTTATATTGTTATATATAGTATATAAAATAATGTAATTAACGTAATTATTAATTTATGCTATATAGAATATATAGTCACACATTATCTATTTTAATTTTCAAAAATATTCACAGTTTTAATGCCTACAAAATCCAGATTACTTAATCTGGCATTGAAAATTTTTAAATTGATTCTTCCTTATTTTAATTTTATATTATGTCCATTTTTATCTTAATTGGCTAATAATAACTATACACATATATCTTTATCAGGAACAATGGCATTTTGACATATGATATGCTGTGGTATGATAGTTAAGTAACATTTTAATCACCTCTCATACTTTTTTATTTCTGGTGACAGCATTTAAAATCTTATTTTTTAGCAGTTTTCAAATAAATTATATATTATTATTTACTATAATCACCATGCTATGCCATAGATCACTACAACTTACTTCCATAGAACTGGAATTCTGCGTCTTTTACCATCATCTCCCTTTTTCCTATCTTGTCCCTTAGCTTCTGGTGAACACCATTCTACGCTATTTCTGAGTTTGACTTCTTTATATTCCATATATATTTAAGATCATTTGTCTTTCTGTAACTAGCTTATTTCACTCAGAATAACATCTTCCAGATTCATTCATGTTGTTATATATAACAGGATTTCTTCCATCTGTAAGGCTGAATAACGTTCCATTTTATATGTATATGTATAAAAATTAGAATGCAGATATCACTCCAGAAAACGAATTTCAATTTCTTTAGCTCTATATCCAGAAATAGGACTGCTGTAGTATAGAATAATTCTATTTTGACTTTTCTTAGAGAGTGTCAATACTGTTTTCATAATGGCTATACTAATTTACAGAGTCACCAACAGTAAAAGGGTCCATTTTCTCCATATGCTCACTAACACACATCTTTTGTTTATTGGTAGTAGCCATTCTAACAGTTGTGTGGTGGTATTTCAATATGGTTTTAATTTGCATTTCTATGATGATTAATGATGTTGAACATTTTTTTTTCATATCTGTTGGTTACTTGTATGCCTTCTTTTGAGAAATGTGTATTCAGAACCTTGGCTCATTTGTTACTAAGTTGTTTGAGTCCTTTATGTATTTTGGATATTAGCTTCCTACCAGATGTATGCTCTGCAAATATTTTCTCTGAGTCTATGGGTTATCTTTTAACAGTATTAATTAAAAATTCCATTTTTCTGTTTTTGTCTTTCGTTGTTTGTGCTTTTGGGATCACATCCAAAAAAATATCATTATCCATACCAATGAGATGGAGCTTTCCCTCTAGGCTTTATTTTAGTAATTTTAAGCTTTGGGCCTCACTTTTAAGCTTTTAATCCATTTTGAGTTGCCTTTTTTGAATAGTGTGACATACCCCAATTTGCTCTTCTGTGTGTGGAGACTTATTTTTTCCAGCACCATTTATTTATTGTCCTTCCTCCATTGTGTGTACTTAATATTATTCAAAAATCAACAGACTGTAAGTGTGTGGCTTTATTTCTGGGCTCTATCCTGTTCCATTGGTCAATGTATCTATTTTCACTTATTTTGATTACTATAGCCTCACATTTTATTTCCCAGTCATTTTGTATTATGGTATGTGCAGATATGCTATTTTTTACTCAAGACTTCTTTGGTTATTCATGGTCTATTATGGTTCCACAAGAAATTTGCAATTATATTTTCCTTTTAAACATGGAAATAACATTTAAATTTTGACAGAGATTGATTAAATCTGGAGATTGCTTCAGGTAGTATAGTCATTTTGATAACAGTAAATTTTCTAATCCATGAACATGGAATATCTTTCTATTTATTTGTTTTGTCTTCAGTTTCTTTCATGAGTGTGTACAGTTTTCAACATGCAAATTTCACATCTCCATGGTTAACTTTATTCCGAGTATTATATTTTTGATGCTATTGTAAATGGGGTTGTTTTCTTAATTTTTTTCCATATAGTTCATTGTTATTGTTAGTTATTTTGCATTGTTATTGCAATTGTTGGTTATTTTGGGACATGCAGATACCTAACTTCCTCAGTTACAGGATGGACTCTGAAAGCAGGGATCCCATCCCTATAGTTTTTGCTGTTGTTATTGTTCTTATGTGATTTAGAAATCTTGATTTAAGCAGAGTCCTGTCCTTATTGATTCTGTGATGAATACTAGCTTATTAATACATACACAAGAAACTCACCTATACTATGATCTTTGGGCACATCTATTGTTCTATTGAGGCAGAAAAAACTAGGAAAATCTATTCAAATGAACATAAATGAAACACATCATATATGAGGAATTTGTTTCCAGTGTGCAGTGAAGCTAAAACGCTTTAAAAAAAATCAGGGCCGGGCCGGCGCTGTGGCTCAACAGGCTAATCCTCCACCTTGCGGCGCCAGCACACCGGGTTCTAGTCCCGGTCGGGGCGCCGGATTCTGTCCCGGTTGCCCCTCTTCCAGGCCAGCCCTCTGCTGTGGCCCGGGAGTGCAGTGGAGGATGGCCCAGGTGCTTGGGCCCTGCACCCCATGGGAGACCAGGAAAAAGCACCTAGCACCTGGCTCCTGCCATCGGATGAGCGTGGTGCGCCGGCCGCAGCGCGCCAGCCGCGGCAGCCATTGGAGGGTGAACCAACGGCAAAGGAAGACCTTTCTCTCTGTCTCTCTCTCTCACTGTCCACTCTGCCTGTCAAAAAAAAAAAAAAAAAAAAAAAAAAAACCAGGGTCGGCATTATGGTGTAGCAGAATAAGCCTCTCCCTGCAGCTTCTGCATCCTATATGCGTGCTCCACTTCTGATCTGACTCCCTGCTAAAATACCTGGGAACATAGCAGAAGATGGCTCAAGTGTTTGGGCTCCTGGGCCCACGTGAGAGATGTGGAACAATCTCCTGGCTCCTAGCTTCAGTGTGGTCTAGCCCTGGCAGTTGCAGCCATTTGCAGAGTGAACCAGTAGATGGAAACCCTCTCTCTCTCTGTTTCTCTCTCTCTCTCTCTCTGTCTCTCTCTCTCTCTCTCCTCTGCTTTTCAAATGAAATAAATCTTTAAAAAAAAAAAAAGTTATTCTAGGGGCCAGTGCTGTGGTGCAATAGGTTAATCCTCTGCCTGTGGCTCCGGCATCCCATATGGGTGCCCGTTCTAGTCCCGGCTGCTCAACTTCCGATCCAGCTCTCTGCTATGGCCTGGGAAAGCAGTAGAAGATGGTCCAAGTCGTTGGGTCTCTGCACCCACGTGAGAGACCTGGAAGAAGCTCCTGGCTCCTGGCTTCAGATCGGCATAGCTCCAGTCATTGCGGCCATCTGGGGAGTGGACCAAAGGAAGGAAGACCTGTCTCTCCCTCTCACTGTCTGTAACTCTACCTCTCAAATAAAATAAGTAAAATCTTTTTTTAAACAAAGTTATTCTAGTTTTCTGTTTTAAGCTATAGCTTTTCAAGAAAGCATTGGCATGCTCCTCTTCTGACTCTAATCTCTTTTGCTGTTTCATTGTTCCTTTGGCAGAGATTGTTTGAATTTGTCATAGTCCCTTAACTCAACTTCAAGAACCTAAGTTCAGCCTGTGGTTCCCACACCTTAATCACTTGTTAGGTCCAGAAGCTTTTAAGGCTAAGTCAGGCATAGTAATGGTTTACAAGACTAGATTTCTTGGCAAGGCAAATGACACTTGCAGAAAGATGGGAATTCTTTTTTAATCTTTTTGTTTAAAATGAGTTAATGCAGATGGGGCTGGTGATTTTCCTTGGCATTGGATTTTTATGTCATACAAAGATCTGTGCTCTTCTAAAAACATTGCCACAATTTGTTGACTCTTTGTCAAAAATTTTGACAGTTTGTTGGCATATGGTATATTCTTGCACCTGTCTGGATGAACTTAAAAATTTGTATATTTAAAAGAAATATTTATAAATACTTCAGCATTTAACATGGATTCAAGAGTACTTAGTGGTTATTTAAAGCACCTACATTTTGAAATCTAATCCCAAGTCTTTCTGGGGGTGGTTAACTCAGTTTCTTTGGCAATCATAATACAGAATGATAGAGGAAAGAACCACTATATTCCTAAAATTTTATCTACGTAAAAATTCATTCATTAAATAAAAATTTAAAAAAATACAGAATGAGAGGACACTTTGAAATCTCTAGGTGATTTTTTTTTCCAGTGAGTTTTTAGTTTTATTAACATTTTTTTAATAATGAGCATTTAAAATACTCTGAGTTGTCCACCACTTTTAAAATTATGTGTTTGAGGCTGGCGCCGTGGCTCACTAGGCTAATCTTCTGCCTGCAGCGCTGGCACCCTGGGTTCTAGTCCCAGTTGGGGTGCCGGATTTTGTCCCAGTTGCTCCTTTTCCAGTCCAGCTCTCTGCTGTGGCCCGGGAAGGCAGTGGAGGATGGTTCAAGTTCTTGGGCCCTGCACCTGCATGGGAGACCAGGAGGAAGCACCTGGCTTTGGATGAGCGAAGCTCCAGCCATGGCGGCCATTTTTGGGGGTGAACCAATGGAAGGAAGACCTTTCTCTCTGTCTCTGTCTCTCTCTCTCTCTGTCTAACTCTGCCTGTCAAAAAAAGAAAAAAAAATTATGTGTTTGATATGCCCTTTAAAAGTCCAAGCCTTGGGGCTGGCACTATGGCATAGTGGGTGGGCTGCTGTTTGCAGTGCCAGTGTCCTGTCTGAGCGCTGGTTCAAGTCCCAGCTGTTCCACTTCCGACCTACTCTCTGCTATGGACTGGGAAAGACAGTGGAGGATGGCCCAAGTCTCTGGGCCCCTGAACCCATCTGGGAGACCTCGGGTGGCTCCTAGCTCCTGGCTTTGAATTGGTCCAGCTCTGGCTGTTGTAGCCATTTGGGGAGTGAACCAGAGGATAGAAGACCTCTTTCTCTCTGTAACTCTGCCTTTCAAATAAATGAATAAATCTTAAAAAAAAGTTCAAGCCTTGAATCCCCTCTTTTAAAAAAAATTACTTTTAAGTGTACAGTTACAACACTAAATACTTTCTTCCATCCTATTCATTTACATGAGGTTAGATGAGAAATATTTTGTTGTTATTTTAATCAATATACAAAGTAATTGAATAATACAGAACATTTGAACATACTATGATATTTCATCTAAAACAGTCATCTATAACTTTCTATTAGGTGGGGATTAAGGACAGCCATGTTGAAGGGACATGCTGGGTGAAAATTTCATACTTGAATCACCATTAACCATCTTACTATACCTGTTTATATTGTTTATGCCACCATGTGATCATATTTCTGATATTAAAAATAGTTTGACTATTGAAGATAACAGAAGTTACTATTATCTATTAGTCTTCACTCGATAATGATGGGATTTTCTAAGAGGCAATCTGGCATAATGAAGTAGGACTGGGTTCTAATTCTGACTACTGCTCGCTGATTGTATCTCCAGATAAGTCAGTTGCCTTCTCTGAATCATCTGTCATGAACTTCTCCAGAATAGGCATGAGGATCAGGTGAAATTATGCATGTGTAAGTAATAGATTGCTGTTCTTGTTGGCTAGGAAGAAAGGTTATATGGAAACTACTCACTATTTCAGAATAAAGTTGAATAAAATCTCATCGTGCAAAAAAGTACCTGATGCGTGGAAAAGGGGACAGTTATAGAAAACTGGGTTCAGTGATAAATAAATGTTCTGCCTCAATCTTCTCATCATTATTCCTATTACTTGTCTTCTGCCATATTTAAAACCAAAATCATATGCAAGGAAGAGAAAGTGGAAATGGTGGTCCCTGCTTTCCTTCAGGTGACTGCATTTCTGACAGAATGCTGAAAACTGCTTCATAACTAGACACAGACCATTAGGAAGACTACATTTTCTGAAATTGATCTCCAGGAGGATTTCCTATGGTCAGAAATGTCCATTGACTAGAACTGTGAGAGAAGATGTGAATGAACACAGCGCACATTCTGATCTGAAGCATAGACGTTAGGCATTAATAAGAAATGAGTGTCGAGTCTCAGTTAAAGATTTTAGAATTGAAAGGACCACATGGGCTTTCTTATCATACTCGCAGTTTCATAGACGATGAAACTGAGCTTTCGGGAGGGAAATGGACATGTCTAGACTTAGAGGGTAAGCTAGCATCCTGGTTTGTTTAGTTTGCGTATGTTATTGTTGTTTGAGTTTCCTTACCATCTTTTTCGCACTCAACAGTGTGGGGTTTGTACAATAAATTGCATGGCCATCATTAGTAGTATCATCTACAGCTGCAGGGCCAAGGCTGATGTCTAGATATTGACTCCTCCACTGCCTCTCCCACTACTCCACTATCATCTATTATTGAGTTAGTAGGAACTTATTCTGTTTTTAAAGTAGGAATTTGAAATTATTTTAAAACAATTTTGGGTTGATTTTTCTCATGTAGATACTGAGACAGAGATTTCTGTTTAACACTCTTAGAGAAACATGACAGATATGATAAACAAGAAGATATTTAGAAATTCACTAGAAGAGAATTTATGGCAAACTTGGTCAAATACCAAACTTGTACTACTTTAGGAAACATGTAAGCACCTATGTATACCATAAAGTATATGAACTATCATCAGTCAATGTCTTATTGCATTATTTTTATATTTCCTTTCAACAACTAAGCACATAATTATTGAACATTCACTTTCTAAATATAAGACATTGTGAAAGAATCAAAGAAGTGAAAATGGATGATCTTCTAAGGAGTACCAACAACTTTCAAAGGACCAGTCTCCATTTTCTTAAGCTGTGCATCTTCGTGCAGTCAGGTAGCACTATGATAATTTCTTATTTGTGAGGCAAGAGTAATAGAGAGGGCTCCCATTTGCTGGTTCACCCCTAAAGTGTCCCCAACAGCTAGGATTGGGTCAGGCCAAAATCAGGAACTCAGAACTCAGTCCAGGTCTCCCATGTGGGTGGCAGAGACCCAGCCTCTTTAGCCATCATCTGCTGCTTCCCAGGTGCACATTTACAGGAAGCCAGAAGTGGGCACAGAGCTGAGACTTGAACCTGGACACTCCAATATGGCATGTGGCTCTCCAACCCATGTGCCTAATGCTTGCCACTGTGTTACATTAATTTAATGGTCAACATCCCCAGCTTGGATTTTACTTGCACCTGCCACATTTAAGACCACTTAGTATTAGATGTCAGCTACCTTGGAGTTTGGGGAATATTTGTTTAGTGTAGTGGTTTAATGGTAAGGAAAAGGACAAGAGAGAGAATTTCTCAGTACCCTTCAAACCATACCTTCTAACATGTTTCCTCCACAAGCCCAGACCATGGGGTCAGGCAAACCATGTCCATGTAAGGAACAAAGAGCCTTGTGTCCTCACTATACAGGGTTGAGGTGCTATGTGACCTTATCCCTGAGAGGTCAGAGGTGTGTCAGAAAGCCTCCCACCACCGCCGGTGAATTAGAGAGCTATAAAACATGAGAACACAAAACCTAATGGTTTAATGGTTCTGGCTGTGCCTTGGTTTTTAAGAACTTATCTTCTTACACAGTCAATGAGCTGTTACCAACCTACACTTGATTCTTTTAGTGGAGGAAGACACAGATGTATTGTTCTATTCCAAACATCTAAACAGCACTGTTTGGAGTAGTTCAGGATGGGACCCAAGGAAGGAAAATATATTTAAGAGCAGGGTCTCTCTCTCTCTCTCTCTCTCTCTCTCTCTCGAGAGAGAGAGAGAGAGAGAGAGAAAGGTCTTCCTTCCGTTGGTTCAGCCCCCAAATGGCTACTGTGGCCAGCGTGCTGTGCTGTGCTGTGCCTATCTGAAGCCAGGAGCCAAGAGCTTCCTCCTGGTCTCCCATGCAGGTGCAGGGCCCAAGCACTTGGGCCATCCTCCACTGCCCTCCCAGGCCACAGCAGAGAGCTGGCCTGGAAGGGGAGCAACCGAGACAGAATCCGGCACCCCGACCGGGACTAGAACCAGGGGTGCTGGCACCGCAGGTGGAGGATTAGCCTGTTGAGCCGCGGCGCCAGCCAAGAGCAGGGCCTCTTAAAGCTTACTCTTACTCCCCTTCTCCCCAACTCCCCACTGCTTTTGACACAGCCTGGTCATCAGTCACAGTAGTTAGTGCCTAATGACCTGAAAGCAACCAGAAGTGGAGGTGGGCTTCCACATGATCAGCTAACAAGGAGGTTTTCATCACGTACCTCGGGAGCTTGAGTCGCTTTCATTCAGAGAGAATTTCCCAAGTCAGCACCGTGCAAGCTATCCAGAGCTGGAATCCTCTAGGAATTAGATGTCGTTCCATTCCCAGAACAGTATTTTTGATCAAAGTGGCTGCTTAGATATCATCTTCCTCTGAAAAATAGGGAGAAGAGAAAGGAGCTTCTCCCAGAGATTCCACTTTACTCTGAAATGCTGGACTTCTTGTCAGTGGAACTAAGGTGAAGTTCAAATGCCAAAGACACTCAGCTGGAAAAGTGAAGCTGGGGCTGCCCAAGTCTAAGGAGTTTCCCAGAAGGACAACTCCAGGTACCAGACTTCTAAAATGAGATAAAATTGACATGAAACAATCTTATTCATGGATTAAAATAAAGTTTTCGCTTTTAAATCTTAGCAGCTAGAAACTCGTTTTGGATTTCTGACTGGGTGCATTCCATTCCCCAGGTTTGGCAGAGGGCGTTTGTCCTAGTCTCAGCCAGCACTCAGGCTGCCTTTCCTCTCCTCTCTACCAGTCCTCATCTCCCAAATTCATCATGGTCCTCACACAGTTTGAAGGTTGCTGGATCTCGCAAGTAAAAATTTAGAAACCCAGTTAATGCTAAATTTCGGATAAAAAGAAGAACAATGACTTTTTTTAGCATTTGTTTTGTCCAATGTTTAGAGCATATTTATACTAATATTATTTCTAATTTTTAGTGGCTATCTTGTACTTCACCTGGCATTCTCAACATCATGCATACCCTTTACAAAGTACCAACATTAGCAGCATTTTAAGCTGGTTCTGTCAAATTGAGACCATTGTGGAAAATGTGTAACACAAAACTTCAAATACTGGCAACATTTGAAATTATTTTTAAAATGTTAAGATGAGCATATGTGTGTATGGATTCTCTTTTTTAGCCCTAAGATGCCTGGGGCATCTGGAAGCCAGTAAATGTCTTGTATTAAATGGGGATCCTTTAAAAATAAATTCTGTGTCCCAGCACTCATGTAATACATTTAAGTTTCAACTTGGCATTCCTCCATACTTACAAATAAAAATATTTATCTTCGATCATGCATATAATTGAAATGGTAAACATCAATAACTCCCTTTTCCTTATCTATATGCAGTTAACTTTGGATACAGTAGTATAAGTTACTGGAAAACAAACAATACAGAATAGTTTACTATCTTAGAAATCTGGGAGACAGATTAGGCTCTAGACTAAGCAAAAACATGCATGCAAGTAGCCATGTGTTTTTCTATCAGAATTGTTGGTCAAAATTAGCATATACCAGTCGCTCCTCTTCCAGTCCAGCTCTCTGCTATGGCCCGGGAGTGGAGTGGAGGATGGCCCAAGTGCTTGGGCCCTGTACCTGCATGGGAGACCAGGAGGAAGCTCTTGGCTCCTGGCTTCGGATCAGCATAGCGCGCTGGCCATAGTAGCCATTTGGGGGCTGAACCAATGGAAGGAAGACCTTTCTCTCTGTCTCTCTCTCTCTCACTGTCTAACTCTGCCTGTCAAAAAAATTAGCATATATATTTATAAAAAACTAAAAAAACCTAATCTCTAGAGAAGGAAAGATAAAGAACGTTGCCTGAAGGTGGGAGATGAGGAGAATGGAAAGGAGGTTTTATGGAGACATAAGGGAACTTTTAGGAATGGTGACTATATTTACTATTTTCACTGTGTTTGGTTTCATGGGTGGATGCACATTTCAAACCTCATAAAATTAAAGTATGAAAATGTGTGGTTTATTATGTCAACTATATCTAAAAAACTGAAAAAAATTTGAATTGTTAAAAAAAAGCACATGATAAGCTCTAGTAGAATTTTAAAGCATTTTCTAGGGTAGTTCTATAAGCTCCATTAAGAAAGGCACATTACTCATTAAACTGACTCAAATTAAGTAGATTTTTTTCATGCAAGAAAAAGCTATGTCTTATTTATCTTGGTTGAAAAAAATCTCAAGTGCTGGCACAAGCCCTGGTACCTAGAGGAAATTCATAGTATATTTTGAATGAATAGTACAATAGGTGCAATATAATCTCAAAGTATACCAGAAAGAAGGATAAACTTGATTGAACAGGAAAATGCACATCAATGTTGTTCAGCTACCAGTAACAGAATCCCAACCACAGTGGATACATTTCACAATTGTTCAATCTTCTATGCAACTATAGTTCAGAGATAGACAATCCAAGGCTCTTTTGTGGTTCTCCTAAAGCTTCAGGAATTCAAGATTCTTGTGACTATCTCCCTGCTTCACAATACATGGCTTCTATCCTCCAGGACAATTAATTTTTCCAAAGAATCCTAGAAGGCATAGCTGTTACAATTGACTTCAAGGCCACAGGATGGAGGAGGGCAGCTCTTTTCTGACAAGGCTGTTCCTTGTAAATGTACTTCTCTGAAGACTCACGTGACATTTTCCCTTTCATTGGCCACATTTCATAGCAAAGGTGGCTGAGAATGTAGATCATATTTCAGACGCAAATGCATGTAATTAAAATCAGGTTTTGGATTACAAAGATTGAGCTTTATGTAGCAACTAGCTGCTCCGACCATAGAAAGCATCAATATTACTTGTGACTCAGCAGACTCATAGAATGGCAGATGTCCTAAATAGCACTCTGGCCTCAGAATCAGCCCTTAAGGCATTCAGATCTAGCTCAAGAGCTCATGAGAGTATTTTAGGCATGGAAAGCCAAGACACTCTGGCAAAAAAAAAAAAAAAAACCTAAACGAAAGAGCTCTGCGAGTGAGATCCCAGTGGAAAGAATGGGCCCATCAAAGAAGGAGGTACCTTTCTCTGAAGGGAGGAGA
The DNA here is from genome assembly GCA_949820135.1 of Sylvilagus floridanus. NCBI lineage: Eukaryota > Metazoa > Chordata > Mammalia > Lagomorpha > Leporidae > Sylvilagus > Sylvilagus floridanus. The sequence continues at coordinate 49,686,003 of OX463245.1, forward strand.
GAACTTCCACTTCGACTATGACCCTGTCGGAATAAGATCGAAGTTGGCGAACCCTAAAGGCTTCCATAGCCTCGGCAACTCATGACTAGAGCCTAGGGAGGTTACTGACGCCATAAACAAGAGTGTCAAATTGTTAAATCAACATCAGGAGTCACTGTGTACTTACGTCTCATGTGGGATCTGTCCTTAATGTGTTGTCCAATGTGAAGTAATGCTATAACTAGCACTGAAACAGTATTTTACACTTTGTGTTTCTGTGTGGGTGAAAACTGATGAAATCTTTACTTAGTATATACTGAATCGATCTTCTGTATATAAAGATAATTGAAAATGAAAAAAAAAAACTTGGTGTTAAATTGGAAATTGCACAGAAAATTAATCAATTTTTAAAAAATATCATGTAGGATCTCTGTCCTTAATGTGCTGTACATTGTGATTTAATATTATAACTAGTACTCCAACAGTATTTTTCACTTTGTGTTGCTATGTGAGGGCAAACTGTTGAAATCTTTACTTAATATATACTCAACTGATCTTCTGTATATAAAGAGAATTGAAAATGAATCTTGATGTGAATGGAAGGGGAGAAGGAGCAGGAAAGGGGAGGGTTGCAGGTGGGAGGAAGTTATTGGGGGGGAGCCATTGTAATCCATAAGCTGTACTTTGGAAATTTATATTCATTAAATAAAAGCTTTAAAAAATATTACTTGTGACTACTGTTATTCTTCTTGGAAACATAAAGAGTAATCATTTGGAGTTTATGGAACATATTTCCACATGCTTCTTTTACCAACTCAGGTCTTTTATTTCACTATAAATATGAGGTCGACATGAAGCAGATTGAAAAGGAAGTGACTATACTAGAAGAAAGTAGCAGCACTGAATTCCAACTTAAAGATTCATTCTTCTTCTGAGCAAGGAATACAGGTCAAAGGCCATTACAATAAAAAGATTGCTTGAATTCTTTTTATTTTATTGTATTGCATATTTCTTATGACAAATGGGTTATTGCCTAGGGCTCAGAAATCTTTTGCTATATAGAGATTTTTGTCACAATAGTATTTGTTGTGATGAAATTTGACCTATATTATATTTCTTTATGTCGGCTTCCTAATTTCCCTTAGGGCAGAGGTTTTCAAATTTTTTGATGGGGAAATCCTTTGTTGGAACAAAATCTTGTGGAAGCATACAAATAAAACATAAAATTGATGTGGCTCTAGAAAAAGGATTGTGGGTAGAAGTAACTCTCAAGCGCCATCAGCTCATTCATTCACTCTCCTGTTCCTACCTACCATTTAAAATAATTATTTATTTCAAAGGCAGACAAACCAAGCTTAAATCTGCTGGTTCAGACCTTAACTGCTTACAATGGCCCCTGGCTGGAAGCCAGGGTTGGGTTTGGGAATTGAATGCAGGTCTCTCATTTGGATCTCAGGGATCTAAATACCAGAGTCTCTGAGCCACTCCCTCCCAGGGTCTGATTAGCAAGCAGCTCCAGTCAGAAGCTGGTGCAGGGACTCAAACCCAGGCACTCCAATTTGGGATGTGGACATCCTAACTCACTAGGTTAAACTCCCATTTCCCAAACCACTACTGTTTTTTTTTTTTCCTCAAGGATTTATTTATTTATTTATTTGAAAGGCAGAGTTACAGAAGGAGAGGCGATGTGAGACAGGGAGAGAGAGAGAAGAGAGAGAGAGAATCTTCCATCTACTGGCTTACTTCCTACATGGCTGCAACAGCTAGACTGGCCAGGCAGAATCCAGGGGACAGGAGCTTCACCTGTGTTCCCATATAGGTGGCGGAGGCCCAAAAACTTCCCAGGCCATTAGCAGGGAGCTGGGTCAAAAGTGGAGCAGCTGAGACGTAAACCAACACCATAGGAGATGCCTGCTATGCCACAATGCCAGCTTCCCTACCCACTACTTTTGACCATGCATGTGGGCCATGGTTTAAGTTCTTGTAATTGATTTATTTTTAGTAAGATTTGCATCCTGTATATTAAAGAATAAGGGACACTTTTTGAAAATATTCTCCCTCATTGGTTCATTTCTTAACATACCTAAAATCTTTCAGTTTATTCATCAGTTAAGAATTTGAGAATCAATAATAATTTAGTGTGCTTAAATGGTGACTTAGCTAGAAAAATACCAGTTAGCCAACTGCTGAGGTTATATTGTTGTAAAATAGTATTAGAACATGGAAATACAGCTCTTCCCTGTACAATAGAAAACACACACATCCATTCTCAGGGAAGAGAAATTACTATGTTCTTCATTCATTTGAGAGACAAGTTTTCAGAACCTGTTGATGGATTATTTTAGTCATTATTATTATTATTATTATTATTTTTGACAGGCAGAGTGGACAGTGAGAGAGAGAGATACAGAGAGAAAGGTCTTCATTTGCCGTTGGTTCACCCTCCAATGGCCGCTGCAGCTGGCGTGCTGCAGCAGGCGCACCAAGCTGATCTGAAGCCAGGAGGCAGGTGCTTCTCCTGGTCTCCCATGCGGGTGCAGGGCCCAAGCACTTGGGCCATCCTCCACTGCACTCCCGGGCCATAGCAGAGAGCTGGCCTGGAAGAGGGGCAACCGGGACAGAATCCAGCACCCCAAATGGGACTAGAACCCGGGGTGCCTGCATCGCAGGTGGAGGATTAGCCTATTGAGCCGCGGCATCAGCCTATTTTAGTCATTATTTTTGTTTTGCTTTTCTTTGCTTGTCATATTCATAAATAAGCTTTGGAAAATTAATAAAAATGATATCTGAAGTTCTTTCATTTAAAAATAAAAGAAATCCTTAAAGGAAAAATCCCTGGAAACAGGGTTTTAGGAGAAAGCACATTTTTCAAATTTCAGTATTTGTAAAATAGATACATGTGGTTTTTTAAAGATAAAATAAATGATACAGGCATGGATAGTTTTAGAAGTCAATTTGGCATTTTGCTAAAAATAATATATAGGGGCCCACCACCAAAGAAATTCCCATGTTAGCAGAAAGGAATACATAATAATTTTTATTTTTATTGAACAGAAATAACTGTGAAAAGCTACTGCATATTCAATTAAATCACTCAATTTATTTTTGTTGTAAAAATACACTAAGAAAGTGGCACTCCAAGGCCCAGGATTGTCCTCCCAGAAGGTCTTTATTTTGTTATTTGAAAGACAGAGTTACAGAGAAAAATAGAGAGAGAGAGAGAGAGGTCTTCCATTCCACTGGTTCACTCCCCAAATGACTGTAAAGGCCAGAACTGAGCTGATCCGAAGCCAGAATCCAGAAGCTTCTTCTGGGTCTCCCATGTGGGTGCAGGGGCCCAAGGACTTGGGCCATCTTTTACTGCTTTCCCAGGCCATAGCAGAGAGCTGGATGGGAAGTGGCACAGCCAGGACTGGAATCGGTGCCCATATGGGATGTTGGCATTGCAGGCTGGGGCTTTAATCCACTGCACCATAGCACTGGCTCTTTTATTTATTTCAAAGATTTATTCACTTGTTTGACTGGCAGAGGGATAGAGAAAGAGAGAGAGAGAGAGAGATCTTTCATATACTGTTTCATTCCCCAAATATGTTCAACAGCCAGGTCTCAGCCAGGCCTACGTCAGGAGCCCTGAACTCCATCTGGGTTTCCCACACTGATGATAAGGGCCCAAGTGTTTGAACCATTCTTTGTTGCTTTCCCAGGCATGTTAGCTGGGAGCTAAATCAGAAGTGGAACTAATGATCTGATATTGAACGCTGACATTACAAGTGGTGGCTTAACTGGCTGTACAACACTGGTCCACAGATGTTTTAGAAGCGTGGAGTTAGACTGGCTTGGTATTTGGAAGGTGCTGTTGACATTTAATGATGACTGAGTTCTGCAGAATGAGTCATTGCTGATGACTGCAAGACTTGTGGATGCCCCAGTAGATATGCAGTCTGGTGCTCAAATAAACAGAAAGTGGTTTTTGCATGGTTTTAATGTTTATTGACTCTAAAAATTAAAGTGAGGTTTGGTTTGATTTTGCTCAAAGTTTTATTGAGATTTGCTCGCTGAGTTAAGCAGTGATGTCAGGGAGACAGGGCCGTTTGTGCTGCTTCCTGCTCCACAAGGCCTCCCTGTGATGCTCTGAGTGAAGAATCAGAGAACAGGCACAAGCACTCTCTAGGGTAGTCATCTCGGAGTGTCACCAACTGAACCAGAGATTATTTTCTTATGACCTATTTTACCTCTATTTCCCCTTACATATGATGTTAGTAGTTTATAATTACTATACTGTGAATGTTAGTAGTTTATAATTTCCGTGATTTTATTTCAGGATGGTAAAGAGAGTTATAAGAAGTAGACACTGGTTCTGATAAAGCTGAGAACTAGCAGCGCATGGTTTCTCAACCTCGGCAATATTTTAGGCCATGGCATTCTTTGCTGTGGAGCTCCATCCTGTGCACTGCATGGTCTTCAGCAGCATCCCTGGTCTCTACTTTCTGGATACCAGTAGCAGCCCCTCACACTCCCGTGCTAAGTTTTGATGACCAAAGATGTCTTATGATATTACAAAAATGTGCCCTGCAGGATTAAAAACCCCTGGTTGAGAGCTATTTCAAAAATGTAAGATATAATAAAAAATCTAGAATGGTCAGATGTACTCCTTTGCCCAGTCCACCATTGCTTATTGATGAAAAATTTGGTCAAGTTCTTTGAACTGTTACCAGTGGGTATTTGAGGAATCTCAACTTCTAAATTTGCTGCAGTAGCCAATCATGACTGTGTTAGCTATTGCTTCTTTCAAACCTTTTGAATATCAGTTTCTGTTTTAGGAGGAAGGGCACTGACTGTGTAAGCACTGAATTCTAGCCCAGTTTTGCCATAACCTGCCTGTGTGACCTTGGGCTCTGGGTCACACTTCATTCATAAAATGAAAAGTGAGGCTACATAATCCAAGTTGCCCTCAGCTCTGAAAGTCTTCAATTCATTTCTCTCTGACTCACCTTTTTAAAAACCTGTTCCCGATGGTGTTTCAGGGGCAGCCTGGTATTCACATCCTGCCCTGCCCTGCCCCCTTCTTCCTGATAACCTGCCAGGTGGAGGTCCCCACCCCTTCTGCCTGACAATCTTCCACAATCTCCCAGGTGCAGCCCAGTATCTGGGCTCCCTTCCTCCTGTCTAACATTTGCATCCATAAAGTCCTTTGTTTCAGACCTTCCACAGGAGGAAGCTTCTTAACATTTACTAAACTCAGAAGTTTTTCTATTTACATCCAAAAAGCCCTTTGTTCCAAGAGGAGCAGAGGTGGGGAAGCAAGACCCACCTCCTTAAAAACCCCCAGCCTCAACTGGACTGCTCCTTCAGCCCTCTGCCTGTCTGCTGAGCTGCCCGCCTGGTCTGGCCAGGTGTACTCTCTCTCCACTCTTCCCCCCCACCCCCCAGTCTCTCAGGCTCTGTCTGGAGAGGTGCCCATCCATCCTTATGGACGTCCCTTCCCTAATAAACCTTGCTACTTTACCTCCCACTAAAACAAACAAACAAACAAACAAAAAACTGTTCCATTGTTGGAAATTTTGAGTGTAATTTGGCAGGAGACAACTCTACAAAAAATGTATCAGGTGAAATGTCACAGGATTTTGAAATAGCCCAACTAATTTAACAAACCAAATTAATTGCTGCTTCATGGAAGCCAAATTTGTTTAAAATTTTCTTATTTTAAGAACTCTGCTCAGAAACAGAACAGAACGTTTCAATGGGATAATGACAAAGGGGTACACTTGAATCTTCCTAGGGACCACAGTGAGCCAATAATTTGGCCATGAATTGGATTGATGAGGGACAGAAAACGTGAAGGCTTAAAATGACAACTGTTACCAATATTGATAATCCTATCTCTAAAAGGCCAAGCCACATGATGACAAATGAAGAAGCCAACAAGTCATATAGTGTTTCTTCCACACAGCTAAATACTAGGATATTCAGAGATACAGAGAACTTAGAGCCAATTGGCTGAATTTTCACATTTATCTTCCAGTAGTTTTGGCATCAGAAAGATAGAGCTAATTTCATACTGTTAGCAACAGGCACCTCTCTAAGAGGTTTCAACTGTGGACATACCCTATTTTCTTTCTCCTCATGTACACATGGGTTCTGAGAGCACAGTGATTTCAACTGTAAACTAAATACTAAACTGAAAAAGGATTGCTATGCCATTGAAGGTGAAGGAAACTTTAAGCACCCATTATATGTCAGGCATATATTATCTCTTGCAAGTTAAGTACTGTATTTCCATTTTATTTTAAGATTTTATTTATTTATTTGAAAGAGTTACAGAGAGTAGGAGAGAGAGAGAGAGAATATCTTCCAGCTGCTGTTTCACTATCTAGATGGTTGCAACAGCTAGCACTGGGCCAAGCAGCTAGGAGCTTCCTCCAGGTCTCTAACATGGATGGAAGGGGCTCAAACACTTGGGCCATCTTCCTCTGCTTTCCCAGATGCATTAGCTTGGAGCTGGATCAGAAGTGGAGTAGCCAGGATGTGTGCAGGTGCCCATATGGGATGCTGGCCTCTCAGGCAGCAGCTTCACCCATTACTCCACAACTCTGGCTCCTGTAACTCATTTTATAAATGAAGAAACTGGGTCTATGAGATGACTAGGGGGCCCCTATTCTTTTTTTAGGAACCATATTCTTTCTACTGAGTTACCATGACAACCTTAGGTTAGCTGAGGGTAGTTCCAGGATTAGAATAGATGTATTACCCAAATGTCACTTCTGAATAAGACTTAGGTGAAGGGAAAGTGTGTAGCTTGAGACTGGTTCTCATTTCCCCTCCCTCTTCTATATTCTCTACCTCCCTGAAGGTTCAACTCTTTTCTACACATCAGTATCCCAAATTGCTCTCTAGGTGCTCCTGGACTTCCATAACACCATGCTCATTCAGAACAATTTTCAGAAAACTCTTAGTCTGTCAAATCTTACCCATCACTAATTCTATCTTTTCTCTTTTGGGTGGTGATGTGTGGTCACAGCTCTGTAGAACCAACTGCCTGATATTGGGTAGTTGATTAGCTATCTAGAGGATCAGATATCTTTTTTTAAAGTTTTATTTTATTTATTTGAAAGGCAGAGTTATAGAGAGAGAGGGAGGGAGGCAGATGGATACACACACACACATACACAGAGAGAGCGAGAGAGAGCGCCATCTAATACTTATTGAAAGCTTTCTGTGTCCATAACATTGAGCTAAGGTGGAGATAGGGTGTCTTGCTAGTATTTGAAAGGCTTAAGATAACATATTTACAAAGCTATGGAACTAAAAGTATAGTTTACAGAAGAACACAGAATCAATATATGTCTTAAATACCTATTTGTATTTTTTTTAAGCCAAGAATTGTTTATATGTGGGATGAGTATTCCAGGTACTAGAGAGTAAGACACATACTTGAAAACAGTCTGAACCCCCACGGCCAGTTGTCTGGACAAGGACACTAATACTATATGATGGTTCCAGTAAAATGTGACTAAGGCGATTCAAGATCAGTCATCTGGGCAAGTTCTATCTTGCCAATACACAAGTAGGGCAGGTAGTCCTGTTCTGTGGTGATGAGAGAAACATGCTGGGGGAGATGGTACCCAAGTTGAGACTTGGAGGTCCAGGAGAAAGCAAGGCAAAATATGGGGAAGGTGGGCTAACAAGGAAGAAGGGAACTGTACATGCAAGGCTCAGGAATAAGAGAGAAGCTGGATAAATGGGGGAGACTGCAGAGTTTGGTATGGTAAGGATTTAGAGTTTAAGGCATGGAAATAGTGGGGGATATGGGCGGAGAGGAAAAGAAATGGTAATTTATGAAGATAGCTGAACTCATGCCAGAGAGCTTAGATGTTGTTTGGGGAGTGGGGCCCCAGTGATGGCTTTTGATTGTAGAGGCAAGTTCAGTGATTATAGTGTAGTAGATAGAGATGGTAAAACAAAATAATGTTGCTTTTTCTGGAAAACATTGCCAGCTAACAGAAAGGCCTGGAGCTAATAGGGAGATTATCCTGCAGGTTTTTGACTCAGCTGTGGTAGTGACTGTGGCATCATGTTCAAATGTGTTCTCTCTCTTTATGAAGCTCTCTGTGGTGAGATTCCTTAGGAAATCGATAAAAAAATTTTGAATAAGAAGTTAGTAAAAGTCATAAAAGACATGAGCTAGAGTAGATATTTTGCAGCTGTTGCTGACTGAAGCCAGAAAGTGAAAATTCTGCAGCTGACACATATCTCCTTATAACTTTTATTGAGCAGGCAACCTCCCTTCATCCTAACCACCCCTGTCCAACTCCGCTTACTTTTTTTTTTTAATGTGAAAAGAATAAAAGTTTTAAAGTTAAGAAAACATACAAGTTGACCTGGTTATTCTGAACCAGTTTGCAAACTCCCTTTCTATTTGGATGAAAAAATAAAACTTCAGATTAATAAACTCTTGCCAAATTCCCTGCCTCTCATGTTAGTGAATTCTTTACTAGTTACATTTCCGGCTACCCAGCCATGAGGATAAATTAATACTGGAAGAATTAGGCCTGGCTGTAATTACATTAAGCATTTTTTTTGCAGTAAGAAATAAAGCGTGTCATAGTGTACAGATATCCTGAAGGTGATATTAGCTCTGGCCTGCCAAGTTTGGGGCTTTGCCCCAGGTTCTTGGATCCAACAATAAGGACCATTTGGCTAAAGACACATTCTACTTTTTTGATCATTGCAGATTTAGTCATTAATGTAAGTGATAATGCTGCTGGCTAAGTAAGTGAAGAGTAGAGGTGAGTTGTACAGAGAAGATTGGAAGAACCTGATTTGATCCTCTTTGCAGACTCCAAGTTTAATATTGTCTCAGGTCTTAAGAAACTAGGCTCCTGTGACCAAGTGAGGATAAATTCTCCTGAATAGAACTGTCATCCTGGAGTTGGGAAACAGTCAGATGTCACTCTGCTCCCTAACACCTTTCCAACTTTGTCCCAAGATTCAACTGTTGTACTTTCATCTCAATCATTTCTATGGGGTTATTGTAATTGAAATGACACAGTATTACTTTGACCTGTTTTCATATACTACTTATGTCTTTTTTTCCTTTTTTACAATGGTTTCACATATTAGACCTTTCTCTTAACACTGTCCTCAATGCTTTTGTTGCAGTATGTGCTTAATACTTTGCTAAGGGTATGATGAAAGAAAGTAATGCTCAGAAAGAGAGAATGTGTAGCGCTGGCACCGAGCTACCTTGCAAGCAAATTTTCCCTTCATAATCACATTTATTGCTCTCATAAAATATAACACTATTCTTATTACTTTTGGCAGTCAAAGAAAGCCTCTAATGTACACCTTTCCTACCATACCTCACATACTTAACTATTAAGGGAGTTCTACAGAGAGGGGTGGAAAGACATGGAAAAGGCCAGATTCTTCCATTGGGAGCCAAATGTCTTGGAGTGTGGAAGTTGAGTCTGCACTTAAAGTGGTGTGGGAAAACATAAACCTTTATATCTGAAATGTGACCCAGTGGCCCAGCCAATGTTTTGAAATGGAGTCCACCTTTCAAAACCTTTCCCTAGTTCTTCTTTGAGGAAAAGTAGTTTGAAGCTTACTTTCAAAGCCCCTTAAGTGTAAAAATAAACAAGTGTTCAGTCAATGAGGTCCCTGATGCCTTGCTATATACCACAACACATTTTTGAGTCATAAATCATGGCTCCGACAGGCCTATGATGATGCATTGTGTTAATACATCATAATGACAATACCGATGATGTATTAGTACAATATATCCTGAAAGCCTATCACTTTAGAATTCTGTTTATGGACAGCAAAGGAAGGATTTGAGGGTGGTAAAACTGTGACAGAGACAGTCATGTGGGAAGGTTCAGGATGACAATTATCTTTTTTTTAACTAAGTGTTAAAAAGGAAAATTAAAAGCTTCCACCTCCCAAGAACTAACACATTCTCTCTCATGGTAGTCAGGTTATGGATGCAACTCCTGGAGATGTATACTCTATTAAACCTAGGAACATAAAACAAGAGCTCTGTTCTAGGTGAACTCATTGACCAAAATGTTTTGCTTAAAGATTTGCAACACTTAGGAGTTTGATGAGCAGTATAGGAACTGTAATGCAACTATTTCATTTAATGCAGCAGCAAACTGAATCAAGTGTTAACTCCACTTGGTTGCTAGACCAGAACAGGCAAAGTGCTAATTATATGTCAGCCTCCTCTTCAAACCAACTCAGCAGGGCTGTTTCCCTTTTCCAAGGGAACATTTGTAGTGACTTGACAACAATGAAAAAAGTTCTTGGGTTTAGCTTATGGCCCTGCTCACAAAGTAAATGAATTCTGTGGAAGTTGTGCCACCTTCATATTGGGAACAACTGGAAAAAAAATGCACGCTTTCCCCATTCATATTCATATATCATAACTATCAAATATTCAGATTGTCTATCAAAGTTGGCCTTGAAAGTCTTCATTTAACTCACTAAAGTTCAGTTTTAAGACATTCCTCAAGGAGTCCATGCTGTGGTACTGCGAGTTAAGCCATGACCTGCAGTGCCAGAATCCCATTTGGGCATCAGTTTGAATCCTAGCTGTTACACGTCCAAGCCAGCTCCTGGCTAATGTGCCTGGGAAAGCAGCAGACGAGGGCCCAAATCCCCTGGAGCCCTGCTACCCATGTGGGATACCTGGATGAAGTTCCTGGCTACTGGCTTTGGCCTGGCACAGCCCTGGCCATTGTGGCCATTTGGGAGATGAATGAGCTGGTGGAAGTTCTCTGTCTTTTCTTCACTCTCTCTGTAAGTCTACCTTTCAAATAAATAAATTAATTAAAAAAAGATAATTCTCAAAAATCAAACAGTCTAAAAGAAAGAAAAAAGGAGTTAAGTAGAGATACGAAAAGTCATTAAAATTGCAATGAAAATACTGAAGGAGAGTAGAAAACTCAGTTACATTGCTATGTCTTTGATTAGAAGATAGATTGAGACTTTTTTTTCTTAAATTTACAGAGAGATGAAGAGAAAGAATGTCAATGTCCTGGGTCACTTCTCAAATATTACAATGGCCCAGGTCAAAGCTGGGAGCCAAGAACTCAGGTTTCCCATGTACGCAGCAAGAACTCAATAACTCAAGCCATCACCACTGGTGATGGTCCCAGGTTCTGTGTTAGCGGACACTGGAGTCAGAACTGGGCTGGAGCTGGATATCAAACCCAGGCGCCAGGATTTGGGACATGAATGTCTTAACTGCTAGGCCAAATGTCCACCCTTGAGATCTATTTTTGTATTACTGAAAAAAGTGAATAAAAATTCAAATTAGATTACAAAGTGGCTGGTTATTATATGTACATACAAATTCAAATAAATCCGTATTTAAGGATTTAAAAGCAGCACGCTTTTAAAATCACAAATGAATTTACTAAAATACACAGATTAACATGTTCTTGAAATCAACAAAAGAGCATTTCTTTTCCAAAATATTATGGAATTTAGATTTCTTTAATTAAAATTAAGTATTTGTGTAGCATAGGTGAGGGTTTGACACATATGAAAGTCAGGCAGGAGATATGACAAATATTGTTTGTTGGCATTTTTGACATCAAGTATTTTGCCTTACTTGTCATATGTTGTGAGTGCATTCATTGCTGCACATATAATCTACCTCTATAGACTTACATGTAGTTTTTACACATAGTCTGTTTACCCATAGACTTGCTATATAGACGTGGACAGGCCCTGCCAACACCTTCCATACTATTTCTATAATTCCAATGTGTGGATTCTTGTTGTATGTCTTTTGCTTACGTTGATGTCAGCTGTTACAATACCCTTCTGATGTCTTGACTTCCTCATTCTCTCCACCTGAAAACTCGAGATTTACAACTATGCTTTTGAAAACATTAATTCAACAAAAATTATTAATAGATGCCATTATGGAGAAAGCCAGTTTTCAGTCTAATAACAAACTTACAAATACATCCAGATATTTCCTATTCAGCCAGTTTCTGCCAGTAAGTATGGCAGCCTGAGGCAGGAGGAGCAATTATTACCACCCACTGAGTGCTGGGGGACCACTAGGTAACTGACCAACTCTGCCACTAACTGGCTGTCTTACAGCCTGACGGAGAGAGTGTCTGGAGTGAAGCATTAACTACCAGAGCTCACCAACTGTGGCTCACTCTCGCCTGGGAACGCCCCACTGACCATCAACTTTGGAGGATATTGCTGTCCAGAAAATGTTAAGGTTGTTATAGAGAATGATGACAAAACCCCAAGGGTCCAGTGGCAAGACTCCAGAACTTTGAAGATCCTCAGTGCTCTGACCAGTGGGCTTATGGTAATGTTTGTTGCTCTTGGCCTTGAAGCCAATCTGTCCCACACCCAAAGTGAGCATCTGGAGAAAGTCCGATTTCCAAGAACTGCTCCCAGAGGCCATATCTCTCTCTCCATTACCAGGATAAAAATATCTCCAGCTACTCCAGTGTACCTAGCTAATGAAAAGCTGTCTGATTTACCCCAGCTGGATTACACCAGTGATCTCTAGGTCAGCCTTCCCTTGCCTCTGATTTCTCCCATCAAATCAAGGGCTTAGAATACTTAAACATATGTATAAAAAGTTCTCCTTGTTGTCATTCCTTCAGATTCATAAATCATTTTTATTCTTATAAATCTACAAGGCAGTAATGCATGAGACCCAGGGGAGGGTAGCATGGAAAGACATGGAGAAAAGCTCCCTTGTTCTGCCCAAGGGCCACCAACATCTTAGGACTTGTTTCTTTATCACTACAATGAGGATTTGAATTTTATGTTTAAAGGATACATTGCTATAACATTTAGTAGGAAAGTGAAAAACTATATACTGTCACAGTTACACTTCTAGAAAATAACTTGGAGGGCTACAGATTCTCTAGCAGCTGGTGATATTAACCCTACACTACACAGGGAGATAACAACTCCCACACCCATCAGAAACACAGTCCAAGGCACTTAGACCCTAAGCAAGGTCTCTATTGCTTTCTCACATCCAATTTCCCCAAACTATCCAGACCAAAAGTTTGAGTCATAAATCTAGAACATTGTTCATTAGAACATTTCATTGCTACTAACATGGCTATAGCCGTTTCCTACTCTCTCAATATTACATGTTGTAATTCATCACCAAGGTGCCAAAATTCTAGTTACAGCTTCTGTTTGAGGATATTCAATCTAAACATTTTGTATGTGAACTCTAAAACAAACTCATGTTTCTATTTTGTCCCCTAAGAAATAGACTCAACCATGAAGTTCCTTTTCTTGGACTATTGTTGAAATATTTCTTTGGTACATTATATAGTGGGGAAGGAAAAGAATATTTGTTAAAGCCAGATCACCTTCTCTAGAGGGTCGATACTTGACCTGGAGGCTCTTTTGCCTCGCTGAGGGACTCAGTGTGTTGGCCTCAGACTCTAGGAAGTGGAAACTGGAAGGAATATAAGAAGAAACTGGAAGGAATATAAGAATGTGAAGTCTTTGGAGCAATCTTGAGGGTCAACAGGAAAAGAGGAATGAGAGAAGAAAGAGTCAGGTAGACCGTAACAGGCTAGGGGCACAGAATTGAAGGACCAGGTAGCTAAAATATCCTCAGGATTGGGGATACTGAGATTTTTATGAACAAGGGCTGCCCCTTCGGCGGTCTGTGTTGCTGTCATATTAATATCCTCCTGCCCTCTACAGGCCACACCCCAGCTGCTTCAAGGTCTCTTGGGATAACATAATGGTTGAGAGCAGAAGGAAGCAGCTGAGTTTCTCATTTAGGTCCTCTTGTACATGGCAGGCTGAGAATGATGAGATAATCCATAAACTGAACTGATTCAGGAAAAGTAGGAATTTCCATGCAGTTAATCACGAAACTACAATGTCTGAGAATTTGTAGGATTCTCAGTGACATTTTTAGACTTCTACAAAGTATGGAATGTAAAGTTTGAGACAATCTTATCTCAATTTTAAACATCAGGGAGACTCCAGCAGACATATAGGTTCCATTACTGGTGACGAGTTTTATTGCACTGGCATTAGAAATCAAGCTAATCTCTTTAGAGCAGACTTTATCTATCTGTGGCAATATTATGTGGAATGATAAGCCTTGGGATATATTAAAATGAGTGGTAAATGATTTCATAACTCAGTTTTGTTCAATGTGTCCTAACCTCAAAATCTTGATGCCTAACGAAAGTGTACCCACTCTAAAAACACAATAACGGCAAACCCCCTAATCACTACTTTCATTCTCACATCAATTCTAAATTCAGGTGAAATCATGAACTTTGCCTAGGTGCATTGAAGAGTGATTTTTTTTTTTCCTTCAGCAAGTCTCTGCATTTTGAGTCATTTCCTCTATCCCAGCTTCCGTGAAGCAGTTTCTGTTGTCTGCCTTCAGTCCTTGACTATTCTCATGGCCAGCCCTCCTCTCCAAAGAGGAGACTTCGCTTCCTCTTACATCTTCTGTGATCCACAGTGACCTTTGAGGCTGATGCAGGGGCTGCGGGAAACCAGTTCATCAAGGGCTGAGACAGCAAGGGCTGCGGTGAGCTAACAGCTCCTCAAAACTATGGTCCGCAACTGCCTTGGACCAGATTAGTAATGGTGACCTGAAGGTGAAAGGCTCTGTATTCCATTACCAGTCTCCTGAGTAATCTACCTAATTCAGTATCCTTTCATTTAATTGAAACATTATTTTCTCTCTGTTAGCCAGGGCACTCAAGCTGGTGTAGCAGTGTTAATCTTTCAGCTGATTTCCATCTTTGCAGAATTACCTTTCTAGCAATTAGACCCACTGGTATAAATTCGCTTTTCTTCTTCCTAGGGTTCAACATTAAAATGGAAATCTCCAAGCTCGATGTGTTTTCCTCCAGGCTGACCTAGGGCAGGTATTAATTGACAAGGGTGTTGTGAAAAGGTTGAGCTGGAAAAGCCAAGTAGGAGAATTCTTCTCTTGGGATATCTTTGCGGCCAGTAGTTGGACTAAACAGGGCGAGACTTGGTTGAGGAAGAATCACATTTAAAGTCAAGTAAAAGACTGCACTATTAGTGAACTGGGGAGCAAAACTATGGTTATTCTAAAAGTATGTTAGTAGTTTCAGGTACTGAAATTTTCTGCATCATTTGTTGAAGTCTAGATGTAGCTGATTTGTGAATATTCCCAGTCAGTCAGGACTACAATAATGAGTCCTCTCAGCTTGCATGAGACTGAGGGATTCCTGGGACCAGTGAGTTTCTGAGACCAAATCAGGAAAATCCTTGACAAACCATGGCATATAGATATCCTCTTATGTACAATTTCTGAGGAAAAGGCAGAAGACACTTGATTTCTCACATTTCCTACCTAACGTTAGCAATGAGTAACTTATTTTCACCACTTAATTTCCTTATGTTTTCTGACATTTAGCATCTAACTTCTACAATAGTTAAGAAATGAACAAGGTCAAGGTCAAGAAGACTGCTAATTGTAAAATGTCACGGCCTTCTCTTAAATCTTGTTGTCTGTCTAGCATTGGGCATCACGGAATACTTCTTGTTTCTGAATTTTTTCTTTCTTTGATTTCTGGGGTCATGATTGTTTCTGATTATCCTTCTTTCTAACAACTTCTCTTTCTCCATTGCTTCAATATTCGTCGACAAGCTTATTTTCTCTCTGCAGTTACTCCTGAGGGCACTGTTGATTACTTACCTATTGGCTCTCAGTCCTGCACTTTTATGTTGTGCTCTATGCTGCAAACTTTTATTCCATTGAGCTCACTTGCCAGCTTGCCTGTTGATAGGCTCTATCCATACAGACATCAGGTGGCGGTCAGAAAGCACAGAACAATAGCAGCCTACTTCTCCTGAGTCCAGCAGTACAGTCATCATTCACAGTTGCTTGTGGTTTCCATGGCAGCAGAAAGATGGGATAAATTCTACTGACCAGAAACCTTTGGAGGGTAACACCACTCCAGCCATTTCAGCCATGGTCAAGGATGGGTCCAGAATTGAACTCTAATAGTTGTTCCAACTGCACAGAAGCCAATGTAGAAACATGCTCCAGTCCAGAGGCATTAAACACTTTCATTCTCTGGCTGTTGGCAATCCTCTCAACTATCACAATTTGCTGCTTAAGCCCTTTCCATATGGTCATAACAAATTCACTTCACTTAAATTTGAAATACCCAGAGTGGCTGGTGGTTTCCCAGCTAGCCTCGGACTGATCTATTCTCAAAAGTTCAAGTCTTAACAATATATATGAGATTCAACCTCAGACCTCCTTTAAAAATTATTTAGAACCTATCTTCACAGATACAATACTACCTGTCCTACACTAGTTGCCTCCTACAGATCTTGATCTTCTGTCCCGATAATTAGGAAAGAATTCTAGTGGTGTAGCCATTATTTGTCTAGTTATCACTGATATTTGCTTTTCCCTTGTCCCCAAAGCATGATCACTAAATTTTGTCCTTTTTTAACTAAATAAAAATAAAATCCAAGATGTTTCATCTGTTTTCCTAGTTTTGATCCCCATTACCTCATGTCTGAAAAACAGCAATATCTTTCTCACACTATTTTTTTTTAACTTTTATTTAATGAATATAAATTTCCAAAGTACAGCTTATGGATTAAAATGGCTCTTCCCCCCCATAACTTCCCTCCCACCTGCAACCCTCCCCTCTCCTGCTCCCTCTCCCCTTGCATTCACATAAAGATTCATTTTCAATTACCTTTATATACAGAAGATCAATTTAGCATATGTTAAGTAAAGATTTCATCAGTTTGCACCCACACAGAAACACAAAGTGTAAAATACTGTTTCAGTACTAGTTATAGCATTAAATCACAATGTACAACACATTAAGGACAGAGATCCTACATGAGGAGTAAGTACACAGTGACTCCTGTTGTTGACTTAACAATTTGACACTCTTGTTTATGGCATCAGAAATCTCCCTAGGCTCCAGTCATGAGTTGCCAAGGCTATGGAAGCCTCCTCAGTTCGCTGACTTTGATCCTATTTAGGCAAGGTCATAGTCAAAGTGGAAGTTCTCTCCTCCCTTCAGAGAAAGGTACCTCCTTTGATGGCCTGTTTTTTCTACTGGGATCTCACTAGCATAGATCTTTCATATAGGGTGGTTTTTTTTTTTTTGCCAGAGTGTCTTGACTTTCCATGCCTGAAATACTCTTATGGGCTTTTCAGTCGGATCAGAGTGCCTTAAGGGCTGATTCTGAGGCCAGAGTGCTGTTTAGGACATCTGCCATTCTATGAGTCTGCTGTGTATCCTGCTTCCCATGTTAAATCGTTCTCTCCCTTTTTGATTCTATCAGTTAGTATTAGCAGACACTAGTCTTGTTTATGTGATCCCTTTGACTTTTAGTCCTATCTTTATGATCAACTGTGAACAGAAATTGCTCGCTTGGACTGGTGAGATGGCATTGGTACAGGCCACCTTGATGGGATTGAATTGGAATCCCCTGGCACGTTTCTAACTGTACCATTTGGGGCAAGTCTGATTGAGCATGTCCCAAATCACATTATTAATACATATTAATACATGTTATCTTGTAAAGGGTGGCTACTTAGTATGAACTGTTTTATGTATGTGATTTCTCAATAAATTGTCACAACCTAAAATGCTGTCTCCTCTTCTAGATGAAGTCATTGAAATGCATTAAAGCTAACATTCTGAAGGTCCACATGGGCGCTATGTGAAAGAGCCCAGATCTGAGTGTAGGTCCTTCCAACCCTAAGCCCATGATTTCTCCTTCAGTTACTCCCTTTTTAGTCTCTTTAACTTCAAATTCACTAGCGCATAACCAGTCTGGTTAATATTTGTAAATCTCACTTCTATATAAACCGGTTGATCAACAGTTATAATCCAATCAAATCATTTCAGCATCAGTTGTTGAAAATATTATCCTTTCTCTGTTGAATTGTCTTTGTATGTTTGTTGAAAGTCAGATGAATCTACTTCTGATCTCTCAATCCTGTTTCAATGATCTATTTGTCTTTGTTGATGCTACTATCACAATCATTGTATTTTTTTATAGATCTTGATATAAGGCACCATAAGTCATTCAACTTTACTTATCTTTTTAAATGTTGTCTAGACTATACATTATGTCATGTGTATTCCTATATGAATTTTAGAATCAGCTTGCCATTTCCCACAACATCCTATTATGATTTAATTGGGATTGTTTTGGTTCTATAGATAAATTTGGATAGAATTAGTCCCTGATAATATTGAAGCTCCCAACCTATATACATGTCATAGCTCTCCATTTATTTGAGTCTTTAATTTCTCTCAGCAATGTCCTATAAATGTTAGTATTTAAATTTTATATATCTTTAGTCATATTTTTCTTAAGTGTTTCATATTTTGATGCTAATATAAATGAAATTGACTTTTTAAAAGAAATTTTGGTTTCTTATTATTCACAGTAAATCCTTAGAAACACAATTAAATTTTGTTTCATAACCTACAACTTCACTCAACTCATTATTTGTAGTTTTTTTTTTCAGGAGATTTCACAGGATTTTGCACACAGAATATGTGTCATCACCTATAAAAAGAATTTTGTCTTCCTTTCCAGTCTGGACACCTTTTCTTTCTTTTCCTTGCCTTATTGAATGGGCTAGAATCCCTAATATAATGTTGAGTAGAAGTGGTGAGAGTTGGCATTCTTGTCTTCTTCCTCATCTTATAGGGAAAAGATTCCAGTATGTTGTTTCCTGTAGTTTTTCTGTAGGTCTTCTTTCACAGGTTGAAGAGGTTCCCTTCTATTTCTAATTTATGGAGAAATATCCTACATGTTTGTTTTCCTATAAATTCCTATAAATATTTGTTAAATACTTTTTTCTGTTTCCACTCCTGGGTTTTGAACTCCAAAAAGTCTAGATCTCATGGTCATGATAAGAATTCACATACCTATAAAATAGATTTTACAAAGTGCTCACTGTTTCCTGACCAATCCTGGCCTTCCCTGAGGAGCTGAAGGGGAGAAAAGATGGTTATGGGAAGAAATGGGAACCAGATCTGCAAGGAATTTCCAAACAGCGGCCACTTCTCCTTTCAGTCTCTACTCAAAGTCTAAGAGCTTCTTGGACACATGAGCTGGCCAATCTTCTTTTTTTTTTTTTTTGACAGGCAGAGTGGACAGTGAGAGAGAGAGACAGAGAGAAAGGTCTTCCTTTTGCCGTTGGTTCACCTTCCAATGGCCGCTGCGGATGGCGCGCTGCGGCCGGCGCACCGCGTTCGTCCGATGGCAGGAGCCAGGTGCCAGGTGCTTTTCCTGGTCTCCCCATGGGGTGCAGGGCCCAAGCACCTGGGCCATCCTCCACTGCACTCCCGGGCCACAGCAGAGGGCTGGCCTGGAAGAGGGGCAACCGGGACAGAATCCGGCGCCCCGACCGGGACTAGAACCCAGTGTGCTGGCGCCGCAAGGCGGAGGATTAGCCTGTTGAGCCACGCACCGGCCAATCTTCTATCTTAATTACCTGTCTATCATTTTATGCCTCTGCTCTTTTGTTGGCTGATCTTGTTTTTACAAATTGTTATTCATATTATCATTTTATTGATTAAGTAGGTCTTTTGTTTTTTTTTCTGTGTTTATTTAATGCCATTGAGTTTTCATTATTTACTTTAGAGTTAAAAAATTTCTTGATTTAAGGTAATTTTTACCTTGTCTGTTCAATCTTAATCTAATGATTGCATTATTGGTTTACTTTAAAATTGCAAGCAAGAATCATTGACTTGAGGGGAACGTCTGTGAGAATTATCTGTAGATTAAGCCAGAATGCCTGGAAGATTTTCCCCTGGCAGTCCTTTATAGTTGACTCTTCAAACCTGCCCCAGTATTGCCAGTGCTGTGGCACTTCAAGGAGTACTGCTCAAAACTGAGTTCCATGTCAATGTCAGGAAGAAACTGCTCTCGGAATCCCATCCACGTTCACATACAGTGCAATGTAGACACATTCTTTGAAGTTGTACAACACAATACTGGTCACCCAGGAAAGAGTACACTCAGTGTTAAAGTTTTTAAAGTAAATAAAGCAATAGCTTCATGGCCTAGTCTCCCTATCAAAAGATCACATTAATCCTGCCTTCAGTCACAGCACAGCCAAATCATTGAACAATGTTATCTTTTCATATCACAAATCATCCAAACCCTTTATAAGGATATGAATTATTTAAATTTATGATCTCTATTCAGTACAACCACTGAGCACCCAGGTAAATATATGGTTGTATAATAAAAGAAAAAATGTGTAAAAAGGTTACAGATAGAAGGGGCTTTCAAAAAACTCTTTTGTTTATTTCATTTTGGCTTATAATTTCTAAAACTTCTGATGTTGCTTTTACTTTATTTTAAAATGTGGATAAAATATAGAGCAGCAATATAAAAATAGAGAACTAAAAGTGAAGAATGGAAATTAAATAACACATGTCACCTAAATTTAATCTTGATAAACTTCACTCAGATTAACTTAAAGATAAGCATTTGTCAATATATGCCTCTTCCAGAAAGAACTTCAGGAAAATTCTTTAAGTGTATAGATAGAAGTACAAAGACAAATTATCTAGAGATGGAATTATGGTTGAAAGTGTTACAAACATGAAGCCAGCTCTACTAGTGATTAAGAATCAGTAGAAAATGAAATCTCAAAGAAATCACCATTTTACTGAATATTTGTCCAGCTTCATTCTATAACCATAAACTGCTGTCTCCTATCGAGTACTTATGAGTTTACGTGAACTGTGGGCAGGCCCCTGTAGCCTTGCCCAATTTCCTAAATTCTAAGACAAATGTGGAGGGTTTAACTCTCCACAATGTAATTTGATTGATGCTCACTCCTTCCTCCATAGAGTTTATGACCTCCCACGCAATGAGATTTTTATTAAGTAAACTTCTCAAACCCCCTATCTGAGACCCACTGCTGTGAAAATGCTATCCCTTCTGTGAGACCTATCTAATTGACACCCTCATTAAATGCTTACACATTCCATTTTCCCTGCAATTTCATCCCTTTCCAGATGGATATAGCTTTGTGCTAGGGGCTGAGTAAGATACTCTACACATGGGTGATGAGGTTCTTGTGTTTTAAGAATGCAGTTTGTAGAAACAAAGATCTGCATAAATGAAAGATTTCATGTAGGGAAATAACAGAATCAAATGGGCAACATTCCATAGCCCATGCAATCTGTCCCCTCTCCCCCAAAAAAGAGAGAAAAATGTGTACCAGGGTGACCAAGGGAGATTGCCCAGAAATGCTGATATTTGGTGTATCCTGGATGGCTGGTAGAATTCAGAAGTCCAACAACCCTGAATGGTGACACCTTACCACTTGCTCAATCTGAAAATCATGCAATGTATCCAATATATCCAGAAATACAACATTCATTTCTGTTTTCCCTCAGTTTTTTCCTTAGAGTGTTAATAATAGTCAGTAATAGGAAATAATTGGTAGAGAAAAATGGGTCACAATTTGTTGCTGTGGATTAGTTCTGAGAGGAGGAACATGGTGGGGGCAAGAGGCCCGAAGGCATCACACAGACGCTGGGAGTCGGGTGAAAGCAGGCCAGAGGCAAGCAGCCTGCAGACTTGTTTAGTTCAGTTGCTACAGCAGCTTATTTAGCCAAGGTAGCCAGTCCAGTCAAGGGGCGGTCTATGCCCTAACCAATCACAGCCTGTTGCCAGGCAGTTTCCGATTCCATCCAATCACAGCCTGTTCTCAGTCAGTCTCCGTTGTCATGTGTTTCCAAAGCCATCCAATCACAGCCTGTTCTCAGTCACCACATTAATGTGGTGGAATGAGAAGGCCATATCAAGATGGACACTGGCAACAGAAACTGCCTGGCAACAGGCTGTGATTGGATGGTTTTGGAAACCACATGACAACAGAGCCTGACTGACAACAGGCTGTGATTGGTTAGGACATAGACTGTCCCTTGATTGGACTGGCTGCCTTGGCTAAATAAGCTGCTGTAGCAACTGAAATAAACGAGTCTGCAGGCTGCTGCCTTTGGCCTGCTTTCACCTGACTCCTGGGGTCTGTGTGATGCCTTCGGGCCTCTTGCCCCCACCACACTCCTCCTCTCAGAACTAATCCATAGCAACAACAATTTAGAGTTTATATATGAGGAAAGATAGTTAATGTCTCCCACCCTACCCTACTAAATTGTAGGTTCTATGGCAATTTAGTCATTTCACGGTATTTAATAAATTCCTATTAAATTTTTGTATTCAACAAATGTTTATTGTGTGCCATTTATGTGCAAGCCAAGGTTATGTCAAGGGGAAGGCAGCAGAGGATTAAAACAAAGTCCTTGTTATCTTGCAATGAACTCTATAAGGGGAGGAGACCATACAGAATATGGTCTCCATACAGACCATACAGAATATGGTCTATTAATATTTAAAGAGTAGAATCAACACAATGTATGTTATATGAATACATGTTTAATATTTATGTATATATGTGTCTAAACGCTTATTTACATATCTATGCTAATAAGTGCGATGGAGAAAACTAAGAAGGAAAGGAGGAAAGAAAGTTTTCATCAGATGATCAGGAAAGACTTTGCTGAGAAGACAACACTTCGGTGATGATTTAAAGGAGGTAAAGAGGCAGGCCATATGGACTTCTGAGGCAGGAGCATTGCAGGAAGTAGGATCAGCAGGTGCAAAGGCCCTGAATTAGAAGTACGCTTGTTGTTTTCAAGGAAACTGAATTCCCATTGTGAGAAAAGAATCACATGGCCTGCTGTGTCAAGAACAGATTAAAGAGGGGCAACTAAAGAAGTAAAAGTAGGGCATTGCAAGGAGCAGGCAGGCAAGAGACGATGGTGACTTGGACCAGGGGATTGTGACAGAGATACACATATTTTGATCCTAAGCGCCCCCCCCCCCTTTTAACACTTTAACATCTCTGAAGTTGTTGTAATTGAGAACTTCAATCTATCACTACAGAACAGGAGGCGTGGAGATGTAGTGACTATTTTCCTACTTAAGTACACACTTGGTTTTGCCCTGCTGGGAGTTTGGCAGTGTCTGTTCAAATCCGTAGGAAGGAGGGCATTGCATCACTAACACTTTCAATGACACCATGGATGATATTTGAAGAAAAACATGCATGTATTTGACTCTGGGTCAGAAGTGACTAAGAAGACGGATTGTTTTTTATTATTCAATTTACTTATTTTCATTTTTAAAAATTTGAAAGCTGGGGGCAGGGGAAGAGGAGAGCGTAAAAACTCCATCCACTGGTTCACTCCTCCAAATGCCTACAAGAGCCAGGGCGGAGCAAGACCAAAGCAAGGGATCGGGAACTCAATCCAGGTTCCCCACATGAGCTTCAGGGACCCTTATACTTGAGTCACCATCTGCTGCTGCCCAAAGTGCACATTAGTGAAAAATTGGATCAGAAGTGGTGGAGCTGAGGCTTGAATTAGGGCTCTGATATGGGATGTTGATGTCCCAAGCAGCATCTTATCCACTGCACCAAGCACTCACCCCCAAAACATGCACTGCAAGCTTTAACCAACATATTTAACACACATTTCCCTGCTGCTTCATGAACAAGAACATTCTGTAATGTATTCAAGTATGTGTAAAATGAATATTTTAAGTAATATCACTGGGTTATAGATTGCCATATTTTTTCTTTCATGAGGTAAATATGATAATCCTGTGTTACATAATCAATAGTCCTATAAAGACCCTATTCTGAGGGTAGATTTAAACATAGGTGTGAGAGGACAAAAGAATTCAGGGATAACATCAAAATATTTTGTCTGAGAAACCGATATATCGAGTTCCCATCAACAGAGACAGGAGAAGTAGCTGGAGCAGGCATGAGCCCCCTTCTTGGGGCATGTTAGTTTTGAGATACTTCTCAGGCATCTCTTAATTTTCCAGGGCAGCTGTATCAAAGTTCCAAAATTAGGTAGCTTAACAGAACAAACTTTCGTACTGCAAAGTTCTGGAAACTAGGAGTCCAAAGGGCAGATGTCAGCGTGCTGTGTCTGATGCCTCTGGGAAGCAAGCCTCCTGGCCTCCTCCAGTTGCTGGTATTTCTCAACCATCTGGTGTGCTGGGCGAGACGTATCACTCCAGTCACCTGGCCATCTTCTCTTTGTGTGTGTGGGTCTCTAAATTCCCCCTTTTACGAGGACACTAGTCATATTGGAATGGGGTCTACTCTAATGACCTGGTTTTGATTTGATTACCCTTATAAAAAAAAAAAAAGCTATCTCCAAATAAGTTTACATTTAGAAGGTCCGGGAGTTAGGGCATTAGTGTATCATTGAGAGGCACACCATTCAACCCATACCAGTAACCAAGTAAAGAGATGAAATGAACAGTTGTCAACAATTCCATCTAAAGTCAGGAGAGAAGTTTGGTCTGGAGACAAAAATGTGGGAGTCATCAGCATTATAAATGATATAAATGAGACTGGGTGAGATCACCCGAAAGTGAGAGTAAACAAAATGAAATCTGAAGTCCTTCAGAAGTTGGGAGCAGTGTAAGGACTGTCAACATATCATTTTGCGACAATGTGTTTAAGTACCTCATCTAGGTAGGGTTTACAAACATTACCTCTCTGTCAACTTCAGAAGAGCCTGAGATTTAGTGTCTTTTAAAAACGGCTGCTGCTTAAGAGAATCAAGTGGAGTGATTTTTTATTTAGATAATCTTAATATGGAAAATAAAATAAATAAATATATATACCACTTTGAAAAACAAAGCCAGATAGCTGTGCTGAACTTTAGTGAAACATCCCATTAGAGCTCGTTAACAAATCAAAAATAATATGGATGGGCTCTGCATAATACAAAATAGTCTAACCTTAAGCGGGTAGGTTTTCAATCATAACTAACAAAAATATTTTTGGATTATAGAGCCACATAAATAAATATTCCCCAAGTAAAATTTTCTAGTGGTGATGGAATTCAGCACTGAATGTGGTTTCTAGATCATCCTGCTGACAGATGAGGAGAGGGAGGCCACAGCCAACAGGCACTGACCCAGCTCCGATGGCTGTCTCAAAGGACAGCAATCAGTGCCAGCAGAGCACTTTTGTGTCCTTGCCTCCAGTTCAGTGCGCTTTGTACTGCTCTACACCATTATACAAGTGGAAAAAAAGGCCAGATACATTTGGGAGAGGAGTCAAAACTTTATTTTTTTAAAGATTTATTTATTTATTTGAAAGAATGACAAATAGAGAGAAGGGGAGACCCAGAGAGAAAGAGAAAGAGAGAGAGAGAGAGAGAGAGAGAGAGAGAGAGAGAGAGAAAATCCTCCATCCGATGGCTTATTCCACTAATGTTCGCAACAGTGGTAGGCCAGGCTGAAACCAGGAGCCAGGAATGTCATCTTGGTCTCCCACGTGTGTGGCAGAGATCTAAGCATTTGGGCCATCATACGCTGATGATCCGTTCAGATAAAAAATACTTCCAAAAATTGCAACTTACTGTGATTGCTCACACATTTTAAAATTACTTGAGTATCTTTAAGTCTCATTAAAGGATTATTTTATATTTTTCCTTTATACAACAACCACCTTGCCTATGACCAACTTATCATTGAGGCTTAGAAACACCTTATAAATTTTGTCAGAAACATAAATAAGGTGAAATTAAACTGCTTTTTCCATTTGATGTTTTGTTTAAAAAAGCAAAGAAGAAATTGGAAGAACTTCCCCAAATGTCCAATTTTCAAACTTGAGTTTCCAACTTGCATTCAAGCTTGAGTCCCTTTTGCCTAACTGTCAGTTTTAAAGGGAACCAGCTGTGGGTGGATCGGGAGCCAGGAGACCAACATCTTTAGCACGAAGGCTTGAGGACTGTTCTGAACGGGGGCTTTGCTGTCGTTTGCACATCTGATGGCTCTGGGAACTTGTCTAGGGAACACTTTGTCACCAAGGAAACACTTCTATCACATCAAGTCTAGCACCTTCGCACGTACAACGCGCTTGACAAGCACCAGCTGTAAATACGTCTGTACCCAGGAGCAGGGATATCGAGAGTCCCTCCCTAATGCCTTCCCTAAGTATTACAAATTGCCCAATTTTGGGACTTTTAACAAAAGTTCAGGACAACGGTAGATCTGGCACCAAATCTATTGCATGCTAATTGTTTCACTGAGATAATTTTGAGGTAATTATACCTCACCAGCCCACCAGTAACCTCCCTCACGCTGTACTTAATCCAGTGTAGCTCGCTATTTCCAAAAGGTCAGGAAATCTCTTTCCTCACCTCTAACTGCTCACCTTTCTCGGGAGCACTATGGGGATGCATAATTTCAACCAAGTGGAAATTCAGTCAGTAAATGAAGTCTAGGCATAAATATTCATGGCAAAAACTTTTGAAAAAAGTCAAGAAAAGAGGCTAAGTAAATCATACCCCCTCTAGAGGCAAATAGACAATTTGCACAGATTTCTTTAAAATTCTACTGTAATTTAGAACTCTCTTCATGGTAACTGGCATATCCTGCATGTTCATATTTGGATACCTCCTTTATGTTTTGTCCACTGAAGAACACAAAAGCACTTGCAGCCTTTCAAAGTGTTCTTATTCCTGTGACCCTTCACTCCCTGTCTAGAATTATGGTCTGTAAAGAAAAATTCAAAGGTTTATTCAAGTTCCAATGCAGCCAAATATGCTTCAACTTAACTACAATTACCTGGAAACTTGGAATTTCTTATAAACCATGAAGTCTGCTGTTGCATTCATTGATACCAGAACTAGCTAAACAACACTCAAGCATTGATGCTGTTGAACTGTATATAGATGATGAATTTTGCAAAGTCAATGACTTTGTTCTTCCCTATTGAAAATGTATGTATGTGTCAGGGAGGGGTGTTTGCACGTTTCATGATAAATGCAAACCAGCCTTTAGTAATAGCAGTGGCTTTTTTCCATGTTACAGATACCAGACTTAATCCTCACACTTTCGGTTCAAAGATGCGGCAGGGACACAGGTACTTGAACATCTTCTGCTGCTTTCCCAGGTACATTAGCATAGAGCTGAAGTGAAGTAGCCTGGACTTGGACTGGTGCTCATCCCATACCAGGCATTGCAGGCTGTGGTTTAACCTGCTGAACCACACATTAGTCCTTATACTTTATCTTCTTAAGCCCTGGAAAACTAGTAAAAATTTCCCTTGTTGAGGTGAGCTATCCACTAGGAACCATCCCAAATTTGGTACTTCTTAGTGTTCAGTCATCAGGCAATAGAAATAGCCATGCCATAACCTTGTGTCATGGATCTTTGTCAAGTGGTAGCTAAGGTCTGAAGTTGCCTGTCATAGTTAATCAAATTAAGATCATGCTGAATATGTTGATTATGTGAAATTAAAGTATTTAAATACAAATAAATCCTTTTGTTTGTTTTACATTGATTTCTGTTCACTTGTTTCTTTTGTTTTCTATTGACTGATGTGGGAAATTCCATTAATGCAAGACATTGCAAGGCTTGACTGAAGGACTAAATGACCATTTATCAGAAGAATGACGAGATTTGGATATAAGCCTCCTGTTGGCACTCCTTCTGGTAGCCCTTCTTTTTTTTATCAGAGGGACAGAGAGAGGTCTTCCATCCATTGGTTCACTCCCCAAATTGTCACAATGACTGGGGCTGGGCCAGGCTGACGCCAGGAGCCAGGAGTTTCTTCCAGGTCTCCCATGTGGGTGCAGGGGCCCAAGGACTCGGGCCATCTTCCACTGCTTTCCCAGGCACATTAGCAAGGAGCTGAATCAGAAGTGGAGCAACTGGGAGTCGAACTGGCACCCATAAGGAATACTGGTGTTGTGGCTGTGCTGTGCCACAGGGCTGGACTCTCTTTTTTAATCTTAAATATAGTATAAGTTGTTATAAAAGGATACTTGCTACCCTAGCATGTCTCAAGCCAAATGCTAGTGGCAGTCAGGAATGTCTCATCTTTTAAAAACAGCTTTTCTTGGCCGGTGCCGAGGCTCAATAGGCTAATCCTCCGCTTGCGGCGCCGGCACACCAGGTTCTAGTCCCAGTCAGGGCACCAGATTCTGTCCCGGTTGCCCCTCTTCCAGGCCAGCTCTCTGCTGTGGCCAGGGAGTGCAGTGGAGGATGGCCCAAGTGCTTGGGTCCTGCACCCCATAGGAGACCAGGAGAGGCACCTGGCTCCTGCCATGGGATCAGTGCGGTGTGCCGGCCACGGTGGCCATTGGAGGGTGAACCAAAGGCACAGGAAGACCTTTCTCTCTGTCTCTCTCTCTCATTGTCTACTCTGCCTGTCAAAAAAAAAAAAAAAAAAAAAGCTTTTCTTGCTATGCTAAAGGGTATAAAAAGAAAAATAATGAAATAATATCTTCCCACAATTTCTTGTGATGTTCATATACATAGTAACATAAATAGTTTTGAAGGTATGTACTTGATATATTTCTTTAAAATTATGGATTAAGAAGCTACTGAAAAGTCATCCTTATTCCCTTACTATCAAATGATAAAGAAAGGAGAAGGCAACAATTATCTTAGTAGCTCACATAAGTAAGTTCCTATGCCTGGCCTTTTTCATGCTTGATCGTGGCAAGACCACAGGACTGCTGGTAAGGACTGTCCGTTATGCTTGCTATGGTGTGTGACCCTAGGCGTATCACTTCCCTACTTAATGGACTCAGTTGCATTACTTGTGTAGCTACTGGCCTAGCAGAGGCTTAATAAACCTTTTGGAAAATTATTCCTTTGGCCCTTAAAATGTAGTGCTTCAGATGGACAAGAAGGAATGTTTTTTTTCTTTGGGATATAGTCCTCCCTCATAAAAGATCTATTTCCCATTACATTTTCTATAGCATGTACTTATGAGCCTCAGGTGAAAAATAAGTAGTTAGCCTTTAGAAGCCATACAGGTAAAATGCAACCTTCCTGACATATAAGTTGTTTTAAATTGAGTTTGGTGAGACATAAATATACTATTCAAAATTCAAACCCAAACTCCAAGTTTTTCTTTCCTCTTTCCTATTTTCCAGGGATTTCCAGGAATAGCCATTTCACAGTTCAGATGTGACATCAAATCCTTGTATCACCAACCAGGGATGTTGAACCATAAGGGAAACTAGAAAATAAATAATTTGCTTTTTTTGCTTTCACTATAGTTTTATGTGGTTTATTATTATTATTATTGACAATCATTGTGGCAACCCGAATGGAGCACAAAAATTCTAAAAGCATGACTCAGTGAAGAAATGTTAGTTTTCATTAGTAATGTCTTCTCGATCTTTTTTCCTCAATCTTTTGCCTTCATAAAAGAGGTGATGTCATAATTTATGATGTTGAGCTGACTGGTTAAATGTCACTACACAGTGATGTTTTAATTGATGATGTTAGGCTGGTTAGCAAGAAAGTGTCAAATGTCGCTTTTGTGACATAAACTGGCAGTTATGATTATATAATATCAATTATTCTTTGGAGAATTGCATTAGATCAGTTAGAGCTGAACCAATTTATTTTGAGCAGGTTCATATTTTTTTTCTAGCTGTTCATCCTGTTCTAATTATTAGGAGTAAAGCACACTTTGGATGTAGTTTAGATTTCATAATGTCCTCCCTGGAAGCATAATCGGTGTCTTACATGGCCTTTGTGTTGCAAAAGGAGGAACAAGAAAAATCTGTATTGACCTTCCAGAAAAGAGGCCTCTTGCTCCATAATTGAAACTCTTGGAATTATTTCCCTTGTTAATTGTGATTTAAGTGAAATATGACACTTAATTTTTATGTTTTTTTAACCCAAAGTTATAAAGGTTTTTTTTAAGAATGTTACTTTAATTTTCTTTGCCTATTTGTTGCTAAGATAATTTACATTTAATCCAAAAAGTCTAAACATACTTGCTTCTGTTGTTTCATTTTCTTTACAAAGAAAGAAAAAAACCCAACGGAGTTGAAACAACATTTCCTCATATTCTCTCTCCTTTATTATCAATGACATTTTGAAAATGTATGAGTTGACTAGAAGGATTTGTGGACTCAAAAGTCGAAAACCAAATGATAAAATAATAATAAATACCATGATAGCAATAACTAACACTTCTTTTTTAAAATTTTTATTTATTTATTTTTTATTATTATTTTTTTGACAGGCAGAGTTAGACAGTGAGAGAGAGACAGAGAGAAAGGTCTTCCTTTCCCTGCTGCTTCACCCCCCAAGTGGCTGATACAGCCAGCGTGCTGCAGCCAACGCACCACACTGATCCGAAGCCAGGAGCTAGGTGCTTCTCCTGGTCCCCAACGCGGGTGCAGGGCCCAAGGACCTGGGCCATCCTCCACTGCACTCCCGGGCCACAGCAGAGAGCTGGACTAGAAGAGGAGCAACTGGGACAGAATTTGGCGCCCCAACCGGAACAAGAACCCAGGGTGCCGGCGCCGCAGGAGGAGGATTAGCCTATTGCAATAACTGCCACTTCTTAAAATTACTATGTCCATGCACAAAGCTAATCCTTCACAAGCATTACCTTATTTATTTCTAAGACAAATCTGAGAGCTACCTCTGAGTAGTTACCAGTGAGGGCTAAGTGCTAACAGAAGGATGAGCAGGAGGAAAATATATAGCTGGCACAAAGTGAATGTAGCTGTGTGTACACATGTGTATGTGTATCTGTGCATAGGTGTGCATGTTTGTGCTTGGGCATTCATGTGCATGTCCATGTGTATGCATGTATGTATGCCAATACTTGTGCAAGTGTAGACTTCTGTGTACTAGAGCAAGGCTAAGGAGTTACCATGTTGACTTGGGCATTAACCATTCAATTACTGGACTGTGGAGCAGTGCAGCAAAGTCAACTCCTGGAGGAGAGGTCAAGTGATTAGAGTAAGAGGAAGATCTCCAGGTGGGCTCTACTTTCAAAATGTTGAAATTATAAGAAGAGCAGAGAGAGTCCTACCATTTACAGCTGAGAGTCTTTGAAGGGCATAGACTTATAGGAGATTGCTAACATTTTCCTGTATCTCCCCTGTATCTCATTCTCATTTCTTTACCCACTTACTCCAAACTAAGGTGTCTTGTTTTGTTGCTAGTCAAAGAATTTCCTCCAAGACACCAAGCCATAACTCTCTTCAATTATACAGAACAAGGAGGAGGAAGAAGGGTTGGAGCGTGGGCAGGAGGGAGTGTAGGGTAGGAAGTAGTACGATATTCCTAAATCTGTATATATGAAATATGTGAAGTTTATATAACTTAAAGGAAATTCAAAAAAATATACAGGACTCCTTTCCTTTATGAAGATATGATTTTTTTAACAAGAAAAAAAATTCAAACCTGAAGCTGAATCAGGTGGAATCAGAAAACTGCCAAGTCCTAAGCCAATATCAGATATTGTAGAACTTGAGTGAAAGGTTCCTGCATTTCCCTCAGGATCCATCAAACTGCACTACAAAAATAAATTAATCAATAGATGTGTCAAATGAGAAAACACTGTATTCTTGTCCTTGGCAGCATTTTGAATCTTCATGATAATTCTTCATGGCAAGTTATTATATTTGCCTCTGTCCAAGGCTCTACCTTTTGTTCTCTTTTCCTTTTCCATCTTGCATTAACCTTGATTTAAGAGCAAAACCAAATTATTTTATTTTGAATGTGAAGAAAATACTGAGACATTGAATTTTTCCCCATTGCTCCAACTTAAAAAAAAAAAAAAGATGACTCCAGAGGAGGCAGGACAACTGTAATACACATTTGTCCAGTGCTCTGTGAGTCCCAAAAGTACGTTTATGGATAAAATCATTTTTTCTTGCTGTAATTTTCTGAGGTCATGCTTATTATCACCTACTTTGACAGAAAACAAAACAAGGTTCAAAGAAGTTGTTACAATAATGGCAACAGTTTGAGTCCCATGTATTTGTGCAGTTGGTTCCCAAAGTCTTATGTTAATAGTTAATCGATTAATGTTCACAGAATGCTCAATGGATTAAGAGTGGAGACTAAATAAAATTCTGGCATCTGGGAGCTCTCTAGCTCATTGGGATGTGTCCTTAGAAGGTCTTCTTGAGAGAGGGTTGATAATTTAAGCTGATTTTAGCCCAGCTTCTCTCTCTGATTGCTGGCATTCCTTGTGATTGTTTTATTATCATCTGACTTCACCAGATATCTAAAACGAAGCCACTTGATCTTGGATTGTGAACCTCCAAACTAAATTCAAAACAAACCCCCTTCCTTCCTAAATAGCTTCTCTCAGATATTTTAGTTAAAATAATGCAAAGCTGACTAAATAGAAGTTACACAATGTAGGTAACAGATTTTCTGAGTATATGCTCCATGATCATTATAAAGTAACATTGAACTTCATAACTGTCTTCACTCTGGTTATTTGGAGAAATCCTAAGTCCTCATGCCTTGACTCCAAAATCACTTAGACTTCATCTTTTCTTGATTTAATTTCTGACCATGACTCACTCACTTGTGTTCATTCATCAAATGTTGATTGAACATCTACCATGTCAAACACTGATATATGTTTGGTCATATGAATGTTAGCCCACTTGTGCCTCTGTTCAGGTTTCATTCCCATTGGGCCAGGCCTAAAATATCCGTAAATGAAACAATTTTGGCCTTCAGTGTTCTATGGTTTTTCTTTTTCCTTAGAATCAAATCACCAGGTTTAGTTCACAAACATGAACACCAGGACATGGGGGTCTTTGGTAGCAGAATACCATATGTTTTCCCTAATAGGTTGTAACTAATAGAGTTCCAAAAATGTAGTGTATAGGGGTGAAATTGACACTCAGAGATTCAATGGTTGTTTAAAGCAATTGTTTCTACTGTTGAGGAACAGTGTTTTTTTTTTCTTCTTACTGTTTGTTGAACTCTACTTAGGGTAGGGTTAATCTTATGAGTATACAGTAAACTGAAAGTAGATCATTTTGAAAATTAACAGAGGTAATAAGAGAAGGGGGAGGAAAGATGGGCACATGGGCAGGAGGGAGGGTAGTATGGGGCAGTATCACTGTGTTCCTAAATCTGTTTATATGAAATACATGATCTTTTGTATACATTAAATAAAATAGGAAAATAAAGAAATAAAAGGCTTTCTAGCAAAGAAACTAAGATCTCTCAGGGCCAAAAATGTCTCTCCCCTATCTTAGCACGTAGTGGAAACTGCCAGCCAAATTTTCCCCTCGTAAGATGTTTTTCTATATTGATGGCTTTAGCATCTATCTCTTAATACCTATTAAGAAATAAGCTACTAAGGACTTGAAGTGTTACCTTATTTAGGATTAAAGCCTTCTCCAGAAGGATTTTCATCGGAAAGTCTTTATTATTATTTATTTGAGACACAGAAGCAGAGAGAAAGGAGACATGGAAGATGGAGAGAACTCCCATGCACTGGTTCACTTTTTAGAGTCTTACAATGGCAAAGCTGAGCCATGACCAGAGTCATGAGCCAGAAACTCAATTTCAGGTCCCCCACAAGGGTAGTAGAAACCCAGTCTGTACTGGTGAGAAGCTGGAGTTGGGAGCATGAACCAGGAATTGAACCCAGGCATACAAATGTGGTAAATGGGTGTCTTAACAACTAGGCTAAACACTTGTTCCCTCAAAATCTTTGTATTAGAGAGCACTAAGCAGCATTTCTGATCTCCAAAGCCACATCAATATCTTCCTATTCCAGTCACTGTTGGAATCAAAAACAGGCTCTGATCAGTGTCCAGTAGATTGAAACTTGCTGCAAGTCAGCACTATTTTCCTCTTGTCTCAGACAAGCATAGGGTTGCTTTACTAGTACCATTGCATTGGATGTTTCAGTAACTTTCTTGGTGTCCAAGAATATTCATCGTAGAGGTGGGAGGAATTAATATCAGGTTAGAAATATGTATTAAGGAGACTAGAAGTCCATGGTAAATGCTTCTTTCCTTGTCCATTTCCCTACCCCAGGAAGATGTTCAAATGCATTTCATTCTATAGAATAGATGATCCCACAGAAGTAAACAACTGGAAACCCATGGAGATGTCTTTGCATGGGTTCTGTATTATTCCATTTCATTTGAGTTTCCTGAGATCACTTCCCCAAATCAATTACTCATACACAGTTTTTTTTTTCTTAGACTTTGCTGACTGTGGAACCCAGGCTAAGGTAATTTTCAAGATTTGATCACTCATAAAAAAATAAGGAAATAAATTACTTAAGATGAAATTTTGTGCTATATATATATATATAAGACACTCAGATTGAAATAAGTTTGAGTAAGCTGCCATTTTGTGAGATTCATGACATAGCATGAGGCTGACCATTGTGGTCCTTGAATATTCTTTCTCAGTCAGTTGCCACATTGGGTCCATCTATTTCTCTATAAAGACAGTTATCTGGTTCTTTATACTTGAGTTTTCCAAAATGTAGGTGGTGGATGAAAATAACAAAATGAATAAAACTCTCTGTCAGTTTATACATATCTTCTTACTTTAGGCAAAGTTTACAGGATAGACACCAGGAATGGCATTTGCTGGGGTTGGATCACAGTGCAGAGGAATCAGTTCTGTGTTCATCCTGAAGGGCACTGTGCTTGGGCACGAAGCCACTGGATGCATTGTGAAACTGTTCTTCTTAAGGAACCTCAAGTCCCACTGTTGTCCCTTATTACAAAACAATATACAAGCTAATTTTATAAGAGGTAAATAATCTGACCTTATTTTTCTTCCAAGAAATTTAAGCTTAAGATCAAAACTTTTAAGGCTATTATGAGGAAATATAGATGCCCAGCATCTAAAAATATTAGGGCTCATGGTTACTTAGGAGGTGATTTGATTGCACTCCCTCAAGCACCCATGCAAAGTTGCAGCTCAACCCTCTCCCAAGGAATGAAACCATTAATCCTAGCTAGGTCATTACCAGGGAAGCCATGGTCATCATCAGAGAGTTACAAGATGATTCACCCAGAAATCCTACCCTTCCTTTTATGAGATATAACAGATGCACAGTGACTTGAATGGAAATTTTCCATTTCCTTTGCACTTAGGATTAGTGATAACCTTTGGCCAGTATTGCCAAGGGAATATTGCTGAACCGGTCCGGATCCTTCTTTATTTGCCAAATATGTCTCCTCTACACTGCCATTTGTGTTGCTTGATTGGGCAAGTGTACTTCCGGTTTTGATGACTTCATTGTTAAGCATTAGCCTTGCTTATGACCTTCACAACAGCAGAGTCATCAGGTAAGGGCTCTCATCAAGTGATTTTCGCTGAGGTCTTTCCTCCTATCCATTATTCTCTGTGAACTGCTGGCTGTGACTGGTTCTAGGTTGCTGTAGCTCCCTAGCTCTTGAAGTTTCCTTGCCACCATTACCTTCTCCATGTAGAACTAAGGTTCTTCTCAGGGCTTTGGAACAGGCTTTGTGGGTGATACAATCATGAAGGAAAGGGGATGATAAACATACTTTTCCAGAAAAAAAAATGGTTTTCTTCTTGCATTTGGAATTAAAAGTAAGTTTCCTTTTTGTTCTATGCCAATATGCCCTATATGAATAACACCACTAAATTACCTGCTAGCAATCCTGAACAAGAAGAGATCCAAGATGCTGTCATTCATTTTGTTGGCTTGCAGGTTTCCTTAACTAACCCGATAGCATGTTATGATAAGGATATTTTGGACCCTGGAAAGACTTGTGATTTCCTTTGGTAGAAAACCTTCTACAGTGGCTTCCAGTGACCTCTGCCTGTTGGCATTCACACTCTCTGCAGTCTCATTCCCTTATGTGTGGTTTGAACCTAGTGACTTGTTTCTAATGCAAATGTGATGGGATCCCTTCTGAGGTGATCAAAATCCCTGTCTTCCATCTTGTAGGCATCCCTTTTCTTCCCATACGGCCTTACGCAATTTGATGAAGCAAGCTGCCCTATTAGATCACATGGACTATGGCAAGGAATTCAGGGAAGCTGCTAGACAACAAGGAGCCAGAACCCCAGTCCAACAACCAGCAAATACTCAATCTTGCCTACAACCAGGGAGGGAGCAAGGGGACAGCTCTTGATGTGACCTCAGGCTGGCTGACACTCAGATCCCAGCAACAACTTGAAGAGGAAAACCCAGCCAAGCCTGACCAGATACTTGACCCACAGATACATCAATTGTTGCAGGTAACTAATTACATAGCAATAGAGAGTGAATACAATCCCGTTAGAATGCAATCCCCATTCAATTAGGAGGTTGCTGCTCATTTTTTTTGTGAGCCATTTCAACAGCATCCTCTGGTTGCAATACTTAAGAAGTTCCTGTAATATACTATCTGTTTGAATGCAGGCAGTCTTTTCCATCCCTGGATCACTAAGCAACATTCAACCTGTCAGAAACAATGGCATCCAAATTCCATTAGAGTCACCATATTTAACACAGGTACCTGGGTAATAAGGTCAGAGATGTATTTTACAGCCTCAACTGGCATTGCATCTTCTCTGGACTGAGGGCACTTTCTATGGTTCTGATTGAGAATAGCAGTTATTTTTCCTCTCCCTCGATCAGTGATCAGTTATCTTTACTGAAAATGTACATTGCTGTCGCTTCTGACAAGGAGGACTTGTATTAGACACCATGGGCTTGCACCTGAATACCCAAGTGATGCATTACATGAATATAATTTACATAATGAACCAGGCAAAAAGCGTGTGTTAGAGTGTACATGCTTGTCAACGTTTAAAAAGGCTGCAGTCTTGACAGAAAGCTGCCTCTTCCAGTGAAGAAAAGAATGATACTTATTCCTACCCCCCTTCAAACTCTTATCTGGTGCCCTACCCCAAATATTAGTCATGGAGGGAATTCACACCGTTCACACAGAAAGAGTAAAACATTTGCTGTACATCCAAATGTTAATAAAACTAGCACATTTGACTTACCTGATTGCATTGAAGGAGATTTTTTTTTCTAGGCTTTCAATGACTATGAAAGATTAAATTCACACACCAAGTTGATTTTATGGTTAAGCCACAATTTATAAGTGGGCATTAATTAATGTCAGATAAAAATGAGATTCCCAAGGAATTATATTTTACCTTCTCATTAGTGACTTGTTTATAATTATAAGCCTAGCTGGAATGAATAATTAAGAAATTGTAATAAATAACTATAGGAAGGCCCTGGGATAATGAAAACAGCAATGTTTGCCACAAGTTTTAGTAAGTAACTGGTACACCTTGGTTACGCACATTACCTTTGGCTACCTTCATAGCCTATGAAAGATAGATTGGACTCTAACAATTGCAATTGAATTTCAGGATAATTTGATATTTTTATGAGTTCTGAAATTCCTGAGATCAGGTATAAAAAACTCTGGAAATCAAAGCAGAGTTTTAGATTACTGGTAGTTTCCAATAAATTTGATAATGGATTTGAATTGAACACATATTCTATATCAACTATGATGTGAAAATTTTCTAGTTTGCTTTTTCTATAATATTTTGAGGTTTAGAGCTGTATTTGTATAACACAAAAAGTGTCTATTTAGTAGAAGGGAGAAAAAAAAGCAACAAAATTGTTGTCTAGCTTCTCATAAATTTCCCTCAATCTCATTCTCTACAATTAATTTTATTTTATTAATTCCAGCTTCTAAAAAGACAGTGCACCTTATGAAATAATCAGTGTTTTGTGTCTTAAAATTTTTTATTTCTGTTACTCAATAAAATGGAGCTATCTTTTGATGCCTCACATTCATGTTATTGCCTTGATCCAGTCACTTAGTGTTAATAGGTGCTTGTATGTGCTATGCCAGGTAGGGGGCACACGGTCATTCTCCAGGCTATGCAGTACCTGAAGCAAGATGTCCAGAAGAATGCAAGAGGAATGAGAAACTCTGACATATCGTGGCATTTATTTGCCCTATAACCTTCTGACCTTGGCAAATCTT
The DNA here is from genome assembly GCA_949820135.1 of Sylvilagus floridanus. NCBI lineage: Eukaryota > Metazoa > Chordata > Mammalia > Lagomorpha > Leporidae > Sylvilagus > Sylvilagus floridanus. Next base: position 49,723,844 of record OX463245.1, read on the forward strand.
CTAGGATGGGAAAGCATAAGCTGTGCACTGACCTAAATGGAATCTATCAATCCTGCTCAAATGTTAGCCAGCTCGTAATTACCTTACACACTAACAGTTGAAATGTCAAAAGAATTGAAAGACCTTTCCTTCTGGACTGAAAGGTGGCCACCTGTACTTTCCAGAGGATGTGGCTCTTACCAGCCTTAGGTGCCAGGATGAAAGTAAGCAATAATGGCTTTGCTCCTAGCCAGCTGGATTTACCACTTTATCTTTATCTAGTTCCTTCCAACCTCAGGTCCTTGCATTTGAGGCTACTTCTGCTTAGAATATGCTCAGATGTTCTCGTGGCTGGGCTCTTTCATTTAATAATCCAATTAAACATCATCCTCTGTAATGGTCCAGTCAAACTTTTTAGTCACTTCTGGGTTCTGGATGACTTCAAATAAGAACTCTGTTATCTACTAGCTTTGTATACTTAGACAATTTATTACACTGCTCTGTGCATTTATGAGTATGGATGGATGTATCCATCTTTACTCTTTATTATTCCAAAAAGTATTTAAGACAGCCAAATATATTTGCATAATTTGCATGTTTTCCATTGATATGTCCTTAACATTTCTCTTTCATTTTTCTGTCATCTTAATTTGATTCTAGGACCAATCTAACTTCGGTGGATTTTCTATATGTCTTCTATTATCAGGCCACAATCACTTTTATTTATTACTCCTTTTCATAAGATGATATTGATAATTTTTATATTAGCAAAGACTGTGTTTTGGATCAAAACACAAACAATGGAGCAGATAAGAATGGGAGCAGATTTATTTAATGAAAATAAAGAGGAATGTGTGAAAATTTTCCTGTGTCTTCCAAACTAGATGGCTCTTGTTGTTTTATTGTCTAGTAATGGTTCAGCTTTTCGTTCATTTCAGCTTTATAATTACCTATTTGTAAGAATTGAGAGAATTTGATCACTTTTACAGTATTTGGAAAATGATACATAACTATCAATAGAAATGAATGAATTCTAAATTGTTTTGCAATAGAAAAAAATTTGTTGGTAATTGGTTAGCAGCATTATTAACAATATTTCATGGTGTACATATGCCATAATTTATTTTATCTAGTCTTCAGTTGAAGGACATTTGGGTTGATTCCACATCTTAGCTATTGTGAATTGTGCTGCAATAAACATAGGGGTACAGATAACTCTTTCATAAGCTGATTTCATTTCACTTGGATAAATTCCTAGCAGTGAGATGTGTATGTCCATATTCAGAGTTCTGAAGTAGTACCATACTGTCTTCCACAGTGTCTTCCACATTCCCAGCAAGAGTGGATTAGGCTACCTTTTCCCCCACATCTTGAGCAGCATTATTGTTTGTTGATTTCTGTTTGAAAGCCATTCTAACCGGAGCGAGATGAAACCTCATAGTGGATTTGATTTGCATTTCTCTGAAGGCTAATGGTCCTGAGCATTTTTTTCATGTATCTCTTGGCCATTTGGATTTCCTCTTTTGAAAAATGCATGCTCAAGTCCATTGCCCATTTCTTAACTGGATTGTTTGTTTTGTTGTTATTAAGTGTCTTGAGCTCTTTATATATTCTGGTTATTAATCCTTTTTCAGTTGCATAGTTTGCAAATAATTTGTCCCTTTCTGTTGGTTGTCTCTTCACTTTTCTGAGTGTTTCTTTTGCAGTGCAGAAGCATCTGAATTTGATATAATCTCATTTGTCAATTTTGGCTTTGATTGCCTGTGCCTCTAGGGTCTTTTTCAAGAACTCTTCATCTATGCCAATGTCTTGCAGGGTTTCCTCTATGTTCTCTAATAATTTGATGGTATTAGTTCATGGATTCAGGTCTTTAATCCATTTTGAGTGGATTTTGTGTAAGGTTTAAGGTAGAGGTCTTGCTTTATATTTCTGCATTTGGAGACTGCTTTTCCAGCACAGTTTGCTGAAGCAATTGTCCCTTCTCCAGAGATTGATTTTACCTCCTTTGTCACAGATATGTTGGTTGTAGATGCATGAGTTGATTTCTGGCATTTCTATTCTGTTACATTGGTCCATCCATCTGTTTTTGTACCAGAACCAGGCTTTTTAAATTATAATTGCTCTGTAGTATATCTTCAAATCTGGTGCTGTGATGCCTATAGCTTTGTTTTTATTATATAAGATTGCTTTAGCTATTCAGGGTCTCCTGTATTTCCACATGAATTTCAGCATCATTTTTTCTATATCTGAGAAGAATTTCCTTGATATTTTGATTGGCAATGCATTGATCCTGTGAATTCCTTTGGTAGTATGGATATTTTGATGATATTGATTCTTCCAATCCACGAACATGAAAAATTATCCCTTTTGTTTGTGTCTTCTTCTATTTCTTTAATGTTTTGCAATTCTCATCCTAGAGATCTTTGACATCCTTGGTTAAGCTATTCCAAGGTATTTAATTTTTTGTAGCCATTGTGATTGGGATTAATTTTAGAAGTTCTTTCTTACCTGTGGCATTGTCTGTGTACACAAAGGCTATCGATTTTTGTGTTTGACTACAATGTGTCATGGTGAAGATCTTTTCCGGTCATGTCTATTAGGAGCTCTATGTGCATCCTGTAGTTGGACTTCCCTTTCTTCCTCCAAATTAGGTAAGTTTTCTGTTATTATTTCACTAAAAAGGCCTTCTAATCCATTGTCTCTTTCTACACCTTTCCGGAACTCCTAAGACCTCTGTGTTGGGTCATTTGATAGTATCCCATAGATCTCTGACATTATTATTTAGTTTTCTAATTTCTTCTCCTATTTCTCCTTCTCATTCTTATTTTTCTCCTCTTTCTTCTTTTTTTGTCTGATGGTAAAATTTCCAGAGACTTACCTTCTAATTTGGATATTTTTCTTCTGCCTCACTGAGTCTATTAAGGCTTTGCACTGCATTTTTTATTTGTTCTATTGACTTCTTCATTTCTAATATTTTGTTTTGATTTCTCTTTAAAATTTCAATTTCATGGCAAAAGTTTTCACTCATGTCATGTATGGATTTCTTGAGTTCACAGATTTGCTTCTGATTGCTTCTAAGGAAATCTATGATCAAGTTTTTGAATTCTGTTTCTGGTATTTCTTCAATCTCTTCACCTTCACATTCTAGTACTGAAGTGTTATGTTCTTTTGGGGGAGTGTCATGTTTTTTTCTTTATTCTTGTTTCTTGTAGAGATACTTGTTGGGTTTTTTCCCCTATGATGGCTTTTATCTTTGGTCTATGCCTCTGTGGCTTAGTGGAGTGTCTGCTCTTTCAGTGAATGCCCAGAGGCCTGTGCTGGGTGTGGTCAGGGGGCTCTGTTCAGTGCTCCATGGTGAGGGGAGTTTTTAAGGTAACACCCTTAAATTTTCTTTTCTTTTCTTTTTTCTTTCTTTCTTTTTCTTTTTTTCATCAGAGGGGAGGTTGTTCAGCTCTATTGGCATATTCTCATGTTCACCACCTCTCCTCAAAGAAGACCAAGCCAGAGCACTAGTCCCAGTGGGTACAATAATCACCCATGCTGCCACAAGAACAACAGAAAGAATCCATGCAGTCCTCAGTCTGAGCACAGATTGCACAGCAGTGACCCTCACCAGAGAGTCAGGGAGCTCTGAGCATGTGGAGCCAGGCACAGTGACTGCCCAAAGTCATAGCCACACCCTGCACCCTCCCACACAGCCACCGTGTTTTCACAGTCCTGGCACTCAAGCCTCCCATAGTCATAGACACCTAGCCTCCTATCAATTCTCCCAGTCAGTCTCAGATGTCTCCTCTAGGTTGCTGGGTGTGCGGACATGAGCTGGCACAGCTGGTACATATGTTCAAAATGGCACCCACCCTCTCTCAGCTAATTACAGGACACCAGTGCTAGGTGGTAGAGGAGAGAGAAACATACTCCCCTCCTTCCCCCTCTAGATTGGCAGGTACACTGTCTCTACAGGTCTCCAAGCCAGACTATCTCCCCATGCTCTTCTCACAGTGTAATCGCTAGTGGCTTGGGCTGCTGCAGTCTGGTTTCATCTCACTCCAAAGCTGGTAGTGAGGCTCTCAGATGCTGGGGCCCTGAGTTGAGTCAAATTATTTAATTTAATACTTTTAAGATTTTTGCTCTGGAAGAAAAATTTGGCCAGCAATGATCTATAATGGTCTTAAAATAGAAAAAGGGTACTCATTAGTAGAGAAGAAAATGAAGGCACAGTTTTAGCAGATTAGGTAAAAGTATGCTTTTTAAAATCTGAAATGTTTGGGTGATTTAATTCTGGTTGACCTACCAGTACTTTCAATAAAGTGCAATTAATGAGTAACCAAATCAGCAGAGACTTGGTTCCAAATAATCTATCAAGTTTGTCCTTTCCTATGGTCAGATTACTGACCCCAAAGAATTTATGAAAGCACTTTTAAAAGTTAGTGGGAAGTATAATTAACAATGTTTATTTTGGAACAAAACAGTTTTTAAAATCCCTGTATAGTTTTTTCAAATATTCATTTTCCATGAAATTTTTGAAGATTGCCAGTATGTGTCAGTCCTTGAGGTCTGGGCTAATTTTTTAGTGAAATTAGTACTGGATTCAGAGGGCATAAAGGCATTGCTTTTTTATGCTGTTTAAAATAGTTTAGAGCATCATCAAAAATACTTTACCTTTTAAAGAACCCTTCCAAAGTTTCTAAACTAAATGAATTTTAGAAGCAAAGGAAAATAAATTCAAATCCAGTCAAATAGTGAGCCATGGGCTAAAGTGCACATGGCAGAGTTTGGTGATGGAGGACACTCCATGAAAAAGTTAAGTATTCCATTGCCTGAATTGCACTGGATGGTTCTCTTCTGCTGTTTAATCAGAGCATGTGTAGAAAAAACTTTACTCACATCATTTTCATGAATTGTGCCTTATCAGAGAACTCCTTCTACTGTGCTTTATTAAATTGGTTTAAAACGAGTCAATATTTTACTTAGACCCATTCCAAGAAATAATTTCCATGAAAGCAAAGATCCAAAATACTACGTTACATTTCTTTTACCAGACATTAGAACTGCTAAATACAAAACTAAAAAAAAAAAAAAAAAAAAAAGCTTTCATACATCACTGATTGCACATGTAAAATTGGGAAAAGCTGATGGAGTCACGGCTTTTATTCTATCCTTGTATTTTAAAAATATCCATTTGCCTCAAAAGAGTACACCCATCTGTGAATAAAACAGTCTTCCTAATGTATAGAATTCCAGGATAAAAGAACAAAGCCTGGATGTTTGTGGCTAATTAAAGAAATACAGAAATTACTTTAGAACTTGGCTTTTGTTCCAGAAATGCATTCTGATTATAATGTTCAAAATTCCTGACTTAAGAAACATGAGGTAGGTTATACTATTATGTTCTTTGCTAGATAAAGAAAACAGTAAAAAACAGCAGAAGGATTTTTATTACTTAGATTTTAAAATCACATTAAAATTGTAGGATTTTGCTTGATAAACACTGCTACATACCCACCCAGTAGCAACTATTTTGCATGAGTAGATGTATTTTTCCTTTACCTTTGTCCCCATTCAAGAAACCCCCTACCCACTGGAATGTTTCTGTGATGTGGTGACCTATTGAACATCAACTCCCTGTAAAAGTGTGCATTCCATTGCATGTCATCAACCTTTATCTAGGGCTGTCATTCTCATTGTGGGCTGCACATTAAAATCACCAGGGAATCTTTTCAAATATACTTGTGCCTGAGTCCTAACCACAGAAATTCATATTTAATTGCTGTGGTGGAACCTGGGCATTGGCATCTTAAACACCTCACCAAAGGTTTCCTTTGTGCAACCAGCCTGGTGATGCTTTTTCTCTTGCCATCAATCATGGCAATTGTTGAGGACCTTGAAAGGACCAGGAGCCTCAGTCATGCTCAGGTTCAGGCAGGAGGGCTTACGCAACAGAGACCACCTACAACCCTAGGTTCTGCCCATCCCTACGTTTCATTCAGCATGAGGAAAAAAGAAACAGAAGAGCATTTCCTTTTCACAGGCTTGGCTTCTCTGTACTGGCAAGATGCCCTGGGAGAACTGGCTTTCCAGCGTGCACGCAAAGAAATGCAATATGGACCTTGACATTAATCAGACTATGTCTCTTCTCCTCCCTGCACAAGCACAGCTTAGCCATAAGGTGAAGAAGACAAGACAAAGCTGTTTCATCCTGGCTGGATTTCTCTCTCTCTCTCTCTCTCTCTCTCTCTCTCTCTCTTTCTCTCTCTCTCTCTATTGTTGGGGAACATGGAATCCTGAACTTTCAACATTTATAATAATGTTTAACAACAAGTAAAGAGGCCTGGTCAAATTTCTGGAGGAAAAAGCAGTAGGAGGTTGAAAGTCACCATTTTATTCTTATTTGGGAAATTAAGCTTTTCATTTTTCCCTGGCTATGCTGTATCTGCTGCATTTTCTTTCAGGAAATATGAAGCTGGTAAAAGCCTGTTGCTGAAATGAAGTTCAGGCTTTTCTCCTTTCCTCATCTTTCTGGTTTCCTTCCCTGAAACTTGGGTTCATGACAGCTTGTTGTTGGGCAGGGCATTAGCCTTTTGTAATTTATTGCTTTTAGATTAAATCTGGGGAAACTCAATATTGCAGTTGAATGATTAGAGCAATACCCCTTGGAGTAATAAATTTTCTTTGGTGCTGTGCACCTCCAGATCATGTTTCCCTTCTAATTACATTTACATAAATGATATTCTGTAAAATTAAATTAACATTCAAACGGTTACACTGGCAGGGAGAGACAAAAATTAGTTACCAAGTTGCATCTCTTAAAAAAAATTGGAGTTCTTTTCATAAAATGAATCACTACCCTCTCTCAAGTGTCAGCAATCAACAAAACCTCGGTTCCAGAACTGCACAGGGATGTTTGTCACCAGCTAATGGAGATGTTTTGTTTCCTTCTTGGAGATTTAGACCGTAAAGCCTCATTAGTCAGTGACTATGGTGACTTTTCAAACTTGGACACTAATGAATTGCTAATCTTCCTTCAAGCTTCTTGCCTTGAAATTCTGCTGTGATCATGGAGAATGTCCAAGCTGGGTATGCGCAGAGAACTTGGTTACAGTCTGTGCCTTCCTCACCATCCTCCCCTATTCTTCCAGCTGTGGTCTTTAAGTCTACAAGTTTGCAAAAGGCCTGCCACGGCTCACATCAGGGGCTCCATACTCTTCCATATCTCTTATTCTACTTCAGAACATTTCCATTATTTCAGAGTTTAGATCTATTCAGCAGTTGCCCTATTTGCAAGGTTTGAATCGGCATCATCAGACAATCTCTAGCTTCCCTGTCTTAGCTTGGAATTTTGCCTCCACCATGCTTATGTACATGATCTCAGAAAAACTTGACTCATTTCCGTTACATCTTTCAGTCATTCCAGTCGGTTTCATTTGTGAGCATGATGATTTGATACAAAGGTGATTTCATTTATCTCAGAGAATACACAGACATATCCTTTGAGAATATGTTACTCATTTGTGCTGTTTGAATTGCTTACAGTCAATATGTATCATTCTTATCAAAAGCAGTATACTATTGCAGAAGAAGTGTCTCTTCAGGTACTTAGGTTTAGGTGAAGAGATACTTAAGTGGGGGTGGTAGCAGCCTGCGCCCCTAACTGCCTTCTCCTCCCTGTCAAGTTCCAGAGTTCATGATTCCTCGGCACCTAGGTTCAGTAATACCTTGGATATAATCATATCCATGATCACAATTATTATCTATTGAAATGGCTTATAAAATGTGACCATCAGGAGTCCTCTCTTGAAATAATCTTTCAGGAACTTAGAACATGATGGGAGTAAAAGAAGACAATCAGTATCTCTTTTGAAAAAAGCCTATTACCCTCAAAAGCTTGTATAGGTATGTTTGAACTTTTCTTCACCTGATTTCCCCTGTTTTCTTCTTTCTTGGACTTGATGGTACTTCAACTATTCATGTAACCTGTCTGTATTGAGTTCCGATAGTATGTCAAATCTTGTGATTGTCATTGGTGATAGAATGAAAAGACAAAAAAACTAGATATAGCTCTTGTTCTCATAAAGATTACAGTCTTCATGGGAAGACAAATCAAATGCTAATTAGCTAATCATGTAAATGTTTAATTAAAATCTGAGAAGAAACACAGTCCCAGGGGAATATAAATGTAAATAATCTACCCTAGATTGCTGAGGGATGAAAATAGTGGTCGAGGAAGAATTTCTACGGAAGTGAGACTCAAGATGAAGTGAGACATCAAAGATGGGTTTGGATGACCCAGCAGTCATGAAATGTCATCCCAGGAGGGAGGAGGTGATCATGTCAGCTTGAGGGAACAGCATGCACCAATGCCTTGCACTGGAAGGGAGCATGTGTGTTAGATGCCAAGGGAAGATCATTATGGTTGCATTAGAGGAAGCCCAGGGAAAAAGATATGAAATGAGACAGGTGAGATAGGTTAAGTTTGATCAAGCCAGACCTGAGGTCATGCTAATGATTTTAGTTTAGGACTCAGAGCAACATGAAACCATGAAAATGTAATATCCAGGGGAGTCACATTTCCATTGTCAAAAACATCCTGAGAGCTGGGTGGGAAGTGGATTGTGGAGTCGTAAGAGTGGTTGTGGGGAGACTACAGTGATTTAGTGTTCCCAGACCAGAGCAGTGTCCACAGAAGTGCGAAAGAGTACATGGAATCAAAAGATAATTCATAAGAAAATAACATCAATTGGTGATAGTTGGGTCTTGTAGGAAGAGACATAAAGCAGTGACAAAAATGCCTCTTGGGCTCCTCACTCTATAAAAAGGTGAATAGTGGATGATGGAAGCATTAGGGAGCAAGAGATCAGGCCTAGAGGAGTGAACGATGACTATAGTTTGGGGCATCATGCCATTGATGTATAGGGGAGAAGCTGAGTAGGCAGTTACACAAATGTCCATCTCAGAGCGGAAAGTCCCAATAGACTGTATAAAGAAGGTAACTAAAGCTATGAGCAGGTACCCACGGAGACACAAATGAGCATTAGCATGTATTTAAAGACCATGCCCTAGCTCCTTTTGCCTCAACACTGCCACCTCCCTTTGTAAGCCCAGCTGACAGCCTTGTTCCACAGTTTGCCTCCCACCAATTGTGTGTGTGACAGAGGAGAACTCTACATACTACTTTGACCCTGATGTTGATAATGAATTGCTGGATTTTGACCCTACCTTTCTAGCTCCTTTTTCCAGTAGTAGCTGCCATAGTCCTGTTGTCCTGAATTTTGAGGATATATAAGAAATCACTAAAAATAATGCTTAACTTTGAAACTTGGGTCTTAGCTCTCACACCTAACCTTCCTTCCTTTGAACCAATGGTTTCCTGCCTTCTTGTGGGATTCATTCAATATTTCTGTTTGTTTCAAGAACGGGTTTATAGTATATCCAAACACATGCTCTAAAGTACCATGCCATAATAGAGTTCTACTACACCATGCATATGCCTATAATTCATTTTATGCCTCTTCTGTAGTACTTAAGTTTTCTGTAAGTAATAGTGATTTGCATCCTTTTCTTATTCCTCATTCTCCCCTGAGAATTCAAGCTCATTGAAAGCAGGGATAGCAGGGATATTGCTTTATGTAGCTTTATATCTTGCATGACACCAAGCATGGTGCCTGTCAGCCATGTAAGAACACATCAACCTTTACTCATTGATTCCATGCTGAATGACTGGGATCTGCAACTCTTGGGCAAAATCAAATGCAGAATATAGATATGAGACAATGAGAAATTGGGAGTAGGAAATAAAGGAATGACAATATCTTACATGAAGTAAATATCTAATAAGTAGTTGATAACTGGTTGAATTTTAGGAATAATTGATAGAGAAAAGATCAAAATGAAGGATGGAAATAAACTCATCAAAAATGCTACATTCCTTTGTGTCTTACTCCTTATGTATGCTGTTTCTTTGCCTATGACTGTATATCATACTCCCTCGTGTTCCTGCAATATTTTTTTTAGATTTATTGATTTTTTTTTATTTGAAAGTCAGAGTTACACAGAGAGAGGAGAGGAGAGGCAGAGAAAGAGAGAGAAAGAGGTCTTCCATCCGATGGTTCACTCTCCAATTGGCCGCAATGGCCTGAGCTGCACCCATCCAAAGTCAGGAGCCAGGAGCTTCCTCTTGGTCTCCCACGTGGGTGCAGGGGCCCAAGGACTTGGGCCATCTTCTACTGCTTTCCCAGGCCATAGCAGAGAGCTGGATCAGAAGTGGAGCAACCAGGTCTTTAACCTGCGCCCATATGGGATGCTGGAGCTTTAGGCCAGGTCGTTAACCCACTGCACCACAGTGCCGGCCCCTCCTGCAATATCCTATCCAGTGACCAATCATAACTTTCTCCCCATTGATAAGAGACACAGGCATCTTCCCTTATTTAGGGTCTCATTAATTGTAAAGACTACTGACATTTAAAACATTTCTTCTTATGCATATAACTCTTTGCTCTCCAGCATTAGCCATTCTTTTCAGGGTACTACACAAGGTCAGCTTGCAGTTCAAAAGAGGCACAATACAGGAGTCATGAGTAGTGACTCTTGAGTAGAGGGGTGAATGAGGCTCCACATTCAGAATTGAGCATAATTTTAGGGGCAAATAAAATGCCATCCCACATCCAAAATGCATAGCTGTGATTTCTTGTCTGCTTGGATTCTCTTTTATGGGGAAAATAACATTTACATTTCTAGTATTTCTTTATTCAAGATTTTCATTTAAAAAATTTTTCAAATAAATGAATTTTATTATATACTTAAATAAGAAATGATACTTTTAAAATTTTTATTAATATAAATAAAACAGATTTCATGTATTTCATACATAAAATTCTAAGCAGATAACCATACTTCCCTCTCTTCCTCTTTTCCTCCATCAATGCCCTTCATTCTTTCATTTTTTAAAATTTTTTTTCAAAAAAATATAATTTCTTTCTACTTAATACTTTTGGTTGAATACTGTAATCAATACACAGTTATTCTTAAGTGTTGAAACTTAACTGAGGAGTGATCGCTGTTAAATGTAAGAATGGGAATAAGAGAGGGAAGAGATGTGCAATTTGGGACATGCTCAAGCTGACTTGCCCCAAATGGTACAGTTAGAAACGTGCCAGGGCATTCCAATTCAATCCCATCAAAGTGGCCTGTACCAATGCCATCTCACTAGTCCAAGTGATCAATTTCTGTCCACAATTGATCATAATGATAGGACTAAGAGTCAAGGGATCGCATAAACAAGACTAGTGTCTGCAAATACTAACTGATAGAATCAAAAAGGGAGAGAACGATTTAACATGGGAAGCGGGAGACACAGCAGACTCATAGAATGACAAATGTCCTAAATAGCACTCTGGCCTCAGAATCAGCCCTTAAGACATTTGGATCTGGCTCAAGAGCCCATGAGAATATTCTAGGCATGAAAAGCCAAGACAGATGTCCTACATAGCACTCTGGCCTCAAAATTAGCCCTTAAGGCATTCGGATCTGACTGAAAAGCCCACAAGAGTATTTCAGGCATGGAAAGCCAAGACACTCTGGAAAAAAAAAATGACCTAAATGAAAGATCTCTGTGAGTGAGATTCCAGCGGAAAGAACAGGCCATCAAAGAAGGAGGTACCTTTCTCTGAAGGGAGGAGAGAACTTCCACTTTGACTATGACCTTGTCTAAATATGATCAGAGTCAGTGAACTCAAAAGGCCTCCATAGCCTTGGAAACTCATGACAAGAGCCTAGGGTGATGACTGGATGCTATAAACAAGAGTGTCAAATAGTTAAGTCAACAACAGGAATCACTGTGCACTTACTCCTCATGTAGGATCTCTGTCCTTAACGTGCTGTACATTGTGATTTAATGCTATAACTAGTACTCCAACAGTATTTTTAACTTTGTGTTTCTGTGTGGGTGCAAACTGTTGAAATCTTTACTTAATATATGCTAAACTGATCTTCTGTATATAAAGAGAATTGAAAATGAATCTTTATGTGAATGGAAGGGGAAGGGAGCGGGAGAGGGGAGGGTTGCAGGTGGGAGGGAAGTTATGGGGGGGGAGCCATTGTAATCCGTAAGCTGTACTTTGGAAATTTGTATTCATTAAATAAAAGTTAAAAGAAAACAAAACAAAAAATATAATTTCAGCCTACTGTATAATCACAGGTTTAATGCAGTATTAACTCTGATATTCAACAATTAAAAAGTAGAATGACCACTATTCCACAAGAGTATAAACAAGGGCTAAGAGCAACAATGAAATAAAAAAATGTCCAATTCATTCCTACATATGTTTTGTATTTTATATTCACTGATACATATCAGAGAAAGCAATGGATATCTGTATGAGACTGGCTGACCACTAAGTTTAATTGTTTCCAGCTGCATTCAGTTGTTTCCAGTTGCAAAAGACAGGATTTCATTCTTTTTTATGGCTGAATAGTATTCCATATTGTATACATGATGATAGCATTTTTGGATGATAGCCATTCTAACTGAGGTAAGGTGAAATCTAGCCATGGTTTTTATTTACATTTCTCTGATGGCTAATGATACTTAATTTTTTTTATGTGTGCGTTGGTCATTTGTATTTTATACTTTTTCATATTTTGAAAAATGCCTGTTTGTGTCCTTTGCCCATTTCTTAACTTGGCTGTTATTGAGTTTCTTTTTTAAAAAATATTTATTTATTATTTTGAAAGTCAGAGTTACACAGACAGAAAAGGAGAGGCAGAAAGAGAGAGAGAGAGAGAGAGAGAGAGAGAGAGAGAGAGAGAGGTCTTCCATTCACTGGTTCACTCCCCAGATGGCTGCAATGGCTGGAGCTGCACCAATCCAATGCCAGGAGCTAGGATCTTCTTCCGGGTCTCCCACAGAGGTACAGGGGCCCAAGGACTTGGGCCATCTTCTACTGCTTTTCCAGGCCACAGCAGAGAGCTGGATTGGAAATGGAGCGGCCGGAACTTGGACCTGTGCCCATATGGGATGCTAGCACTGCAGGCAGCGGCTTTTGCCTGCTATGCCACAGTGCTGGCCCCTGTTGAGTTTCTTTATAAATTTCTTGGGTATTAATCCTTTATCACTTCAGTGTTTGCAAATATTTTGTCCTTTTCTGTTGGTTGCCTCTTCACTTTGTTGAGTGTTTTCTTTGCTATGAAGAAGTTTCTTAGTTTGTTGCAATCCCATTTGTCTATTTTTGTTTTAATTGCCCATGCTTTTGGGGTCTTTTCCAAGAAGTTGCTGCTTATGCCAATGTCTTGCAGAGTTTGCTCAGTGCTTTCCCCTAGTAATTTGATGGTATCACATCATAAATTTAGACCCTTGATGCATTTTGAATTGATTTTTGTACAAAGTGTAAGGTAGGGGTGCTGTTTCATACTTCTGCCTTCATAGATCCAATTTCCTCAAAACAATTTGTTGAAAAGACTGTATTTTCTCCAGGGATTGATTGTTCATCAAAGATTAGTTAGTTGTAGCTGCATGGATTAACTCCTGGGGTTTCTTTTTGGTTCCACTGGTCTACATGTCTATTGTTGTGCTAGTACCAGGCTGCTTTGGTTATAACTGCTCTGTAGTATGTCTTGAAATCTGGTATTGTGATGCCTCAGTATGCTAAAGATTCCTTTAGCTATTCAGGGTCTCTGGTGTTTCCATATGAATTTCAGCATTTTTTTTTTCTGGAACTGAGAAGAATGTCTTTGGTATTTTCACTGGATCACATTGAATCTGTAAGTTGCTCTCTGTAGTATGGACACTTTGATAATACTAATTCTTTCAATCCTTGAACATGGAAAAGTTTTCCATTTTTTTTCTCTTCCATTTCTTTCTTTGATGTTTTTAAAATTTTCTTTGTAAAGATCTTTTACAGTCTTGGTTAAATTTATTCCAAGGTGTTTAAACATTTTAGTTGCTAATGTGAATGGTACTGATCTTACAAATTCTTTCTCAGCCATAGCATATGTTGTGTATACAAAGGCAACTGATTTTTGTGTTTTGATTTTATATCCTGCCACTTTACCAAACTCTTCTATGAGTTCCAATAGTTTCTTGCTGGAGTCTTTTGGTTTCCCTATTTATAGCATCATATCATCTGCTAACAGGGATAAGTTGACTTCCTCCTTTCCAATTTGTGTCCTTTTGATTTATTTTTCTTGACTAATGGCTCCTGCTAAAACTTCTAGAACTACATTGAATATCCATGGTGTACTTGTCTGCTTCTAGATGTTTGTGGAAACCTTTACTAGTTTTCTCCATGCAACAAAGCTCAGGTTAAATGCAGATGCAACTATGATAGGAGTCAGAAAACAAGAATTCAATCCTTACTTTTTTATATAAAATCTCTATGGCTTTAGAAAAGTCATTAACAAAATTGTCTCTGTTTTTTTTTGTATATAGATTAGAAATATTAATATATTAGATCTGGAAATGCACATTAAAGGTACTGTTATCCAGGACCTTATAGACATATGAAGTGTCACATTAGTATTGGTTTCTGCAGCTGATGTGAGGGAAGTCAGTGGTGATTGCCTTCAGCCTGTCATTAAGCCCATATGTGATTAGTGAGTGCCTAGTGCCCACCCGATTTGTGTTTAGCTGCTTTGGAAAGGAGGAAAAGTTTGGGAAGATATGGCTTGTGTTCTCAAATTGTTTGCAATATGAATCAGAAGACAAAACAATGTAAATCAACTAAAAACAAAACATATACCAATGCAAGGTCACCTGCCATCAGGCCATGTGTACCGTTGCAGTCCTTGGAAAGAAGAGGGTAGATGAGTATTCACTTTCATTTTTATGTACAGAGGCCTCCCTTCCTTTCCTCTTCATAGATCCCTCTGAGTTTTCCATGGCCTAATCTGTAAATCCTCACATCAGGATCCCCAATCAGCACCTCCCTTCTTTGTCATGCACCCACTTTCTTCAAGCAACTCAACTCTGAATAGCCCAAATAGCTCCTGCAATTCAGAGCTTTGATGCAGTCCCCTTAATCACCACCTGCAGCCCCTTGCCTTCCCAGGTGGGAGGCTAGGTGCAGCTCTTAGAGCATGATCAGCCTGCTGGTCTCGCTGCCTCCATCTGGACCTGCTGTCAGTGGATGGATGCCCAAAGCACTGGCTCACCCACCCGAGATGAACAAATGGGACCTGTGCCCCAGAGTTCCTTGGGGAGAGTTATGAAGACTGGTCACTGGAACCCATCACTGCCTGCAACTTATACACCAGGGAAAGGTTAGAGAAATTTATGAGTGGGCACCATATGCCAGCCCAACATCTGCTTCCTCATAGGGGCATGAATATAGGACAGTGCTATGTGCATTAAAGATGAGACTCAGGCACACACACAAATGCCACTGACCTGCTGAAGAAGGTAAAGGCTCCAAGGCACTGTTAGGAGTTTTCATCAACATTTTTCAAAGGCAATTTTATGGAGAACACCAAATATAAATGCAGGTGAAGTTGCTTTCTTTAGGGGAGCTAGCAGGCCCTGAGTCCTTCCCCTAAGCATTCCCTGGGATATTTCTAGGCTTATTCCATCAGTGCTGGGAAACTGAAAGATGTAATTTATTTTTTTTGACAGGCAGAGTGGACAGTGAGAGAGAGAGACAGAGAGAAAGGCCTTCCTTTTGCCGTTGGTTCACCCTCCAATGGCCGCCGTGGACGGCGCGCTGCGGCCGGCGCACCGCGCTGATCCGATGGCAGGAGCCAGGTGCTTCTCCTGGTCTCCCATGGGGTGCAGGGCCCAAGCACTTGGGCCATCCTCCACTGCACTCCCTGGCCACAGCAGAGGGCTGGCCTGGAAGAGGGGCAACCAGGACAGAATCTGGCGACCCGACCAGGACTAGAACCCGGTGTGCCGGTGCCACAAGGCGAAGGATTAGCCTATTGAGCTGCGGTGCTGGCGAAAGATGTAATTTTAAAAGAACTTTTTGTTGGTTAAGGGAAGGATAGTTGATTTTTTTTTTACCTTCCAGTAGTTTCTGCATTAAACACTGGAGGAATTCCGATGCCATTTAAACATAATTAGACACATAGACAAGTGCAAAACACAGACAGGGACCTTACTTTGGTGCTCTTGCTGAAGAAACTGGCTTGAAGTAAGTAATGAGTTAGTCTTCTTTTGATATGGTGAATTATTTGCAAAAGGTAAGTGAGTACATTCAGTATTTGGATATTGTTCTTCAGCTTGTAGGATCTACTAGATAGCCAAGGTCATGTTTTTACCATGCTATTGCACAGAGCCAGTTTGCAATATCAACTGATAGTGTCACGTAGGCAGGTATGAGAGCCAAAGGGAAGTTATAGGATTATAGTGATGATACCATTTTGGTTTCAAAACTGATGACAGTGATTGTATGCTGGAACCTCTATTAATTGTCTCAATTCTGCACATGCCAATGTTCTTCAAAGAAATGTCACCTTCACTGTTTGAAGCCCCATTCCATGCTGCAGTCAGCACAGTGAGTGGCCACCATCATCAGGATTGTTGTTAGGCATGAAGGTGACAATGATACATTAAAAATATTTTTAAATGATTTCAAAATGTTCTGGTATGTTATTGATTCATAATGCATATTTAAGTGCTTTAAAAAAGCCCAATTAGAAACAAGGGCTTTAATTATTAGATAATTATGATAATATAAAGAAGTAAATTCTATGTAGTAGAAAATAAACCCATCAGAAGTAGTATGGTAGTGGACATATCATGGACAATTGAGTTGCAGAGAACTCTCCAATTTGAAGTTCCCCTCAGCTCTACAACTTACTGGATGCACTGTGAACTTGAACAGATACTTCTCTGGACCTCAGTATCCTCAACAGTAAGAGACAACCACCAAGTTCTTTCTTCAGGTTGTTTAAAGCCACAGTTATTGGAAGCTCCTTTCTTACCCCTACTTTATCTCACCAAAGCCATTCATGCTAATCATAGGATCTATTTTATAGAAAGTAGCTTGATGCTATGGAACAGAACTGGTTTTAAAGTCTGGAGATGGATAAGTCATTCCAACACTATGAGTTTTCATTTTCTCAACTATAAGATTAATAATTTACAGTAATAGTCTTAATCAACATCCAAATTTTTCCCCCACCCCCGTTGTAGTGGCCTTGGGAACATATAAGAAGAGCAATATAGACATCCAACAACTTCTGAAAAAAAGCATCTATTTGAGGTGCTCAATATGTAAAGATATTCTGCTGGGTGTTCTGGAGTTAGAAAGTTGTGCCATACACACTTTTTAGTTCTCTGAACTAAATTGTCCTCCTGGGATAAAGACAGCTTCCATTACTCAAGTACCCTAGCAAGTCCTCTGCCAAATAGTTCACTAGCCATGAAAGTCTAGTGTCCTGGGGCCGGCGCTTTGGCCTAGCATATAAAGCCGCCACCTATAGTGTAGGCATCCCCTATGGGTGCCAGTTAGAGTCCTAGCTGCTCCACTTCCGATTCAGTTCTCTGCTATGGCCTGGGAAAGCAGTGGGAGATGGTCCAAGTCCTTGGGCCCCTGCACCCACGTGGGAGAAGCTCCTGGCTCCTGGCTTTGGATCAGCTCAGCTCTGGCCGTTGCAGCCAATTGGGGAGTGAACCAGTGAGTGGAAGTAACCTCTATCTCCCTCTCTCTGCCTCTCCTTCTCTCTCTGTGTGGCTCTGACTTTTAAGTAAATAAATTAATTAAAAAAAAAGAAAGTCCAGTGTACTCATTCTTTTTGTGCGACATATTTACATATCCTGTTTCTTCTAAGTCTGAGCTTCCAGGAACCAAGGGAAAACCAGCATCCTCCTGTAAAACTTCTTAAATTCAAATCAATAAGCAAAAGAATAATTGCTAAGGAAATCATCACATCACCTCAAAAATATTTACATCAAGTCTTAAGGATTATAGGAAAAAACAAAAGATAGATTTTTTTTAGTACTTATCTTAAGTAGGAGATTTATTTGGATATATGACAGTCTTGAATTCTAGACTTAAGATGAATTATTTTAGTGGTTATTCTGTGTGCACCACAGGAAGTCATGTCTCTTTTCCCCAACCAACACCCAGGGAGAAAGGAAAGTGGTAAATAAATGCCAGTGTGAATTTCTGGTGATACCGACATTTTACCTATGCTTGCTCTTAAGCGGAACTTCTCCTGGCAATGGTGAAGAAGAACAAGAAGCTAATAAGATCTGACTCTAATCTGATGGTATTAGAGTGCTCTGGACATTAGTGCCAAAGAACAGGGCCAGCGTTTCACATGTAGTGCTCACCATGTTCTATGCAAATTTGTCTACAGCCTGCATGATTGCACCTGTTGCAATCATTTTCTTCTCAACGTCTGCCACCAGAGTATGAATACTTCACAGCACACCCTGGCTGAATCCTTGGCCCTGAATTCCAGATTCTAACCTAGTCATCAATACACAAAAGTTCCCCAGAAACATTTGCCAAATAAATTACGAGCAAAATTGTTAAAATATTTGTCTGAACTTTGCCAGAAAGGAGTAAACATATTATCATATTTTAAACAACGAAACCAGCTATTCTAACAATTCACTTTTCTGTGATTTCGACTTGATAATAATTTGGAAATTTTTATTTTGTTCTGAAAGTGAAAGGATGAGATAAGTAGTAAACATTCAGGTTTCCTCACTTGTGTGGTAAGACATAAATCACCCAGACTCTGCGCCTGTTTGTAATAGCCAACTATAGACACCACAGAAATTAATCCAAGCATCTACATCCAACTAGTCTTTGATGAATGAACTAAAATCACTCCCTGGAGAAAGGACAGTGTCTTCAACAAATGGTATTGAGAAAAGTGGATCTCTGAGGGCAGAAGTATGAAACAAGACCCCTGCCTTACGCCGCATACAAAAATGAATTCAAAATTAATCAAGGATTTAAATCTCTAATCTGATACCACCAAGTTACCAGAGAACAGTGTGGACCATCTGTAAGACTTTAGCATAGGCAACAATCTCTTGTAAAAGACCTCAGAGGCACATACAATAAAAGCAAAAATAGACAATTGGGATTACACCTAGCTAAGAAATTTCTGCACTGCAAATGAAACACTCAACAAAGTGAAAAGGCAATTGATAGAATGAAAAAAAAATTTCAAAATATGCATCTAAAGGGTTAATATCCAGGATATATAAAGAAACTCAACAAGAACAAAACCAACAACCCAGTTAAGAAATTGGCAAAGGGCATGAACAGGCATTTTTCAAAGGATGAAATCCAAATGGCCAACAGACACATGAAAAGATGCTCAGGATCACTATCCATCAGGGAAATGCAAATAAAAGCCACAATGAGGTTTCACCTCTCCCCAGTTAGAAAGGTTATCGTGTAGGCCGGCGCCGTGGCTCAACAGGCTAATCCTCCACCTTGCGGCGCCGGCACACCGGATTCTGTCCCGGTCGGGGCGCCGGATTCTGTCCCGGTTGCCCCTCTTCCAGGCCAGCCCTCTGCTGTGGCCCAGGAGTGCAGTGGAGGATGGCCCAGGTGCTTGGGCCCTGCACCCCATGGGGAGACCAGGAAAAGCACCTGGCTCCTGGCTCCTGCCATCGGGCGAGCGCGGTGCGCCGGCCGCAGTGCGCCGACCGCGGCGGCCATTGGAGGGTGAACCAACGGCAAAGGAAGACCTTTCTCTCTGTCTCTCTCTCTCACTATCCACTCTGCCTGTCAAAAAAAATAAATAAATAAAATAAATAGAAAGGTTATCTTGCAAAAATAAAAAAGTAGCAAATGCTGGTGAGGATGTTGAGAAAAAAGGTTCCCTAATACACTGCTGATGGGAAAGTAAACATGTACAACTATTAAGGAAGCCAGTTTGGAAATTCCTCAAAAGCCTGAAAACAGATCTACCATATATATTGGTCATCCCACTCCTGAGGATTCACACAAAGAAAATGAAAGTTATTTGTACCCTAATATATGTTGCAGCTGAAATCACAATAGTTAAGATTTACAGTCAACACAGTTGTCCACAACTGATGACTAGATAAAGAAATGTGGTCTATATATACCATGGAATACTACTCAGCCATAAAAAAAGAATTAAATCCTGTCTTTTGCAACAAAATTAATCCAACTGGAAACTTTTTAGGCTTACTGGAATAATCCAGTCCCAAAAAGACAAATATCTTATTTTCTTTGATATCCAGTATTTAATATAAAATATGAAAAATAAAAACCTCCACAAAGTGTAAGAATGAAGCTGACATCTTATGATTTGTTTTCAGCCCTTGTTTATACTCCTGTGGAACAATGGTCTTTCTACTTTTTACTAGTTGAACATTATTGCTAGTGGTACATTAAACCTGTGGCTATAAAGTATATCAAAATTATGTTATTGCAAATATTAAAGGAAAAAAAAAGGGGGATGGTTCTGTGGCATAGTGGGCTAAGCCTCCACCTGTGGCACCAGCACTCCTTTTTGGGCACTGTTTTGTGTCCTGGCTGCTCCTTTTCCAATCCAGCTCTCTGCTATGGCCTGGGAAAGCATAGAGGATGGCTCAAGTGCTTAGGCCCCTGCACCCATGTAGGAGAGCCAGAGAGAAGCTCCTATCTCCTGTCTTTGGATTGGCCCAGCTTTGGCTGTTGTGGTCATTTGGGGAGTGAACAAGCAGATGAAAGACTTTTCTGTCTCTTCCTCTCTCTGTTACTCTCTCAAATAAATAAACAAAATCTTAAAAAATGGAGAGAAAAAAGGGAAATAAGAAGAGAGGATGGAAGGATGGAGAGAGTTCTTAAAATTATATCTATGAAATACATGTAATCTGTTCTCTTTATGTAAATAAAAATTATTTTTAAATTAATGCCCAGGCATTAATTTTTTTTAAAAAAATAGCAAAAATAAATGGGAATTGAAAAGATTAAATCCAAACTTATAAAGCACATGGAAAAATGCCTGGCACTTGAAAAAATTTTATAATTATGAACATTTTAGTAAGTCACTGTTCAGGCAGAATGGCATGGTGAATTAGACGGCCAGTCAGGCATGTGAGTTCTAGCTCCAATTCCTCCCTTGCATGTGCTTGTCAACTGCCTGGGAATTTGGTCCCTTGGGTTGTGAAAATGTGTTGGAACCACTGACTCTGAAAGTGCTTCTGAATCTCACAGTCTATGGAGTTCTGAACTACTTGGGTCAACGGACACCTGGGAATTTTGACTTTTTTAAAAAAATATATTTATTTATTCAAAAGTCAAATGTGAGAGAGAGAGAGAGATTGATTGATCCCATCCACTGGTTACCCTCCAGATATCTAGGTAACCAGAGCTGATCCAGGCTGAAGCTAGGACCAGGAGTTTCCACCAGGTCTCCCATAGGGGTGGTAGGGACCCAAGCACTTGGGCCATGATCTGCTGCTTTTCTGGTGCCTTTAGTAGGGAGATGGGTTTGAACCAGAGATGCCAGGACACAAACCAGTGCCCATGTGGGAAGCCAGTGGCAGCTTTACGTGCTATGACACAGTGCCAACTCTGGAATTCTGGCTTTTGGAATGATTCATAATTGATATTCCTTTGACATATGGCAAGTTACTAATTTCCATCCTTTCTGATATCTCACTGCATTTTTATTCCTGTTGTCTGTGAATTCTACTACTTAAAGATTAATAGTTAATTTGAGATATATAAGAGAAATACTGAAATAATCCAAAGAGTTTTCCTTTTTCTGCTTTTCTGATTCTTCAAAAAGATTTATACTTTAAATATATCAATTTAATGACAAACATAAAGAAAATGGTCAGTTTCCCAATCACACCCAAAATTTCACATTATTATTTTATATCTGGTTAAGCAAACTTTTACAATTCCAGGGGTCCCTATAATAAAAATGATATCTCTAAAGCATCTCAGAACAAAATATGTCATGTAAAGTCAATCTGATAGTTTTTATTTCCTACATGTTTTTCTTTCAATGATTTGCAAATTCAAAAACTAATAGATTTTGAGGCTTGCTCATTGGTTTGAGGTAATATATGACATTCTAATTAATTTAAGGACACTTAATATGTTGATCCCAATCTTAAAGGTGACATTGAAATACTTTTAAAATTTAATGCTACTTTTATTACTTTGTGTATACTTTATAAGACCAGGATATATTGTGTTCAGTGTTACATACAATGATGCACACTTGAACTTTATATTGGTGGGGGATGTACAGTCAAAAAGGGCTAGAGATCACCTTTTTGGACAAAAATAGTAAATAAGATTGGTCCTAGCGGGCTGCAATTTTGGTCAAACATTTTGAAATGCATAAAATCACAAATCATTTATTAAATGCCTACTGTTTACCAGGTACTTTTGGCTGTTCATATGATTGTGCCTTCCACGCTGGAAGTGATAAGTTTATGTAGTGTACTGCTGGGAAAGAACAGACACGTGGACATGGGATAGAGTTTATCTGTGTCAGATTGGCCTCTTTTTGCTTGAGTAGCTTTATTTTTTTTTACCTCCACTATTCATTCATGCATATTTGGCAAATTAATAAGTGTGAGATGATAAAATACAAAGTTCATGTCTAAAAACAAATGACAACAGACACTCTCACGAGACTGAAAGGGGGAAATTTATGCCTGGAATATTTGGTGCTTTGTGGCTGGCTGGCTGTCAGCTCACAGAAGGAAGATTACAGAAGACCTATGGGAGGCTGACTGAAATAAAAAATAATGGGTAAGTTTTAGAGGTAGGTTGATGGAGGCTCAGAGTTCCAGACATTTAGCTACAATGCAAAGATAGCATTATCTGTCATCATTAAGACTTAGAGATAATAAGAGAAAAATGCTTAGGTTTGGGGTGTCTCAGGACCCCAAGTTGGTGACACATGTAATGCTTCTATGAAGCAGAGTATGTGTGACATTACCTAAGGCAGCATCTGAATTCCTAAACTTCAGTGTTGGAGAACGTTGTATCTCATTGGAGGCATGGCTCCTAAAGAGTACAGAGGAATGTTAACAAGCACAGTCATGAATTTGGAGTCTATGTCATCTGAAACACTCAGAATAAAATTATGGAACTTGCAGGAGAGTTTAGAAGAAGGTAAGTTGGGAGGTCACTTGATAACAAGTTCTAGCATATGGTAGGAACTCAGTAAGTTTTAGTTGAGTGAATGTATTGAACTTTGAGAGTTCAATAGATGAGGAATAGCTTACCTAATTCAGAGATGCACAACATACAAAGATATAATGATTTGTTACCAATATTATTTAGAACAGATAACAAACAATATAGTTTTAAAGTATTTTATTATTTTAATTTTCAATACAGGGACAACTGAGTATGGTTGTTGTTGCACTGTTCAGAGAAAGGTACAAGGCTAATCAAAGGCTTTGGTCTGGGGGCTCTCAGTAATGATACAGCTATGGAGCAAATCAGTAAAGAACAAGAAACAGAGAAGACAAGCCAGTCAAGTCATTTTCTGCTTTCCCCATTGTTCGGTCTAGTATAGCCAGACCCAGGATTCTGTCTATGAGGTGACTTTTGACACCACAATCATCCAGAAATGGCAAATCTATGACTATGAATGTCTGTTCAGAAACTGTCTTTGATTTCTAATTGCAGAAGGTTAACAATGACAGGACAACCCAAGAACCATGGAAAAACTCATGGAATTTTGCTTTGCAGGAATGGGATTAGGCATGCCTTTGAGAATGCAAAACGAACTTTCTATATGGCAGAACCTGACTTACACACACACACACACACACACACACACACAAAGAGAGAGAGAGAGAGAGAGAGAGAGAGAGAGAGAGAGAGAGAGAGGGGCTTTGGATTTGGAACTGGCCAAATGAAGTAGGAAAGAATGCCTAACAGTCTGGTTGAACTCTCTCACCTATCAATTCACTCAATGTCTCTAAAGAATCACAGAACCCATGAGCCCTGGGAAGAAGGAGATGTCAAGGCAAGCAGCATAGTCTTTAACCAGATTGAGTCAGTGGAAGTTTCTCCCAATTTTCATGCTGTTGGTGTCTCTATATTTTCCAGGGAATAACAATCACAGTCACTTTATAACTCCTCTGGTTTACAAAGTGATAGAGATATAATGTGTAGCTAAATCAATCCTATTTCCAAAAAGGGGCAGCCTGCATGTGCTAGATGATCAGAAGGAATAGCTCTCAAGTTCAACACATCCATTCAACCAAAACTTACCAAGTGCTTTCCAAATTCTGGACATTGTTATCAATTCTTGGAATATAGCAGTATATAAAATGATAGAAAAAAGAAAAATAACAGGAAGAAATAAAGGAAGGGAGGGAGGAAGGAAGGAAGAAATTAATAGTTTAAAATAGCCCTTTTGTAGGTCATATCTAGTGTAGCGTCAATTAAGTTTACAACATATATGGAATTTTAGGAAACAAAAAAACATAGCTCACAGAAGACAGTCAGCAATGAGGCCACCCACCCACTCTGCATGAACAGCTTCTTGATGATGTGGACTGTGTTCAGGTCAGAGAGGAAGATCAGATAACACAGAAATGGAATCAGTCAAATCTGAATTAAAACCTGGTTCTACAATTGATTAGCCATGGAGTCTTGGTCAAATAAATACTCTCTTTACTGTGGGTTCTTCATTGGTAAAATGAGGATGAGTGTACTCATCTCACCTATCCGGGATGCAGATTAAATAAAAAAAAAATTCTCCACAAACAATGGCTGATAATAAAAGTCCAGTAATCTATATTTTTCTTTTATTTCTGAAAAACCCCGTTGTCTATGACAATTATATTCCTTTCTCTCATGATCTCTCTGGGTTCAAAGTTCAAGCTCAAGGAGAGTAAACCTGAGCAACTTCAGAGAGCTGATGGAACTATAGAAGCAAGTAGTATGTGCACGGTGATGAGCATTTAACTTGGCACATAGTAGGTTCTGACTTTTTCCTTCCTTTCTGAAAATATCATATAATAAAACCAAGCTAGATTATATGGGTAGGTGAGGCAACTTTGGGTGTGTATTTTTCTCTATGAAGAGAGTCAAATCGTGGTAACTATATGAAAAGGAAGAATTTGTGGAACAAAAGAACTACGTTCTTCAGTAACACTGGTACCCTTGCAGCTGGAAAGACATTTTTCTTAAGTGGCTGGAGCTTGTCGCTCTGCTAGATACATCCTATTTATGGTGACTTTCTCTAAAGCTCATGATTAATGTGGGCTTTTAAAAATTGTTTTTCTTTGTGTTATGTAAATAGGGTTTCTTTCCAGTATGGCTGAATGCTGGTTTTAATTAAATTTAGGGAGGAAAAGAAGGGGGTTGGGTAGCCTGACAAAGTTGAAGAGCATCAGTGAAAATCACATTTATGTTTCGAGCATGGCATTTGAAAACAGAATAAATAATAAGAAAGAGAAGACTTCTCTAAATGGGAAAATAATGAATATGCTTAAGCTCTCTTATATTGTTCTCATTTTGCCTGAAGATGGGATTTCTGCTTCGGAAGGGAGATTTTTATTTTATTTTTTAAAATTTAACCCTATGCATTCTATACATACCTTCCCATGAACCACTTTTTTTTGTTTTCTTTTCCTCTAGAAAAAAGTAATTATTCTATACAAAAGAACTTGACTATTTAATTAATCATATGTGTATTTGTGTTGGTTTGGCTGTAATGTAATTGAAACTTAGACCAAGGCTAATCTGCACCTGGCTCAAGTTAATTATGATGCGGTGATGAAACGACATTACTTTTGGCTGAAAATTTACCTTTACTTAGCATATTCTTTTCTTTCAAGAAGTACAAGTTAGTGCCATAAACAAGATTACTTAGGAAAAAATTGTTTTCAAACACATGAAGAACTTATCTATATTTATAATAGCTATGTTAATTAGAAACTAGTCTCATCTATTCTCAAAGCAAGACCATAAGAGCCTTCAGTTGGTAATACCATGAATGGGTCAACTCTGATAGGAACTTAAATTGTTGTGCTTATTTGGGAGTCATAAAACAATATTTCTCCAAAATATTTCCGTACCCACATTTCTTAATGGTTTCAGCCTGACCTTCCCCTCTACCCGTACAAATAAGTAAAATTGCCTGTCATTCCTAAATCATTCCTGAATGTTCTGACTCCTAACATCCAATCAATGGCATCTCCTGAGCAGTTTATGTCCTTGTAGGCTGCTTCTCACCTGAGGCAGTAAGCAAGCACACTGAGAAGGCAGATTAACTCCATCTCTGAAATATGATTAGAATTTAACTTGTGCATTTTTAAAGTGGAAAGAAAAACGCTAAATTTAAGGCAGTCATGCTTCTTGCAAAGAGGTCAAAGAGTGAGTAGATTATGGGGTAAAGGGGACAAAGAAGGAAGGAGCAAGATTTATGTGCTCTGTGGTATTTGAAACCAACTTACAATGGGTCCCTAGAGTCTAGAGATTTACATATTGTGTAGTTTGAGAAAATTGATGGGAAATTTTAGAGAAACCCTATAAAGTACTTCTTGGGAGCTTTCCTGGCCAACAGAGTCTCCTGGTTAATTTAAAAAAAAAGAAAAAAACCTTAATATTGAAAGTCTTATTTGCGTGAAAGTAATAGACATTTGTCTGGAAGTGTTTAATAGTGGTTAAAGGCTCAAATTAAGGTATTTATGAAGCTTTCTGAATTTGGGCAAGACCCTTAATTTCTTTATGCCTCATTGTAAGAAGGACAACAGTAGTGAAGAATCACATCCTACATACCCAGTGTACAAGAATTCAACACCAGGCACTTGTTAAAAGAGGAAGGGGAGAGAAAAATAATTTGAATTAAGAAAATGATTCCATCTGCAATTAAACTCAATAAATGTTTTCCCAGGAAAACATTAGATGGGAGATATGAATCTGCTGCTACCACATTTTGTTCTAATTCCTGATATCCTCATGTGATGTGAAAACCAGACACAAGCCCAGTATGCTTCAACTATTTAAAGTAGACACTTTTATACAATGAGATCCACAATGTGTGAGCTGCAAGTTTATCTGCGGCTCAGCTAGACAGTGAAGAAAGTAAAACTGGGTCATGCTTTCTGGGAGAGAGTACATAACCCACTAACACAAAGGATGGGTAAAAAAGTTCATGAAATATGAAATTAAAAGATAAGTATATATAAATATATATACATATATATATATATTTGTATTTGAACTTTTATTTAGTAAATATAAATTTCCAAAGTACAGTTTATGGATTACAATGGCTTCCCCCACCATAACTTCCCTCCCACCTGCAACCCTCCACTCTCCTGCTCCCTTTCCCTTCCATTCACATAAAGATTCATTTTCAATTATCTTTACATACAGAAGATCAATTTAGCATATATTAAGTAAAGATTTCATCAGTTTGCACTCACACAGAAACACAAAGTGTAAAATACTGTTTGAGTACTAGTTATAGCATTAATTCACATTAGACAACACATTAAGGACAGAGATCCTACATGAGGAGTAAGTACACAGTGACTCCTGTTGTTGACTTAACAATTTGACACTCTTGTTTATGGCATCAGAAATCTCCCTAGGCTCTAGTCATGAGCTGCCAAGGCTATGGAAGCCTCCTCAGTTCGCTGACTTTGATCTTATTTAGACAAGGTCATAGTCAAAGTGGAGGTTCTCTCCTCCTTTCAGAGAAAGGTACCTCCTTCTTTGATGGCCTGTTCTTTCCACTGGGATCTCACTCACAGAGATCTTTCATTTAGGTCATTTTTTTTTTTTCCAGAGTGTCTTGGCTTTCTATGCCTAAAATACTCTCATGGGCTTTTCAGTCGGATCAGAATGACTTAAGGGCTGATTCTGAAGCCAGAGTGCAGTTTAGGACATCTGCCATTCTATGAGTCTGCTGTGTCTCCTGCCTCCCATGTTGGATCGTTCTCTCCCTTTTTGATTCTATCAGTTAGTATTTGCAGACACTAGTCTTGTTTGTGTGATCCCTTTGACTCTTAGACCTATCAGTGTGATCAATTGTGAACTGAAATTGATCACTTGGACTAGTGAGATGGCCTTGGTACATGCTACCGTGATGGGATTGTATATTTTGGTACAAAAATTTTGAGAATATAAGTGGTTTGTGATTTTTGCTTCATATTTTAGAATTGCACTCCAGGGAAGATGTAACTCCACTTTTATGATTACTCTTAAAATGTAGTTGTATCATGGAAACAAAAAGAACAGTTAACCAAAAGTTGTTAGGGAATAGAGGAAGTTAGAAATGGAGAGCTATTATTTAAATCCAATTTGGATGGTGACAAAGCTCTGGAAATAGTTTTGATAAGTGCATAGCACTGTGAATGTACTTTATGCCACTGAATTGTACACTTAAAATTGATCAAAATGTTAAATATGATGTTAGGTGTGTATTCATATATATATATATATATATATAAAGATTTATTTATTTATTTATTTATAAAGCAGAGTAATAGAGGGAAGGAGAGGGAGAGGGAGAGAGAAAGAGAGAGGAGGATATATATATATATATATATATATATATATATATATATATATAATTTTTTTTCCACCCACTTGTTCACACCATAAATGGCTGTAATGGTTGAGACTGGGCCAAGTTGGAGTCAGGAGCCTGGAACTCCATCCAGGTGTCTCATATGGATGGTAGGGGACCAAGCTTTTGGGCCATCTTTTACTGCATTCCCACGTGCATTAGTAGGGAACTGGATCAGAAGCGGAGCAGCTGGAACTCACACTCAAACCGGCTCTCCTATGGGAAGTTGGTGCAGGTGGTGACTTACCCACACTGCACCACAATACTGGCTCCAAGTTATGTGTATTTTAACACCACCACAATGAAAAGTTATTTATGAAGACTCCATGAGAAAACAAGACACAACAAACACTTAGTACAAAGACATGAACAGATGATGCAAATTAACTATGACTATTACAGGAGTTATTTGGTTACTGTTTATAAAAAGACACTACAAATAGGACCCAGAAAAATAGAATTTAAAGCTAGAGTTCACTTTCCATGAGTGTTTTAAAGATCCCTTGTATGTCAGACCTACCTACCCCTTTGACTCAGTCTAATTCATCACAAGCAGGGATGTGATGAGATGATTTTCCTGGCTCTTGGTACATTTCAGGGGATGTATCACATAATTCTTCTCTGGATACCATGAAGTCCTTGCCCCTCCTCCTCCTGAATCCTATTTCTCCCACGTTCCTGCATCTATCCAGCTCAGGCTTGCTTCCTGGGTTGTTGTTTCCATTTCCATGATCACTGTTTGGAATTGTCTGTTTTTTCTTCATATCATACTTTATTGTCGAAGTCATTTTGATTTTTTTCCTCCCAAATCCTATTTCATTGTTCAGGGTAATTTCTTACGGGACAAGCTTCCACTCACTGGAGACCCAACAGGATGGTCTACCCTCAGGCTCTGGACTTGGTGTCTCTCAAGGGGATCAGATAAAATCCCCAGAATAAGATCCCAAGAGGATAAAGAGGTCCTTTCCATAACCATTCAAGTCTCATGTTCTAACTTAGGGCACAGCCCCTTTGAATATCTGAGAGAAGTAATAAAACCAGAAATTTAAGCCCCGATATGGACTTCACTTGGACAAGAAGGCCAAGAATTGAAGAAAAATGGGAAGGGAGCCAAGGTGAGAAACAAACAGTGGATTCAGGATGGAACAAAGTGCTATCAACACTTTCTTGATGGTTTCATGTTGAGATCAGGAAAAGAAACAGAATTCAGCATACACACATTGAACTGGAATCCAAAGACTGAGAATGTCTCTGGGCATAGCTAACTGGTAAAGTTCCAGATCAATTCTCATTTAATATGGCTGCCTCCTAAGCAGGAAGAGGACCTGACACCACACCACAGTATGACAGGACCTTAGAGATTATGTAACTCTTCAGATGAGGCATGGCTGAGAAAAGGAGAAATCTGTGATCCAGTTCACCTGGCTGTTCAGTGGTGGGGTCTAGATTTGAACTCACATCTCACTATGTTCAGGAATGCCCTTGTACTTTGAGCCCCCAATGGGTGAAGACCATGAAGATGGAATTGTGTAGAACCATGCCAAATATAGTACCATATGCAGTGCAAAAAGTTATAAATGCTTCTTGATGGTGGTGGCAATGAAGATGGTGATGATTATGGCCATAGAGAAAACTCCATTTAGATGAAATTAAATGATACCGCCTGGATGAGAGGGAAATGCTTTGCTATTTAATGGCTGACATGTAAGATGAATTTGGTAATGAAGCTCGGGGACTTATCAGGCCAGAAAACTGCATCCTTTCATTCTATAGCCCTTAATGACCCACTTATTACTAATATAAAGGGAAAGATATACATATAAACACATGTTCCTGAATGTTTGACTGCAAGAAATGAAACCAGCTCACCAGCTTGAGGGGTTAGCAACAGACGCTGTTTCTATACGAATGATCAAATTTGCTGTTTTCCAGCTGGGAAATGACAACTGCAGTAAGAAGGTAAAGGATGATTTGACAATGCTTACAAAACAGGGGAGAGGGGTGAAAGGAAAGCAGGTGGAGCTGGGTAGCTCCAGGCATCACTAGAGGGAACCAAGAAGAAGTCATAGACTTATTTGGAAGTATGACTCATGCCTTCTTTGGGAAGGTGTGTCTCTAAAAGTATTCCAATCCTCATTTATATGGCATTCATTTCTCTGGCAAACTCAATCATCTAAGATATAAATGATTGCTGTCAGGGAAGTCAGAGCAGAAACTACATTTATTGAAAAGTCTTATGCACTTCACTCATTAAGAGTCCTTGCTAGAATTTACCTACACCTATTTGATGTCCAATCTTGGAGACTTACGTGGTTTTCTACCTCAGAGTGAATTATAAGCCGCACAGCATAAGGTATGAAAGAGGTGTTTACTGACAAACAGATTCTTTATAACCAGAGCAAGTGACACCTGACAACTTGAAAGTGAGCCAAACGAAAGGAAACCATAAAGCAAACAAATAAAAAAGAGCTAAGATGAAATAGGCCTCAGTGGTAGGCTGCCATTTACTGTAAGGAAGTTCTTATACATCACTACCCCTTGGGGGCATCGTTGATTTATATCACAGCCCAAGGAGTTTTTTTTTTGTGTCATTCATGACATCTCAAGATTTAGAGGGTTAGACTAGATAACCTCCAAGGGCCTGGCAAAAAAAAAAAAAGGAAATTTTGTGAAAAAAGATTTTTATGGTATCTTCATAGCAAAGACTACATTCAGAAATGGTGAGGAAAAAAAGTAGATTCCTTCTCTCTCTCCCACCAGCCACTATAGAACTTTGTCACTTGAAGAATTTCTCAGTTATTTTGAAAAATTTCTCCCTAGGAACAATATTCCACACTGATGCCCCACTGACATGCCCACGCTTTGGTGTTGTGAGTAGTAAAGTCCTATTGTACCATGTGTTAGTAAATGACCTAGGCAAGATATTACCCTTTGATACTCTCGGTTTCTTCATTTGTAAATTAAGAATTATAATATCTATTACACTAGGCTGTTACAAATGTGAATAGCTTGAGTTTGTGTCTAAAACATAGAAAATAATAAATATTAATGTTGTCATGTTACTGGCAATATTACCAACAAACCATCTGACTTTCATGTTTGAGAGCATATACTGTGCATTGTAAGAGATAGAGCTGTAAGTCAGGGAGACCTGTGACGCTTGAAGGAGCTACTTAACAGTGAGAAAGGTAAAGCAGAGTCCCATCCTCAGTGCAAGATGCTGCCACAAACAATGCTATATTGAGACTCTATCCTAGATACTTGTCCCTTCACTCAAAGCAGGGCATACACTGGAGCAACCTTTTCCAGTTTATATGAAAATTTTGCAAACTTTGTCTCTTTGGCCTTCACAATAATTTTATGAAATAATACTACTTGCCCCATTTCATGGATGAGGAATGAGTTACCTATGATTTAAATGGATTGTCCACATTTAACTAGCTTGCAAAGAAAAATAAACATGAACTCAAAAAATGTAATGTATACCAGTGAAAGTCACATCTTGAGATTTGATTTTGCTTTTAGCCCTTGTCTAGACTCCTGCAGAACAGTGGTCTTCCCCCTTTCAACTTGTTGAATTCTTTATTTAGTGGAAGAGTAAGCCTATGATAACAAACTGAAGGTATTGTTATTGCAAAAAGTTAAAAAAGAAAAAGAAAGAAACAATGAAAGGAAGGAAGGTGTGAGTTATCCTTATGTGCTTCAAATTGTATATATGAAATGCATTAAAATCTGTTCTCTTTATTTAATTTAAAGATGAATTTGAAAAAGAATTATGCTCCAACACTAGTGGTATTGCTATTTGGTAATTCTATTCCACAAGGCACATAATGGGTGATAATAGAGTTGCTAATAATTTGACAAAGGACTGCCCGTGGGACATGTGAGTTTATGAAACTGCATTGAAGTGATTCAGAGTTCACAAATCCAGAAAAACTGGGTCAAAGATTTATTTTCTTCACTAAGTTATTATCAGTAGATAAGTTGATAGTACAATATACAAGAGAATGTTTTAAGTCATTAGAGAGAAAAATGCTTTCATGAATCCTTATGCCAATTTGGAAACATCAGTTTCACATAAAAATCCAACTACCAAATTACAAGTCATTCTTGTCTGGGTTTAAGCAAGTCTATCCATGCTGCTGGAGGGCATTAACATGTGGAATACTTGGTAGGTTGGAATGGAGTTCAATATAACCAAATCACCAATTTCATTAAAATAATGCATATTTTTCTTTAATATATTCTCCTATTAAATACAATAATCCCTTCTAACAATTAAATAGGCAGGAATGAGGAAAGAAAGAGAAGAAATTATTAAATTTGAGCATCTATACAGGAACATATACTTTGCTATGTACTTTCTTACATGCCAACTTATTTAATCCTGAAAACAGTCTTTTGCATTGGATGTTCATTATTCTCCTCCTTTAAAAGGGTGGGTTTCCAAGAATTAGTACAAAAGATATTCTAGAAAGTATTTGTGATAGTATGTGAAGGGTTAGAATCAGGTCATAAACTTGCCTAAGATATGTTTTGATTGGCCTGTAACATTGTTTCAAAAATTGTAAGCCGATATCCAGCTTAAAGGAAAATCAGAGGTTCTGGCATCTCTGGGCCTACATTCAGAACAGCAAACCCATGGCTAGAGCTGAGAAGCAACTGTCTTATTGGTGGCCTGTGGCATTCATTTGTCATAGACACTCTCTGGCCTGTTTTGCTTGGTCACATTGCAGTCCAGGTCCCTGTTGGCATCTGAGTAGAGATCCCTAAAGGGATAAGAATCATCAGTGTGGACCATTTTCTAAGAGTTCAAGTGTATTTATTATCAAGAACATTCATTGCATATGACCATATATTCTTTTTCAGATGAAAGCAAAACTCAAATGGGGAGAGTTGTTTGGAGTGTCTTTGAGGACAGTATTTTTAAATGGAAATCAGCATTCTTCTTTCCTGTTTCTATTGCACACCAGTGACACTGGAGCAAGTGCTGAAGGCACCTCTTGCCTGCCTCCATTCCTCCCTGCCTGTCTTCAGCAAATACGTCAAAGGCAGTGAGGATGTGTACAGTACTATGAGGGTGATATAGAGATGATTGATTGGTACCTGCCTCAAGGACCATACAGCCTAGCAGAGAATAAAACACAGGGTCACATAACTATAATGTAGGCGAAGGAACCAAGCTCTATAAAGGAAGAATAGGCAAGTGCCCAGTGTATATAGGGAGGACTGATTAATTCCAACTTCGGGGATCAGTGTGGGTCTTTATAGTTGAAGTATCATCTTTTAAAATTTTAAAATTTCCTTTCTCTGAGAGACAGAAAGGTAGGCAGAGAGAAAGACAGAGCTCCCACCACTGTTTCACTCCCCAAATACTTGTAGTGGCTGGGAATATTTCAGGCCAAAGGTGGGAGCCATAACTCACTACAAATACCAGCCCCCAAAGTATCATTTAATTAAGCCAGATGTTTCCATAGACTTTTGTTGTGGTGGTGGTAATGGTGGTGGTAAAATATCTACAACATAGAATTCATCTTGTAACCATTTTTCACAAAAGATTTATTTATTTATTTGAAAGAGAGAAAGAGGGAGAGACCAAAGGAGAAAAGGAGAGAGAGAGAGAGAGAGAGAGAGAGAGAATCTTCCATCCACTGATTCATTCTCCAGATGGCTTCATGGCCACAAAGGCCAGGTTGTGCCAGGCCAAAGGCAGGAGCCAGAAGATTCTTCGAGGTCTCCAACATGGGTGGCAGGGGCTTAAGCACTAGGACCATCTTCTGTAGCAGCCTAGTTATGAACCAGCATCCATATGGGATACCAGCAGTGCAGACAGACAGTGGCTTAATCCACTACACCATACCTCTGTCCCCACTGTAACCATTTTTAAATATGCAGTAAGTGGCATTAAGTACACTCAAAATGTGCAGCGGTGGGCATTTGGCTTAGCTGTTAAGATGTAGATTGAAATGTCGGCATACACGTTGGAGTGCTGGGTTGCATTTCTTGGCTCCAGCTCCTGATTCTAGTTTCCTGTGAGAAAGTGATGATGGTTCAAGTAGTTGAGTTCCTGCTATCCACTTGGGAGACTTGAACTGAGTTCATGGCCTTTGATTCAAGCTCTGGCTCCAGTTCAGCACTGGCCACTGAAGGCATTTGGGGAGTGAATCAGTAGACGGGAGTTTCTCTCTTTCTCTTCCTCTCTCTCTCTTTCTCTCTCTTCCCTTCTCCAAAAAAATAATAATAATGACAATAATAATAATGATGACATACACCTATTACAACTACTGGTTGGGAAAAATTTTGTGGGGCTTTTTTCTTTTTTTTTTTTTTTAGTTTTTTAAGCTTTTAACAGATTCAATATAGCTCATAGATACAATTCTAAGACTATAATGATACTCTGTTGCTCCCTCCTTTCCTCTGGGGAGAGTTTAATGAATTAAAGAAACCAGTAATAGTATCTCTTATATACACTTGTAGAATTAAACTAGTTAACTTACTCATCTGCAGCTTCATCCTAAAAGAGAATTTGATAAATAAGAACACACAGTATGCAATAAATGACATGACCTGAAAAAGAAAGAATAACTATACTATTTAAGAGTTTTGGTCATAATATAAAATCTGAGGTCCATGGCCAGGGCCTTGGATCACAGGTAGGAGGGGTTAGATTTCAGGAAAGAGGTAGAGTCAGAGAGGGATCTAGCTGGTTCTCGGTTTTTTCTTGTGTGATTGGGTGCACTGTGGAGCCCTTGCTGAGAAAGTAATAACAATGTTTTTTCTACGAAGGACCAAAGAGTGAATATTTCAGGTTTTGCAGGCAACATGGTCTCCACCACAGCTACTCAACTCTGTCGTAGAATGAAAGCACCTACAGACAAATCATAAATGAATGAGTGTGGCTGTACTCCAACAAAGCTCTAGAGAACAATTCATTGGCTTTTGCAAGAAGGAATCAAGGCTGTCCTCAGTGCATTTGCTATGGTTTCCTACAGGCCTCTATAGGTTTATGGAAGTTTACAGTCCTCACAGTATTCTCCAACACATGTCAAGTAATTTTCACAATACCCCAAGGAGTGGATTTCCCCCTGGTTTTATTCATGAGAAACTGATACTTGAGTGCTTAAAGCCCCTTTCACAAGGTTACAGAGTGACCTGATTTGAAGCCACACGTTCTGACTTCATAGCAATGGCTTCTGTAAGCTAGGGTTTTCTATCCACTGGGATCTAACAACATGAAAAATGATTATTATTGTTTTGGATGACTTCCTTCACAGTGCCTGTCTACTATGCATACCTTAATAAGTTCTTTATTTACTTATGCATTCAACCAGTATGCATGGAAAGGTCTTTTATGCTAGACATGATGTTAGACTGTTCAACCCTACTGACAGAAGAGTAATCAAAAGCTTATATGAGTCCTTTCCTCAGAGGGGTGGTAAAGGATGGATAGCACCCAAATAAGATAATAAATATCACATCAATGCAATTGTAGCGAGAACTTTGAAGGAGAAGTGCATCAGATGTTCAAAGCTTGTGCAGGGGTATTTGATCTAGTTGATGAAAGTCCAGAAATACATCCTCTAAATGAATGATGATTAACCAAACCGTGAAAGGATAAGGCCATTTTGACAAAGCAGACAGAAATTAGGCTAGAAGCCTTAGCTTTCCAGAATGAGGGGCTGGTTTGTTCAAAAGTATTGTGGCAGAAGGAGCACCTCATTTTAGGGACTGGAACAAAGCACAGGTGACAAGAGCACAGTGGGTAGCTGTAGGCAGAGGATCTAGATCCAGGTCTTTTATTAGAGTTTTGATCACCATATTAAAGATTTTGTTCAGAGCGCTTATTTACATTTAAAAAAGTCATTAAAATGTTTAAATAGACAAATACTATGGCCCCACTCTAATTTTTGAAACTATTGCCTTCCCACAGTAGGGAGGAAAGGATTACATGCAAATAAAATGGATATTAGACACCAAGTGGTGGCAGTGATCATGGCAAAAGAGAGAAGTGGATAGATGCAAGAAACAGGAGGTAAAGTCAGTAGTATTGGTGGTGGTCTGGAAGAAGGAATTGAACTAGTAGAGATAATAAGGATCTTCCTGGTTTTCCTAACAGTGGGAGGCTGGTGGCTCACTCACTGAACTAGAAGTATGTTTCTGGAGTATTTTGAACACAAGGATGTGTTGTATCATTGGCTTTTTAAGTTTTGAATTTCACAAGCCTTTGAGACATCAAGAGAAGCCATCAAATAGCATTTACAAGTCATGACTGAGCAAGGGAATAACCCAAAATGAAGATTTGTGAGGAATGCCTTATAGCTGGCATCATTTGAGGTGTATCTATTTTCTCATCACATAGGTTTTGATTTTATTTAAGTAGAAATAAAATATTCCCTGTATTTTTTAAAATAAAGTCAATAATTGACTAAATGAAATCAATGAGGTAGAAACAAGGACGTTCCATAATGGCGGACTTTCTAATGAATAGAAAGAAAGTATAGACTTTCAGGTTTGGGACAAAACTGTATGTTTTTAGTTAACTGGACATAAATTTATCCCAGCTCACATCTGATATTCAGGAAAAGCTTTACCATTCACCCAGAGCATGCTGTGAGTCTTTTAGGCTATTGTAGCTGAGAACTGGCATGAAAGTTTCAAAATCTGCATTGTGTGGAAAGGGCTTGTTGCTTGTTTGTTTATTGTGCATCTTTCTCACTTTATGCCTCCTCTTCGCCTGAAGCTACTATCAGGAATGAGATGTTGTGGTTGTTATTTCCCAGTGAAGTATGTAAATATAAACATGAGCTAAATGCAGTTAGGGGATATTTAGAAGAGAGTTGCTGCCACTCTGCATCTGATTTCCTTATTCCCTTTTCACTTTCTCTCCTCGGCTTTTATCTGCTGCAGCCATATGTAAAGGTGAAAACAGAAAACGAGTCAGCTGCGGGGGAGGGAGAACCACTGCTACCTGCAAGCAAAGACATCAGGTCTGGTCTACGCAAAACTGTGACTTCTGACAAAGACACTCCATCATTTAATTTAATCATGAATGACAAAATGAAACTGGCTAGGTATTCCCTAGAATCACCTGTGTCAGGTTGAGACATTTAGACCCATCATCACCAATGTACCTGGAAGTGTGAGGTGCTAGGATAGGAACTACCTGCACTCTTAGGACAGTACCTCCATGAGAGCAGGTCCTCTGCAAGTGGGGTGGATGCACGAATGACTAACAGGTAATCTTTATGGAAGCTCTCCTGGGTCACTGAACTCATTTTTTTATTTTATTAATGTCATTGTATGTTAAGATACCTCTCTTAACACTTTTTCTTTGTATCAAAGTCTACTCATAGTGTGTGTTCAATAAATGCTGAATTATAATTTGGAAGAGATCTGAACTGTTTTTCTAGAATTTCTGGAAATCCAATTTCTAGAATGAGATTTATTCTATCCCTGGGACCATCTAGAATAACTTTGGTCTTATTCTCATGTCTTAGTCATTTAAATATTGGAAGATGACTGCTGACTTTCTAGAGTATTCTCCTTTTCCTTTCTTTTACTCCGCTAAACGTTCCTTATTGCTAAAGGACCAACAAGTCTAAAGGTAAGATCTGTAAAGGCATTTCAAAAGGAAATGCTCCTGTAGGAATTTTGAGTTTTAAAAAAGTGTACAGGGGCTGGCATTCTGGCACAGCTGGTTGAGCTGCCATCTTTGATGATGGCTTCCCATATGAGCACTAATTAAAGTCATTGCTGTTCCACTTCTAATCTAGCTCCCTGCTAATGCATTTGAGAAAGCAGCAGAAGATGTCCCAAGTGCTTGAGCCCCCGTCACCTATGTGGTAGACTGTGATGAAGTTCCAGGCTCCTCGCTTTGGCCTGGCCACTGTGACTATTTGGGGAGTAAACCAACACATGAAAGATCTCTCTCTGTCCTGCTCTCATTCTCTTACTCCTTCTCCCTCTCTCACTGTAATTCTGCCTTTCAAATAAATAAATTTTTAAAAAAGCTTACAAAATCCTAAACAACACGAGCAGCCCAGCTCTCACCAATGAGTCTTTTCTTTTCTCCTAGATGCATTCTTGCTATAGTCACTGTCCACTTTATCTAAATCCCTAAGGAGGAGCATACATGTAGCAGTTCATTCCTCTTTGTAAGTAAAACACATTTTCTATGAAACTTACTGAGTGCTCCCTTGGGAAGTCAGTGACTCTTACTGAGATTAGGAACACACAAATAGATTCAAAGAACATTGTTCTCTGTCGAGCAGTGGGAACAGGTTCTGAAATAATCTCAAAGTGATGGGAGACCCCTACTAGAGATACTTGGTAGGTGCTATGGTTGCTGAGAGAAGGGGGTGCTGACTACCTGGGGAAGCAGGAAAGACAGCCTTACGTTGAGAATGGAA
This sequence comes from Sylvilagus floridanus, assembly GCA_949820135.1. Taxonomy (NCBI): domain Eukaryota; kingdom Metazoa; phylum Chordata; class Mammalia; order Lagomorpha; family Leporidae; genus Sylvilagus; species Sylvilagus floridanus. Next base: position 49,762,705 of record OX463245.1, read on the forward strand.
GAATGAGTGGTAATGGGTCAAGAAAGGACATGAGGAAGGGCACCTTCAGTTGGGTGAAAATGGTATGTAGAACTTGTATATTCCGGTAACAGAGCGAAATCCCATGTTGTTGGGATCTGGTGACCCCAGCCTATACTGGAGTGGCATTTAGAGGTAAGTGAAGTGATGCCTTCACGATAAGCTCTGGTTACCCCAGTTCCTGTTCTAATATTATCATCTGAACGTGACTCTCCTGGCAAGATGCCATAGGCTTCTTCACATTGAGTGTAAAAGGTTTTACCGTGTGTGCCTATGTTCAAGATAAGGTGGACTTACACCTGTGTGCATGAGAAAAGAGAGAATCATTATTTAGAAAATCCACATCTCATTACTTAGAAATTCTCAAGGGATTTCTGGAGCCAAGTTTGGCCACCAGAATTTTCTGAAACTCTTCAAGTATCAAAGAGGAAAATCATATCAAGAATATAAAACAATCATTTGGGAGATGTCTTAACCCCCTTGGGTTGGGAATCTTCTTTTCTGTGGGGATGTTTGGATATTTAACATCATTGATGGGCAATACAAAATGATCAACTTCAAAAAGAACCTACTACAGATTTATTGAATTTCAAGTACTGCCTATGGTTCTCTTGGCAGGCTCAGACCAAATGATTTTTGTGCTTTACATGGCCCACAGGTTGGATGTTCTCTACCCCTGCAAACCATCAGAAACTTTAGTATGTCTCAAACTATAGTTGGAAATTAGTTTTTAGATTTATTTCACAATATTAGAAGACAAAGACTGTTTTGCTCTTATTTGAATTGTATTTTTGTTACTGATGTATGTATATCAATGTTGAAATTTCTACCTTTAATGTGGTGTTGAGTATTTACAATTTGTGTCATTTAATATGACTTTTCTTGAGTTCAACTTTATTTTATATTGATATTTCCATCTACAGATCCTTTTAGTTTGCATTGGTTGCATATCACCCACTACTTACTTCAAAAAGGTAATTTTAATTTCTTCTGGGCATGTGTCTTTCATTGACAGCTAAGCTTTGGGGGCTAACTATTTTAAATCTTGGTCGTAATACTTTCTGTGTAAACTTGGGCAAATTTCTCAAAATCTCTAAGCAGTATAATGAGTTTAAGCAAGACCTTGGCACATGACATTCAGTAGGTAACAGTTATTATATGATAATGGGAGTAATGGCATTAGTCTTGGAAGATATGTTGCAATAGTAGTCAGTAGTAGTAGTACTTACATTAGTCATTATTTGTTCTTACACTATTTAATTTCCTATCATTTTCTATTTTTTAATGTATGCTACTCATCTGTTTTCTTAAATCTTCTCTAGAAATCTGAAACCTCTACATTATCCTTGTAATATTAATGATTAAAGATAGTAACTTAAATTTTGTAAAATTTGACTTAGTCTCATGTTTTTAATCTGTCAAAAAAAAGGGTAGACATGGAGCTTTCTCTTTGATATATTTAAAAATCACTTTTATCTCTTTCATTTTCCTGCTCATTTTATACATTTTTAAAGAGTACTTATCTGGCAGCTTAGCTCTAAATGATTATTCATTTTGTATACACACTTCCTTATAAAGAATTATTTTGACATTTACCTCAGTTTACAACTATGTTAGCATTTATTTAATTCAAAAATTATTTAACTTAGATGCTCAATATATTTTTTTCTCTCTTTTTTTCTTACATTTTCCTTTCCAGACACTTTACTCTTTTATCAATGAATTTAAATTTTTCCTTAAGCAATGTTTTCATGTCTGGATATAGGGTTGGAGTCTCTGTTTTCTTTCATATTTCTTTTTTTTAAGAATTATTTTATTTATTTGAAAGATAGTTACAGAGAGAAGTTGAGCCAGAGACAGAGAGAGAGAGAGAGAGAGAGAGAGGTCTTCTATTCCACTGGTTCACCCCCAAATGACCACAACGACCAGAGCTGAGCTGATCTGAAGCCAGGAGCCAGGAGCTTCTTCTAGGTCTCCCACACAGGTGCAGGGGCCCAAGGACTTGGGCCATCTTCTACTGCTTTCCAGGGCATTGCAGAGAGTTGGATCAGAAGAGGGGCAGCTGGGACTCAAACCAGCGCACATATGTGATGCCGGCACTGCAGGGTGGGGCTTTAACCTTCTGTGCCACAGCGCCAGTCCCTTCTCTCATATTTCTATTGGGACTGCATATCAATGATGATTCAGTTGATCCCAAATTCCTGGGTGATACTCTTTTTAAAAAATAGCTCTAACTCCTTTATCTTTTGGCATTTAGTATTTCTTTTTTTTTTTTTTTTTTTTTTTTACAGGCAGAGTGGACAGTGAGAGAGAGAGACAGAGAGAAAGGTCTTCCTTTTGCCGTTGGTTCACCCTCCAATGGCTGCCACGGCCGGCGCGCTGCGGCCGGCGGACCGCACTCATCCGATGGCAGGAGCCAGGAGCCAGGTGCTTTTCCTGGTCTCCCCATGGGGTGCAGGGCCCAAGCACCTGGGCCATCCTCCACTGCACTCCCGGGCCACAGCAGAGGGCTGGCCTGGAAGAGGGGCAACCGGGACAGAATCCGGCGCCCCGACCGGGACTAGAACCCGGTGTGCTGGCGCCGCAAGGCGGAGGATTAGCCTGTTGAGCCACGGCGCCGGCCGACATTTAGTATTTCAAAGGACAAATCTGATGACAACCTTACATTAGCAATGCATATAATATTTATGTTTATTACATGTTATATATTCATATATGTAAGTATTGATAAGTCTATCATCTCTAATTTTTGACTATGATAGGATAATAGTGGGATATTTTAATCTTCTAGGGATAACTGTTTTTCATATTTACTTTTACACTTTCTTTTACTGTTGTAAGAACACATAACATTAAAGTTAGCAATTTTGCTGAGAAATTTCTGAGTCACTAATTATTAATTTTATATAATACTTGACATGACATTTTGAAACAAGTTTTCATCTTTTTCTAGCTCAGAAAGTTTTTATTATTTTTTTCTCCCTAGTCATTCTTTTCCTTATAGGGTCCCTTGGATACCTTGTAATGTGTATCCTCAGTCCCACATCTTTTATTTTATTTTATTTTTTAACAGGCAGAGTGAACAGTGAGAGAGAGAGACAGAGAGAAAGGTTTTCCTTTTTTCGTTGGTTCACCCCTCAAATGCCACTGCGGCCAGCGCATGCAGCTGGCGCACCGCGCTGATCTGAAGCCAGGAGCCAGGTGCTTCTCCTGGTCTCCCATGGGGTGCAGGCCCAAGCACTTAGGCCATCCTCCACTGCACTCCCGGGCCATAGCAGAGAGCTGGCCTGGAAGAGGGGCAGCCGGGACAGAATCCGGCGCCCGAAATGGGACTAGAACCCCATGTGCCAGCGCTGCAGGTGGAAGATCACCCTATTGAGCCACGGCGCCTGCCCAGTCCCATATCTTTGATTTCATCATGTAGATATATGCACCCTTTCCCTCTCAGTTTGAGAAGTTACCCTTTCCTTTCCAATTCTCTTATTAAGCTTTCTGCAGTATTCAATGTGTTGATCACCCAGTCCATTGTGCTTTCAGTTTATGAAATATGTTCTCATCTCCAGTGAAACTTTCCAGATAATTTTCCCTTTTATATGAGTGCTCCTCATCCTTGTCTCCCCAAAGGCTGACAGACTCCTAATCTTGCAAACAAAGACAACAAATTTAAATATCCCTTTCTCTTTTAGTCTGAGTTTAATCAATTGAGGCAGATCGCACTTTCTGAGCTCTTATGGAAGAGACAAGGAGGGAGCTCTGAGCCCCAGGAGCCTTGGCAGAAAGCTTCTCCAGGGCGTTAGAAGTTTTTATTTCCTGGGAAGACGGTAGCAAGACGAATTTAGTCACGAAGTCTGCTCCAAGGCAGAAATGTGGTTCTCTGTGGACACCACTACCCAATACAGACCACATCTTGGGGACACTAGAAGGATTAGGATTTCTTCTCCTTTCTCCTCATTTTTGTCATTGCCTTAATAGTACAGCGTGAACCTCTTATAATGTCAGTAGGTGTCCTTTGCTGTCATCAAGTGGTTGCATCCTCTTTGCTTTGATGGGTGCATCTAACTTATTTATTAATTTCCCAATTGATGGACGTCCAGATATTTTTTAAAATTTTCAGTACTACAAATAAAACATAATAAAGTCTCTCTATGTTCTTATGGAAACATTTATCTGTTTACTTATCATATAGTCATAGATGTGGAAATACTGGGGAAATTAATTTGTATAACTTAAGAATTTTAATACGTACTGCCAATTTATCTTTAATACATTAAAGACACATAGTATGACATGAAAATTGAATCACCTAGTCCTTTATCTTCTAGAATTCAATATTCTTGTGGATAACTCTAACCTATTGTGATTTTTCTTCCACTATGGATAGTAGTCGCAATGTTTACTATTTGGTGAGAACTTCCATATTTATTTCTGTTATAGATATTATCCTTTAATATTGTCAACAAATCTATAAGCCAACCATTGCTATTATTCCTACTTTTTAAGTGTGGAAACTGAGGTTTAGCAAGGTTAAAAAATTTGATGATTTCAGAGTGCGTAAATGACAAAGCTATTTTTTTTCACCCAAACTCCTCTCTTAACCCTATGATATTTTAAATTTTCATAACTTAAGTATATAGGATTCTCCCTTTACTTTTGAAACTAAAAATTTAAACAGGGTACAGACATTCACCTCCTTATTAATTTTTACTGGTTAATGTAAACTTTTTAAAAACTGAAAATCATTCCCTTTTCCAGTTTAGAAAAGTGTCTCAATATAACTTGATTAATACACTTGTGCATTTTTCTTGTTCTTCTTTAAAAATAGCAATAGACTCCTTTGCTCTGAATTCTGTGAGCTCTTCCTTGGTTTACCTTCTATGCTGTTTATTAGTTTCTGTGTGGCATGGATCTTGCTGATTGAGGAATCTCATTTTCAAAGAATTAATCACAGAAAATGAGAGTCACCCTACGTCCCTGAAAATGTACTGTGTTGCTTGGGAATATATCAACTTTCTGTGGCTGGTTAGTGGGTGTCAAGGAGGCACCTCAACTCTAATCCTTGATGCTCTCATTGTGAAAAGGCAGAACGGTAACCACAACATCCACCTTCCAAGAGAAGGATAATAAGGCATGAAAGAATGCTGCAGATATCTAAAAGTATATTTTAAACAACTGATATTTTAAAATATTTTAGTACTAGATCCAGGACAAATTATCATTGGTGAAAACAAATCAGTCTGAAACAAGTAGTCCAGGACCATCATTCCAAAAATGAGAAAACTGGGGTCCAGAGAATTTAAGTGACTTGCCCATGGTGTCAGGTTAGTAACAGATATGGAGTAAACCTTCAGCAAAGAGATTTGCATTATTTGTATTTGTTCTTGAGACACTTTTCCAGCCAGGAACAATGTGGTAAAAGCCAGATTGTGGGCTGTAAAGGCTCTTCAAGGCTTTTTGGAGAGGGTTTTCATGATGTCTCAGGGAGTTAATTTGGGGTGTAGGCAATGAGCCAGCTTGGATGAAACCTACACGCCTCTTCCTTGGTTACTGCATGGTGATTTTAAAAATTCTTCTCCCTGCTGAGTGATACGAACAGCTTCCCCAGGGAAAGTGCAGTTTGCACAGCTGAGCCTATTCCCTAACTTTGTCCTGAGATAGTCCCATTTAAGTAAAACTTGAAGTAAGGAAAATGAAAAAGCGAACTCAAGTCCATGAAGAGATAATCAAGCAGCATAATTGTACTAGTTCTAGATATCCCAAATATCAAAACTCACATTATGCAAAGAGATTCATATCCAACACAAGGGAAAGACAGTGAACTACAGCAACCCCCTTCCTACATAAAAAACTCCACTGTTTCTTCTTGTCAAAACCTCCAGATGTGCACCAAGTGATCAGAATTTCCATTAAAAGTTCAAAAGATGGAATCCAGATGTTTCTCTCAGCTCTGTGCCCTTTGGCCCTTGATGCATTTACTTGCTTTTGGATTTTTTTCGGCCACATGATGCTCTGAACTTTATGCTTTACCTAAATAGCTCTGAAATTTACTCTATGATAATGGAACATAGAATTGTTTGGGTTGGGGATCAATTTCATGTGTATGAAGTGTTGCTGAAACTTTAAAGTTTTCTTTTTTTCTTTCAGTTCTTTCAAAAGAATGTCTGTGTTTAAGTCATGTTATCACTATTCTATCTGGAATTTTAAGTGCTGAGCATTTTAAGTGCCAAATGTTTGACCCACTTTGGCAGCAGAAGTTTGAAACAGATAAAGATGCTAATAGAATATACATTATCTTTCCTCATATTGCAAATAGAGCATTAATAGACACTGCTGTGATGAGATGAACAAAATGTTCTAAGAAAAAAATTGCTTTAAAATATATGGTTTGGCTTTCAATAACCAATCATAAAACCATTACACTCACACAACATAGCAACAAAAATTGCTTTAAGCAAGAATAGCAGTTCTCCGTGTTGGACACAAATGTGTTAGTTCCTAGCCATAGGATGTGAACAGGATCTTCTGGAAGTTGAAAACAAAGGCCTGTGGAAAGTTACATTTGCAGTGGCAAGGATTCAATGTGGAAAGTCAGTTATAACATGTAGTGATAACCAAAGAATGTTAACTTATTTTTTTCCCTCCAGTCCTGTGGGCAGTTTCCAAATTGATTCAGAGGAATAGCTAGAACTTTAGATTCTTTAAGTGAAAAATAATGGCAAAGCCATATTCACTTTTAACATTTTCAAAGGTCCTTAAAATACTGTTTAGCTCACACCATAAGCCCACAGTAGTTAAATGTTGAGTTGCTCTCTCAAAGGAATGTCAAGAGAGGGACTACAGCTTCTGTGGTCAAGCTTGGTGGAAAGAAAGTGTTGCTAATGGGAACCCAGAAGAATTCTTATAATTTCTGGTCGATGTTGTTTTTGACAAAACCATATTGATACAATTGAGAAAGATTAATAGAAAAAAGCAGTTCTCTGAAACTAAAATGATTCTGCAGCGATTTCATTTGGCAAGTTGTCATTCTGCACTTTAATATTTTGTTCTTGGAATTGCCTTTTCTGGAAAAAGAGAAATTCAAGATTATCTTTGAATGGAGATCCAACCAGGGAAAGTAGATTAGAGTACAGACATTACTCCTTCTCTGAAAATGCGAAATTCTCCAGGAGGTCTTTTCTTACACAGTTCCATTGTGTCTGGGCAATGGCTTCCCTGCTTACCATACCCACTAGTTCAAAGACTAGAAAAACTCACCTCCTATTTTTTTCTCCTGGAGCTAGGAAGATGACTTTGTCACTTATAAATGTGGAAAATTTCCCTGCATTTCCTATCATACCAATTCTAGGTGATGAATATAAATTACAAAATAAAAACTGTTTAGCTATAATTTTATAGCTAAATCACATTTTTTCTTACAACATAATAATTAGCTTTTATATACCTCTATTTCATTTGATATGTCTCTGTGGTTTGCATTTATTTCAATAACACTGAGTTACAAAGACTGAATAACAATGTCAATAAGTGGTAAATAAATCAATTTCAAGTAAAAGTATTTCTACAGTCAGTGTTCTACTAATCAGGCAGCAAAATGGGGGCAATTCTATGGATAATTTGGCTGAAAGCAAAATTCTATTTGATGGAACACAGGAATCAAAATAATATGCATAGCTAGCTAGATGTTTTATATATTCTTTTATTTAATCATATTCATTTATACATTCATTATTAATCATTTATTCATGTCAAGGGTAACTCAATGTTCTTTTGTCATTAAGGGCATATAATGGAAGTAGGATTCCTGAACACATCTGTGAACCATCATCTTTAAGTGCTCCTTATCACCTGAACCTGGAAGGTTGACTACTGAGTGGTCCCTAACTGGCACTGATGGAATGGGTAAATTGTTACTGTTTTGGCTTTGTCTGCTCTGGCAACATTTGAATGGAATTACACAATTGCCACCTCAGAAAATAAAAGAGAAATTATTTTAAACTAGCTCAAATATTAAGTAGACCTATCCATCAATTTACTAAAAATTAAGTTAGACATTTATAACTTAAATATGTTTCTTGGGATCCTAATTTTAACACCAGCTCTACTTATTAAAGTAAATTGTTATGGTTTTCAGGAGTCATTTGTGGCTTCCTCAGTGTTTCAATTCTTGTTCTTGCATCTTCTTTTGCTTCTTCAGTCAGACCTTGACCTGCTCCCTCAGATCCTGATAGCCTCACTAGGCTAGACCTCTTTGTTCATGGTACTGTCATTGGTAGCATGGGTCCTATTTTCAGATGGAGCAACAGTTTTCACTTGATTTTATTTAATTTTTCTCTGCCATGAAAAATACCTGCAACAGTTTTGGTTACTCATTGATAATGAAAAGTCCTGAGTAACTCCAAGCCATTAAATGAGTCAATTCAGAAAATAAAAGACAGGGTTATATCAAATCGTCAAAGCTTGACTTACCTTTATTTCTATATTTTTTTAATTTCAAAGTTAGAGAGAGAAAGGTATATCTTTTATCCACTGATTTATTGCCCAAATGGCCACAAATAGCCAGGGTTGTGCCAGGCTGAAACCAAGAGCATAGAATTCAATTTAGATCTCCCACATGGGTGGCAGGGACCAAAGTAGTTGAGCTATCACCTGCTGACTCTCAGGGTGTGCATTAGCAGGAAGTTGGAATTGGAAGTGGAGCTGAGACACAGAGCTAGACACTTTGATATAGGATGTTGGCAGCCCACACAGTATCCTATCACTGAGACAAACGCCCACTCCAATTTGACTTAAGTTGCCCCTCAACTCTAGCTTGTACCTGTCAAAGATGAAAGCATGCAGTGGGATTGGGGGTGAAAGCGGTTAGTCTTCACTCTCTGCTCTCCTCCATTTGCCCTCCTCCACTGTGGTATTTCTCCCACCCAGGGGTTCAAGATAGAGGTGACAGAGATAGAACAGATGTCACTTAGCTGAGAAGCACTAGGCCCTTGGGAGCTGAAAAATTGTTAAACTGATTATTGCCCTGTGGACCCTTCTTTTGTCTTATTGAGAGATTCCTTGCTGAGCCCCTTTTTCCTGATATTCCCTTGACCTGGATGACACTGTGTTCAGGTAGTTAATGGAACTCTTTCCTGGGGTCTGCTAAAGTGTCCTATTTCTGCAGGATGCCCATTTGGCAAAACCCAACACCTTCCCACCCTGGCCCTCTCGTCTGCACAGCTTCATGCAATCCATGGTAAACACTGTCACATCCCTCGTTCTGCTAATCCCAGTGCAGTAGCCAGTCTCTTCCCTCTCACCACTGAAGCAGGCAGCCAGAGAGAGAGAGAGAGAGAGAGAGAGAGAGAGAGAGAGAGAGAGAAAGCAAAAAATTCTCCCAGCTCCTCTCACAGAAAGGCTTCTTTCTCTATAATCTCTGTTATCTCCTGGTTCTGTGTAGCCACGGGGTCCTGGAACAGTTGCTAGGATCATTCCCTTTGCAGGGAGAGTCCCACTGCTTCATTTTGCCATAGTATTCAGATCATGGGAAGCAAGTGACTTAATTTTGCTAATATTTATAGAGATCGTTCTTCTTCCTGAATGAAGTTAATCTGTTCTTGATACAATTCTGTCTTTTGGTCAAGCCTCCCTTGAAGGTCATATTTTACCTAAGGTTCAGTTTATTCCATTACCTCAAGTAGGAAGACACAACTCTTGGCATAGCAGAGTATGAGGGTTTCCAAGCAGGCCCTTAAGGACAGTGCTGCTCTATTCCTATACAGATTCCTGTCTCTAATATGTCTTGTGGCCCTCAGTGAATTCCTTGGGTTCGATAGATTAATTACCAGTGAATGGGCTAAAACCCAGCAAATACCGGAATAGAGAAAGAGAACAAGCTTCAGGCTGAAGTGGTCCATGGAAGGCTCTGCTCAGATAGCTCACCTCTTTTCAACTGTGTTTACAGCTCCAGATAATGGGTCTTAACCAACTAACAAGTCTCTTACAAGGTCTAAACTCATGATCAGCCCAGCCCTTGAAACCAAGACATTAATGAAGGACTTTATAGTCGATGCAAGCTTAAGGCTTAAAATTGGTCTAATGCTTAAAATTAGTCTAATGCTTACATTCTTATGTGGAGAAAAGTGTGGCTTGGATTTCAAATTTTATACTGTCCTGGATCAAAAGGGTGCCTAAAAACCCAGGGTCACAGGTGTTGCCATGACAATTCAATGGGGTTGAGTGCTTACTGAAGATCAAATCACTTGTTGACTTTCTAAATCTGATAAACTATTCTAACATTTCATAATTACTATTTGTTAAGACTACCAAAAAATGCATTAGGCCTTGCTGCCTTTCTCACATGAAGCTGTGTGTGTAAATTAATTGGTCCCAGCTTGCACTGCCGTTGTCGAATCAACATGGTCTGGCTGCCTTCTGTGAAATGCCAACTAACGGATCAAAGCCTCTGGAGAATGACCCCTATCTTCCCCCAACTATGTGTGGTTTTCTGGAAATCCATATCTCCTGCCTCTTTTAATGTTTGTGGGTCATTGTGAGAAGACAGTTCCCATCATTTTTATTTGGACACATCTTATTCCTAATTTACAGACCTATAAACCATGAGTATTCCACACCCATGAGATGGTGTTTGAAGTGGGTTGCCCAAGTTCCTGCTCACTTGTGTGCACAGAAGTGCACTCTGGCTGTCCTATCTCTACTTCCAGTTCTACCTGGAGCAGGGCTAAGCTGGTACTTTACATCTGCCTTCACATTGCTTTCTATGGCAAACTTGCAGGCAGTCTGCTTCCTAGGAGATGGTAAAAAAGGAAGCATCAGTGACACATATCATGTGTGCTCTGCATGAATAGTAATGATTAATATTAGGTAAGTTTGATTGATATTAACCATTCATAAGTGTATAATTCAATGGAATTAAAAGCATTCATGATATTGAGGATCCATCTCCTCCATCCATAACTGAATCTTCTTCATTTTTCCTAACAAAAGCTTTGCTTCATGAAACAATAATCCATGTTTGTCCCCTTCCCCAAATAATATTAACATTGATGTCAATGAAAGATAGCTCAGTGGGATGGGATATAGGTGACTCACGTTCCTCTTAGCACTACTTAGTGGTTGTCCTGTGAAAGACAACTGAGTGAGAGGGGGAAAAAGCAACTAAAAGTTCTACATACTTTCCCATGTAGTAGTGTAAGGAAAAGCTAGGAGAATGTCCTTTGGGCTGGAAAAAGAATTTTTAAGCTTCTCGTATTTTGACTGCATTTTGTTTTTCCTTTTGTGCTCAGGTAAATTTAGTATGAACAAAGACAGGGGAGGGCCATGGCCCTACGTGGAGGAGAAAGTTCTCTACTGTGTAACCTGCACCTTGTTTTCAAGGAGAGCCACACGATGAGATACTTGGACAGACAGGACTTTCCAAAGATCCTGGCAAAGGGTAGTGGGATCAGATGAGCATCAGTGAAGTCCAAGACTGGCCTCCACCTCACTCTCTCTCTCTCTCTGCCTCTCAGACCCTCCCACCAGCACTGCTGTGCAAAAGGACAATTCATTTTAACAGGCTGAGTTGCTCGAGGGGGACAACAAAAGCAAACAAGTTCCCTGTCCCGCAGTAAATCGTCTCTTGCTGAATGATGTCTGACTCCTCTCTGGAAAGAATGTTCTTTGCCGAGGTGCAGTTTGCCAAGGGTCAAATATGACAGAAATGAAGGGCTGTTAATAGTGATTGAAAAGGATTCCTACTGTTTGTGGCTGGTGCTGGGTAGTAGAAAAGCCAAATTTGTGGGCCAGAAACAGCAGGAGACAGTAAACTTTCCCCAAGACTCACTAAACTTTGAGTCACCTCTGCTTCCCCCAACCATTCTGTCAGCCCTGTTTGGGGGAAACCGATATTATAATTGCTAATCTCAGCTAGGGCCTAATGTGCAACCTGAAGCTTTTTCAGCCTTCGGAGCAATTAGGGTGGAGGGCAAGGCCAGCAGACACTGGCGGGCTCCGCCCTCTCCTCCCCAGTCACCCTGCTTGGGTTTCATGCACACACCCTTGCATCCTCTGTAGACAGGTAACTGAGCAGTGCCGGGCTCCTAGCCTCCAGTGAGTGGAAATTATTCCTGCCCAAACTGGTGGGAGCTATTAAAGGTTTAAATGTCACCTCAAAAGGACTGTGTGCTAACCTTTAAGTGGTGGCGTCTTGAGGGCTGTTTCGGGCAGGATTTGCCCCCTCCCAGGGAGTCTGGAGAGCTGAGAACATTTGTCTGTACTGTTTCTCCACCCCCTCCTTTTCTATTTCTCCTTTCAGGGAATTATCACTGTACCTTCAAAGGGGAAATTCATAGGACAACCGGCACCTGCCGGACTGAGCTTCCCAATGCAGGCTCTCTTGGCTGAGTGTATAATTTCATTTAATCCTAAATAGCCCCCTTTACCTATTGTCGACAAATTCCCTTTAATCCTAACCACCACTTACAAGAATATTTACTATCAAAAGCAGACAAATCGCTATTTAAATGTGGATTTACTCAAGTCTGAAACTATGACAGTGACATATGGTAAAATGATAATATGTAAATAAAAACTGGAGACAGATTTATCCCCCGAGAAAGCTGGCAGAGCAGTGGATTAAAGTCACATGTGATCTACTTTGAGTGGCCTCAATGCAGGCCCAGCACTCGGCTCTGACCAGCAACACCATTCATTCTGCTTACTTCAATTCATTTGGCCCTAGTTCTGAATGACCCTCTGTTACCAGGCATACACCTCTGATAAGTAGGCCTTGATGTTTACAGCACTTTGGAGCAGAATAAATGCAAACTGCACATTATTTATGGGTGTGCACTCTCAGTTTAAGGGGCATTTCTCAAGAACGTGAATACAGGTAGAAGTAGATGAGTGTTAGCTCAGGCAGCCTGTCTTCCAGAAGCTAACCAGAAAAAAAAAATACCACCCCAAAGACAACAGCTTTCAATTATTGCCCACAATCCTGAATTCCTCCCAAAGAGTTGAAAGGAAATCTATCCCAGATGGCATTTTTCTGAATCAGCCAAGGGCACCAGTTATTCCAGGCTCTGAGAGATGGGCAGTGATGCCAAAGAAGAGCAGGCCCTCCAAGCTCTCCCTCTGCTCACCAGTCAACAAAGACAGCTTTGCTTTCTAGGACTGTGCGGCCTCATTGTTGAAATGTAATTAGAAGAGTTAGAAAGGGAACATTTTTTCCTAAAAAGGCAGAAGTCAAGCAAATTATGTTCTATATTTTTTGGCAACCATCATCCAATTAACCTAACTCAGAAAGGGGAACATGCTAAATACCTATCTCTCTTGGGCATATGGTGATCATCTTTTCCATTGAGAGGCTCTCAAAATATGCAAAATCACGAAGAACCCCGACACATATAGAGGGTGGGGCATAGAAATCATTGTGTTATGACATAGCATTAGAATACATTGTACTGAGTCTACTCGTATGTTACAAGGAAGACTTAGCCTATGTTAATCAAATCCTTTCTTAAATTATCTAATCCCAAGACACCAAATATGAGAGTGAGGATAAATTTCCCTTGAAAATTCCAGAATAGGTCTGACATCTCTAACTTGGAAAGGATGGTGGCTGATATTAGTTTTGTTTTTATGTTTGTGTTTTGAGAAAATTGTTCCCTGTACAACACTCGTAGGGTTGGATCCAGTGTGTTCTACATCCACAACTCAATATGGGCAAGTTAGAAGAAGGGTACCATGCGTATACTTCCTTTAGCTCAGGAAAAGGTATTTATGATGAAGAGCAAATACCCAGGGCATTTATTCAACAAATTGTTTTCTGAACTTATTTTTCTTACCAAATAGTGTCATTTTATTAGTGGGTAGATAAGGTATAGTTTTAACTTCTATTTATTTAATTTTATTTGAAAGATAGAGAGATCCAGAGAAAGGCAGAGACAAAGGGAGAGAAATCTTTCACCTGATTCACTCACCCAAATGACTGCAATAGCCAGGGCTGGACCAGGCTAAATCTAAGAACCTAGAACTCAGTCTAGGCCTCCATGTCAGTGACAGGGACACAGGATCTGAGTGATCACCTGCAGCCTACAAGGCTGTGCAATAGCAGGAAGCTGGATTAGAAGTGACGTAGCCAGGAAGTGGACTATGCAGGCATCCCAGGTGGTGACTTATCCACTATGCCACAATACCCACACCTGGTTAAAGTATTTTATTTGTGCCGCTTACTCTCTTGGCAACCAAGAGTGGTTCTGTTTTGACTCTAGATAAATCTGGGGACTCTTGTCAAGAATAATGGGCAGGAAATCGTTTTGCAAGATCAGTCACTTATCTGGAGGGAGTCAAGAAAAGGTGAGAGTGAAGGGAATAGGAGAATCACGATGTGTGGGAGACTGAACGGTAAATAGGTTTTCAGGCTGTGAAGCTGCTCATCAACATGTTACTTAGCCAAGTCCCAAAACACTTTGGTTAGCTGCAAAGTTTAAGCAAATGTGTGGCAGTTTTACAGAAAGTAGAACAAAACACCAATTCAGCTCAAGAAGAAACCTGATTGATAGAGGAAGCCAAATGTCCATGGTTCATTAAAGATATTTGTGTTTAACTAAATATAGGTATCTAGAGGTTGGTAGTTGAGGTTGCCAAAGGTCTTCAGATGGTTATTGTAAGATAATTTATCAGGGCTGGTATGTCTTGAAGTAATGGGCACTGAGAATTAAGGCCTTTGTATTATAATTTCTACAAGCATAAATATTTCACTTTATTACTTTGATAGCCTCTTTTTAAGAATTTTTTTTATCGATCAAGGGTAGTTTTAGTTGCTTTGTGATGATTTAATTCACTTGTAAAACTGGCATTGAATTCATGAGATCATCAAGGAGAGTCTGAAAAAAGCTCACTTTGCTGCTGATTTCTGCTAAACCAACCATGAATGCCTCAACAGCCTTCAAGCTGGGTAACACTGGAAGAAAATGGATCTTGCTTTGATGTGTTAAGAAAAAGTTGAAAAAATCCAACACTTTCTGTGATAGTGATAGCGTAGGATTGTGGACTGGATATGATATCCGTTTTGGTCAGAACATTTTGCAGCGTCTTCTGGACTCGAGTTCAGGGAGTAGGATGGTATCAATGACCCCATTAAAGTAAAATGGGCATCTTGGAGTTCAAGCTTCACCCCTAATAAAGTAGCTGAGAGGATCCCTTGCCTCGGTTGCCACTGAGAATCAACAACTGATGGTCTTAAGTTAACAAGCTAATATTTCATCCATGGATACCAGAGCATTAATGGCTAAATATGCCAGTCAAGAGAAGGAGCACATATGCAGCTATTTGCCCGACACAACTTCTGCTGTCATGGCCTATTAAAACCAGTTTACATGTGCATGTCGAATTTGATGAATATGTATGTGACCCTTTTCAGAGCCATCACTCACTGGGCTATGGCCCCCATGGCAGGGAAAACAGCACCTCTCATTAAACACAGCATGAGTTACAGGCATGTTATGTTAATATTTCTTCAGAACTTTAGGGGGTTTTCGTCTTGTTCTAATAAATCGTGCGAAGAAAATAATTTAAAAGTATAATTGATTAAAAAAAGAAACCTTTTTCTCATTTTCTTCTTAACTATTTTATTTGTGAGTTCTGGAAGGCTCTTTCCTCAGGAAGTTGTAGGACATGCTTATGAATTGTGCTTTGTATCACTCATTTGGGACTCCCAAACGAGGCCCCCTCCTCAGTGGGAAGTTTAGCAAGGCTGAACAGGAGACCTCCCTGCAGGGAACTCTAAAACTCAGCAAGAGCAGGGCTGCCCCAGAGCTTTGGAACATAAGGAGTCATCTGTTAACTCAGAGTTCTCACCAGCAGGTTGGGTTTGTAGTAGGTGTTCAACAAATGGTAGCTACTCCAATAACTATTACTATTATTCTTTAAGTGACAAAGTCAAGATAATCTTTGTACTAGGGGAGATGAAGCCTTTTTGAAGATTCCTTTCAAAGTATATGGGGCAAACTCTTGATCCTCATAGAGTTTGCCTATGTTAGAGCAAATATACTACTAAAGCAGGAAGCTCACAGGCGATTTCAGAATACCTAAAATGTCAGATACGTCCAATGACTCACACAGCCTCCCTATTTTTGCTGCTGTCAAGACTTCAGATATCATGGTTCCCACCCACACTGCTCTGTATGAGCTTCCATCTTATCTGACCAACCAGGGTATGAGTTGTTCGATGGCTAGTAAGGGATGATAGCTATACTCTTTGGTAGCATCTTAAATGCCTAGCACACATCTGACATACAGATTAAAATAGACTCTCAAAATTATCTCATAATTACTGATCACTTTTTTTTTGACAGAATAGACAGTGAGAGAGAGAGAGACAGAGAGAAAGGTCTCCCTTTGCCATTGGTTCACCCTCCAATGGCCGCCATGGCCAGCGCGCTGTAGCCGGCGCACTGCGCTGATCCGAAGCCAGGAGCCAGGTGCTTCTCCTGGTCTCCCATGGGGTGCAGGGCCCAAGCACTTGGGCCATCCTCCACTGCACTCCTGGGCCGCAGCAGAGAGCTGGCCTGGAAGAGGGGCAACAAGGACAGAATCCGGCACCCCGATCAGGACTAGAACCCTGTATGCTGGCGCCGCAAGGTGGAGGATTAGCCTGTTGAGTCATGGTGCCAGCCAATTACTGATCACTTTAAGCCAAAATATTGGAGATCATCCTATGTGTGCATGAATATACTAGATGTTTATTAATCTATGACTTGGAATAGTTGCGTAGTTTAGCCACTGACAGGAGCCAGTACAAAGAAAGGACAGGGTTTTGGTGAGAAAAAGAACATCAATTCACAAGGAGTCAATCCACTGAGAGATGGCAGAAGTCCTGCAAGGGCTCCTTGGAGAGCCACCAGAATACAAGAACACTGAAATATGAATTTACAGTTTGGGTTCTAATCTTGATTCTTCATTTATCTGGCTGTGGACCATGGACCACATTTGTGTTATACCTTTATTTCCTCATTTTCAAGTTATTGTCAAGGTCCTTAAAATTTAGTTTTCTCCACTAAGAATTTCACTCTCTTTTCAAAGAATTGGCCTAGGTTTCAGCCACTGTTCCTTATCTGAAGATAAGAAAAGATGATTATTTCCTTAATCTGCCATCATAGAACTATACTTCCTGTGAAGAGGAGATGACATGGCTTCAGTTCTCAAGGAAGATTACTAAAACAATCATTTCCCCCACCTTCAGGACTGCCATTTGCAAACATCAGATCTGGAGCTGAGTTGGCTGGCATGCTACCTGATTGGTAGTCAATCCAAATCTCATTGTGAAATTTTACATTGTGGCCACAAGTCTTCAGATTTACTCTCATAGGTCAGAACACACAACATGCATGACGACAAAATGCATTTGTTAAAGTAATCATAGCCAAAATTCATCAAGTAGTTGCCTTTGGAAGTGTCCTGCTCCAAGTGCTTTACATTTCTGGTTTTTGTTAAGTCATTCAATATGCACAACTACAGTACTAGACAAGTGCTATTATCATGCCTGTTTTAAACAGAACTGTGATGCAAATAGCCGAAGAATTTCCCAAGGCCACACATAGCTGGTAAGAAAAAAGGCTGGATTTATATTTGAGCAGTGTGGCTCCAGAAAATAGTTTTTTGTTGCTATGTCATACTTATTCTCCCAGGTGGTCACCTCCCCCAGCATAATAGACTTGGAGCTAAATGGAGCAATATCCTCTGTAATAGAAAACTACAAACTCAAATAAAAACAAATAACAAAACAGACCTAGTTTTTCACCAGAGATATATTTTTCCCAGTCCAGCTATGCTGTGAATGCCAGTTTTGCTATTGTGATGTGCACTGCAGAAGAATGGCTAGAAATTTGGGGACTGTTGTGTGTTGTGAGGCCAGTCTCATCGGGGCCCAACTCTCTAGCCTGAGAGGACACCACTGGGAGTACCTACACAGAACACTATCCCGGGATCCATGCCACTACCCTTCCTTCACTCAAGAGGCCCCCAGATGGCTGAGTAGCAGCCTCAATTGCCAAAGCAATCTCCAGCCCTCTGAATAAATCTAGTACTGGAGCTGCCAACAGACGGTGCTGGATGAAGTCTGCTCTGCTCCCTGCCAACCAAATGGCCCCACAGCATAAGGTTCCAGGTTTTCTCAGTCACATAAAACTTGGCAAAATGAGACCATGGTGCCATGAAATTTGCATTTATCTTGTGCACCTGACACTTCCCATCATGATGATGGAGTGCTTCCCTCATGTCAGAGTGCTTTTGGATTTTAGGGAGGACAGGAAATCAGGGTGGAGGGTGGTTGCGGGACAGGCTAATAAAAGCCAGGAAGAAGAGTAAATCCATAGGCATGAGGGATGGGAAGCAAGGTATGGGAGGAATGGAAACTGGGGGCTGGGAGACACTGACTTAAGATAAAAGAGCATTCCAGAGCCCCTTGTGCACTTGGGCCATCAGTCATTTATGCTTTGCAGGGACAACCTCTCTGTTGACCTTCAGGTCCTGGCCTGTGGTGTCCTTACAGCTGCCTCAGGGAAGCTGATCTCCTGTTTCATAGCCACCATTGTGTGCACATTTAGAATGAGCCCGCAAGAAAACTGACCTACAGTGTCTATAGGCTGTTGTAATGAAACGGTTTCCTTGCAATTTGTTGTTAGGGTTTTTAAATGAGAGAATGGCTGCAAGAGACTTTACTGTGTCAGCTGAGAAAAAAGAAAAAGAAGCCTTACACTCAAGTGAAAGTCCCCTTTATCTGCCTCTTTTCCATCTTACTTAAAAGTCCTCAATATAATTTAGTGTCAAAAATAAGTAACACAATAAAATAAAGCATGCATTTAAAATGCTTGGACTCTAGAGGGGTGTAGGTTCAAATCCCAGATCAACCATTTACTGATGGCCAAGGTTTGCCGGATTATTATTGCAGATAAGGTTACTAGAATACAACAATTATTAAAAATTGTATATATATGTTATAGTGCTCTTGTTTCTTCATGTCTATTAGCTACATTTTCCCAACTACATCTGATGACTCGAGGATCAAATTTCAAATGTTAACTCCCTGGTCTCTTCTGGGAGACAGAACGTGAAGTAAGCATTTATGACAGTCTTTGCTAGAGGACCTGGCCTATATTCACTCATATGACTGCAGGGAGAGAGCACTTAAAGTTTGCTGTGTTCCTGGAAGCCTGGGGTCCTGCAATATTTCTGCAGCCATTGAATGTTTGGTAACTGTTCTTTGAGCATTCTTCCCCATACTACCTCACCATTCCCAGTATTTGTTAGTTATCTTTTCCTTCCCTCCTACCTGTTCCTCCATTGGTTTACTGCTTTGAGACCTTCTCTCTGGATACTCAGCATACACTGCATCAAATAAAGCATGACTAAATGAGAGTACCATCCATCACAGTGGAAAATCAAGAAGAAGAGGCAGAGTAATAGGCATAAATTTTAAAAGCCAATACTGGTTAGTGGACAAACTTCTGCCCTTCCAGATTTTATTAGCAGAAGCACAGTGTTTCCATTTGGAGAGAAAGCCAACATGATATTGAACATGTATTTTGATAATGAAGCTTTTTATTGAATTATTCATAATGTATTCACTTTTCTATCAATTTTTTTGGGGGAGCTGATTCATGTTAGACTTGATCCGTTAACTTTTTTAAAACTGCTAGTATCTTTCAGGAAAATTTATATAAAGTTAAATATACATTCTGAGCTGCTTCAGTGAATACAAATAAATGAGGAAGGGAGGAAGGAAATAAATTAAAAATCTTTGTTAGATAGCCATGGTGAGTCCCTAAGTCCCAAATTTGTGTATGGCACAAGGCTAAAGTGGGAAGCAAATCTTTTCTGAAATATTAGTGTTAACAGTTACTTTGCCTATTTCCTCATTGTTTAGGAAATTCTTCTCTTATCTTTAAGAACACAAAGCAAAGCTGACACAACTCAGAGAGGGAACAAACAAAATCTGTCATGAAGAGTACAGGGATGAATGACACAAACCAGCCATTTCGTTGAGAGTCAGGAAGTATCTAGTTTACACCATGAACTTATATACCAATGAGACAACTGGTGCTCAAATTATTACCACTAAGGGGAGGCCTCAGCTTTCAAACTTTGAAGTTTTTTTTTTTCTTTTCTTTCTTTTTTTTTTTTTTTGACAGGCAGAGTGGACAGTGAGAGAGAGAGACAGAGAGAAAGGTCTTCCTTTGCCATTGGTTCACCCTCCAATGGCTGCGCGGATGGCGCGCTGCGGCCGGCGCACCGTGCTGATCTGAAGCCAGGAGCCAGGTGCTAGGTGCTTTTTCCTGGTCTCCCATGGGGTGCAGGGCCCAAGCACCTGGGCCATCCTCCACTGCACTCCTGGACCACAGCAGAGGGCTGGCCTGGAAGAGGGACAACCGGGACAGAATCTGGCGCCCTGACTGGGACTAGAACCCGGTGTGCCGGCGCCGCAAGGTGGAGGATTAGCCTGTTGAGGCACGGCGCCGGCCCAAACTTTGAAGTTTTTTGAAAGCAGTTCTCTTCCCATAGATGTAACATTAAGGTGACATATTTTATGCCTATCACAACAAACTAAAGGAACACTAACACAAAGATATTTTCACTCCAGAAATGTATGTGCAGTTTTCTATGTGCATGAGCATGTATGTATGTATATATACTTTCTCACACATAGGAGTGTTCATATATAAATAGATTTTATAATTATATTAATTCTAAATTTAAACTATATACAATACTTGAGTGATAAGGAATGCTATTACTTCAATATCATCTGCTTATGGTTTCTATAAATTTCTATTAAAATCAATAGCACAAATTATAATAAAAGTTATACTTAACATCATCATTTAGAAACTAGGTATATCAGGCCAGCGCCGTGGCTCAACAGGCTAATCCTCCGCCTTGCGGCGCCGGCACACCGGGTTCTAGTCCCGGTCGGGGCGCCGGATTCTGTCCCGGTTGCCCCTCTTCCAGGCCAGCCCTCTGCTGTGGCCCAGGAGTGCAGTGGAGGATGGCCCAAGTGCTTGGGCCCTGCAACCCATGGGAGACCAGGAAAAAGCACCTAGCACCTGGCTCCTGCCATCGGATCAGCACGGTGCGCCGGCCAAAGCGTGCCATCCGCGGCAGCCATTGGAGGGTGAACCAACGGCAAAGGAAGACCTTTTCTCTCTGTCTCTCTCTCTCACTGTCCACTCTGCCTGTCAAAAAAAAAAAAAAAAAAAGAAACTAGGTATATCTTCATGGGAAAAGTTAGAGAGTTAATATCTATCAATAATCTCTTGAGAATACTTACTACATTTTTCATGAATTAGACTGATTTCAAACAAAAACTTTTTAGCAGGTGTCATGAAAGAAAATGTTCTATTTATAAAAGAAATGAATAAGATAAAATACCAAGAAATAAACAGAGCAATAAATGACTAACTCTATATAAAGGAGCATTTTAAATACTCTAACAATCTCAACAGAAGACCTGAACAACAACAACAGCAGAAAGCCTGACATATGGCTGGCTAGAAAGACTCAACATCATAAATATGTAAATTTCCTCTAAATTAAATGATATCCCAGTAAAGTTAAAACAAGAGTTATTTTTAAAATTTTTTATTTATAAAAAAGGGAATAAGCTTCAGGTATTTCATATATACAGTTTTAATAGCATAATGAAACTTCCAACCCTACCCTCCCTCTCTTTCACTTCCACTCTACCTCCTTCTTACATTTCTCTTACTTTTATAATGCCATATTTTCAGTTTTCTTTATAGTCACAAGCTCAAACCTCCACTAAATACAGACTTCAACAAGTAGTAAGTAGAAAAGCAACTGTTCCTCATTTTTTTTGACCTGACAATTTGATTTTAAAGTTCATGTGAAAAAGGAATGAAATAATAATTACTGTAAGAAAAAAGAAACACATGGGGAGGCTAGGTCTCCTAGATGTTATACCTCCAAGGACTCAAAAACCAAGGTAGTGTATGGGGTATGACTAGACAAACAAATGGGATAAATGGAAAGTCTAATAAAAAGTCAAAATATATATGAATTTAATATATAATCAAAGGGCATCTTAAGTTAATGAGCAAAGCGACTATACAAGAAATGATAATAGAACGAACCTTCTGGAAGAAAATATAAAGGGAATTGTGTACTTTATCCTTGTGCTTTGAAGTACACCACTAATAATGTTAAATGATAAGCAGGGACATTGTGTTGCAGCAGGTTAAGATGCCACTTTGAGATGCCTGCATCCCACATTGGAAAACCTGGGATTGAGTCCTTGGTTGAATCCCAACGTTGCTTCAAATCCAGTGTCCTGCTAATGTACACTCAGGGAACCAGCAGATGATGGCTCAATATTTGAGTCCCTGTCCCCCACATGGGAGACCAAGATGGAATTTTTGGCTCTGGACTTCCACTTGCCCCAGCCCTGCCTGTTGCGAACCAATGGGTGGAAGGTATCTCGCTTGTTCTCTCTCTCTCTCTCTCTCTCTCTCTTTCTCTCTCTCTCTCTCTCTTACTCTTGCTTTCACTCTTGCTCTATGGCTCTATGGAAAACAAGCTCACAGTTCCTCAACAAATTTAAACAAATGTGCAACAGTGGATGAATTGGGAAATCAAATTTGGTATAGAATATGATACAACTAGAAAAATAATTGAAGTACTTTCACATCATACAACATGGATAAAAAACATACTAAGGATAAGAATCCAGTAATGTAGAATTCCACGTACATGAAACATCTAGAATAGGTAAATCCATTGAAACAAAGAGCAGATTGATGGCAGACAGGGGATGGAAAGGCAAGATAAAAGGAGTGACTATACAATGGGTATTAGGTTTTCTTTTGAACTGAAAAAAATATTTTGGAATTAAAGGCTGTGATTGTATAACTTTGTAGATTAAATACCTCTAATTTGTATCCTTTAAAGTAGTTAATTTTATGTTATTTTTTCACCTCAATTTTAAGAAGTTTGAAAAAAACATGTCAGATCACCATAAATTATGGACTTCAGCCAACAATAATGGGTCAATACTGGGATGTTTCATCAATTGTGATAAATTTGCCATACTAACCCAAGTTGTAAATGAAATAACTTTATATACTGTCTTCATAATTTTTCTCTAACTCTAAAACTATACCAAACCAAAAAGGGTTTTGTTTTTCTCCTCGAAGGAAGAAAATAATAATGATTAAAAAAATGATAAACTCAGAAAATGTAACTCATATGAACAATTAAGGGTTGATTTCACTATTTTAAAGGCTGCTAGAAATAGAGAATGTTCACACATCAAAAAAGGAAATAGAAAAATGAAATTTCATTAAAAGTTAAGATGGAAGATTTGTCAATAGATAAATCCAGATATTTCTAGAGCATAAAGATACTTAGTGGGGCCGGTGCTGTGACGCAGCAGGTTAAAACCCTGGCCTGAAACGCTGGCATCCCATATGGGCGCCGGTTCGAGACCTGGCTGCACCACTTGCAATCCAGCTCTCTGCTATGGCCTGGGAAAGCAGTAGAAAATGGCCCAAGTCTTTGGGCCCCTGTACCCACATGGGAGACCCAGAAGAAGCTCCTGGCTCCTGGCTCTAATCAGTGCAGCTCTGGCCATTGCAGTCTATTGGGGAGTGAACCATAGGATGGAAGACCTCTCTCTGCCTCTCCTCTCTCTGTGTAACTCTGACTTGCAAATAAATAAATAAATCTTTTTTTTTTTTTTAAAAGACAGTTTCTATAAAACACACAACACATACACAAATGAACCTGTCGTAACAATTTTATCCACCCGAATGAAAAAAAAAATTAACAATATACTCAGTAAGGCCGTGTAGGAGCAGGCATTCATAATGGCCCACATGTGAACTTGTGTAACTCTATGGAGGAAAATTCATCAACATGTATGAAAACTGCAAGTGATTACCCTCATTGGTCCAGTAATTTCACTTGCATAATTCATCTTAGGGATATTCCACATTTATAAGAAATGACATAAGTACAATTTTATTGATTTCAGTGTTGCTCTCAATAGCAAGGAACTAGAAAAAAATGGAGTCCATTGAGACTGATCAAATAATACTTATGGTACATCCATTTAATGATATACTATGCAGCTCTAAAAAAGAATGAAGCAGTTCTCAGTGTAGCAGCATAAGAAGATTCCAAGGTTAATTGTTAAGTGAAAAAATAGAACAGCATATACAAATGCTATGTTTTCTGTAAAAAAGGAGAAAAACTACAAATGCATTTGTATGTTCATCAAAAAACCCTAAAATACACACAATAATAGCAGCAAATCCTGGTGGAGAGGGAGTGTACTTTTGAGTGGACGATAATAAACTGTATCTTCCACCCAATCTACTCAATACATCCCATTGGGTAGACTGGACACTTGAATAGATTGGGTGGAAGATATGCAGTTTACTAAATGCTTTAAACATTTTTAATCTCCATGAAAATATTACTTATTTGAAGTAAAATGAAAGAATACATAAGAGATCAAGACAGAAAAAAAATTGTAATGTGCAGAAAACAAATGGACTATGACTTCTAAAATTAGAAAACAGAAAGAAGAGAAATGTATTTTAACTTGGCATATAATTTCGATTATAAGAGTGAATAACTGTCACACATAATTCTCTGTCATTGTCAAATAACAAGAAAATATTTTTGGATTTGACATAAGCCCAGAGCATTATGGGTCAACAGAACTTGCTTACACCAATTATTTTTCCCTAATTATTTTGTAGCTAGAGTTTTAGAACATGGTCTTCTTTAGGGTGAAGAGACATCTCAAGCAGAGCACTCATCAACAGAAACAGACTCCCTTTCCTTTCTCAGAACAAATTCCTTGGATGTGACGATGAAGGAGCTCTCTTTGGAATATCTGTACATCCAGGTTCACTGTGTCTGTGATACAAGAATGTAATGAATTTAATTCTCCAGGGAAATTCAGCTCATTTTGTGAGCACTGAACTCATTTGGGGAGAAGGGGGAGGGAAAAATGATTTAAATATATGTATCCATGGTATCCAGTTGCATAGGAAAGTGTGTCAGTTAAAATATGTTAAATCAATTTCACAGGTAATGTTACAAAAACAGCTACATTGACAAGTGGATAGAAATCACTCATCTTGACAAGTGATTATGTAGATTAGGAAACATGCAGGAAGTATACTATATGGCTGAGGAATGGGGTCTGAAAATGAACTCCCTGTTGATATAATGAATAACATGGCAGGTGTGTTCTGCTCTAGGTTAGCTTTCTCAGAACTTCCATTGAAGCGACACTCACTTGCACAGGATGTAAGAGACAGGTCATGAGAAGTGCTGTGAGGTCCCAGTATTGAGGTCCTCAGATGAATTCCAGAATATGGAAGATTTTGGGCCTCCTACACTTTTCTCTTAGGCTTCTGTAACTCAGATCTCATTTGGGCCTCTTGAATCATTTTATTCTTGTCCATATTCACATTCTTATGTCTATCTTGAAACAAAGTTTTGGTACATAGAGTAGATTGTATTTCTGTCTTGACTCTGAAGTTTACCAGCTGCTCCTACCTCCATCATGCCTTTCCTCTGGCCTCCAGAAGAATTTATGATGGTACACGTTGCTATTCTCACAGAGCTACTGAGAACTTTTATAGTTTCTTTGGTGGGACAAGGAGGTTTTCAAGGGCAGAGCTTCTCTGTCAGGCACTTTCTTTTTCCACCCAGTCTCTAAAGCAGGACCGCACATAGACTTGACATTTGCATGCAACTTACAATTTTGGTGATGGCTTCCTATTATTGACCTCTGAAAAATCTCTGCATTCAGGAATGTGTGAAGAGCAAGGATTCAGCAGTAACATCGCATATTTCCAAGGATCCAGAAATTTGAAATCTAACACTCTTTTCAACAAGATATATGTTTGTTCTTACAAGTATATGCTATTTGTCATCACCTTTCAAAGGGAAAGACTTTGATCATTTCCAATGGTGGACATTTTAAAAGTGATTGTGAAACTCAGTGAATTATGAGTGAAGTCACAACTCAATTCTCTACCTTTCTTTTAAGATAAATCTAGAGCAATCTACCAATAGCTCCACGAGGAACTAGCTTAGTCCAAAGCACTTGGTGGTAGACAGTAAAGTTCATAAAATGTTGCTCAACTCCAGAGTCACTGTTGGTAGCCTGAACTTCATCATGGGCTCCAGGAGGCTTTCAAACCTTCTGAAAATGTATGAGAGAAACTGTGTTTACATAGAGGTTACTGAGGGAGGGCAGTATCTTTTGTTTCTTATTCTCCCAGGAACTCAAGACTGCCAGATATTAAGAGAACCAGTTTAGAATCTCAGAATTCATATCTGGAAAATTTTAGTAGGATTTTCTCATCTAATTTTACATGGAATATAATAAATATTAAACATTATTTATTTAGTAAATATTGATGCAGTATGTCCATATGCTAATGCTGTCTTAGGTGCTGTAGAAATAAGAATGACTAAACTTATAGAAAGAGAATGGTTTAAGAATTTCCTGAAGGTGTCGGCACAGTGGCATAGTAAACTAACCCTCTGCCTGCAGTGCCGGCATCCCATGTGGTTGCCAGTTCATGTCCCGGCTGCTCCACTTCCAATCCAGCTCTCTGCATGTGAACTAGGAAAGCAGTGGAAGATGGCCCAAGTGCTTGGGCCCCTGCACCTGCATTCGAGACTGAGAAAAGGTCCCGGCATCTGGCTTTGGATCAGCTCAGCTCCAGCCACTGTACCTATTTAGGGAGTGGACCAGTGGATGGAAGACCTTCCTCTGTCTGTCTCTCTGTGTCTGTAACTCTACACCTCAAATAAATACATAAATAAAATATATAAAAAAGAAAATAGCATTTCCTAAAAAAATAAAAAGGAAACAAAATGAGGCTGAGGTGAATTTCCTTTAAATTTTCTAGTACTGATTTGACACTTTGTTCTCTTGAAGGTTGGTTATCACTACTAGTATATACTTTTAATTGAGTTACCATAATAACAATAAATCACTTCAATTAACATTAAGTTCTATTGTGGCAGATATAATTAAGAATACATATGTGACTATTTCTGCCTTTTATAATGGGCTTTCATAGTAATCACTATTGGAACTACAGTATTAAGTATAATTACTAAGTAATCTACTAGAACCCAGAATTACTTTATAATTATATGATATTTTCCTAAGCATATAGCATGTAGCTACATCGGGAGTAAAGCACAATAGTGACATTTAGCAATCCATTTCATAATTGATGAGATCTTGCTAATAAATGTGTTAGCATTCATAAATGCTAGGCATTTTAACTTTCAAAATGAAGCCAGTCATTCATCCAGAGTTTGAAAGGAAAGACACCTTATTTTAAAACCCCAATTCCAAGGGGAAAAATTATCTGAAATGAAAAGTAATGTGGTTTTTGAGGTCCAGAAGCTAAGCAGATGGCATTCACTGTCTTATTAAAAAATGTGTGTTTAATGTACTACAATAGGGTATTTGGAAAAAATATTTATGTCTTAGTCTACAACTAATTTTTTTGGTGGGTACCTCTAAAAAGTACAAATGAGCACTTTGCAATATGTTTTCTAAAATAGCATTTTCAGATAAGACATAAAGGGAAATCTTTGGGGGAAATTGTGTTTCCTCAAGTTCAGTGACATTGCTTAACAAAGAATCCCATTATAAAATTTCTGAAAATATTATAGCACTCTCTAAGGCAGGAAAACATAAAGCAGATAGCAATGCTCAAGTCTGTAGCAGCATAGAGAATTAGAAAACTGAAATTATTTAGTAAGGTGTATTGATTTCCATGGGCTACTCAAATATGGAGACTTAAAACAACGGAAATTTATTCCTTCACAATTTTGGAAGATAGAAGTAAGAAACCAAGGTATTGGAAAGCTTGGTTCCTTCTTAGAGTCTCTGAGGAAAAATCTGTCCCACACCTCTCGAGTTGTATCCGGTGGTTATTGGCATCCCTTTTTATTCCATGGGTTTTTCGTTTGTTTGTTTGTTTGTTTGTTTTGACAGGCAGAGTTAGACAGAGAGAGAGAGACAGAGAGAAAAAGGTTTTCCTTTTTCCATTGGTTCACCCCCCAAATGGCCGCTATGGCTGGTACACTGCGCCAATGCGAAGCCAGGAGCCAGGTGCTTCCTCCTGGTCTCCCATGCAGGTGCAGGGCCCAAGCACTTGGGCCATCCTCCACTGCCTTCCTGGGTAACAGCAGAGAGGTGGACTGGAAGAGGAGTAGCCGGGACAGAATCCGGCACCCCAACTGGGGCTAGAACCTGGTGTGCGGGCGCCGCAGGCGGAGGATTAGCCTAGTGAGCCATGGTGCTGGCCTATTCCATGGTTTTTAGATGCATCACTCCAATCTTTGCCTCTATTTCACATGGCCTTCTCCCCTGTGTCTGTCTGTGTCTTCCTTTGTATCTCTTACCAGAACATTTTGCGATTGGACTAAGAATCCAACATGGCTGAATAGAGAAAAGATGTGCTGATTTTGACGTTGGGAAGATTGTTAACAGAGGAAGGTGAAGTGGTTGCATTCCCAGGGGAGAGTCGAGCAGAATTTTGCAGTGGGAATTCTGTGGAAAGAGGATAGATGCTGTGGAGCAGTGTGGACAGTGTGAGTGCACAGTAGTAAGCAAGGACAGCACCTGTAACTCACATAGTTGGGGGCTGGAGGAGACGCCACCTTCTTGGAGCCAGGTAAGAGGAGACTGAGGCAGCCTATGTCACTGGTGATATTGCCTGAGGGAGAACCTCATAGACTACACTGACTTTGAATCTGGCCTGAAGCAGTAGTCAGGGGTACAGTGCCCACCCAACCCCATGAAAGGAGAGCACATATCTTCTTCCCCATCCCCCAACAAGGGCACCTGGTGACTAGCAGGGAGGAAGCACCATCTTAATAACAGGAGTAGAGACTGAGATGCCTCACACACTTGTGCATTCAAGGGATTTTACTGGAGGGATAAATCTGTGGTTCCCATTGATTTTGATTTGGCCTGGAAGGTTGGCAGGGGGTGGAGCATCCCCTTGGGAATGTGAGGCACTCCCCTTCCTCCACTATATCACTGGCAGCTGGAGTCAAATGGCCAAGGTGGATCACCAACAGGCAGCTGTCTCATGGAACACCTTTGCCCTCTCCATATATAGGGCAGGCTTGCAAGGCTAAGAGTGGACCCGCTTTTCCCTGCACTATGCACTATGCACTATGACTGTGGGAATTCTGACTGTACTATATAGGGTGTAGGGTGCAGCTGGGTCTCTAAGCAGTCACTATGTCTGGCTCATAGGCTCAGAGTTCCCTGACTGCCTGTGGTGAGTCATTGCAGAGGGTTCCATTCTCACATTGAGGACAACACATCCTTTGTGTGGTTCATGAACCTGCATGGCTGGGTATATAGTCACTATGAGCTCACCCTGACATTGATCACATTGGCAGAGAGGAGCAGAGGCTGCGATCATGCCTGCTGAGGTCATTATATTCTCCACCGTGCTGACAATAGAAGAGATCTACCACAACCAGCTTGGGTGAAACCCTGGACTCTTGCACCCTTAAGCACTGATAGGAGTTCCCTTGCTCCATCCAACACACGCCTCTAGATATTCACTGAAGAGTAGACACTCCACAAAGCCACAGAGGAATATTTCAAAGATAAAAGCCATAGGATGAGGAAACCAACCACTGTTTCCACAAATGCCCCAAAATAAATGGAGAAATACAAGAAACATGAACAAGGAAGACAACATGATTCCCCAAAAGAAACACAACAACACTTCAATACTATAATGTGAAGATGATGAAATGCCTGAAAATGAATTCAAGGAAGGATCATAAGAGTACTCAAAAACACACAGAGTCAAAAATATGAGATAAAGAAATCCATACATGACAAGGATAGAATATTTTTCTGGAAGACAGAGGTATTGAAGAAAACAACAAACTGAAATATTAGAAATGAAGATTTCAATATGTCAAGTAAAAAATACAGCGCAAAACCTTAACAGACTTGGTGAGGTAGAAGAAAGAATATTTAAGCTACAAAACAAATCCTTGGAAATACTTGACAGAAAAAAAAAGAAGAAAAAAATCAGAAAACTGAAAATAGAGTTCAAGATTTATGCAGTACTATCAAACATACATGTTTTAAAAGTTCCTGAAGGTGTGGAAAGAGAGAATGATTTGAAGGTCTATTCACTGAAATAAGCAGAAAACTTCCCTAATCTGGAGAAAGGTAGGGAAATCTAAGTACAGGTAGCATAAAGAACTCCTAATAGACATGATCAGAAAAGATCTTCACCACAACACACAAATTTAAGCTTTTTTAAAGATTTATTTATTTATTTGAAAGTCAGAGTTACATAGAGAGAAGAGGAGAGGCAGAGAGAGAGAAGAGAGAGGGAGAGAGAGAGAGAGAGAGTGAGAGAGAGAGATCTTCCATCCACTGGTCCACTCCCCAAATGGGTGCCACAACCGGAGCTGCACCAATCAAAGCCAGGAGCCAGGAACTTCCTCCAGACCTCCCACATAGGTGCAAGGGCCCAAAGACTTGGGCCATCTTCTACTGCTTTCCCAAGCCATAGCAGAGAGCTGGATAGGAAGTGGAGCTGCCGGGAATCGAACCTGTGTCCATATGGGATATTGGCAACTTTACCCACTAGCCATGGCACCAGCCCCCCTTTAAGCTTTCAACAGCAAAACATAAGATTCTAAAAAAATGTGCATGAGAGAAATGCCAAACTACTTTCAGAGGACTCCCAATTAGACCAACAGCTGATTTCTATTTATAAACCTCACAGGCTAGGAGGGAATGCAGAGACATAGTCCAAGTCTTAAAAGTAAAAAGCTGTCAATGCAGAATTCAGTACTCAGAAAAGCTCTCATTTATAAATAAAGGTGAAATAAAGACCTTTCAAAAACAAACAGAAATTGAAAACATTTGTCAATTTTGTCCAGCCTTACAAATGATATTTGTGGATATGTTACACCCAGAATCAGAAAATGATAATCATTATTATGAAAGAATGTGAAGGTAGGAAATCCAAAGCAAACAATAGGAATATTTATGGAAAAATGGCAGAACTAACTTGTTATTTATCAATGATAACCTTGAGTTTAAATGGCCTAAATTCTCCAATTAAAAGATACAAACTGGCTTTAAAAACAAGACCCACTTATTTGCTATCTCTAAGAAACACATCTCACCAATACAGATACATGCAGACTGAAAATGAAAATTGGAAAAAAGATATTCCATGCTAGTGGAAAACCAATGCAAGCAGTTGTAGCCATCCTAATATCTGACAAAATAGACTTTAATACAAAACCTATTACAAGAGACAAAGAAGGGCATTATGTAGTGATTAGGGGATTGATGATGTGATAGTAGCAAATGTTTATGCACCTAATGCCAGGGTGCCTGGCTATTTAAAACCAATGTTAATGGATTTAAAGGAAGACATGGATGAAATATAATAACAATGGAGGACTTAAATACCCACTTTCACCAATGGACAGGTGAACAAAAAACAAACAAACAAACAAACAAAAACAAAGAAACAACAGAGCTAGTCTACACTATGGACCAAATGAACCTAATTTATATCTACAGAACATTTCATCCCACAGCTGCAGAATGTATATTCTTTTCTTCAGTGCATGGAATTTTCTGAAGGATAGACCATCTGATAGACATAAAGCAAATCTCAACAAATTAAAAAGAAACTGAAATCATACCATGTATCTTTTCTGACCACAATGGATACTAACTATGTAAGAATCTCTAGGGGCCAGTGCTGTGGCGTGATGAGTAAAGCTGCCACCTGCAGTGCCAACATCCCATATGGGTGCCGGTTCGAATCCAGGCTGCTCCACTTCTGATACAGCTCTGTGATATGGCCTGGGAAAGCAGTAGAAGATGGCCCAAGTCCTTGGCCCCCTGCATCCATGTGGGAGACCTAGAAGAAGCTTCTGGCTCCTGGCTTTGGATTGGTGCAGCTCTGGCTATTGCAGCCAACTGGGGAGTGAGCCAGCAGATGGAAGTCCTCTGCTTCTCCTTCTCTCTGTGTAATTCTGACTCTCAAATAAATAAATCAATCTTTAAAAAGAAAGAATCTCTAGAAAATATGCAAACACATGGAGACTGGACAATATGATCCTGAATGAAGAGTGGGGGTCATGGAAGAAATCAAAAGGGAAATAAAAATATCCTACAGACAAATAAAGATGACAAGACAACATCTCAAAATTTATGGGATATAGCAAAAGCAATTTTATACCAATTAGTTCCTACAACAAGAAATTGGAAAGGTATCACGTGAATGATCTAACAATGCATCTCAAAGACCTAGAAAAAAAAAAACAACAAACCAAACCACAAATTGGTAGGAGGGAAAATAATTAAAATTAGAAAAGAAACAAGCAAAATTTAAACCAACAAAACAATACAAAAGATCAGTGAATTGAAGAGCTGGTTTTCTGAAAAACAAATAAATAAATAAACAAACAAAATTGATACACCATTGGTCAAACCAACAAAAAAAGGGGGAGAAGGCCTAAATTAATAAAATCAGAAATGAGAAGGAGATGTTACAACAGATAACACAGGAATTAAAAAGAACATCAAGAATTACTACAGACAGCTATATGCTAACAAATTGGAAAATCTAGAAGAAATGGATAGAATTCTGTACACATACAGAGAAAACCAAAATATACTGATAACAAAGATGGAGATTCAATCACAAATAAAGATCCTCCCGACAAAGAACAGCAGAGGACTGGATGGTTTCACAGCTGAATTCTACCAAAATGTTAAAGAAGAACTAACTCCAATTCTTCTCAAACTATTCAGAACAATTGAAAAAGAGGGGATCCTCTCAAACTCCTTCTATGAGGTCAGCTTCGCCTTAATTCCAAAATCAGAATAAGATACAAGAAAGAAATATAACTATAGACCAATATCATCGATGAACATAGATGCAAAAATCCTCAACAAAATCCTAATTAATTGAATCCAACAACATGCAAATCAATTCATGTGGTACATCACATTAATATACAGAAGAAAAAACCATATGATTATCACAATAGATGAAGAGAAAAGCATTTAATGAAATACAACATGCTTTCATGATAAAAAAAAAAGCCTTAAGCAAATTGTGTATAGAAAGAAAATTCTTCAATACAATAAGGGCAATATATAACAAACCCACAGCCATCATCAAATTGAATGGTAAAAAGTTGGAAGCATTTCCAGTAAGATTTGGAGACCATCTCTGGAGATAATGTAGACCTCCCTCTGCTATTTAACCTAGGAAATGATGGCTCCTTCAGAGAAAAAGTAACTAATGTCAGGGAAGCTAAATGGTTTAACAAGTCTTACTATCCAGAGAGTGATAAAAGAGGGCCAGATGTAAGTCACTGGCCTCCAACTGAAATACTTATCGTACCCACTTCATTCAGTGGTGGAGGAGGGATTAAATTTGTCCTTTTAAGCTTTATTTCAGAAGGATGACTCTATCTATGGCTTAAAAGAAATAAGAAAATTGGCCGGCGCCGCGGCTCAGTAGGCTAATCCTCTGCCTGCGGTGCTGGCACACTGTGTTCTAGTCCCGGTCGGGGCGCTGGATTCTGTCCGGTCGCTCCTCTTCCAGTCCAGCTCTCTGTTCTGACTAGGGAGTGCAGTGGAGGATGGCCCAAGTCCTTGGTCCCTGCACTCGCATGGGAGACCAGGAGGAAGCACCTGGCTCCTGGCTTCAGATCAGCAAGGTGCGCTGGCCGCAGCACGCTGGCTGCAGCGGCCATTGGGGGTGAACCAACGGAAAAAGGAAGACCTTTCTCTCTGTCTCTCTCTCTCATTGTCCACTCTGCCTGTCAGAAAAAAAATTAAACAAAACAAAACAAAAAAAACAAAGTGCTAGAGGGTAAGGTCCCAAGTAAGAGTACCTTGGTAATGGGACTTCTCTGAATTAAGGTGATGAATACAGGAGTTAAATTTGCCCTTATTGGATAGGTAAAGAGGGAAGAAGGGAAAAAAAAAACAATATAAGAATATGATATAATGAGAAAATGGGCACTATTTTGGTGAAATTCCTTGTGTTGAGTACTTCCATATTTCAGTGAGGTCATACCTACTACTTCCTGAACATTATTTCCTTCATCCAAGGAACACTTGCCTGCACTCGTTTTATCACTCCCCGTTTAGCCCTAAGAACAGTGTTAAGTGAGTATTTTGGAACTACACTAACGTAAATTGATTAAATGACAGGTGGCAGTGTGAGATCCTTACTAAGTTAGATTAATATATGCATACTTTATCTATCAAGGGATTTATTTTTAAAGTTTGTCTCATTTCAGAGCTCAGTAAGATTGATGAATTAGTTGAACATACTTACACCCTTTGAAGAGCAGGTAGAAAACATTCGTAGGGGATGCAAAATAGTATTCCTAAAAGTCTGTGAGAATTTTAGCATTACTTTTGAGCA
Source organism: Sylvilagus floridanus (assembly GCA_949820135.1). Taxonomy (NCBI): domain Eukaryota; kingdom Metazoa; phylum Chordata; class Mammalia; order Lagomorpha; family Leporidae; genus Sylvilagus; species Sylvilagus floridanus. The sequence goes on from OX463245.1 coordinate 49,797,225, forward strand.
AGAAAAATACCAGAGCCTTGTGAGTCATATGTTCTCTGTTATAATTATTGAAAACTGCCTTGTTACTGGAAATAAGCCATAGATCATAGGCAAACCAAAGCTTCGGCTGCATTTCAATAAAATTTTATTTATAGAAATAGGTAGGAAGACTTTTCTGACCCATGAATTGTAGTTTTCTTGTCCTTACTTTTGAATCAACATGTTTCAAATGGCATTTGTCTTTTCACCAAATTGTATCTAGTGGGAGAATTATTTTATTTCAGTTTTTCTTCAGTCTCTTAAGCAGCCATGGTTAAACCATGAGATCATCTTCCATCCTTTTCAGTCCATTGTTTGGCAATCTCTGCCTGTCGTTGAGCATGGTATCTCTACTCCTGTACCCATCACCTTAATTCAGGGACGTCCGCATTACCAAGGTATTCTTAATTGGGATCTTTCCCTGTAGTTCTTAGTCGTTATTTTTATTTTAAATTTTTCTTATCTCTTTTAAGCCATAGACAGAGTCATCCTTCTGAAATATAGCTTAAAAACATCCAATTCAAAAGGATTCCATGGATTAATGTATGTGAAACTGTGAAGTGCTAGATAAATACAAATAATTCAATCCATACCATTAGGAAAAATAACAGAGAGTAACATTCACACCATTAGGCTGCTATCCAAGACCCTCAAAAACCCAGTAAAACCCAAATCAATTGAGCAAACATTCATTGAACAGTAGAGAAAAGTGTTTAAAAGGTTGAGTTCTTGAAGTAGACCATTTGCTTTCAAATCTAGCTCTATAAATACTTAGCAGTGTGCCTTATGTGAGTGACTTAAATTCTCCTCATCTGAAAATGGGGATAGTAACTATTTCTACCTCTTAGGATTATATGAAGATTAAGTGATTTTCTTTCCCAGAGAAGCACTGGAACATAGCTAAGTGCCAATATGTTTTCCTTATTATTGTTGTTATCATCATCATCATACGTCAGTCACATGCTAGTCATGCTAGGGCTAAATATTTATTGAATTCCCTTCATGAACTAGGCACTATTCTAGGTGCTAGGGACATAACAGTGAAAAGATAGACTAAGCTTCCACCATTATGATGCCCTATTAGTCACCGGCCTTTTCAACAAATATTCACTGAATGCCTTTGATGCACCAAGCTCTTCTGGGCACTATGACAGCTGTTTATTAAGACTGACAAGGTCCCTGTCCCTATAAACTTCTATTTAGTCTTAGGTGTGGTCTTTTTAGCTAAGCTATGTGTCCCTTGGGCCGATTATCTCTATATAAATCATCCCATGTTCTAAGAACCTACAAAGGAATTATCACAGAGACTTTATTCTGTAAATATTAAATTAATGAGTGAATGAATCAATGGAAGAATAAAATGAACACTTACATGCCCCAGGCACAAATAAGTTAGCACCAAGTTCTAAAGCAGAATGGAGTTAACATCAACCATCCTGGTGAGAAACACATCATATACTATTCCATGAGTTCCCACAGAGGACCCTATCATTCTTCCTGCTTTCAAATTGGCAGACTCAGATTTCACAGGTAGTATGCATGGCAGAGAGAGGATAAAGTCCTCTCAATAAACAAGATTCCAAAAGAACAGATTAAACAGAACATTAGGACTGTCTGTACAAGAGAGAGGTATTTGGGCTACATTGCTTAAGTTAAGTTTGCTTTCCACTTGGGGTTAAGAATAAAATCATAAAAAGTGCAAAAGTTCTGAAATTATGAAACAGCCTGGAGACCATATCTAAAAAAGCCTTTGCGGTCTAGGCTAATTTTTGAAAAATTTTATTTGGACTATGAATGGCACTGAGAAAAGCATTAAAAAATCTGTAATTTTTAAAAAAAGAGTGATCATATCTAATAACACTTTGCAATGTGTAGACAATAAAGGACAATAAGTACTTCTTGGGAGAGCTCCCATTGTCATTTGATGTGAGAGCATACAGTTGATGCAGGATGAAGGCCGTGTTCAGGTACTCAGGAGAGTGGGAGAAAGGGAAGAAATTGGGGATTTTTCTCTTTCATGGCTTGAGGAAATCTTGAACAATTTAGATGCTTTATTAAAGCTTGGAGTATAGTGCTCAATCTGGAAGATATTTCTTTTAACAGTTTTAGAAATCCAGTCTGACCCATTTTCCTCAGCCATGCTTGTGGGAAGCCTTATCAGCAAGAAAGGGTTTTATAGGGAAAAGCTTCCGAGACCTTGGGGCTGCCGTCACACGCAAATCCTCAGGCAGCATGCAAATGGAGAACAGTAATACAAGCGGCAACTGCACAAGGAAACATTTCCATTCCTCTTCTTGAATAGAAAAGGAGGAGCTAAGAGCGCCCCAAATCTTAGAAATGTTAGCAGTAAAGTAAGAATTATGGAAAGTCTTTGCCTGAAAAAGTACATGGAATAAAATCTGACTTCCATGGTATTAGCCTACATTTCTGGAGGAGAAAAAAAAAAGGTGCAAAACCACAGTTGCTGTTTTTCCTTAGGTAAGTTATGATCATGAAGGTATGTGGAAAATTGGGGGCTTTGGCCATACCCCTAATGGCTATACTTCTTTTATGTAGTTTGGAAAGTACTTTAAGATTCCAAAATGGATCATGAATGCTGTAAGAAATCCTTTCAATATAGTCAGGCTAGAAACATGGGAGGCACTGTTCCAGTGAGACAACGCAACTCATGTGTTTGTCCCCATGGTCCATGGTCAAATGGCTGACTGCAGGCAATGTTTGGAGTTTTTCTAAGTTAGTTTTTAACTGGAGGGAGAAGTATATATTGTACTTGCTAGGCAAAGAGAAAAACAGAAATTGCTTAAAAGGTAGCCTACCTCATCCAGAGATAAAAGATAAAATTTACATGAAATATTGTTATAACAAGATTATTTACATTCTCTAGTCATTAAGGATAAACAGGATACTTGCAGATCTATCTTACTAAACAACAAATTGAAAATCCTTTTTGATAAAATCTCTCTGCTTTGTGATTTTTAATTCTGTCAGATACCACAGAAAAATTGTGCCAACTTAGCATATCTATGTACTCAGTGACTGATGTATATTCTTTTAAATGTAGATACTAATGCTAACTTTCCTATATGCTGTCTTATGTGACTTTGTGCTTAGGGAGATCAGAATAAAGTCAAGAAAGCCAGCTTATTGGGAATATGATTTATTAAAAGTTATTTATTATTTATTTGAAAACAGAGTTACACAGAGAGAGATCGATTGATCTATCTATCTATCTATCTATCTATCTATCTGTCTATCTGCTGGATCACTCCCCAAATGGTTTCTTCTGGTTCTCCGACATAGGTGGCAGAAGCCCAAGCCCTTGGGCCATTTTCCATTGCTTTCCCAGGTACATTAGCAGGGAGCTGGATCAGAAGTAGAGCAGACAGGATGCAAATTAGTGACTGTATGAGATGCTGGTGTTGCTGTGGTTTAACCCACTAAGCCAAATCACCAGCCCCTGGGGATGATTTTTAAGTGATTTCTGTAACAAGGATATTGCTGTCTTGGAGTGAATTTGGTGGCAATAGCTTTAAACACACACATACATAACCACATTCACACAGTAGGCTTGATTTTTGCCATTTAAAATGATCTATAAATTTAATGACTTATAATATTTTCAAGCCATTGTGCCACTGATGTTCAGATATATCAGTTATTTTAAGTTTCTGTTTAATGTGTATTGTGGCTTTCATGAAAAAAACAAATGGAAGACACTTGTCTAGGAAGATTAGTATAATTAAGCTATGATGTCATACCTGGAAAAAAAGGATTTAGTTTCTTTAGTGTGGAGTGATAACGGCTCTTGTTTCTTTCTTGACATAACAAGAAAAGGAAGACATTGTGACTTTCGTTGGGTGCTAATTGCAAACTCTCCTTGTGAGAGAGTATTGCATCATATGGGAGACTCCATCTAGTTAAACCTTGCTTCTACCTGGAAGAGAAAGCTCACAGTAGTACATGAAGACTGAAGTACTAGTGTTATCAAATAATTATGGACTATCCAGGAAGCCCTTTGGAGGAAAGCTCAGGTTCAGAAAACTACAGTCATTAGCAAAGTCTGCCTGAACCATCATGATGTGTAACAGGCCCATTGCTGCTGACAGCACAGGGGGTATCCAACAATGATCTTTGGACAGTGTACTGTGGTCAGAAAAGAGATAATAAAGAGGCTAGAACATGCACCATCTGGTCTAACAGAAGGGAAGATGGAAAACATCAACAGGGAGTTAGAATTGTTATGGAAAGCCAGACGGTGAAGCATTGATTAAGATTATTTTGTTGATTAGGTGATATTCTGTGATTTACGCTATGGGCAAGGAAACCCAAATAACATTTTTGTGTGTGTTAAACCAGAGTGTGATGTTGAGCTACAATTTTATTTGACCCTGGGATCCTCAGAAAAAAACTCCCTGTCTAGCAGAAGAGGCCAAGCCAAGAAGTGGGGCTCCCTGAGGACATGAGCACTCTATGCATTCTGCAGATGATGAGGCGTGATGACCTAGTTGGTCCTCAGAGTTAGCAGACAGCAGGGTAGCAGTGGGGTACAATATCACAGAGAGATTTCTCTTTTTCAGAGACCTCAAAGTTGCTGAATTTGGAGGCATTCTGAAAACATGTAAAGAGAAAGGAGGCCAATCAGACTAAAAAGCTCGATCTCAGCTTCCCAAGGGACCCACAGGATCAGAGTCCACTGGGGGAAATTCACTCAGATTAAAAGTCGGCATGAAAGGTGAATCCGATGCTGTTATATGAAATCTCCAAGATTTCATAGGACAAGTAGAGGCATATATCCTAAAACTAATTTCTTATATGCAGTCTTCATAGTGTTCTCTCTCCTTTCTCCACTCAATATTTTTCTTCGTCTTCCTCAATGGAAGACTTTTCCTCACAATCAGTAAGGGTGGAACAAATAATTTTAATGACCCCTTGGAATATTTTTATTGTTACCATGTATTTCTACATGACTACTTCCTTGACCTCACAGCCAGGTTTTGCTACATGCTATAGGTTTGTTCATCTTGCCTTAGTTTGATCTTAAAATAGCTCTGTGAAGAACAAACTATGAATATGCACATTTAAAAAAAAACATGTGGAAGCTTAGATTTTATCTAAGGCTATCAGCTGGTGTTTGCTGAAGTTCAAACTTCCCAGGCCTTATTTCTTCGCTACTGTTCGAAACCACCTTGATCATTTGCCTCCATTTCAGTATCTCAATTGTAAAGAAAACAGAAGTCCAGAGAGCTCAGGAAGAGTAGTTGTTTCTATTATGGATAGGAATTGGACTTGAACTCAAACCCTTGTCTTCCAATCCAGCTCTCTCCTCCCTACACCATCTCACTGCTATAATTTTGCCTAATAAATAAATAAACATATTAAATGAAAGAAAATAGCCCAGATGTATATCATTTCTCTCTGTTATTTTTATAAAAAGCAACTTCCTTGGTGATCCAAACCTGTCGCTTTTCATACAAGAGATGTCTCACATGGAAATATTTGCAAGGTGTTAACTAATCATTAGAAGGTACTGAAAACACAGATTTTCCTCCTTGATAGCAAAAGCCAACTTCCTCTTAGACGAAGTGCTGCTGCATTTTTTAAAGTTGACAGCTGGAGTTTGAATATGGGCAACTGTTCCACTGCACTGACTAGAAATTCAGTTTGGTCAAGTATCATGAAGGATGTTCTTAGGATGCTATACACAAAGCATCCACCTTATCAGTGAGAAGGCACATGTAGTTAAATCCTTTTGCTTCTCCATTTCATCCCAAACAGTTTCAAGAGAATGGCTTTGAGTATCAGAAGTGTTGCCTTCTGCAATTCATAGTTGCACTGAATAGAATTATCACCTTGAAATTACAGGGTAAAACTCCCCATACAAAAACAGATTAAAGACAAATTAGACTGTGAGCCAGGTCACTCTGATTGTTAATTAGTGATAATGGAAATACAATTAGCATAATGAGTTCCAATTACTGTATATGGAGAAATATGAGCATACTGCTTTCATAAATCTTGGTTCCAGGAAAAATAAAATGCATCTGGTTTAACAAAGCATGTCCTTCTCTTCTGCAGAAAGCTTCCTGGTAAATATCTTTGTGAGGCTAAATCCTTCCTCTGATGGGTTGAGATTTGGAAAAAAAAAAGGCGACAGAATGGATTTGCCCCGTCTGATAGCTGAGCAGTTTTGTATTAGCTCAGCTTCTGTTTTAAGCTTCCTAGAAAATCTAACCATCTGTTTCTCCAATTGTGGGTTAAAAACATTGGGGAGAATCATAGACCATCACATAAAATGTGCTTATTGTCTTTGAAATGTCGCTGAGCTCCCCTCTTTGCCTTTGATAAGCTGTGAAATTGGAAAGCCAATTATAGTCACATATTTACACAAATCTGAACAGCTTTTTGAAAACTCTGTGCAAGAATGAGTGGATGAGAAGCAACAGCTTTACACAGAGCTGTAGCAGGATGCCTGTGGGTGTGTTAATCAAGTTATTTTTGTAAGAGTTGCACCACAAGGTCTGAATATTTGTTTTCACTTTGGTCTAACACTATGTCAACTTTGTGCTGCAGCCACTGATTGGCCTTAACTTTCTCAGAAGGTCCATCGGCTGATAGCACAATATGACAGTTCTGTTGTCTTCTTTCTCTGACTTTCCCTCTTCATGCTATGAATGCTCAACTGTTGACAGATTGTGTTCCAAGGCTGGTTAAAACCCAGGCCATTTGGCCAATGAATGGTAATGAATGTGGACTGCTCAGCCCACACAGGTGACATTACACCTTGCACTGGGGGAATGTGCCATCTTCCTTGTTGTACCCTGTAAATCTGATAGATGCTATTAACCTTTTCAACAAATCCCCATGGATGGCTGCAATGGTGAATCTCAGTAGTAATTGCTAAGACAAAAATGCCCCAGCATGCCTATATTCTCTGTAAGGATCTAGGAAATAGACAAGTTGGCTACTCAAATGCCTTTTCCCCAACTGCTGTCTTGATTTACTTCCAGCTGTCAGTCTGTACCTAGGCTGCAGGGCTTCCAAATCTTTCAAACAAGCACAAGCAGCAGATCTGGCCAAGTATTTAAAACAATTGAACGCTTTTGAACAGGATTTTTAGTAGAGGAGAGTGGCATTAAGATCTGAATATCTACTAAAGTAGCTGAGTTCATGGAGGAGAAGATTTCCCATCCTTACCTTTATGATTCACAACACACTTTGCACCATGGTTTTGATTGCAGTTGTCATATTTTTAACCTAGTCAAGTCTCTTCAGTCTGTCTGGAAGCATTTGTAAACTGGATTATTCAATAAAAGAAATGCTTGTCAGGCATCATTCTCCTTCAGCAGTTTGAAATGACTTCTCTAAAAATGGCTTTCACACTACTATCATCTCTTCTTGAAACATACATGTATGTGTGCGTGGATGTGCACACACACAGGAATGGAATCCAAATGATCACTGACTCTCTGTCAGTGCGTATTTATTATAGGAGGTATATTAGAACTTAAGAAGATAAGCTTCACTCTCTGCCTAATATTTTTATGATTAAAGTATATATTAGATCTACACTTCTTTATAGATTGTAACAAGAAAAGGCAATGCATTGCGAGGCATCTGAGGTATCCTGGAAAGCTGACTGACGTCCAGGGTGCTGGAAAGCATTGCATAGCCATGTGCACTTGACATATGCTGATTCTAATGAGTACTTGGTAAAGAACTCCTGACAGGGTCTTGAGAAAATCACCAAAGCCTTCTGGGATTCATCTTTCTTACAATGTGAAGGATTTCACCTAGATGTTCTCTAAGGTTTCTTTCAGGTATTACATCTTATGATTCCAGGGGGCGTACCCCCAAACCAGGAAATAGGACATAAAGAAGAAATGTTAAAGACATGTACATGTATCTAAATCATGACTTACTTTTACACACCTGTGTCACCTAGAAATTAGATTTTGCTGTGTCTAACAGAAGAGTCACAGACAGAAGAGAGATCCAGGTCTCTATCCAGATTGGATAATCCTGAAGGGACATCTAGCCCTCACTGTTTAAGAAGGTAACAGGTGCCCCAGTCATTGCACGTATGTTTTGATGGAAGAAGAAATAAGGAATGAATATAAAAGGGTGAACCATCTATTATGTCAATCCTATAAGAAGCTTTCCCGGAATTCCCACTCAATGATTTCATCTATATCTCATTGACGCTGGTAGCTGTACAGAAGGCTGGAAAATGGAGTATTTTAGGTAGACACATTGTGGCCCAAATAAACCTGGATTCTATTAGACAGAAAACAATAATGACTTCTAGGTAGGTAACTAGTTCATTTAATATTTAATCCCTCTCTCTTCAATATAAATTTTTTGTACTATGTTTCTTGGTTCTAGAAAAGAACCCTGCCAGTGTATAAAAAGAATTCATTTTAATTTTGTAAGCAGGGCTATGATGGTAGATGTTCAAATCTCATCTGATTTGACATTTACTCCTTGAAAATCAAGTATGAGGCCTCCTGCCATCTAATCTATCATAGTGCAAATTTAAATTTTTAAAAACAATCCTCTTCTGTAGATGGTATTAAAAGTGAAAAGAAAAACATTTTAAAATGTTATTTATTTATTTAACTTATTTGAGAGGCACACACACAAAGAGCACTACCATCTGCTGGTCCAATCTCCAAATGTCCTCAAGTGCTGGGGCTGTGCCACCCTGAAGCTGGGAGCCAGGAATTCAATCCCAGTGTCATATGAGGGTGGCAGGGACCTAACCACTTGAGCCATCATCTGCTGCCTCCCAGCACACATATTACCAAGAAACTGGAATCCAGATTGGAACTGAAACTCAAATCAAGTACTCTACTAACCACTAAGCCAAATGCCCACTCCAAGAAAAAGTATGCTTAGTGCATAATTTTATTTCCAAACAAAATTACCTAGGGAGCTATATTTAATTGAAAATGAGTAAGTTCAAAAAGTCTAACTATTCTAAAATCATCTGTGTTTCTGGAAAACCAGTTAAATAGAATTTATCCCAATTTATTTCATTGAATTAAAAAAGAGATTATTTTATTATCTGCCAATGTTCATTTGAATGAAGAAATTTGTTAATGACGTTTTGATTTGCAACACAAATTCTTATCTTCCATATATGTGAGAAAAAATGGAATGTGACCTGTGAATTTCTATCATACAGTGATTAAACTTCTACCAGAACACTAATTTCTGTTCCCAGATATCTAATCAATATCATATTCTCCTTGGTACTATTTTAAAATGTGAGCAGGTTGCCCAAACTATAGCTTGTCTATGGATTCCAAATTAATCCTACTTACTGGTGGTTGACTTTTCAAGAGTTTCTACCAAGTTTTCCCTTCAGTGTTGGGGACATGAAAAATACAGGGAAGAGTACATGTAATGGCCTCATCTGTTGAAATTATTCAATGGGAGAAGGAAGACAGACTTTCTGAGGACTCATGGAATACAAGGGTTATGTTGATCACATGGCAATGGCAACGGATTGTATGTGTCCTTTCATACTGGCCCAGATACTCTATAAATTGGTTTTCTTCAGTTTTTAGGGAAAAGAAAGCACATAGAGCCATATAACAGAAAACTATATTAAGAGTCCTGAAGTAGTTTGGACAAGCCAATACAGAACATCAGTTAAGAATCTGAGTTGCAAGCAAAAGAATCTGAGCCTGGTTAATTTAACCAAAAGTGACCACCTAGGAAAGAGATTCTAAGAATTCAAAGCAGGAATGGTGAACCAAGCTCTCAAAACAGACAAATCTGACAGGTGAAGAGGTGAAGGCAGCAGTAAACATGAATCACTGTCATCTATTACCATCACTGATTCAATGAACTTCAGCATTCTGGATGGTGTTTGCTTCCATCCGTTCTAAGATAATGTCTAGGTATAGGGAATCTGGTTGGCTAAGGGACATGCCCATTTCTTGGTCAAAGGAGGCCTGAGAAGTACAATTTGTTAAACAGAAACCTTAGTAATACACAGATGGAGTTGAGAAAATTTCCTCACACAAATTTTGCCTGAAATAGGTTAAATGAATGTGATTTTCTTAAAAAAAAAATCATTACTGTAACCATGCCTCTCTGACTTCAATGTGCATATGAATTTTCTGGGCTTCTTATTAAGTTTCACATTCTGACTCAGTAAATATGGTTTGGGGCTCAAGATTCCACATTCCTGCTAAGTACTCAATCTTTGAGTAGAAAATTCTGTAAAAGCGAACACCATGGAAACAATTAGCATCATGTTTCTTAATCCATATTATTATATTTTTGTTTTAATTGAGGTAAAATTATGTCTGTATATGTGTATAAACATATAACTAGTTTTGTATGCATATATATGTATATATATAAAGTGTGTGTGTCTGAGACATTTAACTTGTGTTTATACATGTATGTAGACAACAGCAAGCATTAATTCTCCCCTAAAAAGTTGCTCTTGTCTCTTTTGTCTCCCCTTCAAGAAGAAAAAAGCATTCTAATTTCTTTTTCCATTTATTGGTTTTGTCTACTCTTAAACTTCATATAAATATAATCATACAATATGCACTTGCTTATTGTGCTCAACATAATGTTTATGAGATTCTTCTTCCATGTACATGTATCTGATTCATTCTTTGTATTATTCTGTAGCATTCAATCCTTGAGTATACCTCAGTGTTTAATAGTACATCTTTTAATAGACATTTGAGTCATATTTGACTTTTTGATGTTATAAATAAAACTGCTATGAACATTCTTAGAGAAAAATCTCTCTATGAACACATATATTTCATTTTTTTAAGGCAAGTAATCAGAACTGAAATAGTTGGAACATAAAGTGTATATGTATTTAATCTAAACAATTGAAGAGACTGAAAAACAGTTTCCTCCACTAGTTGTGCCATTTTGTATTTCTATCATCAGTATGTGAGAAAATTCTCATTGTTATACATTTGGTATTAATGATCTAAAATTTCAGTCATTCTAAGTGGAGTAATAATTCACTGTAGTAGTATTTGTACTTCCTTGATGATAATCCATGTTGAGAATCTTTGCACAAACATATTTTCTTTTACTCTTTTACCTAATATCATTTCTAACTTTAAAATACAGTCTACTTTTGAATTTAATAAAATTTTTATTATAGCCAAGCCACATGATAGAATTTTTGGCTTGATTTTTATTTGCTCTTGTAAGTTATGCTTACTTTCCACAGTCATTCCTAACTGAGAATTTTGGTTCTGAGGATCTAAGTACGACCTGGTGGACATGCTAACACTATTTTCTCATTAAAAATAATGCTCAGTTCTTTCTCTGATGGTATTTAAATTTGCCATCCCAGACTCCTGTACTCAAATATATTGATAGCGTCCCATGTGTGTTCTCTGACACTTGGGTGTAATTGTGGTGAACTTTGAATTCCCATCTTAAGGTCAGTTATTAACTATTGATGGATTCTCCTTTTCTCCACTTAATGCTAAAGTATTCATACTAACCAAGACGGATGGGAGCGGCTAAGGAGCTTTTCAATGCCATTGCTGTGTAAGCTGTCTTTTGCTTCCCTCATGTGAGAAACTCAAAGCATTTCTGTAGAGAAGATCATTTATTCAAGGTAAAGCGGGTGGGGGGGGAGCTCTCCCATCCATATCCATTCTTAAACTCCCAGTTTTCAAAGCCCCATATATTTTTCTGCAACAGAATTTTCTTGTGATTAAAGGTGAGGAAATGGCATCTTTGACAACAACCTTGGCCACCACACTTTGGAGCCAAATAGGTTCTGAGTGTAAGAAAGATGGTCAAGACTTCAACATCCTGGACAAGTCACCCTTACAAACATTGGCTCTGTTTTTGGATTTCCCAGGAGGTGGAAGAGTGCCCTCTGAGATTTATAAACACATCCATAATAAATGGGAGGCTGGAGTTTAAACTGTTCTGGAGCCTCCTGTGCTGTGCCGCCGAGGTCTCCTTTGATTTAGAGAGGTGACATTTACTGCATGCAGACCTATTATTCAGAGTGACTGTTTGTGTATAGACAATATTTTAAAATGGCTTGCTGTAGATGAAAAATTCTTATTAAGTCAGAAAAACAGTTTAAGTAGGTAACACTCTCTCAGTTTAGTCTGCTATAAGTCTTACTATCTTGCCACATGGAAAGTGGTTGGGGTGGGAGGTACTGACACCTTGCAGGCGCTGGCTAACATACTATCTCAAGAGCAAACAAAACGCTGGGCTTTAACTGAGACCAAGAAAGTCACTGAAGATCTGAGGTTAAACGAATAGTATTTCCCCAGGTTTCTTCAGTACTGATATAATAGCATAGTCTAACCAAAAGTGTGTAGTAGGAAAAACATGGGAGTCTACTAACTTGAGAATTGGGTTCTTCTATCAACTAGCAGTGTGTTCTCACTGCTGTTAATCCCCATGAGCCTCAGTTTTCCTAATCTCTAGAACTGAAAAATTAGATTAGCCTATTTCTAAAATTTGTGTAACATACAACTCTTTTGTGTTGTCTTCTTTTACAGAGAAGTCGCTGTCATCCCTCAATGGCTGTATGGCACGAGCCAGTCCACCAAGAATATTCCCATGTCATCACTTTTCCTCTTGTAAATGTCATGTTAGTTCCCAGAAGGAGGAAAACTATGATTGTCCACGTTTCCTAATAAGAGAATTCTCCGAGAGCTTAGGTCTCAGGTTCAAGATCGTCTGACTGGAAGGAGCCTCAAGTCCACATTTTGCCTCTTAGTTTAGAGGCTATGTCATCATGTTACACCCTTGACTGCCATTGCAGATCTGGAAATGGTTACTTACCGCCCACTGGGAGAAGACAATTGCTGCATTACAGATACGGAATGCAGGATGGTAAAAGAACAGACATAGTTCCTGTTTTCATCAGGCACAGTTTTCCAACAAACACAAACACGTCTCTAATTAATCAAACTCCATCCGATTTGAAAGTCCAAACTTGATTCTTTTTTTTCCTCCACCAAGGATGCCTGCTCTGACCCACCCTTATTTCAGCATCCAGGAGTTCTCCCTTCTGCATTACTGATTCCACTCTATTTTTAGATATTCGCAATAGACTTGCTCTTTCCTCCTCTATTTTACTTTGTATGGGTGCACAGTATCTAATTTTTCCCTATTCATTAGGAAGCTCCATGTGAGCAAGATTTGTAAATACTTTATTAGTTACCCATACTCATTCACAGTGAGGAATCAGATAACAATGTAGTCCATCAATCAGCTACGAAATATCTCCCAACCTGGACGAAGGTCCAAGACAGAACACTACATTCTTACAACATTAACAGATTAGAAGCTGAGCCATCATAACCTTTTTCTTTTTTTTTTTTTACAGGCAGAGTGGACAGTGAGAGAGAGAGACAGAGAGAAAGGTCTTCCTTTGCCGTTGGTTCACCCTCCAATGGCCGCCGCGGTCGGCGCTCTGCGGCTGGCGCACCGCGCTTGTCCGATGGCAGGAGCCAGGAGCCAGGTGCTTTTCCTGGTCTCCCCATGAGGTGCAGGGCCCAAGCACCTGGGCCATCCTCCACTGCACTCCCGGGCCACAGCAGAGGGCTGGCCTGGAAGAGGGGCAACCGGGACAGAATCCGGTGCCCCGACCGGGACTAGAACCCGGTGTGCTGGCGCCGCAAGGCGGAGGATTAGCCTGTTGAGCCACGGCGCCGGCCCATCATAACCTTTTTCATTCATAAGCCTGCAACCTTGTTGTCTGCATCATTGTCTCTTTGCTTCTGTTATCTTTCATCACAATATTCATTACTACGGAACTTGAACATGTCTTTGTTTCTCTCTCAACTTGAATGCAAACTTTAAGAGGGCACAGTTTTGCCTGACTTGTTCATCACTACATCATCATACCAGCAACAAAACACATTGCAGGAGCTCAATAAATATTTATGGTGTAAATAAATAAATGGATGCATTTTAGTTTTTGAGACTATAGCATGTGAGCCCCATGTTGTATCTTTATCCTCAACCCTCAGATTTTCATATCAGTAAAGTACTTCTTCTTATTATTTTATAAATTTAAACAACACTAAGTTACAGTATTCACAATAAAAGCTTTTTTAATTACTAGAGAAAGTAACTGTTGGGGTTCCACTCTGCATAATCATGGTCATTATTTTGGTGAGAAATACAAATCATGTATGTTGTTTTGGATAAACTCTCAGTTTCTCTCTTCACAATCCATTCATTAAGTATATACAGAAGAATTATTTCCTTCAAATTGATAGGATTTTCTGTTAATGATAAAATTGGGCACTAGTACATCTACATTTAATGTTAGTGCATCAATAATAAAAGGCCACCATCAAGTTAGCCACACCAGTCTTGCATCTTCATTTCTGTTGGGTAGTTCTGTAACTTTGAAGAAGAGATTCTGTCTCTCCAAACCTCAGTATCTCCATATGCAAAATGGGTGTAATAACAGTATCTACATCATGGGTTGTTGTGAAGATTAACTGAGATAATTCTCTTATTTACTGGCACAGAGAAAGAACTCAGTAAATGTTCAACTTTACTATTATTGCATGGAGTTCAAAAAGTATAGCATACAATTTAAATGCAAATAGTAATTATACTGTAGTGTTCTGCATTTTTATTTTATTCTGTTAGGATGCCTGATTGCTTCTGCTAATTTAGCAGGAACGACATTCAAAACATATGTTTGTTCTTCTAAGAATTAACAACAAATAGACATGATTATTTGTTGGCTCTGGTCTGTGTGGATCATTGTAATAAGCTGCCCTATATTAGAAAGTACGATGAATTTCTACAGCTGATTAAAAATATAATTTTCTGAAGAGTCATGGTAAATCTCTTTTCAACAGACACCTTTTAATAAAAAACATAAATTATAAACCTACTCTTATGCAAACAATATTGGCACAACAAGAAAATGATTAAGATGCAGACAGGGTAGGTCAAAAAGACTATAAAAGGATTAATGCCTGTTGTTGAATGTATATTAAAACAATTGGTCAAAGTTTAGGTAGCATTTTAATTTTTGGTGCACACATACTTATGACCGATTCAAACAGAACCAAAAGCAAACAGATTTTTTTTTTTGAAACAAGGAGTTCAATAGAAAACGCTAGAGCATGTTAAATCTACAGCCACTACTTTGTAAGAAGTATTTCAAAATAAAGAAGGAAGCAGCTCTGACTGTTTTTAATTTATGGAATAAAGTAACAGCTATTTTCTTCCATTTTTAACTTGATGCTTCTCAGATGTGAAACACCTTTGGTGATGCTTTGATTTCTCACTTGGGCCACTACATGCTACTCCTCATTTCTGAGATCACCATGGCCTTGAACACAGCAATTTTCATTGTCAAGTTAAAAAAAAAAAACATTAAAAGAGAATTTCATTTGATCAGACTTCCTAAGTGTATGTTTCGGTATTTTGGAATTAGTTGTGGACTCAAGTGCAACATGGCATTTTGGCAGCCACATGATGATGGCTTATCCTCATGTGTTGTAGTAAAACTTGAGTTTCCTGATGTCTCACCAGGCCATGAGACTAAATTGAGTCATGTGAAGGAGTGAGAAATCCCTTTTCACCCTAAGTATTGCTACCATTTTTATACAGCTCATATTCTGCAATGTTTCATATCTCAAAATTGCTGGAAACCCTAAAAGGTGTCTCATACCTGTTCCCACACAAATATAGTCCGCTATTACTAGTCACTACTGGGTTTTCCTTGTCTTCTGCTCAATATATCATTTGGCATTGCTACTGCTACTACATTCTTCTCTGTCAGGAAACCAAAGCTGAGTCTATAGGACTAGATGGTGTGCATATTTAGACATTAAATCTTGTTTAGAATCGATCCTCCTTTCTGAGTCACCTGTCCTGAATTGACTTCCAAGAGGTTCCTAAATCCCTTTATGCTCCTAAATTTTAGACCTGTTTTGCTCATTTTTCAGAAATATATAGTTGTTACTGATGTTCCATGTAAGAGTATGTGGAATTATTGCAATATTTGAAATCAGAAACATTTTAAATAAATTTCACTAATATCTCATGCCCAATTATTAATATCATAAGATTTAGTATCTAGAAAATACATTATATTGTTGCACTAATAAACATCCTCAAACTCAGTGGGTTAAAGTAACAATGATTTATTCTTACTCATGCATCTGTTGTTGGGCTTCCAGCAGAGGTCAAGGCGAGTCTGCGCTTAGCTGGCCATGGCTTCAAATTACAGATTGGGTTCAAATCTCCAGGTGTTTCGTATCCTTCTTAGATACATGAACTAGCAAAGGCATTATCTTCTCATGATGACAGAAACTCAAGAGAAGTGAACTGTGCATGTGCATTTCAAGCTTCTGCTTTTGTTGTTTGTTAATGTCCCATCAGTAAGACATGTAGTCAATCCTGAAGTAAATGAGTGTAGAAATGTATTCTATCTCCAAGGGGAGGAGCTGGGCAGTCACACAGCAGAAAGTGTGAATATGAGAGTGATGAAGAATTAGGAACCACTATGAGATCTACCAAAGGAATGGAAGAACCAAGTTATAATAGTCATTTAACAATGCATTCTTTTATTAAAAATTTTATTTATTTATTTGAGAGGTAGAGTTACCGATAGTGAGAGGGAGAGACAGAGAGAAAGGTCTTGCTTCCATTGGTTCACTCCCCAAATGGCTGCAATGGCCAGAGCTATGCATATGCAAAGACAGGAGCCATGTGCTTCTTCCTGGTCTCCCATGTGGGTGCAGGGGGCCCAAGCACTTGGGCCATCTTCTACTGCATTCCCAGGTCACAGCAGAGAGCTGGATTGGAAGAGCAGCAGCCAGGATGGGATGCTGGCGCTGCAGGCAAAGGATTAACCTACTGTGCCACGGCGCCGGCCCCCATATTCTTTATTATTAACATTTATGTGGCATGGAAGCAGAGTGCACTGGAGAAAGAATTGAATTTATTTAAATTCAGTAACCATTCACTGGCTACCTACTCCTTGTAATGTGGTCAGAAAATGGTAAAGATCTATGTTGTATGTAGAGAACCTTGAGCCTGAGAGGTTAATGGTGGTAATTGGGTGGGACTGACTCTCAGTGCTGAGTGAGTTAAGACAGTGTCTTAGATGCTGGTGAGACCGGCACTAGCCGAGTCTTCTTATAGTCCTTTTTTATTTTTATTTTCATTTTTATTTTTTCGACAGGCAGAGTTAGAGAGAGAGAGAGAGAGAGAGAAAGGTCTTCCTTCCATTGGCTCACCCCCCAAATGGCTGCTACGGCCAGCGCGCTGCGCCAATCTGAAGCCAGGAGCCAGGTGTTTCCTCCTGGTCTCCCATGCAGATGCAGGGCCCAAGGACCTGGGCCATCTTCCACTGCCTTCCCTGGCCACAGCAAAGAGCTGGACTGGAAGAGGAGCAACCGGGACAGAATCCAGCGTCCCAACCGGGACTAGAACCTGGAGTGCCAGCAACGCAAGCGGAGGATTAGCCTAGTGAGCCGCAGCACCGGCTCTTATATTCTTTCTTTTAAACTGTGCTGCTTTTTATCATTATTACTAAATAATACACAATTATTTTAGAAAATTGGAAAGTGTGTGTATTAAATTAAAAATCAAATATATTCGTATTTTCGTCACTTGTAAGTAACTGCTATCTGCTCCAGAAATGGACAGAGAGATGGTGGAGATTATGTAGATAAGTAGACAGCTGATTATACTGGAGTGTTCTTAATCTTTTACTTAACATATTATGGATGTTTTCAGTGTCAGTAAGTATTCATATTTACACATATCATTAATGCTGCCTAATATTCTGTCATTCTGTCATATTAATGTAGCAAATTTTATTTCATTAATTTACTGATCGACAACCAAGAATCACATCTGTGCTATTATAAACAATGTCATTTTGTGTATATCATACATCTCTGAACACTGGAGTTACCAAAAAGCAGAAGGATTCTCAGGAGTGCTCTGTGTGAGCAGAGGGATAATTTTTTTTTCAAGAGATTGTAAAGCAAAAGTCCAAGGGCTATAGCTAGGTTCCAAATCAAGAGAAATAATCTTAATGGGAAAAGGATCTGATTTTGCACCAGGCAAGGGAAATAAACGGACTTTCTAATTAGACACCCAAGGCAAACCTCAGAGGAGGGCATGGACCATAATATAAAAAATCTGAACACAAAAGAAAATGCACAAGCTAGGAAAAACACATTTTGTAGGATTGGTTACTAAGATATGTGCAGCAGGTAAAACTGTGAGGCAAACTGTACCGGAGAGAAGAAAATTCTGTACAAATCAACATGAGTATATGTACCCAAACCAGTCTTCTAAAAGCTATCAGCATAAGGTTGACTTCCTGTGTGGAAAGGCATCCAGTCATCAAATGGTGCAAAGAGGAGTGGCTTGACAATAAAGGGCACATTCAACAAGCCTGGCAGGGACATCTAACAGTGGTAGTACCAACTCAGCCACCTGTCTCAAGGAATAGGAAAACAAAGCTAAACTGGGGTTGTTTCCACACCTTGCAAATCATCCATCTGCATCAGCCTGTCTTTCTAAAGTGATGAAAGAGTAAGTCAGCATCATACTGCAATTTTAAGAACAATGAGATGAGATGTACCTATTCTCAAGGTTGGTCTTCCGTAGGCTGGATGTCGCTGAAGGAATATGCTTAATAAATTCTGACAGCTACAATAAAATCTTCCCCTCCTTTAATTCTTCTGTGAAGAAGAATGCTTTAATTTGAATCTAAGACAATAGCCTTAGCATATCAGGAAAGCATTTAAATTAGGATTCTTTTCTAAATTGAGAATATAATTTATGGAATAAATTCTCAAATTATGTAGTTTAATTCCTTATTGTTGAAATTATTTTTTTAAGTCATTTTTTGTTTGTTTTAGAAGTCAAGTATAGCAGCTGGTGCTGTGGCATAGTTAAACCTCTGCCTACAATGCTGGCATTCCATATGGGTACCCATTCAAGTTCTGGCTGCTCCACTTCCAATCAAGCTCCCTACTAATGTGCCTGGGAAAGCATCAGAGGATGGCCCAAATTTTGGGGCCCTTGGAAGACCTGAAAGAAGCTTCTAGATCCTGGCTTCAGCCTGGTCCTGCCAAAGTTGGGGACCGAACCAAAGGATGGAGGATCACTGTTACTCCCTCGCTCTCTGTACCTCTGACTTTCAAATAAATAAGTAAATCTTTAAATAAAAGCATAAAGAATAAGTCAATATAATAAATGCACAGGACTCTGGTGAGAAAACTGGCAGAATTGATGAACAGTTTTCATCCTCTCCATTTGTGGTTGGAGATGACATAGAAAATTGAGCTGAAAAATGCATTGCACGCATAGTAAATTCCAAGGTTCATGAGAAGGGACTGGGCCTGCTTTGTTCACTTTCCTAATTAGGCATCTTAAAGTAAGTACTCAGCGAATGAACCTTCAAAGTATATTTTCTTGTTGTTTAGTATTTTTTAAGGAAGTCAATTATAAAGGAAAATATATGTAAAAAGGAGAAAGATTGAAGAAGATAAGGAAGGAAAGAAAGAAGGAAGGAGAGAAGTATAGGAGAGAAGGAGAGAGGAAGAAGAGAGAAAGGATAGAGGAAGGGAGCAAAGGAAGGAGAAGAAAAGAAAAGAACATTGAAGGAAATAATACAGATGTAAAGGGAAATGTAGGAAGGAAGGAAGACATTCAAAAGAAATCTTGGATTTTCAAGTGTTGGCTTTCCTCCGATGAGGTTCCAACCCTTTCAGTCAATGTATTATCTACTAAGTTGTAGAATCATATTAATCAACTGTCTGTCCCTGTTTCAATGTCCATCTCTTTCTCATCTTCTGAAACCAGGACAAGAGATTCCCTTTTTGTGCCTCCCGGTTCTTTCTCTAAGCCTCAGGCCTGGGGAAGGGGGCTGGTGAGGAACACCCATCACGTGACCCAGGAGCCACCAGAATACACCTCCAAGGACGCTCGCTTTCTGCTCCCTACCCTGGCGCCTCACTAGAGCCGGTTGAGAAGACGCCCCGCGTTAAGTCCTTGCTTTGTGTGCTCTTTCCTGACCATCTAAGTAGTTTTTGACTAGTTTGGCACGGTGCTAGTTAAAATTCATTCTTTAAAAGCGAATATCCACTTAGCTCCTCTCCTCTGAACTTTCGTCATTCATTATTAACAGTGAAAGCCAAAGTGCATGAAACAAGTTCAGCCCTATCTGTGTCTGGCATGAAAGTGATGTCTGGGCGTATTAGTGGGACACGGCTCTATCTTACATAAAGTGATGCCTGGGCCCACAACAAAGGCTCTGACTCTCAGCGCCTAATAGGATCACCTACTTCAAATGTGAAACTTCCTTCTTTGAAATATTTGTTGAGATTTCATAAACCTATGAAGATTCTCAAACTCAAACAAAACCTCCTAGGCCTCGGTGCAAGCTCCGACTCTAAAGAGCTTTCTGTTCTATAAACCGGTTATTGGATCTGGGTCCCAAGCCGGGCAGACGGGGAAGTGTGGGCAAGTCTGCAGAGGGAGAGCTTGCTCTCCACTTTCGCTTTTTGATACAAAACATAAAAGTCATCTGGCTTTGACTGCAGAAAATGAATCATATTAAGCATTTTAAAAGCACTATTCTTTTGGTAAGGCCTAATTTCAGACCGATTAACACTTTAATATGAAACAGAAGCACATCATTTCATTAGAAGACAAAACAAGGCTTCTCAGCTACCATATGCTGTCTCTTCCTTTGGAAAAAAAAAATCATCTTTTGAAACCTCAGATTGCAGATTGAGCTACAAGACAGAATGCAAATTTGGCACCAACACCCACCCCAGGTGAGCAGCTTTGTGAAGGAGCCACACAATCATAGGTTTGAGGTTTTGCTTTGCTTTTGACTATGCTCTTGCTCACTCTATTCAGTAACAGAAGACTTGGCCCTTGCCCTAGAAAGCTGTCAGAGAAATATTCTTCTGTGAAAATAGAAATCAAAAGAATCTTTCAGTGTGTTCTTCCTAAGAACGTCTATGCTGACACAAAGAGCAAAGAGACACTTTGTACCACTGATTTCACAGATTACTTATTTATTAAAAAGATGAAACAAAATTATAGCTGTCCCTTTTCAATATTTAAATTTTTTTAATGATAATGCCTTTAAAATGCACAGAACATGAATGTAGGAGCTGGTGTGATAGGAGAAAGCCTTATTGCACATAATTAACAGACACATAATGTCTGGTAACTAGTAATTTCCTTCTAGCTGAGTAAGGAAATAATTTAATCATGTTGATCAAATGAATCCCAGGAGCCCAGTGTAACATTATGCCTAAAAAAAAAAAAAATCTACATTAACTGATAAAAGACAACTTGGTTTAAAAAAAAAACATGATTTCCAACCTTGTTTAGGTATCCTTAATAGTATTTAAAATATAGGCCTGATTTTAGTAATTGGCTTAATCTGACATTTTAGGAACATTATTTTCCAACACCAGCTGAGGCTACAGATATTGGCATGGTCCACTTTTGTAGAATGGACGAAATCCTAAGTGTTGCAAGATGTGTCTTTCCCTCACTAGTGCAAACAGCTCCATCCTTGCTTAGAGAAGAGGAGCTGTGAGGAGGGGATTCATGACAGGCAGGGTCTGGAATGGGTGGCTGGATCACACATCCATTTTTTTTTTTTTTTTGGTAAGAATTTAAGAATTTCTTTTCTAGCATAACATCCCATATTCAATAACTAAATACAGATCCCTCTGCTCATCTATAAACAAGCCAGGGGAAGTTTTATTCCAAATCAGTCCCCCTAACACCTTTCTCTTCAGGAGAGGACATCCGAGTGGTGACAACCTGGTATTTCCTTGGGAAATCTTTTGTGGCCTTTCCCATTGTTCTCCTGAACTACTTGGATAGGCAGCCGGCCACCTTCATGGTATCTGAAGTCAGCTATCGGTAATGAGGTGATATAATTTAACACTTACCGTAAGACATTTTATCCATCTATTGTTTGCTAAATAATTCCTGCAATAACACTTTTATTCTTTCCATAATTCTTCGGGGCCATGCTGGAGGACTAATATTTTTACTGCACTGATTGATGTGGGGTCCTGGCGCTCTCCAGTCCCCGTGAACAGAGGTTATTGATACGCATCAGGAAGATTGGGGGGCGTGGAGGGGGCAGGGAAGGCACTCAAAGGCCCCTGCTGCATAGAAAGCACATCAGGGATCAGAGGGTTAATACCATTTTATGAGGTTGTAAAAATCTACCCCAAGATTCTTGTGTTAGCAATATTCTTTGTGTAAGATGTATGTTATTAAAACAAGTAGCAGCATCTGAATTAAAGTGACAGTATGATGGATGACTACTGAAGGGGAATCGGAGCCGTTTGCAGCATTTTGGGCTAGATGTGGGAATTCTGCCTCAGAGGCAAGGAGCTTGGCAGACACATTGATTCCGGGCTGACGCATGTTCATAAATATGCCCCCAGAGAGGTGTGGCCTAGCAGAATTTACAAAATTATGTTCATGAATTATTTAACATTTATTTATGGATGCTATATTTAAACAGTATTTGCCAAGGCGAATGGACCATAGCTTACAGAGTGATCTTTAGATAATGCAAATTCTGCACAAGGCAGAGGTGGCGGGTGCCTTGCCCAGTGATGCTGAGCCTATCAAAACCATATTAGGGAGATGAGTCCACTGACTCTGGAGCTGCCCCTCCGAGACTGGAAGGGTTTCTCTGGTGCAGTGGAGCTCCAGAGCAAGAGCAAAGATCTAGGGGATTTTTCTTCTTTAGGAATTTGTCTACACCAGAAGACAAGATTATTCTAGTTCTGATTCATAATGAGTTTTTCTATTTACAGCTGTCTTTTCAGAATTGCACTCTCTCAGTTTGAGGTTGAAAAGGAGAAAGGGGAAGCTTTACAAATTGCTAGAACATGGACACACCTCTGTAATCATGTTGAAAGTCACATCCAAACATATGAAGGTACAATTATGATTTATACAGTTATTAATTTTGTGTCATATCTTTGGCATGGACGATATGCCAGAGACTCTACTGCTCACCAAATACTCTAGCTGCTGTCAACATTTGTCTTTTTCCTGGAAGGGGGGTGATGCCTTCTGGCTAGTTCTTGCTGATGAAATGTGCATGAGTCACTCCTATAGATGAATCACACAGGTTCTCAGAGGTTTTCCTTTTCTTATCATGGTCTGTGGAGGCCACATGATGTAGGCGATTCAGTTACAAAATAGGGGGGCTCCCACAGCCCACTCCTCTGATGGGAGTTGAGTTCCCTCCTACCTGTCCGGGATGAGTAGCATGATAGAGAAATTACAGTTGGCTTGGGTTAAGATTGAGATTTGGTGGTTGCTTATTGCTGTATTTAATGGAGACTGTCTTAATTAATGAGTAAGCCAGTGATACTCACATCACCTTTCTGTGATGAAATAGGATGCTCACACCAGAATATAAATTAGCACATTACTCAGGTTGGGAAAGTCTCACCATGAGAAATAGGTCAGGTGACCTGAACAGTGCACCTTCTCACAGAAGCTCCATAACTAACCACACCTGACAAGGTAGAGTTCATAGACACACTCTGAGAGTCACTGCAGTAGACAAGTAGACAATGGCACTTTGTGGGTGGTTTTTTTTTTTTTCTTCTTGGTAAGCCTAAGTCTTTCCACAAAGAATGGGAATAGTCACAAAGGGAAAGAAAAGTACATAATAGACCAGATAATATTTTTCAAGAGATAGCCTTTATGATTTTGTCTTTCTATTAATTTGAAACAACAATCTACCAAAAAGAAACAGGAAAAATCTTTTCCATTTTGATTCTTCTCAAAGGAACAGCAGTATTTTTCTCTTCCAGAAAAATCACTGCAGCTGCAAGTACACAACACAGCACAAACCCACCCACCCACCCACACACTCACACACACACACACACACACACACACACACACTTCTATCTGAATATTTAGGATAGTTACTAGTGTAAGTTAAAAACATAGTACATTATTGGGGAGTGAGTGAATAAAATCTGTTTGCATTAGCCAGAACATAATTATTGGAAGCACTGAAGACACTAATAGAGAGCATAACTATGGTGGATTTCACAAATGTTGCTGGCATGGTCAGAAATGAATTCTCTATCTTTTATCAGATCTTTTAATAAAATGGCATAAGGAAGCTCCTTAGAATTTCTGTGACTTGACATAGACTGTTGAATTCTAATAGACACTCTTTATAAAGCTTTTCAGAACTTTCTTAGAGTGCAGTAAAAGTGCTAGAAAATTAGAGAAGTGTAGTTTTCAGATGTGTAGAAAAATACACAGTTCTTCTCTGACCTCCAGTTCTCTCAAAAGCAGGTCCAAGACACGGATATGAGTCCTGATCTGTTATTTTTGAGAGGAGAAACCCAGAGTGAGGGAAGGAAAAGCAGACAAACCAGGCATTCATGCAAAGCAAAGAATGCTATGAGCAATGAGTTAGCTTCTGCTGCAAAGTGGACATTGATGGAACTCAGAGGGTTGCTCAGCACGTGTGTGTGTGTACGTGCCAGGCACTCAACAGAAGCTTCACCTCAGAAGGAAGAGATGAAACAAGTCTTATCTCTTACCACCTCACTTCCTCTCACCTTCTCTCCTCCACTGAACCAAGCATACAGCATGGAGGGGGTCATTCCCCACAGTTCTGGGTTGGATACTTTAGCCATCTGGTAGCTGCGTGGGCAGCCCAAAGAACAGTGCTTCATTCGGGTTGAGAAGTGGAGAGACAGCCCAGCACTGTGAGAGCTTGGCAGAAGGTGAAATACCATCCTGTCCTGGGATTCAGCTCGGACTCCAGTCAGCTGACAGAGCCAGCCCAAGTCATTGGGAGTTTTAAGTATATCTAAGGTTCTCATCACAAGAATTTTCCTTGATGATGTTTTCCACAGTGACTCTAGCTTTGCTCCTAGTCCTCTTCCCTGACCCTGTTCCCCCATCAGCTACCAGTGCTCACTCATTCACCCACATTTCCCACTATATCCTGCTTCTTATGGAATCTAATGCTCAAAGTTGAGCAAGCCCCACCACCAGTGATCTTAGTTACTGGAGGAATACTCTTGAATGCGTTGAAAACAAGCATCTTTATAAGAAGTCCTTCCTTCATCCTTGCTAATCAGGTGCCCCTTTGTATACTATGTCCACATACTCATTATATTTTTATTCAGATAGTTGTCACATGATATTCTCATAATCATTTATGTGTCTTTTTTTTACCCACTAAACTGTTAGCTCCGAGGGAACCCAAACCATGAAATCATACAAAATGAGTTTATTTGTTCGTGTCTGACAACTCTGATTTCCCCAGAACTTATTTGCTTCATGCTCTGACAGTTCAACTCATGGTCCACCTTTCTGAGATTTTATCACCTTTTAATCCAACTGCTATCATAATACCTTTTTTGGTTTGAATGAAAGTTAGCAGAGACAACTTAATGCTGCTGTCCAACAGAGTAACTGGCATACAATAGGTGCTAACTAAAGATTCATTTTAAGTCTTAATCCAGGTTTTGCATCCCTTTCAATCCCAGTTGGGTGACTTGTGAACGACAAAAAATTTCCAATTCGTGTAATATTGGTGAGTATGTGTAGTGTTTATATATGGCAGGGATGATTGTTAGCACATCACAAGAGTTTACTTATCTGATTCTAACAGGTAGATATCATTTTTATGTGAAAAAATTTACATACCAGTTACTGTATGTTAGACATAGTTCCAAATACTTAACACATTTTAATGCACATAACAGTCCCCTGAGGCCATCATCATCATCCCTGTTTTTCAGATAGGAAAACTGAGACAGATAGGTTAGTGTCTTACCCAGGACTGTACAACTAGTAAGATATAGGATTTAAACACAACTCATCTGTTCCAGAATCTACATTCTGTAGAGTGTAGTGTGCTATAAATCAGCTCCTAAGTAAAAAACTCCCATGTATTTTTTTAGAGCTTTCATTACTTTTACATGAATAATACTTCTCTAGAAATGGCCCTATCCCCTTCTTTAAAAATGAATATTTTTGGGCCGGCGCCGTGGCACAGTAGGTTAATCCTCTGCCTGAGGTGCCAGCATCCCATATGGGCGCCGGTTCGAGTCCTGGTTGCTCCTCTTCCGATCCTGCCTCTGCTGTGGCCCGGGAAGGCAGTGGAAAATGGCCCAAATCCTTGGGCCCCTGCACCTGCATGGGAGACCGGGAGGAAGCACCTGGCTCCTGGCTTCGGATTGGCGCAGCTTGGGCTGTTTCGGCCATTTGGGGAGTAAACCAACGGATGGAAGAGCTTTCTCTCTCTCTCCCCCTGTCTGTAACTCTACCTCTCAAATAAATAAATAAATTCTTTTAAAAATTTAAAAAATGAATATGGTATGTCTTTACAAGTACTCCCATTGCCTAGATATGATTTCTTTGCATTGAGCAATTGGCTCACTTGATTAATTTTAAGCTATGGCAACCTAGCTCTGGTTGATGGAAGGAGTCAGTTAGACAAGACTAGTATTAATCCTTACCCAAGATAGATTTGACACCAGCACAAACACAAGAATAAAGAGAGCTAACACTTATTCTTGTAACTATTTTCATTACTCTGTCATATTGCTGCTCATATCCTTACACCATAGGACATTTCTACCAGAAGACTCTTGCTTTCATATGCATTTTTTGGATATCCCATAAACTCTACCTGAGTCAACTCAATGAGTGTACGTGTATGCATATGAGGTGAGAGATAATAAAGTAAAATTCCTCAGTCCATAAAATTGTGTAGGCATCATAATAACAAAAGTACAAGGACATCTTCAAAGAAAGTACAATGTTAGCAACATTGCTGCTTGCCTTGTGAATGAATTGAATTTGGGCCCAGACCCAGGTCACCATGATCTCATGAATCACCAGGCAATGTTTATACAATGTTGAGTACCTTCCAATATCCAGAGGACAAAAGTGAGCACATATTAAAAATCTAAAGAATTGAATTTTTTAGCTAAAGGCCTACTGAAATCAGATAAAATTCCTATATCATTTCCTTCTTCCCTGTCTTCCCCTGAGGCAAGATTGTGAGACCCTAACATAAACCTAAGCTTGTCATCACCTTAAAGGATATACTGTTTTTCCATTTATGCCATCTTTCATTCATTTTTTTGCTGTGAGCAAAAAATTACTCAAATTCCACAGAAATGTTATTTGGAAGGTATCATTGTCCATCAGAGAAGGTGCTTAGTGCAGGTAAGATCTGGAGAATTGAGGAAGCTCTTCAGTAAGTTAAAAATGTTTCCTTTAGAGTTAGCATAGATATTATTCATGTTTGACCTTTTACAAATGAAAAGAAAATGATTCCCGATAGCACAGTGTGCATTTTTCTATCCTAAGGTCTCTACCCTTAATTTTGGTATTTACGTATTTGAGAGAGATGTTAGTATGGTTGGTATTAGCTATGAGAGCTCACATGTTCCCCTAAACAAAATTCTAGTTTTAAAAAAAGACACACACACAGCTGTCTGATAAAAATTCTGCCTTTCATTCCTCTCCCCAGGTCTAATTATTTTTGAATGACAAGTTTCAGGTACATTCTCCTGTGACGAACTCTCATTCTTTTTCATCTTTTTCCCATTATGGGCTTCAGTCTTTCTCTCCCAGTAAGCTATGCCTTTGGCAAAACTGTGGGGCAGACGGGAAGCAAGAGGCCAGACCAAACTATCCCAGGTTATTTGCAGAATTCCCACAGCATTACTTTATTTTGTTGTTAAATTAGTCACATGCAGAAAAGAGCAGGCTATGGCTACCTATGCAAAATACTGTATTTTTTTTTTTTTTTTTTTGAGAGGTAAGCAGAGAGGGGAAGGTTAGGGAATCAGAGAGATAGAGAAAGAGCTACCATCTGCTGATTCACTTTTCAAATGCCCACGATGGCTGCAGCTGAGTGGGGGCCAGAGCCAGGCTTCCCACACAGATTTCAGGGACCTAATCACTTGAGCTACTACCTGTCACCCCCCTGGGACCTCATTGGTAGGAAACTGGAATTGAGAGCTGAAGCTGGAATAGAACCCAGGCACTCTGATATGAGAAGTGAGTGTCTTAACTGCTAGGTCAAATGCTCAACCTGCAAAATGGTATTTTTAAGGTGATGTTAGACCTTAAAAACAATAGCCAAGTCATTGGTCCTTGAGGAAAAGCCCAGATATCTAGAGCACAAATCCTGTGTATTTTCTGGGGCAGTTACTTTGCTACAAATCTGTAGTCCAAAAAAGAAACTTGTTATTTTTGTGAATAATCTCATCTGCCATCATGATCCTATCTTATCATGCCCTTACATTACAGTAGTTACTATGATGACATTATAAACTAGGAGTATAGCTCTTCCAGCCCAGTGTCTCCCAATTACTTACTTTATCTCATCTCCTTTTCAGTGGTAGTGGTTAGGGTTCATTTTACCTCCATCCTAATTTCCTCCTAAATGCTGGAATTCCTTGCTTATTGGATATGACTTCCCAATGCATGCTTATGCCAGCACAAAGTTGTGTATATTCACAGAAATGGCAAAGCGAGAACCCCCACAATCATACCCCTTCCTTTTTCTCTCCATATGTGGTCTATCTTCCCTTCAGGACAGGAAGCAGTCCACATGGAAAATGCAAACATTTCAGGGCGGTGGCTGTGTGCAGTGGGTTAAGCTTCTGCCCACAACGCCGATGTCCCATGTGGGTGCTAGTTCTAGTCCATTTCTGATCCAGCTCTGTTACTGCCCCTAGGAAGACAGCAGAGGATAGCCCAAGTGCTTGGGTCCCTGCACTCACATGGGAGACCCAGATGAAGTTCCTGGCTCCTGGTTTAGGTCTGGCCCAGCCAGTGCTCTCTCCACTTCATTCTATTTGTAACTCCACCTTTCAAATAAATAAATAAAGTCTTTAAAAAAAAAGAAAATGGAAATTATTCAAGAATGCTTAGTAGGAAGTATCTTACAGATGAGAGGGAGGACAAAGTTCTCCATGTGGGATTCTTATTTCTGAAAGAGTGAGAGAGGGGCTGGTGCCATGGCTCACTTGGTTAATCCTCCACCTGCGGCTCCGGCATCCCATATGGGTGCTGGGTTCTAGTCCCGGTTGCTCCTCTTCCAGTCCAGCTCTCTGCTATGACCCAGGAAAGCAGTAGAGGATGGTCCAAGTACTTGGGTCCCTGCACCCACATAGGAGACCAGGAGGAACACATGGCTCCTGGCTTCGGATTGGCATAGCTCCGGCCATGGCTGCCATTTAGGGAGTGAACCAATGGAAGGAAGACCTTTCTCTCTGTCTCTCTCTCTCTCTCTCTCACTGTCTAACTCTATCTGTCAAAAAAAAAATGAAAGAGTGAGAGGAGGCTAAAATCACATTAAAAACAAAGATATTCATTCACAGTTCAAATTTGTGAAAAAGAAGAGAGAGAAGCTATTTACTAGCTGTAAACAGATTGATGGGCTATGTGCAAGATTTGCACATAGGAAATGACAGGAATGAGGAGAAGGTTGGATAGAATGAGGAGAAGGTTGTGAAGAAACTAGAAGAGATCCATGGACAAAATTCACGGGGCCTGGGGCAAAGGTACAAACAGAGGAACAAATACTTTATGACTAAATGTTTTTCATATTTAAATAAAAATAATAATCTATTTAATAAAATAGATTTCATTCCCAAACCTTGATATATTTTTAGTTACAGCAATAATTTATAAAAATACTTATGTAAAAGTAAAGTTTTTATAACATGGAAAACTGAAAAATATGAGAGTAATATATTCAATTATTAGTGCACATGTATATTCTATTGATGGACCCATGATGTTGAATGAGTAGTTGTATTATATATCTCCCATAAAACATGTTTCTTATCTTCATTTTGGCAAAATCACTCTTTATGTTATTATAAAAAGTCTCATAAGCTATGTGCTACCGAAAATAATGTCAAATCTGACCACCTTTCATGAGTCATTTTCATTATTACAGTGTGTTTTATTAATTTATTTCTAGAAACTCTAGTCACCCATGGTAGTAGCAATTTGAATTGCCAATAGCATTCTTAAATCAACACTTAGATTTAAGGAGATAATTTTTAAATATTTAGATTGATTGCTTAAGATAAACTGTCAGTATCAAACATTATTACAAGATTATAAATTATTATGAATTTCTTCATATAAATTGCTAACATTCATATTACATAGTTTGTAGATTTATACAGTAATATTAGGGATTGATACTGCATTTCATGCTTTTTAAATGTAGACACACATGCATTAAGAAAACTGTGAAATGTTTAATTTTTAAAAATGTTCACTCAGCTCAGGCATCCTGTGCAATTGTTGCATACATTTTACTATTTTCCAAAACCCTACATTGCAAGAATTGGAAATTTGAAAAGGAAGAGGAGCAAGAAAATAGATACTTGGAAATGATATTTTGTTATGCAAGAATTCATTGCGTTCATGCTATCAGAGTGAAAGGATTTGACAAGTTAATTTATCTTCTCTCACTTAATGCTGTAGTTGCTAAAACCTGACTGCGCTTGATGCAGTGTCTGTCTCTGGAGTCCGCAAGAGCACTACCTACAAAACTTCTCAGCAATCAGATGCAGCTGCTTTTCGTTTCAAAGACACGAGGAAATAGACATGGAAAAGCATTTCCTTGCAGGGCCTGAACAGTGTTACTTACAACAGTGAATGTTTAATGTCACGCTGGGCGGACCAATCCTGGACATCAAATCCCTAGTGACAGAACGTTTCTTGAAACTATTGCAAGTCTGTTTTAATGATATGTGGGCCCTCTAAAGTACGGAGTTCAGGCAACAGCTCTCTTTCCAGAGTCCAGGTATCCTGACTAGAAAGTTTTGGCCCTCCTTACACCTCACTCCTCAGCTGTCTCCATAGCCTTATCTTTTCTTTTTGAAGTCTTCCTCATCTCTATTAGTTCTTCTCTCTACAGCATACTATTTTTTTTCTTCCCTCCATTTCTTCCTTTTCTTCACTGAAATTTCTGTTTTTGAAATAATTTTTGAAGAAGTACATCAAAAATTATTTCTAAAATGTGTGTGTATGTATGAGAGACAGGGAGAGAGTGAGAGAGTGAGAGAGTGAGAAAGTAAGAGAGTGAGAGAGTCAGAGAGTGAGTGAGAGAGTGAGAGAGAGAGAGAAACAGAAATAGAGAGAGGCTGGTGCCACGGCTCGCTAGGCTAATCTTCCGCCTGAGGCACTAGCACTCAGGGTTCTAGTCCTGGTTGGGGTGCAGGTTCTGTCCCAGCTGCCCCTCTTCCAGGCCAGCTCTCTGCTGTGGCCCTGGAAGGCAGTGGAGGATGGCCTAAGTGCTTGGGCCTTGCACCCGCATGGAAGACCAGGAGGAAGTGCCTGGCTCCTGGCTTCGGATAGGCACAGCGCCGGCCGTAGAAGCCATTTGGGGGGTGAGCCAATGGAAGGAAGACCTTTCCCTCTGTCTCTCTCTCACTGTCTAACTCTGCCTGTCAAAAAAAAAAAAAAAAAAAAAAAAAAAAAAAAGAAAAAGAAAAAAAGAAAGAAAGAAATAGAGAGAGAGAAAGGGGCTACAAAAAAGTGAAATTATTTCCTCCCTTGTCTCTCCTCCAACAAGCATCCACCCTATAGGAAATTACTATACAGATCTTAATTTATCTTTCTGGACCATTTTCTACAAATTTTAAAAGAATTTTTAAAACAAATACAAATCATCAAATATATATTGGTTTACAACTGATTGGTTTCCGCTTAACAATGAATAATAGGTTTTTTCATGTCATTCTATAAACTTTTAATTTGTACATATTTCATGCTATGAACTATTTCTCCAATTTTGGTAGTCTTTTTTGTAGAAATTGTCAAATTTTGGGTAGTCTTTTTTGTAGAAATTGTCAATTTGATTTTAAAATCTATATGGAATTGCAAAAGACCTAGACTATCCAAAATTATTTTGAAAAGTAACCAAGTTGAAGAATTTACCTGACTTAATTTCAGGTACAATAATAAAGACAGTGCAGTGCAGCATAATGATCAATATAGACAAATCAATGGACTAGAATATGGAGTCCAGGAATATAGTCACAATTATTCAACCATTTGATTTGTGATAAAATTATGAAATCCAATGAAAAATGGAAAGTCATTCCAACAAATGGTGTTGGAATAAATATCTACATTGAAAAAAGAGAGAGGTACATTATAGTTATCATCACATTGCTCTTCAAAATTAACATTAGCTGATAGACACAAAGATAAAAGCTAACTTATGTAGCTTTTTGTTTTTAAAGATTTATTTTATTTATTTGACAGATAGAGTTACAGAGAGAGGTAGAAATAGAGAGGTCGTCCATCAGCTGGTTCACTCCCCAGATGGCTGAAGCAGCTGGAGCTGTGCCAGGAGCCAGAAGCTTTTTCCAGGTCTCCCACGCAGGTGCAGGGGGCCAAGGACGGGGCCATCTTCTACTGCTTTCCCAGGCCAAAGCAGAGAGCTGGATCGGAAGAGGAGCAGCTGGGACTAGAACTAGTGCCCATATGGGATACCAGCGCTTCAGGCCAGGGCTTTAACCCACTGTGCCACAGTGCCGGCCCCAACTTATGTAGCTTTTAAAGAAATATAGGAGAATGCGTATACCAATTGGGGGTACTCAAAAGTTTCTAAAACAACTAATAGAAAGAATTAGTGCAACAGAAAAGAGTGAAAACATAGACTTTAACAAAATTAACAATGCTTGCTTATGAAAACATAATATAATGAAAATAAATATGCAATCTAGAGACTCGGAGAAGTAGGGCCTACTTCAAAGTTTTGTGGAAAAATGCAGTCAAAGGATTAAGTTTATTCTGGTATAAAAAATTGAAATCCATGCACTTTTTAAAAATATGCATTTTGATGAACTGTTTGAATATTCTTTGTATTTGCAAAACATCTGTAAAAGAATTAGAATCTAAGATTCATAAGGAGCTACTTCAACTCAGTAGTGGTTTGCAAAGTTGGTGCACTTGTCAAAACACGGTGAAGTTTCACTTATGATTAGTACATTTTATTGTATGTAAAATTAATTTCAAGAGAAAAAATGTACATAAATGCAGAACTCTGGTTAATGAAATGAATAAAACATAAGGGAAGAAATGTACATGATTTACTTAGAAGCGCGTCAAAATCTGGGGCCAGCCTTGTGGCACTAAAGCTTGAGCCATTGCTTGCAATCCAGCATCTCACTCATCTCAGAGCACCACTTCTAGTACAGCTGTTTTGCTTCCAGTGCAACTTCTTGCTAGTGCCTGGGAAGGCAACAGAATATGATCCAAGCACTTAGGCCCCTGCCACTCACACTGGAGACCCAGGTGGAATTTCTGGCTCCTGGCTGCAGCCTGACCCAGACCTGCTATTATGGCTATTTGGGGAGTGAATCGGTGAATGGAGGATCAACTCTCTCTCTCTCTCTCTCTCCTTTTCCCTCCCTCTTTCTCCTTCACTCAGACTTCCAAATAGATACATAAACATTTTAAAGTTTTAAAAAAGAATGAAATTATTCAAAATCTACAGTATATTAGTAGATAAGGATTTGATAGAAGAATAAATATTTGATGAATTCTGATACAAGGTTAGTGATAAAATCTAAATGGTGAATCTAAATATATAGATTAACTATGAAATTAACTTTTGGTGTATGCCTGAACATTTTATATTGAAATATTGGAAAATTATTTTTTTAAATCGGAAGATAATCAAATAAAATGATTATATCTGATAAAAATTTCAGTAGGTGACTGGATAAAACATAAATATACAAAAAAAAACTTTCTAGAAAATGTAATAGGAAGTGAAGACTCAAATGATAGTGGGGCTGGTGCTGTGGCGCAGCGGGTTAACTCCCTGGTCTGAAGCGCCGACATCCCATATGGGCGCTGGTTTGAGACCCGGCTGCTCCACTTCCAATCCAGCTCTCTGCTATGGCCTGAGAAAACAGTAGAGGATGGCCCAAGTGCTTGGGCCTCTGCACCTGTGTGGGAGATCTGGAGGAAGCTCCTGGCTTCAGATTGGCGCAGCTCCAGCCGTTGCAGCCAACTGGGGAGTGAACCATCGGATGGAAGATTCTCTCTCTCTCTCTTTCTCTTTCTCTTTCTCTTTCTCTCTCTCTCTCTCTCTGCTTCTCTGCTCTCTGTGTAACACTGACTTTCAAATAAATAAATAAATAAATAAATCTTTAAAAAACGATAATAGCATCAAAGTTATCAGACTCATAACGGCAACCAAATTTATAAGACTCTGTACTAGTGACACAAGCTAAAATTTATATGGAAGCACGTAAGAAATGTGTAAGAACAATACGAAGAAAATTCTAATGCTTTCCTGAACAGCCTAGTTCCTGACTTGTCTGCACAGAGACATGCCATATGTTTATATGCAAAAGAAGTTATTGGGCTGGCACTGTGGCTCAGCAGGTTAAAGCCACGGCCTGAAGTGCCAGCATCCTATATGGGTGCCAGCTGGAGTCCTAGCTGCTCCACTTCTGATCTAGCTCCCTGCTAGCTACCTGTATTGGGAAAGCAGTGGCGATTGGCCCAAGTCCTTGGGCCCCTACACTCATGTGGGAGACCTGGAAGAAGTTCCTCGCTCCTGGCCCAGTCCTGGTCATTGCAGACAACTGAGGAGTGAACCAGCAGATGGAAGAGCTGTCTCTGGCTCTCCTCTCTCTCTGTCGCTGGCTTTTGAATAAATAAATAATTTTTTAAAGAAAATGTTATTATAATTATTATGATATAAATTTTACTCATACTAATATAATTCAAAAAATTTCCAATGAAAAACAATGAAGTGAAATATGAAAAAGAAAACTCTAAACATATCTGCAAGAGTAAACAGATCGAATAGACAGGCTGAAATAACAAAAATCAGAGGGAAATGCCGTAGGATATTAAAGTAAATTATAACATCTCAGTTACTAAAACAGTGTTCATTTGCTAAAATGACCATTTGTGAAAAAAAGTTTCTATTATGATGCCATGTACAAATATAATTTCAATGGATTTTTTAAAAAAGATTTTTTTAAAAGAGACAGGGGCAGAGAGAGAGAGAGAGGTCTTTCATCTACTTGTTCAGTTCCCAGATGGCCTCAAAGACTGGAGCTGTGCCAATCCAAAGCCAGGAGCCAGGAGATTCTTTTGGGTCTCCCACGTGGGTGCAGGGCCCAAGGACCTGGGCCATCTTCTACTGCTTTCCCAGGCCATAGCAGAGAGCTGAATCGGAAGTGAAGCAGCCGGGACTTGAACCAGTGCCCATATGGGATGCTGGCACTGGAGGTAGCAGTTTTACCTGCTACTCCTCAGCGCTGACCCCTCAATGGATTTTAATGGGAATGATTCTTCTGTTTCATACTGTTTTGGAATTTTATGCAATTAAATTTACTGTCTGACTGTTGGTATCTAACTGATTCATTTCACAAAGGCAAGAAAATTTTTCTTTTTTAAAAAAATAGATTAAAATAATACTTGTATATTCTTATAGAGAGCAGTGCAATATTTCTGCACATATCATGATATAAGTGATTAAACTTGGCAATTAGTCTTCCCATTTCCTTTGTTATGTATGAATTATAGTGACCCTACTCTTCTGTGTAACACCACATTATCTTTTTCCGTTATCCATCCTGTTTCCATTCTTCCACCCTTCCCTGCCCCCACTTTTTAATATCAAGGATGGTTGTGGAATAATACCTTTTTGTTATTTATTAAAATAATCACAAAAAATTTCTGAAACCTATTAATATTGACTATTGCTTGTATACATTGCCAAGTACTGAACTGTCTTTGCGTTAATAAGCCTTGTAAATATGTTGTCTCCTGTTTTTAAACAACTTTTGTTTCATGAAATTCAAACTACATTAATTGTAGTATAAAATACTTGATTTGCTATAATCTTCCCAATGAATGCTTTAAATTCATTAAACAACTACTGTGTGTACTCTGGGCTTGAGCTACACTGGTCAATGAGACAAAAGCTGTATCTTCTCTGCTGAAGGTCATATGCTTTAATGTGAGAAAAAAAGTTTACATGATGCATTCTGGTAAAGTTAAGTGCTGGAAGACAGTAAGTGAGGACGGGGTGATGGAGTAAGATTGAATACATCAGAAAATAATATTTACAATGAAATCCGAAGTCTTTTAAGCAGAAGAAAAACAGTATTTTGTTTTATTAAAATGAACATTTTGGATGTTATACTGTAGATAAGATTAATAAATGGAGATGCCATTTAACTGGCTATAACTGTGGAAATGAGTGGTAAACGTATGATGCTTATTTGTATTAGGGGCAGGGTGAGCCAAATCAGTGAGTAATAGAAGAGATGTTTCGTTTTCAAAGTCTCTAAGGGATCAGTAGGAGGAGAGGAATTAGCTATGCTTTGAAAATGTCCAAGATAAAGTCCTGGGATGAGTGTTTGGTCTAGCAGTTAAGACACCAGTTGGGACACTTGCATCCCATATCAAAGTGCCTAAGTTCAAGTCCTGGCTCTTCCTGACTCCAGCTTCTTGCTAATGCAGGACCTGGGGAAGCAGTGCTGATGACTCAAATAGTTGGGCCTCTGGTACCCATGTGGGAGATCTGGGTTTGTGTTAGAGCAACTTGATAAAACATAATAGAAAGTAGAGTCAGACTAGACAGAGGCACAAAGCTTCTAATGTGGGGATGTATGGGTCCTTAGTTGTATTTATTTCAGGTTCTTGTCTCAGCATAGGAAATGAGTTCAAAGAAGATACAGTGTAAGAATGGGAGCAGGACTTCTTTAAAGAGATTAAAAAGATACTATAAACTCAGAAGTGAATGCAGACAACCTCATGAGGAGTATCACATTCCACTCCAGTTCAGTCTCTTATCTTTATCCAGTAGGGAGTGCTGCCCTAATTGAATACACAAAGGAGGTAGAGTTTGGTCAAGGTTCAGTACTTATGATGATCTCTGGGGAGATTTGCTGATGCCTCCACAAGGAGCTCAGCTTACATGTTCATTATGTCATCTTCCTGCAAGACAGAGGGAATGCAGGTGCATTATGGAAAAGTGGGTTGCTATATCAACACAGATGGGGTAGACTTATTAGTAATGCAGGGCTACAGCACAGAGACTGCTGGACGCCCCCTTCACTAACTCCCTGCCTAGCACACACCAATTCCAGAAAGACAAAATGATCAAATGTGTTGAACGCTGTGAGACATAGAATAGGATGAAAGCTGAAAGGTTACCACCATTTTTGGTCATGCAGATGCAGTTGAACTTTGATGAGGAAATTCATATCAGTGCTGGTAACTGAAAATAAACTCAAGGCATTTGTTCAGTGAATAGGAAGTAAAGATGTAGAAATAGCAAGTGGTTTTGATTTATTTCAATGTAATTCATAGAGAACAATCCGCTGAAACTAGGCTGTTAAGTACGTACTCAAGTAACAAAAGAAAAGTCATTTCATCTAATAAATTCAATTTAGGGAACTGAGACAACTAAATATAACAACTATTATGTTTAGCTAATTGCCAGACCCTGCATCATTTTCTTTCTTAGACATCCGCAGGTTGACAGAATAGAGTAAATATTTAAAGCAAACAAACACAAACAGACTTTGATCACGTTGAGTTAGTGTGAACAATGTTCCCATCTCTCTGGCTCTATCAAAACTACATTGTTTCTGTTGTGAAATACTGCATTTCTCTTTACTCCATTTGAGAAGTAATTCATCATTGCTGAACTTTCCCACCAGAAATCTTGGACATGATACAAGTTTTTACTTCAGTTCCATTAAGATTTTATTTTAATAATCTAACCTTCTATCCAACAAAGTTTATTTTTTTCATTGCTCTACTTCCATCTCTAGTGTAGAGCCAAGGATGAGGTTTCTCATGCACATTCTTATAATTGGTAGCAATTGTATCATATCAACTGGCTTTTCTGGCAGCCAGAAATAAATTTAAAAAAAATAATAATAGAGGTTGCTTTTCACTTAGAGTTAGAAAGTCCTGAGAGGCTTGATGTAAAGTTTTCTCTTTTTTTCCCCGTAATTTCATGAAAATGGAATAGAAATACTTTATCACTGTATAGTCCTCTTTGTCTTTATAAAAATATTGTGTTTCAATGATCTCAAATGAGTGACTGATATTCATGAAAAGAATCTTATACCTAATTATTTTGGACATAACTAATCCATATTCCACTCCGAAGTCTTGAATCTGTTGAGTAGTACTCAACAGAATAGTACTTAAATTTTTATGGTCTCTTTGGAAATCCTTTGGGAAAAAGGAATGTTGCAAACTAGACAGAATGGACAAAGCTATGCTTTGGAAGGCAGTTTTAACAGGACACCAAAGGACACTTTGACCACATCACAGTTGTGTGGAGGGCAGTCATCACTCAGGCTGTACTTGGATTATCCATAAAACTGGGATTGAAGAGGAAAATTTGGCTGTTCAGAGAAGTATCAGTTGGAATTGTAGAGAGGAACAGTTATATTAGGAGGATATTCTTAGAAGCTAGGGAGAAATGATGTTGCCAAAACTACCTACTATTATGCTGTAAGTTAAATAAGCATTTCTCTTGTATTTCAGGAACTGTTGTTTCTACAAATGAATAAATGCTCTGAATAGTGACTGGTGTTTGTGAATCCCAAGTAAGTGTGAAGTTGTTCTTAAAATGCTTATAAAAACCAGAATTTTACCAGTATCACATTGGGAAGAAACATGCTAGTTTGAATTTTAGAGCTGTTAGATCAGGATTTGCATGCTCTCCCATCTAATTGGCAGATAAAAGAACACCTTCCAAAATATAATCCTTGAATGTGCATCTTGAAGAACCATTGTCCCACAAACCAGTCTTCTCTGGTAGATGCATCATAAAACTAATCATAAAGAATTATTCTGAAATATTTTTGAAATGACCGTAGTGGTCAGAAATGAAAACATTTCCCACTAATTCAGGGTCAACCCTAATATGTTACTAGAGTTGATGTCACCCTTTTTCTAGTAAATAATAAAGTGGCTGTATTCTTATCCCAGAGGATGTCCAAAGGGAACTTTGAATTGCTTATAATGATTACTTTCCAGTGGTCTAAATGAATTACCAGGCTCCTTGGGGAACAGTATTCAGTATAGTCCAAAAGACAGAGAACTTTATCCTTGTAATAGAAGGACAAATCAAAAATTAGAGAGGATGTCACAGATACCAAGATCTGCTGCGGGAGAAATACCCAGTCTGTGATTATCCAGGGGCTGATTATCTAAGCTCTTTGTTTATCCTATAGGGCTTATTCTTTCATGTGGTAGTTTAGCATTTTATTAAGTTTCTATGCAATACCAGGCTCTGTGCTGATGCTTAATGTGCATTTAACCCACTGGGACATATTGATATTCTGGTCTATAAATGAGAATATTGGGACTTAGAGATATTAAAACAAAACAAAACCTGTCCAAGTTTACCCAGATAAAAGCAAATCTGAGATTTAGTGTCTAGATAGTATGAGTCCAACTCATGTCCCATTAACCTTCACACTAAGCTAACACCTTTAAACTAAGGATTGGCCTATGACACAAAAAAGGAGACGAAATTAAATCAACAGAAGAAAATAATGCAAAAGCTGTCCCACCTAAAGTTTGGCTTGGCATTTTGGGTGAGGCATATTTTTCCTGCTGTCCACTATCAAAATTAAAGGAATTAGCTATGTTAAGCTTTTTATAAAACTTTGGAAATTGATTGATAATTAAGGTAGCCTAACTGCAAACTGTGCTATGATTGTTCCTGGTATCTAGAAATATGCCATAGCATATCAATCATCACTCAATAGTTATTACACTTTTTACTGTAAATCTGACAATTAGAAAAAAGGACTAGAGATGAAAACTTCTCACATAATCTTTATGCATGAGTAATTCCCGGCATAGACTCCAAGAAAGATAAAAGGGGATAATAGAATAGAAGGGTTTGAGAAACTTGAAAACCCCAGAATGTAAAAACTGATGAGAGAATGAAATGCCAGAACATTTTATTCACACTTAAGCTTCTGGGGAGAAATAATCAGTGAGGATTAACTTGTTCAAGGTTATCCAATTGTCTTCCTGACTGAGCAATTTGGTATTTGAGATTTTACTGTGTTTATCAAAATTCTAATACAGAACTGGGAATATTCTTCATCAGCTTTGCTTCATTCTTTGGGATTTGGGGGACAATTTTAAATTGTAGGATGAGTTACTAATAGACATTTATTTATTTTTATCAAATAGTAATTTATGAGGAATTTAGCTTTGATTAAGTAGAGTGTTTTCAACATTTTACCACTAAGAACTGTTATGGCTGACACCAAAATGATGTTGAATGACATACAAATCCTTTACTCATTTATTTTTTTAATTTTGG
Organism: Sylvilagus floridanus; assembly: GCA_949820135.1. Taxonomy (NCBI): domain Eukaryota; kingdom Metazoa; phylum Chordata; class Mammalia; order Lagomorpha; family Leporidae; genus Sylvilagus; species Sylvilagus floridanus. Next base: position 49,837,648 of record OX463245.1, read on the forward strand.
TGTTGGAAAAGCTGATAATGCCTTGCACGATTGTTGGCTTTCTGTCAAAAATATTTTTTCTGGGCAAAAATAGTTAAATGTTCATTTTTATAGGAATATACACATAAGAATTTACATTGGGTTATGTGTCTGACAAGAGTTGAATTGGAGAAATCACATTAATGTAAGAAGAGTTTTGTAATGCCTTATAGATGATGAAGAGTTACTACAGTTACTTAGATATTTCTAAATGACTTAATACCTCAACTTTCAAATAATCTAGAAACTTTTATCTTACATATTTTTAAAAACTTGTGCTTTTTTGTCTCAATATTTGACATAGTTACAGACATAGTTGTCTTCTACATCTTGCTTTAGGATTAAGATGATCTTTGATATATCATCCAAGCTGGTATGCTAGTTTAAATGAAAAAGGACATAAATGAATAATTACTACAGGTGCATAAAAGGGTGTATCTCAGTAAGTGTTGTCACCCAATCTAGGAACAACTGTCCTATATGTGAGGTAATCAATGATTGTAGAAATTCAAGTCTTAAAATTAAGAAAAAAGTTAAAAGAAAACATTACTTTCTGCACTGAAGGCCTATGACAGTACAGTAAACCACCATGGAATTGTATTTTCAGTGTCTTTCTTTTCCTGAGAACCAGGTTTTAAATTCTGCATCTGCAAGGAAAGTTACAATTTCTGAATCAGCTTATTAGCACATCTGAATCTAAAACTTGTATCATTCCTTTGAAGCAGATCTTCTCAGTTAAAAATTCCACCATTTGTTGTCTTGATTACCATCTCCCTATACGAATGGATAAGCCTATGAAATGCCATCTATAGGTAAACAAGATACTAGTTTGTGGTCCTTCTAATCACTACAAGCTATTGTTTTAACACCTCCTAGAAAATCATGCACCGTCCTACCTCTGTATTTTTTCCCTTCATTTCATTCTTAGTTTTTTTAAAAAAAGATTTATTTGTTTGAAAGTCAGAATTACACACACACACACACAGAAAGAGAGAGAGAGAGAGAGAGAGAGAGAGAGAGAGAGAGAGAGAAAGAGAGAGGTCTTCCATCCAATGGTTCACTCCCCAGTTGGCCACAATGGCTGGAGCTGCGCTGATCTGAAGCCAGGAGCCAGGAGATTCTTCTAGGTCTTCCATGTGGGTGCAGGGGTCTAAGGACTTGGGGCATCTTCTACTGCTTTCCCAGGCTAAAGCAGAGAGCTGGATTGGAAGTGGAGCAGTCAGGTCTTGAACCGGCTCTCATATGGGATGCCGGTGCTTCAGACCAGGGTGTTAACCCACTTTGCCACAGCGCTGGCCCCCATTCTTAGTTTTTTAAAAAAATCTACCTTACATCTGAAATGTTTTTTGACCACTCCACTAATGTATTGTAATACTGTCACCTTTCTGAGTTCTTACAATACTCGTCTTTGATGTTCATTAGAACTACTTCTTACGGCATGGTATTTGAGTAATATTTTCATGTATAGATATTAATGTGTCTATTAGACTGTAAGTTCCTTGAAGTTAAGGACCAACTCTTATATGTATTTTTCTGTCTTTTCTCCTCCCCCATAACAAATATGGAATCTTGCTGTGACAGGGATCTATTGGCATGTATTTCAAGCCTGTACACTCACTCTTCTCTACATCCAACACTCTCTGCCCATAGAAAAGGAAACCCAAGATACACTCCTAAGTAAGTTAGCTGATTTCTCCAAGCTAATTTTTGCCAAAGTGGATCCTGACCCAAGATGAATCAGATTCTAATTTCCAAGTATAGGGATCCAGGGGGAAACAACTGATCTTTCTTAATTTCTTATACTGAATCAATGCAAAAACAGAGGTGGGACAGTCATTTCTGGTCATGTGAATAGACAGGTCCCTAGGGCATGACAAGACGAATAAAGTCAGTCTTTTGAAAGAAACAGGAGTAGGCGGATGCATGCTGAAAGACGTAGATGACCTAATATCCATTCTCTCTGGCCAAAGCAACCAACAATCACTTTCTTTCATATTTTGTTTTCATTATTATATTTTAAATTTTGGGTTAATGTGTAATATTGAAAAACTTAAAGGGGGACAATGCAACATTTCAACACATATACATAGCCTAAATTGACCATGCAGGCAACCTGTCTTTCTATTTCCCATCTTTTCTTGGTGTTTGGAGCCTACCAGCTGCTTTGTTTCAGTTATTTATACAGAATGTGATACATCATTGTGAATCACTTTGTTATTTTACTTGATTTTATTGTTAAAATTATTTATTTGAGATTCCGAGATGAAGACATAAAGAGACACAGAGAGAGAGACAGAAAACTCCTGTCTGCTGTTCACTACTCAAATGATCTCAATGGCCTAAGCTGGGCAAAAGCCAAAGCTGGGAGCCAGGAATTCAATCCAAGTAACCCATGTGGTTGTCAGGAATCTTGTTACTTGTGTCATCACTGACCTCTCCCAGAGTCTGCATTGGTAGGAAACTGGAGTCTGAAGTCAGAGCCAAGAATCAAAATCAGGTGCTCCAATGTGGGGTATAAATGTCTTAAATGCTAGGCTAAGATGCCCCATATCATCTCCATAGCACTTACCAGGGTTTAGGTATGGGTTCATTTTCTATCTCTCCTTTCTCAAATGTACTACATGACAGCAATGACACTGTGTATTCACTGCTGTCTCTCTGACGCCTGGAACAATGGGTATAACATAACCACACTCAATCATGTTAAGCGAATGGATCCATAAACAAGTATTTAAACTATTTCCTGTTTCTTAGCAATTAAAGAGACTGGAGGACAAGAACATGTTGATATGGTCAGCAAGAAAATAGGAACATAGGCCCTCATTTGTTACAGGAAAGCCAAGTGGGGAGTTGTTGGCCAAGCTGAGATTATACAATGGTCTCGGAAAGAAAGAGAGGGGAAGTGACAGAGAAGAAAAAGCCCCACAGAAGATATGGAGAGGAAATCAGAAGATAAGCTCTCTGGTGACTTTGCTGTTTGCTACCCTTGTGTGTAGACCCAGGCAGAGTAAGCACCTCTACACAGCCAGCTGCCAGGACAGCCTGAGAAAAGAGTGGAATATAGAAGCTGCAGATAACAGAAGACTTGGAGCCTTTACAGCAAGTGCAAACTTTCACACCTGCCAGCTATAAATCAAGAGGTTTATGGGGCTGCAATATTTACACTCTAATTAAAATATCATAAAGCAAGCACCCTTTCAGATTGCATAAAACAGAAATCCAAAACTTCTACAGCAGCAACTGTTAATCAGTTACTCCTAACGATCTGCCACCCAGATCAGGTGCTTGCTCAGCCACAAACAGCAAACAAGACAAGGGTGGAAAGTGATTTTCCCTGAGGAACAGCCTTGGGAAGTGACCGTGACTTGGCTAAAAAACTCAGTTTATGGCACAGTCTCCATTAAGGACTGGGAAAATATTTTTGACTAATGTAGTTGACAATGTCATTATGGATGTCAACATAGATGTCAGGGACCCAAACACTTGAGCCATCTTCCACTGCTTTTTTCCAGGCCATTATCAGGGAGCTTGATGGCAGTTGGAGCAGCCGTGACTTGACCGACGCCCATATAGGATGCCAGCAAAACAGGCAGAAGCTTTACCCGCCACACCACAATGCCAGCTCCTATGTTTTATTCTTAAAACACCCTGTTTTTATCCTTCACAACACTTTCCACAATTGATCATTTTATACTCAAGTGTGTATTTGATTGCCTGTCTCCTTCACTTCATTGTTTGCCTCATTAGGACAATACCATAGCAAGGCTCTTTTATACTCCATTGAATGTAGACTCCTAGCTCAGCATATACATCATATACATATATGTATGATATATATATATATATATACATGCATGACATATACATGCATGCATGAAGATGTAATTTTTTAAAAGATTTATACTTGTTGAATGAATGAATGAATGAATGCTAGTAAATCATGCTTCCCCAAGTTGATTTTGCAAAATGACACCCAGGATGCAGTATCTAGGGAAACATTATGCCCCATTTTCTTTCCTTGTCACTACCTAATCTGATTTATACAATATAGAATTATTTTTCCTTCCATGTCTAATATTAAAACTAATGCTAAAGATGGGAACTGCAACAACTGTAGGAACAAGGACAAAAGCCACATATTGGCAGGCATTGTTTTATACTGTTTGGAAAATATTGCCGGGAATGGTAAAAAAGATACTGGCCTTGCTTTCGGTAAACCTGGCTTTAAATATTGCCTCTGATACACATTAGAGTGCATCATTTTACCTCTATGAGTTTCAATTTCCTCATCAGTGCAATGAGGATAAAATGAGCTATTGCATGTGAATTTCCTGTCAAGCTATCAAGAATCCATAATTACTTCATGATTTTTATGCCACTCATTGCAAGACTGCCTGGATTCGGGGATGCATTGTCTCCAACATGGGGTTACTAAAATCACAGCTTTCTCAGCCACTTTTGCTACCTGGACAGAATCTTCACTGCCTGTGCCCTGTGGGGGGGCTCTCCCCTTTGTTCATTCACTAGCATCACACTTTGCCTTTGACCCTGGCCATTGGATCACTTGAGGGAAGATATTTCCAAGGCCTCTGGGAACATGATTGAAAGCATTCACTCAGTCACCCTCTACAGTTCTTGTTTCCCAAGTTGTTTTCAATTATCAGCAAAATGCACGGGCCCAATGAAATGTAAAGGATTTCTACCTCCAAAGATATTACAGACCCTTTCATTTGCCTATTCAATGCAAAAGCGACGAAAAAAGAAACTTGGCTTCTGTCAGCACACGCTCACAGCTCAGATCATGCTGGTGCTGTGCTGCCTTGGCACGTAGGAAAAGATATCTCGGGGAATCACTGGGTTGCATGAGGCTTCCCGCTTAGCACAGAAAGAAACACCTAATGTCCGAATTTGCTTATTGATTCAGTTAGGGACAGATGCACTCATCCAGCAGGGGAAACATTCAGGTCTGTGAACTAAGGCCTGGAGACAAAGTGTGGGTTGTAATCAGGGCATCCCATAGCAGGTTGCAATTATTTAGTGAGCATTTCCTGGAGAAATTTGAAAAGAAACCCAGACTTAGCAGTGCTTTCTCTCTCGTTGACATTTCAATCCCTCTTCTTTAGTCCTGGAACTCATAAGCAATGCTCAGGCGATTTTGTTCTTAAGCGCAGTGGAAGCACAGCGGACACTGCTATCCTACCTGCACTAACATGGGACCCTGCATAACAGAGACTTTGCAATGTATCGAAGCTCACACAGTGAATCACTGCTGATATTACAAGGCAAATGTTCAGTTTCTCATCTCCTCACCAGCAAATATTTTATTCTCCAAGATACGCTATCTCCTCCAAACTCATCAGATGCCCCTGCCTTCCCTTGCTGATCTGTCTCCAAGGAAAACACACACATACACATACTTATTTACAGCTGAATTTTTTTTCTTTAGAAGTTTTATTCTCCTGATTGTCTACTTCATCCACCCTCTATCCACCCCCTATTCAACCACCTACTCACCCCCTAATCATTATCCATCGAATCTAGCCAGATTTAACAAACAAAAATACAGGCCATAATAAAAGACAAGTTATTTAATGGTGAGTCCCATGCAATAACTAGAACATAGTTTTAGTAAAATATTATTCGTTACTTATCAGATATTCAAATTTCACTGGATGTTTTAATCCTATCATAAATGTCCACAAAATTTCTATTTATCGCCTCATTCCATAATTCTTCCCTCTACTTTTGTACTTTACCCCCTATTGGTTCAGATTTCAGCTAAACATACTATAGTGTTCCCAAACCTCTCAGTCAGGCATGACTGTGAAGACCCCCACAGGAGCACTCACTCCTGGGTTCCAGCTTGACCCTACCACATGCTGTCTGAATGTCTTTGGACAAGTGTCATAATGTCTCTAAAGTTTATCTTCCTTGTCTGTAAAGTGAAGGTTTCAACAGCTCTTAACTCGTAGTCCACTGAGAGGACTGAATGATGATGTGATACCCAGGCCCTGGCATATGGTATGAGCACATTAAAGGGCAGTGTCAATCAGTGCTGCCTGATTCTTGTTTTTGTGTTTATTGGCATTTTATAGATAAGGATGCAGACTCAGAGTCTGCGAGTGGACACAAGAGTACTTTTCTCGTGGGATTTCACCAAATAAACAGCCTCAAGCAGGAGTTTCTCAGAAGAAAGCTTTATTTTCTTGTGGCAAGTGAAGGAGATGGTGAGAAAGTAGAGTTCCCTAAAGAAACTGCCCCCTAGAGAGACAGTTTGCCAGGGCTTTTACAGCAAAGGTTAGGGGAGCATTCAGCATGTAGAAAGGGGTAGCAGGAGAGCCCTTCTTGATTGAAATATACAGCCAGGATTTAGGCAATGGTGAGCGGAAGTTCCCTTGGTATCCAAGCAACATACATATATCATCATACATTGCATGTTCAAAAATATAAGATGTTTCCGAGGCCTCATCTCCTCCTAGAGCAACGTTAAGATAAGTCTGTCTGCCTTTCTTTCTTTCTCCCTTCCTTCCTTCTTTCCTTCCTTCCTTCCTTCCTCCCTCCCTCCCTCCCTCCCTCCCTCCCTCCCTCCCTCCCTCCCTTCCTCCCTTCCTACCTTGCTTCATCGCTTCCTAGAGCAATGTTATGTCTCTCTTTCTCAATGTTTTAAGTCTCTTTCTTTTTTTCTTTCTTTCTCTCTTTCTTTCTTTATTTCTTTCTTCTCTTTCTCTTTCTTTTTTTCTTCCTTCTTTCCTCCCTCCCTCCCTCCCTTCCTTCCTTTCATCAATTTTATTTATTTGAAAGGCAGAGTTACAGATAGTGAGAGGAAGAGACAGAGAGAAAGGTCTTCCATCCACTGGTTCACTCCCCAGATGGCTGCAATGGCCGGAGCTGCGCCAATTGGGAGCCAGGAGCCAAGAACTTCTTCTGGGTCTCCCATGTGGGTGCAGGTGCCCAACCACCTGGACCACCTTCTACTGCTTTCCCAGGCCATAGCAGAGAGCTGGTTCAGAAGAGGAGCAACTAGGTCTAGAACCAGCACCCATATGGGATGCTGGCACCAGAGGTGGAGGATTAACCTTCTGTGCCAAGGACCAGCCCTAAGATAAGGCTTTCTGGAATATTCTTTGAAAAACAAGCTCCAGCTAGTACCCTGTTTCAGATTGTCTACCTGTATTCTTGTGTCCCTCTCTTGCCTAAATCTCACTCTCAGTTACCAAGTTGAAATGAGTTCATATGTCTGCTTAGGGACAAAGGAGCTAACTTTCAAGGAGAGTTTCTGAGACTGAATTTCAAATGTCAAATTTGATGTTTAAGCTAAACATTTTAGATTTATATCACTTGCAGAATGGGTACATTAGACATAATTAGTCATCCAATTGCCATTCTCATTGCTGGAAGAAACTGATTTTGGAAGATTTACTCAAAATAATATCAGTTCATCAACTTAGGGTTTAAAATTTATTTTTAAAGACTTTTTATTGACATATTTTGAAAGAGTTACAGAGAGAAGGGAGAGAGAGAGAGAGAGAGAGAGAGAGAGAGAGAGAGAGAGAGAATATCTTCCATTCACCGACTCACTCCGCAGATGGCTACAATGGCTAGGGTTGAGACAAGTTGAAGCTAGGAACCAAGAGCTTCATTCTGGATGGCAGGAGCAAAAACACTTGGCCCATCTTCCACTGCTTTTCCTAGGCTATAAGTAAGGAGTTGGATCAGATGTGGAGAAGCTGGGACATGAACCCATACCCTTATGAGATGCTGGTGTTGCAGATGGTGGCTTTACCCACTAAATGACAATGCCAGCCCCTAAAAATGATTTCAAATACAATATCTAGCTTTGGGAAGTTCTTCATGAAGTTATATTTGACAAAATAATATAACAACATGCAATAACAGTATAAAAACAGCATATTTTATGAAATGTTTAAGGTAATTATCAGTAGTTCTTACTTTTCCACCATGCACCAGCATCATTTGAAAAAGCCTACTAAATATTCAGATTTCCAGAGCAAGCATTTAGCCTAGTGGTTAAGACTCTAGTTAAGATGCCCACATCCTATACTGGAGTACCTGGGTTACAGACCCAACTCTGCCTCCTGACTCCAGCTTCCTGAAAATGCTGACCCTTGGAAGTAACAGGTAATGGCACAGCAGTTGCATCCCTACCACCCATGTGGAAGGCCTGAATTAAGTTTCCAGCTCTGGTTTTGGCCTGGTGACTAAACCAGCCATTGAAGGCATTTAGGGAGTAAACCAGAATCCAGGAGCTTGATCTCTATCTCTATATCTCCATGTCTTTCTTTTTTTTTGTCTCTCTGTCTTTAAAGTAAAATTCTGACTTCTGAGTTCTATCCCCCTCACTAGGAATTTGATTCAGAAGGTCCTGAGTCTGATTAAGTAGAAATTTTTGTTTTAAGTGTGCATATGATTCCGATGCAGATGGTCTATATATCATGTGTTAAGGAACATTTAACCCACAGACATTTAAACTGTTAACCTGGAAGATGGTAAGTCCAGTGTTGGCCAACAGAAGCAGTATTCAAAGTGTAGTCCCTGAATCAGCAGTGGAACATCCATTGGAAAATTACTAGAAATGTTCAAATTCTTGGTTGCTATCCCAGACCTGATAAATGAAACTGAGGGGGTGAGACTTCTGGGTGATTCTACTGTATGCTGAAAGATTAAGAAACACTGACTTAAATGTTTGGGAAGTTTCCTTGAAAGAAGCATTTGAGATAGATTTCATGAAACTTGGATATATAGTTGACTCCCTATCGGCTGTAACTCACACCAAGACAGTGAGTGACTCATGAGTATTTTATGCAAGGCACTAGGAGGAGCCTACCCTGGCACAATAAACTTCACAACCAAGGGTGGCTTGACCGTGGTCATTAAGTGACTCTGGAATGGCGTAATTTGCCTGAATACAGGAGCCTTTCTCTGGGATATTGTAAGTGGGTTGTTTCCAGCTATAATTTCTGATTTTCCCACAGACCTGCTGCTTTTTTTGCCAAATCTGATATTGCAGTGTGCTTCCTAGGATATCTAAGAGCCTCTTGGAGAACCCTCCTTCTAATGCAGCTTTCTTTTGCTATGGATGATAAAACTGGGCACAAGGTGAGTGAAGGCAACACAATAAAATCATCTTATTCCTTTCCTTTGTACTTTTGCAAGTAGGAGATTCTTCTCACTAGACTTCAAAAGAGTTGTCCACATCAGGACCATTGGTGGGTGGCATTGAATAGCTGTTAACATTTCAATCACTACCCTCAAGAACTTTGGAGTCTTTGATTGGGTTAACTCACATCAACTTCTTCCATGACCCTCTCTTTGGTCACTTTAGCAAATGATTCTGGCTTTGTGAGGACTGGCATGTTTCATCTGTTAAACTCCTTCCAGTAGAACTAAGAAATGGATCACTGCCAGGCAGAAGAAATGGTAAATTTTGGAATCTTAAAAGCAAGCGTTGAGATGCTCTTATCTGAGGTCATTAGAGTCTTAGCCTTGCCTGGGTTCCCTGGCTTTACTTGTAGAAGCTGGTCCTCTTGGAAGGGACCAGCTTCCCAGATTGCTCTCAAACCTACTTTCCCCAGCAGCAGTACTTGTGGTACTTGAAGGAATCTGCTGCTGCTCTTCAGATTCTACCCAGACCTGGGAAAGGTGTATAGAGAGGCAGCTGCCCTTTAGATCTCTCCCTCCTGATTAACTGCTAATGTTCAGGATCCCCCAAGGCCTGAAAATGGTGCTCGAAAGGCTCCTTGGAATGGTTGGATTTCTCACAAGCACTCGATGAACCTGAGGAAACTTCTTGCTTGTCTTCAGGCCTCCCAAAAGGATCGTAAAGAGAATCTCAGAGGTAGCAGTTTCCAAGAAATCTCTTTTCAAGTATCACTGTTCTCTGAGCCTGGGAAGTTTTGCTGCTGGATATTGGGTCTACACAAAGATTTTGGAAGACGGTTTGCAGGCAGAACTTTCCCAATTGTACTCTCTAAAAGAGCAGAACTTTCAAGCCTGGGATTTTCTGTACTACACACCTCATAAAAGACTGGGAAGGAGCCCTGGAAGTCAGTGTTGTCACATAAGTGCACTCCATGGCAGCAACACTCTCTGGACTTGAAGACATTTGCTGGACTTTAATTCTCCCTCAGGGTAAACCAGGACATCTACTGGGTAGTAAGCCCACCAAACAGCACCCTACAATGGCCATGCTGTCTTCAGAAATCTTCAGTCTCTGGAAACCCTCAGAGAGGAAGTGCATGGATTTAGACTTCATCAATGACTGAGAATGGTTTCTGGGAGGCTTTCGACAAAGCTTGCCTCCATAGCAACACTGTTTGAGAGATACGTAGGGTTTCAGGTATTGTCAAGGACCGGGAAGGCTGTTTGGGAAACTGTGGCTCCACAGGTGTCCTTCTTTCAGTAGGAGTGTCCGCTGAACCTTACAATACACTTGCTCGTCATTGGACCTCAGCAAGGGCTTGGAATGGAGCTAGGAGGCAACATATCAGGGCCATGCCCACCTCAGCCACAGTACTCTCTGGACCCGAGCAGATTCATTGGTGTCTCACTAGGGACTGAGGCCACAATATCTGGGAGACATCCCTCTTTTTCAACAGTGCACTGGCAGCAGCACTCCAAGTTTGCTTTATGTCTTGCTGTTGGATACTTACAGTTCAGTCAAGGATATAAAAGAGGCTGAGGAGCCTATGTTTGTCCAGCCATGAAATAGCAATTTAAGCTGAGGCCTAGAGAGAGAAGTGCTCTCTTACCAGTAAAGCAGCTGGAGGACAGAACAGATAGGCTGTCACATAACTGCTGTGCTGCTTCCCTTTCTACTTGCAAGCATATGCAAGTATAAAATACACACACACACACACACACACAAATGCACACGCACACACACACACAGAGAAAGAGAGAGAGAGATCAGTTAACTTGTTTACCTATGAGTAGACCATGCTACACCAAATCTAAATAAGCCTATAATACCAATGTTAATGGAAAGCTTACTATGATATTGGTAGTCTTTTTAAAAAAGATTTACTTATTTGAAAGGCAGAGTTTTATATATATATATATATATATATAGAGAGAGAGAGAGAGAGAGAGAGAGAGAGAGAGAGAGAGAAAGAGAATTTCTTCTATGTACTGGTTCACTTTTCAAAGGGCTGCAACAGATGGGTTTGGGCCAGTCTGAAGCCAAGAGCCTGGAATTCCATCCAGATCTCCCCTTTGGGTGGCTAGGACCCAAGAAGTTGGGCTATCTTCCTCTGTCTTCCCAGGTGCATTAGCAGGGAACTGAATCATAAGTGGAGGAGCTGGAACTCAAACTGGTGATCATATGGGATGCTGGCATTAGAGGTTTAACTCACTGGGCTACAATGCTAGTCCCAATACTAGGGCTCCTAAGAGCTTTTACATCGTTACAGTATTAAATTATTAAAACAATCCAAGGCCAGACTTTTTCCACCATGGCATGCTTACCATTTGGTCTTGCATTGTTTGTTGTGAAGGCTGTCCTTTGCACCGTAGATACCAGCAACCTCCTCTCACTCTCACCCTGAGTTGTGACAACCAGAAGTGTGTCTATATATTGCCAAATGCTCCTTGAAGGACAACCACTGCCCTAGGAGGAAGACACACTTGCTTCATTTAGAAACGTTAGGAAGGTCACACCTTTCATGTGGTCTCTACCGGGGTGAGGGGAAGCCTAAATTTGTCACAGCCAGAGAACATTTTTAACAACCCGAGTGAGAGAAGAATGGCTTTGCTGTCACACAGTATCTAACAAGGTCACTGAACTAGGTAAGTCATTCCTGTTTTATGCTTGATGACTCACTTCCTACATTTTCTGTTATAGATGCTGTAAAGATCAAGAAGGCAGCTTTTGCCAAGTGCCTAGAGATTCTGAATGTATTCTTCTACAGGGATTTTCATTCATTTTCCAAGAAAAAAATATAAAACTAGTAGCTGAAACTCACTAATCATCGTTAGTGTGGGAAAAGGTTCAGTGTTTTGGCTTTATAAGGGGCTAACAAAACTATCCTTCCCTAGCTTGATGCAAAAGGAAAAGTCCATTCAAGGTATTGAATAAAAAATAGCAATGGTAACCTATTTGTTCAAAATTTCTCTTTTTTAGCAGCTTTCCAATTTTATATAAATGCTGTGATACTTTGTAAATTCCCTACATTTTGTGGTTTTTAATTTTTTTTATTTATAGGTGGTGTACAAATTTCATATATACAGAGTTAAGAGCAAATGATCATGCTATCCTCCCTCCTACAGTGCTCCCACCCTCCCTCTTCTTTCCTTTCTTATTTTTTCTTTTAATTCTAACAATGCCACTTTCAGTTTATTTCATAATCATAAACTTAACCCTCCACTAAATAAAGAATTCAATGAGTAGTAAGTAGAAAAAACACTTCCTTAAGAGTATAAAGACTGTAAACAATAAATAAATCTCAAAATGTCAATTTTGCTCATATACATCACATTTTTTGGTACTCTGTACATTTCATTGCATAGATTGTTGACTCTTTAAGATTCAGTGCCTTTTGAAACAGAAACCTGGGTTTAGCATCATTTTTCTGGGTAAGTGCACCAGTGATATTGCTCTTATGTTCCAAAAATACACTTTATATAATTCTTATAGTCCTAGCTTAGTAAGAAGTGTGTATGTACTATTTCAAATCCATTTCCCCACTAGTTTACCATTGCCAATGCTTTGATCATTATAGGCTCATAAATTAAATAAATTTGCACTTTACCTCATCAAGTTTGTCTTTACCCAAAACTGGCAGGATATGTCATTGTCATTGATAATATGGCAAGTAGTGCATTAAAGAAAACCCTCCAGATCACAGATTCATGCCCCACATTGGCTCTTAAAATTCTACCAATCCCAAATATCAAGTGACAACCTCAATTGCAAAGCTAAACAGTTTTGTTGAAATCTCCCCAGTCAAGCAAACCCTGACCAATGAATTTTGTCTGAAATTAATTTATGACTCTTTAATAAATGTAATGTTAACTCATTCAGTTAAAGAATTTGGCTTAAATTTTCTGGATGTATTTTTAACCAGTTTGATGAATGTATGGGTGATTAATGGAGAGAAATGTGGGGAGAGAATACAGGGAAAACAGAGACCAAGCTTGTTTTGGACTTGACAACCCTATTTCTCAACCCTCCAGGCATTTATTTCTTGACTCCATGATGTCGTTTGTGGCCTCCTTGCTACCTCGCTTCAATCTATAAGTGCCCATATTTCACAAGAGTCAGCAGAAAGCATGTTGTAGGCACAGCAGGTAAAGCACTATGACCTGAAGAGTGATGTCCCGATGACACACAGCAGCATCCAGCTTTGTTCTCCTCCAACCTGACCCAGCCAGCACTCCTCCTCCAGTTAGTAATTTGGATACCTTGGGAAAACCCCAGGGCTGCCTGCTCCCTGTAATGCTTCTAGAAGAAGTCTCTAGCTGATGAGAATTATACGTTGTCTTTTGTGGATAAACAAATATAAGGGACCGATCCCACGTGAGACAGGGCATGAGCAATCACCTTTGGAGAAAGGCTTTATAATAAGCTGCGTGGAAAATGCTAACAACTCAGAGTTGTTGGTCTGAGTCGTGGCCTCTATGTTCTACCTTGCTCCTATTCCAAGCAAATAGCCTTTCTGCTTTGATGCCTGGGGGGAGGGGGTGGATTTGTGTTGCTGTAAGAGAGAAGTTACTTTAAGAAAACTGTCTTCGATTTTCTGCAGCTCTGAACTCTTTACAGCTACTGTGCTGGGGAGGACGTAGGGTAGGGAGAGAAAGAGAAGAATCTCCCCAGCTCTGTCCAGAATGAGAAGCACACACTTTCTGTGAGAAGTGGTATCTGTGCCCCGTTTCCCAGTAAAGGGACCTACAGGTGACAAGACCTGAAGATATTCTTTCTTACAAAGAAATAAAGTGCTGTATTGAAGGAAACCAAGTATTATTATGGACAGCATGGTTGCTAAAGCCAGTATGCCTCAGTTCAAGTCTCAACTCATCATTGTTGAGCCAAGTTCTACCTATTTCTCTGTTCCTTGGTTTACTTATGTGTAAAATAGCAAACATAACTTTAAAAACCTCATACAAAAATATATGTGACAATTAAATGAATTAATTCATAGAAGATACAGGAGCAATGTCTGGCATATAGTGAGCCCTCAATAAAATTCAACTACTATTTTTCACATTGAAAACCAACAAATAGCTCCTCATTCAAGCTTGATAGAAAATCAAGAGAGGCCGGCGCCGTGGCTCAACAGGCTAATCCTCCGCCTTACGGCGCCGGCACACCGGGTTCTAGTCCCGGTCGGGGCGCTGGATTCTGTCCCGGTTGCCCCTCTTCCAGGCCAGCCCTCTGCTGTGGCCCGGAGTGCAGTGGAGGATGACCCAAGTGCTTGGGCCCTGCACCCCATGGGAGACCAGGAAAAAGCACCTAGTACCTGGCTCCTGCCATCGGATGAGCGTGGTGCGCCGGCCGCAGCGCACCGTCCGCGGCAGCCATTGGAGGGTGAACCAACGGCAAAGGAAGACCTTTCTCTCTGTCTCTCTCTCTCACTGTCCACTCTGCCTGTCAAAAAAAAAAAAAAAAAAGAAAAAAAAGAAAATCAAGAGAAATTATTGCCTTCAAGGTCCTTCATGGACTTGCACAAGAATACTGTGAATACAGTGTTGGATGAGAGACAAGACAAACTCTTTCTACTTTTTATGAGTACAAAACTAACTTCCAGGATTCCAGAAAAATAGAATCCCCTACCTCACACAATCCCGAGTTTGAATTTGCAAGAAATCCTGCAGGATGGAGGGGAAAGTTAGGTATTCAGCAATGTAAAGGAAAGAAAAATAATGGTGGTATGTTTTGCACATTTGAGTTTAATTGCAAGTTTCTCACCAGTTCATTGATAGTGAGCCATTTGCTTATCCTTAAGCACCATTGAAGACATTTATTGGCACAGAATACTTAACTATAAATAAGTTTTATAATACAAGTAATCTATGAAATGGGCTCAGATGAGACTCAGAAAGTCCTTTTTAGGAAGGAGAGATCCAAGTGACAGGAGGTAGGAAATAAAAGTCACCCATAGGACTGATAAAGGTAAGAAAGAATGAATGAGAGGTTAATGTCTTCAAAACATAGTGCCTAGAAAATTGGGTATCCACACAAAAAGAATGAAGATAGACCCTTATCTGATATCATAAGACAAATATTAACTCAAAATGGATTAGACGTTTATATCCAGAATATATAAAGAACTGATGAAACTCTA
The DNA here is from genome assembly GCA_949820135.1 of Sylvilagus floridanus. Classification (NCBI taxonomy): domain Eukaryota; kingdom Metazoa; phylum Chordata; class Mammalia; order Lagomorpha; family Leporidae; genus Sylvilagus; species Sylvilagus floridanus. The sequence goes on from OX463245.1 coordinate 49,852,965, forward strand.
CATAGAAGACCCAAGTAAGTCAATTAAAATTGAGCAAAGAAATTGAATGAATATTTTTCCAAATGCAATAATATACAAATGACCAACAAGCAGAAGAAACAATACTCAACATCATTAATAGAGAAATTTAAGTCAAAACCACAATGAGATATCAGTTCATAGCTATTATGACAACTAAATTAAAAATAGAAAATTACAAAGGGATACGGAAAAACTGGAACTCTTTTACATTATTGGTGGGATTGTAAAATTGTATAACCACTATGGAAAACAGATGACAGTTCCACAAAAAATTAGCAACAGAATGATGATATGATCCAGCAACTGTACTTCTGATATATATATATATATATATATATATATATATATATATATATAAAACTAAAGGTAGAGCCTGAATGTGACATTTGTATACTCCTATTCATAGTAGCAGTAGCAGTTTACCATCTCTACTGGCAACTTCATTCATTCAATACCATGTGAGTGGGCATTAGAAGAAAAGCATTATTCTAGAGTCTGGTGAATTCAGTCAAACTAACCTGTCTGATGAGTACAGAAGGCCAGTCGTTTTCCATCTTAGTAGTGAGTAGGTGAGATTATCTTCCATGGGGAGATCCAGATATTCATTTTACCATCTCTACTGGCAACTTCATTCATTCAAGGCCATGTGAGAAGGCATTAGGAGGAAGGCATCCCAAAATGAGCTCTGCTGTGAGATGAGTGGCACTGAGTGATTAATTTTCATATCTGAGACTCAGTTTCCTCATCTGTAAAAGAAAGAGTTGTGCTCTAAATTATCTTCTATCCCTGGCATTCTCTTCTAGTCTGAGACAGTGATGTCTCTGCACCTATTTTATTGGAACAAAAACTGGGCACTGTGTTTCCATGAAGGAGAAGAGCACCATTAATATGTAAGCCCACAGCTGAACTTGTGGAAGAGGGTTTTAATGTGTAAAAACTGCCTCATTTGGGGGATGCTCAATGCTGGAAACCTGACTTTATTACAGGTATACCAGGATAATTTTCTGGTATATCCTTGTTTCCCTTCCCTCCCTTTTCTCCCTCCTTTCTTTTCAGTTCTTTCTTCATCCCTTAATTCCAGTTGTATCATCATTTTTTTTACTTTTTTCTTCCCTTCTTCTACAAATTTTGCTCTAAACATAAATGACTTTCAACTTCAAACTGGTCTTTCTACTTGCACAATATCATCATGGGCATTTAGCTATGCCAGGAATTAAATGTCATACTGAATGAAGCCTGGATATCAGCCATGGCCATCAACCCTCCTGGCCCAGAATAATTGCTTGATCATTGTATCTTCACCACTCAATTGAGTCACGTTGACAATATAACTAAATTGAGAGATCACTAATGTTTGTTACCTGACAGATTTAGGTAAATATGTTGCAACTAATTAGTTAGTACATGATTAACAATTTATTAGTTTACTTAGAACAGTGATACTGACTCTGCATATATTACCTGAAACTTTCTTCTATTTTTTTCCAGATAACATAAATTCAGACAAGTTCCTGCTTACTTTTACTTCAGAAGTCTGTTTAGCTCAAGAACTTAAAGGGAAATATTGGAGTTTTTATTCAAAATTTAGGTCTAAAGCCATAAAACATTTACTCTCATGAACTGTAATTTAAATGTTGAAAAGAATAGACATCAAATATAAATTCTCAGTTATTAACTAATGTAATAAAATCAGATGTAGCAGTTGGCAAATGTTCAAGTAAATTATACTAACACTTCATGTACCCACTCAAAGCATGGGCTCTGATGGAGTTTTAGGTACTGCCATTTTTCACTTATTTTAAGAAAGTAAAAGGGAAACATTTCTAGAACTACAAGTATGTGACTCTGTTTTTCTCATTTTTAATGGATAATCCAAAGTAAAATCCTCTTCACTGAATCTCTAAATGAAAGTATTCTCAAAACTACCTCCAAATAAACCTTGGTATGCTATAGTTTAAGATATTCTATAATGAAACTTAGGCAGTTGGTAAGGCTCACCTAGTTAACTTTAAATATTCAGTTTAAGATTAGCTATGATATCTAATAGAACTGGATCTAAATCTTACTGACACCATTCTGTACTATATGATCTTGGGCAGATTACCTAACCACTTTATACTTCCATGAAATGGGAATATGTACTGCTTCATAAAAATGTGATGACGATATAAGTTGCTTAGCACAATACATGGCACAGAATATGCATAATATTCATATTAATCATTTAGTAGTAACAGTCTTATTATCATCAAACACAGGGATGGAAATATATATCCCTCCAGTTCCCTTTCAGCTTTAAAATACTGGGAATTTACCTTCTAAACTGAAGTTGCTTAAGATTTGAGAGAATGTAAAAACCATCTGTTGGGAGAAATTATGCAACTCCAGATGGATTTAACTTAGAAAAATTCTTTATCATTGACCTTTGAAGGTGCATCAGCAAGCAAGCAAGCCATTGCTCACACCAATTTCAAATTACCATTACATGGCACACCTAAAACCTGTGTCCCACTAAAACAAAATATGGCCCATTTATTAAGAATTTCTCTTAAGCAAATGTCTGTGTCTTTGAAAATTAATCCTTTTTCTAAAATCATGCTTTCACCATTAGTGTTTCAAATTGACACGATGCAATTGGTGTCAACTTGTGTACACTTTACTAGTGTATTTCCAAAACCAATGACCTCCTCTAATAAGAAACCTGTTGAGAAAATCAACTCAGAAAGTTTCAGTGAAAAATCTGAAAGGAAGCACACATATATACATGACCTTGGACACACACACACAAACATACACACAACATACACTCACACACATACACAATACTTTCTGGAAGCTGGAATCTCACACAGGAAGAGCCTCTGACTCCCTCTGAACCACAGTCAGAGCCACCTCAGTCAAGCTTTCACATTGTGCATGTACAAGCTTCATACGACCTTCTTTAGGATGCACAGAAGTCTCAGCAACTCGCTGCTGAAGTTTCTCAAAGCCACAGCAGTTCTTTCTCGCTTTTAATGAAATTCCTTTCTATTTCTCCAGGTATGACTCCCCTTGGACCAGCAGGGCATATTTTCTCCTTGAGTTAGGACAGCTTATGACAAATAATGATGGGGAATCAATAGACAGGAGGGAAATATTGGGTGAGAGGCTGAATGAATCTCTGAGATAAATTATTGACCATGGGCATGGCCAGTTCTCCTTTCACTTATATGTTCGTATTCCATCTCACTAACAACCTGAAAGAAAATCAAATATTTTGTTTGGGGGCTTCACTAATATCAGCAACTTTTACTATCTTAATGGCATTTTTATTGATCTCAGCTTTAATGGGAGCTGTATATATTTGATGTTGGTCATTTAAAGTAGAGGTGAGTAATAGACTTCCCCACTGAGGATCATAAAGCAGCTCCTTGTCTGGCAAGCACGGGAAGCAAATAGAAGACAGCATTTAATCTACTGTTCTACTGCAGTTATCAGGGACTGAGATGAAAAAAATTAAAATGTAAAGGCTGATGCTCCCCCACCCCCATGCTTCCCACCCCCTCCCATTTTCTATCCCCCTCCTCCCCTCCCCACTCTGGCTCCTGGGCACACTGGTCATCAGCAGACTAACAACAAAAGGCCATTGGCGCAATGACCTTGGCTGTGGCATCACGCACTGGAGGAAAGAAATGAAGCCATTAGACTGAGGCAGGAGAACAGGTTATAAATCAAGCCGTTTCCAATAAGCTGCCGTAATGGCCATCCATCATTGCCAGCCCGGCACACAGCAGACCATGGAGACACTGGAGCTGCTAAAGCGGAGACATAAACAATAATAATCCGGGCTTGATGTTTCAGCCCTTCAGGAAATTTAGGGACATTTGCTTTTCTTTTGTTTGTCAGAGGTGATATTTAAAGCATAAGATGTAATAAATAGAGGATAGGTGGCACATTGGTACAGTTACAAGCACTGCATTCTGGGTGTGATTAAGGGGAAAATAAAAAGTTGAAATCCAAAAACAGCCAGTGCTTCTGGAATAAAAGAGGAGACCCCCCTCCATCAAAGAAGCAAACTAAGCATCACAATTTTCATGGAATGACAACTAGATGCTATTGGAATAGTTTGATAGATCTCATTGCTTTGAGAATTATAGCAGTCTTTGCTATTGAAGAAAGACTTAACAACACTTGATTATGATTTTGCTTGTCTAAGAAAGAAATAAAATTGGACAAGGGATTCATATTTGCATATGTAACCAGTTCCTAAGTGATTAACTGGAATTAAATACATAGAGGTTGTGTCTTTTAATACAATATTGTGTAGTTCCAGTGGACAATTCACTATGGCATATGGCCTGAAGATAAATATTTCAAAACAACATTGTTAACATTTTAAACGCAGTGGAGATTGTTTACCTTGGCTTTGGGGGGGAAATGCCAGTTGAAGAACTAGCTTTTCTAGTATGTCTGCTTTTTTCTGAAAGTCTTTAAATGATTTCCTCCGGTTATTAGGATTTTATTTCAAAGCTGTGCCCATTAGAGATTGCTATCTGGCATATCTTTCCAGATTTCTCATTTCTATTCCACAGTGCTCACCCATCTTTATCTTGATTTGATTACACAAAATATCCAGTCCATCTTTTTTACGTTATATGATATTCTTCACTACAAATAATAATGCCAGTTTTTAAAAATATATTTCAGATCATGAAAAGCATGTAACAGAACTGGATGGTCTTAAAATTCACAAGATGACCCTTATGGGTTATGATGCTGTTTCAAACCATTTGGTAATTTAGTAGAGTGAACTTGTTACATACCAAAAGCCGAGAGCAATTAAACTAAGCATAATTGACAGACATGTCATAACGACAACAGAATATTCCAAAGGGAAATTCTTGGAAATATATGAAGGACTTCAAATTCTTGATTACACTAAATTATTATTATTATTATTAAATTTTTTGAAAATGTATTATTAATTTTATTTGAAAGGCAAATAAAATAAAAGGCAAATATATAGAGAGAGACACCCAGGGGACAGAGAGAGAAAGATCTATCATCTGTTGTTCATTCTCAAAATACACGAAACAGGGCTGAGCCAGCCTAAAGTCAAGATACAGGAACTCAATCTGGATTTCCCACAGGGGTGTCAGGGAGCCAAGCACTTGAACCATCATCTGCTGCCTCCCAAGGCATGCATGATCAGGAAGTTAGAATTGTTAAGTAGAACAAAGACTGGAACCCAGGCACTGGGATATGGCATGCAGGAATCCCAAGCAGTATGTTAACCACTTATTGCAACTGTGACGCTCCAAATGCATGCCACTCTGATAGGGTGCTTGTGAAATAGTTATAAAGCAAATACTAGACCAAGGTTAAATGAAGTTCAATTAAATATTGTAGTTACAGAGGTGGAAATAGAGGATGTATGGAAATTACAATGCTTCTCAATAGAAACAAATCAGTTGTAGCCGGTTAATGTGATCCACCTCCATTCACTTTCTTTTCATGTTAAACTTAAGAATCATCAAGGAAAATGTACACCTAGATTCTTATACTGAGGTGACCCATCAGTCTCAAAATACAATGTTTTAATTATATTTCCAGAACAGAGAAGGATAAGGTGATGTGCTCTACAACAGATCAATGCAAGCAATAACCATTTTTCTTCCAAGTTGAAAAATAGGACTGCCAATTGAGTGTTTGGAAACTGATTAAAATAGCTGAAGGAACTGAAGATGCTTAATCAAAAACATTTAGAGACATGATGTGTTTTGATTCCAGGTAAGCCTGAGACATTTATGCAGAAGAGTCTATCCTTTCTGACAATTTTTCAATTTTTAAATTTCTTTTGGCTTCCCTGGCACAAAGGATGGATATCCAATTCCTAGAGAATGGAATTAGGCATGGATTTTCCTTCACTTTTTTTTTTTTTTTTATGGAATCCTACCAAATTTGTCTCCTCAACTAAATGGGGAAGTCTAACTAGGTTGATTCCAGACATAAGAAAGTTGGCATAAATTTTTAATGGTTTGTCTAAATATTTCTATAATTAAGCATCTGAAGAATTTTAATACTAATGTAATAGATTTGTTTTCTCATGAGCTGCTATTTAAATAGTCATTTATGATAAATATTTATAAGTGTTTATAAATAAAATATTAATTGCTTGAAATGACACTTTATTGCAGTGCTAACCATCAATGAAAAGCATGAAGCTGTCTCACAAAATGTTTTGGAGGTTCTGACTGTACATCAGCTGCACCATGGTAACACAAGGGACAGGCATAGCTATGGGGGTATTTCCAAGGCTGCTGTTGGACAGAAGCAAAGCCCTCCAGTTACAAGTGATGTCGGAAATGTCAAACCACAAGCAACTCAGCAATCTCCTCTTCCTTCTGCACAGAATCTTTGGGAAAATGGAAACTTCTAGACTATTACTAATGCTTTGCACCAGGCAGGTTTCCATCTTTGAGGTCTCTGTGCCAAGGTCCCTAGTCTCTCAGTCTCAGGCCCTCTGGTGGTGAGATCTTTCAGAAGGGAGGGACAGAGAGACCTGACTGTTATCCAGGCTGCTCTCATCCTGTACAACTCATTCTATGCCAAGATCAATCTGGATTATGAAATGGCAGAGAAGAAGATAGGAAGGAAAGACTATAAACAGCCCTTTCAAAGATCAGTTTGGAAAAGAAAGGAAGAAAGAAAGAAAACTAATCGTAGCCTGTTGAAATGTCTTTTTAGATTGAATGTCTATGATTCACCTGCCCAGAAGCAAATAGAACAGCTACGGGCCTGAATATCTCCATCTGTGAAATATGAAAATAAATGCATTTACATATTTTAGGGATACTAATGAGAGCAACAGTTTATTGTTATTTATTCATTAATTGATTCAATTCATAAACCTCCACCATCTGGTACAAAACTCAATTAACTAATTATTATATCCCAGTTTGCAAATATAATATTTTATAAAAATGTTGAAATAGTGGCAGCAGCAGGGTGTGTGAGCAAGGTTGAATTTTTTTCTTGGAAGCGTATATCACACTTTTGCATTGCACATACCTTGAAGCAAATTTGAATATTGTGAATCTTCTGTGGTATCTAAAGGGAAGTGCACCCAGTGGGCAATGACAGACTTTAGCTACTGGCTTAGCTTTAGTGTGTACCATCTGGTGCCTTGAATGAATTTTCTAGTATCTTTGTGGGGCTTTTTATTTTGTTTTTTGAAAACTTTTTATTTCAGAATAGTTTTGAATTTGCAAAACAAAACAATTTTCCAGTATCTTTAAATCTCAGTTTCCACATTTATAAAATGAAGAAGTTAGATTAGATGCAGATGCTTATAAGAATGTTAACAATACCTTCCTTTTTTTTTTAAAGCTTTTTACTACTTAAAAAGTTCTTATGATTATAATACTTGATTTTTTAAAATGTCATCTCGAAGAAAGAGACTGAAGAAAGACGTTATAATAGCACCATGGCTCACTTGTTAATCCTCCGCTTTCGGCGCTGGCTTCCCATACGGGTGCTGGGTTCTAGTCCTGGTCCAGCTCTCGACTGTGGCCCAGGAGGACAGTGGAGGATGGCCCAGGTGTTTGGGCCCCTGCACCCTCATGGGAGACCAGGAAGGAGCACCTGGCTCCAGGCTTCGGATCGGTGCAGCGCCGGCCGTAGCAGCCATTTGGGGAGTGAGCCAATGGAAGGAAGACCTTTCTCTCTGTCTCTCTCTCTCACTGTCTATAACTCAACCTCTCAAATAAATAAATAAAAATAAATAAAATAAATTTCAAACTTGACAAACGAAGATAATAGCATCCAAAAGTCAAGATACTAACATCATTCATACAACTGGCCAGTGACAGAATGAGGATTTAAATCTACATGTTCCTTCCTCCACCCAAGTTTTATGTAACAATGTTTTTATACATATATTGCATGCTCTGAATGCATGTTTTCTAAGTAGGTGGTTTCTAAAATGTATCTTATCTCAACATTTCATTTCTCATTTCATTTCATTTCTCTCATTTCTAATTGGCCCTTTTGTTCTTTGACCATTTCTGTGGCACAGTGCTCTGAAAGGCCTTTCTGTTTCTTTGGTTGCTGAAAGTTTTCTCTTTTCTATTCTAAGCATGGCAGCATTCGTAGTCAGGGATATAATATGGGTCTCTAAGAAAGACAATATGGAAAGGTAAAAGTGTCTTGTGTTAATGTCAATGATGTCATAAATGAGAATGCTTGTATTTGCATACATGAAAATCTTTCTGCCACTGACTCTTATTATTTACAATCATTACTTAGGAGTTGAGTCCCCCTATTCATCACACACTCTGCCAATAGCATTGTATCAAGTTTCATAAAAGAAGGCAGTAAACACACAGATACCTGTTGCACAGTCCCTGAGAAACCAATTCTCTGTGTAGTGCTCTATGAAATTCGGTTTTGATTAGGTTGTTACATCTGGGACAGAACTGCAAATAGTGTTTGGCGGAGGAAAAATGTGGGCTTGTATAATGCTAGATTAAAGTCTGTCCAATAATACAAGCATGTCATCCGGGACAGGTCTTGTATTTATAGTGGAAAGGCCACTGAGTGAAGATTCATCACACAGGTTCAATGGAGGTAGTGTCAATTACTTTGGGACCTTTTGTGATAACACTGGATGGACCACTGAGAAAGCGCCATATTTAATCTATTTCCTGCTTAAGTGGACAAAGAACTAGAAAATGCAATGGGAAATAACCCATTTGGGCAGAAAGCAGAGACAAGGAAGATGGGCAAAAATTACCTCATGCTGCAGATCCTCCACACTGTAATTTTTATGATCCTATGATGTGAGGGTCTGATTAATCAGGTGACTTCGCTGAGTATTTCATGTTCTGTGCCTTACGTAACTCAGATTGCAAATTATATGGCTTTAACCGCCAAGCAGAAGGAGAAGGTAAAAAGGGGAGGAGTAAAAGAAATGAGTTTTGGAATTAAAGGATTCGAGAAGGGACACATCCTTAGTGGTGGACCACGCTCTAATGATTTTGTATCTGTTATCCTGCAGTACAATGGCTTCCCCAATTAATCAACTTCTTGTATGGTTGTGTGGACGTGACAGAAAGAGAATAAAAACCTGTGTGTAAAATAATGACACACTAAAAGGAGATTTCACTAAATTTGGTACCTATACACCACACAAGAGGCTCTTTGTAACAGGTCGGATTATCCCTCAGATTTACAGATCTAATAAGCATAATTGACATATCCTGCATGTGACCACAGGTGGGAACAGCTGGTGGGTACTTGCCAAGAGCAACACATTTAACCAGCTGCCAGTAGAGCTTGCCAAAGCAGGGTCACCATGGCACAGCTGGTCTTCTGGGTAAGAAGCTAAAAATATGTCAGTAGTGCTTTTCAATTGTCTACGGCTAGATAATCTCCCAGTAGGTCCTCAACAGGAGGAAGGGAGTTAGGAAAGTTCGTGCATCACTCTCCAGCATTAGCATGTCCAGGATGTCTACAGCCAACAACAGGGTTGTCACTCCAACCATGGCAATGCACTGAGGCACCATGATCACCATCAGCATCAAGTTGTATTTCCTCACTGTAGCCCCGTCCCCTTTTTTTCAAGAAAACACCATTCAACTCTAGGGAAATTCCAGATATTTTTCTCAACAAGAGAAATCTGTAGAAATCTAAAGTGATGATTTGCATTTGAGGAACTTGTTGTTTGACAAGAATTGTATTCTCCAGGATTAAATAATTAGCTTACACTTCAGTGTAATGTGGCATAAATATAGAGATCTACACTTTCTGCAGAAAAAACAGAAATTATATTTATAGCACTTCCATTACAGGGTTCACACTGCATTTACCTTACCATCTCCTGATGCGCTAGGCTTTTTCTCCTATAATCCTGTGGTACAAATATCCCATCCTAATTTGACCCAATTGACAAAACCCAGATTTTTGTACTCTAGTCATTACAATGTCTTGTTTTCTATTTAGGTGATAACATACATCATGCTGCACAGTGTGTAATGCATCCCTCATTTCTTTTTTATTCCTTATTTCAAAAAAATTCACACAAACTTCTAATATGGCCTTTTTCTTATAAAAAAAATAACCTTGATAGACTTTAACCCAAGAATCGAGAGCTAACAATCTCTCTATGACAATTGTATTTAAAATATAACTCAATGTCCCCAGTGTGAGTATTTCCGAGAAGTGTGATGCCATTATATATCAGAAGATTACACATCAAGGACATAAAAATGCTGACACAATACTGTATCCATTTTTAAGTTGTTTCCCTCTAACTTTTAATATTGAGTTTCCTCTATGTGGATTATAGAATATTCTTTCCTTACTTAAGATTGGACAACCTGGAAAACTTCATTTCCAGCTGCTTTTCTTTATGTTAAGCAGAGTTACACAGAGTTCCTCAAACACCGAAACGGATAGTAATTGTTCCTCACAATCCATCATTCCCTTCCTCCTTTCCATAACAGAATCACTTGCATTTTAACTGGCTGTGGTGACCCAGTTTAAAACTACATTTCCCAGGTTTCATTGAAACTTAGAGTGATAAGTTAAGCAAATGGGGATATGAATGGAAGTGATGTGAACAATCTCTAACTCATGCCATTTTAAAAGGAAACTGCTCATATTCTACTTTTCTTTCTCATTTTCTAGAGCTGCTGATTGCTGGCAAACTGCAAACAGGGAAGGAATCTGAAACCATGCTGATCTTCTGGCTCCAGACTGCACCTACTTCTGGACAGAGAAATAAATACACTGCTGTCTTGTTTGAGTCCCTCTGTATTTCAGTCTTTGTATTACAACAGCGCAACTTTAGACACCAACTGATACTCACATAGACCTTCCTCTTTCTGGTCTCTATCTTTTTTCCTGCTATTCTCTCTTTTCTGTACCAACTTTAACTATCTAATGAATATCCACTTCCATTTGTTGGCACAGATCATATGATACCCACTCCGACTCTCCAATTTCTGTGTCTAAAATTTTTCAGTTTCCCCCTACATTCTTACTGAGTGTCTATCAGAATGGATTGTGGAGCGTTTGCTGTGTTTCACCTCTTTCCAGTTAGGTTGTGAGTTTCTCAGTATGGAGGGAGATCACTTTCCATATCAGAACCTGGACCATTAATAAATATTTGTTGGAAGAATAACTGATATAACAATCAGAATAACAACAGCAGTTCCAAGTTTCTGTATCCATTTTCAAGTTGATTAAGATGAAGGCTGCAGACTGACAGATATTAGCTGTGTGCGCATGTCTTCTCTTGCATGTCATTTCCAAAGATTCCAAGCCAGTTGTCATTATACAGACCTAACATGTAGATCTTCTTGAGAGACAGTTTCTCCAAATACGGTACACTGGCTAGTATGCCAGCAAACTTGAAATTTCAGAGAAGAAATGAAAATGGGAGAATACCTGTGAAGAAGAGAACTTTGAATAGAAGATCATAATCATCTATACAGTAAGTCCATATGGATGGGCCAGTTCTGGATGCAATGTATTCACAAATGGAAATTCCTCTCCAAGACCTGTTGATGTATTTGTTGAAATACTCCTTTAGCATTTTCCCTGTGTGTGATAAGTGGTCTAAAAGTCAATATGGTTCCACAAATTTATTTTTTTATTTTTTTGACAGGCAGAGTGGACAGTGAGAGAGAGAGACAGAGAGAAAGGTCTTCCTTTGCCGTTGGTTCACCCTCCAATGGCTGCCGCGGTCGGCGCGCTGCGGCCGGCGCTCCGCGCTCATCCAATGGCAGGAGCCAGGTGCTAGGTGCTTTTCCTGGTCTCCCATGGGGTGCAGGGCCCAAGGACTTGGGCCATCCTCCACTGCACTCCGGGGCCACAGCAGAGAGCTGGCCTGGAAGAGGGGCAACCGGGACAGAATCCAGTGCCCCGACCTGGACTAGAACCCGGTGTGCTGGAGCCGCAAGGCAGAGGATTAGCCTGTTGGGTTCCACAAAATTTTAAAGTGCCTTTCCAGAGCTGGAATTTGACCCAGGTTACAGTTAGAGGTTAGGAACTTGGGAACCTTAGAGGTGAAAGAATTTGTTACGAAGCAGAGCGATGGCCCTGAAAGAGATGGAACACACAATGCTACACAGGAGATGAATCATTGATGCTGTGTCCCTTCCCACATGAATGAGATGGTGACTAAAGGAGGGAACACACACTTATAATGGTAGTAAGTAATGATGAGCAATAGTCTTTAGGCTTCTAGATTAATTCATATTTTAGAAGCAGGTATTAGAGGTGATTGATGAAATTCAGGGCACTTGAAAATCCTAAAGAACACGTAGCAACTCCTTGGATTGCAGTGACTTCCGTGGTGATTTTATAATGGAGTACAAGCCTCCCCTTTGAGAACAGAGTCACTTTGGTATAGCCACTGTCCCTTAAAAGTTCTGGAACATTTTTAGACTCTACTGAAAACAGGTCTGTCAATCACTCAGAGTTGATTTAGCCACCTCTGAGTATTATATGTTGGTGTTGAAGTTTTTGACACATAAGCTATTTCAGAGTGGGGTGGCCTCTGCCAGCCTTTGTCAAGGCATCTTCCCTCTAGTTCTGTTGCTTATAGACCATGTAGAAATAGGAATAGTGGAAGTGACAACACTGCAAATGCAGGCTTGTTTCACTTGGTGAGAGTGAGCTTCTAATTTTGAGTCATCTGCTCCAGCTTGTACAGTGAGATTTATCTTTTCTGATAAGTTGGCCTCTGTGAAGCGGTGACTCCATACCTTAATTTTAGTCAATTCAACCTTCATTGACTATCTGCCAATTACAAACACTGTCAATGATTTGTGATAGAATCTAGATCTTGGGGAAACAGGTACATAGCTAAATTGTACCCAGCAAATCAACTAGTGAAATAGATGCTCATGATGGAGATAATTATGAGGGAGCTCTCAAAAATCTAAGATTGGGTTGGAGGACACTTGGGGCTCTCAAAGCTGAGGGCATAGTTACAGATTAGACGTATTCCCAAAAGGATTTGTAACTGATAAAGAAAGAGAGAAGGCCTGATGGTCTCCAAGGATCACTGAATAGCTTTAATCATGCTGAGGGATATCGATCCCATGTGTCTGCTTTCCTTACCTAGAACTGCAGATATGCTATGCAGGTCCTCAACACCCCCACTTCAGGGTTTCAAATGCCTCTCTTTGTTTGATACATCAATCCAGGATATCCTAATCCATGGGTGAGAAAAAGTCCTTGACTGTCAAGTAAATTAGGAGGTCACAAACTAACGCTTCAGATTAGAGGACCTTTTGATTTTGTTTATTAGTGAAGGGAACACAGCAGGGAACTTCATAACTCAAACAATTTCCATTTGCCTAAGAAACCTCAAGTAGCGACCTTTCTATCTGTCTTCCTTTTTTGATCAGAATGAGCCTGTGTGTAGCATGACTGGTCAGCTTCATGGAAAAAAGGCAGTGCTATGAATTTGGTCCAGGAGCCTGGGATTCATCGGTGGTGAGAACACTGGGGCCAAGGGACAGCTTCCTGTTCTTCTTCTACAGGAAAAATGCAGAGGTCTCGGCAAGAGAGTTGGAGAGGCTGAAGAACTTTTGGAAAATGTTTTTTCATGCCAAAGGTCTTGGCTTCAGACTCAGACAGTCAACTTTCTTGCCTGGCAAGCAATGGAGAACCCCAGTAACTAGGCCCATAGTTATCTGGAAAATAACTGCTAACCTTTTCCATTCAGCAGTCAGTATTCTCAATGCTCTACATTTATTGTTTCATGAAATCCTCACCAATCTTATGAAGCGGGTACTAACAGCAACAACATTTTATAGATAAGAAAACTGAAGGATAAGAATGTTAAATATATATATTTTCTGCTCAGAAGTACTCATATAATAAAAAGTAGGGATAAGATTTAAATGGACAAAGTCCGATCCCTGAGCATAACATTTTAATATTAGAACTGCAGCTGCTGCAGCTTACTTCCCTCTCTTATCTCAGGACTGGGTCAGCTGGAACAATGGAGAAAAATGTTAGCAGGGAAGCTACGTCCAAGCTATGCTTCAAGGGTGACATCCAACTTTATCGTTTCCTAGGAGCTTATTGACCTGGATATGGGCATTGTAAAGAAAGGACCTGACGACACACAGGAAGTCTGGGTATCTCTGTGAGTGACTTCCTACAACCTCTGTCCTCTCGTTTTGATTTGTTACTTTCTCTTAAATGACCTTTGGTCTCATTTCTTGTTGTGACCAAGAAGGTCAAATCAAAATGAGTATTACCTACCATCCTAATTCTTTGTTTCCCATTTACTCCCATCCATCTCAATTCTGACAGTACCCTCCGATTTGCACCCCTGCCTCTCAGGGGTGCTTCAGTGGATTTCATTCTTCATAATATGCTTAAAACTCTGTGGTTCGGCATACCAGGTACACTGTGATTAGAACCTGCTTACCTCTGTAGGCTCATTCTCCATGGTCCCTTTCCTCTTCCACTCCTCACCCCTAACTTCATCCTCTATACTCCATCAGGACTCAGCACTCTCAGCAAGGCGTGGTATGAACATAGCCGTAAAGCAGTACAGGTCACTCCTTCTGATTGCATATACAGCTTTCCCTCACTCCCTGCCCTGACATCCTTTATGAAGCTATTACTCATATTGTAATATTAAATCAAATATTATCTCTTCTCTCCCTTTAAAGCCTTCATGACTAATGGGTTCATCTGCTCCTGCTTCAGATTCCCATGGCTCCCTAACAAGGGGACTGGCTCTGGATTGAGACCACAAAGCTTCACATACAAATTAGGAAAATAGAGAAGCATTATAAATTTGAGTGTATAAAGCTAGATTCTTTAAGTCACAGTTTCCTGATCTATAACATAGAGCTACTAAAAAGATCTTCCACATGGAGTTGTTGGAAGAGTAAATGTTGTAGAATATGAAAGGCACTTAGCTCAATGCCAAGCATACAGTAAACACCAGGTAAGTGATAGTTCTTATCAGTATTATAATAATCAATCCTTTTCATCTCATAGTTGGGTAATTGCTGATCCATGTGCTTGTCTTTTTATCTAGATGTAGATTTCTTGAGGATACTGTCTGTGTAATTGGATTTTATATCCCTAACACCTGGCACAGTGCCTACCACATAACAGGTGCTCAATAAACACTTACTGGATGAATTATAACTCAATTATCTGCCATCTGGTTTGTCCAAAGCCACATATATTAACAGGATCCAGCCCACAGCTCCATCACCCCATCATCTAATCTTCCTTTATATTTACGGATAGGGTAGTTTATCCTGCATCTCCTCTTGGAATCAGTTCATGCAGGATTTGCTGCTCTGTTCTCAATGCCTCCCAATGATCCCTACCAGGTTGTGCCTGGTTTCTGGAGATTGGACTGTTAGGCGCACTCTAGAAATGTAAGACTGCTGCTTTCCCTCCAAGTGATGCTGCTGGCACCTTGTTAGCCTGAAATCAGGATGTGATGTATGGAAGTCCTAATTCCCTTCCCTGCCATATCCCCTATAGTAAGCATTTCCTCCCCACTAACTCCCCACACAGTTTGACTAATGCAGTCCGTTATAGGAAATAAATTTTCAATTGAGTTGAGGCTAACAAAGGGACCTTATTTCATGGCATGTGGGGCAACAGCAGACATCATTATTTCTAAAAATAATGCATTATTTCCTTCACCCAGCCATATTTCTTAGGACCCAGTCTTCTGATACATGGCACTGTTGCTCTAGCTGCTCACCTTCCTTTCATCTCTCAGTTCTTTAAGCTCAAAGGATCTATTTCTTTTCTCATGTACTCTCCCATTTCTATTCATTTGCTACACAATCTTTCATAATCAAAAGAATCACTGACATGCTTGAATAAATAAAGGATCAGTCTGTTCTATGAGTCAAACTGACATTGTATGATTTGATTACTGGTTATAGCCCTTGTATATACTCTTAAGGAACATTGGTTCTTCTACTTGCTACTTGTTGAATTCTCTATTTAGTGGAGGGTTAAGTTGTGATTATAAAGTAACTTGAAAATACGTCAATGTAAAAATTAAAAGAAAAATAAGAAAAGAAGGGGGAGGGAGCCTGGGGAAGAGGGAGGGAGGACAGGACAGGAAGTATCATTTTTCTCTTAAAGCTGTATATTTGAAATACATGAAAGTGTCCCCTTTATATAAATAATGAAAACTGAAAAAAGTTCAGATTCTTACAGTTGTAACATTTACAATACAACTATACATTAAACCCTGAAAAACGATTTTATGCTAGAAGCATCTACATGGTCCACATAGTTTTCTGAGAACTGAAAAACTCCCTCCTGATGAAATTTCTTTCCTGCTACTCTAAGTATGGGGGACATGCCACTTCTTGGAAGTAGCACAGTGAACAGCGTGGGTAAATTATACGCCATACTTCTACATGGAGAACGCCAGAGTGTCTCTTCCACACTCTCCTCCACAATTCCTTGATATACATAGGTCTGGTCAAACATTTATATGAGGCTTCAGGGTTATTACCTGATGAGATACTGGGGCATTGAGAGGGCATGCGGAAGGCATACCACCTATTATTCTTGCTATTACTATACCTAGGGTTTCTGCAGAAATGATATGACCATGCGATCCAAATATAGAGAAGACCAGGTGGGAGGGATTTTATTTTTGACAACTATATAACTTAGTATGCTGCAAAAAGAATAAACTAGAGAGATTTCCTCATCTGGAAAGTGACAAAGAAATTCAATGCTCTCCAAGGGCTGGGTATGAGATATGGTAAGCTGGAGAGCAGAGAATGGCTGCACTGAATTTTGAACAAGGGTGCCTAGTGCTAAAGCAAATGCCCCAGAGTACAGCCCTCTCTATGGTAGATTAAGTACAGTGCAAACTCAGTAATCTGAACATCCTTTATTTGAACTACCCCATTATTCAAATGACTCCCTAAAGCCAATTCCCTTTATCTTTTATGCCCTGCCATGCTAGAATTGAAATTTTCTGTCATCATTCCATTTCTTTCTTTTTTTTTTTATCTTCAAACTATATTAGTAAAACACATTGCATGCTTGAGTACCTTTGAGTCCTGATTTGTTTGGATAATTGAGCTTTTTCTTGTACTACAATTCTGAATCTAATATCTGATGGTAACTCTGCTCAGAGGTTCTTCACCAGATGTAAAATGGAAGGAAAATGGGACATGGCCAGCAAAGCAGGACCAGTTCTGCATTGGAGGATTGAGTTCCCACCCCTGCTATCTCATGCATGATTACAGCCAATCAGTGAATCTTACATTTATTAAGCCACTACATATAAGCAATGAGAGAGAATATAATATAAAAATTAGCATTTTTTTAAATTTAAGTCCCAGTTGTACTACCTATTAACTTTGTGACCTTAAGCAACTTACTTAATTTCCCTAAGATTAAAATTCTCCATATATAAGAGAAATGATAATAATTCCATCCATATCATTGAGGTTGATGGAATGGATTGACTATGTGTATTAGCACAGGACTGGGAACTGAGAAAGTGTTTGATAAACATTAGCTATTGTTACTGAATTCAAAGAAGATTTCATAACACAAGATCTTGGCACTACCATCAAATGGTTTATAAACATTCTGGAAATTTGCCATGTAACACAAGAAAACAACACACACACACACACATGCATATCAATGCATAATAAAAGCCAAATCTTGGCTCTGGTCCTTCCAAGTTGTTTGAATTTGGAAAAGTTACATAACATTTCAGTGACTTTAAATATAAAATGGAAGTAGTACTAGTTTCTACACCACAAAATCTTGTGATATGTTCAATAAATTGACAGATGTTTCATGTGCTTAAAACAGTGCCTGACATGCCATGAATGTCAGAATTAACACACAGGTGGGTGTTAGAAGTCCAGGGAGGACATATTAATGCGTATGAGAAGAAGAACGGATCTTGGGTATTGAGAAGCAGAGCATGGTCCATAATGGTTTATCTTCTGGATGCGAAGGGAAAGAACTTTCTAAAATGTAAATGACATGAGATACTTTGCTCTCGATTGTGTTGCTATCCTTGGGCAGGGACCTTTCCCCTCAAAAAGACTAGCACTGTAGTAACTCCATTTCCCATTTTAGCCCTCTAGTGAGTTTTTTTTTAAGCTTCATTTGTAATTAAATTAAAAAGTTAAGTGACAGTCTCATTTGAGAATTAGGCAATAGATTACTCCCCTGTTGTAAAAATGCTCTCCATTTTAACCCGTGAGGATCTACTCTCCCCATGTTCTCCTGCTGGTATTTGATTGTTCCTTCTCAGTCTCCTTCACTTTAGATTGAACCCACTCTCTAAATGCCTGTCTCTAAATGCTCCTGGTGTTTAGTTTCTCCTCTGGCTCCTCATGAATGTTTTCCATGAGTGAATATATTCATCCCTATGTCTTTATCACTGTTACGGGCTAAAGTCTCTCTCCATGAAACATCTAAAGCCCTTTCTTTACACTTCCAGACACATAACTCCTTCTACTGACTGGACATTATCACCTGGTTCTCCGGAAGGCAGTAAAACTATAGGTAAAACTTCCTCTTCCCACCTGCTTAATACATACTTCTTTTCCTTCTGAGGATGATTAACATCATCACAATCCACCTGTCTTTTTTACTAGCAATCCTGACACTTCCATTCCCATATCCATTTATTCAATCACTGAGTCCTGTCAATTCAACCTTAGAAACTTTCCAGAAACTAATTCTCTCTTTATCCTTCTGTTGCCACTGCATCAGTTACAGCCAACACCATTTCTATATTTGACTTAGGAGCTGTTCCTTCCACAAATCTCTCCCTAATGTCAGCCCTCCTTCACAGAGCTGCCAGTTTTAGTTTTTTGGAAAGCAAATTTGTAATTGTTACTCCTTATCACAGCTCCCAGTTGATCAGTGATTAAATCCAGATGCACTGGTCTTATTCCTGCCCACCCTAGTCTCTTCGGCTGTTAAATAGAAATTCGCACCAGGATGGAGCAACCCCATGCTTTTTACCTTCTTGTTCTCAAAATGTCATAAATTGTGAAAGGACATAGTAGAGGTTAAAAAGGGAAATGATTTTGTACGCTGTGTAAAAAGGATAGGCCACGTGGCACCCAGAGTACAGCATTTGTGTGTTGGTGTTTACCCTTCCTCCTACATTGGCTTTAGTCAAAATGGTGAATGTATTCACTGCCCTAAATGAATAATCTTAAGAGGTGGAATACACTATAAGAAGAGCTGTATCAAGAGGTTCAGGGGAGGTTTAGAACTTTGTCTCCATCTCTGGATGCTGTTCAGTTTCTGTCTCAGGCAGGTTTTCTCTTTATGGCACCAAGATGACCAATGGCAGTCACGAGCACATGTCATGTCATGTCATGTAAGTCATGATTCCATGGACCCAGGGAGAAACTGAATAAGCAGATCTGAACTATACATCCATTGCCTTAGGTTCAGGTTCTAGTCTCAGTTCTGTTCAAGCCAAATGGATTGAGGGGTGGCATGAGGTTGGGGAGTATGAATGGGTTCCCAGTGAAACAGATAAATTATATATGCCCATGACGTCTCTGAAACTACACCTCTTCCCATTATGATTAATTATCTCCATGAGAAACTTCCAGTATTCAGCCACCAAGAATAGAGCTCACAAGCATGGGAAACAACTAAGTCAGAGGTTCCTGACCCAGGGAACAGAGAGGGCACACATCTTTCCTATAGTGTTTCTCTGAGAAGATCCTCAACAAAAGGCCAACTACAACTTTGTTCCAAATTAGCCTACTCTTTTCCTAACTTCAGTGCATCTAAGTCTTTGGGATCATGGTCTTATAATTTTCCCCAAGGATTAAGCAACTTTGTGTCCAGATTTCTTAATGCAGTTATGATTTTCAGTATTCTGCTCCAGAGCAGCTTGTCAGACTACAGGAACCAGCCACGGGTTCAGAAATAAGAGCCCTATACCCAAAGATTGCCTTCTTTGGTTTGTTTGGCTCACCCAGGTCTTTGGTGGCTTCAGAAACATTCCCTTCCCATCTGTGGGAGTTAGAGAGCAAGGATGGTGCAGATTGTCTGCTATGTAAATTGATGAGAGTGTGAGTGAGTCGCCCATAGACAAGTAGTCAGACTGAGTGATGCTAAACTGAGAGGTAACGAGGGAGGAGGAATGATTATTTGTAAAGAGGAAAGTGTTGAAGGGCCCTTTTGCCTGGCAAACATAAATACCCTGAAGTATAGAAAACTGTGTGTGGATATGGGGTCTACTTAATGTGAATCCTACATCAGGCGTTTGTAGGTGATATAAAACTCTGATGTGTTGTAAAATTTATATCGCTCCCCAAAATGATCTACTGGTAGAACATATAAATTTTGCAGAAACTGTTAAAGCTGTCATAAAACCTCATTGCTACAGATACAGTAGGTGTTTCAGAAATACACACTGAAGCAGAGATTTGTAATCATTTCAGTGTGGTTCACACAAAGAAGCACATTGTGTTTCCACATCTGAGAAACTGCAGATTCCCTACCTCTAAAGACCTGTTTTATCTTATTTTGCATACTTAAAGAGGCAAGCTGAGACTAATAAACAGCTTAAATATTTAAACCTGTGAACTTCCTGTGTGTCCAGGTTGTTAGAAAAGTGGGAGCAAATGATTATTTCTTCACCAAGTTCACATAGAGTTGTTGGCTCCATTTAATAATAGTCGATCTTGTTCAGGCTGAACAAACTGGTCCCTGCGGGGGTGTGTGTTGGGGGGAAGGCAGCAATAAATCAATACCTCAGATGTAATCTTGGTGTCTAGAATGCAGAGGGAGATTTTGGTGCATAATGGCAGTGGTTTGTCTATTGTCATTCAGACATGAGCTGCATTGGAAAAGGGCTTGTGGGAACCTGATAAGAGGTGGTCAAAAGTGGGCCATAAATCACCGAGAGGCAGTATTCAGCTGATTTCATACACACGTACTTTCTGTGGGGGAAAGAAAGTGATAGATCTGCAATTTACTGCTTATCACATCTGCTAGAAGTTTCATAATACAAAAGCCTGACCTTCAGTGAATAAACAGCCTGGTTGACTACTACCTGCTCCTGTGGAGGAAATACAGTACTTCAGCCCCCTGGTTGGGAAAGCCCTTACTGACCTATTTAACAAGCCTCCTTTGATTGTAAGCCATGCAGGAGTGAGTTTTACTCAAGAGCAACTCCTTGAACAAGGGATAGATGGCATTTATTGAAAGAAACTGGATATTTGACTCCAGGAAAACTAATGAACTGGAGGAATCACATGGATTCCTCACTTGTTCAGCACTTGTTAACTTTCTGCAGATCACTGGACCACAGAACCTTCTCATACAATAAGGGAAAGAGGAAGGGGTAGGGGGTAAGGGGAAATAGCAGGGTTGAAAGACCAAGGAAGTCACTGCTGCCCAGGGAAGAGATCATCAACTTCCCAAAGACACAACCATCCAGAGAAGCAGAACCAAAATCAGTGTAAGCTTTCAGTGCAGTGCACCTTACCCTAAAAGGTGGAATATTTTGTCTCATTTTTATTCCTAGAGAAAAGTTTGAAAACATTGACCATTATTTTGATTGTAGCACTTTCAAAATTAATCTGTATATAATCCTAGATTCAATTCAGGGTGGCTCATCTGTAATTAAAAGTACAAATAAAAACAATAAAATTTTATAATTTTAAGATATGTAAAGTAAATCAGTATTCAAAAATCTCCAAATTTTCTTGTCACTACTTGATTGAATGAATCCTATTCCTTAATATACTCTTTCCTGAGTTAAATATTTTCAGAGGGGATCTGAGTTTTAAAAGAAGTAACTTCTTACTTAAAAATTAACATTAGCCTTAAATGGGATACCAGAGAATATGATTATTTAAGGATTTGTAAGTTCAAACTGAGTTTATAAAATATCTTAATTGTCTTATATTTGTGCAAATGAAAATTCTGTTCACTTATTATTTGAACAAATATTGATTGTGTGGTTACTGCATGTTAGATAGTCTTCCAGGTGTTGAGGTGAACTTGACATCAGCAATCATTGCCTTCATGAAGATCTAATCTAGTAGGGAGTAGGGGGTTATATATTCGAATAGTTAAATAACAGGAGCATGTCATATGTCAATAAAATGAATGTTGTAAAGAAAATAAGCAGGGAAAGTGTCTAGAGGGTGCTGGGGTCAGAGTGAGGGGGTGGGGGTGTGAATGGCATATTATTTGAATTTTACATAATCCCCATCAGCAAATAGCTTCAAATTCCCCCCTCCCAAACTTTCTAGTTAGAACAAAAACTAGAATCAGAAGTGCTTCACTTGGGGTGGGTCAGTGGCCTAGAGGTTAAAACACTCACATCCTACATTGGAGTATACGAGTTTGAGTCCCAGCTCTACTCCCAACTCCACATTTTTGCTCATACAGATCCTAGGAGGCAGCAATGAAGGCTCCATTAATAGTCTTTGCCACCCACATGTAAGACTTGGATTGCATTCCTTGCTCCTAGCCCAGCCCAGCCATTGCAGGCATTTGGGGAGTTATCTAGCAGATGGACACGCTCTCTCTCTCTCTCTCTCTCTCTCTCTCTCTGTGTGTGTGAGTCTATCTGTATCTCTCTCTCCCAGCTTAAGAAAAAATAATAAAGGAATGCTCCATTTAAAGTTCATCTTTTGTCCTGTGCCCTTTTCAACCTATGTATGGAAGAGCCACGAAATGGTCAGTAGGCTGAGAAAACCTAGGTATGCTGTTGGATGCTCAGCGCAGCCTATTTCATTAACCATCAAGGCACTTCTTGAAGCAATACTGATGACTGGACATACATAAGCGTATTACTACCAGATATACATCAGTTAAAATTTCAAAGAGGACAGAATATTCCAATTCTCTTTTCTGTACAATAGTTGTTTTTATCTTCTTGACAAAAGCAGATTTAGGCTTTACTCTTAATATGATCAATCTGGATTTTGTTCGGTCTTGCTCTATCAAGGGAGCATTGGAGAATGTTTCCTGGTGTAGAGTGTTTTGAAGGACTATGAAAGCCTACTTGGCAGTTTATTTATGGCTATGTATACTTTTTATTCAACTCTCTGGAATGAATTTTAAGAGGTGTGATGATTTGGCTGAAGTAATGCAAACCAATTCTACTGGTGTCAACAACAAGGATTTTCCAATGTATACCTAAATGGAACTCCAGAAGTGGCTTGAGAAGAAAGTGAGGTGCCTATTGCCTCTACTCCTCTATTCTACCAGCTCTGCCTCTTTCCCTGTGCTGTTTTTGTTTTGCAGTCCCAAAATGATCACCACCACTATGGGCTATGGTTAGGAAAAGGAGAGAGGGAAGAAGGGAGAGATAGAAAGGGAGAGAGAAGGGGAGAGGGTGGGAGAGAGGGAAAGAGAGAGAGAGAGAGAGAGAGAGAGAGAGAGACTTGGATTTCTCGTAAGAGCCCAAAATTTTCTGTTTCAAACTTTGCCAGGAGATTAAGTCATTTTTCTAATTAGCTAAAGTTGTCTAAATTCTACCATTCTTTAAGTCAGTTGCAAGCAAAAACATTGAGTAACTGGCTAATACTCAACCAACCTTGAAAGAGACCTTGACTAAATCATCTTTGCAGATGACCAACACCATAACCTTCGATAGTGGATAATCAATTATTATTTCATCCATTCATTTATTTAAATGTACATCAAGGACTTGTACTATCCCAGTTCTCAGAATTAAGGAAATATCAGTGGAAAAAAATCCTATTTTCTTGGATTTTACATCCTAGTAAGGGGGATGATATACAATAAACAAATATATCAATCATATGATAATGACTATATACTGAATATAAAGATCCTAAAATATAATCCAATTTACAAGCACTAGCAATCAGTTGCCTTGGTATCCTCTTAGCCATAGTAGATACATAAGATGTCTCCAACAGGCACAGAACATACTACACAATCCTGTTCAAATTACCATACTTCTACTTTCCTGACCTACTTACTTAGACCTGCTTGACTCTCACCTACACTTGTGGGTTTAAGAGTCCTAATTTCCTGTGACTTGTGATTCTCACTTGGCAACTTTCTGCTTTACACTTCTTGTTGCCAATGAGGACTCCACATCAATTGCTGGCTCATTTGGTAATTCCAAACCATTTTCTAGTCCTTCCAGAACTGGCACAATGACAATACAAGGTAATTGATTCCTTAGTCTAACACACAGTCCTGGGAGGTGGGTATTATCATGATTATTTTGAAGATGGGGAAAGTGGACGACCATGGATCGAGTATCTTCTTTAGTACTGTACAGCTAGAATGTCTCAGAGACATGATTCAACTCTAGATCCTCTTAGACAACTCAAATAAAAAAGTTGCCTCTGTTTATAAGTATTTCCTATCATGTTAAATGTGTTCATCCTAAGACTGTAGAATCCATGTCTCATATTTCTCTCCTCCCAAATTTTATCATACTTAAGGATACCCTAAAATTAAAGAAAATCTTCTAATTAAAAAACCATTATAACTGATAAATAATTGACTTCAAAGGATTTCTTGCTCATATGGAAGCAATACAAAAGCAACCTTGAAATAATAGTTTTCAAAAAATAAAAGTAAACAACTACTTTTGACAAGATGACAACAATGATGTTCAAGTAATAAGTGCCTTTACCCTGATGGTTATGCAGATAGATATTAATATGGCATAGAAGCATTTTCATCAGTTTCATAGGCATGTGTGGGCCCTAACAATGACATAGGAGAAGCATCAAAGCCTTTAGAAATAGTGATTAGGGAACAACATGGATCATCATTTTAAAATAACTCTTCTTCATGGCTTTAAGCACAACTGTTACCAACAATCATAACAACTCAAGTTTATAGTCACAGAGCGAGTGCGCTGAACGGTTACTGAGCTGTCTGATTCTCGCATGGGACACAGAAACCATCAATCTGCTTCTGCCATTCACATAACGCACACCCATTGCAAATATCTCTCAGAATTTATGCCACCCGTGAACAGTCATTAATTTGGATGACCAGCACCCTGCTCAACCAAAATTAAAAAACAAAACATTTAACATACCTCAGTATGATTTACTACCTCCAAATATGACTATCATAAATCAGGGGAGTTTCCCCAATAGGAAAGGCATAAATCTCCCAGTTTCCTTTTAGAAACCAAAACAATTCATGCTATGGTCTGAACTATCATGGGATCATAGAACTGTGGTGCTATGGGAAAAATGTGTGCACCCACCCATCTCCTCTTCTGCAAGTCTGAATACATTTTTTTTAAAAGTCAGAGACATCTAGAGAAGAAAATTTTGATCTTCTAATAGTTTATTTATTTTAATTATAAAATATGATTACATATCTACATGTTATTATATGCCCAGCACTTTTCTCAAAATTCAGCGTAGTTGTTTTACTGAACCTGAGATGCAGAATGACTGAAACACAATAGAAGATGATTTTGTGCTCATTAAACAGTTGATGCAGGTGGTTCTGGTGAAGGTAGTGATTTTTCTCCACCTAAGGCTGAAGAGTCATCTTTAACACAAGTTCTCCAAAATGTCTGTGGAGTTGTTCATACTAGTCAACCAGAAGAGCTTGGAGTGGCATTTGTGGAAAATGTTCACATGCTAAGCCAAAAAGTAGTTCTCATTATTTTCATGGTCAGATAGTGTATTGAAAAAATACTAAATATCCTTTATAAAATATCTCAAAGATTCTCTACTTACTCAGTTCATCTTTCCTAAATTGGCCAGAAATCAAATTTAAGTCCTATGTTCAAGAATGGATAAAAAGGTATGACAGATTTTCAAAATATAACAATTTACTCTGGTCCCTTTTAGCACCTAGAGACTGCATGCTCAACCAAGAACTTCAGCTGCCTTCTGAAGAACTCCACTGAGGACTCAGCTACAGTAGATTATAAACTAAAGAAGCTAATGTCAGGTCACAAGAAAACTTTAACTGGATTGCGTTTCCAACTTCCCCAAAGTCCATGATGGTATACCCCATTAGCTCAATAGAGAACTCCCATGTTTTATGTGCGTTTGTGCTATGTGGCACATGTTAGTGAGAAAATTTCCCAATTCAAGACTTTTTCATTTAAGAAATAGTATTTTGAAGCGGGAGACACAGCAGACTCATAGAATGGCAGATGTCCTAAATAGCACTCTGGCCTCAGAATCAGCCCTTAAGGCATTCAGATCTGGCTCAAGAGCCCATGAGAATATTTTAGGCATGGAAAGCCAAGACACTCTGGGAAAAAAAAAGAAGAAGACCTAAATGAAAGATCTCTGCGAGTGAGATCCCAATGGAAAGAATGGGCCATCAAAGAAGAAGGTACCTTTCTCTGAAGGGAGGTGAGAACCTCCACTTTGACTATGACTCTGTTGGAATAAGATTGAAGTCGGCAAACCCTAAAGGCTTCCATAGCCTTTGCAGCTCATGACTAGAGTCTAGGAAGATTACTGACGCCATAAACAAGAGTGTCAAATTGTTAAATCAACAACAGGAGTCACTGTGTACTTACGTCTCATGTGGGATCTGTCCTTAATGTGTTGTCCAATGTGAAGTAATGCTATAACTAGTACTGAAACAATATTTTTACACTTTGTGTTTCTGTGTGGGTGCAAACTGATGAAATCTTTACTTAGTATATACTGAATTGATCTTCTGTATATAAAGATAATTGAAAATGAAAAAAAATCTTGGTGTTAAATTGGAAATTGCATAGAAAATTAATCAATTTTTAAAAAATATCATGTAGGTTCGCTGTCCTTAATGTGTTGTACGTTGTGATTTAATGCTATAACTAGTACTCCAACAGTATTTTTCACTTTGTGCTGCTATGTGGGGGCAAACTGAAATCTTTACTTAATATATAGTAAACTGATCTTCTGTATATAAAGAGAATTGAAAATGAATCTTGATGTGAATGGAAGGGGAAAGGGAGGGGGAAAGGGGAGGGTTGCGGGTGGGAGGGAAGTTATGGGGGGGGCCATTGTAATCCATAAGCTGTACTTTGGAAATTTAAATTCATTAAATAAATGTTAAAAAAAATAGTATTTCAGGGTCTTAAAAAAATAATTTGTTCCATTCAGTCTTTTCTGAGTAGAAAACATTTTCTGTATGTTTCCCTTCATTATTTATAATCCCTTATAATATTAATATACATAATATATAAATCCTTATAATCTCTTCCCCTCTCTTCCTTCTTTTTCTCTACATCACTGAATTTCTTCTCTCAACTGTGTGAGGACTGCAACTGATGTAGGGTGAGGAAGAGAAGAAGAAATTCTTTAAGTGTCTCCTTTTCCATCCCTCTCCCAAATTTACCCCATGCATTACCTGCAATCTGAGACTGGCCACTAGCAGAGATTTTATGATGGCCACCATCCTCCCATCTTCCCCATGCTCTCTATTCGGAACACATGGCACTGTGTGGTAAAATTTTCCCATAAAACTAATGTCAGCAACATCTCCAACTTTTAGTAAATATCAAGGGCTTGCTAACTGCTCGAAACTTATTTTAAAAAGTATAGGTCCCTCCTCCCTTGTAGAACAACTGCCTCCTAAATTTCTAAGCTTAAGAAGTTGAAAAATTAACAGAAATATTCATGCTGTGAACAGTATATTGTTGAAGTCACAAAGCTTAGAAATCCCATTTTTTCATCATAATTTGATTACTTCCTTCCCAAAACTGCTGAGCCATCATGGTATTATAGTGGAAGTGGCATGGAGTTTTGCATCAGAGAACCCTGAATTTAGATTCAGACTGTTATGTTGTATCAGTATTACCTTGAGCAAAATCCATATCATTTCTGAACCTCAGTTCCACATTTGTAAAGTGAGGAAAATAAATGGTATGGTATAAGGCGTGGTAATTAAATGACAAATTATATGCACTGTAGGCATTTTAGAAACACTCAGATATTTTTTGGCACCATGGGCATTTTCAGAAAAGTAACCTTATAGCTGATCTCTGTATTAATGAGCAAATGAATGGATAAGTGAATAAATGAATTTACCTAGTTAATTTCAAAATTTTTCTAAATTCAACTCATGCAACTGATAGTCAAGTGAGATAAACACTATCAGCTAATTGAAGCAGACTTTGGTTTACGATTGAAACAGTAACAAACTGTGCCATCCACTGTCCAATCAACAACAAAGCCATTTGCTACATGACACCTGTCTATGCAAACATCAGAACAGAACTCCCTAGGGAAACAGGAAATATACACTTTGGGTACTGCATTATGACAATGTCTTCTTAGTCCCCTAGTATAAAGATACAGATAAAACACCTGGAAGGATTAGTGTAAAGTCTAGAAAAAGAGCATCTACTTCATTCACCCTCCCCTCCCCCCATTTTGTAGCATATCAAGTCAGAAACTTCAAACTGTAATCTGATTAGAAAAAGAAACTCTTCAGGACTCGAGGTCATCAGGAATTACTTTCCTAGCATTAGCTGAAATGTGTAAATCAGGTGAGAAACTTCCTGTTTCTATTTCTTTTTTCAACTTTTATTTAATAAATATAAATTTGCAAGTAGAACTTTTGGTATAGAATGAGTTTAATCATTTCTTGATTAATAACATTGTATTCTGTTAAATCAGTATTTTTGAGAACATTTTCAACACCCTGACCTGTGATTTCATTGTGTTTCAGGGCCAGATGCTCTTCTTGTCGACTGACTTTCTGACATTTATGACTTTCTAACATTTATAATGGAATTGAGCAGTGTAATAGGATTCACTTAACAAAATATTGCTGTGATACAAACTTTAATGTACCTTCCACTGAAAAAGGGATGCCTGTTTTAACATTAACTGGCTTCTATTTGCTCATAGAAATGTAAGCCACAAAGACACAATAGCTAGGTCTCTATAGATGAACCCACACCATTTTCTATAACGGAGACACAGTTATAAAATGAAGGGAAAATTAAAACCACATTTCATCTTTTACTCTTTGGTAAAATTCTCCCCATACTTATGGAAGACAACTTTTCAACTTTCTGGCAAAACTTCCAATGTAGTCCAGTCGCATCCTTTTAATTAAAGCCTCTCAAAGTCTTCCAGCATTCTTGAAGTCTCTGGAGCTGTGCTACTGCTTCCAAGCAGCTAATGTGCTGTTATTTTACAACATTCTGCCAGAGTTGCTTTCCCTCAAACAAGAATCCTACTAGTTTTACCGTTTGGCAGCCTGTAGCACGTAAAAAAAAAAATTCATAAACCAGATGGCGGAAATACAGAGTAATCTGTTTGGGAAACCCAGGTTATAAATATGTGCATGTTGGGAAAAGGGCAAAAAGTTGAGGTAAAGCAGCTGATGCAGCTTTCAGGCTGGGCTCCAATCATGACCATTTTTAGACTAGTGCACAGGGAAATGTCTATATGTTTATTTTCTATCGTATTTTCCCTCTCCTCTCAGGAAAAACCCATTGGAATTAACCCTGGATACTTTCCCACACTTGAAACCAAATTGAATCTTGACTTGGAAGGTTTGGCCTATGTTTTATCTGCATAAAAGTATATTCTTCCATTGTTGTGGGGAGGGTGGAGATGACATGTTGCAACTGGGGTACTCATACTTTGAATCAACCTCTTCCTTCCTTGACCCTTCTCCAATGTATGTAAGGGTTTCGGCTTCTCCCTACATCTACATCCAAGAGAAGTAAAATGAATGTGAAAAGCAAAGTTAACCTCGAAGGAACAGATGATCTAAAACCACAGCTCACGTATGTGTGGGGAATGGGAGTGGATATGTGAGAGATGTAGTCAATGGAAGAACAGATCTTTACCTCTGTGTGTGTGGGGGGGTGGGGGAAGTGACTTGTGTAAGACTTTTCATGTGCATGTATAGCAGGATCTTAGCAGCTGAATCAAACCCTCCTTTCCTTCTCCGGTCTTCAAGAGTCACAGCCTACCCACCATGGATTAGGTTAGACTATTGAAAAGTTATCTCCTGGGGCCCACACTGTGACATAGCAGGTAAAGCCACCATCTGCAGTCCAGCATCCCATATGGACGCTGGTTTGAGTCCTGGCTGCTCTACCTCTGATCCAGCTCTCTGCTTAGTGTGGGAAAGCAGTAGAGGATGGCCCAAGTCCTTGGGCCCCTGCACACGCGTGGGAGACCTGGAAGAAGCTCCTGGCTCCTGACTTCTTCGGGTTGGCTCAGCTCCAGCCATTGCGGCCAACTGGGGAGTGAACCAGTGGACGGAAGACCTCTCTCTCTCTCTGCCTCTCCTTCTCTCTCTCTGTAATTCTTTCAAGTAAATAAATAAACCTTTTTTTTTTTTTTTTGAAAAAAAAGAAAAGTTATCTTGTATAGTCTTGCTGTACATGATGTGCTTTCTTGGTACTTCAGACAGTTAACTCATGTAGCCTGCCTCCTTGAAACTTATGCTCTGGAACCAGCAGCAACAATGCAGTCAGGTGTACTAAAGGCCCTCAAGCAACTGCCTATCTCAGAACCCTGTCTTCACCACCACCCTAAGAAAGAAAGATGAAGAAACAGTGTGTCATAGTAGCAGTGGTCTCGGGCTGACAGCCCACTGGGGAGATAGCAAGGACTCTAGCCATAGTAGTTCCTCTCTTCCATTACAAACAGTGCTGGAATTTCTCCCAGGTACTCCCAAGAACCACTCCAGACTTCCCTTAGCGGACTGCCATGGCCTTCTTCTCATTCCTTCTGACCTCTACCACTGTCTGACGCTAGTGGCTGTGGTTACATTCCTGCTTTTCTCTCATGACCTCAGCAACACTAATAGAACCTCAGCGGGTCTGCTCTTACAGCTGCTGTGCGCAAGTGAAGAGAGAATTCTCCTCCCACTGGTGTTTTATTCTTTATTGTAAAGCACACAAACATTAGAGCTGTGTGCTTTTAGTCTCTTCCAGTAATCCTTTAATCATTTCCACCTTTCAGCATTTTAATTTCTTTCCCAATCTTCTTGGGGTAAATCACAAATGCTGAAAAGCTGTGTTGGAAAAAAGTTCAAGAAAACAAGACCAGGGTTATGGCTGTAACTAATATCAGCCTTCCTATTTGAATTCCCTACTTCAGTTAAATGGCCTAAACCTCCCAACATGACACGGTGGTTTTCTGGACTCTTCTCTGAGGAAAGTCATAAGCTCCAAAAGTCTGTGCAGAAAATTCCTCATACTCTGGCATACTCAATTTTCAAGTAATTTATGTAGTTTAAGCTGATTCTTTTGCACTCTTGCCATGTATATATCACTTATAAATGTCTCATATTGTTGTTTAGGATTCCCTGTGATTGATGGATGTCTAGCCATATGTAAACTTATGGTATAAATTAATTATTATTGTTGGTAAATAATAAGCATTTATTGGGGCCAGTGTTGTGGGTTAGTGGGTTAAGCCACCACCTGCAATGCCAGCATTCTATATGGGTGCTGGTTCCAGTCCAACCTGCTCCACTTCTGATCCAGCTGCCTAGTAATGCACCTGAGAAAGCAGTAGAAGATGCTTCAAGTGCTTGGGCCTCTGCTGTCCATGTAGAAGACAGGGTTAGAGTACCATGCTCCTGGTTTTGGTCTGAGTCCATCTTGGCCATTGTGGCCACTCAGAGAGTGAAACTGTGGAAGGTAATCTCTCTCTTTCTCTCTAACTCTGAATTTCAAATAAATAAATATTTGAAAAAAAATATTTACTCACATTAACTGAGAAAAGAAGTATTGTGGAAACAGAAAGTATTTACAAAACCCAGCTCTCTCAAATTTCAAAAAAAGAATGAAATCAACCAGCAGCCTTAAGTCTTCATGAGACTCTCCAGAATCCTTTTCAGAGCATATAAAGTACTCAAGGCCACTAGCTGCTGGGTTATCCAGCATCAAATTATCTCAGCAAGATGAGCCTTGCTGGGGGCTGACTTATGCCCTTCTGCAATCTATATGTTGAGATCTTAACAGTCAGCATGACCTTATTCACAGATAGGACCTTTAAGGGGTAGTTAAGGTTAAATGAGGTCTCTCTCTCTCTCTCTCTCTCTCTCTCTCTCTCTCTCTCTCTCATCTCTACCTCCACCTTCACCTCCACCTCCACCTCCACCTCTCTATCCATCTCTATCCATCCTCTCCCCCTCTGTCCCTCTCTCTCTCTTTCTCTCTTTTTATCTCTTTCTCTATCTCTATCTCTATCTCTGTCTCATCATCTGTCTCTATATTTTTTTCCAAAGCCATAAGAAAGGCCGTGTAAGAACTCAACAAGAAGGCAACTTTCTGCAAGCCAGTAAGAGAGGCTTTATAAGAACCTGATCCTGCCAGACCTTGATCACCGACTTTCAGCCTCCAGACTGTGAGAAAAATATGTTTATGCTATTTAAGCCACCCAGTCTATGGTATTTTTAATGGCAACATGACATACTATTGTAAGCCTCATCAAAACATTATTGAGTGCCTGGTTCAACCAGGCTAATCAGATCTGCATTTCCACATTTGGAGAGGCAAGATCACATTCCAATCTTTCTTGAAGTACAGAGGAGAGTAGTCCTGAGAACTGGAGAGAAGCAGCAAAGGTGACATGTGGTATAAAAGGCATTTTAATGTAATACCCTAATCAAAGGCAACATGGAAAAGCAAAGAAAGCCAGATATCCTGGAGTAGGAAAAATACATAATTTATTAACTTCCATGAATTTTAAGTCTATAGCCAAATGCAAGTTTTTCTTGCATTTGAGAAGTTTTTTTTTTCTATAGAAATGAAACTACCCTGTCTTACAGTTCATTTATACTATAGATTCAGGATTTATAGGAGAATTTTAAAGCACAATTTTCCACTTTCCTTACAAATCTTTCTACCTTGGCATGAACAAAAACAGAAGTCTCTTAGGTCTTTACACATGTAAGAACAGAAGCATCTCTGATGTGAAGAATCGGGTTCTTTGGGTGGGTGGTATGGTGCCACTTTGGATCCCTGCACCCTGTATCTAAGTGCCTGGTTCAAGTCTTTGTTCCTGTTTCCAATCCAGGTTCCTGTTAGTGCATATCCTGGGAGGCAGACAACAGGTGATGGCTCAGGGACGTGGGTGTCTGCCACCCATGTGGAAGACCCAGAAGTAGTTCCAGGCTTCTGACTTCAGATTCGCCCCATCCTGGCTCTTGTGGGCATTTGAGAAGTGAACCAGCAGTTGGAAGATCTCTCTCTCTCTCTCTCTCTCTCTCTCTCTCTCTCTCATTCTGCCTTAGAAAGAAATAGAAATAAGTAATAAACATTAAAAAAAAACTCGGCACTTTCTTTTTTGCTCTGGCTTCTTTGCCATCGTGTTTCCTGTGTGGATTCTTCAGCCTTTGTAATGCTGTCTGTTCTGCTTTAGGTCTAAGGATTTTCCCAAATGGAAAGCTTTGTACACTATTTTAATAACCTTATCTGTTAATATGTGAATATGTTAAAAGTTTGAATTTTCATCTGTCCTTCATAAGTTCAAGATCCATAAATTCCTTCTAGACATTTCCTTTAGAGAATTTTTAAAAATTTCAACTGATAAATAAAAAATTGTATATATTCATGGCATACTATGTGATGATTTGATGTGTGCATATATTGTGTAATGTTCAAACCCAGGGAAACATATCTATTTTCTCAATCATTTATCATTTGTTTATGGCAAAGACATTAAAAATCCTTTCTAGCTTTTACAGATATGACACATTATCATTACCAATAATCATCGTATTATGCACTATCACAGCTGAACTTCTTTCTCTTGTCCAACTACAACTGATTCAACATTAATCAAACATCCACTCCTGACCCCACTCCCTACTCTACCCATCCTCTGGTAACCACCAGTACTCCCCCTACTTCAATGAGATTGGCCTTTGTAGATTCCACAGGTGAGTGATATCATGGAATACTTGTCTTTCTGTGCCTGGATTATTTCACTTAAGATAATGCCCTCTATCAATGTTGAAGTAAAGGTTAGGATATCATCCATTTTATGGCTTTATAGTATCCCACTGGGTATATGTACCATATTTTCTTTATCCATTCATCAGCTGATGAATACTTAGGTTGTTTCCAATTCTTGGCTATTGTGAATAGTGCTGCAATAAACATGGGAGGGCAGATGTCTCTTCTACAGATCGGTTTTATTTCCTTTGGATGTATACCTAGTAGTGGGAATGCTGGATAATATGTTAGTTCTACTTTTGGTTTTTTGAAGGATCTCCATACCATTTTTGACCATAGTTGTATTGATACACATTGCTGCCAACAGTGTCAAGTCTTTCCTTTTCTCTGTATCCTCTCCAGTATTTATGACTTTTCAAAAAAATTATTTGAGATACAGAAAGACAGAGCACTCCCATTCTCTGCTTAAATCCTTGAATGCCCAAAATGACTGGGTCTGACCTAGGGGCCAACACTGGGACCACAGAGATGGCAGAAATTGAATCAATTGGCCAATCACCTGCTACCTCTCAGGGTTCACATTAGCAGGAAACTGAAGTCAGGAGCTAGGACCCGGTGTCCAACCCAAGTACTCTGGTATGGCATGGAGGTATCTTAACTACTAGGCCAAATTATCACCCCCCAACACTTTTTATCTTCTGTTTTTAGGATAGTAATTCTAATCGGAGTGAGGTTATACCTCACTGTGAGTTTTATTTACATTTCTGAGATGATTTTAGCAATCTTGAACATTTTTTTTATATACATGCTGTCCATTTATATGCCTCCTTTGAGAAATGCCTATTCAAATATTTTGCTTGTTTTAAAAATCTGGTTGTTTTTAAGCTATTGAATCCTTGAGCTCCTTATATATTCTTGGTATTAACCCCTTGTCAGATGTATAGTTTCCAAGTATTTTATACCATTCTGCAGGTTGTCTCTTCTCTCGGTTGATTGTTTCCTTTGCTGTACAGAAGCTTTTCAGTTTGATATAATCCCATTTGTACAGCTTTGCTGTTTTCTGTTATCATGAAACTGTTCCCATATCTTGAACCTTTCTCCCTGGTTGTTTTTCTACCTTATTATTTCCTCCTATCTTCCTTTTTGGTTATTCTTCTTCTGCTTATACTTTAAATTTTGGAGCCTAGAGAACTTTACTTGCAGTCTTCCCTGATCATTTCACATGCTCTCCTGGATCTCATCTTCTCCCATAGCTTCTGTGGTCCCTATTGCTTTTCTTGATCTGGGTCTCTCCCTGAGTTGCAATAGTACTTTCAATTTCCAAATGAACATCTGAAGGTTGATGATGTATCTCAGAAATGTGAAATCCCAGTTTTACAAACTGAGTTCCTTATCTATTTCCCTCAATATTCTTTTCCTTTATTATTTCCTGACCTGAATTCCTGTTAGCTGCCCAGTTATACTAGGCAGATCCTCACTCATTAAACTTTTTAACAGATTCTACTCCAAAGAGGTTCAAATTGTTGATATCAGGCATCTTCAATATCTAGCATAACATGTCTTCACTTCAATTCTGATATCAGCTGCTGTTGTAGCAGATAGTTCTGTGTGAACCAAATCACCTTCAACAGGAAGTACACATTCCCAGAATGCACCACTTGGCTTTCTGCCTAGTCTGCTCTGAAGTTTCATGCTTGCCCAAAGGCACGAGCACAACCCAATAGGGAAGGGAAGACCTATACTGCCTGGGGAAACTTCAATGGATCCAACTTGGAAGCCAGAGTATAAGCGACCTGAATCACGTTTCTATACTTAGAATCTATCTATTTTGTTGTTAGTGGACATTTGAATCATTTTTAATTTGTGTTAGGCACAAGCACTGTTGTCAATAACATTAATAGTACATCAATTATTTAACATGCCTCCTAATACACGTGTAATTTATGAAGGGTACAAGTGGAAGCATCTGATCTTCAGGTATGTGTATGAGTGACTTTACAAGAAACAGATTTTCACAGTGGTTATTCCAGTTTATAAAGTAGGAGCAGGGACCTCAATTCAGGAATTGCTACTGGGTGGCAGGAAGCCATCACCACTGCCTTATAGTGTCTGCATCAGCAGGAATCTGGAGCTAGGAGCTGGAACTGGAGATTGAACTCAGATACTGAATGTAAGACACAGGTATCCTAACTGGTATCAAACCACTATGCCAAATGCCTGACCCTTACCTTTTACTTATATCTTTTTTGTGTGTGTGCCAGATTTATTTTATTTTAACTTTTATTTAATAAATATAAATTTCCAAAGTACAACTTTTGGATTACAGTGGCTTTTTCCCCCCATAAGCACCTTCCCACCTGCAACCATCCCATCTCCCACTCCCTCTCCCATCCCATTCTTCATCAAGATTCATTTTTAATTATCTTTATATACAGAAGATTGATTTAGTATATACTAAGTAAAGATTTCAACAGTTTGCACCCACACAGAAACACAAAATATAAAGTACTGTTTGAGTACTAGTTATACCATAATTCACATAGTATAACACATTAAGGACAGAGATCCTACATGGCCAGTAAACGCACAGTGACTCCTGTTGTTGATTTAACAACTGGCACTCTTATTTATGACGTCAGTAATCACCTGAGGATCTTGTCATGAGCTGTCAAGGCTATGGAAGCCTCTTGAGTTTGCCAATTCCAATCTTATTCCGACAGGGTCATAGTCAAAGTGGAAGTTCTCTCCTCCTTTCAAAGAAAGGTACCTCCTTCTTTGATGGCCCCGTTCTTTCCGCTGGGATCTCACTCACAGAGATCTTTCATTTAGGACATTTTATTTTTGCCACAGTGTTTTGGCTTTCCATGCCTGAAATACTCTCATGGGCTTTTTAGCCAGATCCAAATGCCTTAAGGGCTGATTCTGAGGCCAGAGTGCTGTTTAGGACATCTGACATTCTATGAGTGTGCTGTGTATCCTGCTTCCCATGTTGGATCGTTGTCTCCTTTTTAATTCTATCAGTTCCGTATAATGTGTGTATTAGAGGTCTATATGTGTGTTAATTGGGGTTTTTCCATATATGAACAAAAATGTTGTTCATAGTTTACTGATCAGTCCTTGAATTCTCCACTCATCTCAGTCTTAGCTCTGTCATACATAAAGCTGACTTAGGTAAGTGAGGCTGTTTCTTCCCTCTATATTCGTTCATGTAAATCTTGACATTTGGTAAGTTAAGTGCTTCCCTAACTCTACAACCTGTTTTATTGTATTTAGTCATTTCTTAACTGTTTTTTACACTTCTCTCTAGAATTATCTTGTTAAATTATATATATATATATATATATATACATACACTATACACAATTATTAGAATTTGATAAAAATTACATGGATTTTCTATATGAATTTTGGAAGCACTGTTATCTCCATTAAATTATTACTGTTTGTTAATATATTTCTCTATATTTATTAAAGTTTACTTTATAGTCTTTTAATATAATTTAATAATTTTGAACATATAGATCTTGTAGATCTTTTAAAAATTACACCTCTAGATTTGTTTGTTTATATATGGTATACATTCATTAATCTTTTTTCTAAAAGTGTGTGGTTGGGGGCAGATATCAGAATGCTTGAGTTTGAGTCACTGCTTTGCTCCTCACACTACTACTGTACACTGATGGAGGCAGCTGTACACTGTTGGCAAGTTCAAGTAGTTGGGTCTTTGCTAACCACATGGCAGACCCAGATTGAGTTCCTAGCTCCTGGCTTCAATCTGAACCAACTCCAGCTGTTGAAGACATTTGAGGAGTGAATCAGCAGATGACAGACATTCTTTCTCTCTTTTCCTGCATCTCAACGAAATAAAATAAACAAATAAAGATAAAAATGTATTGTGAAATGCATTTTTACTAAATTCAATTATTAATTTCAAGGGGTTTCCTATAGATTTTTAAAGATTTCATATTAAAAAACTGCTACTTACAAACAACGATAAATTTGTCTCTTTCTTTACAACCATTATGATTTTGTCTTTGGAAAAAGTTTGCTAAGATTATATATATATAAAGGTGAACAAAAATAGTCATAGTAGGTATTCTTGTTATGCTTCTAATTTTAATGGAAATTTTTTTAACTTTTTGCCACTAAAACAACATTTGCTCTGGATTTTCTTTAACAGTTACCCTCTATCCTTTCTATTCCTCTATCTTTTGTATTCTCAGTGTTTGATATATGAAATAATTTATTCAAGTATTCATAATGATCTCTTTCTTAAAATTTTCTATATCCACTTTTTTCTTTATGGGGTAATTCTCCTTTAAATACTACAGAATCACTTAGGTTAATTTTCTTTCTTATTATGTATTTAATGATTTGTATTTTTCTTCAAATTTGTTCATTTTGACTAACTGTAAAATTTCACTACAATAATGTTTTTCCTAACATTCTTTAAGGATTCTTTGAAATCTGTTATATCTTCTTTGTTCATCTATCTTTCCTGAGGGTGATCTTTTTTTTAGAAAACTATTAATTTCTTCTACTTATGCCATGATATTTGTTTTCTAGCTTATTTACTTCTGCCTTCACAGTTTTTACCATTTATGTACTTCTATTTTGGGTCTATTTTGTTTCTAACTTTTTAAGCTGTATGGTTAACTCCTTCATTCCTCAGCCTTTATTTTTTTTTCTTTCCTTCTTTCCTTCTTTCCTTCTTTCCTTCCTTCCTTCCTTCCTTCCTTCCTTCCTTCCTTCCTTCCTTCCTTCCTTCCTTCCCCTTCTTTCTTTCTTTCTTTTTTTCTTTCTTTCTTCCTTCCTTCCTTCCTTCCTTCCTTCCTTCCTTCCTTCCTTCCTTCCTTCTTTCTTTCGACAGGCACAGTTAGACAGTGAGAGAGTGAAATGGAGAGAAAGGTCTTCCTTTCCATTGGTTCACCCCCCAAATGGTTACTATAGCCAGCGTGCTGTGCAAATCAGAAGTCAGGAGCCAGGTGCTTCTTCCTGGTCTCCCATGCGGGTGCAGGGCCCAAGGACTTGGGCCATCCTCCATGGCACTCCCGGGCCACAGCAGAAAGCTGGACTGGAAGAGAAGCAACCAGGATGGAATCTGGCGCCCCAACTGGGACTAGAACCAAAGGGTGCCAGTGCCGCAGGCAGAGGATTAGCCAAGTGAGCCGCGGCGCTGGCCAGCCTTTCTTCTTTAAAAATGCATGAATTTAAGATTATATATTTCCCTCTAAAGATAATTTTAGCTACTTTCTATTGATTTGTTAACTAAGATTGTCTTATTCACTTATAATTACTTTTGATTACAATTGTAATTTCTTTATTACTCAAAATTATGTTATTTTTCCTTTATTTACAGGTGTATAGTATTCCAAAGTGCTATTAATAATAACTGAACTACACTCTCAGCAGGAATATGTTTCTTACAATTTTATGTCCTTGAAAGCTTATTTAGACTCACTTCAAAGCCACTAAGTATTAGTTTTCTTAAGTGTCATAGTTTGTTTTGAATTCATGTAATTCTTCCATCAAAGTTAGGATGGAGAAGTTTTCTATTTGTGTCTACCAGGTTGAGCTTACTAGTTATATTTTAAAAATAGTTTGTACATTTATCACTTTTGTTTTGTTGATAAATCATAAACTGAGAAGTAGAAGTTATACAACTCTCATCAAGTAACTGAATTATAGTTCCTTCTGTTTTGTTGATTTTTCTTTTATATATTTTGAATTTTTCTTACTAAATGCATTCACATCCAGAATTTTTTTAACTTCCTGGTAACTTGAACATTATCAAAATGTAGTGATTCCTTTATTAAAAAAATTTCTTGTGGTGCTTTTCGATGAAAAACTAATTTGTCTATTGTTCATTAAACCATATTGGTTTTATTTTGGTTAATAGTTCCCTAACATAACTTTCTAGTCATTTTTCTTTCATTCTTTTTGTGTCCCTGTGCATTAGATGTGTCTGGGCTTCATGGATGCATTTGTGTGTACATTCGTTTATCTATCTATCTATCTACATACGTTTTATATAAAATCAACAGTATATTTTACATTATATTTTGTTGCTGGCTTTCTTGCTTCAAAAATACAATGAAAATTTCCTCTTATTAACATATATTTCTTCCAAAAATTGATAGCTACATCATCTTACATGATATGTAAATTCTACAAAATAGAATGTAAAATGTGCTGATTTTATGTAAAACGTACATATAAACAAATGTATACACAGTTCCTGTTTAACAATGTACATATCAGGAGTAGGTAAGCAGCACAAACGTTTCTGTAGAAAGACACTGAAGTCCTGTGGTGCTTTCCTTTTTTTCCGTCCTGAACTCCAAAGAAATAAAACATGGAAAGAGGTTTTTTTTCAGTGACTTCGCTGCCTTTTTCCTCATGTAAAACATTTCACAGCTTGTCTCATTACAGCATTTGTAAAAACACAGTCTGAAAGCAGTGGTGCATAAATGAATTATTTAAGTTTTGCAGCAAATCGTCCTGATCTTGCTTGCTGCTTCTTAATGCACTTTAAGTGAGCCCAGGGAGGCGCGTCAGAGAAGGCACGGGGTGGAATGTAAACCAAGTTTTATTAGCCACAAAAAGCCACACTATAACATTTATTAAGTATCAGAGACAGTGTGTTTAAATAAGTTTGATTCCTTGAATAATCATCCACGTTGCAACCATCTTCCCCGAATAGGAACACTCACTTGTCAAAAACATTTATTTTCTTGTCACTTTTGTTAATATAATGGGCTCTTGGGGTTTTGTGAGAGTTTCTTAGCAAATCATGATTTTCAACAAATTACTATGTGTCTCCCACTGAATACAGCTTTAATAGCGATGGAGAGGAGAGGAGAGCTGCACACATCACTGTCTGACAGTCTATCATCTTATTTTCAGTGCCACATTTAGGGACTTTAGCTTCCCTAGGAAAATGAGGAGCCAGACTTGCTCCCATGTCCTTCCCAGGCTTTCCTTCAATAAGCAGTGTGAATAAACGTGATGTTCCCCCAGTTAGCAAAGCCTGAGGCTAGTTCCTTTTTTCTTAAGGGGTTAATCAACCCTTAAGACCAAATAATTTATACCACAGTTGCCAACTCTCCCTTTTCTAGCTTTTTCTTGCCTCTGATTGAAAATGAATTGGGCAGATTCTCAGAATATTTCTGAGCCTGGGAGCACCTTCCTAACCTTATATCAATAGGGTGAGTTGAGGATAGGTGCTTCCAGGAAGCTCTGCTATATATGGCTGCATTATGAATCCTTTTTATCCTTGGCTAAGGTCATCACTTTAACTCCAGAAGGGAATATAACACTAAGGAAAATTAAATACACCTAAGTACTCCATGGACAGAAGCCCGCTGATACTTAACACAACTTGGAGCTCATCCTAGGTGTTTGTGAATCAGTGCCTATTGTGTACTTGTCCTACATCTCTATAACTAAATGTAATATATGTGTATTTCTGGGTATGTCTCTGTGAACACTGACTCTGTGAAATAAGGTAGGGAGGGAGGGGAATAGAGGGGGGTAGAAGAAAAGGAGAAAAATGTACATTTTACTTATCCTGCCTTGGTTGAAAATAGTCCTTCTGACAGAGACAAACTTATTGCCTTCTTTTCACTGCACACACACCTATGTCACTACACTTCCAGAGATACCAAGGAAAGGCTTAGAGTTACTGGATTTTACTTTCTGCTCATCCTCATCCTTTTGGCAGAAGTGAACAGGTATTGTCCTTAGTCAGGTGTCTACCAAGATTGTGATTATCCGTAAGAAGAAAATTATTTCCTCTGACTTCCCAGGACATTCAAGTCCTTTGACTGGGACATGGGTTTATTTTGGGAGTACAATTTGATGGCGTGAAAGCACTGACATTCATTCATTCACTTGCTCAATCATTCAACACATATTTATTATGTGGCTAATATCTGCTAGAAATTCTGAGTTGGGGCTTTTTTAGACATTCAAGTTGCTTTTTATTTACTGGGAGAGTCAGAGAGAGGGGAAATTTTGTAATACAGGTAATACCTCATATAACGTGAGCAAACATAGGTGGTTACAAGAGTCAGGGGTGGGTGGGCATTGACCCTATGACCCATTCTTGGGAGATTTGTGAGGTGAAGGGTTGGGGGGGTCTGCTAGAATTTACATCTTCTTTTTAATTCTTTTATTTATTTGAAGGACAGAGTGACACAGAGAAGGAGAGGGAGGCAGGGATAGAGAGAGATCTTCCATCTGCTGCTTTACTCTCCAAATGCCCACCAGGAATCAGGACCCAGGAACTTCATCTGATCATCTTCATGGGTGTCAGAGATCCAAGTTCTTGGGCCATCTTCCAGTGCTTACCCAGGCATATTTGCAGGGAGCTAACTGGAAGCAGAGCAGCCAGGACATGAACCAGCACTCTGATGTGGTATGCCAACATTGCAAGGGCCAGTTTCACCCCCTGCACCATAATGCCAGCTCCTTAACCAAACTTTTGAGGCCAGTGGATTACATTGCAAATTTTAAATAGGGAATTCACATGCATAATCATATTTTCAGAGAGAAGTATCATTCTTTATAGTGCAGGGAATAATTTAGAGGCAGAGAGAATACCAGAATCTGAGAGCTGATGATCTGATCAAGAGCATCTCATTG
This sequence comes from Sylvilagus floridanus, assembly GCA_949820135.1. NCBI lineage: Eukaryota > Metazoa > Chordata > Mammalia > Lagomorpha > Leporidae > Sylvilagus > Sylvilagus floridanus. The sequence continues at coordinate 49,895,500 of OX463245.1, forward strand.
GTAAGAGACAGAATGGTGTGTGTGTGTGTGAATGTGTGTGTTTTTTAATTTTTCTAAATACTGATAACTTGCCAGATTTAGTAGTAAACAGAAGAAAGTTTGAAAAATTAGGCCAGAGATTCTGTCATAAATAATAAGGTCAATGAAAGTTCAATCAAAGGATGAAACAGGAGAAGAGCTGACTTCCTAGACAGATCCTCCAAGTCACAATAGGAACAACCAGGAGAAACCATCCTATAGTCAGTGGACATCCACATCTGAAGTTCAGGACTGAGATTATTAGTTTCACTTTTCCTGCCTTTATCCATTCCATAGCTAAAAATTGTAGTTAGTCATCACTTGCCTACTTTCAAAGGACCATTTCAACTATCTTCATAAAAAAACATGAGGTTGAAATATAAATAAAACCAATATCAGACCCATCAATAATTTGTCTGTCATTTTCATATCAAGCACTGGGGGACTAGAAAACAGCTGGGCTTAGAAATAGTTGTTAAAAGATTTTTTTTTCTTCCACATCTGGCATTGTAAACAGGGAAGAAATGTTCTTCAGGAATTGATAAAGGTAAATATCACATTACACTTGGAAGAATTCTTTTTTTTTTTTTGCTTTTTTATTTTTGGGACAGGCAGAGTGGACAGTGAGAGAGAGAAACAGAGAGAAAGGTCTTCCTTTGCCGTTGGTTCACCCTCCAATGGCCGCCGCGGCAGGTGCACTGCGGCCGGCGCACCATGCTGATCCGAAGGCAGGAGCCAGGTGCTTCTCCTGGTCTCCCATGGGGTGCAGGGCCCAAGCACTTGGGACATCCTCCACTGCACTCCCTGGCCACAGCAGAGAGCTGGCCTGGAAGAGGGGTAACCAGGACAGGATCTGGTGCCCCGACCGGGACTAGAACCGGGTGTGCCGGCGCCGCAAGGCGGAGGATTAGCCTAGTGAGCAGCGGCGCCGGCCTTGGAAGAATTCTTAATTCATATTTATGTGGAACACATTGCATGGACTCACTTACTGAAATAAAAGTTGCTGTCTTAGCACACTAGAGCCCCATTAGAAAAGGAAGTTTGGGATTCTAAGATGGCAGATTAGGGAACTACAGCACTCAGCTAGGGATAAATATTTTTAAAAAGTACAAGAAGTGCACTCTCAGGAGAGAATTAGAGACAAAAATCATGCTGGAAATCCTAAAAGAGGAAGAGGAACAATGAAGATCTGTGTGGAAAGTGATGACGCACAGCATGAACACAAACACAACAAGTGAATGAACAGCAAAGAGCCTGCATGGGTCGCAGCTTGGAGATGGAGATGAGATGGGACTGCAGCAACCCACGATGATATAGCCAGAGGAAGAGCATGCTGTGAGTCCGCACTGGAGCCCTGGGGGCTAGCAACTTCTATCAGTTACCTGTGGACCCAATGGAAGGAGAGGGGGCACTTCCCCACAACAGTTGCCTGCTGTCCAGCAGAGGAAGGGTGGGTGCCATTTTGGGTTTTGGTAGCAGTTGGAGAAAGCTTTGTGCAAGTGCACAGCAACTGGCTGAGACAGGATGCTGTCTTCTCAGCAGTATTGGTGGTAGTAGCATGGTGAGAGCAACATTCAGCCAGTGGATCTTGTGTACGATTGTGACCCAGATTCAAGCGAAGGGAAAATTTGCAGTCACCACTGACTCGGAGCCTGGCTAGGAGGAATGACAGGTGGCTGGGAACCCATATAAAACTGTGAGGTGCCCCCAGCTTCCCAACAAACCACAAGCTCCCAGGATCAAGATGTCTAGGCAGAGCTAGCTCAGAGAACATCTGCCTCTCTGTTGAATGGACAGGCTGGCAAGGCAGAGTGAAACCTCTGCACCCAGCAACTGTGGGAGCCTTGTGTGCTGAGACCATGGGGACTCAGTGACGACATGAGAGGGTGCAGGGTATAGCTAGGTCTCTGGGCAATCACTGGGTGCGGCTCCAAGGATTTGGAGCTTCCTGGTTGCCTGGGTCAGGTCATTACAGTAGAAACTGTGCTCACAGAAAGGACTGCACAGATCATTTGTGTGCTTCATACGGTGGTATGGATGAGTGTTAAAAACACTGGGGAATGACACCTGGGCATTGCTCAGTTGTGAGGAGAGGAGGTGAGGGAGTCAACACACAAGGGTGACAAGTCTCCCTTTTCTATTAACAAGAGTTCTACCATGCCCAACTTGGGTGTCACCCTGGATACTCACTCCACTGTGGAGCACTGACCAAAACTCCTTGGCCACACCCACCACACACCTCTTGGTATTCACTGAAAGTGCAAACATTCCATTAAGCCACAAAGACAGAGCTCCAAGATAAAAGCCATCAGAGGGGGGAAAAAAACCCTCAATAATTAACTCCAAAAATGCCAAACAATAAATGAAGAAATTCTAGAAACAAGATTAAGGAAGACACCATAATGCCCCCAAAGGAGCACAATTTGATATTAGAATGTGATGATGAAAAGATTGATGAAATTCCAGAAAGAGAATTCAAAATATTAATCATAGGACTATTCAAAAGCCATCAGAAGCAAATCCATGAACTAAAGAAAACCATATATGACATGAATGAAACTTTTTCTGATGAAACTGAGATTTTAGAGAGAAATGAAAATGAAATATTAGAAATGAATAATTCAATAGATCAAATAAAAAATGCAGTGGAAGGCCTTAACAACAGCCTCGGTTAGGCAGAAGAATAAATATCCAAGCTAGAAGACTAATCTTGGAAAGCCTTCAGTCAGACAAAGAAAAAAAATAAGGAGAAATTAGAATACTTAAGAACAGTGTTGGAAATTTATGGGATGCTATCAAATGAGCCAGCATATGAGTCTTAGAAGTTCCTAATGGTGTGGAAAGAGATAATGGATTAGAAGGCCTATTTGTGAAATAATTACAGAAAATTTCCCCACTTTGGAGAAAAAAAGGAATGTCCAAATACAGAACGCACATAGAACTGCTAATTGACATGAACAGAAAGTATCTTTACCATGACACACTGTAGTAAAACTTTCCATAGTAAAACATAAAGAAAAGATTCTAACCTGTGTACAAGAAAGATGTCAGATTAAGATGATCTCCAGTTAGACTCACAGCTGATTTTTCATCAGAAATCATACAGGCTATGAGAATGGGGAGACACAGTCCAAGTCTTTATATATATATATATATCTTTTATTTAAAGAATATAAATTTCCAAAGTACAGCTTATGGATTACAATGGCTTCCCCCCCCATAACTTCCCTCCCACCCGCAACCCTCCCCTTTCCCGCTCCCTCTCCCCTTGCATTCACATCAAGATTCATTTTCAATTCTCTTCATACACAGAAGATCAGTTTAGTGCATATTACGTAAAGATTTCAACAGTTTGCCCTTACACAGAGACACAAAGTGAAAATACTGTTGGAGTACTAGTTATAGTATTAATTTACAATGTACAGCACATTAAGGACAGAAATCCTACATGATTTTTTTAAAATTGATTAATTATGCAATTTCCAATTTAACACCAAGATTTTTTAAAATCATTTTCAATTATTTTTATATACAGAAGATTGATTCAGTATATACTATGTATTCTTAAGAGAAAAACACTGCCAACTCAGAATACCCTGTAAAACTCACATTGATGAATGAAGGTGGAATAAAGACCATCCACAACAAATAGAAATTGAAATAATATGTCACCACTCATCCAGCCTTATAAAAGAAGCTTAAGGATGCGCTACAAACAGAAACACGTAAAGATAGGCGTCATTATGAAAGAATGTGAAAGCAGGAAATCCTCCAGTACAAGTATAAAAGAAACCCAAAGTAAACAATAAGAATATTTCATGGAAAAATGGCAGGGCCAAGTCCTTACTTATCAATAGTCACTTTGAACATAAATAGCCTCAAATATCCAGTTAAAAGATACAGACTGGCCAAATGGATTTAAAAAACAGGACCCATTTATTTGCTGCCTATAGGAAACACATCTCACAAACAAAGACACTTGCAAACTGAAAGTGAAAGGATGGGAAAAGATATTCCATACTAATGAAGAGCAAAAAAAGGGCATGTGTTTCTAACCTAATATCAGACAAAATAGACTTTAACACAAAAACTGTTAGAAGAGACAAGACAAAGAAGGGCAATATGTAATGCTTAAGAGATCATTTCAACAGGAAGTTGTGACCATAATAAATGTGTATACACCCAATTACAGGGCTTCTGGCTATTTAAATGAAATATTAATAGATCTAAAGGGAGACATAGACTCCAATACAATAGTAACAGGAGACTTCAACACCCCACTTCTATCAATGGACAGATCAACTAGACAGAAAATCAACAAAGTAACAACAGAGCTAATTGACACTATGGACCAACAGGCCCTAATTGTTATCTACAGAAATTTTTACCCTCCTCCCCGCCAAGTTGCAGAATACATATTCTTCTCATTAGTGCATGGAACTTTCTCTAGGATAGACCATATGCTAGGCCATAAAGCAAGACAAAGTGAATTCAAAAAAATCAAAATCATACCAAGTACCTTCTCTGACTACAATGGAATGAAGCTTGAAATCAACAACTCACAAATCTCTAGATCTTATGGAAACCCATGGAGACTGAACAATATGTTCCTGAATAAAGAATGGGTCATAAAAGAAATCAAAAGGGGAATCAAAAGATTTCTGGAAAAGAATGAAGATGACAATATATCATATCAAAACTTATGGGATACAGCAAAAGCAGTATTAAGAGGGAAGTCTATAGCATTGATGCCTATGTGAAGAAATTGGAAAGGTATCAAATAAACGAGCTATCAATGCATCTCAAGGACCTAGAAAAACAACAATAAACCAAACACAAACCTAGTAGGAGGAAGTAAATAATTAAAATTAGAGAAGAAATTAACAAAATTGAAACAAAAAATATACTGAGGATCAGTGCAATGAAGAGCTGCTTTTTGAAAAGATAAACAAAATTGATATGCCATTGTCCCAACTAACAAAAAAGGAGAGAGGGAAAAAAGAGAAGACCCAAATCAATAAGATCAGAGCTGAAAAAGAAAATGCAAAAATAGATTACAAAGAAATAACAAGAATCATCAGGAATTCCTACAAAGAGCTGTATGCCAACAAATTGAGAAATCTCGGAGAAATGGATAGATTTCTGGACACATGCGATCTACCAAATTTGAATCATAAGATACTGAAAGTCTAAACAGACCAATAACCAGGATGGAGACGGAATCAATAATAAAGACTCTCCCAACAAAGAAAATCCCAGGACCAGAAAGCTTCACTGCTGAATTATACCAGACAGTTAAAGAACCAATTCCCATTATTCTAAAGCTATTCAAAACAATTGAAAAAAAGGGAATCCTCCAAAATCCTTCTATGAAGCCTGCATCACCATAATTCTTAAATCAGAAAAATATACAACAGAGAAAGAGAATTATAGACCAATTCACTGATGAATATTTGCAAAAATCCCCAACAAAATATTAGTTGATCGAATCCATCAACACATCAGAAAGATCATTCACCTGGACCAACTAGGATTTATCCCTGATATGCAGGGATGTTTCAACATTTGCAAATCAATCAATGTGATAAATCACATCAATGAACTGAAGAACAAAAACTATATGGTTATTTCAACAGATGCAGAGATAGCATTTGATGAAATATAACATCCTTTCATGATGAAAACCTTTAGCAATTTGGTATAGAATGAACATTTCTCAACACAATCAAGGCAGTTTATGACAAAACCATATCCAACATCCTATTGAATGGGGAAAAGTTGGGAGCATTCACACTAAGATTCAGAAACAGACAAGGATGTCTGCTCTCACCATTGCTATTTATCATGGTCCTGGAAGTTGTAGCGAGAGCCATTAGGCAAAAGAAAGAAATCAAAGGGATACAAATTGGGAAGGAGGAAGTCAAACTATTCCTATTTGCTGATGTCATGAACCTATATACAGGGGATCCAAAAGACTCCACTGAGAGACTATTGGAACTCACAGAAGAGTTGGTAAAGTGGCAGTATATAAATCAACACAGAAAAGCCTTGGTATAAACAGACAATATCACAGCTGAGAAAGAACCTTTAAGATTAATTATATTCACAATAACTACAAAAAGAATTAGGGGCTGGCACTGTGGCATAGCGGGTAAAGCCTCTGGCTCTAGTGCCAGCATCCAATGTGGGCACCAGTTCGAGTCCCGGCTGCTCCACTTCTGATCCAGCTCCCTGCTCTGGCCTGGGAAACTGTGGAAGATGGCCCAAGTCCTTGGGTCCCTACACCTGTGTGGGAGACCTGGAAGAAGCTCCTGGCTCTTGGCTCTGGATCAGCACAGCTTTGTCCCTTGCAGCCAATTAGAGAGTGAACCAGCAGATGGAAGACCTTTCTTTCTCTCTCTGCTTCTCCTCTCTCTGTGTAACTCTGACTTTCAAATAAAACTTTTAAAAAAATAGAATTAAATATTTGAATTAAATTTAACCAAGTATGTCAAAGATTTCTAAAATGAATTTTACAAAACATTAAAGAATGAAATAGAAGAGAGATCAAAAAAATGAAAAAATTTTCCATGTTCATAGATTGGAAGAATCAATATCATCAAAATGTCCATGCTATCAAAAACAATTTAGATATTCAATGAGATCCCAGTCAAAATAACAATGACATTCTTCACAGAACTAGAACAAAATGGTGCTAACATTCTTATGGAAACACAAGAGACTTCAAATAGCTGAAGCAATCTTATACAACAAACAAAGTGTAGAGGCATCATAATACCTGATTTCAAGATATACTCTAGGGCAGTTATCATCAAAACATGCTGGTACTGGCACAAAAACAGACATGTGGACAAATGGAACAGAACAGAAACTCCAGAAATCAACTCATGCATCTACAACCAACTTATCTTTGACAAAAGAGCTAAAATGAATCCCTGGAGCAAGGACAGTCTCTTCAACAAATGGTGCTAGGAAAACTGGATCTCCATGTGCAGAAATATGAAATTAGATCCGTATCTTATACCTTAAACAAAAATCCACTTAAAATGATTCAAAGATATAAATCTACATCGAGATACCATCAGATTAGTAAAGAACATTGGTGAAACTCTGCAAGACATTAAAAAAGCAAAGACTTCTTGGAACATCTAGACCACAGAAGCACAGGCAACCAAAGCCAAAACTGGCTGACGCAGTGGTGTAGTGGGTAAAGCCACCACCTGCAGTGCCAGCATCCGATATGGGCACCTGTTTGTACCCCGGCTGCTCTACTTACAATACAGCTTTCTGCTATGGCCCAAGTTCCTGGCTCCCTGCACCTGTGTGGGGGACCTGGAGGAGGCTCCAGGCTCCTGGCTTCAGATTGGCACAGCTCCAGACACTGCGGCCAATTGGGGAGTGAACCACTGGATGCAAGACCTTTCTCTCTCGCTGTCTCTCCTTCTCTCTCTGTGTAACTCTGACTTTCAAATAAATAAATAAATATTTCAAAAATACAGCCAAAATTGACAAATGGGATTACATCAACCTGAGAAGCTTCTGTACTGCAAAAGAAGCATTCTGCAAAGTGAAAAGGCAGCCAACAGAATGGGAGAAAATATTTGCAAACTATGCAACTGATAAAGGGTTAACATCCAGAATCTATAAAGAGCTCAAGAAATTCAACAATAACAACAACAACAACAAAAACCAATCCAGTTAATAAATGGGCAGAGGACTTGAACAGGCATTTTTCAAGAGAGGAAATTCAAATGGTCAACAGACACTTGAAAAAATGCTCAGGATCACTAGCTATCAGGGAAACACAAATCAAAACCATGATGAGATTTCACCTCACTTCAGTTAAAATGGCTTTCTGAAAGAAATCAACAAACAACAAATGCTGGTGAGGATGTGGGCAAAAAGGTACCCTGATTCACTGCTAGTGGGAATGTAAACAGGTATAGCCACTGTGGAAAACAGTATGGAGATACCTCAGAAATCTGAATATAGACCTATCAAATGATACAGCCATCCTACTCCTGCGAATTTACTAAAACCAAAAGAAATCAGCATATCAAAGGGTGATCTATAGCTACATATTCATTACAGCACAATTCACAATAGCTAAGATATAGAATCACCCAGATGTCCATCAACTGTTGAATGGTTAAAAAATTGGTATATATATATATATGTATATATGTATATATATACATATATATATATATACATATACATACTATGGAGTTCTATTCAGCTGTTAAAAAAATGAAACCCTGTCTTTTGCAACAAGATGAACAATACTTGAAACCATTATACTTAGTGAAAGAAGCCAGTCCCAAAAAGACAGATATCATATGTTTTTCTTGATCCGAGGTAAATAATAGAGCGCCTAAAACTAATGTATTGGAGTGAAATGGACGTTTGAGATTTTATAACTCGTCACAGCCCTCCTTATCTACTCCTTTGAGGAACAGTATTTTTATTTTTTCCTTCATAGTATTTGTTGAACTCTTTTACTTAGTGTAGGGTTAACTGTATAATCATTAAGTAAACTGAAACCAGATCTTTGTGAAAATTAAAAATGGTAACTGGAACAGGAGGAGGAAGTGTGTTGGAGCATGGGCGGGAGGGAGGGTAGGGTGGCAAGTATCACTATTTCCTAAATCTGTATACATGAAATAGATGAAAATTGCATAACTTAAATAACAAAATGAAATAGTACCATTATTCTTAAGTATAAACGCAGCCAGATAAAAATACAGTATCATATACATTTATACTCCATTTCTTTTTTTTTTTATTTGACAGAGTTAGACAGTGAGAGAGAGAGACAGAGAGAAAGGTCTTCCTTCCTTTGGTTCACCCCTCTAATTGCTGCTACAGCCAGAGCTACACCGATCCAAAGCCAGGAGCCAGGTGCTTCCTCCTGGACTCCCATGCGGGTGTAAGGACCCAAGCACTTGGACCATTCTCCACTGCCTTCCCAGGCCAGAGCAGAGAGCTGGACTGGGAGAGGAGCAACCGGGACTAGAACCTAATGCCTATATGGGATGCTGGCGCCGCAAGCAGAGGATTAACCAAGTGAGCCATGGCACCGGCCCCTATACTCCATTTCCTAAGCCATTGTCCCTCACTGTACGCAATTGTTTTCCCAGGAATACTTTTAAATAAAATATTATTCTGACTGCTCTAAAATATTTTAAATAAAAAGGAGAAAAGTAAATCTTTATTTACAGGAAGTTTGAGACCATTGGTGCCAACAGGAGGAAAACTCTTGGATTTAATATGATGTTATTAAACTTAACGGAGAAACTCAGAAACTGATTGCATAAAGGAGAGTTGGTTAGAAATCATCTCTTTTAGATGGGCCAAGGACCTCAATAGACATTTTTCAAAAGAGGAAATCCAAATGGCCAACAGACACATGAAAAAATGTTCAAGATCCCTAGCAATCAGGGAAATGCAAATCAAAACCACAATGAGGTTTCACCTCACCCCGGTGAGAATGGCTCACATTCAGAAATCCACCAACAATAGATGCTGGAGAGGATGTGGGGAAAAAGGGACACTAATCCACTGTTGGTGGGAATGCAAACTGGTGAAGCCACTATGGAAGTCAGTCTGGAGATTCCTCAGAAACCTGAATATAACCCTACCATTCAACCCAGCCATCCCACTCCTTGGAATTTACCCAAAGGAAATTAAATGGGCAAACAAAAAAGCCGTCTGCACAGTAATGTTTATTGCGGCTCAATTCACAATAGCTAAGACTTGGAACCAACCCAAATGCCCATCAACAGTAGACTGGATTAGGAAATTATGGGAAATGTACTCTACAGAATACTATACAGCAGTCAAAAACAATGAAATCCGGTCACTTGCAACAAAATGGAGGAATCTGGAAAACATCATGCTGAGTGAATTAAGTCAGTCCCAAAGAGACAAATATCATTTGTTTCCCTTATTGGCGACGACTAACTGAGCACCAAAGGGGAAACCTGTAGAAGTGAAATGGACACTATGAGAAACAGTGACTCGATCAGCTCTTGTGCTGACTATTGTTGTACAATGCAATACTTTATCCATGGTAGTATTTTTTTTTATCCTAGTACTCTGTAATTAACACACAATTATTCTTAGGTGTTTAAATTTTAACTGAAAAGTGATCTCTGTGAAATATAAGAGTGGGAATAAGAGAGGGAGGAGATGTAAAATTTGGGACATGCTCAATCGGAACGGCCCCAAATGATGGAGTTAGAATTGTGCAGGGGATTCCAATACAATCCCATCAAGGTGGCATGTACCAAGGCCATCTCATTACTCCAAGTGATCAATTTCAGCTCACAATTGATCACACTGATAGGTCTAAGAGTCAAAGGGATCGCACAAGCAAGACTAGTGTCTGCTAATACTAACTGATAGAATGACAAAGGGAGAGAATGATCCAACATGGGAAGCAGGATACACAGCAGACTCATAGAATGGCAGATGTCCTAAATAGCACTCTGGCCTCAGAATCAGCCCTTAAGGCATTCGGATCTGGCTGAAGAGCCCATGAGAATATTCTAGGCATGGAAAGCTAAGACACTCTGAAAAACAAAACAAAAAAACAAACAAACAAAAAAAAGACCTAAATGAAAGATCTCTGCGAGTGAGATCCCAGTGGAAAGAACGGGGCCATCAAAGAAGGAGGTACCTTTCTCTGAAGGGAGGAGAGAACTTCCACTTTGACTATGACCCTGTCGGAATAAGATCGAAGTCCACAAACCCTAAAGGCTTCCATAGCCTCGGCAACTCATGACCAGAGCCTAGGGAGATTACTGACGCCATAAACAAGAGTGTCAAATTGTTAAATCAACATCAGGAGTCACTGTGTACTTACGTCTCATGAGGGATCTGTCCTTAATGTGTTATCCAATGTGAAATAATGCTATTACTAGTACTGAAACAGTATTTTTACACTTTGTGTTTCTGAGTGGGTGCAAACTGATGAAATCTTTACATAGTATATATTGAATCGATCTTCTTTATATAAAGATAATTGCAAATGATTAAAAAATCTTGGTGTTGGCCGGCGCCGTGGCTCAACAGGCTAATCCTCCGCCTTGCGGCGCCGGCACACCGGGTTCTAGTCCCGGTCGGGGCACCGGATTCTGTCCCGGTTGCCCCTCTTCCAGGCCAGCCCTCTGCTGTGGCCCAGGAGTGCAGTGGAGGATGGCCCAGGTGCTTGGGCCCTGCACCCCATGGGGAGACCAGGAAAAGCACCTGGCTCCTGGCTCCTGCCATCGGACGAGCACGGTGCGCCGGCCGCAGCGCGCCGACCGCGGCAGCCATTGGAGGGTGAACCAACGGCAAAAGGAAGACCTTTCTCTCTGTCTCTCTCTCTCACTGTCCACTCTGCCTGTAAAAAAAAAAAAAAAAAAAAAATCTTGGTGTTAAACTGGAAATTGCATAGACAATTAATCAATTTTTTTAAAAAAATCATGTAGGATCTCTGTCCTTAATGTGCTATACATTGTGAATTAATACTATAACTAGTACTCCAACAGTATTATCATTTTGTGTCTCTATGCGAGGGCAAACCGTTGAAATCTTTACATAATATGTACTAAATTGATCTTCTGTGTATAAAGAGAATTGAAAATGGATCTTGATGTGAACAGAAGGGGAGAGGGAGCGGGAAAGGGGAGGGTAGGGGGAGGGAGAGAAGTTGTGGGGGGGGGAGCCATTGTAATCCATAAGCTGTTCTTTGGAAATTTATATTCTTTAAATAAAAGCTTTATATATATATATATATATATATATATATATATATATATATATATAAATAAAAGAAATCATCTCTTTTTCCTAGAGGTTTCTATTAGGAAACAGGAGTGATTTTAGGATGTCCAAAATGATTAAAACATAGTATATGCTCAAAAACATTATGTTTAGTGGTAAGCAGTGATTGACTGAAGGATAAGTGAGAAGTAGTCCTCTTCATGTCCTGTGTATGTGGATCTCCACAATTTCTCTTGCTCTTCTTATCCATTTTTGTTCCTGGTTGGCACCATCTTGGTCTGATCAACCAGTTCTCACTTTTCCATATTACTTCTAAGGTTGTACACTGGTTTTCTGAACACTTAGCTTAACAAAGGCTTGAAGCTGATTCTCTAGTTCTAAGGTAACATGGGAGTAGTAGGTATGTGTAAGAAGATGGGGTGATGGGGCCAGCGCTGTGGCACAGCCATTTAAAGCCCTGGCCTGAAGCATCAGCATCCCATATGGGTGCCAGTTCCAGTCCCAGCCATTGCTCTTCCCATCCAGATCTCTGCTATGGCCTGGGGAAGCAGCAGAAGATGGCCCAAGACCTTAGGTCCTTGCACCCATGTGGGAGACATGAAAGATGCTCCTGGCTCCTAGCTTCGGATTGGTACATTTCCGGCCGTTGTGGCCATCTGGGAGTGAACAAAAGGATGGAGGACCTCTCTCTCTGTCTCTACCTCTCTGTAACTCTTTCAAATAAATAAAATAAATCTTAAAAAAAAAAAAAAAGAAGATGGGGTGAATCCAGGGACTCATAAGAAAGTACAAGGAGAAAGAGAAGGAATTCATGCAATGACTGAGTAAGTGCAGAAGATCTGCTTAAAGAGAGAACTGGGGACTGGATTTCTCCTCCAAAAACAATCAGAGTGCAAGAGTCCAGTAATCTGCATCTAGTTGTCTAAAATGGCTAACAATGGGTAAGAAGTGACCCACAGGCAAGCTGGAGAGACCCACAGGCAAGCTCTGCCTTCCTTGCATAGGCTTCTAGGAAGTAAGCTGATTTAAAATGCACCATTAAATTAATAACTGCCTTTAGAAGAAGAAAAGAACAAGCATACACGTTCCCCATAACAGTAAATGTTTTCTAAAGAATTGTATAGTAATTCTTTGGTAGCATGATTTAAATTTGTGTCTGAGCTTTCTTTATAGTCAATATTACGGTAAGGATTTATTTATTTGAAAGGCAGAGCAACAGAAATGGAGAGAGAGAGAGAGAGAGAGAGAGAGAGAGAGAGAGAGAGAGACTGATTTCATTTGCTGATTCACATCCCAAAAGGACACAACAGTTACAACTGGACCAGGCCAAAGTCAGGAGCTAGGAACTCCAACTGGGTCTCCCATATGGGTGGCAGGATTCCAAGCACTGGGGCCACCATCTGCTGCCTTCCCAGGAAGCTGGATCAGAAGTGAGACAGCAAGGATTCAAACCAGTGCTCCAATATGGGATGCTAGCATTGCAAGAGGAGGCTGAATATACATATCTCAGTGTTTGGCTCAGTCAACATCACTTTACATCTCCAGTGTCTGTGCGTGCTTTGGAGTGAGATGCTGCTCCTCAAATCTCGCTGGAAGTCTTGACCTCTTTAGCACCTTTGAGGCAGTGGGATTTCAAGGCATATTGAAAACTACTTTACGTAATATGTACTAAACTGATCTTCTGTTATAAAGAGAATGGAAAATGAATCTTGATGTGAATGGAAGGGGAGAGGGAGAGGGAAAGGGGAGGGTTGTGGGTGGGAGGGAAGTTATGGTGGGGGAATCCATTGTAATACATAAGCTGTACTTTGGAAATTTATATTCTTTAAATAAAAGCTTTATAAAAAAAAAAAAAGAAAACTACTCTTGGTGTATGCTAAAGTTAAATAACTTTTCCTGAACTGAAGTTTGTGGTAGATAGTGCTAAGTGATTGTCACCATGAAAATTATATCACACCAATCTGCCTTGGAAAATTCTATGATCTGCTTCAAAAGATTTAGCAACTGGTTTTAATTGTCTTCATTTATCCCTAATTTTGTTTGTTTCTTTATATAATTAGTTTTCCTTTGAGTGTTGGGTCTCAGTGTATTTTTTCTGAATATATTTAAGGAAGTGATAAAATGTTCTAATGATGAAATATTCCCAATTCAAAACAACTGAGGTAACAAAGGCGTGAACAGATTGGTTCTGTGACAACCAGGCCACAGTCAACTGTGTTGTCTCATAACTGACAGTTTTTAAAAAGTGACATTTATGGATTGGTAAAGACGCACATAACACTTAATTCCAAAAGTGAAAAAAAGAGTGAAATTTGAGTTTCCTAGCTTCCCTTCCCAACAGCATCACTCTTTTTTATTTTAATATTTTATTTATTTATTTGAGAAGTAGAGTTAACAGACAGTGAGAGAGAGAGAGACAGAGGGAAAGGTCTTCCTTCCATTGGTTCACTCCCCAAATGGCCAGAGCTATGCCGAACCGAAGCCAGGAGCCAGGAACCTCCTGAATTGAAGTTTGTGGTAGATAGTGATAAGTGATTGTCATCATGAAAATTATACCACACAGGCTGGTGCCGTGGCTCAACAGGCTAATCCTCCGCCTTGCGGCGCCGGCACACCGGGTTCTAGTCCCGGTCGGGGCGCTGGATTCTGTCCTGGTTGCCCCTCTTCCAGGCCAGCCCTCTGCTGTGGCCCAGGAGTGCAGTGGAGGATGGCCCAAGTGCTTGGGCCCTGCACCCCATGGGAGACCAGGAAAAAGCACCTAGCTCCTGGCTCCTGCCATCGGATGAGCGCGGTGCGCCGGCCGCAGCGTGCCGTCCGCGGCAGCCATTGGAGGGTGAACCAACGGCAAAGGAAGACCTTTCTCTCTGTCTCTCTCTCTCACTGTCCACTCTGCCTGTCAAAAAAAAAAAAAAAAAGAAAAGAAAAGAAAATTATACCACACAAATCTGCCTTGGCTCCTTCAGGAGCCTCCATGTGGGTACAGGGGCTCAATGACTTGGGCCATCCACTACTGCTTTCCTAGGCTACAGCAGAGAGTTAGATTGGAAAGAGGAGCAGCCAAGACTAGAACCGATGCCCATATGGGATGCTGGCACCACAGCCGAAGGATTAACCTACTGCACCATGGCACCAGCCCCAGCCTAATAGCATCACTCCTACCAGTTCCTTTACGTGTCTCTGTAGTCTGTCAACATATAAGTATAAACTTTTATATAACATATTATATATTTGTTATACAAGAGATAAACAGAAATTTCAGATTTTCAAGAAAATCTTTCCACTGCTTCAGCACATATAATTAATTAATTCTTTTAAACACTTCAATTGTTTATATCATTTGTATTTGCCATGATTTATTTAATATATGATCCTTGGTTAATGCAGTGTGTATTTCATTTTAGTTTTAGTTTGTGTATTTTTGTTAATAATGTAGCACAAGACATTATTTTTATTAATGTATATTTGTTTTTATTTATTTGAAAGGTGAGAGTGAGAGAGAAAGACAGAGATCAATGTTCCATCTACTAGTTCTCTCCCCCAAAATTTGCAACATCTGGAACTGGGCCAGGCTGAATCCAGGAGCCTGGAGTTCTGTATCAGTCTCCCCCATGGAAGGCAGGTACTCAAGCACTTGAGACATTCTACTTTCTCTCTCCCAGGATGAGCATTAGCAGGCAGCTGGGTGGAGAGTGGAGTAGCTGGGACTTTGACCAGGCACTCCGATATGGGATGCAGGTATCCCAAGCAGTGACTTAACCCTCTGTGCCATGATAGCACAATCATTCTCACATATATGTAATCACATGTATGTGCCAGTATGTCTACAGGATAAATTACTAGAAGTAAAATTACAGGATCAAATCAAATAGGCATATACAGTTTTGATAGATATTGGTGGATTGTCTTCCACCAATGTTGCAATGATAGTGCCACTTTTTCCTAACTAGTACAGCTTGCGAACAACAATTTTGATATTTGTCAAACTTGTAGGTGAAAAAAGGCACTATATGGCTTAATTTTTTCACATTATGAATGAGATTTCTCCACATTATCTTAAAGACATGGCTTCTGCTTTGTAGAAAACTATACACATTCCTTTCCTAATTTTCTACTGTATTTCTTTCTTATTAAATAATAGGGGCTGTTGGTATTGATAAAAATTTATCACTATTCCTGTGATATGCATTTTAAATGAGTTTTGTTAGCTTTTCATTTCATTGTTAATGTAAATTATGGGGTTTTGGGAGCAGAATTTTTATATAGTATATTTTCTGTTTTTTGGTAGTTTCTGAGTTTTGTGGAATAATTACAAAAGCATTTTTAAACAGTGAGATTCTTTTTTAATCTTCCCTGTTTTCTTTTTGTTGCCTCTCTATTCATTTTTTTTTGTAATAAAATCTCTGACCTACTTGAAATTTATTTTGGAATGCTAAATAAATTAGGGACCCAAATTTTCTATATAATTTCTCAGTAGTTTTGACATAAATCATTGAATAAGCCCATCTTTTCTTCACTAAGGTACCATGACACGTTTTTGGGATACACTTAACTTTTATATGCACTAGTCTACTTTTTTTGTATTTTTAATCCATGATATTAATATATTCATTCATTGGCCACTTTGTTCTTTTTTTGTGATATTTGTTTAAGCTAGCTCTCTTCATTCCTCATAAGTGTGCAGTTGTGACTATTCTTGTTTCTTTCTCCATCTGGACCACGGACGCGGTACTTCTGCTTCTAAATTGTCGTTATTTTCACTTTTATTGAGATTGTATTTTCAGATTAAGAAGTGATATCTGGGGCCAAAGCCGTGGTGCAGTAGGTTAATCCCATATGGTTGCCAGTTCTAGTCCTGGTTCTCCTCTTCCAGTCCAGCTCTCTGCTGTGACCTGGGAAGGCAAAGGAGGATGTCCCAAGTGTTTGGGCCCCTGCACCCATGTGGGAGACCAGGAAGAAACACCTGGCTCCTGGCTTCAGATGGGCATAGCTCTGGCTGTAGCAGCCATTTGGGGGATGAACCAATGGAAGGAAGACCTTTCTCTCTGTCTCTCTCACTGTCTAACTCTATCTGTCAAATAAATTTTTTTAAAAAGTGTCTTTATGAAACTTGGTCCTTCTGTCTCCAAACTGTATATCATCTTCTCCAATCCCCAGAACATGGGCTTCAGTAGCTTGGTATCACCTTCAAAAAGAATATATAATCTATATTAATATTGCTTTAGGGGCCCAGAGGCTTCTGTGTGTCCCCCATTCCTTGGACTCCACAAACATACCACCATATTAGCATAGGGGGCTGTAGCCTCACAATTCCAACTTGATCCAGTAGGCTGACTGCGACCCTAGCATCAAAGCCAGATCAGTGTTTTGCACAACAGAAGTTGGGTGGTTTTGCTAGGGATGTGCCACTCTCAGGACATGACAATTCAAGGCCTTTGTCTCCTGAGACTAGGAGCCTATCTTTCATTTGATGTCATTGCCTCTAATAGGTAGTCATCTGTGAACAGGACCACTGCTGAGACTAAGTGTAAGTGATGGAGTTGGAGGTGTGGCGTAGTGTGGCCACCTGTGATGTCAGCATCCTATATGGGTGCTGGTTTGAGCATGCTGTTCCACCTCCAGTCCAGCTACCTGTTAGTACTGGGGAAAGCAGCAGAAAATGGTTCAACTCTCTGGGTTCCTGCTACCCAAGTGGGAGGCCAAGGTGAAGTTCCAGACTCCTGGCTTTGGCCTGGCCCAGAGCTGGTTGTTGCAGCCATCTGGAGGAATGAACCAGTAGGTTGAAGATTTTTCTCCTACTCTGTCTCTCTCTCTCTTTTTCTCTCTCTGTATCTCTCTATATATGTGTGTATGTATGTGTGTCTCCCTCTCGCTGTGTAACTCTGAGTTTCCAAATAAGTAAAGTAAACAATGAGTGCCCCAATACCTGGCCAACCCTCATCCTGAAACCAGTCACATGTGAACCTTGGTACTGCCAAGACTTACAGCAGATGCATTTTCATCTTGCCCTCCATGACCAACTTGATTTGGTCAACTCTGCTGAAGCCAAAAGCAGGTGTATAAGCAAGTACCAAGAACCAGTGCCATGATCTTGGCCACTCTTTCTTCTTCAATGGTTGTTTTTGGGTGTGTCACTCTGACTCTGATACTGCTGTCATTGTACCCAAAGCAATTGCTTACTGCCAAAGAAGCCACACAGAGACTGTAACACAGCACCTAAGTGGAAGCAAAACCCATGTTACCTACCAAATCAACACCCCAAATCACATCTCTAAAAGAAAGTAGGTTTCCATGAATGTCAATCTATTAAAAGTGCAAAAAGACAACTGATCTACTAGATGCACACATATAATGTCAGATCACATGTAATGTGAAAAAACAAGGTAATATGATGCCTCCAAAGGAACAGAATAATTCTCTTGCTGCAGATCCCAAGAAAAGGAGATATTTGAAATGTTAGAAAAAGAATTCAAAGAATGATTATAAGGACACTCAAAGAGCTACAAAATAATATAGACAGACAGTTGAGCAAAATTGGAAAAACCATGCATGATATGAACAAGAAATTCACTAAAGAGATAAAGATCTTTAAAAGAACCAAACAGAAACCTTAGAAATTAAAAACTCTGTAAGTCAAATAAGAACCAAGTTGAAAGCTTCAACAATTAATTAGATCAAGTGGAAGAAAAGCTCTCTATAAATTGAAAATGAATCTTGATGTGAATGGAAGGGGAGAGGGAGTGGGAAAGGGGAGGGTTGCGGGTGGGAGGGAAGTTATGGGGGGGGGGAGCCATTGTAATCCATAAGCTGTACTTTGGAAATTTATATACTTTAAATAAAAGCTTTATTAAAAAAAAGAAAAGCTATCTATATTTGCACACAAATCATTTGAAATTTTCCAGTCAGACAAAAGACTAAAGCAAATAAAAAGAAAGGAATACACCTCCTGAGACCTTTGGGAAATCAGTAAATGAACAAATATGTGAATTGTGGGAATTCCTGAAAGAGAAGAGAGGAATAATGTCTAATAAATCTACTGAAAATAATAGTAGAAAACTTCCCCAAACTGAAGAAAGATAAGAATATCTGGTATAGGTGGTCCATAGAATTCCAATTACACTTGACCAGAAAATATCCCCACACTAATGCATTATAGTAAAATTCTCAGAAGTACAGCACAAAGAGAAAAAATTTAAGATTTGCAAACATTCCAAGTTATTAAATATGAGTTTTTTTCAACTTTATTTAATAAATATAAATTTCCAAGTACAACTTTAAGATTATAGCGGCTTTCCTCCCCATAACCTCCTCCCTCCCATACCCATCCCATCTCCCACTGCCTCTCTCATCCCATGTTTCATCAAGATTCATTATCAATTATCTTTATATACAGAAGATCAACTTAGTATATACTAAGTAAAGATTTCAACAGTTTGCACCCACAACACACAAAGTATAGAGTACTGCTTGAGTAGTAGTTTTACTGTTAATTCACATAGTACAACAAAATTAAGTACAGAGATCCTACATGGGGAGTAGGTGCACAGTGACTCCTGTTGTTGATTTAACAATTGACACTCTTACTTATGACGTCAGTAATCACCCAAGGCTCTTGTCATGAGCTGCCAAGGCTATGGAAACCTCTTGAGTTCACAAATTCCAATCTTATTTAGACAAGACCATAGTCAAAGTGGAAGCTCTCACCTCCCTTCAGAGAAAGGTACCTCCTTCTTTGATGGCCTGTTTTTTCCACTGGGATCTCACTTGCAGAGATCTTTCATTTAGTTGTGTTTTTTTTTTTTTTTTTCCCCAGAGTGTCTTGGCTTTCCATGCCTAAAATACTTTCATGGGTTCTTCAGCCATATCCAAATGCCGTAAGGGCTGATTCTGAGGCCAGAGTGCTGTTTAGGACATCTGCCATTCTATGAGTGTGCTGTGTATCCTGCTTCCCATGTTGGATCGTTATCTTCTTTTTAATTCTATCAGTTATTATTAGCAGACACTAGTCTTGTTTATGTGATCCCTTTGACACTTAATCCTATCATTATGAGCAATTATGAACTGAAATTGATCACTTGGACTAGTGAGATGGCATTGGTGCATGCCACCTTAAAGGGATTGAATTGGAATCCCCTGGCAGGTTTTTAGCTCTACCATTAGGGGCAAGTCCGATTGAGCATGTGCTGAACTATACATCTCCTCCCTCTAAAATAAGAGAGTTTTCAATATAAATCTTACAGATGAAGGGAATGGAATGATATAGTTCAACTTCTGAAATAATAAAACAACTACCAACTGAGAATACTTCATCTAGGGAAGCTATCTTTTATAAATTAAGGAAACAATATATAACAAATATAAAAGTATTCTGGGATAAGGAAGAATTGAAGAAATTCATCACCTTGCAAAAATGTTAAAGGAAGTCCAAAACACAGAAATAAACAATGATAACTAACACCATGAAAACATGTGAATGTATAAAGTCCTCTAGAAAAAGAGCAAAGGATATTCAAATAGAAGAAATTTCTCAAAAATGACAGGAATAAGTCTTTACCAATAATGATCTTGAATATACATTGAATAAACTCCTAAATTAAAGATATATACTGGCTGAATGGATAAAAAATAAGATTCAACAATATATTGTTATGAGGAAAATGGCCATGAAGGAGAAGACCTCTGTTTTTGTCTCACATAGAAGAATTAAGTTTGGTGCTGCAGCAGCCAGGAGGGGAACTCCAAGACAGGAAGATCTGAGAAACTGTGATGGTAGTATCTTTTAAGCACAATATGTTGGAAAAAACAGAACAGCAGCTAACAATCAGAGGGTGGGAATAAAAGCCATCAAAAGACCAGAACTGTAATCCTGTGTAGCTTGTTTGTGATAAAACAAAAAGGCCATCAGAAGGGTGTGATTGATTACTTCTCCTTTCTATTCTCACAATAAACTAAAAACTCAGAAGAATGGAATCACTATTTTCTTGCTATTCTCCTGATTAAACTGGAAACTCGGAGGTGTAGGATTGGCACATTTATCTTGCTTTGGCATTTTTTGGGGAGAAGCATGCATTTTATACCCTCTTAAGGAGATTTTCCCTTTCCTCATTCTGACTGGGACCCAACTTAACTGCCTTTTAGTGCTCAAAATATTGTCTACAAGAAATTCACTTCACCAGAAAACACACACACAAACAGAAAGTAAAACAATAGAAGATATCCCATGCAAACTGTAACTAAAAGTGAGCAGGAATAACTATATTGAAATCAAAGTAAACTTCAAGACAAAAACTGTTAAAAGAAACAGATTCGCCACATAATGATTAAGGAATCAATTCACCAAGAAGATACAATGACAGCAAATCTAGCACCTGATGCTAGATGACCCAATTTTACAAAACAAACAATAATTCTAATCTACAGATAAAATCAAATGTAATAATAATGGGGTACCTGAACACCCCACTTTCAGCAAAGGACATATCATCCAGATAAAAAATCAACAAAGAAACTATAGACCAGATGGATGTCACAACATTTACAGAACATTCCATTTAACAGATGCAGAATACACATTCTTTTCACCAGACCATGAATATTCTTTAGGATATGCCATATATTAATCCATAACAGTATTAAAAAATCAAAAAATCAAAATAATATCATCTATCTTTTCTGTTCACAATGGAGTAAAGCTAGAAATTAATGACAAAAGAAATGTTAGAAATTATTTAACTACTGAACAACATGCTTCTAAATAAACTGAATCATTGAAGAATTAGAAGGGAAATTTCTTTTTAAATTCTAGAAACTAACTAAATAAATAAGTTCTAGAAACCAAGAAAAATGAAACACAATATTACAAAACTTATGGGATTCAACAGAATAAGTACCAAGCAGAAGGTTTACAGCAATTACAAAACTTAAAAAATACAAAGACAGCAAAGAAACAACCCACAAAGACATTGCCAGTACCAAGAAGAACAAAGACAAACCAAAGCAAAGCAGTGGTAGGACAGAAATAGTTAAGATCACAGCAAACATTAAAGGGCTTTTTTGGGAAGATTTAATTATTTATTTTAAAATCAGAGTTACCCATGTTGAAGGAGAGACAGACAGAGACAGAGCTCATCCATCCATTGATTCACTCCCCAGATGGCTGCAATAGCCAGGGCTTGGTCAGGCAGAAGCCAGGAGTCAGGAACTGCTTTTAAGGTTTTCTATTGGGTGGCAAGGAACCAAGTACTTGGGCTATCATCTGCTTTACCAGGCCATTAGCAGGGAATTAGATTGGAACTGGAGCAGCTGGGACATCAACTGGTACCTTATGGGATGCTGGCCTCACAGGCGGCGGCTGTACTTTCTATGCCACAATGCTGGCGCTAAATAAAGTTTTCGTTAAAGGATAAAACTGATACACTTTTAACCAGATTAAAACAAATGAGAGAAGACTCAAATAAATCAGAATTGAAAAAGGAGGTATCACATCTGATACCACAGTAATATAAAGAATAATTTAGAAATATTATAAACAATAAACTAGAAAATGAGTAGAAGAAATGGATAGAATCCTAGCTATTACAACTGACACAGATGAAAGTATAGAAAACATGAATACATTGGTAATGAGTATTGAAATTGAATGCATAATCAATAGTCTCCAATAAAGAAAGTCCATGAGTATATTACTTAGTTGCTGAATTCTACCAAGCTTTCAAGAAAGAACAGCAATTCTTTTCAAATTACTCCAAAAAATTAAAAAGGAGAGAATCCTTAAAAACTCATCCAATGAAGCCAAAATTACCTTTATTCCAAACCAGGCAATAACACATCAAAAAAGAAAAAAAAATAGAGAGCAATATTCCTGATGAATATAGATACTAAAATTCTCAATAAACTAATAGCACATAGAATCCAACAATACACCAAAAATAGAACTTATCATTATCTAGTGAGATTTATCCCAGGATTACAGAGAGTTTCAAAATATGGGAATAAAAGTATATATAAATCATCAAATCATTAGACTGAAGGATAAAAATCATCTGATTATCTTGATAGATGTAAAAAAGCATTCAACATCCATTCATGATAAAAACCTTCAACAAATAAAGTATACAAGGAATAGATCTCAACATAATAAAGGATAAATATAACAAACCCATAACCAACATTATACAGAATGGGGAAAAGCTGAAAGTATTTCCTCTAAGATCTGGAACCAATAAAGATGCACAGTCTCAACTAACCTTGTACTGAAAGTTTTAGATAGAGCAACTAGATAAAAGAAAGAAATACAAGGCATGTTCATGGAAGAGTAGAAGTCAAATTATCATTGCTTGCAGAGGACATGCTTAAATATGGAGAAACCTGAAGACTTCATAAAGAGACTTTTAGAACTAATAAATGAATTCAGTAAAGGTGCAGGGTACAAAATCAATACATACAAAAGATGGGACAGCACTGTGGCACAGCGGGTTAAAGCCCCAGCCTGCAGTGCCAGCATCCCATATAGGCACTGGTTGGAGTCCTGGCTGCTCCACTTCCGATTCAGCTCTCTGCTATGGCCTGGGAAAGCAGTAGAAGATGGCTCAGGTGCTTGGGCTCTTGCATCCACGTGAGATACCTGGAGGAGGCTCCTGACTCCTGGCTTCAGATCAGGTCATTTCTGGCTGTTGCGGTCATTTGGAGAGTGAACCAGAGGAATGGAAGACCTCTGTCTCTCTCTCTCTCTGGTTCAACCTCTCTCTGTAACTCTTTCAAATAAATTTTAAAAAATCTTTAAAATAAAACAAAACCAAAAGAGCAAAACCATTTTTATACACAAATAATGAACTTGCTGAGAACGAAACTATAAGAACAACACCATTTATAAAAGCTAACCCCCCAAAATATATTGAAATCAATTTAACCACATGATGTGAAAGAACCCTATAATGAAAACATCAAGGAAAGAAATTGAAGACACCAAAAAATAGAAAGATTTCCTATGTGCATGAATTGAATTTCAATATTACCCAAAGTAATTCACAAATTCAATGCAATTCCCATCAAAATACAAATGCCACTCTTCACAGAACTAGAAGAAAAAATCCTAAAGTTCATATGGAAGCATATAAGTTCCTGAATAGCCAGTCATCCTGGACCAAAAGAACAAAACTAGAGGTGTCATTATGTTTTGTTTCAGGACGTACTACAAAGACACTGCTACCAAAACACCATAATATACTAGGACAGAAACAGATACATATTAATCAATGCATCTGCATCCAGCTGATCTTTGACAAAAGCCAAAAACATACGTACTAGAGAAAGGACAACTTCCTCAACAAATGGTGCTGGTAAAACTGGATATCCAGATGCAGAAGACAGACACTTCACCCTACCTGCCGCCCCCCCATCCTATACAAAAATCTATTTGCAATGATTCAAATATCTAATACTAAACTACAAGAAGACAACACAGGGTAAATTCTTGAAGACATCAGGATAGACAGTGTCTTTTTGAATAACTACCCCTCAAAACCACAAGCAACAAAAGCAAAACAAGGCAAATGAATTTTGTTTCAAATTGAGCCTCTGCACAGGAAAGGAAACAATCAATGCCATGCAGAGACAATCTACAAAATGAGATATACTTGCAAACTATTCAACTAATAAAGAATTAGCATCCAGAATTTATAAAAAAATTTAAATCTCCACAGTAACTAAAAATAATCAATTAAGAAATGAGCAAAGGTTAAAATAGACCTATCTCATATCAAGGGAATAAATACGAATGGCCCAAAGGGATATGAAAAAAATTTTCGACCTCCCTCACCATCTAGGAAATGCAAATTAAAATAACAAAGAGGTATCATCTCATTCCAGCTAGAAAGGATATTAATAAAAAGACAAAAAAGTAACAAATGTGGGTGAGGATGTGGCGAAGAGGAAATATATATACATTGTTGGTGGGAATGAAAATAATTACAGTCATTATGGATAACAATATGGTGGTTCTTCAAAAACACTAAATACCATATGACCCATCTGTCCTACTTCTGGGTACATGTCCCAAGGAACTGAAATCAGCATATAAAAGAGATATCTGCGCTCGCATGTTCATTACAGTGTTATTCACAATAGTCAAGATTTGGAATCCACCATTGATGAATGAAGGCATAAAGACAATGTGCTGTATATACAAAATGAACACTGTTCAGCCATAAGAAAGAATAAAATCTTGGTATTTTCAGCAAGATGGATGGAACTGGAGGTCATAATGCTACATGACATAAACCAGACATAGAAAGACAAATGATTTATATACTCTATCATAAATGGAAGTTAAAAAACTAATTGATCTGAATGTATAGCAGTGATTACTAGAGACTGAAACGGGTTTTGGAGGAAGGATAAGAGATCCTGGATAGTTGGTACCAAAACACAGTCAGTTAGAAGTAGTAAGTTCTAGTACTCCCTCGGAGTGTGAATTATAGTTCATAATAATGTGTTATATACTGTGTAAGGAGCTGGAAGAGAGTAGCTAGCAGGCTCCAAACTGAAAGAAAAGATAGGAAAATGGAAAGGATGGTGGCCTGGTTTGATTGGTATACACTTTGTATATATGTTCAGCTATTTCCCTGTACCCTATAAGATACACAAGAACCACATGTCATCCCAAAAATTAAAAAAGAATTCTCAAACATATTGGCAGACCTCCAATTTATCTAGATGAAACATAAGCAAATTATAACTAGAGTTAGATTGCCTAGTTTATAAACTGCTTTTTTTTTTTAAGAGGGGGAGAGTCTTAAAAGTTCATAGTTCTGTAATTCTGCTTCTTGGAGAATATGTTTGAACTCCTGTTGGCCTTTTATTCACATGTAGTATGTTTTGGCTGAATTCAATATTAATTGATGATAACTATTAAAATGATGCTGGTGGCAGCAGCTATGATGGAAATGGAACTAAACCACCTCATCAGAAAGAGAACACTTGCACAGCCAGGATTCCTACTTGGCATTTCTCTCTCTCTCTCTCTCTCTTTGACAGGCAGAATTAGACAGAGAGAGAGAGAGAGAGAGAGAGAGAGAGAGAGAGAGAGAGAGAGAGAAGTCTTCCTTTTTCCATTGGTTCACCCCCCACGTGGCCGCCACGGCCAGTGTGTTGCAGCCAGCACACTGCGCTGATCCGAAGCCAGGAGCCAGGTGCTTCCTCCTGGTCTCCCATGTGGGTGCAGGGCCCAAGCACTTGGGCCATCCTCCACTGCCCTCCCGCGCCACAGCATAGTTGGACTGGAAGAGGAGCAACTGGGACAGAATTCGGCGCCCTGACCAGGACTAGAACCCGGGCTGCCGGCACCACAGGTGGAGGATTAGCCTAGTGAGCTGCAGCACCAGCCTCCTACTTGGCATTTGAAAGCATCTTCTCAGGAGACAAACATGCACAGAGGAGACAGAAATTGTCATCTGGGTTCTTGTCTCCAACCTGCTCATCTCATCTGAAGAAAGAACATCACCTTAATTTACAGGTCATACATGTTCAGAGTAGCTGCTTTGTAGTATTCTGGCCCAGATTGAAGGCCATAAAGAAACTCCACATTCTAATTTATTCACCTCTCATGTTTTAATTGAACATCCCATGGAAATATTTTATTTGGTTTGTGATTTACACTTGAATTATAGTTATTTTGGTTTTTCACTGTGAGTAATATTTTCTTCTTTCCAGGATGGTGCATTATGTAAGAGGGATGGAAGAAGAGGAAGTTGGTAAATACCTAAGTGCTCCAACAACCCACAGATCCTTAATGCTGTCCTGGTGGTTTTTGGCTAACTCTACCCTATAATGTTATGAAATTAGGCATAGGATACTGCATCATTACAGTTATGAACTAAAACCCATAATTGTGATTAAAAACAGTCATAGATTTCCTTTTGACATATGAAGTCAAGGAGAAACAAAATCCATAACTAATTCTTCCACGTATTTGGCATAGAATATCAGTATTTCAGTATATGAAATACAGAATATTGCCAAGTTCTGGCATGAAGAAGAGCATGTGGCTGTGTGTCAAATAATTGTTGTAAGGATTTTGTAGCCAAATTGCAAGACCTTTTCTTAAATCTTAGTGATACTGTGCTGTATTAAAGCCAAGTCTTAGCTAGCCAGTCAGTCAAATGGTATTAAGAACCCTGACTACATCTAATTTGCCCCATTTCAAGAGTGAACCTGTTTTGAACTAGTCTGATTTTATTTTGACTTTTTCTCTGCCTGAAAACCTTTTACTGTAATAAGATAGGAAAGTTCTAGCATGGGAGACATGGGGAAATGTTGAATTTGGCGAGCATCTAGCTTAAGGTCTGTTGTAAAATGTGTTCTGAATTCTGATCTGCTGGCTGGTTCTACTCTTTCAAAGCCAAGGGAGAGTAGCAAATGGGTTTGTTTGTGCTGAGTACTCTCAAAAGAAGGTCTTGTTCAGATGAGCTCTTTAAACCAAAATCACATCAATGGTAATTCTAAATTCTAAAAAAAAACCCAAACCAGGAAACATTTAGGAGTACAGATGTTCACCCATAGCATTTCCATCAGATACGGGAAAGGCTGTGCAAAGAATGGAGGCTCAGGAAAGTTTCATAAAAGGATGGGACTTTCAGGTAATGGATTTGTAGTTGTGTTATGTGATTATAATCTGTGAATTCAGTGCTAAACCTTCAGAGAAAGCCAGCAATCAGACCATGAGGTCCTAGACATAGTTTGAAAGACATGAGATAAAAACCAGAAAACCAAATATACTGGTTAAGAACTTGGATTCTACAGTCTGAATGATTTGGATTTATGACAAGAAAATTCCACTTCCTAGTTCTGTGACAAAGGCAAAGCTGATTAGCTTTTCCCAACCTCAATTTTGGTTTCCTTAGCTATAAAATTGAAACAATTATTTTGATCTCATTCATTAATGAATTTTATTGCAAAGTAGAGCAGTTTATTCATTTATGTCAATGCAAACTTATGCTTTCCTATTTTATTCTAGTAGTTATGATTTTTGCTACAAATATTTAGTGTTATACTCAAATTGTCCCAGATTTACCCAATGAGAACTGCTTCACACTGAAATCTGTGTCTTTTTGACAACTTCCTATCATTTTTAAGTTCTTCCTTATTGTGAGGTATTTTCAAAAAGGGTACTTCAAAAAGTTCATGATGGGGCAGGCATTTGACATAAGTTAACTTGCTACTTAGGATGTCCATATCTCATATTCAAGTGCTTTGGTTCAAGTCCAGGCTCCACTCTCCATTCCAGCTTCCTCTTGATGCTCATTCTGGGAAGCAGCAGGTAATGTAATTGGATCTCTGCCACCCACATGGGAAACCCAGATTGAGTTCCAGCCTCTTGGTTTCAGTCTGGCCCCACCAGGGCTGTTGCAAGCATTTGGAGAGAGAATCAGTAGATGGGAGATTCATATTCTCTCTCTCTACCCACCCCCCGCCCACATTCAAATGAAAACCAAAAATTTGTGAAAAAATACAATGAACTAGGAGATAATGTACATTTCCATGAACTTTTTGAAGACATCATGTGTATTGTGTGTGTGTGTGTGTGTGTGTATTTCACACTAACTTCAATTCTAATACCAACCAGGGTTTATTCTAGCTCTTCCGACTTTTAAAAATATTTGGATCTCCCATCTCTAAGACTGAGACCAATGACACCTAGTATCCTTGATGTGATTATTTATGTCCTCACGTTCGTAGGGATACAAAAATTCTGACTGAGGGCTGGCTTGCTTGAATGACCTCCTTGTGTGCATCCTGACCGTGTTGTTCCCCATTTCTCTTCAGCCTACCTAACAAAATTTCAAGGAAGACAGGAAGAGAGGAGGAAGGGAAGAGAAGATATGGAAGGGAAAATGTATGCCTTCACAAATGTTTGAGTTGGTTAGAGTGTTACATAGCAATGATTTAGTTCTTACTAATATGAAATGAAAAAGTCACTGCATTTTAATCAATCAATGAAAGAAAATAATAAAGACACTGAAAAAGAAAAAAGGAAGAGAAAAATACATAGAGTAATTGAAATAGAAGAAAGTGAAATCTATGATTAGATTTAAATAAAATCAATTATATAAGTATTTTAGCAAAAGACTTAAACTACATCCAGAACTAGAAAGCAGTAGTTGTTATTACAATTATTCAAAACTTCTGTGTCTAAATATTCATTATCAGACTTTCAATTCTAAAATGGAAAGCAATCATGGGAATAAGCACATATCAACAAAAATTCTCCAGATAGATAGCTAAAGCTTAACTATGCAGGTCAAATGACAATAGCATATCTTCTTCAATGTGTAAAAAGAAAAATAAGCATAAATATAATATTGTTTTTGTCATGAAGATGAAATACACACACAAATAGATGAATGAGTTTATTTCTGGCCCGCAATAAATAAAATTCCAAAGGTGTTCAAATAAAAGGAACATTTTGCTAGATGGAACTAGAGGGAAGGTCATAAATACAGAAATAAATGAAGAGAAAATAAAAAAATAAATGTATGTGTACATTTAAAAACATTTTGCCTTTAAATCTATACTAATATATTTTTAAGTGTGTAGACATAAATATAAACACACATCTAGTTACCAAGAAAGTGACACACAGATAATTAAAATGCATAATCTAATTAGTGCATTAGTAAAGGTTCCAAATTAAATTATTTTAAGTTCTTTGCCTGGACTAGGGAAAAGCTAAAATTTCAATTAATATTAGATTGAAATAAGCATATTAATGAATAATGTATTTTGGAGATAATTATTATAAGAACAGTAAAAGAGTATATAACTTGAAAATGGAGGGATGAAGAAGATAAAAAGGAAGCAATAAAAAAGAGATAAAAGGAGAATACACATCAAAACAAGTAAAAAACACAAAATATGTTGTTATAATACTCTATATTTTAAATTCAGTCTATATGCCTTCTATATTTAATGCATATATATAACACACACACACACACACACACACACACACATATATATATATATATATAGAGAGAGAGAGAGAGAGAGAGTATATCTAGCATATGCTGGATTTTCCATTTGTAAAGCCATTATGGAAAACAGTATCAAAGTTCCTAAAGAA
The DNA here is from genome assembly GCA_949820135.1 of Sylvilagus floridanus. NCBI lineage: Eukaryota > Metazoa > Chordata > Mammalia > Lagomorpha > Leporidae > Sylvilagus > Sylvilagus floridanus. The sequence continues at coordinate 49,925,402 of OX463245.1, forward strand.
ACTAAAAACAGAACTAGCACATGATACTGCAATCCATCTTCCAAATATACGTGCAATGGAGATGAGATCACACCTCAAAAAGTTATCTGCACTTTCATGTGTGATGCAGTATTATTTGCAATAGCTAAAATATGCACATAACCTGAATGTACACTGATGGATGAGTTGATCAAGAATATGTGAGAAAAACATATATTTCATAATATATGGACATACATGCATATATTTATGTATATTTGTGTGTATATATACAGACATATATATTATATATATACATACCATCCTTAACAAAAGCAGATTCAATATTTGCTACAATCTAGATGGATAGATGGCCATGGAGGATATTATGCTATGTGAAATAAGACAGAAATAGAAAGAAAAATATTGTATGATCTCATTATGTGTGCTATATATATATATATATACTCATATTTTTTACAATGGCCAAGTACACAATGATAGAGACTAAAACAGTAGTTATCACTGATTAGATATACAAAATTTATGTACTAGAAGATTCAACAGAGTAGTGATATCAATACTTCTGAAGTTGTAATCTCAACCAGGCATAAGAATGGTAAATTTTAAAAATTTATTTATATAAAGGGAACAGATTTCATGTATTTCATATGTATGGTTTTAAGAACATATTGATACATTCTACCCACCCTTCAGCCCTCCTTCCACCCTCCCTCTTCATACTTTCTTTCTTATTTCTTATTTTTCTTTTAATATTTGTTGTGACATACTTTCAATTTACCTTATAATCACAAGCTTAATCTTCCAAGAAATAAAGAGTTCAGCAAGTAGTAAGTAGAAAGGTCACTGTTCCTCAGGAATATAGACAGCATCTATATCAATAATCAAATCTCAAGATGTCAATTTCATTCATATATATTACTTTCTTTTGGTACTTTATATATTAGTTACTCAAAAGAGAAAACATATTATTTGTCTTTTGGGACTGGCTTATTTCACTAAGCATAATGGGCTCCAGTTGCATCCATTTTGCTGCAAAAGACAGGATTTCACTTTTTTATGGCTGAGTAGTATTCCACCATGCATACACATCACAATTTCTTTATCCAGTCATTAGCAGAGGGACAACTAGGTTGATTCCATATCTTAGCTATTGTGAATTGACCTGCAATAAACATATGCTGATTTCATTTCCTTTGGGTAAATCCCCAGGAATGAGAGGGCTGGGTCACACAATGGATAAGTTTTCAGATTTATGATAATGGTTGTACTGGTTTATGTTCCCATCAACAGTGTATTAAGGAGCCATTTTCTCCACATCCTTGCCAACATTTATTATTTTTTTAACTTTTGGATGATACCCATTCTAACTGGGGTGAAGTGAAACCTTTGTGATTTTATTTGCATTCTCTTGATGGCTAGTGATCCTGATCACCCTTTCATGTGTCTACTGGCCATCTGTATTTCATGTTTTGAAAAATGCCTGTTCATATCCTTAGCCCATTTTTTAAATGGATTATTTGTTTTGTGGTTGAGTTTCTAGAGCTCATGGTATCTTCTGGATATTAATCCTTTATCAGTTGTTTAGTTTGCGAATATTTTCTCCCATTCTATTGGTTGTCTCTTTACTTTGTTGAGTATTTCCTTTGCTGTGTAGAAGCTTCTGTTTTAACATTTTATTTATTTCATTTGAGAGGTAGAGTAATAGACAGTGAGAGGGGGAGAGAGAGAGAAAGGTTTTCCTTCCATTGGTTCACTCCCCAAATGGCTACAATGGCCAGAGCTGTGCCCATCTGAAGCCAGGAGCCAGGTGCTTCTTCCTGTTCTCCCATGTGGGTGAAGGGGCCCAAGGACTTGGGGATTCTTCTACCACTTTCCCAGGCCATAGCGGAGAGCTGAACTGGAAGTGGAGAAGCTGGGACTAGAACCAGCGCCCATATGGGATGCAGGTGCTGCAGGCAGAGAATTATCCTACTACACTTGATGTAATCACATTTGCCGTTATTGCCTGAGCTTCTGGGGTCTTATCTAAGAAGTCTTGGCCTATATCAGTGTCTTGTATTGTATCCCTATGTTTTCCTCTACTAATTTGATGGTTTCAGGTCTTAGGTTTAGATCCTAGATCCACTGTGAGTTGATTTTTGGATGAGGTGTAAGGTAGCAGTCCTGTTTCATCCTTCTGCATGCAGAAATCCAGTGTTCCCAACACTTTTGTTGAAGAGATGTCCTTTCTCTGTGGAGCAATTTTAGTTTACTTACCAAAGATCACTGAGTTACAGATGTGTGGATTAATTTCTGGGGTTTCTAATCTGTTCCATTTGTCCACATACTTATTTCTGTGCCAGTACTAGGCCGTTTTGATAATAACTACACTGTACTATGTCTTGAAATCTGGTACTGTGATGCATCTGGATTTGTTTTTTTATTTTTTAAGATTGCTTTAGCCATTAAGGGTCCCTTTTATTTCCATACGAATTTTAGTGTCTTTTTTTCTAGATCTGAAAAGAATATCCTTGATATTTTGATTATATTATCAAAGTTAAAATACATTTGAAGATACCAAATTTATGGACTAGAAGATTCAACAGAATAAAGAGATAAAGTCTTCTCAAATCTAATAACCATAAAGAATCTTCCATCTGCTTTTTGTCTACTGCATAAAAGTTTATCTCCTGTAATTCTTTCAAATAAATAATAAATATTTAAAAAAAAACAGAGTGAGGGAGGGAAAAAGAGAGAGAGAGAATATTCCATCTGCTGCTTCACCCCCGAGTGGTCACAATGGCCAGGGTTGAGTTAGGCCAAAACCAGGAGCCAGGAGCTTCATCTAGGTTTCCTACACCAGAGGGAGGGGTGCAAGTAATTGGGACATCTTCTGCTGCTTTCCAAAGCTGATTAGCAGGGAGCTGGATCAGAAGTGGACCAGTGGGATGCTAACCAGCGCCCATATGGAATGACAACATCACAAGTAGCAAGTTTACCCAATATGCTGCAAAGCTGGCCCCTAAAAGTAGTTTTTCATACTGAAAGTAAGTGACACTGAAGAATAAAAAGAAAATGTCAGATGGTAGAATACTCACTGGCAAGAATAGCTATACAGACAAATTCAAAATGGCCTAATGTAATAAGCATGGTGCACAAACCATTCACTTCTTTAGTATGAAGCCTTAGAAGTTAGTAATTAAAGAAAAATAAATATATTATATGTTAAGACCAGGCAATATAGAAAGATGTAAAATATGACATCAAAAATCCAATATCAGGGCAGGAATGGAGTGCAAGTATACAATTCTTTATTTGTATTTCTATTCCCTTTTCTGTTTCTTTTTTCTATCTTTGTAATCAATGTCAAGTGGTATCAATTATTTATAACCAAAATACAGTTTCTGTAAATTCATGGTAGCTGAAAAAAAGAGAGCCTTTTGTATACTGTTGGTGGGAATGTAAATAAATAGTTATTTTAGAAAAAGGTATGGAAGTTTCTCAAAAACTAAAAATAGAACTATCTTAAGGCCAAACTGTCCCATTATTGGATATATACACAAGGGAAAGGAAATCACTCACTCTGTTGAGGGGAAATCTACATTCCCATGTTTACTGCATACTCTTCATAATACTCTTCATAGTACTCTTCATAATAGCCAAGAAATGGAAACCATCTAAGGGTCTGTCCACTAATGAATGGATAAAGAAAATGTCATAATTGGGTAAAATGAAATACTATTCAGCTATAGAAAAGGTTGAAATATTACAATGGCAAAAATATAGCCTAGAGGTCATTATGCTAAGTGAAAAAATCCAAGCATAGGAAGAAAAGTACTACATTATGTCACTCATATGTGAAATCTCAAAAAAAGTTAATCTTACAAAAGTTGAGAGTATAACCTTGTTCACTAAAGGATAGATAGAATAAGATGAAGGAAGGGATCAGAAAATTTAATTGATGAGTTATAGTTACTTAAGAGTAAGATGTTCTGGGTTTCTACTGCACAGTAAAATGACTACAAATAACATTGTACTGTGCAATTCTTTTTTTATAAGATTTATTTTATTTATTTGAAAGACAGAGTTGGAGAGAGAGGTAGAGACAGAGAGAAAGATCTTCTATCTGCTGGTTCACTCCCCAAATGGAATAGACGATGGATTTTATCAAAGGACGTACTGAGATAATTTCACATTTCTCTCCTTTATTGTAAAATCGATATGGTAAATTGCATTTGCTGATTATTAAATGTGCAATCAACCTTTCATTCCCAGATTAAAATGTAGTCGTTTATAATATATTACACTTTTGTATATTATTGGGTTTGATTTGCTATAATTTTGTTTAGAATATTTGCATCCATGTTCATATGTTATTTCTCTCCATTTTTCTTGTAATATATCTTACAGTTACAATCATGGTGTGATGTCAGTTTCATAACATGAGTTGAAAAGAATTCCTGCCTTTTCAAGTTTGTAGGAAAAAATTATGAAACATTGGTGTCATATCTTCCTCAAACATGTGGTGGAATTCACCAGTAAAACCATCTGAAACTGGGAAATTTTTTTTTGTGGATAAGCTTTTCATTACAATTTGATTACTTAATGATATAGGATAATCAGGCAATTTATTTCTTCATGGACAAACTTTAGGCTCTGGAGGATTTTAAATTTTGGTTTATATTGTTAAATTTATTGGCATAAACTTGTTATTAAATTTTCCTTATTACCCTTTCAATGTCAGTACATTCTGTGGTGATGTCACCTCTCCCACTTCAGGTATTGTTAATTTATAACTTCTTTCATTGTTTCTAATCCACCTGGCTGCAGATTTATCAATTTTACTGATGTTCTAAAAGAGCCAGCTTTTGGTTTCATTGATTTTTCCCACTGCCACCTGCTTTTCTGTTTTCTTTTTCTTTGATTTCTGCTCCGATCTTGGTTATTTTTCTTCTTTGTTTTATCCTTAGTGTGTAATTTGATTTTCTTTTTCTAGCTTTTGTTTTTTAATGGGGAAGCAAGGCTACTGAATTGAAATCTTTCTACTGTACTAATTTGGGCATTTATTGAGTTGCATTTTCCTGCTCCTGTAAATGTTACCTTTTAACAAGCTGGATATTTTTGAACAGTTTTCAATATTCTTGAATTTTCTTCTGGAGCACAGTTAAGTGTCTTAAAAGCAGGTTTATCCTTTGTGTATTTCATATAATATTTTTTAGGAAGAAATGGGCAGTTCTCTTTTTAGAGCTAATGATTTCTTGCTACTGAGAGGAGAACTTTCTCAGAACTCTTGCAAATTATATATGAGCTTTTCGAGGCTTCCTTGTAGGAAGAGGTACTAATTCTGGTCCTAAGTGAATTTCAGACACTGGTTCCTGATACTCTTTTCCAGGCATTCTTTCCCAGCCTTGGACAGCTTCCTTAAACATTAATGTTTGATCATTATTTGGCTGAAGATTTAGGGGACTCCTCTGTAGACTTTTTGGTTTCTTTTTCTCTGTATATTTTTCCTTCCCAGTATTCTCCATGAATCTTGGCATTACTCCTAGAATCTCAGCATTATAGCCTCAACTCATATAATCACCAGGCCCCACCTCAGTTTCCCCTTTCTGCACTACAGCCTGGAAACTCTTTCACAGCAGTAAACTGGAAAATTGAGAAGTCATTTATTTCTCACCACCCAATGATGCTTTTCATCACTCATCTGCTTTGGTTGGGATACCCTGCTTTGAAATCACTGTTAAAATCTACTTTTCTTTCTATTTCAGATGAATAGGTAAATCAAGTCTCTCTTATTCTGTTAAGACACAGGTGTTAAATCAGGGTTCCTCGCTAGTCATAAAAATTTCAGAGATCAACTCTTTTTTGGATATTAGCAAGTGCGTACTGCCTTGTCTTCTATCTAATCACATCAATTAGATGTTTTATTAGCATTTTCCAGCATTTTATTTCCCTATATGAGTTTTTTTTTTTTTTTTTTTGACAGGCAGAGTGGACAGTGAGGGAGAGCGAGACAGAGAGAAAGGTCTTCCTTTGTCATTGGTTCACCCTCCAATGGCCGCCGCGGCAGGTGCACTGCAGCCGGCGCAGCGCGCTGATCCAATGGCAAGAGCCAGGTGCTAGGTGCTTTTTCCTGGTCTCCCATTGGGTGCAGGGCCCAAGCACTTGGGCCATCCTCCACTGCACTCCCTGGCTACAGCAGAGAGCTGGCCTGGAAGAGGGGCAACCGGGACAGAATCCGGCGCCCCGACCAGGACTAGAACCTGGTGTGCCGGTGCCACAAGGTGAAGGATTAGCCTAGTGAGCCGCGGTGCATGCCTTCCCTATATGAGTTTTTTAAGTAGTTCACCTTTGCTGAAAATAGAATTCTTACTGTGCAGTGAATTTCTCATCTTTATTATATATTGTTAATCTACTTAATTCTTGACGTATTCTCTAAAATCACAGATTGCTCTTTCTAGCCATATTGGGAAAAATTGGACAGACATTCCTTTAGTGACAACTGTGTGTAAAGCATTATATGAAACAACTGTGATACGAAAAGTAATGAAAAATTTGATTCATAGTCAAATAGATTTTTAAACTTATTTAAAATAGCATAATTGATTGTGGTTGAGAAATGTACATAATAACACTGTGTATCTAATCATGTTAAAAGCCACTTAAATGCTTAACAAAGTACATGATAAAATATTTGTGAAAGTTCTTACAAAGCAAACTTTTAATATTTATAGATCAAATTATAAATCAGACATAAAATGCAAATTTTTAAATAAAATGTGTCATTCATTTTCCTACTAATGAATTTGTTTATCTAACATAAGTTAATACATTGAATGGCTACACTGTCTATACTCTGATAGCAAAGTTCACTAAAACAAAATAAATCACACAAACATGTATTGAGTTACTATTCAAACATATCTGGTAATTAGTATGAAAAATAAAACATTAAATGAAAAAATGTGACTTAAATTTTAATCCAATTATATTGTACACATTTATTCATCAAAGTAATTATTTGTGAATGCACACAAATGTGTGTGCACATGCATATACACAATCAGGAGAACAAAGATACATAAACCAGAACTGGGAAAGGAGTTGTTTATTAGATTTTTCCAAGGTTAAGCAATAGTGGGCTTAGTTTTTTTGTTTTTGTTTTTAAAGAAAGTTTTAAGAAACAACATCTTAGCTATTTTAATTCATGTTTAGAATCTAGTGAAAGAAATACAAATAAATTTGATGTGATTTTCAAGAAACACCCTATTGATAGTGGTGAATGCCCTTGAGAATTAAGAATTCTGCCTTTTGTAGGTAACTCTTGCTCCCCTATAACAGCCCACTTCTGGTCAATCACGAACTTCTCTATCCTCCAAAAGTTTAATGGATGGCATGTGTCTCAAAGACCACAGGGAACCAAACATGCTGGAGCTCTGTGGCCTCTGATGTTTCAAACTTAGTTCAGAATAAAGTAAAAGTTTTAGATTACTTCTCCAAACAAATAATTATCATTTATGCAGAGGCAAGATAATTTTCAAGAAACTTCCAATTTCTTTGAAAAATTAGATCAAGAAATGTCAAGCAAATAATCAGGTCAAAGCTATATGTCCAACATTTTCCAGTAACATGATAATAGCTCTTTACATTATCATCCAAGTTTTCTCCAAACTTCTATGCACAGAGCTTCCATTGAAGTTACAGTTTTAAAGTTGAATAAAATGACTTGTCTTTCAAACAATTTTGGGTAACATATTTGTAATAATTTAATTCTTTTTAAAAAGGAGATTACTCAGTTAGGCAACTTTAACTTCAAATTATACATTTTACTCAAAATACATTTTTGCCATGCTTTTTGTGATAAGTATTACATTCACATTGTACTCAGATTCCATCATTTTAGTCTTTCCTTGGGCCTTAAACAAATGGATATAATTACCTTAATATGTTCAAAATTTTCCCTAAGTGCCTACTGGAAAATAGCAATCCCTTTTTTGAGATATGTACACATATGTATATATGCTTATGTGTATGCCTGTGAGTTATGTTATATGTATGGAGCTCTTGGTTTGCTACATCAATGGTGAAGCCAGATAAAGTGTGACAAGGAATTTATAATGTTTGGACATTCACTTAAACAAATTCTCCATTCCATAAACATTGCCTCAGCCTTCAGACATAAATAAGGAAAGATGAACTGTTCATATCATCTCTGCAGATGTTTTGTGTTTTGAGACTCCATATCACATCTGTGCCAGGGATCTCTGAATGCTGGGAAATGGGGAAACTTTATAGCTCAATGTGAACAGAGCAAAGATTCTTGGGCTCTGCGGTACACATAGGTAGATTCCATCTCTACACTTTTTACCCATCGATCAAAATTGTTCATCAAGTAGTAGCTACAGGGGGTAAATTTTCCCACAGCTATTATATCCTGAATTGCATTTAAAATTCATAGAGATTTCAAATATCTAATACTATCTTTTTATCTCTTGGGCTAAACAAAATTGGGATAGTATATATGCTGAAGCTAAGAAGATAACCCCTCGTCTCTAAGACCTATATTTAATCACTGCTATTGGGGGGCCTCACTAAAATTAACACTTGAAGTAAAAAAAAAAAATCCACATACATCATTGAATTAGAATATACATTTAATGTTAAGTTCGTATGAGCATAAGGTGCCGGATTTTTCCCTTGGGAAAAATATTTTTCATTTAAAGTTCTTAGAATAGCAATTAAGGACCCATGAACAATACCGGATCGAAAGACGATGAAGAAACTATCTTTCTTAATAAATACTAAAGAATTTACTATTGGAGATGTGAAGGGATATCTGGTTTTCTAAAAAAGAAACAAAAAGACTGAGCATTTGGTAGAGGAAGTGAAACATGGAGGAAAAAATCTCATTTAGCCATTGGATAAAGTAAGGACTGTAAGCATTCTTTTCTGAATTCGACAAGGCATCAAAATCTCTGGAGTACTGGGTAAAAATTCAGATTCTTCAACCTCATCCCAGATCTACTGGGTCAAGATTTCAAGACAAGAAGTTTTATAATCTGCAATGTTCAACAGACTTCACATACAAAAGCTGGAAACTCGTAGCACAGGGTGAACAGAGAAGTTGGGTGGGATTTGGAGAAAACACAGACAAACTAGCATAATGTGAATTTATTTTCAGTGAAGACAACTCTGATCATGAAATGCTAGATGAGAAAGAATTTTTTTCAATTAGCAGGATAATTGAATCCTGCTGACTAATCTATACAAGGCTCAAACAATCAGCTTTTTCATTGAAAGATAACTACCATCTATATAAAAATATTTTGTTTGTGTTTTAAGTTTCTTGAAGGTGGATTTATTATTTTGTTAGGAAGAACACTCAGGTGCAGATAATCTAATTTTTCTCTGCTGATCAAAGATCTTGCACTTTCTCTGGGTCATAATTGTGAGAATCATTTTCATTTGTCAGTGATGATAATAATGGGTGTAAATGTAATAGAGAATGGACTGGATATGTTTTGGTGTTTACAGTACTTGAAGAGAGCAAATAGTCTCAGGAAGATAACCATGGGTACTAAAAATGTTTAGTAAATTGGAGTCTGGATTTCCGCAACCAAAGAGGGTGTGAATGGGGCTGGGGTATGATTCTGCCAAGATATCTAAGCCCCAGAATGACCAAGTTGTGGAACCAGTCTGAAGAAGAGAGCAAGGAGCACCATGGTATGTGAGCACAGGCTCAGTCCTGCAGTAAATTGAAATATAAACAGATTATATTCTGTCATTAGTTTATTATTTCCAACAGACATCCAACCATTCTGTGACTACACCAACCAGCAAGTATCTAAAAGATCATTCAAAACACAAACTTTGTATGTGAGGGGTGTGTGTGTGTGTGTGTGTGTGTGTTACAGAATTCTTGAGAGAGGCATCTTTTTGCCAAGGTGTTGCTCAGTTGAAGCCCAGTTAACTGGTGTTAAGCCATGTTCTTATCCTTCTTTGCCCACATTGTCTGGGCTACTCTTTAGGATGTCTACTCTAGGGTCAGGAGGATGTTATTTTATTGAAAGGAGGCAACAAGGCTAAATAAAGGTTAATAGCAGAAGGAACTTTCATCACCCAATGAAAACAACCCCCACACAAATTTGTGACATTGAATTCCTTTCTGAAATTTCTGCAGACTGAAGTATAATTTCTTATTTTTTCTGAAAGACTATATTCTTTTTAAGAAAAATCTAAAAATATGGAAAGGCAAAAAATTAGAATAATAACTAGTACAAATGATAAATTTTAAGCTTATTATTTTGTAGAAACCATTGCAATATTTGAAAATACGTTTTCAGAGCCGTTGTATGTGTATACACTTATGTTCATAGACTTGTTTTATTAATTATAAAAATGGCATCATACTTTAGCTTTGTAATAAATTACTGATATTCATTAATTTTTAGCCTACAAAAACAATTTCATATAGCTCAATCTATATGCAATTTTTAAAATTCACTTTCAAAAATATTATCTTTCCACACCAAATTATTATAAAGGATGCAGTTTTCCACTATGTCAGTTTATGGAAATTTAATAAACAATCTGTTTGAATCTGTATATTTACATTTTCATTTTTTCTATTGCTAATAATGTTTCCATAAATATTCTTATAGCTGAATTTATCACACATATTCTAACTTCCTCTCTTAATGAGTACATTTCTGTAACTAGAATGCCTAGGTTAATAGACATATACTAAAAATACAATTTTTAGTCTACTACTTTCTGCAAATGTTCTGTAACGTTTACTTTCTGTGATTGTATCTACATACCAAAATAAGCTTTGTTCTTCATTACTTACACCAACTACTAATGCACTGAATATAAAACAAGTTGGGGAAAACCCCTTAAAAATTACCCGCATGTGTACTGGCAAAGCTACAGACTCTAAATGTATTTACATTATTTACTTTATTCTCCTGGTTATAAGTTTAACAGTGTGATATTTAGAGACTATGAACATGATCTGTACTAACCAAATGAAGTCTTCTCCCATTCTTCAAATGAACTCCTCAGGTGAAAACAAGTATTGAGTGAGAAGGATTTAAGTACATTCCTGGCTTTTTTCCCACACTGGGCCTGTGGAAACCTTGTACATAATTGCCTTTTGATTTTCTAGGGTCCACATTTCAATTGCCCATCATAAACATCAACTGAATCTTGAGAGAAGTCTTTCCTCACCTGTCCTTGACTGTTTAGGCAGAAAACAAAGATAATAAAACTTGCAACATCCATGTGCGTCATAATCCAGAGCCAGGCTTCATGTTGAAGGACCATGGAATTATGAATCACTGTTGCTGGCTGCGTTGAAAATAATAGTTGAGTAACTTCAGCCATAGCTCATCCAAGAAGGCTGCAGCAGCAATTATGGAACTGATTAGGATTGACAGTAAATATCTCAGAATGCAGTATCTTCTCAGAAGTATGCAAGGTTAGATTGAATCTGATGTTGCTCACTTGGCAGTGAGATAGAATTAGGAATTTCTGCGGACTAAAGCCTACAATACTCAAACAACTAACTTCTCTCTGACTTGCCTTGCATTCTCCAGGGTGAATCAATTGACCTCTGGCTGCCCAAGGACTTCATACTTGTATATGCTTCATTATGCTGTTGTGAAATTACTTTCTGTATCTCTGTACCCTGTTTGTTGCAGGAGCTGTGAGGTTTGGATCTCAGTGTGTTCTCCCCTCCCCATGTGGCACTGAGTCTGTCCTTGAAGACCTCCAATGACAGGGTGAAGAATGAAATAATTAAAGAAATAAAATAATCATAATACTTCATCAATTTTTATCAAAAGTTGAATCAATAGGAATAGTTCATATGTTCTAAAATAAGGAACAACCCTTGCAGTGTTGGGGACCTAACAGAAAATAATAAAGTTGGCCTTATTAATTCATCCATTGTATATCTGTCTAAATTATTCAAAATGAGAAGTTGTATAAAATGGAAAAGGAAGATAGAAAGCAAGTTGTGACAAAAAGACAATTTATGAGAGTGCAGAAAGTTGAGGGAAGCAATGAGATAGGATGGGATGGAGTTGAAAAGACTGGAAGAAAAATTTTAACAGGAAACCATTTCCTGTTTTTGTCACCAATAATTAATCATTTGCTATAGGAGAAAAATTAGCCTCTTATTTCTAACTCATTGATTGTGTCTTGAGAAAATTCAGTTTTTTAAAAATAATAGATTTCTTTATTTTTTTTTTGACAGGCAGAGTGGACACAGAGAGAGAAACAGAGGGAAAGGTCTTCCTTTTCCATTGGTTCACCCCACAATGGCCGCTGCGGCCAGCGCGCTGTGGCCGGCGCACCGTGCTGATCGGAAGCCAGGAGCCAGGTGCTTCTCCTGGTCTCCCATGAGGGTGCAGGGCCCAAGCACTTGGGCCATCCTCTACTGTACTCCTGGGCCACAGTAGAGAGCTGGCCTGGAAGAGGGGCAACCGGGACAGAATCCGGCACTCTGACCAGGACTAAAACCTGGGGTGCCAGCGCCGCAGGCAGAGGATTAGCCTATTGAGCCACAGCGCCGGCACTAGATTCTTTATTTTTAAATTTTATTTAAGGTACAATTGTCAAGCATTTCATGTATATAGATTTAGGAGCAAAGTGATACTTCTCAACCCACCCTCCCTCCACACACACTCCTACCCTTCCTTCTCTTTCCTTTCTTAATTTTTACAATGATCTACTTTCAGTTTACTTTATGCTCATAAGATTAACCCTACACTAAGTAAAGAGTTCAACAAATAGTAATAAGAAAAAAACGCTGTTCCTCATCAGTAGAGTCAAGGGCTGTAAACAATCATCAAATCTCAAAATGTCAATTTAACTCCCATATACTACATTTTTGATACTTAATTAGTTTCCACAGATCAGGGTAAATATATGATAATTTTCTTTTTGGGACTGGTTTATTTCACTATGTATAATCATTTCCAGTTGCATCTATCTTGTTGTAAAATATAAGACTTCTATTTTTTTTTCAGCTGAGTTGTATTCCATAGTATATATGTCATGATTTCTTTATTCAGTCATCAGTTGGTGAACATCTGGGTTGACTCCATATCTTCACTATTGTGAACTGAGCTGCAATGAACATGGGAGTATAGATAACTCATACGCTGATTTCATTTCCCTTAGGTAAATTCTCAGGAGTGGGTTTGCTGGGTTATATGATATATCTATTTTCAGCTTTCTGAGATATCTCTGTGCTGTCTTCCACAATGGCTATACCAGAGTAAATTCCCACCAACAGTGGATTATGGCACCTTTTCCTGCACATCCTCAGCAGAGTTTATTGTTTGTTGATTTCTGTATTAGATCCATTCCAGAAATGGGGTGAAGTGAAATCTCACTGTGGTTTTGATTTGCATTTCCCTGATAGCTAGTGACCTTAAGCATTGTTTCATGTGTCTGTTGGTCATTTGAATTTCTTCTTTTGAAAAACGCCTGTTCAAGTCCTTTGCCCATTTCTTTACTGGATTGTTTGCTTTGCTGTTGTTGTTGAGTTTCTTGTGCCCACAGGTTTCCTCCAAAGATCTTGACAAAAAGAAATGCCACAGCTGCCACTCCAGAAATTTTATACTTATGGTGCACTGGCCACTCTTACATTTACACCATTTTTTCCAGGCAATTTCCCAAGTCCTTCTGGCTGCAATGTTCCAAGCTACTCTTCCTCATCATTCAACTGAAATGTCACATCCTTAGAGCGGTCTTCCCCAAACATTCTACCTAATTAAACTGCTGCTCCTCAAGCCCTCTCAATGGATATTCATGAATATCAGAAACTACATTATTTGTATATGTGTTTGCTCTCTGTCATGTCTTACTGTACTGTAAGCCCTTGGATAACAGCACTGTGTCTTAGTTATCATTGTGTGAGCTTTACCTGTGCATGGTATGCAGGCAGTGCATATCTGCTGAATGAACAAATGAATGGATATAGAACCTAGGTCTGGTTGAGTTTCTGTTTTGACTTGGTTTGTTTTTGTAAACAACAGTCTTGTTTACTCTCAGTATCTTATAATTTTAATGAATTTTGTTTAAATAAGGTAGGGCAGGCCAGGTGGAACAAGCACACACTTCTCTTTGGGAATTCAGGAAATAGGGGATGGAAGGGAAGAGGGACACATATCCCAATCCCAGAAACATTTTGCAGGTGAAGATGATGAGGAGTTGCTCTGAGAGCAACTGTCCTTTCTGGGATGTAAGTGACAGTAGTTGCATCTGAGGGACAAGGAATAGGTGCAGTTGAAATGCCAACCCAATGTGTGGGTGCAGCCCTACAAGAACAGCAGAATTTTGGAGCCCTAAAGCAATCCAAAAGAATGTCATAATTTCATTACCATCTTGCATGCAAGAAAAAGAAGTATCTAGATAAAAGCAAATTCCACACAAAAACACACAAAAAAATCTGTATTCCCAGAATCTGAGCAATGTTTTGCTAAATTTTAAGTACTTTAATGTCACAGTAGAAAAGGACAATGAGACTGACACTGAAAATGGAGGGTGGGGAAAACATCAACATAGAACGTGAAGTTGAACTACTTCTGCCCAAGGCAACAGGAACCAAGAGAATTTAGGAGCATTCCTAAATACCTGAGATTGGCATTCCTGTTACAAGTTTCTTAGAGTTTTCTCATTTTTCAATATTGCAATCATTAAAAAGAAAAAGCCACACAAGGGTTTTTTGACTGTCCCCTAAACAATTAAATATCCAAATTCTAGTATAGTTCATATCCTGAGAAAAATATCTTCTAACATCAGATGTTGTTAATCACCAATGGCCTGATTGGCTGAGTGTAATGTTCAGTAATTAGAGCACAGGGGGTCACTCAATATTCTGCCTGCAGATTATTTGTTTTGGCCATATTTAGAATAACTTGATATATGACAAGATTTATGAAACTTGAACAAAACTTGCAAAGCACACACAGTGCCGCTGACAATATGGAATCTCTCAGTACCATCTGTATGGAAACAACGTACAGATTTCCACAGTGCAGCCAAAGAACTATGTTAAATTTTTCCCTGTAAGCACAATATTTCCTCCCTTTCTTAAATCACTTTCTTTTGATGCTTGGTATTGGTGTGGTAAGGATGACTGTTTGCCCTGGTTGATGTGAATGTAAAAAGCAAAATGGGACCCTGATGACATATGCACCATGTATAGACATAAAGATTCATGTACATATAGGTGGAATACAAACATAGTAGTAAAATACACAAATATAGTAAGAATACATACAGTAAAATATAAGGTTGTCAAGTAGAAAATGTGGATATACCAGGTCTTGGAAGCACATTAATAATGAAAGTGTGGGAAGCCTGACTGGAGGAAGACAGTGGTGGGATCTGTGGTGGGTTGGGGTGGTGGTTATGAAGGAAGACCCACAAGATGGCTGAATATGGTATAGCCAAACTGACTTCAGCTACTAAGGGATACAAAAAGAACAAAGGAATGAACACATTTGCAGGGGTCTGGCTGATGGAAAGTTTCAGTGAAGAAGTGAGAAAACAACAGATTCTGTGGGACAAGAAGAAAGAAGACAGAGGCACCGCTTCAGCCAGTCACATGATGCATTGGCCCCAGAGTTAGGCTCACACACTCTGTGATCCAGGGGGATTCAACATAGCTTCTCAGGACTAACACCAGAAGCTGACCATAAAATCAACCTGCCCCCCACCTTACCCCACTCCCAGAGATCTGGGTAATGATCCCACTATACTCCAACACCAGGACTGAAATAATTACTTCTAAATTTCTCAGTGCCACTGGAATCTACCCAGTGGACTATGGAAGAACCTACTTGCATTCCACTTCTCTGAACTCATATGCTTCTGAGCAAAATCTGCTCTATACCCTGTAGACACCCTGTAGGAATAGAGCAGTGTTTAGTTCACCACAACCACACCAGCCTTACAAGAAATTCTGAAAACCATCTTGCTTTTGTAGTAAACATGGAAACATATGACACCATCAAATTCACTAACAGAGCAGGTAGAATCATTATCCGAGCAACAAAATCACAATCTTAGTTCTTATCTATCAATATTAACCTTGGATATAAATGGCTTAAATTCTCCAACCAAAAGACTTGGGTTGGCTAAATGGATAAAACATCACAACCCCACTATATGCTGCCTACAAGACACTCACTACACAAAGATACGACAGACTGAAAATAAAGGGTTGGAAGTAGATATACAGGCAAATGGAAATCCTAAAAGAGCAGGCATAGTAATCCAGATATCAGGTAAAACAGATATTAAATCAAAAACTGTAAAAAGAAATAGACATTATATTTTGATAAAAGTTTTAATTCAGCAAGAAGACAGGTCATAAATATTTATGCACCCAAAACAAGACTATCCAGAGATATATAACAAATACTATTAGACCTAAATGGAAAGATAGAATCCAATACAATAATAATGGGTGACTTTGAAACACCACTCTCATCAATAGACAGATCATCCAGACATAAAAATATTAAAGAAACATTGGAGTTGAAACATACTATTGAGCAAATGGTCCTAACAGACACTTACAGGACATTTCACCCAACAGCTACAGAATGCACATTCTTTTCATGAGCACACGGAACTTTTTTCAAGGATAGATCACACATTAGGCCACAAATCAAATCTCAGCAATTTTAGAAAGACTGAAAATATATGATGTATCTTCTCAGACAATAAAGAAATAAAACTAGAAAATCAATAAGAACAGTAGAACACTCATAAATACTTGGAAATTAAGCAACATGCTATTGAATTATCAATAGGTCTTTGAAGCAATTAGAGAGGAAATCAGAAACTTTCTTGAAATAAATAAAAATGAAAACATTGCATACCAAAACCTATAGGATTCGACAAAAGCTGTAGTAGGAGGGAAGTTTAAAGCATTCAGTGGTTATATTAAGAAAAGAGAAATACCTCAAATTAAAGATCTAATGATACATTTTGAAGACTTATAAAAACAATAACGAAACCAAAAATCAGAAGGAGGAGAGAAAAAATAAAGAGCAGATATAAATGAAATTGAAACTAAAAAAAATAAACAAATGAAATATATACAAATATAAATAAATATATATTATATATATATACAAATATAAACAAAATGAAAAGTTGGGTTTTGGAGAAGATACAACTCTAGCCAGGCTCACAAAGAAAAAAGGGAAAAAACTCAAATAAATAAAATTAGAGATGCAAAATGAGAAATTACAACTGACACCACTGAAATACAAAGGATCGTAAGAAACTACTATCAAGAACTATATGCTCTTGAGTTCCATAGCCTTGGCAGCTCATGACAAGAGCCTCAGGTGATTACTGACATAAATAAGAGTGTCAATTGTTAAATCAACAACGAGAGTCACTGTGCACTTACTCCCCATGTAGGATCTCTGTCCTTCATGTGTTGTACTATGTGAATTAACGGTATAACTAGTACTCAAACAGTACTTTATACTTTGTGTTTCTGTGTGGGTGCAAACTGTTGAAATCTTTAGTTAGTATATACTAAATTGATCTTCTGTATATAAAGATAATTGATAATGAGTCTTGATGAAGAATGGGATGGGAGAGGGCGAGGGAGATGGGATGGTTGCAGGTGGGAGGGAGGTTATCGGGGGAAAATGCTGCTATCACCCAAAAGTTGTACTATGGAAATTTATATTTATTAAATAAAAGTTTAAAAAAAGAACTATATGCTAATAAACTGAAAAACTTCGAAGAAACTGATAAATTCTTGGATACACGTAACCTACTAAGGTTAAATCAAAAAGATACAGACAATCTAAACAGACTCTTAACAAGCAATGAGATTAAAGCAATAATCAAAAGTCTTCCATGAGGTACTTTTTTCAGAAGAGAGGAGAGAACTTCCATTTTGTCTATGGCCCTGTCTAAATACTGATGGAGTTTGTGGACTCAAAAGCTTCCATAGCATTGGCAGTTCATGATAAGAGCCTCAGGTGATCACTGACATCATAAATAAGAGGTCAATTATTAAATCAACAACAGGAGTCACTGTGCAATTACTCCCCATGTAGGACCTCTGTCCGTAATGAGTTGTACTATAAGAATTAATGCTAAAGTTTGTCTTCAAACAGTACTTTATACTTTGTGTATCTGTGTGGGTGCAAATTGTGGAAATCTTAACTTAGTATAGGGTTGGTCTTCTATATATAAAGATAATTAAAAATGAATCTTATTGAAGAATGGGATGGGAGGGGGGTGGGAGGGTGGATATGGGGGGAAGACCCACTATATTCCTAAAGCTTTACCTATGAGTTTGTATATATCAAATAAAACCTAAAAAAATTCTTCCATGAAGGAAAAGTCCAGGACCTGAAGACTTTTACTCCAATTTCTACAAAGCATTCAAAGAGGACATAACTCCAATACTTTTCAAACTATTCCAAAATACTTTTTTTAAAGATTTACTTATTTTTACTTGAAAGTCAGAGTTACACAGAGAAAGGAGAGGCAGAGAGACAGAGACAGAGAGAGCGAGAGAGAGAGAGAGAGAGGTTTTCCATCCGATGGTTTACTCCCCAACTGGCCATAATGGGCAGAGCTGTGCCGATCCGAAGCCAGGAGCCAGGAATTTCTTCCAGATCTCCCACGCGGGTGCAGGGGCCCAAGGACTTGGGCTATCTTCTACTGCTTTCCCAGGACATAACAGAGAGCTGGATTGGAAGTGGGGCAGCTGGGACTCGAACCTGTGCCCATATGGGATGCTGGCACTGCACGTGGCAGCTTTACCCACTAAGCCACAGAGCTGGGCGCCCTCAAACTATTCCAAAATACTGAGCAAGATGGAACTCTGCCAAACTCTTTTTATGAAGCCAGCATCACTTTGATACCAAAACCAGATGTGACACGAAAAGAAAGTTATAGACCTATACCCTTAATGAACACAGATGCAAAGATTCTCAACAAAATATTAGCAAATTGAATCCAAAACCACATTAAAAAGATTATATATCACAATCAAGTGGGATTTACCCCAGTAATACAAAGGTGGTTCAACGAATCAAGAAAAGTCATAAATCACATTAATAGAATGAAGAACAAAAACTGCATGGTCATCTCAATCGATGCAAAGAGCATTTGATAAGATTCAACGCCCTTCATAATAAAATAACCCTCCACAAATTAGCAATGGAAGGAACACTTCTCAAAATTATAAAGGTTATCTACCACAGTCCCACAGCCAATATCATACTGCATGGGGAAAAGCTGAAAGCACTTCCCTTCAGATCTGGAACATCACAGGATGTCCGCTTTCACCACTCTTATTCAATATAGTACTGGAAGTCTTAGCAAGAGCAATTAGGCAGGAGAAAGAAACAAAAGGCAACAGAATTGGAAAAGAGGAAATAAGTTATCCATGTTTACAGATGACATGATGTTCTACATGGAAAAACCTAAACACTCCACTAAAAAGTTGCTAGAAGGGATAAACAAATTCAGTACAGTGTAGATTACAAAATAAACACACAAGAAACAGTAGCTTTTTTGTATGCAAATGATGAACTCACAGAAGGAGAAATAAAGAAATTCCATTCACAACAACCACAAAAAAATCAAGTATTTAGGAAAAATTTTAGCCAAAGAAGTGAATGATCTCTACAATGAAAATTATCCAACATTGAGGAAAGAAATCACCAAGAACACACAAAAAATGGAGATATTCCTTGTTTATGAATTGGAAAAATCAATGTCATAAATTATCCACATTTGCAGATGACATGATGTTATACACAGAAAAACCTAAACACTCCACCAAAGTACTGTTAGAATTGATAAACCAATTCAGTAAAGTTGCAGGTTACAAAATAAACATATGCTAATGATGAACTCACTGAAAGAGAAATCAAGAAAGAAATCCCAGTCACAATAGCCACAAAAAATTAAAATATTTAGGAATAAATTTAACCAAAGAAGTGAAGGATATCTACATGAAAATTATCAAACATCGATAAAAGAAATCATCACAGACATAAAAAATGGAAAGTTATTTCTTGTTCATAGATTAGAAGACTCAATATTGTTAAAAAGTCTATAATCTAAATCAATCTAGAGATTCAATGTAATCTCTATCAAAACACCAGTGACATTCTTTATTGAATTACCAAAAATAATCCTAATATTCATATGGAATTACAAAAGCTTCAGAATAGTCAAAGTGATTCTAAGAAAAATCAAGCTGGAAGTATCTCAATACCTGACTTCAAAGCATACTACAAAACAATGATAAGTAAAATATCATGTTAATGACATTAAAACAGCTACATAGATCAATGGAACCAGAGAGCCCATAAATCAATCAACATACATACAGTCAATTGATTTTTGACAAAAGCGCTCAGATTACACAGTGGAGTAAGGATAATATATTCAACAAACAGTAGTGGAATAATTGATTGACATATATATATATATATATATATATATATTATGTGTATGTATATGTACAGAAGAATGAAATTATATCCATACCTCACACCATATACAAAATCAACTCAAGATGGATCAAAGACCTAAATTTAAGACCAAAGACTGCAAAGTTGCTGAAGGAAAACATAGGGGAAAGACTCCAAGGTATTTCTTTTTTCTTTTTTTTTTTTTTTATTTTTGACAGGCAGAGTGGACAGTGAGAGAGAGACAGACAGAAAGGTCTTCCTTTTGCCGTTGGTTCACCCTCCAATGGCCTGCCGCGGACGGCGCGCTGCGGCCGGCGCACCGCGCTCGTCCGATGGCAGGAGCCAGGAGCCAGGTGCTTTTCCTGGTCTCCCCATGGGGTGCAGGGCCCAAGCACCTGGGCCATCCTCCACTGCACTCCTGGGCCACAGCAGAGGGCTGGCCTGGAAGAGGGGCAACCGGGACAGAATCCGGCGCCCCGCGCCGCGACCGGGACTAGAACCCGGTGTGCCGGCGCCACAAGGCGGAGGATTAGCCTGTTGAGCCACGGCGCCGTCTGACTCCAAGGTATTTCTGTAGGGGACAGCTTCTTGTATAAAATCCCCCATAGCATGGGCAACCAAAGTAAAACTAAACCAATGGGACTATAGCAAACTCAGAAGCTTTTGCACAGCAAAGGAAATGATCAATAGAATGAAGAGACACTCAACAGAATGGGAAAAAATATTACTTATCTGACAAATGATTAATATCCCAAATACATCAGCCACTTAAAAATTCATCAGTAAAAAAACAACCAATCCAATTAACAAATAGGCAAAAGACCTCAATAGACAGTTCTCACAAGAAGAAATACAAATGACCAACAAATATATGAAAAAATGTTCAGTATGACTACCCATCATAGAAATGGAAGCCAGAAATACAATGAGATACCACCCACCCCTGTCAGAATGACTAAAATCCAAAAGACAGTAACCAATGCTGGTGAGGATGTAGAGAAGTGGGAACACTTATACATTATTTTGGGGAATGTGCAGCCATTGTAGAATCATCTGAGGCTCAAACTGGCATCTGAATGGGGATGCCAGCATCGCAGGTAGTAGCTTTACCTGCCTTGCTACAGGACTGGCCCTGACCTAATTTTCAATTTATGGTGATGTTTGAACTCTGCATCTATGGTATATGTATTATTTTGAAAACAGTAACCACATCATTACACATCAGCTTTGCAGTTTTTAGCATAAACATCTTTCAAGAAGGTATAGAATATCAGCTAAATTTGGTAGTGCAACTTTTCACTTTAACTGCTTCTATACTTTAAAATAATTGACCATGAATGTTTGTTACCATTAATCATTATGCTCATAGTATGAATATGCTGCTGTCAATTAATACAAATATCTTTCATTGCAACATCCTGTTCTCATACTAATCAAGACTCATGGAAAAAAAGAGTTGGGTTGAATTAAACCAGGATTATTTGAAATAAAAATAATTACTTATTTATGAATAGTGTTATATTGGCTTCTTTTTTTAAATCAGTTCTAAATCTAAAATTACAACTGTTAATTGGAATTTTCTAAGGTCATTTAAAATGATCCCCCAATTTCCACTTACTCAATTACTCAATAAGGTCTTTCCAGATGAAATAGAGATGTCCTTAAGTTCATAAGCTAAGCCAATCATGTGATACAACGTTCAGCTAAAATTTTAAGCATTAGTCTAGTCAGCAATTCCAGTATTTACCCTGCACATAAAAATAATGTACAGACACTGAAAATCTACATCTGAATTTGACATTTCCCTTCTCTCGCACATATATTCTATCTATGCATGTGCATGCATTGCAGGACTATTGGAGAAGAAGGGCATTAATTTTACCTGATGTCTACTTGTCCCAGGGGTTAGGTAGGAAGTTACATACTTCCTCTCTCACTTGTCCCCACAAAAACACTTGGAAGTTCTTATTGTGCCATTTGATAGATGATAAAATTGAGGCTTAAAACTAATAATTTACCAAAAGTCATGCATCTAGAAAGTGGCATAAACAGAACTCAAATCTCTAAGAAAGAAAACTGTCTTTACAATCTTAGGCTGAAAATACCATAGATAGTTTTCATCACAGATCACTACAATGTCAAAGAATAGCCATATGAGAAAAACAAACAAACAAAAAACATAAAAAACCTTGAAGGGCAGGTATAGTGGCACAGTGGGTGGAGCTGCTGCATGGGATGCCTGCATCCCATAGCGAAGTACTGGTGAAGTGCTGTTTAGAGTCCTGGCCACTCTGCTTGTGGTAGATTTTTTGCTAATGTGCCTGGGAAGCAGCTGATGATGGCTCAAGTGCTTGGGCCCTTGTCACCCACGTAAGTGACTTGGTGGAGGTCCAGGTTCCTGGCTTCAGGTTGGCCCAGCCCTAGTTGTTGGTAACATTTGGGGAGTGAACCAGCAATGGAAGAGCTGTGTGTGTGTGTGTGTGTGTGTTTGTCTCTGTCTCTCTGCCTTTCTGGTCAATGAAAATAAATTTTGAAAATGCTTTTGACATTATCACTTATTATTTACTGACCTCAGCACTGTTGCATCCTTGGTGAAGTTTTCAAGCCCATGGAGAGGGAATTATGCAGTGGTGAAATCAATAAAGTGTTGAATCAGACAAGTCCCTCTGGGAAGAAAAGCTGCTACAAGCCTAAGGCAGAGCATGCACCAACTAAAACAAGAGCCACCATGGAGAAACTCCCTGTGTACTGAGGGACACTGCTTGCCTGAGACTGATGGGCGAAAGTTAGGAGACAAGGGGAAGAACAGAGGTGGAGCCTACCGGGCCAGACCTCTTCTGAGAGGCTAGACCTTGACTTCCCTAGGATCCCAAAGAGTGAGCTCCATTCAGCAGTTTCTCCAGTGGTGGGAGACACGTTACATGCATTAGGGATAAAGGCTCTGGAAACAAGCTGCTCAAATCTGAATCTCAAGTGATTTTTTATTTCTTCTTTTCTCCTTCTCTCTCTTCCTCTCCCTCACTATCTCCCTCCCCCTTCTCTTTCTTCTTCTTCTTTTAATTTTTTTTATTTCTTTTAAATACAGAGTTACAGAGAGGCAGAGGCAGAGAAAGAGAGAGAGGTTTTCCATCCACAGGTCCACTCCCCAGATGGCCCCAGTGGCCAGAACTGCACTGATCCGAAGCCAGGAGCCAGGAGTCTCTCCTGGCTCTCCCACGCAGTTGCAGGGGCCCAAGACCTTGGGCCACTTTTTACTGCTTTCCCAGCTCATAGCAGAGAGCTGGGTAAGGAGCAGAACAGCTGGGACTTGAACCTGCGCCCATATTGGATTCTGGCACTGCAGGAGGCGGCTTTACCAGATGCACCACAGTGCCAGCCCCATTATCATTTACTTCTGCCAGACCTCAGGCAAGCCATTTTACCTGCTCCCCTGTTTCCTTATCTGTAAAATGGACATGAAGTGATGAAATGAAGATATGTGTATGAAATGTGATGAAGGGAGCGAGCCACATAAGAAACTCTAATAACTGAAGTCAAGGATTGTTATTTAAAAGCTCCATTTCTACTAACACCAGTGCATTTGCGATTTGCTTAGTTTTCTCTGGCACGCTGCTTTTGGGGGTGGGGGATAAAAGAAAAACACAATCTTCCTTCTTTTTCGTGGCCCTACACTTGAAGAATGTTATTCATACTTAGTAAAATGTATTATTTATTTAAGAAAAAGGGAGTGGGTCAGTTAAATGGACAGAGGACCTAGTTTAAGTAATTGAATAAATGTATCTAATCTTTAATTCTAGCATCAATGGTAAGGTTAAGACACCATTAACATCCATCATAATTACAAAATCAGAACTTGTATCCTCTTTCTAAAAGCTAAGCAAGTTTCTGCTAAATAAGAGAAGCTGTGTGAGAATAAAATAAATTTTATGAAACCTAGAAAGAAATGTACTTTTTGAAAATAACACAGTAAATAATGAAAACCAATATTCATAAACAAATATAAATATATACACACATATATGAATATTAGGAAAATCTGTAAAGCTCTTAATACAAGTCTATAGCAAAGGATTAAAATATTATTCTTGTTGGCATTTTGGGTGTTATTACCTATGGTGAGAAGATATTCAATAATTCGGTTTGAAAAATTCCCAGCTGTTAATGTCCTGGTTTGGTCAAGCATGCCCTAGAGACCTGTAGCCCCTCCCCCCAGGGATGCAATACTGTTCTGGTCTAGTGGGTACCATCATCAGTGTGACCTTTACAAAGGTGGCCTGCATGAGTTATCATTATTAAGCTCCTGAGATGAAAAGCACCCCATCAGTACTTATTGGGCTTTGCATTTTTTATGATTCAAATCTTTTATAAGAGGTGAGAAGCACTTGAAGAGATTAGAAGAGTGGTTTATAAATAGGAAGTAGATCGAGCTGAAATTCATTGGTTTGTGAAAAGCTGGACTTGCTGCATGAATACTTTTGTCCCAGAAATGTTAATTGAAACATTCACTAAATAACAGAAGAATGGCAAGACTATAAATAAAAGTGCTACTCAAGGAGTACAGGTGGCTATTTTTAGAAAACTTGAAAATCTGTGTTTTGTTTCCTTCTCACAGGAAGACTAATAAAAATAAAACCCTAGCAGAAAAGACCAGCATCACTCAGTCATCATTGCTGCCTCCATCTTGGCCCAGGCAGCCCAACATGGCTGCCATTTTGTGTTTCTTTCTGCTTAGAGAGGCCAGCAGCCTATAGACAGCTGCTTTTATCAGCTATAAAAGATAATTTTGCTGTATTAACTCCATAAATTTGATAGAGCCAGCGAGGCTTCTACAGCATAATGGCTTAATTTTTCATTCTAATAATAACTGCCTGCCAGTTGAAATGAACAGGAGCAAAAACAAACATTCTGGTTCTACAACATGATCTGCAACAGATGGACTGCTCAGGAGGCCCTGGGCAGGCCAGTTCTGCCCCCTCCAGTCACCCCAGGGCAGGGAAAACATAAACTCCAGGAAAAGGGACTGATGTAAAAGTAGAGGAGCTCAAAGGCACGTGACCCAGCTCTCCCACACATAATTCCACAACTGGCCAGAATCCTGATTTAGAATAAGGCACTTTTCCAGACCTTTGCATAGGGTTGTGGTTTTTTCTCAATCATCTTTAGCTTTGAAAAGCTCTGAGGAAAATTCTATTTTTTCCCTCTTTTTCTTTTCTCCCCCACTCATCCATTATTACATGCGTAAAAACTGAGTAGTTTGATTATTCACTTGTTTGTATAGATTTTTTTGGCTGACAACTTAACAGTGTTCTTTTAAAATGCCAGGACAAATCTTGATACAATTAAGTGAAAATAAGGTCATGCAACTTTGTGCCAACAAGCTACTCAGGCTTTATGTAGTTATTGATTTATCTACCAAATGAGACTGAATATCAGCAAATTGTTTTTCACTGTTTGTAAGAGAGGTCACTTTCAGGAAGGGAAAATTTAGTGAATTCAAATGCAAATTTACTATTTCTGAAATGCCATGGATATATATTAATCACTAAATCAACATTTCCATCTACTTTTGTCCTCTCTTCCTTTTTTTGCTAATAAATTTGACTCTTATTCAAAAATTTTCAGGGCCTACAATGTGGAGCAGCAAGTTAAAGCCCTGGCCTGAAGTGCTGGCATCCCATATAGGCGCTGGTTCTAGTCCTGGCTGCTCCTCTTCCAATCCAGCTCTCTGCTACGGCCTGGGAAAGCAACGGAAGGTGACCCAAGTGCTTGGGCCCCTGCACCCACATGGGAGATCTGGAGGAGGCTCCTGGCTCCTGACTTCGGATTGGCGCAGCTCCAGCCGTTGTGGCCACCTGGGGAATGAACCAGCAGATGGAAGACCTCTCTCTCTGTGTGTCTCTACCTCTCTCTGTAACTCTGTCTTTCAAATAAATAAAATAAATCTTTTTTTAAGATCTTCCTTCCATTGGTTCACCCCTCAAATGGCTGCTACGGCTGGAACTACGCCGATCTAAAGCCAGAAGCCAGGTGCCTCCCTCCAGTCTCCCATGCAGGTGCAGGGGTCCAAGCATCTGGGCCATCTTCCACTGCCCTCCCAGGCCACAGCAGAGAGCCAGAGTGAAAGAGGAGCAATCGGGACCAGAACCTGGCGCACATATGGGATGCCAGCACCGCAGGTGGAGATTAGCTAAGTGAGTCATGGTGCCTAGTCACAATAAAATAAATCTTTTAAAAAAAAAAAACTTTCACAACATTTTAAATTCTCTTCTTAATCATTAACTATTATTCATATATTTTCCTTTTCATATTTTAAATATTCTATATCCTGAAAGTTTTCTGAGAGATTATTTTTACTATAAATTTAGAAATGTGGAAATTGTACATACATCATTTTTTAAAATACTTTCAAAATTGTTACACAACTTAATGTTATGCATGTAGAAACTCATGAAAGAAAACTTTACCATAAATAATAGGTGAATTGTGTGCAAATTAATTTGATGGGGAAAAGTTATAAGACAGGAAGAAGATAAAAAATCATGATTAGGGGCCGGCGCCGTGGCTCAATAGGCTAATCCTCCGCCTTGCGGCGCCGGCACCCCGGGTTCTAGTCCCAGTCGGGGCGCCGGATTCTGTCCCGGTTGCCCCTCTTCCTGTCCTACTCTCTGCTGTGGCCAGGGAGTACAGTGGAGGATGGCCCAAGTGCTTGGGCCCTGCACCCCATGGGAGACCAGGAGAAGCACCTGGCTCCTTGCTTCGGATCAGTGTGATGCGCCAGCCGCAGCACACCGGCCGTGGTGGCCACTGGGGGGTGAACCAACAGCAAAGGAAGACCTTTCTCTCTGTCTCTCTTGCTCACTATCCACTCTGTCAAAAAAAAAAAAAAAAAAATCATGATCAGGTCAATTTTTCAATTTCAGAATGAGTTTTCAGATTTGATGTTATTATCTAATCTACAAGTCCATATTTTGCTTTCTTCGGTTGTTCTAGTAATGGTCTATAGAACAATTTACCCCTGGTACAGAATGCAATCCAAAATCTCTTTGGTATCTGGAACATTTCCTCTCACTATCTTTTTCTTTCAAACTTTTGCCGTCTTTGAAAACATACAAGCTGATTGTTTTATTTAAAAGTCTCATAATTTGCTTTCTCAGCTGCTTCCTTATTGGGTTTTGATTATGCATTTTGAGCGGAATTCTACATAAACAGTACTTTCATCCAGGTTATTATATCAGGAGAGACATTATGTTTTGGTGCCCTTTATTACTGACATCAATTTTGCTTCTTAAGTTAAACTACCTCTGCAACAAATATCCATATCATTGTGAGATCAAGATTTGTTGGTGTGTTTTTTCTTTTCTTCTTTTCTTTCTTTCTTTTTTTTCTAAGACTAAGGATATGCTCCTATAGTTAAAAGTATTGCTTTCATTATGTGCCTTTGTTTTTATCCCCTTAATGCATGGATTGTGTCTGAAACAAACTGAATTCTTTTGCTTTGTTTTGCATTGAGTTTTAGGGTTTCTCTTCTATCTTTGTTAGATTTATATTAGTTTTTAAATATGAAGAATACATATTTGATTCCAAAAATAAAAATGAGGGGCTGGCACTGTGGCGTAGTAGGCTAAACCTCAGCCTGTAGCACAAGTATCCCATAAGGGCACCAGTTCAAGTCCCAGCTGCTCCCCTTCTGATCCACCTCACTGCTTATGGCCTGGGAAAGCAGTGGAAGATGGCCTAAGTGCTTGGGCCCCTGCACCCACATGGGAGATCCAAAAGAAGCTCAGGGCTCTTGGCTTCAGACCAGCGCAGCTCCAGCTGTTGCCTCTCTCTCTGTAATTATACCTCTCAAGTAAATAAATAAATAAAATCCTTTAAAAATTCAAAATGAGACAAAAACCTACAATTATGCCCCGAGAAAATCACTCCCTTTCCTAGAAGTTTTATCCTGAACTTCTCGGAAACCAGTTCCGTAAATTTTCTTTTCTTTTCCTTTATTTCTTTGTATGACAAAGCATGCTTTCTTACCTCTCCTTTCTTATATTAAGGGTCGCACAGTATATGTACTCCTTTGCACTTTACATTTCTCTTTTTAACAATATATATTGGAAATCGGTCAGTATCAGTTCCTAGAAGTCTGCTTTATGTTTTTTTGACAGTTACATAGTACTCCACTGTATGTATGTACATAGCCTTTTCAGTTTTGCTTAATGATTTTGCAACATCCAATAGGTCCTAATTACAAGCGTTACACATGTATATTCAGGTTAAATTGCTCTAGGTGGGATTTCTTGGCCAAATGCACTTGGAGTTTTGTTTTATATTATTAGATTCCCTTTTGAAACAGTTATCGTATTTTATATTGCCACAATAATGAAGGAGAATACCCATTTTCTTTTTTTTTAATTTTTAAATTTTTTTTAAATTTTTTTTTTATTTTTGACAGGCAGAGTGGACAGTGAGAGAGAGAGACAGAGAGAAAGGTCTTCCTTTTGCCGTTGGTTCACCCTCCAATGGCCGCCGCGGATGGCGCGCTGCGGCCGTCGCACCGCGTTCGTCTGATGGCAGGAGCCAGGTGCTAGGTGCTTTTCCTGGTCTCCCCATGGGGTGCAGGGCCCAAGCACCTGGGCCATCCAGCTGTGTCAACTGTATATTGTCAGCTTAGATTTTTGTCTGTTTACTCAGTGATTAGTAATAATAAATATATTTCAGTGTAAATATGAATTTAATAGAATGCAATGTATTTAAATTTTATGTTTTATGAACGTATTTGAATATGTTTTTATAGGATTAATTAATTTTTATAGGATTTTTATAGGATTTAATTAATTTTATAGGATTAATTAATTTTTCAAAAATTATTTGTTTAGATGCTTTATTCATTTTCAATTGAATCTTTTTTCCTTCAGTTTTACTGAATTTTTTGAACATGAGAACATTTATCCCTTTAAGATACATCTCGTAAGTATTACTCCTAAAATTCATCATTTATATTTAGATAAACGCATGCAAATGTTTTTTATGTAGCAAATGTGTCCATTTTCATTCTGTATCTGGAATCACAGTAATCATACTTCAAAAACTTTACCCTGCACCCGCATGGGAGACCAGGAAGAAGCACCTGGCTCCTGGCTTCGGATCAGCGCAGCGCGCTGGCCACAACATGCCAGCCATAGCCGCCACTTGGGAGGTGAACCAACAGAAAAGGAAGACCTTTCTCTCTGTCTCTCTCTCACTGTCTAACTCTGCCTGTCCAAAAAATTTTAAAAAAATAACTAGACATAAACAGATACTTTTCAAAAGATGAACTACCAATGACCCACATATGAAATAATGCCTATTTCACTAGCCACCAGGCAAATGCAAATAAAAACTACCGTGGGATTTCACCTCACCCGTTAGAATGGCTGTCAATGAGAAATAATAAATATGGAGGGAAAAAAAAGGACACTAATACAATGATCTTGGGAAGGTAAACTAGTACAACTATTATGCAAGACAGTGTGGAGATTCCTCAGAAATCTGAAAATAAATCTGCAATAGGATCCAGCCATCCCACTACCAGGTATTTATCCAAAGGAAATGAAATGAGCCTATGAAAGAGTTATCTGTACCCTATGTTTACAGCAGCTCAATTCATAATAGTTAAGATATGGAATCAACCCAGATGTCCATCAACTGATGCCTGGATGAAAACAACATGGTTTATACACACATGAAACACTATTCAGTCACAAAAAAGAGTGAAGTCTTGTATTTTGTAAAGAAATGGATGCAACTGGAAACCATTTTGCTTAGTGAAATAAGCCAGACACAAAAAGACAAATATTACATATTTTCTCTGATTTCTGGTAGATATATGGAGTACCAATAACACTGAATGCCTAAGAGTAAAATTCACACTCTCTGGTTTAATTATTGTTTGAAACGCTTGTCTATATTCCTGTGGAACAGTGGTCTTTCTACTTTCTACTTGTTGAACACTATATTTAGTTGAGCATTAAGCCTGTGATTATAAAATAAATTGAAAGTACATTATTGGAAAAATTTAAAAAAGAAGGAATGGAAGGAGATAAGTATCATTATGTTCTTAGAATTGTATCTGTGAAATACATGAAATCTGTTCTCTTTATATTAACAACAAAAACAAATTTAAAAAGAAATGCCTGTATCAATTTTGCTGCAAATACAGTGTTTCACTCAAGCTTTATTTTACATTTTTGTCAAATTGTTAAGAATTATATACTACCATAGTTTCAATGATCTGTGACTATTTAAAATTTACTTTATGTGAGTGAAGATGAATATATTTTCATTTGATTATTGTTCATAGCCCTTGCCTGTATTTATGCTGAACTACGGTCATTTTACTTTTCATTTACTTTTACTTTTTTTTTTACTTTTCATTATTTTACTCTGTACATCTCCTCCCTCTCTTATTACCACTCATATTTAACAGGGATCTCTTTTCAGTTAAAATTTAAACACTTAAGAATAATTGTGTGTTAATTACAGAGTTCAACACACAATTATTCTTAGGGGAATGAGCCAGTCCCAAAGGGACAAATATCATATGTTCTCCCTGATTGGTGACAACTAACCGAGCACCAAAAAGGAAACCTGTTGAAATGAAATGGACACTATGAGAAACAGTGACTTGATCAGCCTTTGTCCTGATTTTGATGAACAACTTAATACTTTATCCCTTTTAGTATTTTTTTTGTTCTACTTAATACTATTGGTTGAACTCTTTAATTAACACACAATTATTCTTAGGTGTTGAAATTTAACTGAAAAGTGATCTCTGTTAAATATAAGAGTAGGAATAAGAGAGGGAGGTGATGTACAGTTCGTCACATGCTCAATTGGATTTGCCCCAAATGGCAGAGTTAGAAACGTGCCAGGGGATTCCAATTCAATCCCCCGAATGTGGCATGTACCAATGCCATCTCACTAGTCCAAGTGATCAATTTCAGGTCACAATTGATCACACTGATAGGTCTAAGAGTCAAAGGGATCACACAAACAAGACTAGTGTCTGCAAATACCAACTGATAGAATAAAAAAGGGAGAGAACAATCCAACATGGGAAGCAGGATACACAGCAGACTCACAGAATGGTAGATGTCCTAAATAGCACTCTGGCCTCAAAATCAGCCCTTGAGGCATTTGGATCTGGCTCAAGAGCCCATGAGAGTATTTTAGGCATGGAAAGCCAATACACTCTGGCAAAAAATAAATAAATAAATTAATTAATTAATAAAAAGACCTAAATGAAAGGTCTCTGCTAGTGAGATCCCAGTGGAAAGAATGGGCCATCAAAGGAGGAGGTACCTTTCTCTGAAGGGAGGAGAGAACTTCCACTGTGACTATGACTTTGTCTAAATAAGATTGGAGTTGGTGAACTCAAAGGGCTTCCATAGCCTTGGAAACTCATGACTAGAGCCTAGGGAGATTTTTGACTCCATAAACAATCGTATCAATTTATTAAGTCAACAACAGGAGTCACTGTGCACTTACTCCTCATGTAGGATCTCTGTCCTTAATGTGTTGTACAATGTAAATTAATGCTATAACTAGTACTCAAACAGTACTTTACACTTTGTGTTTCTGTGTGGGTGAAAACTGTTAAAATCTTTACTTAATATATACTAAATCGATCTTCTGTATATAAAGAGAATTGAAAATGAATCTTGATGTGAATGGAATGGGAGAGGGGCAGGAGATCGGAGGGTTGCAGGTGGAGGGAAGTTATGGGGGGTGGGGATGCCACTGTAATCCATAAGCTGTACTTTGGAAATTTATATTTATTAAATAAAAGTTAAAAAAAATAAAAATAAGATTTATTTATTCATTTGAAAGACAGAGTTAAACAGAGAGAGAAGGAGAGGCACACACAGAGAGAGAGGTCTTCCATAAGCTATTTTACTCCCCAGTTGGCGTCAATGGCTGGAGCTGTGCCAATCTGAAGCCAGGAGCCAGGAGCTTCCTCTGGGTCTCCCACATGGGTGCAGGGGTCCAAGCACTTGGGCCATCTTCTACTGCTTTCCCAGGTCATAGCAGAGAGCTGGATCAGAAATGGAGCAGTTAGGACTTGAACCAGCACCCATATGGGATGCTGGCATTGCTGGTAGTGGCTTTACCCACTACATTACAGTGTCAGACCCAGTAAAAGTTATTTCATGGGTATCAAGTTATAGCTCCATAGAATTAAGACATTCCATTTTACAGTATATTGACTACAACAATAATGTACTGCGTATTTTTTCTTTTACAAAAAAAGCTGGAAGGGATTTTAAAAGCTCTCATCATAAAGAAATGATAGATATTTGAGGAGTTAAGATATGTTTATTCTAACTGGACATTATACAATGTGTACATTTATCAAAATACCACAAACTACCCCATAAATATGCACAATTTTTTAATCAATCAAAATTTTAAAAAATTATTTAAAAATTGATTCACAGATGGGACAAGGAATATACCTCCATTCTCAAGTGGACAAAATATATATTAAATCCAGAAAATTTGAAATAAAGTGATGAAATGAGTTTATGTTGACCAATCTCAGAAAATTCACAGTACTTTTTAAATTATATATCTGTCAAATATATATATATATATATATATATATATGAAATTTTAGGATCTTTGAATAACATGATTTTGTAGACATATGTTTAAGAGCACACTTGTGCTATTTGAACACATTGGTCGAGTTGACTAGACAGTATATTATGGTGTTTGTATTGTGGCAGTGTTAATTATACACTTTGTGCAAAACCCTTAGTGATTTAATGGTTAATTTAGCTGAACACATGCTCAAAAATAAAATAAATTATTGAGCTGGTAAGTAGGAATCTAAATAACACGTGATGTAGTATCCATATGTTTTAAAAGATAAGTTTCCTTCTTTTCTTTGAAAACAGAGATATTACCTAAGTTCTAAGAAATTTTGTCTTAGCAACATATTTGGTAGTAGAGATTTTACATATAATGGCAACCCAGCATGGAAAGGATTAGTAAGATAAATGATTGTTGAACTGAAAAAATGAGTGGTGTGTTTCCATATTCTAAAAAAAATATATGCCTGGAAGATAGAAGGTAAAGTATGAATAGCTTACTCTAGTACCTACTTACTCCAGGCATCTCCTAGTTGCAAGACCTGCAATTAACCCACAAGTTTCTTTGGGTTCTCTGGAGTCAAATAAAATAAAATTGTGACTTACCAAAGATGGAGTATTTCAGTCATTAGGAATGTTGGTTAATTGTGTGGTTTTTTTTTTTTTTTTGTTACTAATTCAGAGCAAGCATCTTCTGTTTCAATATTATTGTCGAAAATGTTTTTGATAATCAGCTTAGTTACTTCACTCAGTGAGGGAAAGATTATAAACAAAGTTGTACCAGTACACTAGGACATATCCTGAAATTATTTTTTTATTTTAAAAGTTCTGACTTAAGATCTAGAACAATACTTTACACATAACAAAGCAATCAATAAATATGCTGAAAGAATGAGTAGAGATTTCTTATCCATATAAATGCAACACAAAAATAGTTAGTTGTGATTCTCGTTAGTAAAGTTCTGGTTAAAGGTTTTTTAGAGTAATTTGTTCTAAATCCTCCGTACCACAAATACAATGTTTTTATAACATTCCATTTAGGATCACAATAGCTTCCAATTCCAGAATGGCTATCAAATCATTAGAAATTCTGTGAAATAAGGGATTTGACTAGGAATTTTCGGGTTGGTTAACAATCTATAATTCTAAAAATAATTAATGTTGTTATTGGGATTTATAACCAAACTCTCATACAAACTCTGAATTAAGAATAAGCCTAGCATGAGGTAAACATTAGGAATGGTGTGTCCTAAATAAGCCCAAGTGTTAGTTGATGGAATCTTGAAGAGAAAATTTGTTCCTTTTGAAATAACAGAATCCTTAGGTAGAAGATGGATGAAGGGAGAATTCCTCTTGCTAATAATGTGTAGTATTCTAAAGCTGCTAATAGATCATTCTTTTATAAGCCGTTTGAATGACTACTTTTGATAAATCCCACATGATTTCAATTAAAGTGGTCATTAAGGCCGTCAATAATTGAAGTAATTTTTGAGAGGAAATTCTTTTGTAATATAATATAAATGAAAAAATGTATCATCAATACCTCCGGGACTTTGTGTCTAGAAATGTGCAATAATATTAAGTATACACGAGAGGACGTATTTGAAATGTGGCTATATTTATTGTGACTTCATCCAAAGTTTCGTAACTTTTTGATGCTGGAACATGTGTGAATGTAAGAGCTGGAAGCTAAGCAGTGTTGTAGGACAGAAGCAGTGCCATTGGATGAAAGTTGCTGTGCATGAGAGACACTAAATAATAGCCCCACAGAAGTATAAATAATTGGCTGAGGTGTTCCTGGGAAGAACATGGCTTTCCATCTCCTTATGCCTAATTATAGTACCTTCATTTACCTCAACATCTGTCTTGCACCAGATTTCAGAACTTTCTTCCTATGGGTTTAGTCCTCACTTTGCGATTGATGTGTTGTGTCTTTTTGTTGTTGTTGTTAAGATTTTTATTTGTTTATTTGAGAGCTAGAGTTACAGACAGAGAGAGTGAGAGGAGACAGAGAGAGAAGTCTTCCATCCGCTGGTTCACTCCTCAAATGGCTGCAATGACTGCAGCTGGGCTGATCTGAAGCCAGGAGCTTTCATGGGGTCTCCTACATGGGGGCAGGGGCCCAAGCACTTGGGCCATCCTCCACTGCTTTCCCAGGCCATCAGCAGAGAGCTGGATTGGAACTGGCACCCATATGGGTTGCCAGTGTTTCGGGTGGAGGCTTAGTCAACTATGCCACAGTGCTAGCCCCTGTATTGTGGTTTTTAATCTTCAAAGTGTATCTGCTTTTTGCTGGTAGGAGATTACTGGTCATATCCCTAATATCATTACTGAATTATCCAGTCCTGATTAAGGATGTCACCATATCCACTTTCTGCAGTAACCTGAATGTGATGTTATTTCACCAAATTGGCCCACTCCCAACTAGCTTACCATAACATTTTTAAAAATCTGTTTACAGGGGCTGGCACCATATAGCTCTAGGTTAATCCTCTGCCTGTGGTGCTGGCATCCCATATGGGTGCCGGTTCTAGTCCCAGTTCTCCCAGTCCAGCTCTCTGCTGTGGCCTGGGAAGGCAGTGGAGGATGGCCCAAGTCCTTGGGCCCTGCACCCGCATGGGAGACCACAAGGAAGCACCTGGCTCCTGGCTTCAGATCAGTGCAGTGCCGGCTGTAGTGGCCATTTGGGGAGTGAACCAATGGAAGGAAGACCTTTCTCTCTGTCTCTCTCTCTCACTCACTGTCTGTAACTCTGTCAAACAAATAAATAAAATCTTTAAAAAAATCTTTTACAAAAAATTACTTGCTTTTAGGTACAACTCCTGACTCAGGAGGAGGAGTTATTCAGAGCCATTGACACATGTTCTACCTCAGTTTCCTGCAGTAACTTACAAGATTTTATGGGAATTGTCCAAAATTTCTGTCTTTATATTCAATTAACTGCCTTTTTATTTCATTTTTCATTTCCTACTTACTTATTTTCATAAGAAAATTTAACATGAGATCTATACTTTCAACAATTTTTTATGTGGTCAAGCCATTACTACTAAATCACTTAAAAATTATCTTTTCCACTGGCAGGCATTGTGGCACAGTATGTTTAATCACTGCTTGGGATGCCTGAATCTCACATCAGAGTACCAGTTTGAGTTCTGGCTACTCTGCTTCTGATCCAGCTTCCAGCTAATACACCTGGGAAGGCAGCAGATGATGGTCTAAGTACTTGGGTTCCTGCCATCCACATGCAAGACCGGGATGGAGTTCCTGGCTCCTGGCTTCCACCTGGCCTAGTTATGGCTCTTGCAAGCATTAGGGGTATGAACCAGCAGATGGGCAATCTCGCCTTACCTTGCCTCACCTCGCCTTCTCTCTCTCTCTCTCTCTCTCTCTCTCTCTCTCTGTGTGTGTGTGTGTGTGTGTGTGTGTGTGTGCATGTGTGTGTGTATGTCTTTGTTACTCTGGCTTTCAAACAAATTTCTAAAAACATGTATTATACCACTCAAGACTATATGATATAGGAGGAGGGAGCTTGTTCAAAAGTACTTTTTTAAAATCTAAGAACGTTCTGGAAGAAGACGTTATATCATCCTGGAGTTTAACCTGAGTATTTGGGGTTTCACAGAACTTCTCTCTATAAAGAATACATCCATCCATGTTAAAAAAAAAAAGAAGAAGTTGTAAATGTGCAGAAGTCATAAACACACATAAGAGTCATTAAATGGTTTCCATGCTATTTAGTTTTTAAACATTGTATTCCAACTGCCTAAGGAGTCATCGCTTCTCTTCATGTGATATGTCCCAATGCTGGGTATATTTGTCCTCTGGAGTTGCTGAATAAAGCTGTGAGTGCTGTGTGATTTCAGTTGTGCAATCTCTTTCTGTGTACGTTGGTTATTCACATACACTGAGCTGCACTTTGAAAAAAACAAAGTAAAAAATTGAAACCATGCCATTTCACATAAACTTTAAGTTCTTATACACCACGCTAGACTTGTTAAAAAATAGGCTTTTGGTTTACAATAGTTAGGAAATCTTTACAGAGTGTTGGCTGGATCTTATTCTGTATTACAGGCTGAACACAACCCAGACTACCCTAGTCATTTAAGTAGCCAGAAGTTTTCATAGTACTAAGCTATTCAATTCTTCTGCTTTGAATTATTATCTTGAATTGTGCTTATAAGAGCAAGACCATGTATGTTGGAAAAATTCCATGGTTTTAAAAGAATCATATTACAAAATTCTATCATATAACTCCTTTATAAGATTGATTTACACATAGTTTATTCAATAAATGTTTTTTAAGCTCCTATGAGTTGCCTGGGACTGTTAGATAGTTAAGATATGAGGAAGAGTAGGCACTCATTTATCTCAATAGGTTTATGGTCAATAAATAAATATGTGCAATGAGGAGTCAGAGATGCCAAGAAAACAGAAGGTATCAAACAGAATGGAGATATAAAAGAGGAAGGGAGAAGTTCTACATGAAGATGATTTGTAATATTTTCAATCAAGAGTTTGCATTTGAAGCTGCAAAATGTTAACTGTTAAGAGTAGACAATTCCTCCAGGAAAAAAAAACCCTGATGAGATACCATCTCACTCCAGTAAGAATAGCTACTACAAAAAAGATCAAAATATTACAAATGCTGATAAAGTTGTGGGAAAACACAATTCTTACACGCTGTCGGTGCAAATGAAAATCAGTATAGGCCAGCGCCGTGGCTCAACAGGCTAATCCTCCGCCTTGCGGCGCCGGCACACCGGGTTCTAGTCCTGGTCGGGGCGCCAGATTCTGTCCTGGTTGCCCCTCTTCCAGGCCAGCCCTCTGCTGTGGCCCAGGAGTGCAGTGGAGGATTGCCCAAGTGCTTGGGCCCTGCACCCCATGGGAGACCAGGTAAAAGCACCTAGCACCTGGCTCCTGCCATTGGATGAGCGCGGTGTGCCGGCCGCAGTGCGCCGTCCGCGGCAGCCATTGGAGGGTGAACCAACGGCAAAGGAAGACCTTTCTCTCTGTCTCTCTCTCTCACTGTCCACTCTGCCTGTCAAAAAAAAAAAATCAGTACAGCTGTTATGGAGAAAAGAATGGATGTTCCTCAAAACAAAATAAAACAAAATGAAAAAATTTAAAAATTGATCTAACATATGACTCAGCTATCCCAGGTAGAAACCAGAAAGAAATGAAATCATCCTCTCAAAGAGATTCTTTTTTTTTTAAGATTTATTTATTTATTTGAAAGTCAGATACACAGAAAGAGGAGAGGCAGAGAGAGAGAGAGAGAGAGGTCTTCCCTCTGATAGTTCACTCCCCAGATGGCCACAACAGACAGAGCTGTGCTGATATGAAGACAGGAACCAGGAGCTTCTTCTGGGTGTCCCACATGGGTACAAGGGCTCAAGGTCTTGAGCCATCTTCTACTGCTTTCCCAGGCCATAGCAAAGAGCTGGATTGGAAGAGGAGCAGCCAGGAGTAGAACTGGCGCCCATATGGATGCTGGCAATTCAGGCCAGGGTGTTAACCCACTGCGCCACAGTGTCGGCCCCTCAAAGAGATTATTGAACTCTCATGCTTATTGCAGCAATATTCACAATAGCCAGAATATGGTATCAACCTAAGTATTCATCAATGGATGTATGAATTAAAAAAATGTGGTAAAGCTACACAAAGGAATATTACGGTCATTAGAATGAAAACCTGAAATTTTCAGCAAAATAATGGAACTGGAGGTAATTACGTTAAATTATATATGCCAAACACAGACAAACACTGCACGTTCTCTGTCATTTGTGTAAGTTTTTAAAAGTTGTTATGGGCCGGCGCAGCAGCTCACTGGGCTAATCCTCCACCTGCGGCGCCAGCACACCGGGTTCTAGTCCCGATTGCCCCTCTTCCAGGCCAGCTCTTTGCTATGGCCCGGGAATGCAGTGGAGGATGGCCCAGGTGCTTGGGCCCTGCACACACATGGGAGACCAGGATAAGCACCTGGCTCCTGCCTTCGGATCAGCGCAGTGCGCCGGCTGCAGCACGCCGGCCGTGGTGGCCATTGGAGGGTGAACCAACGGCAAAGGAAGACCTTTCTCTCTGTCCCTCTCTCTCTCACTGTCCACTCTGCCTGTCAAAAAAAAAGTTGCTATGAACTTGAAAAATTGATTACTAATATCGGGAGGGATGGGGCAGAAGAGTTAAAGGGAAGCCGGATAGCAGTTACCAAACATAGAACAACAAAAGTAGCAGCCTTTAGCATTCTATAACACAGTGAGAAGACGATAGTTTACAAGCATGTGCATAATGTATAAGGAACCATGGGCTGGTGGGCTCCAAACATAAAGGAAAGGAAATCAAAATACTAATTGCCTGATTTGATCATGTCACAGTGTATATGTGTATTGAAATATTGTACTATATCCCATAAATGTAGAAGTATTACATGATTACATGTTAACAGGAATTATTAGTTTAAATTAACTTTAAAAGCATGAAATTATTCTCAAAATAGATTCACTGAATTCTGACTTTGAATCTCAAGTCTACTGATTGAAATGTGAATTAAGTTACTTACTCTTGATATTACAGACTATGATCCTGAAACAGCAAACAATCCAAAATGTAAAGTTTTGGGGAGACTGTTTAGAAATTCTCTATAAATGCAGGTTATTACAAATCTTAGATGATTATTTCCTCAGACAAAAAGAGTGAAAAGCACAAAAATAATGCTTAGAATGTATACAAAGATAATCTTCTTCAAAATATACAAAGATAATCTTCTTCAAAATATTTCTCACTAATGTATCTGATGAAATTAAAGTAATAAATACATCCTAAAGGAGGAAAATATTTCCAAAGTTTCTCCTCCTCTTTTTGTTTGTTTACAAGCTTGAATAAGTACTAAAGGCAAGTTGTTGTTGGATTTGGGGTGTTACACCTGATGTAATACACTTTGATGACAAGCTGTGGATTTATGGACTACTGTCAATCAGAATTCAGAATAGGAGTTAAATGTTGGTCAATAAGACTTGCCTCAAATGGTGGAGTTAGAAATGTGCCAGGGGATTCCAATACACTCCCTTCAAGATTGCATGTACCAATGCCATCTCACTAATCCAAGTGATCAATTTCAGGTCACAATTGATCACACTGATTGGTCTAAGAGTCAAAGGGATCACACAAACAAGACTAGTGTCTGCTAATACTAACTGATAGAATAAAAAAGGAGAGAATGATCTAACATGGGAAATGGGAAACAGCAGACTCATAGAATGGCAGATGTCCTAAACAGCACTCTGGCCTCAGAATCAGCCCTTAAGGCATTTGGATCTGGCTCAAGAGCCCATGAGACTATTTTAGGCATGGAAAGCCAGGAAACTCTGGAAAAAAAAAAAAGGACCTAAATGAAAGATCTCTGCAAGTGAGATCCCAGTGGAAAGAACAGGGCCATCAAAGAAGGAGGTACCTTTCTCTGAAGGGAGGAGAGAATTTCCACTTTGACTATGACACTGTTGGAATAAGATCAGAGTCAGCGAACTCAAAAGGCTTGCATAGCCTTGGAAACTCATGACTAGAGCCTAGGGAGATTTTTGACTCCATAAACAAGAGTGTCAAATTGCTAAGTCAACAACAGGAGTCACTGTGTACTTACTCCTCATGTGGGGTCTGTCCTTAATGTGTTGTCCAATGTGAATTAATGCTATAACTAGTACTCAAACAGTATTTTGCACTTTATGTTCTGTGTGGATGCAAACTGATGAAATCTTTACTTAATATATACTAAATCGATCTTCTGTATATAAAGAGAATTGAAAATGAATCTTGATGTGAATGGAATGGGAGAGGGAGCAGGAGATGGGAGGGGTGCAAGTGGGAGGGAAGTTATGGGGAAAAAGCCATTGTAATCCATTAACTGTACTTTGGAAATTTATATTTACTAAATAAAAGTGTTTATAATTAGAAAATAAATCCCAGTTAAAATGGCTTGAAAAAAAAGTTGTTTTTGCAACAAAGCCATAAATAAACTTGTCAAAATGATCTGATCGTGCATTGTGTGCCAAAGATTATAGAAATACCTAATACAAGGAAAATGTTGCCTTTTGTGATAACTTAGTAAAATAATTTCAAAACTTATAGAAATAAGTGGTTTTTGACCAATATATCCTTTTATAGTTTATTTTAAGAAATCAACTAAATGCAGAAAAGGATTTATATCTAGAGAAGATCCGGATTAGCTAAGTTAGTTGTGGCCTAAGAGGTTTTCAATGATACAGGAAAATATTCACATTAAGATATAAAAGCAAAAAAGCACAATACAATGTCAACTGTATAAAGTCCATGAAAGAAAGACTAGAAGGAAACAAGTAGAAATATTAATAATTATTTCCATTGGGAGGTAGGAGTAAAAGTCATCTTTTTTACTCTTTTCAGTACTTTCAACATAAAAGAACAGAGGACATTAGAATTAGACAAATAAATAATTAACAGATTGAAAAGGGGGAGAAATGCAGTGTAGTTCTATGAAATTCTTTAGTGGAGGAATGTTCAAAGGAAGAATTTTAAGTGAGGGTTTCTCTTTGGCCATCCATCTCTATCCATCAAGCTGTCATCTGTGGCCTCCATACATCCTTTCTTTGCTCTGAGTCATGTAAAATCATTTGCTTTCCCGACAATGCATCCACTGTGCAGTGCCATCTTTTTTTACATTTTATTCACATCTTCATGTTCTGGCCTGAGAGGCTCTGAAAAATCTGTCCCCAGAGTGTAAAATGCCTTTTCCAGCAGACTTGAGATAAGAACCAATCACTGGCCAGTCTTCAGTCTTTAATAGAAAAAGAGAGTTCCTGTGTTCCTTTGTTTGTTTGTTTGTTTTTGTTTTTTTGCTTTTCTGTAGCTGTGAAAAAAGTCTTGCTCAAATTGACCACCAAAAATTATCATTGTGTTTTCTTTTTCTTCATTGTGTCGTAGCTAATACAAAGATCTTTTCCCATGGCCATATTTGAATTTTATGCATAAATGCATAGATGCCAAAATTCAGCCTTAGGCCTTCAGGAAACTCCATATGTCTGCATTCTGTTTCAATCCTATCTGCAGCTCAGGTAGAATACATGCTGTCAAACTGCATGTGGCCTGAAGAATGATCACTGGGATGTATGGTTTTCTTTCTTTTGCTTTTTATGCTAATAAATCAGCACTGTTGACTACTACAGTCACAGAGTCAAGTGAGAAAGCAAAAGCAATGAAAAATACAAATCCTAAGTGTAACTGGTATTGTAAAATAGAAAACACAATTCATACCTTCAAGATGTTTGTAGCTTACAGCCATACTCTGCAGTATGGTAGTTACTAGATACATGTGGCTATTTAGCACTTGACCTGCAGCTACTCCAAATTGAGAGGTGCTGTCAGTGTAGAATGCACCCCGGATTTTGAAGACATAAGTACAAAGAAAAAGAACGCTAAATAACTCAAGAACTTTGTATATTAATTGCATACTATTTTGAATACATTAGTATAAGCAAATATTAGATAATTTCATATTTCTACTTTTCTTGAGTGTGGCTCTGGAAAATTTTAAATTGTATATGTTCATTCCATT
The DNA here is from genome assembly GCA_949820135.1 of Sylvilagus floridanus. Classification (NCBI taxonomy): domain Eukaryota; kingdom Metazoa; phylum Chordata; class Mammalia; order Lagomorpha; family Leporidae; genus Sylvilagus; species Sylvilagus floridanus. Next base: position 49,968,052 of record OX463245.1, read on the forward strand.
CATGACATGTTGCATTTCTACATAAAGATTCACCCATATGAAAATTAAATGGTTAGACAAAAATGAATAGAAATACTGAAAAATAATACTTAGTAATGTTAAATTGCATACATAATACACTTACAAATTATCAATAAATATTGTTAGTTCAGAAGAAAAGATATGGACGTGGACAAAGTCAGGACAAGTCTTGGAAAATGTGTCCAGAAAGTCACTGTGTTGCTTCAACTTAATGACCCAATCAACTCTGATGATTCTTTGATTTTGGTACCTCCAGTTATGTTTTAGTCTAATTCCTAACTTTTAAAGATTAATTCAATGCCTTGGATTTCTATTGTACGTTATGATGCTGTCTGTCTGACTCACTTCTAAATTGAAGTGCATATATAAAAAATTGAATCACTTCAATGATTTTAAATCACTCTTCAACGTGCAAGGCAATTTAAAATTACTGGAGTGCTTCCAATTTTTATTAGTCCTTGAATTTGGAAGTGATCTAGGTTTTTCTGGGCATGTGCAATGCACTGTGACTTAAAATTACTAAGCTTTCACATCGCCCCTCCACCCTTATTTTTAAGAAACTGATTTCACTTTGTGATGGAAATCATCAGGAGGGTATGGCCTGGATGTTGCATGGATAACGAAAAACACAGGGAGAGATTGGCTTCCATTTAACAATGAGAACTATACTTCATAATTAGATAGTGTCTTGCCCAAAGATCTCTAAGTGCTTCATAAACATTAGCTCATTCATCATGAAGACATCTTACAGGGGGCATATTTCCAGTATGGGAGGGTGGGGTAGGACGGGTAAGGGCATTTAGATTGGCTTCAAACACTGAACTGGGTTAATTTGAATGATGTGAGAGCTCTGCCTAGGACATTTATTTTTGGTACTTTTTTTATGTTTTTGTTTTTGCAAGGAGAAGGAGGTAATGTTACACTGTCTGATCCATTTGCAAATGTCATAAAAAATTAACATGGCAATGCAGAATATACTAAATGAATTGCTTATCCCAAATAAACTAAAGAAGCAAGCATAAAGTGGTTGGTTTCCTAATTTAATTACTTTACTTAAACTTTGGGAGAAAACACATAAACCTTTCCATCATTTTCTTTCAAGTTAATTCCTTCCTGTTTAGCATATACTGAGTTCACTGTACCTAACACATTTACCTGTAAAATGGTGTATCCAAGATTTTTTAAATCATAAATTTTTCCTCTGCTTTGTAACATGAGTTTTAATCAATATAGGAGTCTAACAAAAGTTTTACAATGGAATGATTAAATTCAGAATCAAGAATAAGAGATTTCGATTTTAAATGTAGACAAAAGAAGCAGATGCCTACTTCACTATTATGCATCAGACTATTGAGACTTACTACTACATGAGCAACAACCATGCTAAGCATTGAAAACAACAGTAGGAAACTGATAAAAATGAACCCTGTAACCCGAACCCTGTTATCTATCAGGATTATTGGAAAGGGAACATTTCAAGTGGGTTCACCACATGGGAAGGGCTTTATACAATCTACACTGTCAAAATTGGACTAGTAGTATCTATAAAACATAATACATTATGGTGGAAAAGATACCTCACCTCTAAAGATCTAGTTCTAGGTTATAACTAGTTATGGGCTATAACCAGTTATAGATCTCATACAATAAAATAGAACTGACCCTGTAGCATTGACTGAGTCCTTAACAAAGCCAATGTGTTCTTCCATCTGCTAAAAAAAGCAAGACTAACTACAAGTAGTAAAAGGGAAAAGAAGTGCTTAAGGCTACTCAAGGCTGGAAGAAGTAAAAACCAAATCAAATGAAGTGAGCTCCACGGAACTGAGAGAACCGTTTTCTACAGTCCCTTGCCTTGGACCACATACAAAAGGTATACCTACGAATGTAAAATTTCAATTTCAGCTCAAACAATTACAGTTCATTCTTCTAAACTGATAGTAGCAAAGTCTTGAAGAAAATCCAGGGCCACATCTTTCTCAGTGCATTCAATAATATCTTAGCAAAGGCAATCTTAAAGCAAAACCTGATGTGAAATATATATATACTGCTGTTATCTAAAATCCTATTTCAAACAGCATAACCCACAGACGGAAATAGAATTTACAGTAATATTGAGGATTAAAAGGAATGAGCCTCTTGTTTGGAAAATTAGCTAATCAATATGGCAAGCTTATTTTTAAAAATGCTCTAATTTTTTAAAATACAGCATGTCCGCTCCAGCTTCCTGTATTTGACTCTGATAATAAAACTTTCAGTATGACTAATGCAGTTTAGCTAAACAAATTAGAGAGCTGCACCATTTGTGCTGAGGAGAAAGTTTCCATTAGCCACTGTAATGCTCTCTGTCTCTTCAGCATGGAGCGACTGTGAACCAGGCCAGGTAGGTGAGGTTCACTCTGAGTTAATGAAACCTAAGCTGAAAATCAAAGAGAACTCAGAGAAGGGAACAAGGAAGATTCACTTTACCAGTCCTCCATTCTCTTATGCCTACATGCCATGAGCTATGAATTGAGCTGTGTAACCCCTCTCCTTAAATAATGCTGAATTCCTAACCTCTGAATGTGACTTAATTTGGAAACAGGGTCATTGCAAAAATGATTAGTTAGGCTGCAATGAAGTCATGCTGGCATAGGGTGTCATCCTTCTAAGAAGAGGGTTGATGATGAGAAGACAGACACTTTGGGAAGAAGGCCATGTGACAGCAGAGGCAGAGTGATGTAACTGCATGCAAGAAATGATCGACAATTGCCGGTAACCTCCAAAGGCCAAGCAGCATCATGGAAGGAATCTGCTCAGAGCCTTCAGAGGGATTGCAGCCCTCCTGCCACCCCAATTTTGGACTGACATCCTCTAAAACTGTAAGAGAAGACATTTCTACTCTTACAAACCATGCTGTGTGGGGCACTTCCTTACAGAAACCCTAAAAATCAAATACAGGGTATGAAGAATTACAGAATTTTCTGGGATGCCCAAAAGGCTGAGTGTGAAAAATACTGACTGAACTGGAAAGGAGTTGAGTTTTAATAGTGATTTTGCTGGTAATTAGCTCTGTGACCCTAATCAAATCAGTTCCCTTCCTTCACTTCTGTAAAATACATCTATTGTCCCTACTGTTTCATGGTCTGTGAATCACTAGCTGAATAGATCATATGTGGGGAGGGGCAAGGCTGGGAGTGGAGGAAATCAGGTCAAGTTCTTATCTCCATGTCAAGTGGGAAGATTGGAAGATGAGCAGAGAGGACGTTTGATGTGGCAGTTTATTTCATCTTGACCTCCCTCTTGAGGCCTACACATGACGTCTGCTCTCCCACATCAGCCCATGGCACCAAGTACATGGGCTGTGTTCAAAAAGAATTCATCAACACACCATCATTTAAAACAGTATTGTGTTCATTCTCTCACTGCCTTTGTAATGAGGTATCTGTTACACAGGGTAAGGAGAAAGTCCCTAGGATTAAAAGGAAATTTTTAGGTGTCCCTAAGAAACATATGGGCTAAAAGATAAAATAAGCAAAAATATAATGCTAGGGAAGTACTACAATGAACATATAGAGATGAGATTTACACACTTTTAAATTCATAGCAAATGAGATCTGTAAAGGAATTTTGTCAATTTGTGATGCCAAAAGATTTATGATTTGGTCTATTTGATACAACAGTATGTATAAAACAGTAGCATTTCACAGTAATTCCTTTTCATTAAGAAAATCTACGGTTTCTCAATAGGTAATGTTTCTCAAACCTAATCCAGCATTAACATGTTCATTAATAACACAGCTATCACCTATTTATTTTGCAGCTTTTCCCACTTTTTCTGAATGAGAATGAGCACTTGTTCCCAGAATCATTTAGTCATGATTCTGTGTCTTCTTTTACTGTGAAGACAGAAAAAAAAAAAAATTGTCCGTGCCCCTCCCACTTTTGTACATTTAAACAGACTTGCAGTGTCTCCCAGGAACTCTGGCTGGAAAAGAAAACTCTTTGAAACTTGGAGTCCCTTGGCTGACTCAGGAGAGATCAAAATGCATGAGTCTGGTAGACTACATTTTGGAAGAGAAAGACAAAGGAGTTCAAGGTGTGGTTTCTGAATGTTCTTCTGTGATTTGGGACTGTGGCTACCCTTACAGCTTCACAGAGCAGTAGACATGGGGAGCTATAATTCGGTCAACCAACAAGTTTCAAAAAGGGAGCCAACCTGATAGGAATTCCAGCTCATCTCTTAGTTGGCAAATGTAATAGCAAACTGGTGGTAAAGACCAGTTGCTTCAGTTTGTTTTTACAGAGGAACAAATCTTGGTCCAGAGAGGAATTTACTTGCTCAGGAACATATATTTAATGAACCGGTTTAACTTCAAACTGTTCTCTATAGTTTTGATTGCTACAATCTTGATTTTTTTCTTGTAAATTTAAAGATTTTAGAAACATTTGAGACCCCCTTAATTATATACATAAGAAGTTTCACTCAAAGTATGTATTTTAGAAATATAATAGAATTTCTGTAACTTCTTACTGAATAAATGAATGGAAGAATAAATAATTGAGGGGTAGAACGATAGCATACTATTAATTACAAATCTTTTACAGCTATAATTCTTCAATATTTGTAAGTAATTTCCTACTCCCTCATTCTTATATTCCATCCCATCCCACTAAAATTGCATCCCCATCTTACATCCCAATAAAATCATCCTGCCCAAGTGATTTACATTATCTTGTGCTTTATAAAAAGGAAACGTGATTTCTGAATGCTGTTCCAGTGTCTGAGATCATGGCTTTTCCTACAGCTTCAAAGAACAGTACATATGCTCAGAATTTACTTTTTTTTTCTCAAACATCTACTTAAGCCCTAGCTTTACTATCACATTGTTTGGAAATGTCTTGTGTTAGTTTTATACTTAATACAATGTTAAGATACTCAGTTTTAAAAGGGATATGTTAATCACATCAACTTAAGTTAATTCTTCTCTCCTCCAAGAGAATGGGGACACTGCCCTGCTTTGGGCACCTCAAGTTGTAAGATATTATAATATTCCACACTTTAGTAAGAAATGGTGGGTGGGGGCAGATGAAAAATTAAATGTTAACATTGGTTGGTCTTCAGAAGTTGTGACTGAGCATTGTTAACAACTATACTTTTTAAAATTCAGATTTCAAGAATAGATCAACTTTTGACTTTTCTTACCTTTATACCATAACCTTTATACCATAAACGACAGTATCAAAATCAATATTTTTTAACCACAGAATCTTAGAAATTTCATTTATTAGTTGTGATGTAGCTCTCTGGATTTGTTATTGTCCACTCATTTTTGTAAGTGCATTTGTACCAAAGGAAAAGTTTGCATCATTGTCTTTCACTATGTAATTAAAGATCAATACCATTTCCAATGTTTCAAATGTCATTGACAAAAGGTCCAAGGGAGTCAATAACAACAAATAAATACTTAAAAGAAGGAATTATTAAAGGAAGACATAAAAGACAATAAATTCTAACTACCCCATGGGGACAATTACAAAAAGCAAAAAGAACTTTTTATGCAGTTGAAAAATGAATTGTATTATAGCAGGTCTCTAGCATATAAAAACAATTAAAAGAATAACATATTTTTCATTGTCTCATAATATTATAAAATGAAATTTAATGAAAGGCTTGTGAATATATTTGTTATGTTGAGTTTGAAAATCAGTCATAATCTAAACAATTGTTTGAAAACATGCTAGCCAACCAAATAGTTTAAGTGCAACATGTACTCTATAGTGGCCAGTGTTGTGGCACAGCGGGTAAAGCCACTGCCTATGGTGCCAGTTTGAGTACCAGTTGCTCCTCTTCTGATCTAGCTTCCTGCTAATGCACCCGGGAAAACAACAGAACAGGACCCAAGTTCTTGGGTTCCTGCACCCAGGTGGGAGACCCAAAAGAAACTCCTGGCTCCTGGCCATCTGGGGAGAGAACCAGAGGACAGAAGATTTTCTCTGTCTCTCTTCCTCTCTCTTTCTCTGAAACTTCGCCTTTCAAATAAATAAATAAATCTTACAAAAATATAATCTACATAAGATAATAGAGACTTTTTTAAAAAAATCATAACATTTATAAAAGAAATGAATCTAACCCATGGGATAATTTTACTCCCACCCCTGCAACTTTCTTTCTTTCTTTTTTTTTTTATAAAGCTTTTATTTAAATAATGTAAATTTCCAAAGTACAGCTTATGGATTACAATGGCTCCCCCCCCCCATAACCTCCCACAATGTCAAGTTCACCAATATACAGTAAACTTCAAGAAAAACAAAAATGATCAAAATTGTTGTAGTATACAACTCCTAACAAGTTGCCTGACAAAGATTCAAAACAAAGGTTAACAAAGCACTGGTTTTGCAGCAAGACTGATACTCACAGGCATTTCTTTTCTTTAATTTTAGCTCCCACATATAATGGAAAATGTGGTATTCATCTTTCTGTGTCCAGCTTATGGAAAGTTCAATATGATGTTCCCCAGCTGCAATCATTTTGATGCAAATGAAAAAAATTCATTCTTATAGCATAAGAATATTGCAGTGAGTGTGTGTGTGTAGCCGTTTCTTTATCCATTCATCTAATGATGGACAGTGTAGTTGGTTTCATATTTTGGCTATTGTGAACAATGCTACTATAAACAAAATGGTGAAGGTATATTGTTGACACATTGCATTCATGTCTTTCAGGTATATACCCAATAATGCGATTGTTGGGTCATACGGCAAATTTATTTCCAGTTTTTTGTTTTTTTTTTTAATCTCCTTATTCTTTACTGTTGTCCACTGTGGTGAAACTAACCTACATTCCCCCCAATAGTGTCTAAGAGTTCCCCTGTCTCCAAATCCTTTCCAGCATTTGTTACTTATATCTTTTAGTTAATGGCTATTCTGACAGGGGTGAGATAATATCTCATTGTGGGTTTGATTTGCATTTTCCTGATGACTAGTGATGATGAGCATTTTTTTTTTCATGTATTGGTTGGCCATTTATACTTCTTCTTTTGAGAATGGTCTGTTAAGGTCTTCTGCCCATTCCTTAACTGGATTGACTGCTTTGTTGCTGTTGTTGAGTTTCTTGAGGTATATTAATTCTTTGCTGCATAGTTAGCTTGCAAATATTTTCCTGACTTCAAAGCATACTACAAAGCTATAGTAATTAAAACAGCACAGTATTGGCATAAAAGCTGACAGATAGATAAATGGAACAGAATATAGAGCCCAAAAGATAATTCATATACATACAACCAACTGACTTGGACAAAGTGCATAGACCACACATTGGAGAAAATGTAATCTCTTCAATAAATGGTGCTGGCAAAACTGGATGTATGATGTAGAAGAAATAAAATTTGATTCCTATCTCTCATCCAATACAAAAATCAACAAATACAACTCAACATGGATCAAAGAGGCCAGCGCCATGGCTCACTAGGCTAATCCTCCACCTGTGGTGCCGGCACCCCGGGTTCTAGTCCGGGTTGGGGCGCCGGATTCTGTCCCAGTTGCTCCTCTTCCAGTCCAGCTCTCTGTTGTGGCCTGGGAAGGCAGTGGAGGATGGCCAAAGTGCTTGGGCCCTGCACCCCATGGGAGACCAGGAGGAAGCACCTGGCTCCTGGCTTCGGAACAGTGCAGCATGCGGACCACAGAGCGCTGGCCGTAGTGGCCATCTGGGATGAATCAATGGAAAAGGAAGACCTTTCTCTCTGTCTCTCTCTCTCTCACTGTCTAACTCTGCCTGTCAAAAAATAAAAATTAAAAAAAAAACATGGATCAAAGATATAAATTTAGGACCTGAGATAATGAAATCGTTGGAAAAAGATATAGGGAAAACACTTCAAGACATTGGTGTAGGTGATGACTTCTTAGATAAGACCCCCTCCCAATACACAGACAACAAAAGTAAAACTAGACAAATGTAATAATATCAAACTCAAAAGCTTCTGTACATCAAAGGGAACGATCGACAGAGTGAATAGACATCCAACAGAGCAGTAGTTTCATATACTATAAATAAGAAAATATTGTGGTGCAGCAGGTTAAGCTGCGCTTGCCATGCTGGTATTCCATATGAGCACCAATTTGAGTCCAGGTTACACTACTTGCCATCCAGATTTCTGCTAATGCACCTAGGAAAGCAGCAGAAGATGCCCCAAGTGCTTGGAGCCCTGCAACTCACATAGGAGACCTGGATGGAGTCCATTCCCCTGTACCAGAACTGGCTGTTGCAGCTATCTGGGGAATGAAACAGAGGATGGAAGATCTTCCTCGAAGTCTATCCCTCTGTGTGTAACTCTGCATTTCAAATAAATAGATGACTCTTTCTTAAAATATAATATAGTATCATTAATTATACCCCAAAAGTTGAGCTGCAAAACTACAAATGTCAGTTTGTGGCTGCTGTTGATGGAAGGTATCCTTCAAATTCATCTGCTGAAGCCAAATCCTCAATGATGGTATTTGGAAGCAATTAGTGTATGAGGATAAAACCCTCATGAGTGGGATTGGCACCTTATAAGAAGGAACAGAACATAAGCATTCTGAGCCATGTTAAGGAAGGTGTCTGTCTACAAGCCAGGAAGTGGGCTATCATCAGACATTGAATCTCTGTTTTTTTCATTTTAGACTTCTCAGCTCTGGTAATATGAGAAGTAAATACCTGTTATTTAAACCACTCATGGCCTACTATTCCTGTTATAGCAACCAAATAATTTATGTCTTTGTATGGATCATGTAATAAAATATTTATTGTCCCCCAGAGTATTTACTGAACCAAAACAACCTCGCTTTGCCCATTTCTATCTCTGTCAAGAATTTGAATATTATAAGTGTTCTGAGCTTTTCCTTAGATTTACTGGAAAAAGTTCCTTGGATAAAGTAACTTAGTTTGATCCCTGTGCTGAGATCCCAATTCACTTCTCTCCCAAATAGTTTATATAAACACCAACAGAAATGTAAAACTGCTGATAATGGTGAAACTTCCTGGAATTATTTTAATTAAGACATACAGTATCAAGAATGGTTAATATTGTTTGAAAGTAAAAGCTTTCATGCCAATAGCAAAACCACTCTGTGTGCACTGCTGGGTCAGCACTATAATTAAGAAAATTGCCTTCACTATGCTTGTTTGGTAATGCTATTATCATCTTTTTTCCCCTTTTAATAAGAGTAAACTACATGGGGATGTCCCCATTTATTCTTCTTGCTTCCACTAACCCCTGATCCCACCAAGGCTATGCCAGGATAGCATTTAAATGACTAAATGAGCTAGTTTATCATCTGGTTCACTCTGAAGTCTTTTACATATTTTTCTTGACCTCTAACCCACAGACTATTATTTTGACAGCTATCATTAATGCTATGTCCTGAGTAACCATACATTGACTAAGATGGATGGTGAAAGAGCTGAAGAGTTGAAAGAAATGGACATCTACTTTCATCTTCCTCTTGATTAAATCGAAACCATCCAAAGCTCTGTGCACAGACCATCCTGTGCAGTACTGCAACATATGAATAGATTTTAATGGGACACCCCATTCAGGAAGAGGAAAAGAATCCAACTATAAAACAAATAAACCACATGAACTAAACATGTAGAACTCTATACATTTGATAAATTATGACTAGTCAAGTATGAAATTAGAGTAATCAATGTGTGGTTAGAATTAAAATACTTCATAGTGTTCCACTGAAGAGAAGCCTTGCTGGTAAATTTAATGGAAAATTCCAATGTCAAGACACATAAGCTAAAATGACATAGTTAGACACAAAGTTTTGTCATATGTCTTTAAAGTGCAGGCTCCCATTGGAAGGGCCAGGTTGGTCTGCTATGACCATTTCTATGGAACACGATGGTCTGTGGTTGCTTTGTAATTGTGAAATCATTACTAGGTTTAGACTCACACAATGTAATTGCCCCTCTCCTCCAGGAAATGACTGTAACTGAATTCAGTGACTTAATTTACACTGTAGGAAAGGCATGTAGCAAACATGGCAGTGACAGCATCCTAGAACCCAGCAAGCTTCATAGTGATAAAGAACTTGACCAGAGTGTTAGATCTTGATAAGATGAAAGTGATACCAACTGCAGAGCTTAGAGTGGTATGAAAAAAGTTGATGGGGAAGGATGTATGGTATTGATAAGAAACTGTACTTAAAATTGAGGTATTAATTTTTACTCAGAAATGTTGTCACTCCATTAATCAAGCTATGAGTAATTATTTGGGGACTGAGAGACAGGAGGAGGAAAATAAAATACCATATTCAGAGAATGAGATCTGCCAAACAGATAAAGTATAGGGCTAACTGCTACTAAATGTACGTGTATTTTTTTTCAAATGTATTTGAGATTTCAGTCACACCTTGTACCCCAAGCCTTCTCTCCATAATTTAAATTCAGAAATGAAATGAAAATCTACTTATGAATGATAGTGGGATAGCTAGGAATTTCTTCTAATTTTGTAGATAAGAAATAATCCAGAATGGTCTGGTTATATTTCTTGAAATCTTGGAAAATGGACAACATCATCTCTTGAGATAATATCCAGTATAATTATTCTAAGCTGCTACAACATGTTTCATGGAAAACACCTTAAAATATGCAACATGCAAGTTAATTTGATATATGTCAATCTGCTGATTCTAAGGGGAAAATCTTTAAGCATGAAAATCTTAAGGATATCCTCCCATGTTATAGTTACTGACAAATAACTAGACAAAGGAACACATTGTGTTATAATGGCCACACTTTTGCATGCTCATGACCAGAGCCTCTCATAGTGTGTAAATTTCTCAACCAGCCAAAGCAAAAAACAAATGAACAACAGAAAAAGAGAACCCCCCTCCAAAGAGAGAGAGAGAGAGAGAGAGAAACCTCCTAAGCGACAATTTCTAAATCCATGATGTATGTATTTAAGTCTCCTCAAAAAGCTTGCTTTTAAAGAGAAGAATGTTGTTTTAACTCTCCTTTGTCAGAGGAAAACATGGGTAAATAAGTAAATATGTCGAGCTTATCTTTTAGAGAATGCCAATTTAGTTAAGTTCAAGCAAAAAACAATTCAACTTTGTGGTTTGTAGAATCCTGAACTATTAGGTATGATTCTTAAGTGACTCACTTCAACCTGCTCACTGATTCTTTTCTAAACAGTCAAATATCTATTGAGCCTTCAAATATGCCATCATTATAGATTTAAGGAAAGAAAAGAACTTTCATAAAAGGCCAGGAAGGAAAAGGAGTACACATAATTTAGGCTCTTGAGTCTTCTCCAGGACATGAAGAATAAGTAAACTGACAATGAAAACATTGGAATAAAATTCAACATATTAAAGTTTTAGAACTAGTACAGAAAGACCAGAGTAGAAAGCAAATGCTGAAACAAGAAAAAATATTTTTTCTTAAATTATAAGATTAATTAAAGGAACTCTTTTTCTTCTCATCTTGAGAAGTTGGATGTATAAAAAAATTCTATAAGAACTAAAGCTATTTTATTGAAAAGCAAAATGATGATGATGATGATGATGATGAAATGTGTTTAAAAGTCAGCCTAATAAATAGAAAGGGAAAAATTGATATATTTTCTAATAGCTTGGTAGAACTGCCAATAACAAACTACCATAGATTTATTTACCATAGCTTGGAAGCTAGAAATCTGAAATCAAGGAGTTGGTAGGGTTGGTTTCTTCTCAGCCCTTTCACTCCGATTTGCAGATGGCAAGTTTCCTCTGTTTCTTCACATGGTCTTCCCTTGGTGTGTGTCTGTGTCCTAACTGCCTCCTATCATGGGGATATCAGTCATGAAGGATTATAGCTAGGCTAATGGTCTTCATTACTTCTTTAAAGACCCTATCTCCAAATACAGCCATCTTTCAAGATATTGAAGTTTGGACTTCGACATATGAATTTGGTGTCCATAACAGGTTTGAAGCTGTGGCATGAGTTTTGGGGTTACAAATGTCAGGATTGTGTTTTTTACTGATTAAAACAACAACAAAAACTTGGGGCCAACACTGTGGCTTAAATGGTAAAGCTGTTGCCTGTGACACCAGCATGCCACATGGGCACCAATTTGCATCCTTGTTGTTCCACGTCCAATTCATCTCCAATCCATCTCCTTGATAATGGCCTAGGGAAAGAAGAGGATGGCTCAAGTATTTGGGCCCCTGCAACCCATGTGGGAGACCCTGATAAGGCTCCTGGCTCCTGGCTTCGTCCTGGTCCAGCCCTGGATGTTGCAGCCACTGGGGAGTGAAACAGCTGATGGAAGATGTCTCTCCCTTTCTTTGTCTCTCCCTCTCTCTCTGTAACTCCGCCTTTCAAATAAATAAATAAACCTTTAAAATAATTGAATAAATAAGAAAAATTTCATAAGGACAAAGGGATTTAACATTAAAACAAAACAAAACAAAAACTGGGGCAGTGCTGTGGTACAGTGGGTTAATGATCTGCCTGCTGCTCCAGTATCCCACGTGGGCACTGGTTCTAGTCCCAGCTGCTCCTTTTCCGATCCAGCTCTCTGATAATGCCTGGGAAAACAGTAGAAGATGGCCCAAGTTCTTGGGCCCCTGTACCAGAGTGGGACACTGGGAAGAGGCTCCTGGCGCCTAGATTCAGATCTGCCCAGCTCTGGCCGTTGTGGCCATTTGTGGAGTGAACAAGAAGATGGAAGACCTTTCTCTCTGTCTCTCCTTTTCACTGTCTGTAACTCTACCTCTCAAATGAATAAATCAAATCTTTTTAAAAAAAATGTAAAATTCGGCTTTAAGAAACATTATTTGGCTTGAAATTTGACATATTCATTTTATTCAAAATAATGTGCTTCCAATAAAATAATTAGATTCCCTTTCAATTACCTCTGAAAATGGTTCTGAGCATAACAACAACCTGACGTGTCCATTCAAAACTTCATGCTCCTCATTGTCTTCATCATAGTCACTGTCATCAAGCTAATAGTTATTAAGTAATTCTTCATATCATACTTTGTGCTAGACATCTTGTAAGTATTATGTTGCTGAATCCTTATGAGAATGTGATAAATTTAGTATAATAGCTATTCCTTATTGTAAATAATAAACCTGAGACTGACAGAGTTAAATTATAATAGGAAGACGCAATACAAGTAAATACTGGAGGTTAATTAAAACCCATTCATGTCTGAATCGGAAATCTCTGTGCAGAACTACTTCTCATGACTGATGTGATAGATACAGAAGGGGAAACCTGTACTAGTAAAATTCTACATACATTGGTGTATATATAAACAACAGAGACTTGTACGAATTTCTGCTGGATATAGAACACACTGAAGTAAATCTTGTTCTGACTTCTATGTTAAGCTGCCTTTGACCCAGGAAAGGGGAGGAAGAGCTCCAGACAAAACATTCCCAATATTTCCTGGAATTAGGAAAGCTGGAAGCAAACAGGCAGCAGTGAGAAGGAAATTCTCCCCGGTGCTTACTCTCAGCCCAATTCATGTTCAGCACTCTGGGCAGGGAGGAAAAGGAAGCAGGAAAGGAGGCTCTTTAAATATAGGATGAGGATGGGCTTTGGCCAGGTGGTTAAGATGCCCACATACCACAGTAGAGTGCCTGTATTCAAGTCACAGCTTTGCTACTGATTCCGGCTTCGTGCTAATGTGCACTCTGATAGGCAGCAGGTAATGGCTCCAGTAGTTCAGCCCCTGCCATTCACACACACCTGGATTGAGTTCCAGGCTCCTGGCTTAGGTCTGGCTCAGTTTTTGACTGCTGGGGACTTTTGGGGAGTAAACCAGAGGATGGAAGATCTGTGTCTCTTTGCATGTCCAAGGAATAAATAAATAATATAGAAAATAAAAACATGATAAAAGCATCAATTGATAAGCAACTTGTGGAATAAAAAAACCATCATTACTGGCCGGCGCCATGGCTCAACAGGCTAATCCTCCGCCTTGCGGCGCCGGCACACCGGGTTCTAGTCCTGGTTCGGGCGCCGGATTCTGTGCCGGTTGTCCCTCTTCCAGGCCAGCTCTCTGCTGCGGCCCGGGAGTGTAGCGGAGGATGGCCCAGGTGCTTGGGCCCTGTGCCCGCATGGGAGACCAGGAGAAGCACCTGGCTCCTGCCATCAGATGAGCGCGGTGAGCCTGCCGCGGCGGCCATTGGAGGGTGAACCAATGGCAAAGGAAGACCTTTCTCTCTGTCTCTCTCTCTCACTGTCCACTCTGCCTGTCAAAAAAAAAAAAAAAAGAAAAGAAAAAAATTATAATAAAAAAAAATCATTACTGGTTTAAAATGCCAAAGATTCTAAACTGGCATTAAGAATCAAAATGTAACTGTGCACTTCTTGAAATAACTTAAATGGCACCAATTACAATGACCCAAATTGGAAACTGTTTTTTTATTTTTTTTTTATTTTTTTTATAACGCTTTTATTTAAAGAATACAAATTTCCAAAATACAGCTTATAGATTACAATGGCTTCCCCCCCATAATTTCCCTCCCACCCACAACCCTCCCCTTTCCCACTCCCTCTCCCCTTGCATTCACATCAAGATTCATTTTCAATTCTCTTTATATACAGAAGATTAGTTTAGTATATATTAAGTAAAGATTTCAACAGTTTGCCCTCACATAGCAACACAAAGTGAAAAATACTGTTGGAGTACTAGTTATAGTATTAATTCACAGGACAGAGATCCTACATGATATATTTTTTTAAAAAATTGATTAATTTTCTAGGCAATTTCCAATTTACCACCAAGATTTTTTTTTCATTTTTAATTATCTATATACAGAAGATTGATTCAGTATATACTAAGTAAAGATTTCATCAGTTTGTACCCACACAGAAACATAAAGTGTAAAATACTGTTTCAGTGCTAGTTATAGCGTTGCTTCACATTGGACAACACATTAAGGACAGATCCCACATGAGACGTAAGTACACAGTGACTCCTGAAGTTGATTTAACAATTTGACACTCTTGTTTATGGCGTCAGTAATCTCCCTAGGATCTAGTCATGAGTTGCTAAGGCTATAGAAGCCTTTAGGGTTCACCGACTTCAATCTTATTCCGACAGGGTCATAGTCAAAGTGGAGGTTCTCTCCTCCCTTCAGAGAAAGGTACCTCCTTCTTTGATGGCCCCATTCGTTCCACTGGGATCTCACTCACAGAGATCTTTCATTTAGGTCTTCTTTTTTTTTTTTTTTTCCAGAGTGTCTTGGCTTTCCATGCCTAAAATACTCTCATGGGCTCTTGAGCCAGATCTGAATGCCTTAAGGGCTGATTCTGAGGCCAGAGTGCTGTTTAGGACATCTGCCATTCTATGAGTCTGCTGTGTATCCCACTACCCATGTTGGATCGTTCTTTTTTTTTTTTTTTTTAAACTGCTACATGGTTGATGGAATACCAAGCAACTTTTCAAAGTTATGATCTACAAGATTATTTGTAAATAATGTATAAATATTTTTTATTCTTTAAGACAAAAACCTGGGAGCAAAGTATTAATTACAAAATATCTTTTGTCACAATGGAAGTCTAAGTTTGCAGATAAATGATAATATAGTTATTAACATAGGAAAAATATTTCAAATACCGTACAACCCCATTGCAGTGGGGTTAAACATAACTTTTGGCATTTTATGTTTTACAAATTTCCTTAAAAAAGGTATATTGTATAAAAAAACCATTCTCCAAAAAATTAAAGAGGACAAAATTAAAGACAGTTTACAGTGAAAAGGCATCTTTAAAACAACATGAGGAAACCTGTCTCAGAATAAGGGAAGTGTGCTATTGCATCTGACAGGTTATCACTGCTCAAGGGGAAGAGAATAAGGCAGATAGAATGCCACTGCTTCTGAAGCCCCAAATGAAGCAGTGGAAGTTGGTTCAGGCTGCTGTTCATCTGAGCAACACCAAGTCCTGTTAATGTGGTACTTGAAAGCATAAGGATTTACTCAATTCTCACATCATACTCACTTGAAAAAGGCGACAGGCCACTACATAAACCAAAGACTCTCAACTCATGGCAGGAATCAACTGGGGATCGGTATATATGAAATACTTGAAATCTGTTCACCTTAAAAAATTTTTTTAAAAAACCCACTAATCTGTACCACCAAAAAATCAAAAAATATAAACAAAAACATAAAGAAATGTCTTCCAACTCAATCCCATCAAGGTGGCATGTACCAATGCCATCTCACTAGTCCAAGTGATCAATTTCAGGTCACAATTGATCACATTGATTGGTCTAAGAGTCAAAGGGATCACACAAACAAGACTAGTGTCTGCAAATACTAACTGATAGAATCAAAACGGGAAAGAATGATCCAACATGGGTAGTGGGATACACAGCAGACTCATAGAATGGCAGATGTCCTAAACAGCACTCTGGCCTCAGAATCAGCCCTTAAGGCATTTGGATCTGGCTCAAGAGCCCATGAGAGTATTTTAGGCATGGAAAGCCAAGAAACTCTGGAAAAAAAAAAAAGAAGACCTAAATGAAAGATCTCTGCAAGTGAGATCCCAGTGGAAAGAACGGGCCATCAAAGAAGGAGGTACCTTTCTCTGAAGGGAGGAGAGAACCTCCACTTTGACTATGACACTGTCGGAATAAGATCAGAGTCAGCGAACTCAAAAGGCTTGCATAGCCTTGGAAACTCATGACTAGAGCCTAGGGAGCTTTTTGACGCCATAAACAAGAGTGTCAAATTGCTAAGTCAACAACAGGAGTCACTGTGCACTTACTCCTCATGTGGGGTCTGTCCTTAATGTGTTGTCCAATGTGAACTAATGCTATAACTAGTACTGAAACAGTATTTTACACTTTGTGTTTCTGTGTGGATGCAAACTGATGAAATCTTAATTAATATATACTAAATCGATCTTCTGTATATAAAGAGAATTGAAAATGAATCTTGATGTGAATGGAATGGGAGAGGGAGCGGGAGATGGGAGGGGTGCAAGTGGGAGGGAAGTTATGGGGGGAAAGCCATTGTAATCCATAAACTATACTTTGGAAATTTATATTTACTAAATAAAAGTTAAAAAAATAAAAAAAGAAATGTCTGAATGTCAGTATTGCTGCAAATACAGTTTTGTCAAGCTGCCTTATAACTTTGTCAAACCACTGGTTAAGAATGATAACTGCTATAGTTTTAATGACCTATGATTATTTTAAAATCAATATGTATGAATGGAACTTGCATCTTTTCATCTGATCATTGTTTATAGTCCCTTCCTATATTTCTGCTGAACTATAATCTTTCTACTTATTGAACTCTTTATTTAGTGGAGAACTAACCCTTTGACTAAAACGTAAATTAAAAATGTGTTATTTCAAAAATTTAAAAAAGAAAAGAAAACAAGGGGGAGAAAGGAGGGATGCATCATTATATTCTTAGAATTGTATCTATGAACTGCATGCAATCTGTTCTCTATATTAACATAATAAAAAATTTTAAAAAGTGAAAAAAAACTCAACTACAGAATTCTTTTAAAAGATCACTTCCCCAAGTCATTCTGAAGCCAATTAGACCATATTTTCTTGGGTGGGCACAAAGCAGTATATTTTTAAAAGTTCTGCAGGTGAATCTACAAAGCAACTAGGATTGAGGACAATTAGTCTACTTCCAAATAATCATCTTATAAAATGCAGGAAGTGCAAGCACTTTTATCTTTGACACACTCTTAGTTAAAAATCATCTACTGAGAATTGCTGAATTCCAATGTTTTCATGTTAATTCTTTCATGATGAGAAACTCTGTCTTCCTTTATTCTGAGCAGTAAATTTCTATCTGAGGCCATCAGCAACCACTCAGCATTGTATAAAGATGAAGTAGACAACAAGTGCCATTAGAGGTGACTGTAAAAAGAAAGTAAATAGACCTCAGAGGGAGGACTGTCTCAGTCCTCACACAGATTTGCACTTTCTATTCTCTGTGCTCCCAAAGTCCCTGCCAATAACTCTGCTTAATTGCTGTGTCTCCCTCTTGGCCTTTTTGTTCCTTCAAGCATGAGTGTGTCTTCTCTATCATTTTTACCATCGACATCTGGTAGGCAGTAGATGCCTAACAAGTGTTTGCTAATTAGGTAGAGATGAAGTAACAACCATTATTATTATTTACATTATATTATTTTCAGTTACATGACTCTAGAATTCTGTGGTATCTCTTTTCTGTCTTCTTAACGTCCCCATTTTCCTATAGTTGTTAAAATTGTTTGATAACAACCAACTTTCATGAGAAATGGATAAATAATTCTGAATTATGTATGATACTGTACCTAAATATGTATAAGAATTGTAAAAGTTATAATAGAATTTAACAGTGTATATGTCCAGCTATTTTGTTTTTATTTGCTTCAAAATTCCTTTCACTTATTGAGTAACAAGCTATTTATGCATGCCAAACTAAATTCTTTAGGGGTAAAAATAACTGTAGTAAACAAATTTAACATGTTCAGGTTGGTGAACCATAGATCATATAGTCTGGATTTCCTCAATTAAAGATAAAATTTCTGGAGGCAAATGACTTAGGTATAAACAAATCCAATGTGCTCTGGGATGACCATGCTCATTCTTTTTTGAAGCTATTCATCCTTAAAGATGTCAAATGAAATTCAAACATTCCAGTACCCTTATGGGTTAAACTAATTCCTTGGAACTTTAGAGCTTAATATTTGGCACAATCCATGTGCCAGGAGGCCAATGGGTTGTTTGACAGCAAGGGTCAACTAGGAAATTTCAGAACTAAAGAAAGATACACTATCCCATGAGACATCTACTATCTTTACTTATACGCACTATGCAGGATCAGTTAAGATACTGAATATTAGAAAGAGTAGGCACGGTGGCTTTTTAAAAATCATAGCAATACTGAATCAATCTTCTGTATATAGATAATTAAAAATGAAAAAAAATCTTGGTGTTAAATTGGAAATTGCCTAGAAAATTAATCAATTTTTTAAAAAAATATATCATGTAGGATCTCTGTCCTTAATGTGCTATACATTGTGAATTAATACTATAACTAGTACTCCAACAGTATTTTTCACTTTGTGTTGCTATGTGAGGGCAAACTGTTGAAATCTTTACTTAATATATACTAGGCTGATCTTCTGTATATAAAGAGAATTGAAAATGAATCTTGATGTGAAGCAAGGGGAGAGGGAGTGGGAAAGGGGAGGGTTGCGGGTGGGAGGGAAGTTATGGGGGGGGAAGCCATTGTAATCTATAAGCTGTATTTTGGAAATTTATATTCTTTAAATAAAAGCGTTATAAAAAATCATAGCAATTGTAATTAATTATTGCAATGAAGAAAATAGACAATGAGTTTTAAAAGATGCTTCATGTAGAACACACACACATGCACATGTGCCCTCATACACACATGGTCTGCCTGTCTGAACAAGGTATTTTAGGATAATTTGCACTAGAATATTTTGTGCTACTGCAAATAGTTAATTTATATTTTGTTTGTTAAATGCTGTTGTGAGAGTAAAAATGCACATGAGTTTATTTCACACATTCTACTTCTTTTCCTCTACTCAGTTCTTTTTCATATTCCAGTAATCTTGATATAACCAAGTTGACTGGTGTTAAAACCTTAAGACTTGAAAACAGAAAACAATATTCCATAATCTTTGTTTTGGTTTCTTCTGCACCAAGCAACTGAAATTATATTGCTACTGCCATTGCTGATATTGAATAACAGTAAAAGCTTTATTATAGCTTGCATATCAATTGAGGAGAGTAAAGATATAATATAGTCATATATCAGAGGATGTCACCATGTGTTTCAATTTACAAATATGTCTTTCTCTAGCAATGGCATTTCCATGATTCTTTATTAAAATCATTAATTTTTATTTGATGAGTCACTATTACTCGTTGAAAGGTAATGAAGACTATTCATGCCATTGAACTGTCATATGTGCTCTTCCTATTTTCAGGAAAATGCTTACTGCATATTACAACACTTCATGCCTCACTATTAATGTTTACAAAAATCACTACAAGGATTTTAAGTGCCATGTGTATTTATATATATGCTTGCCTAAAATATATGTATGTATATATATATATATATATATATATATATTTGCCTGAACATCTAGCCCTGGAAAATAAGATAGAATCTTGTCACATAATTATGAAATAACAAATTCATTTCCTTGGTAGGTTATATCAAATAAAATTGACACAGAATGAGCATAAAGGAATGGACTGCTGGTGTTCATATCCTAGCTCAAATCTATATTCTTATATCTGAATATTACCTTTTGTACCATCCCCATAATGAAATTCAGGTATTTTTTCACAATAAAAATGTAACAAATTATAGATAGAAAAAGAAGTCTTCATATTTGAAGTTACTAATTTTTAGCTATGTGGAGGAAGTAAAGAGAATATGCTCATTTATCAGTACCTGGCAGTTTCTCAATGAATTTTCAAACTTACTTGGGGTTTTGAAACCCTCCTTAAAATAAGACATTAAGAATTCATAAGTATTTTTTAGCTATAGTGTATTACACTTTCTTTTATTCATTAACTTGAGAACAGACTCAAAGGGGGAATAGTTTGAGATGTCATGTAGTAAAAGATTTTTCTTCCTTGATGCTTTATTATGATAATTTTCTAAAATACATAAGAGGAAAATAATGATATAGTGAACACTCTGCACAGAGTGTTTTAAAAGTTGAGAAGTGATCCATCTATAGCTTTTGTAACTAAAATTAAA
Source organism: Sylvilagus floridanus (assembly GCA_949820135.1). Lineage (NCBI taxonomy): Eukaryota > Metazoa > Chordata > Mammalia > Lagomorpha > Leporidae > Sylvilagus > Sylvilagus floridanus. Next base: position 49,988,800 of record OX463245.1, read on the forward strand.
ATAGAAAAATGCATGTTCACACACATATTTAGTTAAAACTGGAAATTAAGCATAGAGTTTACAAAATAACAAAAACTATTTAAACTAAGAGAGAACATAGAGTAATTTATTAGAAATATATACCTTTAATATGAGTAGATCTATATTATTGCTGGTATTATATGCATTATAAAACGGCATTCATTTGAAACAAACTTTCACTGAGATATTGAAAAAAAAAGAAATAACATTTTTCTGTATTATCAAACTGCAGGAAAATCTGGATGGAACCATGCCCATAGATTTAACTATAAGTTACTGTTTAAATGCAGTATTTCCAAACTGTGGGAAGTGTGCTACTAGTAGTTTTGGCTTTTATACCAAACAATATAAAGATATTAATTCCATAAGTGCCTTCCAATCCTTACTATTTATCAAGGAGAAAACAGTTGTTTAATATCATTATGCACTAAAGTCCTCTCTACCCATCTGAATGCCTATTTTTATGACACATCCTTCAACAGGAACAGTTTTGAGGCAAAATTGATAACACTGATTTTCTTTTTAAAATTGCTTTCTATTTATGGTTGTTGAATGGGGTTTTATTTACAGTTCAATATGAAATTTCTTTTGCATAAATTTATTTAAGTGAAAGTGAATTCATTTGAAGAAGAATTAGGCAAATAATGATATAGACATAATACAGAGTATAATAAGCAGAAATTAAATAGGTAGTCATCAAATGCTACAGAAGGAGAAATATTACTTTAATTGTTGCTACAAGACAGTGTTTTGAAAAATACATGATATTCCAAATGATGAAATCCCTCAAATATGTGTTAATCATCCTTCTCTACTTTTTGAATACTAATTTCTTGGTTTCTCTTGCCTAAAACTTGAATACATTCAAGATTCTGTTCATGACTGAAAACTCTCAGAGTGACCAAAGGTTCCATTTCCTTGAGGACCCTCAATCTATTGTAAAGACTACTATTTACCAAGAGGGATGAAGTAAAATATTTTCAAACCTTCCCTGACTCAACGTAAGCCTGCAGCTTGAAAACCTTTTTTTGCCAGTAGAATAAATTACCAACACAAACACAGCGATCTCTAAGCCATAAGAACAGCAGGCTAAAAATATGGGTGTGTGACTGTTTGAAACACAAAGTGAATATCATGTCATTGAAAGTCTTTAATTATTGACCCTTGACTCCATGTGGACTACATGAGTAAGAGAAAGTTTCAACATCTATGATCATGCCTAAAACTCTTTATAGCAAATGTATGGTTTTAAGACAGGAGACTGGAATCATTGCATTTGAACCACTTGTAGATAATCTCCACAGTGAATGAATTGGATTGAGCTAGATATTAAATTAAACCATAGAATTTGTGAATGTTCATTTTATTCCAGAATTTCATACAGTTTAAATAAGTCACATTTCCTCCCTCCCATTCTTTCCAAAAGCAAAAGCTTTCAGATTTCAGAGGATGTTACCTCCAAAAATATTTGGGGTGAGGGTGAGGAAGTCTTAGTAGGAGCAAACATAAAGTGTCCAATCCCATTCAGTAGAACAACACCATTGTTAGTTACACACACATACACACACACACACTCATGAGAGAAAAAAAAACTTTCCAAAATGTAATTGCTTTTATAATCCAATTATTACAATATTTCATTATTTCATTTTACTAAACTCTGCTTTTAAAATGACTTAAAAATGCATCTCACTGGTATTCAAATCATTTCATATAAAGTATCCTATTAATCATGTAACTATATAGGTACTGAATCTTTAACTTTATCACAGTGGTTGTACTGGAATAACTGGAGCCCATTCTTACAGTAGAGAGGATATCTGGAGTTAGTCACAGAATCTCACAGCTGGAGGCATAACTAGGATCATACTTTCTTCTTCTTGTAAGTATTTCACCACAGCCTAGCAGGCCCTTGAATCAAAGTGAAGGTCAAATTTTTCTAACCCTATATGGAAATATATTTTGTACTGCTCATAACAATTTTTAGCTTTTTATATTGCATTTGAAATTTAATTTTCACTATGCTCCCTCAGCCAGAATCATATTAACCATATTAAACCGTAGCACCATAACATGGATGCTAATGGGCCATGGTTAATGGACTAAAGTTTAAGTAGCCCTACAATTATTTTGTTCAACATAGACTGAGCCTCAATAATAAAAAGGATTGTGAAGCTGACAGAGAGATTTGGGTAGTTAAAATCTAAGAGGTAAATAATTGTCTTATATTCATTATCATTTGTAATTATATAATGTCCACTATAGTTTCAACAGTGATAAGAGATTTAGAATTAAATTAGGGTTATAAGAGTATCCACTCCAGTTCTATAGACCAGATGTTATTTTTAACTGGACAAAAAAAGAGCTTCAAACAAAGTATTTTAGGTTTCAAGTTCATCGCTTAATTTTATATTATTCCATAGGATCTATATGAATATTATCTGCACTAAGTAGGATAGGAAATCTATGTGACTCAGTAGACTATTTCTTCTCAGAGGTCTTTGATTAGGAACACTTGTTTCAATTAATTTCAATGAATACAGAAAAAGGAGCTTAACTTCAAATTAAATGCAACAAACTTCCTCAAATTGCACAGCTATCAATTTGTTACTTAAAATGATAGGGGAGCCTAATAAGAAAAAAAAAGTAAATTCATCTTTTTCTGAGTTTTGGTCAAGTCAATAGTCAGCTTTACCAAATATTATGGTAGAACTGGGATGGGGGCAGGGAGTCGATCCATTCTCTTATTCCAAAATACCAATTTTCCAAAATATCCAATAGAAACATCCTGTTTTCCACAACTAAATCTACCAAGTCCTTTGCAAAGCTCATCCTATATTTAGGAACTGGATGCAATTTATGCCACTCATTTGGGAATCTTACCCCATGGACTACTCATCCTTTGATTTACCTTCAAGGTTACACTTTTCTATGATACTCTTTCCGTCAACTTTGCAGTAAACTGAACTCTCTGTAAGTCTTAGGGGAAAATAAGTGGTTTTGGTTTTTGTTTGACTTTTACTTTCAAAGATCTTTCCTTCTCTGGTTTTTCCCAGCTATCTCTTTTCAACTCCCTGTGATATTCCTCCTGCTGACCTATCTCTTCCTGATCTTTAAATGATGACACTCAAGATACATTCTTTACCTTTCTCTCTTCTTAACATTCCCTGGATAGGCGATTCCCTTCACATCCATGGCTGCTTCATCTGTTTATGCAATACCACATTTCAAGTTCACATTTCTGAAGCTGTTGCAGTTGTTTTCCCCGGAAGACAAGAATTAGAGTGTAAGTAGTTCATTTGGAGGTGGTCACAGGAAACATCAGGAGGGACTGGGGAAGTGAGAAGGGGAAGGAAGCCAGCGAATGTTATCAAGTCAGTTACTGCTGTGACTTACTGGAAGGGAATCCCACTGGAGCACTCTGGGACATGGAGTAGAGCTGCCAAGGAGTGGAGAAGTTTAGCACTTCAATTTTCCCACACAGCTCTGCAGGGATGTAATAGGTCTTCTATCTGAATATAGTACAGTTACATTGAAATATGTAGTCAGAGGGTATTCTATGTGATTATTTTCTCTGGAAATGTAATGTACAAACACATATTTATGTTAATTTATCTTTTTATAAATTTCATTGTGCATTTTAGTTTTATAGTATGAAGCTATAAGATACCTATAGATAGTAAAATCGCTGCTATAGTGAAGCAAATTAACCTACTATCACACATAATTACTTTTTGTGACAAGAGCAGCAAACACATTTATTTAGCAAAAATGCCTAATACAATATAATTTGATTTATATAGTCCTCATATTGTACATTAGATTTCTAAGCTTGCTGATCCTATGTATATACCTCTTTGTATCCTTTAACTTGAATCTCTGTTTTCTCCCTCCTCCACACGCCTGGCAATCACCATTGTTTTCCTGATTTCCGTATATCTGGTCTTTGAGATTCCATATATAAATAAAATCATGCAATATTTTTCTGACTCTGGTTTATTTCACTTAGTACAATTTCCCCCAGATCTATCCATGTTTTGACAAATGGTAGGACCTCTTTTGTTTTTAAGCCTGAATAGTAGTCAATTGTACATGTATACCACATTTCTTCTTTCTAAAAAAAAATTATTTCTTTATTTGAACTGCAGACACACATTCAAAGAGAGAGAGAGAGAGAGAAATACCTTCCTTCCACTGGTTCACTCCACAAATGATCACAATGCCTGGGACTGGATCAGGCTAAAGCCAGTAGTTTGGAATTACATCACAGTCTCCCATGTCGATGGCAAGGAACCAAGTACTTGGGCCATCTTCTGCTGCTTTCCCAGGTGCATTTGCAAGGAGCTGAATCAGAAGTGGAGCAGTGGGGATGCTAACAGGTACTCTAGTGTGGGACACCATCATCACTGGCTGTGCCTTAACCCACCGCACCACAACACCAGTCTGTATACCACATTTCTTTATGCATTCATTCATTGATAGACACTTCAATTATTTCCATATATTAGCTGCTGTGAATAATGTTGCAATGTTTATGGGAGTACAAATTTCTTACCAAGATTGTGTTTTCATCTTTTTATATGTAGTCACAAGAGACATACCTGGGTCATATGGTAGTTTTGTTTTTTAAAATTTCCTTAGGAACATTGCTTTCCATAATACCATACCAATGATCTACAAACTATCAACAATGTGTTAGAATTTCCTTTTCCCACACATCTGTTACTGCTTGTCCTTTTGATAGTAGTCATCCTAAAATATGAGAGGTGATATCTCACAGTGGATTTAATTTGCATTTCTCTAATACTTAGTGATGTTGAGTACTTTTTCCTATACCTGTTGGCCATTTTTATGTCTTCTTTGTAAAAACAACTGTTCAAGTTTTTGCTCATTTTTAAAAATATTTATTTTTTATTTATTTAAAAGACAGAATTGCAGGGAGAGAGGGAGAGAAGGAGAGAAGGAGAGAGGGAGAGAGGGAGAGAGGGAGAGAGGGGGAGAGAGAGAGAGAGAGAAAGAGAGAGAGAGAGAGAGAGAGAGAGAGAGAGAAAGTATTCTATCTGCCATTTCACTCCCCAAACAGCCACAATGGAAGAGCTAAGCTGAACCAAAGTCAGGAACCAGGAGCCCCCTCCAGGTCCCCCATGCAGGTGCAGGGTCCCAAGGACTTGGGCCATCCTCCACCACTTTCCCAGGTCACAGCAGAGAGCTAGATGGGAAGAGGAGCACCCAGGACTAGAATCAGCATTCATATGGGATGCAGCAATTCAGGCCAGGGCTTTAACCTGCTGAGCCACAGCACTGGCCCCCATTGCGCATTTTTTAAATCAAGCTATTTGTTATTAGGCTATTGAGTTACAAGAGTTCTTAATAAATTTGGATATTAGCCTCTTATCAAGTGTGTGATCTGTAATTTTTTTTTACCAGATTCTAGGTTGATTTTTCATATTGTTGATTATTTCCTTTGCTGTGCAGAAATTTTAAATTAATATACTCTCATCTATTTTTACTTAGGAAGTCTGATATTCTGGTGATATATATCATCAAGTATGATGACATACATATTATCATTACCAGAGCTAATGCCAAGGAGATTTTCCCCTAGATTCATTTCTAGGGGTTCTTTTTTTCATTAAGAGTTGCTTTTGGGAATGGTGTTAGATAAGCGTCCAATTTCATTCTTTTACTTGTAGAAATCCAGTTTTCCCAGAACCGTTTATTGAAGAAGTTTTCCTTTCTCCATGCTCTTCACCCTTATGCCTTTGCTGAAAAATTGGTGGACCAGGTATCTTTGGATTTAGTTCTGGTCTGTCTACTCTGTTCCATTGCTCTGTGTTTTGTTTTTATGCTAGTACTATACTGTTTTGATTTGTAATATGATTTAAAACCAAGAAGTGTGATGCTTCTAGCTGCACTTATCTTTCTCATTGCTACTTTGGCTATTCTAGTTTTTTTATGGTTCCATACAAATTTCAGAATATTTTTAACTTTTATTTAATAAATATAAATTTCCAAAGTACATCTTTTGAATTATAGCGGCTTTCCCCACCCATAACCTCCGTCCTACGCACATCCATCCCATCTCCCACTCCCTCTCCCATCCCATTCTTCATCAAGATTCATTTTCAGTTATCTTTATATACACAAGATCAATTTAGTATATACTAAGGAAAGATTTCAACAGACTGCACCCACAAAGACACACAAAGTATAGAGTACTGTTTGAGTAGTAGTTTTATCGTTATTTCGCATAGTACAACACATTAAGAACAGAGGTCCTACATGGGGAGCAGGTGCACAGTGCCTCCCGTTGTTGATTTAACAATTGACACTCTTATTTATGACGTCAGTAATCACCCTAGGCTCTTATCATGAGCTGCCAAGGCTATGGAAGTCTCTTGAGTTCACCAACTCCGATCTTATTTAGACAAGGCCATAGTTAAAGTGGAAGTTCTCTCCTCCCTTCAGGGAAAGGTATTGCTTTCTTTGATGGCCCGTTCTTTCCACTCACAGAGATCTTTCATTTAGGTCATTTTTTTGCCACAGTGTCTTGGCTTTCCATGCCTGAGAAACTCTCATGGGCTTTTTAGCCAGATCTGAATGCCTTAAGGGCTGATTCTGAGGCCATAGTGCTGTTTAGGGCATTTGCCATTCTATGAGTCTGCTGTGTATCCCGTTTCCCATGTAGGAACATTCTCTACTTTTTAATTCTATCAATTATTATTTGCAGACACTGGTCTTATTTATGTATTCCCTTTAACATTTAATCCTATCTTTTTGATCAATTATGAACTTAAACTGGTCACTTTAACAAGATGGTATTGGTACATGCCACCTTGATGGGATTGAATTGGAATCTCCTGGCACATTTCTAGCTCTACCATTAGGTGTAAGTCCGAGTGAGCATATGCTGAACTGTACATCTCTTCCCTCTTTTATACCCACTCTTATATTTAACAGGGATCACTTTTTAGTTAAATTTAAATGACTAAGAATAACTGTGTGTTAACTAAAGAGTTCTACCAATAGTATTAAGTAGAACAAAAAGTACTAAAATGAGGCCTGCGCCGCGGCTCCCTAGGCTAATCCTCCGCCTTGTGGCGCCGGCACAACGGGTTCTGGTCCAGATCGGGGTGCCGGATTCTGTCCCGTTTGCCCCTCTTCCAGGCCAGCTCTCTGCTGTGGCCAGGTAGTGCAGGGGAGGATGGCCCAAGTGCTTGGGCCCTGCACCCCATGGGTGACCAGGATAAGCACCTGGCTCCTGCCATCGGATCAGCGTGGTGCACCTGCCGCAGTGCGCCAGCCGCAGTGGCCCATGGTGGGTGAACCGACGGCAAAGGAAGACCTTTCTCTCTGTCTCGCTCTCCCTCACTGTCCACTCTGCCTGTCAAAAATAAATAAATAAATAAATAATAAAAAAACTAAAAGGAATAAAATGCTGTTGTTCTTCAACAGTCAGGACAAGGACAGATCAAGGCATTGTTTCTCATAGTGTCCATTTCACTTCAACAGGTTTCCTTTTAGGTGCTCAGTTAGTTGTCACCGATCAGGGAGAACATATATTTGTCCCTTTGGGACTGGCTCATTTCACTCAGCATGAAGTTTTCCAGATTCCTCCATTTTGTTGCAAATGACCAGATTTCATTTTTTTTACTGCTGTATAGTATTCGATACAGTACATATCCCATAATTTCTTTATCCAGTCTTCTGTTGATGGGCATTTGGGTTGATTCCAGGTCTTAGCTATTGTGAATTGAGCTGCAATAAACACTGAGGTGCAAACAGCTTTTTTGTTTGCCAATTTAATTTCCTTTGGGTAAATTCCAAGGAGTGGGATGGCTAGGTTGTATGGTATACCCACTCTCACCATTGCTATTAAGTATAGTACTGGAAGTTTTAGCTAGAGCCATTAGGCAAGAAAAAGAAATTAAAGAGATACAAATTGGAAAGGAAGAAGTCAAACTATCCCTATTTGCAGATGACATGATTCTTTATTTAGGGGACCCAAAGAAGTCAACTAAGAGACTATTGGAACTCATTGAAGAGTTTGGCAAAGTAGCAGGATATAAAATCAATGCACAAAAATCAACAGCCTTTGGATACACAGGCAATGCCACAGCTGAGAAAGAACTTCTAAGATCAATCCCGTTCACAATAGCTATAAAAACAATCAAATACTTTGCAATAAACTTAACCAAGGATGTGAAAGAACTCCATGATGAGAATTACAAAATCTTAAAGAAAGAAATAGAAGAGGATACCAAAAAATTGGAAAAATCTTCCATGCTCATGGATTGGAAGAAGCAACATCAGCAAAATGTCCATTCTCCCAAAAGCAATTTACAGCTTCAATGCAATACCTATCAAAATACTGAAGACCTTCTTCTCAGATCTGGAAAAAATGATGCTGAAATTCATATGGAAGCACAGGAGACCTCAAATAGCTAAAGCAATCTTGTACAACAAAAACAAAGCCCAAGGCATCACAATACCACATTTCTGGACATACTACAGGGCAGTTGTTATCAAAACAGCATGGTACTGGTACAGAAACAGATGGATAGACCAATGGAACAGAATAGAAACACCAGAAATCAATCCAAACATCTACAGCCAACTTATATTTGATCAAGGATCTAAAATCAATTCCTGGAGCAAGGACAACAAATGGTGCTGAAAAAATTGGATTTCCACGTGCAGAAGCATGAAGCAAGACCCCTACATTACTCCTATACAAAACTTCACTCAACATAGATTAAAGATCTAAATCTACAACCTGACACCATCGGAGAAACCCTGCAAGATACAGGCACAGGCAAAGATTTCTCAGAAAAGACTCCAGAGGCACAGGCAGTCAAAGCAAAATTAACAATTGCGATTGCATCAAACTGAGAAGTTTCTGTACTGCAAAAGAAACAGTCAGGAAAGTGAAGAGGCAACCAACAGAATGGGAAAAATATTTGCAAATTATGCAACTGATAAAGGATTAATAACCAGAATCTACAAAGAGATCAAGAAACTCCACAACAACAAAACAAACAACTCACTTAAGAGATGGGCCAAGAACCTAAATAGACATTTTTAAAAATTTATTTGACATGTAGAGTCAGACCGTGAGAGAGAGAGAGAGACAGAGAGAAAGGTCTTCCTTCCATTGGTTCACTCCCCAAATGGTCGCTGTGGATGGCGCTGTGCCAATCTGAAGCCAGGAGCCAGGCGCTTGCCCCTGGTCTCCCATGCAGGTAAAGGGGCCCAAGTACCTGGGCCATCGTCCACTGCCTTCTCAGTCCACAGCAGAGATCTGGAGTAGAAGAGAAGCAACCAGGACTAGAACCCGGCACCCATATGGGATGCCAGTGCAACAGGCCGAGGATTAACCAACTGAGCCATGGCGCCAGCCCCCTAAATAGGCATTTTTCAAAAGAGGAAATCCAAACGCCCAACAGACACATGAAGAAACGTTCATGATCACTAGCAATCAGGGAAATGCAAATCAAAAGCACAGTGAGGTTTCACCTCATCCTGCTTAGAATGATTTACATACAGAAATCAACTAACAACAGATGCTGGAGAGGATATGGGGAAAAAGGGATGCTAATCCACTGTTGGTGGGAATGCAAACTGGTAAAGCCACTATGGAAGTCAGTTTGGAGATTGCTCAGAAACCTGAAAATAACCCTACCATGAAACCCACCCATCCCACTCCTTGAAATTTCAGTATTTTTGTAAAATATTTTTTTCATTGAGATTTTGATAAGGATTGTATGGAATCTGTGTATTACTTTTGGTTGTACAAACATTTTGATAATATTAATTATTTAATTCGTTAATACAAGAAATCTTTCCAAATTCCAATTGGCTTATAATGGTGTATTTTTCATTGTAACAGAAGGGAGATGGATGTACATTGGACACCAATAATAGATCACTAAAGTATTATGTGACACACGGATTATCAGCCAGATCTCCTTTTGAAACTATAATGGGAACACAGTGCTCCCAGCTTTTGACAGGCTGCATATCTACTCTGCATACGTAGGAACATATATCTCTGGCTCTTGGTCCATCTCTAATCTCCTGTTTCATAGGCAGTAAATCTTCCTTTTTACCCTACTATTTCTTTTGTTCGTTTGTTTGTTCAAAGTGATCTTCCCAGGGTACTTTGTCATTCGAGCTTTATTGCTTAAATCCCTTGGCCAGTGACAACTAAGTGCATACATACTCCCCACCTGTGCACTCTGTGCTGTAAAAGCATTGCAAATATTGATAAAGTTAGCTGTATGGGTGGGGAACAGGCAAGTGTGGGAAATAATAAGGCTATGACACAAACATCAAGTAAAAAATAAAAGGAGACAAAAGATCCTGCTTATAGCAACAAATGGATAAACCTTTCATCTCCTGCCCATCTGTTCATCTCATCCTATAAAAGCACAAACACACATTTCTCTGGAAGGAAGCATCATTTGCTACATATGTGAGTAGGCATGTTATCAAACTGTGAGAAGCCCAGGTCTACCAGTAGGCTAGATTGTTTTCTTTTGCTAAAGAGAAATAATAATAGCATTTATTCAGAATGTTTTTATACAGGTTAAATGAGATATTCCTTGTAATCATCAAACACAATGCCTGACACATAGTGAGCACTCAAGATGCTGATATGTTGCCAGCATCTGCCAGAAATTGTTTTCTTCCAGGCACAGAGACTGTATGTGGCTACTTGCTTCCTCTCTGGCAAAAAATCTGTGAAGAGACGAGTTCCACTGGGTATGTGCAAGTGCTTCTTTGCAGCCTTTTGGAGTCCCTGTTGAAACTTCACCAATGTGTCCAAGTCCAAAGGGCATTTATCATACATGCCTATTATCTGTTCAACAGAATATAGCTTTTTGAGGATCTGTTTTTCCATTTACTTGTTTTAATTCAATGCTACTGTACCTGCACTGATATAATTTGTCTACTGATAACCCCTCTAGTATTGTAAATGTCATACTTTTGTCCTAACAGTAAAACTGTACATATCTTGGGAATTTAAAGAGTCCTCAGAGTAGAGATCATCTTCTCTACCTAAGACTGAGGGCAATAGAAGCTAAAAATTCACATCATGCTTGCTGGCAGTGAGCTGCAGCTCTAGGTGAGAGATGCCCTTCTTTGGATTCTTTTCCTTCTGTACAGTACTTGGGAGTAACACAGGACATGCTCCTTCTCTGCAAAGAGGTGAGCTCCTGATAGAGGAGGGATAACAAGGGATGAAGAGCAAATAGATTCAGAATTTTCATTCATAAAATAAAATAAACCTTTCTCCTCTCACATTATCTATTTAGGTTGGCAAATCTCTTACTGAGTGGGAGCAGGATTTTTTAAATGCTCACTTAAGATTTGACTTATTACTATTAGAATTAAAGATCAACTATGAAAGCAGAAATATGTTGCTAACAACTTAAAAATGTTGTTTAAGTAACAATATTCAACTTTTCTTTAAATGAGCCATGCAATGGTTCTTTTACTAAAAGGATAAGTATAATACCATAAGTACATATAGTCCACACACAAATATGCCTACACACAGATATCTATGGGTATTTCTTAACCTAGGGGGACCTTTGCCAATACCTTCACTGTGTATGCAGTTGGGCTGTGGCAGCCGTTCCCCATTGTAAGTTCTGGTTTACATAATAATTTGCTTAGCAGAGTAGCAGTCTAATGATTTGCAATCAGCAATGCTTTCCCCTGAATCAGCTTGGGTCTCAGCTTCCTCACAGTATTCATTAAGTAATTTTTTTTATATTTATGTTCCACTCTTGTATTTTATTTTCTAGCACTGTGGTTGCCATGTAGGAAAACCCTGACAGCTATGTTTAATCACCACAAAGAAGAGACTCAGTTCATTACATATTTGTTTATGTTTTGTTATTTGAAAATTGCCTGTGACTAAATAATGCATTATAATCCAATTTGTTGTGTTATTACAGTCATAGTTGTTGCAGATTGCACCATGCAAAAGAACTAAAGAAACAAAGGAGCAGCAAAGAGGGGCAAGGGGATGAGGTCAAGTTCAAATCAGATTCGCTTTCACAGCCAAACTGCAAACAGAGTTAAAAGACATTGCTGTATCTCAGTAGATTATGAAACTCCCTGTTAGAACAAAGATCATCAATGGAAACTAGTAAGCAGCTGCTAAGAAGTATGGTTGAAGAGAAATTAGATACAGGCCCAGTCTACCTCTGGTGTGAAATACCAATGAAAGAAATAGCATTTATGGAGAAATTCTATTTCCAAATTGAAAGTAGATCAGATTCATTCTCCCACGTATACACCTTATTTCCTATGACTCTTGGACTTTGAACTTCCTGCTACATTGCATTGTTTTCACCCTCTCTCATACCATACGAATATCACTGTGCTTGGCACATAGTAAGTCTTTAATATATGTTACCTGTGGTTACTCCTGAGAATAGGTTAAACATTTTCTACCGTATTATTGATTTATTGTTTAACAGACATCTTTCACAAGCTCAATATGGACTGCAAAATTGTTTACCTGTGCTAATTAGGAAGCTTTCCTTATTCAGTCTGTATTAATTTATTAATTTAATGCTGGAAAATTAGTCAACTTGATTTTGGCATGGCACTATTAGAAAACATAATACTTTGCAAATATTTTCCCCATAATAGCAGTCAGTCCATTCATTACCAATAAAGCTTGGCTTTAAATAATGTCACATGTTTATTAGAACCACAATCTACATTATATTAAAGATACCACTTATTTTAACATCAGACTAATTACAAAATTATCTCTTTAAAAAACACAGTGAGTCTGATTGATTTATAAGAACTTAATATACAGGGATAATAAATTTAACAAAGGACGTTAAAGATCTCTACGATGAAAATTACAAATCCTTAAAGAAAGAAATAGAAGAGGATACCAAAAAATGGAGAAATCTTCCATGCTCATGGATTGGAAGAAGCAACATCAGCAAAATGTCCATTCTCCCAAAAGCAATTTATACATTCAATGTGATACCAATCAAAATACCAAAGACAGCCTTCTCAGATCTGGAAAAAATGATGCTGAAATTCATATGGAAGCACAGGAGACCTCAAATAGCTAAAGCAATCTTGTACAACAAAAACAAAGCCCAAGGCATCACAATACCAAATTTCAGGACATACTAAAGGGCAGTTGTTATCAAAATAGCATGGTTCTGGTACAGAAACAGATGGATAGACCAATGGAACAGAATAGAAACACCAGAAATAAATCCAAACATCTACAGCCAACTTATATTTGATCAAGGATCTAAAACCAATTCCTGGAGTAAGGACAGTCTATTCAATAAATGGTGCTGGGAAAATTGGATTTCCACGTGCAGAATCATGAAGCAAGACCCCTACATTACTCCTACACAAAAATTCACTCAACATGGATTAAAGACTTAAATCTACGACCCGACACCATCAAATTATTAGAGGGCATTGGAGAAACTCTGCAAGATATCTGTAATGGCAAAGACTTCCTAGAAAAGACCCTGGAGGCACAGGCAGTCAAAGCCAAAATTAACTATTGGGATTGCATTAAATTGAGAAGTTTTTGTACTGCAAAAGAAACAGTCAGGAGAGTGAAGAGGCAACCGACAGAATGGGAAAAAATATTTGCAAACAACGCAACAGATAAAGGGTTCATAACCGGAATCTACAAAGAAATCAAGAAATTCCACAACATCAAAACAAACAACCCACTTAAGAGATGGGCCAAGGACCTCAATAGACATTTTTCAAAAGAGGAAATCCAAGTGGCCAACAGACACATGAAAAAATGTTCAAGATCATTAGCCATCAGGGAAATGCAAATCAAAACCACAATGAGGTTTCACCTCACCCCGGTTAGAATGGCTCACGTTCAGAAATCTACCAACAACAGATGCTGGAGAGGATGTGGGGAAAAAGGGACACTAACCCACTGTTGGTGGGAATGCAAACTGGTGAAGCCACTATGGAAGTCAGTCTGGAGATTCCTAAGAAACCTGAATATAACCCTACCATTCAACCCAGCCATCCCACTCCTGGAATTTACCCAAAGGAAATTAGTTTGGCAAACAAAAAAGTCATCTGCACATTAATGTTTATTGCAACTCAATTCACAATAGCTAAGACTTGGAACCAACCCAAATGCCCATCAACAGTATACTGGGTAAAGAAATTATGGTACATGTACTCTATAGAATACTATACAGCAGTCAAAAACAATGAAATCCGTTCATTTGCAGCAAGATGGAGGAATCTGGAAAACATTATGCTGAGTGAATTAAGCCAGTCCCAAAGGGACAAATATCATATGTTCCCTCTGATTGGCGACAACTAACGGAGCACCAAAGGGGAAACCTGTTGAAGTGAAATGGACACTATGAGAAACAGTGACTTGATAAGCTCTTGTGCTGACTGTTGATGTACAATGTAATACTTTATCCATTTTAGTATTTTTTCTTCGTTTTGTTCTAATACTAGTGGTTCAAATCTGTAATTAAGACACAATTATTCTTAGGTGTTTAAATTTTAACTGAAAAGTGATCCCTGTGAAATATAAGAGTGGGAATAAGAGAGAGAGGAGATGTACAATTTGGGACATGCTCAATTGGTCTTGCCCCAAATGGTGGAGTTAGAAATGTGCCAGGGAATTCCAATACAATCCCTTCAAGGTGGCATGTACCAATGCCATCTCACTAGTCCAAATGATCAATTTCAGTTCACAATTGATCACACTGATAGGTCTAAGAGTCAAAGGGATCACACAAACAAGACTAGTGTCTGCTAATACTAACTGATGGAATCAAAAAGGAAGAGAACAATCCATCATGGGAAGCGGGAGACACAGCAGACTCATAGAATGGCAGATGTCTTAAATAGCACTCTGGCCTCAGAATCAGCCCTTAAGGCATTCGGATCCAACTGAAAAGCCCATGAGAATATTTTAGGCATGAAAAGCCAAGACACTCTGGAAAAAAAAAAAAAAGGACCTAAATGAAAGATCTCTGTGAGTGAGATCCCAGTGGAAAGAACGGGCCATCAAAGAAGGAGGTACCTTTCTCTGAAGGGAGGAGAGAACTTCCACTTCGACTATGACCCTGTAGGAATAAGATCAAAGTCGGCGAACCCTAAAGGCTTCCATAGCCTTGGAAACTCATGACTAGAGCCTAGGGAGATTACTGATGCCATAAACAAGAGTGTCAAATTGTTTTTTTTTTTTTTTTTTAACAGGCAGAGTGGACAGTGAGAGAGAGAGACAGAGAGAAAGGCCTTCCTTTTGCCGTTGGTTCACCCTCCAATGGCCGCCGCGGACGGCGTGCTGCGGCCGGCGCACCGCGCTCGTCCGATGGCAGGAGCCAGGAGCCAGGTGCTTTTCCTGGTCTCCCCATGGGGTGCAGGGCCCCAAATTGTTAAGTCAACAACAGGAGTCATTGTGTACTTACTTCTCATGTGGGATCTGTCCTTAATGTGTTGTCCATTGTGAAGTAATGCTATAACTAGTACTGAAACAGTATTTTACACTTTGTGTTTCTGTGTGGATGCAAACTGATGAAATCTTAATTAATATATACTAAATCGATCTTCTGTATATAAAGATAATTGAAAATGAATCTTGATGTGAATGGAATGGGAAGTGGGAGGGGGAGTTGGGAGGGGTGTGAGTGGAAGGGAAATTATGGGGGGGAAGCCATTGTAATCCATAAACTGTACTTTGGAAATTTATATTTACTAAATAAAAAAATTTAAAAAAATATACAGGGATCATGAATGATGTCTCTATTCTCCCGATTAATAGGGAGTGATTTTCTTGCCACTGGTTGCTTGAAATTGAAAAACAAAAATAGCAAATCACTCTAAACAAAATCAAGCCAACATCCACAGATAGAATTAAAAAAACACGATTAATTTGGAGGCCTGCCTTTGTGGACAGGATTGGTCCATTCAGTGATGCTATTATGGCAACTAGATGTGAATGAAACCTGTTTAGAAAAATGCTTTTTTTCCAGGTATAATTCTAAATATTATCTTAACTAACCTGGATCACAACATATCAGTAAAACCAGGGGAAACTATCAAATAATGAACTAGTTCCATTAGAAATCTTCTGAAGGTACTGATCAACTTGTCCTTAAAAATACCACTTGGAGTTCATTGTTCATTTAAAAAGGGTTCTGGATCAGCTGAGGTTCTCATTATGACCTTGCAAAAGTATCCAGAGCATCCAAAACCTCCATTTCATCCCTCACTCATTTCAAAATAGATCTTCTCTCTAGGTTTCATCATTGGATTTTTCCTGCAAACATTTCCCTGAATTGCTTTGTCTCACATGCTAGCAGCTACTGCTGTAGCTAACCCCATCATTTTTCACCTTATTGGCCTGATTTATTACTGTTTTGGGTGTAAAGTTGGAATCCATTATTTATTCTGTTGTTTTCTAATAAGAGTTTTTGTCTCAGTGGTGTGTGGGAGCTTACCCCTTTCCCAACTTCATATGCTGTTTTTATGAAGTTGATATATATTAGCCAATTTTGTACATGATATTTCTCCATAAATATCTTTTCCTTCTTTTTTTTTTAATTTCTGCCTCTACAACTAATTACTGTAGAGGGGGAGCATGAATGGAAGAAAAGCATGAATGGGTACAAAGTTAGTTAGACAGGAGTAAGTTATGATGTTCTATAGTAGAGTAATTACAGCTAAAATGATGTGTTTTATATATTTCAAATAGGTAGAAAAGAAGATTCCAAATGTCTTAATCACAAAGAAATGAAAAATGTTAGAAGTGGTGGATATACTAATTGCTCTGATTTGATCATTATACAAAGTATATTTGTATCCAAACAAACAGGTATAATTGTTATGTGTCAGTTCAACATAAAACATTAAAAACAGCAACAACAATAATACTAAAATAAGCAGGAAGAAACTTTGGGAGTGATTGATATAGTTATGGGCTTAACAGTGTTGATGATTTCTTTGGTATATACTTATTCTAATACTCACTGATATGTATATATTTTATATGTGAAATTTTTAATAAATTAGTTTTTTATTTATGTTATTTGAAAGGTAGAGACAGGGAGACAGATCCAGAAAAATCTTCTACCTGCTGTTATCTTTTCAAGTACAACAGTGAGAAGGGCTGAGCCAGACCAAAGCCAGGATCCCCATCCAGGTCTCCAACTTGAGTAGCAGGAACTCACATAATTGAGCCATCACCTGCTATCTCTAAAGGTACACATTAGCAGGGAGTTAGAATCAGAGACAGAGAAAGACTTGAATCCAGGCACTACACCATGGGATGTAGGTATTCCAAGCAGCAGTTTAACTATGTGCCAAACACCCCACCCTGGTACAACGTTGTTATGTCAACATAACTCAAAAAGTGATAAGGAAAAAATTAAAACTAAAAGCTTGCTTTCATAATTTTCCCCTTCTCATTATATCTCCTAGAAACTACCACTGTCCTTCAATGTTTATGGTATCACTAATATATTAAAAGAAAACACAGTCATTATTGAAGAGCTTTCTTTCAAGATAGGCTTACCACCAAATGTGGGTCTCATTTTTTCTCAAAGTGAGCTTTTATGCCCAGAGCTAATATCCATTATTCAGTCATTTTTGAAAAACTTTGTTTAGCATATACAGTGCTCCAGCCACCAGGTTAATGACTGGGATGTATGGGTGAAAAAAATATGATTTCTTTCCATAAGGGACTAATGCAGATGTAGCAGTGATGTTGTCTAATCAATGAACACTTACTCTGTAGTGGATAAATCGTATCATGCACAAGTAGAGGTACTATGATGAGAGACATAGAAAGTACACTCCTTGGGAAAGTCAGTATCACAGAAGTGACATTGACCTGACTCTTGAGAAAGGAAGCACTGGCCATTGGACTTGAGACTGAGGGGGATCACACTGGTAAGGAACTTCTTATTTTGAATGCAAAGAGATATGGGTGAAACTCTAAGTAGCTATTGTGAGTGTTGTACTGAGAAGTTTTATGAGTGATCATGAAGAATCTTATCATTAACCCTACAAAGATTAAATTTTTTAATCTATAAATTGATTTAAAAACTCGAGGAAAAAGTTAAAAATGTACATTCCCAGGGCCGGTGCTGTGGCGCAGCGGGTTAATGTCCTGGCCTGCAGCGCCAGTATCCCATATGGGCACCGATTCAAGACCCAGCTGCTCCACTTCCGATCCAGCTCTCTGCTATGGCCTGGGATAGCAGTAGAAGATGCCCCAAGTCCTTGGGCCCCTGCACCTGTGTGGGAGACCCGGAAGAAGTTCCTGGCTCCTGGCTTCCCATCAGTGCAGCTCCGGCCGTTGCGGCCAATTGGATAGTGAACCAGCAGATGGAAGACCTCTCTCTCTCTCTCTCTCTGATTCTTTCTCTCTCTCTCTTTCTGCCTCTTCTCTCTCTCTGTATAACTCTGACTTGCAAATAAATAAATAAATCTTTTTTTAAAAAAAATGTACATTCCCAGAACTGACTTTCCCTCAAAGTGGTCTGGTGGTGGGCACTGGAATTCTATATTTTAAGAAATCCTCTTATGTGATTTTTGGAACATACCACAAAGAGAAATCTGAGGAAGCAAGGTAGTTACATAATCAGAATTCTATATTGAATCTTCTGGTAAAATTGTAGAATGCCAAAACAACTGTTAAGTCAAGTCATTTAGATTACCAATAAGTAAAAATATTTGCCAAATTGATTGGACGGTTCAGTCTGAAAGGTGACACAACAGTCTGACTTGGAACCATTTTAAAGTATTTCTTTGAGCTTATCATTCCACAGAATAGTTCTTGTTTGCCTTTGCACTTCCTTCAGTAACACAACCCGGTTTCCGAGGGTCAGTGGTTTAGGTCCCCAGAATTACCCTTGAGTGACCTTTAAGTTTTATAGACTCCATATTCATGTTAACAAAAATCAGGCATTCTGCATTGGAAATGATTTGCTTGAGCTTCTGCTAATAATGACATAAGAGAACTTGTAAAATATAGTCAATTTCATATAAGCTAGCAAACTGAAAATCCAAGAGCTTTATTACTAGTTATATCTTATTTTTCAAAATTCACTCCAATCTGAGCTCAAGGAATTGTGCCTTTATTAGACTGTAGATGTTAGACCTAAACGAGTTGTTATTCCTCATTGCATAGCCCAAGGAGAACTTTCCATGCCATCAAAGATATAAATTATGATTTCTTCACTACATAAAAGGATCCATCTAAGCATATACAGATTCTGAGTGATGCATCTAACCACTGACATATACAAGGGTTCTCAAAATTTGGTTAAGGACCCCTAGCCTTGACATCCATTTGACTCTTTCAAGGAGTTTGTGTTATTTTTTCTCTCTAACTACATCATCTTCATGAGGCTGTTTTCTTCATCCATTTCAACCAACACAATATATCCAGTTGAATGAACAAAGAAATTGTTGTAAGAATCCAATTGTCTTCTATTAAGTCATACAGGAAAGAGACTTGCAAAAAGGCAAAACAATGCTATTTTTAACTAATTAATTTGTTTAAAAATATAATTGTTACATAAACTATTATGCTATTATAATACATACTATTTCTTGTCATTGTAAATGAAATATTTTGAATTTTTCTCAGTTTTAATTTCTAATATAAGTATTCATAGTTGGAGTTCACATAAATCAAAGCTTTTTAGGATCCTCAGTAATTTTAAGAGTATATAAATGTCTTGAGACCAAAGGAGAGATACACGAAAATATAGTATGTTTGGTCACATTTAGTGCATTTGAATATTTTAATTTTGGTCCATTCTCTGAAAAAATTCCTACACTCCACTTCTAAAGACTATAGTTAATAGAGATACACCTTTTTTTAGTATCAGAGTTTGCTAAAAATTTAAGTTGCTCAGAGTATGCCTAACTCTTAAAAAAGTGATTATATTTTCTTACAAGAAGCACACTTGCAAATGCATGTATGCATATTCAGTGGAGAAAAATGAGGAATTAAAAGGGTTGGAATACCTTTTCCCAGATTCCTAGCAAATAAATAAAATATTACTGTATGTGGTTACACCTATCACGTGTCCTCTTCAGGTTTTTCCTGCCCCATACTCTTACAAAATCTTTTCCAAAATTGCTACATATATTTATTTTAAAATTTTCTTCTAAAATAATATCTTTGTGGTGGTTTAGAGACACATATCTATACATACAAGGTGATTATACTTATACATCTATACACAGCTAGATATATAAAATGTGATTATATATGACTTGCATATATTTGTATCTTTTTCCTTTAAATCCAGATAACACTTCATTTCCATCCAGCTGATTCTATTTCTAATTTCTCAAGATTCCTTTGCATCATTTCTCAGACTTCAACAGCATTTGTCTTTCAACTTAGATAAATAAATTTTATTACTATATTATTTACCAGGAGATTAAAGAAAGCCAGACAAAACACCAGGCCTCCAAATTCTACATAAATAAATAAAAAATTAAATATTCTGTTCCCGATGATTGTCATTTACTGCTCCCTTTTTTCATTTATCATTAGAAGCAAGGTTGAATACATGCAATAGTGTTCATATCTAAGTCACTTTGAATTAATTTTGCAAGTAAGATGTGTGAGATCTTGCATAAAACAATTCACTAAAGTCAAGAGGTCACTAGCACCTTTTTAGGGGAACCTGCTTCCTTGCTAATTTTGCAACTCTTCTTCCCCTCCAAACCCTAAGCCAAACCCTTCATGCCCCCTTCTGTCACAAAGGTTTTTCTTTTTCTAAGAATGACTCATTTAGTGTATATAGTTGTTTTTTACAGTTGTGCCATTCCACAGCTGCTCAAATGTTAGTTCTTTTTCATTCTTGCAGATCAAAACTTTTAACCCCAGGAATCTCTCTCTATATATAATGTTGTTATACATTTTATGTATCCAGAACCTCAGGATCATTGTATTCA
Source organism: Sylvilagus floridanus (assembly GCA_949820135.1). NCBI lineage: Eukaryota > Metazoa > Chordata > Mammalia > Lagomorpha > Leporidae > Sylvilagus > Sylvilagus floridanus. The sequence goes on from OX463245.1 coordinate 50,009,800, forward strand.
TTTTGGGACTACATTATGGTACAACCATGGTACCCTTGGTTAGAATCTCACTCCATTAGCACCTTAACCATCATCTTTTCTTCAGAAATTTATTCCATGGGTCATATGCAGTATGCTCTGGCAGGAGACTCTGTGGGGTCTCTGATATCAAGAAAAAAAAACTTAAGATTCAGGCCTCAGAATCATAACCAAACTTGACCCAATTATACTCCATTTTCTTGTTCAGAAATAAGGTAATAAGATAGGCGAATGATTATGGAGGAATATAATTGACTCTCAGTTGACGGGGCAGTAAAGTGTCTTCCTTATGACCGATGTTTGTCCATTAGTGAGGATGGTGATACTGTGGCAGAATTAGGACATAGTAGGGGGGTCCTCCAGCTCCAAAGTATATGTCCTGATTACTTTGAGTTCCTGGCAACAGTATATTTTAGGTTCATTCTGGCTTCATCTTTTAAAATAAAAATGCCCTTCAATAAAGTTATAATACTGGTTAACAAAAGCTAATTATTAATAAATATCTTATATCCCTGACAGGCCCATATAACAAAAGAAAGGAAAAGAGAATGAAGAGAAGAGTGAGAGAAACCAAGGAAAAAGGAAAGTTGGGGTTTGAGACCAGCTCCACCAAAAGCCATTGTCCTGAGCAGTAAGGTCCTAGAAAGTCTTCCGCAAGAGGGTGAATAACCTGAAACAATGAACAAGGATCAGGATAGTGAAGCAAACTGATCCCCAGGCTATTCAACAGAACATTATAGGGAGCAGGGATCAATCACTCACTCACTTCTTCACTCATCCATTATTTATCCACCCAACAGTATTTTAAGCACATGTTTATGTCCCAGGTGCAATACTAGAGACAATAAAGGATACAAAGTTTGTGCAAAAAATTCTGACATTGTCCTTAAATAGTTCAAAAAGTAATGACATGGCTTCTAGAAAGTTGGACAGAGAGATTACTGTCCAGGATACGGGAGCAGTTTCAGAAATGTCAGAGAACACCAAAGAGAATCAATCAGTTTCCCAGAAGCATAAGAAATGATCATTCTGTTCTTGCATGAAGGGGTGGGGTTAGTGTGGAGTGGACATTATGAGTGTATTTCCTCATGGAAACTTTTGCCAGTTTGCCAATCACGATGAAATCCAATCATCCTGCTCTGTGGAAGTAACTCTTCTTCAGGTCTTAATTGAGCAAGAATAAAAGGGACAAAATGTTGTGGAATGAGAAGGTGAGAAGGTCATGCCGAGATGGCCGCTGACAACAGAAACTGCCTGGCTAGCTCACTCGGTAGAGCATGAGGCTCTTAATCTCAGGGTCGTGAGTTCGAGCCCCACATTGGGCGCCAGATGTTGAGATGGATTCGTTTCTGAGAGGAGTGTGGTGGGGGCAAGAGGTGTGGAGTCACCACATAGATCCCAAGAGTCGGGTGAAAGCAGGCCTGAGGCAAGCAGCCTTCAGACTCGTTTATTTCAGTTGCTACTGCTGCTTATATAGCCAAGGCAACCAATCTGGTCAAGGGACGGTCTATGCCCTAACCAATCACAGCCTGTGCTGCAGTTTTTTTTAAAATTTTATTTAATAAATATAAATTTACAAAGCACAGTTTATGAATTACAATGGCTTTCCCCCAATAACTTCCCTCCCACCTGCAACCCTCCCATCTCCCGCTCCCTCTCCCATTCCATTTGCATCAAGACTCATTTTCAATTCTCTTTATATACAGAAGATGAATTTAGTATATATTAAGTAAAGATTTCAACAGTTTGCCCCCATACCAAAACACAAAGTGTAAAATACTGTTTGAGTACTAGGTATAGCATTAATTCACAATGTACAACACATTGAGGACAGAGATCCTACATGAGGAGTAAGTGCACAGTGACTCCTTTGTTGACTAAACAAATTGACACTCTTGTTTATGGTGTCAGTAGAAAGAAAAACCATATAATTATCTCAATAGATGCAGAGAAAGCATTCGATAAAATACAACACCCTTTTATGATGAAAACTCTAAGCAAATTGGGTATAGAAGGAACATTCCTCAATACAATTAAAGCAATTTATGAAAAACCCATGGCCAGCATCCATTAAATGGGGAAAAGTTGGGAGATTGCTTCAATTATTCGAGGTCTTCTGTGTCTCCATATGAATTTCAGCATCATTTTTTCCAGATCTGAGAAGAATGTCATTGGTATTTTGATTGGTATCACATTGAATCTATAAATTGTTTTTGGGAAAATGGACATTTTGATGATAAGATTCTTCCAATCCATGAGCATGGTAGATTTTTCCATTTTTTGGTATCCTCTTCTATTTCTTCCTTTAAGATTTTGTAATTTTCATCGTAGAGATCTTTAACACCCTTGGTTAAGTTTATTCCAAGGTATTTGATTGCTTTTGTGGCTATTGTGAATGGGATTGATCTTAGCAATTCTTTCTCAGCCGTGGCATTGCCTGTGTATACAAAGGCTGTCGATTTTTGTGCATTGATTTTATATCCTGCTACTTTTCTGGTTTGCTGACCCATAAATGACTTGATAAAAACCACAAGTTCATTGGCTTCTTTCCCTTCCATGAGTCACTTTTTCCTATCAGAGCTTCCTAGGATGTCCTTCCAAAGAGACCACTCATACTTGAATGTGTCTCAGGGTCTGCTTCAAGGGGAACCCAAACCAATACTGAGAGTATTGAAATTTTGCAAGTGCATTTGCCAAAAATGCTTAAAAAGATCAGCTTAGGGGCTGGCACTGTAGTGTAGTAGGTTAAGCCTCCACCTATGATGCTGGCATCCCATATGGGCACTGGTTTCAGTCCCGGTTGCTCCACTTCCAACCCAGATCTCTGCTAATGCACCTGGAAAAGCTTCAGAAGACTGCCCATGCAGGAGACCCAGATGAAGCTCCTTTCTCTTGGCTCCTGGCTTCGGTGTGGCCCAGTCCTCGTCGTTGCGGCCATTTGGAGAGTGACCCAGTGGATGGAAGACTCTCTTTCTGCTTCTGCCTCTCCCTCTCTCTAACTGCACCTTTCAAATAAATAAATAATAGCTCTTTCTTTAAAAATAGACCAGTCTGATCTCTTTGCATCGATTCTCAATTTGCAACAATCCTTCAGTTTTTTTGTTTCTATAGTACTGCACTTAATGATAATTATTCACTTTAATTAATTCGCTGTCCCAGTGGTATAGCTCTGGTGTCCCTATGCCTTAACCTCTAGACAAGACTGATTCATTTTTTTGACAGACAGAGTTAGAGAGAGAGAGAGAAAGAGAGAGAGAGAGAGAGAGAGAGAGAGAGAGAGAGAGAGAGAGAGAAAGAGAAAGAGAAAGAGAAAGAGAAAGAGAAAGAGAAAGAGAAAGAGAAAGAGAAAGAGAAAGGTCTTCCTTTTTCCATTGGTTCACCCCCCCAAGTGGCCACTATGTACTATGGCCAGTACATTGTGCCAGGTGCGCTGCACTGATCCGAAGCTAGGAGCCAGGTGCTTCCTCCTGTCTCCCATGTGGGTGCAGGGCCCAAGCACTTGGGCCATTCTCAGCTGCACTCCCAGGCCACAGCAGAGAGCTGGACTGGAAGAGGGGCAACCGGGACAGAATCTGGCACCCCAACCTGGATCAGAACCAGGGGTGCCGGCGCCGCAAGCAGAGCATTAGCCTATTGAGCCACAGCGCCGGCCAGGACTGATTCAAATACCTATTCCATATACACTAGAAAAGCCACTGTCCTCCTCAGGCTTACAATTTTGTAGCAGGCTTACAATTTTAAGGTTTCTGAATAGCCAGTGAATGCTGAATTCTTGTTTCCCGCTCTGCAGTTCGAGGCTATCCTTTTATTTCCACCCTTGCATTTCTGCAAATATGGAATTCAGTCCTTTTCATGATTTCTACCAGAAAGGAAAATAACTTACTGCTCATAGTCACTTAGTCATTCAAATATATATTTTTTAGCAAAATGCTGTTTCAGATATCATTCTAGTCTCTGGTGAAAATGAACAAGATTGAAGGAATTCCCGTTAGCTGTGGTCAGATTTATGTTAAATGCCATATCTCATACCACTGTTGGAGCTGTGTTATGACTAATCTCAACTTCACTTTTTTCCCCATGAAGTTACTGATCATTCATCAAGCATATCTAAGTAAAGTCGTCCTTTTGTATCCATGAGGGAATGATCCCAGGATCCCTGAGGATACTAAAATCCACAAATGCTCAAGTCCCTTATATAAAATACCTTACTATTTCTATATATGCACATCTTCCTATATAGCTTAAATCATCTTTAGATTACTGATAATACATATTACAATGTAAATGCTATATAAATAGTTGTTATACTGTGTTATCTAGGAAATAGTGACCAGAAAAGAGTCTGGATACATTCAGTACAGATGCAGTTTTCCCCAAATATATTCAGTCCTCAAGAAGTTGAATCTACAGATATGGAACCCATGGAAACCAAGTGCTGACTGTATGAACCATTTTCCAAGCATGTATTATGAAACTACAGGGGTTAACAGTCCATTCCTCAAACTACTGTTGCCCAAGAATAAAAGCACTGTGTCATCATCAGGAAAGCCTGGAAGAGTGGGAAGAGGGAGGCCTTACTTTCTATCTCCTGTAGTTTAGAAATTATAGGTCCAACTGAACTTGGTGGATAGTAAACAAGGGGCTAAGAATCCAGGCTACTACCAGGATATGGTTCAAGATAGCGAGTGAATTCACAACCAGGCAAAGACCTGAAGAATAGGTCACCATGACAGCAATGGTACCCATTCAGTAGAGGCTTGAAATAGGGATATAGGAACACAGCCTAAAAATGAGTTGAGAGGGCAATGCAAAACCAAACCAAAAAAATTCCCAGTCCTCCGAGAAAAGTTAGCAGAGCAGTGTGAAGTAGCCCTACAGTGACCTGGTGGCTCTAATTCCCCATGCCTTATTATGAGTATATTCAGATCATCATTTTTGTTTTCAAAGGCTTGATTAAGAGAACTGATTATGGTATCATCAGTGTCAATAAAACTGCTACAAGGAACTTATCGGCAATCCTGCTAATTGGGTAATTTGGAATACACTTGAATAGGTCAAACCTGAGATACCCTGATTAGTGGTTTGTGGCTTTCCTCTTCAAGTTGTCATCATTCTCCTCATGCAGGAGAATGGATGTCCTTGTGTATAATAACGAGCCATTTGATTTTCTCTTAGTTGAGCTCATAGTGTAACTGGACCCCCCTCATTCACTGGGAGTTGGCTCTCAGCTCTCCTTTCTGTTGGTTAGGAGACACCATTACTTTAGCAGGCATTGTAATGTTCTTTAATACTTGATGAATCTTGCTGTCTCTATGTCACTATACACATCCACGTTTAGAAACTTGAGACTGCTACTGTAAGTATTAATCTTAAGCGATGTTGGGGTCATGCCTTTGCAAGGCTATTCTATTGTAGTTACAATAACTCTCTCCTCTGCTTCTCTCTCTTTTCACTCTACTTTGGGAGACTCCGTCCTCCCCCAGTGACTTACTCTCTCCTCCCTCTCCTGCAAAGCATTAATACCTATCATTTTCCTTTTTACTTATTCCTGATTTCATTTGTTTTTCCACCAGTAACTAAACCTTCATATGAAAGAAAATATTTAATTGTACATTTTTTGCCAATTATTAGTAACATTTGATGCTCCATTACTTTTTTTTTTTGAATTTCAGTTACTTCTTATGTCATAAATCCATGGAGACTACAGAAAACACCACAATGTTTAAAATAACAACTTTTCAGTGTTAACTATTCTTTTATAGGGATTTAAAAGTTAATTTCCATGTGGAAATTTAGAGTAGCAGTTAAGATGCCCACATCCCAGATTGTAGTGCTTAGGCTTGATTCCCAGCCCTCTCTCCTGACTCCAGCTTCATTTTAATGTAGATTCTAGAAGGTACCAGTGAGGCTTGAATGTCTGGATTCCTGCCACCCATGTAAAATACCTGGCTTGTTGGGGCTGGCGCTGTGGAGCAGCGGGTTAATGCCTTGGCCTGAAGCACCCGCATCCCATATGAGCGCCAATTCAAGACCTGGCTGCTCCCCTTTCGATCCAGCTCTCTGCTGTGGCCTGGAAAAGCAGTAGAAGATGGCCCAAGTCCTTGGACCTCTGCACCCACATGGGAGACCTGGAAGAAGCTCTTGGCTCCTGGCTTCGGATCAGTGTATCTCCAGCAGTTAGGGCAATTGGGGAGTGAACCATCGGATGGAAGACCTCTCTCTCTGCCTCTCCTCTCTCTGTGTAACTCTTTCAAATAAATAAAAATAAATCTTAAAAAAAAAATTTGGATTGCTTTTCCTGTTCAGACCCCATGACATTGCAACCACTTGGAGAGTGAACCAGTGGATGGGAGTGTTCTATCATTCTCTGTGTGTGTGTGTCTCTGTGTGTGTGTGTCTGTCTGTCTGTCTCTCTTTTTCTCCCACTCCTTCTCCCCCTCCCTTTCTCTCTCACTCTCTCTCCTACATACATAATTTAAAAAAAAAAAAAAAGGCAATTGGCAGGCAACTTGTCAAACCAATAGAAGATATTCACAGAAGAATGTGGAGGTAAAGAAAATAATATGCTAGTTAAATTCAAGAATTAGTGAACATGAGAGTCACTGGAGAACTTGTTAAAAGTATAACCTTCTAAGTTCTTGCCCCTAAAATACTGATTTAGTGGGTCTAGGGTGAACTCTAGGGCCTGAGTTATGAACAACTGCCCAGGTAATACTCATGTGATCTGGTTTGAAGAATCACGGCACAAATTTGTAGAAACCAAACCTTTACCAATGTCCAACACAGATTTTGCTCTTTGTTGCTTTTTTCAAATATCTATAGGCATAAAAGGTATTTACAGAACTATCCTGTTGTAGACTATGGATTGATATTTGATGTATAATACTCTAAAACAAATTCTGTGAGTCACCTGAGTAATTTTTCAGGTATGAGTTAGCTCAGCAAGGGCTGGATGATCTAAGATGACCTTATTCACATGACTTGCAGTTGGCTTCAAATCAGCTAGAGCGACAGAAACAATTTTGCCTCAGGTCTTTCATGATAAAAGAGAAAGCCAAGGATTCTTCATATGATAAGTTCATGGTTTCTAAGAGCAGCAAGCCCCAATGCACAAATTATTTTCAAATCTGCAACTCATGCATGTTTGTTATCATCACACTGACCAAAAGAAGTCATATGGCTAAGTCTAGAGTCAGTGTGAGAGGGATTCCAAGTATGCTGATTCAGGAAGGCAAATGATTCCAGCAATGTTGGCAACAGTATAATTTCCATGCCCGGCTGGAAATTCAGTTGACTCATACACGTGCATGGTAGGGAAAAAACACAATGATTCTGGAGATAATATACTAGAGTTAAACTTAGCCTTCCACTTAGTAGGTGGAAGACAGGTATTTTTTTTTCCCCTAAGTTTCATTCTCTTCATCTATAAATTGTGAATACTATCAATAATGTTTACTTCACAAAACTGTTTAGAGAATGAATAAAGTGCTAGATAGAAAAATACTGCTCATTTATATTTATGTGACTTTTCTTCACCCTAAAAAAGTTTGTAAAGGGGGCTGTGGCGTAGAGGGTTAAACAGTGCCAGCATCCCCTATGGACACTGGTTTGAGTTCCAGCTGCTCTACTTCCAAACCAGCTCCCTACTAATGTGCCCGAAAAAGCAGCAGAAGATGGCCTAAGTACTTGGGCCACTGCATCCACATAGGAGACCCAGAAGAAGCTCCTGGCTCCTGGCTTTGGCCTGGCCTAGACTCAGCTGTTGTGGCCATTTGAAGGGTGAACCAGCAGATGGAAGATGAATCTTTCTCACTCTCTCCTCCCCTCTCTGTAACTCTACCTTTCAAATAAACAAAAACACATATTTAAAAAAATAAATATAAAAAGTTATTAAAGTATCTATTAAATAAGTGATCTTCCTGATATTTCTGACTCAACTGTTCTCAATCTTGTCCTCCCTGAATCTGTTATTAGTTATTTTCCTAAAAAATCAAAATTCAAACGCCATCCAGCACTTTATAAACCTCTGAGAGATCTTCATTTGTCTGCACAATAAAGGCAGAACCAGCACATGAGGTCTTTGCTAAACTGGAACCACTTTACCCCCATCCAACCTCCTTGAGTCTCCAGTGAATTTTGTCTCATTCTCTTTATACATCAAACCTTTACAATTTCAATCTATATCCATTCTGTTTCCCTCAAACTAGAATCGTCCTGTCCTACATTTTCACTTTGGCAAGCTTCTAATTTCCTTTTAACACCAGATCAAATGCTTCTTCCTCATTCCATAAATATTTAGAGGACTAAGAAGCTTTCTCGACTCCTTCAATGTTAATTGCTCTCTTTTCTCTAAATACTTAGTTAACACACTAGCACTTTCCACACTGTATTTTCATTTATGAGAAATGCTGTCTATCTCCTCAGGTAGACAATGAGCTTCTTCAGTACTAAAAACAGTTACAAGCTATCAGGATATAGTTTTGAGTAAATTAATAAATGAATATCAGAATCCTTTATTCCTTCCCTGGTTGACCAGATTATGTTCTGGTAGTAAACCAATCACATTTAACCCTCTTGATTTTCTCTTTGCCAACCCTGACTATAAACCCAGAAATGTCTGCATTCTTGAGCAGTGGTCTAATCTCACACCTGGAAGTCAATTATCTGTGACTTAACCCTCAGCATACCTACTAAAATTTTGACACACTGATTTTCTTGACCTTCCAATCACTACCAGGTTAGGAGTTACTGCATCTTTTCTGCTATCCTTAAAGCTATAATGATATAATCCAAATGTAGTTGTGACTCAGAGAACAGATAAGTAACTCATTTATATGGGTTAAACATACTGAGAAATTTTCAAGAGAAATTTTTTTCTTACCATTTAATAGTTGAAAAAGGTAGCTCACGGAAAATAAAGAACCAGAGTTACAGAGTTGGGTATGTGGCATACAGGATTTTAATCCAGTTTATCCAGCAAACAAAAACACTCTTATCCTTTGACTCTTCCATATTATAGTTTGGAAATTTACTGGTCCATGTCTTATTTCAAATGGTTCGCATCCAATAAAACTACAGTTATAGTTATGACTTGGAGAATGGTAAAGGGTTACACTTGCCTATTTTAACTGTGTCTATGACCTTAAAAGATACTAAGAAGTTACAAATCGGGGCTGGTGCCGTGGCTCACTTGGTTAATCCTCCACCTGCGGTGCCAGCATCCCATGTGGGTGCTGATTCTAGTCCTGGTTGCTCCTTTTCCAGTCCAGCTCTCTGTTGTGGCCCGGGAGGGCAGTGGAGGATGCCCCAAGTCCTTGGGCCCTGCACCCACATGGGAGACCAGGAGGAAGCACCTGGCTCCTGGCTTTGGATCGGCGCAGCGCCAGCCGTGGCAGCCATTTGGGGAGTGAACCAATGGAAAGAAGACCTTTCTCTCTGTCTTTCTCTCTCACTGTCTAAACTCTGTTTGTCAAATTAAAAAAATGAAGAAAAGAAAAAAAAAAGAAGTTACAAATCAACTTTTAAAAAAGCATGTAGGCACAAATGTGTTGGTGGTATTACATTAATAGCTATTTTCTTGCAAATCTTTAGTTTATCCATTGTTTTAGAGTAAATATGATATAAGAATTATGGGTCACTTCAAACAAAAAGCTACAAAACTTCAGTCCCTCTGCTTCAACTTGTAAGTTCAAGATTTCATCTCCTTCTGGGCAAGCAGAAAAGTTTGTTATCCCTTTTACTAAAAATAATAATTACAGATAAAATAATATACTTTAAAAGAGTTGGCTCTTATTCCATCTTTGGAATTTCCCACTCCAAAAAGCCCTTTCACTCTTGCCATAATATGACATACTGATATGAAAGAAAGAAAAAAACACTTAAACATTTGAGGCCAGAAGTTAATTGAATAAGACCTTGGATTCTGATGAGTTTGTGTTTTATGGGTGATTAACTTCTTTTAATATCAAAAAATGCTTAAGAAACCCAATTATATTGCCACTTAATCTGAGTTATTGACTTATTTCTGCTAGTTTCTGGATATCTTATTGACCAAGTTATATTTCCTACTACGACATGCAAAACCAACTGAACTTCAGTTTGGAAAGAAAGATTTAGGTTCAAAATATGAGAAATTGCCTAATAACAGAGAGATTAAAACCTTAGATTCTTCAAGCCTGTGACCCAAACTTGTAATTTCCAGTTACCAATATACTCCTGCTCTAAAAATAGTATATATCTTGTGAGAAACCTAAGGCCCTAATGTTTTTCTGTACTTTGCCCATTTTCTACTAATATGGCTACTGCCATCTAACAGCTGTGTTTTTAATTTATTTAAAATGAAGATGTTGAAGCCAGACACCTGGTTATAAATACAAGAGGTCCTCAAAGAGTTTACAGAAAAATGCACATTCTTTTAATTCCATTTTCCACAAACTTCTAGAGGTACTCTTGCATAGAAACTCGAAGAGATAACAAGTGAAATCATAATATCTCATTCTTGGACCAACTGGCCACACTGTAAAGAACAACATACAATTGCATAACATGCACACATTACCAATTCTGCCTCTATTTAGAAGTACCTGCTCTTATGTTAGATGACTATCTTTAGTCATTTGCTATAGGGAAGCCAGAGGACAGCTAGACACAGACCTCTTGAAGGACTATTGGAAATTTTTACACGATTTTCTGAAATAAAATTTTTGTCTTCATCTGAGCACCACAGTAGAGCTTTAGTAGTCTGTGGACATCACATCATGTAGTTGTTTGCAAAATTGTGAAATACATTTTTCTATTAGATTTTATGGGACTCTGTGACTCATAAAAAGATAGGTTAGAAATCAATGTTCCTAAGTTCTTTAAACTTCTAGGCATAGCTATTTTTGGCATACCAGAGAATCATAAGGACCAAAGAAATGACAAGTAGAATAGAGGAAAAGTGACCCATGGCTTCTTGCCTAGTACAAGCGGAGGTAACGTGGGACCATCTCTTCCAAACAGAGAATTTTAAGAAACTGAATTAGCAGACTGGCTGAAATGAAAACAACTCTCATAACCATTAGGTTTGCCCTTTCCCTGATGAGTAATGCAGAACCCTTTGTAGGATGGTTCTTCCTTTTGCAGTACCAAATATTTGAAGTAAAGCACCGAAAACCATAGATTACTGAAAGCTGTGGATTTAACCTGATTCATGTTTTCTACATGTATTTCATTGATCAGCTGCCAAATGCCAAGTACAATGTCAGGCTCTAAAGATATGGTGGCAAACTAAGCATGAATTAGAAGCATAGCTATAAGCAAGACTTGATTCAGCCAAATTTGTATGGGAATTAGGATACAATTAAAATTCTTTGAGCTGAACTGTTAATCACAAATTAGCCCAAAGCCATAGAATTGCAGAACCAGAAGACTTGATGATGATCTAGTTCAGTCCTCCTGTTTTACAATAACTAAGAGCCTGTTTCAGAGTCATTCATTTCAGGTGGCAAGTCTGGTTCATTCATCTTTCCCCTCCTTTAGATTGTACCTCCACAACCTATTATACCCTCTACTTGTTGAGTTAAGCAATTTCAGAAATCCCTGCAGCCTCTCAAAGACCTCCTTAAGAACAAATGGCTCTTAAGAGTTTCTTCCTCAGAAAGTCAAATCACCCATTCCACATGCCAAGAAGGAAGCACATTCGGAATTAACTCTAAAGTACGCAGGATGACATGGATTGTACCCAACCAATTAATAAACTAAAATAAATTCAACATTCAATGCCACTCATTGCTTAAAAAAAGAAGCATATCTGGCTCTTTAAATTACACTGTCAACTGGTCCGCTTGCTCATGATGTCATATACAGTTTGATGTTGTCTGGGCAACATGGTAAACACACCGCTTCCTTTCCATTGTTTAATTCCCTTCCCTGAGTGAGATCCTTGGGTAACCAGGCTTCATTAGTTCAGGTGCTAGCCTCAGGGAGCTACTTGTTTTAATTAGAGGGATGAAATGGCATTTTAATTGTGCACAATGATTAATAAACATGCTGAGCTGCTGCATAATGATCTGCTGCTTGAAGAGCTTGCTCTCCTATCCTTGATATCTACATCCATTAACTGATTGTTATCCAGGTTGAGAGCCATAGAGCTCTTTCTCCAACCAAACTGCAATTGTTTGTCCTCCAATGTTTTTGCTAATAATAAGAATTAGAGCTTAGTTCCATTTTTTGTAGTAACAGAGATAAGACTGGAATGGAGAATTTACAAAGTGATATACAGTCTATGTAATTTATTTCACCAAACTTCCTTGTAAAAGAGAGATAATAATAGGACCAACCTGACAGATTAAATGAGACAATGCATACATTGTACTTAGTAGAGTGCTACCGTAGAATAGGCACCCTGAAAATGTTAGCTGCCATTATCATTAGTGGTATTATTGTTGCCAGACAAGATTAAGAGTGATCAGGGTGGTATGGCTAGAGACTATCACCATCTTCATCATCCTCATCATCACCACACCTTCTTCATGCTCATCATTAACTTCATCATCACCATCATCAAGACCATCATCTTGGCCTAGATTAGATACTATAAGTGTTCTCTTACAGACTGAGATGTTCACTATAAAACTGGAACATTCTAGTGTCTCATATTCTAAAAGGCAGAAAATGCCTAAAGATTTTCAAAATTACATTAAATGAAAATATAAAAAGTTTGTGCAAAGTTATATTCTTTAAAGGCTTAATTTCATCTCAGTAGCTGAACAAAATACTAGGTATGGATTTGAACTTCAATGAAAACATAAATCAGAAACTGGTTGAAAAAGTGTCTTCTATGAAGCTGCATGTAATTGGGATTTGTAATAGTTTCATTGGTCATTATAGTTTAATGAATCTTACAAAATTGCAGATGTTTCTAGTGTTGACACTAGAAAATTGTTTTCCTTTGTGTCTCCTGGGAATTGTTCCTCAAGTTTATATATCTACCAAGTCTTTTACTTGACTTGATTTGAGAGTGATAAGTTTTGATGAAACTCAGTGCACCTGCCACTACTGTTTGTAAATGAATATTATGTACTTGGACATTACACAATTAATCCTGTCCCTCAGCTTGAATTATTAAAGACAGCATTTAAAAGTATGCCAACTGACCTACTGATGTGCTTATACATACATTTTGACACACTGCCATAACTGCATATGAGTACAACTCAACTATGCCCAAGAAGAGAAGGACATACGTGACTGAGAAAGACTAAAACTAAAAGTAAAATCTGCTTTCTATCCCACAAAATGTTGAAGACTTCCTGGAAGCAAATTTGTCACACTGAAGATATTTCCTGTATACAGGGTCACTATAGTTCATTGAAGCAGATATGATTGATTACATGGGCCAAATTTTACCTTGCCTACAGGGCACTATTAATTTTTGTTGTAGTTCCTTTAAAGTCACACAACCACCCACAAGGGTCAAAGGGGGAAGGTGAATGAACTCTTGGCTATGTTAAAGAAAGGTTTCACAATAGATGCTGAGCTGAAATATCCCAGACATGGCAAAAAGGTAAAAGAAGGTGCAATGTATTTTCATATCTTCTCATTTCCTAGCAAGGATGACTTTAAAATCACTCACTTGAAATATAGCTACACAATTGTGAGAACCCCACTCCTGGTAGTATACCTAAAGGAAATGAAAACAGCTTATAAATGAGTTACCTGTACCTTCATGTTTATAGAAAATCAACGAACAATAGCTACAATATGGAATCCACTCAGATGCTCAACAACTTATGACAGGATAAAGAAAATGTGATACATATACATGATGGAATAATACTCAGCCATAAAAAGAATGGAATCCTGTCTTTTACAACAAAACAGACAAAACTGAAAATTTTTGTTATACACAATAGTTTTTAATAATCAAGAAGCAAGTATATTATACTAATTAAGATGAATATATACTGATTATTTTAATGGTATTCTTCTCTCCTTGCTAGATTTTCAACACATTTATTGAGTACTTAGATAATAATAAAACTATTTGAGGGGCTGGCGCACTGGTGCAGTAGGTTAATACTCCGCCTAGGGTGCCGGCATCCCATATGGGCGCCAGTTCTATTCCCAGCTGCCCCTCTTCCAATCCGCTCTCTGCTATGGCCTAGGAAAGCAATAACAGATGGCCCACGTGCTTGGGCCCCTGCACCCACGTGGGAGACCAGAAAGAAGCACCTGGCTCCTGGCTTTGGATAGGCGCAGCTCCGATGTTGTGGCCATCTGGGAAGTGGACCAATGGAAAGAAGACCTTTCTGTCTCTCCCTCTCATTGTCTGTAACTCTACCTCTCAAATAAATAAATAAAATCTTTAAAGAAAACTATTTGAACAATAATTTAAAAATCATCTCAGTGATAGAAAAAGAGAAGGAAGGGGGAGAGAAGTAGTATAGAAAGAGGAGAGAGGAAGAGAAAAAAGAGAGAAAAGGGAGGAAATTGTACCTGTATATAGTTTTTTAGTGTGTTGGTCACAACATGCATTGTCTGAATTAGATTCTCCATCTTAGTTCTCATTCTTGGTTACTCACTTAGATTCACTTGGATCTTACTCAAGACCAATTGAGTAAGACTCTCTCAGAGTAGGGGCAAGGACTGATGATTTTGATATAATTTCTGCCTTACAATGCACAAATTCATGATCGTAGTGCTGAGGCAGCATTAACCTTCTCATCAGATATTGATGTCAGCTGTCTTCCCATTTCCTGGCCAATATATCTACCACGTTCACTGTGACATGTTTTGCCACGCCTCTGGTTCTCTTCTCACCATGCTCTTAACCTCCAAATGAAATTCAGTATGAATTTCATACTAGAGAATTTGCTGAAGTATATTTGCAGGGGCAGCAGAGAGAATGCTTTATATCACACATCCCACAACCACACAGCTCTTGCCTTGCTTCAAAATCCTAACTTAATATCATTGAGGGTTTTTTTTTTTTTCCCCACTGAGCCAGCTTTGTATTAAAGAAAAGTGGGAAAATGTATACAGATCTGAAGGGCAATTCTCCCCCTCCCCAAACCTGTATATTTCCAGGCAAATAAATTAATTACATAAATAATAAATAAATAAAGCCATGCATTTAATAGATCTACTCATAATTAACAAACATTTTAATTACCATGTTATTACTTCAGCTTATGTTTGTGATCCTCTACATTCAAGTTGACATATCAGAAACTTCTCCCCCCCCCCACAACAATTTCTGTGACAAGAAACTTTTTACCATTTGGTAAAATAATAAATTGTTTATTGACATGTGTTAATGTTGACCAAAATGCTACTTTTGTGGTAGGAAAAGCAAACTCAGAGCTGGAAAAAGTGAACTGGAAAGAGGCTAACAAATAAAGCAAATGTAGAAGGTGGGAGCTGTGGTAAGAGAGATAAAATGGAAACAGCTCGTGGTGGGCTTCTGGTGCATAACGAGTAGCTTCAGAGCACTAGTGTAGCTCTATATTTCTAAAGCCTGGACTCTCATTCTCAGTGACACTGATTAGGCAGATCTGGGTCTGGCCTCAAGTTGACATTTTTTACCAGCTCTCATATGATTCTTTTTAAAGATTTTTTACTAATAAAAAGAGAACAGATTTCATGCATTTCAAAGGTACAATTCTAAGAAGATAATGATACTAATGCAGATGACTACCATACTTCACTTTGAGACCTGAAACTATAAAGTACATAAAAATCACCTAAGATTGCTGTTATAATGCAGATTTTGCTTCTGATTCTACAAGGATGAGACCTGATCTTCTACATTTCTAACAAGTCCAAGAGAGTTTCAGTGTGACCCATGTGCTGAGGTAGACTTGGAAAATTGGGTTTGGATGTAGGTGATACACATGACTTAGATGATATCCAGAAAAGATGATTTTTTGAAAAATCGATTTCTTGCTTTCCCCAGTGCAACTTTTCCCTGCCCCACCCTGGCCCAATTCCTCAGATTTACTTCTCATTATAGAGTTAAGTAAGCTTCAATTAACAGCTGTAAATTCAGTAAGTTCATCCTTTTCTTTGTTTAGACTATATTTGAGTACCAGCTGTGATAGTACTTAGTAATCCATTACAGGCAGGCCAAACCTGACTGCTACCCTTTTTGTAAATGTAAATACAGTATCATTGAACCTGTCATATCCATTTGTTCACACAATGCCAATGGCTCTTTTCCTGCTGCTATGGCAAGGTTGCGTAGCTGCCATAGAGACTATAAGGCCCACAAAGCCTGTGACCCTTTATGGAAAACTTGGATGACCCTTCATCTATGACAATCCACAAACGTCCAAGCTTCATTCTCTGTGATTGTCCCAGAGGATATTTCCAGCATAAAAATACAGCGAAAGAAAAAGTAGAAAACAATCTATTACTTCTGAGGATCTCCAGAGCTCAGGAGTTTTTTTTTTTTTTTCCTCTCTCTACAACTTAATGTATCTAATTCTCTGTTGCTATTTTATTCACCTATTCATGTTTTAATATTCTGTTCAAAAATATTAGTCACTAAGTGCCCAAGGAGTGATGAGAGGATCAGAGGAGGGAAAGATTCTTTTATATTTGATCACAAGACAGTCTTCATGGAGAAGGCAAGAATTATATTTGCTATTGAAAAAAGTAGACTTTTGATTACAAAGAAGCCAAGAGGGGCAGAAGCAAGGAACAAGTGGAGAAGGTCAATCAGAATGATTACAGAGCATTCAACACGTGAGTAAGTACTCTGTATAACTAGACTGGAGTGTTCACATAGGCAAACGGAAGACAGGTCTAGACATTCGAGGACCTTGAAGGCTAGCGTAAGAGCTTGACAGAGTTCTTCAATCCTTGTTCTGCCAAATGTGGTTTCCAAACAAGCCTCAACGTGCCCTGGAACCTAGCGAGAAATGCAGGCTTTCTTCCCAGCCTTAGACCTACAGAATCAAATAAATATACATTTTAGCAGAGCTTCAGGACATTTGCACACAAACTGAAGTTTCAGAAGCTCTACTTTAGAGAGAACACCCCCATCCCCACCCCAGCTGACACACAAACATATACACCACATCCCCACCAGTGGAGAAAGTACCGAACCAGGCTTCTGAAGACTCGGGAGCTACCATTCCCAAAGTGAATGAACTTGGATGAGTCACCTAAAATTACTGTGCTTCAGTTTCTTCATATACAAAGTGATGTGAGAAGTGACAAAACATAATTATATTTTAGAAAGATCAACCTAAAGAGTTTCAACTTGAAGTACAGATAAAAAAAAGAAGGAAAAAACCAAAAAACCAGTTAAAAACAGTGTTATGAGTTGCCAAGGCTATGGAAGCCTTTTGAGTTCACCTACTCTGATCATATTTAGACAAGGTCTTAGTCAAAGTGGAAGTTCTCTCCTTCCTTCAGAGAAAGGTACCTCCTTCTTTGATGACCTGTTCTTTCCACTGGGATATCACTCGTGGAGATGTTTCATTTAGGTCATTTTCTTTTTTTGACAGAGCCTAGGGTGATTACTGATGCCATAAACAAGAGTGTCAATTTGTTAAGTCAACAACAGGAGTCACTGTGCACTTACTCCTCATGTAGGAAATCTGTCCTTAATGTGCTGTACATTGTGATTTAATGCTATAACTATTACTCAAACAGTATTTTTCACTTTGTGTTTCTGTGTGGTGCAAACTGTTGAAATCTTTACTTAATATATACTAAGCTGATATTCTGTATATAAAGAGAATTGAAAATGAATCTTGATGTGAATGGAAGGGGAGAGAGAGTGGGAAAGGGGAGGGTTGCGGGTGGGAGGGAAGTTATGGTGGGGGAAAGCCATTGTAATCCATAAGCTGTAATTTGGAAATTTATATTCATTAAATAAAAGGTAAAAAAAAAAACACTGTGTTATATTCTAAATACGACCATATTGGAATATTAAAAGCCATACATTTTGTGTAAAACTATTTAGCAGCATAGATACCTTCTTGTCTTGGCATTCTATTCCATTACCTATGTCTGAGTAATACATTTTTATTAAGTGCGTCAAACTATAACATACAGGTTATGACAAAAGTAAATGAGAAAGAGAGAGAGAGGTAGCAAAGAAAGGAATTCAAACAATTCCAATGGGAATTTTAAAAAGCAGTAAAATTGTTGTTTTTAACTTGTCACTCCTTTGACGTGGCTGCTGTATTTCTGATTAGAATACTGTTGCCAGAGTCATAGAGCTACAGAAAGTCTTCATGTCTCCTTCAAAACCAGCTATGATCTCATCATGACAAAAAGCATGAAATTCGTTTTAAGGCATGAACAAGTTGACAAAATACTGGTGTTTTCACCCCAAAGAGAACCTCAGTTACAGTCATTTTGTTTCTAGTGATTCATTTGGAGCATATAATCTGTTCCTCCTTACTTTTCAAAAAAGTTTTGTGACAAAATTTTTCTCCAGTCCCCAGTAGATATCTTTAGAGCTTTCTTCCAGATAAATAGAGTGTCTTTTTGAATTGACTGAATTCAAGGATTTATTTCATGCTCTTTTACTTGTGTCCTCCCACCTTTAAAATAAATAAGGTTCATATTGATAGAACAAGGTTGTGTTGGTCTTAGAAGGGTCTATTTTTTTCATCACACCTCTTTTGTTCCATCTTGCTTAGCAAATCAGATGCTAGATACATTTTGATTAGTTTGTACTTTAATGGATCATGTATGGAGGGTCCACCTTTCACATTGGGGCCATTAATTTTTCTTGAGTCTGATGGAAAAAACAGGTAGAGCTTTTCTTGTGTGCTGATTGAAAAGTGATGGATTATTTTCATGTGGTAAGAAACACAATGTTTTCTTTAGCACAGCAGGATATAATGTTTGCAAGGTCTAACAGTGAAATATTATGCATATCTGCCACTGGCCGCCTGCCAAAAATTGAACAGCAAAATCAGAGGAGATTTTGAATTTGAATCTTAAAACCGGTGCAGCCTACAAAGGAACTAATGAGCCGTTCTAAGCAGAAAAAGCATTTGTACTAATAGATGATGCCTGCCATACATGCCAGCATTTAGCAAAATGGTAAATAATTATTCATTTAAATGTTACCTTGAACTTTACTTCAAGAAAAAAAGATATTTATTTATAGTAATTTCCAACAGGCACCACTGCAAGGATTTTTTTTCTTCCAGCCCCAAGTTAGAAACCCATGACATTTCCTTTCCAGGGAAAGTAGAATCATTTTCCATATAGCTTTTCCCCTCTCATGGCTAAATAATGGATTCACAGAAAATTTTAATTCACCATTATTTAGCATTTGAAACTTTTTTTTTTCAAATCAGTACATAAGAGCATAAGAAAAATTTTGAATATCGTAAGAAATAAATATACAAATACAATCTTAAAAGGTGGGAAAGCAAATTTTTTGAGTTTACTGAACATCGAGCTCCTTTGTTTACAACGTTAAGGAGCTGGTGATGGGAATTCTTTCTTCAGTTTAATGTCATGGGAAACTATTGTTATATGAAGGGAATAGTACATGTTTTATCCAACTCATCCAGGTACTGTTTTCTATGAAATATTTGAGAGCTTAAAAAGTGGGCATCTCCTTTTCTAGATATTTATTTATTTATTTATTCGAGAGGCAGAGACAGACAGAACTCCCATTTGCTGGTTCACTCCCCTAAATGCTAAGAGTGAGGAACTCCTGGAGGTCGGCCATGTGGGTGGCAGGTACTACCTGAGCCTTCCCCTCCGCCTCCCATGATGTGCATTAGCAGGAAGCTGGAATCCTGGAACCGGGGCAGAGGAAGCTGTACTAGAAAGAACACAAGCAGTCAGATATGATATGGAGGCATCCTAACTAGTGGCAACATAGCTAGGTCAAATGCCAACCTCTCTTTTCTGGACATTTAAACTTTATTTTATATTTCTTAGAGCTAGAAAATTTCATTTTGTAGGCATTAAAAAGAATTTTGATCTAGCAGAGCACTTGCTCAGTTTTACATGGAGAAGCTACACAATCAATATGGAAAATATACTTGGTATCACTGCTCTCTTGTAAATAGAGAAATCTAGTGGGAGGAGACATTTGCCACATCTTGATGCCTTATGTATTTTATATTACTGTATTTCAATCTCACTTTTAAAGGTGGTGTTATGACTTTAAATTATACGCTTTCGGTTTTAAGACCATAATAATCTCCCAGTGCAGCAGCACTCCAGGGAGGGGAACCAATGCTCAGTACCCTGGAAGTGTAGGTGGAAGAAGAGAGGAGAGGCCCTGTTGCACAGTCACTTGCTCTTTAAAGTCACAATTGAGACATGCCTGTGATCATTCAACCAGCCTGTCCTCCTGCCTGACTTACGCACCAGGTGTTCCTCTTTCCTGGAAGACCCATTAACTTTTCTGGGCCTCCAGGGTACTGAATAGTAATTTACTGCTACTTCACCCCAAATGGTGCTTTTGTGGCTCAAGGCCTGGCCTATTTCTAAGTAGACACAAAGCCTCAAAAACCTATTAGAGATGACTAATAAATTAGAAGACTTTGGCTTATCTTCCACATACTATTTTTCAGATGTCACATATCATTAACACTTTTGATTTGCTTAATTGTAGATTATTTTTAAAAGTTTAGAGATCACACAATCCAAAAATCTTGGCCCTTGAAGTGTTCATTTAAAATTTTTGGAAAATGAAGTCCCAAAAAACATTCAACAGAATGCAAAGCAAATTTAAAATTTTCTTTGTATATTTGGTATGCAATACTCACATATTATAGGGAATGCACGCTTTATTTTAAAAGATAAATCAGTTCTACAAGGGCTATCCATATGTTTGAATTGTGTGAACTTTATCTGCTTTATCAAAATGGTGAGTTTGATTTATTTGTTAGAAACTCATTAAAAGGAGAAATAAAAGATCAGAATCACAAAGAACATATTAGTAGGGGATTGAGTACACACACTTATAAACAAAGTAGTTCATGTCAATTTTTAAGCATCTTAACTGTAAGGAAATATGTGAGTGATGATGTGATATTCTATCTCTCCAACAAAATTAATAGTGGTACTTAGGCTGCACTGAGACTATAATACTCAAAATCAAGTGGTGTAAGGGGAAGAAAACCCTAGCCATGTTTATTATTTTCACTGTAAAATAAAAAAAAGACTAGAAGGAAGGAAGGAGAGAAGAAAGCACTGTTGAAATGCTAAATGACAGAATGATGCTTCCATCATGATTAAGACTACAGAGTCTATTTGTTCAAACAACTAAAAACAGTATATATTACATATTTTATATGTTTATAGCTGACATATGCAGTATTATAATTACAAGAATGAAAACTGAGACATTTTTGGATGTTACCTAGCTTATTATTTTCTTTCTCCTGATGTCCATTTTCCCTGAGTAGTGACTCATGTTCCTATATTTCCTGCAACTTGTATTTGATTATCTTCTTTAGTGATTAACATGTCCTTCTGGTTCATCTCACTTAGCCTATAAATTCCAAGCACAGCAGCTTCAGGTGCATGCTGTCTGGCTTCTCTATTGGTCTTCACTTTGGCCTCTGAAAACTCTTAAATACAGTTGATGTATTAAAGAAACAATTGGCCTTTTGTGTATTTAATATTTATGGAGATAAAGATTTAACTTTAGGGCACAATAAATATACAAAATACCTAACTGGATATATTTAAATGTTTGATTGAAACTTAATATGTATCTTAGGACTTTTCCAATGTTTCCAACATTTATAATGTATTACTCCTAAGCAGCTAAAGCCTCCCATCAGAAAGGATTCACCAGCACAAACTTTACATTGAAGACCTCAACTGAACATTGCTGGAGCTTGTGATATTAAAAGGAGAATGGTTGATTAGCTACATGCATATTTCTAATAATCACAAGGCAAATGTATTTTTGTTACTGCATAATCAGATGCCTGAGGTCTGGCAAATATACTTACTCCAGAAAGCTAAAAGCAAGAATTTGCAAGTAAGAAAAGCAACTGCAGTTCAGTTTCATGCCTATGATTATAAAACTCTAAAACAAGTCAGATTTCTTTTTCAAAATTAAGTTTTGAATTTACCCTATTTTTCTACAAGCAATTTTCTTACACAAACCACGATTACCCTCTCTCTGTCAGAAAAAAAAGCATTTGAGAATATTCTGGGTGATGTTATAATTTTCCCTACAGTGTTCTTTGCAGGTTCACTTTCATGGAACGATTTCTGTAATTTATAAAGTTGAATTTACCTTTAGACAGTCACTTCCCTCTTCCAGATTCAAGAAACTCACAGTGGGGCACTGGATTACAGCTCACTTGTATTTTTGAAACCTTAGTAGGACTAAGTTTTCAATCCACAAAAATTTTAACTAACAAATTCCATCCAAACCTTTTAAAATCTTAAAAGTGATGGAATTTCTATTTCACTCCAACAAAGGAAGCAATAGTGAAATTTTAGCTGATAAATTGTTAAATATTTCCCCCATCAAGAATTGTAGCGTTTCTAATGTTTCAGTACTAAAAAACCAACTGACAGATCTTTTATGAATGTTTGCAAAATCATCCTTAGCTGTTTTGTAGCCCAGCAAAGATGCAAAAAGAATCATAACATGCATTTTGGAAAGCTGCTTGGTGGTATAAAAGAGTCCCATGATAAGAGCAGACGGAAAATGGTAGTTATTATTAATTTAGAAAAACAAAAGAGCAGCCCAGCATTTCAGTAATGTGGCAAGTTGTGTGCTCTTGAAGGAGAGAGGGTTTTATAATTGGATTTGAGTGTAATTTAGAAGACGAGATAAGATGTAATGGTTGTGTATTAGAGGTTAGAACTACAACAGAAGCCCATAATGTAAGGGTTCATTGCGCTGGGAGAAAACAGAACAAAGAAAAGCAGCGGCAACCGAAAAGGGTCTGGGTGGGAAGCAGTAAGGTGAGGTTTGGGAGATCTGAGGCTGGCGAGTTCTCCGTGGACACAGCAGCAACAGGGGCTCGAGCTCCGTCTACAGCAGCAGATAACACGGGTTTCCTTCCAAGTGTTTTTCCTTTCTGCCTCCTCCCACCTTGTACCTCCTCCATCCATCAGGGCTTTTCTTTCTCCCAGGCAGTCCAGCAATCACTCCTGAGCCCCCTCCACGCAGGCCTCCGCCCTCCGCCTTCCGCCTCGGGCTCACCTGCTGGCTCCCAGGTTCTCTCTTGGTGCACATGCACACGCCCTACACCATATACACACAGCCCACACAAATACCACACGCTGCACACACGCCACACGCATACATCACACTGGCCCCCTCCACCTTGATTGCCAGCCCGGGCAGATGAACGGGCTTCCCCTAGAGGGGCGCCAGCTCTCGGGCGGCCGCCTCGGACCGGGCGAGTCCTGGGGAGGAAGCCCTCGGCAGCGCGGCGGGACGGCCGGCTTCTGGGCAGCCCGGGGAGGCGAGGCCCTGCCGGCGCCGGCGCGCGGCTACCCCCTGCTGGGCGGGACGCTCCGGCTGCTCTCTGCACGTCTGGCCCCCGGAGGCCTGGGACACAATCCACTGACTTCCTGCTATGGCAGGTCCCCGCCACGATGCAGGACCATGAACTTACCTCCCAAACCCCAAGAGGTGTTACAGATTTTTTTTCCCCCTCTGAGCCCTTTGTAAGCCAGTTTACGCAGAACAAATCTATTTACTTATTTATTTATTTAGAGGACCGGTTTATGAAAAGCACGCACATAATTCAAAGTGTGTAGTAAAATGATGGCAGGCTTTGGTGAGCGTGGAAAGTGCGCTTGCTTAAGCCCCATTTCCAGCCCTTCAGTGCGTCATTTTCCCCTGAAGCAGGACCTAAGCCATGTTCAGAGGATGCCAGCCCAAAGGCCTGACACGGAGCAAAACTCCCAAGCCTCCTGCAGCCATTTCCTCCCACAGCGCCCTTTTCGGACCTCTCGCGAGAACCTCAGCTACGCGATGTGGGAAACCTTGGCAAATGTAAGTGGATGGGAAACCAATTTTTAAGCGGATCAAGTTTTCAAATACAGATTAACACGTTTTAATTGTCCTCCAAACTCTTCTTAAAGTCATTCTAACAGAACCCAGATTTGGAGGAAATTCGCTGGTGTAATTCTAATGTGTATACACTATTAAGACAGTTATGAAACCTCGACACATTTGGAAGACATGGCTTAAAAGTGCTTTAATACAAAATAAAATAAAGTGAAATACAAATAAAAAGGGATTAGTTGTTACAAGCTGTGACACAGCTGCAGTGACAGAAACTTCAGAAACATGTAAACAAAGGGTGCTTCTAGTTACTCAGTGACCCAAATGTCTTTTTCAGGCTCTCACAATTCTAATTCTGCCACACTATTTCATTGCATTTATTCTGCAGATCAAGCAGAAATGAAACGGATGTTCAGATAAAGTAAACAAGGGCTTTATATGCAGCCACTAGCCTGCCAGAGACAACTTATGCTTACGGGGACTGCAAGGGTAGAGAAACAATGTCGAAACTACATCCCTTCTTGCATTTATTGGTGTGAGGTGAAAACCCAAATGTATTCACCAAGAAATTAATAAAGGATGAACAGGCTACAGCCTTGCATGGTGTGTGAAAGTGTCAGAACACTTGAACTCCACATTGCGCCACAGCCTCAGAAATAAACAGAAACCTTTCTCTTTGTCAGAAGGGGGTAAACAAATTAGGATTTTTGCTAAATCTCTGACTGTTCTGGTCTCATGTTGTGGCCTGGACTAAGCCTTACAACACTATTTGCAGCTGAAGCCTGCTCCTCTAGCTGCCTTAAGCAAATGCAACAAGAGGTTGCCAGGGAGGGAAGGGATTGGCTTGAGATTTTGCTTTCTTATTACTCAGCAGAGAATGCAGCCCACAAATTACTGCTTTTTCAAACTCCCGCACTCTAATCCTATTTTTCCTTGATGACCCTTATGTCAATTGCTGCTGTCTGGGTGTAGTCTTGTAATAGTCATGTTCAGATAGTTTACCAAGGTCAAGACAGGAGGAGGGATGCAAAACAAAGAGCTAAGCCTGTTCCTCAGGAGGAGGCTCTTACTTAAGGCAATTTCAAATAATCCTGCCCCTCATTCAGCTGGAGAGGCAAAACAGCCTTTCCCCCAGCTCTACCAGAGGATAGTGCTCTGATCTATTCTGGCTCAACAAATTGTGTTATTTCCCTCCTCCAATTCTTGTTATCTCACGATTCCAACTCCTTGGAGCTATTTCTTCTTTCCATTTTTTTGAACTTTTGTCATATCAACTCTATTTGTTCTTAAATTCTCCTTTACAGTGAATTAATAGGTGACTGAAGAGAAATTCAAGCATCTTTCCTGAGTTTATTGATTGTACACCAAACTGTGGTAGATGCAAGATTAGTATCAGAAATTGCCCCTGACATAACGGGTCTCATACTGAACTAATAGTAAACTAATAAAAAAATGGAAAATGAAAAGTTAAGTAGTAAGACAATGATTGCGAATGATAAAGGAGTTCCAAAAGAGAAAAATCAATGAGACCTAAGAACAGAAACCATCCTGAATACTTTTATGTGTACTGTATCTTTTAGTCTCATAATAAATCTATTTGGAAAGTATTACCTCCATGTTGGGGGGTGAAAAAAAATTGAGATTTGGAAAAATGAGAAATTCTATATTCTTGAGTGGTAGAGCTCAGATCTGACTCCTAACTCCGGACTTGTACGGCCATGCTACTGAACTAGAATAAGGAAATAATTAAGAAAATAAGGTCAGGTCTTTGGCCTAGCAGTTAATACTTCAGTTAATCCCCATGTCCTATATCGGAGTGCCTGGGTTAAATTCCCAGCTCCGCTCCTATCTCCAGCTTCCTGAGAATGCAGCGCTTGCTCTCTCTCGCTCTCTCTTGCTCGCTCTCTCTCTCTTTCCCCCACCCAAAATAAAAAGGAAAGAAGGGAAAACAAAACAACAAAATAAGTCAAACACCTTAGCAAGCCAACTTTCTCTTTGAATTGAGTGGATTTTATTGTCATAAAATTTTGGAGTCACAGTTGCAAACATTGTAAACCAAAGGAAAAAGTGACCACTCCATGTTTCAGAGTTCAATGTTATACAGTCCAATATAGATTTAATGAAGCTTAGAAAATCCTGAGTTGATAAAGAATGGTCCCAAGAAGTGAGTTCAGACAACTTAAGATGGAAGTGTATGTAGTTGCAGAACTGTCCAAATGAAAAGCAGTAATTTTCCTTAGTCCTTTTGTCATACGAAGTTTAGGCTCAGATCTAGATAATGGGT
Source organism: Sylvilagus floridanus (assembly GCA_949820135.1). NCBI lineage: Eukaryota > Metazoa > Chordata > Mammalia > Lagomorpha > Leporidae > Sylvilagus > Sylvilagus floridanus. The sequence goes on from OX463245.1 coordinate 50,036,064, forward strand.
AAAAGGTGTTTACAAAATCAAGTGCCTACAAGCAGCAGTATGTCTAACAATGTTGGTGCCTGCAGCAATGATCAGAGGCCCACATTTTGTATATATGTATATGTGTGTATGTGCATATATCTGGCAACAAACTATTAATGTTAATGTATTCTATCCTACATTAACTGACAATCTGAAGGGATAATTTTGAATTTAGAGTTTTTGAATGACTTGGAATGCTGTGTTAGCATATATGGAGGAGCACTGGCTATGGCCTCCAATCTGAAGCCTAGAATCAGTCTTGTGATCTCATTTCTCTTCTGACCTCTGGCTTTGCTCTGAACCGAAGGGTCCTCACTCATCTGAGCTCTGCTCACAGACCCCACTCTCAGAACCCCATCAGCTACTCCTCAGGACTAGAAGAGAATACACTGGTAACACCATCTGTCTCAGAAGGATACACCAAGAAAGAGAACAAGTAGACTTGGCATCATTTAATCAGGGACTTCCAAAAGCTACAGCCTGCTACTTAAAGCATAGGCTGTAACATCAGTGAGATTATTTAAAATGCCCTCACCCTTGGCCTACTGAGTTAAATCTACATTTTAGGAAGATCTCCCAATGTTTCATAAGTTTGTTACAGTTTGGAAACCTCTGAGCTAGCAGAAGAGTAGCTGCTGGATGGGTAAGTCCACTTGTCCCCAGGGCTCCCTGCTCTTTGAGAGGAGGCATAGCTGAGTAAGTGCCAGGATAGATGGAGCCCATAAAAGAACTGTAGGAAGACCGAATTCCTTCTCTGGATGGCCAACTCTAAAGCTCAACAAAGGCCAGGCAGTTTTAAATTCATAAGTGAATACAGTAGACCTAGTATAAAAACATGCCACATTAAATGGCAGGGGAATCCAGGGTGTCAGCCATGCCAACTATAGCTCACTGTGACCCTGAGACCATGTGGAGAGATCAAATCATGGACATGTGAAATTAATACACTAGACTAATAGTTCTCATGGAAGGGGATGGGTAGGGAAAATGGATAGCAGAATCTTCTAGAAAAGTATTAGAAAATATTAATATTTCTGCCTCTAATCCGAAGGGAGTATACACAATTTTGTTTGAGGGAGACATATGCATATTTTAAATCCCCAAATCATTTTGATATACTAAATCATCCCTACTCCCCTGTCTCTACCTGTCATTTTAAAAATTGTTTTAGAAAACAAAACATAATTACTTCTTTGCATTGATTGTCATTTTTTAAGGCTTGGAGTTGTGTTTGCAAGAAGCTGATGATCCACACAATCTTTTCTCAGTCAGTCCCTTACTACAAGTATACACATGAACCAAGGTCCACTATCCATCTGTGCAAATGGACCCAATGTAGGAATTGCAAAAGAGGAATTCCCAGGTCATTTGGACCCCGTATGAATTTCTACAGGAAGTACATCTTGCCCTATGCATCTGGGTTTTATCAAAGAGAAGGTTTATTTCTACTCAGGGTTCTATCTTTGAGTAGTCATATTCTTCAAAGTAGGAGACAAAAAGAGCTGGGCAAATCAAAAGGAAGACAGTATAATTATTGAAGAATCTCAAAACAATCACTTCTATTCTTTCATCCATTGGATATATATGTATGAGTAGAACTGTATAAATAATATTCAACTCATAATTCAAAAGCAATTTATCTTTGGCATTGGAATGTAATGCTACTTTTTTCTTTATCAAATATTTACTAAGAACACACTACATACAGTGCACTTTCATATACATTATTTCATTTAATCCTTATAATAACTCTTTGGATGATGCATATAAGCACAAGAGAGGATAAATGACCTACCCGGATCATTTATCAGCAAGTTAGTGAGAGAGTGTCCCCAACACTGATTCCCCTTTTACTTCATTATTTAGTCTTGCTTAGAAAGGGATATTCCACAAATATCACCTCTTATTATGGAAGCTTAGCATACATAGTAACCAAAACCTAAAATTTTAAACATTTTGAAGAAAGATGTTTTATCATTTGTTATCTATCTCTACATATTCTAAATAAAAGTTAGCGAACAGTGTTTGACCTTTTCTAATATTTCAGAGTCAATCATCATGATTTTTTTCTAAATCAAACTATGTCAAAACTATGTAGCAGGGGGCTGGCGCTGTGGCGCAGTGGGTTAATGCCCTGTCCTGAAGTGCCAGCATCCCATATGGGCGCTGGTTCTAGTCTCAGCTGCTCCACTTCTGATCCAGCTCTCTGCTGTGGCCTAGGAAAGCAGTAGAGGATGGCCTAACACTTGGGCCCCTGCACCCACGTGGGAGACCCGGAAGAAGCTCCTGGCTCCTGGCTTCAGATCAGCGCAGCTCTGTCCGTTGCGGCCATCTGGGGAGTGAACCAGTGGACTGAAGACCTCTCTCTCTCTCTCTCTCTATCTATCTATCTATCTCTATATCTCTCTGCCTCTCCTCTTTCTGTGTAACTCTGACTTTCAAATAAATAAATAAATATTTTTTAAAAAAACTATGTAGTAGTACAAATAGGCTTATATTTTCTAAATTTTCTTTTTCTTTCTCATAAAAATGTGTAAAAATTAGCATTGAGAACAGTCTGAGTTAGAACCCAAAGGGTAAAGTAATTAGTGTAAGGACTTCATAACTACTTCATGGGCCAAAAGGCCTTTTTGAATTCTAGACTTGGGAAGAAGGCTGCAGATGAGCTGACTTCTAGATAAGTTAGGAGGAAGCTCTTGAGGTCCTGCAGCAGAAGTATCATTTACTAAAATCCATTTCACTTAAGAAACTTCTGAGTCACGCAAATAATTAACTGAAGTTTCTACCACTTGTTGCATAATAAAAAAAAAGGACAGATGTCTAATAGTCAAGAGCACAGATTGTGGAGCGAGGTCAGGGTTTTCTATCTTTGTAGTTTACTAGCAGTGTGACCTTGAGTGAGTTACATAACTTCTTTGTAGATCATTTTCCTCACCTGTTCTTAGGAGTTCTCACGAGGATAAAATAGATAATATTTGTAAAGTTCTTTGAATAGCATCTGGCATATAGGAATTGCTATTAGCTCATAAAATGTAGTCAGAAGTCAAATTTTGATGGGAAGAGAAAGTCACAGATAGTCTTGTAAATATATAATTAGTATCAACTATATAACTAGAATGACTCTAGATTTGAGGTTCCCATTCCCTGCTATTCTCTGTGTGATGCCTATTAAATGCACCCCTCAGAACTAAGTTGCTTATATCCAGCAAACGCCATGGCTTGTGGTAACATGATCCATCATGAGATGCTGCAACAGGCTGACATTTTCCAAATGTAAATCCTGCACTTTGTAATGTAAGAGCAATTACTTTTATGAACAGAATCTTTCCAATCCACCATTTCAAATCCTTGTCTTGCCATGTCATAGTCAAAACATCTGTCCATTAAAGCCAACGTGAAAGTATATTAAACCAAGTGTGTTTGGTTTGGGACATCTGCTTCTTTCTACTGGTATGAGAACTATTCTAAATTCAATGGGTTCAGTCTGCAGAGCTTTCAAGAAAACTTTTCAGTCATGTTCATGGGGATTATCAAATAGCCTACAGTTTTGATTACTGTTTCAGGTTCAAATAGAATTCATAGTTCAACAAGGGACTCAATCAAAATAATGACAATAATAACAACTATAATGCAAAGAATAAAATCATTCTATGACAAGTTTACATAAAGACTTTTACATATTGTTGTTAAGTATTATATAAATATGATAAAATGGCTCATACCATAATGAATATTCTATACTGTTAACACTATTGATGTATTTTTTTCTTTGTTCGTCATTCTACATTCTTACTGAAAGTAGTCATTGTTTTCACACCAAGCTTGAGGAATGAAAAGGCAAAAAATTGAGTTCAGGAGACCATGGTAGTCATAGATTTCAGATCCTGATTGACTCAACTCCAAAATCTTTTACTTCTTTCTCTGTAGATGTTGGAAGCTGAAACTAAGTGAAATTTTGGGTATCTTTCCAAGAAATCACTAATGAATAAATATATGTCTAGAAATCAGTTGTAATGTTGATACAGGTATAATTAAATTTTCAAGAAACAAATCTAAGAAACATATTCAAGAAAAATATTCTTTCATTGTTTCCACCAACAATTGGCTCAGAAACAAACAAGAAGTATAATTTTCTGAACTAACAAAGCTGTGTAAGTCTCCTTGGTCCATGGCATTCACTAATCACATACCCTATGTCATTTTATATCCAATATACCAACAGTAAATTGTATCAGAAAGAACAGAGAGCTTGCAGTCAGAAAATACTGTTCAAGTCCCAGTTAAATGCTTATCAATCTTTATATAAATTTGGGCGAGTAACACAACACATCTTTTCAGTTTTCCCAACTCTGAGTCAATATGTGCTGCCTCTTTAAGAATGTTGAATGCTACAGAAAGTTTAAACATATGATATATTACATCCATCAAGTGCCCACTCCATGCCAGCCTTCTTTCAGGGTGTTGATGATGATTTCAAATGACCCCCAATAAATCAAATTTTGCTTGAGCCCATGCTAAGTACAGAGTAACTTGGCTTTCTTCCCACTAAGAGGTGGAATTTTTGAAACCTGGCATTGTGGCACAATGAGTTAAGCCACTGCCCACAATGTAAGTATCTCATATGGGCAATGGTTTGTATTTTGGCTGATCCACTTCCAATCCAATCCCTGCCAATGTTCCTGGGAAAGCAGCAAAAGATGGCCTAAGTGCTTTGGCCCCTGAACACATGGAGAGACCCACATGAAGCTTCTGGATCCTGACTTCAGTTTGGCCCAGTACAGGCTGTTTTGGGGAGTGAATCAGCAGATGGAAGATCTCTGTCTCTACCTCTCCTCCTGGAAGTTTGCCTTTGAAATAATTTTTTTTTGACAGGCAGAGTGGACAGTGGGAGAGCGAGATCAGTACCACGCTGATCCAAAGCCAGGAGCCAGGTGCTTCTCCTGGTCTCCCATGTGGGTGCAGGGCCCAAGCACCTGGGCCATCCTCCACTGCACTCCCGGGCCACAACAGAGAGCTGGACTGGAAGAGGAGCAACCAGGAAAGAATCAGGCACCTCAACCGGGACTAGAGCCCGCGCGATGCCGGCCAATAAATATTTTTTTAAAAAATAAAAATAAAAGAAGTGGGATCTTCCCCCACTTCTTGAATATATGCTAGTATGGTAATTTTCTCCAACCAATAAAATGCACAGAAATTACTTTCCATGACTTAACACCCAAGTCTACAAATCATTTCATTCTTGGAGCCCAAGTGCCATGCTAAGAAGTCTAACCTATCCCAATGAAGAGAAAGGCCAGGTAGGGAGAAGGAGTCCCTAGAGGTTGAGATACCACATGAGAGGACACACGGAGGAGTCTTGAGTCGCTCTATCTTTAGCCAACACCATGCAGAGCAAAGATAAGCAGACACTTCTAAACCTTACCAGAATTCCTGACCCACATGGTCATGAGCAGTAATATGGTGGTTGTGTTAAGCCACCAAACTTTGACATGAACTGTTACATATCAGTATATCACTGGTAGACAAGGTGATTTTCACTATATTGTCAATCTTCAGAACAAACTGCTAGACTCATCTCACATACAGGAAACTGTGAGTCAGAACAGACTGATATTGAGTGTAAAAACTCCTTCAAAAATCCCTGAACTTACAATATAATTATAATTGGAAGCAAACTCAAGCAACTCCTTCCCCTTGTCAAAGAGTGTACTTTAAAGAAACTTTCTGTATAAAGTATTGTTTCACTCCTGCAATGATTCAGAACTCCCTCAAATGTTCCCAATAAATCTCTGTCATTCCCTAGTAGGCAAAAAGTCTATTTGTAGGTCTTAGAGATGGCAGACTCCATCTAAGTTCCAGGAAGATCAAAAACACTTGTACTGTAACAAAATGTTCAGTTTTTCATATTACTGGAAACAAGATTCAACAGTATACTAAGTATTATATAGTAGTAGCCTTTTGATGGGGCTGATCTAGCTCACCAAATTTTACAGATGAAAGAAACTTTAGAGATTATCTGGTACAAGCTTGCACTATCATAGCTAAGTTGAAACCCCGAGTCTTTTTCAAGTCCATTCAGCCAGCTCACAGCAACAAGACCAAATCTTGTACCTGATTACCAATCCATTTAGTATGGTCTTTCAGATGAAGTCACAGGGTTCCTGAACCCTGGCCAAGGGCACCTAGTACAGGATTACCAGTTTCTAGAATCTTGGAAATAATCACATTTTTTCTTATAATCAAGTTGTAGTGTATAGTCATTTAAAGCTGTATCTAAAATCTTTCACAGTAGACAGTATCTTCTTTACCTTTTTAAAAAGTCACCATAATGACTTCTAAAATAGCATAAAGAAAAGTGCATTCAAGGGCCTGGAATGGCATTTGACCAGATGAAAGGATGATCTAATTGGGAAGTATGAGCTCTCAGTTCTCAACTCATTATTTATGATGCTTGTTGACATTTGAAGTGAAACACCGATGTCACCATCTTAGCATGAAACAACTTATTTGGAGAAAATACCATGCGAATGATAGAACACCTTCAGGATGTATCAAATTGTAGCCATAAGTAAATAAATAAAAAATACATCCTATGATAAACTTGCTTTGCTTTCATGAAGTTCATTCTGCTTCATTTGCATGTCTCTTAGCAGCTAAGTTAAAAAAGAGGTTGCATTTCTAAAGCAACTTTGGCTCAAGGGGGTAAGCAGTGGGGAAACTGGAGTTTTCTGTAGTCATGGTGTAGATGTGTATCTTGCCTTGGCACATCTTTTACACACTTAAAATATTATTGCACACTTCAAAGTATTTATGTACTACCTTCTGCACTAGATCAAAATCCATGAGTGCAGAACCTGTGCCTTAAACATCATCTCCCACAATGCCTACTAAATCTATACTTGTAGAAGAAGAAAATTTGCTGGAAGAATATAAATGATATTTAAAAGCTGATTGCTCTTTTTCTCCAGGTAATAATTTTATGCTATATCAACATCTTTTTGTTGAGCACGAAACCAAGGAAAGACACTGACTCAAGTTAGAAACAGAGTGGCATGAGTCCCTGTGATCTCTGCATTTTAACGAGTAACAATTTTAAGTACTCAGGCATCTGCAACAGTAATTGAGATATGTAAGTTATAAGTTTAGGAAGGAAGGGTGTTACTCTAATATGGTCAGATTTTGTGTTGTGAGCAGAAGAAGAGACACTTTAAGGAATCAGTGAGGGAGTATTCATTGAAAAATCTCCAGTTACAAAGTGACCACCACATCTAAAACAATAGCATATGGCTGAATCTAGCAATCTAGCATAGATTCTTGACTAACACTCCATGATTCCAAGAAGGAGAAACAGAGGAAAAGAAAGAAGAGGCATTGACCTGAATTAGCTAAATAGTTCACACAAAGTTCATGAATGAGCCTTTGTGTCCTCCCACCTAGGGTGTGTCAGGAATACCTCTATCAGCCTATGTCATTTTTTAAGTTAGATATTATATTTTCTCTTCTATCAGAAAAACTTTAAAATAGATCTTAGTGATAAATAAGAATGGGATTAGGAGAGGGAGGAGGAAGAAAGATGGGAGTGCAGATAGAAGGGGAGATAGTGTGAAAAGAATCACTGTGGTCCTAAATTTGTATTTATGAAATGCATTAAGTTTGTATACCTTAAATAAAAGTTTCTAGGTAATAAAAATAACCATGGAAAAAAAGAAAATATTTTTATTTACAAAATACCAGAAGGGTACATTTTAACTTGAAATGAAGGCTAAATTTTTACTTGAAATTTTTCCACAAAGCAGATGTCTTTTCTTGTGAAACTTGTCATATTTTTACCTTCAGAATAATCTCTGCTTTCATATGCCTAATTAAATTTTAGAGGTCCTATGCTTAAATAAAGATTTATTAGCTGTTAAACTTATAGTATAATTCTTCTGCCACCTATATGCTATCCTTGAATATATTTACAAGCAAACTAGGTTTATCCACTAAAAAAAATAATGGATGATTTAATGCTACTATGTTATTGGTGTCAATTACCAAATTTCAGCTTCACAAGAGAGCTCTCTGAGGACACTGTTACTTGACTTTCAGATTGTCAATTTGGGTCTCTAAATTTAAGCCATTTAGTATTTGAATTAGCCTAACAGAGCCAATCAGCACATCTGGAACCCTGAGAGCAGGGCCCATACAAGGTTACATGTTATTGCCATACAAACACAGTCACATCACTAAAAAGCTTTCTTCAGGTGGGTAAATGCATGGAAATCATAATGCATGTGTATGTTTAGTGAGACACACATAACTCACAGTAAGTTTCACCCATGAGCATATGTTTTGAAAACTACTTCCACATTCCAACAACCTTGAGATCTTCCATTTTTATATGGGACTTTTTTTAAAACACATGTAATTTGTGAACAGAACTGTCCATACTTAGAAATTTACTTATTTATTTTCACTTTATTTGAAAGGGAGGGAGGGAAGGAGGGAGAGAGACAGAAAGAGAGAGAGAGACAGAAACAGAGAGAGAGAAAGAGAGAGAATGAATCTTCTACTGGTTCACTCCCCAAATGCTCACAACAGCCAGGACTGGACCAGTCCAAAGCCAAAAGCCTGGAATGCAATCTGGATCTCTTACATGGGTGGCAAGGACACAAATCTTTGAGTCATCATCTCCTACCTCCCAGGGTACACATTATCAGGAAGCTGAATCAGAAGTAGAGTGAGCCAGGACTCAAACCAAGTACTCTGATATGGGGTCTAGGTGTCTCAAGTGGCATCTTATCCACTGCACCAAATGCTTGCACCCTCTGGGATATTTAGCCATGACTTTTCCAATCCTAAATTTTGGCAACATATTTAAAATATACAGACTTAGATTAAATTTGGCAACATAGGCAAACATTTGGAGTCCTTATGTGTAATGAAGAAATTTCTAGTATGAATTGCATTATGCCTATTTTTCAGTGGAGACTCTTTATCTAATCAGATCTTTCAATTCAAAACAATCTCAAAGAAAGTTCCCACTGACCTTAAGGTCACAATATCCTTTGTAGACTGAATCAGAACACCCTAGTCTGAGTAGAGAGACTGGGTAGAAACAAGGTACAAGTATAGTTATTTAGTAAACTGGATTTTTAAACAATTTGTTTTTTTAAGAGGCAAAGAAACAAAGGTACAAAGAGAGGCAGAGAGATAGAGCTTCCATCCTCTGGTTTACTCCCCAAGTAACTGCAGCAGGCAGGGCTGGCTGGAGGCCAAAGCTGGAGCATGGAATCCAATTGAGGTCTCCCATATGGGTGGCAGGAATCCAGTTACTGGAGCCATCACTTGCTGCCTCCCAGGGTCAGCATTATCAGAAAGCCAAAGTCAGGAGCACAAGCCAGAAATCCAGCTCAGACATTCTAATGTGGGATGTAGGCATCCTAACCACTATGATAAACATCTACTCATAAACGTGAATATTTCAAAGACATAAGCTTCAATTTGCTAACTCACAAGAAAGAAGAAACATTTCAAGCTCCATTTCTAAAATCCTCCAGTCTTTACTTCAGAGGCCCCCAGTGCAAGGACCAAAACTCATAGATTACAATCAATGGAAATGGAAGGTCAATGAATTGGCATTCTAATAAAAAATGGTAAAATTTGAGAGTTATGATTAAAATAGCACTTTTTGGATCCTGTGCTACTATAACCCCAAAACTGAACAAAAGCCCTTCCAAATAAATTTCATAAAAATACTTCCCAACATATTTTCTTTCACTAGTCAAGCATCCCAATAGCAACTTTATGTATAATAGCAAATTTATGTATAATTTTTGTACTTTATGTACAAGTTTTAGGTATAAATTTTACATATAACTTAATTCACTATCACATTTAAAAAGTACAATTTCTTGTACCTTTTGGGGTCACATGAAGTTAGAGGTTTTAGTTTATTGTGTTTGACTATAAACAAATACAAAAATAAGTTTTGAATGTCTGTGTTTATCAGTGGGAGACACAAGCACTTTATTTTCAGAATGACTGCAATACACATACCATCTCTACCTATCCTCATTCATTAGTGTGCCAAATAATTTCATATGGTAATACATGGGCAAATACACATTAGCCCTGAAAAATTAAAAATACTAAGAGTAAAGTTTTTTACTTGTTTGTTCATTTGTAGTTTACTTTTTTTTTCTTTCATGGCCGTGTGTTGTTCTTTGTAACATACAGATTATCAGTGATTTCAAGGACAGAAAAGCCAGGCCAGCCAAGAACCCAGGAACCTGCTGGAAAGTAATGAGCTATCCTTACCAACACATTAGCAAGTTTCTCCCATTAAATATCATTTAAGAGCAGCACCTATAATATAAATACATTTATTTTTTTCATGTTTCTTTAATTTTTTATGGCTAATTTGTTTTTAAATTAATGTAAATGCCTGATAGAAATAGAGAAGGGAATCCAGGCTGAGCATAAGAAGTATGTCAGTGTCTATCAAGATATGAGTTGGTAAGGTTCCATCTTATTTAAGAGGGGACAATAGATGCATGTATAGTATAGATATAGTATATCTATACTATATATAGTATATCTATAGTATATCTATACTATACATGTATAGTATAGATATAGTATATCTATACTATATATAGTATAGATGCATGTTGGTATGTATATGTGATTTTTCAAATTATTTAATCATTGTATTGGAATATTCTTTGAATCATAACAAAAATAGCTATTAAAATCCTACAAAAAAGTAAATTATTTTGACAGTTGATATTTAAGACATAAACCCATATAGGTGCTGGTTCTAGTCCTAGCTGCTCCACTTCTGATCCAGCTCCCTGTTAATGAGGGTGAGATAGCAGTGGAAGATTGCCCAAGTGCTCAGGCTCTAGTACCCACATGGGAGACCCAGATGAAGTTCCTGGCTCCTGGATTTTGGCTTTGGTCTGGCCCAGCCCTGGTTGTTGCAGCCATTTGGTGAGTGAACCAGCAGATGGAAGACTTCTCTCTCTGCCTCTGCCTCTCTCCGTAACTCTGTCTTTGAAATAAACAACTAAATCTTAAAAAACAAAAAAAGACATAAACATGTACATGATTGATTTTGGAAATACAGTTAGCAAAAGAGTTTTTAATTCTATAATTTCTAACACTGGCTGGTATAATAAATTGCCACTTTCTATTTGGAAACACTTCACTAATTTAATTTTCTTGATCAATAATAGGAAGAGACAATAGGCAAAAATATATTTCTGTAACACTCAGCTTTAAATTATCTTCATATTATATTATATATGACTATTATATTCTATATGATTGTCTGAAATATAGAGCACTGATTACATCAAATTATTTAATGTAAGCTGTTAAAATGGAAGTTCATTTACAACATGCAATATGGCCTTTCTATACTCTTACAAGTAGAACCTTTGTTTTCTTTACTAGAAAGATCTAATGGTTTGAAGTGAAATCTGTAATTAAATGTCTTTGAGAGTTCTGACCCCACTCAGAAGTGAAAGAAACCTAGTTTTGTGTTAAAATCCCATTTTTCCTGCCTCTCTTCCTCCCCAAAATATGTAGAGCTTGAAAAGCATCCTCTGAGTGTCTGCTACAAACTTTTGATTCTAAACTAACGTCTAGAATTTTCCTCCATATTAGGCTTCTCCAGAGAAACTAAACCAAAAGGGTATATTTAAACACATAAGAGGATATTTAGCGGAAGAACTGGTTCATGGCAATTATGAAGGCTAAGAAGACTCGTGATACACTGCCAGGAGACTGCAGATACAGGAAAGCCACTTTACACTGAGTCCAGAGGTATGAGAAGAAAAGCCACTGGTGTAAGCCTCAGAGTCCAGAATCCCAAGAACCAGGAGCTCCAAGGTTTGAGTTCAGAGATGGATGTTTCAGCTCAAGAAAAGAGAGAGACTTCACCCTCCTCTGCCTTTTTCTTCTATTTGGGCCCCCAGTGAATTGTACGATGCCTGCTCCCACTGGTGGAGACATCTTCTTCACTCAGTTTACTGATTCAAATGCTAATATTTTTCAGAAACCCCCTCAGAAATGATATATTACCAGCTATCTGGGCATCACTTACCCCAATCAAGTTGGCATAAAATTACATCAATCCTCCCTTTCTGCATTAGTTCTCCCTGAAAATATCTCCTTCAGCTGCCTGTTAGTGGCATGCTATTACTACTGAGCCACCATTACCACTGCCTGCCCATCACTGAAGGCCCAGCAATTGCAGTGTGATGTCATTGATGCCCCTCAAGGGTGTTCCTGCCTTTGTTACCACCTACAATACCAATGGTGCATGAGGTTCTTTCTTCCTTGAAGCCCCAAATTAGTCTGTTATGTATTAAGCCCTGGAATTAACATTTGACTGCGCTTTTGCCTTTTCATAACTTCTAGCCTTCCTGTGTTACATTCCTTCCAACTTTATTCTTGCTTTTATGTAATTTATTCACTATTTCCTCTCCCTAAAACCCAATTATAAGTCTATATGAGATGGACTGGAAGCTGTCTTTTCGCTCTGAAGCCTGGTGTCATTGAATAGAACTTTTATGCATTGTGATCCCTCTTCTGACTAATCATTTTTTCAATAAAAGGCTATGCCCAGGTTCTCTAAGTTCATCCTGCAAATTTTCCTGAGAACTGCCTACCTCCGATGAAGACATATAAGACCAAGATAAGACACCTTTTGGACATGTGTATTTCAAATAATTCTCTGAATATTCTTTTAAAAATTGAATGTATTATTGGTATTGAATTATTCGTAGGATTTCTTGAACTTCAGGGGAAAAAAAAATCTGTGAAAAATGCTCTACTCACTTTTTTGGAAGGTTTTTTTTATTTGAAAGCCAGAGAGAGAGAGAGAGAGAGAGAGAGAGAGAGAGAGGAGAGATTGAGAGAGGGAGAGAGAGCGAGAGCTTTTCCATTTAATGGTTTACTTCTCAAATGGCCACAACACCTAGGCTGGGCCAGACTAAAGTCAGGAGCCAGGAACTCCATTTGAGTTTCCCACATGGGTAGCAGAGGCCCAAGTACTTGGACCATCATCCACTGCCTTCCCAGGCACAGTAGTGAGACACTTGATCAGAAGCAGAGCAGTCACAATTCGAGCCAGAACTCAGACATGGGATGCCAGCTTCGTAGTGTCTGCTTAATTCACTGCACCACAATGCCAGCCCCCACTCTAGTCATTTTAATGATACAATGTTGAGGGATAAATATTGTGATGCTGGAAATACTGGACTTACTATAATGTTTCAGATATCATACTAACATGCTGCTTTCTATGGTATATTTCTACAAACTCTTCCATCTTTACTTTTGCTAAATTAATACAACTCTCTCTCCAAATTTCCAAGTCTCTTTCTAAATTGTAGTGTGTTCCAAAAAGCAACAATCTTTTTTTCTATTAACTTTTATCACATGGATTCCCCTTGGCCTTTGAGAAGTCTGTGTCAGTAAGATAGCAGCTTCCACGTAACACCCCAGAATAGCTGCACCCCCTGGGCATCAAAGCAGACATATCTGTTCTCCACTCCAGACCTGGTTCATCAGAATGTCCAGAGCAAGGCTCAATGCAAAAGCGCCCTTGTTAAGGAGCTAAGGAAACACCAGTAGCACACCTTATGGCACTGGTTGAGCAAGGCAGAAATTCATGCTTCTGGTGGCAGTGAGTAGCCAGAGTTCACGCTGCTCTCCTAGAGGCATTCACAAAAGTCTATCTCGTGTTTACTATCATTCTCTATTTGCAACTTAAAATCCTATTATCTTGTTCATGTGGGCAACAAGATTCCACCACACACAGGGTCCTATGTTAAAATGTGGCAAATAACAGGCAGAACCCAAGCACTCATCACTCAGAAGGCGGCCGAGTTTAAAAGAAGCCACCACAAAAATCATCTGATGTTTTATTAGAAACACTTCACTCAGCTTCTGGTTAAAAGGCAGTTCTTTGCAGCAACCCAGTTTTAGCTGTCCCCAGGGCTCTGGCTTGAAAAGAAGTTTGATATATATTTTTAAGCCAAAGGGGCACTTGTATCATAGAAGCATCAGGCAAGACACCTGGTCTGGAGTATTGTAACTCATTTATTTCTCACTGAACAAGGTATTGCCCTCTTTTTTTTGTCAAGATTGTTGTCCCCAGATGCTATTCCCATGGGTGGCCCCTATCATCAGAATGTTCTCCCTCTGGTATCGATAGGTCCACGGGCCATGCAGCCTGAAGAAAAACATGGTTTGATATCCTAGGGTGCAATTTCTCTCCTTGGGGAAGCACTGGCTCCCACTGTTCTGCCTTGCCTCTCGTTAATGTGCACGGCTAGGGCTTTTTACTGCTCTATTTAACTGCATCCACTCCATTATTGATCATATTGTCTGTAATGGTACATTTGCTGAGGAAAATGATGATTATACTGTAAAGAGAGGGCAGTATATGGGATCTTGTGTCTATACAATTTAATGATGTTATAGAATCTGCCTCAAATAAATGAATTGCAGATTCATTCTGGATGAATGGTGAGTGGAACAGAAACAGTTCCTGAGCTTGAGACAATTTAACGTTCCCCCTATTCTGTAAGCCAAAACCATTCCAAAGCAGATGTTTCATGTATTGGCCTAAAGGACATCCAGGGCCATTTACAATCTTTAAGTGAATATTATGTAATTTTGACATTATTATACATACATTATACATACACACACATAATCACCTTTTTTCTTATCACCTTGTACATGCACATAATCACCTCTTTCCATTTTCTGAATTTTTTTATTTTTCTAATTTATTTTTTTATTTATTCTATGGTACAGCTAAGAGTTTTGGTACATTCTTGCTTTATTGTTTATACTGAAAATTACATAATCTTTTGTAATTTATGGCTATTTCTTCTGAAGGATGATGCTTGCATCATCGGTTGTATTCTCTTTTTCATCCTTTCACTATTACCACTTCTCATATTTAACTCAGCAAGACATAGTAATAAAGAAATTCATTTACTTCTTTTAAAAGTTGTTGTATTAAAGAAGGAAGAATTATTGAATCAGTCAGGTTCCCATCAGGAGAAAGAAAGCATATAGTAATTTTAACAGAGAAAGTTTAATGAAAAAAATTATGAACTCCAAGAGGGATTGCTGACTGGGGTTATTTAGTAGAGGTAATATTACAGAAATAGCAGCCATAGGGAAGAGCCACTATCTTGGAGCCTGAAGCAGAGGTCCTAGTGAAGTCCCTCCTCCTTCAGGAGTGAGATCCTGTTCCCCTTGGACAGACACCATAGTCACTGTTCACAGAATGGCAGACAAGTTCGCTGCACCGTGGAACTCTGTAAAGGTGCTCTTGGGGTTACCAAGAGACCTCACACAGAGGGGTGATGCTAATGAAACTTGCTGGTTCTGAGCACCATTGGGGTCATGTGAGCTCCTGACCACCCTGTACTATAGAAACAACCAGAGGATAAACCCGAACCAGGAAGAAAAGCCCTTTCCTCTTCCAGTCTCCCTTCAGTGCTCCCTACAGAAAAAGTTTAACATTGTGGAAGCTGCCAAGGGAGAAATGTCTCATTATCCAAAACAAAGGACAATGAAAGGGTGATTTGGAGCTAAGAGGCACTGGTCCAGTAACTGACATAGTCACCTCTTTGGCAACTCAACTTCCATAATATACCAATCTGCATACAAATGAACTTTCTTTTTAACAGCAAAAAAAAATCTGTTTCCACCAAACAATATCCATATATCTATCTTACTTACAAGTCAAGTTCTTTCGCTTTCCTCAAAATGAGAAGACACATGGTCCCAATACTCCAATACAGTGATTCCACCACTAGCTTTATTAATTACCCTTCAAATTCAATCATAATCCCACTGAATATTCTTTTTTTGACAGGCAGAGTGGACAGTGAGAGAGAGAGACAGAGAGAAAGGTCTTCCGTTGCCGTTGGTTCACCCTCCAATGGCCGCCGTGGCCGGCGCGCTGCGGCCGGCGCACTGCGCTGATCCTAAGGCAGTGAGCCAGGTGCTTCTCCTGGTCTCCCATGAGGTGCAGGGCCCAAGCACTTGGGCCATCCTCCACTGCACTCCCTGGCCACAGCAGAGCGCTGGCCTGGAAGAGGGGCAACTGGGACAGAATCCGGCGCCCCAACTGGGACTAGAACCCAGAGTGCTGGCGCCGCAAGGCAGAGGATTAGCCTATTGAGCCGCGGCACCAGCTCCACTGAATATTCTATTATCTAAAACTCAACACAGGGACCAGCATTGTGGTGCTGTGGGTTAAGCCCCTGCCTGCAATGCTGACATCCCAAAGAGGGGACAGTTTGAGTCCCAGCTGCTCTATTTCCAGGCCAGCTCCCTGCTAATAAGTCAGAGAAAGCAACAGGAGATAGTCCAAGAATTTAGGCACCTGTTACCCAGGTGGGAGACCAGTATGAAGCTCCTGGCTCCAGGCTCCTGGCGTCAGTCTGGCCCTGCCTCAGCCACTGTGGCAATTTGGGGAGAGAAACAACAGATTGAAGAGCTCTCTCTCTAGCTCGCTCTCGCTCTCGCTCTCATTCTCTCTCTTTCTGTAACTGCTTCTCAAATAAATGAATCAATATTTTTTTAAAAAGACAAAATATATAGTCAAGTGGCAAACCATAAAAAAATTGAAACCCAATATGTGGTAACATGACCTCTAACCCCTATGGCACATCTTCCCTTACATGGTATCTCCATGATCATTGATCCTCTTCCTCCCAACACTTCATTTTTCTTCTGCCCAGTCTGAGGTAACTTGGTCCAGTTGACACCCACCTACATAGTTCCTCTTTTGCTATTTTCCAGATTTATCATTGCTGTGTTTTAGTAGCTGATACAACTTAATACCATGTTCAATGTAGAAGCCACACATTTTCATGGTATGACACGTGGGTAACAGAGAAAACTACACAAGTAATTGTTACATGAAATCATTTGATCTCCTTCCCCAACTAGGGACATTGGCTAATTTCAGTCTAACTTGTGTCTTTTGTATCATACTTTGTTAATGAGAACTGGGTGACCCAGAGTCAATGAGGGGAAAAGTAAATAAAATTTAAAAACAAAGTCACTGAAGAGAGGGAAAAAGAGAAGCAGGATAGATCACAAGTCCATAAAAAGTTAGGAAGTAGCAATACAACGTGCCCTGGTTTAAGTATTTTCCTTCAATTGTTACATTTGACCTACTGGAAGTCCTGCAAGTCACATTGACCTATTTCTAGAAACCTAGACACTTAACAACCAAGAAACAGAGCTCACGTCTGCTTTATTTCTCTACTTGCACCTCAATAGCAGCAGTGACCTCTGTCTATTATACACCAACAATGTGGAGGGCATCGTATTTCTACTGACATCTCTGTTTGGTGTGCGAAGTTATTTCAAAAAAGCTTCATTTATTTAATCCTCTAGCTGTCTAGAAATCTTTATGGGTGACCATTTTTAGCTTGCCCTTTCCCCTTTGCTCTCTGAACTTATCCAGGTCCTTGCTTGAGACTCCCAAAGGTCTAAGATCAGTAGGGGAAGAAAGTGAAAAGTAGTTGTCTAATGATATAGAAGTCAGCTGGTAAAGTTCCATAAAATTACTTGGGGGAAAAACTGGTAGAAGGGATACCATTGTGTTTTTATTCTTACTATCACAACACAAAATAATTAATGGCTAAAAAATACTTTTTGTTTAATAATTGCTGTTCTTCATTAGTGTGAACCAAGGGCACAGTCTATCTAAGACAATAACATCTGCACCCCATATTTCATTATCACCAAACTTCACATTTCACACAAAAGCATTGCTAGCACAGCCTTACAGCTTTAATTAGTTTCTGCCATAGCTGTGAAGGTCAGCCAATTATTGTGTGTGAAATTTCAATATGAAATGGCTGAATTGAAGACAGCATTGCAACAGTGTGGGATTCTGCAGAGCTATAAATCTAGTACTTTGGAACCATTTTTTTGAAACAAGATAACATAAAATAATCATCAGGTATGCATGACTTCAAGGCTTACTGGTTAATTTAACATGCTTGAAAGTAGGAAAAATACACATAATTTTGATTTTTTTTTTCTAAATTCCCTGTTTGTTCACTGTCATTAACTATGACACAATTGTTAAGGCTGGATCCATGTTTTTATGATTAACTTTATTTAACTCACTTAGAATTCCACTGAGACATTTGATCTAGGAAGAAAGGCTACATTTATCAGATTTACGTGATAGAATGTTAAACACACACACACACACACACACACACACACAGTCAAATATTTCCTATAAATATACACGCATTTAATACATACAAGGATCTTTCAAGAAACCTGTAGAAAAATGCAATTAAAGTTTATTTTGGTGCCAAACTTTGAAATCCATGGTAGTTTTTTCATAATTTACATTTTCTAGGAATCTTTTGAAGATACCACATATGTATCTTATAAATATACACATATCAGGGCCAGCACTGTGGCGTAGTGGGTAAAGCCGCCGCCTGTGATGCCAGTATCCCATATGGGTGCCAGTTCAAGTCCCTGCAGCTCTACTTCCAATCCAGCTCTCTGCTGTGGCCTGGGAAAGCAGTAGAGGATGGCCCATGTCCTTGGGCTCCTGTACCCATATTGAAAGACCTGGAAGCAGCTCCTGGCTCTGGTTTCCAGTCGGCACAGTTCCAGCCGTTGCAGCCACCTCAGGAGTAAACCAGCGAACGGAAGACCTCTCTCTCTCTGCCTCTCCTTCTCTCTCTGTGTAACTCTGACTTTCAAGCAAACTAAATAAATTTTAAAAAATAAATAAATATATACATGTTCAAACACTATATGCTTGATCCATAATAATGTAAATGCATATTAAATGATTAGAACAATTTTGAAACATCATTTTACTAAAAAACTTGTATTAAAAATGCTTTATTAGAGATCTGATTTTAGGATTTTCTTTTTTAACATCATTGAATCTTGGAATTGGAAATGAGCTTGAAGTATCTAGCCTCCTTTGTTTTACAGATGAGGAAATATGCTTAAAAGTAGTGCAGAGTTTAGTGAGGTCACAGAGCTCCTTAGCACCAGTGTCAGCAATTAAACTTACATCCTGACTCTCTTCCCTCCTGACTCTTGATAGCCCTGTCTTAACATCCCGTAACAGTGTAGATAAGATGTACCACAGGACATATAAAGCTTCAAATATTTCTCAAGGACTTTCATGAAATTTAAAGATAGTAATTTTGTCTTACACATTGATATACACAGGTACTTCAAAAAGGTATTGGAAAATGGAATTAAAAGATAAGTTTATTTTAGTGCAAAAAAACCTTTAAAATCTATGCATAGTTTTTTACATTAAAAAGTTCAAAAGTGTATTATGGAAAAATTCATAGATTTCAATTTTTTTGAACAAAATTTATTTTAATGCCATTTTCCACTATTTTTTGAAATACTCTTTTATATGTAGCTTAAAACTAATTCAAGAAAAAAAAAAAAAAACTACTGCACTATTTCCTTGTGCAAGGCAACCTACAAAGCTTTACAGGAGTCTAGAGTGATTAAAATAGTTTCAGTGAGTTTTCAAACCAGCAGAGTAGATAAAGCCAAAGAAGAGAAAGAAAAGGAGAATACAGAATTAATGGAAATACATCTGTCAGACTGGAAAAGCATAAACACAGGGCAAGGAACAAAATCAAAGAAGGAAAAAGAAAGTTGTAGGCTACTTTGCAGCATCCTTGGCCTCTACCCACTAGATGCCAGTAGTGTCTACCTGCTCCAAGCATGGCAATAAAAACCCTCCCTAGACATATCCAAATGTTCCCAGGCAGAGGGAAAAGAGGAACAAATTTCCCAAGAACCACTAATCCATTCTGTACTAGAAGACTCCCCATTTCTAAGACAGGAAATCTATTTTAGCCTCAGTGAGATGCACAATTGCTTGATCCTTCTTGGCTTTCCCTGTATACAGGATGGGAAGGTAGTATCACAAACTGCACACAGACTAGGGAAGCTAAAGGCTGGACCAAGATCACTTAATTTCATGGTTTGGTGACTTATCGGAGGAAATTTGATTGTGAGGGACTGAGGAATGAATATGATGAGCCAGCAGAGGCAAGGTGTGCACAATTCTTCAAAAAATTAAGTAAAATAAAGAGCAGAAGTGGTACAGCATCTCCAGGGAATTGTAGGGCTGGCTGCATACACTGAATCTCAGGAACTGCTGGTGTCCACAGCACGTAATTCTTTGTTGGGTAGGGGTAAGGGATAATCTGTGAAAGTAGGGTGACTATCCATACCGAGTTTCCAGCCATGAGATATCAATAGCATGCCTCTCCTCAATTGTGACAAACAAAAATATCTCTGGACTTTGCCAAATGTCCACATCTTTCCTAATTTAGAACAACCATGTTGAAGTGAAGGCTTTTTTTTTTTTTTAATTGAAGATGGAGAAAACTTGAACAAGGTTTAAGGAATAGAAGCAAAAACAAGTAGAATGAAGAGAAAGAAGAAACAAGTGAGGGCAAGGAAACTTGGTGAAGGGGCCATCAAGATATAAAGTTAGTAAGAAAGATCAAGAATGCCTTGGATTAGAGAATGGATTTGCCTTCAGAGTAAATAAAGAGAAGTTCCCTAAATTGCAAATAATACGAGCAAGGAGTTTTGATCTTTTAAGGAAGGCTGTAGAACTTCATCTGATGATGGGATCTAGAAGTGAGAATTCACCAGAAAGTTAAGAAGCAAGCTGCAACACTGCTTAGCTCAAATGAGAGTGCCCAACTTTGTAACAAGTATATCTGAGATGTCAAGTTGTTGCTAACTCAGTTGCCCTTTATGTAACTGGAAGCAGCAGCAGAGTAGTTACTTCCTAGCACTAGGAACTATCAAGACAGGAATCAAGGGAGACGCAAGTCAGGTAGGAAATTATTTTAAGTATGCATGAGTTGCAGATTGAGATAGTGAAGCCAAGAAAGGAAGACACAGCTTGGGAAATTAGGGAAGAATCAAAAGATCATGCATCCCAATGAGGTTGAAGCAGATCTGTTTTGGAATTGCAAGGCTTTCCAAAATCCATAATAACTTATTGTCTAGAATCTAGATCAGAGGTTCTGTCAGAAAACAATTCTTACTATCATCACTAGAGCTGGGGACCAGAGGGGAGCATGGCCACTACTGGCATCTAGTGGGTAGAAGGAAAGGAAGCTGCTAAACATCACATGGTGAATTGCGTAGCCCCCCCCCATACATAATTATCTCATCCATTTGTGCCAATAATGTCACTATTGAGAAACTTTGTTCTATATTAAAGCTAAATATCTTGTAAATTATTTAATAGAAACTCGGGAAATTTTTAAAGAAAAACTGCTGAAAGTGCTTTTTTCATAATACTGTTATTCTTTGGCATCGGTTTTTATAGCCTCTTAGAAAGAAAGAACCTCCAATTGCTTTTATTCATTCATTCATTTATTGTTGCATCCAAAATGAGTTATTAAAATTGATAATGGGGACCATATTAAGCACTGTGAATAGAAAAATAAGGTTGACACGGACAACATTAACTCAGAGGAAATAGGTATGTGCTAAACTGTGTCCTCCTAAAACCCATATGTTAAAGCCCTAACCTCCAATATGTGTGTATTTAGAGATAAGACCCATAGAGAAATAATTAATGTTAAATCTGGTCATTAGGATGAGCCCCTGATATATATAATTAATATCCTTCTAGGAAGAAATCATGCCCCTGAGCCAGAAAGACAGCCCTTGCTGCAACTTACCATGCAGAAATCTAAATCTCGGCCGGCGCCGTGGCTCAACAGGCTAATCCTCCGCCTTGCGGCGCCGGCACACCGGGTTCTAGTCCCGGTCGGGGCACCGGATTCTGTCCCGGTTGCCCCTCTTCCAGGCCAGCCCTCTGCTGTGGCCCAGGAAGTGCAGTGGAGGATGGCCCAGGTGCTTGGGCCCTGCACCCCATGGGGAGACCAGGAAAAGCACCTGGCTCCTGGCTCCTGCCATCGGACGAGCGCGGTGCGCCGGCCGCGGCAGCCATTGGAGGGTGAACCAACGGCAAAAGGAAGACCTTTCTCTCTGTCTCTCTCTCTCACTGTCCACTCTGCCTGTAAAAAAAAAAAAAAAAAAAAAAAAAAAGAAATCTAAATCTCTTATCTCAAGAATTATGAGAAAACAAGAATCTGTTGCTTAGGCCACTCATTTTCAGGTCTTTGTTATGTCAACATGAACAGACTAACATATTCTCCTGCTTTGCTGTTGTTCCTTTGCTTACCCTAAAGTTTCTAGGAGACTCCCCATTCCAGCTAAACCCTTTGCCTGTTCTCCACACTGCCCCCTATCTATGGAATCTAGGAAAACAACTGAACTTTGAAATTAGACCTGATTCTATAGAAGCACTAAACTATAGAAGCACTAAAGTTCAGTCAAGACCTCTGAGACATAACTTCCTCATTTATAACAATGGAAAAACCACATCTGCTTTCAGAAATGCTATATGAGTTCAATAAAAAACTGGTGAGAATTCCTAATATCATTCTACTGGAAGTCTCTCAATAGATATGTTCCTATTTTTCAGAATTGCATTCAAATTTTCTTTCTAGGGAATAGTTTCTCTTTCCAACTGCCCCATTAGGTGTTGGTCCAAAGAATCTCCCTAAGAATTTTGGTAACTGAGAAATTCCTATTGTCTAACAATGAAAATACCAATGTTGAATCTCTGGTTCTATAACAAGTGGAGGAAGTTATGGTATTTGGAAGTGTGAATACCTGATTAGCACCTAAAATAAAATACATATGTAGTTTCTAATTTAAAAAATCCAACAAATAAAATATAGGGGCCAGCATTGTGGTATTGCAGGTAAAGCTGCCACCTGCAAAGCCAGCATCTCATAGTGGTGCAGTTCCTGTCTTGGCTGCTCCACTTCCAATCCAACCTCCTACTAACGGCCTGGTAAAGGAATAGAAGATGGTCCAAGTACTTGGGCTCCTGCCTCCAATGTGGGAGACCTGAAAGAAGTACCTGACTCCTGGCTTCAGCTTGGCTTATCCTTGGCGGTTGCAGCCCTCTGGGGAGTGAACTAGAGAATAGAAGATCTGTCTTTGTACCTCCCAGGGTCACCCTCTCTTATGTGTAACTCTGACTTTCAGATAAATAAATAAATATATCTTTAAAAATAAAAGTATAACTATGTTTATTTATAGCATACTAAATCACTGAAGCAGTTTTGTGATACAGCATGGAGCAGTAATATATCTATAACCACTACATCTATCTATCAATCCTCCCATTTCACTGCATGTCTTCAAGGGCCAAGCATGTGCAATTCCTGTTTGCTACCTCATGCTGCTCACAGAAGTCTATTCTTCCCCAGCATGTCCAGTTGGATTTTGAAATGAGAGACGTGGGCTGTCATTTGTGGTTTGTGACTGTCCCTACTTTGTGTGACAAGTGAAGCAGTATAATGCCATCTCTTCTCACCGATATAATGGAGAGTTGGAATGACTCCTAGAGGTGCTAAAGGGTGTCTGACTTGGAGAATCTGGGCCAGTTTCATTTGGCAAAAGATTATCACAAGTTTCAGATCAATTTTTCAGGAAACTTCTCCAAACCACATCCAGAATCATCTTATCTTCACTCTATTTCAAATACTGACAAAGGAGAGACAAAGACTCTTTTCATGAGGAATTTTTCATATGCACTGGCTGTTAAAAATACAAGTAGTCCCTCTGATTCATCATCTCTAATCACATAGAACTCTGTGGTTGCGGGGAGGAAAGGGGTGGTTAGTGTACACCCCTGAAAAGCAGGAAATGAGGCTCCTATTGCTTCATGACCAGGTCAGGACACCTGATCTCTCAATCTACTCCTCTAATAAAGATTGTAAAGATCATGAGACAGAAGAATTGGGTGACAGCTACCCATTAGATCAAGCCCTACCCTTTGTCTTACAGGCTCCAGTCTCTAAATTTAAATGTTCTTCTGTCAGGTAGCCCAAATCACAGAGTACAATGCAAGGCAGATAGCAGAATAGCTGGCATTTGGCCTAGCAGTTAAGACCTCAGGTAGGATGCCTGTTTCCCATATTGAAGAACCAGAGTTTGATAACAAGCTTCAGCTCGTAATTCCAGCTTCCAGATCATGTAGACCCTAGAAGGCAGCAGCATTGGCTCAATTAGTTGAGCTTTGCCATGCACATGGGAGACCTGGATTGAATTCTGAGCTCGAAGCTTGGGCATGTGGGGAATGAATCAGTAGATGACAGTTCTTTCTATAGACATCTATATCTTTATATATCTGTGTGTGCCTGTGCTTTTGTGTACATATGTATCTACACACTACACATACCTCTTACATAAACAAATCTAATAATTCTTAAAAATAAAAAAAACATAAAGCATGAAGCTGCCTTGGCCTTTCCTTAGACTGCCTCATCTTCGGATTTGCAAGACAAAAGGAGTCACAGAGGAAGAGGCTTGCAAAATCTTCACAGACTTCAATGGACTCCTTGTTTATTTTCTGGGTTCAATTATATAAGCTGTACAAGGATAGAGACCTTCGGTGTCTTCTTCACTACGAGGCA
Organism: Sylvilagus floridanus; assembly: GCA_949820135.1. Taxonomy (NCBI): domain Eukaryota; kingdom Metazoa; phylum Chordata; class Mammalia; order Lagomorpha; family Leporidae; genus Sylvilagus; species Sylvilagus floridanus. The sequence goes on from OX463245.1 coordinate 50,060,657, forward strand.
TGTGTCACTCCTAGGCATGTGTCAGGCTTGTTACAGGCACTTAGGAATGATCATTAGGAAGCAAAGAGGAGGAAAGAAGTTGTCATAGAATCCACGCATATGACAGTTCACTAGAATTGTTCTTGGTATCAAAGTATAGTACTTAAGTGGGAAGGAGTCTCATAACTATCACTGAGCTCAACTCCTAATTTAGTGAAGTGCAGAGAGATAAATATGTATTCGTGGTCACATACAAGTTTGTAGCATAAGTCTCCTGGCACTGAGTCCAAGAGTTTTTCTCTTATGCTCTGTGACTTCCTGGGTGAGTTTTTCTGGCTTCTGTGTCAACATTTTCTATGTTTTCAAAATCCACAGTGTACTTAGAGCTATTGAGAAATCCAAAAGTATTTCAAAAAAAAATCATGGAAAAGTAGAATTAAAAGATAAGTCGTGCAGCAGAAAAGAATTGAATCCAAGTGAAGTTTTGTCATAATATACATTTTCCACACATTTTTTGAAGATTCACTAGTATATGATGTGCATATTCATTTATGTAATGAAATAGGTTGACACAGTTTCTTGATAACAGATAATTTTCCATTTTGGGTGTGTTATGTGTGGATTTGTGTGTGTTTTCCTTTTTCAGTCTAAAATGCAGAATAAGATTTCATAGCAATAAGGGCTTCTTTATCACAGGAGAATGATTTTTGAGGAATTCAGGGATTTAAATTCTGAACAGTGAGTTTTTATTAAAGAAAATGCCTCCACAATTTTGGAATTCAGACATTACTGACATTTAATGAAATGGTCTTTAGAGTTCAAATCTTGAAATGTGCTGTGTACACACTGAATATTGTGACTTGGAAGAAACAATCATATAATTCCCAAATTAATGCCATGCCTATGAATTAGGAAATTAAGTCAACCAGGATTTCTCAGGAGATGCAAGCAGACAGCAGCAACCTGAGAAGGACATAAGACCTGATGTCAAAACAGGAAGAAAGACATTCTGCAACAAGGGGACTGCACCTTGAAACATGTAACAGGCTGGCACTGCGGCTCACTTGGCTAATCCTCCGCCTGCAGCGCCGTCACCCCGGATTCTAGTCCCGGTTGGGGCGCCGGATTCTGTCCTGGTTGCTCCTCTTCCAGTCCAGCTCTCTGCTGTGGCCCGGGAGTGCAGTTGAGGATGGCCCAAGTGCTTGGACCCCTGCACCCGCATGGGAGATCAGGAAGAAACACTTGGCTCCTGGCTTTGGATCAGGACAGTGCGCCGGCCATAGTGGCCATCTGGGAGATGAACCAATGGAAAAGGAAGACCTTTCTCTCTGACTCCCTCTCATTGTCTAACTCTGCCTGACAAAAGAAAAGAAAAGAAAAGAAAAGAAAAGAAAAGAAAAGAAAAGAAAAGAAAAGAAAAGCAAAGAAAAGAAACATGTAACAGAAGGGCCAAGGCCATCTCTCCATAGCCTCACCTTGCTCCTGGGCCAGAACTGAGAGGTATGGTAAAGACATGGTTTATGAAAAATTATAACATCAGAAATTTCCCATTTAACACATTATGCTGCCTTTATACATCTATAGCTCTTTTAAATTTTGTATAATGACTTCTTTCTTTGTGGATTAGCGTAACACTCTCCCCTCCATCACTACCACAAGGACTAGAGTGCTGTATTTTGTGCTAATGTTCTAGATAAAGGAATGCAGAAATGAGAGGTTACATGGTCTCTGAACTAAAGTAGAAGTATTTTTCCTTCCAGTCTCATGTTCTTTCTGCTAGACTTTGCTGGGAACTAATTTTGGGGTAAAACAGTTATGCTAAAAATTAAAAGATATAAGCAGAAATAATGAGAAAAAATAGAAAACTGTATCTGGTTGCCTACTCTCGGTCACCTTCTATTGTAATGAAGGACAAGGAGAGTGGAATAAAATCCACAAGGATAAAGATTACCATGTTAATAAGATGAAATGGGTCTACTACACAGCATTTAAAGCTCCAATATACCCAATATGCTAAACTTTAGCTGAGTTAAATGCTCTCTGCCATCCTGAGTGATCTTTTGGATGGCAATTCTAATGTGTGAGTAACTGACTCAAGGATCAAAGAGTCCTGTAGAAAGCTATATATGGAATAATTGGTCCCTAGGTAATTGACAGCTGACTATCTTTCTGTGACCTAACCATCTTTTCCTTCTACAAAGTAATAAACAACTTTCTGGAAACCATTTTCCATCCCTTGAAAAACTATATTTCAAGGATATCTTTCATACAGTTTTCTAGCTCCTGGGATTCAATATCTCAAAAAATACCTTTAGGCCAACAAAACCTCTAGAGATTTTTCTGTTTTCACCCAACTCTTGTTTCAGTTCCAATATTTCCAGGAAACATTGATTGATTTACCATAGTAAATTATGAGATGTTTTTAATGTTGGGTGCAGTATATCTGATTTGTGATCTCTAGGCCTCAGATTTTTATAGCATAAGTTAAAAAATGTACACCATAGCCTGGCACAAACAGGCTCACCTGTGAGCCCATAAAAGCCTCCACCAGATGTGTTGCTTCTTTTCTCATGCCTTCTGACTCCACTCTCCCTGACTCAGTCATGATCCATATTAATAATTTAGTACGGCAGGGTTTCAAACAGCTGATTTCAGACCAGTCATGAAGCAATCTACATGTCATGCTGAAAGCTAGCACGGATGCCAAGAGCTTGATGGAGGCTGGTTATACATGAAGGCAGGCATCGCAGAGGAAGAAAGTTATGTTTGATGTGTCAGAGAAAGAGCAAAAAGCCCAAGCTTCAAAGCTTAATCATTGCGTGTTTGGGTGTTTTCCCTGCCAAACTGTAAGATCTGTGAGGTCTGTGGCTGCCCTACTCATCTTTAAATATCTGGTACCTAGCTCTGTGCTCAGCATATGGGAGGTACACAGCACATATTTCTGGAAGAGATGAATAACAGGGAGACCAAATGAGTCATGATGAGACAGAAGCACAAATTCAGTTGGATTTATCAAAATCTAAAGCTGAATATCTTAACTACTTTTATCTTTTTAGCATTGCTTATAAATTTCAGTAAAATTTGTCATCAGTTTTTATTCATTTGAACTGACTGCACAATCATCAACTTGCATGTTCACTCTGACTCTAAAGACAATGTATCTTGCATTTAGCTCCATGTGGCTCTGTTGGCATGCTTCTGCTCTATGACTGGTGTATTAGTCAGTTTTTCATCACAACAGTGAAATACCTGAGGTAGTTAAATTATGAAGAGAAAAGGTTAATTTAGTTCATAGTTTTGGAAGTTCAAATCCAAGATTGAGGGCCCCTCTGGTTTGGCTTGAATGAGGGCAGCAGATGGCAGCCTATCACGGTGGGTTTGCTTGTGTATTTTATACACCTTACATCACCAAATAGGAGTCAGACAGAAAAGGACTGGGATCCTACATCCCTCTTCAGGGGCTTTCCAATAAGCTCCACTCTCTGAAGGTGCTACCACCTTCCAATAAAGCCAACCTGGGGACCAAACCTTCAGTGAAGGATTTCTGGGGACCATCCAAACTGTAGTAGCCAGAGACCTGAATTACATATGCATTAATTCTTACTGTCTAGGCTTGTTTTGTAATGTCTCACAGTCTTCAAAGGAAAAGTGCTTTCTAATATTGAATCCTATTTCTCTTCATCACAAATGAAACTCATCTTTGTTCTGCCATGGATGATGACAAAAAACAATTATTCACTTACTTTCATGTTCCATTTTGATTCTTCTCTGGACCATATAATTTTTTCTGTATAACAAATCACTATTCCAAGGGGCTTAGAACAACAGCCACTTTACTTAGTTCATGATTCTGTGTATTATCAATTGGATATAGGCTTAGCCATGTGGTTCTTCTGGACTAATCTTGGCTCAACTATTCTCAGCTGAGCTCACTCATATAGCTAGGGGCTCAGAAAGATTTGCTGGAACAACTAATGACCACTAATGACTGTGGTACCTTTCTTTGTAACGCCACACATTCTCTCGGAGGCTAAGCCAGGCTTGTTCATAGGGGCAGAGGGTATCAGAGGCTGTAAAGTCTCTGAATGCCTAGTGCAAGACTCTACTATAATTCATTTCTGCCACATTCTATTGGCCAAAGCAAATCATTAGGCCAGCTGTTTAAAGGGCAAGTTAATGGGTGTCCCTTATTAATGGGAATAATTTGTGACTATTTTTGCCCTATATTACACCATCCTAGGCTCCTGTGAATTTCCTCACTTTCATTCTTTCCCTACATTTTCCCCAAAAAAGTCTTTTTTCATTTATCTTGTACACAACTTCCAGATTCATATGTGTATCACAATGATTTCTTCCAAAAATATGTATTGATCATGTAATGTAATCAAGATCTATGCTAGGTTCAAAATCCGCCAATGCATAGTTATTACCTATAAGGACCTGAAGTCTAGAGAACTGAACAAACAATTAAGAACTAAACAGTGATAAACAGAATAAAGAATCCCAGAAACCATGGGAATATAGGGCAGGGCCATTAAACTCAGACAAGAAATGGTAAGTCAGAAACAACTGCTGGTAAAGGTGGGACTTAACTGAGTAGGAGTCTTTTAGATTAGCACTACTCAAAGTATGGTGCATGAAGTAAGGACAAACAGCAAATTGTTTGTTACAGGTTCAATATAGACAGCAACAAGAGTTTGAAATTTTAACTACAGATTGGTGCAGCTGCGAAGTCCAAGCATGTGGTTTTGAAAGTTGTCAGACTGTGAAAAATTGAAATTTAACTTTTCAAGAAGTGATCCTTCATCATCAACAGAGTGGAAAGAAGGTCTCAGGCTAAGGTGGTGGCAAATATGTGGTAGGCTGAAAAATGATATCTGACTTCTAATCCCTAGAAGTGATAAATACATATTATTGTATATGGAATAAAGCCTTTTGCTTTATTTTTTTTGCAGGTGTAATGAAATTAAGACCATTGAAATGACATTGCCCTTTGTGTTAGTACATGTTCTTTTGCTATAACAGAATACCTAAGACTGAGTAATTAATAAAGGAAAGAGGTTTATTTTTGGCCCACAGCTCTGGAGGTCCAAAAAGATAGTGCTAGTATCTGCTTGGCTGTTAGAGATAGAAGGATTCATGCTGTTCCATGATTGGCAGAAATGTGTAGAGACATGCAGGCTCATGAGTAAAAGGGGAAGGGGGACTGAAGTCCCACAACAGCTAACCTATCCTCCCAAGAAAAACATTAATCCATTCATGACAGTATACCCTTCAAGTCTCCAAACATCTCAAAGAGACCTCCATCACCTCTCAACACCATTATATTGATGACTAAACCTTAACGTGAGTTTTGAAGGGGACAACCCATAACATCTTAGATGATCTAGGTGGACTCTAAATGCAATCATGAGTATCTTTATAACAGAGAAAGGCAGACAGAGACCTGACAACAACAGAAGAGGAGAAAGCAATGCTATCATTGAAGTAGACTGGACTGACATGGCCACAAGTGAAGAAATGCTTGATATCAGCGAAAACTAGAAGAGACATGGAACAGATTCTTCCCCAGGGTCTCTAGAGGGAATGTCAACCTACATACCCCTTGATTCTGGACTTTTGGGATCCAGGATCATCACAATAAATTTCTACTGTTTAAGCCACCAAATCAGTAATGATTTATTATAGTAGCCACAGGAAACTAAAGCACTGTGTGAAGGCAAGGGGGCTTAAAGCACTTTGATACATTCAGGAGTCTCTATGAAACTAGAAAGTAACAGGAGTAAAAATACACATGCAATGAGGAGAGTACAGAGGAGATACTAGGGATGGAACAAAGGAAAAGACTTTGGGAAACATTCACTTCCCAACTGACTGTTTCCTACACAGAACAAAGCACTGAGGAATATTATTCTTTGAATTTAATTCAGGAAAAAGAGTACAACTTGCTGGAATCTATAAATTCAAACTAGGTTGTGATAATTAATGTAAACTCTAAGAACGGCTTTCTCAGGAGAGCAGAATTAGCTAAATCTGACAAGAAAAGTGAGGAATTTATATTATGTACCTGGTTTGTGAGGAGCGGATGCTATAAAGAAGCTATACAGCCAGTAAAAACAAATCTCCCAATTTGTCTATCCTGAAACATAATAGCATGCACTCATATACATCATAAAACCAACCTCCTGCACCAACCCAAAGGAAAAGGGAAAACCATTAAGGGAAAGAGAAGGAAGAAACTAAGAACCAGCAATTGTTAGTGACATGTTTACTAAATATGCTCTAAAACATTAAACATAACATTGGAAAGCAGATGAGCCAAGTAGTTGGAGAAGCCCACTGATTACAATTCAGGTTTGGTCTCTGATCTGTTTTCTCAGCACTTGGCTTCGCAACCGGAGCTCAGCCAAATGAATCTGCATCTCTGGAGTCTCCAAGCAACTCCCAACTTGGCATTTCTGACACAGGAGAGCGAGCCAGAAAACCCCTCTTAGGAGGGGAACCATTGGCCAGACTCACTCTATCAACATCCAGACATCATAGTTAATTACAAACACACAGGACCATCCTGACAGCCAGCTCTGCAAGTAGCAGACACCAGCCTTCCCCAGGGAACTGGCTGCGCTCCAGTGAGTATTCCCAGTGACAAGAACCCTTTTAAGTAAGACACTCCAAGGGTTCACCAGACTGTGATGGGCTTTGTGTTGCCGTGCAAAGATCCTATCCAACCTCAGAAAGACCAGGTTTCTTTTCAGAGAAAATGAATGGAAATCCCTGGCAGGGGGATTATATTCAACATTTTAAAAATAAAAATAAATTCCTAATCACATCCCTGTTTCCTACCCATATGACACTAAACTATTTTTAGATTAGAGCCTAGGAAGAATCTTAGAAAGGAAATTGGTAAAACCATTCACCTATGACTCAGGTATGTTGGAGGAAACAATTTGACTCAGAAGCCTATGAAGTTGTCCTCTTTTTTGACAATTTCCAACAATAAGTTAGTCAGAAGAAGAATGGAAATTTGGCCGTGAATTCAATTGGCAATGAATTAGTCAAATATTTTTATGGAGAACCCATTTGCACTTGACATTAATTTGGGATGTCTGTTACAAGGTTTGATTTCTTGGAAAAGTTAGGGTTAGAATAGAGTTCTCTGCAACCAGGTTCTAATTGGCTAAATCTTCTTAAGAAACACACTTTGCTTCACCCCACACATCAGAGTGATCTTGGCATTTGTACTTGTTCCAGGAGAGTCAGATAAATGGCTGGATTAATCACATTACTCCAGTAGCCCGATAGTGACAACAGCCACAACTTGGCCGAAGTCATTCAACTCATCTGAGCCAGAGCCTGATGCCAATACTCTACATGAAGTTTTCACATCCCTAAGACAATTCTACTATTGTGCAGTTTGCCACCAGAGTGTGGATCTTGGCTTCAAAGCTGATTCCACCCCTCCTCCCAGGCTCCGCCACCACACACACTCTTGCACATCTGCTCTGCATCCCTTTAGCAACTTATTGTACCACATTCAGCTAGGTAAGAGCTTTAGGCATTTACCCTGATTAGAGGGTAGAGAACTTCCTAAATACTATTCTTCAGATGAAACTAGAACATGGACTTCTCACTTACTTTTTTCTAATAATGAAACATGTATTTTTTGCACAAGAAAAAAAGATTCTTTAGCCAGAAACCACAGCAGCATCGCATTCCAGTAATCCTTGGTGTATCTCACTTGGAAAGATTCCTCAAGTAACATTTTCTCATTTGTATTCCATTGTCCTTTTCCAATGCTGTCCCTTTGATGCTCAGATTCTTAGACCATATGCACATCTGTCACACAGGACCCTTCCCTTTAAGCATGCCAACGGTCTGGGGCAGAATACCAAGTCCTCCTTCCCCATTCTATACTAGTCCAGGAGGAAATCTGTGTCCAGAAAGAGAATAGCCCTAACAAAATGACCTTTACTGAGGCTTGACATCTGCTACCTTGTAAGCTTCTTACACACTCAGCCTAATCCACCTGGAGGATTTGCTGCTTGATGGAAGGTGATAAAAAAAAAGCTGTTAGGCTGTAAGCCTTGTCTTAGATTCAAAGCATGTAGGCTGCTTGAGATTCTGAGACTTAGAGCAGGCAGAGAGGGAAATATTTCTTAGTTCAGGTGCAATTCTCAAGATGCTTATTAGGATGAACTCTAGTCTAAGAACAACTTTATTGGTATGAAAGTCAAGGCTAGGCTTCCTAATAGGAAGGAGGCTCCCTGCTTCCCAACATTTCAGACGAGCTAATGTAATGGTAGTCATAAAACTTGCCTTGCCGACAAGAACCAAGAAGCCCAACTCTAGAAATTTACAATCCACGGAGGATCAACAGCTTGTATTCTGGATATCTGAAAGGTGAATGCTCTAAAACACCCATCCATCTGTAGTGCTGAAAACCTGGACACCCATGGTTATAAATAATCCAGTCTGTTTCTTACAGCAACGAAGGTGAAGGCCTAATTTTCAAATTGAACTGGCTTTTTGATTTATACCTTTGGCCAAGAGAAGAAAACGCAGAGATGAAGATTCTGAGAATAGCAAAAGCATGTCTCTGAGGAGAGAGGGAGGCTTTGAGATAAGTTACTACTAAAACGCTACTGCACTGAGTATAGGGATAATTTCTTCTCAGAAGCAACAAAGTAAAAATGGAAATATGAACTGTGTTGCAAGAGCTAAAACTGGTGGAAATGTTATTGCACTACACAAGAATTTTTTTTTCCCCAAAGCAAGAAATGGGATTCCTAGTGCTGAACAAAATCATTCCTAGAGGGGTTATTTATAGTCTACATTGAAAGAAAAATCTGCCACATTTTCATAAATTTTAGGTCTTAGGAAATCTAGTATAATAAAATATTTGTCTATTAATAAATTATTTGCATTTTTCTCATTCATATTTTCATGATCATATTGTAGAAATATAGAACTAAATATGAGGTGTGTCTTCAAAAAGTTCAAGAAAATGAATATTGTGAAAAAACTATTCAAAACCTTTGTACCAAAATAAACTTATCTTTTTATTCCTTTTTCATGTTTTTTAATTACCTGCATAAATACTGAGGATACTTCAGAAGTTCATAGAAAACAGAATTTAAAGTTAATGAGGATGGGCATTTGGTACAGCCAATAAAACACCACTTGGAAGGCCTACATCCCACTGGAAATGCTTGGTTTGAGTCCTAGCTCCACTACTGACCCAGCTTCCTACTAAAGTACACCACAGGAGACAGCAGGTGATGGCACAAATACTTCAGTATCTGCTACCCACATGGGAGATCTGGATTGGGTTCCAGGCTCCTGGCTTCTGCCTGGCCCTGCTGAGATGTCACTGGTATTTGAGGAGTGATCCAGTGGATGGAAGGTGTCCGTCTCTGTTTCTGTCTCTGTCTCTGTTTCTCTCTCTCTCCCTTTCAAATACCATGAAACAGGGGCTGGTGCTGTGGCGTAGCAGGTAAAGCCGCTGCCTGCAGTGTTGGCATCCCATATGGGCACCAGTTTGAGTCTCTGTTGCTCCACTTCCAATCCAGCACTCTGCTACGACCTGGAAAAGCACTGGAAGACGGCCCAAGTCCACAGGCCTCTGCAACCGAGAAGAAGCTCCTGGCTTCTGTTTCAGACAGGCCCAGCTCCAGCCATTGCAGCCATTTGGGGAATGAACCAGTAGATGGAAGATTCTCTCTTTCTCTCTTTCACTCTTTCTCTCTCTCTTTCTCTCTCTCTCTTTCCCTCCCTCCCCTCTTCTGCCTCTCTGTAACTCTGACTTTAAAATAGATAAATAAATCTTTAAAAAATAACATGAAACAAATTTTAGGGAAGAGGAACAGCATTTTCCATGAATTTTTTCAAGACCTCTTATGTATATCTTATGAGAGGTATGAGATAAATAGTTCTCAACATCACTGACATCACCAGTTCTATGCCCTTTGAAAGATACACATATTTGAATAATGGATACTCTAAGAAAACCTGTCCTTCAGGGAAAGGAGTGGGTAATGTACAGGATAACCTCTCAGTCATAATAAAATCGCCCTCAGCACAAACAACAGATAGGTGATTGTTTTAACCTCAAGTTTTCAGGAGAGTAAGATGTGAACCTTAGAAATTAAGTGATCTGTGCAAGGTCACACAGCCAGTAAGGGCTAGAATTGATATTCTTATGGGCTGCCATTGTGGCATAGCAGGCTAAGCTATGGTTTGCAAAGCCCCCATCCCACATCAGTGCCCAGGTTTGAATCCCAGTTGCTCTACTTCTGATCCAGCTCCTGGCTGATGCACCAGGGAAGGCAGATCCTTGGGTCCCTGCCACCTTTGTGGGATACCCAAATGGAGCTCCAGGCTTCTGGATACTGCGGCCATTTGGAGAGTGAACCAGTGGATGGAAGATCTTTTTCTCTGATTTCCTCTCCATCACTCTCCCTTTCAAACAAATATATCTTTCCTGAAAAGAACTGGTATTCCCAATTCCTAATCTGTGCTCTCTCTAGTACAACATATAGCCTATATTCTGAACCCAAGTGGACCACATTAAAGAAAAGCTAATATCTGTCAATGTTTTTTATGGCTAAAAAGAGATGTCTGTATTTGCCATGAGCTAAAACAATAGTGATTCTGCCAACCTAGCAAAGAACGTAACTCCTCTGAGTTGCTAAGTTTAGGCATATCAGGTAAAGTAAAAGAATGCAAAGTTATAACAATTTTATATTTCCCAATTGAGATAATACTACTGAGCATGACTTGGAGATGAATAAATTGAACAAGTACAGTTTTGATGAATTTTAAAGGTTAAAGAAGGAGAGTATTTTTAATAAAAAAAAAAAAAAATTGTGGGGCCGGTGCTGTGGCGTAGCAGGTTAGCACCCTGGCCTGAAGCGTCAGCATCCCATATGGGTGCTGGTTCTAGTCCCGGTTGCTCCTCTTCCAATCCAGCTCTCTGCTGTGACCTGGGAAAGCAGTAGAAGATGGCCCAAGTCCTTGGGCCCCTGCACCTGCATGGGAGACCCAGAAGAAGCTCCTGGCTCCTGGCTTCGGATTGGCACAGCTCCAGCCATTGCAGCTAATTGGGAGTGAACCAGAGGATGGAAGACCTACCTCTCTCTCTCTCTCTCTCTCTCTCTCTCTCTCTGCCTCTCCTCTCTCTGTGTAACTCTTTCAAATAAATAAATAAATAAATAATATTTTTAAAAATATAAAAATGAAATAAAATCAATTGCAGCAAAATAGTGATCCTATTCTAGCTATATTTCATTGTATATTTATTTGTTGAATTTCAATATTAAATATGCAGAACAATTTGAGAAATAGTGTGGTGTGTCTCTTATCCTAAGTAAAAGGTCTAGAGAGAGATAGTTATTTTAATCACTGGAAAATATAGGGAAAAAAAGAAAAAAATTAAAGGAAGAGGCTTCATGCTAATTCTCCTTTCTATTCTTACATTCACTTGTCACTTCATTGCCTTCATCACAATTCGTTTTGTGTTTAACTGATATATAATATTTCTACTTTCTTATGGGTTTCAGTATTATAATTTGATATATGTATACAAGGTATAACAATTAAATCAGGATAACTAGCATCTCCATCTCCTTAAATATTACCATGGTTGATACACATCAGGAAACTTCTAAATCTTCCTGCAGTCCCTTATTTTTTGCAGTGCACTAGACACAAGAGCCAAGATATGGAATCAACTGGAATGCCTACTGATGGATAAATGGATTTTTAAAATATGGCATATATCCCAAATTTTTACTGTGTCCAGCGCATTCAGCTATGGGCAGCATGATGTTAATAAAGATGGGTGGGGCCGGTGCTGTGGCATAGCAGGTAAAGCCACCTTCTGCAGTGTGACAGCACTGGTTTGAGTCCCAGCTGCTCCACTTCCGATCCAGCTCTCTGCTGTGGCCTGGGAAGGTAGCGGAGGATGGCTGAGGTCCTTGGGACCCTGAACCTGCGTGGGAGGTGGAAGAAGTCTTGGCTCCTGGCTTCAGATGAGTGCAGCTCAGCTGTTGTGGCCAATTGGGGAGTGAACCAGTGGATGGAAGACACCCCCCCTGCCGCCTCTCCTTCTCTCCCTGTGTAACTCTGACTTTCAAATAAATAAATAAAAATAAATCTTTTTTTTTTTTTTTTTTTTTTTACAGGCAGAGTGGACAGTGAGAGAGAGAGACAGAGAGAAAGGTCTTCCTTTTGCCGTTGGTTCACCCTCCAATGGCCGCCGCGGCCGGCGCTCTGCGGCCAGCGCACCGCGCTCGTCCGATGGCAGGAGCCAGGAGCCAGGTGCTTTTCCTGATCTCCCCATGGGGTGCAGGGCCCAAGCACCTAGGCCATCCTCCACTGCAATCCCGGGCCACAGCTGAGGGCTGGCCTGGAAGAGGGGCAACCGGGACAGAATCCGGCGCCCCGACCGGGACTAGAACCTGGTGTGCCGGCGCCGCAAGGCAGAGGATTAGCCTGTTGAGCCACGGCGCTGGCCTAAAAATAAATCTTTTAAACACAGATTTTCTCTATACCCACTCTCCTGCTTCCCACATCCAAGCTCACATTTTCACCAAGCTTCGATGGCTTTCCATTGCACTTAAAATGAAAACGCCTTCATTTGCTTTCCAACGCCATTTCATGGTTTGCCCCCTCACTTTTGCTATTCTTTTCTTACACAGCACATCCCTAAACTCTACTCAAAACTAGGAGATTTCTTTCATTTTCTTAAGTCTATAATGCTCACACATGCTTTCCTGTGTTCCTGAATCATTGTCCCTACTCCTTTCCACCTAGTTGATTTTTTTGTGTGTGTTGTTCATTTTTTCACTGAGTGAAAATACGGCAGAAGTCAGCTCCTCTGACCATGCCACTGGCAGGCCCTCCGTACTCCAGAGCACCTCTTCCCTGCGGCTACCATGGCCTGCCTGTGGCAGACAGGGCAGTAGCATCCCAACGTGGCTATTGGGAAGTGCAGCCCTGAGTGTGTGCTGCTCCAGGTATGCATGGCCTTCACCTATTTAACTTTTAAATCTTCCCCACACGGAAGTTCAGTTATTACCTCATCAGGGAAACCTCCCTGACCTCTGGCATGAGGTCAAAGAATCATAGTAAAACCTCTCAAGTCAGCATACATCTTCACTGTACTAACCAGAATAATGATTTGGCATTTATTTGGTGACTTTGATCAAGAAGGGGCTGCAACAATAAACACAAGAGCATAGGACACAGCTGACCTGATACAACTTTGGAATGTCCTGTTAAAGGTTTCCTATGGCACCAGTTCAGCTCACAACCTGCAGGGTCAGTATGCTATGCTTCAGAATATAATATATGTAAAAAATCTTGTTCTGGCGGCCGGCACTGCGGTGCAGTGGGTTAAAGCCCCAGCCTGCAGTTCCAGCAACCCATATGGGTGCCAGTTCGAGTCTTGGCTGCTCCTCTTCCGATCCAGCTCTCTGCTATGGCCTGGGAAAGCAGTAGAAGGTGGCTCAACTCTTTGGACCCCTGCACCTGCGTGGGAGACCTGAAAGAAGCTCCTGGCTCCTGGCTTCAGATCAGCTCAGCTCTGGCCATTGCGGTCATTTGGGGAATGAACCAGTGGAATGGAAGACCACTCTCTCTCTGGCTCTACCTCTCTCTCTGTAACTCTTTCTTTCAAATAAATAAAATAATTCTTTTAAAAAATCTTATTCTGATATCTGATGCTGTGCCCGCAGTAAGCTAGAACACACAGGCCCACAATCTCGTGATCTTCATATCAAATCTACATCCCACTACTACCACTTGAGGCTCTGTTGGGTGAGAGGTTCTGGATCTCAGCAGGGTGTGGATTGAGTGTAAGGAATGTTTTCATGTATGGCTGGGGCAGTATAGTAAGAAGAACTCTGAATCTAAAACTACCAATACTGTTTAGTTCCTTGGGCTCCTCTTGCCAGTTAACCAGCCAGAAACAAAAGGAAGTACTACATTGGCAAAGCTAGTTGACCAGACTCAATATGAGCTTAGGTTGTTGTTTCACAATGTGGGCAGCAAGGAGTATGTGTGGTGCTTGGGAGACTGCCAGGATACTTCTTGGTGCTGTCAGGACTGGAAGAACAAAGGGAAACTGTAGCAACTGAGCCTGACAAAGTAAGACAAAAGGGCTGGATCCCTCGGCAGGATTATATGAGGCCTCCCATGAACCCACCAACCACTTGGCTGAACATGAAAAAATCTGGAATGAATGGGAAAAGAGGGTGATAATGAATATCATTAATGAGTCTGGGGTCAGCTGCAGCAGACACGTTTTAAGTCTTTCTGAAGAGTCAAGAACAAAGTATACTTAATATGGACCACAAACATCTCAGAGCAGGGTAGGAGGTGGACTGTAGCCAGTGGAACATCCAGTTAAAGTGCCCAGTTAAAGTCCTATCAGCATCCCCTTACTTTTCTGCCTCTGGAATTTTTTTCTGAACTCTGGAATCTCTGACAACTGCACACAGGGCAAGCCTGAAGTGCAGGGATGGTGACATTCCTGAAAATGTCTCTCAGCTTATATGCATATAAATACAATGACAAAACTGTTTGCAAGCACACAGCTCAACAGAATCAAGAACTAAGGCTGTCTATGTTAACCTGACTTAACTAGTCTAGGACTCAGCCTTTACCAGTGTTATGTTTTGGAGCATCAAGTTCCTAATCTGTAAAGAGGGGAAACTTCTTTTGTTATTTGCTCTCTGGGTATTTTCTAACCCCATGAGACTTAAGAAATCATGGCATTCCTCATTTCACCACAGCTTGTCTGTGTTGTTTATTTTTCATCTATTGCTCCACTTTAGGAAATTAACATTGTAACAGACCAGAGGGAATAAGGGCAGTTACAATCACAATTTAATCAACTGCTTCCAAAATCACTAAAGCAATGGCTGCTACCTGAGGGTGCATCAACCACTTTATGGAAAAGTAGGATGAAAAGATACGCTTATTTTCCTACAAAAAAAAACTGAGATTCATGCATACTTAAAAAAACACATTTTTAGTGAAATTTTTGAAGAAAATTCTTTTGAAAGAACTTCAAAAATAAAATTTTGGAAGAACTCTCCTATACATGATTTCAAATTTTTTGCCCAAATTAAACATATTTTTGTTTAATTTTCCATAACCTCTGCAAGTTAACAATTGAGTGAATTAGTTCAAACTTTAGCTGAATTTTTAAAATAATTTTGGAACTTTTGATCCCAAATTTAGTTCAGTAAGAGAACTGGATTTACGTTAGAGAGATCTTGATTATAACTCTGAAATCATCACTTGGGGTACTTTACTTCACCTCTGTAATTCTGTTTCTCAAGTGTAATACAGGAAAAATAATAAGGAATTTATGTGGGGATTTAGAAAGATTGAGAAGAATACCTTATGTGAGAGGACTTGCCATAGCACATGGTACCTACAAGAACTCCAGGCAATGATTGGAAGGAAAATTGAAGTTTATACTAAGGGGAAGAGAAAAGAAAACATGAGAACACCGTGATGAGTGTAGACAGAAAGAGCTCTAGAGGCAGAATGACACCTGCATTCTATCAGTCATTACTAGCTAAGTGACACTGGACAGGTCACTTCACGATTCTCCCTCAAGTCCTGCACTGTAGCACAGTAGGCTAGGCCTCCACCTGCAGTACCGGCATCCCATAAGGGAGATGGTTAGTGTCCCAGCTGCTCCTGCACTGATCCTACTCCCTGCTATGGCCTGAGAAAGCAGTAGAAGATGGCCCCAATGCTTGGGCCCCTGGACCCATGTGAGAGACCCAGAAGAGGCGCCTGGCTCCTGGTTTCAGATCGGCCCAGCTCCAGACGTTGCAGCCATTTGGGGAGTAAGCCAGAGGATGGAAGACCTCTCACTGTCTCTCCCTCTCTTAGTCAGTGACTCTACATTTCAAATAAATAAATAAAATGTTAAAAAAAGATTCTCCCTTAATTTATTTTTTTTAAAGATTTATTAATTTAAAAATCAGAGTTACACACAGAGAGAAGGAAAAACAGAGAGAGAGGTCTTCCATCTGCTGGTTCACTCCCCAATTGGCTGCACCAGCCAGAACTGCACCGATCTGAAGCCAGGAGCCAGGAGCTTCTTCTGGGTCTCCCATGTGGGTGCAGGGGCCCAAGGACTTGGGCCATCTTCCACTGCTTTCCCAGGCCACAGCAGAGAGCTGGATCGGAAGTGGAGCAGCTGGTTCTTGAACCAGCACCCATATGGGATGCTGACACTGCAGGCGGCGGCTTAACCCACTACGCCATAGCACCAGCCCCCTCCCTTAATTTCTTGATCTTTAAAATGTTGGACATAAACGGAATGATCCTTTTGATTCTACTTTAACCTTCTAGGATTCTGAAATGATCTTATTTTGCCATTGCTGATTTTGTTGGAGTGATATACAGTAGCTAAACTGACTTAATCATTGCAAGAGAAAAAAGATCAATTCTTCACTAATTATATCATGACTGGAGGCATGATTCACAGCATGAAAGCACAGATAGAGCAATATCTAGCCCTCAAAAAATGAGCTGATATTTTTTAAAGTCTCTTAGGATTATAATTTTCAAATGGAAAACTAAGACTCAACAAACTCTCCATTAAATAACCGAAGTAACATTATCCTTTCTTCCTCTGATAGCATAGTGGCTATCTCCAGTACCTCCGAGAATACACATGTCTGTTATTCCTACTCTTCTTAACCCATCAACAGTTCCATCTCAGCTTTTCCCATATTTCTACAACTCAGCATTCAAACAGCCTCTCCAAGTTCCAAGAAAGATCCTGTCATTGACCTTCAAAATGCATGTTGCATCCACTAATAAGGAAACTAGACCTCTGCCTCAAAGAACATCATATCCCATGGCATCATTCCTACCTTTCAATTAACATTGGATGGTAGTGAGATGTGTCATCTCTCTGCTAAGAACAGTTTGACCTTGAAGTCGCTAGATAGCTTGTAACCTACCTCAGAGCAAATGCAGATAGTAGATTTGCTTTCTCAAGTAACACAACTTTTTTTTTTTTTTTTTTTTTGACAGGCAGAGTGGACAGTGAGAGAGAGAGACAGAGAGAAAGGTCTTCCTTTGCCATTGGTTCACCTTCCGATGGCCGGCGCGGCCGGCGCGCTGTGGCCAGCGCACCACGCTGATCTGATGGCAGGAGCCAGGTGGTTATCCTGGTCTCCCATGTGGGTGCAGGGCCCAAGCACTTGGGCCATCCTCCACTGCACTCCTGGGCCACAGCAGAGAGCTGGCCTGGAAGAGGGGCAACCGGGACAGAATCTGGCGCCCCGACCGGGACTAGAACCCAGTGTGCTGGTGCCACAAGGCGGAGGATTAGCCTAGTGAGCCTCGGCGCCGGCCTCAAGCAACACAACTTTAACAAAAAAATTCCTTCCACTTCACTTTGGAACGTTGAAAAAAAATATTTTATAGAAATTCTTTCTTCATTCCAAATATTTAAGTACACATATGTATTAAAAATAAGGTTGCCTGGAACAGTAGATAGCAAGGAATTCTGAGGCTACAATTATGCTGAGTGGGAATGCTATACTTGATGAGACAATGGTGCTTCAGAGAGGAACAAGAAAACGACGACTGACACAAGCCTTTTGTTTTGGACCTACTCCAGGGATTATCAAGCTACACCCTTTGGGACAATTATTGATACCCCATTCATTTCTGTATTTTCCATGGCTGCTTTCCCACTATAACAGAGTTGAGTTCCATGGCACAGTATGACCACAAAACCTAAAATGGTTACTATCTGGCTCTTTACAGAAAACATTTGCTGACCACCGATTTTAGACCAACACGTACATCTTACAAATACTAGAATTAAATCTATCTTCCTTTCAGCATAAAACTTAGACTTTGATTAGTTAACTAAATTGAAGTTAATCATCACTTCTTAGCAGAGAGAATACAATTTGGTAGTACAATTTATTATATGGAAGAAACACCATTAAGTGGAATTAAACCAGAATTCAGACACCCTAGTTATATATCAACAGTGTTCACATCTTAGAAAAAGGAATGCTGCGTTTTGATCCAGAGCTGACTTGTCATGTGACTTTATTTAAAAAAAAAAATAGTATGAAGGAGTAAATAGACATTGGCCTAACAGCTAAGACACTGATAAGACACACATATCCCATATCAGAATGTCTGAATTCAATTCCCAGTTCTGCCTCCCAACTCCATGTAGCTAGCAATGCAAACCTAGGAAGGTAGCAGTGATGGCTACTCACTACTCATGAGGGAAACCTAGGCTGAATTCCCAAATCCTTGGCTTTGGCCCCAGTTATGGGCTGTTTCAGGCATTTGGGGAATAAATTGGGACAGGATATCTCCATCTCTTTGTCCCTCTCTCTTAAATAAATAGTTTTAAACAATATGATTTTCAAGATAATAATAAAACCTATATTTCATAATTATATTTTCCCCTCTTTGGTACATTTTTCATAATATAAAAGAGGAATGAATAATAATCTAATATTTATGGTTTCATTATTGGTTACTGACATCCTTATAGTTTAAGAAAAGTGAGCGCAAGAAACCCTGTGGTAACTATCTTTCTATGCACTTATTTTGTGTTTTAACAAACTGAAAATGTTCACGTAAAATATAAGGCATCTGGAGATTTATTGCTGAATACTCCGAAGTATTAGAAACACACTATATTACAAACACAATTTGAAAACAGTTGAGGTAATCAAGTTCGGTATAGATCTGTGCTATTTACTGTGATAGCTACTAGCCATATGTGGCTATTGAACACTTAAAATGTGGCTAGTTCAAATTGAAATGTGTTGTACATACTGAGTTTCTGAGATACAGATATAATATGAAAAGTAGTGGTATTTTAGATACACTGAGTTAAAATGTATGGTTAAAATCATTTCACTGTTTCTTTATAATGTGGCCTCTAGAAAATTTAAAATTATCTGTATGACTTATGCAATATTCCTCTTGGATGTACTTCTAATAGAGAAAACAACAACAAAAAAATCTTAGTGAATATACTACTATTGTATACCTCTGCTGATGATATTCAATAATGTCATATCCCTAAAACAATGGGCAGGGTTAATAGAAAGGAATAGCTCAATAAGTCAACATCTGCCTGTTGACTTATTGCTCATGGGAAAAATGATTTGGTATATTATGACTAAAGGCCTAATCATTCACTGCTGTTCCTTTAAAAAGTCTCGAAATATTCCAACACAGTTTGTAAATGGTCCCCTTCAATCTCACCCCCTGAAAAAAGGGAAACAGATTGAAAAATACCTGCTGACCTAATAAAAGCTAAAAAAAAAAAATAAAAACTAATAAAACACATTATAAACCAGAGACTACTGTGTAGTGTTCAAACAGTTGAATTTGCTGAGAATTTACTTCACGTAACTGAAGTAAATATCATGTCACAAAGTTTGATCTTTTTTATGTGAGCAAGGATATAAAGACCAGCCACAAAGAGGCATGACAAATACCCAGAGTGCCTCAGACAATTCAGCAGTTTCCCAAGGTAGAGATTCTTGTTTACATCTACATCCCAAGCCAGAAAGTCCAGAAGGAAGCTTCATTCCCTGAGGCATTATTAAATCCTTGTCCTGATTGCCCCAATCCAGGCCTCAACCACCTCTATCCAGGCAGAGTCCTGAGTGCAACAACTTTGGAGGTCAGTTGTCTTTTCTGTGAAATTGTCATTAAACCATGAGTAATTTGGCACTATTTTCTGCATGATTTGTCCTCTCTGAAAATGAGCAGACTCAGGCTTGTGAAAATGGAAATTGATTTACTTTCTATTCTTCTTGAGCTCATCTATTTCAGGTCTACTTCTTCTAGGATGTGCCAGGAGACTGCATTGCTTTCAAGTTGTGAAAATTTCTTAAAAAAAAAAAAAAAAACTGAAGGAGATTTGGAATGAGAATGCACTTGGTTAATTGGCTTGCCATCCAGCACTATGTCTCTCAATAAATGGGGACAATCAAGCCACTGTCTACTTGGCGAAGCAGTGGCAGCCTATGCGTCACCTAGGTAGTTATCTTCTACCTTCCTCAGCTGGATTGACTCCATCCTATATATCTCATTTACTTAAGACAGAGTATAAATTTTAGAATAACATTTCTATAAATCTTATCAAGCAGAAATGGCACAATTAGATGCTAAATTACAACACTGATCATTCCAAGGTGAACTGCAGAGCTTTGGCACAGTGTTTTTGGAAATGTGATTAATTTTGCTGCCAGTTCTTCTGGCAAACCAGCCCCACAAGTAAGCCATTCGATTTCATAATAAAGTGCCTTGTGATCACCAAAGCAACACTATCCGTTTAGGTGCTGGATTAGAATCCAGGCAAGTCCACAGTATAGTCTTTACACATCATCAGCTTCCACACAGGACATAAATTGCACTAATGCGGTAATACACTGAAATCTCAGACCAACTGTTTGTCATCGGATTAGAATGTGATGACACAAAATAAAGATGTGAGACAGAATCTATGCTGAGGTCTAAATTCACATTGGAAGTCTGGAAAGAAATGACTGTTTATAAAATTATAGCCCAGGAATTGCTGCCAAAGTCAGCCTTGGTGCAGCTGTAAGTCGGATGGAATCCACCTCCCTGACATCAGACCCACCCACTGGAATGTTGCTGCTCCAACTGGAACTTCCTTGAATGGAAACTGCGGGTCACACTACAGAGTTGGCGCTGTCTTGCCAGTGCTGTCAGTCTCATTGCATCTTTGTGATGGCTTGGTCATTGGCTCACTTTCATCCAGTGAAAAGAATGCCACCAGGCACTCGTGGTTTTGGTATTCATATTTGTCAATGCAGGCTTTGAATTTTCATATTTTCATCAAGCTATTAGATGTCATGAGTCCTACTCCACGAGAACTTTATCTGTGATAATGAGGTACCTGTTCTCTTTACTTCCTCCTGTTTTTCTATCTTTCTAAATTCCCTTCCTCTTCATCATCTTCTGTTCATAAGAAATTATGGCTTCCTTCATAGAGATTCTGTTTCCATAGATAGTGATATATCACTTACAAAATGCAAGGATATATTGTAACTGTCAATTGTTGGGAAAACTTAGGGCCAACTGGGAAGATTTCATGGAATAGGAGATTATGTAAAATATTTGTCTAGACTGGAGACAAACAGTTTTTTTTATATAACTGCATACTTTAGAAGCTCCTAGATAACTATCTTAAAGTTATTTCTAAAATATTATGTTTGAAGTGACAGTCACAAATAAAAATATTTAAAGAGATTCAATTGGTTTGGTAGAACAAAAGGATGGTATAATTGCTAATTGTGCTAATTTGTGTCATGTAAGTTGATTATCATAAAACTCTCAAGAGAAGAAAGGTTACATTAGTAATTCAATTTTATAAAAATTCTGGTATTTAGAGATCAAAAGTGACAGGCACAATGTTCCCTCCTAAGTCACAGAAACTTAATGATTAGAATCCAAGTCTCTCTTAAATCTTAGTTTTTTTATAAGTTATTTTCCTCAAACAATATATCATCTAGTCCTGCATGATGTTAAATGTGATTTCATATGTTACTGGCATTTTTAAACCACTTTATTAAGGTTATGATGGACATACCAAAAGCTCTACCTATTTGAACAATTTGATGAGTTTGGAGATAAGTACACAGTCATTATACTATCACCATAATCAATGGCATATACATATCCATCACCTTCTAAAATTCTCTCCCATTCCCTTTGTCATTATTATAATTTGTAATATTTTGTCATAAAACACTTAGCATAAGACTACCCTCTTAGCAAATTTGAAAGTATATCAAACATTATAATTTATAATACTGTTAATAAGCACTATGCTATATAGTAAGTCTCTAGACCTATTTATCATCTATAAACATAAATTCATGTCTTTGACCAGTACCTCCCTATTTCTTCCTACCCCATCCATACTTTCTGCTTCTACAAGTTTGACTATTTTTTATTCTTCATATAAATGAGAGTAGACAATATTTGTCCTTCAATGCCTGACTTGCTTAATTTAGCATACGGTTCTCTGGGTTTATTGTTTTCAAAAGCAGTAACTCCTATTCTAAGGATGAATAAGATTTCATTGCATTTCTATGTCACATTTCCTTTATTCACTCATTCATTCATGTACATTTAGATTGTTTCCATGCCTTGACTACTGTGACTAATGCTACAATGAACATAGGAGTGCAGAGATCTTTTCAGGATCCTGATGTCAATTCCTTTGGAGATGTATACAGAAGTAGATGGCTAAACCATCCAGTAGCCCTATTTAAAATTGTTTTTGGAACATCCATACTATTTTCCACAGTGGCTGTACCTATCTACATTCCCACTGACAGTGCACATGAGCTCCCTTTTTTGTACATTCTCACAAATATTGTTATCCTTTTTCTTTTTGATAATAGCCATCCTAACTAGTGTGAGCTGATTGTTCATTGTGGTTTTGATTATGTTTATCTGATGAACAGGGATGCTGAGCACAAATACACATGAATTTTATATACCTGTTGGCCATTTATGTGTCTTCTATAAAGAAATATCTAGTCAATTCCTTTGTTTCTTTTTAAGTTAGATTCTTTGATTGCTTAGTAATGAGTTATGGGAATTCTTCTCTACATTATGGATATTATACATTTATCAAACCTAGGGTTTGAAATATTGTCTCCCATTATATACATTGTTGTTTTCATTTTTTAACTGTTCCCTTTGCTGTCCCAAAGCATATTAGTGTGATATAACGCCATTTGTTTATTTTTTATTTTTGTTACTTATATTTTTGGTATCATGTCAAAGAAAGCATCGCTAAAGCCCATGAATGTTTATCCCTGCTTTCTTCTAGGAGTGTTATGGTTTAAAGTCTCACATTTAAGTATTTAATCCATTTTTAGTTGATTTTATGAATGCTCTAATGGTTCAATTTCATTCTTTTTACTTGTGAATAAAGTTTCTCAAACTCTCCTTTCCCCATTGCATAATCTTGATACCCTTATCAAAGATCGATAAACCATACAGTTCACTATGCGTAGGTTATTTCTGGGCTTTTCAAATTCTTAATCCAACATTTTATGATCATTTAGGTGGTACATTCTGGTCCTTGGTTACAATCAAAGAAGTACATTGATTCAGTGCACTGACTTAGACTTTCCTACTTTTAACTATGTGTTTGTAAGTCACTAAATATATATCTTCCACATTATGTATGTACTTAATGTCTATAATCAGTAATCAGCTCATAATTGTGGATTGACTTGCTGATATTGATAATAATTTCTTAGTACCTGCTTTGTGCCAGGCTCTGAGCTAGGTTATGAATGAATAATATAGTATGCTTTGTATTAGGGCATCATCCCAGATGCTTTACAATGAATAAAGCATTCTATTGGTTTTCAGACATAGTATAAAGACATAATGAATCTTGCAAGCTCTACCATTTTTTCTAAGGGCAGGGTATCATGATGCGGAATCTGTATGATAACAGGGTTGAAATGATGTGGCAAAACCTGGATTAGAACAAAAGCCATAGCAGATGCTATGAAAATGCGATCAAATCACTAGATGACAATGTGAGTGAGAAATCAGGAGATATTGACTCTAATCAGGCATGTGAGTCTTCAGGTCAATGTGAAATTAAAGGCAGCAAGAATTCTCGAGGCTAGTAGTTCACAGTTCACTGGAAATCACAGTGCCAGTCCTCAGCCATAGTGACCTCTTTCTAAGACTTTTCAGGCAAGTAGCACTTATGGGTTTCAAAGACACAGTATCCTGAGACCAAAGCCTGAACTATCTAATGTTTCTTCTGAAGGATGTTATTGAGGAAAGGGAAAGCGTGGTTGTATAACTTATTATAATATAAATTGTCATAGTTGGTCTTTAGTTTTGCCTTATTACCTGGAATTAATGATGGGCTCAAGCCATTCCTCAAGCTACTATTGCCTCATATAATTCTTTTCTTCCAAAGCCTCAGATATTTTTCTGCCAGAATAAATGGCCATTATTTGTACTTTGGGAAAACCCCAAAGGAGTTGTTGCACGCATGTGCTCGTGATGTGGACCCTTCTAGAACTTCCCTTTAAATAAACATCTATCTCTCAAATCACAAAAATTTGAAGAGTTGCATTGCAGAGTCTTCAAAGATACAAAACATCACTTTTACCGCATTGTTTTGGTCAAAACTGAGAACAGGCACCCACAGCCCAGATCCATGGAAGTGAGTGGATAGACCACTCCTCAGTAGAGAAGATGAACAAAAGAAATCCAGAGTCATGGTTTTCAACTAACCATTCCTGCAAACCTACAGTGGCATCATCCTAAAGCACCAAAGTTTAATCTTTGACCCATTTTCTCTGTCTTCCAAGGTCCCTGAAACCTGAAATCCAAACAGTTTAATGATACCAAATCTTTCAAATTAGTGTCTGTCTTATTGTTCCTGCTAGTTGGGGAGGGGATCAATATTAATGAAGAGAGAAGCAGTAAACATTGTTAATGAGGATGAAGTAGAGACCAACTACTGCAGGGATGTGCTTCAGCACGCAGTAAGTAAAACGACACTGGCTATGAGAGGCTGAATCTTTAATGCACCCACAATAATAACAACACCAAAGTTAGCACTGTGGGTAAATTTTAATAGATGATGTCTTACAAAAAGCCCTTTGCTTGAAATGCAGCCCAAAGACTAAATTAGAGTCAAAGCCCCAGTCAGTTAACTGTGCTATAACATGTGAAGAATTGATTTTCTTATTTTCAGCTGTCAGACCTGCTACAAAGAATGAGTTTTAATTCTGGGGATGTTATTAAACTCCTTGCTTAACTGGCAGAAAAATGGAACTGCTAGCTGGGTGACAGTGGAGCTGCTGTCGGATTGAATGACACCTGTCAGAGTATGATGAATGACCCTCTCTTCCCCACAATCCCCTGTTCTGTCACTCAGGTGAGGCCCATTAATCTTCATCCTAGGCCTGTCAGACTAGGCACCCATGACGACAAAATGTCTTGAAGCATTCACCCCCAAGATACATGGAACAATACGATCTTCTCATTGTCAGAGCCACATCAAATTAGCATAATTTATTATGACTTCCCTCCCTCTCACTCCCTACCTCTATAACCAACCCCCAAAAAGCAAGTGGGGGCTAGATGGGATTAGACAGATGGAGTGTAGGACCAGACTGCCAACTATCAAGCCCCCTGCAGTGCCTGATGAGGAGGGAGCATCTCTACAAACCAATCAAAAAGCTGGCAGTTCAATTACAGAGTAATAAAGGGACATTCATCATTCAATTAGGCACCTGTCATGGTTTCACAAAAGGGAAAACTTCTAACCTGAGACTCCAGGGAGAAGATGCTACAACCAAGAGACAGGGAAATAAATGAAAAAAGGGACAAAGTCAATTACTAGCCAACCAGACAAAAGGATATATGTTAAAAATAAGAGGAAAGTTCTCCCTAGGCAAAAATCAGAAAACTTAGTTGACCTTACCCAGATTAAAAGGGGCTAATATTAAAAGTAGCATGATGCCCTCTTCTACTGTAAGGCTCATGATTGAATTTTCCCTTTAGAAGCTGCTCAGGAAACTGGATTTTGTAAAGCCAAAAAAAAAAAAAAAAGTCAGGAGGAAAGAGTAACTCTGTTACTCAAAAGCATTGTCCTTTAAACGACAAAGACATGAGGGCTAAGAGAGAAAGTGTAAGTGGACATTCAGCTTTGATACTTCACCATATTGACAGGGAATGATCACAAATGGCATTTAGAAACGATGATGCTGTTCTAGCAACTGGAAACAAGAGTTGACAAATTTGATTTCCTGGTAAATGTATGTGCTGGTAATTGAGGCCAGAACAGGGTTTTCAGTGGAAAGAAACTTAAATTCTTTTTATTTTCCTAAACTAAAATTTGTTCTTAGGATATATCTACTGACTATTTTTCTATTTCCATTCATGCTAAAGACTATTTTTCTATTTCCATTCCAGACAGGTTGTTTTGTGTAAGATAAGCAAATATGTGTGATTAGTAAAGCAGTCTGTACTATACATATTGATTCTTCTCACAGTGTGATTCAAGCCATGGATTTCAGTGTGGTATCTACCATGTGTCATCTTCCAAGGAACCAGGTTTTCAGACATAGTTTTGAAAGCTCATAGATTATGTTATGGTCCCCTCTATTTGATTTCAGGGAAGAGAATGACTTCATTTTCCTTCTTGCCTTCTTTTCCTTGAGCTCTTTTTTCTCAAGTTTTTTATTTGAAAAAAATATGTATTTAGATAAACTATACCATCAACATGAAATTAATTTTGAGAACAAGAATCCAAGTAAATATAATTTTCTGTATTAGAAAAGAGATACACTTAAACCAGACTTTTGTGGAAGCCCTGGATCATGGTCTTAGACATTGAGATCCCTTATGGAGGAAGAAAATATACGTCATGTGCTAAGCCAATAGATGTGTATGCCTGTCTGTATACTCATACATGTTGCATCACATACATGTACAACCTACCTACACACATCACCTTGTAAATGTATTCTTCTCAGTTTGGGTTTTGAAGTGTCATCTGCTTCAAAATATAAAAATACAAAGCACAGCCAATCTCATTTTGTTGCATACCGACATATATTGGCATGCCCTCTTTGCTGCTTTTTAAAAACATTTAACTGTCCTATCCTAAGATTAGTAAGGTAGGCCATTTATCCAGACTATACTTAGTGCTTTCATAGGCCTCTAAAATATATTGTCATCTCCATTGGAGGAAGTGGAGTACAGAGAAGAGAAAATGACTTTTCCTACATCCTCTCCACATATCTATCCTTCTGGTTAGCATCATCATTTTTAAATCCAAGAGAGTGCAGCATAGTTTTCATTGAGAAAGTAGAAACAAGACTAAAGAATGGAGGGCAAATTTGCTAAAGTCTTAATTACTTAGAAGAAAAATCTTCTAGGACAGAAGAGTAGTATAATTTTCAATCTATAATAAGCCCCTAATCAATGACAAATCTCAATATATATTCCTCAGTATGAAAATGACAAAGACTTAGAAGAACTAAAAAAGTTTTATACAAAACCAAAACACACAAAAAGTTCTATATTTTGTTTATGTAAAAATTTGCCTTGTAAGACCCATGGGTCTGATGAAAACAGGATGCCCCACTGAGGGCAAGAGTCCTAATTATTGCCATGAACAATCTGTGATATCCCTGGTGGGGCATTTCATTTCTTTGGGCTTTGGTTTGCTCATTTGTAAAATAAAAGAGTTTAACTAGCTCATCTCAAGATCATTTCTACCTAAAATTATGTAACGTTCTAATTTCAATCTTACAGTTATGCTTTGAGAATTTCCCACCTTGTTCTGACTAAGATGCTAGTGACAGTCAACTGCCAAACTCTAACACCTACAAAAGATACTCTTGAGGGCCTGCACTGTGGCATAGCAGGTAAAGCTGCCACCTGCAGTGCCGGCATGCCATATGAGCCCCGGTTAGTGTCCCAGCTGCTCCACTTCCAATCCAGCTCTCTGCTAAGGCCTGTGAAAGCAGTAAAAGATGACCCAAGTCCTTGGGCCCCTGCACCAGCATGGGAGGCCTCCAGGCTCCTGGCTCCTGGCTTCAGAGTGGCCCAGCTCCAGCCACTGTGGCCAGCTGGGACGTGAACCAGCAGATTGAAGACCTCTCTCTCTGCCTCGCCTTTTCTCTCTGTGTAACTCAGACTTTCAAATAAATACTAAAAATCTAAAAAAAAAAAAAAAAAGATACTCTTGAGGAATGCTATATCCTAACTAATCACTTGTGATCAGTACAAAATGTGTAAACAGATTCTATAGATCAACAGATAACACAGAAGGAATTTACTGACTCTCACCCCTTGAGAGGGTCCTATTGGTCCCCTTGAGAATAGCAAAGGTGGACCAAGTGCTCAGTTCTGATATAAACAGGCGAAGTTTAGACTGCTTCAAGAACCAGTGGTCTGGCCGGCGCCAAGGCTCAATAGGCTAATCCTCCACCTGCAGTGCCAGCACACCAGGTTCTAGTCCCGGTCGGGGCACCAGATTCTGTCCCAGTTGCCCCTCTTCCAGTCCAGCTCTCTGCTATGGCCCAGGAAGGCAGTGGAGGATGGCCCAAGTCCTTAGGCCCTGCATCCGCATGGGAGACCAGGAGAAACACCTTGCTCCTGGCTTTGAATCAGCGCAGTGCGCAGGCCGCAGTGCGCCGGCTGCAGCAGCCATTGGAGGGTAAACCAGAGGCAAAGGAAGACCTTTCTCTCTGTCTCTCTCTCTCTCTCACTGTCCACTCTGCCTGGCAAAAAAAAAAAAAAAAAACAGTGGTCCAAGTCCATTGTTAGTATGTAAATCTAATCTACAACTTGATGGAAGTTACTACACAAGAAAGGATAAATCAATCCTGATGTATCTCTTTTTATAAACATAATTAACGCTGCTGTGCAATCATTTAAAATTTTAGGTTAGATTCTAATAACTTCTTAACCAGAAGGCTCAAATGAGGAAAAATAATTGAGGAGTTTGCAGTCATGATTCTTAACAAGTTTCATGCAATAACACACACAAAACATGAGGAGAAGCTAAAATCTAACCCCTGAAAGATACATCGTGGTTTTATATTTCACTAACAGGGAAGAAAACCTTTTCTCCCACCTTTAATTGCAGAGCTTGGCTTCTCAAGGGCTTCATGGATGTACAGACATATTCCTTTCCTCAAAACTAAAGTATTTGATTGTACATTCCTTCTGTGACATATTTTTGCATTATCAGTATCATACTTAGGCTTCTTTTTTTTAAAGACTTACTTTATTTATTTGAAAGGCAGAGATACAGGGAAAGAGAGACAGCGACAGAGACTGAGAGACATAGACAGGTCTTTCATCAGCTGATTCATTCCTCAATTGTCTGCAACAGCCAGGGCTCGGCCAGGACAAAGCCAGGAACCAGAAGTTCACCTTCCCAGGCACACTAGCTGGATGGGCAGTATAGCAACCAAGACTGGATTCCATATGGGATGCCAGTGTCACAGACGGTGCCTTCACAGCGGCCCACCGGCTTCTCCCTTTCCTTGCCTTGTTGTATACCCAACAACTGTTTTGTTTCCATGCTAAATCATAGGTTACTTTACTGAAGAAAGCTTGAGAGAAATGCAACCCAATGTAAAAAATACAATGCATATGATCCAGATGAAGTTAGGACCACATTAGCAGCTGTGACCAAGTTCAGTGATTTGCAGGCGATGACTACAATTTGAATCACTGACATCTGGCCAAAAAACATTGTAAAATATACATAGCAAAGCACACTGGAATTTCAGAGGTATTTAATGAGAAAAAATATGCATGTTAGAATCTATAGTATGAGATAAATAAATAAATAAATAAAGGCTCCTTGGTCATCTTGTCAACCTGCTCTCAAGGTAGCACTACCTCTACTGTCCATTGTTCCTACTGCCTAGTATAAACCAAAAACCATATGTAGTTTTTCCTTTTCTTATCACTGATCTCTAAATGGAGTAATGACTTTGGTCAGCATCACACCCTCTAGCACTTCCCTTCCTGAAGAATGAAAATGGGCTTCCTTGCTTTCTTTTGATATTGAATGAGTAAACTGAATAACAACAGACTTGGTGTAAATCCAGCCTCTGCCCCACTCCAAACTTCACTCACTCTTAAACTCTTTGATCTTCATTCAGAAATTTCATTGAAAACCTCCTCTCACTTGTGTAAAACACAATTTAGTCCTTAAAACGATGGCTAAATTTGATAAAAAATAAAATAAGTATTTGTAGAACTGGATATCACATGGAATTGGCTATTTTTGAATCAGCCCTGTAGACACAGTCTTCACCTGCATGATCTGTACTGTAAAGCAAGGTTTTCTTTCTTTTTTTTTTCCCCTTCATGACTGTTTATTGTTCCATTTATGTAAAATTCAGTTAGTCTCTGTTTTTTCTTCCCTCAACCCCAGTCAAATTTTATACTCTTACTACTAGTATAAGAAATGATTAATTCACATAGTGCATAATTGGGGCAAAAAAACTACAGATAGCTGCTCCCAAGAGAGGATGGTATCCATTAAAAATAGTTTATATGGTTTCCAAATCCAAAGAGATATCTAAATTATTAGCTGCAAGGTTCTCTTTCATAGTGCCTTGTCTAGCTTCCTCTGAGGCATACAGATAGATAGTGTTCAGCTCTCCTTCTCACAATCCTCTTGACTATATAGAAAGAGCTAAATATTAGGCATGACTTGAGTACCCATACTCATTCATTTGTTTACTGTTCATAGTGAGTGTCTGTTAATATATCAGATGTTCTCCAGGAATCACAGGATAATGGTGGAGACTCATATATAAAATAGATACTTGTAACACAGTTTGATAAGCACAATAGAAAGATAGATCCAGAGCACTGGAAAAACACAGTCAGGGATACCCTAATCCTCTGACACCCTCAGAAGTTAGATTTCCCTTATAGTAGACGTCCATTATCTAATTTGGTATCCTGGTTGAGTATTGAGATGAGATGGTGAGCAGAAGAAAAAGAAATGAAACCGAAGGCTTTGTTTACACTCCAGGTAAGGAAATGGAGGGTTAAAAAAGTAATCACACCAATGCAAAAAGAGGAGGAAGATAGCAAAGTATCAGGAATGCAGCTGGATGAATAATTGATGAGCTGGTGGCCTAACAGAGAGTCTCATTAATATGATCCTGCAGGTTCATTAAGTACTATTCCAGGCTTGTCTTGGAGGGAGCCTCCTGAGTCTTGATTAGGGATTGTGTGGCTTTTGCTTCCACATCAGAACTTTGGGCCTTGGGTTCTGACAACTGCTTCCTAAGCTCCTCTCTTTTTACCCCAGCACTTTGGAGAAGCTCTTCTTGATCCCCCTCTCACTAATCATGGGCCCCTAACCATGACAGTCAGTCCTAGTAAATAATATATCAAGATAAATGATAATTGTTCTGTTTTAAGTGTCTCCTAATGAGCATCATAAATTAAAAATTAATATTGCAAAGCCTGTATGAATAGCATCAAATCCATAAACAAAGCAGCGGGTATCACGCTTGCAAATGAAAGCTAAACACCTCCCTTGTCCTCTTTTCTGTTCCCCACCTCCACCTACCTTCCCCCACCTCAGTCCCAGTTCCACAAACTACCAGAAATTACCTTGGGAAAAAACAATATTCCTTTTTTCCTACATGTGATTTCTGACCTGCTATGTTCCAACCTGGCTTACTGTGACAAAAAGATCAAGTTCAGAGATCTCACTTCTCATTATTTATTTTTTTAGCTAAATATGGACAGGTTATAAATGAATTATGAAAAACTTTTAGGTAGGGCAGATGAACTAGATCTGATTCCAGAGAAAAGCTAAATACAAAGTCACTGTCTCTGGCATCAAATAAGTGGTGTCCATTCCACTTTAGAGAATTGTATTTCAAAGTGAGTCACATTTTAGAAAAGATTATATACCACGATGTTAGCTAGCACTTTTTATTTTCTGGGTAGAAAATATTTTTTTATTCCATTTTTGGGTGTTTTTCTGTATTTTCTCAATTTTTAACCATTCTTATAAATCTTGACAATTATTATCATGATCTGAAAATCTCATTCAGAAGTGAAGGGAGGTACTGAGTCTGGCATAAAAGCCCAGTTGTAAAGGTTAGAATAACCATCAATAGATGAGCCTTTTTATAATGCAAGAGACACTGTGAGGTGCGCATCACCTCCATCTTTCACAGCAGCAAAAAAAAAAAAAAGTAGAAGATATTATTCCCAGCATCCAATTGCTGTCTAGAGGGAACGGCGGCTTAACCAACAAGCTACGAGCATTCCAATTCCTTTTGCGGAGATGGACACACAGATTGTCTGGGCCAAATGGCATTATATATTCTGCTTGTGTAACTAATGCCCCTTGTTGGAATTCCGAGCTCACCCAAGCACCCGCTGGTTGTCATTTGGCTTCTTGAACAGACAGCCAACGGTCAGAGTACACATAGTCATGCTCATGGAAATATTTCAGACCACACAGCAATTGTATTTCTCACTGAAAACAAACACATTGCCTTTGCTCTATATAAAATCAATTTCACAAAACTTGAGTTCAGTCACTTTTGGATGTAAAGGGTAAGGATTTCCTAAGCCCTCACTAATTGCTGAACTCACTATAACAAATCCATATGAGTTCCACATCCTTGAATGTTCTCCCTCAGTTGATTCACTTGTTTGACTAATACAAGACCTCATACGTGCACACAGTTATCTATAGAGAAAAACACAGAAACAACTCATTTTTTAGTAACTGAGCTAAATATCCAACAAAGGTAGTTTCTTTTCTGGTCACTATCCAGATTACTCTGACAAAACTTAGCCAAAATGCGATCCCTGTGCCTTTGAGGAATCTGCCTGTTGTTCATTGGTGTTGACACTACTCTCACTGTAACTCCCTCGAATGCATGGAGGCACTGCACTTGTAATACGACAACAATGAAAAACTGCACTTTGCTGTCCCAGAATGCCTTAGACCCCTAATGGCCACACATCCCCAATCCAAAGTACACACAAGATTACAGGGTGTAAGCTAATTCAATATGCTGCAGAACCAAGAGACTTCTAAGAACAGCACTAACACATTCTTATTTTATAAAAGTGCCCCCAATAAAACAACATATTTGAATGTAAATGTAAAACTAAGTGATAATGCTCACTTTCACATCTGTCAACATTTTAGAGAAACTTCAAAAAGAACACAATTTGTGGTTCTAGAAATTTGTAGTTTATGCAAAGGATCCATTTGGGGAGAATTTGTGTTCACACATATGCAGGTATCAAATTAAAAATGTGGTGAAATCACAAACATTCAAAGCTGGAAGGGATCAAGAGCATCACACAGACCTCCTCCCTCATTTAGCATGCATGATCAAAGTTCAGAGAAGTACTCACATCATTTGATGCCAGGAAATCTGAGAGAAAAAAAAAATAAGGGTAAATTTCCCATTTCACCATTGCATTCAAATGGCAAATCATTCAGTCTGCGATCAAGAGCTAAGCCCAACAAAATTCACTGGCCACCTGGCCTTTCTGTATTGGAACATTTGTACTTTTTTTTTTTTTTAATTTTGAAGGCAGAGAGAAAGAAGGAGAGAGTAAGAGAAGAAGAAAGAAAGGGAGAGAAGGAGAGAAGGAGTGTGTGGGGGAGAGACAGACACATATACAGAGACAGAGACAGAGAGAGATCCCCCATCCACTTATTTATTCCCCAAATGACTGCAACCAATAGGGCCAAGCTGATGCCAGGATCTTGGAACTCAATCTGGGTTTCCCCACGAGGATGGCAGGGACCCAAGTACTTGAGCTATCACCTACTGGCTTCTAGGGTATGCATTAGCAAGAAGCTAGACACAAGAGGGGAGCCAGTCTGCTATAATAGTGCTTCCCACATACTTTCTTAACTGCTACACCAATGCCCTCCCTGTTTTTGCATTTTTACAAGCAAAATTAAACATGGAATTTAAACATTTGCAAAAATTGCTTTAGTTAATTTATTGAGATTTGTTTAGCTTTGTAAAAGACAAAATACAGTAGAATAGGCAGTGTAATACATCTTGTAGTATTTAAATTTAATAAAATCACATTTAATGTGAATATTTACACTACATTGCACAAATATTATTTTATTAAACATTTCATGTTTCAGTTATAGCTATATGTGTACATGTCTATTTATGTGTTTATGTGTATATAGTATACCTACATATATTGTGGTTATGATATAAAATGTATTTCTTACCATGGGCTAGAATGAAAGGAGTTCCGTAGGAGTTTCACTTGAGGTTCTATGTAACCTTTTAAAAAACAAAGCAAAAATGACATAAAAAAAGGAAATGTTAAGGAAGCTTTCATAGAAACCTGGAGGAAAGAAACTTACAT
Source organism: Sylvilagus floridanus (assembly GCA_949820135.1). Lineage (NCBI taxonomy): Eukaryota > Metazoa > Chordata > Mammalia > Lagomorpha > Leporidae > Sylvilagus > Sylvilagus floridanus. Next base: position 50,094,614 of record OX463245.1, read on the forward strand.
TCAGGAATCACTTTCTTATCACTGTAATCTGAAAGGTTCTTTTTTATTCTAGTCCTGGTATTAAGCCTGCAGATTGCTAAAGAGTAAACATTAAAGTTAAGAAAATAGGTAGAAAGGCAAATGCATATTAGGTGAAAAATAAAATGTAACTTACTTCCACTGTTTTAAGATTCATTATTTTCCTTTCCTAAAACAATGTTTGCACAACAAAGATCATTAACTAAGTGTCTGGACTGTGGTAGATGTACAGTCACATGTGTTGAGTGACTATTAGGTAAAGAGACAGAAGAACAAGCTTTACACTCTGCTACTAACTTGTGGGGTGAAATCGGACACTTACTAATGTCTCTGAGCTCTAATCAAAAAGAAGTGACTAGACAGGAGTAGTATTTTCTTTAGGGATGTTTGAAATTATTTTGTGTAGGATGCTAATAGATGGTTCATGAGAATCATTTACAACTGGTAGGTCAATTGGTAGTCCCTTCCGTGATCTTTCTTCTATCCTCACCACTGTATTTCCGGTCATCCAATGAGTACTGGCTCAGAAGCAGTGACTCTAAGGAAGGAAGAAAGTCACTCTGGATTTCTTTATTAGATAGAAGGAGACAGATCCAACTACACAGACCAGATCCTTATAAAGCTCTCAATCCGAGGAGTAATAGTTTTGGCTGTGGAGTAATGACCTCCTGTATTCCACACATCCTTTCTTTTCATACATCTGAACTTTCACAAAAAGGGATAAAGAAACTGAAGACATTTGGGGCTCAAGAAAATACTTTGTCCAAAAGGCAGCACAGCCACAGGCGCTATGCAGCGTTTGTTCAGGAGTGGCCCTGTACTATCAGGACAAAGTTGGAGGAGAGGAATTGGCAGCAGCCCCACTCACCTGCTTTTGTAACCTTGGAATGAAAGGGGAGCCAAATGAGCCCCAGCCATGGAGATGTGACTCCCATTACCTACAGCATACACACACTGTTGTTAGGAAACAAAGATGACCCTTTCTGTAAAGAGGTTCTGAGTTTGCATCGACAGAGGGCATGTTTCAGCTGGTGATGCACAGTATAATAATTAAACAAATAATGTTTCATTTCACAAACCATTGGGACTCTTTTAAGTTTATACTTCTTTAGGCAAAATGGTACTAACATCAGAACTACCTCATGAGTTGTGTAAAGAATTAAGCATGTTTGAGGCATTTGTCCCCTATCAGATACATAGTAAGTGTTCAATAAACATCTGTTTTCATTATAACTGAACCCAGACCCATTAAGAGATCAGCATAATGAAACTTTGAAGGATTTATTAGTATAGCTGTGTCTTACTGTGATATAAATGCATTAAGAAGACACTGAGGAGGTAATTACATTGAGTTGAACACTAGTGCTGCCTTCATGGTCCATTTTACTCACTTCACTCTAGCAAAGGGCTTGGAAGAGTTGAAGAAAAACCAGTTGGTGATCTCTGAGTGAATAGGAAATCTATTTAACAGGCAAAATGATAGCCAATGATGCATACATTTATCAGGAGTTATCTGCTTGCCAGAGATTTCCATTCTTTGCTTAAAACTGCAATACATTTCAGGCTGAAAGTCTCAGGGCAGCTGGCATCCACTTCGCCATCCTGAGGCTGTATTTGCCAGCGATACCCTCTTTGCAATCCTTGTGAAGCACTGTTTTTGTGCTGTGATCTCTAGTTGTCTTTATGTAGTCAGGATGGCTTCAGTTTACCCTTCACAAGCACATTACTATCACTCTTTTATCTCTGGGAAGTAAATGTGGAATACAGAGAGCAGCAACATGTCCAAAAGACCCACTGTCTACACAAGTTACTGGGCCACCAAATGTAGTAACTGGCCAGCGGCAGTGCGAACTCCACTACCGCCCCATCCGTCACGCAGAGCAGTTTATCCTCTCTTATTTTTATGAGCTGCTCAGGGCAGAGAGTGCAAGCCTCAATTCCACCTGGTGTGTGCACTGCAAAAATGGTTGACAGGCTGTCTGAAGGTATATTTGGGAAGAAAAGAATAGTAAAGACTTAATTGAAGGATATATAAAGAAAGCAAAAGAAATTACCGAAGCTATCTGTAAACCACACACTGGAAATGAATGGGTTCTTTAGTGTTTGGGAAATTTTAGTCTTATAAAAATGTAGACTATAGAGCTATTATATCAAGTAATTTATGGGATGAATATTGTAATTCATTGAATGTCACGACTTATCTTTTATTCATATAGTTACTATTCCATTACCAGAGAGGGAGGTTTGTCAAAGGTTAATTATTTTAAATTGCTCTGGCAAATTTATTTTGATTTGTACAATTTTTTGAATAATCATAGGTCTATATATTCATACATCTTTATGAGGATTCTTTTAAAAAATAATATTCTTTGATGAGGCTGTTAAAGCTAGATAAATGCTTTAGTGACGACTTTAAAATATATTCCTCTAACTCTGGATGTAGAACTACAAAGAAATATTAAATTATTATTGTTATTGATATTATAAGTCTATTTTAGAACTTTTTACTTTTCCAAGAAAAAATATAATAATAAATGGCCAGGAAATTAAAGTTTGAATTTCTTAATGGATTGTTCATGTTTCATAATTGTCTTCTAGTTTTAGGAATCTAATTGAATCCTCCTAAATAGTGAAGGGGAGAGCTGTCAGAATTTCCTATCAGCTATACCCTCACCTCTGTTTCATGTGTGCCTGTTCTTTGGCCAAGGGTCTACCTCCTTGTAGGATAAAAAGTGCTGGAAGACAAGCTACTACCTTCCACAACGGAAAATCACTTTGAATTATGAACTTATGTCAGAAAGGAAACCAGAAGCAAACACAGGAATTTTAAAAAGCAGAAAACATACAATATATGCAATACCAGAAATAGATTAATCTAGTCCTACCATCTTCAAAATGTATAGCCTATCTCACAAATCCTTTCTGACTGATTATTCTTATATTCTTTATATTTCCCAAATATTTATGGATCATTAGTACGGCCATATTGTCATGTGGCTTCTTAATTATTAATACATCATTTGAGGGTTAGAGAGGCGCAGTGGAGAAAATCCTCAATTTGGCATCAGATGATCCAAGTACACAGTGAGGCTCAGCGAGTTTTTGTTTGTATGACCTTAGACACATTGTCTGACTTGAGACTCAGTTTCTTTTTATGTCAAAGAGGAATAAGAAAACCCACCCATGTGCTTTGTGGAGTTGGCAATATGTCACCCAATAATTATATACTTCTTTGGCTATAAGATGAGCACCATTAATAACCATTTTTATGAACATAGGCATTAGATGAATTTTATGAAAACGTTATTCTTAAAACCTTAAGTTAAAATTCTCAGTCTGTGTATTTCATATCATTAATTTAATAATATGGTCCAGAGGCTAAAGGGCATAGGAATATTTTATTTATTTTATTTTTATCTCATTCTCTCCCCATCTTCTTTCTTTTAGGTGGCTTGATGAATAGATTCATTCAATTTTTCTAGTACAAATAACAAAGTCCTTTGCAAAATAAATGCTCAGTACAGCTGTATCTATATGCTGCCAAAGTATCTAATTGTACTTAGTGTCAGAAATAAGAATACACCATTTGAGCAAAATTTTCACTTTTAACCAGTTGCACTGGTGTCATGCACATGGTAAAATTGTTATGAAGGGCACAGAAATTCTGAAGGCATGGAAATAAAATACACATAGCATGTGTATTTTATAAATGCTATTGCTAAACCAAAGGCCACAGAACATGGCTCTGCAAAGCATGAATAGTAGCTTTAAGAACAAAGGCTCTAAAACACTTCCTAATTTTTAAAGCACCAGAAGGAAAGATCCACCAGTAAAGGACCTTGTTCACACTCAATATTTTAGGTACTTGGCGCACAGTTGGTGTTCATCAATTGCTAGCTAAGTGTAAAGTTTTTCATTATATTCATATCAATCAGACTCTTAAAATATGATGAAACTTCACAGTAAGGAAGGATTAGGAGTTTTAAAAAATTCCAAATAAAGAACAGTGTTGGAGAAGGAACTTGTGAAAAAAAGTTAAGGAACTCTACAGTTATTATTCACTAAGGATAGCCTAAAAGAAGATCTCAAATGTCATATAGCCTCATCTATTATATGTAAAATAAAGCAGGAGGGACAGAGGGGTATGCTGCTATGCTGCCACTGGCAACACCTGCATCCCCTATCAGAGAGCCTGGCTTCTCCACTTCTCTAATGCACCTAGGAAGCATCAGAAGTGGGCCCCAATATGTGGCCTCCTGTCACAAGGGGGAGACCCAGATGGAATCCCTGGCTCCTGCCTTTGGCTTGGGCATTGCTTTTACATAAAATAAAGCAGATGTTAGCAAGGGACTGGCCCCTCATCTCTGCTATTAATAGAAGCAGGGGTAGTGCTCACTTCGGCAGCATATACACTAAAATTGGAATGAATAGAAGCAGGGGTGATGTGTTCATCTTGCCATAGAAAAGATGTGCATTAGGTGAAATAAATACATATGTAAATACATGCACACACAAAATAAATCCTCATTGAGTAGTTGAACCTGAATAGAAAAGTAACAGAATTATTTCTTCATCACTTTTTGTTCGATATTGAGTCCAGCTCAGACACTACATGTCTAATGACTTATGTTCTCTAAACAAACTGAGCAGTGAATTTTATTATGATGAGAAAACTGAGACTAGGAGCAGTCTGAATAACTAACACCAAATCCAGGCTAGTGGCCAACAGAGCCTAAAATGAGTGTTCATCTCCACTTACTCAGTTAAAGTCATCATTTAAGACACCTCTTTCCACGGTGTTAACCAGCTCTGCAACTTTTTCCTTAAGGAGCCTAGAGGATTCTACAACTGGTTCCTATTTTGTTTAACAGTCTGCATGAGAGCAGAAGCCAATAATCGACAGCTATGATCAGGCAACACCTTTACTAATGCTACCCACAGAATATTTCATATGTATGTGTAATATGTGCAAATATTTTAATTTTCCTAAGTCTCCTTTACCAAGGTTTTATAGCAAAATATGAACCCCATAGACCAGAATCACTGAATCGGCAAGTAAAAAGATTTCATCTTCAAAGCCATATACTTGGCCCTAAACATTTTTTATTTTCTTGTTGTCTAGCTATATATCAATAAAGGAATCATTCCATTGAAGTATTGTGGATAGGGGCCGGCGCCGTGGCTCACTTGGTTAATCCTCCACCTGCAGTGCCAGCATCCCATATGGGCGCCAGGTTCTAGTCCCGGTTGCTCCTCTTCCAGTCCAGCTCTCTGCTGTGGCCCGGGAAGGCAGTGGAGAATGGCCCAGGTCCTTGGGCCCCTCCCCCTCATGGGAGACCAGGAGGAAGGACCTGTCTCCTGGCTTTGGATCGGCGCAGCGCTGGCTGTGGCGGCCATTTGGAGGGTGAACCAACAGAAGGAAGACCTTTCTCTCTGTCTCTCTCTCTCACTGTCTAACTCTATTTGACAAATAAATAAATAAATAAAAAGTATTGTGGATGAATGAGCCCATAAGTGGTCACATATCTACTTACTTCTGAAATCAGAATATACTGTGTAAAGTAAGATTTTGGTGTGAGGACATGCTGAGCCATAGTGAGAACAACACTGGCAACAATGCTGTCACTGTAAGAGCCCAAAGTATCACTATAAATCCTTGGGGTGACATTAAAGAAGGCAGACCACCCAAGAATACCATGGCAATATTCAGCCAGCCCTTTTCTCAGTTCCAGCAAGCACCACCCGGGAAAGTCACTCTGCACCCAGTGTCTGTTACCAGAGACAACCTGATTCCTGTGGATTGCAATATTTCTGTTTTTAATTGTCTTTAACAGAGACCTCTAAATGCAGAATCTTCCTCAAAGGCCCATGAAGTGCTGTTCAGATCACCCCTTCATGTTTCTGAGCTTCTCTGAGATAATGTGGTGGGGGAAGGCCCCCAGGGGAACAGCTGATTGGATTCTGGCAAGACGGACCAAACATCTGCTTCAAACAAAAGACATCTGCATATTTCACATTTATTTTTCATAATTTACAGAAGCAACCTGCCAAAATTCAGCAAGGGAGAATACACTAGCACATAATTAGCTTAAAGTTTGCTTGCTTTAGAAGTGTGAACATGGAGCTCGGGAGCTCACCTGGGAGGACATCGAGGAATGGAAGGGCTGCAGTTGGATTTCTATAAATTTTGTTTTAGACCTTGTGTGCCAGGGCAGAAGACCCAGCCTTGCAAGGCTTGGAAGAGAGCACAGTAACTTTGCTATAGATGACACTGGGAGATTCTTTTGTCTCAAGTCAAACAAAAAGCCTCCACACCAATGGAATGGCTAAAGGTAATATAAGTTATTAAATAAGATTTGATTAGGCAGAAAGAAAGATTTTGCTTCAACCACTTAATACTGCAGTGCCCAGGTTATATAATAATGCAATGCAAGATGCCTTTTAATTACAAATATGTATACCAGGGCCGGCGCTGTGGTATAGTAGGTTAAGCATCTGCCTCTGTCTCTGGCATCCCATAAGGGTGTCAGTTCAAGCCCTGGCTTCTCCTCTTCTGATCCAGCTTCCTGCCAGCGGTCTGGGAAAGCAGTGCAAGATGGCCCATAGTGCTTGGGCCCCTGCACACGTGTGGGAGTCCCGGAAGAAGCTCCTGGTTCCTGGCTTCAGATCAGCATAGCTCCAGCTGTTGCAGTCATTTGGGAAGTGAACCAGCAGATGGAAGATCTCCCTCTCTGTCTCTCCCTTTCTCTATCTGTAACTCTGCCACTCAAGTAAATCAATAAACCTTTTAACAAATATATGTATACCAAGAATACCAATGGCATGATGAGAAATCATGTGCAGGGAGCTCCATTAATTTCAAAGTATTTGAAAGTCATTACCTACTAAAAATAGAAGAAAATGTATTTGTTGCCCAGATGCTAGCATGTTTGGAACATGTGATAAAAACATAAAGAGAACAAGATAATGGATGACATGTTGAACCTTATTGTATCCTGAAGGAACGGATATAACAGATTATCTGTTCCCCATGAACTATATCTTTCTGGTTGAAAGTCATACTTTCCAAGGTCATTGTTACCATGAAATAACTAAAACTGACTTAGCTGGAAAATAAAAGAATTTTTGATGAGAGATGTTTCTTTTCTTATCCAACAGAAGAATTTCAACCCTATGTCTAGTGTTAAATCTACATATTACCCTAAATTACATTTATGTATTAGCTCTGGCATCCTATGAGCTTTCCGCTGATGCTAACTCCAGAGAGGAAGCAGTTTAAGCAAAGATCTGCAAAATATTAGGCTCTGTTTTGAAACATCAGTCCCCTGCTGGAAGGAGGGAGTGGTATTTTGATTTTGCTGACTGTCCATGATCTTCCAGTATTAGCTACTCTTTAAAAAGTCGGTTTTGTTCCTGATTTAGTCATAGACACAATGCTGACTCTATGGAAATCTCTGCAATAATACCATGGCAGTTCCAAAGGAGTTTATATCTTAAATTGTGTGTACTTTATAGAAGCAACATGTGCAATCCAGGCACTGTGAATAATTGCTTGGTGATCCTAACTAGTTCTAAGGAAAACTCAGTTGTGGTCATTCCAAACAACTTCTATATGTTCTTTATATACTCTTAAAAATCTTTTTAACATGTCAACTATTTTGAACCATGAGATTCAAATTCAAACAGCATTAATTTGAATAGAAATATTTATAATTATGCACTAGCTTATTGTTTGAAACTGGCAAGTCACTCTTAAATATGCACCTTTCTTTTTACTTCTAATGTACACAAACCCTTTCACATAATTAGAAGTTCTCTTTTTGCAATCATCTCTCAATGAAAGGACAGCTTGTCATAAATGAAAGGAGGCTGCACTTGGGGGCCTCAGAACTGGACTTAAATCCTGGTCTAACCAACAGTACGCTGGGTAACCTTGTGCAATCTAACTGTCTGGATTTCAATTTCTGCCTGTGTCTAGGGGTAGGACTTTCCTTTTTTTTTTTTTTTTTTTTTTGAAAGCTTTTATTTAAGGAATACAAATTTCATAGGTACAGCTTTAGGAATGTAGTGGTTCTGCCCCCAATACCCATCCTCCCACCCCCACTCCCAGCCCACCTCCTATTCTCTCTCCCAATCATTCTTCATTAAGATTCATTTTTAATTAACTTTCTATACAGAAGACCAACCCTAAACTAAGTATAGATTTCAACAACTTGCACCCTCCCCCACATACACACAAAGTATAAAGTACTGTTTGAGAACAAGTTTTACAGTTAATTCTCATAGTATAACTCATTAAGGATAGAGGTCCTACGTCGGGAGTAAGAACACAGTGCCTCCTGTTGTTGATTTAACAATTAACTCTCTTATTTATTATGTCAGTGATCACTGGAGGCTCTTGACGTGAGCTGCCATGGCTATGGAAGCCTTTTGAGTCCACAAACTCCATCAGTATTTAGACAGAGCCATAAGCAAAGTGGAAATTCTCTCCTCCCTTAAGAGAAAAGTACATCCTTCTTTGATGGCCCCTTCTTTCCACTAGGGTCTCACTCACAGAGATTCCTTCATGTAGAACATTTTTTGCCACAGTGTCTTGGCTTTCCATGTCTGAAACACTGTCATAGGCTTTTTAGCCATATCCAAATGCCTTAAGGGTTGATTCTGAGGTCAGAGTGCTGTTTAGGGTGTTTGTCATTCTATCAGTCTGCTGTGTGGACTGTTTCCCATTTTGAAACATTCTCTCCTTTCTAATTTTTCTATTGTTATTACCAGACACTGGTCTTATTTATGTGATTGAGGGGTAGAACTTTCACTGTGAGTGTTAAATGAAGTAGTTTATATAAGAACTAACAGGTTACCTAACTGGCATTCTAATTTGCCAAAAATTTGAACTTGCTGAAACTTAGGTATCTTGTACTGTAGAGTTCTTCAAAAGAATACACATTCCAACAGAAATGGGAGTCAGGAAAGAAGACAAAATTTGGAAACAGACATTCAACATCTGTCATTTAAAACCTTGAATGAGGGTTGAAAGTAACTAAAGGTAAAAATCAAAGGAGATGCTTCCCTAACAACTCTATAGCATACAATGACATTGGGAGAACTGTCTTCCTCACTTCCAAGGAAACACTTGCAAGGGAGTGTTAGAAATCACCATTCTTGGTAGAAACAGGAAATTCTGGTAAGAGTTGGCAGTGGTTCCCAAAAATCACAGTCGTACTTGGAGATGCCATACTCAAATGAAGAGCATTCCATCAAAACACCAATGAGGGAAGTGGTAATTAGAGATGCCCAGAAAATATACCAACTCTTCTGCATGGACCAATATGGTATAACTAGCCTAATGTGGGTATTTAAATCAAAACTAGTTACAATTTTACAAACTCAGTTCCTCTGTCTCACGAATAGACCTCTCTTTAGTGGAAGTTCTATCGCACAGCACTGGACTAGTAGATGACTGGTTCATTCCAAAGCACATGACAATGATGCTCCTAGTGATCTCAGAAGTACCTGAACTGGGGCAGTTTGGGAAGGAAAGTAATAAGGTCCTGAAAGAGCTGATATAAGAGTTAGTGAAAAAGGAGTTATTCTCTTTTACATGACTTCTTTTAATCCCTAGTAGAAGTTGGGAGATTCAACAGGCCATTGCCTTGAACATAGTGGACTTCAATAAATAGAAACCCTCAGATTCAGATCACTGTGTCAGTACTTGTGCTCTGTAACAAAGTCATCATTCTGCTGCCAGATGGTCTTCCTTCAACCCACATTAGATGATTATCCTCCTAAAAAGTTGTCAAAGACTCATCAGAGTATACAAAGCATGTACAAAGTCCTAACACTCACATATTGCCTAGGTGAGAACAAACACAGGAATGAGAGAGTCAGTACGAACCCCACTTCTGGCACTTGCTGGCTGTGCGACCGTGGATTACTGGTTAACCTATTTGTGCCTTTGGTTCCTCATCAGTGGAAGGTCCTGTTAGCAGCTACAGTTCTTGAGGATGTTGTAAAGATTGAGAGAGCTCTTAGAACAGTACTGTCAAATTGTAAACACTAGAAAAATGTTTGTTAAATTAACATTTATATCCCTCAACAGTTTGGTCCAAAATCATATTATATCCCTCAACAGTTTGGTCTAAAATCACAATTTTTCTTATTTTATTTAAGGTTAAAAAACTTTCATGTATTTCATATATACAGATTTAGGATCACAGCGATACTCCCACCCTACCCTTCTCCGGCTCACACCCCCACACTTTCTCCTCCCTGCTCTCTTATTCCCTCTCTTAATTTTTACAATGATTCAGTTTCAGTTTATTTTATACTCATAAGATTAACCCTACACAAATTAAAGAGTTAAACAATAGAAGAAAAAAACATTATTCCTCAACAGTAGAGACAAGGGCTATAAACAATCTTCAAATCTCAAAATGTCAATTCATTCCTATACATTACATTTTTGGGACTCTTTTAGTTACCACAAAGTTTGTCCCTCTACAATTTGAGCATTCATTAGTCTCCCAATATAATTTAAATGTCTTATATATTTCAGATATATAAATTGAAATTATATACATCCCTCAAAATATACCTTTCTCAAAGAATTATCTAAGATTAATACTACTTCAGTAAGCCCATGGGCTATGTTTGCTCCAATTTCCTCCCTCCCTTCCTTTCCTCCCATCCCATTCTTCCTTCCTTCCTTCCTTCTTTCCTTCCTTCCTTCCTTCCTTCCTTCCTTCCTCCCTCCCTCCCTCCCTCCCTCTCTCCCTCTCTCCCTCTCCCCCTCTCTCCCTCCTTTCCTTTTCTTTTTCTCTCTTGAGAAGGGGGAAAGAGGAAACAGACAGAGATCTCCCTAACATCTGATTCACTCTTGAAATGCCCACAAAGTATGGGCATGGATCAGGCCAAAATTGAGAGCCAGGAATTCAATGCAGGTGTCCTACATTCGTGGCAGGGTACCAACTACTTGTTCAATCCCCTGCTGCCTCCCAGTTTGTTCATTAACAGAAAGCTGGAATTGAGCACATAGTCATGATTCAACCCAAAGCATTACAACTTGGGATACAGGAAAACCAACTGGTATCTTATAAACTAAGTCAAATATCTACCCCACAAAACTTTTTAGCCTTTCTACACCAAGCATAAATTCATTTCTTTAGTTGGAGCAAATCTGAGATCCAACTTGACTCAAATATTATTTCCGAATAGGTTCTAGAGTATTTTCATTTAAAGTTATAGGAATCATAGATGTCTTTCTTGTTTTTTTTTTTTTTTTCCAAATGCCTTGGGAGTTGAAGTTTGTTTGACACTCCATATCGTCCAGCATGTGCACAACTTGGTCAAGACTATTATGATCTGTGAGGGGAAATCCTTCCTCAGAGCCCATCACTCTCCTTATATTTTTGTTTATTTCTAATATAATATGCAAAAAAGATCCCACCTTTCCTTAGTCTCTAAATTTTCCTAGACTATTTTATTTCTTTACTAGAAATACAAAAAAAATGCAGCCTTAGGAGTCTTTAAAAGTCTAAAGAAAATAGCTATTAATAGTATCTTTTTATTGCCCACAATTCATGCTGCTAAAAAAAGCAGTTACGTTCTTAAAGTTGATTATGGCTTAGTCTTAAATTTTCTAATTGTTTTATATTTTTCACTTATTTTAGACATTTTCACTTTACCCTCTAGAGTAAATTAAGATGAAAGGTAAATTAGAAGAGAGGAATTCAACATAAAGAGAATAAATAAACAAAACACAGATTGCAAAGCAGGAATGAAAACAAGGTCTCCCAGACCAATCTGTTAAAGGAATGCTACAAATGTGAAGTGTTTACTATTTTAAAACATTAATCATGTACTCACCCTGTTTATTTAGCTATCAATGTTTTTCCTGTAACTCTGACTTGAAAATGTGTAAGCTGTTTAGAATTAGGACTCAAGTTGAAGTCAAATGATATTTTGATTATTTATATTGCCTAGCTTGTCTTGAAACTTCAGAGTTACAGTCCTTTCATTTCAATTCACACCTTTTTAAAAAGTCATTATTATTTTGTATAATGTGACATCTCAAATAACTTTTATTGCCACCCACTACCATATGCCTGAGCCACAGCCATTAAAGACAAGGAGCCCAACTCCTCTATCAATGGGCCTATTCAGAAGACTGCTGGCATCTTTTTGTACCTAGAATCCTTGCATCAACCCAAAACACTGAACAGTCATCAGAATCAGAAGTCCCAATGGGTTATAAGTTTCCCTGGTTCCTGGCAGTATTTTCTTGGCAGATATTGTTTTTAAAAAATTCATCATTTGGATCAGCTAAGAGAATAGCCATCAAAGCTACCATGTAATCACTGTGAACAGGGGCATCTCACCTGTTCTTATAAAAATAGAAGTCCCTTAGGCTGGCGCCGTGGTGTAACCAGTAAAGACGCCACCTGCAGTGCTGGCATTCTATATGGGAGCTGGTTCAAGTCCCAGCTATTTCACTTCCAATCCAGCTCTCTACTATGGCCTGGGAAAGCAGTAGAAGATGGCCCAAGTCCTTGGACCCCTGCACCCGCATGGAAGACCCATGGGAAGCTCCTGGCTCCTGGCTTAGGATCAGCACAGCTCCGGCCATTGCAACCAACTGGGGAGTGAACCAGTGAATGGAGGACCTCCCCCCACTCCCCTCTCTCTCTCTCTTTCTCTCTACCTTTCCTCTCTTTGTGCAACTCTGACTTTCAAATAAATAAATAAATCTTAAAAATAAAATATAAGTCCCTTAAAGGAAAGAAACAGTTCACATAAGGTTGATTTACTTATTTCTCCCTACCAAGAAAGACATGAAAGAATTAGAATTTTCTCCTTTAGCAAAGATCAGACGAATTCTCCCAGCAATATTTGCCTTGCCCCTTTTGCTATGGCCAAAAGAGTGGAGGAGCTATTGGTAAAGGAGGGAAACATGAAAGCTCCATCCATTTCAGAGTTTCTGATGTACTCCCCATTAGACTCAAGCAGAGGGCCCACTACAGACCCAGTGGGTGCTATGTGCCTCCAGTCCTTCTTCTGTGTGTCCTTTGCCAGCCCCCATCCTTCAGTCATAACTCTAATCTTGCCCTCTGTGTGCCTAGTGCCCTTATCAGCTGCTTAGCCCCTTCAAACTAGTTGTTTTGTTGACAAACTGGATCACAGATACTCAATGTCTGATGTGTATCACATCTCTTGGGAAAATTACAAAGAACTAACATTTGAGACAAAGCAATGAGTTACTAAAGGTGTCATTTTGATCCTTAGTGTTTAACAAAGAGCACTGAGAGAAGAAATAATATCTTATAAAAGAGATGGTCTCCTGGGATTTTCTTACTCATGTTCAACCAGAGATGTATACACATATACATGTATTGCATACATGCAGACACACATAGACACTTCAAATTGTAATACTAAGATATATCAGCATGATATTGACAAGTACAGAAGGACCTTGACAACATAAAAATGCTTACAGATATTTAATACTAATATGTATCCATTTCATTTAACACAGGCCTCCCTAAGTAAAGAAATGACTGAGAATTGCACACAAACAAGGAACTGCAGAAGTGATGCAGTCGAAGAAAATCACAAAATAATTCAAATGGCTGCAAAATTACTTGTGGAGCAGATATTTAACACAGCGTTTTTACCTAGTGACATAAATAAACCCAGGAATGTTTCTGTGACCAGCCATTAGAAATAATACTAACTGTTCTATTTGACAGGCAGAGTGGACAGTGAGAGAGAGTCAGAGAGAAAGGTCTTCCTTTTCCACTGGTTCACCCTCCAATGGCTGCTGCAGCCGGCCCACCACGCTGATCCGAAGCCAGGAGCCAGGCGCTTCTCCTGGTCTCCCATGCAGGTGCATGGTCCAAGGACTTGGGCCATCCTCCACTGCACTCCCAGGCCACAGCAGAGAACTGGACTGGAAGAGGAGCAACCAGGACAGAATCCAGCACCCCAACTGGGACTAGAACCCCGTGTGCTGGTGCTGCAGGCGGAGGATTAGCCTATTGAGCCACAGCTCCGGCCAAACTGTTCTATTTGTAAAGAATGTAGTTTTAGGCAAACCTAAACACATTTTCAAAAGCTGATTACTTTTTATTTGGTTTAGTATGGTTTGGTTTTTTGATTTATAATCATAAACCAGGGGAGTTTTTGAAAAATTAATTTTTTAAAATTCTGATTAACATGCAATACTTGTATATTTTATGGGGTACAATATAGTATTTCAATCATATAAATAGTGAAAAACTACCAAATCAGGCAAATATTTGCATTTCATCATCTTTGTGTTTGGAGACTTCCAAATTCTCTCCTCAGTTCTATTTTTTTTTAAGATTTATTTATTTTACTTGAAAGTCACAGTTACACAGAGAGAGGAGAGACAGAGAGAGAGAGAGAGAGAGAGAGAGAGAGAGAGAGAGAGAGTTCTTCCATCCGCTCTTTCACTGCCCAGATGGCCACAATGGCCAGAGCTGTGCTGATCTGAAGCCAGGAGCCAGGAGCTTCTTCCAGGTCGCCCATGTGGGTGCAGGGGCCCAAGGACTTGGGCCATCTTCTACTGCTTTCCCAGGCCACAGCAGAGAACTGGATCAGAAGTGGAGCAGCCGGGTCTCGAACCGGTGCCCATATGGGATGCTGGCACCACAACGGCTATGCCACAGCGCCGGCCCCTCCTCAGTTCTTTATAAGACTATAACAGATTACTCTGAACCATGGTCATCCCACTGTGCTGTGGAACACTAGAACTTGTTACTTCTGTTTGATTGTGTTTTGGTATCTGTTATCTGACCTCCCTCTATCGTCCTCCCCCCACTCTCCTCAGTCTCTACTTAGAACTCTGGAAGGGTGACACAGGCGACTCTTTCCTTCCTGCTTCCTTCAATGCAACTTTACCTATTATTAGACTAATACCAAGCACAATGATGTTTCACCTGGATTCCATACCTCTTGTGAAGTTAGTTTGGTGTGTGACCAGCTGTTTGAATTGGTGTTTCTGTAAAGAGGTGCTGGCAGTGTGTCTTACTCGACTGCCATCTTGCTCCAATCATTATATTTAAATGTAAAAGTAAAACTAGAGAGCCTCAGAATACTGGTCAGTGTACACAAATACAGAATTAGAGAAAACAGGCAAGAAGTATGGCATTCATATATTTCACATAACCACCTGAAATTCCTTAAATACTATTCATTTGTTAGTTAAATTGCTAGTTAGCTATTATGTACCAAGCACTAATCTAGGCATGGAGAAAAAAATCAGTAAACAAAACAGGAAAAAGTACAACTTATATTCTACCGGGAAGAGAACTGAAAATAATTACAAAAATATAGAGTTCTTAAACATTAAAAAGCAAGGGGAGATAGGAGTGTCAGGGAAATAGAGCAGTAAGAAATGCTATTTATATCTTTCTGGAAAAAGAGCAAGTTTTAAAATCTGGGCTTAAATGTCTATTTAATGAAAAGCAAATGTTATTTGGTTACTTAGTGTGGGAAAGGTGCTGAAATGGACATCACAGTGGAGATAAAGATGAATAAGAAATATTTTCAAGAGTCTTTCAAACTACCAATAGTGTTTGCAGTCTAGCAGTCTTTCTCCATTAGACCTCATAAGAGGTTTAAAGCCTAGAGTCATTACATATTCATTTTAAGCTGTGAATTAGCCTCTCTCTTATGCATCCAGAGTGTTTTTTGTAGTAAACTAAACTTTGGGTAACTACTCATATCATTTTCTATTTTCTGTGGCAGAGGTGAGGAATACCCATTGAGAAAGGCAAAGAGAGGTGTGGATAAAAAACAGATCCAAACCTGTTTTACTTTGTTTTATTTTGGGTGGTAGTTGTTTATTTTTTAAGACATTCAAACCACCTGTATTGGTGGCTGTTATTACGGGATAAATACACTAAGGAACATTAAGACAATTTGGCCTCTACAATATATTTGGGTTTGGCTAAATATTTGCCTTGGAAGAATTATGTATACAACATTCATTTAAAAACAGATACAACAGTTACCGCCAAGCTTTAAGATTTGCTTAAAGCTTGAATCAGATTGAAAACACCTGGATACCACTAGAAGCTGCACCAAAGAGCAGAAAGGAGGTCCATTTTGCTTTTGAGACTCATTTTGATTGAGTTACTTTGTATTGTGGTGTTGATCATTCCAATGGGTTGGGGATATTCTTATCTCTTAATGCTGGAATATATGCTTAAGAAATACACTTGAAAAGGTTAAAGATGTCTTCCAGGTTTGTCCATTAACATCACTTTGGTCATTGGCTCTGTACTGTTTTACTGACCCTATCAATAACCTCGGCTATTTCTTAGGAATTTGTGACCCATCTCACGTTCTAGCTTTACCTGGAATAGATGTCATTCTTCCAAAACTACTGTAGCACTCACTAATGAAATGAGGCAGACTTCATGCATTGGTGCCAAAATCATTAGGTTAAAATTTGATGGGAAATTTATAAAGAATAGATCAGACTGACATTGCCTGGAAAGCCACTCACTTATCAATCCCAAGTATGTGCTTATCAATATGCCACCTATGGAATGCTGTTAACTTCAAGTTTGAATCAGTCCAATCAAGTATCTACATCTAAATAGCATAAAAGATTTCTTAGTTTCTAGAGAAACTAGCATACACAAATGGAGAAACGCCAGGAGTAGAAATTAAGCAAATCCATTCCTGTCATTAGGTATTGACTTAATAATGTCAAAACAGCTTCTTATGACTAATAAAATGACAATGGATAACCTTTATGCTTCAGTCTTGGATAAAAATGCCATAGATCGGCCCAGTAACAAAGTTTTAAAGAAACTTCAAAAAATCCCTCACAGTATTTTCAAGCCTTGGCAACCGACTCAGGCTTTGGAGATTTCAACATATCACACCCACACCTACAGCCTAACTGACCTCAGCTCCCACATCCAGAAGTCCAGCATTGAGTTGGCATCTGAAACTTGACTTACCACCTAACCTCATGCCCAAGATCACGCATGCTAGAGATTAGTAACTAACCATTGGACCTGGAGTACAACATTTTGCCTTTCTGCATGTGGATCTCATCACTTCCTACCAAACCTAAGAAACTTAAATTACTAGTGGTATTTTAAAAAAATTTAAACTCTAAACATGGCTGTATTCAGCCTACAATTGGGACTAAATTGTCTGAGGCAGAAATGTATCAGCAAACAGTCTAATACATAGCTTTAAATGATTGATTCAAGACCAAATCAGCAACACTAATTTCTTGCAATGCTAGTTACATATGGCTGTGTTAATATTCCCTTTCCAGAAATCTAGCTGAGAATCATTATTTAATGAAAGGCTTACAAATTACATCCCATTTAATAGCTTTCATTGCAGATTCTTTTGTAGAAATGCAGAAAACATGTAAGTGACCACACTGCATTGATTTGTAAATTCTATACTGTGCCTGCAATAATATGAAAGATTTGATTTATATATATATATATATGAAACATACATGTGTGTGAATATATATGGAATATATGTATACATATATATGTATACATATAAGACACACTTGCTATATATTATATATCCATATATAGCAAGATAAATATGGCATAGTATATAATTATGTAGTATATATCATATAATACATATGCTTAATATTATTTAGTATACATAATATACATCAAGAGATCATGCTAGTCAGTAATATCTAAATTCAGAAATTCAACAATGGATTATAAGAGATAGATCAGAACTTGATTTAAACACTAGCTACACCATTCATTAAATAAATGACATTAATCAGCTTTATTTCCTACCTAATTTTTTGTTTTCTTATGCTTAAAATAATAATAATATCTACAACTCAGAGTGTTGCTATAAATGAAATGAGAAAAAAAGACAAGTAATTAAGTCTTGTGCAGAGCAAGTACTCAATAAACTTTGTTTCTAATATAGAAATAATAAAGAAAAGATTATGGTTTGTTGTAGAACACACTGTATTGTCCATGGATTCATATGAAAAATTTAACTTAAGTAAGGAGATGAACACTGATCTGTAAGTATCTGTAAGTTTGGACAGAATTTCATCAAGGCGGCATGTACCAATGCCTTCTTACTAGTCAAAGTGATCAGCTTCAGTTCATAATTGATCATAATGATAGGATTAAGTGTCAAAGGAATCATATAAACAAGACTAGTGTCTGTTAATAATAACTGATATAATTAAAAAGGAGAGAATGATCCAACATGGGAAGCGGAATACACAGCAGACTGATAGAATGGCAGATGTCCTAAACAGCACTCTGGCCTCAGAATCAGCCCTTAAGGCATTCGGATCTGGATAAAAAGCCCATGAGAGTTTTGCAGGCATGGAAAGCTAAGACACTGTGGCAAAAAAAAAAAAAAAAAAAAACCTAAATGAAAGATCTCTGTGAATGAGATCCCAGTGGAAATAATGGGCCATCAAAGAAAGAAGTACCAGGAGCTGGTGCTGTGGCTCACTTAGTTAATCCTCTACCTGTGGTGCCAGCATCCCATATGGGTGCCAGGTTCTAGTCCCGGTTGCTCCTCTTCCAGTCCAGCTCTCTGCTGTGGCCTGGGAGGGCAATGGAGAATGGCCCCAGGGCTTGGGTCCCTGAACCTACATGGGAGACCAGGAAGAAGCACCTGGCTCCTGGCTTCGGATTGGCATAGCACCGGCCATGGTGGCCATTTGGGGAGTGAACCAATGGAAGGAAGATATTTCTCTCTGTCTCTCTCTCTCTCATTGTCTATAACTCTAACTGTCAAATAAATTTTTAAAAAAGGAGGTACCTTTCTCTGAAGGGAGGAGAGAACTTCTACTGTGACCATGGCCTTGTCTAAATAAGATCAGAGCTGGTGAACTCAAGAGGCTTCCATAGTCTTGGCAGCTCATGACAAGAGCCTTGGGTGCTCAATGACGTTATAAATAAGAGTGTCAATTGTTAAATCAACAACTGGAGTCAATGTGCATCTACTCCCCATGAAAGACCTCTGTCCTTAATGTGTTGTACTATGCGAATTAACACTAAAACTACTACTCAAACAGTACTCTATACTTTGTGTGTCTGTATGGGTGCAATCTGTTGAAATCTTTACTTAGTATATACTAAGTTGAGCTTCCATATATAAAGATAATTAGAAATGAATCTTGATGAAGAATGGGATGGGAGAGGGAGTGGGAGCTGGGATGGTTGTGGGTGGGAGGGTGGTTATGGGGGGGGAAGCCACTATAATAAATAAATAAATATCATATTTTTTTGATCTGTGGTAGCTAATAGAGTATAAAAATGTAATGTATGTCAGCAAAACTGGCAATTTGAGATTTGATTATTGTTTACAGTCTCTATTGTTGAGGAACAGTGTTTTTTTTTTTCTCCTTACTATTTACTGCATTCTTTATTTAGTGGGGGTTAAGCATATCATTATAAAATAAACTAAAAGTATGACACCATAAAAATTTTTAAAAAATAAGAAATGAAGGAAAAGAGAGTGTGAGAGTGTGGGAGGGTATAGTGTGGGAGGTAAAACTATGCTCCTAAATCTATAAAGAAAGAGAGAAGGAAAGAAAAAGAGAGAGAGAGAGAGAAGGAAAGAGGGAGAGAGGAAGGAAGGAAGGAAGGAAGGAAGGGAAGAAGGAAGAGAGAAAGAAGGAAAGAAGGAAAGAAGGAAGGAAGGAAGGAAGGGAAGAAGGAAGAGAGAAAGAAGGAAAGAAGGAAAGAAGGAAGGAAGGAAGGAAGGAAGGAAGGAAGGAAGGAAGGAAGGAAGGAAGGAAGGAAAGAAAGAAAGAAAGAAAGAAAGAAAGAAAGAAAGAAAGAAAGAAAGAAAGAAAGAAAAGAAAAGAAAAGAAAAAGAAAAGAAACACTAAGAATTTTGCAAAGGCAGAATCATGAACAGGCAGAATTACTTGGGAGCTGTAAAATGAACGAAATCCTGTCTTTTGCAATAAAACGGATGCATTTAATACAATGACTGAAATGGATAGTTGAAGACTAAGCCAAAGAGTCTTCTGGAAGGGATGTCAGGAGGCAAAGCCCCTAAACAACCAGTTAAAATAATCCCCAATTTCAAAATGGAACCATAGCCAGAGATAGCCCTTGTGGTAAATTCATATTAGAACAAAAATTGTGACTTGACATCTATCTACTTCATTCCTTGTTTTGACTCAATTAAATCCATTTGTTTTTTAAGGGAAGACAAGAGTTGACTGATTTTTCACTGAATTAATAAATTTTGTTCTGCCCAAATATTCTCAAATTTCTCATTGTTGAACTGTTTGGTAACAACAATAGCAATCATAGTTTTATCTATTTTATAAAATACTTTCCCATGTTATAGTCTGAACCACCACAGTTGCCTCTGAACCACATACTGTTGACCTAATTTTTTAAATGAGGAAAATGATCCTGAGAGGTCACAGGACTTACCTAGATTTTCATAGTTCATGAATAGCCACCCTAGACATAGCTGTACTAGGATCTCTTTACAGAATTTTCAGTGTGGGTATCATAGACATGCATTCTTTAAATATTAAGCATTTTAAAACCAGGACTGAGTAGTTAACAGGCTTCATTTCTCTATAAAGGAAAAAAAAGGGGGGGGGGGGCTACAACATTCTTAAATGGGAGTAAGAAAAATGGTCCTCAGTGAACACTTGCTGATTCTAGCTCCTACTCAATGAAGTTGAGTTCAGTGTCCATCTCTGCTGTCTGAAATGTGAAGAATATTCACATTTTCCATGTGCATGATCAATAGCTACCTCAACAGAGCTAAGCTATGTGTGACTGCAGTGCCTAATTAAGTGGGCAGTCATGCCCAGGCACTGGAGCACAGTCAGCCACAACACCTGTCATTACTGTGATGAGCTTCTCAACACTTAAATGACAAAGGGCAAACATTATGATTTCCTTGAAATTCAACTGTAGTTACTTTCACAAATAACTTTTGGCCACAATTATCATATTGTCTGTGTGTCAATGAAACCCCAAGAGATAATTTCAGTTCAACTGATGATCTTACTTGATTTCCCAGAGGCAATACTGAGAATTTTTTTTTTTCCCAAGACTGGTTCAGTGTTGAAAATCACTTGCAAATATGTTTTGTTCTAAAGGCTCTCTTTTAATTGTGTTATCTATAATATACATCAAGAGAAAAAGACTCATAGGTAATCAGAATCCATTTTGATTTTGTTTGAGGTCTGGCTCTTTACTTAGCCATCAGATACGAAAAAAGTGTGAAACCCTAGAGATTTATAATCCAGGGCAAGGACTGGAAAATACCAATCTGCACCATTGAATGGCTTTCAAATAATTTTATAATCGATCATAGGCATGCTCATGCTTTTACATATGGTTTATGGGCATTTTCAAAGTAGTTATTTTTGAGACCATATGGTAAGAGGGAAAAAAATGTACTTGAAAAGCAAAATATTCACCAACTGGCCCCTTTAAGAAAAAGTTTGCAGGTCCATCATCTAGTGGGAACTTCTGCTACTATCTCAGCAGGCCTTCTTTTAGCCAGAAATCCAATATTTCCCCTCACCTCAGGACTCATAATTAATGAACATAGTGATGTTCATGAGGCAGTAAGAGGCCTTGAAGCAACTTCTGAATCAGCAAAGATTAAATTCCACTAGCTTTGGGTCTCTGTTGTCCAGATTCATTTTCTTAAAATTGAAAAGGAATTTCAACATTCTCTTTCACAAAAAAAAGTAGAAACTTCTTCTACTAAATGCATTATATGTAGTCTTTCAGTCTGTAATCAGAGACCCAATGAAGGTGGGCAAAGCACTTCACACAGGATCCAGGATACTTTATGGCAGTTCTGGTTTTCTTATTCTGGCTTGGGAGGTCCTCCCACCTCCCCACAATTAGTTAATATCCATTCCTAGCCACTCTCTTGCCCTTTTGCAATATTTTCACTGTTAAAAGTTATAAATGACATATTCACCTATCTGTTCTTTCTAGTAACCAGTGACCCATCCTTTGATTCTGCTTTACCAAGTAGCTAAAGCTGATTTTCAGTAGCAAACATAGATTTTTGGGGACAGGCCTATGTTCAACTTCTAGTCTCCTCCAATGTGAAGTAATGCTATAACTAGTACTGAAATAGTATTTTACACTTTGTGTTTCTGTGTGGGTGCAAACTGATGAAATCTTTACTTAGTATATACTGAATCAATCTTCTGTATATAGATAATTAAAAATGAAAAAAAAATCTTGCTGTAAAATTGGAAATTGCATAGAAAATTAATCAATTTTAAAAAAATATATCATGTAGGATCTCTGTCCTTAATGTGCTATACATTGTGAATTAATACTATAACTAATACTCCAACAGTATTTTTCACTTTGTGTTGCTATGTGAGGGCAAACTGTTGAAAGCTTTACTTAATATATACTAAACTGATCTTCTGTATATAAAGAGAATTGAAAATGAACCTTGATGTGAAGCAAGAGGAGAGTGAGTGGGAAAGGGGAGGGTTGCGGGTGGGAGGGAAGTTATGGGGGGGAAGCCATTGTAATCTATAAGCTGTATTTTGGAAATTTATATTCTTTAAATAAAAGCGTTATAAAAAAAAAAAAAAACAGTGTAGCCACAGGCAAACTGCTTTAATTTTTTTTTGCACCTCAATTTCCTCAGTTGCTAAATGGGGAAAACTTGAGAATCTAAAAGAAGGCATGTTTCAGTGCCTGAAACTGAGGAGTTAGTCACTGAAGAAGAAAGGAGTGGGCACATAGAATGTGCTGTGGGCAAATGTGTAAGTGCCAGAGCATTCCAAGGCCCAAACATAAGCCTGAGGCAGCACTGGGAACCAAGGGTTATCCTATATTTAGGATATATTTTTAAAAAGCCTAATGTTTTCTCATGTATTCATAAGCATTCCAGGGCAATAATTAATTTGTCTGGATCTTATATTCTACTGTGCAGGACTAGGAGATTAGTGCTTGTTTTTAGCTGGTGAAGAGAGCCAAGGAGTAACTGCCATAAACACTAGATATTCTAAATGTACACAAAAGGATATTTCAAGAAACACCCTCATCTTTTGTATCTAAAAAGTATATAAACTATGCAAGTAAGGGGAAATGGTATCCTTAGAAAGTCTAGATTATGAGAATGTCTTTCTCACTTGGAATTATTGTGTCTTGGGAAATCCAACCATGCCTGTAGTATCTGATTTTAATGTGACAATTCTCTCCTATTCTTGATTCTTCTGTTTAAAGGCAACATATTGAGCCTCTTTGGAGAAAAGTCCTCCCGTATCTGCTCGACTGAAAACATGAGGGTGCACATTCTGAGCTACATATGCTCAGGTCTGAGTTTCCAAGGAAACAAGGGACTGCTCATCTATCTGCAAAAATGAACTGACAAATCACTTTCAGCCTGTTACAAACCTTGATTCCAAATCAAATTCCTCTGTGTAGTCTAAAAAATGTCAATGTCTTGTCATTTCTACCTAGCAAACCACTGATACTATGGAGGCTGGCAGTTGGGCAGGCATTAGCTGAGTTATGAGTGATTATTTTTTTCCTCTTGCACCATTAGTGAAATACTGTCAGCGAAAGCCAGCTGCACACTGCACCCATGGAAGAATGGCATTCAAATGTTTCCATCAGTGAATCCAGACAGGGCCATGTGCCTTTAGAATGCCCCAGGCCGACCTCATGGGGAGGGGATTGGGGAGAGCTTTATGGTCCTTCTGGTCTTGTGGTGGCTACCAGCTCGCAGCTTCATGCACAAGGCAAAGCAAAGAGCAGCAGGACACCCACCTGCAAACTTTGGAGTTTAAATCCTAGTGGTTGATGGTGTTTCTGAAGTTCTCGAATATGGAATTTCCTGACCAATTTTTAGCATTCACTGATAGGAGTACTTTAGGTATTCTACATTGTTTAATAATCACAACAAATGTTGAAAAAGATACAACTATTTTCTTCATTCTCTGGACCCTGAGGCACAGAGAGGTTGAGGGACTTCCACAGAGATAACAGCTTTTAAGTGACAGAGCTGAGATTTGAACCCAATCTGTATCACCCCAAACTCAAACTCTTTATACTCTATTCCACTTGTACAAGACTGGTCATTCTTTAAGCTTCAAATTAATATGCCCATTCATATGTTCATTCATCCTTCTATTCAGCAAATATGTACCAGGAATTTGTTCTAGACTCAGTGTATATGGAAACATACAAGGTGGTCAAGGTCTCTCATGGAGCTTACAGTGTATGGAGGAGACAAAAAATAGACCAGCGAACAAACACACATTGTAGAGATGCACTACCATGGCAACAAAAGAAATCAACACCTTGAAAAGATTAAGTCAGGAAAGATCTTGGAGCATTCAAGGTGCAGAAGAGGACAAGATGAAGTGGAGATCTGAGGGGACCTGGTCATGCTAGACCATACGGTATGGATAAGATTTCATTTGATGTGAGACGATGAGTCATTAAACAATTTTCATATTTGAGATGGGAAGGTCTTCTCTTCCTATTATAAATAATTTAATAGGTAGATATGAAATACACCTGTGTACCAGAGGGAGAAAAATTTATGCAACACCTAGCTCCAATGATATTTCTCTGGAATGATCTTAAATATATATAAAGAAACATATATTAATGTTCTTGAAAGACTAAAATCAGCTCTTTCTATTTTTGATTGATTCCTGGATTTATGTATAAAAAGAAAGTACACTGAAGTAAGAAAGTACAGGAGTAGTAGTGAAAACAAGACCCGCTGAACTGGCACCAGAATGAAGTGTATCCATAAGTGGGCCACTTGTGACTTTTCAGCCTATTACCACCAAAAGACCATCTCAAGGACCCCAACTTCTATGGAACATCCCTAGTGCCCGGTTCTGTGAGACAGGGTCCTATAAGTCTAAGGCTAGAGTCTTTGTTCATTTAGTGCTCGTCTTCCACAATATTTGTGGATGGAATGATGGATGGAAGAAGAGAAAGATGGGAAAAACAGGAAATAAGGAAAGCAGAAAAGTAGGAAAGAGGGTACTCTCCTGGTTACAAGCTGATATCTTTATCTCTTGGTTGTGCATCTTCTTGACTGTTTCATTATTCTCAGTTCTCTCCAACCCATCTTTCTGGGATTAAAAAAATACAGCCGACATGACACTTGCAAAAGATTAATATTTTCATTTCAACATTTCTGAAAGTATTTCAATGAAATTGCTTTCAAATGGTTTATTTTATATTAGATCATTGAGAGATAGATTAATGCCATAAATGTAGGTAGTAGCAAGCCATATTTTTGTCTCCTATGTGCACATACTGTATATTTCATATCCTCTGATAACTTAAAGTCACTAATTTAAGTCAAATTAGGAAGGGGGTAGTAAAATAATTGCTATATTTCCAGTTCCTTATTGGTAACAAATGAGGCTTTTTTTTTCTTCTACCAGTATATAATAGTGTACTTTTTCTTTGGCTAAGATATAATAGCAGTGCTCTACACGAACAAAAATATTTTTACTGGCTACGTTATTACTGAGAAATGCACCGGGAAAATGTAAAAATATTTCACATTTATGTTGAATAAAATAAACACAGTGGATTAAATAAAATTTTCACAGCTCTTGACACGTGCCATATGTAACACTGGGTAAACATCAAAGAGGAGGCATTGGATTCCTCTGTGAATCACGGTCTCCAGGGCCTGAAGGGGACCTTGGATATTTACTGGTCCCCATACCACCCCTCCTTATTCTAGCAATGACTAAAAATGAATGATCAGAAGTCTTTAATGTCAAGAGAAAGAGAACAAAGTTAACACATTGGACAGAGGGAAAACATTTGAGAATTTTGAGGGTTGTCATAGGAAAAACTTCTGGAATCTAAAAACTAAAGACATTTGGAGGGTATGTCAGAAAAGAGTGGTGAGGCAAAGGAAGGGTCAGGGACTGGCAACTAGAGATTGCTTGTAGGGAAGGGAGGTCAGTTTGGCACTCCTTCCCAGGTAGCGCTTCCTCACGCCGTCTGTTAGAGACCATAAAATTCTTTTCCATCAAATCTGTCTACAGTTGTCTTTCCAGCTTCCTCAGGGACCTTATCTTTACTTCTTCTCTCAAGGACAGAGTTCCTTAACGTTTTGTTTTTCCTACTGGTTTGATTACAGAAATAATAAGTACCACAGAAAATTCTTAAGGTGCTAAAAATATTTAAAGTGCACCAAAAACTGTTGTAATGCAGAAGTTAAACCTTTACTTGGGACACCTGAATCCCATATGAGAATGCCAGTTTCAGTCCCAGCTCTTCTGCTTTTGATCCAGCTTCCTGCTAATCTGCCTGAGAAGGCAGAGAATGATGGTCCAGATATGTGGATCCATGCCACTCACATAGGAGACCCCGATGGAGTTCCTGACTTCAGTCTGACCCAGCCCCAGCTGTTTTAAATATTTAGGGAGTGAACCAAAAGAACCAGATCTCTCTCTCCATTCATTCTCTCCCTCCCACACTCTCTCTCTCTCTCTCTCTCTCTCTCTCTCTTTCCCTCTCTGTCATTATGCCTTTTAAATTAATTAATTAATTGATTAATCTGTTTGAAAATGCACAAAAAAATCATACTCCTACCAGCAAGATCAATTACATCATCAGTCTAACATTTTCATTATGTACAGAATTTTTCTTACAGTTTCAAATGCATTTTTTCCATGAAATACTGAGGTCAGGACTGTGCCTTCTACAACATGACCAAAGAACCCAAATTTTTTCTTTGTATCTCACAAAGGTTTAGCAAGTGTTCTTTGAATAAGGAATGGAAAGTTACTGAGAATGCCAAAACTTACCTTAAAACTATGGCAATTCTGCTTTAAGTACATTACTGTAAATCATTCTAGGGACTCAATACCTATTGTAAACACTTTACTATTCTTCTTCAATGTCTAAGTTAACAAAACCCTGGAAAATAAATGCATAAAAGTAGGAAAATACAGGTGCTCATGTCCTTTAATTCATACTTTATCCATGACAACTAATCAAGCTAGTGCCCAATGACTTATAGGATACCTGGGTGTTGCCAAGTATCCCTCTTTGGATAGTTCTCCATGCTATCTTGAATTTACCTGTATATTGCTATTAAAAATCACTCAACTAGACAAGTCCATGAAATGAGGAATCTTATTTATGACAATAGATCCACAGCACCAAACTCAAACCCAAAATCATGCCTGTTTTTTTCAGGCTGAAAACGCTGGAGGAATAGGTGTGGATCTTAGATTCTTGGTCACAAAATCAAAGTTACAAGTTTGGTTCTGCCCATACGTTTTAGTCACCCCATAAAATTGAGATGGGTTTAGAAACACTTTGTTCTATCAGAGCTTTCCATCAGCAGACCAACAAAACATCAACTAAATGTCTGATGACTCTCAAGAGAGTAACTAATAAACAAGATAAAATCTTTCTTTTGTGAACTGCAATTGAGAATATAGTTGTTACATGGAGTTACACATTAATGAGAGTCATTTGGTGTATTACAAATGTACACTAGATTGTTAGAGCAAACATTAAATACAGCAATCACTATTATTTGCAGTAAGTTTCAAAAAACACATATCCTTATTAGAAAAAAACTTTGAGGCTGGCGCCATGGCTCACTTGACTAATCCTCCACCTGCGGCGCCGGCACACCGGGTTCTAGTCCCGGTTGGGGCACCAGATTCTGTCTCGGTTGCTCCTCTTCCAGTCCAGCTTTCTGCTGTGGCTCGGGAAGGCAATGGAGGGTAGCCCAAGTGCTTGGGCCCTGCACCCGCATGGGAGACCAGGAGGAAGCACCTGGCTCCTGGCTTCACATTGGTGCAGCGCGCCGGCTGTAGCGGCCATTTGGGGGGTGAACCAATGGAAGGAAGACCTTTCTCTCTGTCTCTTCCTCTCTCTCACTGTCTAACTCTGCCTGTCAAAAAAAAAAAAAAAAAGAAAAGAAAAAATAAAAAAAACTTTGAGATAGTTCTTGAATAGTTACAAAGGCTGAATTTAGATTTATAATTCAAACTAAATAGTTAATTATCGGGCCTGGCACTGTAGCATAGGAGGTAAAGCTGCAGGCTGCAGTGCAGTCATCCCATATGGGCACTGATTCGAATCCCAGCTGCTCCACTTCTGATCCATCTCTCTGCTATGGCCTTGGAAAGCAACAGAAGATGATCCAAGTCCTTGGGCCCCTGTGTACCCACATAGGAGACCTGGAAGAAGCTTCAAGCTCGTGGCCTTCTATCGGCCCAGCTCTGGCTGTTGCAGCCATTTGGGGAGTGAACCAGTGGATAGAAGACCTTTCTTTCTCTTTCTCTCTCTCTCTCTCTCTCTCTCTCTCTCTCTTTCTGCTTCTGTAACTCCACCTTTGACATAAACAAATAAATCTTTTTTAAAAATAGAGTTAATTATCAATATTGCCTGAATTTAGTGTAATACAGTATTTTTATTACAAGCACATTGCATCACAAGTTATATATGTTATATATACATATGAACATATACTTTTATACATATGGATAGTTGCAGAATATATTTGGCTTTAAAAAAAAAACTTTATTTATTTACTTGAAAGTCAAAGTTACATAGAGAGAGAGAGAGGTCTTCCATCTGATGGTTCACTCCCAATTAACCACAACGGCCGGAGCTGCACCAATCCAAAGCCAAGAGCCAGAAGCTTCCTCCAGGTCTCCCGCGTTGGTGCAGGGGCCCAAGGACTTGGGCCACCCTCTACCGCTTTCCCAGGCCATAGCAGAGAGCTGGATCAGAAGTGGAGCAGCCGGGTCTTGAACCAGTGCCCATATGGAATGCTGGCACTTCAGGCCAGGGCATTAACCTGCTGCACTATAGCGCTGGCCCCTATGTTTGGCTTTTTAAATTGACTTTGTTCCATTGTCTTAGTTCAAGCATAATAACAGGACACCATGACAGGGTGATTTAAACAACAAACATGTATTTTTAACAGTCTGGATGCTGGAAAGTCAAAGACATAGGTACCAGAAAAGTCAATGACTAGCAAAGACCAGCTTCCTGGTTCATGGACAGCTTTCTTTGTGTTATATACTCAATGGTAGCAAGATGCTGAGGGAACTCTCAGGAACCTCTTCAATAAGGCACCAATTCAATCCATGGGAGCTGCAGCCTCTTGACGTAATCACCTACAAAAGACCCCTTTTCCGATTTCCTATTATCACATTGTAAGTTTTAGGATTTCAACATATGCACTGAGGGAGGACCCAACCATTCAGTCCATTACACCCAATTAAAAGGGTTTTGCTGCCTTAGTTTTTCAAGTCTATTTTCATCTGTGACTTTTCTTTCTTCTTGCACTTTCAATGTCGTAAATTTACAGTGATTGATTCCCTCCTTTTCCATGTGCAATCCTTTACAACACTTTTCTAATTCATTCTTCAGGCTCCCAAGTCACCCAACCATAACTTTATTTTCAAATTGGTTTTCCAATTTTCCAAACATGCAAACTTCTACAGTCAAGGCTATATCATTTTTTATCATATTTTTTTACCTTCGTTAGATTACTAGGGGCTTTTTCTTGTCTAAACTTCCATTTCTCATGAACTCACTCTTGAGCAGTTAGCTAATTGCCTCATAGGCATTCATTTTCTTGTCTTATAGTTTGCTTTGTTTGATATATGAATCATCTTTTAAAATGTATAATTCAATGGTTTCTAGTATATTTGCAAAATTTTCATCATTCCAGAAAGAAACCTAGACCCCCTCCCTAGCCCCTGAAAGCCACTAATCCACCTTGTGACAATATTTTTTCCCTCAAGATTGCTTTAGCAGTTGTGGTTCTCTCACATTTTCATGTGAATTTTATGATCAACTTCTTAAAAAAAAAAAAAGCAAACTTGGATTTTGCAAAAGACTGGATCTATGGTTCAGTTGGAGGAGAACTTTCATATTAATAACATTAAGTCTTACAATCCATGAACACAGATGTCTTTCCATGTATTTTGGAAATATAACTTTCAGTGCAAAAGTCTAACAATTTTTAGGTGAAATGTGCAGTATTTTTGCTTTATTTTCCATATTACAAAATATTTCAAATGCTACACAAGTATAGTTTACTTTTTAGATGTATTTATTCAAAAGGCAGAGTGACAGAGAGAGGGAGAGACACAGAGAAACAGTAAGAGTGATCTTCAGTCCACTGTTTCACTACCCAAATGGGGCAAGACCAGACTGAAGCCAGGTTCACCAACAAGGGTAGCAAGTGTCCAAGCACCCCAGCCACCATCCACTGTGCTCTCAAGCACATCAGCAGGAAGCTGGCTGAAAGCATGGAGCAGCTGGAACTCTAAGTCACTCTGCCTGGGATGCGGGTCTGGCAAGCAGCTGCCCAATCCATAGCAGTTTAAAGAACCCCATCATCCAGCATCAACAATCCATACAGGATCTTCTTTTTCCTTGAACCTCATTCAAAATGCTACCTCAAATCTTTCAAAGCAAACCTGGGTATCAGTTCATTCATGTTTTTAAAACCTAACCATGTCATCACCAAACTGAAAATTTAATTCTTAATATCATAAATCTAATTGATGTATTTGAGTCAAGATCTCAATAAGATCTATATAGTCCAAATGGTTGTTGTCTCTATTAGCCTCAATCTGTGCATCCTTGCTTATTTTATGATAGCCTTTGTATATACCTTCCTTTGAAGGTATACCTCAAGATTTCCTGATAGATTGGATGTACGGTAAATAAAATAGAAAACAAGATTCGATGTTAAATTTTGCCTGAGCATTGGAAGGATGGAGTCTGCATCAAATGAGATGGCAAGAGACTGCAGGAAGTGGATTGAGTCAAAAAATGCCTAATATAGTGGCATCACATCATTTTTAAAGGTTAAGACATGGGATTAAGAAACTAGTAAAGGTTGTTAGCTATTTTTTTTTTAATATCAAAGTCTAGGGTATGGAAGTTAAATGACAGAGGTAGGGTTGAAGACAAAGTAATTGAGACCTTGGCCTGCAGCAACCATGTTTATCATAAACACAAATTTACTACACCTTCCAGCTCTTACTAAGGCTATATCACTTTTTTCTACTTCTCTATTGTTCTTTTTCCCACAAACGACAGGACATTCTGGCTTACTAATATTCAATTCATGTCTCAACAAAATAAGACACATTTGGGATCTTCTCAATTTCCACATCCAATGATGAACAGCCACATTTTTTGCCCATCACTGGCAGCATATTCCTCTTGCCTGAAATAGCCTTCTTATTATTCCTGAAAGCAGCAGATCCAAACCATTCGTTCCCATGGCAGGAGAGGAAACACTAGGAAAAAAAAATTCATGCTTTATTCCTTCTGTATTGTTGTTAAGACTCTAGAGCTTATTTCTCTACTATTTACTTGCCAGGTAGTTGTAAAGGATAATCAATTTAAGAAAAAAATCTCAAATCAATAGATCTTTTATTGTATCATAAAAACATCACAAATTAGTCTTATAAGCTGTGCTCTTGCTCTACAGCTGAACAACTTTTAGATCTTGTTCATCAGTCTGCTGAACGGATGCTTTTTCAGAGACATAGAAGCTGAGACACAGAAACTGCTTCCAGAAGGAGAATGAAACTGGAGAGAATCTCTTTGAGGGGACTGGCAAGTCCTAAGCCCATAATCATGGCAGTAAATGACAGGTAACCCACCAGAGTAAACCCCTCAAGAGCAGGGACTGCAAGGAGGTCATATGTGCCCCAGTTCCTAACACAGCTCTTGTTGCTCAGTAAGCATCTCATGCAAACCCCTGGATAAGAACCTCACGTATCAACGATCTCCTGGCTGAAAATTCTATTCAAGCCACAGTAAGTAAAAAAGAACTGTTCTTATAACAAGGAAATTGTCATGGTACAGAAACCACACACACACACACACACACATACACACAATATTTCAGACTACCAGAAAAATGTATTGATTTTCTTAATAAAATTTTAAAATTTTTGAATGACTGTAGATTCTAGGGCACTGGTGCATAGAGTACTTTTTGTATTCCCAGGAAACTATGAAACATGTCTTATATTATTGAGTCCATGGAATGTGTCAATTATAGAGCTGAATTTGTATGCTTTTTTTGTTTCTATGTCTCTGCATCCTCTTTTTGGCCATTCGTTCCGTTGATTACTGCAAGCTATTCTAGTAACTTAAGATTTTTATCCACATGACCAAAAACATGAAGAACTCTTTATTCTCTGATTTGCTATGTATTCAAGTTCCAGTAATTACTCTATTCTTTGACACAAATGGCTACATCCAAGAGTGAGGGGGGTGAGGGGAAGAATCGCAAGAAGATTTTAAAACTATCTTCTAAATGATGTGCCAAGTTATTTGTCTTGAAAACCCTCCATTACTCACCAAATTAAGTTACCTAGCATCTACTAATTATCAGAAATTTATTCTATATCATGAGATGGGCTTTGATTCTAGATAAAATATATATGTACCCTATATCCCAATCAGTAAATCATCAAATCTATTGCTTCTGCTTCTCCATATCTTTGAATAGTTATTTTGATTATACAGATCTTGAATAACTTTTGGTATGTTCAAGCCCTACCTTGACTTTAAGAAGTAGTATATTACGGATAGCACCAAGGATTCAAGAACAGACCAGCTGGTGCTGTCAGCACTCACTCTGTAATGGGCATTTTTTTTTTTTTTAATCTCTCTGGGCCTCAGTTTCTTCATCTATAAAATAAGGATAATGATAATGCCAACCTCATAGAGCTATGGTGAGGATTAAACAAGTTACAGTATCTATAGTACCTGAAATAGTACCTGACATAGAATAATCTGTTATGCTTTTGTTGTCACTGTCAGTTATTATATATTGGCAGAATTCTTGTTAGTCTTGTTTTATGAATACCTCATCAAATTTTTGAGTTCAATCAATAACAAGTTCAACTTCATTATTACTTGCACCAAGAATCACAGGTAAGTTTGAAGTTTCCACTAAAAAATAAGATATTCAAAATTACATACAAGAATCAAAACTTTAATAAATAACATTTGCTGTTATGTGTAACCATTCACAACATCTTTAATTTCCAGTTCCCCTTCAAATCTAAATCTATGTCAAATATATTTTAAGATTTAATACTAAATTCCTTAAAATACAGCATTAGAGGATATAATTAGAGAAGCATGTCAAGCATGGTTCTACAACTTTCCTTCAAAATGTTATGACATTGGGGCTGGTGCTGAGGCATAGTGGGTAAAGCCACTGCCTGCAGTGCCAGCATCCCATAGGCATGCTGGTTTGAGTCCCAGCTGCTCCACTTCCAATCCAGCTCTCTGCTATGGGCCACTGCACCAGCGTGGTTGCTCCTGGCTTCAGATTGGTACAGCACCAGCCATTGTGGCCAGTTGGGGAGTGAACCAGAGGATGGAAGGCGTCTGACTCTCTGACTCTCCTCTCTCTCTGTGTAACTCTGAATTTCAAATAAATAAATAAATCTTTAAAAAATATTATGACATTTCACAGGGATCACTTTTCAGTTAAAATTTAAACACCTAAGAATAATTGTTTGTTAATTACAGAGTTCAACCAATAGTACTAGAATAAAAAAAAACTAAAATGGATAAAGTATTACATTGTACAACAACAGTCAGCACAAGAGCTGATCAAGTTACTGTTTCTCATAGTGTCCATTTCACTTCAACAGGTTTCCCCTTTGGTGCTCAATTAGTTGTCACCGATCAGGGAGAAGATATGATATTATAAGAGTGGGAATAAGAGAGGGAGGAGATGTACAATTTGGGAATGCTCAATCGGAACTGCCCCAAATGATGGAGTTAGAATTGTGCCAGGGGATTCCAATACAATCCCATCAAGGTGGCATGTACCAAGGCCATCTCACTAGTCCAAGTGATCAATTTCAGTTCACAATTGATCACACTGATAGGTCTAAGAGTCAAAGGGATCACATAAACAAGACTAGTGTCTGCTAATACTAACTGATAGAATCAAAAAGCGAGAGAATGATCCAACATGGGAAGCAGGATACACAGCAGACTCATAGAATGGCAGATGTCCTAAATAGCACTCTGGCCTCAGAATCAGCCCTTAAGGCATTCAGATCTGGCTCAAGAGCCCATGAGAATATTTTATGCATGGAAAGCCAAGACACTGTGGCAAAAAAAAAGAAGACCTAAATGAAAGATCTCTCTGAGTGAGATCCCAGTGGAACGAATGGGGCCATCAAAGAAGGAGGTACCTTTCTCTGAAGGGAGGAGAGAACTTCCACTTTGGCTATGACCCTGTTGGAATAAGATTGAAGTCAGCAAACCCTAAAGGCTTCCATAGCCTCGGCAACTCATGACTAGACCCTAGGGAGATTCCTGACGCCATAAACAAGAGTGTCAAATTGTGAAATCAACTTCAGGAGTCACAGTGTACTTACGTCTCATGTGGGATCTGTCCTTAATGTGTTGTCCAATGTGAAGTAATGCTATAACTAGTACTGAAACAGTATTTTTACACTTTGTGTTTCTGTGTGGGTGCAAACTGATGAAATCTTTACTTAGTATATACTGAATCAATCTTCTGTATACAAATATAATTAAAAATGAAAAAAAATCTTGGTGTTAAATTGTAAATTGCATAGAAAATTAATTAATTTAAAATATATATATATATCATGTAGAATCTCTGTCCTTAATGTGCTATACATTGTGAATTAATACTATAACTAGTACTCAAACAAAAGTATTTTTCACTTTGTGTTGCTATGTGAGGGCAAACTGTTGAAATCTTTACTTAATATATAGTAAACTGATCTTCTGTATATAAAGGGAATTGAAAATGAATCTTGATGTGAAGCAAGGGGAGAGGGAGTGGGAAAGGGGAGGGTTGCGGGTGGGAGGGAAGTTATGGGGGGGAAGCCATTGTAATCTATAAGCTGTATTTTGGAAATTTATATTCTTTAAATAAAAGCATTATAAAAAATTTAAAAAAAAATATTATGACATTAATGTTTTTAAAAAGATTTATTTATTTTTATTTGAAAGGCCAGAATGATAGAGAAAAAGGGAGAGACAGAGAGAGAAAGGCATCTTCCATTCATGAGTTCACACCCCAGATGCAAATAGCAGCTACAGTAGGCCAAGTCAAAGTCGGAGCCAGGTCTCCCAAGTTGGTGGCAGGAACTCAGATATGTCAGCCATCATCTGGTGCCTTCCAGGTTCATTAGCAAGAAACTGGAAGGGTAGCACCAAGTAGCTGGACTTGAAATAGCACTACAACATGGGGTGCAGGCATTCCAACCTGCAGCTTAACCAACTGAAACACAATGCCTACCCTCTATTAAATTAATCATTTTTTCTTTTTGTTCTGGGAAGATTGCACATGGAGATAGATTTTGTGAAATTTATAGAGTCCATTTCATTAGTAGATCTCATTAATTTCTGTTAGCTGAATGTATGCAACAATGTTTATTGTAAAATGTCTTCTTCCTTCATTTTTTCCGCTTTGCTAACTGTGTACTGGGAGCTGTAGTATCATTTCTTATAGAATCCTTTCCTTTTTTCAGTGTTGAGCTGAATCACTTGATGAAAGAAACTAAATAATGCCAGACAATACAGATGGAATTTCAGTGTGGTAGCAATTTAGTAACTATAATAGCATGACAACCAAGAGTTTTTTGTGATGACATTATTATTTTAAAGGAAAGTCAATGATATGCTTAGTTAAGTTACTAAAACTTCACAGCAGCCCTTTATATATGCTGTATACATTTTAATATTACTTATAATAAAACACATGGTGTACTCTCTCTTCTACACATGTTACTCAATCTGATGTCTCTGGCATGACTTCATTTTTGAAGTCAAAGCTTATGGGAAATTCCAGCAACTTCCAATGACCTAACTATACCAAAAAAAAAAAAATCATCATAAATGCGTGCATTTGAGGTAAGTGGGTGCCAGCGTAGGCCATGTACGTTAAAAGCAACATTTTATAATCTTGGCAAGATGTAATGGGTAGTCAAAGTAATGAAGCTAACCCAGGCGTAATGATTAATCTTTCTGTGAGTCACGACCCTGGCAGCTGCATTCAAAATGAACTGCAATCTATATAATGCATTCTCAAGAAGACCAGACAACGAGAAGTTGCATTAGTGCACAGTGCAGATGGTGACACTACATGTAGAAGCATACTCAGCTATGGCCTAAGAGAGCAGAGGTCAAGGTTGAGCTATAATATTCATCTCTGAACAGAAATCATGGATAGTTATTGGCCCTAGTTTATCAAAACAGAGTATGACATTACCCCTTACCTGATTCAACAAACAACCATGAGCCAGAATACTTAACAGACTCCTGGGAAGCAGAAGTAAAGCTGAGAGGGACCTGGTAAAAGGACAGGAGCAGAAAGTGCATTCCAGGTGAGAGATGCAGCATGAACAAAGCTGCTGCAGCAAGAATTCACAAGGAGTATGTGAGGCACCATGACTATCCCTGCCAGGTAAAAGAATGGAATTGTTCTTGAGAGTGGCATATGATAAAAATGCCAAGTTCAGCCTATGCGTAAAGCATTTAAACATTCCTCTTTTAGAAAGAGGAAAGACCTCTTGTAACTAACCAGTGGTGTGATGATCGGCATTATCATCTGGGGGAGACTGGGTATTGGCAATGGTTAGTTCTGGCAAACAGTTTCCAAGGTACACAGATGGATAATCTGGGAAATGGATCAGGAAACTTAAAAGAGGTATGTTTCAGGTGAGAAATAGTGACAAGGGCCTCCCAATAATGATTGGATGAGCCTATTTAGTAACAAAGATTCAGATACTGTGATGCCATGCAGTGAACACTCATTAAGGGATTTGGAAGTTAGTCCTGTCACTGATGAGACCTGGCTCAGCACTCACTGTCCAGAGCTTCAATTATTTATAGAAGGAAGACATGGACCAGATGACACTCGAGGACTCCCCACCCATCCATAGTTGGAAAAGACACTTTATCACAAGGACTTCCATGATCCCATACCTTTGTTGTGGATCAGAACACCACTTTGTTATGAACAATCATTCTGAAAATACACCTGGAAAATGTTCCCATTGCCTATCTGTATTCATATACTTTTATTTTCAGCACTCAACTTGTATAACCAGCTGGAAAGACACATATGATTATGGTAACCAATGACTAACTCAACCTTTCCCATTTTACAGATGCAAAAAAGTGAGCCAAAGAGAGGTTACACAATTGGTCTAAAGCTGTACAGCTAAAAAGAGAGTTGGAATTAGAAAGCAGGCCACGGACCCGAGTCTACAGTTTATACCATCTGTAGATCCTGCCTCTATAAATGTAGTGGAGCTGTGCCAGCCTGGAGAGAGAACACACTGGTAAGGTCTTGGGTGAACCACCCTCCTTAAAGGGAACTAGTGGTAAGTAGCCTTGTCTCAATGAGTAGATGTGACCACAGTGTTAAGAGATTCCCTCTAGAAGTTGTTCAAGGCCATATCCTTGAAAGAAGTGGGCTTACATATGAGGTGCCTGCCTTCCATTTGGAAATACATTGTCTCCAGGTGTACCAATCTGTCAAGAGTTTCCTTTTGGCCCCTCAGGTATTAACAACTCATGTCAGCAGAACAATTTTAGCCTTTTATTTCCTAACCTTAGTTCCTTTCCCCACTTTCTGTCCCAGGCAAATTTAGCTCAGGAAGGGAAGTGAGCAAGCACATGCAGATAGTCTGCCAGTTAAAATCAAATCTGATGCATCTGCTTTTTGCACACATCGAAAAGTCAGGAACCCTTTGGTTTCCTAAACATTTCACCTTGAAGACCTAGCAAAGAAGAATCAAGAGTGACTCTTCAGGGATCACAATCTCAACCAAGGGCCCATCCCAAAAATATTAATTCATTCTCTCTAATGCTTGCATGACAGTCTAAGGTCACTCTTAAAACATGTCAGCTGCTCTTCAAGCTGATAGAGGTATGTGTCATTAGAGACTCCAGTTAAAAGCCCCAAGTACTTCTCACTCTGACCAGGGTGTCAGAGGTAAAAAGTCCATGAGGGTTTTAGCTGCTGATCCAGCCAAGCTCCTCCACAGCCAACACACCCTCCAGATGGCAAGTTGTGTACATTTAAGTCACTCGTAGAAGATGTTCGAAGGCTTATTGCAAAGATGACATACTTTCCTTGCAGTTCATTTTACTAAATTAAAAACATTAAACATAAGTGCCTCTTGAGGTGCCTTTTCCTCCTTCAAAAATTATTTCTCTGAACTAAAATGTGTTTATATAGTGTCAGATAAGAATTAAGCAACCCCTTCTTTTTTCACCTGCCAGTAGATGTCTGAGTGCACCGACAGGCTTCTGAGAGCAGCAGGTCCCCAGAGTGACGAGTGTAATTCCTTTTACTCTGGGATTCTCAGACACAGAATGGCCTACAATCAATTTGCTTTCACATCCTGGCATTAAACTCACTGTATATAAAAGTATCACAAGTATTTTCAATATAATTCTAAGTATCAGTGATTTAAAAGCCTTTTTATTATAATGAAAAAAAATTACAAGGCATAGTAAAAGCTGTATAGCCTATTCTACTGAATCCAATCAAACACAGGTAAGATTTTCTATAAGCCCAAAATAGATAAAAATGACTTAAAAATTAAGAAGGGAATTGATAGCAGTCATTTTGATGTCTGACAGATGAAGCACTATACCTGAA
The DNA here is from genome assembly GCA_949820135.1 of Sylvilagus floridanus. NCBI lineage: Eukaryota > Metazoa > Chordata > Mammalia > Lagomorpha > Leporidae > Sylvilagus > Sylvilagus floridanus. The sequence continues at coordinate 50,133,329 of OX463245.1, forward strand.
CAGTATTATGACCTTCTGGTTTCTAAAAATGCAGAATAGAGTAAATCATAATTTAATTTAGTGCTGTGGGGAAACAGGGGTGATTCAAAGATGTAGATATAGACATAAAAATATAGGCATTGGTATAACAATCTCCTTAAGTATACAGTTATGTCTTATATTCAAAATCAAAGAACTTCTAATAAAACATATGTCATTAGTTGTCAGGAGTACAGATGATGTCTATATTGCTGTTTGATTAGAAGGCAACAAACAGGACTTAGGAATCTAAGGTCATTGCTATTCAAAGCAATCACCATTAATATCCAGATGCATACAATACTCTTAAACTTGAATATGTATAGGATACAAATATAAAAATATTATTATAGCTATCATACAGTGCCTGCCACATAGTAGCCCTTCAATAAACATTTGCTGAATGAATAAAAGAAGGACTAGTGAGTAACACACATCCATAGGCCACCTGCATTTTTATAGTGTTTTAATTGAGATATTTTCACTTTTCCCTTTTAGAGAAATAAGGCAAATCAGCAAACTGTCACGTCACTATCTATGGCTTGATAGCTCTGTTATTCTCAGCCCCCTCCAGACCACAAAACCATCTCTTCTGACTTATCCTCAACCTGTGGTTCAAAGTCCTCCAGGTGTTTATGCAAAGGCACAGCCCCCCTCTCACCACGACCAAATGGTTTGCTGTTGTAGCTCTAAAAAGTAGACAGAAGCAATACTGAGTTTGTTATTTTATTCACTAAAGAGGTTGGAAAAATAGAGTTGTCAGATAAGATACAAGAAGCCCAATTAAACTGAATTTCAGATAACCATGCATGATATTTTAATGTATGTCCCAAATATTGCATGAGACATACCCTACTAAAAATTATTCGTGGTTTGTCAGAAATTCTAAACCAGGTCTTATAGCCTCACAGTTTTAGTTTCTTGTTTTTATCCTAACTCTGGCAACCTCAGAATGAAAGCAAATATTCTGACTAAATATCAGCTGCTTCCATATATGCAGACACTGGTAGAACTGATGAACCTTTGGGTAAAAAGCAAAGCCACAATTATCTGGGTGCATTATTAATGAGAGCCAACTTTTCCTAGATTACTAAAATAATATTTTGAAAGAGGCTTAATGCTTATACTAATGCTACATGAAGGCTTCTGAAGATAATAAAAGTACTACCTGTGGATGGCGCAATATTATGAAAAGCAAAGAAAGCAACAACAGGGAAAAAAAGAGGAAGAACAGATATTTTTGACATTTACAGTCCCTTTGAAAAGGATGTAGGTATGCATATGTTTCTATAGACATTTACTGAGATCAAAGATAAAAATTCTCAATAAGTATTGAATTCGATGAAATATCACCTATGGTTTAATTTTATTTATTTATTTATTTTTTGACAGGCGGAGTTAGGCAGTGAGAGAGAGACAGAGAGAGAAAGAGAGAGAGAGAGAGAAAGGTCTTCCTTCCGTTGGTTCACCCCCCAAATGGCAGCTACGGCCTGCGCGCTGCGCCAATCTGAAGCCAGGAGCCAGGTGCTTCTCCTAGTCTCCCATGCAGGTGCAGCACCTAAGCACTTGGACCATCCTCCGCTGCACTCCAGGGCCACAGCAGAGAGCTGGCCTGGAAGAGGAGCAACCAGCTCCCCAACTGGGATTAGAACCCGGGGTGCTGGTGCCACAGGCGGAGGATCAGCCAAGTGGGCCGTGGCGCCGGCCATCAACTATGGTTTTATACCGTGACAGAAATTCAGTGCTTATGAAAGGTGGATGATTGATTGAATGAGTATTAAGATTCACTACATACTAGTAAGAAGCTAGAAGCTATTGGTATATGCAGGCCAAGTCTGCGTGACCTGAGGAGGAAATGGCCTTTCTTGGAGCAATAGGTTGCAAGGTCTTCCTTGAAAGGATAAGATAACATATGTTGTTGCTGAGCAAGTTGAGATATTTGTTCAAATGAGATCTGACAATCCATAAAAGATGGCTATAAAATTCATAAAACAAAAAATTCATAATTTAAAAACTGAAGTTGGACTGTTTCCTCCTATTTCAAGGGCCAATTGATATGCAACTGTCGTGCAAGGCCCTGATGGGAAGAGTAGGCTTTGTGTGTTCACAGCTCCAGGATGGGCAGAGGTGAGAGCTTCCTGAAGACACACACAGAAAGGTTTGACCAGGGCCTCAGAATAAAGTGTCAGGTGGAAGTAACACTTCCTGTCTTTCTAAGGCAGAATGGATATTGTTTTTAATCTTACTTATCATAAACGTAAGTCAAGGGACAGAGAGAGGAAATTCTTATCTACTGAATGTCCATGGATTAGAACTCAGATGTATGAATGTTATTCATCTTAGTTCTCATAGCAACACTCTAGAGTTGGCATTGCTTCTCTCATTTTATCAATAATAATCTGCTGAGCATGAGAATTTCATGAATTACCCAAGATTACAGAACCCCGGATTAGTGAATATGAGATTCTAACTCAGGCTATCTGGTACATACTATCACAGTGCTTCCAAATCCAGATCATCCCAGGGCTAGTGATGTGGCACAGCAGACTAAGCTGCTGTTTGTGATGCTGGCATCCCACATCAGAGCACCAGTTCAAGTTCTAGCCACTCCACCTCATATCCAGCTCCTGCCAATGCACCTGGGAAAGCAGTGGAAGATGGCCCGAGTCATTGGGTCCCTGGCACCCATGTAGGGGACCTGGATGGAGTTCTAGGCTCCTGATCCCAGCCTCAGCTGTTGTGGTCATTGTTGGGGGGTGGTGGGTTGGTGAACAGCAGATAGATCTCTTTCTCTCTCTGCCTCTCCCTCTGTTTGTCACTCTGCATTTCAATAATGTCATTTTGTTAGGTGAATTATGGAATGAATAGTGATTCTAAGGCAAAAAAAATTAAAGAATAACTACTATCATGAAATTCTTCGAGGTAACTCCTGATGTATGGCTTTTTCCAAATAAATTATGAGAAACACTCAACATAACATTGTCCATTTAACACCAAAAAAAAAAAAAAAAAGCAAGCAGAAAGTTAATTAGGAAGACACCAAAGTCTGTTTACTTTAACTTCAAGGATTAGAATTCTCCTAGAAGTTACAGCTATATCAGAAGAAATTATGAAATAGAAACTTTAAGTCATAGCACAAAGTAACTTCACATCAGATAGTCATATGCTGTAAAAGCTTGGCTTTTAGAGTCACGTAAACCAGATTAAGATCATAACCTCACTTCTTTCTAGCTATGTGATCTTGGCAAATTATACAACCTGTCTGTGCCAATCTCCTTGTCGATAGAATAAATAAAACAATAGAACATTATCTCATAGGGTGGTGGCGAAGTTAAAGTGTGATACTCCATCTAACATGGCAGGCATAGATCCTGGCATAAACCAGGCAGCCAGTAAAAATCGGCTGTTATTTTTATCATAGTGGATAGAATTAATTAAAAGTGCACCTGCATGGGAGACCAGGAGAGGCACCTGGCTCCTGGCTTCAGATCAGTACGGTGGGCCAGCCGCAGCGTGCCAGCCGCAGTGGCCACTGGGGGGTGACCCAACGGAAAAAGGAAGACCTTTCTCTCTGTCTCTCTCTCTCACTGATCACTCTGCCAGTCAAAAAAAAAAATGAATATGTGGATATAAAATGAGGGTTTGCATTCAGGTCTTTCAGATCTGCATTTTTCAAACTGAAGATTCCTGGACACCAAAAACCCCAAATAGTTTTCCCTAAGTTGGTATTGAAATGTTCCTGGAAATAGTTGCCTCTTAAATAACTCCTTTTCTTAGTCAGAAGTACAGAATTCCAAATCCTAAGCTAAGTCCATTTATACTGCTTGGTTGTTTTAAGATGCCGCACACATTTGGTTTGCAGACAAAGGAATGAAGAAACTAATCCAAAGATCTTTTGTCACCAATAGGTCACATAGACAGGTGGGTGAGTTTAGATCACTCAGTTTATCAATGTTATTCTGAAATGAGTCTACAAGCATGTCATGTGTGTTGGTACATGTCTGTGTGGCTGTGGATGTGTGTTTTCAGGGTGAATGTCAAGATCTCTAGAAGCAGCGGAAACATCAAGATAACTAGGATTAGATGCTTCAATATCCAGTCCCAGTTAGGTGATCTGTGCTGCCTGAACGGCAGGTGCCCAGCATTGGGCATTATCTCCACCTTCCCTCAGGAAAGCAAAGCTTCTGGGGCTCCCAGGGCTTGAGCCTCAAGGCTCAAGACTCAGGCCTGCTGAATTTTTTTCCTCCTAAAGAAATTTACAGGCTATTTTCCCACCCTTCCTTTGAGCTAGGATATTGAGGTTAAAATGTACCTACTGAGTAGGTAATGCATTTGGTATTAAGGATCCATCATATGCGTATGTCTTCTCAGCATAATGGTTCCTTTGGAGCTATTATAGGTATGCTGTGAATAGATATTAGAAATAATACACAAAGAGTGTCTGAAGGAGATCTCATATTAACTACTGTAAGACTTTTAACATTATTTGAAACTAGGCTTTTTTTTTTTTTAATTCCTGGGGTTTAATACCTCTATACTTTGTAAACTGAGCAGTTTTCAAAGAGAGCTCCAAATTCCTACAGAGCTGTCTTTAGGTGAGCTTTGATCTTTGCAGAGCACCTATCTTGTGTTTCTATAATTGCTCTGGTTTAACAAGGCTCTCCAGCACGTGAAGGGGGAAAATCCTTTTATTAAGGCTATAAACCTAACTGACCACAGTGATGGAATGTGCAGCTTGGGGGTAGCCCTCAGCTCTAGGAAAAAAAAAAAAAACTGGGGAAAGTCTTCATGTTAAAACAAAATGAAATATTTATTAAACATGTTTCTGGTGTCCCAGGTGGCAAGAGGCAGCCCTGTGGTCCGCTGAAAGGTTTGATCTTTGTTAAGTATTGTGAATGCTGATTTCAATAATGGGGTGAAAGCTGAGGAAGTTATGGCTGAAATTTTGGCTAAAGATGACAGCTCTAGGTTTCAGGTTGCACAAAGCAGTCTGAGGGATTAAACCAACAAAGCCTGCTCCAAAGTATTGAGTTTCCAAAAGTGCAATCCTCCTATTGGCGATTCACACTCCAAGGATGGGGAGGACTCCTCATTTACTCTGACTTTGCCATATTAATCTTACTTTACAAATACATGTGGTGATTTATATCATGTTTAATTAACTGATTGAGGGCTCCAGTGGTAAAAATGGCATCACATTAAGCTCTGTCCGTATGGCAAATTCGAATCACATCCTTAGCCTTGCAAGAACAAAATATCCCGAGAGTCACTGATGACAGGATGTAGGAATTGAAATCAGGTCCCTCCTGTTGTCTGAGAATCCAGGGAGGGTGCCTGCCATATGCCCGTCACTTCCAAGAGGGGGGATGACAGGATAAAAGAAAGGAAGGCTCTAGTTCTTCCAATATGTTCAAATCTCAGATGAAAATGATTGTGCAGCAATGCTGTACAGAGGCCAAGATTCACATGAAAGTACAGCTCCAACTTCGCAGAAAGCTTAATGAGAGGGGTTTGTGGGGGTTTTGATACACGGTTTTTTGTTTTGTTGTCTGGAATGGCTGCTCAGGGTTTTTCACAACTGATAGGTGAAAATACTGTGGTTTAGAGCTGAATATAATAAGAAGGAAAATTTCAAAAACAAAAGAGGGAATTCTTACTTAATAAAGTATATGTACACTGTGAATCCATAGAAAGCAAATTGGGTTTGACTACTAAAAACCACACACTGGGATACTGGTTTCAAAGTTAGCATTTTTTGGAAGTGGGAGTTGTCTAATTTTCCCCTCAAAATTCTGTAGTGATTGTTTATGACATACAAAGAGAAAAATATGTAAATTGACCACTGATTTCTTTGAAATAATTTTGAAAACTTAAAATGTATTTTAAATTGCATTTTAATGATAGCAAAATAAAAGTTTGAATAAAGAATAAAAAATCAGCTTCACTCAGTAATATGATGAGCATTTTATGCACACTCTTCTAGCGTTTCATTATTTGCATGTTTTCAAAATTATTGTACTCATTCTATGCTTTAAACTTGTGTCCTTTTATTCATTTGGCAATTTATCACACATTGACCTTCCTGGTATGTAATCATAGTTTTTATTGACTGAATAATTTGTCATCAAATGAATGTTACATTTTTAACAATGCAAACAGTTATTAAAGCATTTTCCCATGTTTGTTATTATAAATAACATTGTAATTTTTTATACATATGGCTCTTTTCAGATTTTGAATTATTTCTTTAGGAGAGAATTCCACCATAAGTTTCTTTAAACAGTTTATAAGTAAAGAAATTTTCAATACAATGAAAAGTGGAAAGTAAAACATACTATAAAGGTATCAATACATAGAAAATCTCACCTGAAGTTAACATGTAGTCTAGAGTGACTTCATTCCTGTAGAAACATGAGAAAAAAATTTCATTTTTATTGCTTTGCCCTCTAAATGTTATACTCTTCTTTAAAATAAGGATGCAATAAAAATAAACTCAGAATTTCCTATTTTGTTTTACTGGTTTGTCATTTTGTTTCAGAAAAAAAAAACCTCTCAAGTGTAATTAAAGTTTTGAGATTTATAACAGCTTCCTAGAGAGTCTTAGGAATAGAATATTAAGCCAGTCACTTTTTAAAATGACCACTATTTTAGTTAAATCTGAAATGTGGTCCTAACAATTAATACTCCTCAAAGTTTTCAAGGCATTAATTCAGACTATGATGAATTGGTTAAGTTAGGTAACATTTTAACTAAAACTACTTTGGATTTTGACAAGGAATTCAAACTTTTCAACTGTGGTGTGTAGCTATGGGCAGCGTATAAAAAAGAATAATCACTCCCACTTTTTCAACTTCCTGACATCATTCCAAATAGAGTAGCTCAGGATTGTCTCATTTAGAAATAATAAATTATACAGCACAGTGTGCTGCAGTATATTTAATTTATTGGTTTCAAATCCCATGTTCTAGATATTCTGAATGCTCCTCTATTTGTGCTCCAAAAAAAAAAAAAAATAAGAAGAATAAGAATAAATTTAAAATTCTTACTTGCAGCCTAGTTTATCAAGAAATTTTCTAATTTATGTAATTTGATCTCAAGTTTCATAAAACACCATCAAATTCGACTCAAGCCTATATCAGGGTTCAAATGATATATTTTTAACAATTTTGGAGGCCAGAAGTGCATTTCCCTAGATGGTTTGTTCTGGTCAGTTTTTATTGGTCCTGAGATAACATCTTCTGTTTTCCAAATCTACTCCTTTAAATGAAATCTATTTCTTTCACACACTTTAAAAACAAAAGATAAACATTCTCTATAATTCCCTATGAGGTATGAGGAGAGGCAATTATAGTGAATTTAACAAAACACAGCGTCCTGGACTGATAGTAAAAAGGGTAAGCTTGTTTGATTGTTGACTAGTTTTGTCTTTAAATAATGGTCTTCTTCTGGCATTTAATGTATATTTGTTCACAATAAACATAATTTATGAATATTTTAACACATGTGTACTCAGTGGGGTGGATTATCATACTGATATAAATAGAATTAATGAGCAGTCAACCTGCCACATGCCATGACATATGACAGGGCAGCTAGAGCATAGAAATAATTCTCATAGTTTCATAACAAAGATTTTCTCTGAGTTCAACTTTTAAAAATTATTAACAGTCTTATTTTCCCTTTGTTCTGGAGTATGATTTACGAACCATGAAACATGATTCAGGGTTTACTACAATAGTCTACTCCTATATTCAAAAAACTATTTTCTTACCTCCTTTAAAATAAAATAAATACATTTGAACAAACTAACTTCTTCTAGCCAAATTTCGAGGGTGCATGTCATAGACAAGCATTTTACATATTTTTAGTCATAAAAATCAATATTTTTTTCTTCTTTTCATTATGTGACAAGGACATGATTATGCCCAAGTGCTGTAACTAGGCCTTTATAAGAACAAAAACTTCCTAAATGATTCTCCATTCTGAAACAGATCTGATGGGCACCTTGCCTAGATAAAACTACTCTGAAAAATCACATCTTCTTAGCCAGTTATCTGTTCTTCTTGTACACTTTCAAGCAACAATCTGTTAAGCATGTCTAATAAGATTTTTTTGTAAAGGAATAAACTCAATGGAATAAAGACACCTCTTCAAATAGCAGGTAGGAGGTAGGAGGTGGGAGGAGACATGGGTACGAAAATCTTCAGTTTCACCATACTTTTCTTGACAAAGAATTATTTTCATGAAGAGATAAGTTGAAATTTAAGATTAATTTTTATTTTCTGTTAGCATTTTCATAGCTTGATTGTGGGCAAAAGTAGAAAAATCTAAAACTGCAAGTCCAGGGGATCTGGCAGGAGGAGAGTCTTAGAAGAGACACTCTTCTCTGCCTTTTTAGAAACACAGATGAGAAGGTTGCAGCCTTTATTTCACTTATCTATAATTTAAAAGGGAATATTTGAAGCTTTCTCTACCATTACCCCTCCACTCCTATGCTCATATTTAAAACACTGCCTCCCTCCCCGCCCCAGAGCCCTGGCCTAAAACAGAGAAACCCCAGGATACTTTAGGATGAGGACAGAATGTGACACCCTGGTCCAGGCTGTCAGGTAGAGGAGGGGACTGCACTGTACCAGGCTGGGGCCTGAAGAACTTCCCCTGAGTGATTCCCCTGGGAAATCCAGCCCTTTCACCGCGAAGAAAATGGGCACCACCTAGTGCTTTTTTGTTGCAAAGGCTGTTGTGCTTCTGTAGAAATGAGTGGGCATGCGCGGCTGACCTTTACAAAGCAAGAAACAGGGGTCAGTGGGCTTCAACCCTTTTGCCTTAAAAAAGGAAATCACAATTTTAAAACAAATGAATTCCACGCTTCCAAAACAGGAATTTTCTTCTGGCTGTTTTTTTTTTTTTAATTGTTTGTTCATGAGAAATAACATCTTTCCTGTGGAAGATGCTAATTGCGTCCAGATCATTTTCTTTTGCCTCTTCTTCTGTGATTAACTTGTAAGAATTGCAAGAATTTCTAAGAATTGTCACTTGTTCCAAAGCAACAAAGCAAAGCTAGCACCAGCTCACCCCAGCCCCTCAAAATCTATTCTAACAAGGAGTCTCTCTGGAGTTCTCCTAACACAACAAATAGCTTTTATGAAAAATGATGTGTAGCACAAAATCTTTTGCAGTGCAATAAGATCAAGTTAACCACTCATGCCTCTAGGAAAAAACCTAGGAAGTTTTATCTGATTGGCAAAATGGACCCAGATATGAGTTCAAGGATTGAGTACACTTTGATGAAATTTCACAGCAATGAAGTCAGATTATCTGAATGATTGCTTAAACCTTTTAAAATATAACTCAGGGAAGCACTAGATTTTGCCGCACTAGATTTGGGGGTACAAAACACACAGTCCTGCAGGGAATAGGATAGTCATTTCCTATGGTATAATTATGTTGTAATACTTTGGAAAGAATTACTTCTCTCGTTCTTGCTTCTAAAAAATAATAATAATGACTTCTTTTTTGCCAAACGTAGATGATCCCATAATAAAACTGGAAAACTGAGTGTAAAACAAGGTAGAAGGCAGAAATAGGTAGAATGTATAACCTGCAACATATAATTGTATTTTTGAGGGACTACTACACATGCAGGAACTAACTGGATGACTTTGAACTCACTGGGGAATCTGCTTATTTGCGATGCTGTACAAACACAATCCAGACAGAACAAACACTGTGATGAAACAGATAAAATGATGATAATTTCTCCCAGTTAGGAGCTCAATATCTGTTCTATCCAAACTGATGATAAGAAAATGAAGGAGGGCCGGCGCCGCGGCACAATGGGCTAATCCTCCGCCTTGCGGCGTTGGCACACTGGGTTCTAGTCCCGGTTGGGGCACCTGACTCTATCCTGGTTGCCCCTCTTCCAGGCCAGCTCTCTGCTATGGCCAGGGAGTGCAGTGGAGGATGGCCCAAGTGCTTGGGCCCTGCACCCCATGGGAGACCAGGAGAAGCACCTGGCTCCTGCCTTTGGATCAGCGCGGTGCGCGGGCTGCAGTACGCTGGCCGCGGCGGCCATTGGAGGGTGAACCAATGGCAAAGGAAGACCTTTCTTTCTGTCTCTATCTCTCACTGTCCACTCTGCCTGTCAAAAATAAATAAATAAAAATTTTAAAAAAAAGAAAACGAAAGAGGCAAAGCCAATGATTCTGAAATTTTCCCCCACTGCCTACAGCAAAATTCTCTCCCTAAAAGACGGTGATAACATTCCCTAAATAGAGTATTTCATACCTGTATTATGAACTTAAAAAGTCTAAAGCACTCTCATATCTTTGGCCATTTTTGCTGTAATTTAGGATATTCAAGAAGTGATTTAAGTAAATTTCAAAATTTATACCAAGGAGAGAAAAAATGTTGCATAGTGAATTTCTACGATGAGCCACAGGGAGAAAAAAATGTATAGTAAATCTCTGGGCTCTCATTGGTACAAAAGATCCACACCTTTAGGTTTCCGAATAAATGGAGCTCTCATTGTCTTGACAGATTTAAGAAGCCCATGAGTTGATACACCAAAGCCACCAGGTGTGACTGAGCCTGGGATTTTCCAAATATGCATACTGGAAAAGGAAAGGTGACCAGCTGAATCATCTTTTCAATGCTTTGCATTCATGTTGAATTCCCTCACTTTTAATGCCCTTCCCATTCTGGTAAGCCTGTCAGGTTAAAACAAACAAACAGACAGACCTGCTTTCTCTGTCCCTCGCCCCTTTCCCCCCATGGGCTTTCCTTTCCACCCGGCCTGCCTTTCTCTCTATGCTGTCCTTCACAGAGAACCCTGGGGTAATGACAGCCCTGAAGTGATAATGCCCTCCCCTGCCTTTCTGTTAACAGTAGCGCTGGATCCCGCCGTGGGTGCCAGCTCAGAGGCAGCAGGAAGCTTTTGTTAAAACGGCCAGCTCAATTTACTGCCTTGGCCACCTCAGCAGTTTCACTAAGTTCTGGCACATAAATGACTGTTTCACTGAAGAAGAAGAAAAGGGAGGAGGAGGAAGAGAAAGTAGGATAGAGCGGGGTTAAAGAGAGGAAAACAGTGTGCCCCTGAAATCAGAGAACAAGCTTTGTTTCTCCTCCCTGGGAAACAGTGCAGCATCCACACAGAAAATAAGGAATTAAGGTGAGTAGCGACAGTGGACTAGGAGAAAAACAAACCAAATGCTCACTTCCTACGGTAATGGGGGCTCTCTGTGGCACAAGCCACGGGCACCATGGGCTATCCATGCATCCTCTGGCTCTCATGTCAGCCTGTGTGGTGGCCTCCGCATTGCACCTCCACCCAGCACCCACCCAATGCCCACCCAGTGCCCATCAGCTGCCCACACTCCCCCACTTTAGACGGATAGAGAGTCCTTCTGTTGAGGTAACAGAACTTTAAGTGATCAATGGCTCTACCCAAATGCCTGGTATTATAATAGGGCCAGAGTGGTTTCTGGGCTACAAGGAGTTGGGATGTGCTATTTGTTGTACTTTAAATAAAATTGATTTTCTTAGCTTCAGAACCCAGATGGCTCACTGCACCCCTGATGCTTCAAGCCTAAATGAATGTATAAGGCCGGCGCCCCGGCTCACTAGGCTGATCATCCGCCTGCAGCGCCAGCACCCCGGGTTCTAGTCCCGGTTGGGGCGCCGGTTCTGTCCTGGTTGCTCCTATTCCAATCCAGCTTTCTGCTGAGGCCCGGGAGTGCAGTGGAGGATGGTCCAAGTGCCTGGGCCCTGCACCCCATGGGAGACCAGGAGGAGGTACCTGGCTCCTGCCATCAGATCAGCATGGCACACTGGCCACAGTGCAGCAGCCATGGCGGCCACTTGGGGGGTGAACCACTGGAAAAGGGAGGGCCTTTCTCTGTCTCTCTCTTTCACTGACTGGCTCTGCCTGTCAAAAAATAAAAATAAAAACAAAGATACATAACAATTATTTCTGTTTGTCTGAAGATGCTTTGTTGGCTGATGTCAGTGCTGCTTTGCTTTATGGTTCCATCAGCTCAAGTCCACCATGGGGACAATGGAGACAGGAAGGCAGAGTCTATTGTTTTGTAGGCACAGTGCCTCCCTGCCTCCCATGCAAGGGGCCAATAAGCGATCTACTTGAAACCAAGTGTTTCTGGCTGCTCAGCCCCTGTTTTTCCACCATACTAATGACCAAAATTCACAGGCTGCATCTCCACTAAATTTTTAATCTGGGGCCAAGGCTGTGGTGCAGCAGGTTAAAGCCCTGGCCTGAAGCGCCAGCATCCCATATGGGAGCTAGTTCTAGTCTCGGCTGCTCCTCTTCTGATCCAGCTCTCTGCGATGGCCTAGAAAAGCAGTAGAAGATGGCCCAACTTCTTGGGTCCCTGCACCCAAGTGGGAGACCCAGAAGAAGCTCCTGGCTCCTGGCTTCAGATCAGCACAGCTCCACCCGTTGCGGCCATCTGAGGAATGAACCAGCAGATGGAAGACCTCTCTTTCTGTCTCTGCCTCTCTCTGTAACTCTTTCAAATAAATAAAATAAATCTTTAAAAAAATTTATTCTAATAATTGTTATTATAACATGAACACAGTTTGATAAACGGTGTGCCATACTAAGATATCCTTCAGATTTTTAAATTATTTTTATAGTGGACTTGGTACCACCATGGGAATCAGGTATACTTGCTGGTATACCTAGGAAATCCATCAACATGACTCAGGGTTTTCTTCTAAGAACTGAGAGTTACAATATTCGTTCTCCAAAACTCTCAGATTGAATTCATTGGCAGTACCCATTTGTTTCTAAGAGTCTGTTACTTAAGACAGAAACAATTTTGAGATAACAAGCTTTTTAGCAATAAAAATCATTTAAAAAGAATAATAATTATCATTGCTATTGTTCATGATCTTTGTTGAACTCACAACCTGACAGCCACTATTCTGGCTTTTAAATATAACTCATTTAATTATATCACTCTTTGAAGAAGGTAAATAGTATTACTTCCACCTGACAGCCAGAATTCCCTCATCTTCTTTATCACTAGTCTCCCATTTTAGAGGGTTATTATATATCTCAAAAGATGAATGGTGTTGTGACTATGACTCAAGAAATTTGCATTTCTCTTGTTTGCTTAAATGAAATATAAAAGCTTCTATTATCTGATTGGTTTGATGAATATGATTGGCTTTTTAAAAATACCTAATATGGGCCAGCGCTGCGGTGTATCAGATAAAGCCACTGCCTGCAGTGCCGGCATTCCATGTGGGCACCGGATTGAGTCCTAGCTGCTCCAGGTTAAAGCCCTGGCCTGAAGCGCCAGCATCCCATATGGGAGCTAGTTCTAGTCCTGGCTGCTCCTCTTCTGATCCAACTCTCTGCTATGGCCTGGGAAAGCAGTAGAAGATGGCCCTGCACCTGCTTGGGAGAACTGGAAGAAGCTCCTGGCTCCTGGCTTAGAATCGGCACAGCTCTGGCAGTTGCGGCCAATTGGAGAGTGAACCAGTGGATGGAAGACCTCTCCCTCTCTCTCTCTGCCTCTCCTTCTCTCTCTGTGTAACTCTGACTTTCAAATAAATAAATAAATCTTTTTTAAAAATACATTATAGGATTTAAAACAAATTTTTGTAGAAACTTTTAGGATATTCAATGGTAAATTAGCATGTATGTGCCTTCAGATAACACAAATTCCCAGTCATAATAGTCCACGATACCTGAAAGTTCAAAGGTAACTATGGTACTGTGATAGGTTGATTCAGTGGCTCATCAGTAACATCAAGGACCCACATTCTTTCCACTTTTCCTCTCTCCCAGCCCTTGACAGCTTTGTCCTCTCTACAGATACAGATGGCACTCCCTACACTATAGTGAAGAGAATAAAGGCCTTCTGCCCAGGAGTAGTTGAAATTAAAACCCATAAAATCCTGATCAGCAGATTTTTCTTTGGTAAAAATGAGTTGCATGTGGCCAGCGCCGTGGCTCAACAGGCTAATCCTCCGCCTTGCGGCGCCGGCACACCAGGTTCTAGTCCTGGTCGGGGCGCCTGATTCTATCCCGGTTGCCCCTCTTCCAGGCCAGCTCTCTGCTGTGGCCAGGGAGTGCAGTGGAGGATGGCCCAAGTGCTTGGGGCCTGCACCCCATGGGAGACCAGGAGAAGCACCTGGCTCCTGCCTTTGGATCAGCGCGGTGCGCGGGCTGCAGTGCGCTGGCCGCGGCGGCCATTGGAGGGTGAACCAATGGCAAAGGAAGACCTTTCTCTCTGTCTCTCTCTCTCACTGTCCACTCTGCCTGTCAAAAAAAAAAAGAAAGAAAGAAAAGAAATAGAAGAAGACATAAAAAATGAAAAAAAATTCCATGTTCATGGATTTGGAAAAATCAATAGCATCAAAATCTCCATTCTTCTGAAAATAATTTACAGATTCAATTCAATACCAATCAAAATACCAAAGACATTCTTCTCAGATCTAGAAAAAAATGATACTGAAATTCATTTGGAAATAAGAGGCCTAGGATAGCTTAAGCAATCATGGACAACAAAATAAAGCCAGAGGTATAACAATACCAGATTTCAAGACCTACTACCAGGCAGTTATAATCAAAACAGCCTGGTACTAGTACAAAAACAGATGGATAGACCAGTGGAACAGAATAGAAATGCCAGAAATCAATTCAACCATCTACAACCATCTTATATTCGACCAAAGACCTAAAACCATTCCCTGGAGCAAGGACATTATCTTAAACAAATGGTGCGGGGAAAACTGGATTTCCACATTTGAAGCAAGACCCCTACCTTACACCTTATACAAAAATCCATTCAAAATGAATTAAAAACCTAAATCTACAACCCAATACCATCAAATTACCAGAGAGCATTGGGGAAACCCTGTAAGACATCGGCCTAGGCACAGAGTTCCTGGAAAAGGCCCCAAGGCACAGGCAATAAAAACAAAGATTAACAAATGGGATTACATCAAATTGAGAAGTTCTGTACAGCAAAAGAAACAATAAGAAAAGTAAAGAGGCAATCAACAGAATGGGAGAAATTATTTGCAAACCATGCAACTGATAAAGGATTTATACCAGAATATATAAAGCAATAAAAAAAAACTCAACAATAGCAAAGCAAACAACCCAGTCAAGAAGTGGACAAAGGGCTTAAATAGACATTTCTCAAAAAAGGAAATCTAAATGGTCTACAGACACATGAAAAAACGCTCAGGATCGCCACCCATCAGGGAAATGCAAATCAAAACCACAATGATGTTTCACCTCACCCCAGTTAGAATAGCTTTCATACAGAAATCAACAAATGACAAATGCTGGAAAGGATGTGGGAAAAAAGGTACCATAATCTACTGTTGGTGAGAATGCAAACTGGAAAAGCCATGATGGAAGACAGTTTAGAGATACCTAAGAAATTTGAATATAGTCAGAATACAACCCAGCCATCCCACTCCTTGAAATTTCTCCAAAGAAAATGAGATCAGCAAATAAAAAGAGTCATCTGCACATCTATGTCTACTGCAGCACAATTCACAATAGCCAAGACATGGAATCAACCTAAATGCCCATCATTAGACTGGATAAAGAAACTATGGGATATGTACTCTATGGAATACTGTAAAGCAGTTTTTTAAAAAAATTCGGTCATTTACAGCTAAATGGATGAATCTGGAAAATAACGTACTTAGTGAAATAAGCCAGTCCCAAAGGGACAAATATGATATGTTCTCCCTGATCTGTGACAACTAACAGTGCACCTAAAAGGAAACCTGTAGAAGTGAAACAGACACTATGAGAAGCAATTACTTGAACAGCCCTTATCTTGACTGTCAAGGAACAGTTTATTATTTCACCTTATTTATTTTTTATACTTTTTTTTCTTCTTAATACCATTGGCTGAACTCCTTACTTAACATAGAATTAATCATAGATGTATTAAGTCAATTGAAAATGGATCCCAGTTAAAAATAAAAGTGGGAATGAGAGAGGGAGGAGCTGTACAGATCAGCACACATTCCCAGACTTACCCCTAAGAGTGAAACAAAAAACTTGCCATGGAACTCCAAATCTCATTTAGCTGGGTGGCACAAATCTCATCTTATGGGGCCGGCGCCGTGGCTCAACAGGCTAATCCTCCGCCTTGCGGCGCCGGCACACCGGGTTCTAGTCCCGGTCGGGGCACCGATTCTGTCCCGGTTGCCCCTCTTCCAGGCCAGCCCTCTGCTGTGGCCCAGGAGTGCAGTGGAGGATGGCCCAGGTGCTTGGGCCCTGCACCCCATGGGGAGACCAGGAAAAGCACCTGGCTCCTGGCTCCTGCCATCGGACGAGCGCCGGCCGCGGCGGCCATTGGAGGGTGAACCAACGGCAAAAGGAAGGCCTTTCTCTCTGTCTCTCTCTCTCACTGTCCACTCTGCCTGTAAAAAAAAAAAAAAAAAAAAAAAAAAAAAAAAAAATCTCATCTTATGTGATAAAGTGATCATATTAAGTATGGAATTGATCATATATATGGGACCATTAGTCAAAAGGATCACAAAAATAAGACCAAATGCCTGGTAATAACAACAGATAGAATTACTAAGCAGAGAAAGTTCCAACATGGGAAGCAGTCCACACAGCAGACTCATAGAACAACAAACACCTAAACAGTACTCTGATCTCAGAATTAGCCCCTATGACCTGACTGAAAACACCATGAGAGCATTTCAGGCATGGAAAGCCAAGACGTAGTGGCAATAACGGTTCTGCATGAAGGATCTCTGCGAGTGAGATCCCAGTGGGAAGAAGGGGCCATCAAAGAAGAATGTACTTTTTTCTGAAGGGAGGAGAGAACTTCCACTTTGCATATTGCCCTAAAAACCGACAGAGTTTGTGGACTCAAAAGGCTTCCATAGCCTTGGCAGCTCATGTCAAGAGCCTCAGGTGATCACTGACATCATAAATAAGAGAGTTAATTGTTAAATCAACATTAGGAAGCACTGTGTACTTACTCCCCATGTAGGACCTCTGTCCTTAATGAGTGAGAATTAATGGTAATACTTGTCTTCAAACTGTACTTTATACTTTGTGTGTCCACGTGGGTGCAAACAGTTGAAATCTCTCTTTAATAAAGAGTTGTTCTGTATACAAAGTGAATTAAAAATGAATCATAATGTAAAATTGAATGGGATAGGAAGTGGGAGGTGGGATGGGAGTGAAGGTGGGAGGACGGGAATGGGGGCAAGACACACTATATCCCTAAAAGCTGTACATATGAAAATGTGTATTCAATAAATAAAAACCTTAAAAAATAAGTTTTCATGGATCATGTCTTGTATTATCATTTATTTTTACTTTTCTTTATTTAGAAACAGTACTGCAGTCTTTCCTTGGCAAACTTCTTAGAGTATCAGGCAATAGTGTAACATTAATTAAGAGTGCAAACATCATTCCAAAACAAATGAATTTGTATGGATGTTTGGGTGGGATTTGTGCTGCCTTTACAGCCTTGCTCTAGCAGAAATAACTGGCATGAGTATGTCTTCACTCTTATCTTAGAAATCCTGACATGCACCCCAAAATATGAAAACAGACTAGAGAACCATGGAGTCCATTTGTTTGTTACGAAGCAACTCATCTTTTGCCAATATATAGCTGCAAGAGCATCCCAAAATACTTGAAAAATTTGAGTTTATAAAAAAAAATTAAGTACATTACAGAAAAAAAAACTTAGAAAAGCATTCCTTTCAATAACTGTATACTTAAATGTAATCATTAAAAGTACTATAACATAAATAATTAGAATAGAGGTATTTGTAATTGGTTAAAGATTCATTATTTCTGAACCAAAGGGCAGAATCCAGTTTATAAGGAAAAAAGGCATTCAGATTAATACTCTTATCTTTATTGGCATTTGAATTATTTTATAAAAATTTACATATTTAAAAGTCCACTAAAGTCTAAGAAGCTCATTTCCTTTCACAGGGCACATCAATGATTTCAATTTTTTAATATGTCAGATTGCACGCATATAGCAAGTAGTAGATATTTCAGTAAAGAATAAATGGTTTCAAAAAGGCATAAGCAAGTGTGTCCTATAGCATATCTCTCTTTCTGGAAGTCTCTAATGAAATATTTCTAGACGTTTTCCAACCATTGTATTCTATCACATGAAGAGAAGCTATCCAGCAACAAAATTATTGGTCACTGTATTACAGCCAAACTTCTAAACCCCCTTCCTCTTTCTCATCTAATGAAAGAGAAGGAAGAAATTATAGCTCAGAATATTCCCACATGGGCCAAGCAAGGGCATCTAAATTTGTAGCTGGGCCTACAAAACACTTTCTCCAACCATCAATCATTTGCTGAGTTCATCTTTTATACTGATCTTAAAAATAGAGCATCTGTAAGATTAGCTTTTAATTTTTTTTTTTTTTTTTAGACACCACAGATGAGATCATGTGCTAATGGTGCTACCAGAGGCTGACCAGCGATGGGGAAAGGTTCATTAATAAGCACTGAGTTACAGCTAGGTAGGAGTAAAAAGGTCTGGGCTTCTATTGCAAAATAAGATGATTGCAAACAATGTTAGTGTACTGTGTATTTCTCTATACAAAGAAAAAAAAACACACAAGAAGATAGGATTGTGGATGTTTCTACCATAAAAGATTGTTAAATGTTTGAGGATAGAAACATTTACTCTGATTGAATATTGTACAATGTATACATGTATCAAAACATCACATGGTATCCAGTAAATATGTGTAAATTTTCTCTGTGAAAATTGTTAATAAAAATTTTAATTAAAAAATAGGAAACTGGCTGGCACCGTGGCTCACTAAACTGGTCCTCCACCTGAGGTGCCGGCACCCCAGATTCTAGTCCCAGTTGGGGCTCCGGATTCTGTCCCGGTTGCTCCTCTTCCAATCCAGATTTCTGCTGTGGACCGGGAGTGCATTGGAGGATGGCCCAGGTCCTTAGGCCCTGCATCCACTTTGGAAACCAGGAGGAAGCACCTGGCTCCTGGCTTCAGATCGGCACGGTGCGCCGGTCACAACGCACCAGCTGGCCACTTGGGGGGTGAACCAAAGGAAAAAGGAAGACCTTTCTGTCTCTCTCTCTCTCTCTCACTGTCTAACTCTGCCTATTAAAAAAATAATAATAAAATTTTTTAAAAATTTTTAAAAATAAGGAAGTGCTCCTGAAGTAAAATGAGTAAAAACAAACCATTACCCTGTTCTTAGTAGTGAAAATAGATTATAGATCTTTATTTTTCCTCATTACAGAGTTGGGATACATGGCAGAGCAGAAATCATATGTTCAACTTGAGTTCAGCTCAAGTCTGACTGCAAAAGTCCATTCATATGAGAGAAAGACAAAAAGCTAGAAACACTCTAGGAAGAGTGTCAAAGAGTCGATGTTTACAAGAAGAAATTGAGGGGAAGATTAGAGAACAATTTTCTCCTGAGAAATGATGATGGCTTAAAGATCTTTTGTAGGGAAAGTCCTTTGCAAGGATTAGGACAGGATTATTGGTAGAGAGTTTAGAAATTGAAATGGAGAGCCTCTTAAAATGGCAATTTAGTTGGAATATCCAGGGAGTTCTTGAAATGTGCATTCTGAAGAGGTGGGTAGTACTAAAGTAGAAAAGATGAACTCAAACTAATGATTTCAATCAAAGCTGTAAGTGGGTACCAAAGTGATGGAACTGCCAATACCTTCAGAAGAAAAATAGGACACCAAAACATTGTGATCTGGGTCAGCTTTTAAGTAAAATTCGAGTTTAAATTCAAGAAGATCTTAATGAAGAGGAAGACAATCTGCCAGGAAGATTATTTTATAGCTGCATCATGGCTAAATAACAGAATAATAGTAATTAGAAACTGAATTATTGTTTTATTGCTCATGTTATCCAATTTCAAAAAAACTAGCATTACCTAATGACACTTTAACATAACTATTCTATGTAAAAGTAATGTTTGAGTTTGGCTCCTCAAAGAAAAACTCAATACCTCTATATTTAAAGTATGTGAAATAGGAAGTATTACGGGTTGAATGTTTATATCCCTCTAAAATTCATACATTGAAATCCTAACCCACATGGAATTCTATTTGGAGGCAGGCCTGTGGGAAGTAATTAAGTCATGAGGATGGAGTCCTCAAGAATGGATTCATAGCCCGTTATAGAAATAGACATAGAAATATTTTTCCTTTCTCTGCCAAATGAGGAAACGTGGAGAAGTTAGCCACCTGCAAACATGGAACAGGGCCCTCCCCAAGAAGTGCAGGCAGGGTCAAACTTCCTCCTGAAGGTCTATGGGAGACTTTGTTCCTTGCCTTGGCTTTCCACTTTTGATGACAGCTGGTATGTCTTGGCTTATGGCAATGTAACTCCAATCTCTGCCACCATGGTCATATTGCCTTCTCCTCTTTTTCCTATGTGAAATATCCCTTTTCATAGCTTTTATAATGATACTTGTGATGGTATTTTGATCCATCAAAGATATCTCTCCATCTCAAAGTCTTTAACTTAATCTAACCTGCAAAGTCTTTGTCGAATAAGGTAACACTGAACATCAAGGAGTAGCCTGTGGGGAATGGGGGCCATCATTCAGCCTCCCACAGCAAGATGGAATGAGAAGAGTCTATACAAGGACCCTTTAGTACACTGACAATGTTCAATTTCCTAAGTGCTAAAAACAAACGTCTTCAGGTTCCGAGCAGCAAAAAAAAAAACAGAAACTAAACCTGAATGTGTAGTTTGGAAATGTAGGAAAATACATGAAAAATTCAGGCTGTGATTAATAGACCCACAAGATTGAAATATGGGGTGTGATGAAACCAATTATAAAAAAAAAAAAAAAAACAGATGTTAACCCAATGATGGACCAGCTTATATCCCCTGCTAGTAAGTGTGACATCGCTTAGTTGGTCCCAGGGAGCCAGTAAATATTTTTGAGCTGATAAGAATCCAACCAGTATATTTATTAGTTGTTTAAATATATACAAAGTGTGATAGCATATATTATGAGTCAAAAAGGCTTAAGCATTTTAATTATTTTAAATCATTTTATCCTTGTAACAACCTAAAGAAGGAACCATTATTATTTTAGACATTCCACAAATGAGGAAAGTGAGGCAGAGAAAAGTCAAGAGGTTTTCTCAAGGTCACACAGAGATCTCTTAGAACCAGGATTTAGTTCTAGGAATCACCCTCCAGAGTCCTTATTTTATCAAGTTGCTCCACTAAGGGAGAAAAGAAGAGAGGAAAAAAAATGAATGGAGGCAGCCAAGTAAAAGGATAAGTAATGAAGAACAGAGAGCTAGGAGCAACACTCTGAAAAGTACAGAATTAGTGAGATGGAGACTGAGTCATCAAAAGGAACTGCAAATGCCCCCATGCACTCCCTTCAGTAGGGCTAGACTTTCTGCATCAGATACAAAAGTAAATCGTGATGCCATCACTCACAATAGATCCATAAAAGTTCCTGATTCTTCCATGTATCTGGGAAAAATACCTATCTTCCTCTCATTCCACAGGCTGAAGGACAAATGTCAGGTCACCTCTTGAGTAGTCCAGACCTCTTTTTTCTCCTCCCACAAAAGCATGAACAAACACATCTCCTTCATATAGACCCTATGGCATTTCTGAGAATTGTATTTTTTTAGAACTGCAATAAAGTAATGTAATAAATGTATTGTTTGAATTTTTTAGTGTTTTATATATGATATCTGAGATTAGAATTGTGTCCCTTTTCCATAAAATTGGATAGTTTTCTTTCATGTGGTTCCAACCATATTTTTTCATGTCACTTTAGTTTCAGATGTTTATTCCTTATTTCAGAGTCAAAAAACAAGCTCAGCGGGAAAACAAGATGTATGATTCCACATGCTTTCAACAATGCAGACCTGGAGCATTTACGGGAACTTTCCCCAGGACACTGCATTTCAGTTCCAACTGGCTGCTAATTACATACTCACAGTGAAAGTGTCACACTGCTCTCCTTTCAGCACTTTGTTGGCCAAGCGTCTCCAGCAATAATCTCTCAACACATAAGCACAGTTCCCTTTCATCACATTATTTAATCAATAAAGTAATGTCCCCGCACCAGCCAAGCCCAGAGCCATTTTGTCACGAGAGTTAAATAAATGTAACAAACATCAGTCCTTTTTCTACAACCTCTCCATTAATAAACATGAATGAAGATGTCTTTAATACAAAATCCATCCTCTTGAAGGTTTAAAACTGCACACACATGCATGCTTGTTAGACTAAAAGAGGAATCCTTTATGTGATGGTGAAATTAGGCCAAGTCCCACGGGGCCAAGTTTCACCTACAAGTGGGTAAAGTGACACTGCTTCGAACTTGAAAATTGTCCCCTTCCTCTCCCATTTGGGCCTGCTTGTTCCAAAAGGTTATGTTTCTTCATCCACTCCCTGTCTGCGCAAAGCAAGCACACCATGACAGGGGCACCCTCCCCAAGTAGAAGGAATGGTTCCCTCTACTGCTCAGTCTGCAAAAGAATACAGATGGACTTGGGAATCGCCCATTTCCCCATCTCTCTTTGCCAGGGGTCCCACACTATGGTAATATTGCATTCTCAAGTCTGAAGTCTGGATTTTAATTCATCCTGTCCTGGCCATTTCTGATTAGTCAGAGAAGAAAGGATGAAATTCAGCCCTCGGCCCTTCCAAAATGCTAAAGCCTGTGAGCTCCATGATGATGGAGGCAGCATTTTCTCTTCTATCTCTGTACCCTAACAAACTCCAGCACATTATGTATATACAAAAGATGACAAATGAATAAAATGACTTCTTTCTATAGCATCAAGAGTAACCATCTTATAGAAGCTATCATTTACTCACCCCTTACAGTGTGACAGGTGCTCTTAATATGCAATTTACTCAATCCTCTTTTTTTCCTTTTTCACAGATAAACTAAGGCTTGGGAAGGATAAGTGGGTTATACAGAGAACCAACAGGTAAGAGAGTTAGGAAATCTTCATCCCTCTTTGAAACATCTATGATTTCCAATTCAAATCTTGGATGTTTCAAGGTCTGTTTTGCTGTTGTTTTCTGGGCTGCCTAGGGTAAGTCTCATGACCAATTGGCATTGCTATGCTATTCACATTTCAAGTGTAAGCCCAGTTAACCCCAAGTTCTCTAGCATTCAGAATCAAGAATCATATTTTTATAAATAAAATTTCTGTACAGTTATTTGATATTTTGTGAAAATGTTCACTCTTCCACAGGTCCCCAACAGACTTCTGCCCACTTCTTTTCCTTCTGAAATTACCCTCCTTCCTATCGCACATCTTGGCAAGATTTTCTTGATCCTACTTTATCCCAAGTATGGAAGAGCTCTTCTTCCTGCATCACCCAAAGCACCATAAGATAAGATAAGGGCTACTGGGTAAAACTGACTTTTATTTAAGGTTATGGAAGGAAATCAGATTGTGATACAAATGAACACTGAACTTCAAGTGGAATATTTCACATCATAGCTATGAAAAGCCATTTTGCTACAAGGAACCTCGTACCAATCTTTCTTCCTTAGGGTTTAACTCTTGCCATGTTATCTACCTTTTACTTTACTCCTCTCCTCTTTTCTGAATATTTCTCAACTCATAAAACAACTCGTTCTTGAGACTCCAGGAGGTAAGAACTAAATTCTTATTTATGATGGGAAGCAAATAAAAGCACCCTTCCTAATATCCAGATGAGTCTGAGAAGGTCACTCTCTTTTCATAATCAGTGCACATAAAGGAGATTTTCCTTACAAAAAAGAAAAACCCTCTTTTCTAATGTAGTCATTTCAGTGGCTGCGGCCTTTTAACATTGCTTTTCTCACTGCCCAGCTGTAGAGTTCTAGCTGCTGAACAGAGCCTTGTCTCAG
Source organism: Sylvilagus floridanus (assembly GCA_949820135.1). Taxonomy (NCBI): domain Eukaryota; kingdom Metazoa; phylum Chordata; class Mammalia; order Lagomorpha; family Leporidae; genus Sylvilagus; species Sylvilagus floridanus. Next base: position 50,157,224 of record OX463245.1, read on the forward strand.
CAGACAAAGCTCCCGGCAGCGTGGACACACTTACCCTGAAACAGCGCCTGCCTTATGATACCTAGAGGAATGCCATCCTCATTAAAACAATCCTTTCCTAAATCAAGTATAAATAGCTCCTTTTATGTTATTTGATAAGCTAGTGTCATTTAGGTAAAATATCATACTCTTAGTGTCATCTAACCCATACCAAATACTTAGGAAAATTCAGTAATTTCCCAAAGGAAAGGAGACACAAGGTGTAAGTAAAGTAAAATCACTTTATTTTCACTTTAAGAGCAACAACTTTAATAATTGCTTGAAGTCTGTTTTAGCAGAAATTAGGCACTTGGTTTTCATTAGCAAAGACATTCAAAGATATTTCTCCTAATGAAAATCTAAAAGCAGGCCTTTAAAATGGCTTAGTGATAGTGATGATTCTTCAGAGAGCTCACCAGTTTCATGGCCCAATGGGACATGTTGATCATTCGTTTTATAGGTCAAGTGCAAGTGCATTTATTAATGTATGCTCTGATCTAACCCACACTGCAGGATTAACTTCACAGTTCTTGATCAACGATACCCAAATTAACGGATTCATCAGTGCTGCCTAACGAGACATCCTTGTCATTTATATTGTATTTCTTCCAGCTTGCAATTAGGCATGTAATCTGTACAGCCTCTTCATGGACTATCGTAAGAAATCTACATCACAAGAAAGTGTGGAGATTCTTATTATCTTGAAGACATTGGTTCATCAGTTACCCCTGTTCTGGTGCATAATTGCTCCTACGTCTTGACAGGCACTTACTCTCATGCTCCTTTATGATTATAAATGTTTCGATTGAAGATTATAGTCTATATTGTGCCTTTTCTTTGCCCATAACATTTCTACTTCTACTACTCTATTGAAACAATTACCTCAAAAGTCTCCAACAATCTTCTCACCAACAAATTTAATTGCTGTTCCTAGAATCAGCAGCATCTAGCATTAACAACCACACACTCCTACCAAAACTCTTTCAGTTGCTAGACTATTAAGACACCACCCTTTCCAGAACCTCTTATCTCTGCACAGAATTTACTAGTCTCTTTATTGAATCTTTTGCTACTGCCTTGTTAAATGTTCCTCCAACTTCTATTCTCTCTCCTCATTCTTTTATTCTCTTTCTTGGCAGTCTACTCACTCCTGGCATCCGCACTTATATATATATATATATATATATATATATATATATATATATACACACACACACACACACACACACACACATACATATATATGTAATTTCCATATGTATACCCTAAGCTAACTACTAAAGAGGTAAGCAGGCAATGAAGAAAATATAGTAGAAAAAATTCCCAAATGCCATTGATAAAGACAAATAAAAAACAGCTGAAAACTGTAGTTAGAAAGATTTTCAGGGAATACACAAATAAATTGGAAACAAATTCTGATTTAACTAACAAAAAAATTCATCTGTTTATATTTGAAAGAGAGACATCTAAAATATAGGCACAAAAAGATTGAAAACAAAGGGATATAAAAGGCTTTTGTCACTATAATAATAGCATACAAAATGAAATTTAGGGCCAAAAATATTTTGAAATAAAGATCATTTTATATCTAAAGCATCAACAATCCACCAAGAAAATATAAACTTGTTACTTATATATAACTAACAACATAGCCTCAAGAAATATTTTAACAATAATTAAAATGCATGCATCCATTGATAATGCTGTAATTATAATGAAAAATTTCAGTAATTTACTAATTAATAATAATTAGTAATAATGATAATAGTAATAGTAATCTTACTAATTAATAAATCAAGGTAAATATCACTGTGTTGTACCATATCTTGATATAAAACTACATCCACCAATTAAAGAACAAATATTTCTCTAACACTCAATAAAAGTTGACCATCTACTGGAACACAAAGCAATCTTAACGCATACCAATTAAATAATTTCTATCACTCAGATCACAATATTTGAACAAAGGCAGTAAGTAGAAGTCAAAGACAAATTTGGAAATAATAAAATGTACATCTAAATAATTCATAGATTTTTAGGTACAATGGCAGTTTTAAAATATTTATAATTAGACAACAATGAACATTCTTCACATCAAAACTGTGGGATACAACTGAAGCAATACTTAGAAGAAAATTTATATTCAACTGCATATGCTTTTTAAGAAAAAGAGTAAAATTAAATAACAACTACCCAACCGAAGAATTAACTTTGTATTATAAGTAAAAATAAAAGCATAAATTGATGAAATGTTTAAAGCAACTACAAAAATAAATAGAATCAATTAAAACAAAATCTCATTTAAAAACAAACAAAAATCAATTGGACAAACCACTAGCCAAAACAATAAAAAAACAAAAAGACAAATAAATAATATTAAAAGTAGGAAAAATAACAAAGTTACAGAAATAATAACTTTTTTTCCTGTTTTTTGAAAGCAGAAGCGAAGACTATGACCAAACTTCTGGAGTGAAGTTTGAAACTTAAGATAAAAAGTGCAATCTCTTAAAACCGTGCAATTTATCTGATCTAGCTTAAAAATAAACAAATCAAAACTGAATGGAAATATAGCATTTACAGCCCAGATATTTAATTCCTAATTAAAATCAACACTCTTCACTATTCAAAAATAAAACAAAGGCCAGCATGTGGCACCAGCATCCCCTATCAGAGTGCTGGTTTGAATCCCTTCTACTCTGCTTCCAACCCAGCTTTCCTGCCAATGCCCCTGGGAATGTAACAAAAGTTGGCCCAAGTACTTGGATACCCACTATCCATGTGGGAAACCATGATGGAGTTATTGGCTCTTGGCTTCAGCCTAGCTCAAACCAGGTTGTGGCAGCCATTTTGGAAGTAAATTAGTGGATGGAAGATCTCAATCTCCACATATCTCTCTTGGTTTTCTTTCTTTCTTTCTTTCTTTCTTTCTTTCTTTCTTTCTTTCTCTCTCTCTCTCTCTCTCTCTCTCTTTCTTTCTTTCTTTCTTTTGACAGGCAGAGTTAGTGAGAGAGAGAGACAGAGAGAAAGGTCTTCCTTTTTCCGTTGGTTCACCCCCAAAGTGGCTGCTACAGCCAGTGTGTTGCAGCCAGCGCACTGCACCAATCTGAAGCCAGGAGCCAGGTGCTTCCTCCTGGTCTCCCATGTGGGTGCAGGGCCCAAGCACTTGAGCCATTGTCCACTGCACTCCCAGGCCACAGCAGAGAGCTGGACTGGAAGAGGAGCAATCGGGACAGAATCCAGTGCCCCAACTGGGACTAGAACCTGGGGTTCTGGTGCCGCAGCTGGAGGATTAGCCTAGTGAGCTGCAGCGCTGGCCCTCTCTTGGTTTCTTTTAGCCTTGATCCCACTCTCTCTCTCTGTTGCTCTGCCTTTCCAATAAATATATCTTTTAAAAATAAATACAAAATAAAAAACTTTTTTAACAATATCTAGAATCATGAACTTTAAGTATTAAATGAATCTTAGAAAGCATTTGGTCCAACCTTTTCTTACAAATAAGAAAACTGAAGTTCAGAGAGATGAAAAAAGCAACAGTCAGACATGTTAAAGAAGTCCTTGCTATGAGTCAAGTACTATGTTAAATACTTTGAATGCAATATCTCATTTAATATCAATAACCCTAAAAAAAATAAGCACTAACATTTTAACTTTGTATGTGAGCAGATCGCAGGTTACAAAATTTAAATATCCTATCCAGAGTTACTTGGCTAATAAGAACAGTGAGATTCAAAGCCAGGTTCATCCACCTGTGCTCCTAGCCATTGCAGTGGAGATCAGGGTACATATTGCAGAGGCATACTCTATACTTGGTTCCTTCTGATTCTTCCATAACCCCCCGCCATTATCACCATCACTAGAACACCTTTCTCCCACTACACTCTCTCTTCAAGAGCAAGTTTTAGGAAAATATTAGGGATAATAACACTAAGATACCTTAATGAAGTTGCTGCACACAGTTTATAAACAAAATAAACTCTTTTACTGGCAAAAAGAAACCTCACCTCTATAGGGCAGTGCTAATGACACAGCAGGCTGGTAAAGGATATGTCAGTATTATCAGATTCTTCCAGAAGAGAATACAGACACAGCAAAGTAAGGTTATTCAGCTCCTTACTAGAAATGTTTACTTCTTTTTATGCTCTCCTGAGGTAAGCAGAATAATGGGTTCCCCGAAAGAGATCTATATTCTAATCCCCAGAACCTGTAAATATAATACAAGTAAGGAAAAATTAAAACTGCATATCAAATTAATGTTGCTAATCTCTGGACAATAACATAAGGAGACTATCCTGCAATATCTGGCTGGACCCAGTGTAATCTCAAGGATCCTTACAAGTGGAAAAGATAGCAGCAGGAGCAGAAACAGAAATAGCAGTGTGAGTCTGGTTTGGCCTAATGTTGTTGATTTTGAAGAGGGAGAAAAGACGCCATGAGCCAAGGAATGCAGGAAGCTCCTAGATGCTGAAAAAGAAGAGAATCAGATCCTCCCCTAAAGTCACCAGGGGGAATGCAGTCCTGCTGCCCCCTTAGTTTTAGCCCAGTGAGATCCATGTTACACTCTCCTGACCTCCAGAACTGTCAGATTAAAATAAATATGTGCTGTTGTAATCACTAAGTTTGTGGCAATTTGTTACAAGAGCCACAGGAATCTAATACACTCCCATGTAACACATATAAATTATCATGATTAGAGGAGCTAGCTATGGTGGTCCAGCTGTGCCTATAGGATGAGAGTCACATGGCAGGCACTCAGCAACTTCTTGTTTTTCTAATTACTTAAATGAAAACATTCCAAAGAACAAGCTGGAACATATTTTGAGCAATACATATTCATATGTACTTTTTGGCTTTTTAAATATTTACTTATTAATTTGAAAGGTAGAGTTACAGAAAGAAAGGGAGAGACTGAGAGAGATATCTTCCAACTGCTGGTTCACTCCCCAAACGGCTGCAATGACTAGAGCTAAGTCAAGCTGAAGACAGGATCCAGGAATTCCATGTGGGTCTTCCACGTGGGCCATCCTCTACTGCTTTCCCAGATGCATTAGCAGGGAACCTCACTGGAAGTGGAGCAGCTGAGACTCAAAGCAGTGCTCATCATGGACTGTGGACCAACACAGTACACACAATGCTGCCCCTGTACATTTGTTTGAGAGGTAGAGACACAGAGATAGATGGACAGACGGACATCTAGTTCATTTCCCAAATGCCTGGGGAAATGGAAACTCAATCCATGTCTCCCACATGAGTAGTAGGGACCCAAATTTTTGAGCCACTACCCCACTTTCTCTCAGAGTGTATACTTTTTAAATGATAATCTTTATAATGATAGTTTAAATGATGAAATTATATATTTCATGTAAAGAATTAACAGGAGTATAAGTCAATAAAGCTCAACCATGTTTTGTTTTAATCACTAGCCACTATTTTTTGAATACCAGTAGTGCTACTGTACATTTTTATGGCCTACAACAACCTGCAAAGTCCATATTCTTTTCGTCTTAATGAAGGAGAAAATATTTTGGTTGGCCTTAAGCTAATTTCTTAATCTTTCTAAAGTGTTATTGAGGAAATGAAGTTAACTTGGATTTGGGGATTAATATGGAATTTGGGAGATAAATTTAGAATTTCTTAAATTAGTTCTATTGAGAATACAGTGCACTAGAATGTGGAAATTTAGCATGATTGTTTTAAGAAACATCAGTCAAAAATTCTGACCACCAAGGGAACATATATTCTGTATCATCAAAGAGAGATCACAGAAAGCAAAAATATGAAAATCTGCCTTCTAACTTTAACCTCAGCTCATTGTGAGATCTTGGACAAGTCTCTGAATCTCAGTTCTCTTGTCTGTAAAAAATGAATGAGAGAATTAAAAATTGACCATGATCTCTTACAACTCTTAAGTTCAGGTTTTTATAATAAGTACCTTCTGCAAGGCACTAATTGTCAAAAGCATCAGTAACTTCCTTACTAATGAGATGCAGCATAATCCTCTTCCACTCCATTCTTCTGGACACTCCCTGCTTCCAGCATACTGACCCTCCCTAACCTGACTCTCAGGACAGAATCTCCTTGTCACCTTCCCCTACTGAGCTGTTTTTTCCTTGCCTACGCCATGACCTGCTCTCTCAGTTCTCTGATCCAGATTTCTACAGTCCTTCTTTGGGAAAAGAAAAAAAAAAAAAAAAAACCCTAATAAGCACTCAGTGTATGTTGATGACTTCTTGTGCTAGGAATAAAAGCTGCTAGAGAAAACACTGCAACATAAACATTTCTGAAAACCAGATTTTTTTTAAAAAAAAAGGTTGAACCTATACATTTTTAAGACTTTGTTCTTTCTTTTATATCACTAACTGGAAATATGAACTAAAACACACCACACACACACACACACACATATATATATATATATGTGCACACACATACACAAATACACCCTAAGATACAAAAATTCCTCTAATCAAATCCCAGGGCCTACCAAGAAAGTGTTTTACATTATGTGAAGCACTGACTCTGAGTCCAGTCACTGTCCTTTATTAATGATGTTTATCTTCAAAATATAATAAAAATAGCCCATGTTATACAACCCTAGTGCAAGAAATCAAATAGAGAAAGAAAATGCTGATTAGTATGCCAAAATTACTGTCACTGCCCAAGAGCTTTCCAGTACCATAAACTATCAATTTCACACCACATATGAGCCTTACAAAGACACATTTTAAGGTATATGGAATATTAAAATAAAAATACATATCTGCAAATGATCATGTTTTAAATTATAGACTACAATTTTAATTAAAGTTGGCATATTTCTGCTGCCATGATTTAAAAGATTAACTAAGTTGGACAAGGTCTCATATCTTTAACTACACCCAACCTGTCTGTGATTTTTGGCACTCTGCACTTTAGGTGTGTTATGAAGATGACAATGTGCCAGTCATCCAAGCTGTCAAATGCCTGCTAAAAGCTGTTCAAAGCCAAACTCATTTGCACTCAGATGAACACCTCCCAAGAAGCAGTTACTTAAATACATACAGTTTCAGGTGCCACTCATGGCTCATAAAACAAATTTTATAATAAGTCCAGAATTATTTTCCCCAAAGTGCTGGAATAAACCAAGGTAAAGAATTATGGGAATTATTAGTATAGTAATCATAGCGCATCAAGCATTCACAGAATAAAACACTGCGTTTAAAGGTACATGCAATATGGTTTAAAATATCCTCCTGAAATAATTAATATTATTTTAAGACATGTATTAAAAATACATCCTCTAGGGGCCAGTGCTGTGGCATAGCGGGTTAAAGCCCTGGCTTGAAGTGCCGGCATGCCATATGGGCGCTGGTTTGAGACCCGGCTGCTCTTCTTCCGATCCAACTCTCTGCTGTAGCCTGGGATGGCAGTGGAGGGCGGCCCAAGTCCTTGGCCCCCTGCACCCGCGTGGGAGACTCAGAGGAAGCTCCTGGTTCCTGGGATGGGCGCACCTCCGGCCTTTGCGGCCATCTGGGGAGTGAACCACCGGATGGAAGACCTCTTTCTCTGTCTCTCTCTGTAACTCTGTCTTTCAAATAAATAAATCTTAAAAAAAAAAAAAAAATACATCCTCTACTGGCAGGACACCTAGCATACTGCTGGTGAGAGTTTTAATTGATAGATGTTTCTGACAGATAGTTCAGAAATATACATCAAAATGTTTTAATATTCATATACTTTGACCCACAAATCCCAGAGGTAAGACCTGCCCTGTTAAAGAACACAGGTAAGAGTAGACAGAATTTTCTGGACAAGGCCTCATGTACAAAGCATGATATGACAGAAAGTCTAACAATCTTTCTCAGAAATGTTAATTTAGAGTCTCTGGCATTCAGAGGCTCTTGGCACTCAATCGTCACAACTTGGGCTCTTCCATGCAACCAAGAAGATTTAATAGTCAGTAATGTTGCAAGTATGACTCTATCTGAAGGGCTGTGGAGCTTGAGGACTTTTCCTTGCCAGTGAGTGCACCAATGATTGTGTTTCTTGCAGTGATCCTCATTAGGGATTTGTGCTATTTATCTATTTCACCATAGTTCACTGTATTTTAGGATATGTTGTGATGGTATTCAGAAACTTCTTGGAGATTACCCAAATATATACAGCAAATACTGTTAGCCAAAAAGGGGAAAATAGATTATAATATAATAATAGTGGAAGACTTCCACATCTTACTGTCATCAATGAACAGATCATCCAAACAGAAACCTGGGGGTCCCATGGTGATCTCTAGGAACATCATGAGGGGCTGGTGTTGTGGCATAGTAGATTAAGCCACACTTACAATGCCAGTATTCTAATAGATGTTACTACTTCCATCCAGCTCCTTGCTAATGCACGGGGAAAGCAGTTAAAAATGACTCAAGTGCTTGAGCTCCTGCCCACCTATTTGGAAGACCCAAAAAGCTCCTGGCTCCTGGCTTTAACCTAGCCCAGCCTTGGCTGTTGCGGCTACTTGGGGAGTGAAGCAGCAGATGGTAGATCCCCTCTCTCTCCTTCTCTCTGTAACTCTTGGCTTTCAAGTACATAATCTTTTAAAAAATCAAGATTCTAGTTTAGTTGGGTATGGCCATACACATAGAGAGACACATACACTCACTAGCACAGATTATCTTGCAAAGAAAATGAAGGACTTTACAGGGAAAATTACTCTTGATGGGGAAGTGGTAATCTGTTTCTTATCATATCTATCAGTACTGCTAAATTGTGCTGAAGGAGTCAACAAAAGGAAAATATCAGCAGCTTAAATCAATATTCTATCACACATCTACATCCTATTGCTGCAAGTATATAGACAGGGAATGTATAGTGAGCCGCTCACCAGCACTTACAGCTGATAAGTGGAGATAACATATGACTGGGCCATTCATATTTCACGGGTCACAGGAAGCCATTTGGCCATTTCTCAATTTAGAGGAAGAGAGGGTTTCACTCTCTTATTGGACCTGAATATTTGTGAACAACTACATAGACTTATCATCTTAGTATTCTAAACTGTTTGTTTCAATTATTTAAAAAAAATTCAAGGGTGGGCATTTGGCCTAGCAGGTAAGATGCCAGTTAGGACACACAACGTCCCGTATTAGATTGCCTCGGGTTGAAACCCGGGTCCAGCTCCTGATTCTAGATCCCCGCTAAAGCAGACTCTTTGAGGCAACAATGATGGCTCAAGTACTTGGGTACTTGCCACCATGTGGGAAACCTGTTCTGAATTCCCAGCTCCTGAACACATGAGGTGTGAAACAGTGTCTGTCTCTCCAACTCTCAAATAAATGAATAATTTTTTGAAACCCATCAATAAAATATGGCCTAACATGGCCATATCTCCTGATTGTCGAAAAGACCTTCAAAGAATACATGCAAGAACAAGAGTGGATGTGGACTTAAGGCGAAGCAGGTACTTGAGATCAAGACCTATGCTGTTGGTGAAGGTGGATCTATACACCAGCAGTTAAATCATTGATGGCAAGGTCAATGATTGTCATCTGAAGACACCCAACCTCAAAGTGGACAATTGTTTACAAGAAGATAAAAATGAGTAGGCATGAGAAGTTATAATTGCTTCTACCTTCCTCCCCTTAGTCCAATGATCATGGGGAGCACTTGTGCAAGTAGCAGCACATTTGGGAGTCGTGAGATCTTGAGATTTTATTTCAGTCTCACAGCTAAGGAAGATTCCTGAAGAGTTGAAGACCCACAAAAGAGCTCAATTTAATATGGAACAGGGGCTTCAGTGGACAAGGTAAAACAGTGTTGGGGGGAAGGGTAGTAACAGAAAAAAAGGGCAGTGAAAACATGCAGATGACAGGGAGGGAGGACGATCAGAGTCTGCAACAGCTGAGGTTGCTTCATGACAGAGTTTTGAGGCAATTAGCTGAGCCTCAGAAACCGTGAGGAACCCAGGACAAAGTGGGGTTGCTAGACCTGCACAGGCTTAAGTCATTAGAGCTCTCATGGGTCTCAGGTCACTAGAAGATGTTAAGAATGATGTAAATCAAATGACATTTTCTTTTTCCACAAATAAAAGTTTGGGCAGTAAAGCAAATCCCACAGCCAGAAAACATGTCTCCCAGTATTATAGTTTTCTTGGCCTTTCATTCTAATTCAATCATACACGTATTTCACCTCTGCAAAATAATCTTCTACAAGTTCCTTAAAAGCTTCACAGAAAGACTGTGTAAGGAGAGAATTGAACAAAAAGAAAAAGTTAATCTGAGGGGGAAAAAAGCAATTTCAAGGTTAGGCAACATGTCAGAGGAAAGGATAGAAACAGAGGTGATAAACAGATGCAGGGGTTGGATTCAATGATTACAGATGCTGCATGTGATGCCCATATCCCAAGTTCTGATTCCACTCCTAATTCTAGCCTCCTACTAATGTGCACCCTAACAGGTAGCAGGTGACAACACAAGTACTTAGATCCCTGCCACCCAGCAGGAAAACTCAGAGTTCTGGGTAACTGGTTTCACTCTGGCTGCAGCCCTAGCTATTGTGGGCATTTAGGGAGTGAACATGAAGATGGAAGATCTCTCTCTCGCTTTTGCTCTTGCTCTCACTATTGCCCTCTCTCTCTGCCTTTCAAGTAAATAAAATTTTTAAGAAACAAAAATATAAAAAATAGATTCTTATGTTGAGTAAAATTATTAAAAAGGAGAGGCAGAATTTTCTTTAATTTCGATATACTAAAAATAATAATGTAAACTTCAAGGAAAGAAACAGTGTGACTTTTATAGAAGATATAACTAAAAAACTATATCAAGAGCTACTTTTTTGAGCTATATTATTTCTCTCTCTTTTTAATCTTTGGAGAGTTAAGGATATTATTTCAAATAATTTTTTGATTGTGTCTCTTTTGAACAAGCATCCCCTTCCCAATTCCATCAGCTGGTGATATGCAACCAGATATTTCCTCCAGGACCTTGATGAATGACATCTCTTGTTTAACACCGTAGCTCTCAATACCATAAACCAACAACTCAAACAAACACACCTCTTTACCACTCCCACCAGAACTACTCACACCTTCCCAGAAGAAAGAAACTCTTTGTGCTATAGGAAACTCTACTTTGACTGGTAAGTTAGTTGAAGAAAATGCTAACATAAGATTACAGCAACATACAAGGAAATAACTTCCAAACAATAATAATTGATAAATAGTATCTACAGATGAAGGCATTCTTCCTAGTTGATTAAAATTATAAAATCTAGGGGTTTCATTGAATTCTGGTTTAATTTTTCTTAGTTGCATGATTTTTGGTAAGACATAAAAGAGAGAATTAAAGGAATTTCTGAACTATGCAAGAAAGAAAATGTGTGGAGAAGAAATCAAAATCTTTATATGAAACTAGACTACACTAGTAATAATTAAAATATGGAAACAAGATTTTTTTCTCCTGCTAAGTTAGCAAAAAATGAACACACAAATACACAATGCTTGCTAAAATACAGCAAAAAGGATATTTTCAAACACTGCTTGTCAGAGAATAGATTATTCTAATCTTTTTAGAAAGCAATTTTGTAATATATTCAATTTTGTAATATATTATATTAAATATAAGAAACTTATAAATACAAAATAAAAAACACAATTACAAAAATAAAATACAAATACATAGTTTTAACTCAATATTTATACTTTGGGGGATTTATCACCAATGCCTTATACATAAGATGTTCTGCATATTATTTTGCAAAGGTGGAAGCTTGAGGAAACATAAATGTTTGTACAGAGGCAAACGTATAACTTAATCATGTTACAAAAATCACTATGTGAAATGCTGTCACTATTAAAAAACAAAGACTCCAAAGACTATTTTACATTACATAAAAGACTTATTGATGGAAACATATATGAAAAGTTAGGGGCCAGCACCATGGCATAGCAGGTAAATCCACCACCTGGAATGCTGGCATCCCATATGGGCATCAGTTGGAGATCCAGGTGTTCCACTTCCAATCCATCTCTCTGCTATGGCCTGGTAAAGCAGTAGAAGATGGCCCAAGTACTTGAGACCCTGCACCCCCATGGGAGACCCAGAAGAAGCTCCTTGCTTCTGGCTTCATATCAGCGCAACCTCAGCTGTTGCAGGCAATTGGGGAGTGAAACAGTGGGTGGAAGACCTCTCTCATTCTCTCTGTCTCTCCTTCTCTCGATGTGTGACTCTGACTTTCAAATAAATAAATAAATCTTGAAAAAAATATTAAAATTTAATATATAGATAAAAAGATACATTCACAAATATGGTTGGCATCTATTTGAGTGTATGCACAAATGCTTAAACATAAAAGGTGTTTTTAAAAATTTCATGGAAAATGTATGTTATGAAAAAGCTATGTGTGAATTTCAAAAACTTTTTGTAGCGAAGTAAGTTCAAACTTTTTCTGAACTGAATCTAGTTTAAGGCACTAAGAAGGACAAGATATTAGAAAAAACAAAACAAAACAAAACAAAACCACAAAACCCTAAATGAAAGATCTCTGCAAGTGAGATCCCAGTGGAAAGAATGGGGCCATCAAAGGAGGAGGTACCTTTCTCTGAAGGGAGGAAAGAACTTCCACTTTGACTATGACCTTGTCTAAATAAGATCAGAGTCGGCGAATTCAGAAGGCTTCCTTAGCCTTGGCAGCTCATGACTAGAGCCTAGAGAGATTACTGATGCCATAAACAAGAGTGTCAAATTGTTAAGTCAACAACAGGAGTCACTGTGTACTTACAGGATCTCTTTCCTTAATGTGCTGTTCAATGTGAATTAATACTATAACTAGTACTGAAACAGTATTTTACACTTTATGTTCTGTGTGGGTACAAACTGGTGAAATCTTTACTTAATATATACTAAATTGATCTTCTGTATATAAAGATAATTGAAAATGAATCTTGATGTGAATGGAATGGGAGAAGGAGCAAGAGATGGGAGGGTTGTGGGTGGGAGGGAAGTTATGGGGGGGAAAAGCCATTATAATCCATAAAATCTACTTTGGAAATTTATATTTAATAAATAAAAGTTTTTTAAAAAAGAAAAGTTTATGGGGACAATGTTCCCAAAGAAATCAGTAGTTTCTGAGTGAATATCTCATTTTACAAAGAGACAGTGTTAAACCTGAAGTCTACAGTAGCAAATTACTCACATTAATTAACTGTTCACAAAATTAACCTTCTTTATCCATTACTGAAGAGGATTAATGATTAACAGCCGAAACATTCTGGACACCAAAGTTAGTTCAGCTTACACTATTCTAACTAAAAAATGAAAGCTGAGCAAATGTTCTGCTCAATGAGTGCCAAAACTATTGTGCTCAAATCATCTGCAGTAAGGGGCAAAGATTTTCCATGAAAATTTTAAATAAGCAGGATGAAGATCCCGAAGCATTACTTTGAAGAATTATAAAAGGAGGGGAAACATGGCTTTCCCATGTTAACAACTTGTTCTCTGAAGACAACAAAGCATAATCAAAGCAATGGCTACCAAGAGGTAGAACTTGTCCAATCAAAATAAAATCAGATCAGTGAAGACCACAGGTCATGGTAACAGTTATTTCTTTGAATACTGAAAGTAATTTTCTTACTAACTTTCTGGAGAGCCAAAGAATCACAACATTTATTTGTTAAGAGAATGTTTTTGCGGCGCCGGCACACCGGGTTCTAGTCCCGGTAGGGGCGCCGGATTCTGTCCCGGTTGCCCCTCTTCCAGGCCAGCCCTCTGCTGTGGCCCGGGAGTGCAGTGGAGGATGGCCCAGGTGCTTGGGCCCTGCACCCCATGGGGAGACCAGGAAAAGTACCTGGCTCCTGGCTCCTGCCATCGGAGGAGCGCGGTGCGCCGGCCGCAGCGCGCCGGCCACGGCGGCCATTGGAGGGTGAACCAACGGCAAAAGGAAGACCTTTCTGTCTGTCTCTCTCTCTCTCACTGTCCACTCTGCCTGTCAAAAAAAAAAAAAAAAAGAGAATGTTTTAAGAAAGCCAGGGGCCAGGTTGTGGCGTAGCTGATTAAGTCTCTATCTGCAGCACCAGCATCCCATATAGACACCAGTTCAAGTACTGGATGCTCCACTTCTGATCCAGCTCCCTGCTAATTAATATGCTTTGGAAAGCAGTGGAAGATGGCCGAAGTACATGGGTCCTATTGCAGCCATTTGGGAAGTAAACCAATGGTTGGAAGACCTCTATCTCTCACTCTCTTTGCTCCTCTCTCTGTATCTCTGCCTTTAAAATAAGCAATAAAATAAGTACTTAAAAAATAAAAATAAAAATCTATATAGTCTTTTCCTTTTCAAAAAAAAGATAGCCAGAGCATTAACAATACAATAAGAATAATAATTTAAAAACATAAAAACCTTAGAAAACTTCATCAGAGTCTCCATCATGTCAATGTTCCTGCTCATTCTTATCAAACTAGGGCACTTTTGTGAAACTTTCAAAGGACATTATTAGGATGCCACCTTAAAATCCTGATTTATTTCTTTCAGACTTGTTTTTAGCCCCTGATCTTAGGTAACAATGTAAGATACTGTATTGATATGGATAATATCCAGGGTCCTTCAGTTATTTAGGGTATCACTTGCAAAAATGTCTTGAATTTGATGGATTTTATGTTGAGAAATCAGGGTGTATTTTTATTTTTATTTTTTTCATTCCATTTTTCCATGAGTCTTTTGACATTCCCTCTACCACACTCACATACAGTTTAGGATCGCTTTGGCTTGAAGGAGTCCAAAACCCACTGAAAACTGGTATTTAAACAGTAAATATGTTGTTTAAGCTAAGATCTACATCAAAAAACAAATGGCATGTGAACATGAAAATAATTTTAACTCAATGAGGATTTATTTAGGAAGGAACTGATTACAGAGGTAAGAATGAGATGTACAGGAACACAGGAATGAGGATAAGGGCAACAAAGGTCATTATTATCCCCAACCATTTACAGAAGAGGGAAGGGAGGGTAAAGAAAACAAAACAATTAAAAACTGACTAGCAAAAGTGACTTGCAAGGTCATGGTAAGCAAATGCACTGAAACCTTCCTAAGAGAATCTGGCAACTTTGTCAATACCCAGAAAGATGGCAGAAGGAAACCAAAAAAGGAAAGAAAGCCGGAAGATTCTATCAGGTATTCACTCTACAACAGTAGAAGTGATACAATGCTTTAGTGCATCCCTTCCATGAGGTCACAGTGTCAAAGGTCCATCATAATTTGTTGGAATAAATGACTCCATGAGCTCTCAAAACCACACATCACAAATTTTTTAATCCCGAAGATTTTCTCTAACATTAACAGAGCAAAAAAACAGTATTATTAAAAACTAAGACAGATGTATTGTTTCTTAAAGATCTCAGAATAACTTTTGATCTACTGCTTTAAAACTACAAAGGGAAAACAATGTGATATAACCATTGGCAGGATATAATTTTGATGTCATTTGAAGCAAAATTTGTAAACTAGGAGCAAAAGGAAACAGTGACATAGTGATCCCCTTGAATAAATTATATCCATGGTAATAATCATGATGGTGTCAATTATCAATATGTACAGTTTCAGCAACGTCACCTTTAAAAGCAAATGCAGGGGGCTGGCACTGTGGCATAGTGGGCAGAGCCACAACCTGCAGTGCCAGCATCCCAGATGGGCACTGGTTCGAGTCCCAGCAGCTCCACTTCTGATCCAGCTCTCTGCTGTGGCCTGGGAAAGCAGTACAAGATGGCCCAAGCCCTTGGGCCCCTGCACTCCCACGGGAGACCTGGAGGAAGCTCCTGGCTTCAGATCAATGCAGCTCTGGCCATTGTGGCCAATTGCAGAGTGAATCAACTGATGGAGGACCCCTCTCTCCCTCTCTCTCTCACCTTCTCTCTCTTTCTCTCTCTCTGCCTCTCCTTCTCCCTCTGTATAACTCATTTTTTTTTTTTTGGACAGGCAGGGTGGACAGTGAGAGAGAGAGAGACAGAGAGAAAGGTCTTCCTTTTTGCCGTTGGTTCACCCTCCAATGGCCGCCGCAGCAGGTGCGCTGCAGCCGGCGCACCGGGCTGATCTGATGGCAGGAGCCAGGTGCTTCTCCTGGTCTCCCATGGGGTACGGGGTCCAAGTACTTAAGCCATCCTCCACTGCACTCCCTGGCCACAGCAGAGAGCTGGCCTGGAAGAGGGGCAACTGGGACAGAATCCGGTGCCTCGACCGGGACTAGAACCCGGTGTGCCAGCACCGCAAGGCGGAGGATTAGCCTATTGAGCCGCGGCGCCAGCCTCTGTGTAACTCTTTAAAATAAATTAAATAAATCTTTAAAAATAGCAAATACAGAATTTCCTGATTTTGATAATTGCATGGAGGTTGTCTAAGAATATACCCTTGTTTTAGGAATACATACAGAAGGAGATTCCAAGATGGAATGTACTGCACTAGAATAGGGATAAATAATGAAACAAACAACAAAACTCTCAAGGGAGAATTAAATAGAAAACTGCACTGGAAATTATACAAAAGGAACAGGAATGCCATGGACCTGTGAGGAAGCTGTGGATGTGCAGCATGAACATAAACACAACACACAACTGCAGCAGCAAGAGCTGGAGAGGGCAGCAGCTTAGAGACAGAGGTGAGACCATACTGCAACAACCCATGGTGATATAGCAGGATAGAGAGCGTAGCGTGAGTCCAGACTGGTGCCCTAGGGGCTAGAGGTTACTAGTGGTTACCAGCAGACCCAGTGGAAATAAAAGGGGCATGTTTATCAAACACCATCCTCCCCACAACTGCATCTGCTGCCCTGCTGAGAAAGGGCAGATGCTATTTTGGGCTTGGGCAGCAGCTGCAGAAACCTTGTATGCACACAAAACAACTAGCTGAGACAGGATGTTATCATCTTGGCAGTACTGGTGTCAGTGGTGAGGAGAGGGCAGCATTCAGCCAGTGGATTGTGTATACACATGTGATCCACAGATACTAGCAGAGGAAAAAAAAATCCATAATCCCCACTGACTTTGAGCCTACATGGGAGGATGGCCAGGTGCATGGGCAACCACCCAGGACTGTGAGGTGCTCCAAGCCTTCCAACATACCACCGGCTCTGGGGCTCAAGCCACCAAGACAGGGCTGGCTCAGGGAACATCTGTCTCTCTGTGGACCAGACAGGCTGGCAGAGCACAGCTGAACCTCTGCCCCCAGCAACTATGGGAGCCTTGTGTGCTGAGACTATGGGGACTTGGTGGCTACATAAGAGGGTACAAGGTGTAGCTGGGTCTCTAGGCAATCACTGAATGCTGCTCCACACATTCGGAGCTCCTTGGTTGCCCGGAGCAGGTCACTAGAGCAGGAACTGTGTTCAGGGCGAGTACTGCGCAGACCATTTGTGCAGTTAATATGGTAGTGTGGATGAGTGTTGAAACCACTGAGGGCTAACACCTGGGCTTTGCTTAGCTTGGAGGGAAGTAGGTGAGAGGGTGATCACAACAACAGAGGTGACAATTTTCCACCTTCTATAAACAAGAGATTTACCATTCCTAACTTGGATGTCACCCTGGAGCAATGACCAGAGCTCCCTGGCCACATCCAGCACATACCTCTTGGTATTCACTGAAAGTGCAGATGTTCCACTAAGCCACAGAGACTTAGTTCAAACATAAAAGCCATCAGAAGAAAAAAACAAGTAATTCGACAAATGTTTACAAATAAATACAGAAATTCAAGAAACAATGAGAGGGCCAGCGCAGTGGCAGACTAGGTTAATCCTCCCCCTGTGGCACTGGCATCCCATATGGGCGCTGGATTCTAGTCTCGGTTGTTCTAATTCTAGTCCAGCTTTCTGCTGTTGCCCAGGAAGAGGGTGGAGGATGGCCCAAGTGCTTGGGCCCCTGCACCCACATTGGAGACCAGGAAGAAGCATCTGGCTCCTGGTTTCGGATCAGCATAGCTCCAGCCATAGCACCCATTTGGGGAGTGAACCAACGGAAGGAAGATCTTCCTCTCTGTCTCTCTCTCTCACTGTCTGTAACTCTACCTGTCAAATAAATAAAAAAAGAAACAATAAGGAAGACAACATGATGCCCTCAAAGGAACACAACAACATCGTGATATTAGAATGTGAAAATGAAGAGATTGATGAAATGTCAGAAATGGAATTCATAAGGTTAATCATAGGATACTTTCAAAAGCAATCAGAAGCAAATCCATGAATTAAAAAAATCTGCACATGATATAAATGAAAATTTTTCCCACGAAATTTAAATTTTAAAGAAGTGAAATGTTAGAAATGAAAAATTCAATAGCTCAAATAAAGAAATGCAGTGGAAAGCCTTAACAATAGACTTGGTAAGGCAAAAGAAAGAATACCCAAACTACAAGAAAAATCTTTAGAAATCTTTCAATCAAACCTAAAAAAAATAAAAAAGATAATAAGAAAATAGAAAACTTAAACACAGTATTGGAGATTTATGAGATACTATCAAATAAGCCAGCATACCAGTTTTAAGAGCTTCTGAAGGTGTGGAAAGAGAGACTGGACTACAAGGCCTTATTTGGGAAATAATTATAGAAAATTTCCCCAATCTGAAGAAAGGGACATCCAAGTACAGGAAGCACATAGAAATCCTAACAGACATGACCCGCAAAGATATTCACCACAACACACTGGAGTGAAACTTTTAACAGTAAAACAAAAGGAAAAGATTCTAAAGTGTGGACTAGAGAACTGCCAGATTACTCTCAGAGGATCTCCAATTACATTCACAGCTGACTTCTCATCAGAAACTCAAGGGCTAGGAGACAATGGCAAGACAAAGTCCAAGAGAAAAAAAAAGTCAACCCAGAATACTGTACCTGGCCTGCAAACTCATTTATGAATGAAGGTGAAATAAAGACCTTCCACAACAAACAGAAATTGAAAGAATTTGTCACCACTCATCTAGCCTTACAAAAGATGCTTAACGATGTGCTACACACAGAAACACAGAAAGACAGCCATCATTATGAAAGAATGTGAAGGCAGAAAAATCTCCCAGTAAAAGTACAAAAGAAATCCAAAGTGAACAATAGCAGTATTTATGGAAAAAAAATGGCAATGCCAGGTCCTTATTTATCAACAGTGCCCTTGAATGTAAATGGTCTCATTTAAAAGACATAGACATAGAAGATAGATATTTTGAGATTTGATTATTGTTTACAGACCTTGTCTCTTCTTTCGAGGAACAAGGTTTTTTTCTTCATAGTATTTGTTGAACTCTTTTACTTACTGTAGGGTTAACTTTTTGATTATTAAGTAAACTGAAAGTAGATTTTTGTAAAAAATAAGAGTGAGAATGGGAGAGGGAGGAGGAAGAAGGTTTGGAGCACGGATGGAGAGAGGATAGGGTTCGAATTTTCACTATGTTCCTAAATATGTATATATGAAATACATGAATCTTGTATACTTAAATAAAATTTTTAAAAGGAAAAATCAAATATAGTGTTAGTGAGACTTGCTGGGGGCAGGGAATAAAGATGGATCAGAAATATTCAGGGAGGGAGTGAAATTACTAATCAGATGGTCAGCAAAATAATCATGGAGAAGGTGACTTTTGAATAAAGCCCTGAAGACAATACAGGGATGAGCCGTGTGACTATCTGGAAGAAGACCATTGGATCTGGAGTGCAGAGAGCAGGAGCAAAGGCCCTGAGATAGCTGCATGCTTGGGGGTCTAAGAAACAGTGACTGGACTTGGGCTACAGCAGAGGAAACCAAAAGAGGGTCATGGAAAATAAGGCCAGAAAAGTAGCCAGCGCATGTATCATATGAGGCCTAATAAAATGAGGATATTGGCTTCTGACAAAGGGAGATGGCAAGCAATTAACAGAAGCATGACATGCTCTGCCAAATGCTTTTCAGAATTACTCAGGCTTCTGTGTGAGACAAAGGTGGAGAACATGGCTAGAATCTAATAAGAGCAGGAAAAATGACTATAGCCATAATCCTGGCAAGAGATCTGCTGGTCGAATTTTTTTTTATATTCAAGCAGTTTTTGAACAGATCACAGAACTGTGCAAAGAGAAACTACGCAACTTAATAAATATTAGCAGTCAACAGAAAAAATTATAATTGTTCCAAATCCTTTAAAATTTTTCTCAAAACATTAAAAGACCTCTGTCAGTTGTAAACGTAAATGAAGAAACAGAAAAATCATTATATATTTAGGACACTGTAATTTAGAACACTTAAAGACATTAGAAAATTTGTGCTTAATTTTTCTGCAAAAAGTTTATCAAAAGCAATTTGAACAGCGCTTGCCTGTTTCTTCTTTCCATGTAACTTAAAATAATGAGCAAGCATCTTCCCTATGCCTTGGTAGATGGTTACACTTCTGAATTTTTTTTTGATGATTTATTTATTTATTTGAAAGGCAGAATTACAGGGAGAAAAGGAGAGGGGTTGGGGGGGGGAGAGAAAGAGAGAGAATCTTCCATCTGTTAGTTCATTCCCTAAATGGCTGAGTAGCCAGGATTGATCAAGCAGAAGCCAAAAGCCTAGAACTCCATCCAGGGCCCAAGCACTTGGGCCATCCTTAGCTGCTGTCCCAGATTCACTAGCAGGGAGCTGGATGAGAATCGGATCAGCTGGGACTCCAGCATTCATATGGGCCTTAATCTGCTGTGCCACAATGCCGGCCCCTACACCCCTGAATTTGAATTGGCTACTAACATTTTATCTTTTACATGTTCAGCATTATGAGATACCTCTAAAGGATTCTTGAATGTGAAGTTAGAGGTCAGTGTCACTTCCTCTGGAGCATCTCATCCATTTTGATATAGCCACTTACTTTATTCATATTGATAAGTCCACCCAAACTAAGTCCTTCTGGCTATACCTAGTCTCTTGAAGTATGATTACGCCAACATTTCCATAGGCTTATTTCTTTTCTATCTCCACTATGTCAATTTGAAGTTCATATCCAATATTATCATTTTTCTTTTTTGCTATGTTTTTATACTTGTGGATTAATTCCTTCTTACAATTATCTGTTTTGTAAAATATCATGTGAGGTCATCATTAAGATACAAAGAGGCAACACAACTACACACTTTGCCATCTGTGCAATGACCAGACAACTTTGACTTTGGTTATTGGTGATGACAGGCATCTGTTGTTTATGAGGGGTTGATGGCCTGAAGAGGTAGTAATGAAATTTGTACTTTATGTAATTACTCAGCTCATATACTGTTGTAACAGATATTTCAGCCAATGTTGTTGGATGCCCTAAGATTATTTAACTAAACCGTCATAACTGAAACTCATATCTATCAGATCCATAAAGCAAAGACTATATATATTTTGAAGGCAGAGACAATAGGAATATAAGATGTATGGTGTGAAAAAGTGTTTCTCATTCATAGCACTTGTCACAGGTGCAATTTTACATTTGTTAGTGATATTGATTATCTGATTTTGACTGTCCCTCTTAATAGCAAGTTCCATGACAGCAAGGACCACACTTATCTTTGTTCACCATTATCCAGCTGATGCTATATTTTCCAAATAATATCTCTTTAAGTCTCACAGCAGCCCTTTCAGGTAAATAATACTAATGCCATTTTGCAGATGAGGAAACAGAAACAGAGAATTTACTCTCGTTTCACACAGTGAATAAATGAAAAATTAGGTCTCAAATTCACGTCTTCTGAATTTCATTCCAGTACTCTTTCCCTTGAATCACATATTGCTCTCTAATAGAAAAACAGTTCTATGGAGTCTCACTTGGGAAGTCATAGCACCATGTTTTCTATGCCAGAATAAATTATCGTATCAAGGCTATAGAATATAAGTGAGCAAAAATAAGGAAAAAAGTGATGTTTGAATAACCTATCTATATCAATAGCCAACAAGTTTCCATTAAAATTCTTGTATTAACCTTTATGGCAGGATTTACAAAATATTTAAAGATTTTTGTTATAACATCAACAAGACCAGTTCTGCCTTATTCGCCATTTTCCTGGCTTCTAACCCAAATACTAATGAAATCTATAAAAAGACAAAAATTGGCAACCATTCTAATGAAAGGCAAAGGAACACATCATCGACTTTGGAAGAACTTCTAATATATCCACATATAATAATTAAGAATTGCTCAAACTCTAATACGTGAATCAGAACATTAAGGACAGGAACCTGGAAGGCAGAAAAGCCATTGATTCACATTACCACACCAAATTCAAGGGTGTCTAGGTCCATTTACAAGAAATCCACTTCTCTTTTCCAAAAGAATTCTCTTCTAATCCATCTACAGCCTTACTTTCCTGTGCTACTTCCAAGGCTGTTCTTTTCCTGTTTGAGTCCTGATATCATTCCTCTTGGCAGGTAACTGTACAAGTAACCAAAAGGACAGGGCACTCTGATGCAGGCATGTTGATCCCAGCAAGATAAGTAAGAAGACTATTGTCTGGCTGTTTTCACTACTAAAGTAGTCTGTCAAAATGTAAAATCACAGCCTTGTTACTAGCATTTTATTTCAGAAAGAAAGATACTTAGCAGACAAAACAATCCCGAGTCGGGGATATTTTCACTTTCTACTTTTTTACTTTGATATGACTTTTCTTATACACTATAAATATTACTTTTACAATGAACACTATTTTTAAACATTATAACTTTTTAAATGATTTAACTTTAAACATTTTATCTTCTAAGGATGTGTCTATTTAGGGTTTCCAAACCACTAAGAAACAATAACTTATTCAATTAAAAGTATATATAAAGGGTGGGCATTGAGTTTAGCAGTTAAGACACACTTCAGATGCCATGTCCCATATCAGAGTCCCTAGGTTCAATTCCTGGTTTCAGTTCCTTACTCCAGCTTTCTACGAATGTGCAGCCTGGGAAGCAGCAGATGATGGCACAAGTGACTGGGTTCCTGCCACCCATATGTGAGACCAGGATTGAGTTCCTGGCTCCAGTCCTCAACCCAGTCCCATCCTGGTAACTGAGTACATTTAAAGAGAGAATCAATGGATAGGAGCTTTCTGTCTGTCTCTCTCTTTCTAAAATAAGTAAAAATTGTAAAAGTACATGTATAATATTGAACACTAAAAGAACCATTGGAAACAATATTTGAGAATATCCTGTATAGTCTAGAGCTCAGAATGAATAAGACCACATAACATAAATATCCTTTCCCTTATAACTGCTTTATAATAAATACCTAGTTGGCTGGCGCCATGGCTCACCTGGCTAATCCTTCATCTGTGGCGCTGGCACCCCGGGGTTCTAGTCCCGGATGGGGCACCGGGTACTAGTCCCAGTTGCTCCTCTTCCAGTCCCAGCTCTCTGCTGTGGTCCGGGAGGGCAGTGGAGGATGGCCCAAGTGTTTGGGTCCCTGCACCCGCATGAGAGACCAGGAGGAAGCACCTGGCACCTGGCTTTGGATCAGTGCAGCGCCGGCCATAGCAGCCATTAGGGGAGTGAACCAACAGAAGGAAGACCTTTCTCTCTGTCTCTCTCTCACTGTCTATAACTCTCTCTCTGTCTCTCTCTCACACTGTTTAACTCTGCCTGTCAAAAATTTAAAAAATAATAATAAATACCTAGTCAAAATTAAAACTTTATATAGGGGCCAGTGCTGTGGGCATCCCATATGGGCACTGTTCGAGACCACAACTGCTCCGCTTTTGATCCAGCTCTCCGCTATGGCCTGGGAAAGCAGTAGAAGATGGCCCAGAGGCCGACACTATGGCACAGTGAGTTAAAGCCCTAGCCTGAAGCACCGGTGGCATCCCATATGTGCACCAGTTCTAGTCCCTGCTGCTCCTCCTCCAAACCAGCTCTCTGCTACGGCTTGGAAAGGCAGCAGAAGATGGCCCAAGTGCTTGGGCCCCTGTACCCACGTGGGAAGCCTGGCTCCTGGCTTCAGATCGGCGCAGCTCTGGCCATTGTGGCCAACCGGAGAGTGAATCAGGAGATGGAAGACCTCTCTCTCTGTCTCTACCTCTCTCTGTAACTCTGTCTTTCAAATAAATAAAATAAATCTTAAAAAAAAGAAGAAGAAGAAGATGGCAAAAGTCCTTGGGCTCCTGCACCCATATGGGAGACTCAGAGGATGCTCCTGGCTCCTGGCTTCAGATCGGCTCAGCTCCAGACATTGTGGCCAATTGGAGAGTGAACCAGAAGATGAAAGACCTTTCTCTCTCTCTCTCTCTCTCTCTCTCTGCCTCTCCTCTCTCTGTGTAACTCTGACTTTCAAATAAATAAATAGATAAATATTTTTAAAATTATATAAAAATGAAATCATTTATAATACCTCTGAGTTAAGCCAGCACCATCCACTGGCAACCCATCTGAGTACTGGTTCATGACGGAGCTGCTCTACATCCATCCAGCTCCCTGTTGATGTACCCAGGGAAAGCAGCAGAAGATGGCCCAAGAATTTGGGCCCCTGCCACCCACAAAGGAGACCTGAATATAGTTCCCGGCTCGCAGCTTCATCCTGGACCAGCCCTGACCCTTGCTACCATTTGGGGAGTGAACCAGCAGGTAGAAAATTCTCTCCCTCTCTCTGTATCTCTGCCTTTCAAATAAATAAAATGAAACTTAAAAGAAGGATATAATTCTAAAACCACTTAGTAATATTCCTTAAAAGTTGAAAATTTGTTTTTTTATAAAACATTAAAACTAACCCTACAGTCAAAACATCCTTATCAGTTAAGACAAAGATAGTAAATTGAGCACATGCCTCTAATTTTGCTCTTTTCTATAAAACTGGTAATAAAGGATTTTTGCTTTTAAAGAGTTAAATCCCCATGTATGGACAGAATAGGACAACTTGAACAAAATTTTGAAAATGGAAAAGCAAATAGATTGGAGGTAATTAACTTAGAAGACTAGAAAAAAAGGTAAATTTTAATTTGTTAAACGTGGGAAATCTGAACATATTCATAAATCCTCCTGAGGCTCAGGTGTCAGACTGACCAAGTGCATCTAGAAGTGGGGTGCTAATATCAACAAAATTAGTAAACAGTTCAAGAAACAGAGACCACAGCACTCCTCTACTCAATAGATCCAAGCCAGTATTCCCCCACCCCTAGACCGTACACTGATAGTTTCTTCTTGGGAGATTTATTTTAACCTGATATTCTTAAAGTGGGCTACCAAGATTCGCAAACAGTTGAGGAAACTTTATAACACAAATAACTAAAATCAGGAGACAGAAAAACAAACAAGAAACACTTAAAGGAAACAAAGACACTTCAGGGAAAAAATAAACACTTGGGTCAGAAGAGCAATTATACAGTATAAAGAAGAACATTCAAAAAACAAACTCACGGAATTGAAAATGAGAGCATACATCGTTTTCTTTTTTTTAACTCAATTGCTTTATTAAAAAGCAAAATCTTGGGAAAATTTAGGAAATATCCCAGAAAAATGAGGACAATAGAAAATAGAAAATGAGAGAAAAAAATTAAGAAAGCTTCTGTGTTGGTTTCCTTTTATTTTGATTTCAAAATCAATGTACCTATTTTTAAATGCCAAATTAGACTAAAAGGCTTATTACAAAGTAACTTACGAATTCCTCCCAATTTTTCCTCTTCCCTGCTTGATGATTTCAGAGACAATCACTTTAATTATTTCAGCTGTTTCTTTTGGCATTTACCTAACTTCATATGTTTAGACAACGTGTATTCTGCTGTTTAGATACATCAATCTGAAGCATTGTCTAATTACTTCCTGTTAGTTGAGTGTTTTTTATAATCCCACAGCCTCTGCTTTCCCTCTCCATGATTCCAGTGCAGTTGTACTCATTTTAGAGATTAAGTCAATATTCAGTTATGTCTATGTAAATATTACTCACAGCTGAACACTGTATCATGATGATATTTCCTTTCTTCCATTTTCATAAAAGTTAATTATTACCATCTTTTATATTGAGATACAATCCATTCACCATAATATGCACTCATCATTAATGTACAATTCAATGAATTTTTGTGAAATTACAGAGTTATGCAAGTATCACTGTAGTCCAACTTTGGAACATTTCCATCACCTGAAAAATCTCCTTTGCACCTGTTTGCAGTCAATCCCTGCTTCCACTCCCAGCCCCAGGCAACCACTCATCTGTTTTCTGTCTTCATATACATGCAGTCATGCAATATGCAGTCTTTTGTGTCTGGCTTCTTTCACTTAGCATAATATTTTGAGATTCATTATGTCATATCATGTATCTGTATTTTGTTCCTTTTTACTTATTAATAGTATTTTATTTTATGGATATAGAATACTTTGTTAATCCATTTACCAGTTGATGGGTATTTGGATTGTTTCCATTTTTTGCCTACTATAAATATTGCTGCCGTGAACATACATGTACAGGCATTGTGAGGACTTAAATCTTCATTTCCCCAAGATAGACACTGAGGCATGGAATTTCTGAGATGTATGGTAAGTTTAACTTCTTAAGAAACGATTAAGCTGTTTTTGAAAGTAGCTGTCTCAATTTAAATTCATACAAGTAATATCTGACAACCCAGTTATTTCATATTCTTACCTACACGTAGTATTTGACAGTCCCTTTTGTTCGAAGCCTTTTTTTGGTGAGTATACAGTAGTATCACTTTCTAATTCAGATTTCTCAATGATTAATTATTTTGAGCATATTTTATGGGATTATTATCTGTTAGTAAAATCTCAATGAAATGTCTACAAATTTTTAGTCAACTGTGTTAGTTTTTTATTGGTGTCATAACAAATACCACACACTTGGCTGCTTAAAACAACCCCAATTTATCATCAGGATAGGAGCTGTGGCACAGCAGGTTAGGGACTTACTATACCCACATCCCTTACTAGAGTGGTTCCAGTCTCAGATGCTCTGCTTCCTCCTATCCAGCTTCCCACTAATCCATCCTGAAAGGCAGTGGATGATAGCTCAACTGCTTGGTCCTCTGCTACCCACTTGGGAGACGAGGCTCCTGGCTTAGGCCTGGCCCTGCCCTATCCATTGCAGACATTTGGGGAGCAAATCAACTGATGGAAGATCTCTCCCTTTCTGCAACTTTCAAGTAGATGAAAATAAATAAAATGATTTGTTTAACTTGATTATTTCATTGTTTCTATAGGTCAGAAGCCCATGTGGGTTCATCTGGGTTTTCCATTTAGGGTTGAACCAAACTAAAATGAAAGAATTAACAGCACTGTCCTTACTGGAGGCTTGGTAAGAATTTTTTTTTCAAGACCCCTCAGGTTGTTGGATGAATTGTTTTTCTTGTGTTTGTAATACTGAAGTCTACGCTTCCTAGTTGGTTGACAGTCCTGGACCAATCTTTGCCCCTAAAGACTACCTGCACTCCTTCTCTTGTTTCCTACATGACTCCAAACCCAGGGAGTTGTGCCCCTCTCACACCTTGCATCTGTCTTTTCCTAGCTAAAGAAAAGATTATTTTATCTTTCTACTAGCCCCCATCTTTTAGCTCATCCCTCTGCCTTTCACTTTAAGGGCTATTGGGATTAGATTGGAGCCACCTAGATAATCTGGGCTAATATCTCTATCTTAAAGCCCATAACTTTAATTACACCAACAAAAATCCCTTATGACATGTCTCATAACAAGTTCACAGATTCTGGGCATTAGAGCATGCAATTTTGGGGGAAGAGAGTAAATTCTGCCCAAAACATCCATTTTAATGGTATTGTTTGTCTTCTTATTAAGAAGAGTTATAAAACTGCTTCATATGTTCTGGATACAAGTCCTTTATCAGGACTATTGGAGGTTTACACACTTTTTCTGTCAATGAACAGATAGTAAATAGGTTATATTTTGCAGATCACACAGGAACTTTGGCATTTTCTTTAAAAAAAATAAACCTTTAAAACTGTAAAGACAATGCTCAGCTTATGAGCCTTGCAAAAACATGCATTGATCTGTAATTTTCTTTTCATTGGGTATCTTCATGAGACTTCGGCCTCAGAAGGATACTAGCTTGTAGCATTGGGAAGTACCTCCCTTTACTGTTTTCTGGCAGAACAAGTGAAGGGTGGGTATTACTTTTTACATAACTATTTTTCCCATTGAGCTTTTATTTGTATGTCTGTGTTACATCCCTAAAAAAAGAATCCCAGGATTTTCCTTCCTGTGGGTTTTTGTCGTGCTTCTTCATGGTCCATGATGCCAGCTGAGGTTGTCAGCTCAATGAAACCAAACTGGCGGGATGGAAGCAGATTATTCTGCCATTTTTCTAGATCTTTCAACTGCACGTCAAATCTGGGGCTGATCACTCCACACTTGTTTAACCTGCCAGTGAGGTTCACAATGATCTTCCCAGCTCTGTGGTCATCAATGATTTCAAATTCGCCAATGTAACCATACTTCATCATCACAGTCAGAAACCTGACGATGACTTTGGAGTATGGCCTGATTAAGAATCTGGAGTTAGCCTCTCTTCTCGGCACTGTTGATGCTGCTGAGAGCATCAGCCAGGACGTTCATGTGCACCATCGCAGCGGCACAGAAAGATGGTGGAAAGAGGAGGGAGGAGCGTGAGCATAGAGTTATCTTACATAACTATTTGAAAGATTTCAAAGATTAGCAGGAAGCTGGATCAGAAGCAGAGGAGCCAGGACTCAAACTGGCACTACCATATGGGATGCAGGCATCTGAATTGCTAGCTTAACCCACTGTACCACAACATCTGTACCTCTTTTCTCTTTTTTCTTGATCAGACTAGAAAGAAGATCAACACAGCATATAGAGCTTGGTGGCCAGCCAAAGATTGCCAGTGTTGTACTCAAACACATTTACCTATCACCCTGCTGACAAATACATCTGTAGAAGAGGAGCACATTCAAGTTTCAGGCATTTAGAATCTGACCCAGTTTTTAATTAATTATGTACTTAAAGTTTTTGCTGTACATATGCATGGCCTCCTATTCAATCAGTGACGGCTGAAGGTCTTATGTAGCACCTCTATAATTCTCTATAACAGGATCTACCTGTTAAACTCCTGGCTGGTTCACAGTTCTGGTGCTTAACCCTACCAGGACTATAACCTCTGGTTTGTACTATAGAGGTATGACTTTCATTATTCTTTTCCTACAAAGATAGCTACTATTACTAGCAATACTGCTGGACATGGAATTTCTGCCCACCACTCCAAATCAAATCAGCCCCAAGAACCTCAAAGCTGCTAGTTTTATGACTAGCCCAACTGAGATAGAACCATCATGCTAACTGATCAAAGAAC
Source organism: Sylvilagus floridanus (assembly GCA_949820135.1). NCBI lineage: Eukaryota > Metazoa > Chordata > Mammalia > Lagomorpha > Leporidae > Sylvilagus > Sylvilagus floridanus. The sequence continues at coordinate 50,186,462 of OX463245.1, forward strand.
TGGATAGCAATAGCATCTGAAACAATGGTGAGCTTTCCTCTGCTCTCACTGCAGTCTCAGTGACTTCTGCATTACAAAAGAAGCATTCAGCAACATGAAGAGCAATCCACAGACGCGGAGGAAATATTTGCAAACTACACAACTGATACAGGGTTAACACCCAAAATCTATAACAAGCTCAAGAAATTCTCCAACAACAAAACAAAAAATCCAGTTAAGAAATAGGCAAAGGACTTAAACAGGAAGTTTTCAAGAAAGGAAATTCAAATGGCCAACAGACACTTGGGAAAAATGCTCAAGATCACTAGCCTTAGGGAAAAACAGATCAAAAACACAATGATATTTCACCGCACCCCAGTTAGAATGGCTCTCATACAGAAATCAACAAACAACAAATGCTGGTGAGGATGTGGGGAAAAAAGAACCCTAACCCATTGTTGGTAAGAATGTAAACTGGTCCAGCCACTATGGAAGACAGTATGGAGATACCTCAGAAATATGAATATAGACCTACCATATGATCCAGCCATCCCACTACTGGGAATTTACCTGAACCAAAATAAATCAGCATATGAAACAGTGATCTGTATCCTCATGTTCCTTATAGCTCAATTCACAATGGCTAAGATATGGAATTAACCCAGTAGTATCAACTGAAAACTGGATAAAGAAATTATGGTATATATACACTATGGAACACTATACAGTGGTTAAAAAAAATTGAAATCCTCTCATTTGCCCCAATTGGCCACAACTGCCAAAGTTGTGCCAATCCAAAGCCAGGAGCTTCCTCCAGGTCTCCCACATGGGTGTAGGGGCCCAAGGACCTGGGCCATCTCCCACTGCCCTCCCAGGCCATAGCAGAGAGCTGGATCACAAGTGGAACAGCCAGGTCTCAAACCAGTGCCCATATGGGATGCCAGCACTTCAGGCCAGGGTGTTAACCTGTTGCGCCACAGCGCCAGCCCCAGGGCCAAGTGCTCTTAAAGTGATGGGACTAGCTGTATCATGGAGAAACAGAAAAATGTATGACAAACTGTTTTATCTACTCTGGAATTGCTGCCTTCCAACAATGTGAAGTAGGATATGGGTAAATTAACAATGACTCTCTTTATGTTCAGGATGCAGTTTCATCTTGACGTCTCCCTGTAAAGCCAAGCTCTTTGTTTTAGACACACTGATGACATCCAAGAAAAATTCCTAGTTTATGAATACCTATTTAAAATTCTAGACCTACTGCTAAGATGTTAGAGATGCTAAAATGTTTATTTGCTGAGGAAAAACTGAAGAGAATGAAGCACCTTGATAGCCAAGGTACAGATGGAGTGCCTCAGGTGATGAGTTCCCTGTTTATTGTCCTTCTATGGTGAAGATGGAAGCCACACACACAATACTGAGGCTCATTATGCTCCCCACTGGACTGCACTGGCAGCAAGGGGCTCTCTACATCCTATATGAGATTGTCTTCTGCAATGAAAATCACTTTATTAAAGCCAGGGATACACTTGTCAACTTTTCAAGAGGTTCTGTAAAGACTTAACGGAGAAAACAAAGCTTTTCACTGCATAAAACCTCATTAGGCTTCAGACAAGTCATAAAAAGCCTTTTTTTTTAATTAAACGTTTTGTGGCTGTTGACTGTGGAATGTTTGTTTGCTTATATTTACATTTTTAAATCTCAGAACCATTCAAAAGGAAGCTATCTTTTGGGCTAGCTTGCTTGGAAGATATTTTGATTCATATAAATGAGATAAGCATTTTCTTTCAAGACAAGTCAGTGTGTTGTTTCTATGAAGTCTTAGACATAAAAAGAATGAAGTATTTAAGAAGAAACTTAACAAAGGAAATGAAAGACTTGTGTACTGAAATCCACAACATATTGGTTAAAAAAAAGTAAAGATGACATAAAATGAAAATATAATCTTTGTTCATGGATTAGAAGACCTAATATTATTAAAAATGTCCAAACAAAAACCCTGTCTCAAGAAATCTGTAGATTTAATGCTATCTCCATCAAAACTACATTGGCATTTTTTATGAAAGTAGAAAAGATATCCTAAAATTCATATGAAACCAGAAAAGATGCAAATAGTCAAAGCAACACTGGAAAAAAACAAAAGTAGAAGTATCACCCTTCCTGATTTCAAAATAAATTATAAAGCTGTAGTAATCAAAACAGTATGGCATTGGCATAAAGAGAGATATACAGACCAAAAAGAACAGAACAGAGACTAGAATTAAACTCAGCCATATATGATCTTCAAAAAGGTTGCAAAAAACACAAGAGGGAAAAGATAGTTCTTCAACAAATGGGAATTGGGAAATTGGATATTTATGTACAGAACAAAATGAAATTGAACATCTACCTTATACCATATACCAAAATAAATTCAAAATATATTAAAAACTTATGAAATTTTAAAATTCTTAGAGGAAAACAAAAGTGAAAAGTTTTTTTACATTAGTTTTGAAGATGACTTCTTGTATACAACACCAAAAGCTTAGGTAACAGAAACAAAGCTAGAAAAGCAGAACTACATCAAACTGAAAAGCTTCTATACAACAAAGGGAAAAAGCAACAGAATAAAAATTCAGCTTATTAAATGGAGGTTAATATTTGCACACCATGTATTTGATGCTGTGTAAGTATCAGTTAGATCCATTTGGTCTACAGTATAGTTCAGTCTGTGGTTTCCTTATTGACTTTGTGTCTGTATTTTCAGTCCATTCTTGAAAGTGGGATTTTGAAGTCTCCTACTACTAATGTATTGCTATTTCCTCTTTCATATCTGTCAATGTCTGCTTTAAAAATTTAAGTGTTCTGATAGGTACATACACATATATAATTTTTGTATCATCCTAATGAACTGATCTTTTTGTCAGAATAGAGTGGCCCTCTTTGCTCCTTATAACAGTTATGAATTAAAAATCTACTTTGTTTAATACAAGAACAGCCATCCTCATCTTCCTTTGGCTACCACTTGCACAGAATATCCTATTTCAAGTTATATGCTTTTTAAACTCTAAAATGAGTTGCTTACAGATAGCATATAATTTGACCTGTTTTTGTCCATTCAGTGTCTTTCAGATGGAGAGCTAATTCCATTTATATTGATAGGTAAGGGCTTACTATTTTCATTTTGTTATTTTCTAATTTGAGGTTCTCTTGTCTATTTTTATCTGGCTATTTACTTTTGTAATTTACCAGTCTTTTGTAGTGAAATGCTTTGATTCCTTTCTTTCTTTTGTGTACCTACCAGGACTCTTTGTGTGTATGTGTGTTCTTACCATTGGGTTTACACTTTATGCTGTTTTAAGCTGGTGCTGTTAACAATTTAAACTAAACTACATGCAAAAACTCTCTACTTTTACCCTCCCCAAACACTGTTAATAATGTTATATTGCATATGGCCGGCGCTGTGGCTCAATAGGCTAATCCTCTGCCTTGTGGCGCTGGCACACCGAGTTCTAGTCCTGGTCAGGGCGCCGGATTCTGTCCCCGTTGCCCCTCTTCCAGGCCAGCTCTCTGATGTGGCCCGGGGAAGGCAGTGGAGGATGGCCCAAGTGCTTGGGCCCTGTGCCCCTGGGAGACCAGGAGAAGCTCCTGGCTCCTGCCTTTGGATCAGCGCAGTGCGCCTGCCACAGTGCACCGGACGCAGCGCACCGGCCGTGGCAGCCATTGGAGGGTGAACCAATGGCAAAGGAAGACCTTTCTGTCTCTCTCTCTCACTTAGCTTTTGTTTTCCTGCCAAAGTCTTCATTGCCTTTCCTTTTTGAGGGAGAGTTTTTTCCAGGCATAGTATTCTTGGTTGGCAGGTATTTTTGTTCAGTACTTTGAATATATCATCCCACTCTTTTCTGTTCTTCAATATTTCTTCTGAGAAACTTGGTGATATTATGATCACTCCCTTATATACAATAAGGTGCTTATCTTTCAAAATTAATTTCATCCTACATTTAAAATTTGTATTTATCTTTCTATTTAATTATTTATTTGAGAGAAAGAGAGACTGAGATCTCATCTGTTGGTTCACTCCCCAGATGCTCACAAGGGCTGGGCCAGGTGGAATCAGGTTGTAGACATACCCACTTGAATCATTACATTTTGTACCACAGTGCACATTACAAATAAGTTGGAATCAGGAGTAAAGCTGGGACTTGAAACTAGGCACTTCCATATAGGATACAGGCATCCTAACTGGTGTCAGAACAGCTAGGCCAAATGCCCACCGCATGTCCTTGACTTTGAACAATTTGATTAGAATGTGTCCCATTAAGCTGGCCTTCAGAGAACACCCTGAAAACTCTGGGAGTGCAATGGAAGAACAAAGACCACAGACATTCTTCCCACACATACACATGAGGGAAAATTGAAACCTCGCTTAGCACTGAGCTGTGCTGGCTTGGGAGAAGAAATGATGTGGGTAAAGTCAAGCTGATCTTCTTCCATATTTCAGTGAGGCTGATTTTATTTTTCTTGTCTGGGGATCATCCTTTGGAACCCCCTGAGCTTCATGAATCTAGATGTCCATTTCCCTCCAAAGATTTGGGAAGTTTGCAGCCATGATATCTTTATTTCTTTTTTTTTTTTAATTTGAAAGTTATAGTTAGAGAGAGAAGGAGAGACAGAGAAAGGGGTCATCATTCATCCACTGGTTCACTCCCAAGATGGCCATAACGGCCAGGGCTGGACCAGGCCAAAGCCAGGAGCTGGGAGCTTTTTCCAGGTCTCCTACATGGCAGGGGCTCAAGCACTTTGACCATCTGATGCTGCTGTTCCCAGGCCATTAGCAGGAAGCTGGATCAGAAATGTAGCAGCCAGGACTCATATGGGATGCTGCAACTGCAGAAGGCAGCCTTACTGGCTATGCCCCAGCGCTGGCCCCAACCATGATTTCTTTAAATAATTTTTCTTTCTCTTTCTCTGCCTCTTTTTCTTCTATGTAATATGAATATTGCTTTCCTTGATGGTGTCCCTAATGAAATGATATTCCATAGGAGAGCTTCAATGTTTTTTAATGGATTCTAGAATTCTCATAAAAATATTTTGTTTGCTCTTTGGTTGCTAAGGAAGTCTTTCTGTAGGATAAGAAAGGCTAGGGCTTCCTATTCTGCCTTCTTCCTGATGTCACTCCCATTAATAGTCTCCATGACAAGTCACCGTGGCTACACTACAATCCCTAGGTAATCAAGCATTAATCTGGGTATTGATGTGAAGGCATTGTGCACATTAATTAGAGTCCAAAATCAGTTGACTTTAAGTATGGGAGGTTATCCTAGATAATCTGGAAAGAACTGAGTCACTCAGGTGACGTTCCTAAAAGCAAGCAAAAGTTCCCCTTAAAAAGAAATTTCAGAGAACAGCAGCCATGCCTAAGAGATTCCAGCCTACTCTTTCAGACAGTCTGTCCTACAAATTTTGGGCTTGTGTACACAGCCCTCACAATGAAAAAGCCAATTCCTTGCAATAAATGTCTTAATCAGTATATGTCATCTACTGGGTCTACTGGTTGCAACTTGGAAGGATATAATGTCATTGTGCAATTCTTTGGTTAAAATGTTTTATCCTCTGGACTGTAAACTTTTTAAAGATTTATTTATTTATTTATTTATTTATTTATTTGAGAGGCAGAGTTACAGCGTGAAGGGGAGACAGCAAGAGATCTTCTATCCACTGGTTCACTCCCCAAATGGCCACAATGGCCAGGGCTGGACCAAACTGAAGTCAGGTACCAAGAGATTCTTCTGAGTGTCCCTTTGGGTGCAGGGGCCCAAACACTTGGGTAGTCTTCCACTTCCCAGTCCAGGTGCATTAGCAGGGAGCTGGATTGGAAGTGGAGCAGCAGAGACTCAATTTGGAACCCATATGGGATGCCAGCACCATAGGCAGAGGCTTAACTTCCTACACTACAGCACCAGCACCTGGACTGCAATCTTCTTGAAGGCTGTTGTGGTCATCTGGGGAGTAACGATCTCTCTCTGTAGCTCTGATTTCCAAATAAATTCTTAATTAAAAAAAACATACTGGCCATTATGTCTGATTATAATGACACAAAACAAATAAAAATATAAAATCTGTAGAAATTAATAACAAAAATCAGACAAATATTCACAACTTCCTGGAAATTAAAGTAATTCCTTCTAAATAACCATTGGCTATCCAGAAAATCAAGTTCAAATGACAGATTAATCAGGGATTATTAGAAAGGAAATTAACACATATGAAAACCGGTTAAACAGAAGCTATACTTAAAAATAAGTGATAGTCTCAAAAAATTGAATCAAATTTTCAAAGTAACAAAATACAGAAAAAAAAAAACAGACAAATTCACTTTAAGACTTAGAAAAGATGTTCAAAGGAAAGCAAGAAGTAGAAAGTTATGATGTTTATAATATAGTAGATTAGAAAACAGAAAAAGAAAACTGATAGATAGTCATGGTTTAGTATTGTGAAAAATATATAATGCAATTATAATCCTTTAATAAATCTAATAAAAAGACACTGTGACAAATATGGAAGTGATATTCATGCTTGTATTTTGTGTTCAATTCTATGCTAATAAATTTGACAATTTCAATGACAAGGAAGAAATTGAAAATCTAATTCAACTATAAAGAAAATTTTAAGTTATCATGAAATAACTTCCCCAAAAGACTGCAGAATCAGATAATGGATACCTAGATTTATATTATAGATAAATTATTTCAGTCTTCTGAGAAATCAATAACTCCCACACAATATAAACTATTCCACAACATAACAAAAGATGGAGGGTTCTTAGTGTACCAAATAAATTAAGGCTCAGTATAGGGAATAACACTCAGAATTTCCTGGCTACATGATCTAGGAAGATTCTCTCTAATGCAGTTTTCTTATCTATAAAAGGAGAATAGTTAAGCCACAGACTTCATAAAAGTACCATAAAACTTAAATAGTGAATATAAACCACAGCTCAGTAGATTTTCATAGATACATTGCACATTCAACAGGGCTTTTATTTTTTTCAGCTAAAATAGCCCTGAAATAAAAACTTGTTAAATATAACTCTGAAGTCAACTACATTCTAATTTAATTAATGATAACTGATACAAAAACCTAAACAAACTATAGGTTGAGTAGTCTTTATCTGAAATGCTTAGGACCAAAAGTGTGTTACATTTTTTGACTTGGGGAGGGAGGGAGGAGTGATCTGGGGATGTACATAATAAAACAGCTCAGGGATGGGACTCTAGTCTAAACATGTAATTCACTTCTGTCTCATATATACCTTATACACATATCTAGATGGAAATTTTAAACAATATTGCCAGTATACCTGCATTTGAACTGTGACCCATCACAGGAAGTCAAGTATGGAACTTTCCATTTGTGGAGCTCACAGAGTTTTGGATTTTGGAAGATTTTTGCTTTTGAATTTTTAAGTTTAGGGATATTTAACTTGAATATGCAATAAAATTCAATAGACAATTAAACATAAATGCAATGATGATCTAGTACTATGACATATGCCAACACAATTAGCCCACCTATATAAATATAACAAAGAAAAAAATATGATTATATTCAGATTCTACTTCTGATATCCCCTTACTAGTAAAGAAGACACATGAGATATATCCTTAATATTGTCAAAGAAAATATAGAGCTGGAAAATAAAATGATAAAATTAGATTTTATTGGGGACTATTACAATAAGGGAAAAGATCTCAGTACAGAACCTGGCTCAGTTTTGAAATCACAGTTGACAAAAGGGAGTTAACAGTCAACACTACAGTGTGTATCAGTGGGTGGAAATTTACTAAAGGGAAATGTTAAGAGCAAGGGAGGATTCTGTCTGAAATGACTCAACAGGATTTTTGCTGAAGACAGTAACAAAAGACAATGCTCTTAACATAATAAGGTATCTGGGCCAGCGCCGCGGCTCAATAGGCTAATCCTCCGCCTTGTGGCGCTGGCACACCGGGTTCTAGTCCCTGTTGGAGCACCGGATTCTGTCCCGGTTGCTCCTCTTCCAGGCCAGCTCTCTGCTGTGGCCCTGGAATGCAGTGGAGGATGGCCCAGGTGCTTGGGCTCTGCACCCCATGTGAGACCAGGAGGAAGCACCTGGCTCCTGACATTGAATCAGCGCAGTGCGCTGGCCGCAGCGCGCTGGCCGCAGCGCACCGCCCGTGGCAGCCATTGGAGGGTGAACCAATGGCAAAAGGAAGACCTTTCTCTCTGTCTCTCTCTCACTGTCCACTCTGCCTGTCAAAATAAAAAATAAAACAAAAAATAAAAATAAATAAAACATAATAAGGCATCTGATAAAAGCAAGTCACACATGCTGGTTTATGGATCCATTTGTACGTATGTATGTATATTCAAGGATATGCAGTCCATATCTAAAGAGACTGGTTCTAAGACCCTCTTGAATACCAAAATCTGCAGATGCTCAAATCCTTTACATAAAACACTATAGTATTTGTACATAGCCTACACACATTCTTCTATATATTTAAAATCATTTCTAGAGAACTTATATAACACCTAATATAATATAAATGCTATGTAAATAAATGTTATACTATATTGCTTTGGGGTTAATGGCAAGAAAAATTCCACACATGTTTAGTAAAAACACAATTCTTTTAAAAAGATTTTTTTTATTTGAATGTCAGAGTTATAGAGAGAGAGGGACAGATAGAGAGATCTTCCATCTACTAATTCACCCTCCAAATCGCCACAACAGCCACAACTGGATCAGTCCAAAGTCAAGAGCCAGGAGCTTACCTGGATCTCCCACACAGGTGGCAGGGGTTCAGATGCTTGGGCCACCTTCCACTGCTTTTTCCAGGCCATTAGCAGGGAGCTGGTTCAGGAATGGAGCAGCCAGGACACCAATTGGGACCCATAGGGAATGCTGGAATCGAAGACATTGGCTTTACCCACTACACCATAATGACCACCCCTGAAATATTTTGGATCTGCAGTTAGTTGAATACATGGATGCAGAACCTATGGGTACAGAACTCTGATTGCATATGTATGCATTATGTATATATACATGTATGCACATTTGTATATCTATACCCAAAAGGAAATATTCCAATATTAACAATATTTATCTCAGAATTATGGTATTTGACTATATCTTATGTTTGTTTTTTCTGATTTCTAAATTTTCCAGAATGAATATGTACTATTTTTAAAATCAGAAAAAAGCCTCCTCTGGTGATACCAGCAACCCATATCAGAGCATGGATTCAAGTCCTAGCTGTTCTGCCTCCACTCCAGCTTGCTGTTAACACACCTGGGAAGGCAACAGAAGATGACACGAGTACTTAAGTCTCTGCCAGCCATGTGGGAGAGCAGATGGAGTTTGTAGTTCTAACCCAGTCTAACCCAAATCTGGCTATGTGGCCATTTTGGGGGTAAACGAGTAGGTGTAAGATACATCTCTCTCTCTCTCTCTCTCTCTCTCTCTCTCTCTCTCTCTCTCTCTCTCCCCCTCTCTCTCTCTCTCTCTGTCTCCCTCTCTCTCTCCCTCTCTCTCTATCTCTCTGCCTTTCAAATCTTAAAATATAAAATCAGAAAAAAACTGCATAAATCATGTCCTGTCTACAAGAAACATCAAACTGTTTTTGCTCTCTAGGCTCACACTCAAGAGACAACACTTATATGGCCAAATGTGAGGGGAGAAACTGCTTCTCACACACTCAGCAATTTTTCAGTAGATATCACTGGCTGTCCCATAATTCAGTGCAATTCTGACACCTTCTACCTGGAGCTAGTGTCAGGTTACACAGTGAAAAGACTCAGGCTCACAAGACTGCTCCCCAGTTCAGAGGCCAACTGCAAGTCAAAGGTTGAGACGTGTGTTTCTGATTAATCTGGTATCAAACAGACTATCCACAATCTTCTTCTGGGTTATTTTATGTATGTTTACCAGTTTATTATAAAGACTATAGAAGAACAGTCAGATGAACAGATGACCAGGGCAAGGTATGGGGGAGCATGGTGTTTCCTTGCCCTTTCTGGACACAGCATGTCCACATGTTTAACAAACCTTAAGTATTGAAAAGTCTTTATAACCTTGATTTTCAGCCTTCCCTGAACCTCCATCACTTACTTCCTAGAAGTCAGTGGATACCTGGGCTTTCTTATGACCTGCCAGTTACTTGATTAGCATAAACACTCAGGAAATTCCAAGAGTTTTAGTTGTTCTGTGACAGAAACTGGAAAAAAGCACCAAACATGTTTCATGTTATACCACACATAGTTGCAAATAACAGGGGTGAGAAAAGACACCACATGAGGACTAAAGGCTTTACTTGCTAATAGATCCCCCAGAAAATCTTGCACAAAATTTCAGAATGGAATACATAAGATTTGCAGTAAACACCATTTAATTTATTTGAGAGTAAAGGAGGGAGAAAGAGAGAGACAAAGACAGAGATCTCTCTACTGCTTTACTCCCAAACTGCCTGCAATGGCCAGTGCTACATGAAGAATTGATTCCAAGTCTCCATTGTAGGTGGCAGAGACCCAATCACTTGAGCCATCTCTTTGACTTTGAAGTTCTGCATTAGCAGGAATTTAGAATTAGGAACAGAGCCAGACAGTCCAATATGTGATATCGGTGTCTTGATTTGCATCGTTTTGAGTAATTATTCTACTATAATAAATATACTCCTTGAAATGGATTGAATTTCACCCTAATTTTCTCAAGTTGAAAATTTACCCATATCGGAGCCAACTCTGTGGAGCAGCAGGTTAATGCCCTGGTCTGAAGCACTGGTACCCCATATGGGCGCAGGTTCAAGACCTGGCTGTTCTACTTCCAATCCAGCTCTCTGCTATGGCCTGGGAAAGCAGCAGAAGATGGCCCAGGTCCTTGGGCCCCTGCACCCACGTGGGAGACCTGGAAGAAGCTCCTGGCTCCTGGCTTCGGATCAGCACAGCTCCAGCTGCTGTGGCCAATTGGGGAGTGAACCATCCAATGGAAGACCTCTCTCTCTGCCTCTCCTCTCTCTATGTAACTCTGACTTTCAAATAAATAAATAAATCTTTAAAAAAAAAGGAAGAAAATTTACCCAAATCAAACTTATCTCATAACCTCACTAACACTACTAACCTCACAGGCTACCACACTGATTGTAAAGGCACGGTGCCTTTACAAGTGTACCTGGAGCAACAGTCAGGCAAACTTACAGGAAATGAGGTTCCATTAAAGAGAGAATTTAGGAGCCATCCCTATCTTTCATCTTATTCTCTCTTGCTCTCTTACTTCCTATCTGCAGAAGGTTGACCCAGAACACTGGGAAAGTATGAAAGCTAAAGGCAGTACAGCTTCTCCCAGCTCCACCCAGAAATGCAAATTTCCTATCTGAGAAAACATATTGGATCATGGGAAAAACTGACCCTAACCAAGAAAGTATAGCAGTTACAATACTCTCATTGGATTGTAGCCCATGTTCCAGCAGTAGTCAGTTACTAGATATCCTGCTTGCCTGCTGCTCAGTATATGGCAGCAGTAGTCAACTTGTAGCCCTCCTGCCTTTCTGGTGTTCTCTTAGAGCAAAGTTCAATAAATCTAACTCTGCTCACCTTCAGACTGCTATTGTGTGATTTCTTTCACTATTGGTCAAAATGGGCCTCAATTGGTGGTTTCTTGTGACACTATCCTGATATATTTTCTGTTCCTTTTGGAGTATGGGCCTCCAGTTTCATTCACCACTCAATTTTCAAGCTTCTCCTTTCTAAATATCTACTACAAGTGATGACAACTGCATGGACTAAAAGTACTACAACCACCAAACCCAGACCCACCTGAATTTCAGTTCTTTCCTCAAGGTCACTTTTGACACTAGACAGGACTACAATCATAGGTTGCAGCAAGTAATATTTTAATAAGTGGCTAACAACCAGCTTCTAAGGAAAATAATAAATGTAGATATACAATACACCCCTATATTTAGTATAAATTTTCAGTAACATGAAGGATGCCGAGCACAAAATTTTCAATTAATAAGATATACAATATTCTATACAGTTTAATTAAATCTCACAGAATGCTCTTGCTGGTGTTCAGTAAACTTGCATGCACAGCCATTCTGGCTGCAATTGATGAGTGAGAGTGTAGCTCTGACATGAATGCTGCCTGATATATTCCTTTACGTTAATGAGAAAGTAGAAAGATGTACATAGGACTTCAGTATTTCATCAATGATCTGAATGATTTCTTTTCTCCATCAGAGAATTGTTTTTGAATACTGGAAAAATATTTTCTAATTTTTTGTGCTATTTACACAGTACTGATAACATATAGTCAAGGCACATTTGTTTGTTCAGCCTGCATTTTTTCCCATCATGTTGTAGACAATGAGCAAATAATAAGCCAAATCTTGATTTGTAGTATTCAACAATTTCCCATGCCTTATTTCAGGCTACCAAGGTGACATCAGTGAATGCAGAGCTGAGAAGAAAGAAGTATAATGACTGTAGAAGAGTAGACTATTTTTCCAAACAGACACAAATAAACTGAAAGTATAGCCAACAGTAAAATGGAGTAATTATCATGAAGTGGTGAGTTTTGAATATTAATTTTTAAAGTACAATTCATTTAGTTTTTTGTAATAATGGCTTTCAAAATTCTTGAAATAGTATTTTCATGAGCCAACCACTGACCCCAACTCCCTAAAAAGGTGGATTTCAACATTATCACATACTTATAAAGAAAATTGTAGCACACATGCATCTGTGAATAACCTGGACATCTGCCATTTTTCTCACACGTTCCTTGGAGAACAAGAAAAATATTAGAGGCCCAGGGAAATGACCTGGAAATTTGGGTCATTTTGGCTACACGAGGCCTGATTCAAGCAGCAGACCCCTAACAGAGCTTAGAGCCCTGGCTCTCATGACTAAATACCTGCAAAGGGGAATCTAAGGTAGGAGTTTGCTGAAGGATCATGGGACATCATTTGGAACTGTCCTGTTACAACAAACAAAAGAAGCCGGAAAGGCTCGTCTCCACTTTGAGTGTAGCTGAATCACAGTTTTTATGCATTAAGACTAGATTCTGGTCAAGTAGGGGCAATACTTGAAAATGATAATTGTCATTTACGAAGTGCTTATTCTGTGCCATGTGCCATGTTAAATGCTGTACATACATCATTTCTTTAACCTTTAAAACAACTCTGGGTTTAAGGATCATTATTCCATATTATTATTTCTACAAGAAAAATGAGACACAGAGCAATTAGGAAATTTGCCAATATCACACACTCAACAAGTGATAAAATAGGATTTGAACTTGCTGTGTACCTCCAAAGCTGAGGTTTTGCTATCCCACCTCCAGGGTCATTGAGAACCCATTAATTAAAAACTTGGAAGGTAGTTCATTCTTTAGCATTCCTCATTTTTCCAACTGTCCCTGGTATCCTGCTATTTTCTGCTGAAATAATAAGATCCCTTTTCACTATCAAAAGTGTCATAGTTTGTGTGTTGTCATGGCACCCTACATATAGAAAAAGCTGTTCTGTGTGTAAGTAGGAGTTGAAGCAAGCTGTTTCTGCCATGGTCTCAGTGGCAGCATTATAAAACCAAGGGTCTATTCTGCTCATATCCACAGTCTTCACAGCCACGTCTCCAGGGTCCCTCTGCATTCATGTGCATGTAAAAAGGGGACAAATTCAGTAACCAGAATTTGGGGTCATGTTCTTTCACCTCTCCAATTACTTTCACTGATTTTCAATACTCAAACATCATCTTCAATAAATGACTCGCCCAGACCTGACCTGGCATGAAGACATAATTCTGACAGTATAGAATGTATTTCTGAGAAACTACCTCCATGCCAAACTTGAAAAGTACAAGTTTTCACTCCCAAGAAACTCAGCAGATGCCTGCAAAAGGAGCAGTCCTCAAAATAACTGAGTTATTGAACTTACATTACTGACAAACATCTTCACAACTTTAAATTATGTTGTGTAGCCTTAATTCAACTCAGATGTTCAAAAATAGGGCAGTTCTTCTGATAGCAGCAAAAGAAACAATCTCTAAGATATATATAAAAAAATGCTTTTTGGTCTTTCCTAATAGAAAACTATTTTTTCTGCTCTTAAAGTAAGTTCATTACTCATTTTCTTACAAGCTTTAAGAAAAAAATCCACAAAATATCAGCCTAAATAGAAAACCCAGTTCTCTTTCTAACATTGCCTGGAGCAGTAATCTAGGTCAGAACACTTGTGAGTCAGCATATGTGTGTGAGTGATTGTGTGTGTGTGTGTGTGTGTGTGTGTGTGTGTGTGTTGGGCAGGTGTCTATACAATATATGAGTTATTTTGCTCTTTTTCATAGAATATTTTTCATTCTTCTCTTGCTAATATTGTTTTAATTCATTAATACACAGAAACTAATTCTGATGGGTGTATCCTTTAAACACAGAAGATGACTAAAATATTACATTGCAAGTTAATAAGTATTCAGAGATTAAAGAGTAACACTATGGCCAAGTCTCTCTCAAAGTAGATATGGTTATAAACATTTTAAAACTAACTATTGCCCTGTATCACCTTATATGTTTTTGCTATTGATGTATGTATTTTGGGCAGGAATAAATATCAACATTTTGGTACAAAAACAATCTTTTTTTTTTTGGGGGGGGGGGCTGGCAGAGTTAGACATAGAGACAGAGAGAAAGGTCTTCCTTCCTTGGTTCACCCCCCAAATGGCCGCTACAGCCAGTGCGCTGCACCGATCTGAAGCCAGGAGCCTGGTGCTTCCTCCCGGTATCCCATGCGGGTGCAGGGCCCAAGCACTTGGGCCATCCTCCACTGCCTTCCCGGGCCACAGCAGAGAGATGGACTGGAAGAAGAACAACTGGGACAGAAACAGCGCCCCAACCGGGACTAGAACCCAGAGTACCGGCGCCGCAGGCAGAGGATTAGCCTAAAAACAAGATTTGCATATCTCGGATAACTGCTGAACAACATAAGATTATATAATCCAGTGCTAAATTAAATAGAACAGACTGAAGGAAAAGTGAGAGTTGAGATAAGAGGCATTAATCACTCAACTATGGGCCAAATCTGCTAGGGCAAGCCCCTGCAGGGGGTCACCTGGTACCCATGTGATTTTCCACACACTATGAATAGCAAGGACATCATACAGGTCGGGGAAGGTTTGAAAACATGAAGAGGAGCAGGTAAAGAGGGATGCCTGTGAATGCACTTAGAAACCGTGATTAACAGGCTTTAAAAAATGGTTCTCAACACGCTTCTTTGTTTTCCATGCATTTCTTACCAATGAGATGATAACCCTCAGCCCAGTTCTCCCTGACACTGTTACCTATATTATTAATATTAGAGCAAAACCAGAAGAATCATTTACATTCATATGAAATAAATGAAAATTTTCTATGCTGGAAAATGAACTGAAGTGAGTGGTGCGGGGCCTGAGCTGGGGCAAAGCAGGTTAAGCCATGGCCTGCAGCACTGGCATCCCACATGGGCAATGGTTCCTGTCCTGGCTATTCTACTTCCGAGTTAGCTCTCTGCTAATACACATGAGAAAGCAGCCAGGGACCACCCAAGTGCTTGGGCCCCTGCACCCACTGGGAGACCAGGATGAAGCTACTGGTTCCTGGCTTCAGACTGGCCCAACCCCACCCATTGTGGTCATTTCAGGAGTAAACCAACAAATGGAAGATTTCTCTGTCTCTTAACTTTGACTTTCAAATAAATAAATAAATCTTTTTTTAAAAATTAGGTATATCATTAAAGGAAGCCTTCACAGCAATAAAAAGGAATCATTATTCAAAATAAATGAATAATAAAATAAAATGATGGTGACAGAATGATCTGGATCCTGCTGCTTAACGAAAAGTCAAGGGCAAGCTTTAAAATCAGGCCAGCTTTCAGGTATTCATAAAAGTCAAAACCCATAGATGGTGGCTAAATTCCATTACATCCAGGGAGAAGGAAGTTATTATTAACTCTGAATAACACATTTGGGGCTGTTCAGGTTTTTTTTATTTTTTTCTTCTGCTCAAGTTTTCACTGAATGCAGCCGACCAAGATTTCTTTTCCATTTATGTCTGTGACATCCACAGTCATTAATTCCAGGGTAGATATGGGCCAGATGGAGGTTGGTACCTGAGACAGTCAGTGGGGTTGAAAGTGCTACTGTGAAGTAGCAGAAAGCAAGGTGTGCAAAAATCTGCTCTATCCCAGACTGGGTTAGCCTGCTTCACTGCCATCTTCCTACTGACATTCACTGAACTCCCCTGAGTGACTTAGAAATGTTCTCCCTTTCCACAGTGGAGCTGCCTTTCCCAGCAACGTTCTAATTCCTCAGCTCTAGTAAACTGCCCTGGCTTCCTTTTCTTTTAACATAACCTACATTATAGGACCCTCTAGATCCAGATCTGAGTTCAACCACTAAGTTGAGAGGCTTAAACTGATGAAAACTTTGAGAGATAAGATGAGGAAATATCAAAGAAACAGAAGTTACTTAAACTTGAGTAAGGAGAAAGAGATGTAACAGAATTAGTGGTGTACTGTAACCAGATCCTACAAGCTCCAAAGAGCTTTTTGTTAGATTTTAGGAATTTTATGATATTTAACCAAAAGCAAATTATTATCAATTTACATAATAACAAAAGTATTACAATGGACACAAAGAAATTGTTGAAGGTGATGAATATGCTCATTACCATAATCATGAAAATTTCAGAAAATAAATCTGGTAATAAAGAGTGATTGCTAAAATACTTCAAATCATTTTTATTTCATTATAAAATTTCATGTAAGGGCTGAATGCTTGGACTATCAGTTAACATACTAGTTAGGATGCCCACATTCCGTAACAGCATGCCTCTCTCCCCAAAGAAACCACTGTCCTAACTTTTACAGTACTCATTTCCTAAGCTATTCTTTAAAATTTTAACCTTTAAACTTACATTCCTATACGATGTAATGAATGGGTGCTGCAGTTTATGACCTATGGAGGAGGTGGGAATGAGGGGAAGTACAAGCTTTTTTGTTCAACTTTATGTTTGTGGGTTTCTAATGTTGTAGGGAACTGTAGTTTTTCATTATCATGTAGCTTTTTGTTGTGTTAATATAACTCAATTTACCTGCCACTCTACTATGGACAGACACTTGCTTTTCCTATAGTTTGGGGCAATTTCAAATTTTATTGCTAATAGCATTTTTTGTAAAATATTTTGATGAATAAGTCCATGCATTCCCACTGAATATATTCCTAGGAGTGGGATTGCTAGACAAGAATCGTTTGCCGAAGTGGCAGTACCAAGTTACACTTGGTCCATGACAGTCCACATCAGTTTACTTCCTTCTTTCCTGTATTAGAAGTCTTTTTGATTTTAGCCATTCTGAAAAGGTTTTCATTTTCCTGATTAAAAATGGAGTTAAATACCTTGCTATATTTTGTCGATCATTTAGATTTTCTCTTTTGAAGTGTCTGCTCAAGTGTCTTTCCCATTTTTCCTTATTGATCAGATTTTAAATATTTATTTATTTGAAAGACAGAATGTCAGAGAAAAACTGACAGAGATCTTCCACCTACTATGTCAAATGCCACAACAGCCAGGCCTAGGCCTGGCCAGCCTGAAGCCAAGAGCCAGGAACTCCAACTGTGTCTCCCAAGTGGGTGACAGGAACTAAATTACTTAGGCCATTATCTACTGCCTCTTAGGCACATTAGTAGGAAACTGGATAGGAAATGCAAGGTAACCAGGACTTGAACCATGCTCTCCAATATGGGATGCAGGCATCCCGAGTGGCAGCTGAACCTGCTGCACCACAACACAGTTCTTTACACTTGTAGATCCTATCTAAGGACCCTTCCTTACACAGCTTATTATAAATATCTTCTCTCAATCTGTGCCTTTGCTATCACTCTACTTAATGATGTCTTTGGATAGGCAGAAGTTCTCAAGTTATCAGTATAATGTAGTCAAATTTATAATTATTTCCTTTTTGTTTATTGACAATTTTATACTATTTAAAATTCATTTTCTGTCAGGAGAATAATTTACATCAGCTTATAAAACATTTTCTTTTTTAAGTGTTTATAATTAATGTGCACTTGATTTGGGGATACAGTTTAAAGTAGGGATTACAATTCTTTATTTCTCCATGTGAACATCAAATGGTCCAAGCATAATTTATTTTTTATATGAGAATGTTCCTTTTTGTAAGTATATTTGTTTACTTATTTATTTATTTATTTGAAAGGCAGAATGACTGTATGTTTGCATATCAATATGTCAGAGAGAGAGAAAAAGAGAGATCTTCCATCTGACAGTTCACTCCTCAAGTGCCCACATCACCTATGACTCGAGCAATCCAAAGCCAGGAGCCACAAACTTCATCTGGGTCTTCTACTACGTAGAAAGGACCCAAGTATTTGGACCATCATCTGCTGCCTTCCAGATTGTACAATAATAGGAAGCTGGATAAGGTGAGGAGGTGGAACTCAATCCCAGGCACTCTGATATGGCATGTAGCCATCCTTGTGGAAGGCTTAATCCAATGTGCCACATCATTTGCCCAAGCACTATTTATTTTCAAAACTCTTTTTGCCATTGCTCAGGAGGGTTATCTTTCTCTTAAAGCAAGTATCCATTAATGTGGAAGTATATCTTAGGACCACCTGTTCTGTCTTTCATGTATTTGTCTATCATTTTATCATAATACTGCCTTAACTTTACATAAGGTCTTGATATTCACTCCATTATTCTTCAAAAGACCTTCAAGAGATTCTGAGATATTTTTTGGCCCTTTGAATCTCCATATACATTTTAGAATAAATCTGTCACATTAGACACATACACACAAATGTCCTTGCTGGAGACTTTGAACAAATTTGTACTGAATCTGTAGATCAAGCTGGGAAGAATTGACATTGGAATATAAATCATGTTTCTTCAAAAATTTAGCTTCATATTTGTTACTAATCCATTGAAACACAGTTATCTTTGAATACTGATTGAGTTCCCAGCAAGTCTGTTTATTTATTAACAATTTTTCATCAGCAGATGTTGCTGTGCAGCAGGTTAAGTCAGCACTTGGGATGCCTGCATCCCCAGTGTGAGGTCCTGGCACTGAGTGCCCCCCATGGCTTCCAATCCATCATCCTTTTAAATACACACTCTGGGAGGCAGCCTTGATGGCTCAAGGACCTGGGTCCCTGCCATCCCTATGGGTGATCCAGAAATTGTTCTTGACTGCTTGACTCCTGGCTTAGGCCTGGTCTAGCCCTGGCTGTTGTGGACATTTGGGGGAATGAGCCAGGAAATGGAAGACTGATCTCTCTCTCTCACTCTGCCTTTCAAATCCATAAATCTTTCACTATTTTCCTAGGTTTTTTTAAATTTTTTTTCTTAATTTTCCCATGCACCTTATAACAGTTATGTAAAGTATATAAAATTTCTTCCTAATCTATACCTTGTACTTCCTCTTCTTGAGAAATACTAAAATCCACAGTAATCGGAATCTAATTCATATGAAATTATAGGTGTAAATTCAATGAACAGTTGTTAGCAGATTAAACCTCCTTCCCATCACACAAACTCTCTCTCTCAGCTAGCTGGGCTGGACCTCCGCTCAGCCAATCACTTCCAACCCGGAGGAGTCTGAGCCCAGACCCCGCCTCCGAAGCACGCTCAGGGCTTGGCTGCGAAGGCTCCGCCCCTCTCCCGGATGCAGCCAATCAGCGGCCTCCTCTTACGCGCGCCCCACCGGCCAAAATGGCGGCGGCCTTTGGCGGGGAGTACGGTTTGTAAGGGCCGTTGTTTTACTCTTCCCGTGGACAAAATGTGAAAGAAGTGACTGGTGGAGGGGGGTCGCAAGTCATGAGTCGACGAAGGAAATATGGGGACAGTCCTGTCCCGAAGAACACGCCGCTCAAAACAGCGGCGGCTGAGGACTGCAGCTCGGTGGTCGAACCCGGGAGGAGGCGGCTGAAGTCGGCCCGCGGCTCCCGGTCCCGCGTGGCTGGAGAGGGCCCTGGCCCACCACTGCGGCAGCGAGAGCGGCGTCCAGCAGCCGCTGGGTGCAGTAAAAGTAACCCCAAGGGTGAGACGTCGGCAGTGCGCCTCGCCTGGGCCGCGGCGCTGAGCCCCACAGCCCCGCTTGTCCCCGGCAGACTGGGGTGGGGGTGGCTCTGGCACTGCGTCTTCTCCGGGCTTCTGCCCTGCGAGTCCCGAAGAACCCTGTGTCTCACCTCCACGGCTTTTCCCCCGAGGTCGAGCACCGCCCGGTTAGGTGTGGCCACCCACTCGTCCCCGCCACGGGAGCGTGTGGTGGGGTTTACCTGTTCGGGGGCGGCCGGCTAATTTCTAGGCTGCTCTTCCAGTTACCAGCTGTGGCGGAGCGAGGAGAAACGCGACGGGGCTGTTGTCAGCTTACTCGTAGGGGAATTGTTTCTCTCAAACTTGCGTGTCCTAATTCGCTTCAGAGAGGGAGTCAGCTAGGGGCTGGTCTCTTCCCAGCCTTAGCCCGCATCTCCTCATTAGGAGTAAACCGGAAGTGCCTGTGGGTAAAATTCCCTCAGAGTGGGAACCCCTGGAGGGCTCCTTTCATCCTGATTACTTTTGGGTGTCCTATCTAAAATGATTTCTAATAAATGTTATAAACTGGAACTCATACAAAAGCCTTTTGCTATAGTGTATTTTTAAAACAGAAGTATCATTACTTTTATTTACTCCCTTTAAAGTAACAAATGAAAACAAATCTTTGTTGAAATGTAAATAATTATAGGTGAAACTTCCAGTGTTTGAAATGATTAATGTAGGTTGGGAAGAGTTAATGAAAGAAGGCTACACAGTTTCTGTTGAGATATTTTTCTGATATTTTAAAATATCTACAAATTGGAGGTGTTTCCGCAATGCTTGGAGCACGCCAATAAATGGAGTGATTTTGTTATACAGTATTATTCATTCATAAAGGTACTAGGTTATCTAAAGATATTTACTATTTACAAAGTCAGATTTGCTTTTCTTTTCTTTTCTTTTCTTTTTTTTTTTTTTTTTGAGAGATTCATTTATTTGAAAGGCAGAGTTAGAGCAAGAGATCAATCTTCCATCAACTGGTTCTCTCCTCAAAGGGCCACTATGGCTGCAGCTAATCCAGACAGAAGCCAGGAGCTTATCCAGGCTTCCCCTGGGGGTGCAGGGCCCCAAGCACTTGGGCCATTCTTAGCTGCTTTCCCAGGTGCATTAACTTAGAAGTGAAACAGCTGTGACTGGAGCCAGCTCCCATATGAGATGCTGGTGTTGTAGGTAGTAGCTCAACACAGGCCCCTAAATTTGATTTTGAAAGAGACATTTCAATTGTAGTTAAAATAATCCAGTTGGCTCTGGGAGACAGGTTTACATTATACCATAAGGCAGTCTAAGCAACTTTTTTACTTTGGGGTATATTGAAGTACAGGAGTGGTGCTTTAAAATGCAACAATTGTTATTTTAATCATATTTTATATAGAAAGATATGAGACACCAACAAGAATGCTGAAAATGGACTTGTCATCTACATTCAGTTCTCCTGGTGATCCAGATGGACAGAATGATATCTTTTGGGATCAGAATTCTCCAATGACAAAACAGTTAGGTAATTTGTCATTAACATTTTTTATGTGCATCAGTATTTGATAAATGATTAGGAGGTAACTAGATTTTCAATCAAGTAATGTCAAGAACTTTTGTATTGCGATGGTTTTTGAGAATGATATATGATTTTATCTCTGATGTTTATGTGATGTCAGAATGCATAGTCACAACTATGCTAATAAAAATCATTTTCTGGAAACTAGCAGCTATTTTTAAATGTGTTTTTTATTTATTTAAAATATATAGAAATTTTTTTGTTTCTTCAGGTAAAAGAAGAAAAAATCAGATTTACACCACAGATAGTGATGAGATTTCACATATTGTTAATCGAATTGCTCCTCAGGTAAATATTACTAATTCTGTAGTTTATTTTATAACAGTGAAAAGTACCACCAAATCCTCTAATTTGTTTATATGAAAAATGGTTTTTTTTACATTTTCTTTTCCAAAAATAGTACAGCAAAGATGACTTTCACCTTTTCTGTTTCTGAAATGCATGTTTTGAGTAAAGGAACATAATATAAGTTGATAGTAGCAGTATTTCCTCAGTAATCACAGTAAGAACTGAGGATAGATTCCAGGACCCCTACAGATGCCAAATATGAAAGATGCTCAAGTTCCTTGTATAAAATGGCAGAGTGTGCATATAACTTAGGTACTTTCGTCTAGGTACTTTTAAATCTCTGCATTTCTTGTAATACCTAATACTTAGGCAAGTGTTATGTACATAGTTGTTATACTGTCTTGTTTGAGGGAAAATGACAAAGAAAAATGTACATGTTCAGTATGAAAAACAGTTTTTTCTCCTTCAAATATTTTCAGTCCGTGATTGGCTGAATCTATGGCTCTGGACTCATGAATATATGGAGGGCTGACTATTTTTATAAGTACATGTTTAAATTTTTGATTTAAATGTTTAAATTTTTACATATAAGTACATGTTTAAATTTTTGAAAATTATTGATTTTCTGCTAGAACTTGATATGCTTTTGTCATAAATGTATTCATGCTGTATCATTTTTAATCTGAAATAACAAGACATTTAATACAAATTTAAACTTTTACGACTTTTTTTTGTGATTGGTATTTGTTTACTATCTATAGTACAGCTTTTCTTATTAAAACTGATCTTACCACACACTGATAAACAAGATTCTTCGGATCAGTGCAGCGCGCCGGCCACAGCAGCCATTGCGGGGTGAACCAATGGAAAAGGAAGACCTTTCTCTCTGTCTCTCTCACTGTCCACTCCGCCTGTCAAAAAAAAAAAAAAAAAGAATCACTTAAGCAGCACTGGTTTTAGATATAATGTTTTTTAAGCTGCTTATGCTGTGTGACTATAGATGAGTTACATAAACTTTCACATCTTCAGTTTATTTAGCCATAAACTAGAAGTATTATTTTCTTCATTGGATCATTGTAAGTATTAAATTGGATAGATTATTTATAAACAGTATAGCAATATAAGGTTATTTTAAGAGTGTTCATTATGATGGCTAAATTATTTGCTGTAATACAGCCATCATCAAGTTTTTTTTAACTTTCATTTCAGTCATTGTACTGCTTAAGTGGAATAGAAATAAGTTTTTAAATCAGTTATTCAACACATAGCAATCTAGTAACTCTAATAGCATTTATCCTGTTAGCCCTCTAATTATTACTAAGAAATAGGAATACAACAGGTGAAACTGCTCATAGCTGCTTTACTTTCTCCTTTCTTTTTCTCATTCAACAACTCCTAAATCTAGAGATTATCCAGTACTTTTTTTTTTAAAGATTTATTTTATTTGAAAGACAGTTACAGAGAGAAGTAGAGACAGAGAGAGAGAGGTCTTCCATCTGCTGCTTCACTCATCAGATGGCCGCAACGGCTGTAGCTGGGTCGATCCGAAGCCAGGAGCCAGGAGCTTCTTCCCAGTCTCCCACGTGGGAGCAGGGGCCCAAGGACTTGGGCCATCTTCTGCTGCTTTCCCAGGACATAGCAGAGAGTTAGATCGGAAGAGGAGCAGCCGGGACTCTCAACTGGTGCCCATGTGGGATGCCAGTGCCTCAGACCAGAGCTTTAACCTGCTACACCACAGCGCCAGCTGGAGATCATCCAGTTTTAACTTAGTGTCTTTTCTGAAGGAAATGTAATACTTTTCCTTAACATGTCCTTGGTTGGTTATTATATATAACCATAAAAGAAAGATGACACTGGCCCAAAATGTGGTTACAAGGAATCATCCTCCAGGTGGAGCAGACAGGAAGTAGTTATAACATACTACAGCAGATATAACATATTACACTTATAACCAGTGCTTTCAAAAGAACTCTGTTACTACTAGCTCTATGTTCTGCCTTTGGCATGTCATAGAAATTTGTTTTACATACTGTTCATTAGTCAAGTAGTATTTGTACAGTACTTACTCTACAAGCTAACAATAAATCACAAATTGTGGATTTCACTTGAAAGAAACATAATAAAATGTGTTTGAGCTGGCTAGCCTAAATAGTGATAAAAGATGGTTGAGTAAATTATGGGACTCTACCTAAATGGACTGGAAATAATACCTCACATAAAGAAATGGCAACAGTATCAAATGGTAAAATGGATAAAAGAGAAAGTATGTGAAATTAGTTGGTTTAAAAAATGTTACCCTCATCAACTGCCCCCCTCACCCCCTTTTTAAGATTTATTTGATTATTTGGGATTCAGAGTTATAAAGAGAAAGAGAAAGATCTACCATCAGCTCGCTCACTCCCCTAGATGACTAATGGCCAGGCCTGGACCAGGCCAAAGCCAGGAATCAAGAGCTTCATTTGGGTCTCCCACATGGGTGGCAGAAGCCCAGATAGTTGGGCCATCTTCTGGTACCTTTCCCAGGCCATTTGTGGGCAGCTGGGTCAGAAGTGGAGCAGCTGGAACTTGAACTGGCACCCAAATGGGATGGTAGTGTCACAGGCAGCAGCTTCACCCATTACACCACAACACTGACCCCTCAACTGACCACATTTAAGGCATCCTTATACAAGTCTTTGCTAATATCAATATTTGTCATGTTTTCAGATTGACAAATATTCATATTGTTTAGGTAAGTTATCTTCATGTCATTTAATTTACCCATAATGTTTTAAAAGATGGCATTTTCTATAATATGCACTTCCATTTCAACTGGATAGATATTTAGATATTTAACTTTCTGCAGGAATACTTTTTAATACAGTATCTTTCATTTGAAGTTGAAGTATATCTTTCCATCATATATACATAGTATACTATTTAGGATGAAATGAAGTAATTTTAGATACCTATGCAAAACCTGGATTGTAGTTAGGAGTCATTAAGTTATATAAATTTTAATATAGAAATATTTAAAAATAATTGTAAATAGTATATAAACATACTTAGGATATGTATATGATATTTAAAATTGGGCAAATAAAGTTTCCATAATTCTTAGAAAATTGAATGAATTTTAAATTACTTAGTAATTGGGTAGAGTACATAATTAAATCATTAAGAATGTATTTTTCTGGGACCATGTTTGATCCTTCTCCAGCTTGTAATTCCCACTTCCTACTAATGAAGACCCTGTAGTGCAGCAGTGATAGCTCAAGTGTTTGAGTTCATCCATGTGGGAAATTTTTGTTTGAATTCCTGGCTCCTGACTTCAGCTGCAGGCTAGATCTAGCTACTGCAGGCCTTTGAGAAGTGAACCAGCAGCAGATGGAAGATACTTCTCTCTAAAAAAACACTATTTTCTTTAAATTCAATATTCTTGTTGAAGCAAAAGGGAAAATACATATTGTATCCAAAAATAAAATTGCTGATTTTCTTAAGTGTTTTGTAGTCCAAAATTCAACTATGTTCAAGTAGATTCTAAGAAACCTGTTTTCTTGATTGCTTGAGGCTTTTAAAGTGCAAATAGTAAGGGTCTTTTCACTAAACCCTTTAGTAAATTTGTGTAAATTAGCATCTTCTTTATACACCAGCATTTCAGATGTGGGGAACCTTTTTTCACCAAGGGCCATGAGGATATTTATAACATTCCCATGCCATACAAGACTATCAACTTAAAAATTAGCCTGCTATAGATTTACTGAATTTTGAGTCCTGCCTGGGATTACTTTGCAAGGCCAGACCAATGATTTCATGGGCCCCTTGATGAACTTTCATTAGAAGAGTCCTGAGCAGGTGTTGTGGTACAGCAGGTTAAGTCACTTTCTGTGATGCCCACATTCCATATGAACAAAGGACAGACTGTGATGGCATTCCAGGCTTGTGGCTTCAGCATGTCCTATATCTCTGGCCATTGTAGCAATTTGGGGGGTGAATCAGTGGGTGGGAGATCTCTTAGTGTTTGTGCCTTTCTGTCTGTAACTCTGCCTTTCAAATAAATAAATGAATCATTAAAGAAAAAAAGGAAGGGTCTTTGCCTCTCTATCCAGTGATAAGGTTATTTTTATCTTGCATGGTATTTACTATAAAATAGAATTAAAAATGGTTAATTGACTTTATTCTTGGTTTGTAATCATCAAACTCATTCTCTAAATTTTTTGTGTGATCAAGTAACTGAAAGGAATAGCAAAAATATGAAGTTTTAAAGTGCCTGTCTTTTAGATTTTATTCTGGCTAACCTTTTTTTGCTTTCTCTACTTATTTTTGTTCTTATCCCTGCCTCATTTTGATCATTAGTTCTGACCTTGCAATCATCTGTCAGTCTTGACTTTAATTCTACATCAGTGTTCTCAATTCAGCATGGATTATCCAATTCAGATGAATATTATTTTTTATTCTGATTCTGCCATACTGTCTCTAATATTGATTTTTGTGAATCTTTTATAACTACTGAAATAAGTCAATTTTCTTTGATATAAACATGTTTTTATGATAAACATGCATTTGATAAAATATTCTTAAAACAATATTTTTTAAAAATCAGCAACTCCCAACTCTTTTCACTCTTTGAAACAAGTGGAACACTTATGACATCTTGTTATTGGCATCCCCCAACTTCTTATTAGCTTTGAATTTGGTAACCATCATATCACGGGAATGTATTATTTTAGGAAAATAATTCAAAATCCTTAGTTTTAATTCCACCCCCACCTTGATTTTTATGTCCATCTTCTTCCTTTTTCTTTTTGGTACTTTTACATGTTTTTTCCCCCTCCCCGTGTCATAGGATGAAAAACCAACAGCAAACTCCATGCTGGGCATGTGGATTGGTGCAGCTGCTATTCCTTGTACTCCCAGTGTAGCAAAAGGAAAATCAAGAGTAAAATTCAGCTGTACAAAGTGAGTTTAAACTTTTCAGATTTTATGAGATACAATGAAGCAAATATTTTTAATAATGCTCATAGTTTTTGTGAATATATCTAAATGATTAATAATATTCCCTTAGTTTTGACACAACAAAATTTTGGAGTTAAAATAATTATAAATGTTAAGATTTTGAAGTTTTAACATATCAATGTATGTTAAATGAAAAGTATAATGACAGCATATTTCTTAGTTATGACTTTTTAATATTGTTTAATAGGCTAAAAACACAAAATCGAGAAAAAGAACTTATGAAATTGGCTAAACAATTTGATAAAAATATGGAAGAATTAGATGTAATTCAAGAACAAAACAAAAGGAATCATGATTTTATGCAGACAATTTCAGGAACAGAGACTTTAAATAATTATAAAGATAATGAACAAATGCAGTTATTATGTGATATAATTCCTGAAATCAATAATGCTATAATAAAGAAGCCACTGAAAGTAAACACCAGGATATCTGTGGTAGATGATCAAAACAGCAGTCAGAAGTCAGTTGACGAAAATGCTGAAGCAGACTTTAATGCCATTTTTGACGGTTCCACCCAGAAATGTAGCGGACAGTTAAGCCAAGACTTGTCAGATGCCAGTTTGAATACAAGTAATACTACGGTTGGAAAGAAAAGTGCTTTGAAAGCAGAGAAAGTCATTACTATTGAAACTCTGGTCAATGAAAAGCTGCCAAATAAAAGCACAGGATCACCTTCTCAACTAGATACTCCCATAACAACAAAATCACATGTGACTACCTGTTTCATGGAGCCAGAAACTTCTAGTGAGCACATTGATGCATTTACTACCAGTGATTTTGAAGATGATTGGGGAAGCTTACTAGATAATGAACCTTTTGTTATGCAAAATCTTGAAAGGCCTGAATTCCCTATTCTAAAAAGTGCCCAGGTTACTAATCAAAAGGAAGTCTGTGTCTATATTAGTAAAAATAGTAAAAGTAAGTCAAGAACCAATACAGGTATACATGATCCGTTAAGAGATTCAAAAATATTGCAAGACCTTCCTTCCAAGACACATAGTGGAGAATTAATAGATTCTGGAAAACATAGAGTTTCACCAGATCTAAATGTTAAATCAAGCAAATTGCCATCCACTGGAAACAAAATGAAATTTGAAAACTCTTTCAATGAAATTGTTGTTGAAGACAAATTTCAAGATTGTACAGTTCCATGTAATCTGACAAAAGTAAAGGAAGATAGTGATACTAAATTTACTTCTAATGTAAATACTTCTGAAAAGAAATTTGCTTTAAACAGAAGATACTCTAATGAACAAGAAACCCGTGTTACTAACACACATCAAGCTAATGCATCAAAGATTGCTTCTTTCTTTGATGATTGGAATGATCCATCATTTGCCAATGACATTATTAAGACATGTCATCAGCTGGAGAATACCTGGGAATCAGATGATGTAGATGATGATATGTTATACCAAGCATGTGATGATATTGAAAGACTAACTCAGCAGCAAGATACTAGGAAGAATAGCAAGACAACAGAAAGTATACTTGAGATCAATAACAGTTCTAAACATGGAGCCAGAAACTGCTTTAGTACATCCAGAGGAAATCAGGTGGTACAATCAAAGCATTTAAATCTGGGCAGCATTTCAGTGCAAACATCTTCCTTGACAAGTAGCTCACAGATAAATAAATCAGTAAAGGTGGACAGAGGGGAAATGTATAGAAATTCTCCAAGTTTTTTAAACATCACAACAAATTTGACAATGAACTCAAATTTTCAGACCAGTAATTTGCATGTCTCTGGGAATAATACTGCTGTACCAATACCAATGAATAGTTTCAAATCAGTTTTGCCCAGAAGTTCAACACTGAATGTGATTTCAAATCCTGTGACTACAGAAGTTTCTACTTATAAGAAAAATGCTCAACAACTGTCTACTACAACCATTACGGATGAGCCCCAGAACAACTTCAATGAGACAGTTAGATTTTCAAAATACACATTTACAAGGATGAAAAATTCTCAGATTTTTTCTCAGTTTAACAGAAGTTGTATGGCAGGAAGTATGTCTGATACCAAAATTACACAAGGATCAGAGAAAAAGAAAGCTGTCAGTCCGTTATTGGAGGAACCAGATCAACAACAATCTTTGGTGAAATATTCTGAATCTTTGAGACAATCTTCAAAAGGTATGTATGTAATAATTTTACAAAAATATTCTGACAAGTAGTAAAATTAGTTTTGATTATAACACATAAGGTTAAAAACTAGTATTTAACTAGAATTCTAAAGCAAATAATTAAAATACAGTATACTAAGGCAAAGTAGATGATTCATTTTTCAAAATGTTACATCAGATTCTTTCTTAGCACTTATTATGACTAGCATATGGTAGGAACTTAGTAAATATTGAATGATTTATGGATTATTTCCATGAAAATCATAGTTTTAGATATATGCATTACAGTGTAAGATTTAAGATTCTGTTTACTAAATATTTCATTATTTTGAAACTTGAATAATCTTTTACTCCAACTTTTAGCAAAACAATGAGATGAACAATAGTTTAGAGTAGGGGTGGGTAACCTTTTTTCTGCCAAGGGCCATACAAAATTATCAACTTAAAATTAGCCTGCTTTAGATTTATTGAATTTCAGGTCCCACCTGCAGTTGCCTTGGCAGGGCCAGACCAAATGATTTTGCTGCCCTTGCATGGCTTGCAGGCCAGATGTTCCTCTCTGATTTGTACTACAGAACATTCTGATTAAACACCTTACTAGTATAATATCTGATATAAAGTTCAATGAGGATTGGTGTTGAGGTACAACGGGTTAAGCCCCTACTTAGGATGATTGTGTCCCATTTGGAGCATTTGGTTTGAATCTAGCTACTCTGGGCCTTTGATCCAGCTTCCTAATAATACACTTAAGAAGCAATAGATGACAACCCAAGTCTCTCAGCTTCCACCACCTACATGGGAGACTCAGGGTTGTTGGCTCCTGGCTTTGGCCTTGCCTAGCCCCTGATGTTGTGGGCATCTAGAAAGTGAACCAGTGAGTAGAAGGAGCTACTTTTCTGTCCTTTCTTCTCACTCTGCCTTTCAAATAAAGAAATACATTTTCAAAACAAAGCAAAACTCAGTGCTACTTGTAATGGTTAGAATTTTGAGTTTTCATTTGATAGGATCTGTCATTTCTTATTTTTTATTCCTCTTTCCCCCAATTCACCATCCCATCAGTAAGTTCCATTATTTCTAATCTCAAAAATTTAAAGAGTTTTTTTTTCTCTCTACTGCTTCCATGCTTACTCAAGCCAACATTTTTTGACTTGAATACTGCAGTTCTTTTTTGTGTTCCCTTTTTTAGTCTCCAGTTGCAGAATAATATTTTAGAACCAGAAAGGCAAACATGGTATTCTTATTAGAACACTTTCAGTGGCTTCATATAATATTTCAAATAAAATCTGCACTTTGTGATCTATAGAGTCCTGGATTATCTCTCTTTAACCTGCTCACCTGTTTAGCTTTGGCTATACCAGCAATTTTTCCATCTCTTAGATTCTTTCTTAATTTAGAATCTTAAACCTTACACTGTGCTATTATTCCTTTTGACTAAAACTCTTCCAACATTTCATTTCTCAACTTTCACTATTTTGTTGGTGCTTTTTTACTCTTACATTTCAATATACTTACTTCTCCAGAGTCTTTCCTTAAAGTGTCTGTGAGTCTTCCTGTTTATTTTCCATAATTTCTTAATTCCTTTTTTCACAGGTTGCAATTAAATATTTAGAAACTGTTGTCTCTTATCAGTGAATACTTTGGCCTTTCACATAGCATCTGGCACTTTGAAAATGTTGAATAAATATTTAACTGAACATCATGTAATATAATGTGAAAAATCTGTTGTTCACTGATACTAGTATATTTTTTGCAAAGGAATATGTAACTACTTGTGATTCTTAATGCTGTGCTTTCCCACAGCTTCATGTCTTTGTACTTGCTATTCCTTTCACCAGAGACATAGCACTTGCATATGCATTCACCAAATCTACCTGACCAATTTCCATTTGTCCTTTAAAATACAATGTGTTTCTACCTACCTAGAATGATTTAAATTCATTTTCTCTGGGGTGCTAACTTCCGTTGCAGCATTTATTATGCTGGCTTGTAATTACAGATTTTCTTAATCAGTCTCTCTCATTTGAAGTTAATTTTAGGATTCTTATCTATTATGTAGATCAATGCTAATATGGTGAGGGAGTTTTTAGTTTCATTTAGCATTATTATTTTCTGTCATTTAGATTCTGAGTGTTGCTTTTGTTGGCATTACTGCTACAACTTTCTTGTTTAAGTGATTCTTTTCCCCCCTTTTTAACTTACTGAAGTAATATACTAGTTGTTTGGAAAGAATGAAAACAGTGTAGAATAATTTGAAATAAAATGTTATCTTTTGTATAACCATTCTATCAGGAGAAACTGCTATTTTTTAATAGTTTTTTTTTTTCACAAAATAGAAAAGGCTTTGCTTTTTTTAGTTAAATATTTTCTTCTGTTTATGTATTTAAAAGATGCACAGGGAGAGAGATATACAGATCTCCCATCAGCAGGTTCAATTATCCAGTATCTACAATGACAAGAGGTGGTCCAGGCTGAAGCCAGGAACCTAGATTTCAGTCTCTTATCTCCCTTATGGGTGGCAGGTAGCCGACTGCTTAAGCCATCACTGCTGCCTCCCAGAGTGCACATAATCAGGAAGATGGAATCATAGCAGAGCCAGGTTTAAAACCCAGCCACATCAGTATAAGATAAGGATGTCCCAGCTAGCTTCTTACCTGCTACACCAAATACTTGCCCTAGGAAAGCACTAACAAGGATTCACTGTGCATCGTGTAGCATTTTCTATGCATATGAAGAGGTTGTTTTGGATATATACAAGGATACTTCAAAAAATTTTTGAGAAATGGTATTGAAAGATAAATTTATTTTGGTACAAAAAACCTTGAAATTCGGCCGGCGCCGTGGCTCAACAGGCTAATCCTCCGCCTTGCGGCGCCGGCACACCGGGTTCTAGTCCCGGTCGGGGCACCGGATTCTGTCCCGGTTGCCCCTCTTCCAGGCCAGCCCTCTGCTGTGGCCCACGAGTGCAGTGGAGGATGGCCCAGGTGCTTGGGCCCTGCACCCCATGGGGAGACCAGGAAAAGCACCTGGCTCCTGGCTCCTGCCATCGGACGAGCGCGGTGCGCCGGCCGCAGCGCGCCGACCGCGGCGGCCATTGGAGGGTGAACCAACGGCAAAGGAAGACCTTTCTCTCTGTCTCTCTCTCTCACTGTCCACTCTGCCTGTAAAAAAAAAAAAAAAAAAAAACCTTGAAATTCATACATGGTCTTTTCATAACATGCATTTTCTATGGACATTCGAAGAACTTTACCATATATGTTATATTTGTGTATAATTATAGACTTACATAAATAGATGAAATTATACACAATATACTTAGTATTTGGCAACTTGCTTTTCCTTTATTTAACATAGCTATATTTTCTTGTTATTACTATAGATTAGCTTTAATTCTTCTATTGACTACATGGTATATTATTAGGATATTCCATAATTTAATTATTTTTCTATTGATGGAAGTTTGGTGGTTGTTGTATTATAATTACAAATAATACTAAAGCAAAGATCGTTTTGCATCAGAATCTCCATGCTTGTGTGATTATATCTGTTAATTCCTCAAAAATTGGTGTAAGAGAATGTTTTGAATTTTGATGGTTATCACCAAATTTTACTCCAAAAAATTTATACTAATTATAGTTTTACCAACCTGAACAATGAAATTAGATATTTTAAAACTTTAAAAATTGTCAATCTTTAATAATTTTAAATATTTAAACTTATATTACAAGTGAGTATGTTGTAACTAATTCAACCACGTTCTCAACATGGACTTAGTTACATGTAGTTGTAATTCCATTAAAAATTAGCCTCTCTGGAACATTTGAGCTTTCCCTCAGAAATATGTCATTCTCTGAAACTTTTTTAAAGATTTATTTATTTATTTATTTGAAATGCAGAGTTACAGAGAGGAAGAGACAGAGACTTCCATCCACTGGTTCACTCCCAAAATGGCCACCAACGTCCAGAGCAGGGCCAATCCTAAGCCAGGAGCCAGGCAGGGTGTAGGGGCCCAAGGACTTGAGCCATCTTCCACTGCTTTCCCAGGCCACAGCAGAGAGCTGGATCGAAGTGGAGTAACCAGGACTCAAAACAGGCACCCATATGGGATGTGAGCACTGCAGGCAGTGGCTTTAGGCACTATACCACACAGCACTGGATTCCATTCTCTGAAATTTTTAGTGGATGCTTTACTTTTTAACTTGCCTCATCAATTTTGCTTTTAAATTTATTGACAGTATTTAATCTCTTAATATTACCCTCGTCAATATTTTCTGTGTAGCCTACTTTATTTTATTTTGATATTTAGCAAGCTACTTTCTAGGAAATACCTAAAAAAGTCCTTTTCATTTTCATTGATTTAAGACTGGAGTTGGCAAACCATGGCATGTCCAAATCCAGACTGTAGCCTGTGTTTGTATAGCCAACACACTAAAAATGTTTTGTATGCTTTAAAGTGGTGGGAAAAAAAATCAAAAAATATTATTACCTGAAATTCTTATTTTATTTTCCATTAATAAAATTTTATTTCAAAGCAGCCTATCATTGGTTTATGCATTGTCCATGACTATTTTCTTGCTATAGTGGTGGAGTTGAACAGTTAGGATAGCAGGACCTTTGACCATTTACAGTAAATATATTTTCTAACCCTTTACAGAAAAAAAAAAAATGAACCCAACACTTTAACGATTAAGAGGGGCCTCATTTGCTTAGTAACTTGCAACAATTTGAGGCTTTTCTGTGTATTTTTGGTATACATTGAGTTAAATGAAGGGCAGTTCGGTGGCCAGCACTATGGTGTAGCCGATAAAGCCACTGCCTGCAGTGCAAGCATCCCATATGGGCACCAGTTAGAGTCTGGGTTGCTCCACTTCCCATTCAGCTCTCTGCTATGGCCTGAGAAAGCAGTAGAGGATGGCCCAAGTCCTTGGGACCCTGCACCCACGTGGGAGACTCAGAAGAAGCTCCTGGCTTGGGATCTGCACAGCTCCAGCCCTTGCGGCCAATTGGAGAGTGAACCATCGGATGGAAGACCTCTCTCTCTCTCTCTCTCTCTCTTTCTTTCTCTCTCTCTCTGCCTCTCTGCCTCTCCAGGTGTAACTCTGCATTTTAAATAAATAAATAAATCTTAAAAAAAAAAAAAAAGAGGCCGGCGCCTTGGCTCAATAGGCTGATCCTCTGCCTGCAGCGCCAGCACCCCCGGTTCTAGTCCCGGTCGGAGCACTGGATTCTGTCCCGGTTGCCCCTCTTCCAGACCAGCTCTCTGCTGTGGCCCGGGAAGGCAGTGGAAGATGGCCCAAGTGCTTGGGCCCTGCACCCGCATGTGAGACCAGGAGAAGCACCTGGCTCCTGGCTTCGGATCAGCGCAGTGCACCATCCACAGCGGCTGTTGGAGGGTGAAACTACAGCAAAGGAAGACCTTTCTGTCTCTCCCTCTCACTGTCCACCTTGCCTGTCAAAAAGAAAAACATATATATTGGCTAATTAGTCAAACTAATATATTCAAGATTATGTACAGAAAAATAGCTGTGTGTTAGATTACTAGCATGGAAAAAGATAACAGAATTATCTGAGGACTTATTTGAAAAATTTATTTCTTACTCTGAATATCTCCAGTCCCATTTTTAATTATACCAACAAAGGAAAGTAAGGCACATGATATATTTGGGGAAACATCTGTCTTAGTTACCAAGAAAAATGTCTTAGAGCAAATTCTGTATCTTATTCTAGATCAGTAAATATTTTTCTTCTGACACTGCTACAGATCCTTCTCTGGAAAGCACATTTTACATGAATGGTTTTACCAATAAATGTTCACTTAAATTTATATATTAGTGTTGGTCTTAAACTTAAAATATCATTTAAGTGAGGAAATATAAAGTTTCTATAAAACATATCCTTCAAATAAAAATATAATCTCTTTAAGAGTGAGACACAGATGAGCAGTTTCACATCAGAGATTCATTCTATCAGTCTAAATTATTTTTCTGAGACAGCTGAAATGAAAACATTGAAGCTCCCCAAGGAAAAAAGTAGGTATGAATATTAATTAGCTTATATTACAGTAACAGTACACATTGAGGTATTAATACCCATTTTTATATTAATTAAGCCAATTGATTATAGTCTTTTTTATTTATATAATATTTAAAGTCCCAGTGTGTTTACTTTCAAGATATATTTATTCATAGCTTATATGAATTAATTTCATTGTCAACGATAATTATTTGATGGGCAGTCAAAGTCAACATAGTTTTTAATCATATTTAATTTCCTCATACTGAAAAGAGTGCAACAAATAGGGATAGATTGGTTTTTTGTGACCAAGAGCTTTATGTCTATATATTGGAATCTTGTATTGATAGTTTAGTGTGATTAAATCACCAAACAATGTAGCAAATCTGAGTAATAAAGCAAAAATTAAAGTTCATATGCAGAATGACTTAATGGCCTATAAAACTAACATGGACATTTTGATTATTTTTAGAGGAAAATGAGAAAAACAGAAAGTATTCTCCTGAAGAAATTCAGAAAAAAAGACAAGAAGCACTGGTTCGAAGAATGACCAAAGCACAGGCATCATCTGTAAATACAACTCCCACTTCATTTCTTTAATGAAGTATTACTTGGAAGACTTTATAAAGACTCTGAAAACTATCTGTGATAGGAAATAATTTTTTCTTTATTTCTCTGTGAGAAATTAAATGCTAACTTATAAAGCATGGACTTTTTATTTAATAAATAAGTGTTTAACTAGAAATTGAAAACTTTTTTTGAGATGTATGTGAGAGTGATTACATAGAAGTTTTGGAAATTCAGGAAGGTTAACAATTATGTATAGAATACAGAGGAAAACAGTTACATTTTTACATATTATGAATAAAAAGAATCATTAAAAATAATTTACTTAATTTTCTTTTGTAATGTCCTTCTATTACAAAGTTCTAATTTACTAAGTTAGTATAGACTATTTTTAGTTTAATAACTTTTGCTTAAGGCTTTTATACATTTCCAAATTCTAGGTACTATTTCCATATTCCTGAGAAGACAATTGGCAGAAAAGAATTTAATTCATTTTTAAGGAAATTATTATTTTTTGATCCCTAGTCTGAATTGGATTTGAATTTTATTATTTCTAAAATGTGACACATTTTAACAATTAGACCATTTTTAGGAAAAATACTAAAAATGGGAGATAAGGGTTAGCTATGTAAGTAATATGAATCAATTTAGAACTGGCAGAAACTAGATATCATTTGGTGCAACTGCTTTATTATACAGGTGAAATACTACTGTTATTTTCAAAGTTATAAAAAGCTGTTCTGCATCAAAATGATTTCTTTGGACATCTAGACAGTCTACTATTTGCTTCAGATTAATAGTATGTTAAATAACTTGTTTGAGGGAGCATTAATTATTTTGTAGAATAAAACAAAAAATTAAAAATTAAAAGCACATTAAGTACTATATAATAATAATGCACATTTTTCCTTTTTTTAAAAAAATCTTCCCAGGATACAAAAATGAGACTTTTTCTTTCTGATTTTCCTATCATTATTCAGTTTCCTCCTCTGTTAATTTATTTACTGTATTGATTTGCAAAATAATTTGAGTTCTCCCCAAAGGCCCATGTGTAAAGTCTTAATCTCAAAACTGTTATATTAATGGATTAAGAATGGAACTTAATTGAACTATGGTTTCAAGGGTAGTCTCTTATAAAGTTTGTGATAAGATTAGGTTTTAGAATGGAGGCCCTATAATCCAATCATTGTGGCATAGTAAGGACTGAAACAATGGCATGAAGGAAAACTGTGCTCCCCTTGTCTCTCTCTGCTTCATGACTTGCCATTTGATCCTTCCTTTACTTGTATTCAGTCAGCTACCACCCTCACCAGAGGCTAGATCAGTGGGGCCAGTAATCTGGAGTTGTGAACCTTCAAAAGTATAAACCTTAAGTAAACCTGCCTACCTAAGTAGTTCCTCTCAGATACGTTAGATAAAGCAATGAAAGGCTGACAAATATATTCACTTTACTAATGTTTTCTTCTCTATTATTTTTCCCTTGTTACCTGTTTGGAATTTGCTGATCCTGTAATAGAAGTCTAACCAGAGGACATTAGGAAGTAAGGATGTTTTATTCCACCTAAATGGCTTTAGGAAACCTAAGAAAATTTATAGATATGAAACACTGTTGTATTGTGTTAACCACTATTCAGTGTCTTAGAGCTATGATAATATAGGGGTTATTGTTTATTTGGTCTGTATGATTTTGTGAATGGTATTTTCATATATTCACATTTTGGGTAACCTGTATTACTTGTGCAAAAATACATTATAACACAAGTAAATACAAGTAAGTTTATATAAGAAAATGAAGAGCTGAGTTATCTTTTTATGAAGTGCCTTCACTGTCTTCTGATTCCACTTTGGATTCTATCTTTGCTTAAGCTCTTCTCTGCTTACCACTTGTTTTCTTTAGAGTGCTTTTAGCCTATCTGTCTATTCATTTGGAATCGGCCTTATGACTTTGTTTCTTTGAAAGTCATATTTGACCATCATCGCTGTAATTGTAATTGATTTCTCTCTGGTCATGATGGTACTTATTTCTTAGATCTTTCATGGGCCATTCTTTAAATGCCTTATGTGACATTCAGTTATGTATGTCTTACATACTATTTTACAGCTTATAATTTTGTGCTGTTTTCTTAAGTCTGCCATATTCTCATAGAGCTTGTAGTGTTACTTACATATTTTTCTCTAAGTGACTCATTTCTCTTTAAAAGGAAGTTTTATAGCTCTTGGATGGTGGGGGATTTAGTAGCCCAGCTCATCTGAAGCTGATCATGATTGTCTTTCCAGGATAGTGCCTGTTCATCACTTTCCTCTCCTATTCTAATTCATCTTACTTTAGCCAGTGTTGGAAATAGTAGATGTTGAGTAGCCTATGAATGAGCAGGCAGAGAACAGTCTACATAGTTTTGCTAGAAGTCCATAGGGAATCTATCTCCACAGGGAAATGGGGCAACTGGTAGGCCTGACAGCTCTCTTCCAGCTCAAGTTCTGCTGCTGTTTATACATGTGAGAAAGACTGATCACAGTAATGCCATTATTTCAGCAAAGAGACTATTGCAGAGTAGAGCCTATCTCTTCCTTACTTTTTTCCTAATGTCAACAGGCAACTATGATTTCAGGAATAATTGGGTTATTTACTACAAAAATCAGTTGTATATATGTAAAGATATAATACATCATGGGAAATGCTACCTTATATCATTATACACTACCCTGTTATCACCAACTTTTAAATTGGAGCAGAGATATTTTACTTATCTCTGTCTACCTGACTTAGAAATATTTATTGGCTACCTACTAAATGTTGAACAAATTTAGAAAGATTCTGGTAGCAGGGATGCTGTGTTGCCCCCACCTAAGGCAATTTGGTTTCAAATATCTTAGCTTTATTTAAGGTTAGAAAATCTTTTTAGGAACAATTTAAATTTGTCCAACGCTGATTGGTATAGGCAATAATTTATAATCTGATCATGCTGTTCAATTATTACCCTCTATGTTCACTTGTGGAATTCAAAACCAGAACAGCAGGGTTGGCCTTTTCCTTCTCTTAGACTTCATAAATGACTGTGTAGATAAAAGTGAGATTTTAAGTAAAAAGTGCTGTTTATAATACCTTCCAAAACATGAAGTGCTAAGGGGTAAATCAAAAAAAACAAAAGCTGTGAAAAAGCAGTACACTGAAAACTATGGAACATTACTGAGAGATTTATTATTATTATTATTATTATTATTATCTGACAGGTAGAGTTATAGACAGTGAGAGAGAGAGAGAAGAGTGAGAAAGGTCTTCCTTCCGTTGGTTCACCACCCAAATGGCCGCTATGGCCGGTGCTGTGCCAGTCCAAAGCTGGGAGCCAGATGCTTCCTCCTGGTCTCCCACATGGGTGCGGGGCCCAAGTGCTTGGGCCATCCTCCACTGCCTTCTCGGGCCACAGCAGAGAGCTGGACTGGAAGAGGAGCAACCAGAACCAGAACCCGGCGCCCACATGGGATGCCGGCGCCACAGGCAGAGGATTAACCAAGTAAGCCATGGCGCCGGCCCCAAGAGAAAATTTTAAAAACCCAAATAAATGAAGAGATTCAGAAGTCTTGATATTGTTAAGATGTTTTCCCCAAGTTAATCTAAGATCCAGTACAATCCAAATTATACCAGCCATTTTAAAAATAGAAAATGACCAAAGCATTTTAAAATTCACATGGAAATTGAAAAGACCTAGAATTTCCAAAAGAACTAGAAAATTAATAAATTTGAAGTCAAACAATATCTGATTGTAAGACTTGTTATAAAAGTGTGGAAATTAAGACAGTGGCATAAATAGATGAATGAAACATTTTTTTTTAAAGATTCATTTATTTGAAAGTCAGAGTTACACAGAGAGAGGACAGGCAGAGAGAGAGAGAGATCTTCCATCCCATGGTTCACTCCTGCAATGGCTGCAATGGCCGGAGCTGCACTAATCAGGAACCAGGAGCTTCTTCCGGGTCTCTCATGTGGGTTCAGGGGCCCAAGGACTTGGGCCATCTTCCACTGCTTTGCCAGGCCATAGCAGAGAGCTGGATTGGAAGAGAAGCAGCCGGGACTAGAACTGGTGCCCATATAGGATGCTGGCACTGCAGGCCAGGGCGTTAACCTGCTGTTCCACAGCACCGGCCCCCAAACAGATTTTTAAATAAACACAAATGTGTACACTCCTCACTTTTCAAAGTTGTGCCTTTGTAAGTCAATAGAGGATCTTCAGGGGAAAAAAAAAAATGTGCTGTAAAAATTGACATCTGTACGGGATAAAACAGAAACTTTAGTATCTTACAAAAGCCAAAAAGGGCTAACAAAATTTGAAGTGATGAATCAATAAAAAAACAAAACTGTTGTGACCTTGAATTCACAATTTTTAAAAATTTTAAGGTACAACACCAAAAGAAATCCATAAAAGAACAAATTGATGAATAAGACTTTTATCAAAATTAAAATGATTGGTCTTCAAAACATACTTTTAAGATTTAAAAAGAGGATCCAAAATTCATTCAATGAGGGAAAGAAATCTACAAATGGTACTGGGACAACTAGTTATGCACAGGCAAAAGAATTAAGTTGTACCCCCACATCACACCATATATAAAAGATTAAAATGCATCATAGATGCATTCATGGGGCTCGAGCTGTGACATAGTAGCCTAAGCCTCCGTTTGCAGCGCTGGCATCCCATATGGGCACCTGTTTGTGTCCTGGCTGCTCCTTTTCCAATCCAACTCTCTGGTTATACCCTGAGAAGGCAGTAGAAAATGGGCCAAGTGCTTGGGTTCCTGCACCCATGTGGGAGACCCAAAAGAAGTTCCTGGCTCCTGGCTTCAGATTGGCTCAGCTCCAGCTGTTGTGGCCATTTTGGGGAGTGAACCAGCAGATGGAAGATCTTTCTGTCTGTCTCTTCCTCTCAAATAAATAATTCTCAAATAAATTTTTTAAAAACAGGAATTTAAAAAAAAAAGTGAAATCAAGAGCTAAAACTTCAAACTCTTTTTTAAAAACTTAGAATAAATCTTCAGGCCTTATATGATCTGTTTCTGGCTTAGGTGACCCATGAGTCTGTGAACTTGGAGGCATGGTCCTTCAGGGTAATGGTATTCATAGATGGTGTGGATCTTCAGAAGTGGGGCTTTGAGGGAGGTAATTAGGTCATTGAGGGTAATTAGGAATTACCTCCAAAAGAGATTAGGGTATTTGCTCATGGGACTAGCTAACTCCTGAGAGAGAGTAGATTATACTTCAATTCCTGAGGAGTAGAACAGGAATGTAAGCACAGGACCTTGCCTAGGAACTCATTGTCAAGCCCACCATGATCAACCCAGCACAAGACAAAATCCAGCAGCCCTTCGCACTAGGCCAGCACTCACAGATGGAGTCTGTAGATCTGCATCCTGATGGGATATATTTGTGTCTTGCCTAGCATCACTAGCAGCCTTGCTGTGTGGTCCTGGGGTGCACCCTGATTCTGTACAGGTCCTTGCAGCCACTTGACTCAGGTGTGACTTGGCATCAGCCTTGGAACCCAAGGGCTCCTTCATTACCTTTCCCCCAGCATCCACTTCTTGTAGAAACACTCCATCCACTGGGGGTAAGAAAAGGAAACACACAACTTTGCCTGGAAACTCAGTTCCAGACCAGAACCAATACTGGGAGAATCCCAACAGGCCCTGTCTCTAGGCCTGGGGCCATAGAATGCAACCTTGAGACCTGTGACCTAAGCCTAAATGATGGCTAGTTAACAGTAGCCTTGGACTGCAAATACATAGCATCAGGCCTGTGATGGTAGCATAGACCTAAGCTCTTCGCTACATGGTATACTATTCTTAGCAGACTGTGGACTCTTGGATGTGACTCAGTACATTGGTCATGGATTTCACACCACTTCCTCCGCCTATCCCAGGACCCCAGTGTAGTCATTGTCCACTTATGGAAGAAGGAGGTAGGTACCAAGTCATTGCATGGGAGGCAGGGACCAATTCTTCCCCCAGAAGGCCCAGACACAAGCAGGATCCTGCAATGTCTGACCACACACTGGTGACTAGTGATGAGAATCTGGGCTCACCCTGGCTTCAGGTTGAGACTTGTTTGGATGGACTATACTTTGTGGTCACTCTACCAGTTCATTGTAAATAACACACAAACTGCACATTTGGGATAAACTTAGCATGGGGACACTCTGACAATGACAACACACCACAGACTTGTGGTAAACCTGGACTTAGGGTGCCATCTAGTGCTGAAATACTCAACACAGACTCAGAGAAAATAGTATGCTTAGAATTAATAGGAACAGCACAAAACAAAGCCAGATTAATGGAATTTAATGGAATGAATATCTAATCCTTTATTGCAGTTGTCATATGGAAACGATCATCAAGGACTTTCAGAGAACAGTAACCTCACGTAATGGACAAAATAAGGTACAAGAAACTGACTGTAGAGCAACTGATATGTGCAAACTCTTGGACAGAGAGTTCAGAATAACTTCACAGGATATTCAATGAGCTTCAGGAAAACAAAGGGAAGCCAGTCAATACTCTATCGGAGAAACTTGATAGTTTGAAGTCATTTTAAAAATAAAAAATCCTAAAGTTGAAAAGTACAATAATTGAAGTTAAAGGTGTGATGAAAGTGATCATTAACAGAGTAGATCAAACAGAAAAATATATCTGAACTCAAATAATATTTGAAAAACAGGAGATAGAAAGGGAAAAGAATTAAGAAGGCTTATGGGAACTTTGAGGCAATATTAAAAGCAAATATTCTGTTATTGGGATTCAAGATCCAAAACCCCCTCATGGTAGAAATTCTGAACAAACTAAGTATAGAGAAAACATGCCTCAACATAATAAAGGATGTATAGTACAAACTTTAATAGTTTACATCATAGTAAATGGGGAAAAGTTGCAGGCTTTCTCTGTGAGAGAACAAGACCAGGATGCCCGCTTTCACTTTTACTTAACATAGTAGTATAGGTAAATAGCCAGAGCCATCAGATGAGAAAGAAAAGGCAACTGAATTGGGAAGGGAAGGAGGAAATCAAATCATCACTGTTTGCAGATGATGTGATCTTATATAGAAAAGCCTAGAGATAAGGCCAGCACTGTGGTGCAGCAAGTTAACGCCCTGACCTGAGGTGCCAGCATCCCATATGGGCACCGGTTCTGGTCCTAGCTGATCTTCCGATCCACCTCTCTGCTATGGCCTGGGTTAGCAGTGGAGGATGGCCCAAGTGCTTGGGCCTCTGCACCCATGTGGGAGACCCAGAAGAAACTCCTCGCTCCTGGCTTCAGATCGGCGCAGCTCCGGCCTTGCGGCCATCTGGGGAGTGAACCAGCGGATGGAAGACCTTCTCTCTGTCTCTACCTCTCTCTGTAATGCTGTCTTTCAAATAGATAAAATAAATCTTAAAAAAAAAAAAAAATCTAGAGATTCCTCCAAGAATAATAGAATTGACAAGTACAGCAAAATTGCAGAATAAAAAGTACACAAAACTTGATATTTTTGTAGTTGATGGTGAATTACCTGAAAGGGAGATCAAGAAAGCAATCCCATTTACAGTTGCTACCAACAGATAAGTAAAATACCCGTGAATAAATTTAATCAAAGTTGTGAAGGGTCTGTGCAATGAATACTGTAAAACATTGATGAAAGAAACTAAAGAGGACACAAAAATTGGAAGGACATCATAAATTGGATGAGTCAATATTGCTAATATGTCTATCCTGCCCCCAAATGATTTATATATTCTACCAAATACCAATAAAATTGTTCCGAGAACTAGAAAAAACAGTCTTAAACTTCTTATGGAACCACAAAAGCTAAGCAATCTTTTTTTTAAATTACAGTTTTATGTATTTATTTGAAAGGCAGAGTAACAGAAAGGGAGAGGCAGAGAAAAATGAGATCATCCATCCAATCATTCACTCCCCCAAATGCCTGCAA
Source organism: Sylvilagus floridanus (assembly GCA_949820135.1). Classification (NCBI taxonomy): domain Eukaryota; kingdom Metazoa; phylum Chordata; class Mammalia; order Lagomorpha; family Leporidae; genus Sylvilagus; species Sylvilagus floridanus. Next base: position 50,230,078 of record OX463245.1, read on the forward strand.
TACCCAGCTGAAGCCCCAAACTGGCTCTTTATAAGGGTGGCAGGAATCCAAGTTCCTGGACTATTATTTGCTGTCTCCCAGGCACAATATCAGGAATCTGGCTCAGAAACAGAGATGGGATTTAATCATAGACACTCCAATATTGGATGTGAGCATCCCAAGCTGTGGTTCAACCTGCTGTACCACAATGCCCACCTGCAAAATCATCTTGGGCAAAAAGAACAGATTATAAGGCATTATGCTACCTGACTTCAAAATATGAATATACTGTAAAGTTATAGTAATTAAAACACTATAGTACTAGCATTAATTCAGATGCCTAGACAAGTAGAACAGAACAGAGACCCTAGAAGTAAACTATACATTGCACCAACAGCCAACTGATCTCTCACAAAGGTGCTAAGAACATGAATTGGAGAAAGGACAATATGTTCAATAAATGGTGCTGAGAAAATTGGATAATCACATGCAAAAGAATGACACTGACCTCTATCTCTTACCATATTAAAAAAAAAAACACAAAATGGATTTAAAGACTTAACTGTAAATTCTGAAACTGAAACTCTTAGAAGAAAGCATAGAGAAAATGCTTCAGGAGATTACAATAGACAAGGAGTTTTTTATAAGACCCCACAAATAAACAAAAGCAAAAATAGACAAATAGGATTCTATGAAAACAAAAATATTTTGCATGGCAAAGAAAACAATCAACAGAGAGACAACTAAGAATAGGAGAAAGTATTTGAAAACTGTGTATCTCACAAAGGCTATGTATCCAGAACATAAAAGGTAAAAGGAATTGAAACAACTCAGTAGCAAAATAATAATATGCTTTTTTGTTGTTGTTTTGTTTTTATTTTTGACAGAGTTAGACAAATAGAGAGAGAGAGAGAGAGAGAGAGAGAGAGAGAGAGAGAAGGTCTTCCTTCCGTTGGCTAACCCCACAAATGGCCGCTACGGCCGGCATGCTTCACCCATCCAAAGCCAGGAGGAGCCAGGTGCTTCTTCCCGGTCTCCCATGTGGGTGCAGGGCCTAAGAACTTGGGCCATCCTCCACTGCACTCTCAGGCCACAGCAGAGAGCTGGACTGGGAGAGAAGCAATCGGGAAAGAATCTGGTGCCCCGACTGGGACTAGAACCCGGGGTGCCGGCGCCGCAGGCGGAGTATTAGCCTAGTGAGCCGCGGTGCCAGCCCATAATATGCTTTCAAAAAAGATTTATTTAAAAGGCAGAGAGACAGAGATAACCCATCTGGTGGTTCACTCCCCAAATTACTACAATGACCAGGGCTGTGCCAGGCTGAAGCCAGGATCCTGGAACTTCCATCTCTTTAACATATGAGAAGCAAAGAACCAAACATTTGGGCCATACTCCACTGATTTCCCTGGAACATTAGCAGGACTCAAACCACACTCAGGTATGGATATGGGACGCTGGTGTAGCAAGCTGTAGCTTATCCTACTTTGCAACAACATTGGCTATAGTTACCTGATTTTAAAATTGGCAATAATTCTATTGGACATTTCTCAAAAGAAGACATACATACAGCCAACAGATATATGATTAAATGTTCAACATCACTAACATAAGGTAAATTCAAATCAAAATCACAATGACATTACCTCAGCAAAGTCAAAATGGTTATTTATCCAAAGGACAAAAAAATAAGTTCTGGTGAGGATGTGGAGAAAAGGGAAGATTTGCACACTGTTGATGGTAATGTAAGCTAGTACAGACATCAGTGGAAACAATGCTGAGATGCCTCAAACAATTAAAATTAGAACTATTGTATGATCCAGTGGTCCCTCTTCTGGTCATGTGTCCAGAGGAAACAAAAACATGTGAAAGAAATATTTGCATTCTCATATACTATTCACAATAGCAAAGAAATGGACATAATCTTAAATGTCCATCAACTGATGAATGGATAATGATGGAACACTACTCAACCATAAAAAGGATGAAATATTGAAATTTATGACAACATCAATGGAAATGGAAGATGCCATGTTAAGTAAAATAAGCCAGGAACTGATGTACTCTGCCACTCTCCTTCCTTATCTATTTCCTTTTTTTGTAGTTTTTGAGATAACATATTTTAAATTTATAGTTCAGTTAAAAAAGGCTTAATACTCTGACAAATAAGAAGTTTAACAAATAAAAAGCAAAAAGACTCTAGTTTAGTGGAAATATAGACAAGGGCGATAAACAATAATTCAATGAAAAAATGACCCTTTCACCCATATACAGTCCATTTTAAACTAATCACAGATAATTAACACTATAGAAATATAACATTCTTAACCACTGGTTTCACGAAGATATAAAACAAAGTTTTACAAAACTATATTTGCAGCAATAGTGATACACACAGACAATTCTCTCATTTTTCTTTTCTTTTTAATTTCAGCTCCCACATATAAGGGAGAACATGAAGTATTTATGTTTCTGGGTCTGGCTTATTTCACTCAACATGATGTACTCAAGTTGCACCCATTTTCTTGTAAATGGTAGAATTTCATTCTTTTATTTATAGCTGAATAATATTCCATTGTGTATATATACTACATTTTCTTTATTGATTCATCTGATGATGGACATCTTGGTTGTTTCTAAATTTTCGTTGTGGAGAGAGGTGGAATGAGGGAAGGAAGAAGGGAATATCATTACGTTCTTAGAATTGTGTCTACAAAGCACATTGAATCCGTTAAAAACTAATTAAAATTAAAAAATAACATCTAGAATGGATTTTTAATATTTTCACCATGAGGAAATAGTAAGTATTTGAGGAGACATTTATACTTACCTTAATTTGAACATTCTACAGTATTTACATAATACCAAAATATCATGTGGTATGCCATAAATATACACTATTTTTATGTGTCAGTTAAAAAAAATTTTTAGGAAAAAATTAGTTGCAATGTAGAATCTGAAGCCAAATCAGGGAGCTTCTTATATTATGGTACACTGAAACCAACTGGAATATGCTATAATTTGAATGATCTTTTATGCATGAAAAGTAGTATCATGATCATTTGAAAAATACTGAGTTTTCAGATCTTCCTCATGTTGATTGAAATATTTCATTATATAATTCCTCTCTACACTATCATTATCAATTTCAAAAATCTTTAATGTGCTGATAACTTTCAAATTCACTGTGGCTTGTACACATTTTATAAAATTGTAATCTTTGCATTAAATTGCATTTTATGACTGGCAAAATAATGCCTGTTGTTTTCATGTGGTTAACTTTGCTCATTTTTCAGAAAACTCCTGCCAAACACCCAACTCTGAATAACTCTAATTTGTCAACCATGTTTTAAGTAAAACTGTTATCCTATGTAAAAACATATCAAACTAATTCAGGTTGTACCAAGTACTGCTCCAAGAGAGAACCATTTCACTTTGATATGCAACAGAAGGGCTTTGTGTGTACTTACCATTTGGTTTCACACAATATCCAAAGGACATAATCTGAAGAGTTGAAATTTTAAGAAATGGCTGTTTTGCTTAGTGGTTAAGACATTGTTAAGATGTACACATCTCACATCAGAGTGCCTGAGTTCAACTCATGGTTGGATTCCTGACTCCAGCTTCCTGCTAATGCAGACCTTGGGAGGCAGCAGTGATGGCTCAAGTGATTGGGTTCCTGCTGCCTATGTGGGAGACTTGGAGTGTGTTGCCAGCTCCTGGCTTCAGCATGACCTAACTGTGGGCATTTGGGACATAAACCTGCAGATGGGAGTGGTGTGTCTCCCTCTCAAAGAAATCTTTTGTAAGAAAGTTGATAAAATTAGTATTATTGCTTCATCCTGGTCATAAGTACATCTTTGTTTTAAGTGCAAGTGAATGACAGTGAAGAATATAATGAATACCTGTCCATTTTGTTACTATTTTTTATTTGTATGCAATGTCAGTAGTTTTATCTTCTATGACTTTTGAACCACTAGTAGTTTTACTTACTATTGGTTTTGAACCACTAATGTAAATGTTAACATAGTGAAAAGGGCAAATAATGTTATAGTGGTATTATACATATACAAATAGTTTTGACCTTGCAGTCTCTCTAAAAAAGTTTCTTGGAAACTTCTAGGGGGTCTGAAGACTACAATGTGAGAACCATTGCTAAAGAATATACTATTCAACAATTAGAAGCATTAGACCAGAATTCCTACATTGAACAGTATGAATTAAGGATGGTTATAAGGAGATCTATAATAGGATGCAATATGGAAAAGTTAAAGATATTGCAACTAGTACATTTAAAAAATCCTTATCAAAAATTAGAATGATTGCTACTGACACTGAGGAACATTGTTTCTTCTCAGTAAAGAGGAATTACTGGGTCAGTGTTTATATTCTTACTATATCAGGCCAATTACAGATTTTTGCAGTGCTATCTGAGGACTACTGCAATAGTTGTAGTTGTTCCTAAGTACTGATGAGAATATAGCTATATAAATGAATATGTGAGAACAATGGGGGGAAAGGTAAAGAAAAATTAAGAAATAAGACATGAAGAAGTGGAAAATAAGCCATGGGGATGTCAGTCCAAACAAAATTCCCAACTTCACACTTACCCTATATGCTTCTCTAGAGTGGTGATAACAGTGGAATATAATTGACTTTTATTTAGCTGTTTGTTGTTACTGTTTTGAAATGTGAGAGATATTTGGCCAGTTCAGTCTTTCTAAGACAGAGAGGCACAGTCTAAGATAAAAACAATCAGAGGGAAAAAAAAAGTATCTCTGCAAATGCCTAAAAATAAACACAGCAGTTCAAGAAAAGAAGAATAGGAGGACAACATAATGCCCCCTAAGGAACACAACAACACTTCAATATTAGAATGTGAAGATGAAGAGATTGAAGAAATACCAGAAAAAGAATTCAAAAAATTGATCATAGGATTACTAAAAAGTAATCAGAAGCAAATCCACGGATTAAAGAAATCCATACATGATATGAATGAAAGTGTTCCCATTAAACTAAGATTTTAAACAGAAATAAAAATGAAATATTAGAACTGAAGAATTCAGCCGGCACCGCGGCTCAATAGGCTAATCCTCTGCCTTGAGGCACCGGAACACCGGGTTCCAGTCCCTGTCAGGGTGCTGGATTCTGTCCCGGTTGCCCCTCTTCCAGGCCAGCTCTCTGCTGTGGCCAGGGAGGGCAGTGGAGGATGGCCCAAGTGTTTGGGCCCTGCACCCCATGGGAGACCAGGAGAAGCACCTGGCTCCTGGCTTAGGATCAGCGCAATGCGCCAGCCGCAGCGCTCCGGCCACAGCGGCCTTTGGAGGGTGAACCAACGGCAAAGGAAGACCTTTCTCTCTATCTCTCTCTCTCACTGTCCACTCTGCCTGTCAAAAAATAAAATAAAATACATAAATAAAAAATAAAAAATGAACTGAAGAATTCAATCGATCAAATAAAAAATGTAGTGGAAAGCCTGAACAACAGACTCAGTAGGCAGAAGAAAGAATATCTGAGTTACAAGATGAATCTCTGGAAATCTGACAGACCATAAAAAGGAACTCAGAAAATTTAAAAACAGTGTTGAAGATTTATGGGATACTATCAAATGACCCAACATATGGGTCTTAGGAGTTCCTGAAGGCATGGAAACAGAGACTGGATTAGAAGACTTTTTTAGTGAAAGAATTACAGAAAACTCCCTGATTTGGTGAAAGAAAGGGATGTCCAAGTACAGGAAGCACATAGAATTTCTAACAGACATGACTAGGAAAGATCTTCACCATGACACATTGTAGTCAAACTTTTCACAGTAAAACATAAAAGATTCTAAAATGTGCATGAGATAAATGCCACATTACTTTCATTGGATCTCCAATTAGACTCACAGCTAACTTTTCATGAGAAATCCTATGGGCTAGAAGAGAATGGCGAGATATAGTCAAAGTCTTAAGAGAAAAAATCTGTCAACTCAGAATACCATACCCTGCAAAGCTCTCATTTATGAATGAAGGTGAAATAAATACCTTCCATGACAAACAGAAATTGAAAGAATTTGTCACCACTCGTGCAGCCTTATAAAACAAGTTTAGGCCAGTGCCGCGGCTCAATAGGCTAATCCTCCACCTTATGGCACTGGCACATCAGGTTCTAGTCCTGGTTGGGGCGCCGGATTCTGTCCCGGTTGCCCCTCTTCCAGGCCAGCTCTCTGCTGTGGCCCAGGAATGCAGTGGAAGATGGCCCAAGTCTTTGGGCCCTGCACCCCATGGGATACCAGGATAAGTACCTGGCTCCTGCCATTGGATTAGTGCAGTGTGCCGGCGGCAGCATGCCATCCGCAGCGGCCATTGGAGAGTGAACCAATGGCAAAAGGAAGACCTTTCTCTCTGTCTCTCTCTCTCACTGTCCACTCTGCCTGTCAAAAAAATAAATAAATAAAAATACTGATAAGAACAGATACTACACTTGATCTTAGCCAAAAGGCCGAGAAGCGATAATAAATAAAAATAAAAAATAAAAAAACACATGCTTAAAGATGTGCCACACACAGAAACACAGAAATACAGCCATCATTACAAAAGAATGTGAAGGCAGAAAATCCCCCAGTAAAAGTACAAAAGAAATCCAAACAAACAATAGGAATATTTATGGAAAAATGGCAGGGCCAAGTCATTACTTATGAATAGTCAACTTGAATGTAAATGGCCTCAGCTCATCCATTAAAAGATACAGACTGGCCCAATAGATTAAAAAACAAGGTCCATCTATTTGCTGCCTACAAGAAACACATGTGACCAACAAACATACCTACAGACTGAAAGTAAAGGGATGGAAAAATAGATTCCATGCTAACAGATATTAAAAAAGAGCTGGTGTAGTCATCTTAATATCAAACAAAATAGACTTTAACACAAAAACTGTTTTAAAAGCCAAAGAAGGGCTCTATATAAGGATTAAGGGATTAATTCAACAGGAAGATATGACTAAAATAAATGTTTATGCAACTAATTACAGGGTGCCTGGCTATTTAAAAGAAATGTTAATAGATTTTTTTTTTTTTTTGACAGGCAGAGTGGACAGTGAGAGAGAAACAGAGAGAAAGGTCTTCCTTTTTCCATTGGTTCACCCCCCAATGGCCGCTGCGGCCCGCACGCTGCAGCCAGCACACTAAGCTGATCCGAAGCCAGGAGCCAGGTGCTTCTCCTGGTCTCCCATGCGGGTTCAGGGCCCAAGGACTTGGGTCACCCTCCACTGCACTCCCGGGCCATAGCAGAGAGCTAGAATGGAAGAGGAGCAACTGGGACTAGAACCCGGAGTGCCGGCGCCACAGGCGGAGGATTAGCCTATTGAGCCGTGGTGCCAGCCAAAATGTTAATAAATTTAAAGGGAGATACAGACTCCAGTACAACAGTACTGGGAGACTTCAAGATCCCACTTTGAGCAATGGACAGATCACACATGCTGAAAGTTAAATCTCTCAACTACTGTTAAGTAATCAGTTGTTCAAACAATGCTCAAGTAATACAGATGTGAACTGTAACCAGTTGAGCTGTATCTGTACCTCACTTCATTTTCTCTGGCTATAAATATAATCTGCCAATCTGGTGGTCCAGACTCCGCCAAATTCCAGAATACAGCCAACTAAGATGTACAAAACTAGATTTGTTACAATTTTTGTCTTTCAGCTTATAATAAATGTATTTAGTTTTCATATCACTTTATGATTTGCTTTTAGGCCTCTTAGAAATTTTATATGTAGCCTCTTCTCCACCTATATGCATGCTTACTCAGTTATTCTGATAATTAGGAATGTTATATTTTTATTCTATTAAGTATCTTTGTAACAAGAACATCAACTCTAATCTTGATTTCCCAATTTCTTGAAACATACCTAACTTTTTGCCATAAGTAATCACAAAGTTTGTACTTTGCCCTTTGTCATTTCCTCTCCTCTGTCATCTGATTTGGGTTGCACATATTATCTTTCATGTTATTAACCTTTACATATGTAATTATAACTCTGCCAATGATTTGTTAGCTTTTAGTGATGTGCTTTGACCTGTAACTATTAAGGATAAATAAATTGGAAAAGTTATATCACTTCTCATCTTCATTCTCTCTCCTTTTCCATTTTTGCTGTACTATTTCTGTGCTTCAAGGACATATAGCAATAATGATCTTTTCTAACTTGAACCCTACATTTTTTTACTCAGTATTCAGTATTAATAGAGACAGTGTTATCATCAATCATCTTTTCTATAATTTTTCTTATTCAATTAGATTACTCCACAAATTCCCCCAGGAACAATATTTTCTGAGTTCTTATACTGGTTATAATATATTACTTTTTTTTTTTTTTTTTTTGACAGGCAGAGTGGACAGTGAGAGAGAGAAAGAGAGACAGAGAGAAAGGTCTTCCTTTGCCATTGGTTCACCCTCCAATGGCTGCCGCGGCAGGCGCGCTGCAGCCAGCGCACCGCGCTCATCCGATGGCAGGAGCCAGGTGCTTCTCCTGGTCTCCCATGCGGGTGCAGGGCTCAAGGACTTGGGCCATCCTCCACTACACTCCCGGGCCATAGCAAAGAGCTGGCCTGGAAGAGGGGCAACCAGGACAGAATCCGGCGCCCCTACCAGGACTAGAACCCGGTGTGCCGGTGCTGCAAGGTGGAGGATTAGCCTATTGAGCCACAGTGCCGGCCAGCTTTTTTAAAAAATCATGTTTAAGTAGGTGTACAATTCTTAGGCCCTTTCCCTACCTGCTTTATTTCCTTAAGGATGTTTGTTTCCTATAAGGATCTAAAAAGTTGTAGGATTCCCTACAACTTCTACCTTTGAATTTTTCTGTGGAAAAGCCTGAGACCAGCTTGAATCCCCCATCTCAACCCTTTGATTTTTTCTTAGTTACCCAATACTTGCTTAACTTTCATTGAAATGCTATAAATTTGCTGGAATATGTCTTATTGAGTATACATTTTTTCATCATTATTTCATTAAAATATTTTAAAGTTACATTGTGAATTATTCTATATCATTTTTACTTTTGAGACTGTATACAAATCTTGGGTCATTTTACCTCTTTCTTTCTTTCTTTCTTTCTTTCTTTCTTTCTTTCTTTCTTTCTTTCTCTTTTTTCTTTTTTTGACAGGCAGAGTTAGACAGTGAGAGAGAGAGAGAGACATAGAGAAAGGTCTTCCTTCCGTTGGTTCACGCTCCAAATGGCCGCCACGGCTGGTGCGCCACACCAGTCAGAAGCCAGGAGCCAGGTGCTTCTTCCTGGTCTCCCATGCGGGTGCAGGGCCCAAGCTCTTGGGCCATCCTCCACTGCCTTCCCGGGCCACAGAGAGAGAGCTGGACTGGAAGAGGAGCAACTGGGACAGAATCCAGCGCCCCAACTGGGACTAGAACCTAGGGTGCCGGCGCCACAGGTGGAGGATTAGCCAAGTGAGCTTCGGCGCCAGCCACATTATTTCAATGTAATTTCCTTTACTTTACTCTTGTTTTCTACAAATTTTATTATATTTTCCATAATATTTTACCTTAATTTTTATGATGGTTTTGTTTTTTGCTTTCACTTTGCAGGTGAACTTACATTCAGTCTCTTATCATCTTGTGATTTCTTTATCCTTAGAGGGTACTGCTTGATTAAACATTTTTATATTTCTGCTGAAAAATTTGGTTCCAATTTTTCTGCTCCTTTAGAACACTTTTCTTTATAATATTGTTTATTTGGAAGCTATTTCTCTTATTTTTTTCCATTTTCCTCATAGTATATTTGTTTGACTCTAGTGACACTTCCTCTTTTTTAATTACTCACCTTAAAAGTGGGTGATTTTCTTAAGATCAGTTATTTTCAGAACTTTTGTATATGGAAGACTTCAGGGCTATTTTCTATGTTGTCTAGAATTATCCTGAAGACTCAGAAGTTTGTATATCAGTTTGTGTAATGTTTAATTTTTTCTAATCAGTAAAGATATGAACTATAAAGGTTTTGCACAGTGCCATATCTTTGCGCTCAATTTCTACAGAAGTCTTCTTTCTGTAAAGATAGCTCATCTGCATAACACCTTGCCTAAAGACATCTTCTCGATTCTCAGAAGTAAACTAGTTCCAGGGGAGTTCTTGCCTCCAGTACCTGCAACCTATTTTTGGTGTTTCAAACAAGCATTTGGATTTTACACTTCAGAGAATGCCCCCTTTTTTCTAAGAAGTGTATTTTGTTGATTGCTTCTGAAATCTAAAGCTACAGTGTTGTTTCCCTGTTTTGCATACGTCCCACCTTGATCTCCACTCTTACAGGAACCCTATATTTTTATTTTTTAAGTTTGTAGTTTTAGTACTATTTTGCCCAAAAAAAGTTTGTGTTATTTATGGAGACAGCAAGGAAAGGTTGCTACAGCCAAGAGCATGCCCTTTCTGCTTTTGCAGTGACATGCAAGATAGCAAGCTTGCATGCTGTTATGCTCCCTTACCTGTACCTCTGTGGCAACTGGTGTGATGGCAACTAGGCAGGCCCTGTAGATGACACATTTTCAACTTGTCAGCAGGCCCAGTAACTGATACTGTTCTGCTGTGTAACTCCCTGACTGCCTGCCAGTCATATATGTCTATAAAGCATATATAAGAAACTTAGGACAGAGCAGGATGCAAGCCTCTTTGCTGTAGCTCAGGGGCCACCAAGAGCAAGCAGACCTCTCTTCTGTAGCTTGTTGGCTGCTACAAGCACGAAGATATGTATTCTCACCATGGCTGTAAAATTGAAGGATGAATTCCCAAAGCTTTGAAGTTGTTCTTTAGGCAGTTCAGGCCCCCACATGAGTTGTTGGGGTGTTGGCTAAGTAAAACATGTCTCGTCTACCTGCAGCCCTGCAAGTATTCTTCCCGCTTCCGGTCCTGCACACCCCTCCATCTTAACAGCCAAGCACAGGCCCAACGTTATTACCTCTCTTTCTTTGTGATGTGACGGATTTCCAGGGATGAACTGAGGAAATATTGACTCCAGAATCACCTTCGTTTTTGATGCCAGCTCATTGGTGACATTATATTCAACCCTGTATAAATTATACCTGTTGGCTCATTCCAATTTAGAGATTATTAAGCATATTTCAGGAAATTCAATTTTGAAACAATTCTATTTAAATTTCTGTTTGCTTTCACCTGTTTAAGAAACACTCAGTTATGTTTCTGACCTCTCACTAATTAAGTCACAATTATTTTTCTTAGTTTTCTTAACTAATCAAATGTTTAGGCTTAAAATATATAATACATGAATTTAAGTAACATGGTAGCTTTGTAACAAATTATATTTCAACAGTTTGGGGAAAACCTATCTTTAGCACATGGATAAAAAACCTGTACTTTCATGTATTACACATCAGTAGTCCTGGGACTCTGTTGCCAGACTAAAGTATTTTCATTCATCAGTTGAATGGACAATTAGAGCACTTGTTTTCTGGACCTACCTGCAGACTAATAGTTTTATTTGACTTAATTAACATTTTATACAACAATTTTGGGGCAGTTACATGAACAGAACAACTTATTGCATTTTTATAGATTTCAGTGGAAAACAATGATTAACATTTAGGGTTGATTTTAAAGAAAATATACAAAAGTCCCTTTTAAAACTTTTAATTTTATAAAACTTGAACCCAAAAGAATCTGGCCACTTAGGAGAAGAAATTGAGATACAGTTTGACTTAAAGCTTAGGAGTAAGGTTAACATCAAAATTTATGGTGTCATTTCATCTGTGGGTCAAAAACTGGACTTTTATGCTTCTTAGTATAGAGGAGAACTTTTTCATTTCCTTTTGTTTATTTATTTCACTTATTTGAAAGAGTTACAGAGAGAGGTAGAGTGAGAAAGAGAGGTCGGTCTTCGATCCACTGGTTGATTCCCCAGATGGCTGCAAAGGCCGGAGCTGCGCCGATGCAAAGCCAGGAGCCAGGAGCCTCCTCCAGGTCTTCCACGTTGGTGCAGGGGCCCAAGGACTTGGGCCTTTTTTTACTGCTTTCCCAGGCCATAGCAGAGAGCTGGATCTGAAGAGGAGCAGCTAGGACTAGAACCGGTGCCCATATGGGATGCCGGCGCCTCAAGCCAGGTCTTTAACCTGCTGCACCACAGTGACGGCCCCTTACAATCCCTTTGTAATGCAGAAGAAAATATTCTGTGTGAGCTCTATTTTGGCCTACTATTAAACACTATTGTTAGCCTTCTTTAATTCAGCAGTATTTCTTCTGCTAATAAGGAACAGCAATGATGCAGAATTCTTATTTTGTCTTTGAGAGCTTCAATTTTATATTTTCTTGGTTTACTATTTTTTTTTTTTTTTTTGACAGGCAGAGTGCACAGTGAGAGAGAAAGAGACAGAGAGAAAGGTCTTCCTTTGCCGTTGGTTCACCCTCCAAAGGCCGCTGCGGCCGGTGCACTGTGGCCGGCGCACCGCGCTGATCCTAAGCCAGGAGCCAGGTGCTTCTCCGGGTCTCCCATGGGGTGCAGGGCCCAAACACTTGGGCCATCCTCCACTGCCCTCCGTGGCCACAGCAGAGAGCTGGCCTGGAAGAGGGGCAACCGGGACAGAATCCAGCGCTTTGACCGGGACTAGAACCCGATGTGCCGGCGCTGCAAGGTGGAGGATTAGCCTATTGAGCCACGGCACCGGCATTCTTGGTTTACTTTTAACAATCATATACTTTTTGTTTGATAGTCTGATCATTGGGAAAGATTCTAGAAATACAGTTGCAAATAACATGCTGAAGAAAGCAGTCTTACTTTCTTCCAGTGTGAATTGGTGCAATTGTTGTTAAGATGTTGATTAGATGTGGTATAGGTTCCAAATAATTGCTTTATAAAAAATGTAAAGGACATGGACCTAGTTTGAGAATCTGCCTCCTAAATTTAAGCCCTGACTTGAATTAGCTAGCATTTCCAAAAGAGCTTCTTTTACCCCAGAAACGTCTTATTCTTGAGAGGTAAATGAGCTCACAACTTATTTCTTCAAATTAGAGGATGGGAATTAGAGTGATGAAAGAACTAAAACTAACACCATTAAATAGGCAATTGAAAACAGCTGATTTTTCTAACCAGGCAGTAAAGAATCTCTTTTCCTTAAGATGTCTGAAGCCACAGAAGCAATGTCTTTGAACAAGCTCTATTGTATCATAAGGATCCTTTTTTACTCCATTATTTTCAGGATTGTGGATTGTGGTTGGAAAGTGTGGACCTTTGCAGGAACAGAAGGGAATTTTCCAACCTTATGAACCTTGTAAAAGAAAGGAAGAGGTTTTAGAACTTCAAGTGAAATTGATAAGTACTCTCCAGACAGATCCTAAATGGCTAGATTGAAAGCAATCTTGGAACTATAACTTTTATTTTTTTCTATTGAAAAAAATGTATGAACTGCAGTTATAGCCATTTTAGTTCATTTTATGTCTCTTGGGAAATTGTTTATTAGTTACATTTACTGATTTAATTTTTATTAGGTGACATGATAATTATATATTTTAGAAAAGTACTTATGCATATTTCTGTTTCTGACAGAGTATGAAGAAAAGACTATATGAATAAAAGTAGGTTCACTAATAGGCTTATGTATACTTAATAAGTGTCCCAATTATTTTAATTAAGGTAACTATATTAAAACAACACATGTTTTGTTTAGTGAGATTTTGTCATAATGAACAAGTAGCCATAATTCAAAATAGGAACCTCTTCTTCATCATATGTTCAGGACAGGAGTTATTCTAAGTCACTGACTGATGGCCCACTGGAATCACTTGGGAAGCATTTAAATGAATAGTAATATCCATTTGGAGATTTACCTGGGCATTAATATTTTTTCAAAAGCTCCCTGGATAATTTTAATGGCATCTGGTGTTCAAAGCAAAGCTTTCCATGTGTATACACTAGTTTAAAATATTTACTGTCCTAAGCCCAATATAGCTAAAAATGAAATAGTATTTATGAAATAAATTTATTTCCTAATTGGAATGAGTCTTGCTTACTGTACTTAGGAGCTTTCTTGCACTGGGAAAGATTATTTAAAGAGAAAGAAACAAAAATTTTCAAAATATGTCAGCATTAACAGCTAATTATGGTAAAGAATTTATCCTAAAGATGTTCTGAGAGGAGAGAAATCATGGAGGAGAAATGATTAAACAAAGATTCCAAGAGAAGCTGGAACTCAGTCTAGGCTTCTAAGTTTGATAACTATGGTAGCCAACTCCAAGATGACTCCCAATAAATTTCACTTCTATATTCACATCCTGTGCTTTACATCTTCTCTCTCTCTCTCTCTCTCCCTCCCTCCCTCTCTCCCTTTTTCCCTCTCTTTTCCTCTCTCTCTCTCTCCCTTTCACTCTTTAATAACTCTGGAAGAAGCCAGCTGGGAGGATACTTAGGTCAATATACAGGGAGGCTCAATGCAATGAGGAATGGAGGCCTTGCCAAGGCCAATAATTATGTAGTGAGCTTGTAAGTGGATTCTTTAATTTCAGTTAAGTTTTGAGATGTGTGCAGCATCAGCTGATCACTTACCTTCCACCACATGGAAACCTTCAGCCCAAACGATTCAGAGCAAGAGTAGAAAACAAGCCATTGGAAAGAGCATAATGAGCAAGGAAGTGAAGTGGGACTTAAATGGTATCTTGTGTTATTCTGTCTGGAAGTACAGATATATTGGCTAAGAAATGTGGGAGAAGGGGGTAAGAAAAATATAGATTATTGAGAATTTGAAAAATGTACTAAAAAGAAAGAGGGAATAAGGAGTTTGGAAATTGTTTCATTTCTCTCAAAATTTGGGAAACATTTTTCTCACAATGTGATAATTCAAATACAGAAGGCAGATATATTGTTTATAAATTAGCAAGAGAAAAATCCGAGCATTGATTTATATAAAAATGATGTGCAGTATTGTGAAAAATATTTAAGCATACGTAACCATACAGCAAAGGGCTTAAGTAGAATGGGAGATCTGGCATATAAGGTGAAATTCATCAATCACTAGTGAACACTGAAACCAACAACAAATTTATATGCCATAGACTAGTAATAGCACAAACATCTAAATATGTATTAGAGAGGCTGCAAAATCCTTTTATTTTAATGAGTTGATTTCTAATCAAATTGACTTCAAATATATTTACAATTTTTCACACATTAATTGGGTGTGTTATACATTTTTCACACAACTGCTTACTTCCTACAAAGTATGTAAGTTCTAACTTAAAAGTACAAAGGCAGCAGTTTTTAATTTTATCATGATATTGTAATAGGAGCAGGAAAGAATTTTATGAATGAAAATTCACCTGGTTTAAGTACAAGCTCAGAGCCTTCTTTAACTGTTGGAATGTTTTCTTAAGGAATTTTGCCTTCGGCAAGTCTCTGCTTTTAGAATAAATCAGATTTAGCTCAATTTTATCAGTGTTTTGCTTTTGGCTGGATGTTTATTTTGCAAGGAAAACTCAGCATCAACAGTTGGGTCTAGGTTGAACATTAAGGAAATTGTGTCCACACTGTAGAGTCTGCATGAATTGCCTTTTGCTAGTGATTTATTTGCTTTTTTTCCGTATTTCTTCAGAAAGCAAATAGAATATATTTCTTCTTATGTTAAAATAATTGTTTCCTTCTTAAAGTAATAGGATTTATTATATAAATTTCAAAAAAAGAAGCAAAATAGAAGTTATTGTATTTAACTGTACATTGTAATACCACCAATTAGAATATGTCTTTATTGAGTTGTTGTGTCCTTTCTTCTGGCATTTTTCTCCCTCTGTATATTTTGGGTGATGCTGTATAATTTTGATTATTTAATATACACAGTTTTATATCATGTTTCTACCTCTGCTTGGATCCATTAATTTATTCTTTCAACAAATATCCATTGAACAATTTAACATCTGTTATATTTTAACTTTAACTTTTATTTTTATTTTAACTTTATATTAAATTTTAATAGTGGCATAAAATCCCGTAAAGTACAGTACCATTGTTTATATAATCTATATTCTATTGAACATTTAGTTTCTTGTCCTATTTTTGATCTCTGAAGGCTTTTTATTTTAATTCTTACTTTTTTGTTGCAATATAACAAATACAAGTTGTAAATCCAAACAGTAAAAAGGAGTTTATATGAAAAATTTCCTCCCATCTCAGAAATCCAAATCCCTACTTATCTTTCCTTTACTATGATTCACTTCTCTTCCTTTAGAAGCAGTCTGCAAACATTATGGTGATATCCTCTTAGCTGCAAATGCTTCTTGGTATTCAGCTATAAGGGTCTTTATTATTATTATTGTTACTTATTTAATCAGTTCTTTATTGATGTGTACCTAGGTTATTTATGAATTTTCTGCTATTTCTCTAGCCTATTAGGTTGGCCACTTAGTACTGCTTGAACAATGTTAAATTGTTCTTGACTTTAATTAGGATGTATCTAGTTTTCCAACATTAGGCAAGATCCTGGCTTTGAGCTTCAGATAGAAAATCTTATTAAGGAACTATCCATCTATTATGTTAATGTGTTTTAAAAATCAAGAGTGGATGTTGTATTTTTAGTATCTATGGAAATGTATGCATTTTTTTCTCCTTTGATTTTATTAAATTGAGGGGATACACTGAAAAATTTCATAGGTTCTACCATCCCTGCTTTCTTACGATGAATTTATGAAATACAGAATTGTAGTCATACTGTGTACACAATTTGTATCAATTTTTTTCATCTTAACATAGGAAAGTTTTATTATTTCATCTTAAATACTTAGCATATATTACCATTTTTTAATAATTATCATTCTGTTGTTGTGTAATGAACTTATTTCCATTCTAAGCTATTTTAAACAATGAGAAATGTCAAATGAATTTTTGATTTATGCATTTATTAATTAGGAGTGAGCCCTAATCTTGTAGTCCTAAATAATTTTAACATTAAATACTGCAATTTGAGTTCCCTCTCACTATGGTGGAAAATTTAGTTTGCAGCCCTATATAAATATTTATATAAAAATAAATATTTATTTGAAAATCAGAATTACAGAGAAAGGGAGAGACAGAAATCAATCTTCTATCTGCTGGTTCACTCCCCAACACTTCATCGCTGGGCCAGCTTAAGTGAGGAGGCAGGAGCTTCTTCTAAGTCTCCCACATGGGTGCAGGGGCTCAAGAATTTGAACTGCCCTCCACTGCATGTCCAGGCACATTAGCAGGGAGTTGGATTGGAAGTGGAGCAAACAGGACTTGAACCGATGCTCATTGGGATGCTAGCATCGAATATGATGGCTTAACTTGTTGGACCACAATGCTGGCCCTTCCAATATCTTTAAGGATCTTCTGGGACTTATTTTTTATAGCTATATCTAGTTTGGATTTTTTGGCTTCTACTGTATTTTGATCTATCTATGACCTTTCGTGGCAGCTTCTTTCTGTTCCCTTAATTGAACCTAGATTGTTCTCCCTGTCTTAAATTTTCCAAAGCATAATCCAAAGACAGCTGTCAAAGGTAGTTCCCCATAATAGATATTTACTGTTGATTTTATATTTACACAATAGATAAGATTACCATTAAACATTCTTGTTCTTACAATTTCCTTATATTTTTGTGCTAATAGGAATTTCTCACTTTGTAACTTTTCCTTGAATGTAAATGTCCATCTTCTCCATTCATCTCTGGACTTCCTCGATCCCTTTATCACTCTAGTCCCTGTAAACTAAAAAATCTTCCCATTTTATTGTGAAGAGTAATTTTGTGCTCTCTATATTTACCCTTAGCTCATAGCCACATCCTAAGGACTACAATAAGGCTTCAAAGATTTTTGTTTGTGTGTTTTTTTCTATTTTTGATAGTTAAAAAACAGTTCTCTCCTAAGAGGACCTGGTCTGCCTCACCCTCATCATAATCCTTTCCAGCAGTGTTGATCAACTTAGAACATAGTTCTAAATCTTTAAACAGGATGAGTCAGATAATGTAGTACCAGTACTTGTGTGGTATTTCCACCTGTATATTTTAAGCCTTCCAAAAAGGTGGTAATTACTTACTTTCTTTGTTGATGGACGAATTAGATTGTTCAGAATCTAACATGATGTATCTGTCAGCAGCATTGATTCATCATCACAGAATGCCAAAGCTTTCTCTGATCTGAAAAACAGGAAGATTAATTGATCAGTGTCTTTCACCTCCTTTTCCTCCCCTGTTTTTAATTCCCTCTGTATTCTTGCCTTGTGTTCTCTCTGTCTGCTTTATTCTCAAAGAGAGACATGGTTCAGAGAGTGAGAGCAGGATTAGACACGGTGTAAAAATTACATTCATTTTTCCCTTTTAGGTATTAATCTAACCTATATTTTGTTTAGCACTATTCTTTACAGTGTGTAATGGGTTAGGACTTCTCTCTCACTCTTTTGTCCTATAAATCCCCCACACAATCATTTCTGTGTGACTTCTATTGGCCTTTCCAGGATTATCTCTGGTTAGACTATATTTTGCTCTCTTTAATATACAAGGAGTGGGACTTAGAGAGTTAGATACAGGGATTATACTCTCTATGTAGTGTGTGCTCAATTATAAATATTAAATTGCACACAGAACAGTAAACTGTCTACAGACAGCAACAGTTTAGTGTTCACAGTCTGATGTTGATTCTTCTTACAGGATTGCATAAATAATACAAGAAACCATTCCTTAACTATCTTGACTAGGGCTTTGGCTTTCCTGCATTTATGACTAATTGACATTGTCATTGTTGTTGTCATCATCATCACCATCATTGTCAACTCTCATCACTTTGCTCTCCTCCCTGCCTAGAAGTAGCCTCTTCCCATTCTGTACCTCCCAACTGGGGCACACAAGAAATATAGCTCAGTGTTCTGAGAGAGATGAAGGGTAGAAAGGGCAGTGAGAATTGAAAGCATAGAGCAAATGATTATGAGCAATGAGCACAAAGACAGGAGGGTCATAAGTCAAGGATGCACCATTGATGAATGGCAAGGAGGAGAAGGTCTGGGAATCTCAGAAAAGGAGAAAATCTAAATAAGTAGGAGTAATATTGAATGTAATAATATGTTGTGATTCATGCTAACAGTGTGTTCACAGTCCCATGAGTAAGGGGACAAAAAAATAAACTGCACCCAAAACACTCATCTCTGACATCTTTCATAGTGATATAGATAAAATGTATATATAATTAAATACTTTATATTAACTGGAGACAGATGTATAAAATCTAAACATAATCCTCAAATTGCACTTTCACTTTATAAATTCCAGTCTACCTGCACTACCTTATTTTCTAGTGTAAATAGAAAATTAGCTTGTTAATACCTCTCCTATTCTTCCATGCATTGGGTGAGGATACAAATTGCAGCAAAATGATCATCATTTGGGTCAACTTGAAGACAGATGAGAAGTCAATAATAAGGACACTGGCAATTCAACATGGAATGATAAGTTCCTGAAGCACGATTATTCATTGTCTCACCAGGGTGCTTCTGGGATCAGAGTAGTTGCATTTAAACTCTCAGTATCACCACCTACACACAGGTCCTTGAATCTTGAGGAAATAAACCAAAGGACGTCAGACAGTATTTTAAAGTGTTGTGTTTCTAATGTTTGGAAACTAAATCCATTTAATTTATCCTAAGAGTTACCTGTTTTTATAGATGTTTTAATAGTGCATGTTGGAGAAACAGACTTTAATAAGATAATTTTTATATCCTCTCCAGGATTCCAAGGAACATAAAGTCTATAGGGAAGTCTGCAGAAGTGGAAGCAAACACAACCCAATATAAAATGCTATCATGGAACCAACTCAACAGTACTAACTCGGTCTGGTGTTGGAGGGACTGGTAAGGGATGGTTCTCAGCAGAACTGTCATCTGAGGTAAGCTTAACTGAAGAATGAGAAGAAATTCTCAAAAGAAGAAGGGAGGAAAGAATGTTCCCAAGTACTCCCCTCACCTGAAAACATCAAAGAGATGCATTTTTTAGCAGAATATGCCTGACACGAAAATCATGAGGTGTCTGAAGGGCCTAAATCACATGTGACTGTGAAGACAGGGACAGGTAAGAATATTACATCTAACGGGATGGCTTAGCCAATGGATTCCAAAGGCAGACCACATATTGGGAATCCAGATTTTGTTGCTGATTAGCTTTGTGACCAGGAAATTTACATAGCTTTTTGAGGCTCAGTTCTCTGAAAAATTGCATTGCCAGTGATATCTTCCCCAAAGCGATCCTGTAAGAATTAAATGAAATAAATACTTTCATGGTACCTGGAAATAGTGAGTATCAAAAGGAAAAACAATACTATAAGAAATCACATTATGCAAGCATTTAATAATTCAGCATTTTAGCATTCTTGTTTTTAGAATAGGATATATACAGCTGGCGCCACGGCTCACTAGGCTAATCCTCCGCCTGCGGTGCCAGCACACTGGGTTCTAGTCCCAGTCAAGGTGCCAGCTCTTTCCGGGTCACTCCTCTTCCTGTCCAGCTTTCTGCTGTGGCCTGGGAGTGCAGTGGAGGATGGCCCAAGCCCCTGGGCCCTGCACCCACATGAGAGACCAGGAGAAGCACCTGGCTCCTGGTTTTGGATCAGCGTAGTGCGCTGGCTGCAGCGTGCCGGCCGCAGCAGCCATTGTGGGGTGAACCAACGGAAAAAGGAAGACCTTTCTCTCTGTCTCTCTCTCTCACTGTCCACTCTGCCTGTCAAAAAAAAATGGGATATATACAAACTTCTTTGTGGCCTAACAGAGGAAATTGAACAAACTTCAGAAGTACAAAATATGAGACATAAAATCGATGCACTTCATTACATCACATGAAGATTTCTGTTAAGATCATTGTGGAAAGACAAGTAGATAAATGAATGGCAGAATGAGAGAAGGACACTGCAATTTTTAAAT
Organism: Sylvilagus floridanus; assembly: GCA_949820135.1. Lineage (NCBI taxonomy): Eukaryota > Metazoa > Chordata > Mammalia > Lagomorpha > Leporidae > Sylvilagus > Sylvilagus floridanus. The sequence continues at coordinate 50,250,947 of OX463245.1, forward strand.
CTGATGGAATTTTTATATGTAAAATAAAAGGAAATCCTACAAAACAACAAGAAAAATATAGTGACCAGTAGAAAAGTAGACAAGGAATATAAATGAAAAAAACATTTCAGAAAACAAAACCAAAAAGGCAGTGAGCATAATGATTGCTTAAATTAAATTTTAGCAGACAAAAGCAAATAAGTACACAATAAAAGAATCAGCATTTAACCTAGAAGTTAAGATGCCCACTTGCACATCAGAGTAACTATCTTCAATTCCAGGCTCGGGCTCCTGACTCCAGCTTCCTGACAGTACAGATGCTGGGAGGCAGCAGTGGTTGCTCAAAGAATTGGGTTCCTGCTTCCTATGTGGGAGATCTGAACTGTGGTCTTGGCTCCCAGCTCCAACCTTGGCCCAGGCCAGGCCATTGAGGGCATTTGGTAGGTAATCAAAGAGATGGGCACTCTCACTCCCTGTCTTCCTTTCTCTCTTCCTGTCTGTATCTATCCCTCTGCTTTTTTTTTTTTAAAGATTTATTTATTTATTTGAAAGTCAGAGTTACACAGAGAGAGAAGGAGAAGCAGAGAGAGAAGGAGAGGCAGAGAGAGAGAGGTCTTCCATCTGCTGGTTCACTTCCCAATTGGGCCACAATGGAGCTGTGCTGATCCAAAGCCAGGAGCCAGGAGCTTCCTCTGGGTCTCCCATGTGGGTGCAGGTGCCCAAGGACTTGGGCCATCTTCTCCTGCTTTGCCAGGCCATAGCAGAGAGCTGGATCTGAAGTGAAGCGGCTGAACCAACACCCAAATGGGACGCTGGCACCAGAGGCGGCGGCTTTACCCTCTACACCACAGTGCCGGCCCCTATCCCTCTGCTTTTAAAACAATAAGATTAATTTATATTAATGAAACTGGTACAATTTACAAACTTGATATGTTGATAAGGATGGGAGATATAGGCAGTAAAGGCTGGGGCATCCATCCTGAAGAGTACTTACTAAAATAGAAATATACATAGTTGGGGCTGGCATTGTGGTACAGCAGGTTAAAGCCCTGGCCTGAAGCGCTGGCATCCCATATGGGTGCTGGTTCTGGTCCTGGCTGCTCCTCTTCTGATCCAGCTTTCTGCTATGGCCTGGGAAAGCAGTAGAAGATGGCCCAAGTCCTTGGGCTCCTGCACAAACATGGGAAACTCGGAAGAAACTTCTGGCTCCCGGCTTCAGATCGGTGCAGCTCCGGCCGTTGCAGCCATCTGGGGAGTGAACCAGTGAATGGAGGACCTCTCTCTCTCACTCTGCCTCTCTCTGTAACTCTGTCTTTCCAATAAAAAAAAATTTAAAAAAAGAAATATACATAGCAATTCCACTTCTGTGTATATACCGCAGATGTATTTATCACAATATCTTAGAAGATATATCTGTCAGGAAAGGCAGTTGTCTTGCAAGAGAAATAACTCCAAAATCTCACAATTGAGGAAAGGTAAGTACATTTCTTATTCATGCTACATATTCATCACACATTGGCAGAGTCTTCTCTGCTCATTTAGCCTCTGTGAAACCCATGCAGGCAAAGCAAGTAATTTTAGACATTGCTCATCGCTGTACCAGAGGAGAAGGTGTGTTGCCAAGGGTTCTGAATGGGAGGTTATATGTTCTACCACATAAGAGACATGTGTCACTCTTTAAGCAATTCAATGGACAGAAGTAGGCACTTGAATCATTTGACAATAATGGTGCAGAAACTATAGTACTCTATACATTGTCCATCCAACTTTCTGCTAACGCATACTTTGGGAGGTAGCAATGATGGCTGAAGTACATGGATTCATGTGGGAGACCCACATGGAATTCTGGCCATTGGTTTTGGCAAGGCCCAATCCTGGCTGTTATGGGCATTTGGGTTGTGAATCAAACTGAAGGAGTTCTCTTGCTCTTGCTCTCTCACTGTGTGTAACTCCGCCTTTCAAAAAATAAAAACAAGTAAACTTTTTAAAAAAGATTCTCACCATTAGACCAGAAAATCTGTCCCCAATTTTTTTTTTTTGCATCACTCACCTCTGTTTTTTTGCTTATGCCAAGATGACTGAAGGCTTCCATGAGTAATATACCAAATCTCTTCAGCAAAGGGTTTTCTCCAGAACATACAGTAAATATCCTAATTTTGGTGACTTTTACAGTCTTATAAGCTAAGAATTTCTGAAACCATCAAGTTTTTACTTCCTTTTATTTAACAATTCTTCCAACAATGTACCACTTTCATTGCACATTTTACTATAAGGAGCAAAAAAAGAAGCTAGCCTGCAACAATACTTGCCTGGAAATATTCTCAGCTAATTATTCAGCATCATTGCTTACAAGTTCTTTCCATACAACTGTAGAACACAGTTCAGCTAGACTTTCTGACTCTATTAACAAGAACTCCCTTTCCCCAAGTTTTCAAAATCATGTTTCTCATATCCTTTTCAGCTCACACCAGTAGCAACTTTAACATTCATATTTCCATCAGCATCCTATTTATGACTATGTATATTCCAAAATAATAAATGCTTTCTCTATTATGATTCTCTATTATGATTCTCAATTCATTCTTAGCCTTCACCAGCAGTGTCTTCAACATGCATTTTTCTACCAATGGTCTGTTTAAGACAATCTAGGCTTTTTCTATCATGCATCTTAAAATTCTCTCAACCTGTACCCATTATTCAATTCTAAAACCACTTCCACGTGTTTATGTATTTGTTTCAGCAATATCCCATATTTATTACCAAAATCTGTATTAGTTTCCTGTGCCTGCTGCAATAAATTACCAGAAACTTGGTGACACAAAACAACAGAAATTTATTCTCCCACAGTTCTGGAGGCCAGACATCCCAAAGCAGTTTCATTGTGCTGAAATCAAGGGCCTATTGGATTGTACTCCTCTGCCGTGTCTAGAAGAGAATCCATTCCTTGCCTCTTCTGTCCTCTGGTTACTTGGTTTTTGGCTACATCATTCTAAGCTTTGCCTCCATGGTCATTTTGCCTGTATTTGCTTTTGGGGGGCATTACTTAGTCTATCAAAAATATTTTTATATTTGCATATTATTGCATAAGAGAACACAGGAAATTATACAAGAGAGCATCAAAAAGTTCATGATAAAGTGGAATTAAAGGTGTTTATTTTGGTACCCAAGACTTTGAAATCTATTCATAGTTTCGTCAGAGTATGTGTTTTCAATGAACTTTTTGAAGACCCCTTGTGTTTTTCAGTTTCCTAGTGTTGACCCTTCCTGGCATTAAAGAAAAAATTCTACATAATAATCATGATATCCTTTTGAAGTCTTTATAGAATTCCATTTTATGATACTACGATACTTTATTTAACACAACTTAACTGCTGAACACTAAGACCATTTCCAATCTTTCTGCAACATTTCATTATTATAAATGCATATGTGTACAAACAATCATTGTGTACTTGCCCAATTAGTTAATTAGATCCTGATAGTGGAATTGCTGACCTTACTTGGAATCACAAAATGGTGAAACTTAAGAGCATTTGGGCTCCATTTGGTTATTTTCCAGTTAAATTCTCAGCTATATGATTCTCTGAAATATCATCCAAATTTGCCTCTCAAGTGTTAGGACGTGAGCCAGCCATTTTTGCTGACAAGCATTGAAATATTCTGAAGAGCTCTCACGATCAACATCTTACATAAAGTAATGTTTTCTGTAGCTACTGTTCATATTTATTCTGAGTTTAAAGCCTGAGCACTTCTCTTTTCTCTCCACTTCTGTTCTGTTTCACCCAAAGGTGAAATCAATTAGATCCAGATGTAAATGGTGCTTTTTTTTTTTTTGACAGGTAGAGTTTCAGACAGTGAGAGAGAGAGAGACAGAGAGAAAGGTCTTCCTTCCATTTGTTCACTCCCCAAATGGCCGCTGCGGCCGGCACTGCGCTGATCCGAAGCCAGGAGCCAGGTGCTTCTTCCTGGTCTCCCATGCAGGTGCAGAGGCCCAAGCACCTGGGCCATCCTCCACTGCCCTCCCGGACCACAGCAGAGCACTGGATTGGAAGAGGAGCAACCAGGACTAGAACCTGGCGCCCATATGGGATGCTGGCATCACAGGCGGAGGATTAACCAAGTGAGCCATGGCGCTGGCCCTGATGTAAATAGTTTTAAAGAGAGACGATGCAGACAGACACCTGAGGAATGTTTCAGAGGTCTCATGTCAAAGGTTGTTCTGGGGCTCGTGAGTTTGAAAGTTGTAAAGTGTGGTATACGTGTAAAGCTGAAATGTGGGGTCTGAACTGCAGTTGTTACCGACTACTTAGGTATTGCAGTCCATGTAATATGTTAAACCTAAGACTAAACAAAAACTTAGTTGGTAACAAAGTCAGTTTGGAGCCTGAAATCACATACCAGCACCAAATAATATGAACGTGTTTCTTTTATCTTTTAGTAAAAAGTGTCCATTCAGGGTGAACACAAATCCAAATGAAAAAACTTGTTAAGAAATGGGCCTTCCAAGTGATCAATTTCAGTTCACAATTGATCACACTGATAGGTCTAGGAGTCAAAGGGATCACACAAGCAAGACTAGTGACTGCTAATATTAACAGATAGAACTAAAAAAGGGAGAGACTGATCCAACATGGGAAGTAGGATACACAGCAGACTCATAGAATGGCAGATATCCTAATAAATCACTCTGGCCTCAGAATCAGCCCTTAAGGCATCAGATCTGGCTCAAGAACCCATGAGAGTATTTTTGGCATGGAAAGCCAAGACACTCTGGGAAAAAAAAAAAAAGAAGAAGAAGAAGACATAAATGAAAGATCTCTGCAAGTAAGATCCCAATGGAAGGAACAGGGCCACCAGAGAAGGAGGTGCCTTTCTCCGAAGGGAGGAGAGAACCTCCACTTTGACTATGACCCTGTCAGAACAAGATCCAAGTCGGCGAACACTAAAGGCTTCCATAGCCTCAGCAACTCATGACTACAGCCTAGGGAGATTGCTGACGGCAATAAATAAGAGTGGCAAATTGTTAAATCAACAACAGTAGTCACTGTGTACTTACGGCCCATGTATGATCTGTCCTTAATGTGTTGTCCAAGGTGAAGTAATGCAATAACTAGGACTTAAACAGTATTTCTGCATTTTGTGTCTCTACGCGGATGCAAACTGACAAAATCTTTGCTTAATATATACTGAATCGATCTTCCATATAGAAAGACAATTGGAAATGATTAAAAACAATTGGAAGTTACATAAAAATCAATCAATTAAAAAAAATAATATCATGTAGGATCTCTGTCCCTAATGTGCTGTACAACGTGATTTAAAGCTACAACTAGTACTCAAAGAGTATACTTCACTCTAGGATGCTATGTGAGGGCAAATGGTTTAAAATCTTTTCTTAACACATACTAAACTGAACTCCTGTATACAAAGAGAATTGAAAGTGAATCTGAATGGGAATGAAAGGGGAGAGGGAGTGGGTAAGGGGGAAGGGTAGCGGGGGGGAGAGGAGGTATGGGTGGGGAAGCCATTGCAATCCACAAGTTGTACCTTGGAAATTTATATTCTAAATAAGAAAAAAAAAATTGACATTTTAAAAAAATATAGATAAAAAAAAAAGGGCCTTCATCATGAGTTTATTTTATCTCACTGATTGATTGATTGATTGATTGATTTTGACAAGCAGAGTGGACAGTGAGCGAGAGAGACAGAGAAAGGTCTTCCTTAGCCGTTGGTTCACTCTCCAATGGCTGCCACGGCTGGCATGCTGCGGCAGGCGCACCATACTGATCCAATGGCAGGAGCCAGGTGCTTCTCCTGATCTCCCATGGGGTGCAGGGCCCAAGCACTTGGGCCATCCTCTACTGCACTCCTGGGCCATAGCAGAGAGCTGGCCTGGAAGAGGGGCAACCAGGATAGAATCCGGCGCCCCAACCGGGACTAGAACCAAGTGTGCCTGCGCTGCAAGGCGGAGGATTAGCCTAGTGAGCCACGGTGCCGGCCATCACTGATTTTTTTTTTTAATCAAGTCTACATTTGGACTGTTAGCATTCACTTTAATTGCTTCTCAGACTGTTCTTTCCAATATTAACTAACATCAGGGGATACATGAGAGATATCAATTAAATTTTGCTCATGTGTGCCCCTCTTGGGGACTTTTATGCTTCCATTTTTAGTTGTTATAAATACAGATCCCTTCAGGGTGTCTACCCTTGCAATGGCTGTCATCTATGTTTACCTCAATGAGGTCATCACAAGCACACCTAGTTTCTGAGTTTTTCCTCCATAATTAATTTCCTAGAGTCACTGAATAACTTTATCTACCTTCTGCCTTAAGCTTCTCATTTTCTCTACTATCCTTATTTGCAATAAGTCAACCAGAATTGAGCACAATATGGCTTTCCCCTTCAGTGGTGCTGAAATAATGTCTTCTGACTCATGCTCTGTGCACCGAGTGGTGATGGAAGGCAGTCTGTGATTGTTTGCTTGTTAACCACTTGTACATGAGATTATTAACTGCTTGTTTAATTGTAACTCACTGAGAGTTCCACTCTCTGTTAAATCTTATTATCATGTGAGTGTTATGCACCAAATACATCTTTCTCTTAATCTAAGTAGTTCAGATAAAATATTTACTTTTTCCCCTTGATTCTAAAACTCACTACTCTTGCAATACACATACACACACCCATTTTCTCATTTCTGTAATCAGAGTATGCCCTAGAATCATTACACATCTATAATGTAGTAGTTTCTCCCCAAAACTTCCTAAGTGGTTCCTTCGTCTTATAAAAATTCAAAGAATGGCATCTTAAAATTATGGAGTTCAAAAGCACTTGGCTTTGAGACACTAACAGATTACTATGAAACAGTTTTTTAAATTTTACATCATAGACATGAAAGTTACTTTTTGGAAATAAAGTATTTTTGTCTTTTATGAGTATAGGCCTGAGTTTCTGTAGTTTGGTTTGCTTTGCCATTTCCTGTACATAGTTATCATGTGATGATGATTAGAAATAAATTAATCCTAGAGACCCTCCCTGCTTTTACATATATTTATCATCTCCTTTCCACTCAAGCACATTCTAACTTTAGTTGACTTTATTCTTAATTTCTTTGCTCCTGATTCTATGGCTGAGTCTTATACATAGCACTGTGTAAAACAAAATTTTGAAGTCAAGGGTATATTATATATAAACACCATTTTCTCTTCTTGGCTCCTCCTATAAATTTTCATGGAACTTTAACTGCTGAATTCCATTATTTTCAAAAACAGAGTGAGTAAAGTGCCAGATTTGAATACTAAGGTTGTATGTTTGTTCAACTTCAAAAAAGTCATGTTTATTATCTATATTCTTAAAAAATTTTAGGACCAGTGCTGTGGCTCACTTGCTTAATCCTCCACCTGCGGCACCGGCATCCCATATGGGCACCGGGTTCTAATCCTGGTTGCTCCTCTTCCAGTTCAACTCTCTGCTGTGACCCAGGAGGGCAGTGGAAGATGGCCCAAGTGCTTGGGCCTCTGCACCTGCATGGGAGATCAGGAAGAAGCACCTGGCTCCTGGCTTTGGATCAGCATAGTGCTGGCCGCAGTGGCAATTTGGGGGGTGAACCAACGGAAGGAAGACTTTTCTGTCTGTCACTATCTCTCTCACTGTCTATGACTCTACCTGTCAAATAATTTTTTTAAATAAAAATGTGTACCAAATGCAAATATATTTTCAAATACAAATGGAAATTTGATGGGTAGCTGGAAAATAGGCATATGTTTGTATCTTAAAATATGTGTGGGGTTGGCGCTGTGGAGCAGCAGGTTAAGCTGCCTCCATCAGTACCAACTTCTCATATGGGTGCCAGTTTGAGACTTGTCTGCTCCACTTCTGATCCACAGCTCTCTGCAATGGCCTGGGAAAGCAGTGGAAGATGGCCCAAGCCCTTGGGCCCCTGCACCCATGCGGAAGACCCAGAAGAAGCCCCTGGCTCCTGGCTTCAGATCCACGCAGCTCCAGCCATTGCGGCCAATTGAGGAGTGAACCAGCAGCTGGAAGACTCTCTCTCTGCATCTGCCTGACCTTCTCTCTCTGTGTAACTCTTTCAAACAAATAAATAAATCTTTTTTTAAAAAGTGAACACTTTGCTTAAAATCTATATAATTACTATTCATTTTTGTAAACATACAATTAGATATGTGATTATAAATTACATAAGATTGACCTATATGGTTGCATTCCTATATATAAACATGTATTTTTTCATTTTTTAAAATTTTTGACAGGCAGAGTGGACAGTGAGAGAGAGAGAGACAGACAGAGAGAAAGGTCTTCCTTTTGCCGTTGGTTCACCCTCCAATGGCCACCGTGGCTGGCGCGCTGCGGCCGGCGCACCGCGCTCATCCGATGGCAGGAGCCAGGTGCCAGGTGCTTTTCCTGGTCTCCCATAGTGTGCAGGGCCCAAGCACCTGGACCATCCTCCACTGCACTCCCGGGCCACAGCAGAGAGCTGGCCTGGAAGAGGGGCAACCGGGACAGAATCTGGCACCCCAACAGGGACTAGAACCCAGTGTGCCAGCGCCGCAAGGCAGAGGATTAGCCTGTTGAGCCACGGCGCCGGCCAACATGTATATTTTTTGACATATTTTGAGAAACATATAATCTGTTTAATTGGGCACAATAAAAAACTGGATTAAATTCCATCTCTACCATCTTCTTACTTTGTGAACTTAAATCATTTAAATGTTCTGATCCTCAGTCTCCACATCTATAAAATTTATATAAAATAGGGACCAGCACTGTGGCATGGTAGGTGAAGTTGTTGGCTGAATGGACACTGTTTCATATCCCAGCTGCTCCACTTCTAATCTGGCTTCTGCTAATTGTGTGGGAAAAGTGCCAGAAAGTAGTCCAAGTGCTTGGGCTTCTGTCACCCACCTGGGAGACCCAGGTAAAACCCTGGCTCCTATCTTTGACCTGGTCCAGTGCTGGCCATTGAAGCCACTTTAAGAGTGAACCAGCGGATGGAAGATCCCTCTCTCTCTCTCTCTGTTTCTTCCTCTCTCTGTGTTTCTGTTTTTTTAAAATTTAAGTTATACAAGTTTCTTGTATTTCATATATATATCTTTAGCAACATAATGATACTTGCCTTCCTCCCATCCATGCTCTAACTCTTCCTCCTCCTCCCTCTCCCATTCCCACTCTTATTACAGAGATCTACTTTCAGTTTACTTAATGATCATAAGATGAATACTACACTAAATAAGAGTTCAACAAGTAGTATGGAGAAAAAACCACTCTTCCTCAACAGAAGAGGCAAGGGCTGTAAACAATCATCAATTCTCAAAATGTCCATTTCATTCCAATATATTACATTTTAGGTACTCTATTAGTTAACCCTGATCAGGGAAAGCAAGTCGGGACTGGTTTATTTCACTAAGTATAATGATTTCCAGTTCCACCCATTTTGTTACAAAAGACAGGATTTTATATTTTTTATAGCTGAATAGTATGCCATAATGTATATAAGTTATAATTTCTTTATGTAGTCTTCAGTTGATGAAACTGGGTTGACTCCATATCTTAGCTATTGTGAATTGAGCTGCAAAGAATATGGGGGTACAGATCACTTATATGCTGATTTCTTTTGGTTTGGATAAATTCCGAGGAGTGGGATGGCTGGGTCATATGGTAAGTCTATATTCAGATTTCCAAGGTTTTTCCATATTGTCTTCCACAGTGGCTGTACCAGTTTACAATCCCACCAACAGTGGATTAGGGTACCTTTTTTCCCACATCCTTGTAAGCATTTGTTGTTTATTGATTTCTGTTTGAGAGCCATTCTAACTGGGGTGAAGTGAAACTTCATTGTGGTTTTGACTTGCATTTTCCTGATGGCTAGTGATCCTGAGCATTTTTTCAAGTGTCTATGGCCATTTGAAGTTCCTCTCTTGAAAAATGCCTGTTCACTCCTCTGCCCACTTCTTTTTTTTTCCCCCCACAGGCAGAGTTAGACAGTGAGAGAGAGAAAGACAGAGACAAAGAGAGAAAGGTCCTCTTTCCATTGGTTCACCCCCCAAAATGGCCGCCATGGCTGGCGTGCTGTGCCGATCTGAAGCCAGGAGCCAGGTGCTTCCTCCTGGTCTCCCAAGCGGGTGCAGGGCCCAAGCACTTGGGCCATCCTCCACTGCCTTCCAGGACCACAGCAGAGGGCTGGACTGGAAGAGGAGCAACCAGGACTAGAACCTGGTGCCCATATGGGATGCTGGCACCGCAGGCGGAGGATTAACCAAGTGAGCGACCGAGCTAGCCCCATCCTCTGCCCATTTCTTAACAGGATTGTTTATTTTGTTGTTGAATTTCTTAAGCTTATTATAGATTCTGGATATTAACCTTTATCAGTTGCGTAGTTTGCAAATATTTTCTCCCATTCTGTTGGTTACCTCTTCATTTTGTTGAGTGTTTCTTTTGCTTTGCAGAGGCTTCTCAATTTGATGTAATCCCATTTGTCAATTTTGGCTTTGATTGCCTGTGCTTCTGGAGTCTTTTTCAAAAAGTCTTATGCCTATGTCTTGCAGAGTTTCCCCAGTGTTCTCTAGTAATTTGATGGTATCAGGTTGTAGATTTGGGTCTTTGATCCATTTTGAGTGAGATTTTGTGTAAGGTATAAGGCAAGGGTCTTATTTTATATTTCAGCATGAGGAGATCCAGTTTTCCCAGCACTGTTTGTTAAAGAGACTGTGCTTGCTCCAGGAATTGATTTTAGCTCCTTTGTCAAAAATAAGTTGGTTGTAGATGCATGGATTGATTTCTGGAGTTTCTATTCTGTTCCATTGGTCTATATGTTTGTTTTGATTACAACTGCCTTGTAGTATGTCTTTAAATCTGGTATTGTGATGCCTCCGGCTTTGTTTTTGCAGTGTAAGATTGTTTTAGCTATTTGGCTTCTCTTATGCTTCCATAAGAATTTTAGCATCTGAGAAGATCTGAGAAGAATGTCTGTTTCTCTTTCAAGATAAATAAATCTTTTTTAAAATTACATAAAACATTTATTCTGCCTTACATATCATAAAATTGTTCAAAAAACTTTTCAAAAATCACAAAATACTTTATTAATATTTATTATGTTTAATTGGATTTATACAAATACCGCATTTTCCCTACTCATGAAAAAAATTCATCTTCTTCAAGTGTATTTTCTCAAGAATTTAGCATTTCTTTTTTCATTCGCACCTAATAGGTAACACAAAATAGTTAAAGGTTTATCTTTAAAAAACTAAACTGAGAGGCTGGCATTGTGGCATAGCAGGTTAAGCTGCTGCCTGTAATGCCAACATCCCATCTGGGTGCTGGTCAAGTCACAAATGCTTCTCTTCCAATGCAGCTCCCTGCTAATGTGCTGGGAAAAAGCAGTGGGAGAGGCCCCAGATCCTTGGGTCCCTGCACCCACATGGGAGATCTGGATGAAGCTCCTGGTTCCTGGCTTTGATCTGGCCCAGCCCTAGTCATTGCAACTGTTTGGGGGAGTGAACCAGTGGTTTGAAGATCTTCCTCTCTCTTTTTCTCTTTCTCCCTCTGTCTCTGTGTAACTCAGTCTTTCAAATAAATAAAACAAGTATTTTTTAAAAGTTGGATTTTTAAAAAATACATATCGGCCGGCGCTGTGGCTCAACAGGCTAATCCTCCGCCTTGCGGTGCCGGCACACCAGGTTCTAGTCCCGGTTGGGGTGCCGGATTCTGTCCCGGTTGCCCCTCTTCCAGGCCAGCTCTCTGCTGTGGCCCGGGAGTGCAGTGGAGGATAGCCCAAGTGCTTGGGCCCTGCACACTATGGGAGACCAGGAAAAGCACCTGGCACCTGGCTCCTGCCATCGGATGACCGCGGTGCGCCGGCCGCAGCGCGCCAGCCACGGTGGCCATTGGAGGGTGAACCAACGGCAAAAGGAAGACCTTTCTCTCTGCCTCTCTCTCTCACTGTCCACTCTGCCTGTCAAAAAAAATACATATCAATTTAAGTTGTATACAATTTATTGTATATAGTTATTATATATGGTTGTAGAGATCATAAATATATAATATAAATTTACAACAGATATTAACTTGTGTTTAGTGGCCTTATTTCCAATGGTCTAGCCAGAAAATCCATAAGAAAAGGTTAAATCTCTTTTTAAAAGTTTCATTTGTTCTCCAGCTGCTTAAGTTTTCCATACCCAAAATGTGATTTATTGAAATAATGACATAAGTTGTAAATAAATAAATGAAACTGTAAAATAACATTCAAATATCCTGGCTGAAGTTAAACTAAATGATCAAATGACCGCAAAGACCCAACACAGGCTTTTAAAATTAAAGTTAAATATCATCTATGAAGTAGTGCTACATGAAGGTTTTGGACACCAGGCTACCCAAGAAATGTCCCAAAAGAAACCATTGAGTATCACTAGTTCAAACATTTGGTACCACCCCTAATAGCGCTGTGCTTATAGGGATTTCCACATACATTCTTTGTAATAGGATTTTATATACAAAGACATTTTCAGTGTTTTTTTCAAAATTAACTAGGCAGAGTCAGTTTGATTTCTTTATCCTGGAGGCTCCAGTCTCATGTGAAATATATACTTTCTTTCCTTGTAGGGTAAAAAGCTTGCTAGTTTTTGTCAGCTGCTTTCAGGTGAGTAAACAGGAACAAGCAACACTCAAGAAAGTATGACTGACCATGACTATCATACATGAGTAAGAATGTCTCCAGACGATCCCAGCTGCTAGTCTTCACATGTTTCCAGCTGAGGCTTCAGACGTCCAGGAGGAGGAGCAAGCCAATCCCACTATACTCTGTCTGAATTCTTGACCCCAAAGATATTATAAGCATAATCAAGTGAGTATTTCATGTTGCTAAATTTTGGGGTAGTTTGCTTCATAATAATAGTACCTAGAACATCTCCTTTTGAATCTAGGTTGGCTTCCTCAATTGCTTTGGTCAATAGAATGAGGAGAAAGTGACAATATGCTGAATCTCAGGCTCAAGAGGACTTGCTTATTTCCATTTATGTGTTGTACCCTAGTCTGCAAATGAGAACATGACTAGACTAGTCTGCTGGAGGATGAAAGGTGGAATATACTTGACTTATCCGGGTCACTCCAGCTGAGGGAGCCTAGATCTAGACATGGAGTAGAGCCACCAACCTCACTGTTCCAGACAAAGAAACAATAAATGGGTGTTTTCAAATGCCATTGAGATTTTGTGGATGCCTGTTAAGCAGCATTATTAGAGCAGAAGATAACTAGTATACCATTTTAAAAATCCAAAGCAAAATGAGCTATACATCTTACAGTCCCTTTCAGCTAATGCCTTATATCTCTACTTTTCTTCACAATAAAATCCCTCAAATCCATTATCTACTAAATGGTTCCACCTCCTTACCTGTTCTTCCTTCAACCCTGATCATCCTGACCCCTGCTTTCACCACTACACTGGATCTATTCTTTTCAAATTCAGCAAGGACTCTCATGATGCCAAACGTGATGCTCAATTTGCCTTATCATTTAATTGAACTCTTAGTAACAATTGACATAATTGATCATTCTCTATTTTCAAACACATTTTTCTTTTAGCTTCTGAGATACCTCTAGGGTTCTCTCCTACTGCATTGACTGTTTCATTTTCTTTGTTGGTTCATTCTCTCATTTATTTGGAAATATTTTTAAGCACATATTATGTCAATCTGTAAATATTATGTAAATATTTTAAGTGCATATTGTGACATATTACGCATACATCAAGCATTTTCCTGGGTTTTATGGTCACAACAGTGGGATAAAATAAAATTCTGGCTCTTGTAGGGCTTACATTCTAGTGAGGAGAGAGAGAAATAAGTAATAAGTAAATGTATATACATGGTGATAAATTCTTTGGAGAGTAGAGCAGAAGTGGAGGACAGAAAGTGATGGGTTACTATTTTAAATAAGGGGGTCAATAAAGTACTACTGAATGGCTGCCATTTACCCAGACACCAGCACCTTTAGGAGCAAGCCAGGCGGCTTCTGAGGGTGAAGGGTGCCAGGCAGAAAGAACCGAAATTGCTAAGGCCCTCAGGCAGGAGCCTGACTAGTGTGTCCCTCGGGAGGCCTCTTTATTCTTTCATTATACTCATTTTCAATTCAGTTGCTTAGCTTTTCAAACTGAAAGTTTTATTTACAGAAGAAATAAAAGAACACCTAAGCAATCCTCAACAAACAATTACCTCAGTTTGGCATAGTTTAGAGAATGAGAAAAGGAACACTTTTCACATTTAAACTTGAATTATCTAATTATTATACCTATGTTTGGTGAGTTCCAAAATGAAAAGCAAATTTCAGTTGAGAAAATATTCAGAAGCATGGGAACATCTCAGTGTTGTTTTCCTTCAAAGTCACTTTCATTTCTATGCATGATTTTTATGTTTTCTAAGATGAGGTTGACAACTCCGGTTCATTTGTACTCTAGTTTATTAAATTATTAGATTCCTGGATTTTACAGTGTGAATAAAGTTTTTAATTAAGATGAATATCTATTATTTTAATAATAACTCACCATGCTAAAAATTGGCATTTAAATTTATAAGTAATATCAGAACTGCTGACCTCTTTCAGTGAAACAAAGAACAGAAGGAATTAGCAACTCATTCTGAGAGTCCACTTAAATCAATTAGGATGTTAAATCCATGCATAAAACAATGTTTAATAAAAATGTTTTAAAGGGAAAATTGTCCCATTTTAAATCGAATGAATACAAAAGATGACACAAGGTTCTTGGATCGCTGTTAGGAGGCTGCAAGACACCAGAGTTGGGCATTGCTAATAGTTCAACAGTAATTGGAATATTAATTGGATGTGTCATTCTGATTATATAGAATATGCATCAGAGTATCTTACCTAACTCTTCTGGATTGATTGGAGAGTGGCAGAGAATAATCTAATTGTCACTTCTCTCAGTTTTAAGAGCCCCATTTCAGTATGCTTACTTGCAAACTCTATTTGAGGACATATTCAAAATAAAATCGATGCATTTATAATCTAATTAGTTGGTCTATATTGATTCATGTTCCAGATATTCAGTTTGCATAGCATTATTGTTTTCACTAACTACCTGTAAATATATCGTAGGTGGCATATTGGGTTAATGCACTAGACTTTCTGCCTGAGGGACTGAATTAGCAGCTGCTATAAGTCATTATGGAAGTTCTGTATTTTTCAGTTTTCTCCTAGTCAATATATGTTAATGAGACTTCAAATTTTAAGTCCTGGGCTCCGTACATTACATTAGGTTAGAAATAGCTCTTGTATAACGAATGGATTTACTGTCTAAAAGAAAAGGGAATCCTGGCCTTTGAACATTGGCTCTCTCAGCTCCAGGATAAATAAAAAAAAAAAAGGGGACCAGGAGATCACTGGAAAAGCTTCCAAGAACATAACCTGTTTAGGGGTGTGGGCCTACTCGCCTGTTCTCATCATGCCAGCTTGATAAGGGGAGAGTGGCCTTTCAACTTTGGCTGCCACAAATTTACTCCCAAGTTGTAATATAAAAAGAAAAAAGAAACTAGGCCATATGTTATTTCAGCATCTCCTGGCTTTAAAAAATAAAACATTCCATGCTCTACGCTCAGAACTGGTCGTTCTTCTCTAATTACATTAGCGAATCCATGAACTTTGCTCTCAAAACATGTAAATATTCCTTAAACTGTGGAGAAATGGCAAATCTCAACCATTGTATACAGATGCGACCAGAGGCTTAAAATATGTTAGTAGTTTTTATACTGGAAGCTTTGACTCTTTGTGCTTGTTAAGGATGTCATTGATTTACTCATTCCTTGGAGGTACAAAGAGAGGACCAGGGGAGATAGGTTTAATTAATCTTAAATATCTCTGCAATTTAAGAATTGTAGGCCTGGAACAGTTCCTGTACTAACATGATTAGCAAATATTGACTTTTGAATACAATAATAATGTGTCATCTGAAACCCTTGATAAGTAACTTAAGTACTTCCTCAGCTTGCATCTTATTAAATTAGATGAGGTATGGTTGAGGCACATTACACAAAGACACTAAAATGAAAAATCAGACCTAAGGGTTTTAACATTGATTTTAAGAGAGCTAAAAGTCACAAAGAAAACATGCATGCTTCAGTTCTGCAACCTATGCATGTAAACTGTCTGTTTCTCTAGATGGATTTTTAAAAACTGTGCAATAATTTTCATGGTACAACTGTAGTAAACATTCACAATTTGTGACTTTATGACAGCTGTAATCAATCATCAGATTATGGATGATGACCATATAATTTTAGTTTTATGGAAGGTTAACTTACACAGATTATGAGCTTTTGATGTTAAAATATGGAAGAAAGAGCCATGTCACACTAGCACGCCTGTGAATGTGGTAAGGATAATCTACCCAACTCCCTTCATAAGGTTTAACTTAAAAATGCCTATAAGTCAGCTAAGAAAAGAGTTAAAAGATGTGATACTAGTCAGCTGCAACCCGACAAATCTTACCATATTGATTAGTTTTCAAAGGCTGTACGGCATGTGTACTCTACTTACAATAGAATTGGAACGAGGGGAGAAAGGCCTCCAAATGTCATCAAAGCAAATGGTCTGTGAATGTTGCTTCAAAGCTCGTCATTAGTTGCCAGAGTATTTGGCTGCAAAGCTTGTAAAGCTTTGCAGGGGAAGCTATGACAAAATGCACTTCTTGGCAAGAAGACTTCTGCTCAAATAGCAGGATGCATTAATTCTTGCTTGGTATATAAAATTAATTAGAGCATTAACATCCTTTGCGAAATTTTGCCTGCTTTTTATATCTTTTTTAAAAACCCAAGAATAGACCCCAGGCCTTTTTGGTTCTCTAATGAAATTGCAAATTGACTTGTGTTCAAATGGTGCTTGAGTAAAATGAACAATTAAAAATGTATCACTAACAATGAGATGTATCAGCTGATCTCTTTAAGGATTAATTAGTTCCAGAAACAATCTTTCTTATACAAGAGGCAAAGGGAATAGAGCCATCTTGGTCAGACAAGAAGGTGTCTAAGACTAGGGTTTTTAACACATGCATTTGCACATGTGTGCATATATCCACATACATTCATGCAGTGGAGGAATGCAAATATATGTACAGGCATCTTTATGGTTTAATCCATAAAAAAGAGCCGCAGCATCCTTGGAGATATTTATTCCACCTCAGCTAGGATGATTCGACTGTTGCTGATTAGCGATCCATTAGTTAGCTTGAAGGCAGCCAACAGATTTTACTGATCGTAATTTATCATTAAAGCAGAGAAATGCTTTAGGTATTTAAATAATGTATGCAGATAAATTCACTCTTATTTTTTTAATTACCCACCTGTACCAATCTTGTAAGAATCTTTGCCCCCTATCAAAAGTTTGCTCTCTAAGGAAATTTTCAAAGTTAACCCTAAAAGAAAAGCTCTTCCTTTTGCACGGATCAATTCCGCATTTCAACTCACTCCTTCTTATGTGTTTTAGGTTATATCTGCAGTGCTTCAAAATCCTGAGATTATCTCTACATTTGCCTTTGTAGACTGAGGGCTTTTCTTGCAAAATACGGTTTCTCTGCCATTCCTTTAGCAAAGATTTCAGATTTAGTAGGGATAAATTGGAGTCCCCAGAGCCAACTGCAATATTGCAGGAGAAAATGGACATTGTTCACTTTTTCAAGACCTGTATCAACTGATGATGGTCTAGACCATGTCATTTTTTTTAGGCTGCCCTCAAGTCAGATCTTCTCACTGCTGGCATTATGCTACATCAGCCTAAAAGGGCATTCAGCATTGAGGCATTTGGTAAATACTGCTTTATCGTGCTTTGTCCTTCCTACAGGGCATTCTGAAGAGATGAATAATAAGTGTAAACAGGAAGAACAAGTTTCCAGTCCTGTCAAGTTAATTAGACTGGTGTAGAATGAAGTGAGGTTTGCCATCAGGTAAGATGGAAACATGTAAAGAAAATTATCTAAGGAATCTGAAAGGATTTTAAGACAGCAAAAAGTCTGTGTTTATTTTTTGTGTTTGGGTGATATATATATATATACACACACACACATAATTGTGTTGTGTGTAAATGGATATCATCTCTGGAGAATAGTTTATATGTTTATATGACACACACAACATATGCAAAAACGTACCTGGAAAGCCAGTTGAAAAGGGGGCAGCCACAATTAACACCTATTCAATTTTAAAAAAAATAAGCAAACATGAATTTTCCAAGCTTTTACTTGCCAGAGCAGACTGTGGTTCTATACTAAGAACTGTACCAGGTGAGCTTATTAAGAGATTCATGAGAGCACAGGGAGCAATGCAATTTTATTGTTGTTTTACCAAGTTCCAGTTGGGTGCTTTGAGCCACAGATCTGCTATAAGCAGATACAGGAGAGGGGTTATATAGGTGCTATCTGAATGCAGGACTGACTGAGTCATTTAGGCTAATTTTAAATGACCTTTTGAGATACATTTCCATATTTCATTCTATTCTGGAAAATTGATTTTGGTAATTGAGGTAATCAATTTGTATATCTATAAAGCATCCACCCCTACAAGGTAGACTGGCCAACATTCTATGATGCAAATTGATGTTTTCATATCAAGTTCCAAAGTGGCTTGCTACAGCCACTCTATTTCTCCTAGCTGAGAGAGGTAATTTACTCCGTAGGCACAGGATGGATGTCCATTGTTCTAGGTTAAACCTTCAGCAAACTATTTCTAGAATCACCTTAAGGTTGGTTTTCTTTTGCAAATGACATGAAGTCCTGAAACTCCATTTTCATATATCCAGCTTTCTCTCTCTTTTTTTTTTTTTAACCTTTCCAGTCTCCATGTACCTTGCTGCCTTTAACTGCTCTTTTCTAACTTATTCTATTTTTAGCTCCCTTTCCCTTCTACCTAACATTCACCAGCATTGATGGACCCCATTCCAGGCTTTCTTCTGTCAAAGAGGAGAGAATCTGTAATTGTCAGTGAACTTTTTTGCTGCTTTCTGCCTATCCTGCAGCATCTTGGATAGAAGTCTGAAGCTAATTCAAGGTAGAGAACTCTTCCCTACCATCGGGTTATTTTCCCAATTGCTACTCTCATTTCCTTTTTCAAAAAAGGTTTAAAATGTTTTTCAGTGACAGAATATAGGAAGGCAGAACTGCCCTGCATTGGAGTCTAAATCCAGGGTTTCATTTCTCATGTACCTGATGAAAATGTCTCCCACAAAATGATGACAGTAAAAACATCAGAGTACTTGTTCTGGCAGATGACGCCAAGATAACTAGAAAGTACCTTTTGGGTGTCAAAAAGGTCTGTTTCAACTACACACGTTTCTCTATTTTGTCAGGGAGAGTCAACTGTCCTTCAGCCATAGAAGCAGGTCATGTCACTTTCCAAATGAAAGAAATTCATGCCCGTTCCAATTAAAATTCATCATGAACAGCAAGCTTTATATCTTCCTTGGAACACGTGAATCATTCTTGGTGCTGGGAAATGTGCTTCATAAACCTCCATTGTCGTAGAATGTCTACTTCCACAAGAACTTGTTTTATATTGGTAAATAAAACATCATCTGACATTTTTGTCACTTCTTATGTCTGGATGCTGACGAAAATAATGGGAATGCTCAGAGGTTATGGGACATTGTTTATCAAGGAATGTAGGTGATGCCACAAAGTATACGTAACGCTATACAGCTGGGTGATTGATCCCTACTGCATATTTTAAAGCTCCCTTCATTGCTTATCGAAACCTTTTAGGTAATGCACTGCTCTCAGATATCATTTTATGTTTGAAAAGCTTTATAATTCATAATGAAAAGTTGCTTAGTTCCCCCAAGTGAATCCATAGCTTCAATTATCCTCAGTGCAAATGGTTGATTCCATTTTGACCAATGTTTATGGTGTTTGGCAATTTTTCAGTAGCTACTTTGCTCTGAAATGATTAATTTCTTGCATAATGCCCTGCTTTGCATGTTTGGAGCCAAAATAATCTTAGTAGGCAGAAAGGAAATGAAAGGCCTTGTGTGGTTCAGCTTTAGAAACATTTGAAACATAACATCACAATTTTAACAGCACCAGCAATGCCAGATATCCTGGATAAAACAACCACAAGAGACACAGTTATGCTGATGAGACCCAGCCTGGGACAATCAGCCCTTGCCTTGTTCCATGACCAACTTTCTCTGGTTTGAGAGATTCAGCCGAGTGAGAGAAAGAAGCACCAGAATTTACCACAAAACTTTTAACCACCATGAAAACACTGGACTTCTTCTCACTGATCTTTTCCCAATGTTGTCATGTACCTCTTTTTTTGACAAAATTTATGTAAAACTAGCCTCTTATTTTTTTAAAGATTTTTTTTTTTTTTTTGAAAATGAGGGTTATACAGAGAGGAGAGGCAGAGAGAGAGAGAGAGAGGTCTTCCATCTGCTGGTTCACTCCCCAGTTGGCCGGAACAGCCAGAGCTGGGCTGATCCGAAGCCAGGAGCCAGGAGCTTCTTCCGGGTCTCCCATGTGGGTGCAGGGGCCCAAGGACTTGGGCCATCTTCTACTGCTTTCCAAGGCCATCGCAGAGAGCTGGATTGGAAGTGGAGCAGCCAGGTCTCGATCCAGCACATATATGGAATGCCAGCGCTTCAGGCCAGGGTGTTAACCAGCTGCACCATGGTGCCAGCCCCAAAACTAGCCTCTTATTAAGTGGCTACCCAGGATGCTGCTTACCCTTGTGCAGAGATATGAGAGATGCACATATCTATTAAATAAATGAGTGGTTAATCATTTCAAAAGCTAATGTGTGATGACTTAACTGGCCCAGTGACTTTAGGAAATGTTTATCTCACCCTGTCCTTCTATGATTTTTGATGCCTTTACACTCTGGAATTCTTGCATTGTGTGACGTGTTTGATGTTCTCTCTATTACCTTCATCCCTTTGCCTTTTGATCAATGGAATATATTTGTGAAATGACTACCTAGGATAGGAAGCCTGGGGAAAAGCTGGGGAAAAAAAGGTTCTGAAGTCATATAAACCTGGGTTAAAAAAAAAAATCACCATTTGGCAAAATTGCGGGCTGGAAGCTCTGGGAAGGTTAACTTAACCATGCACAGCCTGTTTACTTACCCAAATAAAAACAACAATAGTTTATATGCAGCAAAATGCTATTAGAATTAAATAAGATTGTCTGTGTACATAGCATGTACAATGAATACTTGTTTTTTTTTTTTTTTTTAATTTGACAGGTAGAGTTAGACAGTGAGAGAGAGAGACAGAGAGAAAGGTCTTCCTTCTGTTGGTTCATCCCCCAAATGGCCACTATGGCTGGCGCTGCGCCGATCCAAAGCCAGGAGCCAGGTGCTTCCTCCTGGTCTCCCATGGGGTGCAGGGGCCCAAGCACTTGGGCCATCCTCCACTGCCTTCCCGGGCCATAGCACAGAGCTGGACTGGAAGAGGAGCAACCGGGACTAAAACTCAGTGTCCATATGGGATGCCGGCGCTGCAGGTGGAGGATTAACCAAGTGAGCCACAGTGCCAGCCCCAGGTTTTTTTTTTTGTTTTTTTTTTAACATTTCTTTACCACACCAAGTACTGGTCTAAGCATTTGAAGTACTTGTGAGGTATCTGCTGTTCATTACTATCCCCATTTTACAGAAGCACAAAAGTATTCAGTGACTTGACCAGAATCACACAGCTAGCAAGTGCCAGAGCCAGGATTAAAACCTAGTCAGGCTGGCTGCAGAATCTATTGTCCTCAACAATTATCAAAGTCTGCCTACATAATGGTGATTGCCATTGCTATCATTGCAACTGTCCTCATCACGATTACTGCCACTGTGACTACACCCAGAGCACAGGGAAGACTGGGGACCAAGTGGGGATTGAGACAGAGCATTACTGAGGTGAGGCCAGCCCTTCCTTCTCACCCTTTTATCCTGAAGCCTGTGGACAGACACGGAACCAAATGAGCAGTCCAAGGCCAATGCCACAGCACGGCATACTCAGCTCTATTAAATGATAAATGTTCACATAGCCCAAGGGCTCGGGGCCACTCTGTGCCATCATATCATCTTGTCCTCATTTCAAACACATGTGTTCTTAATGTTAAAATTTTTCACTTTTTTTTGAGATCTTGACCATTCAGTATGTTCGTAGGGTGGCTTTTACTATAAAAGTAATGTATTGGAATGCCATTGTGGCCTAGAGTGTAAAGCTGCTGCCTGCAATGCCAGTATCCCATGTGGATGCCAGTTCGAGTCCACGAGTCCAGGCTGTTCTACTTTTATTTTTTTTTTGACAGGCAGAGTGGACAGTGAGAGAGAGAGACAGAGAGAAAGGTCTTCCTTTGCCGTTGGTTCACCTTCCAATGGCCGCTGCGGCTGGCGCACCATGCTGATCCGAAGGCAGGAGCCAGGTGCTTCTCCTGGTCTCCTGTGGGGTGCAGGGCCCAAGCACTTGGGCCATCCTCCACTGCACTCCCGGGCCACAGCAGAGAGCTGGCCTGGGAGAGGTGCAACCAGGACAGAACCCGGCGCCCCAACCAGGACTAGAACCCGGTGTGCCTGCGCTGCAAAGCAGAGGATTAGCCTGTTGAGCCGCGGCGCCAGCCCAGGCTGTTCTACTTCTGATCCAGCTCCATGCTAATGACTTGGGAAAAGCAGTGGAAGGTGGCCCAAGTGCTTAGGCCCCTTGCACTCATGTAGAAAACCCAGAGGAAGCTCCTGTTTCCTGGCTTCAGTTGGGCCCAGCCCTGGCCGTTGCAGCCATTTGAGCAATGAATCAACAAATGAAAGATCTTTCTCTTTCTCTCCCTCTCTCTCTGTACTCTGCTTTCAAATAAATAAAGTGAATTTTTAAAAATCTAATTTATAAAGGAAAAGTATATTTTTATTAAAAGAACTCTTATAGTAGCTTTTCATTAGGTAGATGGAAGGAACACATTTTCTCTCCTTTTAAAAAATAGAATTCTATTGAACTTCTCTCAAAAACAATGGCAATGTTTCTCTCTTCTCAGAAGCATGAAAATAATGTAAAATTATCACCATGCCTGGGGTGGGGTGCGGGGGTGGAGAAGGTCACTGCCAGAGTCATCAGCTAAGTTTATTTGAAAGATACCTTGGCTTTGTCAACTTTGCCTTCCTCAGCAGATGTCTCTGAAATTAGTGGGAATGAGGGATTCCAAAGAACATGGAAGTAACTCTGTTTCATTAGCCAGATGGACAGAGGACAAAAAAGAAGAGTTAGAGTCTCATATCAAAGTGTGTTGCTCAACCTGTTAAACAAAGACTCATAATCATAGATGATTTTGATCTAATTCTTGTCAAAACAACCTAAAAACTGCATAGAACATGTTTTTCCTTTTCTAAAGTCTGATGAGAAAGAGTAATTTAGCCAAGATTTCTGTGATTGTCACACTTCATTATTTTCTTTTAAAATATTTACTTATTGGATTTCATGCACTTGAAAGAGAGAGAGAGAGAAAGAGGTCTTCCATCCACTTGTTCATTCCCTAAGTGTCCGTAACAACCAGGGCTGGACCAGGCTGAAGTCAGGAGCCCGGAAACGCCAGCCAGTTCTCCCATATGAGTGGCAGGAACCAAGCACTTGAGGCATCCTGTGCTGCCTGCCAGAATGCATTAGCTGACAGTTGGACCAGAAGCTGAGTATCTGGGACTCCAACTGGCATTCGATGTGGGACGCAGGCATCCCAAGCAGCAACTTAACCTGTTAACACCACAACATCTGCTCCCACATTTCATTTCCTATCTAGAGCTACCTGTATCTAGAGGAACTGGAAAATCAATTAAAAATGAAGAAACATTTCTGGAGTTACATGCAGGTTTTTCTTCTTTTTCTCCTGCTTATGTCTAGTATGTGGACACATCCACCATATCTGTAATCCTCTGAGAGTGGTTCAATACTTTTATCCTCTAACGTGGAAATGTGGGAATGCAAAAGTACAATATGACCTCTGCCTTGGAAGACACTCTTTCATGTTATTACATTTGAGACTAAATAAAAAGTCTCTGGAAGATTTCATGAAATTCTTCAAACACAAGACACACTTGTGAACTGGAATCATTTTGAATCCCAATCAGTGAAAGGAACACAATGTTATGGTAATAGCTAGTTATAATACTACATTACATGAGAAAAGAAGTAGGACTTAAGAGTCACATAGTAAGAAAAAACTGTAAGCATGAAAGGTAGGAAAATGATTTTTAAAAGACAAAATCCTGAAAGGAGTGTGCCATGTAGATTTAGGCATAGGGAAGACTTCCACATCTGAAATGCCAGCCACTTTCCCAGTTACAAAAAACAATGTGTGCATCTTAATAATTCCGTTCACTAGAATTTTTCTGGTTCTTTGTCTTCCATGTCTAAAGCAACCCTTTTCTTAGAGCTTATTTTTGCAACTATGGGGGAAAGGAAAAGACACATATATTGATAATCTCAGATTTATGATTTTCTTTTTACAGAATTGGTATGTTAAGAGCACATTCTGTGCCTCGTGGCCAATATGGAAATGTCAGGGGCTTAATTGGCAGCTGTGACTAGCAGCACCTGCAAACAGCTCAGGGCTTGTTCCTGTGGTCTGGCAACATTCTTACTTTATGCTTTAAATAAAGGCTTACTCACTGGGACAGAAATAACTGACAATGGATGATTGATGATTGCCCATCACGCAAGGGACCAGGTCTGTTTAAGAGTGCACGCCCAGATTTCATTAATGGGCATGACGTCCAGGAGCGGGTCTGCTGCTGATGGCAAGTCAGTCATCTAGATCAGAACACCTACAAGAGACCAGGTTTTTGTTAACCTGCAAAAATAGAGCACTGGGGATTCAGTATACCCTAGGAAGATTTCAGAATTCTCTTTCCTTTTTCCTGCTTGTTATGTTCTTTTGTGAGTATGTTTGTTTCCATGTTCTTACATTTCTCCGATTCTTAGTTCAAATTCATATTACATTTGAAAGCTGTGATGTAAGGAAGAGGTATACTAAAGGAGCTATATTTGTAGTTATTAATAACACTCTGATGTCTAGGGGACTACTTAAGCTTTGAGAAAGTAAAGCTTACATTTTTTTTTAAAGAAATAAAGATCTATTTCATTTATTTGAAAGGCAGAGTTACAGAGAGAGAGAAGAAGAGATAGATAGAGAGAGATCTTCCATCTGCTGGTTCACCCCCAAATGGCTGCAACAGCTAGAGCCGGGCCAGGCCAAAGCCAGGAGACAGGTGCTTCATCCAGGTCTCCCACAAGGCTGCAGGTGCCCAAACACTTGGACCATCTTCCACTGTTTTCCCAGGTTCATTATCAAGGAGCTGGACTGGAAGTGGATCATCTAGGACTTGAACTGGTGCCCATATGGGATGCTGGTGTTTCAGCCAGCAGCTTGACCAGTTACAACACAACACCAACCCCAATTAAGTTTATTTTCAATTAAGGGAGCAAAAAAAAAGGTGCCAAGAAATAAATCTGCGGTGCATATAAATGGCTAATGTCCATTTCCATATCTGGATGTTTGTCATACCACAGTGGGTCTCAGGTAAATCAAAAGCACACCAGAAATGGGCTGCACTGGAAAGAGCACTGGTATCACAAAGTAAACACTGTTCAATAAAGTGGCTCACAGTGTCTCTGGATTGGTGTGTTCTAGTATGAGGCTAATGCATAGTTTAAAATTTC
The DNA here is from genome assembly GCA_949820135.1 of Sylvilagus floridanus. NCBI lineage: Eukaryota > Metazoa > Chordata > Mammalia > Lagomorpha > Leporidae > Sylvilagus > Sylvilagus floridanus. Next base: position 50,276,623 of record OX463245.1, read on the forward strand.
TTCTTTTTTCTTCTCTCCAAAGTCCCTATCCCCAGCTGCAGTGTTTTGCAGTACAAATCTGTGTTGACTATTTTTTTCTGCAATTAAGTTTTGATCTTCTCTGATGTGCTTACAAACATTTTCATAGCCTGTGACTGGATCATGGGTTTTTAGTGTGTGTCCACCTTTTGGACAGTGGCAGTTCTTATATCCAATCTAGGGAAGCAATTGAGACAGAATAGAAACAAAACTCACTGAATAAAGACCCTCCCAACCCATGTGTATCTATTTCCCACCTGAACATGTGTCCATCTCCAACTCCAAACCAATCAGGGCAAGGTACTTCCACACCCTAATCACAAAGGACTCCCCTCTCCCTCCCACCCCAACCACTGCCCTGATAGGGATGTGCCCAACCCTCACACTGGCCCAGAAGAGCCCCATGTGACTGATACATGACCTTCCTGGGGTGGTGGTGGTGAGCAACCACCATTTCCAGCACATCCTGTGAAGCAATCTTGACTGCTCAAAACATCAAGTTAGGTTCAAACTTAAGTTCCATTTGCTGGAGGGGATGAGCCAGAGAAAACGAATACATGGCCACACCTTCCCAATCCATTAAAAACATCTATTTGGCTCCCATGAGGCAACCAACCATGGGAGCTCTCCCTGCTGTGCAGTTTTCCTTCTGTAAGATCCCCAGTAAACCTTGTCTGGGGTCAACATTGGCTTCTTGTCAATTTCTATTTGCAAGTGAGGCAGAGAACCCAGGTCGATATCACAATGGGTCATTGTACGAAGAAATGAGGTCTTCCTCTAAAGTCTTACTCTGGGATCAGTATTCCTGCAACCACTTACTAACTTATTTCTATAAATGATTGTATTATAGGCATTACATTAGCCATATCTGAATTAAAAAACCATTTTTTTAGCTCTAAGTCTCGCCATATTCTTCTGGGAAAATAGAGCAGGTATCAACATCAGTGTTGTCATTTCATGGTTACAGAAGTTGGACCAGGGCCAGCTCTATAGCTTGGCAGGTAAAGCTACACCTGCAGTGCCAGCATCCCATACGGGCGCCAGCTTCACTTTCCATCCAGCTCTCTGCTTTGGCCTAGGAAAGCAGTAGAAGATGGCCCAAATCCTTGGGCCCTTGCACCCGTGTGGGAGAGCTGGAAGAAACTCCCGGCTTCAGATCAGGGCAGCTCCAGCTGTTGCAGCCAACTGGGGAGTGAACTAGCAGATGGAAGACCTCTCTCTATGTCTCCTTTTCTCTGTGTGTAACTCTACTTTCAAATAAATAATAAATAAATCTTTTTTTAAAAAAAGAGAGAGAAACTGGACCAAGAGAAGCCAAGCAGCTGGTCCCATCACACAACTTTAGCTAGCGCAGGAGCCTCTACAAGAATCCAAGACTCACCATGGCATGTAAGGGATATTTCCACAGGACTGGTTGGCATACATCACTTGTTTAATGTGGTCCTCCACAACAGAAACCCATGGCTGCCCTGTAAATGTCCTAATTCCAACCCACACATTTTATGAGCACCAGCGAACAAGGGTGGAGTCCCAAGCATATGCACAAGGCTATGCTCATGACCATTTGGCTCAGGAGATTATTACAAAGCAAGGATGGTACGCTTTACCTCTGAGTTTGTTCCATGGGAATATGTATCTATCATATTGGCTTTCCAAGTAGTTTTTATTTTGTGCTAGAAAATCTTCCGTCTCTTTTTGTTTAATTGTTTTCAGTTTAAAATCTCTTCCAGAAAGAGCAATTAATTATATTTCAGCATCAACAGAAGAAGGATGATTGTAGCTAGATCTGGTGTAAAGTTGTCAGACAGGGAATACACAATCTCATTGCTTTAGGCTTTTCTAGATTTACATAGAATCACTCGACTGTAGATTTGAACCAGTGACAGAGTTGGCAATTACAGTTAAATGAGTTGCGATTTTGTGTAAAAGGCTGTAGGTAAATCCAAATGAATCAAACAAGAAAATATTAGGATCATTTGGGTAAATAGCCAGACTCCTAGGATTTGAACCATGTCAGGACTAGCTGTGTGTCTTTGGGTAAGTTATTTAACCTCTCTGTGTTTGTTTCTTTAGCTGAAAATTGAGAGTGATAGCAGTATATGCCTATAGATGACTGTGAAGATTAAATGAGGTAAATTATATAAAACACATTATAATATATAGTTATAGCTATATATAATATATATATATATATATATGCTCTTATTTTCAGGGAATATTTGTATTGCAAAAGTTTAAGACTTTTGGAACAGCATTAGCAGGAAAGACAGACGTTAGAGATATATCTAGGAGAAAATTTTCCCCTAACAAATGCTGTCTTAAAAGAACATATCTGTAACAAAATATGTGCTGGAGATGAACGGTTTCCCAGTGTTGAGACATCTTAGTTCATTTACAGATGAAATGACCAACCATATCTATGTAGTTACTCCTTGAATTGCTCTGATGTGTTTGTGTATATCTCTTTGTATATTTATGTGTGTGTATGCGTAGGCTTAGAGAATATAGGGACAGTATCACATAGACTGAAGGATTACTGCATATTCCTGTTTGTAGCCCATTGCTTTGGCTGGGCCAATTGTGACCCAACTCTGTCAACTGTAATTTCTGACTGCTGTTATGGGGCATCCAGCAGAGAATATAGACTTTTCCCCCAGGAAACTGCCTAGTGCAGTGATGCATGATGGAGCATGTCACTTCCCTATCTTTAGGATAAAGCAGAACATGAAATCTTTATCTGAGTATTAGTTGAAAAAACCTGCTATTTCTGGTGATGAGTAATTTTAAAAAAACAACAATTGGAAAACTATCTCTGCTCCTTGCTTTTTGTATGCTGCCTTCCCTTAAATCTTGCATTGAGATTCTTTGCTAAGTCATCCTGGTTCTTCAAAATCAGTCTATCAAGTCTGCTCTTCATATCTATTTTCTCCTCTGTCTCCGTTTTCCTAGTTAAGGGCTACATTATTTTCTGTTTGGACTCGATAAGGCCTCCCAAATAGTCTTTCTGATCCTAATCTCTCTCCCTTCAAATCCATAATCCTGCTTCCAGAATACCACAGCAATGATATTTCTTGAGGCCTAAACCTCTTTCATGGTTCTCCACTGCCTACAGAATAAAAGGCAAGTTTCTTAGTATTGCATAAAAGATTTTTCATGATTTAGCCTTTGACAGCATAGACAGCCTCATCCCCCTGCCTGTGTTCTGGTAACACTGAAAAAGCTTGATCTCTCTCTCTCTCTCTTTCTCTCTCTCTCTCTCTCTCTCTCTCTCTCTCTCTCTCTCTCTCTCTCTCTCTCTCCCCCTCCATGTGTAGGTGTGTGTGGGGGTCTTTCTCTCCCCCCGATATGTGTGTGGGGGGTCTCCCCCACTTCCTTTTTCTCTTTCTGGTTTCACCCTTCCACACTCCTCTGTTATTCCGTATATGCACATTATCTTCCTCTTGTGACCCTAGCATGCTTCTATCCATATTTTGAGTTCCTACTTAAGTTTCCTTCTTCCTTGAACTCTCTCTAAAAAAGAAATCATTCATTATTTCATGTAGGCTATTTTTATACAGCTACATGTGAGACATATGTATTACAACACACGGTATGGTGTTTTTAAAAAATTATTTTATTTAGTTGAAAGGCAAAATTAGATATATATATATATGTATATATACATATATAAACATATATGTATATATACATATATATATAAACATCTCTTAAATCTATCTATCTGTATAGGTAGATAGATAGATATATGCCTTAAATCATTCAATCTATCTATCTATATTTTCCATCCACTGGTTCACTCCTCAAATAACTGCAACTAGACCAGGCCAAAGCCAGAATCTAGGAGTCTCCCACATGGGTGCAGAGGCCCAAGGAATGGGTCCATCTTCCACTGCTTTCCCAGGCACGTTGGCAGGGAGCTGGGTCAGAAGTGGAGCAACCTGTGCCTATATGGCATGCTAGGCACTGCAGGCAGCTGCTTAATCCATTATATCATAAGGCCAGCCCATATATGGTATTTCCTCTACAATTATTTTTTACATCTATTTCCATTAATAGACAGTAAATCTTTGAAAGCAAGACCATTTTGTTCTTCATACCCCAACCATTTTCATGGCCTTTGGATACAAGATAGATATCCAATCTGTATTATGAAAAGAATTCTTAATGATTTTGTAGTTACCAAGGATTCATCTAAACAACTATATGTAATGAACAAACATAAGGGAATTAAGTGCTCTAGTTGGGGCAAATGAAGCACTTATTGAGAACCATGCCTTAAATTGAGATAACTCTTCATCTAATGCCTTTGATAGTATAACCCAAGCAATATTTGCTTATCATTTGAACAAATTCTGTAAGTCATAAAGCTAATTAAATAAATCTTTGTTGTTTAATTACTGCTCACACTTGAAAAACTGAAAAATAATGTTGCAGATTCAAGACGGCAGAATAATAATGTTTTAAAAAAGGAAAGTGCTAATTCTGACCTCAGGAAGATAACAGAAGAAAGGGAGAGGAATTGCATTTCCAGAGGACAGTTGGAGAGAAGTTTACAGTGGAAATTCTAAATAAAGACAGGAGATGCTGTGGAGCAGCAAGGCCATTACAATCGTCCAGCAGTGAGTAGGAAACCACCACTGCCTTATGCAGCTGGTAGCTAGAGGAACACCATCTTGGAGCAATGAAGCTGGCACCAGCAGAAAGGAAACATCATCGTGGTAAGGCAGGTATAGGCTGCTGCAGCCCATGCACAACTTGGGGGAGTTTATTGGAGGGATAAATCCATGGTCCCCATTGACTCTGAGTATGGCCTGGAGAGTTGAAGGAGGGAAGGGCACGCACTTAGGTCTATGAAGCTCTTTCCTTCCCCTCTCTCTATCATGGTGTTCAGAGTCAACTTTCCAAGGTAGAGCACTGACCAACTCTTATTGGTTAGGCAGCTGGTCATACCATTTATGGTATACTATCAAATGAACAAATAAATGTGTCTTTTTAGTTCTTGAAGATGTGGGAAGAGAAAATAGATTAGAAGGCCCATTCAGTGAGATAAAGAAATCCATACATGACATGGGTGAAAAATTATGCTGGAAGATAGAGATATGAAGAGAAATCAAGCTGAAATATTAGAGTAAAGAATTCAAAATGGCAAGTAGAAAATACAGTGGAAAGCCTTAACAATGGACTTGATGAGACAGAAGAAAGAATATCCAAGCTAGAAGACAAATCTCTGGAAATATCTCAGTCAGACAAAAAAGAAGAAAAACTAGACAACTTGAAAATAGTGTTTGAGATCTGTAGTATACAATCAAAAGAACAAATTTTATGTCTTTGGAGTTCCTGAAGGTATGGAAGAGAAAATAGATTAAAAGACCTATTCAGTGGGGGTGGCACTGAGATATAGGGGGTAAAGCCACCGCACGCAGTGCCAGCATCCCAAATAGGCTCTGGTTCAAATCCAGCCTGCTCCACTTTTTTTAAAAAAGAATTATTTATTAATTTGGAAGTCATAATTATACACAGAGAGACGGAGAGACAGAGAGAGAGGTTTTCCATCCACTGGTTCACTCCCCAGTTGGCCACATCTACTGGAGCTGCACCAATTTGAAGCCAGGAGCCAGGAGCTTCTTCTGGGTCTCCCACATGGGTGCAGGGGCTCAAGCACTTGGGCCATCTTCTCCTGCTTTACTAGGCCATAGCAAAGCTGGATCGGAAGTGGAGCAACAAGGATTCAAACTGGCACCCATATGGGATGCTGGCCTGAAGGTGGCGGCTTTACCCATTACACCACAGCACCGGCATGCTCCACTTCTGATCCAGCTCTCTGCTGTGGAATGGAAAGCAGTAGAAGATGGCCCAAGTCCTTGGGCCCCTGTACCTATGTGGGAGACCTGGAAGAAGCTTCTGTCTCCTGGCTTCAGATCGGCTCAGTTCCAGCATTGCAGTCATCTACACGGTGAAACAGTGAATGGAAGATCTCTCTCTCTCTCTCTCTCTCTCTCTCTCTCTCTCTCTCTCTCTCTCTCTGCCTTTCAAATAAATAAATAAATATTTTTAAAAAGGCCTATTCAGGGAAATGATAGAAGAAAACTATCTAATTTGGAGAAAGATAAGAACATCCAAGTACAAGAAGCACATAGAACTACTATTAGACATAACCAGAAAAGATCTTCACTACAACACAATATAGTGAAGCTTTCAGCATTAAGACTTAATAAAGAAAAGATTCTAAAATGTGCATGAGAGAAACAGCAGATTACCTTCAGAGGATCTCCAAAGACAGCTGTTTTCTCATCAGAATCTCCACAGGCTAGGAGAGAATGGGGAAACATAGTCCAAGTCCTAAAAGAAGAAAAAAAAAAACTGTCAACCCAGAACATTGTGCTCATCACAGATTCAATTCTAAAAGAAGGTGAAATTGAGATTTTCCAACAAATTAAACAAAATTGGAGTCATGCCATTTATCTTTTCTGACCTCAATGGCAGGATGCTGGAAGTTAACAACTTAAGAAACTCTAGAAAATATGCATACACATGGAGAATGAAGAACATGCTCCTGAATGAATAGTGTGTCAAAAAAGAAATCAGAGCTTCCTAAAGTTGTGCTTATGAAATTTGTACTCACTAAATAAATGGTTTCTTTGGGGAAAACAAAGAAAGAAATCAGAAGGAAAACCAAAAAAATTCTTAGATTTGAATGAAGATGACAACATCAAAACTTAATACAGCAAAGGCAGTATTAAGAGGAAACTTTAGGGCCGGCGCCGCTGCTCAATAGGCTAATCCTCCGCCTTGCAGCGCCCACATACCGGGTTCTAGTCCCGGTCAGGGCTCCGGATTCTGTCCCGGTTGCCCCTCTTCCAAGCCAGCTCTCTGCTGTGGCCAGGGAGTGCAGTGGAGGATGGCCCAAGTGCTTGGGCCCTGCACCCCATGGGAGACCAGGAGAAGCACCTGGCTCCTGGCTTAGGATCAGCGTGGTGCGCCGGCCGCAGCACGTTGGCCGCAGCGGCCGTTGGAGGGTGAACCAACGGCAAAAGGAAGACCTTTCTCTCTGTTTCTCTCTCTCACTGTCCACTCTGTCAAAAAAAAAAAAAAAAAGAGGAAACTTTATAGCAATTAATGTCTACATCAAGAAATTTCTTAAGCATCAAATAAGGATCTAACAATGCATTTCAAGGACCAAGGAAAACAAGAACAAATCCAAAATTAGTAGGAGGAAACAAATAATTAAAATTAGAGAAGAAATAAACAAAATTGAAACACACAAAATTAAATGGGGGCTGGTGTGTCATAGTAGGTTAAGCCTCTAACTACAATACTAGCATCCGATAAGGGTACTAGTTCAAGACCTGGCTGCTCAACTTACAATCCAGTTCCCTGATAATGCATTTGGGAAAGCAGTGGAAGATGTCACAAGTGTTTAGGACTCTACACCTATCTGGGATACCAGGAAGAAGCTTGGGGCTCCTAGCTTCAGCCTGACCCAGCCCCATCTGTTGCAGCCATTTGGGGAGTGAACCACCAAATAGGAGATTTTCTCTCTATCTGTCTCTCCTCCTCTCTAACTACCTTTCTTTTTTTTTTTTTTTTTTTTTTGACAGGCAGAGTGGACAGTGAGAGAGAGAGACAGAGAGAAAGGTCTTCCTTTGCCGTTGGTTCACCCTCCAATGGCTGCCGCGGACAGCGTGCTGCGGCCGGCGATGGCAGGAGCCAGGTGCTAGGTGCTTATCCTGGTTTCCCATGGGGTGCAGGGCCCAAGCATTTGGGCCATCCTCCACTGCACTCCTGGGACACAGCAGAGGGCTGGCCTGGAAGAGGGGCAACCGGGACAGAATCCAGCACCCCGACCGGGACTAGAACCCGGTGTGCCGGCGCTGCAAGGCGGAGGATTAGCCTGTTGAGCCACGGCGCCGGCCATCTAACTACCTTTCAAGTAAATTTTAAAAATTAAATCTTAAAAACAATCAGTAAGGCCGGCTCCATGGCTCAACAGACTAATCCTCTGCCTTACGGCGCTGGCGCACTGGGTTACAGTCCTGGTCGGGGTGCCGGATTCTGTCCTGGTTGCCCCTCTTCCAGGCCAGCTCTCTGCTGTGGCCCGGGAGTGCAGTGGAGGATGACCCAAGTGCTTGGGCCCTGCACCCCATGGGAGACCAGGAGAAGCACCTGGCTCCTGGTTTCGGATCAGCGCGGTACACAGGCTGCAGCGCGCCAGCTGCAGTGGCCATTGGAGGGTGAACCAACGGCAAAGGAAGACCTTTCTGTCTCTCTCTCTCACTGTCCACTCTGCCTGTCAAAAAAAAAAAAAATCAGTAAATGAGGAGCTAGTATTTTGGAAAAATAAAAAAAATTGATACTCATTGGCATAAATAACAAAAAAGGGAGAAGACAAAAATTAATAAAATGAGAGATAAAAAAAGATATAACAGTAGATACCACAGAAATAAAAAACATCATCAGTAATTACAATAAACAGCTATATGCTAACAAACTGGAAAACCTATAAGAAAGGGAGAGATTTCTAGACACATACAATCTACCAAAACTGAGTCATGAAAACACAGAAAACTAAATAGACCAATAACCAAGATGGAGCTTGAATCAGTAATAAAAACCCTCCCAAGAAAGAAAAAGCCCAGGAACAGAATTCACTGCTGAATTATACCAAATCTTTAAAGAAGAACTAATTCCAATTCTTCTCAAGCTATTCAAAACAATTGAAAGGGAGGGAATCCTCCCAAACCCCTTCTATGAGGCCAGAATCACCTTAATTCCAAACCCAGAAAAAGATACAAAAAAGAAAAAGAACTACAGACAAGCATCCCTGATGAACATAGTTGCCAAAATTCCTACCTAACTGAATCCAGCAACACATCAGAAAAATCATTCAGCTCGACCAAGTGGGATTTATCTCTGGTATGCAAGCATTGTTCAACATACACAAATCAATAAATGTGATACATCATATTAACAAACTGATGAATGAAAACCGTATGATTAACTCAATAGATGCAGAGAAAGCATTTATTAAAATACTACATACTTTCCTTGTAAAAATGTTACACAAATTGTGTTTAGAAGAAACATTCCTCAACATGATCAAGGCAATATATGACAAACCCACAGCCAGAATCATGCTGAATGGGAAGTTGAAAGCATTTCCACTAAGTTCTAAAACTGGACAAGGATACCAACTTCCACAATTGTTATTCAATATAGCTCTGAAAGTTTTTAGCCAGAGTCATTACACAAGAAAATTAAATCAAAAGGATAGAAATTAGAAAGGGCAAAGTCAAACTATCCCTTTTTGCAGATGACATGATTTTATTTATAGAGGAAACAAAAGACTCTACTAAGAGACTACTGAAAGTTTTGTAGAGTCACAGAGTACAAAATCAACACTCAAAAATCAGTAGCCTTTATGTACACAAACAATGCTATGACTGAGAAAGAACTTGTAAGATCAGTACTAGTCACAATCGTGACCAAAAATTTAAATAACTTGGAATAAATTTAACCAAGGAAGTGAAGGAACTCTATAGTGAAAATTACAAAACATTAACAAAAGAGTTTAAGACACACACACACACACATACATAAACATATAAACAAAAATGAATCATCCATGTTCATGGATTGGAAGAATTAATATCATTAAAATGTTCATACTACCCAAAGCAATTTACAGATTCCATGCAATCCCAATAAAAATACCAAGGACATTCTTCTCAGACCTAGAAAAAACAATGCTACAATTAATATGTAAAAACAAGAGCTCCTGAATAGCTACATCAATCTTAAACAACAAAAACAAAGCCAGAGGCATCACAAATCACAAGATTTCAAGACATATTACAGGGAAGTTATAATCAAAACAGCCTGCTACTGGCACAGAAACAGACATGGAGACCAATGGAACAGAATAGAAACCCCAGAAATTAATCCACAAAGCTACAAAAACTAACATTTGACAAATGAGCTAAAATAAATACCTGGATAAATGACAATCTCTTCAACAATAGTGTTGGGAGAATTGAATCTATCCATGCAGAAGTATGAAACAAGAACCGTACCTTACACTTTATGCAAAAATCAACTATAGCGGATAAGAGATTGAAATTTCCAACAAGTATCACCAGATTACTGGAAGAGAACATTGGGTAAACTCTGCAAGACATTGGCAAAGGCAAAGACTTCTTGGAAAAGACCTCACAAGCACATGCAATAAAAGCAAAAAGGGACAAATGGGATTACATCAAGCTGAGAAGTCTTCTGCACAGTAAAGGAAACACTCAACAAAATGAAGAGGCAACTGACAGAATGGGAGAAAATATTTGCAATCTAAGCAACTGATAAAGAATTAATATCCAGAATCTCATAAAGAACTCAAGAAACTCAACAACAAAACAAATAATGCAGTTAATAAATGGGCAAATGACTTAAAAAGGCATTTTTCAAAGGATGAAATACAAATGGCCAATACACACATGATAAAAAAAATGCTCAGGATCAATAGCCATCAGGGAAATGCAATTCAAAACCACAGTGAGATTTCACCTCACCCCAGTTAGAATAACTCTCATATAAAAATCAAAAAGCAATAAACAATGTTAAGGATGTGGGGGAAAAGGTACCCTAATCCACTATTGCTAGGAATGTAAACTAGAACAGCCATTATGGAAGATAGTATAGAGACTGCTCAGAAATCTGAAAACAGATCTATTATAGACCCAGCCATTACATTCCTGGGAATCAACTCAAAAGAAATGAAATCAGTATATGAAAGAGTTATTTGTGCCTTCATATTTATACCAGCTCAATTCACAATAGTTAAAATATAGAATCAATCCAGATGTATATCAACTGATGACTACATAAAAAACTGTGGTAATATATATATATATATATATATACATATATATATACATATATATATATGTATATGCAGAGTTGTACTCCATTATATATACTTACAATATAATCTATAATAACATATATAATGGAGTACTACTATATATACTATATAGTATATATATATATACTATATAGTGTGTGTGTGTGTATATATATATATATATATATATATATATAGGAATACTACTCAGCCATAAAAATGAATGAGATCGTGTCTTTTAGAGCAAAATGGAGGCTGGCGCTGCAGCTCAACAGGCTAATCCTCCACCTGTGGCACTGGCACACTGGGTTCTAGTCCTAGTCAGGGCGCCAGATTCTGTCCCAGCTGCTCCTCTTCCAGTCGCGCTCTCTGCTGTGGCCCGGGAGTGCAGTGGAGAACGGCCCAAGTGCTTGGGCCATGCACCCTCATGGGAGACCAGGAGAAGCACCTGGCTCCTGGCTTCGGATCAGTGCGGTGCACCAGCTGCAGCGGCCATTGAGGAGTGAACCAACAGAAAAGGAAGACCTTTCTCTCTGTCTTTCTCTCTGTCTCTCTCTCTCTCTCACTGTCCACTCTGCTGTCAAAAAAAAAAAAAAAAAAAGAACATAATGGATGCAACTGGAAACCATTATACTTAGTGAAATAATCCAGTCTCAAAGACAAATACCTTATGTTTGCCTTAATTTATGGCAACTAATAGAGTACCAAAATATATAGGAACAAAACAGACATCTTGTGATTTGGTTGTTGTTTTCAGTCCTTGTTTAGACTCCTGTGGAACTATGCTCTTTATACTTTTTACTTGTAGAATATTATGATTAGTGGTGCATTAAGCCTGTGATTATAGAGTGGACTGAAATTACGTATTTGCAAAAATTAAAGGAAAAAATAGGAAGAAACAAAAGAGGGGGATGGAGGGAGTTAGAAAAAGAGGACGAGAAGGAAGGTATTTTGGTTATCTTCTTAGAACTGTACCTATAAAACACATGAAATCTGTTCTCTTTTATTAATAAAAATTTTAAAAGAATTATATACTCAGAGTTTTGCAGTCTTGCTTTTGAGTGAAACAAAGCTTATTTAAGTCAGAAACCTTTTGCCACAGCAGCCAGGAGGGGGCTTTAAGAGAGGAAGACCCCGGCCGGTGCCACGGCTTACTTGGCTAATCCTCTGCCTGCGGCGCTGGCACTCCGGGTTCTAGTCCCGGTTGGGGTGCCAGTTCTGTCCCACTTGCTCTTCTGCCAGTCCAGTGCTCTGCTGTGGCCTGGGAATGCAGTGGAGGATGGCCCAGGTGCTTGGGCCCCTGCACCTGCATGGGAGACCAGGAGGAAGCACCTGCATTCCTGGCTTCGGATCGGTGCAGCGCGCCAGCCATGGCAGCCACTTGGGGCGTGAACCAATGGAAGGAAGAGCTTTCTCTCTCTCTCTCTCTAACTCTGCCTGTCAAAACAAAAACAAAAACAAGAGAGAGAGGAAGACCCCTTGAGTTTTGCAGCCTTAAGTGGCTTGGTGCTTAATGTTGGCATGTTACTGTAGTTCTATCCTTTTGTAATATTGTTTATTTTGTGCACAAGTGACTTTTCTTGTTATTTTAGAAAGGAGTAAAACATGCAAACCAATTACTAAGGGGAGAATATCTAAATTAATTAAGGAATGAGCTTTGAGGACTGGATAACTAGTACTTGTCATCCCCTCTCAAGCCAGGAATATCTGCAAGGCTTGTGTTGTTCTTATTGTTGCCGTGGGACTCCATGTCCTTCACACCCAACTCCCTAAAATCCAGAGAGCTGAAGAGACTCCACAATTTTCATTAAGCATTATTAATTATATCAAGGGGACCATCATTCAGCTATAACATATTGCTCTGCAATATAATATTTTTCATCCTGAGAGCAAATATTTCTTTGAGGCATTAAGTAGATATTCCAATAGAGTAACTTCGGTCATTTGGGAAGCACATGAATACTAATTACTAAATAACTTTAATTTAAAATTTCAAAATTGGCAAGTGATCATTTAACTCTGGTCGCTAATAGCTTGTAGTGTCTTGACAAAATTAAAATGCTATTTTAGTGGTAAAGATACTTCACTCTCAAAAGTAAGTATGGAGCGTGGATAATAACCACAGGGATGTCTTCCACATAATACATAATCCCCATGTGGAGCTTCAGGCACATCTCAACACTGCATGCCTCTGATTGACTTAAGGCATTTTAATTTTAAAAATATTTTTTCAGAGTGCCTAAACATATGTTTATGCATTATAGTTATTGCATGGTATGAGAAAGAAAACATACAAACCTAATAAAGAAAATTGATTCTGTGCCTGGCCATACAATGGAATATAATAGGAAACCAGAAAAAGAAGATATATGATTTCATAAGCAGGACAGGAAAAAAAAAAAAAACTTTGACAAGTCAGTCATGTTAAAATTAGGAGACAATACTGACATAAGAAAACACACTCAACTAACACTAAGGCAGCTGAGTGCTTCTTAATCACAGCAGGTCTAGACAGCTCCTACAGCTGTGTCTGCTCTCACAGAGTGATGTGTGGCCCTTCCTAGAGGGTGGTGTGAGCTCCAAGGGAAATGTCAGTGCAAAGTCTTAATTAATTTCCTTCTGCCCTGGTGACTGTGTCGTAGTGGTTTTGAATTTTCTGTGAAGCAGCTTAGTGAAGAGGGCTTTACCTGCACAACACCTTGACTTACCAAACTACAGGGCAAAGAGTTCACCCTGCAGAGAGCACACATGACCCCTCCTGCCAGAGCGTCCAAGCCCCTGCCCTCCAGGTGAGCCAGCGTTCAGCCTCACAACCCATTCTTTAGGGTACAGAAGAGGATTCATAACTTGTTTGAAGGAGTGTGCTTGGCCAAGACTGCTTCTTGGTATGTGCTTAAAGCAATCCAAGATGGGGACAAAGTCTGAAAGCCTATGGACCATGTTCTGTATGCCTGATGACCTGCCTCGCCATGTACTATAGAAATGTCACTGAAAGACATCTATTCTATGGTTCTAGCTGCAGACATCAGAATGCCCAAAAACAGCATTGCTAATAACATCCATAGAGCATAATCCAGCAAATTTGTGCAGCTCTTGAACCATGCATCTTTTGCCCCACTTATTTATGGTAAACAATGAAGTTATATCCAATCTCTCCACTGAAGGCAATGATGCCTTTTAGGAACTCATGTGATATTGATGACCTAAGTGGTTCCTGACTGGATAGAGAGGAGCCTGGCACTGTGATGACCTGGAGGTGGAATGTGACAGGGGTGAGCTGGTGTTGCACCCCTGGAATCATCCAAATTGGGCTTCTTGTTGAAAACTTGGGCACTCGGTGGCAGTGGCAGTCTCTGAAAATGACTTTGGGGCATTGGGTAGATTAAGTTAACCTTTGGGTAATAAACTTGTTTAGGAAGGAGTACAGTTTACCTTTTTCCAGAGGGCAGTAACATTTGGAAGGAAACAACAACATTTTACTCCACCTCCACTGAGAACCCAATTGATTATAAAAAAAAGTAGAACTTCCCATTCTTTAAAATGCAGTCTTTTGGCCTGATTATCTGGAGAGCTGTGTTCTTATTTCAACTTTGGACATCTACAGAGTTTCATCCTGAAGATGTGGCAGTGTCATATCTGTGCTGAAGAACTAATGGAGGCAGGGAGGCAGCTTATTTTGAAATTACAAAGAATACTTCTTTTAGGCTCTCATTTCTTCTGTAAAATGATGTCATCAATATTATGTCTCCTCCTATGTTGACACAAACCACTCAGTTATTTCAGTGATCATTCTCTGTGAATGCTTTCTCTTATTTTTCTGGGGTACTTGAAAGAATGTATCTTGTATAGTTGGGAGCTGAACATTTTAAAAGCTCCTTCAACAAAAGCTTCTTTTATGTGGTACGCCATTTGCAAATGCAACGTGAAGCCATTTTGTTATTGTTGTATCTGAGCTGGATCAGAGGAGTTTGCCCCAATGTCCATCATACACACAAGTAAATAAGGGCTTGGGAGATTTATAGCTTACCTAAAATGTGTTATTATCATCATCTTATCATCATCATCATCTTGTTTCTTTTTTCCCATCCATATTTAATCTAGTAGGCCACACTGACCTGGGTTAAGAATTTTTCAAGTATAAATGATCTAAATGTTATTTGGCAAAACAAAGGCAGAGTAAGTCAGTTTTCCAAGTCTCTCTTCAGGCATGCCTTATAAGGAAGGTTTTCTTTCTAAGGGGATTTGGTTTCTCATTAATCTATTTCTCCTTTCAGCAATAAAATGAAAAATGGGATGAGATTATCAAAATGGATAGTCTGATGTGGACCTGATAACATGCTTTGAAAAGTGGTTTACATTTGACATCAGTTAAGCTCCTTGGGCCAGTGTGTCTCAGGTCTGTTATATGGGGCCTGCACTCCACTCCAGGCTTGGACACAAATATATTTTATTGGTTTCAAACTCCTTTCAAGCCAGTTGGAAGGATGGATGAGTTCCTTTTGCGGTGAGTATTAAGTCATCTGCAGAACTATAAATATCCCTCTCTCCTATCTCATTGAGCATTACAAAAATGAAATTTTTGTGCAGTATGCTTTTTCCTTAACCTAGATATATATTTATTTAAAATTTTTAGTCTTCTTACACATTTATGTGTCGGAAAGGGTATAGAGTATGAAGTGAGCAACTTAATACTTGAATTTTGATGCATCTTCCTTTGTGCCCTTTGGCACACATAAATATAACAGTGGGAATAAGAGAGGGAAGAGATGTACAGTTTGGCACATGCTCACCTGGAAATACCCCTAATGGTAGAGCTAGAAATGTGCCAGGGGATTCCAATCCCATCAAGGAGGCATGTACCAATGCCATCTTACTTGTTAAAGTGATCAGTTAAATTCATAATTGATCAAAAAGATAGGATTAAGTGTCAAAGGGATCACATAAATAACTGTCCGCAAATAATAATTGATAGAATTTTTTTTTATTTTATTATTTTTTTTTGACAGGCAGAGTGGACAGTGAGAGAGAGAGACAGAGAGAAAGGTCTTCTTTTTGCCGTTGGTTCACCCTCCAGTGGCTGCCGCGGTCGGCACGCTGCGGTTGGCGCACCACGCTCATCCGATGGCAGGAGCCAGGTGCCAGGTGCTTTTCCTGGTCTCCCATGGAGTGCAGGGCCCAAGCACTTGGGCCATCCTCCACTGCACTCCTGGGACACAGCAGAGAGCTGGCCTGGAAGAGGGGCAACCGGGACAGAATCCGGTGCCCCGACCGGGACTAGAACCCGGTGTGCCGGCGCCGCAAGGCAGAGGATTAGCCTGTTGAGCCACGGTGCCGGCAATAATTGATAGAATTTAAAAGGAGAGAATGATCCTACATGGGAAGAAGAATACACAGCAGACTCATAGAATGTCAAATGCCCTAAACAGCACTCTGGCCTCAGAATTAGCCCTTAAGGCATTTGGATCTGGCTAAAAAGCCCATGAGAGTTTCTCAGGCATGGAAAGCCAAGACACTGTGGCAAAAAAAAAAAAAAATGACCTAAATGAAAGATCTCTGTGAGTGAGATCCCAGCGGAAAGAACAGGCTATCAAAGAAGGTGGTACCTTTTTCTGAAGGGAGGAGAGAACTTCCACTTTGAATATGGCCTTGTCTAAATAAGATCAGAGTTGGTGAACTCAAGAGGCTTCCATAGCCTTGGCAGCTCATGACAAGAGCCTCAGGTGATTACTGATGTCATAAATAAGAGTGTCAATTTTTAAAATTTATTTGACAGGTAGAGTTATAAACAATGAGAGAGAGAGACAAAGAGAAAGGTCTTCCTTCCATTGGTTCACCCCCCAAAATGGCCGCCACGGCTGGCACTGCACCGATCTGAAGCCAGGAGCCAGGTCCTTCCTCCTGGTCTCCCATGCAGGTGCAGAGGCCCAAGACCTTAGGCCATCCTCCACTGCCCTCCCAGGCCACAGCAGAGAGCTGGACTGGAAGAGGAGTAACTGGGACTAGAACCCAGTGCCCATATGGGATGCTGATGCTGCAGGTGGAAGATTAACCAAGTGAGCCACGGTATCAGCCCCAAGAGTGTCAATTGTTAAATCAACAATGGGAGTCACTGTGCACCTGCTTCCATGTAGGACCTCTGTCCTTAATGTGTTGTACTATGCGAATTAATAGTAAAACTACTACCCCAACAGTACTCTATACTTTGTGTGTCTTTGTGGGTGCAGTCTGTTGAAGTCTTTACTTAGTATATACTAAGTTGATCTTCTGTATTTAAAGATAATTGAAAATGAATCTTGGTGAAGAATGGGATGGGAGAGGAAGTGGGAGATGGGATGGTTGTAGGTTGGAGGGAGGTTTTGGGAGGAAAAGCTGCTATAATTCCAAAGTTGTACTTTGGAATTTATATTTATTAAATAAAAGTTGAAAAAATAGTCTTCTTACACATTTATGTGACAGGGTATAGAGTATGAAGTGAGCAACTTAATATTTGAATTTTGATGCATCTTCCTTTGTGTCCTTTGGCATACATAAATATAGTATCCAAGTGCTTCCTATGTCAAGATTTTTTAAAAATTTGTTTATTCAAAAGACAGAGTTATAGACACACACACACACACACAGAGAGAGAGAGAGGGAGGGAGGGAGAGAGAGAGAGAGAGAGATCTTGTTGTAATTCCCCAAATGGCCACAATGGCTGGGGCTGGGCCAAGCCCAAGCCCAAGCCAAAAGACAGGAACTTCTTCCAGTTCTCCCTTGTGTTTGCAGAGGCACAATCATTTGGACCATCCCCCAATGTTTGCCCAGGCCATTAGCAGAGAGCTGAATCAGAAGTGGAGTAGCTGGAACATGAACTGGCACCCATATGGGAAGCTAGCACCATAGGCAGTGGCTTAACCTGCATATGCCATGATGCCGGGTGCTATATAAGGATTTTTAACAATCTTAAGAGAGTGGAAAGTTCTATGTCTCTTGCAATGAGAACTACAATGGCAGTAAAAACAGCTAAAACTTAGGATTTGAAAATAATGCTTTCAAATAATTATTCAGAGTGTACAGAGTAACCTAAAGAAAATCAACAAGCTGATAACAATCTACCTTATAATTTTATTTCACTGACTGTTAGGATTGTGCCTCTAATTGCTATCTGCTATGGCAGATGTGGTCAATCGATGTCTCCCTATATTTTGCCCAATTAATTAAAACTTCCTAGTTCATCGCTAATACTCTTACTCCATTGTCTCAGAATGAGGCTTGTGGAGTAAACCATAAAATATCTGCTATCTCTCAATGTCCTTTAACAAGAGTGGGACCTAGATCTGCTCTATCCATATGCCAAGAAAGTCCACAATAAGCCAAGAATTGAGCTCTTGTTAAAACTAAGTGCTGGTAGTGAGCTGGCAATGTTTCTCACAAATATTTTGTACCAGAAAAATAAAAACTAACCAGGGAGTTGAATGAAATCAGATTCCAAGGTTCCAAGCCAGAGATGACAATTCAGCAGGTCTTGGGTAGGACCCCGGGCAGTGCAACTTTCCAAATAGGCTTCCCAATGGTTCTGATGACAACATTGTGCCAGTGGCCAAAGTTTTGAGAAGCACTGGAGAAGACTGAGCTGCCTTTCAACTTCTGGTGAACGAGGTTGCACTTTGGTGAAAGCAGTCCTGCAACTACATTACTGCTTGAGCCAGATTCTCCATTTCTCTTTCGGCACAAGACTCTCAAGGACATTCCAATACATTTTCCTTATTGCACTATAAACTTCTAATGTCTGGAGAGAAGTGACTTGTTTGAAATCATGAAGTAGAAAGGGATTGAGTCTAGAAAAAGCGATGCTAAAATTAATATGGAAATGCAAGAAGGGCTAGCACTGCAGTGTAGTGGGTAAAGTCTCAGCCTGCAGTGCCAGCATTCCATATGGGGGCCAGTTCGAGTCAACTGACAGAAAGGGAGAAAATATTTGCAATCTAAGCAACTGATAAAGGATTAATATCCAGAATCTAATAAAGAGCTCAAGAAACTGGACATTAACAAAACAAACAGTGCAGCTAAGAAATGGGCAAAGGAGCACTGAGTAGGCATTTTTCAAAGGACAAAATACAAATGGCCAACAGACACATGATAAAAAATGGTCAGGATCAACAGCCATCAGGGAAATGCAAATTAAAATCATAATGTTTCACCTCACTCTAGTTAGAATAGCTCTCATATAGAAATCAAAAAGCAATAAATGCTGATGAGGATATGGGGGAAAAGGTACCCTAATCCACTGTTGCTGGGAATGTAAACTAGAACAGCCATTGTGGAAGACAGTGTGGAGACTGCTCAGAAATCTGAAAACAGATCTACCACAGACCCAGCCATTCCACTCCTGGGAATCTACCCAAAGGAAATGAAATCTACCCAAAGGAAGAATACATTTATACCAGCTAAATTCACAATAGCTGAGATATGGAATCAACCCAGATGCCCATCAACCAATAACTGGATAAAGAATATGTAGTATTATACACTATGGAACATGACTCAGCCATTAAAAAAATGAAATGGTCTTTTGCAACAAAATGGATGCAATTGGAAACTATTATAATTAGTGAAATAAGAAAGTCCAAAAAAGATAAATACTGTGTTTTTCCTGACCTGTGGTAAGTAACAGAGTACAAATAATGTAGTATAGATTAGCAAAATTGACATTTTGAGAGTTCATTATTGTTTACAGCTCTTGTTTCTACTGTTGAGGAACAGTGTTTTTTTCTTCTTCTATTTGTTGAATTCTTTACTTAGTGGAGGGTTAATCTTATGGTTATAAAATGAACTGAAAGTATGTCATTGTAAAGATTAAAAGAAAAGAAAGGAAGAAGGAAGGAGGGTGGGAGTGTGGGCAGAAAGGGATGGTAGAGTGGGAAATGTCACTACGCTCCTAAGTGTGTGTGTGTGTGTATACATATACACACATACATATATATTTCATATATATATATGAAATTTGTTCACCTTATATAAATAAAAATTGTAAAAATAAAAACAAAAAAGAAGTTACCATAGTAGAATAAAAAGCATAAAATATTATTTAATTTATCAATTAAGTACTATCTGAAAAAAAAGAAAGAAAGGAGCAGAGGCATTGAAGGAATCCCTTCCTCTATACAAAGCCACAGACATCTCCCTCTGGTGGGAAGTGTTTTGGCAGTGAATTCTCCACGCAAAGGAAAACACTAAATTAATGAAGTAGGCAAAAAAACCTAACAGTGGATGTCAGCTCTCTAGTCCTTTCTGTTGCTCTCTCTTCACTCTGAGACTGCCAGTGTTTCTTTATCCCCCAGCCCTTATGAAAGAGTTCCCCGCACTGACCTCTCCTCCTCACTACCTCTTTGTCACTCAATGTCTCTCTTCTGCAGAGCTGCCTGGAGAGCTGCAACATTGCATTTATTATTAAAGTCTAACTGTGCCATGAAAGTCCCTAATGTGGCAACATTGTTGTCAACAGAGCGAAAAATCAAGTATCAGAAGTATTCATAGCACAGCCAACACAACAGGCGGGACCCTGCTTATCTCCTCAGCTATACTTGCACAACATTTACCCTCCATGCTATGGAAGCGTAACCAATTTGCCTCCAGAACCAGCACCTAACGAACACTCCAAAGTCAAATAACTGCCTATGGACAGCATAGCAGAGTTACTGAGGGAAATTTTTAAAAAATCCATAATCCATTTGGGGAAAGCTTTTTTTTTTTTTTTGTTAAGTGGTAGACATTTACTGTATTTCTGCCCAACCGTTGTTTTGTTGACCCAGAATGTTAATAAAATAAAAGCAACTCAGAAGCAGTGTTCCAGGGTGTGGCTGTGAACAAGGGCTTTCAAAATGTTTTAATCTAGTCTAAAAGGCAATTCCAGTGTTTTCATTGCAGTAAGAGGAGAACATGAAACTATGACATTCTCTACCCCAGAATCATTTCCTGGTTGAACTGCTCCTAGCTCTTTTGTATACCCACGTGGGAAAGAAATTCTTCATTTCTCCCATTCTAGGCAGTACTTCTTAAGTGAGATTCCATTGAAGATTTAGCAATTTGGCTAATGAGAAAATTTGGTAACAATTATTCAATTTGGTCAATATAACCATTATTCAAAATAATCAAGGAATTGCCAACTCTCCATTCTACTTTTTACTTCGCATAGTTTTGCAAAAGAATTTAAAAACTAAGAATGTGCATGTGTATATGTCTGTGTGTGTTCGTGTGTGTGTGTGTGTGTGTGTACAAGGTCAGCCACTGTAGAGATTTGCCCAAGGTCACATAATAGTTCCTTGCTATTTTCTTTATTGTCTACCCTCAAATCCTCTTTTTTGTAGTAAGCAAAAGAAGGGAAATGACGCTGGCTTCCAAATTTCATTATAAAAGCTTCCATTTAAAACAAAATGTATTGCATATTATAATTGCAACCAGAGCCAGTGAGGGCAGTGGTTTTCAACCTTGTAAGAGCTGTGCGGCTGCTCTTAAATGTGGCTGACTTCAATGAACACCCAATCCTCCAACCAGGCTGTGGATAATAGGGCATTTCAAAAAATTGTTACAAGGCGCAAAACTCAAACATGTTTAGCGTCTTTTTTTTTTTTTTGGTTAACAAAATGTATTCAATTTTCTTAACCAAAGAATGTATGGTAATAGGTCTATGTTATAATAGTAAAGTGTCCTATTTTCCCTGAAGTCCAAGTTTAACTTTGTGTACGCAAAACTGGAAAACAGAAGCACAACTGTTAATTAAGACCTGTTTCAGCCGCTCTGCCTCTGCTCCTGCCCTGCCTCAACCAACAAGCTGCTGTCTTCAACTGCTGTTTTCTTATGTTGCTGCTGTTGTTGCAAAACTGCTTGTAAACGTAAACACAGCATTGGTCCCTCTTTGAGAGGCCAACAGGAGTTCCATGGACTTCCTCTGTGACAATAATGACATTTACTTAAAGCTTTTCCCATGCCCAGCCTGGTTGCCAACCAGTTTACTAGCTAGCAGTAACTTATATCATCTTTCCTGGAGAGGCAGAAATTATTATATCCTTTTAACAAGGAGAAAATCAGCCTTGGAACACTCAAGACCTTGCCCATTTCACCCACGCTGGACAATAAAGGCACCCAGTCCATCACATACACTGTTCTCCACAACGAGTGTCACACTGGCACAGCACGCACTTCTGATGCCTGTTAGGGCTGTGAGCCGCCTAACGGCCTTCTGTCTCTGCAACCACTAATTTAACAAAGGATACTTGGAAACTACTCTTAGAAATATGGAGTTCTTCACTGAAATACTCAAATTAAATTCAAAATCTATTTTGCCCATGCCTGGGGAACTTGTAGAAAGCACCCTGTTACTGAAGTTATTACCCAACTCTTTGAACTTTAATCATTCCCAGGACTGTGATCATCTATGCGGACAAAGCCAAAAACACAATGGAGAGTCCTGTACAAATTCAGCAAAGAAAACTACAGAGCAGTTTGCTGCCCCTCACTCCGTTTTTCATTTTTGGTAGGCTTGGTGTGATCAAACAAGTGTATGTTTTCTGTGCAAGGGACAGAAAGCAAGGAAGTTCTACAAATATCATGTCAAGACCTACAGCTGGAACTCCAGACTCTGCGTTGATGTTTCTCGTACCAATTCCTGCACCCTAAAACTTTAACAAGCACACTGATGGGCATTAATGCACTTATGGGCTTCCTTCTTTGTGAATAAGATGATGCTCTTCTTGGGATACACCTTTCAGGATTTAATTTTTTCTGTTAATTCACTCAGGCCTAGCTGTGAGTTTTTGGGAAGGATCTGCTGCTTCTCTATGAACAAAATGCATCCATTGAGCACCTTTGAGCACCTGAAGTCTTGGTGGGAGGCAGACAGATCCTGAGTCTCCTGCGGGAGCTACAAAGAAGGGAATTCTTTCTGTTAGATTCATTACATTTACAATGGCACACCAGGGAGAACAGTTATTTTCCTAAAATAATTTCCTTTTATGTATGTAGAGTTGAAATCTTTTACTAACAATTCCCATGCCTGTCCCAACATTTTTCAGACTTACTGTACCTAAAAAACTTTTTCCCCATACAGCTTCAAAGATGGGACTAAATATATTATCCCTATTTAACAATCTTACAGTTTTGCACAGTGCTAAGAGGTGGGATCACTTCCCCTAATAAGAAACAGCATGGCAACCGGGATTTCTCAATTACTTCTACTTTTGGATCTAAGTGAACATAGAGATGAAAGGTGTTTTTAAAATGTACAAACTAGTTACAAGACTTTTTTCACCAGAAATGAAGTATTTGATATGATATGAAAATTAAGACTTGTTTTTATATTCTATCTGTAAATATTTGTTTACATACTCTCCAGAAAATAAAATACCATGACATACTTTTTTAGCTTAATGAAGGAACCAATCTTTTTAGTGTTTTGCCAACATTCACAGAGACTACAAAACATAAGTATATTCTTTTACACATATATAAAGTGTTATTACATATGAACACATATGTATATATGGATACAACTTCTGCTCAAGCAGCAACAGTGACCTCTAGTGTGTCTTTTTAATTTTCTCACTCTGCAACTTCCACTTATTGTTGCTTTAACCTCTAGGGCATCATTTAAGCAAAATTTTCCAGTTGCTATTTAGTTTAATTTCTGTATTGACTCTATATGCTGACAACTGATTCTTGAGAAGTCTTCTTTGATCCGGGTAATGTATGATAAAGTAATTGTGCCTACATTAATGACTATAATTATAGTACATAAAACTGTCATTTAAATGAATAATCACCTCCCCCCCCCATAGGTCTGCTTTATTTGCAAGATGAATTTAACTTTGGCTAAATAAGTCTTTGAGGTCCAAACCATGAGCATCCACACCCAGTCATATATTGTTTGCAAGAGTCCTGATTCGTCTTTGATGAGGCCTCCCCCAACCCAGTTCTTTTTATTAAAATTAGCTTAAGAGAAAAATCAAAGAATCTGTCTGATGGGCAAAACAATTTTTTAGTTTTTGGGGTTTTACCCTAGACGTGTGCTGATGTCAGGACAGAGCCCACAAGAATGAAGTGGCACGGATCTCACGGCTTGTGTCAGCACTTTATTCCAAGTTCCTCTTTTCAGGAGTTTTTAACATTGCAATAAAATTTATTATGGGTTGGGACTTGGCATTCGGGAGCTTGGGCTAACACTGTAAAGTAGTTTGGAGCTTTCTTTTTTCTTTTTTCCAAGCAAGTGTTTGAATCTGTTGGGTCCTGTCTCCCTTTAGAGGGAGTTCAAAATAAAAGTCTGCGCTCATCTGTTCAGATGGCCATGGCTTCCCTTCCTTCAGCCTTGGCCTCCCTGTGGTCTGTCAGAGGAGAACTGAAAAGGGCTCTCTAGCTGCCAATGGCACACTCTTTTAGAATGAGTTGGAAAGAAAAAAATAAAGAAAGATAGAAATACCAGAATAAATGTTTCCTGAAATGAAATAGGCCCTTAAAATCCAAGTGGTTGGAAACCAGGGTAGGGCAGGAGGATACTAAAAGATATTCACAATTATTTTCTGTAATTGGATGATATGCAGTGCCCTCCAACAGCTGGGTTTATTTGCAAACAAGAAGCTGCATGTGAAAAGCATGCTCTGGTTTAAATAAACCAAGCAAAGCATAAAAGTAAGCATCATCCATGCAGAACATGGACGCTTGGAGAAAAAGACAAGAGAATATATGTGGTTGAAAGTTATATGTAGTAAACCTGGTTTTTAATGTAGCATATAAAAATGTATACTATATGCCATATATTCATACTTAATGTATAGCTTATCATGCCGGCCTCCCGTACTGTTGTCTTCTTGCTATTGCCCATGAGAGTCTGTGTCTCAACGATAATTCTGCGATGACTCCTATTAAGGGAAAAAACAAACACTTGAATCTCTCACGGATCCCATGAGAGGAAGTTCTAGGCACAAGTATGGCTTCATAAAAACTTTCCAAGTTGAAAGAAACAGTAGAACATTGCTTGATCACTGGCAAGTGAGTAAGGTCCAGAACGTGAGCTCTCAAAGCTCAGAACTAGCGGTCAATGAAGACACACAGCACATCTTTCAGGTGCTTAATGACTAGTAGCTGTTTTAACTGGACAGCATCCAAGCTATCTTGGTGCCTTTCAATAGTACCCTTACTTTGGTCACATAGTATGTTTATGGCATTCAACTATGTCACAGGTTTCTTTAGCGGTTATCATAAATTGCTCAGATGCTAAAATATATAGCTTGAGGGATCTGTAGAAGGTTATTTTTAAAAAGATATTGTAACTTTTACCATATTCTTTCTTAATTAAAAGATACATTTTCTTTTTTTAATTTGAAAGGCAGAGAGAGAGATTTTTCCATCTACTTGTTCACTAATTAAATG
Organism: Sylvilagus floridanus; assembly: GCA_949820135.1. NCBI lineage: Eukaryota > Metazoa > Chordata > Mammalia > Lagomorpha > Leporidae > Sylvilagus > Sylvilagus floridanus. The sequence continues at coordinate 50,301,932 of OX463245.1, forward strand.
CTCATAACAGCCAGGGCTGGGCCAAACTGAAGTCAGGAGCCCAGAACTCAAATTGGGTCTCCCACATGGGTGGCAGGGACCCAACAACTTGACCCATCATCTCTTTTTTCCTAGGGTGTCCAGTAGCAGGAAGCTAGAATGAGAAGAGGAGCAAGGACTTAAACCAGGCATTCAATATTGGATATGGGCATGCCTGAGGCTTCTTAACTGCTATGCTGAATGCCTGCCCCGCTGGAGAAGTGTTTTTAACTAGTATCCATTTAGTTGCTTTGCCAAATCAGGCCCACCAAACTGATTAGCAACTGCTCTCTCCATAAAACCCACTATAAGATGATTGCTAGTGGCTCCCTACCAAGTGAACGTAGTACACACCAAGAACCAGTGGTATCTTTAGTTTGTTTCCAAACCTGTTTGTCATTGCCCTTTTAAATAGAGTGATGCCATTTATCAGTCAAAATATGAATGTCTTTTTTTATGAATCTATGAAAGGCAAAGCTAAGTGCTTTGGAAAGACTTGATGGGATGAACTTTATTTTTTATTTTTTGAGATTTAGTTATTTATTTTGAAAGCAGAGTTAGAGAGAGAGAGATTTTCCATCTGCTGGTTCGCTCCCGCAGATGGCTGTGATGGCCAGCTCTGGGCTGAGCCAAAGCCAGGAGCCAGGAGCTTGTTCCAGTCTCAAACGTGGGTGGCTGGGCTCTTATACTTGGGCCCTCATCCACTGCTTTCAGAGGCCATTAGCAAGGAGCTGGATCGGAAGTGGAGCAGCTGGGACATGAACTGGCATCTCAGTCTGTGGTTTAACTCACTGCATCACAATGCAGGCCCTAAGGGGTAAAGTTTTTAGAAACCAGGCAGTGGAAATGGGGCATGGGGGGGGGGGAGGGGGTAAGACAACCATAAAATCTTTTAGAAAAAGCTGTAAAAAATGTGGACAGCTTTTTGGCAGTGAAATTGCTTTGCAAATATCATTAAGTTTTCTCGAAGAAACCCCTCACTGGAAATTGTAGAAATGCAATGTGGATATGGTTTATACAAGATGCCATGAAACTCCAGAGGGTCCAGACAGCAGGAAGCACCCTCATCCCTTCATCAACAGATGCCAAGTGGATATGCATTAAAATAAATGTTTAAGTATAGCCTCATTTTAAATCAGTCCCCACTTGAAGTAACTTTGGATTAACTGATTAACAAGTGGTCTTATCATGTGTGATAAGAGGGCTCTTCCACTACTCTTTACAATCTGCTGTGTTGACAGGATTCCCGGGGGACCTAGCAGTTTGAGCTGTGGGTGTGGGCGGGACGCTGAGAGGGGGTGGGAAGCACAAGAAGGTGGTGAAGATTGTGAAGAAGGAAAGTATGGTGAATCTGAGTGGGCCCTTTACAAATGATGTGTTAGAAGGCAATTGGCAAAGATTAGACAACTGGCAGAAGACAGCATTGGGTAACGGCAAGTTCAAGTACGAATGATCATTCAGAAAGACTGGCTTGGAGAATAAATGGCTTCTGTTGTATGTAATGGTCATTAGGATAAGGACATGCACAGATTCCCTACAGTGTATTCCCTCCTAGCTCTCTCCCACTCCTGGGATATAGGCAGACACTTCCGTGCAGGTTAATTACAAGGTAGTTTATGTCTTCCTCTCCGCCTTTGCAGATGCAGGGTTGTTCTGTGTGTCAGGCTGGCTGGATTCTTACTCTCCCCAGCCACTAATTCAGCGAGGTCTCTCCCATTATGCGTTTTTAGTGTGTTCATAAAAAAATGTTTTCAGTTCTCACAATGAAAGCATGTAAGGCTAGACAGAGTTGTAACTTCCCTACTGAGTTACTACTATATTCTTAAAGGCATGCTTTGATTGGAGCACAATCTTTTCCTTAAAACTTTTTTTTTTCTTTAAAATTCTTGAGCTAGGGAGACAAGGACAGTGCTCAGTTTGAATCCTCTGGCTTTTGTCAATTTGTGTCAGGCCTAATGTAATCTGTCCTTTTCAGGATAAATAACATGGTAGTCTCCCTTTTAAAACAACTGAAGAAATGGACTTTTATTTTTAAATGCAGGAAATTAATATCAGGAAGGAGAGGATTTTTTTTCCCTTGAATATGTCTTTTGAATTAATGGTTTCAGTTTTTCCCTTACCTGAAAGGATTCCCTTTGAAATTTTTTTTCTTTTAATGTTATTTTTTTGAGAAAGAGAAAAAAATATTCATGGAGAAAAAAAAGCAAGAGCAATTCTGATTTTTATTTATGATAATTTTAAGTGTCTCATAGCATTGGTGGATCTTTTTGTTTGACTCAATGTCACTTTATCTCACAGAGATGGATGCTATCTTACCATGGTGTCAGAACACAGGGAGAGCAAGGTTCACTGCAGCACTGTTTAAAATAGGGGAAAACAGAGTATCTGTAAATAGGGAACTGATTAAATAAAAAGAATGAAATAGCAATGTAGCCATTAAAAGAGATTTTATCCATATCCATTGACACTGCATCTCCATGATTTTTTGAGTGAAAAAGAGCAGGTTAGAAGAAAAGAAATACAATATCATCCTATTAATACATATTACATATAAACCTCTGCATATATACTCTTACATATGTGTGTGTGTTTGTGTGTGTAGAGAGAGAGAGAGAGAAAGAGAAAGAAAAAAAATGAAAGAGGTATCAGACACCAAAATGGGAACAATACCTATCTTTGGGCGATAGGGTTTAATTTATTATTGTTGTTATTTAGCCACTAAATGAGTAAGTGTTTTTCTTTTGTAAAAAATGTATTTATTTATTTGAAAGGTGGAGTTACAGAGAGGCAGAAGTAGAGAGAGAGAGAGAGAGAGAGATCTTCCATCTGCTGGTTCACTCCCCAAATGGCTACACTAGGCAGAGCTGGGCCAATCCGAAGCCAGAAGCCAGGAGATTCTTCCAGGCCTCCCACATGGGTGCAGAGACCCATGGATTTAGGCCATCTTCTGTTGCCTTCCTAGGCCATAGCAGAGAGATGGATCAGAAGTGGAGCAGCTGGGACTCGAACCCATGCCTATATGAGGTGCCGGCACCACAGGCGGTGGCTTTACCCACTATACCACAGAGCCGGCCCCATAAGTGCTTCTTGAAGACATGCAAAGGTTGTCACTGCATAGTACACTGGGTAGATACTGTTGGTTAACTGACTCAACATTTATTCCCACCACCCCTTCTTCCTCAGTGTCTTCTGCTATTCCGATTGTAAAAGGAAAATCCCAACCTATATCTTCTTGCAACTCAAGGGGTCATGTGATGCAGTTCTGGGGGTAAGGCAAAATAAAAATGGGTGTGGGCCCAGGGGAATCTAAGACATCTTTTGGCTTTGGAGTTAAGTGACATAGCAGCCATCACTCCATCACGTTTGCAGCAGCCGTAAAAGCCAAAGGCATTTCAGAGATGCTCATCTCACAAATAAGGCAATCAGAATTTTAACTCCAGGCATCTTGTTATGTGTGGACAAAGTAATCTCTCTCTTTTTTCCTTTAGTTTTTCAGTACTTGCATCTTCCTAATGATTGGGAATAATAAGTGAAATCCCCTTTCTACCCTTCCACCAATCCAATTCTCAAGAGTTAACTATCCAGGATGGCATTTTCACCTCTCATTTCTCTTTCTCTCACTCTGCCTCTTTCTCTACACATACATACACACACACATACACACACGTGTATATACATTATTATATGTGCATATCTTTATATACCTTGTGTTCTAAACTCTGAAATGTATCATATATTTATTTGAACTGTTCATTCTACAACTTTTATTTAAAAAGACAAAAACAGTTATCTTTATTGGTTCATATAGCTCTATCATATTCACTTTAAATAGCTTTATTAAGATAAAATTTACACAGCATACAATCCACCCAATTAAAGTGTGCGATTCAATATGTTTTTTTAATATGCAGAGTTGTATAGTCATCACACCTGTCAATTTTAAACCATTTTCATCACTGCAGCCCCCTCTCCCAAAAAACATATCCATGAGCAAGCACTCTCATTTCTCCCTAACCCTACAAGACTACAAGCCTATGAATCGTAGCAGCCATCAGAAGCTGAAAGAGGGAGGAGTAGTTTCTTCCTGACAATCTCAGAGGGCCAGGCCCTGATTTTGGTTCAACTGTCTAGGGAAGGTTATAGTCAGAGAGCAGACAGAGAGCTGGTGGAAAGATGTCAGCACACCCTCACCACCTGGGCCAACTCTAAAACTCCTCCAATGGCTGGCAGCCTGAAAACCAACCTAACTGCAGCAAAGCTGCCTCCCACAACCAGTACCCACTGCAAATTTCCAACATGGCTGCTGACTGTGTCCCCTTGATGACCTACAGCCAATTATAATATCACTATAATAAGTTACTATGGCTGCTATTCCCACTCCAGTCATGCCCCTGATGTCATGATACTTCCAACAGATCCTAAAATGGCCGGAAATAGGGCTGTCACCAAATTCCTTGAAGTATCTATCCTCTCCTGGAAAACCCTGCCCAGACACAGATCATATAAAGGGATGACCCTGAACATCATGGATTGCAACTCACTTTAAAGTGTGCCCATACTTCCTCTTAACTACGTTCTTTTGATTTGCTAATAAATCTTATTTTTCTGCTAACCATGCCTTATCCTCTAATTCTTTTGTGTTCAAAGACAAGAATCTGGATCCCTGACATCCCCACCCCTAATATAGTCATACTGATTTGGGATTTCTGGCCTCTGGAATTCTGAGATAATAAATTTGTTGATTCTAAGACATGAAGCTTGTAGTAGTCTTTTACAATAGCCACAGGAACCTAATACAATCACAAATATGTGAATGCATTATTTAGAAAAGTTTGAAGTATGTTGGCTTATTATGTCACCTATCCCTCAGGGAATATTATCATGTGTACAAGAACCTTTTGGAAGTCCAAGATATCAAATGTCTGTTCTTAGTGGGAAGATTCTAGGACTATTTAAATGAGGGAGAAATATTTTGGATTAGGAATGGAAGGCAAACTTAATGCCATCACAGTCATAACTTTGAGAACATAGTCTTTTCACCAGTAAATTCTGATAGGTTTGAGGCCTGTCTTAATTGTGTGACCTTGAACAAGTCATTTGAGTGCTCTCCAACTCAAATATTCATTTCTGAAATGTAGAAACTAATTCTTACTTCAAAAGTAGGGTTTGAATATTAAAGAAGATAATATATGTAAATGTATTATGTAAATTGTAGCCTGTTGCACATTCAATAGCATTATTATTATTTTCTGTGCATGAGACCTTGAAGGTTTTAGGCAGAGGAGCCAAATGACATTGTAGGTTGGATGCCTGTTACCTCACTGGCTTTTTCGTGAAGATGAAATAAGAACAAAGTAATTGCTGCCAATTCTGAGGGCAGATCAAGTGTCCAATATTGTGTGATATGTCACGTCATTGAAACACTCAGAACAACTCTTTGAGGGCAAGTATTGGAACCTGCACTTTGCTGAGGAATGTTTAAATACTGGAGTACTGGCACATAGTAGGTACTCAATAAATAGTAGCTGACACCAAGGTGGCTTCCCACTGGGTCCTGAAATCTCTGCTTCAGTTTTACTTGGGCCTGTTCTAGTGGTTAAAGCAAATTAAGGACAATGATTAGAAACAAATGATTATCCCTCTGTTGCTTTTCCGTAGATATCATTTAAAACAATAAATACCCGCTTCGACTAAAATTAATAACCAGACTCAAGCTCCCACTGCTGACTGCCCAGTGCATGTGCTGGGTAGATTCAAAGAAGCAGGGATCTCAATTAGGCAGTGGCTTCATCTTCTGTGGCTGTTCTAGGGAAGAAGAATTATACCTGTCCCAGACTCCTGACCCATTCCTCTAGCTTCCCTTTCTCTAAGCACAGGAGAGGAAGAGCCATGGGCAGGCCCTCCCAGCACCAGCACTTTGTAAGTTAATTACCATCATAGGTAGCTGGAAGTCTTCTGACTTTCCTTTGGGGCCTTTCTACACAGTCCCATGAATCTGCAATTATCTCAATAATCCATTTTATTACTCATATTCAGAATATTTACTAGTGGAAGTTAAACTCCAACCTCACATCATGTCAACATACCTTTATACAGGAAAGGTACTTGGATACCCTGGTTTAGGAGAAAGAATGGGTTGTGGTTTGGTGTTCAATGACTCAGAGGTCAGGCAAGAATTTTTTGGCACAATAGGTCGTTTTCTTAGAGGCAGAACACTGAAGGAGTCTCTAGTGGCACGCACTATCAATTTATAAGGAGAATTTGGTGCATCTCAAGAATAAGGCATTAACTGTGTCACTAAAAAATCATTCTAAGAAGGTGCAGTGATTCTAAGACTAGAAAGATCCTAGATGCCCTTTTACATGGGAGAAGCAGAAAGAAGTGAAAGGCAGAAAAGGAAAGCATTCTTAAGAGCAAAGGCATTTGGTACAACATAGGTACAGTGATGTCCAAGAATCCTGAGACCGCAAGGGAAGAGCTGGGCAGCCTGTGAGAGGTGCAATGCACAGCGAAGTTGGGTGTGATCAGGTAAATGCAAGGAGATTGTGCAGCGATCACGTCACTGAAGTTGCTGTGGAAGATGGGAAGGGTGTTTACAGGTGAAGCTAGAGAGCACACACTCAATAATGAGCATCTTCATATGAGCAGGGGAAAACAAGAGTACACAGAGACAACAGAAATCCTCTCAAGGAGTTTTCCAATCTTATGATTCAGGGATTAATACCTAGATCATTATGTATGGCTAATTATTAATTTAATTCAGGGCTAGGCAGGCAGACTAGAACTTGCCCATGTGAAAGGCTTTAAAAATTTCCATGTAGAGACACATGTGCATCAGAGTCATTAAATAACAAGGAAATTGTTTTGTGAGATTAAACGCAAATTGAAGGTGGAATCATTTGGCCTAAACCCCACATGGGCGTAGACAAAGTGAGTTATAACTCAGGCACTAACCCTGTCCACAGATCTCTCTAGCATCCTGTAGCAATACTGTACCACCAAAAAAACAGCCCACAGATCTGAAATGGAACTCAAGGCTACATTGCCCCACTGTGTTTCAAAGAGATCTGAGATTCCTACTGTCGGGACTGAGGTCCTGAAAGTGACTTGCCCAGGCACACACTATAAGTGGCAGAACTGGGATGAGACCTGAGTTCGTAATGTTTTGTAGTAGCCATCTTTCTACTTCAACGGTTGCTTCTCCTGCTTGTCTTAAGCGAAAGTTTGAGTTCATCCCACTGCATCTGAAAGAGAGGACCCTTAAAGAGTAGCATGCTCCAGAGCACATGGAAATGGAGTCTTGGCACTGTCTTCAAAGCTCTCTCCTTCCATACCCTTATTTCATCCTACCAGGATACCTTGTTTGATCCTACCACCCTAGTGATTTCTACAGTATTCCTGAAAGTTCTCACAAATGTTGGCTCTGGAGGGATAATGTGTTAGGTAATTATTGGCTCTTAGCCCCTTAGAATAGCTGAGCCCATCAGCTATTTTTGTAGTGGTTTCTAATAGGTAATAAGTGTAATAAATATATAAGCAAATTTTAAATATTTTAATGATAGTCTACTTTCAAAAATATATTCTGAAATTCTAACTTAGTAATATTAATTTATTACAAATTTCATCAATTAGATCAATGAGGTTGCTGCAAGGATATTTTAATTGGGGGCTGGGAAGAAGAGCTACAATTTTAAGAAAGTATAACATGCAATAGATTTCTGAATAATCCCTGCAGTATCACTGTATATCTAGTTCTAGAAACGCCGGTTCTAAAATGAATTTTTTAAAAGATGAGGGTGGGACCAGAACTGTGGCACAGCAGGTTAATGCCTTGGTCTGAAGCGCTAGCATCCCATATGGGTGCAGGTTCGTGTCCCGGATGTTCCACTTCCAATCCCGCTCTCTGCTATGGCCTGGAAAAGCAGTAGAAGGTGGCCCAAGTCCTTGGGCCCGCTTGGGAGACCCAGAAGAAGCTCCTGGCTCTTGGGGAGTGACCAACCAGATGGGACGATCTCTCTCTCTCTCTCTCTCTCCCTCTCCCTCTCCCTCTCCCTCTCCCTCTCCCTCTCCTCTCTCTGTGTAACTCTTTCAAATAAATAAATCTTTGAAAAAAAAAAGAGATGAGGGTAAACAGGTATTGTGGTACAATGAGTTAAACTGTCACTTGGGATGCTCCATTCCTTACTGAAGTGCTTGAGTTTGAGTCTCAGTTTTGTTTCTGATTCAGCTTCCTGCTAATGTGTACCTTGGGAGCTAGCAGGTGATGGCTCAAGTATGTGGGTTCCTGACACCCATCTGGGAGATCCAAATGCAGTTTCTGGCTCCCGGCTTTGGCTAGGCCCAACCCTGACTGTTTCAGGTATTTGGGGAGTGAACTGGCAGATGGAGGATTTCTCTCTCTCTCTTTCTCTCTCTCACAGCCCCCTCTTTGTAACTCAGCCTTTCAAATAATATTTTAAAAAAAGAGAAATGGCAGATCAAGAAACCACTACTTAGACCAAATCTGCCTTACTGGTAGCGCAGACCAATGACTGTTCCTATGATTGTCTATTGAAGAAAAAAAAGACCATTAAAACTTCTACCATTGGTTATTAGTACTGTATTTTGAATTTTTATTTTTTATGTTCTATATATAACTTCTTTATGCTTATACTTATAAACAAATACACAAGTGTTGAGGGATTGCTCAAAACTTATTACTGAGAGTATATGTATATATATAGAGAGAGATAAATGGAAGCCCCATCCAAGGCAGGGAGAAAGAAACGTGGGTAGCAAGAAAGGGACTCACAGAGGCAGATGTGGGCTTGTTGAGCCTGAAACTTATACCACTTTGTAGCTCCTTTTTATGAAAAGCGTGTGAAATTCAGTTAAGGAATAGGATATATATTTAGCATGAAAAAGAAATCAGAAGATGTGACGGTAGGTTTAGAGATTTGAATCCTTTTCTTCCTAAACTAATTACCAGAAATAAAATAGAGACCTGACTCCTAACGCAACCTGGCTGCTTTTCCTCATGCAGAACACCCCACGAGGCCCTAAGGCATCAACACTCACAGCAGCCCAAGAAAGAGAATCGACCTGCCTTCAGCTGCTGGCTACTCGGGAATAACAGATTATGAGCACAGCAGGAAGGGAAAGAGTTGCAGAACAGAGGAGGAAGGACTCACAGACCCACCACAGCAAGAGCCTTTCTGGAACTATGATGTGCCTGTCCTTAGGCTGACAAGTCGAATATTATCACAACTTTGAGCTAACAGTTGGGCCAGTACCACATGAAGGTTAAGCAAAGAGGTTGGTGTCAAGCAGAACCAGTGTCCGTCCTAAGACGACCAGTGTGCCAGGATTGTGCTGTATCCTAGGACGCCAATGTCTCACTGTTGGGTTCCCTCATTCCATCATCTCTACTCTGGTTACTAAGGGAGTCCCGAACAGATTACCTGTTTGTTAAAACCAGGTTTCTTTATGTATGAATTGGTGGAAACTGGAGCACCTTTCTGACCATTCTTCAGAAAATGGAATGAGGTGATCCTCCTTGAAGGATTCAGAGAGGTAGGGAGAGGGGCTGTGGTGTGTGGTGCCAGGTTCTGCACAACTCCTCTCAGGGTGTCAGGACTTCAGTCCTCGCCATGATGGTCTGCGTTTGTGGATTAGAAGAGACAGCTGGCATCTGTGCCCATGAACTTTAATGTCTTTTAGTTATGGGTAGGGAGCTCTTTCACAAAGTGCTTCTCATTTTCTTAAAGGCATGGGCATGGCCTTGCTTCCCCATCCTTGGGTGAGAACACAGAGGGGAATCAAGCTTACTGCCCAACCTTCCTGTCCCCATCTCTGATGCTAAGTTCTTTCTATCTTGTGGGAGACTGAGGAAGTAGAGAAAAAAATTAAAGAAAAGGAGAAGAGCATGTAGTTCAGAGATTAAGATTTAAGAGTGAAAAGGCATATTGTCCATTAAAGAGATTACATGGACATGGGTTTCTTTTTTAATTTACTCATCTGTGTAACAAAACTTCAGGAGTGAAATTCTACTGATGCACTTGGGAAAGCAGCAGGGGATGGCCAAAGCACACACGTGGGAGGCCTGGATAAAGCCCCTGACTCCTGGCTTCAACCTGGCCCAGCCCTTGATGTTGTGGCTATTTGGGGAGTGAAACAGCAGATGGAAGATCTTTCTCTCTCTCTGCCTCTCTCTCTCTTTCTCTGCTTCTCTCTCTGTAACTCTGCCTTTCAAATAAATAAATAAATCTTAAATAAAAAGAATTCAACTGAAGAGGAAGAAAACACTCATATATACATTTAAATATACATTTAATTACACATATTAAAGGGATTTCTGGAGAGCAGACTATACCAAACACGGATAGGAAATACCAAATGATCCCCAAAGGCATGTACTCGAATCCCAGGGTACCTGAACACTTGGTCAGCAGCTGAGGTCTCAGGCATGGGCGAACCTTGGCAAGCATTCTCTCAAATTCCCTGCTGTGTGCTCTCTGCAACATCCATAAGAAATGACATGGGAGGAACAGGCAGAGAGCTCCAAATGTAAGGATTTCATGTTTGGAGATCATCTAAGGACCATAGATTCCCCTTATCAGCATTTTAAAGTCTGATTTTTAAAACATTTGGCATCATTAAGTGAAAAGAAATGTAACTAGTAGAGGTAGCTATTGAATGCTATCTCACCCTCCTTGAGTTTGTGCCAGTTGGTAAACCAGAAAATATTGGAATATGCATGCTGACCTGGAGGCTACAAAAAATTGGCTAAAGATTGCTAAAGATTGGCAGAAGATGTGAAAACACTGAACTACAGCTCAGTAAAACTTGAGGAGTTTATGGACATGTTGGCTGAATCCAGATATAGTTTAGGAATTTAGGGAGTTAAGGATTTTATGGAAGATAATAAAGTTCTTTTGTTCAAAGTAATGTGTTGGCTTATGAGCTCCACAGATTTAGATAGAATCAGGAGGCAAGAAAGCATTAAATGGCAACTTTAGCAATGTGAAAATTGTCAGATACGAGGAATTCTATGGGTGGAGAAAAAGTTGCAGCTTTCCCTTTTGATGATTCTATACCAGACTGCTAACAACTGACTCCCCAAACTTAAGAAAAGTTTAGGCTTATTTTCTCTCTTCTCTCAGGTGGCTACATCAAGAGGTTAGGATAAGGATGAGTGGAAAACCAGTAGAATGCAAAGTGGTGAGGGGTGGGCTTAGGAACCCCAGGTAAGATGACTGGAATCCTAATTTCCAGTCCCTACTCCATCTCCAACTCCACATTTCTGCTGCTGTGCGCCCTGGGAGGCAGGAGCACATTAACTCAAGTTGATTAACATTAACTCAAGGTGCGCATTCCTGCCATCCTTATGGGAGACCTGAAGAGAGTTCCTGGCTCCTGGCTTCAGACATTGGAAGAGTAAGCTGTGGATAGGAGCATGCTGTCTCTCTGTCTTTCCAATAAATGTAATTGATGATGAAAAATTTAAAAATAAAAGAGATAAGAGGGAGGAAAGTGGAGGAGAGGCGTGAGAGAAATGAATCAAGCAAGGAATGTAGAATAGGAAGACCATGGATGTCGGGTTCACAGATCTGAACTTTAAAGTGTACAAACTTTAATTGAATTCTGAAGAGAACACAGAAATAGTCTTAATTCTGAATTAACTATTGCACAGGGAGCAAATATCAGATACTTTAGATCTGTGTAGATAAAAGATGCTGACCTGGGGCCGCTGCCTGTGGTGCCGGCATCCCATATAGGTGCCGGTTTGAATCCCGGCTGCTCCTCTTCTGATCCAGCTCTCTGCTGTGGCCTGGGAAAGCAGTGGAAGATGGCCCAAGTTCTTGGGCCCCTGCACCCACATGGGAAGACCTGGGAGGAAGCTCCTGGCTTTGGATCCATGCAGCTCCAGCCGTTGCGGCCAGCTGGGGAGTGAACCAGCAGATGGAAGACCTCTCTCTCTGTGCCTCTCCCTCTCTGTGTAACTCTGACGTTCAAATAAATAAATACATCTTAAGAAAAAAAAAAAGATGCTGAGCTGGGCAAACACCAGCAAAACCTGGCAAGGCTAACTGTCTAATACCTGCCAGATTTATAGCCCTTGAGCACTTACTTACATGCAACTGTGAATACCTCGATTCCCTTTGTATGGGGCAAAAATGAAAAACTTCAGTTAGTGTTAACCATGAAATCATTCAAGCCCTTTGATAACCTGATAATATATATCCTTTGATGTCCATCAATTACTTACTAACATACTTTGCCCTAACAGTTTGGCTCAATTCAAATACTCCTAGTAAAATAAATATTTCTTTTAAAGTGAACTCCCTCACAGGGAAAACTGAAGAGTAGAATAAAGAGAAGAGGGGGTTTATAGCATTTGTTAGTCACAAGCAAAGGACAATGTATTTTCTGGTACTTTCACCTGGGCCAAAACATGAAAAATTGACTCTCCCATAAAATAATTTACAATCAGAGCTTTCCTTTTAGTGGTTCACTCTTTAATGAGTACTTAATTGTGATGGAGAACCTAAATAGAAAATAAAAACCAATAATACGCTATGTGCTTTCCACTTGGGATATCTACTGAAGTCTCCAAATATATTTTCTTGTCACAAAAACATTCAGACATACTCTGTAATTAACACACAATTATTCTTAGGTGTTTAAATTTTAACTGAAAAGTGATCCCTGTTAAATATAAGAGTGGGAATAAGAGAGGGAGGAGATGTACAATTTGGGACATGCTCAATCGGACCTGCCCCAAATGATGGAGTTAGAATCGTGCCAGGGGATTCTAATACAATCCCATCAAGGTGGCATGTACCAAGGCCATCTCATTAGTCCAAGTGATCAATTTCAGTTCACAATGGATCACATTGACAGGTCCAAGAGTCAAAGGGATCACACAAACAAGACCAGTGTCCACCAATACCAACTGATAGAATGAAAAAGGGAGAGAATGATCCAACATGGGAAGCGGGATACACAGCAGACTCATAGAATGGCAGATGTCCTAAATAGCACTCTGCCCTCAGAATCAGCCCTTAAGGCATTCAGATCTGGCTCAAGAGCCCATGAGAATATTTTAGGCATGGAAAGCTAAGACACTCTGGAAAAAAAAAAAAAAAGACCTAAATGAAAGATCTCTGCAAGTGAGATCCCAGTGGAAAGAACGGGGCCATCAAAGAAGGACATACCTTTCTCTGAAGGGAGGAGAGAACTTCCACTTTGACTATGACCCTGTCAGAATAAGATCGAAGTCGGCGAACCCTAAAGGCTTCCATAGCCTCGGCAACTCATGACTAGAGCCTAGGGAGATTACTGACGCCATAAACAAGAGTGTCAAATTGTTAAATCAACATCAGGAGTCACTGTGTACTTACGTCTCATGAGGGATCTGTCCTTAATATGTTATCCAATGTGAAGTAATGCTATAACTAGTACTGAAACAGTATTTTTACACTTTGTGTTTCTGTGTGGGTGCAAACTGATGAACTCTTTACATAGTATATACTGAATCGATCTTCTGTATATAAAGATAATTGCAAATGATTAAAAAATCTTGGTGTTAAATTGGAAATTGCATAGATAATTAATCAATTCTTTAAAAAAAATCATGTAGGATCTCTGTCCTTAATGTGCTGTACATTGTGAATTAATACTATAACTAGTACTCCAAACAGTATTTTCACTTTGTGTCTCTATGTGAGGGCAAACTGTTGAAATCTTTACGTAATATGTACCTAACTGATCTTCTGTGTATAAAGAGAATTGAAAATGAATCTTGATGTGAATGCAAGGGGAGAGGGAGCGGGAAAGGGGAGGGTAGCGGGTGGGAGGGAAGTTGTGTGTGTGGGGGGAGCCATTGTAATCCATAAGCTGTACTTTGGAAATTTATATTCTTTAAATAAAAGCTATATATATATATATAACAATTCAGACATCTTTTCCATCTCACCAACCAATTTGACTAGAGTTACTATATACCAGCCCTATTTAAAATTCAACCAAATGAAATAATAAATAAATTAGAGTACACTTGATATAAACAGTGACAAAAAAAGCACAAAGGTACTTCAAAAAGTTCATGGGAAAGTGGAATTAAAAGATCAGTTTATTTTGGTGCAAAAAGTTTGAAATCCATGCATAGTTTTTTCATTTTCCAGGAACCTTTGAGAAGTCCCCTCACATGCTTGGCTTTCAAAGAATTTTTACAGCAAAATAAACTTATCTTTTAATTCCATTTTCCATAAACTTTTTGAAAGTACCTCCTTTACAGATTCAAATGTTCCATTTGTCTGGTGGAGAAATATTTGAAATAGCAGCCAACATTTTAACCTCTGGGATAAACAGTTTTAAACATTTTGTTGCTATTGACCAATGGAATCCTGAAATACCTTAGCAAAAGATAATACCTTGGACTTTGGATAAAATGCTAACTCCTTAGCCTGACAAAAAAGGTGATCTCTATCTATCCTAATTTACGCTTGTGTTGTAAACAATCCCACCCCATGCTCCATCATCACCCACTCCAGAACATTGGATTGCTGTACTGTTCCCCTTTCCATCGGAAACTGAGCCCATGTCAGACACAGCCCCCTGCCCCTTGGCTCAGAATTCTCTCCATTCTCACGTCCTTCTGCTTCCTTCTCTGGTTGCAAAAGCTGGCTCCTTCAGAACTATTATCAATTTCACATCCACTAACTTTCCTGAATGACTCAACATATAGTCCTCCTTTCTTCCACACTAGGGTATTTCTGATGTGTGTAATTCATTTGGAAAAGGAAAAGAGAACAAGGTATTTCCTTTCTGGATCTGATTCTCTGAGCTTGTGTGGTTGTGCCCCATCTCCCCATCTCACCAAACTTCTTTAAAAGCTCCGGGAAAGGAACTGTGTCCCTTGCTGATTAACAGCATCCACACAAAGCAACAGAACAAGATTAAGAGATATTCTTATATTACCTAGATACTTTATCTTGGACTTTTACTCCAACCATATCATGTAACAGAAGTGGCAGTCCACAGGACCATAATACACCAAGACAAGATGTGTGATCAATTTGGTGAAAACTATGAAGAAATAGACCTTAAAATTCTCCTTCTAAGCAAGCATAAACAGACTTTTATAATCCTTTCCCATTGTTTTTTTTCTTTTTAAGAACAATATAATCTTCCTGGGAGGATATAAAGTCCTTTGTAGTTTCTAAATAGTTTATTATAAGGAACTCATTAGAATGATCCTGAGAAGTTTGATGCCATAGCACTAAGCATTTTAAACCAAAGATATTGTGGTTCCCAGCTTGTGTTTATAAAAGCAGAGAAATAATAGTAACAGGAGTTTTGCTGCTGGCATTTCTTTCGAGGATCCAAGATTTGCTTATTGCAATTCCAACTAATAAAGATGACTTTGGATGATGAGGATTTTTGATTGTTATCTAAATTGTAGGTTTTGTTTCAATGGATTAACGAAACTGAAGATTTCAAAACAAGCCATGACTGTACTAGGTAGCAAGAGGCTTCATGAACTCACACAGATGCAAGCCTTAATTGTTTCACCAGTCACTTCCTTTTCCAAAAGCGGCATTCCCGCCATTTCTCCGCCTCCATGAATTTATCTTAGTTTCTTTATGCTGTAAGGGTGCTTGATGCTCATCCGTTTCTAAACTGGGAGACATTGCCTTGACCACAAAGATCTAGATATTTCATCAGGTCTTTGTTGGGCATTGGTTTCAGCTTTTCTTAATGGTACATTTTAGTGGCAGCTATTTCATACCTCATTACACACTGATGGCAGCACTTGGGCCCCTTTTCTGATTTACCATAGATGGTAATGTGTAAGATCACAATAAATGCCACACACATTTTTGGCCACTCGACAACATTGTTGTAATGAATAGTCAATTGTATTTCCAAATTAGGACAACATGGAGGTCTTTTTACTGAAGCAATTAGTATTTTTGGTCTTTCAGAGAAGATGCAATGTTCATGCCAGGCAATGAATTTGCCATTCGGTCTGAATTCACGATGCCCTTTCCTTTCTTGTAGTGATTTCAGGTCTAAACTATGAAACAGATATTTAGAGAACAATAATTAAGTGAATTCATTGTAAACTAAGTATCTCGACACATTTCAATCATCAGCTATTGAGGACATCATCTAGGAGAGACACAGAGGAGCACAAACCCAGACACCACCTTCAAGGAATTTGAAAACAACTGGGGAGAAAAGAAAAATTATATGAGAGGGATGGGCGTTTTGCCTGGTGGTTAGGATGCAGGTTATGACACCTATATCCTGCATCAGAGTAACTAGGTTTGGTTCTTGGATCAGTTCCCGAATCCAGTTTCTTGTGAATGCAGACCCTGGGGAGCATCAGATGATGGATTAAGTGATTGGGTTCCTGCCATGGAAACCAGGATCGAGTTCCCAGTTCCTTGATTCAACTTGTCTCAGCTCCAGCGACTGCAAAGATCTGGGGAGTGAACCAGTAGACAGGAGCACCAGCACGCTCGCTCTCATAAAAATAAGTAAGATGTGTGAGAGCTCTGTTAACATATCCCTTAGGCGGATGCTTACAGCCACAAACTGAAGAAACCACTCCAACTGTCTGACAATATAGCTATAGTCCTTATTAAGTTAGAAGTTGCTAGTAGGTAGAGGTTGTTTTAGTTACCTTTGCATCTATTGTGCCTGGTGCAGCATGTGAAACACTTTAGAAACTGAAAACTATGTGTTACATTAACTATGTTGTCAAATGGTATGTAAGAGAGAAAAGCTTGGAGGCTTTTTAAAGCTTGATGGCTCTTTAAAGATTGCAAAGATCAAATCCAGGAAATATTTGCTAGACAGAAAGAAATTGGTCTTTCCTTTCTGAAGTCTATTCTTGCTTTCAGATTTATTTAGTTAGTTAGTTGACAGCAGAGTTACAGAGACAAGGAGAGAGAGGTAAAGGGAGAGGAAGAGGGGAAGGAGGGGGGAGAGAGAGAGAGAGAACGAACCATTGGTACTTCTTTATGAAATGCATCACCTAGCTAAAAGCAGTGAGTATGCTTTGGTAAGACAAAGCATCTTCTCATGGGCCTGTGATGGTGGATGATGAAAGGAGCCAGATGCAAAGTCACACACCTTGCATCCTGATATCCCCACTGATGTGACGCTGCCATCAATCTGAGCTCCCCTCACCGGAGCATTCCCCCTCTGCCCCCTGCCCTTGCTACCACCATCGGGCTTCAAAAACCCTGGGAAGATCTGGTGTCTTCAGCCACATAGGAAAGGGCAACTTGGAGTATACACTTTTTTTTTTAAGATTTTATTTATTTATTTGAGATACAGAATTACAGACAGTGAGAGAGAGAGACAGAGAGAAAGGTCTTCCTTCCGTTGGTTCACTCCCCAAATGGCTGCAATGGCTAGAGCTGCGCAGATACCAAGCCAGGAGCTAGGTACTTTTTCCCAGTCTCCCATGTGGGTGCAGGGGCCCATAGTAGAGAGCTGGACTGGAAGAGGAGCAACCGGGACTAGAACCGGCGCTCATATGGGATGCCAGTGCCGCAGGTGGAAGGATTAACCTACTGCACTATGGTGCCAGCCCCAGCGTATTTACTTTGATCATGCATGAGAAAGCACAGTTCTACAGAATTATTTGGATTGGTAAGAATGTGATTTGAAGTGTGTCCTTCTTTCAGTGTGCAATTACTGGGCTGAAGTGAGAGGGACTAGAGATGAAAACTTCAGAAAGTTCTGAAGATTTCAGGTCATCTGTGGAAAGGGAGGTTTTTCCTTAGGAGACTATGAATTTCCAGAACACTGTCCTTAGAAGCACTCTGAATAGAGACAGTTCTAGGTCTACAGACAGGTGAAATTTCCCTGAAATATTGAGTTTTACTTTCTTGTGCATTTTTCATTTTATTCTTCATTATATCCATAAATGCACATTTATACAAGTCTTTCCTCTACTTCCTCTGATTTCTCTTTACCCGTTGTGTTTAGTTTTACACGTAGTGTTAGATTTCTCTCTTGTGGCTATATAGTTTGTAACTATAGCCAAGTATTGTGGCATGTTTCTTTTTTAAGAAAATGGACATATTTTAATTCCATTTTCCCATATCCTTTTAAAAATATTTCATTTTATTTGAAAGGCAGAACAAGAGAGAGGGAGACAGAGAGAGGTCTTCCATATCCACTGGTTCATTCCCCAAATGCCTGTAACATTTGGCCTGGGCCAGGCTAAAGCCAGGAGTCAGGACCTCGATCTGGATCTCCTACTAGAGTGGCAGAGACTCAGGCACTTGAGCCATCATCTGCTGCCTCCAAAGGTGCATTAGGAGAGTTAGTACTGGAATCCAGGCACTCTGATACGGGAGTCAGGTGTCCCAAGCGACATCTTAACCACTGCACTAACTGCCCACCCCTAAACGTCATCTTTCTGTTTTCTTAATTAAATTAATGTCTCTTAGTCATATACACCCAGTATTTACTGAGCACAACTCTATGTCGGATACCGGGGTAGGCTCTGCTAAGTGAAGGAATAACTCTCTGTGCGGTAAACAGATGGACAGCAGCAGCTCTTATTCGCCCAGCTCAGGATAGAGACCTCACAGCTACTGCATGGTGCATCACCAGCAGCGTCTCTGTCAGATCTTGGAAGCCACCTTAGCCTTGGCAGTGGAACTCATTCACCTCACACCCAACAGCTCTCAGGAAGATATAAAAATATAGAACTGATTGTCAAAGAATGGAGCTGAATTCATAGTCCCCCCCCCCCCCCCCCGCCCCGCACATGTAACACCTTCATTCAAGCACAGTTTCATTAATTTCCCCAGGTGGTTAATCTTATCAACCGCTGATTGGTGCTATCTTTTCTATCCTGACACTTCTGGAAATGTCTGAAATATAGTCTTCTTATCACGGACTTACAATGAGAAGCATGAAGAAAAGGAAACACTACTTGGAAAGTATAGCCAGCAGTTTTTCATGGGGCAGTGATGGGGAGAAGGGTGGTAGTGGAGTGGAGGAGGTGGGAATGGTTAGGCAATATATGTCTTTTCGACAGTTTCTACCCCTGTGCCTTTTGTGGTTCTATAAATAGGTACAGGGTATGACCAAGTCCAGAAGATTCCTGGCTTACCTCAGTAAAATAATCTACATAAATATACTTGCACTTCTGCATGCTTCAACTTGTGCACTGGAGTTCTTCCATGAGAAACCTGCTGAAGCTTGTCCCTTGGATTCTTACTATTATGGGCTGCTGACCACTACCAGCTGACACCTTCTGCTGTCTACAGGGCAATCCAGTAATCACAGAAAATGGGGTAAGTTTGAGGTAGGCAGACATACAGGTTAAAATTGTTAGATTTGTGAACTGGAAGACCACACCTTTGCCACGCCCCTGAGTGGCCTCATTCCCCTATCTGGCCACACCTGGGTGCCCACCAGCCAATCAGGTTAATTAACCACTCCCCTTTGGAAGTGGGTTAAAAGCCGGGACATGGTGTGGGCTGGCCTGCTCTTTTTCCCTGGCCTCTTTTTTTTTTTTTTTTTTTGTGACAGGCAGAGTGGACAGTTAGAGAGAGAGACAGAGAGAAAGGTCTTCCTTTGCCGTTGGTTCACCCTCCAATGGCTGCCGCGGATGGCGCGCTGCGGCCAGCGCACCGCGCTCATCCGATGGCAGGAGCCAGGTGCTAGGTGCTTATCCTGGTCTCCCATGGGGTGCAGGGCCCAAGCACTCGGGCCATCCTCCACTGCACTCCGGGCCACAGCAGAGGGCTGGCCTGGAAGAGGGGCAACCGGGACAGAATCCGGCGCCCCGACCGGGACTAGAACCCGGTGTGCCGGCGCCGCAAGGCGGAGGATTAGCCTGTTGAGCCACGGCGCCGGCTTTCCCTGGCCTCTTGCTAGGAAGGGGCTTGCTGTAGCCCCGAGCCTCCAGGTTGCATGGCCTTCAGGCCATGTGCTCTAGGCTTCCCGGCCTAGATGCTCTTCCACGTGGCTAGTTCTGGTGCTTGGTTATGAACCCCATTCATCTCTCTCTTAGATAAAGCTCTCACTCTCTTATGCATCTTTCTCACTAAATAAAAGCTTAAAATGTACCATGCTGCCTCATTTATCTGTGCCAGTATTTAGAATTCTTCTCTAAATATTAGGCAAGAATCCTCTTGCCTAATTATTGTTAATTATTAATTATTGTTAATTATTATTATTAATATTAATAATTTAGTAATAAGCCCATGGTGAAATCGTAAGGCACCCCAAATTCCGGTAGCACATGTGGCACCCCCGATAGCATTTCTAGGGAACTTTAAAGGTCCACATTTCAGTGTAAATTTTAGGGGGTCTTTTCTGATTTCAAGTCTTTCTCACCTAGACAGTCCAGCCCCTGACTCCTTGTCAAAAAACCACTTCTAAGCCCATTAGAACACTAGAAACACAGATGACTTTTTCAAAGGCTCATCTCATCATTTTCTCCAGCTTTTTCCTTCTTTTGACAGGGTTACTTGCCACAGCTCTTGAGTCTTAAGAGAGTCTTGCTATTTTTCCTCTTTCTCTTTTTCCTTTTAGTAAGTTTCTGTATTATGTCCTTTTTATATTCCTGTGTGATCATTAGCAATATGAACATATCCCATTTATGAAGTCTGCAGCATCCAAGGGCCTGTGCTAGGAAAAGTCGAAGATACATGGGTGAGTATAGCTATGAGGAAGCCACAATTAGGAAGCCACCTGCCTCACAGGAAGAGATAACCATGCACATGTTAGCTGCAGCCTAGCAAGCTGGGATAGCATAAATGCATGAAAGCCCCGGTAACACCAGTACACAAGAGGTTATGTTATTCTGGAAGGATGGTAGACTGTATTACAAGATGATCATGGCATTTCCAGTGGACAGTGGATTAGAATTTGACTGGAAAACAGGAGTGGTTGGAGAACAGCATTCTCAGCAGAAGGGAAGTAACGGGCAAGACTGTGGAGCAAGAGAACCCGGGATGTATTTTGGGAAATGACAAGTCATTCCTTGCAAATGGGGAGTATCTGGCATTTCTGGTCATTAATAAGCCTGTGAATGTAAGTTAGAGTCCACAAAGCACCCATGAGACCCAACAAAGGAATTAAGAATCAGAGTTCTATAAAGGGAGGGTCCTAAGCAGGACACTTGGATCGAAGAGAAAAAGTCCTACTTACATGGTAAGCATTCTGGAAGAAAACCTTGCTTGATTAGCCTACTATAGAACATCCAGCTGACTCCAGGAAGCCAGAGATTTCTCCTCTTCTCTTAATCAGTTAGCTAACAATGGCCATGAATTTATGAAGAGATTCTCTGAAGCATAAAGGACTGGCTTTGCAGAAAGATAGACCAGGGAATTGTACAAGATTGCCAGATTCCTACTAATTCATTCAGTTTTCCACATGGACAGAGCTAAAAAATAGTTGAGATGCCTACTCTCTGCCTGGGAGGAGTCACTTCAAAACCTGATATTGGAGGATTCTTGGAATAGTCTTTGTTTTTCTTTTATGTCAAAAAATATTAAGCTTGCTTTAGAAAAATCCATATTTCTGCCCAGATGCTAATCTCTGTCTTCCTCTTGACTTTTTCCAGTTTTCCCCACCAAAACCAGTCATCCACACAATGCATACATGGACAACTTTGCAGCTGCAAAGAACAGTGAAGAGGCAGAACCTGAAGACAGAAGAGGAAAGTAGAATGGATGCTGCAAGTTCTAAGTAAATGTAAGCATTATGGTGGCTGTCTCTCTGGAAGTAGAGACAGAGATACAGAAAGAACCCCACTGGATCAAGTCTTCTGGGCTTAGAACCCAGTGTGATGTTTCTGAAGTCTTGGACCCTCAAACTTCACTTGGCCTTGACAATCAATGAGCTGCTGCACACCGTGTTGCTTTTATGCCCCAAGCTGTCCTAGAAGCAGCAAAAGAATCACTCTCAAATGAGAATTTTTATCGCTTTCATCACATGCACTTCCGTCAGGCTATTAAAAAAGACTTTCTATTATGAAATGTCTCTTGAAAAACAATGAATTATAAGATAGCAGGAAATGACCTCAGGAGAGTAAAAAGTACCGGGAAAAGCTGTAACAAAATTTTCCAAAATTCTCTAGATTTGTGTGTTCACCTTCCTTTTTTCCACCTCTAGACAGTAAATGATGAGGTGGCTAATTTCTTATCTAGTATTTGTGATCTTGAATGAGGGTAGGTCTGTCCCTCCCTCATTTAGATACCTGCCGTAACAGGTATTCCATTCCCATGTACATGACTCCTTTCCCCAGTCAAGGAAATTTAACCTTGGCTAGAAAACTAATCCTTTGCTTTCTGTTTTTTGCAGGACAAAAAGCAATATGTTCTTCAAGCCATATGCAATTTTTCAATGCTTACTGAGGATCAACCAGAGCGTTTGGAAGAAGGGAGGAAAAAAAAAAAAAACACAGGGAGAGATGGTGAGTTGTTCCCTGAACTCTGTTCTCTGCTCCTCCTCCCCCTCTTTTTCTTTGGAAAAGGAGCGAGCAGGTGGCACGTCACACAGCAACCTAGCAGCAGGCCTACTAGAGCTGTGCATGCTCTGCAAACAAATGTTTAATTTAGGACTTGGTTGTGGGCCAGCTCAACGGAGTAGGGGTGAGGAGAAGAACTTATTGTTGCCCTGGGGAAGCAGAATTTGTCCTCAGAGGCCAATAATCCACATCACCCTGAGTAGCCACATAAATACTAAGTCGACTCCAGTACTCCCTGGGTGACCTTCCACCCACAATCCCAGGCCCTAACAGAGGAAGAAAACTGCAAGAGAGGTGATTCCATTCACATGAAAAGTAGTTGCCATCAGAAGAGGGAAGTGAGTAATCCTCAAAGTTTCCTGTGTTCTTTGCCTCTGACAAAGAATTAGAATTCCTCTGCATTGGATGGAATCTGCAGACATTGAATAACATCTTTAGGGACTCTGAGTTCTCTAAGAGCTCACTTTCTTGGACCAGCTCCTAGAAGAACATCTGATACTGTGTAAGGAAGACTCTAATGTGTCAGGGAACACAGGGCAGTTTCATTTCTCCAACTCTGGGCAACCTCTGCCTGAACATCCACTGCATCTGTGTTTCTGTTATTCTATGTCATGGGGGCAGACACCCTCCATTGTGAGCTCTGAGGGTGGGGTCTAATACTAGATGCAATGGTGACATGAAATAAAAGTCCTCTTGCTTTTTACCTGGAAGGGCTCATGGCTGAGGTGGTCAAGTGAGAAAGGTCTGACAGCAATGACATTTGGAATCAGTGCAAGTAACATCAGCATTATTCCAGAGGAAGGAAACCAAAAGTGGGAAATGTGTAACTGAAGTCTAAACAACTGGAAACAGGAATAATTGGTTTTCAGGGTTGGGGGAGGGATGAGCCTCTTTTCTCCATTCCTCTATTTTGAAAAACATTGAATATAAAGTTGCTGTGAGGAACCATAAAAAGGCAACTTGCTGAGCATGTCATATGGTGGGAGAGAAGGAAGGTGGAACCACTTCAAAATTGGCCCAATAATATTCTTATTTTGCCTCTATTTTGGAACCTATGATGGTTGAAGACCACAGTGAGGACATAACTGTTACAAAAATCTAAAGTGATTTCTTGTGCCATCAAATAATAAATTACTTTTAGAGACTCTCAGCATCTGGCATAACTACAAAGTTCAACTGGTGTTTCCATTGTCATTCTTAGAAGTGACCCGCATATCTAATCAACAGTCACTGGTATTCTTTCAAAAAAAAAAAAAGAAGAAATTAACATTTTAATATTCCTGTTGGAAAATATAACAAGTAACTACATCTTACCACACTTCTAGAAGAAAATTGAGAAAGATAATACAATAGCCAATTACAGCTGGTATCCAAGATATTTGATGAAAGTTAGGAGTTTTGAAAATGTCTAGGGGGCCGGCGCTGTGGCACAGCGAGTTAAAGCCCTGGCCTGAAGTGCTGGCATCCCATATGGGCACGAGTTCTGGTCCCAGCTGCTCCACTTCCAATCCGGCCCTCTGCTCTGGCCTGGGAAAGCAGTAGAAGATGGCCCAAGTACTTGGGCCCCTGCATCCACATGAGAGACCAAGAAGAAGCTCCTGGTTCCTGCCTTCGGATGGGCACAGCTCCAGCCATTGTGGCCATCTGTGGAGTGAACTAGCAATGGAAGACCTCTCTCTCTCTGTCTACCTCTCTCTGTAACTCTGTCTTTCAAGTAAATATTTTTTTAAAAAAGGAAAGGTCCAGGCCGGCGCCGTGGCTCAACAGGCTAATCCTCCGCCTTGCGGCGCCGGCACACCGGGTTCTAGTCCCGGTCGGGGTGCCGGATTCTGTCCCGGTTGCCCCTCTTCCAGGCCAGCCCTCTGCTGTGGCCCGGGAGTGCAGTGGAGGATGGCCCAGGTGCTTGGGCCCTGCACTCCATGGGAGACCAGGAAAAGCACCTCGCACCTGGCTCCTGCCATCGGATGAGCGCGGGGCGCCGGCCGCAGCGCGCAGTCCTTGGCAGCCACTGGAGGGTGAACCAACAGCAAAGGAAGACCTTTCTCTCTGTCTCTCTCTCTCACTGTCCACTCTGCCTGTCAAAAAAAAAAAAAAAAAAAAAGGAAATGTCCAAAAGTGCACAAGATTTTTTACTTTTTAATTCAGATACTGTTTGATTGATTGACTTTCTACTGATCTTACTATGATAATGTCCCTTAGAATCATTAGCTTAACATAATCCGTCCTTTCCTTGCCATTCTAATTTTCTTGGCATACAGACCACATGAAGAGAATCATCTAATCCTCTCTATCAAATTGTTTATTTTGTAAAATGACTAAATTAAATCATCAGAAAAGATGTAAAACAGCTGCCAATCATACAGTCTGAACATTTGAGTAGACATTTCATAAAATATTACAACTGGGAGGGAAATCTTAGGGCTTCTATCTACGGGTGGGTGGTACAGCAGGTTGGTTTCATAATTGTCAGGCCACGGTGAGCCTACGTTTGAAATTTTTGGCCACCAAGTTAAAATGAATTATCAGCCTGTTTGTGAAGTATGCTTCAACTCCCATGTGTTTTGTGGTCTGCATAGAAGTCAGTTGTTGAGTTTTACTGGATGTTAACCAGATGAATGTTAACAGGTTGAAGCACATCCCCTTAAATTCTTGAGCCTTCATGATCCCTCCCTCAACGAGCACCCTCCTTCTCTGCTAGTCAGTATCAAACAATCATTACATTAAGCCATCTTGTTCATTGTCTCTTGTTTGCTTCCCAATACAGAAATGTCTTGAATAAAATTTGGTTTTATTCACCATTGCACTCCCAGTAACTGAATGAACCACTCAAATATGGAATCCTAGAAGAAAATGCTGCTCTTCACACAAATAAGAGAAAAACAAGTGAAGTTTTTTGTGTATTTTCTGGAATATGCATAAAATACCTCTGAGAACAAGGAAACACATAATAATATTGGTTAATTTGGGTGCCAGAAAAGAGGGAGATTTTTTTACATATACCCTTTTGTACCTCTTAACTTTTAATTGTATTTTGAAAATGTGACTGTGGAAACTATTCAAGACCAGAGGATTAAAGTTTTTAAAATTGTGGGCCGGCGCCGGGGCTCACTTGGTTAATCCTCTGCCTGCAGCACCGGCATCCCATATGGGCGCTGGGTTCTAGTCCCGGTTGCTCCTCTTCCAGACCAGCTCTCTGCTGTGGCCTGGGAGGGCAGTGAAGGATGGCCCAAGTGCTTGGGCCCTGCAGCCACGTGGGAGACCAGGAGGAAGCACCTGGCTCCTGGCTTCAGATCGGCGCAATGTGCCGGCCGTGGAGGCCATTTGGGGAGTGAACCAATGGAAGGAAGACCTTTCTCTCTGTCTCTCTCTCACTGTCTAACTCTGCCTGTCAAATTAAAAACAAAACAAAACAAAACAAAAAACCAGAGTGCTCTATTCTTGAGAACAGGGCTTAGATGCCCTTGCAAGGTACAATTATTTCTCCATCATTGTTGGTACTGTGAGCTCTTAGGCTCTTTGGTTGTCTAAGGGAGTCCAAATCATCCTATGCTCTTACATATTTTGTCTCATCGTCTTCAAATATTAGTCAAATGTAAGAATATTAGAAGACTTTGACCCCCAATTCAGATTGTTCTATACCATGAAAGAGAGAAATTAAATGAGCCAATTACACAGGAAGGATGGAATTGCATAATTAAGAGTATTCATGATGGCTTTACTGAATAGCATTAAAACAGTCCATTTTCCAATCATTCATTGCTTTTATTGGACACCATCCTGACTTAATAGAATAGTTCTTCTTAATGTTGTTAATTTCTGGAAGGGCTCCAAGGCAAATGAAATCTTGATACTCAAGTTCTGGGAATACAAGTTGTAAAATAGTGGAGGTGGGGTATGTGGGGGAGGCCTCATTGAAGATCAATTTTACTCTGAAATCTGATAGGATATCTCATACTTCATCTTGACCTAGTCAGTTTCTCTCTGTGCTTCCTCCCAGTCTCTAGAATGATTTGCTGATACTGAGCAAGATTCAGGCCACCTACTCTGAGAGGATAAGGAGAGAAACTAAAACCATGCTACAGATCAAACACGTGCAATCATGGTTAGTATTTATTTGAGAGGTGGAGAGAGAAACAGAGAGGGAGAGGGAGAGGGAGAAGGAAAGACAGGAGAGAGAAGGAAATAGAGAAACAGAGAGCTCAACTGTTGGTTCACTTCTTAAATGCCTGCAATAGACCAGCAAAAGTTGGAAGCCTGGAATGCAATCCAGGTCTCCCACATGGGTGGCAGGAACTCAGTCACTTGAGCCATCAGCACTGTCTCCCAGGGTCTACATTAACAAGAAGCTGCAGTCAGAAGCAAGAGATGTATATCAATCCCAAACACTCTAATGTTGGATGCTGGTGTCTTAATCATTAGGCTAAATGCTTGCCCCCCCATGTCATGCTTTTAACTACTTCCCCCACACAAAGAGGCTGTGCATGAGTGACTTTAGTTCATATAATTATCTAAAAAGTCACAGTAACTTTAAGGAGAATATTAATGACAATACCATTATTGTTATACAGTGACCCAATATCTTAGCTCAAACAGGTCACAGTGTTTTCATGGACAAGGTTAGAGTCACCGTTATCAAGGACCAGTGCAGTAGGCAGGTGCGACTCTTGATGTTACTGCTTTTTCTTCTTCTTCTTTTTTTTTAATTTGAAAGGAAGAGTTACAGAGAGGAGAGACACAGGAAGAAATCCTCCGTTCTCTAGTTAACTCCCTAAGTGGCCACAATATCCAGCATGAAGCCAGGGATCCGGAACCCATCTAGGTCTCCAATGTGAGTGGAGGGGCCCCAGTGAGTGGAAAGCATCCCCCAGTGCTCTCCCAGGTATATCAGCAGGGAGCTAGATCAGAGACAGAGCAGCCCAGCGCAAACCAGCACTCATATGGGATGCTAGGCGTAACCCACTGAACCCACAACACTGGCCCAGATGTTACTGCTTTTTAAGGGGCCTAACAGAAATCAAAATGTGGTCTCATCTCTACCTCTTGCCTACCATCCAGTTCTTTGACACCCAATGCATCTTGAGGCATTTAGATATAATCCTGTCTAAAAGAAGACAGGGCAAAAACATCCAACACAGTCGTAAAAATCTCACTGAGTAGTGAGTCATGAATGAATCAGACTTTTTTAATAAACATATTCAATTTAATCACAATTTATTTCTGGGTTTATAACTCTATACTATATGTACAGCAGACATTTCCTAATATTACCAAAGTGTGGATTCTGATATTGATAACTTTATACATATTTTTAGGTAATGTGGAAGTTTCCATTTTATTCCATATGGGAAAAAAGCTTCCCAATTAGAAGAGCCAAAATAATTCTAAATGCAACATTTAGCACAAGTGAATAAAGTTCTCTCAAGCACTTTCAAAACACTCATTTACTTATAAGCAACCAACATGCTTGCTTGGAAAATGTTCATATCCTAGAAACACCTTATTCTGTTTACTTGAAAGAACAGAAAGCAGAAGTGCATTTAATTTTAAGAATGCTGGGGCTAGCACCGTGGTGTAGCAGGTGAAGCCTCTGCCTGCAGTGCTGGCATTCCATATGGGTGCTGGTTAAGATCCAGATGCTCCACTTCCGATCCAGCTCTCTGCTATGGCCTGGAAAAGTAGTGGATGATGGCCCAAGTCCTTGGACCCCTGAACTCATATAGGAGACCTGGAAAAAGCTCCTGGTTCCTGGCTTCAGATTAGCGCAGCTTGGGCCATTGCAGCCAATTGGGGAGTGAAACAATGGATGGAAGACCTCTCTCTCACTCACTCTCTCTCTCTCTGTGTAATTCTGATTTTCAAATAAATAAATATTTTTAAAAATAATTATATAAAATTTTCCTAAAATTGTTACACATTACCAAGGTTTTACCAAGTATTATATACATACATGTTCTACAAGGAATGTGTGCACATCTGTACAGTTTTCAGCTGAGTACATTTTCTACCTACATCTCAAAAACCTCTTCTTACACTCATTATGGAAGCTCCAAATAATGAAAAGACAAAATTTCATAGTTTCTCTGGATACATATTAAAAGCTTACATCAAAATAAAAACTAATTTTTTTTTTTTACTTTGTTTCATTTAGCCCAATAATCTAGTATTCAAAAACTCTGGAGTGTCTCCAGTGGTATCACTCAAGATATTTAGCAATCAGTAAAGTTCCCATAACAAACAATGAGAACAGATGCCAGCCAGGTTGTTGTTAATATCTGTACTCGTACCTACTAATTAAAAATCAGTGATTGTCCAAAGGGATGACCCTGTGAAGATAAAACCTAGTTTCTGTCCTTGTCAGGGAGCACGAAGGGTACAGCTCCCTGGGATTCCCTAGAGAGCAATAGATTCCACTGCTTCTCTTTATGGACCAAAGGTTAACAAACCAGACAGGAAAACTGACAAGACTCATGGGCATATAAATACTTGTTTATTAAAATGTGCACAGGAGCCATTCTATTTAGGTACACAGGTTAATTAAATTGTGGACACATGTTCTAAGAACAAGATTGATTTTCAAAGTGCTCTGTGGCTGTATCCATACAGTCAAACCTGTTAAAAAACAGATCAGTTTAACTTTAATCCAACCATCAACTAATGATCAGTTATTTTCAGATTTCTGCTGAATTAATCTCCCAATTCTGGCACTCCAACTGGTACTACTAAAATAATCATTAATTGGTTAAATTGAAACTGTTAAAATAGAAACCAAAATTTGGAAGAGACCCTAGAATTTATGAACTGAGTCTCTCATTTTTTGTAGAAATCCTTTTTCTTAAATTCTAGGGTTAATCTCTGTTTGATAACATCCATCTGAGAGGAGCTTACTATCTATCTTGAATAGTACTTCAATTAACAAATTATTGTATTCTTTTCAGTTGTATATTTCTTTTAATTGGGGGTGATGTTTTTTGTTGATTGGGTGCTTACATTTTGCTCATATTATTTGTAGCCTGTAAATTTTTTCCCACAGTTGGAAAAATCTCACAAAGTAATTATTACCTTCTAGCATGTTTCTGGTGAGAATAATATGAATGAAAATTGTGTTGGAACTCATTCTTTACTGTTCTCAGAGGGAAGTCCAAGTCTGAAGTATAAGGCAAGGTGGTGAAAAGGAAGAGATCAAAAGATCAACCAATCAATTGTCAATGGGTATTTATTAAATGATGTTCTTGGAGTATACTAGCTACTCAGTAAAAAAACAACTTGATATTTGGCACTCAGTGATGAGCATAGAATGGTTATACAGAATTGCTTGGGTAATGAGGTTTTCTGAACTGAATTTTAAAGACACGTACGTTCGGAGGAGGTATGAAAGAAGAAAACAATCCTGCTCTGGAACCATGGCACCCAAGGATTTGCAGATGTTGAAGCTAAAACCTCTGGAGGATCGTAACAGGAACCAGCCTGCCCAGAGTGGAGAACGGATTGAGGAGCGAGGGACACGCGGGCCGCCTTGAATCACTGAACACTCTGGGTGAAGAGCTTGTCAGACTCTTCGAGCCTACCAGGAACTGGAGGGAAAACGTGAGCCTTCAATGAGGAAGCATTCGGACATCACTCGTTGTAGAGATGGGATCAATAAAGTAAGACAGGACGCACGCCTTTTGGTAAATTCACAAAATTAAATACAGATGAAAACTGTCTTTACATACCCATTCTATTCATTATACAGACAAAAAATAACGATCTTAAAAGTAGTAACAGCCAAATAATGCATGGATTCTGGAGACTTATGCCACCAGCATTTCTTTCAAAGGAACAAACTAGTCAGACAGACACTTGTGTGTCCAAACAAATATTTTTCAAGAGGCATTTCTACTTTCAATTCACTTAAAGGTTTCAGGAAATACAGATATCCAACTACGAAAAAAGTACACTAATCAAACACTGGGAAACTTGGTGGGTCACTAGCTAGCCTCTGGCCTTGTAACATTCTTTATCTATTAATCTGGTAACATGAACTAACATCTCAAGTCTTTTTCCTATTGCATTACAATTGCTAGCCAAGTTCTGATGAGTCAAGATACTCGTCTTTCAGTGTGTAACCTAACCTGCTTTGAACCTGTACATGCACGTATGATACCTGTTTTACTGTTTCGCCAAAACCAGGACCACTTCCATAGAAGAATGGAAACCTAAAAGACATTTATCAGAAACGACCACTCGGCCGGCACCTCGGCTCAATAGGCTAATCCTCCGCCTGCGGCACCAGCACACCAGGTTCTAGTCCCGGTCAGGGCGCCGGATTCTGTCCCAGTTGCCCCTCTTCCAGGCCATCTCTCTACTGTGGCCAGGGAGTGCAGTGGAGGATGGCTCAAGTGCTTGGGCCCTGCTCCCCACAGGAGACCAGGAGAAGCACCTGGCTCCTGGCTTTGGATCAGCATGGTGCGCTGGCCGCAGCAGCCACTGGGGGGTGAACCAATGGCAAAGGAAGACCTTTCTCTCTGTCTCTCTCTCTCTCTCTCACTGTCCACTCTGCCTGTCAAAAAAAAAAAAAAAAAGAAAAGAAACAACCATTCTTCTATTGTTGTCACTTTTTGTTCAATGTCACAACCCACAGGCATTTAGCAAAACATAAAGATTTATCAACCAGTTCCCTTATTCACGGTAACTTGAGTATCCTGATTTTTGCTTTGATGCCAAGACGTCTTCCTTCATTACGCTCCATGGATGAGTCATTTGTACTCTGTCTTCTACACATGAGTTTTCTTAGGTTTGAGACCTTCTCTCTCCTGTAAAATATGAACTGTCATGGGCTGTGTTCGGTCTATTTATCTCTGAATTACTGCCCCTCACATTAGAGTTTCCATCAGTGGAACAGGGGGGCAGAGATAGCTGTTTGTTTGCCCTGAGGAAACAAATATCTGAAGCTGAAATGTTCTTAACAAACAGAGCTGAAGTTGAGCAGGGAGAGGTGCCGGGACAGTAACTAAGTGAAATCAAGTGCGGAGCCGTGTAGTAGGTGACAAGCTCAGGCACCATTGCTGCTGTTTAGCTCACTCGTGGCCCTGTGCCATGGACTCTTGTCTCCAAATAAATGCAGGGTCAGGAGAAGATGAGAATGAGATCTGATTTACTGAGTCCAACCAGCCCAAGACCCATTTAGACAACAATTGCCATTTCATAGCTTCACCATCTAAGGAGATATTTTTACGTGCAAAAATGTTGAGTAAAATATAACCAAGGATGCATGTAAGGAGTGTGAATATATCCTTTCCCACTGGGAATTTTAATCAACATGTCTCCCCAATTATTGTTTAAGCTGAATTTTTACCATTCAAATGACTCATCCAATGCTGCTTATGTACTGACTAGGGCAGTATTTTTGTCTTTGGTGTTAAGACCTTACCCTAAATTGAAGTAAACCTGGCTATGGAGAAGGTGCAATTTATGTTGCCTGCCACATTCCGTGGTTGGGCAAGATTTTCAGTTCAAGTCATCCTCCCTCACTTCTGTTTCGCCCCAGGGAAAGGAGATACACACGCATTCAGCCCTGACAGGTAAGTGCTTGCCACTTATAAAATCCAATAAATAAATTCTAAATAAATATATCTGCAAATCGAAACCATTTTGAGCTACTTAACTGAGTGCAAATCTAGTCCTTTGTACACATATTTGTACAAAGTGTTGCCTGTAATTTTAAAGATGCTTGCCTCCGGGAGGTTTCGTTTTTCCATTGAAGTCCCCTTGATTTACTGTACGCAATATGTTACAGCTTCCTTATTTGCTCCTTTGGGACAGTTACTGACAGTAAATCTCTATTAAAATATTCTTCCATATGGTTGCATGAAAATTTTATTGCAGTGAGCCTGGGGCTGAAGGTCACAGCTGAGTAGCTGCAGTTAAGTATTGCAGTCTATGGACTCAGAGGTACATCTGTTCTGGGAGCTGGAGTAAAATTAGAATTTTACTGTCAATAGCATTTCTCCAAAACTAGTTATATTTGTTTACTATGGCTGGCTGGCCCTTTTCCACCACAGTCTCTGAAATGTGTGTCACTAGTCCCTGCACCCATCTCTTTCAGGTTGGAAGTTTTAATGCAGAATTTGCTGAACCGGAAGGTCACCTGAGGGATGACCTAATGTATATCTCATTTATGATACATGAAAATTTAATTTTATCTTTCCTAATTTGAATCTGTTGCTCACTCACATTGGCTTTAGCTGTAACTCATTGTTTACTCTCAGCACTTTTTGGGTGGCAGAGAATACAAACTTATTAAATGCTACCAAAGGATGATTTTTTAAATCTGCATCTCTGGAGATAATGAGAGAGTACCCAGGTAAAAAGTTTTCATAGTATGTATTTCTGAGTGGAAAGGGTAGGGCAGATTGAACACCATTTGACTGAAATTGGGATGCCATTAGTTCAGTATATAATGCTATCCCCCAAAAGACTGGGAAAACACTGAGGGACTTTTGAAAACATAACTCTACTTTATCAATGTGCCTTCATCAAGCGTTTCATGGCTGTAAACACCACATTTAGCACTCAGGAGGTAGAGTCAGCCAAGTTGATACGTTTAGCTTCTTTTTGTTACTTAAAAAGAAAAAGGAAATATTCAGTGCTGTTTCTGTGCCTGTCCTTCCCAAAAGGGTGACACGCAGCTACTCTCCGAATCCATTGCAACGTCGCCCGCCTCAGTGCCCTATGAATAAGTTACTAGGAAAGACTTGCCCGAGAAGTTCCCAGCCTGTGGCTGTGTCTCTGAGAATGTTGCTCACCTGCACTTAATCCCAGTCTTCACACAAACAGTGACAGGTTCTGTAGATGCAGGAACTTTAGTGACTGTATGGTGAGTCTACCTTTTATTTATTTTTTTAAAGATTTATTTATTTACTTGAAAGGCAGAGAGAGGGAGAGAGAGATTTATTTACTTGAAAGGCAGAGAAAGGAAGAGAGAGAAACACAGAGACAGGGAGATTTTCCATGCATGGGTTCACTCCCCCCGTTGGCCACGACAGCCAGGGTTAAGGCCGGCTGAAGCCAGGAGGGAGTGACAGGGACTCAGTGCAGCCTCCCCTTGGCCTTACAAGAAGACAGATTGGAAGCATGGAGTAGCTGGAATCACTGGAACCTGGAACTCGGAACAGGAACACAGGCATCCCAAGCAGCAGCTTAATTCTTTGCACCACAAAGCCCACCCCTGGTGTTTCTTCATTGGTGTGATTAATTTTCACCTTCAGTTTTGAGATCCAATTATTGATTGTTTTCTATTACTTCCATAAATTTAGGGAAACGTTCAAAATCAACTTTATAAAAAAATAAAAATTTTAAGTATAAGCCACCACACTAAACTTTTAGGAGGCAGTGGAGGGAAATCTAGGGAAAAGAAGTGAGAAAGGAGGTAGAAAAAGTGTCGGTTACATTCACTGAGCACCAGTACTAAACCTCATATTTCTGATAGATATTTATGAGTTAAGCACAATTATTATCCTTGTTTTACAAATAGCAAAGCTAAGGTACAGAGAAATTAAGGATTTGTTTAGTCACACTGCTGGTTTGCACATCTGGATTCAAAACAATATGGCTCCATACCAGCGTGTTAACCATTGCTTCACTACCTCTTATAATAGCAGGGTGGTGGGGAGGCACTAAAGGTCCCAAATGGTTCCAAGTTACTTCTAAGACACATACACAGACTATACTATTTGACCCTAAGGTGTAGCCCGAGTAAGTCGACTCTGTTGTTTTTGTTGATATTCAGCACTGAGGATAAATACAAAATAATTTAATCTTCAAAGACTTCAATATAATAATAACTTTAATAAATATATAGTGAAGTGGAAGAGTTTAATTTGGTGGATCTGATGAACTAGATAGACTCTCTCCCCCATTTATTTGTTTGTTTTTATAAAAGTACTTTCAAAAAATACTTTTGAGATGCAATTTACTTATGGACTAAATCTCAATCTCACCCCCCATCACTTCCACCCTGCATACCCTGTCCCCAACACACATATACAAAGACTGGGATAAAGAGGAACTATGTGCTGAGAAGGCCAATGAGAAAGAGAGGGTAAAGAGGTAAATCCAGGCGGAAAGTCTGAGCCTGAGTTCCTCATGGACACCTAAAGGCCAAACTTCAGTCCAGATCAAATACAAGGAGCACATCCAAAAGACCAGAGGCAGAACCAGCATCAGGGAGTAGGATAGAGGGCTCTAAGGGGAAGGAGTACAGTTAGCGCAAGAAACTGAGTGCCTGAGAGATTGCCTAGAGCAGCCCTGAGACATCAGCAGGCTTAAAGGATTAGCAAGTCATCCTCTTCAAGGGCAATTTAAAAATTTGAATTTTAGAACGATTTTAAACTCATCTAGAAGTTACAAAAAGAGAAGAAAAGAAAAGTTCCCATGGATTCTTTTCTCACCTTTCTCCAATGATGATGTCTTACCTAAATGATGCCTAAGATGATGTCTTACCCTGATCCAAACCTGGAAATGGCTTGGTACAATACTTTTTGCTAAGCCACACATCTTGTTTGCATCTCAGCAGAATAAATATTTTTGGAGCACTCTTTTCGTGCCTGACATACACTGTGGTAGGGACTGGGGCACAGTGTTTGCCCTCACATTTTTTTTTTAAGTTTACTGACAACATTTGCTGGCCAGCTACTGCTTGACTATGAAATTTTGCAGCTAATATTTGGAAATACTGTTATCTCATCCGGTTACCACAACACATGAAAAGCATTAATTACTTCATTTTACTTAAGTACACAAAGACTAAGCCTCTGTTCTTTGTGTCTTCAAATTACAAATGATGTACAACAGTGTTTTTACTGGAGGGGAGTTGGATAGACTTCTTCCTAGCCTTAGGGAATGACAGTTTTGCTTATTTGAAGGGCAAAGCAACAGAGAGATACACACAGAGAGAAACAAAGAGAGAGATTTACTTCCACTGGTTCACTCCCCAAATGTCTGCCATAGCTGGAGCTGGGCCAGGCCCAATTCAGGAGCCTGGAACTCCATTTTCATCTCTCACATGGGTGGTATGACTCAAGTATTTGAGCCATAATTTTCTGCCTCCCATGCCTCCCAGGGTGTGTACCAGCATAAGGCTGGATCATAAGTGGAGTGAGGATGCAAGTTCAGGCACTGTGCTGTGGGATGCCGGTGTCCCAAGCAGCATCTTAACCACTGTGCCAAATGCCTGTTCAGAATGTCTGAACAACTTGTGCTTTGGCAATACTACTTAGCATCAGAGTTTTGTGTTTACACAAAACTTAATAAATCCCTCAAAAACGCTGAACTTTTACCTATTCTTGTATTGATAATTACAAATGCTTTTTATTTATTCAATTTTAAAGATTTTATTTATTTATTTGAGAGGCACAGTTACAGAGAGAGGGAGAAACAGAGAGAGAGAGGGAGAGAGAGGGAAAGGGAAAGAGAGAGGGAGATGGAGAGGGAGAGGGAGGGAGAGAGAGAGATCTTCATCGGCTGGTACACTCCCCAAATGGCCGACCTGGCCAGACCTGAACCAACCCAAAGCCATGAGCCAGGAGCTTGTTCTGGGCCCCCCACGTGGGTGTAGGTGCCCAAGCACTTGGGCCATCTTCTGTTTTCATAGGCCATAGCAGAGAGCTAGATCAAAAGAGGAGCAGCCAGGACACAAGCTGGCACCCATACGAGATGCTGGCACCACAGGCAGAGGCCTAGCCCATTATGCCACAGTGCCAACTCTACTTTTTATTTTTTTAATAGTAAGTAGCATTCAACTATTGAAATAGTACTATTTTTCTATTATTAGATTTTATACTATTCTGAAAAAGCTAGAATCCACATTGTTATATACGTAAGGTTAGAAATTTGAGAACAACATAATTGGATTCATGTTAAGAGATGTAATCTTTTTTTAAATTTGGTTAATTCTGTCATTATGTAATACTCATGGACTTGTTTTTGTGGATTTTTTTATATACCAGATGTCATTTCAAATTATTTTATTTATAACCTAAGTACTCTAAAAGAAATGTGTACAATGATTATAGCTACGTCCTGGAGAGTACAAGTTAGTCTCTCTGTGTGTGTCCACTTTAAATCCTATTATTTGGAAGCAGATGCAGTAATACTAAGTAAATACATATTTACTAACCCTACATGCCTCTATCCACACAGGGCACCTATTATGAAGATACCAAAGGAACAGCAGGCAAATTCCCTTTCCACTGAGCTTGTGCTACAGAGCTCCTTGTATTTGCTTATCTGGGAAGGGGGAAAGATCATTTTAAAGTTAAATTGCCTAGTGAACCCATTTATCATTTGCAAAAAAGTAATGAGCTGGAGCCGGAAGCCCAAGTCCTCTTTTTCTCCCCTTTTCTCATGGCTGAGATGTAAGACATAAAGAGCCATTTTTCTTGATGTGTGATCAAACAGTGGATTAAGACTTGCAAGGAGCCGGTGATCAATTGTCTGATAATATGTGACAGATCTTGTCAGATTGACAAAAATGTACCCCAACCCAAAGGGAGAGAAGGCTCTGAGCTGTGAAGGTGCTTTCTTAAGCAATTGCCTGAGAAGCAGAGGCCCCTGTGATGTCAATTATCTTCTGTATCAACACCAAACAGGATTTTTGCTGTGGAAGCTGCCATCACGGTTTGATGAGAGTGAGTTAATACTAATTAGATGCATTTCAGTAATCGCTTAACTTTAATTGGTTTTGTATCTTATTTTTCAAAGGAGGAAGGTATAGACTTGTCCTAATATTTTACCAAAAAAATGCACCACAAGACATGAAGAGAATTCCCCTCCTCCCCCCCGCCCCTGCACATTCTGACAGGCTAATAACAACCGCATTAGGTGATTAAAGACTGTTTTTTAAGGTAGACATAAAGATAAACAGTAATGACGTTGAATAGCTGGCAGGCTCCTTGATGGATCCTCCACCTGATGGCTGGCCCTGGGATGTGGGTGAAGCTTCCAGCCTTCCTTTGGTTGCAGGATCCACACGGAGCCTCAGACCCTCTCTGGGGGAGAGAGCGAAGAGGGACAACAATGAGGAGGCTTTGTTTCCACCTTGCACTGCAGGATCAAGCTGGCACATTCATACCCACTCACCTCTGACCTGCTAAGGAAGTGGCAGGGGTGGTGTGGATGGAACACAATTCACAATCACCTGGTCTTATTTTGGGAGGTCAGAGAACATGTGAGTCAAACTTTGATTTTTCTTTGTTAATACTCAGCTCTAAGTTTGGAGAGAAAAGTTTTACTTTATTTTTACACAAGGCCAAAGAAAGGACTGAAACAGGTTTCAAATTCCTTCCTAATGCAAAGAGGGAGGGATCTGCCGACTCAGCATTTTCCTCCCATTTCCCTGTAAAAGAAGACCCTGTGCTGAAGCAATTATTCCTGTGTAAACAAGCTGTCTTCTCATCTGGGAGACATTTACATTTCGTGTTTTAGATGCAATCCCAGAGAAGAGGAGGTTGAGCTTTTATATGTGTGTAGAGAAGAGCTGGGGGAAGTGGTGGGGTAGGTGGCTGGAAGAGGATGTTAATGCCTAAAACTCAACTCGACGGGTCACTGAAGCTATCATCTTAAATAGAGAGACACTCTCATGATGACTGAGGAGCCTCTTCCTCATCCATTCCTCAAATGTACTCTGTATGTGTTTTTTGGTTAGGTGGTGTTTTTAATGCTGTTTATGTACCAGAAGTATGCCTGGGGACTCAGGAATGATCCAGGCATTGTCCCTGCCTCCATAGAGTTTGAAATTGTAGTACCTTAGGGATTACATAGCCCAACATTTGTCCAGCTAAACTCCAGAGAGCTAACTGGGGGCCTTTTTTTGGGTAGGATTATGCTCCAACCCATCTTCATCATCCTTCCTCTTCCACGCAGGTCCTTTTTCCTATTAGGCCCTATAAGACTTGCTCGGGGAAAAAAAAAAAAAAAAAAGGTCATGCTAAACAAGAAAGAATGAGAGAGCCAGAGTGCATTCCCTTTACTTTATGTAAAGAAAACTAGATTCTTGAGCCTCAGAAGCATCCATGACATCTTTGGCGGCAGCCTGGAGAGTCCAGCAGGTCTGCTGTCAGGTTGTCATGCGTCTGCCTCCCCTCTGCCATGCGCTGCCCAGGATGGAGGAGCCTTTTCATCTAGGGGGAACAGAGGCTTGTTGGCAGGGGCTGCTTAGCATAAAACCCCTCTGGAGAGAACTGGAGGTTGCACTCTTGCTGTGTTTGCTGATCAGAGCTCTAGAGATGGCTGTTTTTTCACCAGAGATTTTTGGTATGTAAGAGGGTGTCTTATTCCTGATCGTCAGAAACTTTTGGGAGCGCCTCTATAGACTCTGATAGTATGTGTTGGTGTTATGAAGGAAGTAAATTCTTATTACCATAAAAGCCTATTGATTTCCCCCAATTTATACAATTTTTTTCTTGAACCAAGTTTTCTAGATTCCAGCAATGATCAGAGCCAATAGGAGAGTGGCGGCCAAAATTACAGCAAAAACTGATCCAGTGGAACAGGAATAAGAAAAAAAGATGTGTGAAGAGGTGGATAAGCAGGAAATCAGAGCTTGCTTGATCCGGTGCTGACACCCTGTTTGCATAGAATGAACAGGGATCCAGAAGCACGCAAAGCAAGGTCCCTGCAGGGGCCTGGACAGCAAACTGCTTTCCCACCGCTGTGGACACTGGGCTTACCATGGGGAAGCTCCGAGTAAGAGAGTGGGGACATATTGGTATATCTGGTTGGAGAACTGAAGTCATGACTCCTGGACATTCTCTAACCACATCAGCCACTGCAGCCAGACCATGTCATCCCAACGCACTCCTTTGCAGGCAGTCAAGTGTCAAGGCTAAGCCCCCATTACCCATTTATAACATTAACTGCTTTTCTCTTAGAAAACTTGCAAGTGTGACAGCCTTTCTTGTATCTACTCTAGAATCAAAAAGCTTAATTCTGAACATAAACAGCACAAAATAGGATATTACTTTATTGGGAACCTGGGAGAAAGAAGAGGAGCTTGTGATACAGTGAAGTAAGTACAGGACACTGAAAAGAAGAGGGAAATGCTTCTCATAGTGTCTGGGACACGTATCCAGTTAACGTTTATTAATGAATGCTGAGCTTGAGGGGTCAGTCATCAACCAGCTACGTCTGGGGTAACTGGTCTTCAATCTTATATTTGAACATCTTGTAAAGTTTCTCTGAAGGAAGAAGTAACCCCAGGATACGTCCAGAGTCTAAGGTATGGGTAGAGAGGTAGAGAAATATGAGAGAGGTTGAAATCCAGTTGGTGTGGACACTTCTCACGTTGTTTCTGTTCTCCTTTATGTATTTACCATATTCAGAAACCTGGCAGAAAGGGATGCGTGGATAGTTTTTAAAAGGAGAAATCACAGGAGCCAGCATGGTGGCATAGCAGGTGAAGCTGCTGCCTGTGACCCTGGCATTGCATGTTGCGTCAGTTTGTGTCCCTGTGAGCTCCCTGCTAATGGCCTGGGGAAAGCAGTGGAGGATGGCCCAGTACCTGGGCCCCTGCACCCATACGGAAAGAAGCTTGTGGTTGCTGGCTTCGGCCTGTCCAGGTTCTGGCTGTGAAACAGTGAATGGAAGATCTCTCTCTCTATCTCTCTTTCTCTCTCTCTGTCTCTGTCTCTTCTTCTCTCTCTGTAACTCTAATTTTCAAATAAATAAATCTTTATTCAAAAAAATAAATGATTAAAACATGAACACTCTGAGTATGATCAGACTGAAATAAATAAGCAGTAGCCAGAATTTCAACACAAAGGATAAAGAACTTGGTATTGAATGTTTGCCATCTTCCCAATGTAAACTTGCAATAAGCAAGATCAAGTAAGAGTCTGAGTTTACCAGAAAAGAGGATTTGATTTGTAATTCAATCACTTTCCTGAGAACTAATAAGGGAAGTCACAAAGGGTCAGAGGTGAGCTCCATCCCTGGCCGCAAGGAGGCTATAGCTGAAGTGGAAGGAGAGCAGCCAGGTCATTTCTTTAATTGGGCAAGGAGGGGCAGGCTTCAGTGATTGTAAACAAAAATGAAGAACCGTCACATCTGGACACTGATATTTCCTGCCAGAAGTAAAAATCCAGAAGGTTCACTGATGCACTTCCTTTGAAACAGCTCTTTCCACTCCTGCGGCAAGGAAGCAGCCTCGCTGGAGATTTCCAAAGAACACTCTTTCAGCTTCCAGGGGTTTCAGTGTAAGAAATAGTCTTAGGACTGCTCACCAACTGACTCAATGTTCTTTCAGGGGCAGTGAGTAAGAGATCTTGAGTAATACGTTAGCATATTCAAAATGGGTGGCAGCACAGTCACAAGAAGCCATAACTCACGGTGTCTCCTCCTAGAGGCCTTTCTCTTCAGGAATTTGCCTCAGTTAAATTCAGGAAGCGTTTTATCTTACATCTGGAGCACCAGAAGATGTGTTATATCTGCTCTTGGGAAACTTGCAGAGAGCCACTATTGCTCCAAGATTAGGGCCAGCCCCACTCACACTCATAAGCTAATGTTTGATCTTTACAAAAGCCATGTAAGTCAAGGAACCCCACTTAATAGAAACAGAAACTTAGGTTAGATAACTTGCTCATGCTCAGAGAGCTGTTATGTTGCAGAAATGGGATTCAGAGTTAGGGTTTCTGGTTTAAAACCAAGGTCCCTACCAGTAGACTTTGTTATGTTTCAATGTTGTAAAACTCTTGGTTTTAAAAGAAGCATTATGAGAAACACAAAATTTACTCATCTTTAGGCTTTAGCTATTGTCATAAAGTTTGATAATGTGAAATGATTATTGTTCAAGAATTCTAATTCAGCAAAACTACAACTGGAGAGGTAAAATATTTCTCTGGAAAAAATGCTGGTTTCATTGGCTTATGTATTCTTTGGCAAGTGTCAAAACATCATAGAAAAGGAGCCTCGATCTCTTTGCAGGATTCCTGTAGAATCAGAATATACTGAGGGCTATTTGCCAGTCAGTGTTAAACCACAGCATCATTGCAGAACCCATGGAAACAAGTCATGAATAGTGAATAACCATTAATAGGGAATTTCTTTTTAGGTTTGCAAAAATATTTTCTCCAATAGTGATAGGTAACTGTAAAAGTGGAAGGAGGTGCCATAAAAGATCAGTACAACCCTAAACAAAAACAATAATAAAGAAAATAGATGTATTAACTCACAGCTCTGCAACTTAAAACCTGCAACACTAAAGGCCAGTCATGCCCAATTGTCTGCAACAAATATTTTGAGCTAAAAATCTAACCCCATGTGTTTAAAATACTGTGGTCATAGAAAGAGATTTATATGTATAAATTCCTATTACAAATAATGCTGGGAAATTTGGATTTTAAAAATTAAGACCAAATGTCTAAATATGCTGTAAATATTATGGTAAAAAGAATAGTTGCATATATAAATGCAATCCTTAATCATTTAGAAATTCATTACTTTTTAATTCGTTTTCCAAAATTACCCAGGAGATTTTCTCAGTGAGAACAAAACACATGGTTAAATCATAGCATCTACCCACCAATTTATTATTGTTTTTGTTTGTGGGTTGTTGGATTATGTTTTAGCTTCATGAAAAGCCAAAACCAATCGAATGAGCACTCCAAAAATATAACACTGGGGCCTGAAACCAAGCATGAAGGATGCTGGCTTGTAGAATGTGATTATGAATCACTAAAAATGATACTGGAAATCCACATGAAATATTCACTCTAGAAACAAATGGGAGATATGAAATGCATGAACTGGAAGAGCATAAATAGTGCCACAAATATTTGAGAGTCAGGCAACACCAGAGAGAAAAGCAGCAAGGGTAGAAATAACTACAGCATCTGGCTTATGGCGTAAAATGAAATGAAGTCCTCATAGTCAGGGAATCCAAGAATCATATTTATATGCTTTGGGGTTTACCAACTGGAACACTTGAGCTACACTGGCTTTTCCCTCAGACAAGATACCAGCTGCCAACTTGCATTTTCATAGCAATAATTACCCAAATAGGATATCTTGACGTAGTTCTTTTGACATGGACCATGTAGCTGCCAACACGTTTAACTGGTTAAGCTAAAATAATTATGTCCTCAATAGACATCTCAGACTATCATCTTATT
The DNA here is from genome assembly GCA_949820135.1 of Sylvilagus floridanus. Lineage (NCBI taxonomy): Eukaryota > Metazoa > Chordata > Mammalia > Lagomorpha > Leporidae > Sylvilagus > Sylvilagus floridanus. The sequence continues at coordinate 50,344,589 of OX463245.1, forward strand.
CCTTAGTCCATCTCCAGGACAGCTCTCCATAGTTTTTGGTAGTTTCTTGGTAAACATATAAAGGTAGCTGCTAAAACCTTTGTGTAGTAATCGGAAACTCTAAAGTTTAAATATCTGGATTTTAAATGTTTCCAAAACAAAATTGCAGAGCCAAAATATTATAAACATTTTAGGACTGTGAAAGCCAAATGCTACCTTAAAAATTCTCAAAAGATCTATATGTGAAGAAAACTACAAAACTCTGATGAAAGATATCATAGAAGTATATAAACAGAATGATGATATTACACACTCCTGAGTGATATCACTTCTTCTCAACCTGGTCTATAAATTCAATGCAATTTGAATCAAAATAAAAAACTATTGTTATTGATTCTAAAATGTATTTATTAGGAAGTCAGAGAAACAGATAGAGATTTCCCATTGGCTGGTTCACTGCCCCGAAGGCCTGCAGCAGTGGGAACTGAGCCATTCTGAAATCAGGAGCTGGGAGCTCAGTCCTGATCTCCCATGAGAGTGACCCATCACTTACTGCCTCCCAGGGTATACACAAGCATAAAGATGGAATCAGAATTGGAGCCAGAACTTGAACCTGGGCACTCTGACAGGATGTCAGTGTCCTAAGTGGTGTTTGAACTGCTATGCTAAATGCTCACCCTTGATTCTAAAAATGTATATGGAGAAGCAAAAGACTGAGACTAGCCATCACAATATTGAAAGAGAAGATACAGACTGGAGGAGTGACACTACTTAGCTTCAAAGCTTATGTGAAACTAAGTAATAAAGGTAATGTGATTTTGGTGAAACAATAGACAAATAAATAAATGGGGCAGAATAGAAATCCTAGAAAAAGACAAATACAGATAGAATCAACTGATCTTTAACTAAAGAGAAAAGACAATACAATGGAGCAAAGATATTCTTTTTAACAAAGGATGCTGTAGATGTGCTTTTCTCTGAAAGGAGGAGAGAACTTCCACTTTGCATATGGCCTTGTATAAAGACCAACAGAGTTTGTGGACTCTAATGGCTCCCATAGCCTTGGCACTCATGTCAAGAGCCTCGGGTCATCACTGACATCATAAATAAGAATGTCAGTTGTTAAATCAACAACAGGAGCCACTGTGCTCCCCATATTGGACCTCTGTCTTTAATGAGGTGTACTACGAGCATTAACAGTAAACTTTGCCTTCAAACTGTACTTTAAACTTTGTGTGTTTGTGTGGGTGCAAATAGTTGAAATCTCTACTAGGTATAGAGTTGGCCTTCTCTATATAAAGTCAGTTAAATATGAATATTAATGGAAAATGGAATGGGAGAAAGAGTGGGATGGGATGATGGGATGGGAGTAGGGGTGGGAGGGCGGGAATAGGAGAAGAAACACTATATCCCTAAAAGCTGTACATATGAAATTTGCATTCATTAAATTAAAACTTTTAAAAAAACAAATGATGCTCTAACAACTGGACATCCACATGCAAAAGAAAATCAGTCTGGACACAGGCCTCATATGATTTACAAAAATTATTTCAAAATGCAGTCATAAATATAAAATAGTCATAATACATAAAATTCATAAACTATAATGCTCCTTGCAGACAACACAGGAGGAAACCTAACTGACTTTGGCTATGGCAATGACCTTCTAGTTGCAACACAGAAGATACAACCCACAACCATAAAAGGAATAACTGACAAACTGGTCTTCATTAAAATTAAAAACCTGTGCTCTGTGAGAGATACTGTCAAGAAAATGAGAAAACAAGTCACAGACTGGGAGGAAATATTTGCAAAAGACTGATTTGATAAAGGGCTATTATCCAAAATTACAAAGAACTCTTGTAGCTCAACAATAAGAAAATGAACAACATATTTTAAAAATGGGCAAAAGACATGGTTATCTCACCAAGGATACACAGATGGTAAGTAAACACATGAAAAGATGGGTCAACATCATATATTCTTAGGGAATTGTAATTAAAACAATAAGATACCACTACACACCTATTAGAAAGGCCATAATCCAGAACTTTGAAAATGCCAATTATACTGGCAAATACAGCACTCAATTCTGACAACAAGAACTCTCCTTCTTGCTAATGAGAATACAAGGTGGCATAGCCATCTTTAGAAGACAATGTGACAATTCCTTATGAAATCCAGCCTACTCTTACTATACAATCCAGCAATCAAACTCCTTAGTAGTTACTCAAATGAACTGAAAATTTATGTTTAAACAAAAACTTTGACACACATGTGTATAGGAACTTTATTTATAATTGTTTAAATATGGAAGTAATTGAGATGTCAGTTAGTAGGTGAATGGATAAACAAACTATGGTATACACAGACAATAGCTTATTATTCAATACAAAAAGGATGAGCTATCAAGCCACGAAAAGACAGGGAGGGGCCGGCGCCATGGCTCAATGGGCTAATCCTCCGCCTAGCGGCGCCAGCACACCAGGTTCTAGTCCCAGTTGGGGCGCCGGATTCTGTCCTGGTTGCCCCTCTTCCAGGCCAGCTCTCTGCTATGGCCCGGGAGTGCAGTGGAGGATGGCCCAAGTGCTTGGGCCCTGCACCCCATGGGAGACCAGGAGGAAGCACCTGGCTCCTGCCTTCGGATCAGCGCGGTGCGCCAGCCACAGCAGCCATTGGAGGGTGAACCAATGGCAAAGGAAGACCTTTCTCTCTGTCTCTCTCTCTCACTGTCCACTCTGCTTGTCAGAAAAAAAAAAAGACAGGAAGGAAATCTGAATGCATATTACTTAGAAAAGCTAAGTTGAAAAAGCTATACAGTGTATGATTCCAGCTATATGCCACTCTGCAAGAGGCAAAACTGGAGAAAGTAAAAGGATCAAGGATTGCCAGGGATTAAGGGGAACAGAAAGATAAGTGGGTGGCACATAGAGGATTGTTAGGGCAGTGAAACTGTGTGATGCTGCAAAGGTGACTTCACGTCATTACACATTTGTCCAAAGCCAGCGGAATGTTCAACTTCAAGAGTGAACCCTAATATAAGCTATGGGCTTTGGGTGACAATGACATCTCAACATAAGTTCATTGACTGCAGCAAATGTACTGCTCTAGTGGCGAATACTGATAATGAGGGAAGCTATACATAGGATGGGAAAGAGGGTATAAGAGAGTTTTCTGTATCTCCCATTCACTATTGCTGTGAACCTAAAAAACTTCCTTTAAAAATTAAAATTTTAAAAACATTCAATTTTGCATGATTGGGAGATGAAGATAGTGTAGCCAAAATAAGAGAGTAATTCCATTCAACAAGAAGTTTGTTGGAAAGATTTATGAAAATCTCTATTTAGCAGAAATTTTTCCTTTTCAATTATTGGAAAATATATATTTAAAAGATATGGAGGGCCAGCACTGCCTGCGATGGTGGCATCCCATATGGGTGCTGCTTCATGCTCTACTTCTGATCCAGCTCTCTGCTCTGGCAAAAGCAGTGAAAGATGGCACAAGTACTTGTGAGCCAGCAGATGGAAGAGTGTGCTCTCACGTGCTCTCTTGCTCTCTCTCGCTCTAAATCTGGCATTCAAGTAAATAAATCACTCTTTTCATAAATATCTGGGCATTTGGTATAGCAGTTAAACTGCACTTGGAATGCACACATCCCACATCAGAGTACCTTGGATCAAGTCCTGGCTCCGCTCTCCAAGAGGTGGCATGTGATGGCTCATGTGGTTGGGCTCCTGCCTCTCACCTAGGAGACTCAGATTGAGTTCCCAATTCTTGGCTTCAGACTGGCCCAGCCTTGGCTGTTGGATGTGCTTGGGGAGTGAACCAGCAACTGAGAGATCCCTTTCTCTCTGACTATCTGCCTTTCAAATAATTAAAATAAATTTAAAAATTTTAAAGATGCATATAATGTATATACAACTTAAAATTCTCAAAGAATGATATGTAGTTCCCTGAGACACTCTTGTAGATGTTCTACAAGGCCAAAACTATTTTCATAGTAACTTTAAAACATGTGCTTTTTTTTTTTTTACCACATTGACATTTGCACCAAAACCAATATTGGGTAAAAATGTTAGAGTGTTAACCAAGGCAATGGCACCAAACTGTGCTGAGAGTCAATGTATTCCTCATCACTATGTACTTGCAGTTAAGAATGCCAGCTCTCTTCCGAGTATTCTTGATGAAGCTGTAGAAATGACTGATCTTATTAAATCTTGACTCAATTACATAAAGTACAGTGGGGCAAATATGTAAAGCTGTACACAGAAGTTCAATGATATCCTCAAGGTGACACGCATATTGCTTAGGCTCTGAGCTCAGCTAGCTTCTTTGTCCATGGAACATGATATGCACATGGAAGAATGACCCACGGACAAATTAACGTTATTCAGATTCAGGCATCTGGCAGACATTGTTCCAAAACTGCAGTGAGTTTGACACTGTAAGAAAAACAACCGACAACATTTGCTGCTCATTGTACAAGTTGTGCTTTCAAGCGAATAAGTAAGATTTTGGAAAATGTGTATTTATCACCATGAGCCTGACAGTTCACAGGATTTAAAGATTTTTGTGATTACATCAGTGGGCATATTTACTAATGCGAATTTTTTGATGTTGTAGTATGAAATCTGTCAGCATTGGCAGATCTGCATAATTCAGTGAGCCACTATTTTCCAATGTCACAATATCATGCATGGTAAAACAGTCATTCAAAATGCAAGAAGATTAAAGGACTTTAAATTGAAAGTTCATTAGGATAGTTTTGGTGCCACGTTGCAACTAGCCTTTAAGAAATTAGCACTCATCAAGTTTAAGTGTAGTATCAAAGAATATTCACAATGAGAACTTTTAATATTGTCTACTATAGGCCGGCCCCGCGGCTCAATGGGCTAATCATCTGCCTAGCGGTGCTGGCATACCAGGTTCTAGTCCCCGTTGGGGCGCCGGATTCTGTCCCGGTTGCCCCTCTTCCAGGCCACCTCTCTGCTATGGCCTGGGAATGCAGTAGAGGATGGCCCAAGTGCTTGGGCCCTGCACCCCATGGGAGACCAGGAGAAGCACCTGGCTCCTGCCTTCGGATCAGCGCGGTGCACTGGCCACAGCACGCCTGCCACGGCGGCCATTGGAGGGTGAACCAACGGCAAAGGAAGACCTTTCTCTCTGTCTCTCTCTCTCACTGTCCACTCTGCCTGTAAAAAAAAAATATATTGTCTAGTATAGAATAAATATTAGCTGTTATTTTATCATCTATTTTTATTTTTCCTGACTAAAAGTACCTAAGTGTCATTTCTTCATGATTTTATACTGTACAAATTTAGGTAAAACTGAAAAAAATATTTGAAATAAAGTTGTATACAATCAACTTTAAAAATAAAATAAAATAATCCCCAATTTTCCAATTTCATGGCTGTCTAAAGATAATTTTCTTTCCATTCTTCAATCAAACAGCACAATGACTATAGGCTGAATAAAGCGTAGAGCAGGTACAAGAATCTAGCTGTCTTTTATTATGCCAGACATCGGAAAGATTTGAAAAATTATGTAACTTCTCATTCAACTTTGTTTTACTTTGTTTCATTTTATTTTTGAAGACAGATGTTTTCCTAATGAGTAATTATATTATGCAATTAGTTTATTACTATAATTTTCACATAAATACAAATATTTAAAAAGTCATACAGTTTAAATCTTGATTTAATATCATTCGATTTAACTACTATAAATAGGAGTTTAGACTCAAATAATTTTGAAAAGTGTGCGGGGGTCTTGAGACTAATACATTGAGAACTGATCATTGTAATGGTAATAAAATGGGTGCTATGTCTTTAACAGAGCTGTAAAGAATAAAACAAGACTAGCCTCTTGGAAGCCACTCTGTATAGCTATCTCCCTTCTCCCCAGAATGAACATTCTATATTAATCTTAAAGTAACTGTTTTTCATGCTTTCCTTCATAGTTTCATCTCACATGTACATTTCCCACTACAAAATTTAATTTTGCCTATTTATGAACTGCACACAAATGAGACCTTACAGGATGTCATACTTGGGATTTCTCTAAAAGCAGTGACCAAAAGAAGGACTTGAGGGCAGGAAGTACATTTCAGAGGTGATCCCCAAAGTTTAGGGGTGAGGTAGAGACTAGAGAAGAGAAGTGACCACTGTAGGCAACTGAGGTACATACAGTTCTGCTGGGCACCCTCGGCAGCACTGAGCACAGCTCATTTCAGAATTGGGCCTGCACAGACAGAACCTGGGCAGCTTCTCACTGATCTTCTCCCTATTTGCTTGAGAGCTGCTTAACTTCCTTGCATATTCAAACTCAGTGGCTTCCTTTCAATAGTCCCAAGAAAGGGTTGTGGCCAAAAAGCATAGGTCCCTTACTGCGACCTTGAGGGACTGACTTTTACAGCCTCTAAGTTCATGTTTCTCACTTTTTCTCTCTCTCTGGCTACTAGAACAGAAAATGGTCAAAGGCTCATATTGGGAAATGTGATTTAAAAATGTAGAAAGTCGCATCACTCCCACAACCCATCAAAAGAGTGAGGAAATAAATGTCATTCAACACAATTACACCAGGCTACATGGCAACATATCTCCCCATATTCAGATCTGGTAATCCGTGTTTCAAGTGCCTTAGGCAGCACTATGTCAAGATTATTTTGTAAATGTTGTTCATCCAGTATGTATTCAGAAGAAAAGCTAATCTGTATGTGTTTCATTCATTTATAAATCATTAAATGTTGACTTAGCAGAGCTGGTAGATCACCAAGAAATATATACTTTTTTTTTTTTTAAGATTTATTTGAAAGGCAGAGTTACACAGAGAGAGAAGAGGAGGCAGAGAAAGAGAGAGAGAGAGAGAGAGAGAGAGAGAGAGGTCTTCCATCCGCTGGCTCACTCCCCAGATGGCCACAACAGATGGAGCTGTGCTGATCCGAAGCCAGGAGCCAGGAGCTTCTTCCAGGTCTCCCACATGGGTGCAGGGGCCCAGGGACTTGGGCCATCTTCTGCTTTCCCAGGCCACAGCCGAGAGCTGGACCAGAAGTGGAACAGACAGGATTAGAACCGGCACCCATGTGGGATGCTGGCACTGCAGGCTTCACCACAGCATCAGCCCCATAAGCTGCTTTGTGATTCTGTTAACCACGTTTTCTCAACAGAGAGCTACATTTTGACTGCCATAAATACATTAGATTTGGAATCAAAGTTAGGACATTCCAGCTGACTGCACCTCAAGGTGGAGTTTGATTTCGAGGTTCCAAATTTTCCTTGCTTCTGCTGACCAAGGAGAAAAGTCTGGGGGTAGGGGGGAATCCCAACATCAATAGTGCCTGCCTTGATTCTGCACTGGGGAAGGTGGACACAACTTGCCCAGGGAGTCAGAAGGACGTTTGTTTTCTTTGCCCCTGGACGTGAGGTTATGCTTGGCAGAAAGGGAACAGCAGAAGCTTCAACAAGACACAGGGGGTTCCAGTGAACAGCTGCCTAGTTAGGATACTGCTTGTGGACCCCTGGTGGGCACTGTGGGCTCAGGTAAGCAGAAGAGGTGTCACGTGGAAACCATGCCAGTATGTGCCTCTGCATTATCTAGGTGCTGGAGGCAGCTCAGGAAGCTGAGAGATGCTGCCAGAAATGGCACCTTTTTCCTTGTCGATAGAATAACAAACACGAATGCAGCTGAGTAACTGCTTGCAAACGGGAGAGTGTGCTCTGCTGAAATCCACAAGACAGGGCACAAAACAAGCCCCTACTCCGCCTGTTCCTCACCACAGGAGTGCCATAACTGTCTGTGTGTTGAATGCCAGCTTACTAGCATCTCTCAGGTAGAACAAGCTACAATTACCTGTGCTTTTAAACACCAAAGAAAAGCACTAACGGCTATACAAAGCACAAAGCAGAAGTGCCCTGAATGCCCCAAGGCTGCCCATGAGTGTCATCTTGAAGGAGTGTTATGACTCTATTTTGACACCAGTGGAAGTATTGAACTTCTTTCCTTAGTGCCTTTGCTGTCATTGGGATCAAAGGTTTGTGTGTGTGTCCTTGTACCTGCACAGACGTGGCAGGAGGTGAGATGGATGAAACTGGAAAAGGGAAGAAAAAAGTGGGCAATGGAAGAAGGAATGAAAGATGAGGGTGGAAGAGAGCTCTGATTTGAGGTTATGTGGTTCATGGAAGATGAATCATCCAATAACACAGTTCAAAGATGGGACTGGAACAGGTATCTCCTTCAGAAGCACTCTGCCCTCAGTGAGCCGCAGCCTTTGAGTTTATTGAAGGAAACAACAATCCCATTTATGGTGGGCAAGACTGATGTCAGGTACGGAAAATGAAGGCATTGGGCAGAAGCAAGGCTGTGTCTTCACACTCATTTTGAGAGCAGTAATAAGATCAGATGCATCTTCATTGGATCTTTTACAGAATTTGTTTGATATCAATGTGCCAGCAGAATGATAAGTGACAGGGGTATAGGTCAGTGTGAAGGGAGTGTAGAATCATCCCATTTCTGAACAGTGGGACAAACATGACAAAGGCAGATGAACATGCAGTTGAGAGGGAGCATAAAGGAGCAATGCCTAACTCAACCTTGAAAAAGGGATTCTTTCTGGGGGACAGAGCATAATAATTCTTTCCAAAGGAGACTTGAAAGATATAGGAATGCTGAGTTAACCAAGTTGACAGGCAGTAATTATAGCTAACCTTTATATACAGTTTGTACCAAGAATTGCTCCGAGTATCACACTAATCTTGATTCATTAGCTTTAAAATTTTCACATTTTCACTGTTGTCATAAATAAGAGTATCAACTTTTTTTTTTTTTTTTTGACAGGCAGAGTGGACAGTGAGAGAGAGAGACAGAGAGAAAGGTCTTCCTTTGCCGTTGGTTCACCCTCCAATGGCCGCTGCGGCCGGCGCTCTGTGGCTGGCGCTCTGCGGCCAGCACACCGCACTCATCCGATGGCAGGAGCCAGGTGCCAGGTGCTTTTCCTGGTCTCCCATGGGGTGCAGGGCCCAAGCACCTGGGCCATCCTCCACTGCACTCCCGGGCCACAGCAGAGAGCTGGCCTGGAAGAGGGGCAACCAGGATAGAATCCGGCGCCCCAACCGGTACTAGAACCCGGTGTGCCGGCGCCGCAAGGCAGAGGATTAGTCTGTTGAGCCACGGCGCCGGCCAAGAGTATCAACTTTTTAAATCAACAACAGGAGTCACTATGCACTTGCTCCCCATGTAGGACCTCTGTCCTTAATTAGTTGCACTATGAGAATTAACAATAAAGCTTGTCTTCAAACAGTACTTTATACTTTGTGTGTCTGTGTGGGTGCAAACTGTTGAGATTTTGACTTTAGTATAGAGTTGATCTTCTGTATATAAAGATAATTAAAAATGAATCTTAATGAAGAATGGGATGGGGGAGGAAACAGGTAGGACAGGAGATGGGGTGGGAGGGCGGGTAAGGGAGGAAGAACTGTTATAATCTAAAAGCTGTACCTATGAAATTTATATTCATTAAATAAAAGCTTTCTTTAAAAAAGCATGGGCTTTGGAAACTCACACACACAAAAAATAAAATTATTACGTTTGAGAAGTAATATAATCTACATCCCTATTTTACAGACAAGGAAAGTAGGGTAGGACAAAAGCAATTTCATCAAATTCAAAATGCTAATGAGGGGCAGACCCAGATTCTTAATCCAGACAGCATTTAGAGTCCATGTTCTTAACTACTATCCTATGCTGTCTATGGTTGTTAGAAATAAAAAGATACAAAGGTGTGCAGTTTTCAAGCATTGTCACTTCAGTTCAACCAGTGCATCTCTTGTGGAGCAGGTATTGTCCTAAGTGCTGATGTTAGAATGATGGAAAAAGCATAGTTCCCAGTCCCAAGGTGTTTAAACCATGGTAAATGGAAAGATCCTTCAGCAGCTAATTTCAGTGTAATGTGGGATAATGTTTAGATATGTTAGCTGATTTCCTTTTATTCTCTGTAATTCCTTTTTTCTCAGTAGCCCTTCTCTGAACCAAATGAAATATCAAGATAGTTAAAACAGAAAAGCAGAAGAAATGCTTTCTGGTGAGAAAGACCCAGTGTTTATAGGACCCAGGTTATAAAAGGTAGGTCATAAGCAGGAGATGTGGAAGAATTCAGGATGATGTCACCTCCAGCCCAGTCTTCCTCCCACCCACCCCAGCCACGACTCCTCAATGAGATGAACATTGGCAGAGGGGAAGATGAGAGAACCCAAAGAGCTGGAGGCTAGTGTGAGCTCCTGAGATGGGTACCTGCGACAGGTGTTTTGGAATGATACAAGAGCCAAAGATTCTGTACCTCTTTCTTGGACAGTTGTCCTTTGTGAGAGAATTCTAAGTAGGAAAGATGAATTTGGCGTCAATAGCATGTAGCTGGTGTTAAAAGCATGAGGCTGGAGGCAATCACCAAGGAAACACCAGAAGAGATGGTAGACCTCCTTCACACCCATGTTAGGATGGATTCTGTAGAGGACAAGAAATGGCTATGATGATGCCACCTGGATATCCTAGCAGATTTTCTTAGCACTAAGAGTATTATAGGGAGAAGTCAAATGTACCCTAGATTTCCAATGAAAGACTCTATCAGGATGGGTATTAACTACTTTGTTCACTATTTTATTCTTAGGGCCTAGAATAGTGCCTGGGACAAAATAAGTGCCCATAATTTGTTTAATGGAAAAATTGAAGTTAACACATTCAACAAAGATATAATGAGTGACTAGTATTTGCAGGCATAGTTATAATTGCTTGGGATATATCCATGAATGAGAAAACTGTTTCATGTCCCCTTAGACCTTATATTTTGTTGGGGGATATAGAAAATGAATACTGAGCCAGACTTATGAATTGATTGTATAGTATGTTTCTCTATATGATCAGGCTGAAATCAGCCTCCCTGGACTTTCCCTGAAAATGCAGCCTTGTTTAATGTCTTTGCCTTTCTCTCTTGACTCCCCTCCCCCCCCTTGCCTTCTCCTGGGAGCACTTCCTTAACAAAATGCTTGCACACAAATCCTGGCCTCAGGTAATACTTCTGGAGAAACTGACATAAGTGAGTCCTAGAAATTAAGCTTAGTTACAGACAAAGAAACTGTATAATTCTTGCATCCCAAGTTTATGGTAGCTGCTACAAATATCATGCAGTAAATACTACAACCATGTGCACCACGAAGTGGCACCTGATCCTCTGTGGGGAAATCACAAACGCCTCCTGGAGCATGAGCCAGTTGTCTGGGTGGAGAGTGCTTGGAAGTCACGCCAAAGAGAAAGGACAGTAAAGAGGAGTGCAGAGACATGCAGAAGTCACCAAGTGTAGGAGTCTACACGAATCTTAGTAGGTCTGCTGCAGAGTTGTCTATGGAAGCAGAAAAGCATACTTTACAGGGTGATGGTACTTGAATCATAAGAGGAATATACAGAAGATGATGCAACGTGGACAAAAGGACCAATCATAAGGGTCTTTGAAGTTAGGCATTTGTACCCTTCCTTCCTTCCTTCCTTCCTTCCTTCCCTCCCTCACTCCCTCCCTCTTTTCTCTCCTCTCCTCTTCTCTCCTCTCTTCTCTTCTCCTTTATTTTCTTTTCTAAATTTATTTGACAGATAGTGAGAGAGAGACAGACAGAGAGAAAGGTCTTCCTTCCACTGCTTCATACCCCTCCCCCAAATGGCCACTACAGCCGAACTACGCCAGGAGCCAGGTGCTTCTCCTGGTTCTCCATGCAGGTGCAGAGGCCCAAGCACTTGGGCCATCCTCCACTGCCCTCCCAGGCCACAGCAGAGAGCTGGACTGGAAGAGGAGCAACTAGAACCCGATGTCCATGTGGGATGACGATGCCACAGATGGAGGATTAACCAAGTAAGCCACCGCGCCAGCCCCTGCACTGTTTCTAAAGGTGTTCAGGGGCCAATGGAAAATTTTGTTTTGTTTTTAGAATTAAGTCATATAGTCACAAGATGCAGAATTCAAGAGTATTAAAGATTTTCAATTAAAAAGAAAGTCTCTCTCCACTCCTTCTCTAAGCCGTGGAAATCACTGATAAAACTTTATGGAATGTCCTTTAGGAAATATTCTTTATTGATGTAAGGAATGCAAAAACATTAAAGCAATTAATGTAGCCCTGCATTGTACGTGTTATTGTAGAATTGTAACTAGAAAAGTAATATGGTGGGACTGGCGCTGTGGCACAGCAGGTTAAAGCCCTGGCCTGAAGTGTCGGCATCCCGTATGGGAGCTGGTTCTAGTCCCGGCTGCTTCTCTTCAGATCCAGCTCTCTGCTGTGGCCTGGGATAGCAGTAGAAGATGACCCAAGTCCTTGGGCCCTTGTCAACGCAGGAGACCCAGAAGAGGCTCCTGACCCCTGGCTTCGGATCGGCACAGCTCCGGCCGTTGCAGCCATCTGGAGAGTGAACCAGTGGATGGAAGACCTCTCTCTCTGTCTCTACCTCTCTCTGTAACTCTCTCTTTGAAATAAATAAAATAAATCTTAAAAAAAAGTAATACAGACAGGTATATATATGTCAGTGACAATACTGTGGGGAAAATGAAGACTGTAAGGCTAGCTAATTTAATCAAACAATAACCCTATAATTTGTATTTAGTACATTTCTTCTAAAGAGCTCCACGCACTTTCAACCACAATCCCTTTATCTCTAAATTTCATTGTGGCCACCTGAGAAAAGGTATTTCAGCTTACAGTTTGTAAAGGAAAGAGACAATGTACATAGAGAAGTAACCTTAGGAAATGCTGATTCTGGGTAGCCTAATGTTCGACCGTTTGATGGTCCCAGCCAGCACAGTAAATGGGAAACCTTCACCTGTATAGGAAAAGTAAATCAGTGTTCCATGAGTTCTTGGAAAATAGAAGATTCTGTTATTTTTGTTGTTGTTCTGACACTTATAAATCCTTTAGAGACCTTGTGGTAAAACAAAGTATTATTAAGTTAGAAACATTTCAAATAAATATTTTTCTGAAGGAAGAAAGGAAATTAGACACAAGGCAGACTCTGCAGCTTAAAGGTTCTCTGGACAATTACCTTGATGCTTCCTAAGGCCATCCACACCCAGCGCTCACGGCACATGCAATAACTATGATGGATTCCTTTTGTCAGAGGTGGACATGGAAGGTTTGGGTAGGCAGTCTTCCCAGATGGTCCCCAGCGATTTCCATCTCCTGGTATTCATGACTTTGTGGGATTCCCTCCCCCTCCCCTGGAGATAGGTTGGACCTACTCACTTGCTTCTAATAAACAGATTACGGCACAAGTTATAGGATGTCTATTCTGTGATTCGGTAACAAAAATTGTGACTTCCACCTTGCTGGCAGATTCTCTTGATTTCCTTTGTGCAGTCAATTCTGGAAGCTAGTACAGAATACCTGAGAATGGGCAGCTTATAAACAACAGGAATTTATTTCTCACACTTCTGGGAACTCCGAGCCTAAGAGGAAGCCTAAGAGGCTACACATTCGGAGCCTGGTGATAAACCACTTCATGGCCCATGGACAACCATCTTTTCCCTGTGTCTTCACATGGCAAAAGGAAAGAGGCAGCTCTCGGAGGCCCTTTTATAAGGACCCCATTCCCATTCGTGAGGCTCTGCCTTCATTATCTAGTCACCTCCCATTACCATCACATCAGGGATTGGGTTTAAAACATATGAATTCCGGGCTGGCGCCGCGGCTCACTAGGCTAATCCTCCACCTGTGGTGCTGGCACCCTGGGTTCTAGTCCCAATCAGGGCGCCGGATTCTGTCCCGGTTGCTCCTCTTCCAGGCCAGCTCTCTGCTGTGGCCCAGGAAGGCAGTGGAGGATGGCCCAAGTGCTTGGGCCCTGCACCCGCATGGGAGACCAGGAGGAAGCACCTGGCTCCTGGCTTCGGATCGGCGCAGTGCCAGCCATAGCAGCCATTAGGGGAGTGAACCAACGGAAGGAAGACCTTTCTCTCTGTCTCTCTCTCTCACTGTCTAACTCTGCCTGTCAAAAAAAAAAAACAAAAAAAAAAACTTATCAATTCTGGGAAGATGTAAACAGTCTTTAGCAGCCTCCTGGGTTTCCTTGTTTGGATGATCTACCATGTTAGGCCCAAATGGTAAAATTCTGAGCATGGCCTTCAGCCAATGGCTAGCAGGGAACTGAAGCCTTCAGAAAATACTCTAAGAGGAACGAGGTCCTACCACAAATTGTGTGAGTGGCTTTGGAAGCAGATCTTCCTAAACTCAGGCATCAGATGAGAATGCAGCCCCTACACCAAAACCTTGATTGTACCACGTGGGAAAGTATGAAACAAAAGACTCAGCTAAGCTGTGCCTCAACCCCTGAACCACAGAAACTGAGATAATAAATGTGCATCATTTTAAGCTGCTAATTTTAGTGATAAATAATACAAAGGCTAATGTCAGTGTATGCAAAAATCAAATAATCATGATTTAGGTACATAGACCAATGTTGTGCTGTTATACTTAACATTACCCTTCTCATGAACTCAATAGCATAATTCAAGTAGGAGGCATCCATGCTTGAGATATACTGGTATTTTTAGACATTCACTGTTGTCTCTTCACTGCTACCACTCCCTGGGATGGACTCTTGTATGTTTCTGAGACCTTTTACCTCGACTGAATTTTCTCTGAGCAAGACACAGAGCAAGTTAGTATTACTGCTATGCATAAATAGGCACGATAAGTTGCTAGACTGTTTGCCTACACCTTATCACACAGTTTTCAGCAACTCCAACACCATGGGATTAAACAGGGTCCACAGGAACTTTATGTAGCCCCTCAAATTCCTTAAATAGGAGCAGGAATAATGAATTTAGGGAATATTTTGACAACATTTTTAAGGGATCTTTACTTATTTGGGAAGTGAAATGAGGCCCTGTAGCTCAGAGATTTTCTCTTCTTATTCCAAATGTTTTCAACCTGTCTTCACTTTAAGTTGACAAGTCTATATTTAATGAACACTAATCCAGGGGATCTGGGAAGATGATAAAGAAGTAAAAAAATCAAAGTTTCTGCATTAAGTGTCTTTCTGTTTGTAAAGACAGCAAATATATATGAACAAGAGCTAAAAATACCAGACAGTCTTAATTTCACCTGCAATTGGGAAGACTTTCAGTATGTACACTCAGTTGTACCAAAAACTCCCATTTAAAACTTTTCCTTATTACAAACTCCTCTGTGGCCTCTTTTTGCCTGGCTACTGAAAAATTTGGTAAGAGCCACTATTAGGACCTTTCTGAAGGACTGTTGCAGAATCACACACAAAAGATGGACAAAGACCTCTAACCTCAAGTGCGGTACAAATGTTGCTGCCCAGGCAGCAGGGGTCCTCTGGGCATGGACTGTTGGGATAAGACAGACATGAGAGTCTCAGGGCACCTCCACTAAGGAGCAGAAGGCAGGAGTCCAGACCTTCTCTGTCCATCACCTCTAATATTCCTTGGAAACACTCACTCACCTTTGTAGACGCTCTGTTTCTCTTTCTAGAAAGCTGAGGGTAAATATATTTGCATTCCAACTGCCTCATGAATAGTCAACTAGGTGGTTTTCTCTCACTTCTATACTTTCCAAATTGAAAAACCACAGAAAGTACAGTTTTTCAAGATCAGTCCTCTTGTATTCCTCCTGGGAGGGGAATGGACAGGAGACACAAATGGTTTTGTGCCCGTGTGAAAGATAAGGCAATTGGGATGCTGCTAAAGAGAGTCATCTGAGCTCACACGCAGCAGGTCCACAACCAATCCCTGGTTAAGATGAAGGGTTTGGAGTACTTAATGCACTGTTCTTTCTACTGTGGTTGCCAGGATAGTAGTCTTCAGTTGCTACAAGTCCAAATGTTAAAATGTGCATATAGACACTTGGCTGATTTTTTAATCCATTGTGATTTCAGGAGGAGCATCTCTAGTGAGAGAAGGGCTACACACAGCTACATAAGGAACTGGGACTAATGGGACAACAGAGAGCAGGGGGTTGGCTTTTGTGTTTGGTAGATAGAGATGGTTTCTATTGTGCCTTTGTTTTTTAATATTGGGTCTTTCTCTGCAAACATATGGATACAGCACAGAGACATCTATTACCTGTTTCTGAAACATCATCAGAAGCCCCATGGGCAGCAGAGTATAATGTAATGTGCCAACATGACAAGTGTGAAGCGTGTCAAGTCAGGGAACACCATAAATCCTCTATTCAATTCTCAAAGAATATGATACACAAATGTCCATTCATCTTGTGCTCTCACACTTCCACCATTTTCCAAGGAGGCATCTGATAGGCTGGTGAGGGCTCCCTTTGTGCTGAGCTCCTGAGGGCAAGACTCATTAGCCATTTGGCTGTCTCTAAAATCATTACATTCAAACACTCAGGGAAAATGGGAACCTAAGGTAGTAAACCACGCCTTGCTACTATCATTTGTCAAAAACTGGCACCAGTTAGAAATGACACAGGATCACAAGTCCAGAAGCATCTAGAACAAACAAGAGTGATGCATCACTGCAGACAGGGAAAAACACACCAGCATCCATCCTCACATCAGTTACACAAACCAGGAAGATGAGCACTGGCTCACATTCTCACGGTCCAGACAAAAATCATATGGGCTTTAAACAAATTAATTATCATTAAAATAGAAACCAGATCTAAGGAAAAATCAATATGTGTCTGTGTGCCTCTATATTTGCTCATCATTAAGTTTCCTTTTCCAAGAACAAAATAAGTTTGTGAGGTGAAAACTTAGTATTTGACTACAAAAAAATATATGCATCCTTCCCTCTAATTTGTTTCTTTTCTTTTCTTTTCTTTTTGGACACAGGCAGAGTGGACAGTGAGAGAGACAGAGAGAAAGGTCTTCCTTTTTCCATTGGATCACCCCCCAATGGCCGCTGTGGCAGGCACACTGCGGCTGACGCACCGTGCTGATCCAAAGCCAGGAGCCAGGTTCTTCCTCCTGGTCTCCCATGCGGGTACAGGGCCTAATGACTTTGGCCATCCTCCACTGCCCTCCTGGGCCTCAGCAGAGAGCTGGACTGGAAGAGGAGTAACCAGGACAGAATCCGGCACCCCAACCGGGACTAGAACCTGGGGTGCTGGCGCCGCAGGTGGAGGATTAGCCTATTGAGCCACGGCGCCGGCCCCCTTCCCTCTAATTTGGCAACATTGGAAAAGGTGAAGACAGGTGGAAGGGATGTTCAAAAGAGGGAATTTGAGTGGGGAGCCAAACTAGGAACCACTGGAAAGGTGACCAAGAGGAAAAGGTTCTAAACCTCGAGAATTGTCAAAATTTGGACACTAGTAGCTAAAACTTTGAAGTACTTATGAGGCTCTGGTTTTTGCCAAATGTTTTCCATGCATTTTCTCAATTTAATTTCACTCTAAATCTAGATGGATGATGCTATTATAATCCCATTCACAGATGGAAATTGAGGCACAGGAAGGCTAAATGATATGAAGGTTAAATATCTGAATTCAGGCAGTCTGCCTCAGAGGCCACAGCGTTAATAAATTCAGTGGTTTTTGCACTCATTCTTACAACAGAATGCTCTGGAAGGCTGGTCAAACCCAAACTGCTTGTTCAGCTTCAGAGCTCCTGATTCAGGATGTGAGACTCAGGAAATTTCCTCTCTAACAAGTAGTCATGTGATGTGGATGCTCATAGTCCAGAGACCACATTTTGAGAAACATTTGAGAAACCACATTTGAGATACATTGCCCTTTTACCAAGTGAGCTTTCTAGTTAAAGGGAATAACAACTGCAAATGCACAGAATAAAGAAACAAAGTCTAATAATGAAAAATTGCATGTAACTGCAGCAATCATGTTGGTGACTATGCTGAAAAACTAGTCACAGCCCAGACTTGGCGATGCTGGAGTGAATATTGCAGTGTACAGCAGAGATGCCGTCCTTTGCAATGGTGGGGAATGTCCAGTCCTTCAGCTGTATAAGGCCTGTAAAACCATTTGGCCTGGCCCTGCCAAGGCAACCACAGGGAGGACTCAAAATTCAATAAATCTATAGCAGTTCAATTTTTAAGTTGACAATTTTGTATGGCCTGTGAGTGATGCTATGAATATCCAAATGACAGAAAAAAGGTTCCCCACCCTCATTTGCATGACTCAAAAACAAAGTGAGAGCAAAAAATTTTTACAACAGAGGCAAGGCAAATGGCTATAACATTAAAAGTGCTGGCACACATTAACTCTCACTATGTTTAAGTCAAAAGGAAAACAATGAAAGGAATATGCTGATTTGTGTATGGCCTTAAAAACCACACCCTATATCTGTGTCCCAGCCTGCCTACCAAACACACATACATAAACATGCACAATGACACTAAGCAGCATTGATATTTTTCTCCAAATCCATGTCAAAATTTAATAATTTCATTTATACTTAGAAGTCTAGAGAAACCTGTTGTCCTTAGACTATGTTAAAAGAGTCAACTGATACTCAAAAAAAACTAGTTTTGGGACTATAATATATAAATTTACATGGAGTTTTTTTTTTAATAAAAGGAGATTGTTAAGAAAAGTTTTTAACAATAAAAATACTTTCTGTAGATTAACAAGAAAGTCTCCCAATCCTGGAGACTATTTTTATTACACTGGAAATTTTAACAAGAAAAACATGTTCAAAATAAAATCAATTTCTTTTAATATCTTCTTTGCCAAAGCTCAGACATAAGAGATCAGAACATGTGACTTATGAGTATATTTTTATTAACATGTTTGAAAATTTTTTTATCCTTTTCTCCCAGAATGTCTTAGTTTTAACCCATCATGAATAGTATGGAAGACACAGAATGGCTCAAAGTATTTCTTTACCTCTTCTGTCAAACTGTCTATTAGTCCTTGTAAAGCCTTCTCAGTGTGATGCTATGCATCTTTTTTTCCTCAGATGATTGAGAGGGGGTGAATGATGGCACTGAAGGGAGAAGAAAATTTTATATATAGACAAGGGCAAAAATTGTAAATACTATATACATTTCGCAGATCATATGTGCATATTCATATAACCTTAACAGTCAAAGATATCACTGGAAACTTTAGTAAACTTTCTGAGAATTCATATATAAATGATGGCAGAGAAATAACAATGAAGAGAGATACTTCTTCTGAACCAAAATTGAGCAGCAAGACTGTCAGTCTAGAGTGTAGCATTGTGAAGAAGACTGGAATACATTAATACAATGGAGACAGCAAACAGCCAAGCAGAGAAAACGCCTGGACAAGTACAGAAAAGGATTTTTGAGTGGATCAAAGAGTGGCGGGGTTGTAACACCAAGGGTGACATTTAGAGGCAAAAGGAAGCCATTGAAGAATTTGAGAGGAAGGACATAAACAAAGTAATGGTTTAAACAGACAAGATGGCAGCATTTTATAGTGTATGCCCAAGAGTAACACATCCGCTAGGGGACTGCACAGATATGAGGTCACAAGGATCCAAACTAGAGTCAGGCCAGTGGCAATGTAAAGGAAAGGATGACTGTGACCCTCAATAAGGTGAAATCCTTGTCTTGACTATTACTGTGGCTGAGGAGTAGGAATAGCCATGGAATAATGTGAGTCAAACTTCTCCATCTTAGTGTTTGGCCAGAAGCAGCAACCAAGGCTCTGATGGATTAAATGACTTGATCAAGCTCATGTTTAGTTAATGAGAAAGTTGCATTTAGATATTTGGGATCTCAGCCCAGCCTTTTGTCCAGCACATTGTACTACCTCATGCATATTTCTCACAACACTTTTGAGTCCTGACATTTTGCCATACCACAATAGCCCTAAAATAATGCAGTTCATCTTCTAATAGAAAGAAAAAAAACCAAATGTTTTTCTATCTACAAGTTTTCATTGAAATGAGTGGATTTATAAAAAATATATTTTTAAAATTCTAACATAATTATTTATAATGTCATTATACACACACACACACACACACACACACAGTATTCCAAGTCTTCATTTGCTAAACAGAGTAATTTCTCTGAACTCCACATTCTTCATTGGTCACAAAGGTTTCTTAGAGTATGCTTCCTCAACTTTCACACCATTGACATTTTGAACTGCATGAATCTTTGCTATGGGAGCTATCTTGTGCACTGTACGTTGTTCAGCAGCATACCTGGCCTCTACCCACTTGATGCTAGTAGCACCCACCAACAGGTAATATAACCAGTGTCTCCAGACAATGCCAAATATCCATTGGGTAACAAAAATTATTGCCTTAAATATTATTTTAATTTTTAAAAGATATATTTATTTATTTACTTGAAAGGCAGAGCAACAAAGAGAGGGATAAAGGAGAAGAGAGAAAGAGAGAGAGAGAGACAAGGCTTCCATCTACTCATTCACTCCCCAAATGGCTACAACAGTTGGGGTTTGTCCCAGGCTGAAGTCAGACCAGAATTCCATCCAGGTCTCCCACATGGGTGAAAAGGACTCAAGGATTTGGGCCATCATCTGCTGCCTTCCCAGGCACGTTAGCAGGAAGCTGAATTGCAAGTGGAGATGCTGGGGCTCGAACAGGCAGTCCATATGCGATGCCGTTGTGGCAAGTCAAGGCTTAACCCACTGCACTGCAACACTGGCACTGTGGAGGTTATTTTTGAAAAATGTATATTCAGGAAGACATCGTTTATATCCAATTCTCCTCATATCAGGAAAATCACATTCTGTCTCTGGATGGTAATTCTTTTTTGTGGGAAAAGTTGAGGGAAAGTTGAAAAGCTAAAACTCAATCACCAGTTAGCAAGTTTTATCTCCAAGTACCTCTTAATGGGGTATCACTGCATCAGTGCTATATGGAAGGGGATTTCTTTAAATAGAGCACTTTAAATAGAAGTTTTCTGTAGTCTTTGAGGGTCATATGACAAGGGACTGCTTTCCATGATCCCACTTTTTGTTCAAAGTCACTCAAATCTTGTTGAGCTGTTTAAGGGATCTTATATTTTGAAACAAGCAAAATTATCACCATCTTTGGCACATTTAATTGCCTGAGTTAAAAACTCTCCCAAAAAGAAGCCTTACTATAGATAGAGCTAAGCTCCCTGTCTCTAAGGCCCTGACCCATCAGGCAAAACCGAGAAAATTACCCTTTATCTAAGAAGGAAGTGCATCTTGCTGTAGTACATTGATCATCTACCTCAAACAGGAAGGCCTGGGTGGGAATAAAGGACCTGGTGAGACATAATATCCCATCAACATCAGATTCTATAACTTGATCATTTAAATTCATCAAGAATTGAGTAAAGAAAACAGGACCTGTTACATTCAATCCTGAGCTGACAAGACGTTTGTATTTATGTGGCAAGAAGTTACATCTGCCAACCAGGCTCTTGTCTTCCTTAAGTAAAAGCTTTGTGTCAGCTCTTCTGTTTACTCAATCATAGGCTGCTTTCTGGTCTCACTTGCTTTAGTATATATTTATATTGAAAGAATACATTCTCAGCAGCTTTTAGACTCTTAAATGCATTTCAAGAGGAGACCAAGTCCAATCACTGTTACTTAATTAACACAATTGTGAAGACTTCAATCTAGCTACACAATAGCTTTCCTGACCTTGCAGAAGGAGGCAGGACTTCATTATTGAGTATATTGTTTCCTATAAACATATAAAACCCCTACAATAACAATCCCATCAGCCGAAATGAAGTTATCTGAGAACAGAATTAAACTCTAAATGACCTTTTGCTCTACTCCGTAGCCCCCTATTAATAATTTCTAATCTAATCAGTGTGGATAAATGCACTAAGGCTGGTCATGCCAGGCAGTGGGCCAGCCCGGCCAATTGCCGTCCATCTGATTCATTCCAGTCCAGAGCTTGTCTGGAAAAGACGCATCCCTCGCTGAGAGGCCACTGCCTGATTTCCTCTTTTGTTATCTTTTAGCAGCAAAGTCATGTCCTTGTAACAGATAGACACGTTTCTTTGTAAATAACCCTGGAGTGACTGATAGAGCTTTTGCCAGACAAAGGCAGCAAATAGCAAGGCATTACTCATGCCAAGCTGGAGAACACTGTGTCACGGCTGACAAATTTATGGGAGATATGAGCTCACCTCTTGCACAAATATATACTTTCCTAGCAAATTCATCACATGCTTTAATGGCCCCATACTGCATTTGTCAGCTGTCTGTCCCTGTGTCTTGTTGCCTTTGGTTTCCTGTCAAGGATTGTTTGTTGAAATCATCTTACAGCCCCATTCTTCAGCAGTGAGACCCAAGAAAGATCAATGATGACACCTGTATTGATAATATTTTACATTCAACTATTTGGCTGATAAATCATTTTAACAATGCTGATATGTTTATTGAGTGTCTGCCAGCATCACAATTATATGGAAAGTGATGCCAACTTAAATCTTTGCTTTGTTGGTTTGGATTTTATTTCTTTCTTTTCATTTTCCCATAATTAAATGTGCCACGGTACAGGTTTGACTTCTCCATCTCAACAGACAGCACGTAAAACAAGACAAGAGGTGACCTTGCTCTTCTACTCATTGGTTTGTTTTATAGAAAGTAGAGAACAGCAGCGATGTGGTTATCCGTGGTTAAGAAAGTAGTCACTGAGCATGACAGCAAGGGTTTTTAGGGTCTTGGTAATGTTCTGCTTCTTGACCTGCATACGGGGTGCAAAGATGAATTTTTAGAAATTCTTTGAGTTCTATTTTATAAAAGTACACTTTTTTTCTAGATTATACTTTCATAAAAAGTTAAAAAATCGGCAAATCAATCACACACACATTATACATATATGGGCTCAGAATCAGTGTTTTCTGTCTCGTAACTCCATACTGTATTGGCTCTAATTCCTCAGGTCTCCCCCTACGTAGATCACAGTATGATAATGGAAGTTATGTCCAACAAGCACTTCACAGGTGATCATCTCACAACAGAATTTCACAGACCTTAGGGTTCTCAAGTTCTTTAGCCTTTATCTTCTCTGTAGGACACTTTTGACACAGACTCTGTCATCTCTGAGAAAACGGAAAGAGAATAAATCTTCCATAAAAAGTGATAAAATCCTCCCTTAAATTTTTACTCAAATTACCTGTGACTTGAATCACATGCTCAGTCTACGTCTATGGAAACATCCAAACAAATGTAAACATTCAGATGAAAAGTGAAAAATCCTGAGCTGACTAACACAGTATTGGAAACACCTGGATGTGCAGACATTTCAGGGGCCCTTAGCAGGCATTGATTTTCTTGTCTCTGGACATTACTGTATTGTGTGCACCTCCAGCTCCAAGGAAGTCAAGAGAGGAATATTTAGTTTCTTCAGCCTCTGGAATAGAGGCAGGTAATTACATAGCATTTGAGAATGGACATTGAATTGACCAAATCATATCTTTGGCAAGATGAGCCAAAGCCAAAGCAGACTAGGTGAAACAGATGGAGAAGGATAAAGTCCAAGGGCTGGCATTGTGGCACAGCAGGCTAAGCTGTGGCCTGGGATGTCAGCATCCCTTATGAGTGCCAGTTTGGGTCCTGGCTGCTTCACTTCCCATTTAGCTCCTTGGTAATACTCCTGGGAAAGCAGGAGAATATGGCCCAACTACTTGGGCCCCTACCACCCACGTGGGTGACCTGGGTGATATTCTAGGCTCCTGACTTCAGCCTGACCTTGCCTAGTTGTTGTGGACTTTTGGATAGTGAACAAGCAGATGGAAGATATTTCTCTGTCTCTGTCTCTCTCTTTGTGTGTGTCTCTCTCTTACTCTTTCTTTCCCTCCCTCTCCCTCTCCCTATAACTCTGCCTTTCAAATAAATAAAATAAGTCTTAAACAAAGAAGGATAAAGTCCAAGGAAGAATTACTTAAAGCAGTAGTTTCAACCTTGGATACTCATTGTAATCACCTGGGTATCATCCAAAGATTATAATTTAATTGATCATGGGTGTGACTGGACATCAGAAACTTTAAAAGCTTCTGTATGTGATTCTAACAGTCATGGTTGAGAGCTATTGGTTTAAAGAGATAAATAAGAAGACTTATATCCGCAAAGAGAATAGCCAAAGGTATTACACATATCACCAACTAGCATGTTTTTAGATTTGAAGATTAAACAAAGGTTTAAGAGTATGTTTGGACAGAAGGTTAGAGTCTAGAAAAAAAAAATTATCCCTTGATTTTGTAAACACTTGAGTGACAAACAGCCATCAACAAGAACATGAACACACTTTTAAAAAGTGGTATGTTGATTAGTTAATGGTCACTCAGGGGCTGGGGTTGTGGTTTGATGAGTTAAGCTGCCACCTGAAACACCAATATCCCATATGGTGCCAGTTCGAGTCCTGGCTACTCCACTTACAATCCAGCTCCTTGATAATATGCCAGGGGAAGCATTAAAGGATGGCCCAAATCCTTGGGCGCCTGCACCCACATGGAAGACCTAGATGAAGCTCCTAGCTACTGACCCAGCCCCAGCTTTTGTAGCTATTTGGGGAATGAACCAGTAAATAGAAGATCTCTATCACACCATCTTCTTTAACTCTGCCTTTCAAATAAATAAAATAAATATTAAAAAAATAGTCACTCAATTCAATATTTGGCTCTTTTAGCACAAAAGACAAGACAATCTTATTTCTATAGTTGTATACTTGGGCACTGTCACACACATCCCAGCTCCACAACTTTCCATCTGGGATTGATTGTAATGTTTTCATCTTTCTTTAAACTTCAGTTTTCCCAATCCTAAAAGAAAGGAAATGATTGAATCAACCTCAGTAGGCTTGTTGTGGGGAATGATTGAGATAATCTGGATAAAACACTTGGTTCAATGCCCAGCAAACAGGAAAAACTCAATGTCACTGTACTTGGTATCCCATTTAAGCAGGCTTTTTGTGCGTTGCCCAGAAAGAAATAGCAGGAATTGGATCTGAAAAACACTCAGGTAAGAATTTGATAACCATTGTCATAAGAGGCTTGTGATCAGTTACTCCTCAACTATCTAGAAGCAAAATATTATAAGACACAAAAAAAATGCTGCTTGAGCAATTTAAGTTAGATATGATAAAAATAATTAACTATAAATATGATAAAACATTACCAGAAGATGCAATGGCCATTTTTTATCCTTCAAAATTAACAGAAGCCAGGACCATGGGGAAAACTGGTTTTTCAACTTTTTCCCTTTTAGCCTTAGGATTCAATAGTTGCTACCCAAAGATGCAAACTCTGGGAGATGAAATTTAAAATTCGGTTGAGAAACAATGCTCTTTCACTCTCACTAGATAATCGATTGGTTTCCAAAATGTGAAGTTTCACCTGGGCAAGCCAAGGCAGAAAATTCACGCCATGAAAAGTGTGGACAGGATGGGTGTCACAACATCCAGGCTGTCCCTTCTGCCCTTGAGACAGTGGCTCTTTCTTTCCATCCGTAGTTAGATCCAGACCATCCCAGGTGGTTTGGGGTTTTGCTCCTCACTTTAGGCACTCTTTAAATAAGAGACCTTGTCAGTGGCTCTTCTGACTTCAGAAAGTGTGTGCCCAATAAATATTCGTTGAATGAGCCTAATCATTCTGATGAAAAGAGACCTCCTTTGTTCTTTTGGGCCATTGAGTTTACCAGTTACTAAATGGCTTGTGGATTTCTGGTCTGACTAATTTATAGCACCTGTTTATGTCTTTCTCACCCACAGGCTTCAACTGAATACCTGTGGCTGTACTTGGAAAAGGTGGCCAGAAGGACCCATCCATTTTGGCAAGTGCCTCCAGCCTGAAAGGTACAAATCAGAACTTTCACCACTTTCCATCTGGCACTCACTGATGGCGCCAACACCTTAAGAGCCCTGCTGGGGCAATTTGTCACTACGTGGACACATACAGACCACCGATGAAAGTGGGATTTTTGAACCAGCTTGAATGACCTGCCTATATGTGTAGACAGCCATGGTCACTTTTTCTCCATAGGATTAGATGTGCTGATTCCAATGTGGTTTATATTAGGCCATTATTTTCCTTCAAAGGTAAAATTTCTTTCAGAAAGCTGGAAATTTCTGAAATATTTCACATCCATTCATTCTCCTTATAAGTGCCCAGAATCTGAATATTAGCATATGACAAAAGAAAAAGAATTATTATTTTTTTTCTTTAGAATCCCAAGGAATTCTTCATATAATTTACAGTAAGCCATGGGGGAGGAATAATTCTTTCCAGAATGATATTTTCTTCTGGTGTATGCATTGAGAGACTCTGTCAACTCTCCTAGAAACGGATGCTCGGGCTTTAGGAAGAGTGAATTCTCCTTTAACTGCATGAAACATTCACTGTGACAAAATCAGGGGCGGGAACAAATGCCATTTCTCTTTTTTTTTTTTTCCCAAAAGAGGAGGATGTAATGCACAGAAGGGCAGGGACCAGGGCATGGCCTGGGAAGGACTTAAATAAGGAGAATGAGAGAATCTGGAGGCTAAAGCTGTGGACCCCCAGACCCCATGGAGCAGGATGATGCACAGGGAGTTGCCAGCCTCTTTGATCTGCCACCGAGCACCAAGCATGCGCTCCTGCCCCATGCTGGCCACCAGAGAGTTCCTCGTGCTGGGGAACTTGAGGCTGCTGATGAAACCCACCAGGCGGGTATGCCAAGACTCAGCTGCCGGAAGCCCTCCCCACACTGCCAAAGCCTCACACAGGAGCCAAAGGAGCCTGTGGCAACCAGGTCAGGGCTGCCACGGATGACTCCCAGAAGGGCTGCTCCAGGCTCCATTGTCTGCATAGCCTATTGCATCATGCTGCACAACAAGGGGCTGCTTCTTGGGGAGGCCCCACAGAGCCCTGGAGCCATGGTCTGCCCCCAAAACCATGGGCTCCTCATTGACGAGGTGGATGCAGTCATTGGAGCTCTGGTGGCTGGAGAAGTCAAGCTGAGACTCCTTGGGGGTCTTCTACACTCCACACACACACACACACACACAGAGTCCTGTCCTGGCCCCCAGCCATCACACAGCACTCCTAGCAGGTCGTCCAGGGCAGCACAGTGGCTTGGTGTCCAAAGAGTGTCTCCACGTTGTAGTTCCCCACCACGTTCTGCACCTTCATAGAGCAGTCTTAGGAGGTGCTGTGCAGCTGGTGGGTGCCTCTGTGGCATGGCAGCCCCGACATGGGGTCCCGATGTCCCATGCAGTTGTATAGGTGCTGGCAGCTCTGGGTCTTTCAAAAAAAAAAAAAAAATGAGCTTGCTGCCATCGCCTGAGGCCAGGTAATTGCCATTGGGATGAGATGGCTATGCAAGGGCTTTGGCTGCTGTGGCCAGGGAGCTTCTCCTCTGTGCCCTTCTTGGCGTGAGGAATCACGTGCAGCTCCCAACCACTCCCCATGCTCCACTTAACAACGGTGCAGGCTTTGGCAATGGGGACAATGGCCAAGGCACCCAGGGGTGATGGCCAAGCATGTGATGGAAAGCTGATAGCCCCTGTAAAACCTGAGTGTTGGTGGGGCTGGGGCCTGAACCTCCTTTGCCAACGATTTCCACAGCCTGCCCCTCTGCTCAAGCACATCATTCTTCAGGAGCCCTACCACCTGGTCCTCCTCAAAGGCAGGGGCCTTGGCCTTCTCCTCCTCCTGCTGTCTGAGCTGCTCTAAGTCATTAGGTCCTGCACAGCTTCTCCTGGCAGTCTCCGCTGGCTCCCCTTCCTCTGTTCTCCTTGGAGCTGGGCGCCTGCTCTCGGAGTCTCTGGAGGTCTCCTCGTTCATCTTGCCTCCACCCTTGGATTCGCCTCCGTCCCCTGCAGAGCCTGCCTTTCTGCGTGCCTCCCTGGTCCTGCATTGCCTACGTTCCCCGTTTAGGGGCTGCCACTGTTGCCTGTATGCTTCCTGCCACGTGTGTCAGAGTGAACGTCTTATACTCTTGTCATGTTTCCCTACTGTATTTCCAGATTTTCACAGTTGGAGCTTGGATTACTTTATCATTTTCAACATTTTTTTCCTTCCTAACACTTGTTGAGGAAAAATTATGAGGTTCACCAGTAGTACTTCCAGGTGAAAAAAAAAAAAATGTGTATCTAACATCCTCTCCTGCAGAAAGGAAGAACTAGAAAATAATTAATTATTCCATTATAATTCCTGCCTCAAAAACATCTGGTGCTGAACATAGCATCGCGCCCCATGTGGAGAGCTATGAATTATCTTTTGTAGGTACACACTTTGTCTCCTCGTTAGATAATAAGCTCCCAGAAGTGGAGGAGACCACCGTGCATTGAGAACAAACCACAGCCCATTACGTATTCTATTCCATGTATTTCCAACAGTCCTGTGAGGTCTTTACAGGTGCGGAAAGGATGGGAGGTCTGACTCATTTCTCCAGATGCACACAGTGACAGTGGAGCATTTACCCCACCTTGAGCTTGGACTTGTCAGTGAAGGTGTGCTGAGCAACAAAGACCAGCATCAATTATCAAGATCAAGAGATTAGGATCATGAGCCTGAATGTCTGTTGGGTGAGGACTCTCAAGACTTCTGGAGCCTCTTTGAATTTTAAGAACAGTGTTAGCTTTAAATGTCAATGTCATCCCACAAATTTTAAGAGACCCACTGTCTTCCACTCCACCCTAATACTCATTCACTCATTTAAACTCAGTATTTATTGAGTGCCTTGTGGGTGCCAAGCATTAGTCTATCTGCTTGGGAGAGAGCATGAAACAAGTCAGAGACAGTCACTCCCTAGTAGAGCTTATGCTCAGTGGAGGAGCATGTTTCCTATCTATTGCTGCATAGCAAATTATCCCACAACTTGTAACAAGGAACTTTTATTGCCTGATATTTTCTGTGAGTGAGGAATCTGGATGTTGGATAGTTGAGACCTCCGACTCAGGATCATAAGGGTATAAAGTGTCAGCTAGGGCTGTGGTCATCTCAAAGCCCATCTAAGAGAACATATGCTTCCAAAATCACTCAAAGGGCTGATATAGGACTAGGTCCTCGTTAGCCAGAAATGTGAGTTCCTCGCCGCATAGACCTCTCTGAAAGTATTCACAACATGGCAGCTTGCTGCTCCCAGAGCAAGGACTCCCAGGGAGAGGGTGACAGAGATATAAAGAGGACAAGAACCAAGCCACAGTTGTCCTGTAACTGAATACTATTCAAAATAAAGAAGTTACAGGGCCCAATCCACACTGTAGATGAAAAGGGTTAGCACAAGAACATAAATACCAGAAGACAAAGATATCGGGGCCATTCTAGAGCCTGCCACAGAGAAACAGACAGGAAATACACAGCCAAGTAAAAGTCAAAGATAATGGGGGCTGGTGCATGGCTCACTTGGTTAATCCTCCGCCTGTGGTGCTGGCATCCCATATGGCACTGGGTTCTAGTCTCAGTTGCTCCTCTTCCAGTCCAGCTCTCTGCTGTAGCCCGGGAAGGCAGTGGAAGATGGTCCAAGTGCTTGGGCCCTGTACCCGCACGGGAGACCAGGGAGAAGCACCTGGCTCCTGGCTTCAGATTGGTGCAACGCCAGCCGTGGCGGCCATTTGGGGAATGAACCAACAGAAGGAAGACCTTTCTCTCTGTCTCTGTATCTCCCTCACTGTCTATAACTCTATCTGTCAAATAAATAAAAAGAAAAATAAAAGTCAAAGATAATGGTAAGTACTACAAAGAAAAATGAAGTGAGATGAAGAATAAAATATAAATTGAGGGACAGTGTTATAAACAGAATTGTCTGGGAAGGTTTCTTTGCAAAGGTGACTTTTTTTTTTTGACAGATAGAGTTAAACAGTGAGAGACAGAGAGACAGAGAGAAAGGTCTTCCTTCCATTGGTTCATCCCCCAAATGGCCTCCATGGCCGGAGCTATGCTGATCCAAAGCCAGGAGCCACGTGGTTCCTCCTGGTCTCTGATGCAAGTGCAGGGCCCAAGCACTTGAGCCATCCTCCACTGCCCTCCCGGGCGACAGCAGAGACCTTGACTGGAAGAGGAGCAATCAGGACTAGAATGCAGCGCCCATATGGGATGCCGGCACCACAGACAGAGGATTAACCAAGTGAGCCACGGCACCAGCTCTGCAAAGGTGACTTTTAAGTTAGGATCTGAATGATGTCTGGGAGCCATCTATGCCAGAATCTGGGCAAAGTGCACACTGGAAGAAGTGACACAAAGTACAAAACACTGTGACAAGGATCCTGGTATGTAGGAGAAATGGTAAGGAGACCAGTGTGGAGAAACCAGGGGAAGTGAGGTACATGTGGAGGAAAGGTCAGAGTGGCAGCCATGACCTTGCATTGTTGATCAAGGCAAAGAACATAGGTTTTATTCCGAAAGGGATGATATGACTTATATTTTTAAAAGTTCACCTTGGCTGCTGTAGTAGAGAATGGGCTACAGGCAAGAGAGAGAAAGCAAGACCAGTGAGATACAATCACAGTGGTGCCTATGAGATGTGATGGCAACTCAGACAAGGGTGAAGTTTCAGGCTCTTATTTGTCTCTTAACGTCCTCCTGCTCCCACCAGCTGCTTTGCCTGAATTCTGACTCTCCCAGTGTCTCTGTCTGTGACAATATTCGCACCACCTTAGCCTGACCCCAGTGTGGAACGCAGCTCCATATCTGTTTACTTCCTCTGCAGAGTGGTCATCAACACAAGAAGGCACACGTGACGGACTCCACCTGTGACTCAGAAGGTTTATTTTCCAGCCCAGAATAGTGCAGCACACTATTTAAAACCTAATATTAAGCATTGCTATTATAAAATGTCCCTTGCTCATGCTTCCACCATCCATTTCAGGCACCATGTTGCCATGCCATTCATTGTCCCTTGATCTTCTTGGAGCTCCATGTTTCCAGGTTTCCTGGATCTTCTCTATCTCTGTTTGCTCACATATAAAGTTTCTACATAAAAGTTTTCTAGTCTTCACATATGAAGGCAATCAAGTACCCCCATTTGACCTTATCCCTCTAGATCTTGACTTGGGGCTGAACTTTTCACAGCCAAAATACTCTGTCAAAGTGTTTTACCAAGCAATATCAAGAGCAATTAAATTTTCCTAAGCAATACACCCAGATATTTTCATACCACCATGATACTTGGATGGAAAATTAGAAGGCAAGAGGAGGAACAGGCAAGGAAGGACTCCAAAAGCAGATTCAGAGCTTATGTCATTCCTTGCAGATGAAGAAAGTACTCAAAGATGCTGAATTAAAAATAATTCCAGCAAGAATTTCTCTAATCAATATAGGCATTGAGTATTTGGGTTTTCTTATCACCCAGAGAATACAAATGCCCCAAAGGACACTCAAGTCATAATAATTCCACAGCTCCCATCCTCTGTACACTTTTTGGCAGCTCCATATATTACAGTCACTGTAAACTCAATTCCCCCAGAAAACTTTGAGATAACAAATTTACTTTTCAACTATTTATTTACTTGGCTTATTATATTAAGAGTCTAGGTACTCATAGAGTCTTCAGGTTCTGTTAATGATGTCATGTTTCAGAAGTATAGAAATGATGGAAGAAGAATTAATTTCTGATTCACACAGCAATAAATTGAGACATGTTGACTTGAGCGTTATTTCTGCCAAGAACTTTTGCTGCCAGGTTTTATTTACAGATTGTCATCATTTTCCAAAACATTATTGTTTCCTTTTTCAGATCCTGCCTTCAGAGTAGAGCAGGTAAATTGGGGGAGGATTTATACATGATGATAGCTAAATCCCCTCATTTATGAAGTTGCATAGTGTTTGGCTCATTAATAGCTGTTGAAAATGCTAGTCCAATAAAATAAGAAGAGCTTTCACCTGTTGCACTTAATTGTTGAAATCAAGTGGGACATATTCCCAAACATTGTCTTGAAGCAAACAATCAATCCTGGTACTGGGTGTTTCTCAAGTCAGATGTGGGAAAGGCACTGCCCTTGCTGGATGGCCAATCTGATGCTATAAATTTATCATCTTAGGGCTCTGCCTAACTCAACAAGGCTTGTTGTGTTCAACAACCTGTCTACTCAACTCCATTTGGGCAATTGAGAAATTCCATCGAAGATATTGACGAGTTTCCAAAAAGCAATAAAATCTGTAATATAATAGTGGTTTGAAGGATATAAGCATCTGTCATTACACCAGTGATGACACTATATTTTCATCATGAAGTATATAGTAAAGTTGTGTGCTGGAAGGAAAGCTAAAGAAATGCCAAGTAAGTACTTCTCCACAATTATAGATGTTAATATTTTCTTTGTTCTCCTCATCTGCTTCAGGCCCTGATTTGACAGCTGGTGGAGGAAGTACTCTGAACTGTGGAGAAGAATGTGGAAAGACAATTGCTGATTTACTTGAAATTTTTCCCGAAGTTTGAAGAAGGGCAGGGTCAAATTTCAGGGGCTGAAGACAGAATGTTATGGTCCACATTGGACTTCAATTTCCTCTTGATAAGAGTACATTCATGTGTGTGTGTGTGTGTGTGTGTGTGTGTGTGAAGAGTCCACAATTTCCCATAACTATGTGGTTCCAAATCTAAGTTGATCATCAAAATTATTTGAGGAGCTTTTAAAAGCACAGATGCCCATACTAACTCACTCCAAGGCCAAGGAGTCTGTGCTTGTGAAGCAAGTTCCCACTCAGATGCCTGGTTACTAGACATGTTTAGTGTCACTATTATAACAGCAATTCATCTCTTCACCCTTCCCATTTCTCTATGGATTTCTTCAAGCAGTTTCATTTAGCCATGTTTCTTTTTTCATTTCCTTTATATTTTGACCTGAATTTTGGGTTAATAAAGGTGCTTGTCTTTCTGTGCAGAGCTTTTTCTCTCCATTTCTAAACATTTTCAATAATGAGAGATTCAACCCTAAATTATACTGTATTCCCAAACCTCTTAAAGGCCTACTATGAATTCCCCAGAGAAAAGGCCCAATCATTACCTATACATAACTATAAAGGTGAATCTTCCTTAGTTCCGAGAGAAACCTCAACTGCAAACTGGCCAAGTGCTGCCCAGTGACCCAATGGCACATTCATAAATCTGTGTCTATTCTGCTTCTGAGACCAACATGGAATGTGGTGCAACCCACTGAGTTGCATTCAGCACTGTCAGCAACTCCAGCATTACAAAATAAGCCAATTTTTGATTTTCAGGTGAAATTTCACGAAGAATTTTTCCCTGCTTAAAGATGAAAAAGGACATAAAATGGATCACATTAACCTCAAAGACCATGTCCTTACAAAACAATAGCTTCCTGAGCTAATTTTAAATAAGTTAATTACAAATGAATCTGAAGCATATAGTTGCAACTTCTCTGAAAATCCAAAAGGGCCTAAAATTTCAGGGGTAGAGCCAGAGACAAACATGAAGATTTTCCAAAGGCCTAGATAATGGTCTAAAACACTTTCTGAAAACTCAAAGATGTCACGTTTAATAAGCTCTACTTCTCTATTTTCTAGCTTAGTTAGCAAATCTACAGATATAAATGAGAGTTTCTAACAAGTTCCAGCCATAAGTAGTTTATAAGCTACAATCTAATTATACAAAACTCTAAGAACAGGATGTAAATAGATAGGGCACATGCTCAAAAAACCCAAAGCTGGGCATTCAACAACTTTCAAGTAATTTTTAATAAAAAGAAAGTTCTTGAAAATGATTGATAGTTCAACAAATCAATTGTTGCTGAAGAATTTTTCCCTAATTAAGTCCTGATGGTTTTACAATGCAGCAAAGAATGCACTGAGCTTTTGACAACTTCTTCCACTCCCAGTGAAAAGGAAGCCAGCCCAGAAAACTACTTAGGAAGATCCGGACAACAGATGGCACATCAAAACTGAACAATGATTTCAGTAAGGAGGCCTCAGAGGCACTGTGATACATTCCACAGCTGGATATCATAAAACTTGGGTGCCATTGTGCTGCTCTGACCATTGAACTATGCCACAGACCAGTGTACATAACTGGTCGAAGCCCAGTCACAAGCTGGACAAAATTAAGGAAAGCACTTGGGGACTCAGAGGAAGCAAACCTCCTTAGGTTTGCTGTATAGCTGGAATATGAAACAAGTGAAAATTCCTCCATCCCAATTCCCAGCAGAATGGGGGCAGCACCACTTACTTAGCTACCTCACACAGGGATCTAAAATGAAAAAATATGCTTTTAAAAATGTAAATATATTACAGTTGAATAGCTGGTATCTTATTATAAAGGAATGATGCTTGTACTTTTAGAGTTTATATTTTTAGACCACTTGGCTAGAGTAAAGAGAGCTACAGCGGTTGATTCTGTGGTACAGAGGGTTAAGGCACTGCCCGTGAGGCTGACATGCCATATGAGCAATGGTTCGTGTTCTAGCTGTTCCACTTCTGATCCAGCTCCCTGCTAATGTGCCTGGGAAAGCAGCAGAAAACTAGAACACCCATTATCTTGTAAAATGATTATATAATTAATAACATAACACATAACAACATTATGAAATTATTATGCAATAATAATCCCCTACAAGACTAATAGTTTTTATTTGTTGAGTCTTAGGTTCCATAGTAAATGGAACCCACATATCTTACTCAGTAGACTTTACACACTGAGACAGAAGGGTGCTTTGTTTACCACACTATATCACGTGCCTAGCATGATGTCTGGTGTATAAATACACATGTTTAATAAATTATTCTAGAGAATATTTTTTTCTGTACTAAAATTTTGACACTTTGGGTTTTTTTTATTAAAAAAAGGAATCAATATAAACCCCAATAAGGTCAGGAAAGAAAGGGGAGTTAGAGTTTGAGAGAAGGAGGTCAGTCTCACAACTCAATTGAACACCGTGGCATTTGAAAGAAAGTTATTAAGGCTATGTCGGAACCAACTGGCTGCACTTACCTTAATCATTTACTATCTGGGTTTTCATGACCAATTGAATCAGTCTAATCACTTACGTGCACAGACATAATCAAAGAAGGAAAAATGGAAAGTTGGATGGCTTTCACCTAATGAGAAAACAATGCCACAGTGTAACTGGAAACTTAATCCCAGTGGACAACATATTCTACAAAACTTACAATAGAACATACAACACAAGAGATACTGTTTGGTCCCACACTTCATCCAGGTCTTGAAGCAACAGCCAAGGGAAGGACATAATTTGTGTTAGTGGAGTGTGAATTTTCAGATGGGGCTTGAATTCAGTACCACAATCATATTTCAGGTCATTAAGCCAACACCCAGAGGCAGCAGTCTTCCCAAAGGCATGCCAACAGCTTGAATGATTTAAATGAACCACTGCTTCACATTTGTGAGATCAAGGAGAACATAGGCTGGAAGGAAGCTGGTTGGTGAGAAAGATGGATAAAAGCACTGATGTCTGGGACTGGTGCTGGTGGCACAGTAGGTTAAGCCTATACTTGTGGCCCTGGTATCCCATATGGGTGCCAGTTCGTGTCCTAGCTGCTCCTCTTCCAAAGCAATGCTCTGCTAATGGGCTGGGAAAGCAGTGGAAGAAGGCCCAAGTGCTTGGGCCCCCACACCCTCATGGGAGACAGGAAGAAACTCCTGGCTGCTGGCTTTGGATTGGCCCAGCTTCGGCCATTGTGGCCATTTGGAGAGTGAACTAGCGGATGGAAGACCTCCCTCTCTGTGTTTCCTTCTATCTGTAACTCTGCCTCTCAAATTAATAAATAAATCTTAAAAAAAAATACTGACTTCAGGGATAGCACAGCTGCTAAGGATGAAGCTGGCATGAAAATTATTTTTAATCAATCAAGATAATAATAAATTAGGGTTAAAAATACAATGAGGTCTTCAAATGGTGGATATTCAGGTTGTATTGCTAGCAGTCTCAATGCACTGAACTCCATGTAGCCTCAGGGTTTGGAGAGTTACAGAACTAGGAAGGCAGAAGTTGAGCACAGAGGCTGTTATAAAAGGAAAGTATACCATAGCACGAAACTGCTGTTCTCTAACTCAGTGCATCAAGTGACATGGCAAAGGATCTTACGGTCATAGGTCCATACGACATGCAGAGACCTCACCCAATTCACATCCTTTCAAAGGGCCTTGAAGAACAACACTTGGAGCCCTACTGCTCTGGATGTTTTGCCACAAGTATTCACAATACAATACTGATGGAGAACATGAATGAGCCAAGCAAAATACACAAAGGCAGCCCACAGTCATACTAAAGTCACCATTCTGTCCAGCAGGCAGGACAAGGTCATAACTGCTCCTCTGGGGACTGGGTTGTACCAGAAAGAATACAGAGCCTAGTTCAGCTTAGAGGCATATTTCCCTAGGTGACCTCTGAATAAATTCAGTAAGAAGCAGCTAAAGAGAGGCTGTATGTACAGCATATGTCAGTTTCTATTATTTTGAGAAACCTGCATTGTGCAACTGGTAGATCATAAACATCTGGCTTGCACTGGGCTATTATTTAATTAAGCCAACCCTTCATGACTGATAGTTCTGTCATTTTAACAATTCTTTGTTTTGCTCATCTAATTGGTAAATCACTCTTTATCATGGCTATGTTTTTTTTTTTAATGTAACATCTTCTAGCTGCTGTCCAGGATGATATAAACTCCAGATTATTGACTTTCTTAGGTCCTCAATGGAAGTTGTCATGGAGAATTAAGTTTTTGACAAATCAACACCGTGTGTGTAGTGCTTCTTCCTGGGTGCGATGTCAAGTAATTTGAGAACTGTCTCTAGATTTGGCCTGGAGTCACACTGAAGTCTGAGACTCTGTCATTTACGTCAAGCTTGAACATATACATCTTAATAGACTGCAGTATTTCTTAGACTTTGATGGTATCTGTGAGCATGATGAAAAGGGTTTCACCATCAAATTTAAAATGTTTGTGTGTATTTTTTAAATCATAGGCTTCTTTTGTCCAAAACAAGTTCAGGCAGCAGGAAAGAGTAAAGAGAGTTCAGATTTATTCATATGGCATATTCTCAGAAGAGATTCATTTTTAAGGAGCAATTATTGGGCTATCCACATTAGGCCCGTGCAAATGAAAAGATCAGAGTTAATTAATCTCATCCTGAGTAAGAGAAGTGACGAATAGCAATTAAGTATTTTGTGTTCCTCAAGGAATTTGCCTACTTACTTACTATTTATTTCTCAAGGGAAAGAGTCACTCTCATAATACAGAGAATGCTTGGTGGAGAGGGCTAAGGCTAATGACTCATATTCGGATTATCTGTCTTGGGCATAGCACAGGAAAAATAATGGGAATTTTTAGAGTCATACATTTAAGAGTACTTGAAAAGTTTCTCAAAAATGTAGTTAAAGTCTATTTTGGAGCAAAACATTTTGAAATGCATGCATTTTTGAGGGGTCTCCAAAATTTTCATGGGAAAGGCATTCCATAAAAAAACTGTGTAGATTTCAGAAGTTTTCACACCAAAACAAACCTATCTTTTAATTCCATTTCCCATGAACTTTTTGAACCCTTGTACCTGGCTCTGAGATCCTACCTAACTTGTATAAACACCTCATTCATAGAGCAGTTGCAGTGGAGCCCAACTCCCTTCACAGCAAAAGCAAGGCAGCCTCCCTCCCTCTCCTCCATGCTCTAGACACAGTAAAGAAAGAAGGTCCTGAGGAGAGAGGAAATTCAACCCAAAGAGGTTTATTCAGGCACAACTGAAACCAGAAATTACATTTCTAATATGTGGCCTTTCACTTCATGCAGTTTATTTTAGAGACTTTAAGGCTATGTCTATACCCTGGAAAATTCAGTTTCATTCAGGTAAACAAAACTAGATCAAAAGACAACACAAAAATAAATAATAATAATTGATGTTATTCTGATGGGAGAAAGTATGAAGAACATACTTTTTTTTTTCATTAAATGATCTTAAGTCACTTGCAGGATGCCTTTTTTGCTGCTTAGTTCATCTTTGAGGCACCCTTAGAAGCCAATGTCTTTATCAAGGAAAATAATCACCAAGTATATTAATTAGGGCATTGCTTATACTTTTACTCCAAGTCTAACAACTTGTTGATTTTAAGGTAGAATGCCTTTCATTAAAGTCATTAATACTCTAAGTGAACTTGTGGCTGAAATTCCATATGAATTTAGGAATTACACTCAGTTTGCTCTATATTTTAAGACCCTCAGGCTATAAGTATTTCCCTATTGTAGACATTCAAAATTATAACCAGATCTCTTTAGGTATATTAACAAATGCCTCATCTTCACAGTTGAAAATGGAAATGAAACACAGAATCCTCAACAAAACCCTGTGTGTGTTAATGTCTCTTTGCTGTTGTTACATATAAGTCTCTTCTGCAGCTGGTTTCAAACTAGCACAGCTGGTTCCTAGAGTGTGGTTGGCATTGACATTCACTCTTCAGTCTTCTTCAGAATATCAGAGCACATACTCTCCTAGGCCTCACCATCCAGCAGGCACCCTTACACAACATGTTTCTCTGAGCCCCAGGGAGGGTCTTCTTCCAGTGATTTATTTTGTGGTCCCTGATACGGTGTAGTAGTGATGACTGTAGCTTTGTTCTGATTCTCACTGTTCTTGTGACCTTTTTGTGGACCACGGATGAACCTAGTCTGGGAAGCTTGGACCTCGGACCTCTGGGGAATGTCTTCACCTCTACCCATATAGAAAACTCCTTTGGCTCTTGTGATTTGCTTTTGAACAAGTTTCTTACAGAAGAATTGTGGAGATGTTGTGAGGAGGGCATAAGGGAAGGAGGTGGTAGAGATTGGTGAGGCAGAGCTCCACCCTACGTCTAGAACCTTGTTCCCTCTTCCACCAGTTTATGCTAATGCCACTGATTCTTTCAGCACCCTGTGCTTTTCTTTGGTGGAACGAATGCTCTAAGGCTTTATCTCCTAGCCAGATCCTTTTAGCTACTGTGAGAGCATCAGAGAAATTTGTAGACCCAATTCAAAAACTTTCTAACAGGTACTACTGGCCCCATACAAGTCAAGGAATCAGTCAGTGCAAAAACCTCAGTACTCTGAAGCATTTCTCAAAAATTCAGAAACTCCCAGAATATCTGGAAGTAAGCAGGGTTAGGGTTAGGGTTAGGGTTAGGGTTAGGGTTAGAGTTAGGGCTAGGGCTAGTGTTAGGGTTAGAGGTAGAGGTAGAGGTCAGAGGGTAGAGGTAGAGTTAGGCTTAGGCTTGGACTTACACTTAAATTTAAACTTAGAATTAGGCTTGCGGTTGGGTTGGGGCTGGAACTGGGGTTTGGGTTGGAGTTGGGATGGAGTTGCAATTCATTATTACAGTCACATTGACCCACCTCAACAGGTTTGGTTCTGGTTGATTATGTTACCAAATCCACATTCCAGAAGATGCAGCCAGCACACATACATAATTTTTACTTTTCAAGACATATGTTTTAGAAAGTTTGGGCCTCTTCAACAAAGTATTATAGAGGGGACAGCTTTAAGCAACAAATTTATTTCTCAGATTGGGAGGCTGGAAGTCTGAGAAAGGAATACAAGCATAGGCGAGTTCTGGTAAGGACTCTCTTCTGGTGGTTTGCTTTTGTACAAGTATCTTACAGAAGAATTGTGCAGATGTCCTGACTGCTCTCGCAGACTGCTAGTCCCTCTTTCTATACTCACATGGTAGAGCAAGGGTGAGAGAGCTCTCTGGGGTTTCTTTTATAAGCACACTAATTTCATTTATGAGGTTTCCTGCCACGAGTCATGACCTAATTACCCCCACAAAGGCTTCACCTCCTAATTCCAACATATTGTTGGTGAAGATTTTCTTCTTTGTTTTCACTTGAAAGGCAGAAGGAGAGAGGGAGAGAGAGAAGGGGAGAGAGAGTAAGAAAGAAAGAGAGATCTACTATTTACTCTCCAAATGCCCATAATGGCCAGGACTGAGCCAGGTCAAAGCTGGGAGCTGAGAATACAATCCAGGTCTCCCATGTGGGTGGCAGGAACCCAATAACTTGAGCCATAAACACTGCTCCTGGGGTCTTCATTAACAGGAAGCTGGAGTCTGAAGCCAGGGCCAGAAATTAAAGCCAGGTACTCCAATATGGAATGCAGATGTCTTTTAAGATTTATTTTTTTTTTTCAAAAGGTGTGAGCCACATAACTGGCCCCAGGGATTCAGACATCTCAACCACTAGGCCAAATACCCACCGTGGTGTTGAAGATTTCAACATGTGAATTCTAGGCAGACACATACATCCAGTCCATAATAATCAGTTATATTCTGGCCACCACATCTCCTCTACACGTACTCACTGCAAGCTCCTTCCTTCAGTGATTCACCACACAGCATTCTGGTGACACTACTTTGGAGGTGCTCTGTGTATAGAATCTTTTCCTTCTCCATGTATTTTTTATGTAATTCCTCTTCTTTTTACAGAATTGTCTTAAAATCTACCTCCCTGTGAAGACTTTGTCAATTTCACAAGTCCACACAGATCTCTATTCTCTTTCCGTCTGGTCTATTGTTCTCTAACCATACCCATTAGTCTTGGCTTTACACTGAACTGTAGATCCATTGAAGAGCGGTCCCTTGGTCTTTATGCAGTCTTGAATCCATCCGATATTTAGCATGATAGACTCTACTGGTCACAGAGGCAAGGCAATCAATCAAAGTAAGGTAAAAAAAAAAAAAAATAAGTTCGAGCAGTAGTAGGAGTGGAGAGCGGACCCCAGAGAACCCTGAGCAGCCCCACCACACCGTTGACCAGATTACCAGAACTGTCTGAATCACCTATGCAGCTTAGGGTTTTTATTATTTTTACCTAAAGATGTCTCCTTTTGGTAATGATAAACTTATTTTTTTAAAAAAGCCTGGTTTTTCTCAACATACCTTTAAAGGTTTTTACATTGTTTCATATTTGATCAAGTTGTGATGTTTAAGAACTTCACTTTTAATCTGTAATAGAAATTTATAACTTGATTTTTTTTTTCAAAAAGCCAACAAACTGCAAGTACCAGTTAATAAAGGTCTTAAATAATTGAAAAAAAAATATTGCTTATTTGGTTGGTCCATTTGATATCTCATCTAAACTTGTAGTAGGCACTATAGCCTATAATCTCTGCCTTCAAACAGCTCCCAGTCTCACTGAGATGGCAAGAAAAACAACAAGAAGCAATTTGGATATAGGCAAATTCTAAAATGCTTGATGCAATCAAGTGTTTGGCACCCAAAAGAAGGGTAGTTTGAGGTAACTGAAGTTCACCAGAAACACTTTATCGATATGATAAAGTTTTTGTATGGCCCCTCAAAATTTACAATTGAGGAAGCCCATCAAAAAGCAGGTGGTTATAGTTTACAAAAACCTATACATGAATGTTTGTTGAAGCTTTATTTATATTTTCTAAAAACTGCAAATGGCTTAGAAGTTCTTCAACGAGTGAATGATTAACGTGTTGTATGTTCACACAATGAAATATTATTTAAAAATAAAGGGAACTATTGGTACATGCATCAACATGAATGAATCTCCCAATCATACTGCATGATTCCATTTATATTAACAATCTTGAAATGACAAAAATTTAGAAAAAGCTGTCATATTAGTGGTTACAGGTGTTTGGAGAGGAGCAGGAGAAGATGGGCATGGAGAAGTGCAGGAGAAAGATGGTATGGTTAGACAAAGGCAACCCAAGGATCTTTGCCATGATGGAACTGGCTAACATTTTAACTGTGATGGTGAGTATGGAATTCAATATGTGCACATCCACACTGGAGTACAAGTAAAACTGGAAAATCTGACAACGATAATGTGGATTTTATCAGTGTTAGTATACTGGTTGTGAATTTGTTACCCCTAATGGAAACTGGAGAAAGGGTACAAAGCAACTCTGTTTCTTGTGTCTCGGCCTTTTAAGTAGATGAAAATATACAAATTACTACTGCTGTAAATCTATAATTATCTCAATAAAAATTTTTATAAAAAGGCTTCTGGGTTCCATTGCATATGAAAAGGTATAGCGTCAACTAAGTAAAAAAAAACTTGGATGAGGACCAAGATCAAGTTTCTGAAGGTTTTTTTTTTTCCTTTTTTTTTTTTTTAAAGATTTACCTTATATTATTTGAAATGCAGAGTAAGAGAGTGAGAGTGAGAAAGAGAGAGAGAGAGAGATCATCCATCTGCTGGTTCACTCCCCAAATGGCTGCAATGGCCAGGGCTGGACTAGGCCGAAGTCAGGAACCAGGAGTTTCACCTGGATCTCCCATGTGGGTGCAGGGGTCCAAGCACTTGGGCCATCTTCTGCTGCTTTTCCAGGTGCATTAGCAGGGAGCTATCAGAAGCGTAGCAGCCAGGAATCAAATCAGTATCAAATCAGTCCCCATAAATGATGCCAGCACTGCAGGCAGAAGCTTAACCCACTATGCCACAGCACTGGGTCCTAGAAGTTTTTGTTCCACAAATAGTTCTCAGCCTTTAAGCTACTGTGCCTCAACATTCAAGTCAAAAAATTTAAAATAGAAAGTATTTAAATATATCAGGAGAATTTTTACAATTCAAACACTCAAGGAACACAAGTTTCTTTCATTAATGTGTATAGAGTCTAACTTAGGGAAACCATTCCATTTCATTGAAAGAGTGAGAAAATGAGACAGTGTTTTTGCAACAAACACTATACACCCTGACTCTCAAATAAAAAGCCCCTCACCTGTGCCCAGCCTAACAGTTCTTTTTTTTTTTTTCCTCCTTTTTTGACAGGCAGAGTGGACAGTGAGAGAGACAGAGAGAAAGGTCTTCCTTTTCCATTGGTTCACCCCCCCAATGACTGCTGTGGCCAGCACACCGCAGCTGATCCAAAGCCAGGAGCCAGGTGCTTCTCCTGATCTTCCATGCGGGTACTTGGGACATCCTCCACTGCACTTCCCGGGCCACAGCAGAGAACTGGACAGGAAGAGGAGCAACCAGGACTAGAACCCGGTGTGCCGATGCCACACACAGGCAGAGGATTAGCCTATTGAGCCATGGCGCTGGCCAATCTAACAGTTCTTAAACAGTGTTATTCAGGGTCAGCGCTGACACTGGCATCCCATATGGGCACAAATTCGAGTCTCAGCTGCTCCACTTTTTTTTTTTTTAAGTTTTAAGGATTTTACTCGGTGAGAGAATTGTGCAGGAGAGTGAGGGCTTTATTTAGGGAAGAAAGAGAAATCTAGAAGCTAAGTTGGGTCCATACCAAGCAGAAAGCAGGCCAGGTGCCACATGGAACAAGCATGCAGGTAGGAGATCAAAGAGCAGGTGGCCTGAAGGCCACGAGCCTGGAAGGCGCAGGGCAACAGGGCAACAGAGGGGGGGCCCACCTTGTCCCAGCCCTTTTATCCACTTCCAAAGGAGAATGGTTATGTAGCTGCTCCACCTTTTTTTTTTTAAAAAAAAGATTTATTTATTTATTTATTTGAAATCAGAGTTACAGAGAGAGAGAAGTAGAGAGAGAGGTATTCCATCTGCTGGTTCACTCCCCAGTTGGCTGCAATGGCCAGAGCTGGACCAATCTGAAGCTAGGAGCCAGAAGCCAGGAGCCTCTTCTGGGTCGCCCATGTGGGTGCAGGGCCCCAAGGACTTGGGCCATCCTCCACTGCTTTCCCAGGCCACAGCAGAGAGCTGGATCGGAAGGGAGCAGCAGGGTCTCAAACCGGCACCCATATGGGATGCTGGCACTGCAGGTGGCACCTTTACCTGCTACACCACAGCACCGCCCAGCTGCTCCACTTCTGATCCAGCTCCCTGTTAATGGCCTGAGAAAGCAGCTGAAAATGGCCCAAGTGCTTGGGCCCCTGCACCAACATGGGAGACCCAGAAGAAGCTCCTGGCTCCTGGCTTCTAATTGGCCCAGCTCTGGTCATTGCAGCCATTTGGGGAGTAAACCAGCAGTTGGACGACCTCTCTCTCTGTCTCTGCCTCTCACTGCCTGTAACTCTACCTCTCAAATAAATAAATATTTTTTTTAAAAAAAATCAGCTGGCTCTGGCAGTGGTGGCCATCTGGAGGGTGAACTAACAGATAGAAGATCTCTCTCTCTCACTTTCAAGTAAATGAAGATTTTTACAAAACAATGTCAAGCAGAAGACCATCTCAAGATACGAAAAACATATAAATTCTTCTACCTATATCTAGTGATTCATATTCAGTGCATTTTCATAGGAGTCTGTAATTTTCACATCTAATAACCAATCGAAATAATTCTAATTCTGGAATCATAAATCAAACTAGTATACTCATTAAAAATCAAATTATTTTGAGGCCCCCTGTTTTGATCATGCCACAGTCTATTTTAACTTTATTTTGTTGACTCAGTGAAATCTATAGTAAGAGGCATCGGTACTTTACATGTCTTTCTGGGTAAGTTCCTATATGGTTGGGGTGGAGAGAGAAGAGGAAGCTGTCAACATAGGAACCCTTCCCAGCCCTCCTTTTCCAATCACAACTCATCAGAGAGCATTCTGCACAGAGAGATCAAAGCCCCTTGCCGGAGAGAAGTTGAAAGACTTTGCTGTTGTAATTCTGGGGCAGAGGTGCTTGGATATAAATGAGTCCTAACTGTGGGTTTGGGGGACCTTGCAACGTAGAAATGTAAACACAGATGTCAAGCCTTTCATCCCCACTATGTAAACACACCAGCTGCCAGGGGAAGAAGAAGAAACCTTTCAGAATTAGCTGCATTTTTTTGCCATCTAGAGCATAAAAATTGGCTTTACGCTTGAATTTCCACCAGCAACACAAAGCCCTGTTGACCAGAGTAGGGCTGAACAATGGAATGAGGCACTCCCTGACAGAGCTGCTCTCCTCCAGGACACATTGCATGCCTGCCTTTCCCTACCATTTTAGTGGCTGTCCTGGAAGAAGGGGATGAGAAGAGGAGGTAGCAAGGAGCCCCAGTGCACAAAATGCTGGACTCATGGAGTGAGACTCTTCAAAAATCTGAAGCCATTTTGTTCCCTGTGAGTGGAAGCCAAGACTCTGACGGAGATTTATACTCCCAGTTGACCCAGATTTAGGGAAAATGGAAGAAGCAAACTCTCGTGAGTTTTTGTGAGAAAAACTGAATCGTTTCCAGTAAAAGAGGATCTGATTATTCCGGTACATGAATATTTGAAGAGCCACAACTGGTTT
Source organism: Sylvilagus floridanus (assembly GCA_949820135.1). Lineage (NCBI taxonomy): Eukaryota > Metazoa > Chordata > Mammalia > Lagomorpha > Leporidae > Sylvilagus > Sylvilagus floridanus. Next base: position 50,389,575 of record OX463245.1, read on the forward strand.
AGCCACACTAAACCACAACAGACCGTGTCTCACACTATTAAATATTTTTTTTTTAAAAAAAGAAAGAAACCATGAAAGAAGTGATTTCTGGAAAAAAATGTGCAAGAAATATAATGGGAAATGAATTTCTAAACAAAACCCTTCAATCCATGGAGAAATGTGTCTTCAATTACATTTCAAGCCAGCATGCCAACTGGCGTATTCATGTAAGTGTGGTGTTTTCCACAGGGCCTCAGTTCTGGAAAGCCAAAGAGTTTTGACAGAAGCACATGAAGACTGTCTTCTCATTGGGACATGCATATTCTTTTCTAAAAACATTATGACAGTCAAATATGTTCTGGTGATGGATATGCTAGTAGCAATATTATTAGCAATACATATCAGCTCAAAGCGATAAAAGTTGAGTCTGAAATTACCAAGCCAGCCCATACCTGTGAGCTCATTAGACAGAGGCCATCGTGGTTCAGGACACATTAGTTTAACAAAATGTACCCCTTTATAAATGGTCCATCAGAGTATTGTAAAGTACTGTCCTGTTGTTAAGAATGAATCAGCCAAGACAGCTGTACGTAATAGAAGAACCAATCAGTCCTGGATAAACGCCACGTGGGTGTTAACTAGAAATTTTGTCTTGCTGCCTGTGTTTAGCCTGTGAGGTACTATTTTCTGTAGTCAGGTTATAGACTACCACTGAACTGAAATACATGTAGGCAGTAACTTGTACTTACAAGCAGATATGTTCAGGAAAGTTCATACTCCATTTGTTTCTAAGTTCAAAAGATCACAAAGCTCCATGTACACACCCTTTTGCTTTCACAAGAGAGTTCTAGATGTTGACTGCATTGCTTCTTTCTTCATTTTAATGTAGTTGATTTCAAATGAGGTTCTTCATTTTCATGCCTTCCCCATTACCAGTAACCCCCACTAGCTAAGATCTCTATCTTGTTCAATTGATCTATTTGTAATTTGCTATAAATGATGAACCTACATTGACACCATGAAGAATTGAAAGTCTACATTAGGATTTACACTTGATGCTATTTATTCAATGAGTTTGGATCAATGCATAAAACATAGCCACCATTAGCCACCATTGTTCAACCATACAAAGTAAGTTCACTCCCCTAAAAATTTTCAGTGCTCCCCCTATTATTTCCTTCCTCCCTACCCCCATGGCAACTACTGGTTTTTCTATTGTCTACATAGTTCGGCCCTTTCCCTAACATCACATTGTTGTAATCATACATTATGCAGCTTTTTCAGGATGACTTCCTTCACTCTTAGATTTCCACCATGTCTTTCCATGGTTTAATAGTTCATTTCTTGTTAGCACTGAATAACATTCATTGTCTCTGTGTACCCTAGTTTGTAATGTGTCCACGTACTAAAGGACACCTTGGTTGATTCCAAGTTTTGGTAATTATGAAAAAAGCTGCTATGAACATCTGTGTGCTGTTTTTGTGTGGACATATGTTTTTAACTCCTCTGGGTAAAAACCAAGAAGCACATTAATTGGTAAGAGTATGTTAGGCTTTTTAAGAAACTGCCAACTGCTTTTCTAAGTAGCTATCTCATTTTGCATTCCCATCAGCAATGAATGAGAATTTCCATTGCCGGAACTTGATGTTGCCCTCATCAGCACTTGGTGTCAGTGTTCTAGGTTTTGGCCATTCAGTTATGTATATAGTGGTATTTCATCATTTTTATTTGAAATCTATGATGAACCATGATGTGGATCATCTTTTAATAGGCTTATTTACCATTTGTATTTCTTTTTCAGTGGGGTGTCTATTGAGGTCTTTGGCCTAATTTTTAATCATGTTTTTTGGTTTCTTGTTGAATTTGAAGAGTTCTTTATTTGGGATAAAAGTTCTTTACCTAATGTCTTTTGAAAATATTTTCTTCTAAGTTGTCTCTTGTCTTTCCATTCTCTTGACAGGGTCTTTCAAAAAACAAAAACTTTAAATTTTAATGAAGTCCAGCTTATCATGGATCAGGCCTTTTCGCTCTATCTAAAAACTCAACTTCATCTTGATTTTCTCCTATGTTATCTTCTGGGAGTTTTACAGCCTTACATTTTATATTGATGTCCGTGATCATTGTGAGCTAATTTTTGTGAATGGGATAAAGTAGATGTAAAGATCCATTTTTTTGCATGTGTATGTCCAATTGTTTCAGCATCATTTGTTGAAAACTGCCCTGGCTTCATTGTATTACCTTTACACATTTGTAAAAGGTCAGTTGGTTCTATTTTTGTAAGTTTGTTTCTGAGCTATTTTATTAAAGTTTGCCTTACTTACATTTTTGTCCTCAGAACTCTTTCTCAGATCTTCCAACTGGGATTATATACCCTCTGTTTCAAGTATGGATATCTAGTAGTATTTCCTTTTAGAGATTCTTTTGGTGATAAATGTTTTACAGTTACCTAAAATGTTTTTATTGGGCATCATTTGGTACAATTATTTAAATCACTGCTTAGGATGCCTAATTCCATATGGGAGTGTTTGTGTTCAAATCCTGGTTCTGCTCTCCATTCCAGCTTCCTTCTAGTGCATACCATGGGAAGAAGTAGGTGATGGCTCATGTAGTTGAGTCCCTGCCACTCACATGGGCCAACTGGATTGAGTTCCTGGCCTAGCCAAGGCTGTTTCAGACATTCAGGGAGTGACTAGTAGAGAAATCTTTGTTTTCAAATAAATAATAATATAAATAAATAATTTTTAAAAATCCAAATGGTGTTTTTAGATAAACAAACAAGTACATAAAAAAGATTTTATATTGAACTTATTCTTGAAATGGATTTATAGGCATATAATTGTAAGATGATATTAACTGTTTCTCTAATTATCTAGGATATTATTTCACTATCTTTTGGGGTTTGTTAATGTTGAGAAGCATGCAACTGAGCTATCACTCCTTTGAAGATAAACTGCCATTTTTCTTTAGTTACTTTTAAAGTCTTCTTGTCTTTAGTATTCTACATTTCTCTATGATGCCTCTTGAAGATTTCTTTTTCAACACTTGCGATTAGAAGTTTTAAATAGAAGAATTCTAGAATATCCTCATTCATTCTAGAAAATTATATTAAATTTTATTTAAAATGGGGTTTTTTTTTTTTTGACGGATAGAGTTAGACAGAAAGAGAGAAAGATCTTCCTTCCATTGGTTCACCCCCTAAGGGGCTGCTACAGCTGGAACTATGCCCATCCAAAGTCAGGAGCCAGGTGCTTCCTCCTGGTCTCCCATGTGGGTGCAGGGGCCCAAGTACTTGGGCCATCCTCTACTGCCCTCCTGGGCCACAGCAGAGAGCTGGACCGGAAGAGGAGTAACAGGGACTAGAATCTGGTACCCTATGGGATGCCGGCACCGCAGGCGGAGGATTAACCAAGTCGCCCCTAAAATGTTGTTTTTCATATGTCTTGTGAGTACATAAGAAATGTACCCAAACATGTAATGCCTCAATAAGAATTTTATTATTTTCTTCTATAACAGCCATGAGTACATGCTTAATATGGCAGAGCTAATCTCATACCTATAGTCATTCAGGAAATAGCTGATGGAACTCCACCTTTTCTACATGTGGCTTCCCAAAGGCATCACCATCTCAGTGATTCATAAAGAGATATAAATATGGAGGAACACTTATGTTTTAGAACTGGGCCTACAGAGGCAAATGCAATTTTGTGTCCATTGGCTGTAATCCAGACACATGGCCACCCTAACAGCAAGTGTGGCTGGGAAATATAGTCTAAATGCCCAGTTACTAGAGTTTGGATTTCATTGATTGGTTGGCAGCTTCTGACACATCATTGTCTTTCTCTTCTGCATACACTACATGTATGAAATGATGTGCACTATCATTTCATTTTCCTCCATTTTTGTTGGTAGCTCTTATTCCCCGTGATATTATCTCTTTCTCTGGCTATTTTCTAATATTTTCGTAAGATGTATCCTCTATTTCATTAATCCTGTCTTCAGCTGAGTCTAATCTGCTGTTAAAGAATTTTAATTGCTCTATTTGCAGTTGCTATAAATATCATTTGGTACCTGTTCAAATATCTAGGGTCACTTTTTATAGTTTCTATATACAAAACATATTTTCAGTCTAGTTCTTCTTTTTGGATGCTAGTATTCATTGCTGTTTTAAACAATTCCAATACATGAAGTTTTGCAGGTCTGACTAACTACCTTTTGTTTCTGCTGGCTTTCATTCATGGTATCTTGTTTTCCTCGTTTATCATGTATTTTATATTGTGATTTAGTGGTGAATTCCTCCAGAGTGAATGTGTGTTTGCTCCTGCTGGCAATCTGAGAGCACTATCAACTTGAAACCACTTGAAGTTCACATTTCAGATTTAGGTTTTGTTTTGTTTTGCTTAAAATCATCTAAGCTGTGAGAATTCAGGATTGTAAGATTTTGAGGGATGGACTAAGATTGTTATTGATCAAAGGGTTTTTTTTCCTCCTCTACTTAGAGTCAAAATTTGAAACAGCAACTTTAGCTGCCATCCCCCGAAGAAAGACACAAGAGGTGAGTTATGTTTATTTTCAGTTCACCTTCACAGGATGAGTATAGATCTTGGGAGCCACGCTTTGTGATTGAAATATAGAGCTCTCTAACTTACAGAAATCTACACTGGAATGTCATCTGTTCCCTGTACACTGTGGGTCCATTCAAATGGAAACTTAAGTTCTCCCTTTTGGACAAACATACATAAGGCAAACACCAGCTTTAATGCTCTACTTACTTGAGTCCCTGTTTTCACCTACTTGGGGTTAAATTCCTGTTTGCTCACTGACACATGTAAAAACACTTGGACATTTTTAAATAGTCTATTCAACATTTTGTTTCCACTGTCAACTGGGTCCATTAGATACTTTATCCACTTTTTTGCTGCAAATGGTAGCTCCCTTCTACTGGTTCTGCTGGTGTTGGTTTATAAACAATTTCCTCTCCAAAGCTTCCCTGACTGCCCTTTCCTGCTTGTTCCATAGCATTCAGCGCGTACCCTCATCTTAGCATCTACTACATGGCACTGCAGTTTCTGCTTTGTCTATTTCCATAGCATGTTGTAAGTTTGGAGGGAGAAAGAATCATGAGTGTCTTGGTATTCATTGTATCTCCCATGAATCAACAAAGTGATTTCTGATACCTAAGAAGTACTGAACAAATATTCATTGAATTATTGAATGCATGCAATAGTTAGATTCTTTCTTAAACCTGCCTTATCTTTCTTCTGCCTTACCTTCCTTTGTTTGATTCCTGGATATTTTCTGGGGTTGTATTTAAAAGATTGACTATTAGTTTTAGGATAGTTTGGTCTTCAGGTGATATGATGGCATAGTAGGAAATACAATGAATTTGGTAACTATTAAGTAAGTAAACTCATGCTTAATTAATATTTACTTTTGAAATGAACAACTTGCCCTGATTTGTAGTAAGTCATTGGCGAAATAATTTTCAGATGGGCTTTGAATTATTTTCTGAATATTGAGTCAATTGGTTAACTAACACTTAGATGATTTGATCAAATACATTATAAGTGACTGGAGAAAATCAATGAGTGTTTGATTGCCCTAAATCTCAATTTCATTGTGCAACAGATTCCAGGAACCCTGTCTCCAAGCTGGGGTGATTCTTACCCTTCCCCGTGGCCAAGAGTCCATCCAGAAACACATAGTCATCATATTTTCTTGGTACTGGTTAGGCTTACCAGTTTTTATCTCTTCTATGACATGTTCTCATCCACCTTTCTCTGTAGGGCTCCAGCTTCCTCCCTCATCCTCTGAGTACAAGAGATTGTTAGTAAAGTTCCACCCAGCTATTTCATTCATCCTCTGGTAAATGCTGTTTTTTCAAAGGATTAAAGACCAGAATGTCCTGATTAAACACTTAATTAGACATAATAAAAAATATTGCCAGTTTTAAATAATTGATTCACTCATGAGTCTAATATGCTAATGACAGAGCCCTGAGAAAAGGAAATGGAATAAAATTTACCCTCTGAGAAAATGGGTTGAAATTAGATTTTTACACTAAGATATTTCAGAGCAAATTACCAGCTCCCAATAGATGAGAACTGTCTTAACTAGTATTTCAGTCACTACATGGACCTCTAACAGCCAAACTTTTTGCAAATGAAAGCACTCAGGCCTGGCCTTTTTAGTTACTTACTGTTAGATCTGCCATAGACCAGGAGACACAATGAAAAGGGCCCCATGTTCAGAGTCAGGTGGTCTGCATTCAGATCCCAGCTGTCACTTCCCTATTGTGTCTCTGAAAAACCTCTTAATCTCTCTGGGATTCCATTCACCCTTCTATTAAGATAAAGCCTGCAGTTGTGTGTGAGACAACTTTTTCTCAAGCCACATCTGCTCTGGTGTCTACTGATCCTAGGCGCTCAGTCTATGTTTACTGAATTAATAACACAAGAGTTGGATTAGGTGGTATCTGAAGTACCTTTCAATTCTAAAATTCCATTGTATCCTCTATTACTCAACTTTTTGTAACTTTTGCCACAAATATCAAGGAAAAATGGTATGGAATTTGTGTGCTTATAGATAGAACAATGATAGATGATAGGTAGACACACATATTGTTCTAAATCAGCACCAATTATAAGCTGTTCTATCCTTGTGGGAAATAACTTTTTAATTATTTCCACTGATTTCTATTATCTGGAATATTATATTATAGAACTTTGGAAGTAGCCACTTAGATCTTAGGTCTTATTTATCATCCAGCAGGACAAATTGAAGAACATAAGGAATAGCAAATTGATAAGATAGATAAAATTGTATTAGCTGTCTATGTACTGACATGGTACAAGAAATATTGCCACACAAATAAAACAAGTTGCAGAACTTAATTAAGAAGTTTTTATAAGAAGTAGTATTATGAACATACATGCTTATTTTATGTGTTTGCTTGTGGTGATATAAGTTTGGATAAGCTTTTGGGGAAAAAAAGGTATAATTGACCACCCAACAAATTGTTGACATCTGTTTCAAGGAGTAGGGTGGTTGGTACTGGGTAGAGTGAATGGAAAATAGGCATGAAAGGGATGAGATTGTTGGCTTCTCCTTTGTCCATGTCTGTGTAATTTGGCTTATCTTTTTAAAAGGTATAATTTGCAAGGAATTACCTTTTCAAATTAAAAAGTATGTAACATTTGATTGAAACCCAAATGTAACTTGTTCTGCTAGCATTCCATATAATTGATAATTCGAAGTCCTTAGATTGGTCTCCAATCCCTTCCATATTCTGGACCCTCATTACCTCTATGTCCATATCCCCCATGGCTCTTTCCCAGCCCCCCCACCCCCATCCACAAATTTCTAGCTACATAGTCCGCCCTGACATTCTTCCAAAATGCTAAGCTTGCTCCTACCACCATCCCTTTGCAGCTTTGACTATTTCCTCTTCATGGAATGTTCTTCCCTCAGATACTTTTTTTACTCTCTCTTTCATGACTTTCAGACATCTGTTCAAATGTCATTTTCTAGGTCATCATATAGTAGATCCTACCTCTGTAACATTGTTAACCTGTTTTACTGTACTTTCGCTATAGAGACATCATATGTGTTTGTCTATTTCCTCACTGTGTAATCCCCTTAATAGACTATTTCTCAGTGCCTAAACTGTTGCTTGACATATAGATGGCATTCAGTCAATATAATTAATAAATAAAAAGGCAACAAGGCAAATGTGCTCCATCCTCATGGGGCAATTTAGTGCCATTTGGGATCAAACATGCTGACCTATACTGCTGACATGAATGGTTCCAAAACTGAACAAAAACAAATGGTGCTACTTCCAGTTTTCCTTCTGTTCCTAGTTCTCCAACTAACTCTGTCAATGTCTAGTAACATCACAAAGTTACTCCGTAGACCTTGATCATTCCCAAGCTCTTATATTTCTTAACATACAGAATTTCCTAAGTCCAGTAGACAGACTAAAAAGCAGGCCTTTAGGTTTATCTAATCACCTACAGTGTCTATTTATTTGGTGTTTCCAGTTAGGTCTTCTCAATCTTGCCCTAACATACCTGATATGGGGTGTTGACTAATTCAAGTTGCAAAGTGATCTCAAGATGCAAGGATTCTCATCCTTGGACTCTTCATTGGAATATTATATCTTCAACCCTTCTATGTTGATAGCTAAGAATGTTCCACTTGTGTTAAGGTGCTTTTAGTTAGAAATGAAATAAGAGACAGTCATTTGGTTTTAACAAAAATGTAGATTTATTGACCCTCAGAACTGAATGGTCTCAAGGAAAGGCAGCTTCATGGTTGACTGATCTATGACCCCAGATTTTTACATCTTTCTGCTCAGTAACCCTCAATATGAACTCTATCCTAATGCTTGCTCTCATAATGGTAGTAGGATAATTGACAAAATCAGGAATAAAAATAACCTTTCAAGTCCAGTAGGAGATTCCTTTTGCTCCAGTACAAGGATACTTTAAAAAGTTTGTGGAAAATGGAATTAAAAGATAATGCAATTTTTCTCCCAAATATTTTAAAGATCAATTGTATTACAACAGTACTGAGATATACAAGGAGTCTTCCAGAAGTTCATGGGAAAATATGTATTATGGAAAAACTGTGAGTGGATTTCAAAATCTTCTTGCACACAAATAAACTTATCCTTTAATTCCATTTTTTTCTTGAACCCTTTGAAGCAACCTCAAATATTGACTGGACTGACCTGGGACATATTTCCTCCCCTTAACCAACAGAATATACTGATGGGTTGAACCACCCCTAGAGTTAGGAGTGGGGTCAGCTTACTCTAAAGTCAATTGGCAGAATGAAGAAAAAGAGAAAAGAATCCAACAATGAAAGTCAGGTCACCCTACGGCTCACAAATGTCCACTACAAATACTGCTAGTGGAGGGGTGTGAATGCTGAAGAGCACAGCTCACTCAAATTTTCCATGCACTCAGAAATTGGAAGGTAGAGAAGCCATAGGTATATCTGTAGGGTTTGTATCCCTAAGATCCTAAGGCTGACTAAAGCATATGTATTCCTTGGAAATCAAATTACATCCAGAAGAATTAAATCTTAATCTAAATGCTGTGACTTATCAGTGCATAGGAGTCCAGCTAGGAACTTTCCTTGATAAAAAGGCCAAAGAGATTGTCTGATAGAAACAATTATGTCAGGAAAAAAAATTTTTTTTTGCTGATTCCAATTTGAAAACCGAGGGGGGAGCAGTTGTTGGAGGGGAGATCTATTAGTATAATAAAAATTACACTGCTTCATTTTTTAGCAATTATTCCCATGTTTTAGTATTAGTAACATGTTCTGCTGAAAGAGCAATAACTATATTTCATTCTTTTAGGTGTACTCTAACTTGTTTCTCAAGTAACTGTTTATAAAGCTCAGAGGAACTGAAGCTGGGAGCCAGGCACTCAATCCAGCTCTTTCACAAGGGTAGCAGGAACTCAGTTACTGAAGCATCATTCTACCTTTCAAAGTTTGGTTTAGCAGGTATCTGGAGTTAGGAACCAGCACCCAGAATTGAACCCAGGCAATTCAATAACGCATGCTGGCCTCTTAACTGCTGGACAATTTTTCTCCCAACAATCCCAGATTATTTTAAAGCAAATCACATATCATAAAATTTCATCTGTAAATATTTCAGTGGATATCTCATGTATCTAAAGGATAATGAGGGGCCAGCGCTGTGGCATAGCTGGTAGAGCTGCCCCCTGCAGTGTTGGCATCCCACGTGAGTGCCAGTTCAGGTCCTGGTGGCTCCACTTCCAATCTAGCTCTCTGCTATGGCCTGGAAAAGCAGTAAAAGATGGCCTGGGTCCTTGGGTCCCTGAACCCACATGGGAGACCTGGAGGAAGCTCCTGGCTCCTAGCTTTGGATCGGTGCTGCTCTGGCCATTGCGGCCATTTGGGGAGTGAACCAGTGGATGGAAGACTTCCCTCTCTCTGCCCTTCCTTCTCTCTGTGTGTAACTCTGACTTTCAAATAAATAAATCTTAAAAAAAAGGATAATGAATCTCAAAAAATACAATATGATTATCATAGCTTAAAAATTAATACTACTTCATAAATAATCAAATATCTAGTCAGGATTCACATTTATAGTTATCTCATAAAATTCATAATCTTCAAATTCATTTTTTGTTCAAATTAGAATACAAATGACATGTACATATTGCAATTTATTTATAATTCTTAAAGTCTTTTTGGATCTGTAGTTTCCATCATATCTCTCTTTTTTTGTTTTTTTATAAGGTTTTTCTTGAAGAAGCCCAGTAATATGCCTTATAGACTTCTCACAGTCTAGATGCTGCTGATTATATTCCCCATTGTACAGTTTAACATCTTCCTTCTTTCTCTTCTATAAATTGGTGGCTGAATCAGCAAACTTCACCAGATTCAGGTATGAATGACATTTTGAACCATTACTTAAGGAAATGTATTATGTATGTTCTCATATCTTAGACATATATTACCATAAGTGCCTGCAAAATTCCAAGCTCAATGAAGTACCATTTCATTTACAACAAATAAATAACTCAGATGAAGTGAGTTCACATGGAACAGTGTTATTCTGAAATTCACACAAGTTCACATTTCCAAGTCATAGAAAATAAACAGCAGGAGGTGGTTCTAAACAAGTACAGACACTGCTCTTTTATTTGTAACGACTGTAATCACATTTCTGGATGTTTTGTTGGTCACCATACTTTATCCTACACTCCAGAAAGTCCACATGAATGAAGCAGGCTAAAATGTGGTTCTTCAAAGCTCTGTTTTCTTCATTCCCTGCCTTCTAATATTCTCACCTTTTCATGAGCAGCATAGCTTCCTTGAAGCAAACTCAACTACAAACCATCTTGGAAGAAACACTTGTTGAACAAAAGTTGATGCAAATCACTATATATTACCAAATGCAGATATAGAAAAAAAAACTGGCCTCTGTCGGAGTTCTGTTTCTGTATCTGGGCTGAATCCATGGGAGTTATAGCAATGCTATGCTGACAAATCTCAGGCAACAATGTGCCAAAAATCCAGAAGAGAAAACAGAAAATGAAAACTTGCTAAGAAAGCATTTAAGAAGTTCCTCTCATTTTTCAGAAGTTCAGAAGGCTTAGTAATTTTCCATTAAAAAGCCATGATCAATTCTAAAACCCAGTATTTCTGATTTCTGATCAGTAGCTTTCTGCACATCTCTCTACTGAAAGTTTAAGATATCCCAACTGACCATCCCCAAATCTATGTAACTTTAATTCTTTCTTTTGTCATCCGTAACTTGAAGCCTAAGTAAAGAAGCTTCTGGAACTGGGCAGCAGATGGTATTCCATATTCAATACTCCTACTGCTACTAGGATTACTGCTCAGTCTTCTGAACTTGAAATGGGGCAAATGCAACAACTTTCTTTCCCCATGAGCCTCCAATATAAGTGACGAAGTCATCACTCTCTTACTCCTTGCCTTTTCTACAGTTTCTGATCTAAGCAATTCCTATTGCACACCATTTATTTCTCTCCTTTCTTCATTCAAGCCCCGGCTCAGATCTAGATTTTTCTATATATGACTTAGGGTAACCTCCTCTCCTTGATCACTTCTTTTTTTTTTTTTTTCTTATTTTTTGACAGGCAGAGTGGACAGTGAGAGAGAGAGACAGAGAGAAAGGTCTTCCTTTTGCCGTTGGTTCACCCTCCAATGGCTTCCGTGGACAGCGCGCTGCGGCCCGCGCACCGCGCTCATCCGATGGCAGGAGCCAGGTGCTAGGTGCTTATCCTGGTCTCCCACGGGTTGCAGGGCCCAAGCACTTGGGCCATCCTCCACTGCACTCCCGGGCCACAGCAGAGGGCTGGCCTGGAAGAGGGGCAACCGGGACAGAATCCGGCGCCCCGACCGGGACTAGAACCCGGTGTGCCGGCGCCGCAAGGCGGAGGATTAGCCTGTTGAGCCACAGCGCCGGCCTTGATCACTTCTTACAACCACCAGGACAGTCCTTTACATGTGCTTACGTGGGGGCACACGTCCGTGATTCCACATCTTCTAAGGACAACTGTCACCTGTCCATCCAACTGCAAACTCCTGACCTCACTTCACAGTGCTCGTCATTCACCCAGTCATCTCTCCCACACAAATCTCACTCACTCTGTGTGTTACTGATTTCACTTTTACATCCTTTTACAGTATTTTCTCCAACCTGCTTACCAAACTTTGTTTAACCTACATGTCGCATGCACAGAACATGTTACAAACTAGACAAAGCCCTCTTTTCTGAAAAATCTATTCCACTGCTCCACAGACTTCAGCTTTCTCGATTGCGCTCCTGCCCTCTACCAAGTACTTACGATGGTACCTGTCACAAGTACGTACAGTGTGATCTCCACATAGATTATCTGGCTAAATTAACACCACTTATAGGAACATTTTTACTGTGAGAAAAAGTCCTCAGCTTTCCTGAAAAGCTGCAAATCTACTGATAAATATTTGTTGAAATCTTAAATGCTACATAATGCCATATATATGACAATACTCTAAATTATATAGTACTTAAGACCACTATATGTTTGTTTAAACATATAATATACAAAATACACACATTTGGGAAGATGGAAGGCAACAAAAAACAATTGCAAATAAAAAAGTTTTTAATAGTCCAACAGTAGCTACTACAGGAAATTCAGAAGAAGAGAAGTCATGGATAGAGGAAAAGAATTTAGCCCTTTGTGTGAGAGTTCTAGATACAGTTTATTTTATTTTATTTTTTATTTATTATTTATTTATTTTTGGACATTCAGAGTGGAAAGTGAGAGAGAGAGAGACAGAGAGAAAGGTCTTCCTTTGCCATTGGTTCACCCCACAATGGCTGCTGCAGCCAGTGCGCTACGGCCGGCACACCGCGCTGATCCTAAGCCAGGAGCCAGGTGCTTCTCCTGGTCTCCCATGTAGGTGCAGGGCCCAAGCACTTGGGCCATCCTCCACTGCACTCCTGGGCCACAGCAGAGAGCTGGACTGGAAGAGGAGCAACCAGGACAGAATCAGACTAGAACCCAGGGTGCCAGCGCCGCAGGTGGAAGATTAGCCTACTGAGCTGCAGCGCCAGCCTAGATAGAGTTTTAATGATTAGAGAGGGGATCAGAATTAGCTAGGATCACAATTAGCCAGGATATGAGCATAGAATGCACATAGTTAGCAAATGTGGACCAAATTTAATGTTTAGTAGATGTCTTAGTCAATCTGGGCTGCTACCACAAAATTACCTTAAACTAGGTGGTTTATATACAACAGAAATTTACTTTTCATGGTTCTGGTTTCTGAGAAGCACTGACAGATTCTGAGTCTGGTGAGGGTCTCTTTCTGTCTTGAAGATGTTGTCTTTTTGCTATGTTCTCACAAGGCAGAAGGGGCCAACAAGCTCTCTGTGGTCTTTTTCCAAAGGCTCATTCATGAGGGCTCCACCCTTGTGATCCAATTACCTCCCCAAAGTCCCACCTCCTATTACAATGACCTCAGGGGTGAGAATTTCAACATATACATTTTGCAGAACATAAAAACACTCAGTTCACTGCAGTGTGCTTCCAAAAAGATACACACAACCAGAGTCTATAAATATGATCAAGATGATGTTAACAATGGTGCTAACAATGGTGATGTAAGGAAGGGGGATATTGGTGGGTTGACAAACTACAGTGATAATGCTAGCAACAATGTAATATGCTTTGCAAAATAAGTTACTGTTTTTATTACCAGTCTGGCCTTGATTTGTATCACTTGGAACGAAATATTCTTTGGTTTTAGTCTAATCATTCCAGTGCTAATTTTGATAGGAATGCTGTGGTTGAGTGTTTTTTCTTGCTTTATGTCAATGACTTAATGAATTAATTTATTCAGTGAGACAGCAGCAAAGCTGTGATCTGCTGTTAATTTCATCTGACTAGAGACTTTTTAATATCCTTTGGCTTGGTGAAGGGTAGTCCATGGAGTGTGAAGACAAAGCACAAATAATCAAATGCTCTCCAGAACTTGTGAGCTGCTGTTGCACCAATTTTCTTTTAGTTGCCATTGCACCATAAACTTGGCTTCTTGACTAATTTAAGTTGAGCCTTACCTCCAATTGAAAAAGCAGTATGCATAAATGTAATCAATATCAAGATTATGTTGACACTGAATTTATGCATCTAAACTCACAAGAAGGCATACACATACACACACACACACACATTGCTTACTTTATGTGAAAGACCCTGCCATTTTACTCTCAAGCTCAGAAAAATAGAAGGCACAAAGGCAAGCATGTTCTTAGTTCCATTCGGTAGAGGCTTGAGCTAACATGACGCCTGGAAAGCAAATGCGATGACCTTTAAAGGAATCGAGAAGAAGCTATTTCCAGCACATTACTAAATGCTATATTTTAAAGGTGCTAACCTTATTTGCTACAAGTGTATAATATCAGGAAACCTTGTGAGGGAAGGGCTGCATTCATCACATGGCCCAAGTCACTTACAGAAGAGATGGGGAAAGTTATTACTTTCCAACTTACAGACACCAAAGTTCAACCCAGCTCCTTCTGTGGTTTGCTGCATTAAATAAGGTTTCAGGGATCACCTGAAGAATTACAGGCTTCTTGACCTAACAAAAATATAAAATTTTCTGCAAATAACAACAGCTATATCATCATGCAGAGCAATTTATGACATAGCACATGTACACACACACACACACACACACACACACACACATCACCTTTTACAGTTCTTTCCAGCCAGCAAAATTAACCTTTGATGTATTTGAGAAGTTAACTTTATTTACTCTTCCAATTGATTAACACTAGTCACTTATCTATAAGCTCCAGCACCAACATAAAGGATGGGTGAGAACATTACTCATTGAAAAAACCCAAATCACAGTCTTTCAAACTGAAGTTAAACTCCACTATGAAGTTCTAAAGGTTATTTGGAGGAAAAAAAAAAGTGTGTGTGTGTGTGGGGGGGGTGGTCATATCACTGATTTTTTAAAAGATTTTATTTATTTATTTGAGAGGTAGAGCTACAGACAGTGAGAAGGAGAGACAGAGAGAAAGGTCTTCCTTCTGCTGGTTCACTCCCTAAATGGTCACAATGACTAGAGCTGGGCAGATCTGAAGCCAGGAGCCAGGAACTTCTTCTGGGTCTCCCACGTGGGTGCAGGGGCCCAAGGACTTGGGCCATCTTCTACTGCTTTCCCAGGCCATAGCAGAGAATTGGATTGGAAGAGGAGCAGCTGAGACTTGAACCAGAACCCATATGAGATGTTGGCACCACAGATGGAAGCTTAGCCTAATGTGCTACAGCAGAGGCCCCATGATTATTTTAACAATTACCACAGTCCTCAGATTTGGAATGTTAGCTAGACATAGATAGATAGATAGATAGATAGATAGATAGATAGATAATAGATCAATATTGATAATACTGACACTATGCATTCACATTTATATGTTGCTTTACAAAACACTGGCATTTGATTACACTTTTGTATTCTTTATGTTTTATCTTATAGGTCAAAAATAAAGATTTCTATTCAGATGAGCTTCAATGAATCCTTTGCCCACACTGATTGCATAATCCACTGTATGAAGGAGTGGATTATTATTATCACACGGATAGATGATTCATAAATCAGCCAAGCCAATAAAACATCATGTGGGGGACTACATGGTCAGCATTGTCTCCAGTTCATCTTTATGCTAAATTGAGTGATTAAAATATTAGTAAATAACCCCAGCTGTCTAAGAATTTGATGGCTTCTGTAATAGCCTCACTGGTTTTTGATTTTTTAATGGTGGACTAGAGAATCCATTTCAACCTTGTTAGCATGATTTTTTTTTCCTATTTATTGGTTTTTCCCTACTTGGAGTTGAAAACCAAGCCCACAAACAGAAAGTAACCATGTGGGGCCTATGTCGCGGGTTTTCAGACTGGGGAGAGCTCTCTTCCTTGGGATTCTATCCCGTCAGAGAACAATTGTGTGAGGGCTTTGAAATCGCTAGTAAACCAAAGCCCCAGGCAAAAGAAACCAATAAATATATTGAACATTAAGCAAAGTTAGACAAGAAAAGGAAACCAAATAGTTTTAAGGTGGCATGTAAACTACACTTGCAAATGAGTTCAGTTTCACAAAGAAGACTGGGAAAAGCTGGGAAGCCCAGCAATAAGATTTGAAATAAAAACACCACTTCAACCTAAAGATCTTACCAATGTTTCCCTGGTGACTTGGGCCATGATGGCTCCAGAACGTCCTCTACTGAATTACAGGAAATCTGAGATCTGTTGGGGTGGGGGGGCTCACTCTGAGCAGCATAACAAGCATGTTAAAGTGTGTTTAAAGCTATGGTTGTGGGGATTCTCTGTAATGAAACAAAATACACATTGATTTTCAGTATGAAGATCTCAGTATTACGGAAAGTCACAAAGGGTTTCTGTAAACCAATTCCTGTAGCACGAGCCATACTAAAGAAGCCCAAGGAAGCTCAGGCCTGTGAGTCCGTCACCCTGCTCTACTGTAATTTAACTTGGGCCGTTCAGTGGGGTTGTCTTGTACACTGCTTCACTCCTCATCATGCCCTCATCATCTGAGGAAGTTTCATGCATCACATGGTTTTGTTTAATCCAAAATCAACAAAGATAACCAAATGTGATGCTGTTAAAGAAGACACACGAGGCCAACGCTGTGTGTAGTGGGCTAAGGCTCCGCCTGTGGCAACTGTATCCCATGAGAGCACTGGTGTGTGTCCCGGCTTCTCCTCTTCCAATCCAGCTCTCTGCTGGAAGATGGCCGAAGTGCTTGGACCCCTGCACCCATGTGGGAGACCCAGAGAAAGCTCCTGGCTCCATTTTGGATCAGCCCATTTCACGCCATTGCATCCATTTGGGGAGTAAACCAGCAGATAAAAGACCCTTCTCTCTGACTCTACCTCCTTCTGTCTGTCACTCTGCCTCTCAAATAAATAAATTAAATTTAAAAAAGAAGAAGAAGATGACACATTCCCATGTCAGGCTTTCCTTCATATTCTCCTCTGGCAAAAGTGGTCATTGGGATTGCCAAGGAAGACTGGAATGTGGTATTTTCAGTCAAACTTCTAGTTTGTAAAAGTTCAATGAAAGGATATGTTCATTCATCTAACCTATAAACATGCTGGAGATTAACCCAGTAAATATGCCATCTAGGGTTCAGATAGACCTCATGCCATCACCCCCACTATCTGGGACCACCATTTTTTTTTTAAGATTTATCTATTTATTTGAAAGTCATAATTACTGAGAAAGGGAGAGAGAGAGAGAAGGAGAGAGAGAGGGAGAATCTTTCATTCACCGGTCCACTTCCAGACGGTCACATTCACTGGGGCTGGGACAGACTGAAGGCAGGAGCCAGGAGCTTCTTCCGTGTCTCCCACATGGGTGGTAGGGCCCCAAGGAAGGACTTGGGTCATCTTTACTATTTTCCCGGGTGCATTCGCAGGGAGCAGGATTGGAAGTGAAGCAGCTAGGACACAAACTGGCTCCCTATTGGATGCGAGCATCACAGGTTGCTGCTTCACCTGCTATGCCACAGCATCGGTCCCAAGCCCACCACATTTTTGTTCTATCATCTGCTATAAAAATAGCAGCCAATTTTTACTGAGTGCTTTTTATATATCAGGCACTGTTCTAAGCATAAGGGGATCACTCATTTGATTTTCCAAAGAATTGTTGGCAGTGAGTGCTGTTATTATTCTATTTTCCTGGTAAGAAAATTGAAGTATTGAGAGGATAAAGGATTTGCCAAGATCACAAAGCCAGTAAGTAGTAGACTACAATTCAAGCCCCATTTATCAATTCTAGGGTATTTGCTGCCTCTCAGAGCTTTATAAGGATTCAAGTATTTCCTGACACACAGTTAGTACTAAAGAAGTGTTGGCTATTTTTTTTTTAGATTTATTTATTGATTTGAAAGACAGACTTATAGAGAAAGAGGGAGAGGGAGAGGGAGGGAGGGTGGAAAAGAGGGAGAGAGAGAGAGAGAGAGAGGGAGAGAGGGAGAGGGGGAGGGAGAGAGAGAGAGGGAGAGGGGGAGGGAGGGAGGGAGGGAGAGAGAGAGAGAGAGAGAGAGAGAGAGAGAGAGATCTTCCACTTGCTGGTCCATTGCCAGATGGCTACATCCACCAAGGCTGGACCAAGCTGAAGACAGGATCCAGGAGCTTTTTCCAAGTCTTCTACAAGAACAGATTTGGGCCATCTTTGCTGCTTTCCCAGGTGCATTATAGAGAGCTGGATCAGAAGTGGGGCAGCAGGGACTCTAGTGCCCATGCAGGATGCTGGCCCTGCAGACAGTGGCTCAACCTTCTATGCCACAACAATGGCCCCTAGCTACTATTTTTATTATTTTGACTCCTTTCCTGCTATTATTATCTTATTTTTATTAATTATGCTTTTATATACTCTGTTAGATACTCTAACTTATGTATTCATTATACTCCTTCCTTGATCTACCTTCTCAAAATCTGTTGGAATTTGACATGACGTAAATGTATAGTATCTAGCCTAGCTGACCAATAGTCCACTGAGATGGTGAATGTTATACGGCTGCTTGCCTGGGCCATGGTGCCCAGATAGTTGGTCAAACATTATTCTGCACATTTCTGTTACCGTGTTTTACAAACAACATTTAAACTAGGGAATCTTGAGAAAAAGCAGATTGCTCCCTCTTGTGTGAATGGGCCTTGCCTAATCAGTTGAGGGACTCAGGAAACAAAGACTGAGGCCCCCTGGGAAAGCAGGAATTCTACCTGCAACATAAGCTCCTTCCTGGGTCTCCAGCCTGTCTACTCATCCTTCAGATTTTGAGTTTGCTAACTTCCATAATCATGTAAGCTGTTTACTTAAAATCTGCCTCACCCTCTCCCAGTATGCTATATCTAAACACACACACACACACACACACACACACACACACACAAATGCAGACCCTATTCAACCTGCTACTATGGAGAACCTTAATACCCCAGCTAACTATAATGACAAAAATTAGACTGCCCACAAGCAATTTTGTCAGTCTACACCATTCATCATTCTTTTCTTCCTACAACCATGAGAATTACACAATCCCCAAACCTTTTCCAAAGGGACAGACCTCCAAGTGTCACTTATTGGCTCTTACTCCTTTAAGGATCAGTTTTCCTACAAAGAACTTCAGGCTGCACTATGAACAAACACAGAAATGCCAGAAACGTGGTCAGATTGCTCCAAGAAGAGCTTATTCCAGGATAGTCCTTGGTCACCTGAGAGCAAGTCCACACAATAGGTGAGGAGGGAATCTTACCCGCCCCACAGCCAACTAGTCATCTCTTCAGCTGCAAACCGAGATGTGACTGATGAACTATCAT
This sequence comes from Sylvilagus floridanus, assembly GCA_949820135.1. Lineage (NCBI taxonomy): Eukaryota > Metazoa > Chordata > Mammalia > Lagomorpha > Leporidae > Sylvilagus > Sylvilagus floridanus. Next base: position 50,408,962 of record OX463245.1, read on the forward strand.
GCTAGAGATTTTAGGCCTAGTTATTTAAATTCCTTAAGGTTAATCTTTAAGAAAACAGTAGAAAAATAACATCGATAGCTTGAAAAGTAAGTCTCACACCATCAAAAGCAAGAGTAGCACTTCACCCAGTTCTGCTTGTTCATGCCCTGGGGAGAACTTCCTTCTCACATGTTTAAAGACTTCTCATCTGATGGAATGGTGTGTGAAGTTATAAACAGCTGGTGGGTCATTTAATAGTCACAGGTGACTGGATTTCCCTCTCCCATTTTCTCAGTATTGTCACTTAAAAAAAAAAAAACAAAACACAAGAAAACCAAAATAAATAAATAAAGATTACACCCTCCAGAATGCACATATATAAAACCAATATGTTTGTCTTTCAATTAAAGACCTGAGGCTCTCAGCTTGAGCGCAACACCCCAACATCAATGAGAAGATTTTTCTAAGAACTGTGAAATGCAAAACTGGCTGAGAGGCAGTGTGGCTGCTCTGTGAGGGTTTCTGCGGAGGAATCCATTTAATGAGCTTTAATGTCCTTGACAGCTTGAATGGCTCTGGGCTGAAGCTTGGTCTACACATTGTCACCTTGGGCACGGCTTTTTTCCCTGAAATCATAATCCACCAAGATGTATTTGAGGCTTAACAATCAAAACATTCACATGGATTCAAATGTTTCTGTGGTTTTTTTTCCCTTCAGTTTTGCTTTAAAGCACTGGCCGTGAAAATGGCACCATTGGTATGATCCCAACTTCTCTTTTGAAAGACCCCTGGGATTAGTGACTCATTCAGGACAGAAGAAAATATTGTTTATTAAAATGCATTTGTAGAACAGTGACTACAAATTTGCTGGGTGTGGTAGGCAGGCTGGGGTAGAGAAGCCGTAAGTGAGGAGAACAAATGATTAATAAAAATATTATAGTCTCTGATATTATTTAATCTGACTTAATCACTCAACATTAAATATTGCATAACATTAAGAATTTTGAGTATATATACACCACTGAATCAGTGGCACTATTTGACAGTTTCAAATTTGCCACAGTAACTTCCTTAATCCAAGACCTCAAAAAATTCTGTTGACTGCCCCATCATGTTAGGATAGAACAATTTTGACTGTTATCCTCAGGAAAAAAATGAAGTCAAGTAGCAATGGAAAAAATAGTGTATTCTCAGGTATAAGTTCTACCTACTTTGTTCATCCTTTCACGACACACGTAAAGATATTGTTAATAAAATCAATTGCCCCCCAACTAGTTGTTTGCACCACACAAATCAAATTAATTGTTTTTATCAAACCAATCAACATTTTCAGAACTGCTTATGAATCTCCATGATAGTATAAGCACCATGAGGCCATCCATAGTTCCCTGGGTTAGTTCCAAGATCATGGTCATCAGTAATATTTGTTAAATATATGCTCATTTCAGGGCTGGCACTGTGCCATAGCAGGTAAAGCCACCACCTGCAGTGCTGGCATCTGGCACCAGTTCAAATTTGGCTGTTCCACTTCCAATCTAGCTCTCTGCTATGGCCTGGGAAAGCAGCAGAAGATGGCCCACATCCTTGGGCACCTGCACCCATGTGGGAGACCTGCAAGAAGCTCCTGGCTCCTGGCTTCCAATCAGTCCAGCTCTGATCATTGCAGCCATTTGGGGAGTGAATCAGCAGATGTAGGACCTCTCTCTCTCTCTCTCTCTCTCTCTCCCTCCCTCTCTCTCGGCCTCTGCCTCTCTGTATCTATGCCTTTCAAAAAAAATCTTTTTATAAAAATTTCAAAAATACTCATTTGTTTAAAAAATATTAGCTAAAAAAGGTTTGCTTGCTTAAAAAAAATGGAGACTATACCTAAGTCACAGGGTGCCTATCCTGCCAGTATTAACTGGAACACATCTGAGAATCATCCATTACCAATAATCCCCCATTCTCACTATCTGTGATGACCCATAAGTCATGGTCAATCTCTTGGGCCCAGAGCTGTGTTGTGGACTGTACAATTTCATGGAGGGTGATTACTATGGGAATTGTGGCCCTTGCAGTTATGCAGTGTGACAGCCTGGTTGGCTTCAGGGATTACCATTAATGTACATGAGAACTGCAGTGTAATTAATGTCTACCTCCAAGCTAAGGAGAATTAAGAGGAAGCATTCCTTGAATGGGTTTCAAGAATCTTGTCTACCATCTAATTAGCTAATTGGGAGCACTTGAGATATTACAAGTCTGAGACACTTTTAGCTTCTCTCAGATAGGGCTAAAATCCGGCCCAAGCTGTCTCATTGGGTTGTTCTGCATTTCTGTACTCTGCATGCTCATCTGTAAGCTCAGCAAAGCAAAAATCCAGGAACCTCTATGGACCTCTTACAATTCTGACATTGTGCAGATTTGTAATAGAAAGAATCCTTAGACCTCAGGTTCATGCTGTGATGACTGCCTTTGGTATTATTGGCCCAAATCATATTATAAACACAATCTTTGTGTCTTTCACTCAACAAATATTTAGAAAATACCCATTATGTTCATGGGAAGAGGGTAGATATGCCCACTCATCCTCACCAATAATAACTGGCAACTGCTATACAAAGAGTAATCTCAGCATCCATTCAGCAATTACTATGCACCGGCCATTCTTCCAAGATCTTACGTACTTCTATGGTTTGAAATGTACCCCACAAAAGTTCCACTGCAATTTAATTGTCAGCATTAACAGTATGAAGAGGTGATCCTTTAAGATGTGATTAGTCCATGGGCTCTGCCTTCATGAATGGAACAGCACCATTATTGCAGGAGTGGCCCCTACATGCCTTTTGTTCTCTCCAACCATAGGGACTGAGTGCACTGTGAAGATTATCACTAGAGGTGCGGCAGCACTCTGGTTAAATGTTGAGCTCTGGAGCCCTATCCATCTGCGAAACCACGAAGAAATAGGTATGAACCTTGGCTCTTTGCAAGAGTAGTCTTGCCAAGTTCTTCAGTCAATCAAACTTCAGATTCCTTATCTGAAAAAGGGGGAGAAAGATGACATCTACCTAAGATTATTATGAGGATGAGATGATCCACTAAACCTTGGATTGTCTTAAACACTCAAAAAATTGTTTTCCTTTAGTATTCCATAAGGCCACTCCATTCTGACCCATAGTGCCTCTCAATTCGACTACATGCCGAAAGGGAGAATTTCTGACTCTGCTGTACTTTCCTTTATGTTTAGTACATATGATGCTCATTGAGCACTTATTGACAGATTGATCAGCAAGTGGAGCAAAAGTTGAAAGCTCAGATCTCTATGTATAATTAAAAAAAAAGCAAATGAGGGTATTACTATTTGGTCTTTTGATCATTCTATTGAGATTTGTGTGACCAGATTTCTTCTCTTCTTTAAATCACAGGAATAACTTCAGGAAGCCTCGGACATCCTCCTGTAAGGTTAAATATTTAAAGCAGAGCTGTGCATGAGCGTTGAAAATATCCAGACAAACATATGTTGAAAACCTTTTGTGAAGCCCCGCCACAGCACAATGAGCCGCGGATGCTGGAGCACCCTTCCAGCTGTGCACGCAGGGCGCACGCACTCATTTGTCAGGGGCTGTCCATCTTGAGCACAGCTTGCAGGCCTATTCTCAAGAATGAGGTCACCACAGAGCCCACATGGGCAGACGGGTTGCAGAGTAAGATATGTCTGGGCACAGATGTGGGAGGAATGGGGACTAACAGCCATAATGGAAACAGGAAATGAGAGTTAGGTCAGCCCAACTGCACACTTGTTAAAAAAGCAAAACTTAGCCATGTGGTATAATTTTCATGCTCTGTAATGTTACCACCTACCAGCCAACTTTACCAATAAGTTGGATTGTTGCTACAAAGAAGGAAAGGATCCTCAGACATCTATCAGACCGCATTTCCAGCACAATCTTGCTAAGTTCTTCTGGGTTCTCAATCAACACATAACTCACACACTTCAACTGCAAACTTTATATTTTCCCTACTGTTTAGAACCATGACAATGAGCATTAGAAGCCTGTTAAAAACTGGAGGGTCCTCACTGATATATAACACAAAAAAGAAAGTTGGATTTAGTGATAACAAAAGAGCAAGCCCCTTGGAGTATGGTATAGACATGTTTGTTCATTATATGTGCGCTATCACAGACACACATATACACGCATAAACACAGACATGCATTTAGAGTTTTGACTCTTTAAATATAAAGTTATTTTGAGAAAATTGTGTGGAGTCTCTGGGCTAGGATAGCAGCAAACCATTAATCTCAAGATGGTTAGCTTATGCTTGCAGCTGTGATGACATTGTGCTCACCCCAACCCCCCCAAGAGAACATCCAAGGCTGTCTGCTAACCTAAAAACTTTGAACATTCTCTGCTACTCTATCTTTGACCTCACATGGATCTTAGCATCTTTTTGGCTGATGATAAAAGTCACACACAGCTAAGACATGTGGTCTGCTAGGATTACCAGCATTCAGTCCTGAGAAATTTTTTAGGACTCTCTATAATGTTGTACTCTTCCTAACATCCACTATTTTATTTAAGAGAAACCACTGTATGTAAAACTTTGGAAGCATCCTACACAAAACATTTGCTGATTTTGCAAACTCTAATTGTTCCATTTCTTTGGAAAGCTTTAGAATCTTTGTATCATGTCACCACATTGTAAATCATCTTACACTCTTCTCTCATTATTTCACGTATATTAAGCCCGTTTTCCCAAATAAAGTAGACCCAGAAAGAGGTTAATACTTTGAATAAAATACAATACTTAGGATAAAAACTATTTTTTCTTAATTTGTTACTTGAAAGCAAAAGTGGGGAGGTATACAGGACCTGCTGAGTTGACTAGCAGATAATATATTAATGTGTGTCAGAATTCAGTAGAATGTCCCAGATTTCATTTTATCTGTCAGAGAGAAAAAATGTCCAGACTAGAAAGGAGAATATGGACAAGCTTAAGTGAGTGAAAATAGAGCCTAAGTCAAGAGTGGAAAATGTCAGACAAGTAACCGGGAAGAAATGAATGAAACCCTGTATGTCCAAGAAATGACACACTCAAGATAAAATTACTGAACACTTTAGAAAACTATAATGCACATAGAAGACCCTAAAAAAAAAGAGTAAAGTGCTTATCTGATTATAAATGCAATACAGCCCATAATTCAATAACTAACTTATGAACAAATATGTGTCAGGAAATACCCAGTGTATGTCTAGGATTGCTTTTAGCATCTTTGTGTAGAAAACAATACAGATAAAGTTTGTGCTGTAGTGAACTTGACATTCTAGTGATAGAGACAGTAATTAAATGAATGAATAAGTATACCTAGAGGGGCAGCTGATGATAAGCATTATGAAGAAAAATTAAGTAGAGTAAGGAAGTAGAATGTGACCATGGGGAGATGCAGGAATTGGTATGGACTTCCTGAGTAGGTGACATTTGAGCATAAATGAATTGAGGGTGGAGAGAACATTTCAGGCATTGGAGGTAGAGTATATAACAGTCACGAGTAAAGAACGATGTTGACGTGTTCAAGTCACAGAAAGACTACGTTAATTTGCTTTAATAGAGTAACTGTTTTCTGTTTACCTAGCTCAATGTATCCTATAATATCACATTTTGTACTATAAATAGACACATTTAAACTATTTTTTTTTAAAAAAGGAAAGAAGAACAGATGACAGGAGCAGAGGACAGAAGCAAAGAATGAAATAGACTAGACGGAGGAGTCAAAGCACAGAGGACCTTGTGGAGCACAGTAAAGAAGACTCAATTTTTTCTGAGTATGAACTGAAGAATCATGAAGAAGTAGGGAAGTGTCAAAATCACATTTACTGTTTACGTAGAGCCTGTCAACCATGTGGAGCATATTTTAAGTGTGAGTCCTTATATAAATAAAAATATTTTTAAAAATATGAACAAGGAGAAGAAATTCTGGACAAGTTAAGAGGCTGTTCCATCAGTAAGCAAGGGTGGTAGTGGAGGAAACAATGATACCATCTGAAGGAAGAGCAGATGGGACATGACAATAGCCTGTTTAAGGGGGAGGAGTCAGGATGATATCCAGGTGTTGGCTGGAGCAATTAGATGAATTGTGTTTAATTACTAAGATGGAAAAAAATTTGGTGGAAGAGCAAAATCGGGAGTAGGGCAGGGATCCAAAGTTCCATGTGATCTGGGAATACTGTGTGAAGCAATTGCTGAAAAAACTAATCATCTTTGACTATATAGATCAAAGTGTATTATAGAGATCGAATAACACAATACACCACTCTCCCATGCACTGTTTGTACCATATGCTAACCACTCTGTTCAGCATCCGACCATACATTTTAGGAGGAGTATTAACAAAGAGAATCACATTCAGAGGAGGGAGTCAAGGAAGGAGCAGGAGTTCCCATGACAAATGCTCGAGGGAACTGGGAACCAGAGAAAAGAAGAGATTTTTGCTGAGAAGAGTGACTATATTACATGATAGCTGTCTTCAAATAATTAAAGAAAATAACTTCCATGGCTTCAAAAGGCCCTTCCAAAGGCTTCCGGTCAAAAGAAGGAACTTTCTATCCATCAGATAGCTGTACCAGAAGAGACTATGCAACCATAAATTTGGGGGTGCATCAACTAGTCTGTTGAACCAGAAGACAACCAAGTCTCATTCATCACAAGGGTTCTAGGATTCTAGATTCAAACTCATTCTGGGTAGAACCTGTCTTAATTTTTTAAAAAGACTTCAACAGGGTAGATATTTAAAGCTCAAAAGATACTTAGTAATTCAGACTTTTTTTGACCAGGCTTTCTGAACTAACTAATGAAACATTTCAAATAGTTGCTAGATTTTTCTTAATTATTTTGTATTTCACCCAGGGGTGGTGATGAAAAATCTGTTCTCTCTGCTACAAATGCCTGGGTTGACTCTGAATCATTATTAATAGTTTAAGAGGGGCAGTAATCAGGGACAACACTGAATTCTATTAAGTCACTAGGTAAATCCTGTTTACTTCTAAAAAGAACTGAGTAGAGGAGACACTCATTTCTTGCCAGCAATCTTGAACACTGTATTGCCAATGATAGTTGTAAGAATAAAATGATACTATTCATGTAATGTATGTAGCAGAGCATCTGGATCGCAATAAGCAGTTGCTATTATTTTGTAACTACCATTATTCACAAATGTTGTCATTTCCGTATGTTGAGCTTTCTGATATTTGGCTAAAGAATCCCTGGGAAGATGAGGTGGAGTCTTTTCAGGACCTTCCTTACAATGTTGGAGGATGATGCTGAGGCTTCCTGCTGGACCACCTTTAAAAGAGAAGACAGGATGCCCTTAGGCACTTCCTGCTCTCATCATCAAAGTTTCTATGAGATTTACCTCTATGGAAAATACTGGAAAAAAATGCGCTATGATTCTGAGATTGGAATTAATACGAAACTTTAGTAAAAATGTTTGACTATTATTTGACCATGAGAAGTAATTTTTCTTTATATGCATTAGAAAATATGAAAAGCATGACATTTACAAAAGCGATATCCATAAAATACTTAAATATAGCACTAGAAAGACATGCAAAAGACCTATGTAAAGAAAACTTCAACTAGTTCCTGCAACATATAAACTAATCAGCGAATAACGGGGAACTTAACACTGTCAGATAGCCAAGCTAAATGTTGTAATCATATTACTTGTTGGCAATTTGACTTGTTTGTTTAAACTATATCAAGTCAAAACCCCTACAAGGATTTTTCTCTCTTTTAGCATTCTTGAAAATGAGTTTCAGAAGTTCATATAGAGGAATATATATGTAATCCGTATTTATAATATAATAGCTAAGTATATTTTGAGAATAGATATAAGACTGGACATAATACCATAGATTTTATACTTTACTAAAAGCACAAGCTAAGTTCTCAATTTACCAAGAGCTAAATAAAATTTTCAAGCCTTAAAAATTAATAGGAAAGGACAAAAAGAAGGAAAGACAAAGAGATGGGGAGAGAGAATCTATGAGCAACTGATTATTTCAACAGATAAAAGCTTTCATGATCTGCATGTTAACACAATATAAACCAAAGTAGAATGCACATAAACTTGAAGAATATTTATAAGACAATGAAAGAGGTTTAAAATTCAACATATAAAAAGTTAATTTAAAGCTTGTTTCATTCAAGGATCCAAGAAGCAGGCCAAAAGACTGGATTGAAAGTGAGAGGATTGGTGCCAGCACTGTGGAACAGGAGGTTAAGCCACCATTTGCAATGCTGGCTTCCCATATGGGTACCAGTGAGTCCTGGCTCCTCCACTTCCAATCCAGCTCCCTGCTCATGCATCTGGGAAAGCAGCAGAAGATGGCCTAAGGGCTTGGGCCCCTGCACTCACATGGGAGACCGGGACGAAACTCCTAGTTTCAGCCTGGCCCAGCCCCAGCCATTGTGGCCATTTGAAAAGTGAACCAACAGATGGAAAAATCTCTCTCTCTCCTCTCTTGCTCTCTCTCTAACTTTTCAAAATAAATAAATTTATAAAAAAAAGTAAGAGGACTCTATTAGGTAAATTAGCTTCCTGGGGGCAGACATAGCAAAATATCACACATTGGGACGCTTAAGCAACAGAAATTTACTGTTTCACAGATCTGGAGGCCAGACGTAGGAAATGGAGGTGTCAGCAGGGTTGGTTTGTTCTGAGCACTGGGACAGAACATGTTCAATGCTGCTCCCCTAGCTTCTGGTGGTCTCAGCCATTCCTGGGCTCACAGATGGTATTCTTGTGTCTCCACTTCTTCTTTTCTCTGTAAGAATCTGTCTCTTCACATAGAATTCTTTACATGAAGACATCCATCACAATCAGATAAGGGTCCCATCCTACTCCAGTGTGACCTCACTCTAATTATATCCGCAAGAACCCTATTTCCAAACAAAGCTATATTCTGAGGCCCTGGGGTAGGACTTTAATATACAAATTTTGAGGTGACACATCTCAAAGCTTCACATTAGGGGAAATGCTGGTGTGAAGGGAAACAGGAAGACGTCAGGCAGACTGAGAGAGAAGCCCAGGTGAGGGGAGTGGTAGACTGTGTCAGACAGCCAGAGCGGAGTCCTTGGGACAAAGTTAGCTGACAGAGGAGTTCTCACCTCCTAAGAGCATGTCTGCTTTGCTATCCACAACACACTTCAGCACTGGTGGGGAACAGGGCCTCCGGGATGTGGGTCTGGCATAAATAAGGCAGTAGGTTTCAAAATGCTGCACTGGAGTCCTCAGTCAATGACACTCCTGTGGTAGGTGGTCTGAGAAATGCCTTCTCCTGGCTGCCACAATACCATAAAAAATAAATGGATAGAAGGTAATTTATAATAAAGGGAATACAAAAAGTTCAGCCTCACTGGGAATCACGACAGTACAATGTAAGAAAACAGAGAACACTGTTCGTTTGTAAAATTATCAAACCAAGAATTTTTCTTTAAAGTGGAGATAATCTACATGAATGAGAATGAAGTTGATAAGTTGTTTTTAATATAAATTGGTTCAACTATTTTGGAATGCAGTTTTACAAAAATGTGTCATATAAAGTAATCCTATGTCTTGACCTGGTAAGTGGTTGTTTAGGTTATCCATCCTATGAAATAGTCAGAAATGTATACAAGGATGATAATTACATCTTTGATAATTTTATAATCAAAAAATCAGATGTTAATGAAAATAAAGGTTTAATCACAAGGGAATGTAAGTGAAATATTGATGCATTTACTCAATTAGATAAAATAAAGGCATCAAAATTATACTTTTGAAAAGACTGTAATGGAACAGGGAAAAAATTCATGATAAAATGCTAAGTTAAATGAAAGATCCCTGCGAGTGAGATCCCAGTGGAAAGAACAGGTCATCAAAGAAGGAGGTACTTTTCTCTGAAGGAGGTACTTTACTCTGAAGGGAGAACTTCCACTTTGACTATGACCTTGTTTAAATAAGATCGGAGTTGACGAACTCAAGAGGCTTCCATAGCCTTGGCAACTCATGACAAGAGCCTAGGGAGATCACTGACACCATAAACAAGAGTGTCAATTGTTAAGTCAACAACGGGAGTCACTGTGCACTTACTCCCCATATAGGATCTCTGTCCTTAATGTGCTGTCCAATGTGAATTAATGCTATAACTAGTACTGAAACAGTATTTTACACTTTATGTTTCTGTGTAAGTGCAAACTGATGAAATCCTTACTTAATATATACTAAATTGATCTTCTGTATATAAAGATAATTGAAAATGAATCTTGATGCAAATGGAATGGGAGAGGGAGCAGGAGATGGGAGGGAAGGAAGTTATGGGGGAAAAAGCCATTGTAATCCATAAGCTGTACATTGGAAACATATTTATTAAATAAAAGTTTAAAAAAGAAAAAAAGATAATGTTTATTTCCATATGTAATTTAAATTCAATTATGTAAAAATATATGAGGAAACTCAATATCCTCTCTACTAGCTATTTGGAAATAATCAATCAATTGTTGTCGTCTAGAGTTACTATGGAACTAGCTATGGAACATTAAAAATTATTCTTCCTCTCAACTGCACCTCTGAACCTATTACCCATCCTCTCTCCTCCTCCCTTTACCCAGTCTCTGATTTGATCATTACATATTATATACATATGTTGAAATATCACACTCAACTCCATAAATATGTGCAACTATTATGAGCTAGTTAAAAATAAAATATGTATAATTATTATGAGTCAGCTATTTTAAAACGATAAGAAAAACAATAGCAGCAGCAAATGTGCGTATGTGTGTGCATAGAAGAGAGCACGTCAATAATTTAACGGTGATTATTTCCAGGGTATGAGGATTTTGCTTCATTACTCTTTTCTTCTTTGTTTCCTCTCTGTGTTTTCTAAAATGAGCATTAAAATCAGCAACTTATTTATGCTAAAGTGGCAGATTTTCCACAGGTGGAAAGAAGTAAGAATGAGCCAGTGGCAGGAAGCTCGTGTGACAATCACAGAAGGAAAAAGAATATCCTATTTTCTCAGTGATGTAGGAGTCAAAGGGAAAGAGGGAAATAAAGCAGATAATTAAATGTGCCTTTGATATTTCCTACCATCCATGCAATCCTTATTCACTGTGGGCAAAAATAACCATGAGTTAACCAAAGCAATTGGCTCAACTCCAGTCTGTATAATCACTTCCCACTTTACATCTAAACCAAAAGAGACAATCCACTTTCAATAAATCACTCTGCATCCTAGAAAACAAAAGTGTCCTCTCACTAGAGAACAATGCTTAAATACACTATGACAGGCCCTAGGGCATGATTCCCTGTGCAGACTCCCAGGGCTCATTCAGTAATGTGACCTCTAACTGCTCTTACACTTCTGTGCACAGTAAAATACGGAGACTCTGGAAAGTATCTCTTTCTCCCAGCCCCTTCACTTCTAGCTTCATATCTACCCTCAACTAAAGTCACATTTATTCTGCTTCAGAGGAAATTTGTAACGCCAAAACCATATCCACCGTGGAGTAACAGCACATCTAGCTGGCTTAACGACCTTCCTTTTTAGTGGTTGCTTAGCTATTGCCACAGTTTTAATAACCTAGCTTGTCAGAGTACACAGTTCAAAGTAGATGCTGTAATTTTGCAAATCAAGGAAATGGACAGTGAAACTCTTTGGTGCCTTCCTTTTCCAAACCAAGAAGAAGATCATTAGAAACAGATACAAGATCTTTCTTGCAAAATGTCCAGTTTAATTTTCACCGCAAATGGTTCAGAGAACTTTTCATGCACTTGACATGGAAGAACCCAATTTAAGTTTAATTTTGGAAAGAAGAGAGAGGAAAGACGAGGAAATTCACCATCCCATGAACAATAGCCTGCGAACAAGCTTTAAAACTCTTGTACAGTCATGGTGGCTTGCGTCTGAAGCTCTTCTTCCAAATGACTCCCAACCACATTACTCAATGCAATTTCCCGCCACATCCCTCCAACTCCTTCCAGTTTGTCAAGACATCTCTGCTTTTAAGTGCTCTCCTCTCCCTGGAGTGTCATTTCATTGTTTCTTGGATTTGACAACAGTACCTTGGTTTGGTTTGTCCCACCACCCTTTTCCCTGGGAGGCATTCGGCACATTTTAGAGGATTTTACAGCATTAAAGGAGAGAAAAAAAACCCCTTCCGGATGTCTGTTCTGAATTTGTTTGTGTTCTCTTCTGTGTATACCCCTCCTTTGTTCTGTCCTCTGCATCAGACAGAAAGCAATCATCCTGCCTGGAACATATCTATAGCCAAGGCTCCATGTAAATTACAGAAAGAGATGACAAATTTCATGGCCTGGTTATGGTAAAAATGGCAAATTTCACAGTTTGTCATGGATTAATAGAAAGGGAAAACAAACACAAATGAAGTCATCCCAATTGTTAGAAATAATTCCAGAGTGACTATTTGATGAATTTAAACAATGGGATGGAATGCAAGCTGTTCAATAGGCAAACCATGATTTTAAATTTAATAAAGAAACTTGTCGTTTTATATTCAAACATCCTCAAACTAAAGGTTGAATCCAAACACACTTGCACTTCAACCTGAACCCATAATGAGAAAGCCCTAAATTCCAAAAACCTGAGTTTACCCTTTTTCACAGAAAATAATAAAGCTTCCATGAAATGTTTTCACGATGAACCATGGACTGCAGATTTTTAGGGTCATTGGTGACATCATGATAGATGAGGAGATTTATCTACATGCTTGGAAATGTTACACAGCTCCGTCACGCCACCTGGAAAATATCTTTAAAGGATTAAGGAACTGAGTCTAACTTCATAGTTCATTCTCTTTAGTTCTAGTTTTTAACCTTATCCCTTTCTTTGCTCATTCTCAGTTACTACTGCAACCTTACGAAAAACGTGTTGACGAGGGCTTCGCTCACCAAGGGATCTGAGTAGGGTCTTAGCAAAGAATTGGGTGATCCATCATCATCTCTTTAAACTCAAATTTTTGTAGCCAGAACTTTTGGCCTGGCATTCCTGCAGCTTTCATGACTGCTTCTCCACATTGTCTGAAATTCTTCTAAAGAATTCTTCATTGTTTCAGAGCCTAAGCAGTGTTTTGCATTATATCTTGTTTCTGGGTCTCAATTTTGCTTATGACTCACCTTTGTGTCTTTATACAGAATTTATGTATATGGTCTGAATAAAACAAATTCTGAAATTCTGGAAGAATTACATATAGCCAGATCATTTATTGTGGCTGATATTTACCTAATACTTGTCAACTCAATCAAGTTGACCATAAACATTTAGTCTGAGTAACTCTTTAATCACTTCAGATTCTTCAACAAAAGTGAAGGTCAGAATTCAGATGCTAATATACATGTAGGTAGAGGGAGGGAGGAAGATAAAAAAAATGGTGATATTAGATGCCTTCAATCATGAAAGGTTTTGGGACTGTCCCAAACACTGAATTTAATAATCACAGGGCATTCCAAGGGGGTATGTAAGAGTACCACTGCAATTCCCTAGCAAAGAAGACATAGTTCATTTTTCATCTCTGTATCTTGGTATGTGTCTACATTAGAAACAACCATATATGGCTTATTGTAAGCTTTGGCAATCATGACTAACTCACCCAGAAGTTGAAATGAATAGCTAACTTTTCCAATAATGATACCTCTTTTCTTTTACTCTATTGACAGATTTTTTTATTATATGGAAACGAAATAGAAGAAATGATGTTTGCATCACTTTCAATCTCTTCAGGGCCTATACCTGTTCCACACTGTCACCCTGTTTATGTCTCCTTGCAATGTTCCTATGTGTATGTTTGTCTTATACAACCAGACTGGAAAGCTATTCATCTTCTTGTAATTCTTCCTGAGCGCACTGGGAACAATTCAGGACCATAGTGTTAGCTGGCTAGAGACACTCCTGAAGCCCATCTCAAGACCATCAGCTGCACAGCTTGATAATTTAACTTCAGTCATTTGCAACAGGTCTTCCTAAATCATTGCTAAGGATTCCAGTCTCCAGAGCTGTACAGTGTATCCCTACTTAATATTCTCAGCACTGCCATAGAAAATAGTTTCGTATGCAAATATAGTCACTCAGCTTTCTGCTCATAGAAAATCTGTGTTAAGGAAAGGCTGCTGGAACATCTGGTGTCCCATCAAGTTCCCAACATCACCATCAGTAAAGAGTGAGCTCAACTTGGAGGGTGAGGATAAAGGCACTAGCCTCTGGCAAAGTTCCCCACTCCATTCCGTTGACGGAATCTGAAGAGGATAGTCATTGGCTCTGACAAAGTCTGTAACAAATGCTATAGGTTCTGGCAGATATGGCAGAACCTAAATCTGAACCTGTTTTAAGGAAGCTAAATCAGAAGCAGAGCAGCAGGGACTCAAACTGGCATCTGATATAGGATGCCATTATCACAGGTGGAGGTTTAACCTGCTGTACCAGAACACTGGGCTCCGCCTCTTCTTTATGTCTCCTTCATCTCATAGAAAACTGACAGGGCTTCCTAAACTTAGTGAAAAATTCAGATCCAATTTGAGCACTGACCCAGTGGAAGGCTGGCTCCCTTACCTCTTGTCTTGACACTACGTGGTGCACCAAGTTCAGGAACAGGCTTTAAGCCTTTTTCACCTACAGTGTTGAGATCCCCATTTTGGCTTTCATGGTAGCAGGAAAGGCAGGGTTGGTCTTATTAGGCAGGATACAGGTGGTGGAGGTAAAGATGTAGTGATGCCCATATGTGGAGGTCATTAAAGTTGAAAGATGATAGATACAGACTGGGAAAAAGTCAGAGTGACACAACTTCCTCCTCCTCTGCCTGATACCTGTCAGCTGCTTCTCAGCTCACAGTACTCTTCAGACTGTAGACTTTCCTAACTGACCAAAAACAACTCCAGGCATCCAACTGCCTGGAGACGGGTTATTGGCTAGCAGCACAAGCTGTGAGGTTAAATTAATCTAAGGCTGGTAATACAGACCTAGGTTGGCTCCTTACTAGCTGTGCAGCTTGGAGCAAACTAAATTTCTTGAAGACGAAGGTTCCTAATTTGCAAATGCACATTCTTCAATATGTATGAATGTATCAGTCAGGCAATCAAGGCTGGCTGGGATGATAACAGTGATGATGATGATAGTGATGATGATGACAACTCTCAGCTCCACAGCCCAGCAACAGTTAATTTTTTTACTGGTGTAAGTCAGCCAACTCTGCTCCAGTCAAGACTCGGAGATTCAGGCTGAACCTAGTAAATGGATCTGACTTGTAGCCCTCTAATAAATCCTCTGTATCTGCCAGGAAATGAGAAATCAAAAGAGCAGAGAATATTCTGGGAGATTTCAGAAGCCAAAAATCTATTTACACCCCATTGACCAGAACCAGTGTCACGGTTCACCATGGGTTTGATGAGGCTGGGAACGTGCCCAGGAAGAGGAGAGGAGGCACAGACACCGGCATTCACTGTTATGCTCTGCCCTTGCCACCATGAAGGCATTTCATCTGGTCAGGGATTTGAGGAAATGGACATGGAGGCTTGAACCCGTGAACTACCACATGAACCAAAGGACTGGGGGCTATCAAGGAGATGAAAAGAAAACCTCTTTGTAGATGGGCAGCTGCCAAGGGATGGATAAAACCAATTTAGTGGGCTTGTTCACCATAACCTTTCTGCTTCCTTGGATAAATAAAGGCAGGAAACCCCCTTAGTCCAGTCTTAACTAATATGACATGAAGCCCTGGATATCTTTGTAAAGACACTTTGTCAAAGGCTACAGAAATTACTCTAAGCTGAGATAGTTAGGAAAGTCCTCAAAGTGAAAAAAGAACTTAATCTAAGTTTGCAGTTAGGCAAAGAATTATACAATTGATGCAGATATAAAGTTCATATGCTGTTAGTTCTATTTGCCCTCAAATCACCAAAAAAGATAATGAAAATCAAAGGCAAGTCATTAAAAATTTTGGTCATAAAGTGAAAGTAGTATTGATGAGCAGGAGACTACCTTCTTCTACTAAAAATGACTAAAACATTTGAAAGGGAAATTAGTTCTTAAAATGTTAATTCTTTCATCCATATGTTCTGAGCTTCACTGTGCAGATTCCATGTGTGCAGGTGTCTTTCAACTGGCACCTCTCAGTTGCTTCTTAGCTCACACTGCTCCTCAGTTAGTGGACATTCCTAACCGATATGAAACAACTCCAGGCATCCACCTGGCAGAATCATGGTTCAGACCATAGTTCACTGGTCTCAGATTTATCATCTCTGGCTCAATGGGATTTCAGCTTGTGGTTCTGGATCTTGATTTGCCTTTCCTGCTCTAGTATTTGTGTGAAAAATTGCATCAGACCATCCCTGATCTGTTTAAAGAACTATCTGGGCATCTCATGATTCAGGGGCTCTCTGTTTTAACCAAATAAGAAAAGGGAAGGAAAGTAGTGTGAATAGAACCAGACCAGAGGAAAAGAAATACTCAGAAAGTAATCACAAGAAAGGTGCAAGAAAATCAAGGGTTTAAACACCAAGTTTAGATAGTCTGGTAGCTTGAGAAATTTTCACGCCAAAGAATTAGTGTTCTATTCCCTAAAGATACTATATATATAATAAAAAGAAAATAAAATAGAATCATAGTTTATGCATTTACAGATCTTTATTATTGCAGTGACTCCTTTGTAATTATTAAAGGTCCTAGAAACTAATGAAAATGTAATTCTATTAAGTAGCACTTGATAACAGGAGAAATATATAGAAGTTGATATGTATATATTACCCAACAGTTATGTTTATTATATTTTACTTCAATTAACTTTTCCTTTATGTTAAACATGATCATAGGTAGCAGAATTTAATTAAGTTTTATAGGTCTACTTCACCATATAATATACCCTATTTCCAGTGCATTTCTGAGAGTTGAAGCATTTACCTTTCTCTTTGTTATCCAAAACTGGAACAACTTATTTCCTCCCAAACCATCCATTTTTCCTGAAACTCCTCATTCTTGCCATAATTCCTGCTATGTTGGTTGTTCACTTATTGCTTTTGTCAAGGCCATAGCCCAATCTTCTATACTCTGCTTTGTTTTGCTGGGTCTGGAAATCTACAAACTATCTTTCCCAGGTACCCTTTCCAGTTCGGTTCTCATTATATTTTACCATTTAGAGGAATTGTTGGAAGATCAGCAAATGAGAGGAAAAGCAGAAGCCATGTTCTGTCTTTTCTTCTGTGGCAGCAGCACAGCTGTTGCTGTTTCTGGTGGAATGATGGCAGCAGGCTGGGGTGCCAGAACGGGCAGCCTGTCACACAACAGTTCGTGTTACAGCTGAGGCTACACTTTGTTGGCAGTTTCAGCAGCAGCAGGTGTAGGATCCTGGGCTGTGCCCAGGAGCACCAGAAGCTCCCTTTTTCTACTAGCTCAGACTCAACCTGAGGTCATTCATGGCCATTCTCCCTCCATGTTACCTCTTGTCAATTACTGTTTTCTTTATAATAAATTTCATACACATACATTCTTTCCATTCTAATTTGCTCAGCCCTGGTTTATCTCACAAGTTTCATGGGCTTCCACAATATTCTCCCAGATATTGAAATCTGGAGAGAACTAGATTTAAAATTTAGTTCTTCCACTTAGCTTCCTCTGTAGCTTTAAGCAAGCTGTTTCACTTTTCAAGCATTAATTTCTTCATCTGTATTAACAGTAAAGAAAAATTGCTTGGCCGGTGCCATGGCTCAATAGGCTAATCCTCCGCCTGTGGTGCCGACACACCAGGTTCTAGCCCCGGTTGGGGCACCAGATTCTGTCCTGGTTGCTCCTCTTCCTGTCCAGCTCTCTGCTGTGGCCTGGGAGTGCAGTGGAAGACGACCCAAGTGCTTGGGCCTTGCACCCACATGGGAGATCAGGAGAAGCACCTGGCTCCTGGCTTCGAATCAGCATGGTGCGCCGGCCTCAGCGTGCTGGCTGCAGCAGCCATTGGGAGAGGGGGGGTGAGTGAGCATCTACAATATACCTGAAGTTTTGTTAAATACCGTATGTGCATTTTCTATTTTAATACTTAAAACAACCCCATAGGGTGAGTGCTATATTTTTATAGCTATAAAACTGAAGTACAGAAGAATTTTCTTAAGGTCTCACTACTGTAAACAGAGGAGATAGGCACTGAACCCAGGTGTTGTTAACTTCAACGGCCATTCTCTCAAGTTTACTTAAGAAAGGATAATAATATACATATTATAAGGTTATTGTGATTAAATGAGATAGATATCCCAGGGTCAATGCATAATAAGCATTCAGTGAATGGCAGACATTAGTTCTGAAAAGTGATATAATATTCTTTACATCTCATATAACATGTGTGCATCAATGGCCAATAGATTCTGCTTTGGACATCTTTACACAAATGAGTGGATGTCTGTACTCATACAAATGTAAAAGAGAGTTAAAAGGAAAATAGAATTTGCCTTACAGTCACTGATGCTGAAACACAAGTTCTATAGACTGACTCTTCCTGGCATTAAATATACACTTAAGCATTAATTTTTCATACTTAAACAATATATAATTTTTTTCAATATGTAAGCACACAGTTAAAACGTAAGAAAATTCAGATTTGCATATTTAATGTGAACATTTGACATCAAAAGAATAATTATGACAAGAGGAAATGCTGAGTGCCACCAAGCAGGAGACGTCAGATAGTAGCCCAATTAAAGAGAAGGGGGGTCCTGAAGGCAGAGCCCATGCAGGCTTAGGGTTAGAACACATGTTCAATTGATTTTTTCTGTTTCACAGTACAATCAGCTTATCTTTTCATGTAGCTTATCTTTGTTTTTTGTTGGGATGGTGTATTCACTTGTCAATTAAAATATTTTATATTCAAAGAACAAAAGTTAGCAACCCAAATAAAGCTTAAAATTTCTGGAGCATCAGCTTCTTCCCAAAGGGTTCTGTTATTTTCCAGGTTTCTTGCCTTACCTTTCTTACTCTCAGTGGACAGTTAGAATTACTTCCTCAAGAGTCATGCACATATAGCATAAAGGGGAATGGGCAGGGGTCAAGGACCAGAAACCTGAAAGCAATGATGCTAAATACTTCTTTGAACTTTCTGGGCCTTTATTTCCCCATTTTCATAATGAGACTCAAGGTTTTATCCTTTACAGAAATTTTATGATTCATATTATTTTTTCATTCTGATTTACTACATGAAATTAAAGCACACCTAAAGCATAAATATCAATGCATTCCAAAATGCTGCTCCTGGGAACCCTACTCAAGACAATTTTTCAGAACATTCAGTTGACCATTCTTTGAGCAACCATGAGGCGATGTGTAACCCCACCAAATACCAGCCGTCAGGGATCTTAGTCTAGACTATGAGGCAAGACACATGCACCAAAAAGCAGATGCAAGAGCAAGGCAGAATAGGATGTGAATCAATACCAAAATATCTAAGTAGATAATAAAGTGGAGAACAGTCACAGATAAGGAACAAGTTTGGACCATTTGAAGGAAATACAAATGCAAATTTGACTAAAGTGGAGAGTCTGATGGAAGAGCAGAGGAGAAGGAAAATAGAAAAGCCAGATAGGAAAAACCCTTGAATGACATAAGGAAATGAATCCTTGCATCATGCAGTGGGCAACCATCGTCAGGCTTTGAACAAGAAAATGACAATTTTTAAAGAATCATATGGGGTGAAAACTAAAGTTATATTCCTTGTTACAACACACAGATGTGAACTGCAAAAGCTTTAGGATTTGGAATTTATCTCATTTAAATTGTGAAGTTGGATAGGTTCTCATAATCCACAAGGGGGTTATTACAAACATACAAGTCACACAGACATTCCTTTAAGTGACTTTGGCTTCGTTCAACATACTTTCAACTTAATGTTACTAAAGATCAAAACCAGTAGCTAGTGGCAAAGTAAAAGCATCAAAGAATTCCAGTCTCTAGAGCTTAATCTTTCATTTATTTTTTAAACTAGATATCACTTCATAAGAAGCGATTTCACTCAAACACCTCTGTACCTGTGTTGTGTGTGCATTTGGTCAGTCTTAGAATAAAGTCAACACTCTCTTTGTCCATTGAACATGGTTGATTAGAGGATGACCATCCCAACCACTCGTGTAGCTGATGGACATTTTCTTTTTTGTAGTATTTGAAAGAATCAAACAAAAAGCTTCTAGCATTTGCCTCTAACAAGGGTTAGAGAGAGAAGAAATCTCTACTTATTAGCATGAAACTTTTCTGTTTTCTCTACTGAATTAACTCCAATCATTTTCAAGAAAGAACATTTCAATACATTTTTCTGACAGGTAGGAAATTAACTACATACCAGAAGCTATTGAATTCAACTTTAACAGTATCAATAAACATTTCTGATTAAATTATGAAATTGATTTTATAATTTTGACCATTATGTTTTTACATCAATATCATCATATGACAGTAAATGTAGTTACTGCTTCCTTATTGATCTCAGACATGGCACTCTAAAGTATTCATTTGACTATATTACAAAATCAAACTTGATTTCCTGTAGTACCACAGTAACTTCAGGTCATAATCTAGTCTGAAGAATCAAAATAGATGAATTATTCAGTTATTAAAAGATATATTTTTCCTTGGAGGAAAAGGAACACTTTGGTCAAACCATCCTAAATCGTTGTGTTATAGGATATTTCTCCATGTGGGATTACTTTGTATGGGTCTCACATAAATATACCATCACCTCCCAGCTTGTGTGTTATCAATCACGTTTCTAGTGAATAACATAAACACCACTTGAAGAGAAAGAAATGTTTATCTTTCCTACATAGGAATTCAACAAAAATGCAATGTTTCCATGAGTTAAAAATCTATGTTTTGGTCTCACCAGCCCAACCTATCAAAATAAGACTAATATATTGACCCATTGCATTTCCCAGGAGAGCAACATGTCTTATATGCATTTAACTAGATAAGTTTTAAAAGCAAACCAGAAGATTCAGCATTGAGCTAATAAAAATGTGAATTTTCATCGTAGAGGCCCCACATCCCTGGGTAGGACCTCATAAAGATATTCCATACTTGTAAAAGCTTTTTCAGAGGGGGCCCACAATGTGACACCATGGATTAAGTTGCTATTTGTGACATTGGCACCATTACTGGAACACAGGTTTGAATCCTGCCATCTCCACTTCTGATTCAGCTCCCTACTAACGCACCTGGAGAAGCAGTGGATGGTGGTTCAAGTACTTAAGTTCCTACCACTCATGTGGGAGACCCAGTTGGAGTTCTGAGCTCCTGGCTTCATTGTGGCCCAGGCTTGGCCACTGTGTCCATTTGCGGTTCAGTGAACCAGCAGATGAAAATTAATCTCTCATTTCTCTCTCACTCCCTATTTCTCTCTCTCATTGCTCTGCCTTTGAAATAAATCAATTCTAAAAAAATACCTTTTTACAACAAAACTGATATTAAAGTCTTAAAAAGTAAAAACCCGAGGTATGGCCAGCATTATGGCAAAGCGGGTATAGCCACTGCCTGCAATGCCAGCATCCCATATAGGTGCTGGTTTGAGTCCTGGCTGCTCCACTTCCTATCCAGCTCTCTGCTATAGCCTGGAAAGGAGGAGAAGATGGCCCAAGCCCTTGGGCCCCTGCACCCACGTGAGAGATCAGGAAGAAACCCTTGGTGTCTGGCTTTGCATTGGCTCAGCTCTGGCCATTGAGGCCATTTGGGGAGTAAATCAGCAGATGGAAGAATCTCTCTCTCTCTCTCTCTACCTCTCTCTCTCTCTCTTTCTCTCTATCTCTCTTTCACCTTCTCTGCACCTCTGTAGCTCTGCCTTTCAAATCAATAAATAAATCTTAAAAAAAAAAAAAAGGAAACGAGGGACTCTCCCATATTCTAGTCTACTGCCCCATTATATACATAAGAGTGCAAGGCCTCAGGTCGTTAAAGAAGGTATTGAAGGAGACACAGCTGTTCATAATAGACTAGACCTGGCATTTCTTCCTCCCAGCCTGATTCCTCTTTTGTTTGTTTCAAGTGCACCCTGTTCATAATCTTTGAACTAGCCCATAAGATGAGTGTTAAAACATCAAACTCAAGGTCAGTTGCATCCAACTTAAAACAAAGCATATCAATCTATGCTGGAGATGTTCTAAGTTTAGAGTTTGTGAGTTTCTTTTTTTCTGTTTTTATTTTGGGGGGGGTTATTTTTTGGTTACCTCCCTACTTACTTGAAAATGGAAATACTGTGTAAAGACTAAGAAAATAGCTCTAGTGCTAACATCCTGAGGTTTGGTCCTGTGTATGTAACAAGTAGAGGAAAATCGTTCTTCAGTTGCTGCTATATTGAAGTTTATCCAAGGATAGTAAAAGGCAGACAGACTTGCATCGAGTCAGATTGTATATATGTAACATCTATAGGCAACCTAAAGATGTTTATCTTAACTTTGTTCAGAAGAAACGTGTCATTATTATAAAAATAAACCTTGGTATCATTCCTACATCTCAGAGCATTGAATTCAACATTTTAAAAATTTTCATTCTTCTTTAACTGCTTTTTAGCTTTCATTGTTTTAAAAGTTTTAAATACACCACTCATTTAAATTTTACACCAAACTCCTCTCCAATAGTGAGACTTCAGATAGAAATGGCCTAACAGCAGCTTGGATTGAACATTACACTATGCATATATGCACCAAAACATCACACAATACCCTATAAATATGTATGCTTCTTAAAAGTGTTTGGATATGAGAAAGATAAAAATAAAATGGCATAGTGCACCAAATATCTATTTTACTATGTCTATGATGCTCCTGTGGAGAAGGGGAACAAGAAAATGAGTATGGGGGCACTGGAAAACCATTCCAGAAGGCTAGAAAATATTATACAGCTCTACTTCATGCAAACTAACAAGATCCACAGTGGAAATGTGAATAACTTTCTATTGTTATTTATACTTATTCTTTATAGATTTAGCACAACTGTTAGAGCAAAAGTTAGCAAGGGAGTAAGATAGAACAATGTTTGGCATTCATCTTTATCTTACCTGCAGCATAGGTTGGCTTCTTCCTGTTAGCCCAGAAGTGTTGTTGTAAGTTCTAGAGAAGGTGTGGATAAATTACAGCCTCATTTCTATTATCCAGTCTGCTACCGATGGTTGAAAAATAATCAAAAGATGGGTCCAGCAAACAACGCGTTCGGCTATGCAGTTCATATAATCTTTATTGCTGCTACTCTGCCTTTACAGTGGGAAAGCAGCCACAGGCAATATATGAACAAACAAATGTGACTGTGTCTCAATAAAACTTTATTTACGGACACTGACATTTGGATTTCATGTAATTTTCCCATGTCATAAAATATTGTTCTTTTTTTCAATTTTTTTTCAACCATCCTTAGCAGGCTGGATTTGCACTATGGAGCTGTAATTTATCCACTCTTTCTCTAGAGTAGACACAATACACCTTCAAGCTAATAGGTAGAAGTCAACCCATGCTGCAGGTAAGATAAAGGAGAAGTATCAGACTGCTCCTTTTCCGGATGATGGAATATCTATAAGAAAACTTGTACAAACTCTTTAGACAATACTCAGCTAATTCCTAGGGAAAAGATAAAACTGATTTCAAAGGTTTTGTTTTCCCACATGTCTGTTATATCTTGCATTATTCACATATTGCTTCATTTAATTATCATAGTGGCTATATAAGCACATTTTTAATTTTCCCCAGTTTTAAAATGTTTTAAATTTTAAGGTATACAAATTTCATGTATTTCCTACATACAGACTCATAATTTTCTCCACTTTACAGGCATGTAACTGAGGCCCAGAATGATTATATAACTTGCTTAAAGTCACACACTATTAAGAAGCAGGCACATAGCTGATCCTCCGCCTGTGGCGCCAGCACCCCGGGTTCTAGTCCCGATCGGGGCACCGGTTCTACTCCCAGTTGCTGCTCTTCCAGTCCAGCTGTCTGCTGTGGCCCAGGAGTGCAGTGAAGGATGGCCCTAGTGCTTGGGCCCCTGCACCCGCATGGGAGACCAGGAGGAAGAACTTGCCTCCTGGCTTTAGATCAGCGCAGTGCGCTGGCCATGGTGGCCATTTGGGGGGTGGACCAACGGAAGGAAGACCTTTCTCTCTCTGTCT
This sequence comes from Sylvilagus floridanus, assembly GCA_949820135.1. Classification (NCBI taxonomy): domain Eukaryota; kingdom Metazoa; phylum Chordata; class Mammalia; order Lagomorpha; family Leporidae; genus Sylvilagus; species Sylvilagus floridanus. Next base: position 50,433,082 of record OX463245.1, read on the forward strand.
CTCTCTCTCTCTCATTGTCTAACTCTGTCTGTACAAAAAAAAAAAAAAAAGAAGAAGAAGAAGAAGAAGAGGAAGAAGCAGAAGCAGCAGCAGGCACAGGATTTGCACTGTCTGCCTGAGTTGAATCCATCCTTTTCCCCCTCTACTACCCATAGCAGTAATGCTCTTGAATCTTCCATTATGTTTGGAATTCATCATTTATACCAGCATGTGGATGAATTGCATAGAAGTTACTAGTGTGGGTATTCAATACCTTCCATGACACTCCTGCTCTGGCTTAAATTTTGCTGTCCAACTTTCTCTGTCACAATTTTCTTGCATGAGCTCTGAATCTTCAAATGTCCCAACTCAGTGCTTTTGCCTCAGCCTAAGCCCAGTTCAAATGCATTCCGTACCAATAGCATTTCCTTAATGTCCTCCCATTAGAACCTGAAAGCGGGTGACTTCCCAAACTTCCTTGTACTCTGCCGCCGCTCCCAACTTTAGAGCCATTGATATTTAGGACTTATCACCAATAATTAGTTCCTTGAGAGCAGAAAAAGTATCCTATGAATCTTTGAATCTTCATAGAAATATTTCAGGGTAGTGTTGTGGCACCGCAGGTTAAAGCGCCATCTGCAACACTGCTATCACATATGAGCATCAGTCCATGACCTGGCTGCTCCACTTATGATCCATCTTCTTGCTAATGCACAAAAAGGGAAATCAGTGGAAGATGACCCAAGTGCTTGTGCCCCTTCCAACTACCACCCACATGGAAGACCTGGAAGGAATTCCTGGCTTTTGGCTTGTCCAGCCCCTGCCATTGTAGCCATCTGGGGAGTGAAACAGCAGATGGGAGATCTCTTTCTCTCAAGTAAAATAAATAAATCTTTAAAAGACATCACATATACATACTGCATAGTTGAGTGTTTGATAAATTGACTGAATGAGTCACTGACAAAGTTCTTTATTTTAGGAAACATTATAAAAAGTTATTATCATCTTTAGTAATATAAAATGTAAATCCTTTAAGATAGACAACAGAAGGATGCAATTCAAAATGGGAAGCGATTTGTCCACTCAGTGTTGTTCTTTACATCTGAAACTCAGATTTTCTTGGCTGTCTGGCCCAATCGCTCAACCCTGGGGAAACAAGGGAGTTGCTCTCTCTTTAACACTCTCTCTGAAGCCTAGGCACCTAACCCCTCCCTGTATTTCCTATAGCACAGCTGAGATGAGGCAGAAGCACTTAAACAAGAGTTCATTAAGGTTTACAGGATGACAACAGGAAAAAATAATCATGGGGAAGGGTTAGCAAAAGAGATTGTATAGAGAAGCCTGCCCATGGCTGATGCCAGCTCACATTCCTGATTCTGGGAGTGCATGTGATATCTACATTCTCTAAAATGGGACACTCCAGTAGTAAGAGAGTACTTCAGAAAGTTCATGGGAAAAGGAATTAAAATGTGAGTTTATTCTGGTACAAAAAATCTGAAATGCATGTATGAAAGGTCCCTTTAAAAAGTTCATACAAAGTGTGTATCACTATGTATGGATTCCAAAATTTTTCCACCAAAATAGACATGTTTTAATTTTTTTCCCATGAACATTTTCAAGTCCTCTTGTATGACTTCAAAGAGCCTGTAGCTTGCATTTCTGCTGAGAACTGTTGGCCAGACTTTCAGATGTTTTGTTAGAGAAGCTTTACCTTTATCAGAAGAATGAGTTCCAGGATGTTCACCTTCTTTAGGTCATAAATCATCCTGGTCCAATGTAAAAAAGCTTGAATTTGGAGAAGGGGGGAGGAGAGGAAAGTAGAATTTGATACAGGATAAAAGATGAAAAGAACTGCATGCTAACTTTGTTGAGAACAGACTAAGGTGAAAGTGGCTCAAATTGCAGAGGGAAAGATTTTAGTTATCTATATGGAATAGTTCTTGCTAAAAGGGTAATTAGACAAACAAAAAGTTTTTAGGCTACAAACGTCTTGGAAATGTTTTTCAATAGAATGGAGGTCATGCTTAGACTGTCCCAATATATGACAGTTTGAAAACAGGGACCAAGAGGCTACAGTATGGACTAGGGGACATCTAGATTTCCTTCTGGCTTTGAGTCTCTTTAAGACTTGGATTGTAGGATAAGGTAACTAAACTGTGAACAACATTTTAATACGATTGTATTTCCTTTTATCTATAAGAAAACATTCTGAGGGATGTTAAGTAGAAACACTAATCAAATACTTAAACTTTAGGGAATTATTTAGAATAGCTGAGAGAGAGGGAGAGAGAAAAGGAAAAGGGAGACTGGTTGTGTGATCATGAGCAAGTCAGTTTCTTCTGAGTTTCTTCATCTGTAATATGGGAATATGGGAAATAAAATGTTTCCCAGGGTTGAGTGAGGATGAAATGAAATAACAGAGGTGAAAGATTTTTGCAAGGTAGAAGACACTCAAACAAATGGAAAGAATTAATATTAGCCAAATGCAGGACAGACACAGCGGCATAAGGCAGACTAGACTTCTTAGGCAAACAGCAGTCCAACAGGTGTCTTGAGTAAAGGGTGAGGCTCATTCTGATTAGCCCATGCGAAGCCTGTGCATCGTGTAATGCAACGTGATACACCCCAACAGAGTCCCCTGGGAGCCAAATCAGGCTTCTGGTTTCATGTTGTTATGATTGTGTTTTTCATTAATTTCAGTGACCTTTGCAGTTCTTCATCTGAAGAATGGGAGGAGGGGGATCCATTAGGAAGACTGGGAAAGAAGAGAGAAGTCTGGATGCTAAAGCAAAAAGATATTAACTTTTGCAAAAAGGTAAATTAAAAAGCAAAACTGTTAATTCAGCTAAACAAGCAGGCCCTTGAAACCTGCCAAATATGCAATGAATAGATAAGAAAAAGTTTTAGGGAGTAGTTTCATCATTTGGTTTGACCCTCAAAGGAAATATCTGGCAGGGTTTTATGTCTTGTTATTAATTTATCTTGCGGTTGATATATTTGCTTGGTTTTATTGTATAAATAAAACAAGGAGCCAAATCTAATTTATTTGGCAGTATGTAACACAACTCCTACTAGAAAAGACAGGAATAGTGAAGAAGTAGCCTTTGAATATGGTTTTTGTAAGGCTATTACTACAGATTTTTTAAAGGAGATATGGAGAAGATTTGTAGAGAAAGCACTAATGTAAGACCAAAGCAAGGAAAAGAGCTCTGGTTTGGACATATTTGGTTTGAAAAGTAGCATTCAGTTCAGCATGACTAGCAAGATAACCAAGTAAATGATTCATCAGGCTTATAACTCAGCAGGTGAATTGCTCTGTGCCTCGCCAAAGAATCATTCACGACTCATTTCAAGCTGTGACTTTTCTCTGTATGGCAAGAACAAGAGAGGAAGATTAGGCACTCAGATTTCTTCTATGGGTGCATCTCACTTCATTCTTTTAAAGACTACTCAGACAATATTTAGTAAATACTCATTCTGGGCTACAAAAGGGCCTGGGTTGCTGATGGGAAAGAGAAGGGTAAAGGAGTAAAGAAAAAAGGGAATAAGAGAAGAAACTATCCCTGCAATCAAAGGCTCTGATTTGATTAATAAAATGTGGCTTCTCTTATGAAAAAGTTATTCAACTATAAGGCATAGTGTAGACAAAAACACAGAGTACAATACTGAATGAAAAGAAATACCCAAACTAAATATCCAGTCTAAGTCAACATATGATTTAATAATTATGTATGTATACATAATTCATGAACACAAAGAATAATAATTAGCAAGTTATATACCCAAATGTTAATACTAGTTATGAGCCAGAATTTTTGCACCGCTGGTCAAGATATGGCCCACAATGCCAGCATCCCCGTATGGGCACCGATTTGAGTCCTGGCTGCTCCACTTCCAATCCAGCTTCTTGCTACTGCACCTGGGAAAGTAGTGAAAGATGTTGCAAGTACTTAGACCCCTGTACCCATATGGGAGACCTAGATGGAGTTCCAGGCTCCTGGCTCTGACCCAGCCTTAGCTGTTGAGGACTTTTGGTAGTGAAGCAACAAGTGGAAGATTCATTCATATTCATTCTCTCTCTCTCTCTCTCTCTCTCTCTCTCTGCCCCTCTGTCTATAACTCTGCCTTTGAAATAAATAAGTAAATCTTTCTTTAAAAAAGAAACTGGTTATATATATATATATATATATATATATATGATTACAGGTGACATTTTCTTATTTATACAGCTTTGTATTTTAACTCTCCTGTAGCAGATAAAATCCATTTTTGAAGCCAGGAAAATAAATTATCCAAAAGCTATATTTGATGGGTCTTCAAGAAGTGCATTTGTAGAAAATGTGTGTTATGAAAATCCTATCAATGGATTTCAAGTTGTTTTGCAATGTATCTATGAACTTTTGAAGGACCCTCACCAATAGGCAAGCACCCAACGCATGTGGTAAGGACGAATGATGTAGGAAGAACCTCTAAGGGATCATCACTGGGAGGTCCTGGGAGACAAGGGTGCCCTCATAGGAAGCCTTCAGGGAGAGAGCTTCCACCCTGAAGACTGTGATTAAGTGAGTGAGCAGCCATTTTTGCAAAGACTATAGCCAGAACTAGAGGATGCCTCAGAGAGTTCTGGATTCAGATGAAAGAGCAATGATTGCATAAAGGTGAGTGGTGGGGAGGCTCACCTCAGAGGAACATCAATGACCAAAAGAATTCCTTGAGGAACAGGAGCAAATTACATGATTTTGACTAGCGTCTCACCCTTTACTCCTTCTCAGGAAGACCTGGGGCTGCAGATGTGAGTTCTGACCGCCCACATTGTTTGTGATAAACAAGACCAAGAGCTGTGGACTGAAATGAGTAGAGCGAAGGCAGAGTTGTTGACGGTTTGGAAACACAGAGGATGAAGAACTGGAAAGAAGGATCTGATTCAAAAATAGCAAGTGAAGATGCAGGAGTTAGGATCTTCTAGGCTGGACTTGTGGGGAGGATTTACATAGGAAGTTGAGAGAATAAAGGGATTATTTTGTGTTTTGAGAGAACAGGTGCTTCCTTATAGATGTCATTGTGTATAGCAGAAATGGGGTGGGTGGATCATTTGCCTGTATATTGAAAGTGCTCTCCCCCATAATGTCTTCTAACACAATAGTCAATCGATATTTCAAATGTGACTGTGTTCCAATAAAATTTTTATGTAAAATTTTTTCTTAAAAATAAACAAATTTGACTCACAATTCAATGTTTGCCCATGCCTGTTCTATGAGATGATTAGGATTTAAACACATTCTATTGGGTTTTCCCTGATTGATTGCTCTCTCTCTGAATCTGTGTTGTGCAGAATCAGGGCCATGTGGTACATTAGGTCTATTCAAGTCGCAGCAATAAGCACAGCACACTCTTACACTGACCACTGCAAGGGCAGTGAGACCTACAGACAAACGCAATTACCAGAACATTCTCCAGTGTTGTTTTTGTTAGTTTTGTATGTGATTTCCTATAGTGACCAGATAGGTAAACTTCACACTGAGAAAGGATTCCGTTTCAATGCTGAAAAGGAATAGAGGAGCTGGCACACTGTGGCTCCTCAGTCCAATTTACAAGAAGAGGAATCTCGAGAGACAGAAATGTGCTGACAGATAACGAGTGAATTCTAAAGTTGCCTGGAGATGGCTGATCTGACTTAGCCCAAAGTCTAGGTGATTCCCTTATAGAGCGTCATTCTATTCATCAGTATCTACAAAACCCCTGCTACATGCACAGGAATAAGGCAGACACTGGAGACCAGGCAACAGACATAAATTCTGTCATTGAGAAGCTAGTTTTACTCAGAACATGGGGAGACACTGCCCACTCCCTAATTCCCCCAATCCCCCGCCACCATGGGAGGAAACAGTCATTCACAGCTAGTGAGGACCAAGGCTCTATAGAGAAGAAAGTCAATCGCATGTTGCTCCCAGATCAGAAAAGAGAGATGCACATTGCCAGGCACTGCCCAATTTTGCATCAACACACTAGAGGCAGGAAGGAAAAGCTGATCTTTTCCCCAAGGACAGATTTGTAGTTTCAGGGCAAAGCATGTTTGACCTTCCAGCCAGCTCACGTGAGATGAGTTTGGAGGGGCTGCTCTCACCCATTTACTCATAGGAATTCAGATATCTATGGTGGTAAGAAACCGTAATTTTCTTCAAGACTTAAGTGCCAACCAGCTGAACAGATGTTTCTTGTCTGTGTTGCTAAGGATCCAGGTGTTCAGAAATGACTAGTTGGTTCTCTGACTTTTTCACTTTTTAGCTTGATGCTGGTATTCCCTAGAAATAATCTGAGATAGGATTGTTTCTATACAAACCAAGCAGTATATGGTCTCCCAAGGGACTTCCTAAGACAAAACTGCTTTGTGTTTAAACAATGATATGCCCCTTATTAAAACTTCAAAGGTAGACAGGGTCATGGCTGTGCTATTTTTTTCACCATGGTCCAGCCTGGTGCCATGCTTATGGAAAGAGCATGTTGGCAGTGAATGACTACAGAAGACAACCAGTGCAACAAATGAGCTTTTTCTTGATCTGTGTGCCCTCCTTTCGGATGCTTTTCCTGCCATATTTCATGCAGACTCAATCGCTGCAGACAATTTCCAGGAGTCAGGCTTGCTGAAGAATTCTAGAGCTGCTGAAACCCAGGGGTGAATAACAAGAGCCTCCACACCAGGTTCATTTAGACGTTGCAGGGTTTTATGAGATGAGAGGAGCACAACAAAGAACACCTGTGCACTGAACTGACTTGCACAGTGGTAGCTGAGGCTCCTGTTCTCTCCTATCCAGGAAAGAGATGTCCAGATAGGGGCTGGTTGAGCCCTGTAAGGTTGCCATAGACTCCATAAACTGCCTTCTGGAAGTCACCACACACATTTAGAGCTATTATGGTAACCATGTTGCCTTCCTTTGTGTATCTTATCAGCAAGAAACTTGTGGATATTTGTACAACAGAGAAGCTTGCCAGCTGCAATGTCCAAGAGGCTCAGTACTTCAGGGTTTGTTTTGTTTTTTAATTTTTTTTATTTATTTTAGAGGCAGAAAAAAAGAGAAAGAAGGAGATACTGAGTCTCCTCATCTCTTTGATGACTTTCTCTTGCTTCTTGGCAGTTTCACTGATTAATCTGCCTCGTTTCTCATTAGAATAACATGGGTCTTTTCCCTCAGACACCTGCTATATTGCTGGTATGCATGCTGTACTGCTATTTTCCCTTCAATGCCCATGAACATCTAGTGGCTCTTCTCTGGCTTTCAGGCTGGGATTCTGATACCATGCAGCCTCAATTGAAGGCTGATTTGAATGTCGGGTGTAGCATGGCCTGCTCCTGGTTTTGCTGGCATCCAGAGGGCAAATGGCTTTTGACTGTACCCAGTTTCCAACTTTGCCCCTCTAGCCATGCTAAACTAGCATCTCACAGCATGCCATAGGAAAACAACTCCCCAGTCTGTCTGTTCCTTAAACTCCTGGTGGTATCCTTTATAAAATATAACTTTTATTTAGAGAGTCATTAAATTCTAATCTGGAAGGAACAACTCAGTCCATTCTGCTCATTTTTCAGCTGAGGGAATCAAAGTTCAGATGGTAAAAGAACTTGACCAAGGGGTGAGCATTTTGCACAGTGGTCAAGTCTCCACTTGGAATGCCCACATATCATATCAAAGTTTGAGCCCCAGGCTACTCTGCTTCCAATACAGCTTCCTGCTAATGCTCACCATGGGAGGCTGTAAATGATGGTTCAAGTACTTATGTCCCTATCACCGATGTGGGAAACCCGACTGAATTTCAGGCCCCCGGCTTCTGTCTTAGCCCTGGCTGTTACTAGCATGTAGGGAGTAAGCCAAAGGTTGACAGAACTCTCTCTCTCTCTCTCTCTCTCTGCCTTTCAAATAAATTGAAAATAAATAAATAAGGATTTAAAAAAAGAACTTGGCCAAGGTCACATAGCTAAGACTAGTTCGTTAGAAACTAAAATCTGTTCTCCTATGCCTGCCTTTGTTCTTTTTGCTTTCTTATCTCCCTCAGTGTTGCCAGCTCCTCTTTCGATAAAACTTTGCAACTGAAATACTGAAGTACATACTATACTGGGTGATCAAATTATTTGATTCTGCAATTAGACAGCAGAATAAACATGAGTTCTAGATCTCTTCCTGACTTATGAACAGTCCTCAGTCTTCCCTCTGTGACCCATCTGCCCACGCTCTCAGGGAGTAAATAATGGTGCCTTCCTAAAAGTATGATCTCATGAAGCAACTCAAGATGGGCCTTGGGTCAAATATGCTTGCCAAATGCTCACAGCACATCTGATTCCTGCCTTGAGAATTGATAATGTGTGTCAAAGGCTCTGAGTGTGCTATAATCGAAACACTTTTATGATTTTGTTTAATATAATATTTACCAAGCCTGTTTGGCTATAGAACAGTTTTCATAACATATACTCATTGAAATCTTGAAAAACACATTGTAAGGAAAAGCAGCTGTAACCTCCCTTTCTCTTTCTGTCTGGATTTTCCAGTCTTGGCATACCTACACTTGACCTATTTTCTCCCATTCTATATCTATGCTGCTCTACAAGAATATTCCCATTCTCGGTACTGTCTTCATAAGTTCCTACCATGTTGAAGTATCAGTAAGGGCTTGCTATGTTCAGGAAAAGTGCTGAACACAGATTCTAAATGAGTTGAATCCAGTTCCAGTGGGTATATGGCTCCTGTGAGTATAAATTTCTTCACCTATAATCTCAACATCCAAATTTCTGCCAGGCCTATTGCCATCATTTCTGTGAGGAAAAGCAGAAACAAAGATGGGAAACCATGTTAGTAACCCAAAAGATGATATGAATGTTAAAAATTATCATGATAATAATGACAAAGAGGCTAAACCTCTTTCCTTAAGGAGCAAGGTTTATATTAGTGATGGAGACTCCCAAAGAGCAGCAAACTGGTAATACTGGGTTTAATCTGTCAATTGAACATTAGGAAGTATGACTAAAATATCAAGAACAGAAATTATCCAACTGCAACGGCAACGAAGGGCCTTGTAACTCTGGGTGTGGGGCTGTGCAGGGAGGGCTGGAAGGAAGCTAAACACACTCCCTGATTTGGCAGCGCTCTTTGATGAGCTCAATAAGACTTCTCATGACCCAGAGGCTGGGAGAAATGGTGCAGCTAGGAGCTAGGTGCTTGGTGGAGCCACATACAAAACTGTTGCTAAAATGGAAAGTATGAGCCGCAAGCTGCAGAGACTCCTTCCCAGGAACCCAAAGGCAGGAGTACTATGAGATACTGAGTCCAGGCAAGAACTAGTCTTTTGTGAGTCATGGTAGAGACTCTTTGCTTTTCCCTCAAAAGGACAAGGGCAGATAGGACTGGAGATGAGCAAGCAGAGGTCAAAAACTTAGAGCCAAACCACAGAAACACCAGATTTTCACCAAAGGCTTTCTATGAGCGTGTTCTTGTCTGCCAGGCTAGTGGCCAGAAGGCATTTGTTCCAGCTTTTAATAGAGGCCTTCTGAATGCATCACGATGTAACCCAAAGGAGTGATGTAAATGTGGGGAAATTTAAAGATCATGGCTGGCCAGAGACTAAACATGACATGGCCCTTTAAGGCTTCAGCCTTCTGACCGTTCCAGGTTGCTGATCCTTCTGCCAAGCAGGCTGCAAGCCAACATATTTCCCAACTTTGCATTAATTTCAGGGTGCTAATCTCATAGGAAACCACCCCCTATTTAATAAACTCCAACTCCCACACTGGCCCGCCGGGCTGTCTGTGTGTGCCGTCTGAAGGCTCGGCCGACGTGTGCCTGCCGCCGTCCTTTCCTGCCGGGGAGGGTGTTGACACAGGTCTGCCAGGCATCACGCAGCTGTCGTCAGCACCACTCCACAGATGGCACCTCGACCACGCATCATCTCCCGAGGAGATGTACCTGCTTCTGGCTCTCACGTGGAGAGGCAGGGGAACTGGAGACCAGATGGACTCCGGAGCTTCAGCTCCGCCACCATGCACGGGAGTGGGCCTCCTCGCCCCCTTTTCCGCCCCATTTCTAATCACTAGCCGAGGAAGGTAATGAGAAAGTGCTTGAATTACAAAGATTCCCATTTATTACTCTGGCTGCCCTCCACAAAGCGCCTCTTTTCCCCTTTGGCAAGAACAGATCACTATTGACACTTTTAGAAGGCCCTGGGCCCCTCTCAATTATTGGCCTAATCTCTGCCTGCTCTGAAAGCAGAATTCTTTTCTAACTAGATTTTTTAGAAAGTTAAGAGGCTACCCTTTGCTTTATTCATTGGAATGACTTCATGGGCTAATGTATTCTCCTGTCAGTATATCTCATGGGCTCAGCAACATCTGCAGGATGTGGAAAGAACAGAAACAAACCAGATGTTTCCAAAAGGTAGCTCCGCTAAGCCTCCTTAACATAATTATGGCAATATCGCATCCGCATTTTATTGTCCCTCTTCTATATTTATATGCTGTTAACTTTTCCTGTAGAAATCCAAACCAGTGGATCTGAGTCCCTTCTAAACAGATTTGCAATCTTTTTTAAAAAAAAATGACATATATCCCCCATTAAATCCAAATTTCCTTTATCAAATTTTAGAAGGGAAAAAAATAGATTAAGGAAATGTAGATATTTATCTCGGCCTTCAACGTTTACACTCATTTAGTTAATTAGCACTTAATTACACTGTTGAAGAGGAAAATTTTACCACGGACAGACCAATCCCCACCCCTCAGGCCCTGGCTTCTTGAGCGAGGCAGACCTCTGCTCAGAGCCTGCTCGCTCCTGCACGAAACATTTGTAATGATTACTTGACAAGGAGTGCAGATCCAAAACTGTGCAGTGGAGAGCCATCACTCTCCAGGGCCCTGCTGAGCTCTCAGGCTAGAGCAACAGTGCCCCCAAAAGCCAGCGGCCAGAAGCACCAAGTAAGCAAACCCCGGGCTGCCCAAGCTTCTATTTTCTGCTTTATAAGCCGAGGAGCTATTTTAAGAGTTGCTGGCCAAAAAGCAGGCTCTATGACAACCAGACGAGCATTCCAACCAAGCTGGGGAGCCTCGACTGGAAAGAGACAGTGTTTCCACCTATTTTAACTCAGACGCCAGGAATTCTCTGAGGAGGAGATGAGGGTGGGAGAGCAGGAGAGGCATGGTAGAAAATTGGAAAACTTTAGAAGGTGGCCAAACTCGAGGGGACAAAGCCTAACTAGATTAATGCATAAATCTTATTAACCAAAAGGCAACTTAATAGAGTCGTTTGTCATCATCAGAATTTCTCCATCTTTTAACAAATGGCGGTATTTTTTGGTCTCACAGGTTCCCTGCCAAGTATAAGACCTCATTAAAGCTGTTGGAAAATAATAGCATTCTAATTGGTTTAATTATGATATGATGAATTATCAACCCAATTTTTAAAAACAATAAGCAATTACCCCCCCCCCCCTTTTAAGTCAAAGACTCTGTTTTCCAAAACAGGAAATGAAGCATAACACCCTTAATTTCTTCGTAAGGGCAAAATCCTAGACACCCCAGTGCAGTGGTATAATGAACTTGTAATGAAACCAACAGTTCCCACTCCCCCAGCGACTCCCTTTGTGCATTGACTAGACGGCATGTTGGCTCTAAGAATGGAAACTGCATTAAGCTGGAGACTGACCCAAATTTTCTCTTTCAAGTTCTCAAGTCCTGTTTTCTATTTCCCCTTCTAAACTAGAATAGGGTCACCCTGTAAAAGATGAAATATTACATTCTTAAAAGACAATGACCTGATGATGTCATATCAACATGCTTGGGTTTTACATTGCTCTTAGGGAGATTGCAAGGGAAAACATGTCATATTGGAAATAGGCAAGGCAAGCCAGGAAACCTGAAATCCAAACTTTTAAAATCAAGTTACATAATCAGAAGCATCTATAAAAAGGCAACATATGAGATACTTGAGGGGTAAGTACAGAAAACAGTACAAAAACACACAATCCAACAACAACAAAAATACCCACAAGGAGATCCCCCCACACACCCACCCACTGCACTCATTCCAGATAGTTTCAGTGAAAAAGACTGATTATACCAAGTGCTTGTAAAGATGGCAGGAAATTTGAATTCTGTTGCATTTTAATTGGAGTATAAATTGGGGTTGGTGCCGTGGCGTAGCAAGTAAAGCCGCTGCCTGCAGTGCCAGCATCCCATATGGGCGTTGGTTCGAGTCCCGGCTGCTCTACTTCCGATCTAGCTCTCAGCTATGCCCTAGGAAAGCAGCGGAAGATGGCCCGAGTGCTTGGGCTCCTGCATCCACTTGGGAGACCTGGAAGAAACTCCCGGCTCCTGGCTTTGGATCAACCCAGCTCCAACCATTGTGACCATTTGGGAATGGAAGACCTTTCTCTCTGTCTCTCCCTTTCTTTGTAGCTCTGCCTCCCAAATAATTAAATAAATAAATATTTTAAAAAATAAATAAATTGGGGCAACCACTTTGGAAAACTGTCTTATGGTATCTGCTAAATAAATCCTAAGACTAAGAAATTCCGCTCCTGGCTATCCAAGCTAAATGAGTGTATATGTCCATCAATAGGCATGTAGAAAGAAGTTCATGGCAGCTTTATCCATAATAGTCTGAAACTGGAAACAACCCAAAGCTCTATAAATAGTGGAATGAATAAATTGTGAAAAATTCATACAATGCAATACTACATAGGGGATAAGAATACTGCCTCCAAAAAAATATATTCTATATGAGTTCACTGATTTTTTGTTCAAAAACATGCAAAAATAATCTATAGTGATAGAAGGCATCCTAACTGAGCTTGAGAGAGTCTTCTGGGGTGTGCTGGATTCTTCTGTGTCTTAATCTTATTAACCTGAGTGCTGGTTACATGAGTACATGCTTACATATACTCAAAATTCATGCAACTGGACAGCTACAATATATGTACTTTGTGTCTAGTATACACCTATTTTGAAAAAGTAAAAGCAAAACAAAGAAAGAAAGACAAAGAAATCTCCCTCTACAAGCTAGCATCTTCTCATTCATTTAAAATGTATCACACAAAACCATTTCTTTCATGTAGCCCTCCAGGACTTCTCCTTTCCTCTTCAATTGCCTTCAAAGGATATGTAAGTTTGGGTCCTACCTATCTCAGCAAAGTCAACACTCATGACTTCCACTCCACTCCCCTCCAACCACGTTCATATTTCCCTCCTACAACACTTCAAGCTTGTTTTGATGTAGGTCCTTGGCACTTGTTCTTCACTCTGCATACGACTCTCTTCTCCCGGAGCCTGAAGACTGCCCCCACAGCTCAACTAGATTTCAGCTCAAACGCCATCTCCTTAGAGAGACTTTCCTAACCACCACAGCTGACATAGCATCCTCCTCCCAACACCACCTCTCTCTACCCCATAACCCTATTTATCCTCTTCAACTTTATGTACAGTGCTTCTTGATCACTACAATTAGTTTGTTTGCTCGCTTATAAATTTTCTGTGTATCCTCCAATAAAATGCATATTTCACATAGTGCTTATAAATCTATACAATTATCTTGTTTGTTTCCTGTGTCCTCCACTAAAACCCATGTTCTTTGGGAGGACAGAATATATCCTGTTCACGACTGTATCTCTAGAACCTAGGAATAGACCTGGAATCTAGTAGATCCTCAACAAATATTTGCTTAATGATGAATAAAGAACAACTCAATAAATGAATTTTTTGCCATCAAAAGTTAATGGGCATGGAAAAATTAATTAGGGTATATCTCAGGGGCCAGTGCTGTGGCGTAGCAGGTAAAGCCGCCGCCTGCAGTACCAGCATCCCATATGGGGGCTGGTTCAAGACTCGGCTGCTCCACTTTCAATCCAGCTCTCTGCTATGGCCTGGGAAAGCAGTATAAGATGGCCCAAGTCCTTGGGCTGCTGCACCTATGTGGAAGACCTGGAGGAAGCTCCTGGCTCCTGGCTTTGGATTGGCACAGCTTTGGCCATTGCGGCCATCTGGGGAGTGAACCAGCAGATTTAAGACCTCTCTCTCTGACTCTTCATCTCTGTAACTCTGCCTTTTCAGTAAATAAATAAATCTTTAAAAAAATAAAAAAGGGTATCATGGCCTGGTCAAAAGAGCACTGGGTTGGGAGTCATAAGACTGAAAAGTTTAAAGTATTTGCTCACCTGTTTCAACATTGTTGGCAGTTACATCTGCCTCTAGATGGGAGATTTGTACAGCAGACACAATGTAATGCTCAATCCCATTCAGCAAAAAAAGCCAAGGGGAAGATCTTGACACTTATCCAGTAAGGGTGGCATGATCATCAGTATACTTTGTAAGGGTAAGTGGGGTTTGCATTGGTCCTAGAAGGCTGGGTGGAAGGAATTGGAGTTAAAGGAAAGAAATAACAGACTCTAAAGAGTAGGGTTTAGCCAGCAGATGTTCAGGCATGAGAAAAACCAAGGCATGATCTGGGCCCAGGCACAGATACTTATCAGCTATAGTAAAGGATAGTAGGAGACCGGGTCTCGCCCACTGTTCAACCAGTGACTTCCTCCTCATTTTATGGACACATCCAGACTTTAGAAAGGGGCTTAAAAACTACCAGTGAACAATCCTCAAAGAGTGGAAGCATGTATTATATAATGGATGGATTAAATGCATATTCACCTCCCTTGAAACTGGGCTGCTAGTGTCACTATGTTCCTGAATCTGTTTATGTAAAATACATGAAATTTATATACTTCAAATAATTTTTTAAAAGGGGATAGGAATCAAATGTCAGAAGTGTGCATTATCATCTCTGGCAAGATGGAAACTTAAAACATACATCTCTTATTGGGAAGTCAGATTTGAACTCAAAATAAATAAAAACGTGTGGAGTGGAGTGGGATGAGCACTATGGCATAACAGGTTAAGCCATTGCTTGGAACTTCCCCAAGTCCTGTCAGAGTACCTGTGTGAGCTCCAGCTGCTCTTCTTCTGATCAAGTTTCCTGCTAGTGCATCCTGGGAGGTGGCAGATTATGGTTCAAGCACTTGGGTCCCTGCCACTTGTGTGGGAGACTCAGATGGGATCCATGCCCTGACCCAGCCCTAACTGTTGCAGGCATCTGGGGAATGAACCAGCAAATAGAAGATTTTTTCTCTCTCTTCCAAGTAGATGAATGAATGAATGAATGAATAATTAAATAAATATTTTAAAAAACACTTGTGCAGATAACTCCTTTACTCTTTTGTTCTAATATTTTTGGTTTTTTAGGGCTAATAGTATTGCTTAATTTAGAAAGTTACAGTGCTTTCTTGTTACATCCACCTGCTATTACCATGCCAGCCATAAGTTAAAAAAATACAATTAATTTCAAACCATGAATGTTTCTAAATAAATGATTGGACTTGTGCTTTTCAGAGGAATCAGTTGATTGGATTGAGCATGTTGTCATCTAGGAATTGTGAAGTGTGTGAGTGACTGTGTGTGTGTATGTGTACACAGCTAGAGCATGATGAATAGTATACTACTCATGGAATTGTAAGTAAAGAATGTTTAGACCCTAGACAAGCTCATACTACCAGGAGTGGGATATAAACAGAGATGAAGAGGAAGTTCACAGATGCCAATTGTCGCTCATTTGAACACAGCTTGGAAGTTGATCTGGAAAAAAGAAAGAACTAGGGCTTGATTCAGTTGTTATTTTTTCAGAAATGATTCATTCCTTCTCACAGCACAGCTGGAAACACATGGAGCAAGGCGAGTGTTTTGCTGTGAAATGCTCAGTTGGAAATAATTTGCTATTGAGCTTATAAATTGTGAATTTCAGACCTCCAGTTCTGAGGTTGGACCCAAGAATGGCAATGGCCACCTTTTGGTTACTGAACCAAACCAGTGGGATCCCAGTGGGTCATTCCCTTGTAGATTCTCTGTCTGACTCCAAAGGATGGGCACAGCTAAGGCTGCCTTCACGGGATCAGCTTTATGAGTCACCCAATTACACTAACCTTTGGCGTCTTTGGAGCCTGCTTCACATTTTAGAAAGTCTCAATGGTTAGGGCTCCTGCTGTTCACAACATCTGTATGTTCTGCCAGATGCTCAAGAAAGCTCCAACACAGTCAGAACTCACAGTACATTTTTAGTTTAAAAAGAAGGTAGTGGGGCCAGGGTTGTGGCACAGCAAATTAAGCCGCCACGTGCAATGCCAGCATCCCACATTTGAGTGCCAGTTCAAGTCACTGCTCCTCGACTTCCAATCCAGTTCCTTGCTAATGCACATGGGAAAAGCAGCAAAAGATGGCCCAAGTGCTTGAGCCTCTGCCACCCACATAAGAGACCCAGATGGAGTTCTAGGCTCCTAGCTTCAGCTTTCAGCTTGGCCTAGCCCTAGCTATTGCAGGCACCTGGGGAATGTGGGGAATGAACCAGCAGATGGAAGATTCATCCTCTCTCTCTCTCTCTCTCTCTCTCTCTCTCTCTATCTTCCCTCTCTCTGTCACTCTGCCTTGAGAGAGAGAGAGAGAAGAGGAAGGAAGAAGGGAAGGAGAGAGGGAGGGAGGGAGGGAGGAAGGGAGGGAGGGAGGAAGAGAGAAGGAAGAAAGAAAGAAGGAAAGAGAGAGGAAGAAAGAAAGATAAAGCAGGTGGGGACAGGCATTTGGCCTAGGGGTTAGGATAGACTGAAACACTTGTGTTGCATATCAGAGTGCTTGGATTTGAAACCCCCAGTTTTTCTCCTATTTCCAGCTTCTCACTAATTTATAGCCTGAGAGGCAGCAGGTGATGGTTCCAGTCCTTGGGTTCTTGTCACCCACATGGGAGACAGATGGAATTCATATCTCCCAGTTTCAGCCCTGGCCCAGCCCTGGAGGTTTTGGACTTTCAGGGAGTGGACTAGCAGATGGTATCTTTCACTCTTTCTCACTCCCTATTAAGTAAGTAAGTAACTTAAAAATTTTTTGAAAAGGTGAAGAAGGAGGAGAGAGAAAGGCATTGGATAAGGAAGAGGGGAGATGCCTATTGTTTATATGAATTAGTAGTAAAAACTTCAAACAGCCATAAACATTTCAAATTTTGTTTTCACAATTTGTCTCAGGCTGTGTCTATGCTTGGCAATGAAACCCCACTATCTCTAATTCTTATTTAAAATGATAGCTATGGTGCATGTAATGTATATCAATTCTCCAATCTTAATCAATAGTTCCAAAATGATGATAAATTGGTCTATGAGAAGGTTGGCATTTAAAGGTTTTGCAGTACCATTCAATCAATCTAGCTGTCCAGCTCCACCCGCAGTTATCCGTTCAAACCCAACTCTCTTCGTGGTTTACTTACTAATAAGTGATCCTGAAAACTCTGCATGAGTCCCCACCCCCAGGTCTTGGATCACTCCAATCACCTTACAATGTTCACTCTCTTCCATGTCAGAGTCTATGTTCCTTGGCCCATTGTCTTTTGATTTCTCTGAACTCCTAAAGTACTTAGTCCTTAGAATGGATTTCTTTTATTCCTAACTGCCATTTTCCTCAATTGCAAAGACTATGATTATATGTTTTTGATATGCTCATGACTGATGAGATATGCCATTCATAACAGGTGTTAAACCTATTAATGGAAGTACTGAATACAACAAAAATTCTGGAATCAGACAGAACAGTATCAAATTCCATCTCCACTGCTTAATAGATTTCTACTGTCTTTGACCCTCACATGCAGCCTGTCATTAAGCCCTGTCAATGCTACTTCTAGAACACGTGTTTAATCTAGTTACTTTTCTTATTCTTGCTTACAGTGTGTTTATTCATGGCCCCATCATCTCTCATCTCAACTATCAAAATAGTCTAGCACTCAACCTTTATTCCATTTGTATTCCTTGTCTTCCACTCTCCAAAGTGTGACAAAATTATCTTTCAGTTTAAGGTAAACCAGATTATCTCATTCCCTTGCTGAAAACTCTTCAATGTGTTCCCTCTATAGTCAGAATGAAGCCCAAACCTCTGACCATACTTCAAGGCCTAAGGCCCTGCAGCATCATCCATGCTTATCAACTCCTCTACCACCATATTCCCTTGGCCAGTTCCTGGGAATGGTTGAGTTCTATATCAACTCCAAGGCCTTTGCCTGGACAGTTCTTCAACCTGGAATCCTTTTTTCCTTGATTTTTCCACTAGGCTGACTTCTCACCTCTCACATTTAAGCGCAGATGAACTTCTTGTCATGAAAACTTTCTCATTACCCTTCTAAGGTATTATTATCCACCCTGTTATTCCCTGTTAAAACATTCTATTTATTTCCCTTAGGACACTTAAAAAATTATCTTGTTTACCTGTTGGCTTGCCTGTTACCTGCCAAGTCGGTGAAAATGTACAATTCTCAAGATCACTCATAGTGTCTGTTCTATTCTCCTGTTCTCTGTAACTGCAAGAACAGTATCAATGCACAGTGGATGCTCAATAAACAGTGGTGGCAACCTTTATGATAGAAAATGTTAGTTTATAAATAGAGGCCTGATACATGGACTTTGATTTCTCCCTTCCTAACCTTTGTGTTATTGTCACATATTTTACTTCTACAGATGCTTCGAGCCCTATACTATACTGTAATTATTATTTTTAAACAATCCAATATATTTTAAAGATACTTTGCTTATAAGGAAATACCCAGAAGCCAGTGTTGTGGCCCAGTGTGTTAAGCCACTGCCTGTAACACAGGCACCCCATATGAGGACTGGTTCCCGTCCCAACCGCTCCACTTCTCTTTCAACTCCCTACAAATGTGCCTGGGAAGGCAGCAGAAGATAGCCCAAGTGCTTAGGCCCTGCCACCCAAGTGGAAGACCTGGATGGCGTTCCAAGCTCCTGCCTTCTGCCTGGCTCAGCCCTAGCCATTACAACCATGTGGGGAGTGAACAAGCAGATAGAAAATCTGTCTCTCCTTCTCTGTCTGCTACACTGGCTTTCAAATAAATCAATAATAAATCTTTAGGGAAATAAATAAAATGCCTTATATATTTATCCATGTATATAATGTTTCCAGTGTTCCTCATTACATGGCATAGATCTATATTCTTATCATATTATCATATTCTTTCTGCTTGAAGGATTTCTTTATTATTACTTGTAGTATGGGTCTCCTGGTGATAAATGCTTTTAGCCCTTACATATTTGAAAATCTTTCTTTTCAAAAAATATTCTTTTTTATTTTTTTATTTGATATTTATTTGAAAGGCAGTAAGAGAGAGAGAGAATGCTTTCATTTGCTAGTTCAATCCCCAAATGCCTGTAATAGCCAGGACTGCACCAGGCCAAAGTCAGGAGCCTGGAATTCCATCCAGGTCTCCCACATGGGTGGTAGGAAGCTAA
Source organism: Sylvilagus floridanus (assembly GCA_949820135.1). NCBI lineage: Eukaryota > Metazoa > Chordata > Mammalia > Lagomorpha > Leporidae > Sylvilagus > Sylvilagus floridanus. The sequence goes on from OX463245.1 coordinate 50,452,408, forward strand.
AGACTTGGGCCATCATTTGCTATCTCCCAGGGTGCATGTTAGCTGGAAGCTGGAATCAAGGGCAGTTAGGACCCAAACCCAGGCATTCTGAGGAAGGATGCAGGCAGCCCAAGCAGTCTCTTAATTGTTGTGCTAAAGTCTGCCTCTGAAAAGTTTTAGCTTTGCCTTCATTGTAAAAGATACTTCCATAGGTATAGAATTCCAGATTTGTTACTTTGGAATTTTTAAAGACACTGCTCCATCAGCCTTACCTTTTTCTCCATATACAATGTATCTTTTTTCTGGGGCTGCTTTTAAGATTTTCTCTACCACTGGTTTTGAGCAATATTATTGCGATGTGTTTGACATTTTAAAAACGTTTCTTTAATTCTCTTTGTATTTTGTGGAATTGTAGTTGGTTGACCTTCTTGAATCCTTAAGTGTAATGTCTCATCCCATTCCTCTCTTCAAGACTGCAATAATAGATGTATGAGATTAATTGAAATTGTTCCACAGTTCACTGATAATGTCTTCATTTTCTTCTTGAGTCATTTTTCTGTATGTGTTTCCTTTTGGGCAGTTTCCATTGCTATGTCTTCAAGTTTGCTACTCCTCACTTCAGTATAGTCAGATATATGAATCACACCAAATGTGCTTTTATCTCAGGTATATAGTTCCTATCTTTAAAAGTTTGATTTGGTCTCTTTTATGTTTCAATGTCTCCACTAACATGTTCAATCTTGCCTGCAGTTTCCTGAACATATGAAATAACTCTTTTTAATGTTTTTGTTTTCCAATTCTAACATCATTATTAGTTATAGACTAATTACTTTTGCCTCAAATGTGTCAGACATTCTTTTCATGCCTTATTGTTTATGTTTTGATGCAAAGCATTGTGAATTTTATCTTGTTGGGTGCTGGCTATTTTTAATTTCTACAGATATTCTTGAACTTTGTACGGAGATGCAGCTAAACAACTTGGAAAATTTGATTCATTCCTGCTTTGCTTATAAGCTTTGGTAGGTAGCCTTAGGTCTAGGACTGTTTATTCCCCACTAGCAAAGCCCTTCGAAAGACTCTGTCCAATGACCCATGAATTCTGAGGTTTTCCAGTCTAGCTGATGAGAACAGGTACTAATCCTTCCACACAGTTCTTTCCTCTTCCTGAGTAGCTTTGCACACACATGTGCTAATCAGTAGTGCTCAGCTGAACATTCAAAGGGACCCTAAATAGATCTCCAGAGTTGTCTCTGTGTAGTGTTTCCCTGCCTCACACAGTGCCCTGGGACTTCTACCTGCCTTGGTCTCCCCAGATCATCAGCCCCATCTCCTTATTCAAGATCTCTTTTCTGCCTGCACTACAACCTGGACATTTTCTCAAGCTTTCAAGCTGCAGCAATCATAGGGTCCAACTCATTTGTTCTTATCTCTCAAGCTTCACTGTCCTTTTCTGCCTGATGTTCAATGTCTTAAAACTGGTTTGTGGCCGGCGCCGCGGCTCAATAGGCTAATCCTCCGCCTTGCGGCACCGGCACACCAGGTTCTAGTCCTGGTAGGGGAGCCAGATCCTGTCCCAGTTGCCCCTCTTCCAGGCCAGCTCTCTGCTGTAGCCAGGGAGTGCAGTGGAGGATGGCCCAAGTGCTTGGGCCCTGCACCCCATGGGAGACCAGGAGAAGCACCTGGCTCCTGCCATTGGATCAGCGCGGTGCAACCAATAGCAAAGGAAGACCTTTCTCTCTGTCTCTCTCTCTCTCACTGTCCACTCTGCCTGTCAAAAAAACAACAACAACAAACAAACAAAAAAAACTGGTTTGTTTCTTGTTTTTTGTTGAGAGAAGAGAACATGTTTGGTCCATTTTATTCAATTTTGGTTGAGAGTAGAAGTCCCATGGTTCATATGAACATTACTTAAACCTTTTCCACATCAAACTAACACCTGGGGAGCAGTTCTAATGGATAATAAAATGCTAACAAAGAGGAAATGTTAAAAAAAAAAAGCAGAGAAAGGCGAATGTACTATAAAATCCCACACCCAAGTTATGCTGGAGTTGGTTATTAGGGAAAGAAGGAAATCATCTCTACCAATTATTGTCTGTCTAATTTGGAGTTTATGGGATAGGCCACGCTAAACGAAATCCTCTTCTGTTTTGGTGGGAACTAAGGTAGGGTTCAGTGAGGTGAAAACAAAGCCAACCACCCTCCCAAGCCTCTTATCTCATTAAGTGATGTGACCCTCTCCACAGAGGAGGGTCATCAGCAAACACAATAGGTTGTGAGAGCATCACAGGATGTGCTCATTACACCACAAAGATAGAGCAGGGACCAAGCAATCACAGAGCAACATGGAAAATTGTTTTATAAGCTGACTTTTACAAATTGATTTCAAAACTGTGGAGCAATTACCATTAAGCAAAATAATGTGCTGCCCCAAAGAGGGTAGGGCAAGGCAATAGGTCCAAAGATAACCTAAGCCATCATTAGAGAAATCCAGTTATTTAGTCAATTTTACTTATTTACAGGACTAAAGATTAATGAGTTCAGATACTCACTCAGACAGTAATTAGGTTTCAAAAACATACTATAACACAATCAATCATGGCTCTTGAACATAATGGCATTAGGGCAGAGCCCTCTTTCAGCTCCAGTTATTAGCAAGTGATTGGTGAACACTGGGCTTAAGCAGAGACGCTACCCCAGAGCCCTGCAATAAAATGAAAGAAAATCCTTGAATAAGAAGAAAGTGTATCTTTGATCCTTTGTCCTTTGCTTGACTATTCTGAGATATTATGCTCAGGACGTAGGAATTTGTGACAGAACTTCAAGTTTGGCGACATTTCAAAGTACAGTTGGTGTTTCACTTTCAATCTATCTTTACATGAGAATCTAGCTATTTATATTCTTTTGAATCTAATCTTTTGGGGCCATTATTACTTTCCTTTCGATTTTTAAAAAATTTCCTTTCTCATGACTTTATAAACAAAGAAAACCAAAGGGTTTCATAAATGCACTGGGACCTCATGGCACCAAAGAAAAAGGCAGGAAAAGAAAAAGAAAAAAATGCTTTGAGATGAAGTTTTCCATTGTCTGCTATTACTTAGCAAAGAACAGCTTCTCTTGTTTTGAAACAACAAAAAAAAAATTAGATAAAGGTGGAATCTAGGGTGAAGAAGAGATAGTAAAAGGAAAAAACAGCAATCATATGGAATATTTTTAGGTTTAAGGAGAAGTGTCAAAGATAATTGAGATCCCACGTCCCCCTTCCCCATTTTCTCCCAATGTTAATATCTTTCATAACCATGGTACATTTGCAAAAACTGAGAAACACTGGTATATTACTATCAACTAAACCCCTGGCTTAGTTTGAATTTCAGCAGTTTTCTACCAATTTTTGCTATTTGTTCTTTTGTTGTTGTTTGTTTTCTGTTTTTGTTGTTGTTGTTGTTTTGTTTTGTTTCATTTTTCAATTCCAGGACACAATCCAGTACACCAATTCACATTTGGGCATCTTGTCTCCTTGTGTCTTCTGGTCCATGATAGCCTTTCAATCTTTCCTTGTTCCCATGATGTAGATGGTTTTGAAGAATACTAGGAAGTGGTTTGTAGAGTATTTCTTAGTTTCTCATGACTAGAATGGGATCAAGGATTTTTGGAATGAGTCCCACAGAAGGAAGCAACTTTCTCATTGCATCATATCAACAGGTATAAGGCTGTGGCGAAGCAGGTAAAGCTGCCGCTTGCAGTGCCAGCATCCCATATGGGTGCTGGTTCAAGTTCCAGCTGCTCCACTTCCAATCCAGCTCTCTGCTATGGCTGGGAAAGCAACAGAAGATGGCCCAAGTACTTGGGCCCCTGCATGCACATGGGAGACCTGGAAAAAGTTCCTGGCTTCTGGTTTCTGGCTTCAGATCGGCTATTACAGTCAACTAGGGAATGAACCAGCTGATGGAAGACCTTTCTCTGCCTCTCCTCCCTCTGTGTAACTCTTTCAAATAAATAAAATCCTAAGAAAAAGGAGGAAAGGGATATCAGCATGACTTAAGACTGGTGATGTTCACCTTGATCACCCAGTTAAGCTGTCAAGTTTCTCCACTGTAAAGTTCTATCTTTCCTTTCCTGTCCTCTATTCTTTGGAAGCCAATCATTATATCTAAGTCCCAGTTGAGAGGGGAAAAAGAGAATAAAGCTCTATTTCTGATCGGTGGGTATCTACTTATCTTAACTTTTTCTGTACAGAAGATTTTCCCCTTTCCTTCTTTCATTTATTTATTTAACCATTTCCTTCACCTATCACCTATTTTTAATAAACATTTCCTCCAACCTGCTTCCCTTTATATATTGGGTTTTTCTAATTATTGATTTTTGTAAAATTTATTTATTTTTATTTATTTGAAAGGCAGAGTGACAGAGAGCATAAAACACAGAAATCTCGGATCCACTGATTCATATCCCTAATAATTGCAACAATAGGGGCTGGGATAGTCGGAAGCAAGGAAGCTAAGTAATCCGTCCAGGTCTCTCACATGGGTAGTAGGGACACAAGAACTTGGGCCATCATCCACTGCTTTCCTAGGCACATTAGCAAGAAGCTTGATTAGAAGTGTAGGGCCAGTGCTGTGGCGCAGTGCGTTAAAGCCCCGGCCTGAAGCCCCGGCATCCCATATGGGTACCAGTTCTAGGCCTGGCTGTTCCTCTTCTGATCCAGCTCTCTGCTATAGCCTGGGAAAGCAGTAGAGGATGGCCCCTACACCCACACGGGAGACCTGGAAGAAGATCCTGGCTCCTGGCTTCGGATCAGCGCAGCTCCGGCTGCTGTGGCCATTGGGGAATGAACCAGTGGATGGAAGACATCTCTCTCTGTAACTCTGTCTTTCAAATAAATAAAATAAATCTTAAAAAAAAATTAAGTCTGGCTACAAGAAGGAATGTTAGTTAACAAAACAGGTTCAACACAGACAACTCACAGAATTGGCATACATTCTTCTGGTTGCTAGAGCTTAAAAAAAAAAAAAATAGTATAGAAGTGGGGCAGCCAGGATTTGAACCTGTACTCCAATATGGGATGCTGGTATTGCAAGAAGCAACTTAACCCACTGTGCCACAATGGCAGCACTTGATTGTTTTTTAATTTAAAATATTTTTTAAAAATTAGATATTTATTAGTTTTCAACGTGATATTTTGATATATGCATACATTATGTTCAAATCAGGATGAATATTTCTGTCTCTTCAAATATTTATCATTTGCTTAGGTGAAAACACTCAAATCCTTTCTTCTAACAGACACACACACACACACACACACACATATAAAATGGCACATTATCATTGCCTAGAGTTATCCCACTGTGCAATATGACACCAAAAACTTCTTTATCCTATCTAGCAATAATTTATTACCCATTAATGAACCTTCCTCCATCCTTCTCTCCTCCCTACTCTCTCCAGTCTCTGGTAACCACCACTGCCCTCTAAGCGTTTTTGAGATCAACTTTCTTGTATTCCACATATGAGTGGGATCATGTAGTACTTGTGTTGCTGTATCTGGCTTATTTCATGTAATATAATGATCTCTAGTTTCCATCTGCTACAAATGACAGGATCTCATCCTTTATATGGCTGAATAATACTCCTTTTGTACTATATTCTCTTTATCCATTCATCAGTTTTATGGACACTTAGGTTGTTTCCAGTCCTGGCTATTATGAATAGTGCAGCAATAAACACCAGAGTGCAGATATCTTTTCAATAAACTGATTATATATCGGATTTTCCATCAGACGATATGGCAAGCACAGCAACACTCTGTGTTACAAACACCGGATCTCCTTGGGAGCCACGCGCTTGTCCTTCAAGAGGCCACTGGGCATGTTTTGTTTGAATTTCTAATGGAAATCTTACTTTTCTGCGGTTGCTTATGTGGTGTGCATGCATTTCCTTTTAGAGGTTAGGACTTTCTCAGATGCAGTTCATTTTCCCCCTACAGGTTATGCAGACTTTGGAATTAATCTAAGATTATATAAACTTAGGCTGGTTCTCAACAAGTTAAAAAAAAAACAGTTGAAAATAAAAACACAATATTAGTATCATTCAACCCAGCAGTTGTTTGGTTTCTATAACAGCAAACAAAGGTTTGGACTTTGTCTGAATTCATGTTTTCTCTGTTACTATTTGAACCTACAAATTCTTTTAGCAAGTGAAAATCTTTGGGGAAAAAAATGAAAAATTGGCATCTTCTCCTGTGGATAACCTCTTCTTTACATAACCCTTTCCCCAAGGGGGAGGAAAAAAAGACTCCCTTAAACATTAAATTCATCCTGAGATGGACAGCTTCAGAAGAGCATAGGGACTTGCATTTGTACTTCATGTATCTGAGACCAAATCAATTGGCTTCTTGAATGAGTCAGACCAAATTTCTTGTGTCCTATGCCAGGTTTCCTGTGAGTCATTAAGCACTGCACTGGTTTCTCACCAGCTTTTCCAGGGGAGAGCAACATGAGACCCATGGGACCTCCTGCATACTAGCTCTAAGAAAGAGTTCTGTCAACAAGGCATTGGTTTCAAGAATGGGTAAAGGCATCCCCATGGTGTTTCACCCTGTGTGAATATTGCCAATGCGAACATGTGCTGTCAGCCAGCCTTTCCCTCATTCTGCCAAAGATAAGTATGCAGGAGCTCAAGGAGGACGGGGAAGGGTACTGCCCCAGGAGACACCGGTCACTGAAGCCAATCTGCTGAGCAGAGAGAGGAAGACGGGGAAGGGCACTGCCCCAGAAGACACCGGTCACTGAAGCCAATCTGCTGAGCAGAGAGGAGGCAGAGCTTTGTCTGCTGCTCTTGCACTTGCTAAGAGCACCCCTCTTCCTTCCTTCCCAATCTCTTCCATTTTTCAAGGCCAAAACTGCTCTATTTCCTTACAAACGTTTCCACTACATGTGGATTTCCATTCTTCAGAAATCCTGAAGGTCCAAATACACAAACTTTTTAATATACATCCAGCACCTTACAGTTGCTGTTTCTAATGTGTTCCTTCTCACTGGAGTCCAGCTTATAGGCCATATGAGGTTAAAAAAAGTCTTATTAAATATTTTATCAGTCCTTTCTGCTAGAATGTAAACACTATGAAGACACTTAAGACTCCTTTACTGCTATATTGAGTGTGCTTAACAGACCAAGAGGATAATATAGACTCAATTGATACTTGTTGCACGGGAAGGAAAAGTGAAAATCTCAGCTCAGTCACCCTGTTGACCTCCTGACTGACTTCTACCTGTTCCCAAGGACTTAGGGTCTAGATTAGCCATGAGGTAGCCATGTCTGGCATACTTCCAAGAATACTTGTATTATATTATAGTATATCATATATAACATATTTATACAGCCATGTAAGCCCTCTTTCCTGTTAAATAATTCTTTCTTATCTCATTGTCTGAGTAAGGCTTTTCTTCTTTTAACGATTTATTTATTTGAAAGGCAGATATAGAGACAGGGAGAGACAGAGAAACAAAGAGAGATCTTCCATCTACTGGTTCACTCTCCAAATGGCTGCCATGGCTGGGACTGGACAAGGCCAAAGCCAGGAGCCTGGAATTTCTTCCAGATCTCCCATGTGGATGGGAGGGGCCCAAACCCTTGCACTATCATCTGCTGCTTTCCCAGGCACATCAGCAAGGAGCTGGATCAGAAGTGGAGTGTTGGACTCAAACTGGTGCTCATACTTAATGTGAGTACCACAGGCACAACAGCTTAACCCACTGAAGCACAATGATGGCCCCTCAATGATTCTATGATATGACTTTAGTCACTGATTCCTTAGCATGTTATCCTGGGAGAAAACACTTGGCCTTAACCTCAGCAGTGTTGATCCATTGGGACTGGCATCAAGCATTAGGCATGAAAGAACTAGCCAAGTAAGAGATGTTAATTTCTGTTCCTTGCCTATTCATTCCAGAAATGTGAAATCATAACCAAAAACATCAGAAATCTTTCTCAAGTTTATTTCTGGTTTCCTGAAATTAAAAGGCAATCCTTTTCTTCACATAAACTCTGTGTCTCCTACTCCAAATCCTAACCTTTGACTGGACAAGAAGCAGGTTTCTGTTGGGTGTACTAGAAGGAGACTCACTTTTTGGTGTAGGACTTCACTTCTCAAATTCTACCAAGCATGATCACTTTATGAGCACTCAAAATTCTTCATATATTTAAGTATGTTTATATATATATATATATATATATTTAAGTATGTTCATATATTTAAGTATGTTCATATATTAAGTATGTTTAAGTATGTTTATATGTTTATATATATATATTTGTTCCTATAACCTGACAGAAAAGAACTACAGAGATATATAATACATATTGCTACAGAAACACATTTTGTCTCTTCTCAGAATTTGTTATCCCTCAGTTAAAAAAATCATTACTATGAAAGCTTTAACATTTTTCCAGATTTTTAACAATTTCTCTTACCCGATATTTCTATGCAGGTAGATTTTTCCAGACAGAAAGGTAGCAAAATTTTTTAAAATAGTACATATAATATTTAATTTTGTCAAAAGACTTCATTCAGTTTAGAGTTTCAAGGGCAATTTTTAGTTAGTTTATCTGTAATGGCTTGGGGCATGTATGTTTGTGCATATATATTTGTAAAAACATAGACACCCATGAGTGCTGAATGCACTTTCCTTATGTCAAGTCGTTTTACCAGCTGCCTTTCTAATTTGCACTTTCTCACTAGTCTTTACCTTTCCCTCTTCCCCCACCCCAGCCTCAGTCCATCTCACTTGTTTGCTTATGCCCCAATATCACCCCACTCCTAGATATCAGGAATTTAAGATTCATGCCTTTATTTGGTTAATTGCAACACAAATGAATTAACCAACAAGGCCTTCCCCAATCTGCAATTTTAATACATGTGTCCTTTACGAGGAGGATCTTGCAAACTGATCAGAACAGGCCCTGAACCGGGGGGGATGAGAGCCAGAGAATGAGCATTTTGATGGATAACAGTGACCAAGCCTCAAGAATCGGCCTCCTTCAGTATCAGAGTCAAGAGAACCAGTCGATTTACCAGCTCCCCTATCTATGGAAAATAAACAGAGATTCCAGGGTTAGATAGGTTTCTCTTTCTGAAAAAAATTAAATCCTCTCGCCTTTGGATATAAAGCCTGCTCATAACGACACATGTGGGGTGAGGATCACCCTGTTTGAATTCCTCTCTGCTGAGCCCAGAAAGTCTCTGCAGACACAGCGCTGACCCTGGGCTAAAGCTGGAGGTCCGTTTTTGGAGTTTCTCACATTTCGTCCCCTCTCTCTGCCAGTTTGCTTGGTGACAAGAAGTCCATGGGGAGAAGTGGGAGGGATCATGGAACGGCATTCACGTCCAAGGTGTAAAAGGCGAACTTGAGGCCAACAAATCCGAATCCACAGTAGCTTTAGCCTCGGTGCTGCTTTGAGCCATTGCTCAACATTCTAGGCTTTAATATTTTAAGAAAAGTTTATTGTGACAAGTCAATGACAGCACTTTTAGTAGGTCAATAAATCATGGACATATCGTATCACAGAGATGACAGCTATGTAAAGCATCACAGGAAACCAGATATTATTTCAACAAAATAGCAACTAGAGCCTCTTGGCACTTACTTTAATTTTAAGTCAAAGTTTAAAATGTTATTATTAATATTACTGAATGGGAAATTTTCTTGGACAAGGTACTGAGAAACGAAACAATTCATTGCAAACTTTAGCATGAGCAGGAATAAAGTATTACAGAGAAGGGGTTGCAATGTGGCTTACATAGACGTTCTGGTTATGTCTTGTAATTTGCTAATATCAGGGTGGGAGAGGGAAAGAAATCTAAGCCAGATGAAAAATAGGATAAAAAGATTTCTATCATGGCCTCCTTCCAAGCATATGGAACGAGAGGAGATGTTAATTTTTTAATAAGGCTTGGGGCACAGTAGAGCAGGAATCAGGGGCTGACCCAACCTTGTTTTGCTGCTTCCATAGTGAAAACTCTGGCGCAGCTGTCAGAGCTGGGGGTGACAGATGTTAGCAGGAAAGGGTGCAAAGGCAACAACTCGCATCTCCTTCCAAACTGTGAAAATCACTCTGAGCCAACATTATTCTGATCTTGTGGAGGAGAGGACGGTGGAACGGCAGGAGGAAGAGGGAATAATAAATGCTCCTAGTTGGATATTTTACCTCATGTGATTCTCAAATCAACTTTCTACAGTAACCAGCCCAGGCTGTGCTGTAATTTTTTTTTTTTCACACAAGAAGGTGAAGTCTCAGAGTTTAAGTGCATTGGCCCCAAAGGTCCGTAAGTGCCTCTGGTAGAAACAGGAGAATAACCCAGTTTCCCACGGTGGGCTCAGAGTTTTCCCCAACACGCAGGTTTATCACAATTTTGTCTCATGTGCATTTCTTCCCCTCCCCCATACTGGCATAAGCCAATTACAAAACAACTAGACCCCCCATTCAAGAAGTGCCCCTAAGCCTTTGCAACAGAACACTCTATTCCCTCTCATGCAGGACTTCTTAGATAACTATTCCATGTGCCTCCCCCAAGATTACATTAATCTCATGTCACTGCATTTTTTAAAAAAAAGTTTATTTATTTTCATTTTTCATCTATTTTTAGAGCAGAATGACAGAGAAAGAGAAGTGGAAAGAGGGAGAAGAGAGATCTTCCAACTGTTGGTTTATTCCCCAAGTGCCTGCAACAGCCAGAGCTGAATCAGTACAAAGCCAAGAGCCCAGAACTCCATCCAGTTCTCCTTCATAGATGGCAGGAGCCCAGAAACTTGAGTCATCATCTGCTGCCTCCCAGGATACATTAGCAGGAAGCTCAGTCAGAAACAGAGCAGCCAGGGCTTGAACCAGTACTCCAACATGGGATGCTGGTGTCCCAAGTGGTACTTAACTGACTATTCCACAATACCTATCTCCACTGTTTCTTTTTTAAAGACTTACTTATTTGAGAGGTAGAGTTACAGACAGAAAAAGGGAGAGACAGAGAGAAAGGTTCATGCCCAGAATGGCAGCAACTGCCAGAGCTGAGCTGATCTGAAGCCAGGAGCCAAGAGCTTCTTCTGGGTCTCCTAAGCAGGTGCAGGAGCCCAAACACTTGGGCCATCTTCTACTGCTTTTCCAGGCCATAGCAGGGAGCTGGATCAGAAGAGGAGCAGCCGGAATACAAACCAGAGTCCATATGAGATGCTGGTGCCATAAGCAGAGGTTTTACCCGCTATAGTACAGCACCAGCCCCTCCAGTTCTTTATTTTATTCTTTTTAAAAAGATTTATTTTACTTATTTGAAAGTCAGAGTTACAGAGAGAAGTAGAGACAGAGGTCTTCCATCCACTGGTTCACTCCCCAAATGGCTGCAATGGCTGGAGGTGGGCCTATCTGAAGCAAGGAGCCAGGAGCTTCTTCCAGGTCTCCCATGTGGGTTCAGGGGCTCAAGCACTTGGGCCATCCTCCACTGCTTTCCCAGGCGCATTAGCAGGGAGTTGGATCAGAAGTGGAGCAGCCGAGATTTAAACCGGTGCCCATATGGGATACAGGCACTGCAGGCCGAGACTTTAACCCACTGTGCCAGAGTGCCAGCCCCACACTTCTTTCTTTTAACTTGCCTTAACTTTGTAACACTGGAATCCAGTAGTTCAGTGTCCATGGTGCCTCGTTATCATGATCCCTGAAGGGAAAGGGAGCCCTCTCATTTTTCCATCCTAATTCGGGCCTCAGGATCAGCCCCTTTCCTCTGGTTTTGGAGAGTATTTCACACCAGGGAGGCTTAATGATAAGAACAACATTTTGGCAATGTTGTAATGGAGCTATTGTGTGGTGCTTAGCTCCTAGGAGATACTAATGCAGTGCTCAAGAACACTCCTATCTTCCAAAGTCACTCTGCTCTTTACTAAATCAAGAAAGGCCCTCAGATCCCACAATGTTTGAGCAGGGATGAAGAAGGAAGTATAAATGAAATGAGTTGAGCATGTGCATACAGTTGGACACAGACACACACACAAAATCAAAGTAAAGTAAATCAAGCTATTTCCCCCCACAATTGATTCACTCCTCCAGGCTGCTCTTTGTGATTCTTTTACTCTCCAAAACAATTCCATATAACAATACACATTTACGTAAACACAGACGTGCCCTGTGCCATCATCCCAATCCCATTCCCACCCGTGAAGGTACTAGATGGAACATTCAGCATTCTCTGTCCTCAGACTCTCTCCTCCTAAGCAGTCAAGAGGATCTCTTACTTTGACTTCCTGTTGTGAAACAGGCTTTGGGAACAACCTGAAATGGATTCAGCATGTAACTGTCAACAGGAGAGTCTGCCAGATCTGGCTCGGAACAGAAATAAACCCAAATTGGCAGAGAGGTGGGGAGTGCAGCCATGGGATTTCATCACCACCAGATCCTCCCAAGAGATCTATAAAGCAGCAGCTCTCATCAAGGAGAGCTGAGAATCCAAAGAGAAAGAAGTAGCCCAAGAAGGGACTGGACACCCACATGGCATGAGTAGTTTGAAATTAATGACTCCTGGCAGTCCTCCTGAGACCACACTGAATCCACATGAGGCTGGGTGCAGCATGCCCACATTCTGGTGCCAGCAACATCTCTTGTTCACCTTGCTGGATGTGTGTTTCATGTGACTACCCTGTTTGTCTGTTGTAATAATCTGTGATGTGAGAATGGAAAACTCCATTTCCTAAGGTGGTTGTTGATCTCCTAGGACCAGTGGGTAGTTGATTTCCTAGGAATGTTGTTGACTACCTAGGATATTAGGTAAGAGAGAAAGGTTTGAAGCCATTAGATAGGAGTTGCCTCTGCCTCTTACTAGTTATGTGGCTTGGTTACATTATATAAGCTCTCTCAGGTTCAGTCTTCTCTTTATGGGAACAGGTGCACAGATTAAATGAGATCAAGGACATCTAAGTATTAAACATAATATCTAGCTTAAAAATACTCAATAAATGGTGAAAAGAAAACACACACACTTGTTTTATATTTGGTCTGAAACCCTAAATAAGACTGAATGTGAAAGAGCTTTGATTAATATATTTTATCACTTCCTAGTTTACTATAAAAATAAATGTCTGCTGCACTTGTTAATGTTTGCCCTTTGCAAGTCCAACCATGTGTTTAAGTGTCTTAGCCTTCGAGGATGCCCCACAGTTTGACGTCATCTGATCAGACTCTGTAGTGTATTGTTCCCAAGTTTTCAGTCCCTTAGTGTCAAATGTCCCACTTTGCCTTCTGGTAAGCAAAGTGTACTTCCCAATGCCTTGACTTTGGATTTGATCATGTCACTTGCCTTGGCCTATTAAAGTTAGGAAGAACAGCTGGGAGAGTGCCACATTGTAGACTTGAGACTACAAGATCATCTCCCTGGAGCTACAAGTCCCAGAATGGCAAGAGACATGTGAAGCAAACCTGAATCCAACTGCAGATTAAGCCAAGCTCAGTAAAACCTAGACCAGTCAATTGACAGACATATGAACAAGAAATAAATACTTATTTTTCTATGACAATAGGCTTTTAGGTAGTTTTCTTGTGGAACATTATATTGGCAATATTTGATCTCTATATATAACTTAATTATGTATAATTTATATATACAAAGATGACTTACATATCAAATCATACCATATATATAAAAGTGTGTGCATGTATATGTGAAATATATATATATATAGAGAGAGAGACAGACAGACAGACAGACTTATCTTCAGAGGTAAGAAGAGAAAGGTCAGCCCCTCCAGTTTCCTCCACCCTACCTGGAACTTCTGTGCTGAGTGGCAGAATCAAAAACCCCTGGAGGGGTGGGCCCCTCTACTACCCTGGCTCAGGGGAGTGAGCTAGCCTGGGTTCGTTCCTGATGATTTTCCTACAACATTAGATCAATCTCCACCAGTTTGCTTTGTAGATTTTTTTTTTTTTTTGACAGGCAGAGTGGACAGTGAGAGAGAGAGACAGAGAGAAAGGTCTTCCTTTTGCCGTTGGTTTACCCTCCAATGGCTGCCGCGGTCGGCACGCTGTGGCCAGCGCACCGCGCTCATCCGATGGCAGGAGCCAGGTGCTAGGTGCTTTTTCCTGGTCTCCCATGGGGTGCAGGGCCCAAGCATTTGGGCCATCCTCCACTGCACTCCTGGGCCACAGCAGAGGGCTGGCCTGGAAGAGGGGCAACCGGGACAGAATCCGGTGCCCCGACCGGGACTAGAACCCGGTGTGCCGGCGCCGCAAGGTGGAGGATTAGCCTGTTGAGCCACGGCGCCGGCCTGCTTTGTAGATTTTGTCTCCACAATAGTCAGAGTCAGATCAGCAGAAAATGTGCCTTGGGATCTGCAGAATCAGAGGCCTGAAGACCAAATTAAGCCTTCTAAAAGTAGTTGACATCTTGAGAGGAAAGGGCCAAAGGAAAGGCAGATGTAATTGTGGGGGTGACAGAACCTGTTTTTAGTTCCCCAGCTTCCCCTTCCATGTTTAGCCATAGCCCTTCTCTAGTTTTCCCTCCCTCTCCCAGGAAGCCAGGGTATCCTCCACTACATGGCTACATCCAGAATCCAGAATCCAGAGTCAGTCACTCAGACCTCCATGAAATTTAAATCTATATTACTTCTTTTAGGGATATTTTTATACCAACCTTACATTTAACTATGGAAAAAATCATCTATTGCAAAGTATAACAATAATCAGGAACTATAACTATGGTAAAGTTGTTCAGTGAAATGGAAAATTTCCCCTAATACCCAGAAATGTGCCATACACCAACTCTTTTAAAAGACAATCTAGGGGCTGGCGCTGTGGCATAGTAGGTAAAGGCTCCACCTGCAGCACAGGCATCCCATATGGGCACCAGTTCAAGTTCTGGCTGTTCCACTTCCAACCTAGCTCCCTGCTAATGCACCCAGGGAAGCAGTAGAAAAGATGGCCCAAGTGCTTGGGCTCCTGTACCCACATGGGACACCTGTAAGAAACTCCTGGCTCCTTATTTCAGATAGGCCCAGCTCCAGCTGTTGTGGTAATTTGGGGGGTGAACCAGTGGATGGAAGACCTTTTTCTCTTTGTCTCTCCCTCTCTCTGCCTCTCAAATAAATAAATAAATCCTTGGGAAAAAAAGATGATCTAAGTATTGAGAGTAGTGCCATAACGTGTGTGTTTTAGGTGTCATTTATAGGATAATAGATGATTTGCCATTGTGTTACAACAGTCATCACTTTGAAAATGTATAAATGAAACACACAAATAAAAACCAGGCATGCTATCCATTAGCATAATTTAATATCTGTTGCTCCTAGAACATTCTATAAGACATTCCCAGAGGTAAAAGATGAGTCTTAGGGATCATTTGTTGGAAACTCCCGAGAACATCAGAGAATAGAGCGTTCAAAGGACTAATGATTGGAAATCTACCAGGCAAGGCCTTAAACTCTTCAGCATTAGGCTGGGCAGTTGTCACAATGGTTAGGATGCCCCTGGGTCTGCCTACATCCCATATTAAAGTTTCTGAGTTCGAGTCCTAGCCATGCTTCCAATTGCAGAATTCCAACTTCTTGCTAATGTGAGCTCTAGGAGGCGGCAGGTATTGGCTAACATGGTTGGGTCCCTGCCAACTACATCAGAGATCTGTATTGAATTCCTGGCTTCTGTCTTCACTCTAGCCCAGGCCTGGCCTTTATAAACCTTTGGGGAGTAAACCAGTGGATGGAAGATATCTATGTCTCTCATTTACCCTAGGTTGCTCTAGGAGTGGAACTAAGAGTACAGCCCATGCCTCCTGATTCTCTCCCATAAGCATTAGATGCTTCACTATATATATAGAGAAACACAACTGAGGATATATCTTAAAAACCAAACTGTAAGAACTGGCATTGTGGCACAGTAAATTAAGCCATCACCTGTGACACCAGAATCCCTTAGCAGAACACAAGTTCAAGTCCCAACTGCTCTACTTCTGATCCAGTTGCCTGCTAATGAGCCTGGGAAAGCAATGGAAGAGAGTCCAGGTATGGGCCTCTGTACTCACATGGGAGACCAGAATGGAGTTCCTAGTACCTGACTTTGGGCTCAACCAGCCATGTCCATTGTAGCCATTTAGGGAGTGGACCAGTGATAGAAGATATCTGTCTCTCTTTTCTCTTTGTCATTCTGCCTTTCAAATAACTAAAATAAATATTTTTTAAAAAATAAAATATTTAAAGGAAAACCAAAACATTAATAAGGTTGTCTCATGCCCCAGGAAAAATTAGTTCTACCAAACTACACAGACATGGGTTTGGTCAAAGTTATTATTTGTTTTAAGATATATTTGCTTGTTTGAAAGGCAGAATTACAGAGACAAAGGAAGATATATAGAGAGAAATCTTCCATCTGCTGGCTCACTTCCTAAATGGCCACAAGAAACTGGGTCAGGCTGAAGCCAGGAGCTTCTTCCAGGTCTCCCATGTGCACGCAGGGGCCCTGGTACTAGGGCCATCTTCTGCAGCTTTCCCACTCCATTAGCAGTGAGCTGGATTGGAAGTGGAGCAGCTGGGATTCGAATAGGTGCCCAGATGGGATATCTGTGTTTCAGGTGGCAGCTGTACTTGCTACGTCACAGCACAGGCTCCTACAGTTATTTTGTGGCTGCCCAGTCCACATCTTCAGGAAGGCTTTGGAATGATGAATGGATGAATTGTGGAGGTTATCACCATAGCCATCACTAAAGTATATTTCATGTCCATTTCTTATTCCAAAGCAGTTCTTTAATATCTCCACAAGAAGATGAGTTCATTTAATGAATTCATGACCTCAGATGGTCCCTACAACTTCTCACACCTGGCTTTGCAGATGGATGGTTGCGTTTGGGGCAGTGCCAACCATTTTCTTGGTAAACAGTGTAGAAAATCACCCCTCACAAAATGTCAGAGACAGAATGTGCATAAGTAAAATGGGCCTTTTGATTTTAACATGTGCTTTTATAAGCCAGAGTGAGAAAAAGGTTAAAGCCTATATTTATATGGGAAAATTCCTCTGTCGCATGAATTAAGGAAAACAAACTTAGTTGAGAATTCAAAATTACCTTCCCTGAAAAAGAAGGAAGGGGAGCGGAGAGGGGCAGGGAGGAAGAGAAACCTTGTGATGCTCTGTAAAGTTACTGAAATGCAAATTCTCTGAGGGAAAGGAACATTCTAGAGGCAGAATGTGGATTTTCATGAAAATATTCACTCCCTGGAGATCTTAACTTCTTGGACTTGCCCATGCTGTGCTGGGGAAGTGAAAACTTGTGAGGAGCAAAACATTGGGAGATTTTCATTTGCAGCTATAAGTTATCCCATATGGTTGGAGAGTGAGTTCTTACATGACAGGGAGGAACTTGCATTAACTTAGCTGTTTTCTACAAGGAGAAAGAAAGAAAAGATGGGTGGGCCTGATTTCTGTATCATAACCGGGACTGAGGTTGTAGCAGCAGCAAATCATTTCAAGTCAGAACAGTCTTAGGTGCCTGAAAAATTATGGCAAGGGTGACAGTGAAATAAAACAATAGGATGGAAGGGGGAGAAAGAAAAAAAATGAAGGAAGAAGATAAGTGATTACCAGCCAATAGGAAATGTATGGTAATAAATACCAAAGGCACAGGAGAGGGAGGAGACGAGGGGAGAGGAAATCGGTAGCAGGAAGATCAGTCAGAGGCAAGAAGGGCACACACAGGCGAGTTATAAAATGTCAGGTAGAGGCGGCCTCCACTTCGCCACAGCAAAATCCATACAGGGTAAAAAAATGATAAGGCAAGCAAAGGTGGAGAATGAACACAAGATAAATTACATAAGAGGTTGAAATAAATAAGACTTCTTAAGTACATAAGGAATAAGAGGTCAGAGAAATGGCGAGGGAAATTTATGGCCAGAAGAAGCAAGGGGAAAAAAATTAAATGAATTCTCTGCCTGAGTGTTCACAGAGATGGGGCAGCAGGTGGGGGGGTGCCAAATGCCAGAAATAGGCATAAATTTCCAGAAGGAGCAAGGAGAAATGTGTAAGGAAATCAAGATCAACAGTGGGAGCAGCCGTCAAGAAACTGCAATGTTCCCAAGACTCAGGAAACTCCAGGGGCAGCAATGGTACCCAGCCCAGAGGTCTAAGGGGATGGTGGAAGGGAACGGCAGGAACCATTTTTTCAACAGGGCTTGTGCAAAACTGCAAAGGGAGAGGCAGGCACAGTTCTGCAGCAGTAACACGATAGCAGCCAGGGACGAGGCAGGATCCGCACTTGGACTGCCATGTGATGAGAACTAAATGCAGAGGAGAGTGACACCTAGCTTGTTCTTCATGACTGGCATTTTCGCTATGACAACTGTTGTCAAAGGGGCTGCGTGTCAGGAATAAAACGCCTGGCATCTGTACACTTGCAAAGGGCAGTTGTTCCAGGCCCGGCCTTTAGCTATGGTACCAGCACACAGGCGGCTAAGCAGTCATGGTGGCTTCTGACCCTTGAGCTCTGGGAATCTTTGGCTGACGTGCTTCCAGGAAAGAAAAGCCACCACGGCAAGCAAAAGGAAACCAGAAGGCGGCCCCAGGAGAATCAAACTGGGGGGTTGAGCTTGTCTACTCACTTCCCTCCCCACATAACCTTTTCTACTGAGTCTCTCGGTCTCACTTTTTAGCTTAATTATTTAATTGCACTACATTGTAAATATCTTTGCAGGCTCCCTTGGTTTTTTTGAAAACAGCTGAGAAAGGAAGAAGGTTGGAAGGAAGAAGAGGAAGAAAAGGACAGAGGCACAAAGTAGGAGGAAAAGGATGAGAACTTGTAGTTGCCTTCCCGGGGGAAACGACGGGGCCGGGAAAAGAGTAAGTACAGAGTCTCAACCAGGAAGAAGACCGAGCTGGGGACAAGAAAAAGCATCTACTGAGAAGAGACGTCACCTAACAAGGTGAGGGTGAAAGAGACAAGAACACCACTTGTAAAGGAGTGAAGAGAGGGTTGGGTGTAGAGTGAAGAAGGAAGCTGCCGAGGGAAGTAAGAGAGGTCTGGTGGGACGAAGGCCTGGGATGGTCCAGAGTGGAAACTGGAATGCATAAAACTGGAAGGCAAGAAACAAATCCTTAGCAAATCTACACTGAGCTTTGAAGAGGGAGAAAGGAACACAAGCAGATGAGAGAGAGGCAGAAAAATGGCATGAAACCAAAGCAGTAAGCAAGCAGAAGGAAATTTAGAGATCAACCAGACAACGTTGCATCCTGAAAGAAGAGTGCTTCTTAGCAAGCTTGGCCACAGCAGTGAGCTTGTGAACACCAAAGCAGCTCTTGGAAGACAGACAGACACACACACACACACACACACTCCCAACATCACATGTGCATACACTTCTATCAGAATAAAGCAATTTAGATTCCCTTTTAGGAATAAAGAAGGATGGGCAATCTACTCAATTTCCTCATGGAAGGCAGAAGTTACTCTAATATTCCAGTTATTTGACGTCATAAAATTTAACAGTTAGAACTATACATTTCACATGGCAATGATCATAATTCTACATCACAGAAGTAAGAAGAGCTTTAAAGTGTTTTTATTTGCTAACTTGATCAAAAAAATTCCTAGCTTAGTATAACCAGTTTGCCAATAAGGAAAACAGTCTATAAATCCTTAAAAAAAAAAATCAATCATCTGGCTTCACAAAATTTCAGGGAGAAAACCGAGAGAAGGTGTTGTTACTGAGGTCACGCTGCATTAGATCGTGCCCATTCTGTGAAGTACATCACAATGACACGTATATCTTTGATGCCTAATAATTAATTAATACCTAAAAATCTAGGCTTTTTTCCTCTTTTTCAGGTTCTCTTCTTCATGGCACACCTCTCAGCCAGAAATGTCCATACCTACTGATTTATTTTCTAATATTCAATGTAAAATAGAGATCAGCAAGCTTTCACTCCTATTTTGTAGTTAGGAAAATGGAATCTATGAAGGAGGAACTGAGACCAGTGTCTATAAAATAGAATAAGAAAAAGGGTCGCCCATAATCAAACATGAAAGGAATTCATTTATTCAAGTTTGTGAAAACAATTTAAATCCTGATTCTACTCTTTTTGAAAAACTGGAATTTATGAGAATAATATTTCCTCCCACCAACTGTGTCCAATTGCCTAGTGGGCTGCTCAGCTGAGATTGGACATTTCTCTCCAGGTCAACCCAGTCAGTGCTCGCCCATGTAGAGCCCCTACAGAAACCTGAGTTGTAAATGCCTGACTGAAGAAATCCAGGAACCCCAGCAAACCTTGCATAGTATCCCGGAATGACCACCTTCAGTGTTCTGAACTTGTACTCCTAGAAGGCAGAGAGAGCAGAAGGCAGGTCAAAGTGACCACAGCACACACAATGCTTCGTATGTGTTTTCAGTGGCTCCAAAACCAGTTGGCACGGCCTCATCTGTCTCTGTCTCATTTTAAATTTCAGAAGCAAATACAATTCTGCGCTTTGTCATTCCTTGGAAAATCAGATTAGGAATTACATAAGTCTTTTTTCTAACTTAGCTTCCTATGTATTCACATATTTCATTGTTATTTTTCTTCATTGTATATCTTAAACTGGATGATAATCTTGCTAATAATGACAACTGTGTTATGAACCATCTATTTTTCTAATGTCTTCTTTCAAAGACTCAATTTGTATTTTATTATTACTTTACTAAAGATTATATAAATAAACTAATTTGTTATAATGCTGGAATTTTCCAACACTTAAATTCAAAAATGACAATTTTTTTAATGTGATGACCTGAAAATTCCTTGAAGTAATTTGATGGTTAAAATGATGATTAAAAACAAAAAACCCTGCAACTTCTGATTCATTTCATTACATCGTCTCTTCCTGTACCCAAGGGGAAGACACAGATGAAGGGACTGGGACGTGACCCGTGGTAACCTTATTTCCAGCAAGGCAAGCACCAGGTAGAAAAGGACACAAGCTAGGATCTCAAGATCTATAACCTAAAAATAGCACAAGGCACTGAGAAATGACTCCTCCTTTAACTCATAAAGGTGAGATACTAAATTTACTGTTACTACATGTACCTTACTCAATTTAGATTCTGTGTTTACTCTGAATTACATATACATTTTTAAACCAGAGCATGTTTTTGTAACAAGGCTGGAAACCAGAGTGGGTCATAACTTCCTTACAAATATAGATTTCCCAATCCACTATCACCACAAACACACATTCCCCAAAGCATTGTAGGCTGGATGGCCTATGTCATGTACAGGGATCAGTGCAAAATGAAAATGCAGAGTTTCATGTTCAAATCTATGAAGAATTTCAAGGTGGTAACAGAAGAGTGTTAAACCAAGAGAAGCAACCTTCTGGACTAGGTCCTCTGTGTAATCACACATCGGGAAACATGTGGTTGCAAGACAGCTTTAAAAAACAATTCTTTTGGCCAGTGCTATGGCTCAACAGGCTAATCCTCTGCCTGAGGCGCCAGCACACTGGGTTCTAGTCCCGGTCGGGGCACCAGATTCTGTCCCGGATGCCCCTTTTCTAGTTCAGCTCTCTGCTATGGCCCGGGAGTGCAATGGAGGATGGCCCAAGTGCTTGGGCCCTGCACCCGCATGGGAGACCAGGAGGAAGTACTTGGCTCCTGGCTTTGGATCAGTGCGGTATGCCGGCCACAGCAGCCATTGAAGGGTGACCCAACGGTTCAAATGTCCACTCTGCCTGTCAAAAACAAAAAACAAAAAAAACAATTCTTCTGGGTTAAGCATTTATGGCATAGCAGATAAGGCCACTGTCTTCAATGCCAGCATCCCATATGGATGTTGGTTTAAATTCTGGCTGCTCCACTTCTGATCCAGTTCCTTGCTACTGCACCTAGATGGAACTTAGGAGTCTCTGAAGAAGCTCCTGGCTCCTGGCTTCCATCTGGCCCAGCCCTTGCCATCGAGGCCATTGGGGAGTAAACCAGTGGATGGAAGACCTCTCTCTTTCTCTCTCTGTCTCTGTAACTCTGTCCTTCAGATAAATAAAATAAAATCTTTAAAAAAAAAACAATTCTTCCTTCCAAAGATATGAAACTATATATTCACTTCTGTATCCTCAGATCCAGTCTTAGATAAGAGAGCATCCATATTCCAGAAAAGAGCATGGGGATACAACTGAGAATCTACTGACTTCTCAAGTATCTTCCGGGTTCTTGCTTAGACCCATCCTTGTTCTGAGAGATACTTTCATCTCCTCCCCAAGACCAAGGAAGATTTGCTCAAGCATTCTGTTTGCATGCAACTTTGGCAATTAATTAATTAAACACCTTTTTAATCTCAGGGGCAACAGTTTGAATGAAATGAGTCCAAGAACTTTTCTTTAAGAAAGAGAAATTGGGTAAAAGAAGGAGACCCCAAAGTTAATTTCCTATTAAAAATAAGAAGTAGTTCTTCTAGAAGGGTTCTTTGGACACCGAAGCAAAAGAACTCGGATTTTAAAGTGTCAGCAGGACAGAGAGAACACATCGAGTTAGACCTTAAAGGGCACAGCCCTGGTAACAACTGGGACTGTAAAAGAAATTCTAAGAATAGATCCTCAAGCATGTAGTGGGCATCATTTGGGGAGACGCAAGCGCTGACATAAACATCTGCTGTATCAGCTGTGAGCAGAGTCTTGGAATTGTTGGTATCATTTCCTGGTTCTACAATAACTTTCTTTTTCCTGTGAAACATTCTTGTTATTCTTCGGGCTTTGCCTTCTCAAACACTTATTAAGTCTGAGAGATTGAAACTACAGGATTTCGGGTGTAGTTAGGTTTCTTGGTGTTGCTGTTTGGGGGTTGCTTTCTTCACCATAGTCTGAGAATCCAGATAGCTGGGCTCTGTTACCAACAGGCTATGTGACCATGGGCCAAGCCCAGCACCTTCCAAACATAGCTTCTCAGCTTGATCACCCAAGAACATGAGGGAATGTGACTGGAGCAGAAGCTGGCTGACTGGCCTTACTATGGGGCGAGGGAGTAATACATCAGGTCAGGTCCACACCCAAACCTAGCTTCAACCAGAGCAGTTCCCTGATTTTGAGTTCATCCCGCCAGTGGAAGGCAGAACTGAGAGGCAGGTCTCTGAGAGGCAGGACTTCCCCATCACATGTGCTTCCAGGTAGCACTGGCTCTGACAGCAGCAGCCAGGGCTCCAATCCCAATTCCATCTCCTCTTAGTCATGCCTTCTTTCACCTCTGTGCCTTGGTTCTCTTGTCTAGAAAATGAAGGCGAATAACTCCACCTAACTCCTAGGGTTTTTTGAAGAGTAAATGAAGTAATCCAGTAATGTCCTACTTTATCCATGGTTTCAAGTTCCACAGGTTCAGTTATCTATGGTCAAAAAATATTAAATGTAAAAGCCCCAAAATAAACAATTCATAGGCTTTAAATTGCATGCCATTCTGAGCAACATGATGGAATACCACTCTTCCTACCACTGACGTGAATCATCCCCTGTCCCACATATCCATGCTGTATATACTAACTACCCATAAGTCACTTAGTAGCCATGTCAGTTATCAGTCCAATTGTCAGCATATTAAAAGGCCTGGGTTCAAGTTACCGTTATTGTACTCAATAATGGCCCAAAAGCACAGATGTGATGATGCTGCCAACTGAGAAGCGCCAAAGAGAAGCCATAAAGTACTTTCTTTAAATGAAAAAGTGAATGTTCTCAACCTAAGGGGAAAAAATTGTATGCTGCGATTTCTAAGTTTCTGTGATAATAACAAATCGTTTATCTGTGAAAGTGTGAAAAAGGAAAAAGAACTTAGTGCTACATTTGCTGTTGCACCTTGAACTGCAAAAGTTAAAGCCACAGTGCCTGAGTGCTTAGTTAAGATAGTAGAAGCATTAATTTTGTGGTTGGAAGATATAAACAGAAAACCTGTTCAAAACGATGGAAATGTGCTGTGCCATAAAGCATCACACTTATATGAAGAGAAAAACTGTTATATAGCTTCCGTTACTGTATGTTTATTGCTATCATCGTTCCATTTTATTATTAATATTGTTAAATGCTTGCTGTGCCTAATTTATAAATTAAACTTTGGCTTAGATATGTCATGTGTGTAGGAAGGAAGATTGGGTAGAATCTTTCAGAACCACCTGAGGTTTGGGCACCCATGGGTGGGGGAATGCGTGGAAGCATCCTGCAGATAAGGACTGGGATCCGTCTGTGTAAAACATCTGCCCCAGTTCCTAGTTTACACCATGCCTAAACAAATGGTAATAAGAGAAATTTTCTTTGAAGAACAGATTGTACAGCAAAAGAAAGACTAGAGAGCATCACACCAGAATGCCTAAGATCTTCTTCCTTTGCTCCTTTTATCCTTTCCCTCCCTCTCCATGAACCCTCCACCAAGAGGGCTGAACAGAGATCAAACAAAAATTCTTCCCATGGCCACGGCTGGTGGTGATGGAGCGTGTACCAATTTAAGAGCATTCCTAGAAATGCTGTCGGGAAGCTTAGTGTGGGATTGCGCCTGTCCTATTTTAGTGGGTGTAATGGAACCCTCCCTCCTCACCTCCCTATTTGTGAGAGAAATCCTGAAGACCTACACGTACTGTAAGGGCAAGGCTCAAATCTCTAATTACCACTGCAGACAATAATGCCAATGTCAACAGCAAACGCTGTCACAGAGGAGAAATCTAGGACAAGGCAGAAGCAATAGCTAGCTGAGGTCTTGCAGAATACATATAATTTATGTGCACTTCATGGTGCTGATGCACAAATGCCCTCCCAGCTGGCAGTTACCTTCCTCAGCTTTCTCCTTCCACCTGCTTAGTGAGAAAACAGCCATCGATGACAGGAGCCCAAGATAAATCTGTCAGCATGACTTACAGGACCAAATCTCCTGAGAAAGGCTGGAGGAATCCAATAAATAAAAATCCCTATGTCCCAAACAGTAGCAAGGTTACTCAAGTTTATATGTCTCCTTTTAACCCCTCTGGTATGGGCCTTATGACTATAATTATCACCAACCTCAGATGACACCCCGAAGTGACACGTCCTTTGCCACGGTGGGGACTGCTGCACGCGGACTTGCTCCTCAGAGAGCAGCCCCAAGAGCAGCAGGTTTTGGACAATGGGTCATCGCTGTGTTTTATTTGACAGATAAGTTGTAGGCTGTGAATCTTCCTGGAAGTGGCTGGACAGCGAAGACAGAATTCGGGCATTTAACAGAAGTTGGGGAGAGTGATTTCAAGATGCTTAGAGACTTAGAGGACGAGAGGCCAGCAAGGTCCCTGGTTACAGGATAACAAGAGCTCTGGAGCTGTCACCTAAGCCTGCAAAAGGACCTCAATTGACAAACTTGACCAGAAACTAGACAGTGATTCTAAAAGAGGTTTGAGGACACCCAGAAAGGTTCAACCCTGTCTGTTAGACTTCCACCCAGTTTCACCTTTGAAAGGTCAAGAGCACTGCCAGCAATAGCCAAGCTGCAGCAAAGAGAGAGTCAGCACAAAGGCAAGTCAAGAGTACTTCTGAAAGTGACCCTGCGTAGACAAAGAGAGGGGTGAAGGGGGGTGTCTTGTTTAAAGTTCCTCTTGACTAAGAAATAAAGTCCCAGCTCCTAAGCCTGACACCCCAGGCTCTACCCAATACAGCCCTACCATTCTCCCCACCCAGCTCCAGCCCCAGAGTTATAGATACAGACCCTGAGGGAACCTAGGAATTACTGCAAGAGACAACAGACTCTTATACATCCAGGTTGGGATAACCATATCTTACTATCTGTATATGTAAAACTACTAGAAGGTTAATGAGTTCATTAAAAGATATTACTGAATTTTTTATTGCTTTGGTACTGAATAAGTGATACTGTCCTATAGAATTCTCAAGTTTCTATTTTTTTTAAATCTTCTTATAAAGGGTTGGGTTTTTTTAAAGACTTTTTTTTTTATTATTATTATTTTTTGACAGGCAGAGTGAACAGTGAGAGAGAGAGAGATAGAGAGAAAGGTCTTCCTTTGCCGTTGGTTCACCCTCCAATGGCCGCCGCGGCCGGCATGCTGCTGCGGGCACACTGTGCTGATCCGAAGGCAGGAACCAGGTGCTTATCCTGGTCTCCCATGCGGGTGCAGGGCCCAAGCACCTGGGCCATCCTCCACTGCACTCCCAGGCCACAGCAGAGAGCCAGACTGGAAGAGGGGCAACTGGGACAGAATCCAGTGCCCCAACCGGGACTAGAACCAGGTGTGCCGGTACCGCAAGATAGAGGATTAGCCTGTTGAGCCACAGTGCTGGCCCATGAAAGAATTACAGAGAGAAAGGGAGAGAGAGAGAGATCTTCCATCCTCTGGTTCACTGCCCAGATGGCCACAACTGCCAGCACTGGGCCAGGCCAAATCCAGGAGCCAGGAGCTGCATCTGGGTCTGTCATGTGGGTTCAGAGTTCCAAACACTTGAGTCTGCTTCTTCTGCTTTTCCCAGGCCAACAGCAGGGAGCTGGATCAGAAGTGGAGCAGCCAAAACACAAAGCAGAGCCCATATGGCAGTCTGGCATTAACAAGTAGCAACTTTACCTGTTACGCCTTAACCCCACTTGGGATTAGGGATCTCCCAGGCAACATAGATCCATTTTTTTTCTTTTTCTTTTTCATTTTTTTAAAACATTCCTTTATTTGAAAGTCAGAGTTACAGAGAGAGAGGGAAAAGCAGAGAGAGACAGAGAGAGAGAGAATCTTCCATCCACTGGTTTATTCCCCTAAATGGCTGCAATAACCAGGGCTGGGCAAGGCTGAAGCCACGATCCAGGAGCTTCTTCTATGTCTCCCATATAGGTGGCCCAAGCACGTAGGCCATCCTTTGCTGTTTCCCCAGGTCACTAGCAGGGAGTTAGCTGGAAAGTGAAGCAGCCAGGACATGAAATGGTACTCATAAGGGATGCCAGCACTGCAGGCAGCAGCTTAACCTGCTGCGCCACAGTGCTGCCCCTGATCCATATCTTAAGTTAGGCCATTTCCTCCCTGACGCCTTTCTCCCAGCACTGTCAAACAGAAATAAGATGCAAGCCACAAATGTAATTTAAAATTTTCTAGTAGCCACTTTTAAAATAATAAGAAATAGGAAAAAATTATTTTCACAACATTGTTTAATTCAATGTATTTGAACTATTATTTAATATATTATAAATATTTTTAAATTACTAATGAGATATTTTATACTCTCTTTCTTTTTTCACATTAGGACTTCTTGAGCTGTTTGGTCTAGTGGTTAGCTATCAGCTGGGAAGCCTGTGTCCCATATTGGAGTGCCTGGGTTCAGAGTTCCAACTCTGCCACTGATTCCACCTTCTTGCTAATGAAGATTCTGGGAGGTAGCTGGTGACGGTTCCAGTAATAGGGCTCCTGCCACCCATGTAAAAGACCTGGATTGAGTTCCCAGCTATTAACATGGACTTGAACATTGTGGGTATTTGGGAAGTGACCCAACAGAATGGAAACTCTCTAGGTATCCCCCTGTCTCTCTCTCTCTCTCTCTCTGCCTCTCAAATAAGAAAAAAAAATTCAAGATGTGATGCATATTTTATACTTACAGTACATCTCACATTGCACTGGCCTCATTTTAAGTAATCAGTAAAAACACATGGCTAGTGGATACCATTTTAAATGATACAGTTCTCATCAGTCATACTTCAAACCCTTGGTTTTTGCTCTTCCCTCTACCTTCCACACTTCTCTGCCTGTCTACAAAGCATCCATCCTCAGTACCAAGAGTGTGAACCATCATTTCTAGAGACCTCCAATCCCAGAGTGGTCTCCTACTCTGCCTTATTTCTTCTAACATTTAATGTCCGTGACAGACTTGATCCAGCAATACTCCCGTACCTGGGCTCACCAGTCATCAGTTTCCTAAATGTGTGTCACATCTGCCTAAGAAGTTTGTGACCTATTTTTGTACGATAAATGTGCCTTTTATCTTTTGTTTTTCCTTTCCTGTGGATCTGAGCAGAATAAACACACAGTAGACTCCTTGATACTTGCTCAATTGAATTGATTTCGTTTTCTTACGGTGCTAGAGAAGTGAGCCTTTTTATTTGCCAATGAAGACTTAATATGATGTGTACTTTTCATCCACAGGCCAGTTTTCTTACTTCTGGATGGATGCATTTTCTCATCAAGAACATCTTATGATTTCTCAGGGCCTTTACACTATCTCAGGCCTCTCATGTGCACTCATAGACTCCAAATATGTGTAGCCAGTGAATTACCCTAAAAATACTTTCCAATGTGTGTTTCCTTATGCCTCCCACCCCTTCTCCATTTTAGCTTCATTGAGGAAACAGGAGCCACTTTGATAAAAAGAAGAAAAATGGCAAGAAAAAAACATCTCCCTCCCTTTGGGAGTCTGCAGAAGGGGCAGGGAACTGGGACAGGCAGAGGTATGCTGAGATCTCCACTCCAGGGTGCAAACCAGGTCTAGGGGCGTGGTTAACAGAGTTAGGAGGCCAAACGTTCATGATCGGGCAGAGAAGAACTTCCCAGTAGCCTTGGGCTCCTGTGTGTCCTAGATCCTGACTAGTTAGCCATAGGCCCTGGCAGGAGACAGTGTTACCCCACTGGCTGTGGGGTAGATGACCTCATCAGAAACCCTTTAGAGGGCTTGACAGGGACTCAGAGACATCTAGAGAGGCAGTAGGAGAAGAGAAGAGGCCAATGAACAGAGAGGACTTTGGGCCAGGACTCAACTATGAGACATTCTCCAAATCCTCAGCGGCAGAAAGCCCAGGAAAGCAGCAGCTAGACCAGATGCTGGTGGACAACAGTCAGCACCCAGCCAAGGAGAATCCTGAGGCCACCTCTTCCTCCCCACACAGTGGTGATCCTTCTCCCTATCTTAGACACCATCTTGAAGGATATAAGGAGCATCAAATAGCAGGTCAAAGAGACAAGTTACCCACATGGACTGTTTTGAATCAGAATGTATTAAATATATGAAAATTAGGGTGAGGATGGTAGACCAACATAAGGGATATTGATACAAATTTATTATCAATTTATTATTGATACAAATTATGTTTTTACTGGACATCTGGAATATTATAAGGGACTCTGAGATTCTAATATGTAAGCTAAGAGAACAAAAAAGTATGAGGGTATATTCGTGTCTGTGAGAAGACAAACAACTTTGAGAACTTGTTGAGCCAAAATTTACCTTAACGGAAGGGCATTGGCCTTGGATAAAATTCATCTTGACATCTTGTGCAAAGCAGCATTCACTGAGCACTTGTGATAACCACTGCAGATACTCTATTATGCAACATGCTCGAGAGACACTGAAACCATCATGTTGTCCTCCCTTCCAATGACAGAAGTCTACCTGCAGATATCCACATTCAAGAAGGTCCTGGAGTTGGTCATGTACACTTCAGAATGAGTTAATATGTTGGTTCTCTATAACTTGTGGTTTGTTGGTGGTGGTGGTAGTTGTTTATGTTTTTAGGTCATTCTGAATACAAACAAGTTGATCTCTGCTGGAGCAACTTTCACAGAACAGTGAACACTTTGGGAGCTAGATCTTGTCATACCATGAGACCTTCTCTAAATCTTATAAACAGATATTAATTATTGTTGCCTCTCTTCTAGATTGAGAACTAAATGTTGGAAAAACATGGCTGCCTCTCTGACATCTCTACTTGGAAGTCCCAGAAGCATCTCAAATTGAGTATACTCTAGGAGGAATACCTGATTCCCACCTACCCCAACCTGCTCATCCTGTTTTCTGTAGCAACACCAGGTACCCAACGTGCTCAAATCTGCCTGTAATCTAATTCCTCCTTTTTGCTGACACTGACCCTTGGAAACACACACTTTGACACACATATACACATGTGAACCCTCACACACAAGTACAAGGGATCACTTCTGTTGTCTTGCCTCCAAATCATATTTTGTGTCTATGCTCTTCTGTCTGTCCCTACTGCTACTGGTGTTATAAGCCACACCGTCTTTCTGCTAGGTCACCCAAATAGACTGAATGGGTTCTGCTGATTTTGCCCTTATTACCTACAATCAGCTCTCCTCCCAGTTCTCGATTATCTCACTCCCCAGCAAATCCTGTATTCCAGCACATCTGGAATAAACTCTGAATTCTCTTCCTGTCTTTCAAGGTGCTGTATCATCTACACTGCTCAGCTCCCCATGCCTTGCCAACTCACCTCTAGTCTCTCCTTACCACCTGTGTGTTCCAGCTATGTTGATCTTAGTTGGTTCTGTGAAAGGATCACTTTCTTTCCACCTCAGATACTGTGCACTTGATATTTCTGCTTAGAATATGTCTCCCATGTCCATTTACATGACTGGGTTCTTCCCTTCCTATAGGTCTCAATTTAAAATTCTTACAATTTCCTGGACCAGCCTACCTAAAAGTACTCCTGACGTTTTTCTATTACAGCATTCTATTTATTTCATTAAAAGCAAAGCCATAGGTTGTAAACTGTTGGCTGATTTATTGGTGGCATAAAAGGTTAAGAGCCTGAATTCTGAAGCCTGACTCTGGATTCAAATCCTGGCTCTGCCATTTACATGTTGCCTGGCCTTAGATAAGTTATTCAACCTCTCAGTGCCTCCATTTCCTTACCTCTAAAGTATAAAAAATAATGGTACATACCTCACAGAGCTGAAGAGTAAATGAGTTCATGTAAGTGAGGTATTTTACATCATGATGTTTTATAAGAAAGAAAATATGACTCTGATATAAATATAAAAATAAAACAGTGACTAGCCGAAATCTTGTCTGTCCTGTTCAGCACTGTCTCCCCATGGCTTAATCCCATGCCAGAGTACAACACAAAGTAGACGCTCAATAAATAGCTCATTAAATGCATAAATGAATATAAGAATGACTAAATAATATGACTTGTGCCCTTGAAGTTTATGTGGTAGAGCCCAACAGGTCACAAATTTTAATGTGCAAATGAATCACCTGGGAGTCTTATTAAAATGTGCACTCTGATTTTGTGGGTCTGGGATGAAGCCTGAGATTCTGCATTTCTAATAAGCTCCAGGTGCAGCTGATGCTGCTGGCCCACAGTGCATACTTTGAATAGAATGTTTAGCTGATTGTTGGCAGACCTCAATCTAGAAATCAGCTCCTGAAGCCTGCTGGAAACAACCTTCCCATTGCAATACACTCAAACTTTTCAGAGAGTCATTTCCTAATAAGGCCATCCCAGAGTTGGAGCATTCTGGAGGTCTTGATGAGGTCCCAGTGGACACCACCCATGATCTTACTCAGGTGTGGGGTCACAAGAGTCGATAATCTTCCCACCTTTACTCTTGACCACCTGGGAAGACCTGGCAAAGGTCGCCTTCTATACTTCCCCTTTACCATCAAGCGGGCCATGGATGTATTTCATTTAAAAAGAATCTTTGCACTTTAGGACTCTCTTTGGGGCCTTAAAAGGTGTAGTAAATGTGTTCCCTTTACACCAGCATTTTCTGTAATTTATTCCAGAGACTGAATCTTGTATTATTTAACTCTTAAATGTTTTCAGACTTCCAATATGCTTTGTATCAGCACATGCAAACTATGTATGTTGGCACTGCATTTTAAGAACAAGAAGGTTAAAGTTTCAAAAGAAACACCCTGATTTCTTGAACATGACTAAGGTGTGATTGTTTTTTCCGGGGCAGGAGGTGTGTGGCTGGAATTACTCAGAGTTACTCACTGTTTGCCTCTTAAGAGTGTTTAAATTTAAGACACTGGCATCGCCTCTACAGTAGCATGTGTCCCAGAAAGGAAGTCCAGCCCCTTTGCAGACTCCCAACCAAAATAACCCTAGGGCACTCTTGAAAGTAAGCATAATCTTCACGCAATGAGACATTTCACAGCACCATGTCTGAAAACTGAATGTGTATCTCCTTTAAACAATCACAGCCTGCAATGCCTAATTATCTGCTTCCAAAAGCATTTGGTTAGGCACGCAACACATCTCAGTAATGGAAATGGACTCTAGCCTCCTACAGCCAGTTCATAAAAGCAATGGAGTCACTTTAATATTGTCAGTTCTCTCTCGGCAGCACAGTCGAGTAATGTAGCAGAACTGTCTGATGGCCAAGGTAATGATCAGAAGGGATATAACAGAGAGACATCTACTGGCTGATATCGCAGAATTAGCTCATTTATTCAGTTGGAGGAGTTTGGCTTGAGGGCCTCGTGGTACTTGTTTCACATTCCAATGTCCCCTGTATAGCAGTGTCACAGTCTCGGCTGTGGGGGATCTCCAGGGAAATGTCTCCATCCTCTTTGTCGGCTCCTTCTCAGACCCACAACTTTTTGTATCACTCCAGTGAAATTTCCTCTCTCCCACGCACACATACACACGTTACTTCATAACTGGCCACTCATGATTTTAGCATTTGAGGATGCTAACTGCAGCTAAAAATACAAACACACAAAAGTGAAGCTGTTAGAATCCCCTACCAGACAGATGCTTTGGAATGGACAACTTGAGGTCCAGTTTAGCTCATCAAGGCGATGGGTTTTCCATTTTCAAGTCTGTGACATCACTGAGCACTTCTTAAAGTTTTAAAACTCCATAAATTACGATAGCACCTTCTGCGAAGTTGACATCCTGGCTTAATCCCAAATTAACTCCACACTGAAACACTACACTTCATTTGTGTTCTTATTTTTCCCGGTTAATTACTCCTGATTTCTTATCTACAATAATTCCCCCACCCCAACCCTGACTACTTGCTTTGGCTTGAGTCTTCTATTTGCCCCAATCTATAATTGAAGGGGACCAGTAAGAATGGAAGCACTACACTGAAGCCCAGTATTTGTCCTGCCCTATATTATTAGGCATAAAAGGATGAACAGTGGTACCCTCTCTCACTCCCCAGTCTCAGGGGACACACCTTCATGTTCCACAGGTGGGATCACGAAGCCCATACTTCTCTTCCATGGGCTATCAGACCAGACACTACAAGAAGAACCTGAGGCTGTTTCTCCCCCTCAACAAGCATATTTTAAAGTGGAAGTCCTTGCTGTTAGAAAGAGAATGAGAAAACAGCACAGACTTAGCACAGCACTTGTACAGAGTTCCAAACATTGATTGATAAAAACCCTAAACTTAAAGACTGTACTGGCCAGCACCGTGGCTCACTTGGTTAATCCTCCGCCTGCAGCGCCAGCATCCCATATGGGCACCGGTTCTAGTCCTGGTTGATCCTCTTCCAGTCCAGTTCTCTGCTGTGGCCCGGGAGGGTAGTGAAGGATGGCCCAAGTCCTTGGGCCCTGCACCTGCATGGGAGACCAGGAGGAAGCACCTGGCTCCTGGCTTCGGATCGGCACAGCATCAGCTGTAGCAGCTATTTGGGGAGTGAATTAATGGAAGGAAGACCTTAATCTCTGTCTCTCTCTCATGGTCTATAACTCAACCTATCGAATAAATAAATAAATAAATAAAAGACTGTACTTTCTATAAGTGAATGAGCAAATATTAAGACAGTGTTTAATATTCTTATTGCCAGAAATCAAGTAGTAGATATCCTTGCCCAGAGGTGGGGCACAGAGAAGGTTCTAGACAGCAATATATTTCATCAACAAGTATCACAGTTTCTTACCTTTATATATAAAGATGAGTTTAAAACTGTGTAGTGCTCTCATTACAAGATGCATACTCAGTCGTTATCAATTAAATATTTTTGTCTCCACAAAGGCCCAGTTAAGATCTCTCCAGATGGCCATAGAAGATAGCCCTGCCTGGAAGCTGCCAGACTAATAGCAGGTGGTAGGCAGCCCCACTGCTGAGCATCCATCCTGTCCTCCAGGTCCTAGGTGCTATCTAGTCCTTATGGCCTATCAGTAGAAGGTGGTCGTGGAACTTCTCCCTCCACCTCACGGGAAACCCAGGCAGGAGACCTTAGCCTAAGGCATAGAAGGTTCCTGGCAAATTCCAAGAGCCTTACAAATATTCATGTTTATTGTCATTGTTTTTAAGTCTACTATGTGGAGTAAAACAATTGGCAACTTCTCCCAAGTCCATTTATGATCACTGCAATGTGGACAGAGCTCTTCTCCTAGAAATGCTCATCTTTTTTTCCAAGAGTGGTAATTCTCAAATGGGGTGACTTTGCCCCAAGCAGGAACTGAGTGAAGTCTGAAGACATTTTTAGTGGTGATAACTGGGGATGGGGGAGTGTGACTCATCCTGTGGGTAGGGGCCAAGAATGTTATTAGAAGTTGTTTAATACATGGGACACCTACCCCACCTACCTCACTGCCCTATCAAAAATGTCAGTAGTGCTCAGTTGGAAGAAGCCATAGCTTGTGGGACCCTGGGGAAGGCAGAAAAGCTCTTCTAGCCTTATCCTCCACTGGAACTTCATGATCAGCTTTCTGGCTGAGTGGAATTTAGTGTAGCAACAGAGTTCTGAGCTTTAGTAAAACCAGGCCCTTATTCTGGCCACTTCAAAACTGTGTGGCCTCTGAATGACCCCATTTCAAATATTGCTTCTATTGTCAAATATATCCTAGATTGGCATTCTTAAACATGCTTGCCATAACTCAAGTGACAATATAATGTATCATTCACATGTGAAAGTGAAAGGGAGAGATAGTCACAATTATTGTGAGATAACAAGAGTTAACTCCGGACTTCCCTGAAAACAGGACGTGGGGCTATCCACCAAGAAGAGAACAGCGGAGATTAGCAAAGGCAAATGGCCTTCTCTCATGTTTGTCTGATATTCTGTCCATTCCAGTAAAATCACGTTTATTCGTCTCTCTGGTCACTGTATCAACACTCTTCTAAGAAAAGGACAAGGTAATGAAGAATGGGATGGGAGAGGGAGTAGGAGATGGGACAGGAGTAGGGGTGGGAGGGCAGGTATCAAGGGAAGAACTGCTATATTCCAAAAGCTGTACCTATGAAATTTATATTTATTAAATAAAAGCTTTCTAAAAATTAAAAAAAAGGGCAAGGAGATGCAAACTGCGAAATAAATTGGTAACCAAGCCCCTGTGTGCTCTGGTCTCCTGATTTCTACCCCAGCAGCCCTCATCTGCAGTTCAGCTTTCCCCAGCAGCAGCAGAATGGAGACATGAAACAAGGAGCCAGGACTTCATGGTGCCAGATCTGTGGGTTCATGGCTATTTCCTAACGGGTTTAACAAGCCTGTTACGTGCATTAAGAGGATCTGTGACACCATCTTAATACTAACCAGGAGGGAAGCTGCTTAGCATTAAGCACCCAGAGGGTCACAAGCCGGGACAGATGGTCATCTTTTCTTCATTAATGCTCAACTTCCTATGGCACTGCTAGATAGCAAACCACATCCATCTTTATGGGGAGTTCAGAGAATAAAGGAAGAAAGACACTCGTGGGTAATGGAGAACATCCTCACACAGAAGACTGTCAAGTTTGTCAGCTGATTTAGATCTGGTTTTTAACCTCACTTTCTATTTCTTGCAGAGCTTGGTCCCTTAGATCCGGATGCACTGCAATGGACTGAATTTCCCCTCTGTAGGTCCTTGCTCGCAGGAGGGTCAGCTGGCCTGGCTCTCCTCTTGGCATGACCTCCTGTCTTGGAGGTGTTAGAGCTGGACTAGACTCTGACTCCTGTGACCACACAAAATGCTTTCACTCTTCTGTCCTAGTATGAAAGTGCCAAATAAGCACAAAATGTCCAGTTAAATTTAAATTTCAGATAAGCAACAAATAATAATTTGGTATATGTATGTCTCAAATGTTACATAAGCTAAAAAGTTATTTATCATGAATTTAAATGTATGTTTTTAAAAAGACTTATTTAGGCCGGCGCCGTGGCTCAACAGGCTAATCCTCCGCCTTGCGGCGCTGGCACACCGGGTTCTAGTCCCGGTCGGGGCGCCGGATTCTGTCCCGGTTGCCCCTCTTCCAGGCCAGCCCTCTGCTGTGGCCCGGGAGTGCAGTGGAGGATGGCCCAAATGCTTGGCCCTGCACCCCATGGGAGACCAGGAAAAAGCACCTAGCACCTGGTTCCTGCCATCGGATGAGCGCAGTGCACTGACCGCGGCAGCCATTGGAGGGTGAACCAATGGCAACGGAAGACCTTTCTCTCTGTCTCTCTCTCTCACTGTCCACTCTGCCTGTCAAAAAAAAAAAAAAAAAAGACTTATTTATTTGAACAGCAGAGTTTTATATATATATACATACATACATATACATATATATATATAAACATATATATATGGAGAGAGAGAGACAGAGACAGAGATCTTCCATCTGCTGGTTCACTCCCCAGATGGTCACAACGGCTGGGGCTGGGCTGAAACCAAGAGCCTGGAACTCTACCCAGGTCTCCCATGTGGGTGGCAGGGGCCCAGGTTCTTGGGCCATCTTCTGCTGCTTTATGGTGCATTAGTGGGGAGCTGGACCAAAACGAGAGCAACTAGGACTCAAACGGGCCCCATATGGGATGCAAGTACAGAAGCCGGCAGCTTATGTTGTTATGCCACATTGCTGCTCCCTTTAATTCCGATTTAATTGAGTATTTTTATTTTCTAAATCTGGCAAATCTCTGTTTTAAAGGCATCTGCCCCTCCTCTACAAAGCTACTGACCTTTGGTCTGGCATCCTTTGAAAGTCACACAGCGCAGATGACCATAGACCTATCTGAAATTGGAGCCATTAAGAAGAGGCTGGAGCCGGCCTTTGCCCAGGCATTAAGCCACTGATCGGGATGGCCCACACTGGAGCATCTGGGTTCAAGTCCCAGCTCTTTCTCCATTCCAGCTTCCTGCTAATGTGTACTCTGGGAGTCAGCAGGGGGTGGCTCAAGTAGTAGTGTCCTTGTCAACTACATGGGAAACCTGGATAGAGTTCCCAGCTCACTCTCTCTCACTTGCACTTTCTCTCTCTCAAATAAATTAATTAAAATTGAAAAAAAAAAAAAGAAATTGTTTGAGAAACGTAGAGATTTTTAGGCACAAACTAGTCATTGGTGTAAAATGGGAATTACTACTTTCCTTGAGAAGAGTCTAACCAACCATTGTTTGGCTGGGCTGAGGCTCAGGATTTCTTTCTTTTTTTTTTTTTTTTAAGGATTTATTTAGGGGCCGGTGCCGTGGCTCACTTGGTTAATCCTCCGCCTGCGGCACCGGCGTCCCATATGGGTGCTGGGCTCTAGTCCTGGTTGCTCCTCTTCCAGTCCAGCTCTCTGCTGTGGCCCCAGAAGGGCAGTGGAAGATGGCCCAAGTGCTTAGGCCCCTGCATCCGCATGGGAAACCAGGAAGAGGCACCTGGCTGCTGGCTTCGGATAGACGCAGCGCCGACCACAGCAGCCATTTGGGGAGTGACCAATGGAAGAAAGACCTTTCTCTCTCTCTCTCGCTGTCTAACTCTACCTGTCAAATAAAAATAAAAAAGATTTATTTATTTTTCTGAAAGTCAGGGTTACACAGAGAGAGAAGGATAGGCAGAGAGAGAGAGAGGTCTTCCATCTACTGGTTCACACCCCAGATGGCCACTATAGCCAGAGCTGTGCCAATCCAAAGCCAGGAGCCAGGAACTTCTTACGGATCTCCCACGTGGGTGCAGGGGCCATCTGCCACTGCTTTCCCAGGCCATAGCAGAGGGCTGGAGCAGAAGTAGAGCAGCCAGGACTTGAACCAGCGCCCATATGTGCTGCCGGCACTGCAGGCGGCATCTTTATCGGCAATGCCACAGCACCGGTCCCTCAGGATTTCAGTGAAGGAAGAAAATTGAGCTTAACAAAGAGCCTGGACTGAAGCTATTAGCTGACTTGTGCCTGATGGCCAATGGCACCATTCAGGACTGGCCTGAAGAGATTGGATAAATAAAGCATCTAGAAATATCAGCTTCTAAGTGTGTTGACAATTGTTGGGTAAAAACCTACAACCAGAGAAACCATGCCTGGGGAGCTGATGTTGATGACAAATAGCAAGCTTCGGGGGAGCCTTGTGTCTACTTGTCTCTGAAGGATGCGGTAACATAGAATGGTGGAAGAGGTAATTGGAAATACTTTTTAAATTCTGAGTTATACATAAATTTTAAAATGAAATTTTGGGAGCTGGTGTTGTGGCTTAGCAGGTAAAGCTGCTGCCTGCAGTGCCAGCATCACATTTGGGCACCAGTTTGAGTCCAGGCTGCTCCACTTCCAATCCAACTCCCTGCAATGTGCCTGGGAAAGCAGCAGAAGATGGCCCAATTCCTTGGGCACCTGCACCCACATGGGCGATCTGGATGAAGCTTCGGGCTCCTGACTTCAGCTTACCCTATCCCTGGCTGTTATAGTCATTTGAGAAGTGAGCCAGTGGATGGAAGACTTCTAGGCTTTATGTCTACCTCTCTGTCTCTGTAACTCAGATGTTTGGTATAGTTGTTAGCTAATCCAACGCTTGGGACACCCACACCCCATAACAGGATGTCTGAGTTCCAGCCCTGACTTTGCTCTCCATTTTAATTTCCTGCTAACACATACCTGGGGAGGCATCAGCTGATGGCTCCAGTACTTGTATCCCCGCCACCCACATGGAAGACCCAAATTGAGTTCCAGACTCTTGGCTTTAGCCTGACACACTGGTTGCTGCAGGCATTTGGGGAGTGAACTGAAGGATGGGATATCTTTCTGTGCCTTTCTATCTTTTTGTTTCTGTTTGTTTCTCTCTTTCTCTGTCTTTGGCTTTCAAATAAATATTAATCAGTAAGTTAATTAATTAAAATAAATTCTATTTATAAAGTTTCAAGACAAATGA
Source organism: Sylvilagus floridanus (assembly GCA_949820135.1). Taxonomy (NCBI): domain Eukaryota; kingdom Metazoa; phylum Chordata; class Mammalia; order Lagomorpha; family Leporidae; genus Sylvilagus; species Sylvilagus floridanus. The sequence continues at coordinate 50,491,112 of OX463245.1, forward strand.
AAGACTTTTGAAGTTTCCACTCACATAATGTTAGCAAATAACTATTTCTTATTTCTAAGGGGAAAATATATTTGTAAAAACCTATTAATTGTAGGCTTGAAATTTTATGCTTTTAAAAGCACAAATATTTTAAAAATTGTGGTATAATGGCATAAAAATCATGAGGCTCATTTTATTTAAAAAGTCTGAACTTGAAGACATGGCTAGCATGGGGCTGTCACCAAATATCCAAAGTATATGAGTTGCTTGCAATCCAAAGAGAGAGGGGATGTTCAGTCATTCCTAGAGGAGATAAAATCCTAGCCTCCTCCTAATTCAATTGTCCATCATTAAATTCAACATATGATTCTTGAGCGACTTCTCATTAGTGTAAGTGTGGGCTCTGTAGCTTACTTATTTCTCAGGAAATGATTTGACAAGTGCTCAGTGTCTTCTCAGCATACCGAGCTCCCACCTTGGTAGTCTTAGGCTCCTTCAGCTGCTAATTCCCACTCCCAGTCTACCCCTCCCCCACCCCTGGCATCAAGTAGGGTGAGTGCCTATCTAGAGACGTACTTGCTTTCTCACTACCAGAATCCCATCTCTGACCAGAGTGTTTGGTATTTGAAATTCTGGATTTGAGACTTGGTCAGTCATTTACTTAGTTATATTTGGAGCCCAATGATCTCACTGTTTCAAATACAACCTGAATTAAAATTAAAAGTAAAGCATGAAACACATCACTTAAATCAAAACCAAACCAATCTCTCTCCCTCTCTCTCTCTTTCTCTCTCTCGCTCTCGCTCTTGCTCTCACCTTTAAGCCAGTTTCTCTAACAACCATGAACAGCTGTCCAGAGCAGCAGTTTGCTATCATTATTTTATGACTCAGCCCCTTCCATCACCTTGCCAGGGAAGGTCTGAGAGTTGGTATGCATGAGTGGTACTCTGAACACGGCAAGTCCCTCCTGATCACCTGTGATTAATGCTAAGAACCCCCAATGGTACATTCTTTAATGATACCCTTGGAATCGGGATGTCTGATCTTGGTTCTATTTTACCGTCAAAAGCACTTAAATCCGCCCTGGGTTAAGGGCTTATACATCCACACTGGTGCCTATCCAGGGAAGCAATTGATGATTTTTTTTTTCACTCCATGCACCAACTATCCATTCTGTTTTTCTATTTCCCTCATAACATAGAAATGGAAGAAGCAAAGAGTATGTGTCCTCCAGTGGAATCAATTGTAACTACCACTATTACACAGGTCATTTGGCCTGAATTGAGGCATCCTGCCTGGTTTTTCTGTGCCTTGACTTCGAGGCAACAGAAAAAGGAAAGAGCAGGTCATGAGAAATCAAAGTGCTGTGCAGGCACTTCCTGGGAGTGTCACCAGCATGTCGTGTGATATTTCAGGGCCAATTTCAGCCAACTGTTAACAAACACTACCAGACATAGAAACCTCCAATGCCATTTTCTTATTTCAATACACCCTCATATTTAATGTGTCAGATGCTTCCCCAGCAGGAAGCATCGCTTCACCAGCGAATAACAGGTGAAGCAGGGCCCTGGTTGCATACCTGCTTATGTTTTTAAATAAAGTGTATCCACTTCCAGGTTCGACATTCAGCACACCTCCCTGTTATTTTCTTATAATATAGTGAGACAACACCACTGAGTTCTCCTCTCAGCCTGATGCCACTGCATAAGCTTGGGTGCATCCATTAAATGTTCTAACCTCCCAAGTCCTCCTCTGTCATATGAGGAGGATAAACACCTGTAATTGTTAAAATTCGAATTCTGGTGCACTGGGGCTCCTGTCCCCTTTTAATGCATAAACAACAAATATGTCTCAAGATGGATTATTTTCTTAAAGAGAGAGGCACTGTATTTTCATCAGAGCAAGTAGCCTAATGTGAGATTTTTATTAAACTATTAACTGCAAGGTATTTATTCTTCAGTTATGTCTTACGAAAAACATATCATACAAAAATGACTTCAACAATGAAGAATGAAACCGCCAAGCTAATGATGGTTACTCTATTGATTAAATTTGACTTCTGAAATCCACAGAGGGAAATTTCTGTTCAAATTTCTGTATCTGTGTGTACGTATACATATTCCCCCATATTCCTCTACTCATTTAGCTAGAGGGAGGAAAGTGGGAATAATCCAAAATTAATATCACTAATATAAGAATTCGAGTAGTTTTAATAGTGATGGGGCAACTCAAGTGAGAGAATCTGGACATAAATACTGCTGGAATTTAGATTGTAAGGAAGAGAATTAGGCATGTTCAATGACATTAATTCACTTAGCACTCTTTCCTTTCCCAGGGCTGACAGTGCCCAACAGGGACTTAAAGTAGTCTGAGAAAACAAAGGGCAAGGATATTTAAACTCTAAAGTACTATTTTTGCTTGCACTCTGTTCTAAATATTTGTCTGCAATTTACTGCTGAGCCTTAGCCTGCAGAAACTCTTGGCTAAGACACCATGATATCAAAAGCTTACTTCCGCAAAGGCTTTTCAAACTTTGGGGCACATTTGACTCCCTTGGCGGTCTCATTAAGATGCAGAGTCTGAAGCAGTGGAAAGAGGGAGGCCTGAGACTCTGCATTCTAACATCTCCACAGGATGCTGCTGTTGCATGTGTCCAGACCCCACTTCAAGCTAAAAGGCCCCTGAGTAACCACTTTTCAAAGACTTCAACTATAACCATTTGCACTCAGATTATTCTAATGACAATTTGCTATTTGACGATTAGGAAGGCCTCTGCAGGGCTTACGTTTCACCAATAATTATTACCAGAAAACAATCCCATTGTTTAAGTTTCCCCATTGTTTGGTTCTGGATCACTAAAGGTCTATTCTCCGTGGAGATGGGGGAAAGGCAGGGCACATATATGGAGAAGAGTTCTCGTTTCCCTCCATGCCCTCAAGCTTAACTTTGCACACTGACCTGGACGTGTCTCTGACCTGAGGAAGTTTTCGGGTGCCAGACTAGATGTGGCATGAAAACCTACACTGCTTTCCTGAGAAGTGTTGCTCTTCATTGGCCCTTTCAGGCAAAGGATTGGGCAGGTCCTGTTTGGAGGACAGCAGCTGAGTTCACCTTCAGCACTCAACTTTCAAAGTCATTGCTGGGAAGCTGACCTATGCATAAGGAAAGGGACCTTGGCCTGTGGGTATCCTGAAGATAGGAGTCTTTAAATTCTTACGCTTGAAGACCTTTTTATAATGCAATGGTTATTCTGGTACCTCCAAAAGCCTTTTTCTTTAACAACAAATTTTGTTACCTTCCCTTGCCTTCTAAAACACTCAACAAATGCACAAGGAAACATAACATTTGAAATAAAAGAATCTACTACTTGATACTGTAATTGAAGATGTCAGACAAAAAAACAAATAAGTTCCTAATCTAGAATATAAGAAAGGGGAAAATGCTAAGGAAACATGTTCATAGAAGTTATTCACATTAGCCAAGAGGTAGAAATAACCCTAGTATTAGTTGGACGAATGAATAAGCAAAATGTGATCTAAACATAGAAATATAATTCAGTCTCAAAGAGGAAGGAAATTACGACACATGCTATAATGTGAATGAACTTTGAGGACATCATGCTAAGTGAAACAAGCCAATGACAAAAAGACAAATACTGTATCACACAGATGAGGTACCTGGAATCGAGCAATTCATAGAGACAAAAAGTAGAACGGTGGTTTCCAGAGACTGAGGCAGAAAGGAATGAAAACCTATAGTTTAATGTGTACAGAGTGTCAGTTTTATAACATGAAAAGAGTTCTGGAAACCTGTTATACAGCAATGTGAATATACTTAGCTAGCACCACTGAACAGTAGACTTAGAAAAAGTAAGTTTTATATTAGTTGTCTTTTGTCACAATTCTAAAAAAAAAAAAGTGACAAAGAAAAAATTAAGCAGCAAAGTGGGCTTGTGAACAATAGGTTATTAGGGTAGGAGATGTTGCCATTTTAAACAGAGTAGTTAAGAAAGGTGTCATTGCTAGGGTGACTGTGGCACAAATACTCAAAGGAGGGGAGCGATTGGGTCGTATGCAAGAAGAATCTTTCAGCAGTGGATATGGTGAGTGAATAGACTTGAAGGTGATGGGAGTGAGAAGGAGTCCACAGCAACTTTGGTCTTACTATCCTCACCTACTAGACAGTGGAGTTAGAGCCACTCTCCATGGCAGGGCCACTGATTGAGATAAATTTGGTTCTGTTGAGAGATGCCAGAAAAGACTTCACAGAAGCAAGGACTCAGTTTAGTGTGGCTCTAGCAGCTCTTTAGGTTCTTGACTATCTGCTGCAATGAAAGGGAGAGCAGAGTGGTGTGCCCTTGGTGAGCCTGAGCAGACTTCAACTAAGTGAAGCAGCACAAACTAGGAGAGAACGATAGGGGAGCACGGGGTCGTCATCCAGTTCAGGCTCCATGGAGGGAAGATTCTGCATAAAAGCTGGAGAACTATTGGCAAAGCGACTTTCGGGGAACCTGGAATTGGAAGGGCTGCTGGAAGAAGGGCCATCCCATTCCGCACAGATCACAGTCTGGCTAAGCACAAAGTGGTCTAAAGCATACAAGGTAACTTGGGTTTCAAACTGGAGCTTCTAGAATGTTTCAGCAAGAAAAGGAGTCCACATAAAAGGTCTTGGTTATAGTAGTATAGGCAAGTCTTCTTGGAAAAGACCCCAGAAACACAGGTAATCAAAGCCAAAACTGACAAATGGGATTACATCGAGCTAAGAAGCTTTTGCACTGGAAAGGAAACACTTAACAAAGTGAAGAGGCAACCAACAGAATGGGAAAAAATATTTGCAAACTACACAAGTGGTAAAGGATTAATACCCAGAATCTATAAAGAGCTCAAGAAATTCAAAAGCAACAAAACAAGCAATCCAGTTAAGTTAACCAAAAGATGAAATTCAAATCGCCAACAGATATATGAAAACATTCATCATGGAAATGCAAATAAAAACCACAATGAGGTTTCACCTCACCACAATTAGAATGGCTCTTATACAGAAATCAAAAAAAAAAAAAAACAATAAATGATATCAAGGATATGGAGAAAAAGGTACCCTAATCCACTGTTGATGGGAATGCGAATTAGTATAGTCATTGTGGAAAACAGTATGGAGATTCCTCGGAAAGCTGAAAATAGATCTACCATATGACAGCCATCTCACTCTTGAGAATCTACCCAAAGGAAATAAAATCAGCATATCAAATAGTTATGCAATTAACCAAGTTTATTGCAGCTCAATTCACAATAGCTGAGATATGGAATCAACCTAGATGCCCATCAACTGATGACTGGATAAAGAAAATGTGGTGTATATATACAAAATGGAATACTACTCAGCTGTAAAAAAAGATTGAAATCCTGTCTTTCACAACAAAATGGATGCAACTGGAAATCATTGAACTTAGTGAAATATGCCAGTCCCAAAAAGACAAATACCATGTATCATCCTCGATCACTGGTAATTAACAGGATACAAAAAATGTAATGTAGATTAGTAGAACTGACATTTTGAGAATTGATTATTGTTTATAGCTCTAGTCTCTTCTGTTGAGGAACAGTAGGTTTTTTACTTACGTTTTGTTGAATTCTTTACTTAGTGGAGAGTTAATGTTATGATTATAAAATTTAAAAAGTATGTCACTGTAAAAATTAGAACAAAGAATATGTAAGGAAGAAGGGGAGAAGACAGGAGCATGGGCAGGAGCCAAACTTCTTAGTGATTTTCCAGATGGGTTTTTAATGGTTCTAAAAATTTAGAATAAGCCATGTTCAAACAAAAGAAAGAAATAAAAGGCCTTGGCTCTGTGGCAAGAATGGGCCACTTAGCATCAGAACCCAAAAGTGAGCATAGAAATAGAAAAAACTATTGCTGAGGGGCCAGTGTTGTGGGGCAGCAGGGTAAGCCACCACCTGAGATGCCAGCATACCATATCAGTGATGGTTGGAGTCTCAGCTACTTAGCTTCTGATCCAGTTCCCAGCGAATGTGTGGAAAAGTCCTTGGGACCCTGCCACCCACTTGGGAGACCAGGATTGAGTCCCTGGGGCTCCTAGTTTCAGCCTGACCCAGTCCTGGCCTTTGCAGTCATTTGGAGAGTGAACCAGTGGATGGAAGAGCTCCCCCACCTCCACTTCTTCTCTGTGTGTGTGTGTGTGTGTGTGTTTCTCTCTCCCTCTCTTCTCCCTCCATTGCTCTGCCTTTCAAATAAATCTTAAAAAAAAATTACTGGTGAATATATGAGACACCCCTGGAAATGCTTAGACATAATGCAAGAAAAGTTAAAGTCTAGGAAAATAGATGCTGCTTATTGGATGATCCACCTTTGATTGGTAAAGACTGGTAGATATGGTTTAGTGAAGGAATTCCATTAAAGTGTGTGTGTGTGCAAGCACACAAATACGTGCTTAAAGACTACAGGATTCCATGATCTAACCAAGTTCTTCAGATGTGGACCAGCTAAATTTTTGGTCAATTCCTCTATCCTATCTGTGCTTCAACTTCTTCATATGTTAAATAACCCCCAAATGACTTCCCTGTTGGAGTAACTTTTAGAGTTGAATAAAATCACAGACGGGAAAGTACTTAGAATAGCAAAAAGTTTTAGCTCAATCACGGTGTTTATTATTGTATTCTTTTCATTGTCATTTTATTAAAGAATTCTTCCTCCACTTCATCCTGGAAAAAAAAAATCTGCCAAGAGTCTGAGCAAAGGTGTGCGATTTATTTGTCACGGTCCCTAATGAGGAATTTCATTTTAACCTTTTTTGAAACATCTGTTGCATTTAAATGCAGAAAATGCAAATAGCAGAAAAAGAGTAGCATCTGGGCTAGAAATAAAAAATATCTGCTCTTATTTGTAAAAAGAGAGCAAGAGCTACAGAAGGGGAGGGAGATGGCGAGAAAGAGAAGCGAGAGGAGGAGGCAGGGAGGGGCGAGGAAGGGAGATTGCTACATTGCTAGCGCTGAGCACTTGATCACCAAGAAGTCCTGCTCTACCTGACGCAGGAAGCAGCATGATGAATGTGCACATGCAGCTGTGCATCTGCTCCAAGTCAGTCTCAGAGTCCCAGGGCCGCTCCGCTGGGTCAGCACTTTCCTCAGCGGATGCTGAGAAGTGACTTTCTGCAAGCATTTCCCACTCCCTCCCTGGTGCGGGCCTTTGCTTCTAGGAAAGTGGGAAGAAATGGTCCATGAAGTTTCATTTGCCTTGAAAAAAGCAGACCCTCTTCGGAGAAATTGCAAGGAGCAGACTGCCCGAGTGCAGCCAAGAGGGGCGCCTGTGGCCGGTCCAGCCTGCTGCCTGCAAGACGCAGCCCCGGCCCCTGGGATTAATAGTTCTTAAAGCCACTGAGGCCACAGGAGCAATCCGGCCGGCCGGAGAAGGAAAGCCTGAGAGGAAAAGAGAAAGATCTCCCCGGTCTCAGATTTCCCAGCCTCTTGAATGAGTTTCCTAGAGTTGCTTTGGGTCTGGCTGGAAGGAAGTCGGGTGGCAAGCAGAAGGAAAACTAGCCAGCTCTTCACCTCTGTAGGCAGGTGACAGCCGCAGAACCACACATCATCAGAACAGGTCGCAGCTGTCACAGAGGAAGCTGATCCCACTGACACAGGCCAGGGACAGATGTTGAGATGGCCTGGGAGCTCCAGGGGCCCAGTCCATGGTATGGCACTGGCTTTGCCTGGCCAGCAGTAAATCGTACACCACAGAGCGTTTGTTCCCAGCTGCAGGTGAGAGCCGATGCATCCTTTGTCCAGAGACAAAGGGACCCTTCAGAGCCAATGTTTCATCCAGATGTTCCAAGGGAGGTGGGAGATGGTCTTATTTATAAGGATTCTTCCTTTTCAGAATTGGTTTGGGGACCTTAAGCCTTATTTGTCCTCACCTTGTAGTGGCTGAAGGACATCTTGAGGCCACAGAAATTGTGACAAGCCCATCATGCGAATTCAGAGGCCAACCTGAGGCTCTTTCTCTCCCAGCAGGACACACCATCTGGTTTGTCCCTGGAAGGTTCACAGAGCAACAAAAGCCTCCAGTGACTGGAATCCTTCTGCACACTGAGCATGTCTTCAACATCATTGACCCCCAAGCAGAGTGTGAAAGATGCAGCAAACAACAGTAACTCCTGGCTGGCGAGAGGCCACAGAGGGGTGGAGAAGAGAACTCAGGGGAAGGCAGAGAGGCCCAGGTGTGATAAAGAAGAACAAGGGGAAGTCAACAGAATGCAGGACACACAGCAGACGAGAGAGGCAAGCGGGCTGGACAGCGGTGAGGGGGCTGTGGGTGAGGGAGGGGGCGCGGAGAGGAGCAGTCAAGACGACAGCATGCGAGAACTCCAAACCAGATCTGCAGGAAGGCAGAGAGCAGTCAGGCTGGAATGCGTCTGCTGAGACCCGACAAGGGGATGGGTGGGGTGCGTGTATGTGTGTGTGTTTGGGATATTGTGTGACTATGTGTGGCTCTGTGGCGGAGGTGGGTGTGAGTGTCTGCAGACAGTATGGGGTGGTGTTGTGTATGGCTTATATGTGTGTGTGTGGAGGGGGGTGTATGTGTGTGGTAAGTTTGTGGAGGTATGTGAGTGTGTATGGGTGTGGCTGTGAAGGTGAAGGGGCTGTGTATGGGTTAATGTGTGTGTGCATGCATGTGTGCATATAGGCTGTGGGTGGGGTCTGTGTAGGGGGTACGTGAGAGTGTGTGGATGTGGGTGTGAGGAGGTGGTGGGAGAATGTAAGGAAATTATGGCCCTGCGCTGCCACCCCAGTTTTCTATCATAAGGAACATATAGAGACCCCAGGCTAACAAGTCCGATTTCCCAACCTGGACTGGAAAGCCCTCCCTGGGGGCATTTTTGCCCTACAGAGCCTCCTTGCCTTGAAGTACGAGGGGGGCAGCTGACCTCAGCCACACACCAGGGGCCGACAGGACTGCCCAAAGCTCATATTATTCTTACTTTAATCATGGGTTTTGCTTCACAAACCCTGCTGAAGCTTTACAACAGCACTTGGGGAGGCATATGGCTTTGTCAGGGATTGTTTTTTTATTTTCTAAAGATACCAACAAATTTCCCATTTGCTCTCAAAATAATTATCAGCAAACATAGGCAGAGGTGGCACCACCCCTTGGATTTCCTTTCAAAACAAATGAAATCAAGTCCTCTTCTTTTCCATTCAGTTATTTCTTTATGAAAGAGACAGAAACAGACAGAGAAGCTGGGAGAGAGGGGAGGCAGAGAAGGGGAGAGAACGGGAAAGGCAGAAAGAATACCTTTATTAAAAGTTGAAAATCCAAATTCTCACAATGTTTAATGAAGTCTTTCCCTCTGTGTACAGATTAAAAACTGAATTAAGCCAAGATGTGACAATTAGGAAAAAAAATTTGAGTCGGGAAATTTTTCTAATTTTGTGCTTTCAGTGTGAGCTTAGACTCCAAGACCTGCATTTAGAGTGGGGATGTGAGATATTACTGAATAAGATAAGAAAGCCAAGAAGATGTATTTTTCTCTAACCCAGATAAATGGCATTTTTTTTTTTTTTTTTGCTCTGACTCACAAAGGTATCCACGTGAGATTCGGAGAGGACTGATTAAGCCCAAGCACACAGCTGCCACTATGGTCAGCTTTGTGGGCTGGAAGACAGCAAGGTGCACCTGCAGGGTGGGATATTCCTGTCCCCTTTTGCTTAAAAGATGCAGAAACTAAATAGGAGGCATCGCCAAGCCATCATGAATCTGTCAATAAAAGCTCATCTTCCTGTAAATCTCCTAGATGTGGCCTTTTTCACACACTAATTGAACACTCAAAGAAATCATTTCTTCCAAAGGAAACATCTGACAAATGGTCTTGTTTGCATCTGACGTCTCAATTTAGCTCTGCAAGAGATGTCCATTTGCAGCAAGGCAATGAGGTCAAGTGGATAGTTTTGCAGCAGTACTTGCAATGATGACCACTACTCTAACTCAAGAGAAAGCCTTTGAGGCTCAGGATCCATATCTGTGTAAGAGTGATAAAATCTGCTGTCAACTCCCCGTTTTGTTTTTTTCTGGGGGAAATATTTGATGTAGATCAACCCCTGATTACTTGTCTAGAAGAAAAAAAATGTAGCATAGATGCAACCTACACCTAATAAGTGAGCCATCCTGTTCAAGTTTTCATCTGTTTAACTAAGACAAAACATGATATAATTTTATTTCAGCAGGGTGTCTTCCTTCTCAAGTTCTCCAGGAACTTGACTTGTTTATTATTCCCAGTCCACAGAAACCAAAGTTCCAAAAACTCAACAAAAATGGAGAGAGAGAGAGAATGAATGAATGAATGAATGAATTAGAATCAGTTTAGATTATGGGTTTCTAGAAATCTAGGGGATAATTCCTAGCCCAGCTAGGTTGAAAATATGGTTTTAGTTTCCTGCTTCTGCTGAGTCAGTCTCCATGGTGTATCCTTGTGGTTTTGTTTGAATTGATACAAGTTCTAAAAACATCCAATGCATTCATACTAGAAAGAGTATGTAAAAGCAGTCTACAACAATGTCCAGATGACCCCCACCATTGCATTACTTGAACCATCCCTTCCTGTGATAACAACAGCACAGTTGCCTAACACGCATTCTCTCTCTACAATAAATCTTAGAGATGGCTGGGGCTTTCCCGGCTTCTTGCCTAACTGACATGCATTTTTCCCTCCTCCCTGTTCACCAAACTGCAATTGCCCAACTCCAAGCACCACGCTTGTCCAGCGTTCCTAGAAGTTCAACACAGCTCTGTGCTTGGGTTCTGGCTACAGAAATGAAAGAGTCCCAGGGGCCAGCACTGTGGCACAGATTAATCCTCCGCCTGCAGCGCCGACATCCCACATGAGTGCTGGTTCTAGTTCTAATCCCAGGTGCTCCACTTCTAGTCCAGCTCTCTGCTATGGCCTGGGAAGACAGCGGAGGATGGCCCAAGTCCTTGGGCCCCTGCACCTGCATGGGAGACCAGGAGGAGGATCCTGGCTCCTGGCTTCGGATCGGCGCAGCTCCAGCAGTTGCAGCCATTTGGTGAGTGAACCACTGGATGGAAGACCTTTCTCTCTGCTTCTCCCTCTCACTATCTGTAATTCTACCTCTCAAATAAATAAATAAAATCTTTTTAAAAAATTTTTTAAAAAAGGAAAGAGTCTCTGGGGGCAGGCTTGTTCCTCCTGAAGTGAAGGAGCCGTGATTCCCTTCCTGTCTTGTGTGGGGAAGAGATGGTCTACAGACGTGTGGGCCACACAGTATAAGGTCAAGAATGGTGCAGCAGGGGCCCAAGCAGAGAGTGGAAAGAGTTTGAGTCCCTGATGATAGCACTAAGTAGTAAGATTGACACCAGAAACTGCATACATCTGGTCTTGTTGATATCTGAAAACAAGAAGCATCTAAAAGCATAGGAATTAAGTCATCCAATGTGTATAGTGAAATCATTACTAGGGGCTGGCATTGTGGCACAGTGGGTAAAGCAGGTAAAGCAGTGCCAGCATCTCTTATGGGTGCCTGTTCCTGTCCTGGCTGCTCCACTTCCCATCCAGGTCTCTGCTAATGACTTCGGAAAAGCAGCAGAATATGCCCCACATGTTTGGGCCCTGCCGCCCTTGTAGGAGATGTGGAAGAAGTTCCTGGCTCCTGGCTTCAGATAGGCCCAGCTCCGACCATTGCAGCCAACTGGAGAGTGAACCAATGGATAGAAGACCTATCTATCTATCTATCTATCTACCTACCTACCTACCTACCTACCTACCTACCGCTCCTTCAGATGAAGCTCCTGACTCCTGGCTTTGGCCTGGTCCAGCCCTGACCATTGCAGCCATCAAGGGAGTGAATCAACAGATGGAAGATCTCTCTGTCTTTGCCTCTCTCTCTCTCTTTCTCTCTTTCTAAAACTCTGCCTTTCAAATAAATAAATAATTTTTAGAAAATCATTACTAACATATACAATGACTATATTATACGAAAGCAGAGAAATTACAAGTGGAAATAGCATCCTCAATTTATAAAGAGCTCTTGAGAGATGCCCTGCTTCCCAGAAAAAGCACCCCTGAAGAATCTCTTCCTTTACTATCTGTCCTTCATGACGTTTGTATATAGAGATGAAGAATTACTCCTTAGATCCTGAATCTTTGGTCTCTGTAGCTTCACTGTATCCTGCTATCCAATGCCATCAGCTGTTCCACATCTTTCTTTTATTATTTTCCATCCATTAATCACTCGTATTGTTCAGGTTTACAATTTTCCAAACTCTGCCCATTTCAATTAGAAGCCAGGGTCATAGACATAACCCGGCAGCTCTGACCTGCGCAGGACTAGCCTCAGAGGCTGCTGGGCTCCTGCAGGCTCCATTTCCATGCACGCCATCTCCAGTCCAGGATGAGATAATTTCACTCATCTAGAAAATTAAGGTGAATAAGAGAATAGAAAACTGGAATGGCATATGGTCTAGCTTCCTGAATTTGCGTGATTATCCATTATCAAATCGCAGGCACTGAGTTATTAAGTCTATTGACAGATGCAATGTAATTTTCTTCAAACAGATAACTGATCCAGGAGCTGATAAGGTCTGAATGTGCAGTGCACACTCCCTCATATTTGATCATTCTTCACTTTCTTCATTTACTGCTCCGTTATCAAATTACTGGTACAAATATATACACAGAGGTATAAGCCACATCGGATGCCTTAAATTAATACTCAAGGTTCCTGTTTAATTACTAAAAATTTTCTGAATCTGAGCAGTATTACTCTATAATGTTGGGACCAAGAGAAATAAGAATAAATAGGAAAGCTGTGTAATAAAATGTTCAGAACTAAACCTGGGAAAGATTTGAAATAAATTGGATAGAAACAGGTGAGCATGGGCTCACTTTAGAAGATTTTTAAGGATTTCAAAGTTGAGAGAGAATTCTGTTCTGCTAAATGTGTGAAAGAATTGCTACTTTCCCTTTTATAACCTCTGGTGAGGATATTCTCACACAGCTAATAAATCAACACTGAAATCTTGCTCAAATTACAAAAGCAAAATAAAATCATTTGCACAATATCTGATGCAAACGGACTGGAGAAGACACTTTGCCAACATTTGGAATTACTCCCTCTGAATTTGCACTCTTGGCACCCAAAAGCACAATGAAAGTACACAATGGTTTCCCAGAGTTTGAGAATAAACTTCAACACTTGTGAAACAAAAATTCCATTTATCCCAAAATTTAGCCTTAAGTCCCAATTTAAAACTGTTCTGTGTTATTCTAATTTTCCTCTATCCCTCACTAAGATGACTCTGTCAGTGTTCTGAGTTCTAAAGAATTAAACAACAAAAGGATCATCCAGATGTTTGCTTTCTGATGCATGGACATACTGTACTCATTGAAATTAAAACACAGGTACCAGATTATACAGCCCCTTTGCGAGGGAACACGTGGACCAGTGGTCTAATCAGTCTTCATTTGTGAAGACGTAGGTGAGACCCTGTCCCTTCATGCAGAAACAGGAAAAATTGCTATGTCTGAGTTCTTACTAAGAACCAAAATATTTTAGAAATTCTGACATGTTACCATTTGCTTGACAATAAGTCATCATGTACAGAAATCACTGATTATATCTGACTGTAAGAATATATCAAATCTGTTTATATGTAAGAGTCTTATTTAGTAAAGGTACTAAACATGACCCTTGGGATAACAGGTGTTCAGTTTTTATTGCATCTTCAAGAGACACTGCCTAGAAATCTCGTTCATCTTCCTTAGCAAAATCTTTTGATATTTCTTAAAGGATTTAGTCTAGTGAAGAGTTTTCAGGGACAGACATTGTGGCATAGTAGATTAAGCTGTCTTTTGGGATGCTCACATCCCATATCACAGTGCCTGGGATGGAGTCCGGCCTCTGCTTCCAATTCAGCTCCCTGCTAATCTGCACCCTGGAAGGCAGTAGATGACTGCTCAAGGATTTGGGTCCCTGCCACCCACATGGGAAACCCAGATGAAGCGCCTGGCTCCTGGCTTCTGCATGGCTCAGTTGCAGCTTTTGTGAACATTTGAGAATTAAACAACATATACAAGATCTCTCTCTTTCAGATAAATAAAAATAAATAAACTTTAAAAACAGGTTAAAAAAGAAAATACATTTTGTAAACATGCCAGGAAACCATCCTATTTCTTCTGGACTTCTTATTTTTGAAGACCACAGACAAATAGCTTTCTCTAATAAGTCAAACCTGATTTTCTATATAAATGGAACCCCACAAGACATTTCAGATCTCAAAATTCTATGTACTGCTTTCAGTACTAGATTTCTCGATGATTCCCTTTTCTTCAGAATTCCTCTTCTTTTCTGGAGGGTCCATATTCAGAAATGTGTGACAGAGCTCAATAGAAGAATAAAATAAAAATATTAATTACCCAGTGCTGCCTGAATCCCAACAGCCACGCTGAGTGCGCAGGACACTGATGGAGGAATCCAGGGAGCATCAATATTTATTATGAAGATGTGTGTATTGATTGAGCTGTAAAATGATTCAAAGTAATATATACCATCCCAATAATTGAACTCCATTCAAAAGAACACCCATGTAGCCTCAATGAAAATTGAAAACGATGATTTTGATTTATTAAATTACTCTATACAGCCACAAGATATTGAACAAAGGCAGAGAAAGATAATATCAGTCTACAGTCAGGCTGCCTTGCTGTGAACAAGAGGGACCAGAAGCAGACTTTCCAGCATGACAAAGAGGAACCTGATTTTCAGGTTTGGGCCCCAGTTACTCTGAGGTCAGGTGAGCAGTGGGCGACCCTGAGGCAGAGACGTTAGATCACACCTCTCCAAAGGGCTTGTCCCTTTTTCACATCACCTGCCCTTCCTGTTAGACCTTTCTAAACATTCATTTCTCTGCTCTCTGCATTCCTATACATGTAAGTGGGTATGTGGGCAACTCCTTATGGGCAAATAGCGATGGGAATTATGTTGAAGCAGACTTAATGGGCTCCACTTACTCAAAACCCTCAATTACCCAACTTTTCCCTTTGTCCTGCTTAAACAAAAGACACAGTGCATATGGGGAAGACATAAGGCTGGTTTGCTTACTTTTAAAGAACTTTGTGAGGCTGGTGCTGTGGCGTGGTGGGCTAAGACACTGCCTTCGGCACAGGCATCCCATATGGGCACCAGTTTGTGTCTGGGCTCCTCCTCTTCCAATCCATCTCACTGCTATGGCCTGGGAAAGCAGCAGAGGATGAGCCAAGTGCTTGGGCCCCTGCACTCATGTGGGAGACCTGGAAGAAGCTCCTGGCTCCTGGCTTCCGATCGGCCCAGCTCTGTCCATTGCGGCCATTTGGAGAGTAAATCAGCAGATGCTGCCTGTAGTGCCGGCATCCCATATGGGCACTGGTTCAAGTCCCAGCTGCTCCACTTCCTATCCAGCTGTCCGCTGTGGCCTGGGAAAGCAGAGGAGGATGGCCCCTGCATCCACGTGGGAGACCTGGAAGAAGCTCCTGGCTCCTGGCTCCAGATTGGTGCTGCTCCGGCTGTAGCAGCCAACTGGGGAGTTGGCTCCATCCTGAGGATGGAAGACTCTCTCTCTCTCTCTCTGCATCTCCTTCTCATTCTGTATAACTCTGACTTTCAAATAAATAAATAAATCTTAAAAAAAGATGTAAGATCTTTCTGTCTTTGTCTCTTTCTCTCTAACTCTACCTCTCAGATAAATAAATATTTAAAAATCTTTAAAAAAACAAAAACTTTATATAAACTAATCTCAACTTTTTAAATTCTTTGTCTCTATACAAAGAATTGCAAATTCACATCTGGATTGGGAACTATGTAATATTATAAATATATGCATTATTAAAGAAGCATGGTTATCTTCATAATACCATAATTGCTAAGACAAAAAGATTTTAGGAGGCCTTTTAACACAAATGTTAGCTCCTCAGAATACCCTCATCTCCCTATTATTTTGGTAAACTGAGGTGTTAGTAGCACCCCAAAAGCTATGTCCACCAGGAACTGTGAATGTGGCCTCCTTTGAAGAAAAACACAAGAGTCTTTGCAGTTGCAATTAAGTTAAGGATCCTGAGAGGAGATCAGGTGGATTACCCTGGTGAGCCCCAAATCTTTTTGTTTTGTTTGTTTAAAGATTTATTGATTTAGTTGAAAGGCAGAGCTCAGAGAAAGATGGAGAGACAGAGAGATCTTCCATCCCTGGCTCATTCCCCAGACGGTTACAGCATCCAACGCTGTGACAAGTTGAAGCCAGAAGCCAGGAACTTCTTCCAGGTCTCCCACATGAGTAGCAGGGACCCAAGCACTTGGACCATGCTCTACTACTTTTGTAAGGCTATTAGTAGGGAGCTAGATCAGAAGTGGAGCATCCAGGACTCAAATGGACACCCACATGGGATGCTGGAGTTGCAGATGGTGGCTAATCCTGTAGCACTACAACACTGGCCCTGAGCCTCAAATCTAACAACAAGGGTCCTTACAGGAAGAGGAAACACACACAGAGGAGCTGGTCTTACAAAGATGGAAGCAGAGACTGGGATACGGACCTGCAAGCTAAGGAACACCTGGTGCCACCCAAAGACGGAAGGGCAAGGAAGGGTTTTCCCTGAGGCTTCAGAGGGAGTGTAATCTCAGACATCTGTCCTCTAAAACTGTGAGAGAACAAATTTCCGTCGTGTTAAGCCATCAAGTTTGTGGTTATTTTCTATGGCAGCCCTAGGAAGTGAACACATAGGGTTTTACTATATTTGATAAATTCATTCAATAAATGCAGTAGAATATAGATATAGATTATTCAGTAATTCATTCAACAAGCAACTTTTTAGAGACATAATGTGGCAGGAATTGTAAAAGGCTCTAGATGTACAACAAAAAAAAATTTAATATTTATTTGAAAACTAAATGAAAAAGAAAGTAGGAGAGACAAAGAAGTCTTCCATCTTCTGATTCACTTCCCCCAGATGGCCACAACTGTCAGGACTGAGCCAGACCAAAGCCAGGAGCCTGGAACTCCATCAGGGTCTCCCACGTGTATGGCAGGATCCCAAGCACTTGGGCCATCTTCTGCTGCTTTCGCAGGTGCAATAGCAGGGAGCTGGACCACAACGAAAGCAACCATGGTTCTAGGCCTGAGACAGAATGCCAGTTCAGCAAGTGGCAGCTTAACCTGCTGTGCCAAAATGCTGATCCCAACAGCAAAACTTTTAAAGTACAGTATACCATAAGATTCTCATTTACCTTATAATGAAATCTGAAAAGACTTTTTTTCCCTCAATCCTTGTGGTACAAGAGAAAGAAATACAAGAAATTTTAAAGAGGAGACTATGAGCTGGGGTGAGGAAGTAAGGTCCTTCCAAGTATGAAATTTGTGATGGGAGCTGGCATTTGGGCAAAGTGAGTTAAGCCACTACCTGCAATGCTAACATCCCAAATGGACACCAGTTTGCATCCTGGCTGTACCACTTCGGATCCAGCTCTCTGCTAATGGTCTAGGAAAAAAAGCTAAAGATGGCCCAAGTGGTTGGGCAGCTGCATCTACATGAGAGACCCAGATGAAACTCCGGGCTCCTGACTTCAGCCTATCCCAGCCCTGGCCATTGTGGCCATCTGGATGGCCAGCAGATGGAAGATCTCTATCTGTGTTTCTCCCACTCTCTCTGTAACTCTGCCTTTCAAATAAACAAATAAATCTTTTTAAGAGAAAGTTATGATGGCAGTTCTAAAGTGTATGAATGATACTGTTACCAAAGAACTACAGAAAGGCTTAGAAACATTCAACTCAGAGACTATCCATCCCCAAAGAATAAAAAGTTTTCTATATCACTAATTAAAAATGAAAAGAGCAGTATGTAGAAGCCTAGCAAGAGCTGAATTCTTTCTCAGGTAATGATTTTTTATCAAGGAAATCTTTTTCTATCCTATTCAGAAATATCAGAAAGTAAAAGTGAAATAGTTTCTAGTCCTCTGTCTTTTTTTTTTTTGTTTTCCAGATGATATTTCACATTATGATGTGTCATCCCATGTTGTATCAATCACATTACAATATGTCACTTAATGTAACATAACGCAATATGATTGACACAATCTACCGGGGCTTGTCACAACACTGCATGTCAACCAGCACATTTTTTATGGGTTTTGTGAAGAAAAAAAAAAGTCAACATATTTCACAGACCATCACATCCAAGGTGCAGGCGGGGGGTGGGAGGGCGAGAGGGGAGGGAAAGAAAGGCTTCTTTGAAAATGTTTGCAACATTCCTGTTGAAGGAACTGATAAACATCTGTGAGTAAATGGAGTCAAATGTCTTCCCTACACCTGTATCAAATGGACCCAGAGAAGCCCTGCCAGTGTCTCGGGTTCAAAGTCAACTCTTATTGCTCCCTGTTCCCCTTGTCACATTTAATCCAGGACATCTTACAAGATCACCATTTAATGAGGGAACAGAACTCTCAAATGGAAGACATACATCAGAGCCAAAAGAGGCAGTGAAGGCAGGTAGGCATTGGAGGTAGACTGGGAATGTGCTAGAAGCCACAATTTGTGCAACTCTGGTTATAAGTAACAACTCAGGACAATTTATACAAAAACGGGGATTCATTACAAGGATGTGGGGTCTTTTCAAGGAACTCAGCATAGGAACAGAACTGGACCCTAGGAAAAGACTAGGAGCAATAATCCACCAGTAGTCTTTACTTGTCCTCATCTCTGTTTCTTTGTTTCATCAGATTTCTTCTTCCCTCTCTATTGCTGTTCCATCCATTTGGTAGAATCCATTCCCATAACAACAAATAAGTTACAGTCCCAATGGCTCAGAGATACTAGTAGATATTTGCTGATTTCCTGTCTAGAATATGTTTCCTCTTTCCTAACACATTCCATTTTCTCAGTTATGTGGTGTACGAAGGATGGACCTCAACCACAACTCCAGAGGAAAATGTAAACTGGTTTCAATCAGCTAGTAGAGTCCATTACTCCAGCCAGAAATGGGTTCAGCAAAGGGAATGGAATCCAATTAACTGCAAACACTGGGACACATGCTCACTATTCTCCCCTATATCTGTCAGTGAACGTGAACTTTAGAATGATATAGTCATTGATACTACTATGAGGAGGCAAGCTTGAGAGGAGAGCAAAGAAGCCAAGCCTTGGACCCTGATGACATCATCCGAGTTCTTGATCAAATCACATCTGTAACCCAAGTCTCTTCTAAAAGCGTTTGGGTACATGAGTCAACAAAATCCAAGTAGTAAAGTTTTCTATCCCTGGCAACCAAAGGATTAGCAACTTACATAAGAGACCAATTTATTATCCTACAAATTTTAGGAAAATCACCAGTCAGTCTAGCTTGAGCTAGACAGTTTAATTAATCATGGCAAAGGAACAAACAGAGTTGCTGGGACCAAACACCCTGGACCAACTGAAAGAACAGTTCTTGGAAAAGGGGAATATTTGGGTGGTATTTTGAATAACTCTTTATCCATGAAGATAAGTATTTGCTGGATGCGTCTGGATAAACAGCCTTCTGTGTCTTGGTTTTCCTTTCTAAGTTGGCAGGTGTCTTTTCTGCCCCTAAACTCCCTCCTTTGAGAGATTAATTGGATACCCACTCTAAAAAGGGTTCATAACTGATAGATGGTTATAATATGAAAAGTATTTTATGTACAGGTGGCTTTTCATATTTTTCACAATCCTTTTCCCCCTTTCCCATTGCTGTTGCTATTTGCATGCAAAGAAAACCAAGAAAGACTTAGATTCTCACCCTATATGATTCCACAGCACTAAATCCATGGCATTATTGCATTTAAGAACATCCACATGGGGCCAGGCTGTGGGGAAGCAGGTTAAGACACAATCTGCAAGCGCCAGCATCCCATATGGGCACTGGTTCCAGTCCTAGCTGCTCCATTTCCAATCCAGCTCTCTGCTAATGTGCCTGAGGAAGCAGTGAAAGATGGCCCAAGTCCTTGGGCCTCTGCACCCAAGAAGAGAGTGAGAGACCCAGAAGAAGCTCCTGGCTCCAGGCTATGGTCTAGTCCAGCCCCAGGCTTTGCAGCCATTTGGGAAGTGAACCAATGAATGGAAGATTTCTTTCTCTCTCGCTCTTGCTCTCACATTCTGTCTCTCCTCTCTCTGCAACTCTGGCTTTAAAATAAATAAATAAATAAGTCTTTTTTTTAAAAAAAAAAAAAAAGTCTACTTTCAGGGGCCGGCGCTGTGGTGCAGTGGGTTAACGCTTTGGCCTGAAGCGCTGGCATCCCATATGGCTGCCGGTTCAAGTCCTGGCTGCCCCACTTCTGATCCAGCTCTCTGCTATGGCCTGGGAAATCAGTAGAGGATGGCCCAAGTCCTCGGGCTCTTGTACCCAAGTGGGAGACCGGGAAAAAGCTCCTGGCTCCTGGCTTCAGATCCGCACAGTTACAGCCATTGTGGCCAATTGGGGAGTGAACCATCAGAGGGAAGACCTCTCTCTCTCTCTCTCTCTCTCTTTCTCTCTCTCTCTCTGTGTGTGTGTAACTCTGATTTTCAAATAGATAAATTAATTTTTAAAAAATCCCCATTCAGAGGCAATGGTGGCTCATCCAGTGCTACTGGGAGTACGAATGGCTCAGTTTGTCTGGCCTTTCTGGATAAATCTTGGGTGTGATAGAACACGAGGCTTCAATTGTTCATATTCTGAATTGAAGAAATTCTTAGTGGAATTTCACACAAAGAAAAGCATCAAGGATTTGCACAGAGAGTTATTCATAGTGCTCATCATTCATTGAAGTCTTTTGCTTTCTGAAATAATAATTAAAAATCGAAAAAAACTGAATGGTAAAAATTTTAGTTTTAATAAATTATGATTTGATCATGTGACATGATTCTGTTAAACAATAACAAACAGTTTTGTAGGACATTTTAGGAAGTAGAAAAGTGCTTGAAGAAACCTACAAAGTGAAAGAAACAGGTTCCAAAGTGTGTACACAATATCATGATTACACATGTGTCCCGATTGGGAGGGACACAAGCCTGAAGTGTGGACACTTCAGAATTCCCAAGATACTAGGATTAGGATGGATTTTATTTCCTTTAATGTATACTTTTTTGCATTTTTCCAATTTTTTTCATAATGAGTAAATATCATATTTTAATTAGAAGAGGGAAAACGATATTAAGAAATTCCTTTGTTGCAAATATGGAATATATTTTATTTTCTGAATTTTGGTTTTAAAGACATTAACATGTTGACATGAAGATAGCTTAGAGACAATGTAAATATACTAAAACAAAATCATATTGAAGAAAATGCATTAAAATAACTTTTTAAAATAATGATGAAAAGTAAGCATTACCCACTTATGTAAGGAGAGAGTATTTTTGTCCATTATATTTCCTAGTTGAAGAATTTTGTTCCTATGAGAAGAACAAACTGTTCATTTTAATTTCTACCTTTGAAATGCCTCCAAATCAAAGGTCAGAGCGACTTCCTTTCTGCATCATCCTGTTACAGCAGCTGTATGATTTATAACTCCGATTACACTTTCTCTCCTACAATATGCTAACGCGGGTGAGGTCAGAGACTCTGCTTTCACTCCGTTTCCTTGTTTTCATGGCTTCAAGTCAAATTATTCCTATTACTTTAATGCAGTTTTGTTTAGCTTAATTGTATACTGAAAGTCTGGTACACATAACTAATCAACGTATTGCTAGGGCTGTTGAACAACTCGTATCTGTTGGACATTTTACTGTAAACCCCCGGATGCAAGGAGAAGGAGGGTGGGAACAGATGAGTGAGGAAAACCAAGCCATTTTCCCTCAGATGAATATTATCAAAGTAGTCATGTGTATGGAGAAAAATAGATTTACAGATTTGTCCTCAGTTCTGGAAATTCAAAATACATCTTCTGTTGTTTTGCCTGCTGGGCTGACACACCAAGAGCTACCTTATACATTTATTTTCAGATGTATTTTTTCCTTATTTGAAAGACAGAGTGACCAAAAAAAAAAAAAAAAAAAGTAGAGACAGGGAGAGAGAGAAATCACCCACCCACTGGTTCACTCCCTAAATGGCTGCAATGGCTGGGCCTGCTCCAGGAGCCTGGATCTTCACCCACTTTCAGAAGTGGAGCAGCTGGAACTTGAACCAGCACTCCAATATGAGAAGCCAGTGTCAATGGCGGCAGGTTAACTCACTGTACCATGTCGCCAGCCCTCACTTTTTATTTATTTTACTTTGCTTTATACAGATAGATGCACTGTTTTGCAAGTCATAAAGGATTAGTGGGTTTAACTGGTGTAAGAACACAATGCAGTGCTCTCACCACGCCTTCACCTGCAGCCCCCAATCAGTCTTTATGCTTACACTTTCTTCCTAATCTCACAGAGATTTGAGGAAGGAAATTACAGCCCCAGATTTTGTTTTTGCATGGAACACTTTTTATTTCTATTTTCCTTAGACCTCATGGACTCTGAAGAAACTGTTTCAAGAATTGTAAGGGGCCGGTGTTGTGGCATCATGGGTAAAGGTGCCACCTGTGACATCAGCATTCCATACGGACACAAGTTCCAGTCCTCGCTGTTCCACTTCCAATCCAGCTCCCTGCTAATGCACTTGGGAAAGCAGCAGCAGATGGACCAAGTGCTTGGGCCCCCACACCCATGGGGGGACCTGGATGAAGTTCCTGGCTCCTGGCTTCAGCCCAGCCCAGCTCTGGCCATTGTGGCCATTTGAGGAGTGAATCAGCAAATGAAAAACCTCTCTCTCTCTCTCCTCTCTCTGTACCTCTTTCAAATAAATAAATGTTTTTTAAAATATTGTGCAAATTAAAATTTCTCTCAATGTACGTTGCCAAGGGGAGCTGACGCAAAATCAGTAGCAAATCTAGTATCCTTTAGAGCATCATTTTAAATGATAGAGCTATATTTGTCCATCACTTGCCAGCCTTTGCCAAATGCCTACTGCGAGCAGGCTTTTCCATTAGGCTCTAAGCTGCACAAGATATAACATGAGGGTTGACGTTCCTACCCACAAGGAGTTTAAGGCAAGTGGTGGCATAGCCACAGGCAGTATGAGCTACCAAGTATAGTAAGGACTCTCCTTCCTGTGGGTGAGCGGCCCTGCAGCCTTACAGCAGCCCATGAAAGTCCCTGAGGTGGTAGCATGTCATGGTTGTATTTCAAAGGATAGACACAGGGGAGCCAGGGAGTAAAATGGAACCATTTCATTTTCTGGGTCCTCACTGACCCCCATAGCAACGTGACAAGAGTGCTTAGAACAGGCATTGTTAACTCCACCCTGGAAATGAGAATATTGACAAACACAGAGATTAAATGATCCCAACACTGTCACACACCCAGAGAGTAAAATGGCTGCCTTCATACATGGTTCCTGAAGAGCAACATTTGCTCTTCTCACTGTGGCAAAACAAAGAACCTATCATTCCACTGGTGTATGCCACACACACACACACACACACACACACACTTCACAGAAAGCACATTATTTGTAAATAAGATTTTTATTACCTCCCGGAGATACCAAGGGGACTTAAAACACTGCTTCCTCCAAAGCACTTTTCTCGGCCAAAAGCAACGCAGCACACGTTAAGTACTTTCCCCAGATGACGATAACAGGGAAACCGGGGATTCCAACACACATTCTGGTTTCACCCACCCCCCCAACCTCTGATCATTCTATCATGGGCTCCTGGGCACTGACCTGGTTATCTCTGCATTTTGCATAACCCCAATCTTGCACCTACAACAAAGTCCCTTTTCTCTTCTATTTAATTGTTATGGTCATTGCCACTGTTGAGTGAAAAATAAAATATCTCTTTGCTGGCATATTGCTTTATTTTGTTCTGCCTTATTAAAAAGAGAGAAAATAGAACTGAAACCAGCAGAAAATGATCCTATTTGATGAAAGGCAATAAAATTATAAAAGTGGTCAAATTCCACTGAATCCTACCAAATATGAAGAACTAAAATCAGAATGTTTCTAACAGAACCATGGGCTTTAAAAAGTGACTGGCTAGGATGAGTCACTACCCCAAATCTGAGATACATTTCAGCAGCTTGGAGAAACAGGGACAGGCGCACTTCTGCAGGGGCCAGGGATTTGGCCATCACAGTGGTGGTGACACCTTGTCATTACTGAACTGAATTGAGAGGTGAAGACGTCACCAAAAATGGGATCATGCATGATAGAATGGTGGTTGCTATGCTCGCCACAGCAAATAGTGGCTACCTGAAGTCCGTTTCTGGGCTTTCTATGGATCAGAGAAAATCCAGTCTTGACCTCATTTTGCACCCTCCCCCCCTTCAGAAGTTTCCAGGGATCAAGAATAATATTGATGTTGAGAAAACTGGCTTGCATTATCTACCTCCTATAAATTTTGTCTACAAATAAACTGCTATTTATGCCAACCCAACTTCAAAAAGAATTCAGCATTTCTCATCAAGTCAAACGGCAGTTCAAACATAACCAGTTAGAAATACATATGAACAAATCTTTTGTTCATTTTCTTGTTAAATAGTTCATGTTTGGAAGGGAAAGCCTGGCACAGCAGTCCCTGTATCTTGTAGAACCACAACGTTCCCATCTGATGTTATGAAGCATGAATCCACAGGCAACGTTTCTCTGTAGTATCACTCAGGATCCTTGCTCGACACCTAGATGCTATTTAGTACCACAGGGATGAAGAATTCCACTGGAAATGGATGATCCGATGTCTGTAGCCAAAGACAAACTTGATCTTGAGGGGTATTGGATATTGTTCATAATATGTTGTTTTATGCCCCTCCCTTTCTTGAAGAGTTGAAATGTAATTGAAGGATGGGGGAAAAGAGATTATTCTTACTAGTTCTATCTATTGCATAAGTAAATGCACACATAAATAAAGAAGAGAGAACAAGAGCAAAACTGTATATGAGCTTGTGATGGGGTTGTGTGTACATGCGCACTGTACATGTGCGCACGCGCTCAGTCCCTACGCAAGTGTTAATCCCTGCCCCTTGTCCTAGGGAGAGTTAAAGCACAATCCTCATTCATTTACAGTTAATCCAAAAGGTTAATTTTGTTGCTCATACTCTATAAACAAAGAAGATATTTCTTTGCCAGCACGGGGCCTTTTGCCATAAGGGAAACAGAGAAGAAAAGTCAGCACGTCCTAAGGATTAAGAGGAGGTCGGGAGATCCGAAGAACTTGGTGCTGACAGACTTGCTTATTAAAAAGCGTGCTCGGCTGGACGGTCTGCCGCTGACGGCCTGACACGGCTGGACTTCAGAAGGCCAGCGCACAATCAGTGGACTGTGCAGCCCTGGGGACAGCGGGGCAGCAGGGAGCCGTCTCTAATTTGTCAAAGTTGTATCTAATTCCATAGAACAAAGTTCGCAAAGAGAGATGAGCAGAAGCCACAAATTATTGCTCATTCACCAAGCCCTTGATGGAGCGATAGAAGCAGCACACAGTCGGGGTTTTGTAGGGTAACTCGACCCAGCCAGTCGGCCCGGGGAATGCCTCGTGGGCATAACAGTTTCCCTTGTTTTTTGTTTAATAGGATTATTCCTCCGAATATTAAAAAGATAACATCAACATCTTTCAGTGGCCCCATAAACTATTTCTGGAAATAGAAAAAGAATAGTTCAGGTGTTTTTGGGATTCTTGATAGGACTTTTGTTCTCATAAGCAAAACAGAAAGAATGTGGCTTTGTGAGGGTGTGCATGTGCCTGGAGCAAAGTAAACAAAATGCTGGATTTCCAAGGAAGGCAAAATCGTCCATGGTACCTTGTCCATTGAAACTCCCACTTGCCTACATAGAAAATGAAGCTGACTTTCAAATGAGAACCTGCAAATTCAAATTCTGAAATTTAGGAGTTGTTAAGAACCATAACCCAGATATACGAGTTTTAGTTTCTAGGCAGCAAAAACTACAAAAAGAAAACATATTCTCTGAAAGAAAAGGTAGTGAACCATCTTGAGATGAGGTCCCCAGAAAACGCATACCTTCCTGTTGGTAGGAAGTGGCACATTCAAGTAGAAGAAGGTGCAGCTCCTTCAGGAGCCCTGTGGATCTGAGTCTGCACACTCCAGGAACCAGGATAATAGAAACAGTGTCTGGGTACACTGGGTCTATAACATTTTTATGCCAGTTGTGAAGGCATCCTATGTTTTTTAAAGCTTTATTTTATTTACTTGAAGGGCAGAGTTACAGAAAAGGGGAGAGAGAAGGAGATCTACCTGCTGGTTAACTCTCCAAATGGCACAGCCCCAGAGCTGGGCCAGCCCAAAACCCCAATCCAGGAGCTTCTTCTGGTCTCCCACATGGGTTCAGGGGCTCAAGCACTTGGGCTGTCCTTCACTGCTTGCCCAGGCACATGAGCAGGGAGCTGGATGGGAACAGGGGCAGCCAGGACTCGAACCAGCACCCATAGTGGATGCCAGCACTGCAGGCGGCAGCTTTACCCACTACCCTACAACGCCAGCCCCTGTGATGGTGTCTTATAATGCAATATTGAATAATAATCACAATAGGAAGAGCTAGGCAGAACTCACTCAATGCAATGAACCACATGTAAAACTACCAAGCAGGTAAGTTATACCCAGAACACAAGTCACCAATGCGAATAACCAGAGTGTAAGCTACCCATTTCTCCTCATCAAATGTTGATGAGGCTGCTAGAAGATTGTCCCGGGTCTCCAGGAAGCCACATCTTTTTTGTTGGGTGACCGTCCATCCCTACCAGTCTAACTCAGACAGGTGTTTTTGACCTCATAGCAAAAACTCGGTTCGGACCTCTGCCTTATACCAAAGTCACTGTCTGTCCCTCTATGGCTCTAGATACTGATTTTCTCACTGCATACGACGTATGCAGGTGCAGCAATTTCAGAAGTTGAGACCGTCTTCCAACCTGCATGGGATCTTCTAACTGCTTTTGCAAAAAGTTCTTCTGCCCAACACTTTCCCTGACCATGAGGGGATTGATTTTAAAGATTACCCCTAGTTTTAGGCAAGAAAAAGTAAAACCTCCAGGTAGAATGTACCTGAAAGATGACTGTCAACTTAGAAGCCCTTTGTGGTTGCTTGTCCTCCTCCTGCTGCAAACCTTTGGATACAGACCAGAGGTTAAGAGAGCCCTACTTGTGCCCTCCTTGAGGTCAGGCTTTGGGGAAACAGCCTAGAACAGTGGATAGGATACTGGCTTTTAAGTTAAGATGATGACTTCAAAACCCAGTTAGGACAGTGACTCCTCTGTGGGACCCAGGGTGTGGGTTCTGCAACTTCTGAGTTTCTATTTTCTTATATAAGATTGGAGCTAAAAATAATGCTTCCGTACTTTGTAGGGCTGATATGAGAAATAAATAGTTGGGATACATAAGGATGCCATGTAAAATATTCCATACACGTTAGCTGGTGGTTATGTTTGGTAGATTTGGTAATGTTCTATGATTACTGACTGCTGTGTTCCCCCTGATCAGCCCACATAGGTCTAGGCCAAACGTCCCTATAAAGACCCCTTTCCCATTGCAATTAGGTAGCCTACCAAGGTAGGGATTCCACGTTCAATTATTTTAAAACATAAAATGAATGTTTATATAAAAATTAGACTTTGCCATTTTTATTAGATTTTGGTAAAAAATAAAACTAATTCGCCGGCGCCGTGGCTCAACAGGCTAATCCTCCGCCTTGCGGCGCCGGCACACCAGGTTCTAGTCCCGGTCGGGGCGCCGGATTCTGTCCCGGTTGCCCCTCTTCCAGGCCAGCCCTCTGCTGTGGCCCGGGAGTGTAGTGGAGGATGGCCCAGGTGCTTGGGCCCTGCACCCGATGGGGAGACCAGGAAAAGCACCTGGCTCCTGGCTCCTGCCATCAGACGAGCGCGGTGCGCCGGCCACAGCGTGCCGTCTGCGGCGGCCATTGGAGGGTGAACCAATGGCAACGGAAGACCTTTCTCTCTGTCTCTCTCTCTCACTGTCCACTCTGCCTGTCAAAAAAAAAAAAAAAAAAACTAATTCAAGCC
The DNA here is from genome assembly GCA_949820135.1 of Sylvilagus floridanus. NCBI lineage: Eukaryota > Metazoa > Chordata > Mammalia > Lagomorpha > Leporidae > Sylvilagus > Sylvilagus floridanus. Next base: position 50,519,128 of record OX463245.1, read on the forward strand.
AGGTGTGTAGAACTGGGCATAGGTGTGTTTGTAAGAAACATCACACAACATTTTGTGATACTTATATTTTTCTTCACTGAGTTATGGAAAGATTTTCAGAAAATTTTAAATCTAGAGAACAGGGACCTGGTGTTTAGCCTAGTGACTAAGACACCCACAGTCCACGTTGGTACCTAGGTTCAGTTCACAATTCTAACTCCTGACTTCCGCTTCCTGCTAAAGCAGACCTGGGGAGGCAGTAGCTATGGCTCAAGTAATTGGGTTCCTGTCACCCACGTAGGGGACTTGGATTAAATTCCAGGCTCTCAGCTTCAGCCAGACCCAATTCAAGCTGCTGAGTACATTTGGAAAGTGAACCAGCTGATGGGAGCTTTCTCATTCTCTGTCCATCTGGTTTTCTTTCTCTCTGCCTCTCAAATTTATATGGCGCAAATATGATTAAAGTGGAAATCATTAATATGAGTAAAAGAAAAAAACCAGATCTATGCTAGTGCAGAGTTTCTTCAGCTAAACACAACACTTTGCACAGAGGTGGGTCAGCCTGAGCACAGGGAGGAGGAGTGCAGGTGAAACGGTTTTCCTCTTCTGATGTAGGAAAGCCATAGAAGTGAGAAAAGTTATTTGCTAACCCTAAATCCTGGGAGGTATTTTTCTCCACAGGAGTCTTCACATAACTGATTTTAAATCACCTAGTAGTGATTTAAATGATAAAACATTTTTTAAACATAGTTATTTGCCCATTCTGATTTAGCCCAACCAGCAGTAGGGATACTGAATTTATAAACCAATTTAGACAAGGAAATTTCCTATTTACAATAAGATCATAGTGTTATAGGTGGCGCAGGACCTGGCTTCCCAAACTCATGCCAATGTTTAAACTCTAAAGCCTTAATGTTAAGGGTTCATGGATTAAGGGTAGAGACTTGATATAATTGGGGGCCAATGGAAGCTCTTTAGGTCATTGGCCATGTTGCCCTCAGAAGGCGGTTCTTGTGAGATGGCTGGTGATTTCGGCTATGATAAACTGACTCATCACATGATCATCTCTCCATATCTGCTCCATCACGGGCAACTTCCACTCCAAGACAGAATAATGGGGCCTCAACTGATGCTCACCTGCAAACCTCCAAACCATAGCTGAAATAAACCTGTCCATCCTTCTCAAGTAGCTCCTGATACTTTAAAGTAACAAAAAGGTGATCAATACTTGAATCATTATGCATGTTATTATAATTTGTATGTTCAAATAATTTGTATGTTGCAAAAATAACTTATACATACAATATTTATGATGAATTTATTTTGTTTGTTACAAGTATCGAAGGTATACTGAGCTCTTGTCATGAACCAGGCATGAGCAATTGAGCACTGAGTATTTAATCCTCCCTAGCATCCTACCATAGAGGGATTTTTACTTTACCCCTTCTGTACATGAGAAGACTACAGCTAATGGAAGGAAAGAATCTTGTCCAAGGTATTACAACTTGTCAGGCATTGTGAAAATGAACTTGAAGTCAGATCAAGAGTGTCTGACTGACCCCGTACCACTATGCAAATCTGTTCTCACACTTTCAAAGAGACAATGTACAGACTGCAGCTGTCAAGAGAACACAAAAGTGTACTGGATTGATCAGAAAAAGCAAGCTGCCAGCCAGCACAGATTCTGTAGTCCGTTTCTGTTTTTAAGATTCATTTATGGTGGGCACCGCAGCTCACTAGGCTAATCCTCTGCCTGCAGCGCCGGCACCCCAGGTTCTTGTCCCAGCCTGGGCGCTGGATTCTGTCCCAGTTGCTCCTCTTCCAGTCCAGCTCTTTGCGGTGGCCCGGGAAGGCAGTGGAGGATGGCCCAGGTACTTGGGAGACCAGGAGGAAGCACCTGGCTCCTGGCTTCAGATCAGCGCACCACACTGGCTCTAGCGGCCATTTAGGGGGTAAACCAACGGAAGAAATACCTTTCTCTCTGTCTCTCTCTCACTGTCTAACTCTGCCTGTCAAAAAAAAAAAAAGATTTATTTATTTACTTATTTATTTGAAACGCAGAGTTGGAGGGAGAGAGAGGGAGGGAGGGGATATCTTCCATTTACTGGTTCTCTCCCCAATGGCTGCAATGACCAGCAGCATGGCACTTCATCCATATCTCCCATGTGGATGGAAAAAGCTGAAGCACTTGGGTCATCTGCTGCTGCTTTCCCAGGCACATTAGCAGGGAGCTTAATTAGAAGTGAAGCAGCTGGGATGTGAACCACTGCTCATATGGGAGTCTAGTGTCACAGGTGGAAGCTTAACCCACTGAACCACAACACTGGCCCCCTAAATTCTGTACTCTACAAAAAGAACTGATTAAAAGTAAGTTTATGGAGAAAGAAAAGGCTGTTATTCTTGGTCTACTAGTGGTTGAGACTGAACAGCTAGCCAACCAAGGCACCTCGAGAGAAGCATGGATTTCATTTCAAATTTGGGTCAGAAGATCACTAAACTTACATTTTGCTTCCCTAGAAAGTCCACTGGCTTTTCCCTTGCGCTTCAAGAGTTTCAAAAGAGTTGAAGCCTTGTGTGCCTTCACTTGATGGTCCTTTCTTACAATGCGATTATATCAACAACCTGGTAAACAAATTGTGTTGCCTAAACAGACATAGTACACACTGTGTGTACATTGTTAACCTCCAGCAAATATATGATCATTTTAATTGACTTTTAATATCCGTCTCCTTATCTATAAAATGAGAAATTAATATGAATGAGAAATAGATCACTCTGTTTTAAAATTCTAAGATTATATGATTCTACAACCAGTCTTTCTTCTTTGGAGACTATAGAAAAGTTTTGAAGTTTTCCTTTGCTCAAATCTGAACAAATACTGTTATATAAGGAGCACCCTAAAGCCAAATACCTCTTTTTGGTCACCTTTTCTTATTGAGATATACTTTGGTAAAGGGATTATGTGCACAGGCTCTGAGTAACACACACTTATAAACTGTGTAACTGATCTTAGTGCCTCAGTTCAATCATCTGTGAAATGAAAACAATCAGATCCACCTCAACGATTGTTATAAACTTTTTTTAAAGATTTGTTTATTAATTTGAAAGTCAGAGTCACACAGAGAGAGAAGGAGAGGCAGAGCTGCGTTCGTCTGAAACCAGGAGCCAGGAGCTTCTTCCAGGTTTCCCATGCTGGTGCAGGGGCCCAAGGACTTCAGCCATCTTCCAGTGCTTTCCCAGGCCATAGTAGAGAGCTGGATCAGAAGTGGAGCAGCCGGGACTTGAACCAGTGCCCATATGGGATGCCAGCGCTGCAAGCCACGGCTTTACCCACTACACCACAGTGCCGGCCCCAGTTATAAACTTTAAGTGCATTAGTATGTGCTTAGAACCATACTAACTACCAAGTCTGGTAGTTCAGCTATCTCTAACTCAACCTTCTCATTTTTCCTCAAGCCAAAATACTTATTGTATACAGTTGGCTCTGCACAGCACGGGTTTTGCATCGGTAGATTTAATCAATCTTGGATAGAAAATAGTTGCTCTGCAAATTTTTATTGCATCTTTAATGAACAAGCACAGCCTTTTTTCTTGTCACTATTCCCTAAGGAATACAACTATTTGCATAACATTTATATTGTACTACCTAGGTATTATAAGTAACCCAGAGATGACTTAAAGTATATAGAAAGATATGTGTAGGTCACTACATCATTTTATATATAAGGGATGTAAGCATCCAAGGATTTCTGAATTCTTAAGGGGTCCTGGAGCCAACAGCTCATGGATGGATACAGAGGGACAAGTGCACATTTTCCAGTCTCCCATCTTCTACAGCTGTGACTTATCCCAACTCCTTTTTAGACTTCAAGCCAACCAAATCATCTCTCTTCAGTCACTCCAACTTTCCCAGGCATTAGAGCTTCAGGAAGTTAACTCTTCTCCACTTTAAGTCCACAGCCTCTATTCCACCATTTACTAATTTGCAAATATATCTGCCCTGCACACATGTTGCACAGCACTTATTTTAGAAGGTATCAATGTGCAGATGGGGTTTGAGGCCACTACAAGAGTAGATTTGTCTCCATTGCAAGTTTTGATTTTATATGCAATTATGAGCATATCAGATAAATCAACACTCCAAAATGTGAATAAAAATCACAAGATGTGTTATCTTGAATTAGAGCAAAAAGTAAAATGAAACTTTATCTCAAGAAGAAGCAAAATGTGCTGTGGCTTGATACCGTTGTTCAAAGGTGCTGTCTTTGAAGTGCAGAAATCGTCTTTGACTTTTCTAACCATCTTATTCCCTGGCTCTAATCATCCTATAACTCTCCTTCTTACACCTCTCTCTCAGATGTGTTCAGAATATGTCATATGACATTCTCACAGCATCTCCTACAGTCTGTCTCATATTACAGTTATTTATACCCACGCCTGTCATCCATGCTGGATCATTTAGACTGCAAGGCCCTGGAACCTGGTTTGTCTTTGTAACCACAGCTGCCTCTAGCACAAAGGCCTGTGTTACTCTGTGCCCCACCTCCTGCCCACCCCCACACACACACATGCGCACACACACACTGTACTGGTTCTCTCTTCCATACTTTCCTATTGCTCTTCCTTTTGTTGCTAATGCCCTCTCCTCATATCTTCTATACCTGGAAAAACCTTTCTTGTCTGGGAAAGTCCTTTTGCCTTCCTTGTCTGAGTGTGACAGCTTTGAGGAGCAGATCCAAATCTTCTTCTTCCCCCATCCCTTACCTCACCTTTCATAGAGCCTGAAACATAGTAGATACTCAAAAACTATGTGTGCAATTGAAGAGAAACCCGCCCTCTTTCAACAGTTTCTCTGGTTTTCTCAGATCACTTGCCAGGAGAGTACCAAAGACAGTTTGTCTATACCTATTTGTCATCCTATAGCTTCTACACATGGGCCTTGAATTGGGAACAAGAGCTTGAGCAGAGCCAGCGCTGTGGCATAATGGGTAAAAGCCATCGCCTGCAGTGCCAGCATTCCATATGGGTGCTGGTTTGAGTCTTGGCTGTTCCACATCCGATCCAGCTCTCTGCTATGGCCTGGGAAAGCACTAGAAGATGGCCCAAGTCCTTGGGCTCCTGCACCCACATGGGAGACCTGGAAGAAGCTCCTTGCACCTAACCTCAGTTCGGCTCAGCTCCAGCCATTCCAGCTATCTGGGGAGTGAACCAGCAGATGGAAGACCCCACCACCACCACCTCTCAAATAAATAAATCTTAAAAAAGAAAGAGCTTGAGCATGAATCAACAGGAATGTCTTTCCCGAAAATCTAATTCTCTTGTGGGCTGCATGGGCAAGTGGCAAAGTGAGAAAAGGAGCAAAAAGGTAAAATCTAAAGCTTATATAAATTAAAAGGCAAAAGCTTAAGAAATATCACAGAATGAGCCACTTGTTGCTTTCCAGTAAATAAGTGGTGACCCTAATGGACAGAGCCCAAGATTCTGCGTCACAGGCTGGCATCCATGGGGCTCTGATGCCTTGGAAAACAGAGGCCTTATGTGTTCTCATTAACGATGCAGGCCCTCCTGGAACACTGGACTCGGCCCCACAGGTAGTCAAGTCCCATTCCTAAAAGATCTTCCAGAACAGATGACTCACTCCACAGAAACAAAAGCTTTTCCCCCAGTCTCCAGAGCTCTATATTGACCTTCATTTTAATGTGCGCAACAATTGTAAAATTCTGCCCCAAAGATATTTGACAGCTGGACAGATGTTTTTGTAATTTTTTTCCTGAGATTTAAACAAAAGGTTGTGTGAAGTCTTTGTGTTTTGAGTGTTTCCACCCTCATCCCTTTTTATTTTATTGGATTGAAATCGCTTCAGTGTTTTTAGGGACAGTTCCTCTTAAGAAGATGCAAATTTATACCATCTTTCTGCATTCTTAGGATCACATGTTCTGCTTACAATCCACACTCCACTTCAGTTACACACACGTAATTCTTCCTGACCTAGATGGAGCAGAATAATAATAGCAAATTGAGAATACGGACTGGGCTCCAAAGCTAATGGTCTGCATATCACCCCCACACAGGATTCTCTGGGACTTTTTTTTTTTTAATTGTGCCCTTTTAGGAGGAAATAAGCTGTTCTTTCATTTCTTATTACAGCCTAGGAAAGATCAGCACCTAAAGCGGGAGACTGTAATACTGAGAGACACATGTGGAAATCGCTTCCCTGACAGCCGTTTCCTGAACTGCTTTCAAAAGCCCTTTTTTGGCTTAAAGAGTCCATAGAGCCCTTTTAAGATTTTACACAAAGAAACTGATCAGTTTCATAATATTGTGATGAAATTAGAGACCATAGTGCTGAGCTGAAATGACTTTATACACAGTAGCCATCCTTCTTTATAGCTCGTCTGTAATTGTCTGGGGGAAATCGCCTCTCTAGAGGGCTTAAGCCGAGGCAGAAAGGTCATATAGTAAGGACAGACGTTGGAACTTGATTTGCAACCACTGGAAAGTTGGAAGATGCTGTTGTGACACCCTGATGAGCCCCACTTTGATTCCAACCATCAGGGAAGTGGTTTTGGTGAGGGAACATCTGGTTTTCTCTCTCTTACGTAATGAGAGCTAAAAACAGTTGCACTCCTTGGATCGAGGAACCTGTAGGGCTGAGTCAGTGTGTGATGAGTCCTGGAATGCCAGTCTAACACTGACATGGGGCAGTTAACAAAATCCCTGATGCTTTCCCCAACAACTTTTTTGGCCTGGTGTCCAATAAATCCCTGGTCAAAGGAAATTAGTATAAATGGACGTATCTGTGAAACTTTCCTCCACTCAGAGACTAGGCTTCTTTACCATAACTCCCTCCCAGCTAGGAAGAAGCATACTTTAGTTCTGTTGACCATAACCAGTCTGCTTGCTTGGCAGTAACCACATTTAAGTGACTCCACTCACCCGTGGGAAATCTCCATGTTAGTGAATGAAAGGAGAGGAGTTCGCTACAATGGTGATGTGTGTATTTGCATTTAGGATTCCCCCAGCAGTGGTTAGAAAGCCACAGTGAATAAGACCATAAATGGCTTCCATGGGCCACGGGACACTTTTAGTTCTATGGCCCCTTCCATGTTCAAAAAGTTCATGGAAAATGGAATTAAAAGATAAGTTGATTTTGGTGTAAAGCATTTGGAAAAAAACTCATAATATACATTTTCCATGCCTTTTTGAAGTACCCTTGCATATGCATACATACAAGGATAAGTATGTGCATGTGTATGAATATATACATACACACATAAACAAGTATATTTTATAACATACTGCATTATTATAAACCTAAATCTGAATATTATATATTAGCATTTTTTTTTACCTTTTAAAAGAAATTGAAACATTTCTGTGGGAGATTATAAGTGCTGCCAGCACTGAGCGTTATGCACACGGTGTGCCCTGGATAAGCTGGTCCTGATGGGAGATACTTCCCACGCTGGCACTGACAGCACGGCCTGGACATCTTCCTGTATGAGATGACAGGATCAGACTTCCTGATCTATGTTATCTCAGTGGCCTCCCCTAACCCAGTGAACTGTCATTTTCTCCATTTTCCACAGTCTCCAAAAATTTGAGATTGTCCTAAATTACCTCAATGGCACAGTGCTTCTTAGGTAAACGAAAGGAATAAGAACCAACATTTGCCAATTTTAGGTATTTTACATAAACCCTACCACTTGATTCCCAAAAACCCTGTGGGATACCTCTGACTCTGTCATCTTAGCCAACTAGCCTATGGAGAGCTTGGCCAGGGCTGGGGCATCATGGTCAGTAGGAAAAGTTGGGGAAACATGATAACAATAAGTCCAAAGGGCAAGAACCAGGCTTCTAATGAGACAAAGTCAAGGGCCTCAAGACAGATAGGAAATGGAGTAAAATAGTAGCATGGCGGGCCAGCGCCACGGCTCACTTGGCTAATCCTCCGCCTGCGGCACCGGCACCCCGGGTTCTAGTCCTGATTGGGGCGCTGGATTCTGTCCCAGTCGTTCCTCTTCCAGTCCAGCTCTCTGCTGTGGCCCAGAAGTGCAGTGGAGGATGGCCCAAGTGCTTGAGCCCTGCACCCCATGGGAGACCAGGAGGAAGCACCTGGCTCCTGGCTTCGGATCAGCGCAGCGCGCCACTTGGGAGGGGTGAACCAACAGAAAAAGGAAGACATTTCTCTCTGTCTCTCTCTCTCTCTGCCTGTCAAGAAAGAGAAAGAAAGAAAGAATGGAAGGAAGGAAGGAGGCAGGCAAGCAACCATGCATGGCAAAGGAGAAATGTGATGATCTACTGCAGCAAAGAGGCCAGCACGTCCAAAGCCCAACTTGTTCAGAGGTCATAAAGGTCTAGAGAGGAAAATCAGATTGGATATCTAGATAATTTCATGCCCATTTTATGGCTGCAGAAACTGAGGCACAAAGTGGTTAGGTAGTCTCAGCTCACAGCTAGGAAATGGCAATTTTGCATTAGACTCCAAATACTGTTTACTCAGAGAACAGACGTGAGTAGAAGTATCAAGGACAAGGTGTAGCCTGCGAATGTCCCAGATGGGCCTGTGTTAATGTGATCTGTTGTGCGAGTCATCAGTATAACTCTTGAGGATCAAACTCATGACATGTAACAGAATAGAGAAGAATGTGGAGAAAGGGATATTTTCTTCTTTACATATTTTCAAAGAAAACCTTGCAGAAAATGGAGTCCTAAAGAGTCCAAGAAATCTGACCATTCAGACTGTGGTAAAGATAAAAAAGGAGCCTCTAGCATTTCAAGTCATCTATGTATTATGTGTTTGACATTTCCCAATCAATGGAAGCCCTCAGGATCCCCATTTCTGTTGAAGGAACTAGCTTTAATATTGGCCTGGAGGGGAACTGTCTGAATGCGGCCATTTCAGCTGCTTCCCTCTAGCCAGCTTCTCAGAGGCTGAGTGGTAAGCCACCTGCTAGAAGCACAGACAGCAGAGTACTGCAGGGCGGTGATTAGGATGGGATGGCCCAGAGATGACAGCCATGCAGAGCCACAGCACAGAAATTAACCATTTGATTCCCATCAGCCATTTATTTTAGGAATAAAATCTAGTTTGCTAAGCTTGTGTCTAAAATCTGAATTTCCATGGCTGGCATTTGGACTAGCAGTAGGATACGCGTTAAGATTCCTACATCACACAGCAGAGTGCCTGGGTTTCACTCATGGTTCCAGGTCCTGATTTCAGCTTCCTTCTAATGCAGACCCTGGGAGGCAGCAGTGATCACTCAGGTAGTAGGGTTCCTGTTACTTATGTGGGAGCCTTGGTTTCCATTCCAGGCTCCTAGTTTTGGCTCCCTGGAAGTTTCTAGCATTTGAAGAGTTCACTAGTAGATGGGAAATCTCTCTCTCTTTCTCAAATAAATTAATTTTTTTAAAAAATATATATCTGAATTTCCTTTATAAAATTTTAAAAATGCATTACACCAATGGCCCGGGAGTGCAGTGGAGGATGGCCCAAGTGCTTGGGCCCTGCACCTGCATGGGAGACCAAGAGAAGCACCTGGCTCCTGGCTTTGGATCAGCGCGGTGCCCCAGCTGCAGTGCACCAGCCGCAGCGGCCATTGAGGGGTGAACCAACGGAAAAAGGAAGACCTTTCTCTCTGTCTCTCTCTCTCGCTGCCCACTCTGCCTGTCACAATAAAAAATGCATTACATCAAAAAAAAGTGTCCATTCTGTAGCAATTATTGTATGCTGTCCCCACAGCTGTGTCACTCACACAATTGAGGTGACTTCCTTTGCAGCTTCACAACTATCAGAAAATGCATCATCTGATTAATGCCATCATTTAATTACAAACCAAAGTGAAGAGTGGCTTTTTTTCTAATACTTTTTTTTTATTTGAAAGAGTTACACAGAGAGAGGAGAGGCAGAGAGAGAGAGAGAGTTCTTCCATCTGCTGGTTCACTCCCCAGTTGGCCGGCTGGAGCTGCACCGATCTGAAGCCAGGAGCCAGGAGCTTCTTTTAGGTTTCCTCCACAGGTACAGGGGTCCAAGGACTTGGGCCATCTTCCACTGCTTTCCCAGGCCACAGCAGAGAGCTGGATCGGAAGAGGAGCAGCCAGGACTAGAACTGGCGCCCATATGGGATGCCGGCACTTCAGGCCAGGGCATTAACCCTCTGTGCCACAGCGCTGGCCCCAAGAGTGGCCTTTTACAAATGTTGACACAATCTAGCTCAGCCAACATGCAAAGTCATCACCTGAGAGCTACATCTTGGTCTGTAATTGCATAAATATATTTACTGCAAGTTAACTCCCTGGAGCCTGGTAAGAACTTTGCTCTGAGCCAAAAGAAGACAAAGCCAGGGTCTCAACTGCTTTCAAGAGGGGAGAGGGGTTCTAGCCTGTGCTTCTGGGCTCCTTGCTCACCATGATGCTTTTGATAAACATGGTCTTGGCAGTAAGCAAGGAGGAGAACCATGCAAGCTGCAAGACTTATCATGCAAGTTGGAGAGCACCTACGTGGAAGACTTCACAAGACCGAAAAGCTCACACTGGCCCAGTCCCCTGTCTCCATGCACAACAGAACCAAAGTGGTTCCACAAACAAGACTTTACAGCTCCCCTGAAATCTGACACGCATCTACTTAAGCATTTATTACACATCTGCTAGCATATGTATGTCTTGGCTTTGGCATTTGATCATGAATGCATGCTGGGAATACTTAACTGCACTAACATCCACATAGAAAAGTGAAGAGTCCATCACCAAGGTCTAAATCGAGTCCTTTCCACACAGTTAGCCCACATCTGCTCAGCATGCTTGATGCTGTGTTTACTTGATGTTCAAGTTGGGATCCAAATTCCAACGGGCCTTCCAAGGCCACGTTAACTTTTCATGAGGAAAGCTCTGTGTGTGTCTGTGTGTCTGTGTGTCTGCACTCATGAATTTTTGAGGAATGAGGAGGAATTGAAGTCATCATTGACAACATATGAAACCTTTAGATGTGTCGCTGTTGGTCCAACTGGCATTTGTCCCCTGACCAAGTGATTTGAGGATGACACACTTTTAAGAAGTCCATTTTCACTGTGCATTGCAGCATCTCAGAATGCTCTCTCGGAGAGCAAAGTCAATCCTAGGTCACTCTTTCAATGTAGTTTCCTTTATACTAAATCCTACTTTCAAGAAAATTCCTGCTATGGTTCACTGGTGTTTAACCTATCATATAATATCCAGGTTTACTGTGTTAGAAGAAGCAGAACAGTATTAAGCTTTTCCCACAAGCCTGTGATTGCATTTGACCTAGTAACCTGTATTAGATTAACATTTATTCTACAACTGCACAGCAAGCCCCGCACCTCGGTGAGCTGCAGTTTATAGAGGACACTAACCATTTTTACAAGTGGAACAGGAAAAGGGAATTGAATCTGAGGGAGTAATTCCAAGCAAGTATGTTGCTGCAGCAGTTAAATTGTTTATACGAGGAGTAGGGGAATTACTTCTGACTGACCTCTCTTTTTATCTGCTTAAAAGACAAAGTGCAGGTCTCCATAGCAGAGGCCAGCTCTGGGAAATGCAGCTTTAAAATGCATAGGAGCCATAGGGCCCAGCCATCCACCAATAAGGAATGGCTTCCAAGGGAACGCAGCATAGGAATGTAAACAAAGTAAAGTTACTGGAATTGGGATGTTTTAACAGTAGCCAATGTTCAAATATTCTCCCCTCACCCCCATGCAGACCCTCCAGGTCAGGTGGGACAGAAGTGAAACGCAAGTTCAAAATGAGAACAGGCTTTTCCATCACAGATATTTTGATGGAATGGCCTCTTGATTATCCTTGGCCACAGGCTCAGTATGTGGTGGATTCATTAAGGAGCATGTCAGGCTTTGAGGGAGACTGAAGAATGACAACAAGGGATCAGATGAGGCATCTGGTCTGGACCAAAATAGAGAGGGATGGGGAGAGAGAGAGACAGAGAGAGAGAGCAGGCTGTATACATGAGGAAGCAATTACCAGGAAATAAAAATCAGAACTGTCTGAGCATCCACCCAACATAACAATGGGAGGAGGTCACCCCGCATTATGCAGCATCGTGTAATGAAATCCAATTTATTCCTCACCAACACGCCCGCTGTGATGGCTGGGGAGTGTCCCTCCTAATGGAGTCTGAGGGGAAGCTGTATCCAAATTACAGACTCATCCAAGAAAGCCCAATTGTTCCTTAAAACGAAGCAAGCAACAAAGCAATGAAAGGGAAAGTGCAGTGTCCTCGCACTTGAAATTTACACTAAGAGCCCTGCTAATGTATTGCTCTTCACTTCCAGGCAACCATATCCCTTGCCCCTAAAAAAGATTTGATGTGATCATTTCACAATTCCAGGATTTTCTTGTGCCTTAATGTGCTAATGTGGTCACTTAGTTTTCAATGGAATCCCCTAGAAGTTCTGGAAGACTCACTTGAGTTCATTAGAATAAAAAGGAGTTTATTAAAAATCCAATTACTCAAACTCTTCCCCCAGACAGAAGAGTCAGCCAAGGTGAGGCACCAGATCTGTTTCTTTACCACTCCTCCAGGTAGTTCTGATGGGTACTCTCAGCTGTGGAGCAATGTTCTAGAACCCATGAAATGTTTCCAATTGAAAGTCTGCTAAAGAGGTGTCACCTAGAGCTTGGCACGGCTGCTTAGCCCCAGCAGCACAGCCAAAGCTGACCCTGTTCTATCTAGGAATCAGCTCAATTAAAGGTTGATGAGACATTCACTTCTACACCACAATCAATAGGTGCAATCCTGCAGCTGTCAATGACAAGCAGTAACTTGGCTCTGAGGCTGCTGACCCGCCATGATTTTCTTCCCATTGTCCTTGGATGGGGAGGTGGAGCCTAGAGGTTTAGCTTGGAAACCTGTCACCTGCTGGACCTCTGCCACTCCAAATCTGGGATCTGTCAGGCCTTTTTAAACTGCTTCATTCAGAACAGTAAGAAGGTATTTCTCAAAGTCTCTACAAGGAATAACTTCTATAGTCATTCATTCAGAATGGGTAGGCTTTATTTAAAGTTTTGCTTCACTCTTTTCTTTTTCTGAGGGGCAGGGAAAAAGTAAGGACAAGTACGGGGAGTTCAAGGAAGGAGGAAGCGAGAAATAAACAAGGTGCACCTGGGAATGTTAAACAGCAGCAGCCAGTGAGTTCTGAGGCCAGGATAAGAATGGAATCTGCCCTCGGGATGCCACTGCCAACAGGCCTGAACACAGAGAGCAAACGTCCCGTGGAAGCAATGCCTGTCAATACAATGATCACTGGGATGAGAAACGAGCGTGTTCAAATGCCCTACTTTAAGCCCCTCTACTCCAGGAGGTGAACAGGGGAGATTCCAGACAGCCAAAGGAGACAGCTGAACCTGAAGGATGTAATGTGAGCCCCATTCCTTCCCTCACCTGCCACTAAGGAGCCTGGGCCTCATTCTCCTGCCTGGGGTGTTGAGAGCAACAACGTGAGACAAAAGAGGGTGCTTCTTAGGGACATAATCCTGCAGCCATCAGGCCAAAGCAGCTCTGTCATGCAAGTTCAACTTAATCTCAGGTATTTGAATTCCATAGGTAACCTCACTCCTGCTAGCTTACCTTTGGGGATAAACAGGATAAAGATTGAAAAACTTGAACACTGATGGGTGGGGGAAGAAAGATGGGAACTTTTCTGACTTAAGTCTCTAAGGCTGTGTCTTTTCAGAAACATAATAAAGACTGACTCTTAAATACACCCATAAGGGGACTTCCAAAAATTCATGGGAAATTCATATCATGAAAATACTCTGCATGGATCTGAACATTCCATGAAAATACACTTAACTTAAAAAAAGACTACTTATTTATTTGAAAGGCAGAGCAACAGAGACAGAGACAAACAAAAAGATCTCTTCTGTCTGCTGGTTCACTCCCCAAATGACCACAACAGCCAGGGCTGTACCAGGCTCTAGCGAGGCCAGGAACTCCATTCCAGTCTCCTACACAGGTGGCAAGGACCCAAGTGCTTGTACCATATTCCACTGCCTTTCCAAGCACGTTAGCAAGAAACAGGATCACAGGTGGAGAAGCCAAGACTCAACCCTGCACTCCACTATGTAAAGCCAGTGTCACAAGTGGCAGGAGAGCTTCACCTGCTGTGCCAAAATGCCAGCACCAAACTTAACTTTTGATTCCCTTTTCTGTGAGTTTTCTGTGATACCCCTGTATATGCTACAAACAGGTAAATATATGTTAATATGTTTATAGATACAGCCCTTCATACAGATATACCAGTTTACACAATTACACTGCAGGAAAATGATGATGATAGAACAGCAGTAAGTACAGAGAATCTCAGATATCAAATTAGAAAATACTTTTGTAGATTATCCAATTCAATCTCCTCATTTTACAGATGAGGAAATTCAGCGTAAGAGAAGCGTGAAGTCACTCGCCTGAGGTCACCCAGCACCTGGCAGTGACTGGGTCTGGCCCAGAACCCCTCTCCTTGCTTGTCACATGTCCCTCCTACAGTGCCACATCGACTCCATGATGGTAAGGGCAGAGCACACGGTCTCTAATGTCTCCCTGCCAGTATCAGGGTGAGTCATAAAGCCTTCAGAGGAGCTCTCTATGTGTTGTGCGGAATTTCAAGTTGTCTGGTGCGCATAATGTGTCCACTTAGCCAGAGTCTCTAGTATTAATTACCTTTGTGAGATACAATATGGCATCACACAGCTTTAGAATCTGTACCCTTCATTAACTGTTTCCCCATTAACCTTGACTGGAATTACATTCCCACTCTAACTGGTAAGATGTGTTCTATTTGTAAGCATTCCCATTTTCTCTTGGAAACCATTCTCATATTCTTATTTCATTGTAAATGGTCTTACTTGCAATAAAGTGCCATTGAACGTATTTACTATTTGCTGCTTAATTTTGTCCTCTTGGAAGGAGACGGATGTCGGCTCCAACAGTAGTTAATATACCTTTGAGCACACACTGTGACCTTTCTCCAGCTCATGCCTGACTTCATTCTCAGATCTCATTAAACAGCAGAAATTATCTTCAGAAAGAGCAAAACCAGAAGTGTGCAGGTTTTGTGCTCAGCTATAGAGAAGAATTTGATTTAAATGGCCCCACAATGGCACGCACCTAGAAAATAAAAGAGGCTGAAGCTTCAAGCTGAAATGGCCCATTCTCTCTACAGACGAGGTGTTGTTACCTGCCCTGTCACGGATGTGCAGAGGATTTGAGTGATTTGTGTACCAGCCTGTCCTGCCAGAGGAGTTACAATATAGGAAGCCCCTATCTGTACCAGCTGGTGTGATCCATGAATGAGTCTTGGGAATTTATCAACCCTTAACAGAGCCCTGTGGAAGTGGAGCAGAGGGATTTTTTTTTTTTTTTTTGATACGTAGAGGGAAAAGGTTAAATGTTGGAAAAGATCAAGGAATCAAGATAATCATGTCTGAGAAAGTCACTGCCTAGCCCCTGAATCAAAGATAGTTCCTGAGCACAGAAGTGAGAAAAGGTAATCCTAAAGCAGATAATGGACACCAAGAAGGAGATGGGGTCACAGAAGGAGGAGAACAAAGAGGAGTTAACTAAGAGGCCACTCCACTCCTGGACATTGACCCGGTGCTAGGAGGAGAAAATAGAATTAAACATTTGGGCCGGTGCTACGGCTCAATAGGCTAATCTTCCACCTTGCGGCACCAGCACACTGGGTTCTAGTCCCAGTTGGGGAGCCGGATTCTGTCCCGGTTGCCCCTCTTCCAGGCCAGCTCTCTGCTATAGACCGGGAGTACAGTGGAGGATGGCCCAAGTCCTTGGGCCCTGCACCCCATGGGAGACCAGGAGAAGCACCTGGCTCCTGGCTTTGGATCAGCGCGGTGCAATGGCCGCAGCGCACCAGCCACGGCAGCCATTGGAGGGTGAACCAACGGCAAAAGGAAGACCTTTCTCTCTGTCTCTCTCTCTCTCTCTCTCTCTGTCTACTCTGCCTGTCAAAAAATAAAAATTAAAAAATTTTTTAAAAATTAAAAAAAAATAATTAAACATTTGGCCCAGAGAAATTTAAATGCCCCAGTTTCTAAGCTCTATCAACCTCCCCATTTTCACTTCTGATTCACTAAACACCCTCCACCATGAACGCTGCCATCATTCTTGGTGGCCTTGACACTGGTGATCCTTCAAGTCCCTGGCCTCTCATCTCCTTGGTTTCTGGTTGCTAAGGATCACCTTCCTATGCCCACTTCAAACAACTCTAATTGTCATACCTAACCACAAATATGCATTATTTGAGTTGGTTTATTTTTTAATTACAATGTGCAGGCCCCATACCAGACCAATTGTCAACAGAATCTCTGTAGATGAAGCTCATCATTGTATTTTTTGCCAGCTCCCCTGGCAGTTTCAATATACAGCCAGGGATGGGAAGCACTGATATGAATACCGTTATGATCAATAACTGAATAATTAACAATTTTTATTTTAAGTACTCTGCTTCCTGAGGATGGTCTCTCAATTTACTCACTCTAGTAATTCAAACTCAAATATCTCTTTTATTTAAATATTTATTTATTTATTTGAAAGTCAGAGTTAGAAAGAGAAGAAGAGCGGGAGGGAGAGAAAGAGAGAGAGGGAGGGAAAGGGAGGAAGAGAGAGAGGGAGAGAGAGAAGGAGAGAGAGAGGGAAAGAGAGAAGGAGAGAGAGAGGGAGAGAGGGGAGGGAGAGAGAGGGAGGGAGAGAGAGAGAGGGAGAGAAGGAGGGAGGAAGGGAGAGAAGGAGAAAGAGGGAGGGAGAGAAGGAGGGAGAGAGAGAGGGAGGGGGGAGAGAGAAGAAGGGAGGGAGAGAGGGAGGGAGAGAGAGAGGGAGAGAGAAGAAGGAAGGGAGAGAGGGAGGGAGAGAGAGAGATCTTCCATCCATTGGTTCACTCCCTTGATGGCCACTGGGGCTAAAGCTAGGAGCCAGGAGCTTCATCTGGGTCTCCTATATGCGTGGCAATGCCCAAACACTTGGCCCATCTGCTGTTGCTTTCCCCAGGCCATTAGCACGCAGCTGGATAGGAAGTGGAACAGCCAGGACACAAACTGGTGCCCATATGGGATGCCTGCATCACAGGTAGAGGCCTTACCCACTGCACCACAAGGCTGGCCCTTCAAGAATCTCTTGACCCTTTTGGGACTTCCCATCAACATATTCTGCCACTTTAGAATCTATCCTACTCATGCCCTTATTTCTCTTTAGTCGTCTTAGAGACTAAAAGAGTCCTCTTTCCATCATCATCTCTCCTTGTTTATCCACAGATGCTATGTTCTTTTCTCCCTCTGTCAACCTCACCCACCCAAACTCCAAACCAGCTTTTCAATAGTCAAATACTTGCCAAGAAATCCTTGAAACAAAGAGAAAACAGATAACACTGTAATGAAAAGATTGTGTCTAAAAGTGTAGGCAGGTAACAGGGAATCAACAAAGGGTGGAGCAGCATCACAAAACCAACAAAACCAGGAAGCAGTTATCACCCCATAATTTGAAAGAATAAGAGGAGGGAGGAGTGATTCCTGGAACTTAAAATGCCACGGCTGTTGAAGAAGCCACCCCCAAAAGAGCTTGGGCCTCCAAACAGGGATGCAGTCACTGCCACAAAGGAGCACTGGAGAGAAAGTGAGAAACCAAGAGCCAGTATCTCACTGCCTCCTGCCTTGCAATCTCTTGCTTGTACCTGCTATTGGGCAAAGGCCAGAAAGTTCTTTGAATCATTCCAGAAATGCCAGCCTCCCAAGGGACTAGGCTAGGTGAAGAGGGATGGGTTAGGATGGGAAAATGAAGAATACCCAGCACATACCAAAATTCATCTGTCTGCAACTTCCTGGCATTCAAGCACAGCTGGGAAACTTGTAGAGTCATGCTGATTGGTCTCACCTAAGTCTGACATGACAGACTTCAAGGACTCCCACAACACTGCCCTGCAGCCCTATGTATTTGCTAGTATATTCATTTTCTTACCACCTTAGAAGACCACCACTCCCTCCCCAGCCTCACTCCCCCTCCACCTCATTGACTTTGCTTGGTATTTTTTTTTTAAGATTTTATTTATTTATTTGAGAGGTAGAGTTACAGACAGCGAGAGAGAGAGAGAGAGAGAGAGAGAGAGAGAAAGAGAGAGAGAGAGAAAGGTCTTCCTTTTGTTGGTTCACTCCCCAAATGGCCGCCGATCCAAAGCCAGGAGCCAGGCGCTTCTTCTGGGTCTCCCAGACTTGGGCCATCTTCTACTGCTTTCCCAGGCCACAGCAGAGAGCTGAGTTGCAAGAGGAGCAGCCAGGACCAGAACCAGCGCCCATATGGGATGCCGGCACCGCAAGCAGAGGATTAACCTACTGCGCCACAGCACCAGCCACTGCTTGGTATTTTTACTAACAAAATAGAACCAACTAGCAAATAACTTACTGAAAAAAATCTGTAGACCCTCCCTTCTATTCACGTATTCACATCTCCACCTTCCTCTTGCCCCAGAGATGACATGTGCCTCCTTTTCAAGGCCAATCTCTCTACTTATGCACACAAGACCATAACCCTACACCTACACACACGCACGCACAATTTCATATGAAGCTAGCCACATTCTCCCTCTCCTAAATCATGAAACAAACAGACAAAAAATTTAAAAAGACATACTGATCTTCCAATCCGTTTATTTGCTGTTCCATCACCTTGGGCTGCTCTTCCTCATGATATGTGCATGACTCTCCTGTCCCTTTATTCAGGTCCCTTCTCAGACAGCGTGTATCTGCTGCTGACCAACCAACTGAAACAAACTTCACCTACCCTGTTCCACCCTGTTACCCTGATGAGGTTGTCCGCATAGCAGTTATCACTCTGTGAAAAACTGTGCAAGTGCAGTTTTGATTTCATCTTTTGTAGCTCCCTCTAGAATCCATTAATAGGCTCCACAAAGACTCCATGGGTCTTGTTTACTATTGTATCTCCAGGACTTAAGACTGATTTATGACAGGCTTTCAACAGGAGATGAGAGAGAAGAAGCGAGGACCCAAGAAGATGCCTCATGGTGAGATTATTGCTTGCTGCTCCAGCAAAAATCAGGCTCACGAGACAAAACGGGTCAAGCTGCAGTACAGGGACAGGCAGGTCTTTATCTGGAAGACAGCTGTAAACAAAAATGGTGAATGTACGCATAGAGTGCAGGGTCCAAAGCTATGATTTCAATTCTGTTTCTAACTCTTCTTAACTATACCACATCGACCAAGCCATTTGACTTCTATCTAACTTCTCTTTGCTTCTATGTGTTTACATATAGAAGAAGAAGGATCAAGGGACAGAATAGCTGCAGAAATGTTTTGTGAATTTTTCAACTCTGGCATTTTCTGTGTTTTTTCAACTTAAATGTGTCTGGCTAAAAGCCCCTCAGAATATTTCAGGCATGGAAAGCCAAGACACTGTGGCAAAAAATGGCCTACATGAAAGATCTCTGTGAGTGAGATCCCGGTGGAAAGAAGGGGCCATCAAAGAAAGAGGTACCTTTCTCTGAAGAGAGGAGGGAACTCCCACTTTGCTTATGGCTCTATCTAAATAATGACGGGTTTTGTGGACTCAAGAGGCTTCCACAGCCTTGGCAGCTCATGAC
Organism: Sylvilagus floridanus; assembly: GCA_949820135.1. Lineage (NCBI taxonomy): Eukaryota > Metazoa > Chordata > Mammalia > Lagomorpha > Leporidae > Sylvilagus > Sylvilagus floridanus. Next base: position 50,538,732 of record OX463245.1, read on the forward strand.
AAGAGCCTCGGGTGATCACTGACATCATAAATAAGAGTGTCAATTGTTAAATCAAAAACAGGAGTCACTGTGCACTTGCTTCCCATGTACGACCTCTATCCTTAATGAGTTGTACTATGAGAATTAATGGTAAAACTTGTCCTCAAACAGTTACTCTATACTTGGTGTGTCTGTGTAGATGCAGTCTGTTGAAATTTTTCTTAGTATTGAGTTGATCTTCTGTATATAAAGATAATTAAAAATTAATCTTAATGAAGAATGGGAAGGGAAAGGGAGTAGGAAGTGTGATGGGAGTGGGGGTAGGAGGTCGGGTATGGAGGAAAGAACCGCTATATTTCAAAATTTCTACCTATGAAATTTATATCTATTAAATAAAAGCTTTCTAAAAAAATTTAAATTTGCCTCCTGGCAAAAACATGGTCAAGACTATTACCCACTACAGAGGCAAATGGCTCATTATGGTGTTAGTATTTAAGATGTCAGTTAACCTCAGCTCTCATGTTAAGTGAAGAAATAAGAGTATATATAAGGGAGGTGACCTAGTTGGACTACAAATGGGGAATGGAGTTGTTTAAAGATCCTTTGTTTCCCATTTCTTATTTATTTATTTATTTGACAGAGTTAGACAGTGAGAGAGAGAGACAGAGAGGAAGATCTTCCCTCCATTGGTTCACCTCCAAAATGGCCTCCATGGCTGGCACACTGCACCAATCCGAAGTCAGGAGCCAGGTGCTTCCTCCTGGTCTCCCATGCGGGTACAGGGGCCCAAGCACTCGGGCCATCCTCCACTGCCTTCCCGGGCCACAGCAGAGAGCTGGACTGGAAGAGGAGCAACCAGGACTAGAACACAGCACTCATATAGGATGCTAGTGCCTCAGGTGGAGGATTAACCAAGTGAGCCGTGGAACCAGCCCCCATGTATTCCTTCTACCTTTCCCCAAAACTCTAGAGAACCAGGGGTTCTTGAGGCATGATCTGATACACATCATCTCTTGGGGTCCTTGAGCATCTAGGTCAGCCCTTCTCAATTTCATATATCCAAGGAGTCGCAGTAGTGAAAATTGGAATTTCCTATTCCAGAGGAAAAAATAAATGCTGGAGAGAGTAGTGTTGAAGTGCTGACCATTAGACCGAAGACTGTCAGGCCTCTTGCACTCTGGACACTATGCCTAACAATTTTGGCCATCTACCTTTGTGATGGAGACTAGGTTTGCAGAGATTCAAATAGTAGCACAGTGATCTACTTCATTAAATACTCTAGCAACATTAGTGAGTTGTATCCAATATCCTTTCTTCCGTTATTTTTCAAATAACATAACTCACTATCATCTGGGCACATGTCCAAAAGAACTACTATCCCAGTCTTCCTGTAGCAATACATGGTCATATAACCAAGTTGCAGAGAATGTGCACAAGAAAGAGGTATTCAACTTCTATGCTGTGGTTTTTGATGATAAAGACCTCTTTCTTTCTTTTCTCCATCCCCTTATCTGGACCATGGGTATGGGGACGTCAGCTTGATCATTTACGTAAGGGCAACAACTTAAAGATGGGAGAAAACAAAATAAAAGGAGCTCATCTTTGGACAAACTTGTAGAACTGAGTTCTATACCTGTCCTGGACTTCCTGCTTACTGGATACTGAAAAGAAAAATAGAGCCTATCTTACTAAAGCCATCTTTGTTTGGGGGGCTGTGTTATGTGGAGATGAACACTTATCCTAACACACACAATAATCAAAGTTAAAATCAGGAAATGGTCTCTTGACCTCATAAGTCCTCCAGCCAAAAAATTCACTCATACCAGTGGGTGGATCTAGTCTCAAGGCAAAATCTGGAAGCTATCACCTCCCAAAATTCTCGATCCAACACTTCTTCTCTTAAGCGGAGGGGCCATTGGAATAAGATATGTGGACCCCAACTCTTCTCTTTTCCATCTCTGCATGCTGTACAAGCCCTGCGAGTGCTGTCCAACTCCAGAGCCAGGTACCATGACCAGGCCACAGAGCCCCACCAAAGAAAATCTCAAGAATAACCTAAGTTCTGATGAGAAATAACTATGAGAAGGGGCAGCTGAAACAAATCAAAGCCCGTTTCCAACTATGCACAGCCCCTATGCCAGCTACAAGAGAGCCAAACCACTGCCCATGTCTAGCACACCCGTCTCCACCCACCTCAGGACCCACCCTCCCACATATCCTATTAGATACCACCTCCAGAAGTGATTGGTTTCAGAAAGGAGGTGTCCAGGGAAATATAATACATTATAACAGAATTATAGCTAATTCCAAGATAATTATACTCTACCCTATGAAAATAAAGTATAAATCAATCCTTGCAGCATTCCTTGATAACTTTCTATGTGTCATGCGTGTTTCTTGGAACCATTCATTGATATGCATGAAACTTTTACCAGAAATGATGTCCCCAGAGGGTGTATATGGGTGTATCTGGACACTTAGTCCTCTCTGTTCAAAAGGTATAGGAAAGCTCCCAAGCTGAACACAGAGACTAACAAAAAGGTATCATTCACTGTCCCAACTTACTCCTCCCTGCACCTTGCCTATACCTTCCTTGGGATATTTAGGGTACTCTAGTCGCAAGGAATCTGTTGTGGATTAAACAAGACTTGGCTCACAAATTCATGAAGACATTTAAATCCAAAGTCTTAATGGTTGATGGAGTAAGATAGAGTAAGGGTGGAGACTTGATCTATTTTTGGTATCTGAGAGATGGGCTTAGTGGGAGGTCTTTTTGCGCTCTGAAGGCAGTTCTTGCAAGAGGATTGGTTATATAAGCTGAGTGTCCTTCCTCTTTCTCTATCTCCCAATTCACCATGTGGTTATCCCTCCACAGGGTACCACCACTGCCAGCTTCCAGCAGATCACAAACTAATTGGGCGGCAATCTTGACTGTGAACCTGAAAACGATAAGCTGAAATTAACCTCTTCCTCCTCATAAAGCTCTACTTAGATATTTTAGTTAAGGTAAGAAAAAGCTGGAGGATCAGAGAGAGAGGTCTTCCATCTGCTGGTTCACTCCCCAGTTGGCCACAACGGCCAGAGCTGTGCCGATCCGAAGCCAGGAACCAGGAGCTTCCTCCAGGTCTCCTATGTGGGTGCAGGGGCCCAAGGAATCGGGCCATCTTCTACTGCTTTCCCAGGCCATTACAGAGAGCCAGATTGGAAGTGGAGTGGTTGGGTCTTGAACCAGCGACCATTTGGGACGCTGGCGCTTCAGGCCAGGGCATTAATCCACTGTGCCACAGCACCAGCCCCCTCTTCACACTCTTGTCCCATCCCACTCTTAAGATGATCTCAGAGACCCAAAGGGAAAAGGCTGAACTGTGTCCAAACCCCTCCTCACCTCATATTTTTGTGCAGATTAATATATCAAGTCAACAAAAAAGTTAAGTACATTTGAAAATATCAGGTTAGATTTTGAGTTCTTTTACTTTTCCTAATTTAGCAATCTAGGCTTAAATTATTTAAAAAGACTAACTAGTTTAAGAAGGGTAACTTTTGAATGTTTCTAAACATGCAGAATGCTAGCAGTTTAACAGTTAGATAATCTATATGACCTTTAAAATCTTTGAAAATTCAGGCTTTTAAAATCAGCTTTGATGAATACTCTAATTTTTAAAAAATATTTGTAACATTATTCAATATATACCAACAAATACATTAAATGTACAGATAAATAAGTTTTTTGGACTCTGAGCACACTCGTAACCAACACACAAATTAAGAACAAAACATTACTTGTACCCCAAGAGTACTCACTATTGCTGCCTCTCATTTCTTTTTTTTTAATATGAGAAGCAAGAACATACTGTTATTTATATGGTTTCATTCAATGAAGCAATATTTATAAATAAATACCAAATATACATCCACAAAATTTTTTTATTCTATATATTGACCTCTATAAAGCAGACAAAATATATAATATTTGTCTTTCTGGGTCTGGCTTATTTCACTCAGCACAATTTTTTTTAAACAAAAAAGTAGATTTTATAAGTGAATAAAGAGGACAAAAATAAGCAGAGGGTGATAGCAGGTCCATATAAAGAAATGTAGGTAAAGGATAGAAACATGGATGGATGGATGGATGAATGGAAGGAAGGAAGGAAGGAAGGAAGGAAGGAAGGAAGGAAGGATAAATAGACACATATATATAATGTGGATGGCTAATATGTACATAAATGATATTCATTATCATCCATGAAAGAATTGCAAGCAAGATTAAAATGTGACATGATTTCTTACCCATTACTAACAAAAATATCAAAATATTTGATAATATTCACTGTAGGGAAATTTTAAATTTGTAATCTAGACTCAGCAGAAGCTTATAACGTATTCAGTGTAAAATAAAGGGTGTATGCCCAAACTACTAAGATAAACTTCGTAGCTGACTACCCAAGAGAATCTCAGAGGTTAAAATATATTTATTTATTACACACTTCCTCTAAACTGCCAGGGTTCTTAACGCCAAATCAGTCAATAAAAAGAAACTCTGGTCTCCAATAGTCATCTACAACCAGTTCTGGCACTGTTCCTTTCATATTTCTCCAAGACAAACCGCCTCTCATGCCTCTTTTCTACTCACCCCAATGACCCTGGTTTCATCATTTTACACTATCCTATAATAGCTTCCACCATACAAGTATAGTCACAGCTAATTCCCCTCTCTAAGTTGAACCATATCTTCCTTATTCACTATATGTGTTGGATTATCATTTCTTTCTTAAGAACCTGCAATTGTTACCCATTATCTATTACATCACTTTCAAACTTCTAAAGGGATTCAGTAATATGGGCCCCCAAACAATATTTTCTATCATTTCTTTGAGTAAACTTTTCAATCTAATTGGTCACATCTCTGCTTGACCCCAACCCATGCTCATCTACACCCTACGCCTGTATTCCTACCTACAATTTCCCCCACCTATAATTTCTTCCCACCTGCCTTCCCAAATGCTACTTCTCTTTCAATGTCTAAAGATGAATTATCCAGCTTTTTAGGGAGTATTATACAATATTTTCTTGGTCCATGACTTTCTCACGGCAAATAACACAAGCACTTTCCGTTCAGACATCTATTAACCAAACTGGGCATTCACAAACATTCCGATAACTTGTGATACAGATATGGATATTATGTGACCCTTGCCAGACAAAAAAAATGGAAGAAAGATACTCTAGGCAGATGGAATAGCCTGAATATGGGCATGGAGCCATGGAAATGTTTTATATAGCGAATAATATCTGATGTGGATTCAGAATGGAGTGGGTTGGAAGAGTGATGAATATATTCACATGCAGGCAATATTTGTTTCTCAAGTTGCTATACCAGGTACATTGGTACTTATCTTTGAAGGGAAATGTGTCATAATAAAATATGAACTCCCACAGTTAGACTCTCAAAGGTTTTTCCCTGAGACATCTTTCTCCAGTTACAGTTGAGTACTTACAGAGTTCCTTCCATGGCTAATGTGGCCCCAGATTTAATTAATCAAAATGAATCTTGGGAAATATCCATTTGAAGTATAAGGCTCAGGCAAGGTGGGACCAACCAGAGGCTGGGCCTGAGGGCATACAGAGCAGGTGAGGAAGGCTGGCTGAGTGGGCTGTGACCACTGCTCTAGTGAGACAGGAAATGGGCCAGCCAAGCCTAAGTGGAGAGGTTTTATACTGCCACGATGCCTCCCTTCAGAAGATCTCAAAGCTTTATGCAGGCAACCCTGATTGTGTGATTTGCCAATTCCTATGCCCCTGACCTGAATCAGACCCCAAAACAGCTGGCCCACCACCTGGATGATGTAGTAAGGAACAGACTGGTAGTGTCATGGAGTCCTATGCGCGCCAGTCACCTGAGTAGCTGGATGTGATTTACATATCCACATACGTGTATTCCCTCAGGGGCCCAAACTAGAAAATCCCAGCCTTATCTTCCCATATCCCCACAGATGCTCCATGTAAGACAGCTTTTAAAGCAATCATCATAGTCTTTCCTTTTTCTGTGTATCTGTCCTGCCTTTAGTAATATACCTCAACCACATAATTCACAGAAATGTCATTCAGGCATCTCAAATTTTCAACAACCCAAACAAACTCAAATTTACCTTTCAGGAGAGATGAACTACCTATGGAAATGTTCCTTGCATACTGAGGTTTCTCACTGTGGACTCATGGTGATGTGTGAGTCTCTCCTTGGTTCCTCTCCTTTGGTTGGAGCAGTCTTTCTCAGTAGCAAACTCCATTTAGAATGCTTCTCTGGTGCAGTGGTTAAGACACCAATTCTGACACCCACAGCCCATATCAGAGTGCCCGATTTGAATCCGAATCTTTGCTTCCAAAACAGCTTCCTGCTAATGCGAACCTTGGGAAGTATCAAGTGATGACTCAAGTAGTTGAGTCCCTGCCACCTACATGGGAGACCTGGATTTAGTTCTGAACCCCTGGCCTCAGTCTGGCCCAGTCCCTGTGATCATGTGATCATGTGGTGAGTGGATCAGTAGGCGGAAGCTCGCTTTCTCTCTCTCTCTCTCTCTCTCTCTCTCTCTCTTCCCCTTCTCTCTCAATATTTGAATAAAAGAAAAACTTCCCAATAGGATGAACAGGGGTGTCTTTTCCACTATGACACACAATCTCTGACATTGACACAGGAAAGATACAAATCTCAGCAAAGTTTTTCTCAACTTCCAATTTCTCGCTTCCTATTTTTGTTCCTGGTAGCAATAAAAACTACTGAAGTGTTAGACTACATTTATATTGCTCTTGAAAGTCTTTCCACGTGGACATGTCTGTTCCATTGTTCCTGTCATTTCTCCTGGCTGTAGGCCATCTCTGGAGGGAAAGACACTGGAGCTGAGAAACTCTAAAGTGTCTGCTCAACTTGGTATGAGCCCTCAGCAATTGTTGTTTAATTGGTTTGGTGGTAGATTGAAGGATATGGGACTTAAATCCTACCCCATCTCAGTTTTTAGTGAATTACTTTGGATTAGGTGAGACCTCTAATAGAATCACATTAAACAGCAGGTTGGGGACAGAGTGGGGCATTTACATATTCCAGTGACTATTTATACCCCAGTGAGGAAAGAGTGTCCAGAGAACATAAATTCAGAAATCCACGAACCTTGTAATAAATCTCATAATCATATTCCCCTCTCTGTCTTTGACTCAATAGTAGCTACAACCCACAAGACTAACTTAATCTAGCACCCCTGAGATTTAGGGACCCAGAGTTTACTCATGAAGAATCAAAGGCCTTTAGAAAACTCAGTTAAAATGGATGATCACGGCTCTGCAGCTCTGTGGGGCAGCTGAGCATCGCACTTTGAACTTTATAAGAGCCATCATCACACTACTGTAATATTTACATCTCCACCACCCCATGAACTCCACAAGGACAGGAATCATTTATCATTCATCTCTGCATCCACAGTGCCTAGCTCTGTCCTTGGCATAAAGAAGAGTCCAGATAAACATTGGTGGATGGATGGGTAGATGATTGGACGGAATGACAGAAGGAAAGAAAGGAGGGAGGGAAGGAGGAATTACAAAAACAATAAACAAACAAAACAACAGCAAAAGATCTTTTAATAAAATGATAAAACTTATTTCCAAATCTTTATTCATGGGGGGAACTTCTTTCATTACATAAAGTTCAAAATATGTGTTGAAAGTTATTTTCTTGGGTAGTTTTTTCCACTATTATTTAAATAATCACACACCAAATCATACTTCCTTGTCTTTGGAAGAAATTTACTTGGATTAATTGTCTACCATGTTACAGATATTTCTGAAGAAGATTGTAGGTGATCAGTTTTGGGGTAGGCAGAAGCCATTTTGTCCTCCAGTGTTAGAATGGCCAATAGTACCCAGCAATTGTGACCCTAGAACACGAAGATGCAAGGGACAACAAAAGAAATGGGATCAGGAGGGGCTGTCCTAGGTGGTTAACTGGCAGTACTATCCCTGGCTGTGTAACTCAACCTACAGGGAGAATTCCTCAGGTTCTTAAATAAATAAATAAATAAATAAAGACATTTATTTGAAAGGCAAATTGAGAGAGAGAGAGAGAGAGAGAGAGAGAGAGAGAGAGAGAGAGGCTTCCATCTGCTGGTTTGCTGGTTCACTCCCCAAATGGCCACAACAGCTGGGGCTGGGTCAGGCCATCACCAAGAGCCAGGAGCTTTATTCAGGTCTCCCATGTGGGTGTAGGGGCCACTGCTTTCCCAGGTGCATTAGCAGGGAGCTGGACTGGAAGTGGAGCAGCTGGGACTAGAACAGGTATCCATATGGGATGCTAGCATCGCAGGTAGCAGCTTTATGCACTATGCTACAATGTCTCTCAAGTTCTATCCAGTCTGCCTCTCCATTAATTTACAATATCTATTCTCTGCCTCATGAGAGTAAAATAGCGGGAAAATCCATACTTTTTTTTTAAAAATCCCAAGTACATTTCATATGGAAAATATGGCAGTCTTACTTTAAAGCAAAGATACCGTTTTAACTAAAATTATAGCCAGACGTTACTGCTGATTACAACTACTAGTTTAACTTCTCATGGACACTTTTTCCTATATTTCTTTTCCCTTCCATGCATTCTCTTTATCCTACCAATTTCATTTCTTGCCCCATAATCTATTCTTTAGTCCCACCATTGGAACCTACAATCCCCATAAACATTATTTAACCCACTAATAGTTCATAGAACTAAAAAGGATTCTGACCTCTGATCTAAACACATAAATATTCATTGCTTTTTATTTCCATGATCACTTTACTGAAGGGTTTCTCACGTTTCACTGTGGTCCAAATATGTTTCGTGAATCTCAAGAAGCCCAAGAGATATGAGCACAGATGGGCCCAAATATCAACCACAGCTCCTCAAATCCTCCCAAAGCCACCTTCAGCACCTCCCAACCTGTGCACAGGGACCCTCAGGTACCATAATTCAGAGGGAAAATGTGGTTTCTATTAAGGAGAACTGTTGTCTCATGTTTTCAAAAGTTGTTTTTTCTCCCTGTTTTCCCCAACTTCAAATTAAATCTGCACTTTTGTGAAGAAAACAAAACAAAAGCCCTTTCCATGTGAGGAGAGGAGAAGCAAATGATGGCTTTATTACTCTACATGTGAGCTCACACTTCATCTGCACCACCTCCTGGCTAATAGGGAGGGAACAATGGAGACTAGAGGTCTAATTGTGCTTTATTGGAAACACATCTGTGCAAATTCCAAGCTGGGAACATGTCTCCCATCTTCTTCTCCAGGAAATGGAAAAGAAACTCCTAGTTGCCTCATTTAAGTTTCATGTCTGTCTTAGAAAGTTGTGGATGTTTTGGTAAGTAAAGTGTAGGAAATAAAATTTGAAAAAACAACCTGGACTAATAGGAAACTACATTATATTTATTTCTAAGCAGTGTCCATCTAAATTTCAGATAAATAGGTTTTCCATCAAAGGTGACAGCCTTTTCCACTAGGTCTTGCCTTTGGCTATATTATGTGTCCTTTTGGAGCCTGATATTAAATCTAGCAATCCAGGCATTTAGCAGGGACAGTTGGGAGTGATGGGGAGGCAATATCTGAACCTTTCAAGCAACAAACAAAATTTTCTTATTATCAAGAAAATTTTTCCCAATGACTTCATGAAATCAGATGTGGGTGGCATGAAAGCCAGTTCAAAACCATTTAGCATTTAATTGTTCTCTAAGTGCTTGGCATCTGGGTGCCCTATCACATTAATTACACGACAGGCTCACTCTGGACAGAGACCATTATATTTTCAGCATATAGCTTGTGGGACCAGCGCAAGGTCAAGGCATGTCTATTGATTGATGACAAAGTCTTCCCCTTTGAACTTAATATAGTAAAATAAGATTGGCCAGAAATGATCAAGGCAATATATATTATGCTCATGCTAAAATTCCAGTGCCATACTAAATAACAAGGTTAATCTGAAAGTATGTTTTAGAATAGAACAAGATAATCAGACCATAAGAAACTACTTTTCTGAATTGATAATATAGTCTCCTTGGGTGCTTATATCTCTGTGTATGCTTTAGTCATTTGAGAGTTTCACATGATTCAAAGTTTTTACGTTATTTAAACTATACTTTACCTGATTCCCAACCTTAGAACCACACTTTGGAATAAAAGCATTTGGGATGATTTTTGAAGACAGCTAGGAACACTATGATTATATGCCAACAAACCTGGGAGGAAAAAAAAAAAAAAACAAAGATGCTGAAAGTCACCAGAATTTCCTTCTAGTTCAGCTTCAAATGTTGGTGAGAATTTTAAAACATGGTGGGGTAGTGAAGAGAACCAAGATGGTGGCTAAGTTAGAGGCGCCAGTGACCACCTCCTTGAAGAGTCACCAGTGTGAACCACTATACACACACCGTGTTACCTTCAAAAGAGCTATGGAAATCAGGGAACAGACCACAGTGCTTCATCTTGTCATAGTCACAAGAAGTCACATGGAAGAAAACAAGATGGAGGCAGTTGCCTACATCACCCTCCCCCAACTCCAAGGTGGAGAGACACCTCCCACTTAGAAGACGGATAGCTAGCTGAAAACCAGTGCCAGTCCCGCTGCAAGAAATTCAGTCAGATGGAGACCCCAGCCTCTGATCCCAGGGCCATAATGTGAAGTGAATAGTTTGAGATTGTACAACCAAGTGGCCTCTGCTAATGCTCCCCTAACTGCCAGCAGAACACCAGCCACATGGATAGGCCAAGGGAGGGATCTTAAGATCACACCTTGGAGCTCAGAGCCAGGTCTACCACACCTAGACTCAGCATCTGATGAAGTCCAAAGGTCTCTAGCCCCTGGCCAGTGTTCACAAACTGAACCTCTAGACATTCCAGGAATCAGGCAGAAACCTACACTCCATGGGTCCAGACTCATTTTGGTATACATCACTGGTGGATTCTGGTGGGATTAGTGACACCCCCAGAACTTTGTGTGGACCTGTAATTGTGGAACCTAGAGTGACCAGCCAGGGGTCACTCGGGGTGGCCAGAGGACTTCCTTTATACTCTTCTCCTACCTTGGACAGATAGCAAGGAGCCATCTGACTGTGTCTTGGGACTGAGTGCTGGGCTGGTAAAGTCTATAGGACAAAAATTACAATGATCATAGTTGCAGAAAAGGCATTTAATAAAAATTAACATCTTTTCATAAAAAAAACTTTAAGTTAGGTATAGAAGGAACACACTTCAACATAATAAAGGACATACACAATATGACAACAGCTATCATCATCTTGAATGGGGAAAGGCTGAAGACTTTCTTTCTAAGATCTGGACAAAGACAAGGCTGCCCATTTTCATCACCTTTACTCAGCATAGTACTGGAAGTCCTAGCTATGGGAATTAGGCCAGAGAAAGATGAAAGGCATCCAAATTGTAAAGGAGGAAGTCAAATTGTCTGTATCTGCAGATAACATGACCCGATATACAGAAAGTTATAAATACTCCACCAAAAATCTGTTAAATAAATGTTTTCAGCAAAATTGAAAGAAACAAAGACAATTACAAAAATCAGCAGCATTTCTATACAATATGAATCATCTCACAAATTAAGAAAGCAATCCCATTTCCAATAGCTACAAAAAATAAATAAATAAATAAAATCCACTGGGAATACATTTGACCAATTTGACCAAAGAGGTGAAAGAGCTATACAATGAAGACTCTAAATAATTGATGAAAAATTGCAGAAGATACAAAGGATTGGAAAGACATCCCATGTTCATGGATTGGAAGAATCAATATAATTAAAATGCATATACTACCCCAAGCAATTTACACATTCACAGCAATCCCTAACAAAATCTTTGTGACATTTTCCACAGGAATAGAACAACTTACTAAAATTTGTGCAAAACCACAAAAGACTCTGAATAGCCACAGTGATCTTAAGGGGAAAAAAATAAGCACAGAGCATTACACTACCTGATTTTAAAATATATTACAACTTACAAAATGGAGGAAAATATTTTTAAGCTATATATACAACAGAGTTACTGTCTAAAGTATATAAGGAACTCAAACAACTCAATAGCATAAAGACAAATAATCCAGCTACAAATAGACAATAGCTCTAAACAGACATTTCTCAAAGGAAGAGTACATTAAAAAAATGCTCAGCATCACTAATCATCAGGGAAATGCAAATCAAAACTACAATGAGATATGACCTCACTCCAGTAAGAATATCTATTATCAAAAGACCAAAACGGAGTCTGTGTTGTGGCATAATGGGTAAAGATACTTCCTGTGACACCAGCATCTCTTCATACCCTGGTTGCTCCTTCCAATCCCTGCTAATGGCCTGGAAAAGCAGCAGAAGACAGCCCAAGTGTTTGGACCCCTGCCACACACGTGAGAGACCCAGATGAAGCTCCTGGCTCTCAACTATGGCCTGGCCCAGCACTAGCCATTGCAGCCATCTGGCTAGTGAACCAGCAGAAGAAAGTACTCTCTCTCCCTCTCTCCCTCTCCCTCTCCCTCTATAACTCTTCCTTTCAAATAAATAAATAAATCTTTTTTTAAAAGACTAAAATAACAAGGGTTAGTGAAGATGTGGAGAAAAGGGAACCCTTGTATACTGTTGGTGGGAATGTAGATTAGCATAGCTTTTTGTGGAAAATGGTATGAAGGTTCCTCAAAAAACTGAAAACAGAACTACCATATGATCTAGCAATTCTATGCCTGTGCATATATCCAAGGGAGGATGAAATCCATCTCTCAAAGTGATATCTGCACTCCTATGCTTATTGCAGCACTACTCACGATAGTTAATAAATGGAAACAACTTATGTGTCCATACACTAATGAATGGATAAAGAAAATGTTGCATATATGCACAGTGGAATTTCACTCACCCCCCAAAAAAGAATGAAATCTTGTCATCTGCAACAACACAGAAGGAAATGGAGGTCATTTTATTAAATGAGATAAGCCAGGTACAGAAAGACAAATATTACATGATCTCTCTCACATGTACAATCTAAACAATAGATGATCTCACATAAATGAAAATCATAATGGTCACTACCTGAGGCTGTGAAGGAAAGTAGGCAAGAAGGGATGAGCAAAGGCTGAGTGAAACGTACTAGGTTATAGCTATGTGGTTGTAGGAAGTTCTGGGGTTTTTCTACAGATAATGTAATGTACTATTTCTCTAATTAAAAAAAAAACTTAGAAGATGATTTTAGATGCTTTCACTGTAAAGAAATGTTAAGTGTTTAAAAGAATAAATATACTGACCCTGATTGGGTATTACACAATGTATACAAGTAACAACACATCACATAGTAACCCATAAATATGCACACTTCTTTAAAGATGTGTTTATTTATTTGTTTGAAAAGCAGAGTGACAGAGGGAGGGAGGGAAGAAGGAAAAGACAAGAGAGAGAGAGATATCTTTCATTCACTGGTTTGTTCCCCAGATGCCCTCTACCTCCAGGGCTGGGCCAGGCTAAAGTCAGGAGCCAGAAACTCCACCCAAGTATTTCATGTAAGTGACAAGCACCCAAGTAACTGAGCCATTACCTGCTGTCTCCCAGACACATCGTCAGGAAGCTGCATCAGAAGCAGAGTGGAGACTTGATTCAAGCACTCCAATTAGGGATGTGGGCATCGCAGGTGATGGCTTTAAGCTGCTGCACCAAATGCCTGCCCCTGTACAGTTTTTATGAAAAACACTATGGTGAAGGATTTAGATTCTAAGAGGTTGTAGAGTTGGCATGGCATGAAAGCACAGAGGTTGGTCAACCTGCCCCATTGGTGAGCGTTTCACCTTCCCATCTTCAAACCACATGAGGCGGAGGCTAATAGAAGAGCTGCAAGCAAATTCTTGGGCATGGACCCAAGAATGAGCCAGGTAGGAAGTAAAATCTGTTCCCCAATATAAGGACTCGAACCCTTTGGGGAGACTGAAAAGAAATCAATTAGAATCAGGAAAATTAATGATTGCTACTGGTCACAGCAAGCCATGGATTTTAAACCAGAACAACAGAACACTAGTGTGTTCATTAGCCAGGGTCGCCATAACAAATCACCATACACTCAGTGGGTGAAACCACAGAAATTTATTGTCTCACAGCTCTGGAGACTTGAAGTCTGAGATCCAAGCGACAGAAGGTTGGTTCCTTCTGAAGGCTGACAGACAGTCTGTTCCAGGCCTCCCTCCTCACTGCTGGTGCTGGCTTTCAGCCTCTGGTTTTTCTTGTCTTAGAAAGCATCACAGACACTTTACACAAGTCTCTGACTTCATTCTCTCTGTGTGTATGCCTTTCTCTGTGTCCAGATTCCCTCCTTCTGTAAAGCCACCAATCATACTGCATTACTGCTCCCCCCCAATGACCTCATATCTTAAAAAAAAAAGATTTATTTATTTGAAAGGCAATGTAACCAGGAGAGAAGGAAAGAGAAGAGAGAGAGAGAGAGATCTTCTATCTGCTAATTCACTCCCCTATATGACTGCAATGGCCACAGCTGGGCCAGGCCAAAGCCAGAAGCCAAGAATTCCATTCAGGGCTCCCACGTAGTGGCTGGCAAGGCCCAAGGCCCATTAGCAGGAAGCTAGATCAGAAACAGAGCAAACAGGACTCAAACCAGCACTCTGACATAGGATGGCAGCAGCTTAACCTGAAGTGCCATAATGCCTGACCCCAATGACCGCATCTGAAGTTGATAATTTCTGTAAAGACTCTGTTTCCAAAACGTCACTTGCAGAGGTGCCGGGCATTAAGACCCCAACATATCTTCTGGAGGAAGGGGTGCAATTCAACTTACAACTCACAGGAATAGGTGGTCAGGGACTCTGCTAGAGAAAAAGTCAGAAGCAATAACCATGGATACCATGGTCTGGAACTATATAAGCATGCAAGAGTTCCTCAAATGTTCTTCTTGTCTTCAGTATCTCCCTCTTTCCATCTACGTTCAAGACGCAGTCAGACTTCCTATGTCCCTAGAGATAACTATGGCCACTCCCACACTCAGAACCACCCAGTGTACCAATTATCACTGCTAAAGTACAGAATATAAAAATATTCAGGCCCAGATGTCTACATTTTTGCACTCTAGGAAGCTCAAGCCCAAAGAGAACAAAATGGTCAATCTCTTATTTACCAAGCCAGGTCTTACTCATTCCCCAGCCCCTTCTCTTAGTCTGCCCCATTCACTGAGTCCTGATTGAAAGGAAACTCTAACCCAGACCGATCAGACCCATTCGACCACATTAGGCAATCACAGCACAGACTGCAGCTTCCCCTTTAGTTTCAAAGTTGTCTCTAGGATAGGCATGAATGGCCTGGAACAAAGGAAGCCATTGCTGACAGAAACTCTTGTCCTGGCCTCTATACAATGGTATATATATATTTCTTTCTGGGCCAGCTGCCCCCTGGATCTCCATATTAGACATGTGTGAGTAGGACAAGTCTGGCAGGAACAGGGAATAAGCTGAAGACAACCCAACATGCCCTAAGTGTGAAGCCCCACCAAGAGAGTCTGCATCCTCATGATGGGGCCAAATGGCACATACCCTGTTCCAATCACCAAGCCCAGGCATGAACTCAATATGTGTTTCTGCTCCAACCTCCCCAGAGCAGTCATCTCAGTGTCATACACACGGAAAAAAGGGGGTATCCTGATGAAGCCCAGTTTGGCTGACTGCTTTCCTGTCATCCCTCACTGACACTCTCACAGTTATTGTCTTCCTCTGCTTCTGCCTCAGGCCTGCCATTTTTCTTTAACCCAAAATCAAGACACACCATCTAGCAAGCATTATTTCTGATCAGTTAATTCACCTTCACCAAAAGTATTACTCAGAGATTTAATAACACAATTAATGGCTTCACCTCAATGAATAGAGGACAGAAAAGCTATCAGAGTCTGAGAAGAAATTTGGGTTGCAGGGATGGATGCCATTTGCTTGTATGTTAATGGGAGACTCCTGAACTTAAAAGGCAGGCAACACACTAATAGTTCAACAGGGCAAAACCTAAGGTGGCTGCCAGTATCTATGCAACTTTAAGGCCAGAGTCAAATCCAGCCAAAGGTCAATTACAGTATTTGTTTCCAATTCACCTGCCCTGTGAAGGAGAAGATACCACGGAGAGCAGAGATGACTCAATTCTGCTGACTGAGCTCCGACACAATCCCCAGTCAGAGGCTGATAATTAGACTAGCTAAATCTTTTAATCTCAAAATTGGAAAACATGACTTCATGTGGATCTGTAAATGTTAATGACCAATAAAACCAGCTGTAGCACTACATTTGGTTCACTTTATTAATGGGCTATTTTAGATGAGCAGAAGTAAAAAGAGATTCCATTATCCTGCGTGAGAGGCCCTTTCTTGTGTGCGTCCATTAATGCAACATTTTTATTCTACTAAAAATCCAGGTTCCTTTCCTTTTAGAGCCTAGTTTTCTTTTTATTGTTGTCCCTTAATCTCCAATTGGATGGTTGGCTGGTTGGTTGATTGGTGGAGGTGGGGGGTGGGGAGGAAGGGCACCTAATTTTGGCAAAGAACCAATTAAGATCAGTAGTCCTGAGGAGACACAAGACCTCCAGCTCATCTCCAATCCCACAGTCATTGTTTCTCAGAGCCCAAATGTTTGCCTCTACTTCTTTCTAACATGTCCATGTTTTTTCGTCATAAAGATAGGTCATGAGGCCGGTGCCACGGCTCAACTGGCTAATCCTCCACCTGTGGGCCAGCACCCCGGGTTCTAGTCCTGGTTGGGGCGCAGGATTTTGTCCCGGTTGCTCTTCTTCCAGTCCAGCTCTCTGATGTGGCCCAGGAAGGCAATGGAGGATGGCCCAAGTGCTTGGGCCCTGCACCCGCATGGGAGACCAGGAGGAAGCACCTGGCTCTTGGCTTTGGATGGGTGCAGCACGCCAGCTGCAGTGGCTGTTTGGGGGGTAAACCAACGGAGGGAGGACCTTTCTCTCTGTCTCTCTCTCTCACTGTCTAACTCTGCCTGTCAAAAAAAAAAAAAAAAAAAAAAGATGGGTCATGAACCAGTTTGATTAACACAAGGCAAAAATGAATGACTGCCCCTTAAACAGAAATTCAGAGACTGAACATTTTAAAATTCAATGAAGAGAAGACATTTGTCCTGGCTCACTTTCAGTTCTAGCTTTCTAATACATACGCTGGAAGGTAGCAGTGACAGCTCAAGTACCTGGGTCCCTGCCACTCATGTGAGAGACCCAGGCTGAGGTCTGGCCTTATGACTTCGGTCTGGCCCAACCCTGGCATCTGGGGAGTGAACCAGTGGATGAGAGATGTCTCTTTGTCTCTCTCTTTCACTCTCTTTCTCTGTTTTTCAAGTAAGCAAACATACACAAATTAAAATTTAATCCATGGTCGCCTCAGCAAAGGCTTATAAAATAGTTACTTTGTGAGGGTCAGGGTACAAAGTAAACTAATTAAGTCACGATATTCATTTCTTGTTTTCATTCAGTAAATATCAAAAGATCTACTATGTGTCAGGCACTGTCCAGATGCTAAAAACAGAAAATAGAAAGCAGCGCGAGACAGACAACCCTCTGTCCTTGTGAAACTTATTTCGAGTCAGTGAGGCAGACCATGAACACGTAAACACTTAATATAATATTAGGTAGTAATAGGTGCCGAGAAAAACACAATCAATCTGGGTAAGAAGGTAGCGCATGATGACATTGCTGCTTTAGACGAGGAACTTAAAAAGCAGCCTGGACAATGTTGTAGAAGATGCAGGAGTAGAGGGAAAAGTTTTCAGCAAATGTTGGCAGGGGCTACAGTGCTTCTTCAGCATTGTAGGCCACTGAAGACTTTAGGAGAGAGAGGAGACTGTTAACATCTGAGTTACACAATAAAGGATGGGAGCACTGCTGTGGCTTAGTGGGTAAAGCCGCCACCTGTGGTGCCAGCATTCCACTGTGAGTCCCAGCCTTTCCACTTCCAGTCCAGCTCTCTGCTATGGCCTGGGAAAGCAGTGGAGGATGGCCCAAGGGCCCCTGCACCTGCGTGGGAGACCTGGAAGAAGCTTCTGGCTCCTGGTTTCGAATTATCTCAGCTCCAGCCACTGCAGCTATTTGTGGAGTGGACCAGTGGATGGAAGACCGACCTTCCTCCCTCTCTCTCTCTCTCTCTCTCTCTCTCTCTCTCTAACTCTGCCTTTCAAATAAATATATAAATCTTAAAAAATAAAATAAAATAAAAAAGTGGTAGCAGTGACAAGAGTAGAATCACCAGAACAAAGTGGGAAGCTATCATAATAATCACTAGACAGGAGAGGTGATGGTGGCTGCTATAGTCTGAATGTTTGTGAACCACACCCCTAATTCAGACATTGAAATTCTAACCACACGGAGGTGATGAAGTTGTGAGGATGCAGAACTCCTGAATGGGATTTGTTCCCTACAAAAGAGGTACAGGGAACTCAATATTTGCCAAATGAGGTCACGTCAAAAGTCAGTCATCTAGGAATGGGCCCTCACTAGATACCAGATCTATTTGACACCTTCATCGTAGACTTCCTAACCTCCAGAACCATGAGAAATAAGTTACTGTTACTTAAAAGCCACCCAATATAATACCCAATCTAATATACTTTATTATAGCAACCCCAATGGACTTAGCTTACACTGGAAGTTTAGCCTACACTGGAAGTTTTGGAGGGAGTACCAGTAGCTGGACTAACTATACCCCGGCAGTGATTGTACCAAAGGGATTTACTGAAATGGCGATGCCTGGCCCAGCTCCAGCCATTGTGACCATTTGGGGAGTGAACCAGAGGATGGAAGACTTCTCTCTCTCACTCTCTGTCTCTCCTTCTCTCTCTCTCTCTCTGTAACTCTGCGTTTCAAATAAATTAATAAATCTTTAAAATAAAAAAAATTAAAAGAAATACAGAATCTCAGGCCTCACCCAGACCTCAGGTAATCCACATGCAGGCTAAAGTTTGAGAAGCAAACTTTTCTGAGGGGCAGCAATGTTTATGATGAAGCTGTTCATGATGAAAGTAATGATACAATAAATCATTCTCCTAGAAGTTTAATAATTTGCTTAAGGCCACATGATCAAGATACAGGGGTTCTAATCATAAAATCAGAGTTCTTTCCAACCCTCTGTGTTTCTAAGACAGAATTCCTCCATGGCTTACATTTTATCAGGGAACCAGACTCATATCATGTAACAATTGTTGTCTGAAACATCATAGTTACTTTTTTTTTTAAAGATTTATTTTATTTATTTGAAACAGCATTACAGAGAGAGGTAGAGACAGAGAGAGGGGTCTTCCATTCACTGGTTCACTCCTCAGATGGCCACAATGGCCAGAGCTGTGCGAATCTGAAGCCAGGAGCCAGGAGCTTCTTCTCGGTTTCCCATAGAGACGCAGAGGCCCAAGGACTTGGGCCATCTTCCACTGCTTTCCCAGGCAATAGCAGAGAGCTGGATCAGAAGTGGAGCAGCTGGGACTAGAACCAGCACCCATATGGGATGCCGGTGCTTCAGGCCAGGGCTTTAACCCGCTGTGCCACAGTGCCAGCCCCTGAAACATCATAGTTTCAATGGAAGTCACAACTTAAGGATCACAGAGTAGGCTTCAGAGAAGAGACCAGATTCATCTTGTGATGAAGTGAGCAGAATTTAGATATGACAAAGAACAGAACTACAGAAGAGGGAGAAGTGTGTGGGGTTGAGTGATGTGTGGTATGGTATGTGTGTGCGTTGTGTGGCATGTGTGTGTGTGTATCTGGTGTGGCATAATGTGTGCGTGGTGTGTGCATGCTTGTGTGCATGCGTGTGTATAGTATGGTGTGGCAAAGAGGGGGAGTCACTGAAGAGAGGAGAACCATATGAACAAAGCCCACAGCTACCCCTGACGCTGATAAATCACTCTCTGTGTTACATTATGCCTAGCAGACATATTGATCCTGAACTAATCAAGCAGAAAGAGTCATTGGGGAAAAAATAATGGGCTTAAAAAAATAAATCCCCCTTACACACTTACTGCTCCAGGAAGAGCAAGCTGTACCCAGCTGGAGGCAATTCTGTCAAAGGCCAAGGTGGACACGCAGGACAGGAAAGGAAGGGCGAGGAGGCAGGAGGGCCAGCCCCTACCAGGGAGGACCCTGTGCCTGCTGCAGTTTGTTTTTTGGCTGGTGTTGGCAGCGCCTGCTCCAGTGCAACATCTGGGCTCAGTGCAGGCCTGATTTAATAATGTGTTGGGAGCTGGCATTTGCTGTAATCCCACAGCAGCAGTAAATAGTGGCAGGGAAGATGGGTACCAGACTTAATTTGCCCCTTTTTCTACTTAGAAAGGCACATTAATATTTAATAGAAGAAAAATAATTCATGCAGATTTGAAAGCAAAATCCATGAAAAGGCACATTTAAAAAGCTGGGGGAAATGGGTCTGTTTCAGGAAGGCTCGATTTTTCCCCCTAAATGAACAAAAGCTCATGACTTATTCGCATGGGGAAAACCTAAGCAAATTTCCCCCACCTGCCTCCTCCTGCATTTTGGTTCCATGACTATAAACATCCCCCAAGGTCCCACCCAGACCCTGCATTTAAGTCTCCTCAGTTTGTTGCTGGAAATTCAGGAGCCAAGCAAAGGCAGGGCGTTGTGCATGGCATGGAGGTCAGGAAATTGGGATTGGGAAGAAGCTAGATCTTCCTGTGGTAGAAATCTCTTAGGGCAACTTTGGAGCCTGTGTTTGGGGTCCCCATTTCTATTAAGTGCAGAATAGACTGCATGGGGGTATTGGTCTCAGTGTTAAACAACCCAGAGGCCCTGGGAAAGAGCAAAAGGTGTCTCAGATCATTCTCCTTCTGGTAGCTTTCTTCATGGGGATTCTGGGTGGCCAGTGCCCTCTTTGACATCCCATAGAAAGAATGTCTATACCTAGGCCTTCGCATCCTTCCTGTACCCATGAAAACTTACCAATTTTATGTCCCACCACATGTGTGTTCATAGCTCATTGGTGTGACATCCAATATCTTTATCTTAACAAACATCCCTCAGAGGTCACACTGACCTTCAGAGGCTGG
This sequence comes from Sylvilagus floridanus, assembly GCA_949820135.1. Classification (NCBI taxonomy): domain Eukaryota; kingdom Metazoa; phylum Chordata; class Mammalia; order Lagomorpha; family Leporidae; genus Sylvilagus; species Sylvilagus floridanus. The sequence goes on from OX463245.1 coordinate 50,559,801, forward strand.
TTCCAATACAGTGACTGTGCCTTACTTACATCATGGAGAGGGGCCTAGCTCTGCTTCTGTGAAGTGCGTCCTATAACACATTGTAATGAATCTTTTTTAAAAAATATTTATTGATTTATTTGAAAGTCAGAGTTACAGAGAGAGAGGAGAGGCAGAGAGACAGAGGGAGAGAGGTCTTCCATCCACTGGTTCACTCCCCAGATGGCCACAATGGCTGGAGCTGTGCCAATCCAAAGCCAGGAGCCAGGAGCTTCTTCTTGGTCTCCCATAGAGACACAGGGGCCCAAGCACCTGGGTCATCTTCCTCTGCTATCCCAGGCCATAGCAGAGAGCTGGATTGGAAATGGAGCAATGGGACTCGAACCTGCGCCTATATGGGGTCCTGGCACTGCAGGCAGCAGCTTTAACCCACTATGCCATAGCACTGGCCCCTATAATGATCTTAACCAAGGGCCTGTACACCATCTCCTCTAACATCATATCAGCCAACAGTGTGGGCTCTACTCCTCTGCCACATTGGTGGCATTTCTCTCTGCATTCTAAAAATTACCTTCAAAAGGTACCTCACTCATCTGTGGCCTGGGGCTTAATTTCCCTCAGCCCTTGACATCATTTCTTTGATGAAGGGGAAACAAGAGGATTTGGGAAGCAGATTGGTGGGTCCCACTTGTCCCTTTGAGGCAAAAAAGTGAGTCCCCTGGGCAAGGTACCCAGCCCCATATACATAGACGGCAGAGCTCCGTCCTCTCCCAAGTGGCATAATTCCCAAGCCACAGCAGCAGGTTTTCATTTGGCCCAATTTTGCCTCATTTCCTCTAAAATCATTACTGCAATGATTTAATGTTCAAGGCTAGGAACAACACATCTTCTTTCTCTCCCTTACCACGAGCCGCCGTCCCTTGAGGATGTAACTGAGACCTCAGCGTGGCAGCCCAGAACTATTTAATCAACGTAAAGCTACATGTTCTTACAGGGCAAATGTGTGACTACATTTTTTCCACGTAAATAATGTAATTTGGGGGAGGAAGGATCTTGAACATTTTTTTTTCCTATGAATAGGCCCATTATAAGCTGCACCTGCCCAAGAATCATTTTAGAATTGTTCTTTGCTGAGCTTTCTATTTAACAAATATTTCCTGATACTAAATCACCATAAGCCACATTTTATGTCACTGTGAATTTGCTCTAAATAAATTCTATCTACTTCCTCAGATTCTACTCAGAAAGGTCCCTTAGGAAAGATCTGGCTGTTGAGGAGTCCTTTTGTGTTTGTTTGTTCCTTTAAATCCCAGAGAATGTTGAAGGAAATAACTTAGGGAGGTAGGGTAGGATTTAGAAAGGAGGAGAAAAAGCAGAATCCCTAGGAGTTTTCACCACTAAAGCAAAGCATATTTCAAATTTGATGATTTTCTTGAAACCAACAGGAAAGAAAGAACTGTGCTCACAGAGTGGGCTGTTCTCCAGCGAGAGACCCCAGTGGAGCGATTTGCAGGGTGGCTAGGTCAGCTCAACCTGTCTCTGCCTCTGAAAAACAAAATACTCGGGAGAATGCTACAACTCTTCCAGAGGGCTACATCAGCGGGGAACGGCAGAGGGAAACCAAGTATTAATTATGTCTTCCCATGTATGATATTTTCAGATTTAACAGACATTAGAAAGCCAGACATTGACAAAAATGACAGGAAATAGTCTTAGTCAATTAAATCACCACAATGTAGGCCTCACATCTGTTCTCTGATCCCTGCAGAAATGTGTAGCGTTAACATTTAACAAATGAAATAGCCCTAGTTGAGACTCCACAGCCATTTTGCACTGTCCTCCCAGGACATTCACTTCAGATCTGCAAAAATGTAAACATATACATGCCCCTCAAGCCACCCTTGACCTGAGCACTCTGAAGTGGGCTCAAAGGAAACTCTGCTTTCACTCCCATTGCACCAGTTGCCTTACAGTCACACCACATTTCCCACAGGCTTCTGTTCAATGAAGGCAGCTGTGACAAGGCTGACTTTGGGCCATACTGATATAAAGGAGAGGCAGCATGAGGTATGCAGCAAGCTCCATAATCCAGATCTCAGCCCCACCAATTGCTCCTCTTCCTTGAGACTCCTAGTGCTCAACCCCGAAAGGCTGGGTTCACCAGGTTATCACCTCTTAAGCTATCATTTTCTTCTAGGTCTAACCCAAAGAGGTGGCCTCCAAGGTGTCTCATCGTATTGAGGAACCTACCACCAAAGCCTCTCTGCTCTTGTGGAGAATCTCCACTGCCATCTCCACTCAGAATCTATGGCCCTGCTCTAGTGGGAAAACTAAGAAAACCCACCGAGAAGATTCTACTCCTCTCCTCCTATGGCATCACCTCTCCCCTTCCTCCATTCATACACAGAATTTACAATACTGGGAAATGTTAAAACCAACCCCATGCTGCTCGTGACAACCTCTTGGTTTTCTTTTCTATATTTTTTAAGATGTATTTTATTTGAAAGTCAGAATTACACAGAGAGAGAAGGAGAGGCAGAGAGAGAGAGAGAGAGAGAGAGGTCTTCCATCTGCTGGTTCATTCCCTAATTGGCTGCAAGGGCCAGAGCTGTTCCAATCTGGAGCCAGGAGCCAGGAGCTTCCTCTGGGTCTTCCCATGCGGGTACAGGGGTCTAAGGACTTGGGCCATCTTTTACTGCTTTCCCAGGCCACAGCAGAGAGCTGGATCAGAAGTGGAGCAGCTGGGACTCGAACCTGCACCCATATGAGATGCCAGCACTGCAGGCGGCGGCTTTACGTGCTACGCCACAGCGCCAGCCCTAGCTTCAAGATTTTCTAATAAAATACTCTCAAGAACGAGTGCAGGTATCAAATCGCCTGCCCTTTTCTCAAAAGGCCTGTGGGGGAGTCATTTCTCCAGAAATTAGTTTCATCCCTTTTTTTTCAGTCAGCCATCTACCCCAGATTTGAAGCCATATATTCAACCCAAGTTTAGGAGGATGGGGTGGGATTTCCAAGGCCATCATTCCCTTAGGACAGCAACAACATTTCTATTATACAAAACCACCTGAGCAGAAAGCAGCAGCAAAATCTACACTTGATTGAATGCTGGTGCCGCTAAGGAGCTAGAAATGATAACTCAAGTCCAGTTTTCGTTGGAGGAGTTGGAGTGCTGACTAAAGTCTCACCCCTCTGCACCCCTAAGTTTTAACCGATTGATCCACTACCCAAGAATCATAGTGAAAGAGATGTCAAGGATGTCAAGGCATCTGCTCTGTTAATAACTGAATAAATGTTCAACTTAAAGATCAGACTCTTTGATTTTAAAAAATGGATGAGAGAGCAGTTTGAAACAAGGGACAAAGATTCAGGTTTCTTCTCCATCTGCCAATCTGGTTTTTGATGTCTGTCTGCAAGGAATGTTGAGTCTAGGGAACCCATCCTAATATATGGCCCAAAAGTTGGCCAAGATGATTACATAGCCCATAAATAGCATTTTAATCTCTACCTTATATTTCAACACAACAGCAAAAAAAAAAAAAAAGAAAAGAAAAGAAAAGAAAGAGCATCCCAAATTCTCCTAGAAACTGAAGGCAGACAATGAAGAACTTGTTCAACCTGATGACCACAAGAAACACATTTGCCCCTGGACATAGGCAGAGGGTTCATGCCACACTGAGAAGTTACCTTATAAATGACCCTATGGATGTCAGCCTCCTAATAATAACTACCCTAACCCTTGCAAACCTTAACAAGTGACATGGGAGAAATTCAAAATAATTATCTCCATATTCTCTATCTCTAAGGAATAGAGAAATTTCTTTACTTATGGGAAATGTGAATAGTAAGGTAAGAACTCCCACACACATACTCCTAAATAATTAAGAGAAACCAGGCATCTAAAGTCCTGGATAAGGCTTCATAATGAAACTTCACTAGAAGTAGAAAGGCTGGGGTGAGCTATTGGCTGGGGTGAGCTGTTGGTTGAGACTCCCACATCCCATTTTGGAGTGCAAGGGTTCAAGTTCCAGTTTTGCTCCCTATTCCAGATTCCTGCTAATGCACACTCTGGGAAGCAGCAAGAGATGGGTCCAGTGGCTGGGTCCCTGCCAGTCACATGGGAGACTAGGATTATGTTCCAGGCTCTTGGCTTCCTCCTGGCCAAGTCTTGGTGTTACAAACATTTAGGGGAGTAAAACAATGTCTGGAGCTCTCTTTAAGCCTCTCAAATAAATAAATTTGCTTTTAAGTTCAAGTTCTCATGTGACATTAGGTTGGGAAACAATCTCAGGGGAGAATAAACCAATCTCTGTGTAGTCTGAGAAAGTGCTAAAGGCGTTATCCACCTCATGTGGAAAAGAAAGAGGGAAGGGGCTCTGAGAGAAGCCATATCCTGGAACGGATGCCCAAATTTCCTCCTACAAGCTCAGCACTGGTAAGGAAGCACCTGACAAGCAGAGGATCATGGAAATCCTTGTCTGCATTAACACCTGGAGAATACCATGAAACCCTATATCCAGCCACATTAAGGGGTACCGTTGACAGATACAGCATCTAGTCAAATAGAAGAAACTCCTTCTGTTACTCTAAAATCAAATAAGAGGCCTGGGATAAGTGGATAAACTGTGTTCTTTTGAGTATACCAGATTACACCTGATGTCATCATACTGTATAGATACATGAAAAACAGCTAAATCAATGTCAAATACAGAAAGGTGGCTACTTGAGTTACTTGGATTTTGACAACGTTTCAGAACCATCACTTCTAGGTGGCTTCTTTCTGCAGAGATAGCATGAGACTGTGAACATTTCAAGTATCACTGAAAGCCCTAAATCCTTGACAGCCTCAGCCTATTCCCTAGGATATTCTGATGTTGACATTCTAGCTACCCTTTTGCCTTAACCCATAAAATGGAGAGTATCTAGATTTAACAAGTTTTCTCTTTCTCATACTTCCAATACAACAGCAGAAAATCCATCCCAAATTCTCAAGGAAAGTCAAGCAGGGATACAGCTGACAACACAAGCAAGGGTTTGGTATCTTAATGTAGGTCTGTCTCATGTTCACAGCACACAAATTTAGGAAAAGTTTGAATGATTTTTTTTTTTGCCAAATCCATTTTTCCCATCATCTTAAAGTATTTGATATAAATAATGCTGTATCTTCACGTCAGGTTGGTTTTTATTTTGCATAAAGATCCTAAATTTTAGGGCCAATTTCATCTACCACAGCCAACCAAGAAGTTACCGGATCCTCAGACACTCATAGTAACTAACACTAGGAAGTACTAGATTCAACTGTTTCTGAGTCACTTTGTTATGCTGTTTCATCAGTCATCACATCAATCCCCATACTGGCTGATAAAGAAGGTAATTGCTATTCCTAATTTGCAGATGAAGAAATTCCAGCAAGCAGAGGATAAGATGCCTACATGAGATCACAATGCAAGCCCCACAGTCTGTCCCAATAACACCTCCAGCTGAAGCATGCTGCTTTGCCCAAGGCAATCCTCAATTCAGCCTTTGAAGGCTCTCAAGTCTCTAACACAACAGGTTTGATTTGCTCAAGTGCTACACCCACATGCTCAACAGAAGCTAAGAGAAACTTGCTCAGGACTTGGAATTCATCCCTTTTCCGAAGAAAAACCATTAGCAAATACTCAGTTTCCTTTCTCCTTTCCTTGAAGGAAGACCATAAAAATGATCATCTGTACTAGAATGCCTGGTTTGAGTCTTGGTTACTCTTCTTCTAAGATAGCTTCCTATTAACACACACCCTGGGAGACAGCAGATGGCACCAGGCATTTGGGTTCCTACTCTCCATACTAGAGACCTAGTTTGAGATTCTGGCTCCTGGCTATTGTGGGCATTTGGGGAATGAACTATTGGATGAACGATAAATAAATAAAAACCTTTTTTAAAAAGTATGCTATAAAATCTTCAACTTTTTTTAAACATTGTTTAGGATTTTTTTTATTTATTTATTTGAGCGGTAGAGTTACAGAGAGAGAGAAAGACAGAGAGAAAGGTCTTCCTTCTGTCGGTTCACTCCCAAGATGGCCACAACAGCTGGAGCTGTGCCAATCCAAAGCCAGGAGCCAGGTGTTTCTTCCCAGTCTCCCATGTGGGTGCAGGGGCCCAAGGACTTGGCCCATCTTCTACTGCTCTTCCAGGCCATAGCAGAGAGCTGGATTGGAAGAGGAGCAACTGGGACTAGAACCAGCGCCCATATGGGATGCCGGCACCACAGGGGAAAGATTAACCTACTGCACCACAGCACCAGCCCACAAAATCTCAATAGTGGCTACTTTTAAGTAGAGGAGTGATTGTTTCTAATGTGATTCTGTATATTTCAAGTATATATTATTCTTATAAAATAATCATTTTGTTAATCTGTTGGAAATGTTTAAATATTTTAATACAAATAAAGAGATAACATGACCATACACGTCAAAAATTAATGGGAATGCATATTTTGAAAGAAATGTATATGGATTTCAACATTTTTGGCAACAAAATAATATTTAAATTACATTTTTGTACATTGGTTTTGAAGTTCCCTCACATGTATGCTCATTATGTATAATGTATGCACATATACATTTATATATATACATAAGTTTATCTGTCATATAGAAACATTTTAGATATTCTATCACCTGACTGAATGTTCATTAAAACAAATTTAAAGCTTAGGAATCCTTGTCAACAAAATTCCATTTTCTTTGTATGTTTTTCCTGGTATTCCAGGATATATGCAAAGAGAAAGGATATTGGAGGTAAATACCCTTCCTGATGGAGGTACATTGTCTCTCACTCTGGCCAAATTTACAACTAGAGTAACAAAGCCTAATTGTGAATTCTTTTCCTCCTCACTTCAAAGACTCTTTGGTACATTTTATAGCCTAAACTAAGTTGTCAGAGGGAAGTACTAGAAATCAAAATGTTTGAAGTGAGCTCTGTAAAAGTCAAATTCAGGGGGCCAGGCTGGTGCCATGGCTCACTAGGTTAATCCTCTGCCTGCGGTGCCAGCATCCCATTTGGGTGCCAGTTCTAGTCCCACTTGCTCCTCTTCCAGTCCAGCTCTCCAATGTGGCCTGGGAAAGCGGTGGAGGATGGCCCAATTCCTTGGGCCCATGCACTCACATGGGAGACTGGGAGGAGGCACCTGGCTCCTTCCTTTGGATCAGCGCAGCTCCAGTGGGCACTTGAGGAGTGAACCAATGGAAGGAAGACCTTTCTCTCTGTCTCTCTCTCACTGTCCACTCTGCCTGTCAAAAAAATAAATAAATAAAAACTTGACCTTGGAGCTTCCCAACCTATTGCCACACTTTTCCTGAGGAAGAAGAGGCATTTAAACGCCAATTCACCATATCATGTAGTAGCTGTCAAAATCCTGTCCATGTTGAAATTACAAGCACCAAGGATCATTCCATTGAGCAGGGTCCAGTCTGCTGACAAATCTGAATACTGGAATTATGCCCCAAAGGTACATAAATGGAGTGGGTTCAGTTCTCTCAATGTAGCCTTAGACACGTGACTTACCCTCTCTGGGCCTCTGACTTCTAATCTGTAAAGTGAAAGGGATAGACCTGATATTTCTAAACAATTCTAAGGATTTTTATCAGCTCTGAACCTCTACTTTATATTTTATACTTTTAACCTATATTTTCCTTCTTTAAACAGTTTATCCTGCCCAGAAGAGATATCAGCAAGCCCAGACAGTTACATCACCCCTTCACAGGCAGCAAAGTAAGCAGAAGGGAGGTAGGAACCACATGGAATCAACAGCTATTCTGGAAAGCACTATGCATTGTGTGTTGAGGAAACCAAAACCCCAACAGCAAGATAGCATCTGCCCCTAACCTGAAGAGTTTTCCTATTTAATGTCAGGGCATCTCAAAGGGATTTAGGAAGCAATTCAAGTCTTCTTTATACAGACCAGAGGACTGAGATGATGGGAATTTCAATACCTCACTCAAGATGTTACACTTCATTGACAACAGAGACATGACTTGAACCCACAGCCCCAGGCTCCTTATCCTCATTCCTTCCACTGTGCTGTATTCTACCCTCCAGGCTTAGCAAATCTGCACCAATGGTTCAGAGAGCTTCTTGCCAGGAGGCAACCATGGAGGAATCAAAGCACATCTGTGAGGCTAACGACAGTATAATTCACTATTGGCAGAAACATGGAAGATTTGGGGAGAAAATTGCAACAGACTGTTCTGCAGCACTGAAAACAGAAAACACCTCATAGATCACAAAGCATCACTGAGGAGGGGAGCCAATAGTCCCTGCTTAGTTCACACTGAGTTCCTTTCGATGCTTGGGTCCCCCACCCAGTAAGGTTCACATGCACATCTGCTTCCATGCTGGAGAAACGAGAACCAGGACTCTACTGAACTCATCATAAGCTTGTTTTTTCAAAAGTAGAGTTAAGAGCTTAACTGGATACACTACAGAATCAAGTGAATGTGATGCAATCATGCAATTGGCTGCTTCATCTTCAGAAAAAGCCATGGTCTTTCCAGTCTTCCCCGCCTAGCCAACTGTCATCTGAGTTTAAATTTACTTCCTGCAAAGGAAGACTATAGCACGATTCCTCTTTTGTTGATAGAATGAGTTTTATCGAGTGCTTTCTAGATGTCAGGGACTATGCTAAATCATCTCATGAGCTAAATTCATTGCAATTCTAGTTTCTAGACTAATTCCTAAGTCCCCCTAAAGACCAACTGACCAACATGAAATGGAATTCAGCTGTAGCGTCTAATAGTCACAAGAATCCCAAAACCTCTGCTCCCTTTCTAGTTAAAATTCTTTGTTCTCAAGAGTACTTAAAGATTAGGTGGCACATGGCTGTCTTTAAAAACACCATCATCAGGGTTGATTATATTTAAATACATATATATCAATTTCTTGTGCTGCTTTTCCTTATTTAACTTCTATTATGAAAATTTCAAACAAAAAGGTAGATAGAATAGTATAATAAAGATCCTATGTATCTATTACCCAGATTCAATAATTATTGCCATCTTTTCCTTTTATCTCTACCATTTACCCTTACATTTTTTAAAAAGTATTTATTAGTGATGTTCTAATTTAGGAATACCATACATTACCATTTGCCTGGGGCAATCACAGGCAATACTTCTGTATATCAACTAATACTGATTCACTGTAGAACCTTCTTCATTTTTAAAAAATGATTTGGGTTTGATGATATATTCTGCGGTTAAACCTTATCAATAGGTAATATTACTGGTCTGAGGTGCTTAAGAAAATGGTTAAATCTTATTCTGTTCCACGTTATTCAGTACCATCTCTTTGCAGACTCTACCCTAAACTTTAGGAGCAGAGAGCCTGGGTAACACCATTCAAAGATTCACTCGCAGATTCCACCACTGAAAGAACTTGACGTAAGTGAAGAAAAAGCAGGTTTCCCAGGTGCAGCAGACACACAGGCTTAGGAAGATAGCAGATGACTAACATGGACTCTTGCTTGTGGTTTTCAAGGATGCAGGCAGCCAAGCACATAGGTGGTAGCTCCCAGAATTTCCTGAGCTTCTGAATTTCTTGAATGTGGTCCTAAGTTTGTTCCCCAGATTCTACTCCTTATTTGGATCTCCAATCCCTGGCTTTCATTTTCCCAAGCAGTGACTGGATAAAGAGTGAATCCCTACTTCTCAAGTTGCTCTAGGCACTGAGCAGTACTGCAGGAGCTCTGCAGCACTCGAGGCTGTCCAGGCTCTGCTCCCACCCAGCACGCCCCCATCCCAACAATAGGCAGCTGGCTAGAGCACCAAGGTATTTTTCATTTCCATGTCATTCTCATGCCAGCCTACAATTCCTTCTTTGGCTTAGCTGACTGCCCTTGGCTAACTTCTAGAACTTGTACAAGAAGGTAGGTACTTCCTCCTCCAAGAGTTTTCTCTCCCCCTCCCCAGTATGCCTGGGTATCTCTCCTCTGTGCTGTCTCACAAGCCCAATATTTTCAATATTAGACTCATCAGAGCAAATTTACGCTTTTTTAAAATGTAGGCTTACATATATCTCAATGTATACTTTTAAATGTGTATGTTCCCCCTGTATACAAAACCTATTTTCTCTATCTTCAATGTCTGTCATAGAGCTTGGCATGTAGTAGAAATTCACAAAGCATTTGGTAAATGAACAAATGAATGAGTAGCTCCTCATAAGTCAGCTGCTAAAGGACAGGATATTCTGCATGTAAAAGGGACAAGGACACCTCTGCACTGGACCTCACATTCAAACCTAAACTTGCACTGTCCCATGCCCAGTGGTCACTGCCCTACAACACTATTTAAATTTTAATGACTCAATCTCAATTCAACAAAATTAAACATTCAGCTCTGGATTTCACTGGCCACATTTCAAGTGCTCAACAGCCACAGAAGACTAATGGCTACCATACTGGACAGGAAAGACACAGGGTATTTCCATCATTGCAGAAAGTTCTATTGGGAGTGCTAATCTCTAAAACTAGTAGAACAAAATAACCATTTTCAGAGGTGGAGCTAGTAAAAGTCTTCTCTCTCATCTAGATACTCTTAGAGACAACACATTTTATAGGCTTATTCAGAGCCAAATGACCAGCCAGAAAGCTAAGAAATAAACTAACACTAAGGAAGTGGGCTATAACAACAGGATGAGAATCTCAGTGCTAGCTAACATTTATTGGGTAGTTAGTATGTAGAAGCCACTGTTAGGAGCACTTTACACAGACTTCAAAAAGAAATAATAATTTTTTGGATAAATACAGATTCACTGTCATTTATCTATGCTTCCAAAATTCAAAAAACTCTGAAAACCATCTTTTTTTTCATATTTGCCATGAACTCCTTTGGCAATAAAATCTGTCCTGAATTTGAATTCCTATGGGCCTATTCATAATCTTTATTTAGGGTAAATAAACAGCATTTTGCTACAGAAATATTCATAGGTTACAGGATGCCACACAGACCTTGTTCTTTGCTAGCAGCTTAATAAAAGAGGGCATATGTACTATACTATTTTATTTTTTAAAAATCTGAAAGGCTCTGAATTTTAAAATACATCCAGTCCCAAGTATTTCAGATAAACAACTTTGGACCTGTGTTTTTATTTTCCTATTTTACAAATGAGAATACAAACCCATAGAGTCTATGCCCAAAGCCTAATGCCTAACCACTAGTTAATAGCGCCTCCCTTAGCTGTTGTTGAAACACATAGCAAACTCATAGTTAGCCTCTGCCACAAATGTATAGCAGAAGCCAAGCCACAAAACCTACAATTAGAGTAAAAATTCCACGTTTCAGAGAGTTCCTCCACGCCAGGCCCCATGGCCACAATCAAAACTGCCTGCATTAGAAATCACCCCTGAGTTGATACATGTGGAAGCAATGTGTACTTAGTGTTTGCAATATTCCAAAGGAAACGGAATCCTGATGTCAAGTTCTCCAATAAATTACAGTAATTAACATTTTCAGGGCCTAGCTATTTAATTCAAAATACCGCAGGGCAGGGGGTCCTCAACAAGAGAGAAACAAGGGGAAAATTCACCATCTCAAGAGGCACAGCCTCCTTAATCACAGCTGAGCGCAAAGCTTCCCTCATGCTGAAAGAGGCCGAGGCTGCTTCCTTTTTCTTAGTCCTGCTGGGACAGAGAATGCTCAGAAAACCCCCAGGAATCCCACAGAGGCCTGGCTGCCAACTGCCAGAGAACAGCCTCTGGGGACACATCAGACCAGGGGCATGGAATCAGCTGCCACACCAGTGACACGTCTTGCAGGCAGATCAACGCCAGGAGCATCCAGGCATCCTTGGGTTTTTCTGCTAAGCAATCACCATGGGGCTGGGGCAGAGCATCAGTTCTATAGCTCTCTGTCTGGAACTGTTTAATCAGCCAATGATGTTGGGCAGCATTTCTTCTTGGAGATCATTAGCTAAGGTTTAACACAGGAGGCTGAGGGGAATTCTCATTTGTAAGAGTCAGTGGATCTCTTGCCATGGATGGCCATCCAGAAGCCCTTATGATGTGCTCTCCACGGCACTCACCCCAGCCAGCTTTGTTTCCAAATTCACACCCATTTAGACTCCGAGACCAGCTGGGAGAAAGGCAACTGCAAAGACTTGGAACTGGGGAGGGCCTGATGAGGCCTGATCTAGGTGTCAACTCCTCACCACCTACACTTCAGGCTTCCAGTGACAGTGGATATAGCAGCCTGGGGCTCCCCGATGCCTACAACTATAAAAGCTTTAGAGAAGTTTGTTAATTACACTTGCTTTAGAACAAAGGAAATACGCTCCTTGGCTCAGACAAGGAAAAACGCTGCCTGATACCCATTCAACCAGGTTGACGCCATAAGTCCACATGAAGATGCAAAGGCAATTCCTGCTCTCTCACTCCATCTGGAATATTCTTTACCCCCAAAAGCACAGTGGAAACTCACAAATCACTCATATACATTCCCTTGAGCCCTTTGTAGAGGGAAATGACTTCAAAAGATTAGATCAGTTGATGCTTCAGGAAGCCATTTGTTCCAGATAAATGCAAATTTTCTACCCGACACAAAAGTTTGGACCTAGACATGAAAATAATCACCAGGATTACCTCCAGGGAAAGAAGCTGTAGCCCTCACCTGTAAGAACTGTGGTCAACAGAGCTCGGTTCTGCATGCTTGGGGGAAGGGTCCGCCTCAGGGAATTGCACTGTTGGTCACTCTCCCTCAAGTCTGCCCATATAAGAGCCCCAGGGCACACATCCAGAGTCTTTATGATGAACTCATGCTTGACTAGTAATGTTTTATTCCAGGCAAAGCAGAAATAACAAAACACAAGACTAAACACACACACACACACACACACACACACAAATCTCCTTTTTGTGGACACAGTCTTTTAGCTTCCTGCTCCATACTGCTTAACATGCTGAAGCTTTGAGGTCCAGACCATGTTATCCACAGAGCTTGGATGTCCCCATTCCCTATGCAGTATGCTTCCCAGTAACATCACAGGCTCAGATTTGAAGGGTCTTCTGAGCCAAAGTCAAACATTTAAAAACACAAAGCCCTGTGGTGCTCACAGTTAGGATTTTCTTTAAAGAGAGAGAGAGAGAGAATTATTTGAAAGGCAGAGTTACAGAGAGGTAGAGAGAGAGGTTGTCCACCTACTGGTTCACTCCCAAAATGGCCACAACAGCTGGAGCTGGGCCAATCCAAATCCAGGAGCCAGGAGCTTCTTCCAGGTCTCCCACGTGTGCACAGGAGCCCAAGGACTTGGGCCATTTTCCACTACTTTCCTAAGTCATAGCAGAGAGCTGGATTGGAAATGGAGCAACCAGGACTTGACCTGCACCCATATGGGATGCCAGTGCTGCAGGCAGAAGTTTAGCCCACCACGCCACAGCACTGGCCTCCACATTTAGGGTTTTCAAATAGTGATTTATAATAAGTACAGGAGTAGGAGTCAAAATCCATAGAGGGATTAGGGCAATTCATTTACAGTCTCCGAGTCTCAAGTTCCTCATCACATACAGGTTATACATAATTGAGAATACAAACTTTGGATCCAGTTTTTTTGGGCTCAAATCTGGATTTCACCACTTACCTTGTGACCTGGCTCAGTAACTGTTCCATACATGTTGCTACCATAGTAATGTATAAAATGAGAAATAAAACAGTGGTCCTCTCTACACCACAGGCCAAACATGATGAGACTACTGAAAAACACTTTTAAAAAGAGTAAGAAGAAGGGCTGATGCTGTGGTATAGTAGGCTAAACCTCTGCCTGAGGCACCTGCTCCCATATGGGTGCAGGTTGGTGTCTGGGCTGCTTCTCTTCCAATCCAGCTCTCTGCTATGGCCTGGGAAAGCAGAAGATGGCCCAAGTGCTTGGGCCCCTGTACCCACGTGGGAGACCCAGAAGCTCCTGGCTCCTGGTTTTGGATCTGCCAGTTCTGGCCACTGCAGTCTTTTAAGGATTGAACCAACAGATGGAAGAATTCTCATTCATATTCATATTCATATTCATATTCTCTCTCTCTCTCTCTCTCTCTCTCTCTCCCTCTCCCTCTTTCTCTCCCTTTCTCTGTCTGAAACTCTGCTTCTCAAATAAACAAAATCTTGGGGAAAAAAAAAAAGAGTAAGAAGGTTACTACCTAAGCAAATGTATTACTATGTTTTGTTTAGACAACACATTCTACTAATGTAATATTTCATTGATTCTAAGACACTTTTTTCACATTTTAACATTTCTGATGTTAGACACATCTTACAATTGATGGGGTGCCACCATTAATTGGCAATGTTTGGTTAATTCCAATACACATAAAATAACTTATTAATTAGTGGTACCTTAAATTTAGTGAGATATGACAGTATGACAGTACATTTTCTTTTTTTTATTTTTAAAGATTTATTTATTTATTGGAAAGACAGAGTTGCACAGAGAGAGAGAGAGAGAGAGAGAGAGAGAGAGAGGTCTTCCATCCTCTGGTTCACTCCCCAGATGGTGCAGTGGCCAGAGCTGTGCCAATCTGAAGCCAGAAGCCTGGAGCTTCTTCTGGGTCTCCCACACAGGTACAGGGGCCCAAAGACTTGGGCCATCTTCAATTGCTTTCCCAGGCCATAGCAGAGAGTGGGATAGGAAGTAGAACAGCCAGGACTGGAACCAGCACCCAAGATGTGATGCTGGCACCCAAGATGTGAGGCTTTACTCACTGCACCACAGCACCGGCACCAGTATATTTTCAATAACCGTGAATTGGCTGGTTATTTGAGGGTTCATCCTGCTCATGATACTGAGTCTATTTCTTCTTTGGATACCTTCTTTTTAATTTCAAGCTGAGTTGGTCTGGAAGCAGAAAGTCTGGGATCCAGTCCCAATCATAACAAGCAGAGGTTGGCAAGTGGGGAAGATTTGATAAAATGACAATAAACAAATAAACCAAAACCTCAACTGGAAAAAAAATGAAAGAAAGACAAAATTTAAACAACCCCAAATAAATTCAGGAAAGTATTATGTGATAAAAATGATGTTTCAAATCCATGGAAAATAGATGGACTTACTGAATTAATTATCAATGAATTATCATAAGATAAAAAGACAGTTACTTAATCGTGGGGGTAAGTGGGAAAACTGAAAAGCTTTTCTGGGAGTGGCGCTGTGGTACAGCAGGTTATACCAAGGCTTGTAGCACTAGCATCCCTTATGGTACAGCTGTGAATTTGCTTAAGGATATCCAGGATTGAAAAGGGAAAATAGTGAGTGTAAGTGAAATAAAATTCCATAGAGGACACAACACAAGATAGATTTATAAACAGCTTAAAATCCTAAACAGTTACCCTGCAAAGTGCAAAATGAGATTTTTTTTTATTGGAAACAAATTTTCTAAAGAAATTCTATGGGTGTAAAGTAAAACAGAATCATATCCTTAGCCTGTTCATGGGGAGCAAATTGTAAAATGGATCCCTTCACTTAGGGAGCAAATAAGGGGTATTCAAGGACTACCTTCTCTAGAGTAAACATGCAATTTCAGTAAATCTGGAGTGGGGACAACGTGTCCACTGAGTGAACCCAACGCCTACCATACCCACAGAGGAAGTGAAAGCAGAGGGTGGTTTTCCATCAGAGTAGTGGGGGAGTGAGGTTCTGGGAGGCTTGCTGTGCAAGGAGCTCGCCATCATCTTCCCACTTGGTCTGATTCACAGCGCAAGTGATTCTGAGGGCCCAGGGGAGGAAGTGCATCAGCCATAGCAGGCTCCTAATAGGTCCCTAACATCCACTGCTCTGCCTAACACAGAGTAAGTTGTTTGTTTCACTCCCAGGCTTCTTGACAGACCCCAGACTGCAGGAGAATCTCTTCCTCCAACAGCTCTCCAGCCCCTCTAACCCATGACATCATTCTTACCATATTCCATCGCTCCCTATAGCTACACCCCAATCTAGTAGCCCCTCAGCTCCAGAACAGTGGCACGTCAATAAAACAGCAGTTCTGTTACTCAGCTTTCATTAAGCTTTTGAGGAAATCTTTGCCCCAGACAGTTAGTAAAGGAAACAGAGCAAAGAAATAAAACACTAGCTCATTAGAGCTGAAGCAGAGCATAGAATGAAACTTTATTCGCTCAGAAAGGATTGGCTCGGGGTCTGGGGAAGTCTATAGGCTCTATGAATAGGCATGTTTCTCTACAGACATTGTGCAGGAAAATTTCTCAATGGCCTTTAAATGAAGGGCAAGTGGTCTAATCCTATTCCCAGGATATGAACTTTGGGAAGATCAACATTGTTTTAGGGGTGTGAGCCCCTCCCTGATAACAGTCCAAATCCTAAGGTCTGCCTTGTCTTTGAGATTCCAGGACTCTAATCCACTTGCCTTCCCTTTCTCCAAGAAATTCTTCCTTGAAATGAGACACACTTTAGGAAGTAGCTTTTTCAATAAATATGTGACTGCCATGCACAATGTTTTGGTGTGCACTGCCCTGCCCCACAGGGGTCCAGTTAGAGGCAGAAGCTGAGAATTTGCCGAGACCTTACAAGAGCCTGCAGAGAAACCTCTGCACTGAGATCCTAGTTTTACAAGTTGGAGCAAGGGGACGCATTCCACTCAGGGCTTCTTCAGTGGGAAATCTTGTTAAAATGCAGACCCTGCTTCTGGCATGGAGGTTGAGATTCTGTAACTCTAACAAATCCCTAGACCCACCTTCTGAGCACAAGACACTAGCTCCTGGAGGAGCAGATGCCACCTCCCACGGTCATCCCAGCCTGGGCCCTGTGGGAGAGGAGGTGGATCCCTGGAACCAGGGATGGGTGTGGCTTCCAGGGACAGCTGGTGCTGTCGGAGCACCCTCAGAGTGAAAGCATCTAGCTCCCTACATGCCCCCAATTCAATCCCCAAGAGATTTTTCTTGTTTAACAAACCCAGTGGTTAACAACTAGCTTGTTAGTTAAAGGCCTGAGGGACACAGAGGGAGGCTCATGCTCTCCTACTCAGTTCATTAACTGGAGTAACAACCAATTTCAAGGTGATTATTGCTATTATAAGCTCTGATCAATTTTTTAAACATGTTTCCAGGTTTTGAACCTAAAGCAGGAATATTAGCACTCAGAGAGCAGCTGTGTTGAGAATTAGTCCTATCCCCAGATTAATATCTGATCTCTCCATCAAAGGGAATACAGGACACATTTAGTTAGGGTTCTAATTGTCCCTCCAATAAACCTCCACCACTGTGAAATATGAGCGCCCATAATTTTTAGTTTCGACTTCCTATACATAATCCATCTGACTGGATGGTCTCAAGCAGAGGCAGTTAAAGCAATTTGTTTCACTTATATAAAGGAATAAATCAGTGCTTAATTATGTGAGGTTTATTATTAACAGTGCTGGCAATCTGACCACATGCCATGACTTCATCTTTTTACATCAAGAAAAAATATGAGAATACACTGATTGCTTTTATGATGCCTTTCCCCACTCCAGAGTGGTGCTAGGGGAGGAAAATGACTCGCAGTGTGACCCAGTGAGGAGGAGAGGGCTTGGGCATTCGCTGATCCCTGTGGCCAGCCACAGGCCACGCTTGCATGCAGGATGATCAGTGAATGGTGGCCGTCGAGCAAGGGCAGAGAAACTTAATGCCAGCCCAAGCACCACTTCCTATCAAGGGGGAAAAAAAGTCCTTCAAATCTCTTTCTCTAGAGAATCTCAGTGACTTTCCTAAATCAGCATTAAAGCAACAGCATATAACAGAAGAGAGGCCACAGTTCTGGTGTCAGAAATGTGAGTCCACATCCCTACTGTCTTCCTCGCCATTTGACTTGGGAAAGTGATTGAATCCCTTTGACTTCCAACTTCTGTAGCTGAAAAATCGGGATACGGGTGCCTCCCTTACAGGGTCATACTAGGCTCAGACACAATGGATGAATAACACCTGGCTCACAGTAAGTGAACAATAATAAGTGACCGTTACCACGGAAATTCTTGTGCTGGGAATAAATGGAAAATGAGGATGTACACATGTCCACGTCCTATTGTCCTTGGGGAACTGGGGGCACAAGTGACAATATTTCAAGTTGTGCTTTTACTTTGTTCTTGCCTTTGATGTCTATTTCTATTATCCAGAGTTAATTTCCAGTTCCTGTTTAGATTGTCATGTACAGCCTCTCTTAAAGTTCCATCTGCTTTATAGATGAACTAGTGCTTTCTCTCACCAGCATCACAAAGGATGCTGAGAGAATTAAATTCATGGGAAAAGGTACAGAGTCCCCAGAATGGGGACCGTGATCAGCCAGCCTTCCACTTAGGACAAACCTCATAGAATCTTGAGGAATTGCTACCTTTCAGTTAGCTAGTTGTCCAACCAGTGAATGTTTGTCTTCTTTGGTAAAAGATTACAATTGCAGATACCAGCTAAAATGTGTCCTTGTGGTTGGGGTAGCCAGTGACATGCAAATGGAAACTGTTGAAGGGAATTTCTAGGAAACCACCTTGGGGGAGGTGAAGACAGCTGGCATCTCTTCCCCTCACCATTCTCATTTCCTCTCCTTCCTTCCTGGGTATGGAAATGATGACAATTAGAACTCCAGCAGTCATAGTGGACCACAAGACAGCTCCAGGGGATGGAAGCCATGTGCTAAGACTGGAGGAACAGAAATGGAAAGAATCTGGGATCCTGATGATACCATGGAGTTGCCTTATTAGCCTAGATTGCTTATATCTGGATTTCTACTGAATGCGAGAAAGAAAAAACTAACAATTTATACAGGGCACATGATTGGCAACCTATGTTACTGGTAGACAAATACAATTTTTAAAAATCTTATACACATTCTGAACAGTCTTATAGTATCCACAGAAAGCTCTGGGAGAACAGTGTTACAGATCTATGCTGAAAATGCAGAGCTGAGCTTTACCTAATGTAAAGTTATTCATAAACCAGTATGCTCCTTATACCTAAAAACATAGATGTTCCTTGCAAAGAGAAGGATTTATTTAATTCCATGATATTTTGGGCTTGCAATAAATACCCCAAATGCACACCTTCTTCAAGGTTTCTGGCTTAATTGGGTCCATGCGCTGAAGCTTATGAAGTCACCAGTCTTAAAATAGCTCTGCTTTTCATCCCTCACCAAGCCAGTCTTAAACTCTTTACTAGACACTGTAGCAAAATAAAATGTTCTTGAAAACATTAAGGGTTGATGAACTGGTTTGGATTTTCTCCAATTCTCTAGACTTTCTCTCCTCTCCATAGATATAAACGAAGTCCAGCCACTTTGAAATGAAGACATTTAATTTGGGGCCACCGTATATTGATTTATCTAGCAGAAAACACTTGCATTTTTCAAGTCAGAGCAAAGAGCTTCCATACCACTTTACAGGGCTTTGGCATGGTGCACTGGAACTTGGCTGCCAGAGTGAATAGACTGTCCCATTTCTTGCCATGAAGAGGCAACTGAGATGGACTAACTTGAGCAGACAACCATTTGGCACTGGAAAAATGCATCAGTCAAAAGAAGTACAAATCCTAGTTAATTTTCCACTCCATATTATACTTTACATACCAAAGAGAAGAAAACAGAAAGAGAGGCATTCGATACTGGTCCACACAACATAGCTGTCCTAACTTTGCTTATCTTATACTGATGATATAGATTAACCGACACTTAACAAGTGGAAATGAATTGTTTGACAACCCTCAGGAGGGTAAATAGGCTGTTCTACTGAGTATGTTCTGATGTTATTTAAAATCTTTATAAAATTATAAAAGAATAGGGGTTGACACTTGGCAAACAAGTAAGGACACCAATGGGGGCATCTACATCCCATATCAGATTGCCTGGTTCAAGTCCAGGTCCCTCTACTTCCAATTTAGCTTCTTGCTAGTGCTACCCTAAGAGAAAGTAGGTGATGGCTCAAGTACTTGGGTCCCTACCACTTTGATGTGAGACCCAAATTGAGTTCTGTGTCTCAAGCTTTTGCCAGGCCCAGCTCTGACTGCTGCAGGCTTTTGGGGAATAAACCAGTCAATGGAAGATCTCTCTGTCTCTGTCTCTGTCTCTCTGCCTTTCAAATAAAAGTTAAAATAAATAAACTTCTAAAATATTTTTAAATGATGAATGCATAACTGATTTTTATGTGCAAATACAATAGCTGGGGAGAATTATTCATTTCAAGAATAAGAGCAATAAAATTTAGAATATCTTCATTTGACTAGAGAAAATGGCGCAGTTGAACACAGATTTGTATTTAACAGAGAATTACAAAGGAATACAAACATAAAATAAAGATACTTTGTTGGAGGGAGAGGCACACAGGAGGCAAACATCAAGACTGAGCTCAACAAACTCCAGCAGCTGACTAGTAACCTTCCCCTGAAAAGGTTACCTATTCTGAGTGGTATCTGGAGTTCACCAGGAAAGATCAAGGTTCTGAATCTGGAGCCCAGAGATTCAGAACTCTAATTCCTAGCTCTAGACCAGCCAGCCACAATTAGTGGGACTAAGCAGACCACAAGCAAGGAACACCAATCCTGTCTTCAGGAGTCTCCAGCTGAGGTTTAATGAGGCATGAGTTTGCACAGCAAAGTAAATTCCTTCATTAAATAGTTAATTAAACTCTTTTGAAAAAGTGATCATGAACAAAGCTGATAAATTCAACTCAAATTAGAATATTAACTAATCAAAGCAGGAGGCTTCTGCTCACAATAGAAAGAAAAGGCTTACAATGCCCACCTCCGCAAAGTATATCCTCTCTTTCTGTCTCTTCAGATTGATTCATTCTCTCTCTCTCTCTCTCTCTCTCTCTCTCTCTCTCTCTCTCTCTCTCTCTCCAGTACAGAGAGACTTAAAGTCTGAAATTGTGAATGTCAGAGAAACTAGATCTCTGTCTGCTCATACTGGGACACATGGAGACAACCCTGGTCAATAACTCTATGCTTCGTGGGCTTAGTCTATTTCCAGGTCAGTTAAAACCTTGTGAAGTTGCCTAGAATTTTTATTTTAATGCACTCAGAAAATCAACAGCACCCTGACTTGACTTGGAAATTGCAAAGTCAATTTCCTCTCTATGGATCTTTGTAAAGCATGCCAGCTTTCCTTGTAATGATATACTCAATAATATGCTCAGAAATGACAGTAACTATTTCAAATTATGTGTTTTTAAGCACCAGAATCTTAGTGCTCTTCCCTCAACCCCACAAACACATCACTCTACCATGTGCTACTAAATAAACTATACAGAAAATAGTCCACTTCTCAGTACCATTTTGTTCTGGATTACAAATACTTATATACTCATATACAATCATTGTTATTATTATTGTAAAAACCCAAGAAAACACACCATAAAGGAAAAAATAATACCCTTGATTAGAAAGTTAGACCTCAAATCTGATTAACATTTTTGTGTCTTTTTTCTCCCAGTCACTTTAAGTGGTTAAACATATACAATATTTAGGAGAAAAAATGGATATTATTTTTTCACTAAGGAATGCATACTGAACACTTTTCCATGGCATTAGCTATTCTTCCATAAGGTCATTTTGAGTGACTGGATAATACTCTACCCCACATGGTATACTTCAGCCAATTGCCTATTACTGAGCATTCACTTCGTTTCTAATGCATCACCATTGCTTCAATGGCTGCACCCACGAACAAGTCCTCTCCCAAACTTGTATTGCATGGGACAAATAAATAGGCAGACCAATGGGTGAGAACAAACTACACTCTGTGATACACATTGACAAACTGCCCTATAAATAAGTCATTCCAATCATACTACCAATGATAACGAAAGTGCCCCAAAGTATGGTCACTTTCCCTACCACCAATTTTAGTATTATTTTTTTCTCTTTGCCAATTTAAAAGAGAAAATAAGGCCTATCAGTTACAATTTAATTGCTTTTATTGCTACTGAAGTTGGACTTGTTCTTATTTGTCTATTGTCCATTTGTATCTTTTCCTCCTGAATCATTAATTCATGGCCTTTATCCATTTTTCTCTTAGCGTATCTGTCTCTTTATTTGATTAGTAGAAGTACTGTATGTGTGTGTGATATGTACCTTTCAGATGACTTACAGATTTTACATATGTTTTCCCAGTTTTTTGTCTTTTAACGTCCCTCACAGTTTGGGGATATTGAAATTTTAAAGTGTTTTGTAACCAGATATATCTTTCATCCCTCATTTTTTTCAGATTTATTTTATTTATTGAAAGAGTTAGAGATGGGGGGGGGAGAGATATTTTGTGTCAGCTCTGCTCCAGATGGAGAAAATCATCTTCCCAAGTAATCCAGGACCCATGCTCCCTGGGGGCTTTCGTGCCCCCAGGACATCAGTCTCTCCTTGTTCTCAGTCTGGCCTCCCAAGAGCAACAGTAACACAGCCAAACTTAGGGGCTCCAGGACTCTCTCACATCATCTCCTCCATCCTCACTGATCTAGAAAACACAGCTATTTTAGGGGAGCTCACTCTCTGAGTAACAAGCAATAGCCATGCAAGTGTCTATTTCCTGTGGTACCAGTGGCAAGAGGGCGTTGTGATTAGGTGCTTTGACTTCATTACCTCGTCTTCCTGGGCCTTTCCTGCTCCCTCACTGCTGCCTACCAGCCCTTGGATTTCATACCGAGGCCTTTGTTTTCACTGCCTCAATGTTTGCTGAACTACCAATTGGTGGCTGCAAAGAATTCTCTAGAAATCAAGCCTTCCCAGCCATGTACACCAAGGTCCAAGTGGCTCCTTCATTTTGGCAGATGGTACCCCTGGCTTCCCGAGTCTTTTAGTCGGCATCAAGGAACTTCCAAGCCACTTCCAAACTGCTTTCTCCCATGTGCACATTTCAGCTTTCTTCCTCTGGCTAGAGTGGAGAGAGCCAGGGAACGAGGTCCCTCTGCCTCTGACAAGGATCTACCTCTGCATATAGCCATAATTTGATGCCCCTCTCTGGGATACATACAGGGAGTTACTGAGCCAAGAGTTTATTATCGAGCTTCGCCCGGATATACAGAGGGAACTGAGCGCAAACCCGAATGTTCCAAGTGTTCCTAACTCCATGTGTCTTGAAGCGCCTGAAGCAGGGATTTTATGGAAGAGGGGAAAGACTCTTCCCTGGTGGTAAATTAAGGATACAGCTCTTTAGCTTTGGATCACAATCAGACCTTTAGCAATCAACTAACCCCATTTACTCTTTATTTTCTAGGTGTATTCCTACCCATACGACTGAACAGTTTTTCACAGTATAGTAAGCCTTGCTTTGGGGGAAAAAAAAAAAAAAAAACCTCCCCTTTTCTGAGGCTCCCTCTAAAACAAGTCTTCGCTTCCAAGGGTAATGAACTCTTTTATAATAAACGCCTCACTTTAATGTGCGCTCTCTCTGGTTTCCAGGAACTGCCTTATAATGACGCCGCTCAGTACTGCATGTCAGAGGTTTGCTTCGCCTTTAATATTTTATGAAGAAATTCAGATTTTGACAGTAAAAATATTTAACCCAGAGGACCCAAAACCCAGACTATTATTTTGTAAAGTAGCCATCTAGCTGCACACTTGTACACTGCCAGTTTCCCCAGTGCATACTCACACTCTTTGATACTCTCTGAGCACACAGAACCACATGCTGTCCAGATGGAAACCTGGCTGTATCATTACATTATATTGAAATAACCCAATACCACCTGTTTCTGTTGGGGTTCCTGCCAACATTTTCCCATAAAACATTTATTTTGCTAATATTTTAGTTGGTCACCACAGAAGGACACTTGAAGTTAAAGATTTACCATGTGTTGCAGCCACTCGGAGCCAAGAGAGGCAAAAAAAATAAATAAATAAAAATAAAAATAAAAAGCTCTTTGAAACCATGCAGCAGAGTTGGAGAAAAGCAAATGTCTATCTGTGGTTTCAAAGGTAGATGCCTCACCTGGCATGAGGTAATTGCGGGCACAGGGATTTCAAAATAAGGATTTCTTGGCAATCTTTACAAAATGAGTTTTTCTGGTATCTCTGGTGCTCATCTTTGGGTTGTAAAAAAATATTTTCATCTTTGTAAGGAGACTTGCCTGCTTCTTGGCAAATTTTCCCCTTCCAAATATGTTGCATTTGTAAATAAGCTTATAAGGATATGAAATTAATTAGACAAACCTGACATATAGAAACACATGCAAATATTTTCATGCTGTCAAGTGCAGGAGTGGGGGTGGGCAGTTTGTGTCACCTATTAGAACTGACCCTGAACATGATCCTCAGAGCCTTCAGATGCCCTCGGAAGCAAAAGCAGTGCCTCCTTAGGACTGAACATTCAGGTGGAAGACCTCGGTCAGCAGACATAACGTAACCTTTGCAAAGTTGTCCAGCGTTTTGTTTCTTTTTCTGTCTTCTGAAGCTGACTCACAATTTCTTGTCATAATATATAAAGCTAAACCAGCCCCCTTTGGAGGCCATTAGAGGCCACTGGAATACAGGGTACCATTTGGAACTGAGTCTTAGAAGGAAGAACTAACTCCTTCGATCTGTTTGTACCTTCCCCACCTACCTAATATGCTGCTGAGACTGGACCCAGCTCTCTGGCTATTTTTAGCTGACACTAGCATCACAGTTTTAATTTTTTCCTGTACAGTGAACCCCCCACTCTACAACGAACTCCAGAGGAATAAGGAAGACACACAGAGATTAACAATGTTTGGTCACCTATGTCTAACCCCTCTAATCTCTGAGCTCTTGTGGCACCTGGCGTCTCCAGGAGATTTTCCTAGACTTTGTGTTCACAGCAGAGTCTTCGTTTCTATTATTATACCACACAACTCACCTGCAAGGGACGGCCTTCCTCCTCACCCTGGTTAGTTAGGAGGCTGACTCTCCCTCCCCCAACACACTGGCTGACCACTGAAACATCAGAGGAAAAGAAAAAGAAATGACGTGGGCCAGGAGCCCCACCCTGAAATGTGTCCATTTTTCAGCTCCAGGAGCTCTTTTATACCAAAATGCCCACTTTGCACTGTAAAAGTAATTTATATTTTAGATATTTGTTTTAAAAGTCAACTTGTAACCTGTAATGGCTATAGCTATAGATTAAAGATCACAAGGAAAGCAATGGGCCTCTCCTGGCGGCTCCCATTCATGTTCACATATCGTCCCTGAAGACAGATAATCGTATAATTAAGCGATCCATTTCGCAGCATATATGTGCTGTGCAGAAGACAGAGATGCAGTGAATCCTGGTGTGTGCTTTGGTTCAAAGTATGAAATACTGAATAATCACCTTTTTTATGAAAGCACTTGACCTTTAAATTGATATTTCTCCCCAACAGATTATAACTATTGTTCAAAGAAATGTTGAATGCAGCACAGTTGATCCAAAGGTGGCCTGTCTTTTAATCAACTCTTACGGCATGTGTCCGACTGACAATACCAGTTGACTACCACAAAGAGAGGGAAAAGGGTCATTTTTGGCTCTCTATAAGTGCCAGCCTTGCCTTTTTTTCTACCTTTTATAAGATCATGAGTATAAATTCTTAAGGTTAACATAATCCACAAATATATCACTATGCTCCTAAATCTGCATGTATGAAATCCACAAAATTCATTCACCATTTGTACATAATAAATAGTTATGTATATACACACACACACACACTCACACATATATTCATCCTTCTACCTAGACAACCTCAACATTCTGGATGCCAGAATGCAGCCTTGATTGTTGTGCCTGCTGCCAAAACAGCAAAGTCAAATTGAGGTACACAGAGGTAGCAACTAAACATACAGGAAGGCCAGCATAATTTCAGAAGCATAAGTATGTCCCAACTGCAAGTTACGTGTTGTCTGTCTGAAATTCAGATTTGACCAGGCAACTTGTATTTTATTTGGCAGCTCTACCTAAGCACTCAGTCTCTGAATCAGATTTGCCCTAATGATCTCTTTTTTCCCTTTTCTGCAGAAGAAACAACAAATATGGACAGCCACAGCAAACACATATACAGGTCGCTGAGCACAGAAAACAAGGAGTGCTAAGAAGTCAATATCCATCATCTCTTCTGGTGTTTATTTTTATTAGATACTGATTGAACTGTTTTCCTTCTCATGATTAAACAATTCTCTTAGTCCTTGTCTCAATTCCTGGAATGTTTTTCCAAGAGCAAAGACAACTCTGTCTGGTCTGAACAAGGAAAAATGTGAAACTTATGCTAGTATTTCAAAGCTTCTCATTGGCCCTGACAGCTAGTGTCAGGGCATGTGCACTGTGTGGATTCATTGAGAAATGTACTGACACAACCAGTTCTGTTCTTTTCCCCTATTCTTCCCACTGAGGGTCCGCCAAGCTCAGATCTGGACCCAGGAGAAAGGCTGGAGCTGCCCTGGTGGGCAGAGTGCAGAGAGAAGAATGTTCCCACAGACAGCCAACAGCACGGCTGCCAGGCCAGAAGGGTTTCCTGGCTCAGCATCACAGGCCTCCTCCCGCACCACTGGCCATCCTGCCCTGCACTGGCTGGGGGAGAGCAACACGGCAACTGCATCCTTCTGAAACTGTACTGAATTCAAGGGTGGCACAGAAGACGGCCCTGGCCCTCCCCTTCTTTCCTCATTGAGAGGTCACCACAGACTAAATCTGGAATTATAGCTGATCAGAGAAAAGCAAAACTAAGATTCTTTATTAAAGCAGAAAACCAAGAGTGAAGACTGAAAACACAATTCTTTCCACTAGTGAACTATTGCATTGATGAGAATTAACAGAAAGTTTAAGTGTTTTCATTTCACATTCAAAATGTTTCAGGTTACTTAGACTGAATGTTTTACATTAGTTTAAAGTTGAAAGAGCAGGTTCAAGCCCGTGCCACAGCTCAATAGACTAATCCTCCGCCTGCGGCGCTGACACACTGGGTTCTAGTCCCGGTCCAGGCACCGAATTCTGTCCCGGTTGCCCCTCTTCCAGACCAGCTCTCTGCTGTGGCCAGGGAGTGCAGTGGAGGATGGCCCAAGTGCTTGGGCCCTGCACCCATGGGAGACCAGGAGAAGCACCTGGCTCCTGGCTTTGGATCAGCGCGGTGCGCCAGCCGCAGCGGCCATTGGAGGGTAAACCAACAGTAAAGGAAGACCTTTCTCTCTGTCTCTCTCTCTCTCACTGTCCAATCTGTCTGTCAAAAAAAAAAAAAAAAAAAAAGAGAAGGTTCAGGGACCCCATTTTACTATCTTTTACTAATAAACAGTGATTTATTGTTCAAACAGAACTTAGAGCACAATCTCTAAAAGGCAGGGTCTGGTTTTCCTAGCCATGTGGCTTTCAATGTGACGTCCCCACCCAGCACTTCAGCATCACATAGGGACTTAGAAAGGCAAACATTCAGGCCCCATCCCTACTTGTTAGATCAGAATTTCTAGGAGGAGGCCATGCAGCCTGTGATGTAACAAGTCACCCAGGGATTCCTACGTGCCTCATCACTTGAGGGCCTGGCCCCAGCCCATGAGAGACCACCCGAGTCCGCTTTCACCATCTGAGTCCAACAGTGGCATTGTTGAGCACTGCCTGTGAAATGTTTGTCTCTCTCTGCCAATGAGAGGTGGGTGCTCAAGTTCCTGTGCCAGATTTTATAGACAGGAAGGCAGTAGCTTTCCATATTAAGAAAATGGTTTCCACTTTCTAGTCGACATAACCCCTCTCCTACAGGACAGACACACACACATGGACACACACACACACACACACAGGTTGCTCCTGCCCATTTCCAAGTGCCTCTCCAGTGCCTGGAGCTTCCATTCTGGGACAGCCTGCATCCCTCTGCTCCCCCTCTGTAAAATGCAGCCTCTTTATCTTACACTCCAGCCCCCACACTCACTATATTGTATTATCCCCTTTCAGCTTTTACTTTTTTTCCCTTCCAAAGTTCCTTTTTCATTTGCAATCTTATCTTGTGTGCTATTTTGCACCCAACACCCTGAATCAGTTTCTAAAATCCTGTAACACAGCTCCTCCTTCCAACCCCTTCCCAATGGAACACTGTCTGCTTTGCCCCAGATTAGCCAGACTTCCCATATCTGGCCACCCATTGGCAGTCTCCAGTGTTTTCCTGAGTGCTCTTATTTTCAGTCCTGGGACAGGATAACCAGCCCCAATCCCAGTCCTTGCTCCCCTCTTCTGGCACCACCAGTCTTGGGCTATAATTTCTGCCGCATAAGGAATATTTATTCTCTGAGGTCACAATCTTTTCCAACTTCCATATTCATATCCTCTGATTACCACTCCCCCGCTAGTTTCCCTTTGAAATATATTTAAGTGAGTAAAATATTATGAGGAAAATTATTACATAAATAGTTGTTCAGGTCATATGGGGATAAGTAAAGAATGGTGGAGGTGGTCACAGAGCAAATGATGGTGTCAACGAGGGTGTGTTTATGTGAAAGGCACCTCAAGAAGCAGGAAGTATAAAATGCTGTAAGAAAAGATCCTGGGGGCCGACGTTATGGCCTAGTGGGTAAAGCCACCATCCGCAGTGCCGGCATCCCACATGGGTGTCAGTTCAAGTCCTAGATACTCCACTTTCCATCCAGCTGTCTGTATGGAAGCAGCAGAAGATGGCCCAAATGCTTGGGCCCCTGCACCCACGTGGGAGATCCAGAAGAAACTCCTGGCTCCTGATCAGCACAGCTCTGGCAGTTGCGGCCATCTGGGGAGTGAACCAGTGGATGGAAGACCTCTCTCTCTCTCTCTCTCTCTCTCTCTCTCTCTCTCTCTCTGCCTCTCTCTGTGTAACTCTTTCAAATAAATAAATAAATCTTTACAAAAAAAAAAAGAAAGAAAGAAAAGATCCTGGAGTGATGATGGTAAGCCTGTTGCTGCAGATAATAGGTGGGAATGCTGGTATGGGAAGAGTAGGAGGAAGATTCAGTCAGACAGATGTTTAACCTTTTGTAGGCCAAAGACCTCTGAGAAGCTAACTTAATCCAAATAGTCTTCCTAGAAAAGTTCAAACAATTCTAGTAAAAGCAGTTCCTACAAGTAAGTTTTGTTTAAAGAAAATAACTACTATATAACAACTGATGTTTGAGATCTTGGTTGATCCCCCCCATACCCAATTCTAGGCACTTGGAAGTACCCATGGGACCTTTAAAGGGGGATGAGGCCCAGACACCCCCAGGAGAAGAAACCTGATAGATTTGGAAAGACAAGATTGAGTGCTAGTCAAACAGACTTCGATGCCAGAAAATGCAAGAGAATGTGGACTTCATCCAAGTGGTGGGGTGGGATGTGTGTTCAGGTGCCCATCTCTGTGTACTTGATTTAATACATTGCATGCCCACTCTTTAGTGTGACTTTGTAAAATCTATGTTTTGGCTTTAAAAACTCCAAGCCAGCAACATCAACTTGATGCCAGAAAGAAACATATTTTGTATATGATGTCACAGATAGAGTACAGGAAATGATTATCACTGTGCAGATAAAAGGAAAACCTCTTAAAAGAGAATATAAAATTTTTAACCTACTCTAGAGGCAATATGGTGAAAATGTCTGTGCACCAGAGGAAGAAAACTCAGTAATGTGTGTGAGGAGTGGTTTGCATGTGCATGAGGTTAGAGGAAAAGCCACACATGGATGGCAAATGTGTTGGTTCCATCTACTGGATGTTGCTCTATCGACCCTGAAACAAGAAGATTAGCATGCATGTGTTTTCAGCATAACAGTATCAGCTTACACACAACCCTCAGTTTCTATATTCCACACACTTCACATGCATTATCTCATTTAATCCCCTTTGGGACGCTATTAGGCAGACATGTGCACAAATGAGGAACTGAGACCAAGGGAACTTCAACTAAGAGTGGTTAAGTCACTGTTCACCCAAAGCTGGTTTGGGCTAAACCAAGATTTATCCAGACAGCTTGACTTGAGACCTTCACTTACTTATACATTCTTGAGTCCCACGGTGGTTCTGTCTCCAAGAGTAGTGGCTCCAGATCTGAATACCCTGACCAACTGCTTTCCAACCAGATCCACAAACTGTAATTGGATTATACATTTGCGATCTGAGAAACAGGAAAGTGCAAATGGTCCAAATAATGAGCACTCATTAAACTCCTTGAAAAGAACAACATGGTCTTTCAAAGCAGTTCTTACAATCAAGTTTTGTTTAAAGAATAGAACTAGAACATAATCATGACTTTCTGAGGTCGTGGTTGATTTCCCCAGCACCCACCAATCCACTTGCTTTCCCAGACAAAATAGGTAGGTGCTCTCTTATTGAAAGTCAACTTGCACCTCAGTCCACCCCAGAGGGAGATCAAATGGCTACAATGGGGAATGATTTGAAAATGGAGTCATTTCTGTGAAATTCCCAAGGGTGCTTTTTTTGCTTTAAAAAGCAATGAAATCACTTTCTGCTGGTAATTTATTATTTCCGCTGGTTATTCAAATGTTTGTCTACATGTTGAAAAATCAGTCTTTATTCAAACAAAAAAAAAAGTCATTCAAAAAATGCAAAAGCATTCCAAATGTTTGGTAAAGTTTAGGATCACAAAAAGATAAAATAATAATAATCACATGTTTACTTTTTCCTTAGGTAAGCAAACTAAAAAAAAAAAAAAAAAAGCTGAGCCTCCCTTTAATAGACAATGAGTTTCACAGACTGGGCTGGATTCCTACACACAAGGAATGAGGTTGATTTCATCCTAACCTTCCTTGCTTAGCCATTGTCCCACACTTCTATGGTAAAGAGTTTTAATCACTTCTGAAAATTGTGGTTCAGGTCTTTGTCTAGTGCTGGGTATTCTTAGCTTCAGACAATAAGAGTATGAAGACATCAAACTTATTAAACATAGATTGTGTCTGGTGTTATTGGAAAGCTTAGCTTGCTGTTCAACAGTTACCACATAATGGATGACTTTTATTGCTAGTTATACTAGTCTCATTTACGTGGGTAATTGCTCCTCTTTCTATCCAGCTAATAGACAGGAAGAGAAGAGAAATGGGAGGCAGTGTAGGGCACATAAAAGGAGGAAAGAACTATTTACTAGATGCTTCCTGCCTTACTACAGAAAACAAAGTGAATGCAGGAGACCCAATGATTACACCATTAGTGTGAAGCTCTCTGTTACAGAACTTCAATGTCCTTGGAAAAAGCAGACAAAGACACAAGAAAGCTAAGCTTGTCTCTCTAGAAAACAGGGCCAATTTTACTTTAAAAAAAAAAACACTTCTTACTAAACTAAATATTTCCATACTGTTCCCAGCAAGCAGTCGGTGAGTAGGAAAAATTATATGGAAAGAGGAAAAGAGAGATCACACATGACTTCTTCAAAATTGAGGGAGGTTTGGGGAAAATGGAAAAATACTCAAAGGAATAAACTGTAAATAAATACAATAATTCATCCTAACAGCCTCTGGAACCTCACTTGAGGCATAGCTGATGCCCACAAGCCAACATTTCCACTGACTACTAGCATTCAAACCTGGCATCACCGAGGGTATTATTTTTTCCCCTTCATGTGTTTATCCCCGATTACTCTCAGTATCCAGGACACAGTACATGCCCAATAATCACTTGTTGAATAAACAAGAAACCGCGTCATCCAGCATCTAACCTGGACAAAGGATCTTTTTTTAGTAATTATCAAGTTTCAGATGTGTTAAGTTATACAAAAAAAAAAAAAAACTGGTTTGGGTCAGCAAGTTCAATAAATCGGTCTCATAAAAGGAGCTGGAGGAGAGCCTTTTCCACTGACCTTTTCTTCACATTTAAAATGCCTCTGAATTTGACAGACAGTACCAAGAGATTTGGAAAAGGTCATGCCTCTTGCCCAGGTAGTTCAACTTCCAGTTATCTACCCCAAGGAAGTAATAAGAAGTGTGAACAAAGATTTATGTGTGGAGATGTTCATCACAGCACTATTTAGACTATCTATGGATACACATGTCCAACCAAGGGTCACGTCTGTATTCATCCAAGATCAAGGTACATCAATGTAATGGCAACTCAGTGACTATCAAATGTGACAATTTCAAATGTTTATTCAATGGCATGGGAGACATTCTATTATATAATGATAAATGAAAACAGGAATATGTGAAATAAAGGATAAATATAAGCCAAGTCTGCCTTATAAATGGAGCTACAAGAGAAAATCGGGAGTTAATAAACATGATACAAATATGGGTTACTCCTTACTTACAAGGTTATGGGTGTTTTTTTTTCTTTTATCTTATTTTATGACTTCCAGTAATTATAAATTCCAAAATTATTTTTACAATCAGAAAAACATGAATTTTTTTGAAGTCTTAGGATTTCTACATCTTTAAACTAGGTTAGGGGATCTAATTGGGGAGAATAACACGTATTCTAAATTCCATCCATTTCAGTTATATTGGTTAAAAAAGGGTCCCGGGGCCTGCACTGTGGCATAGCAGGATGCGGTGCCAGCATCCCATATGGGCACCGATTCAAGACCTGGCTGCTCCACTTCTGATCCAGCTCTCTGCTATGGCCTGGGAAAGCAGAAGACAGTCTAGGTCCTTGGGCCCCTGCACCTGTGTGGGAGACCCCAAGAAGCTCCTGGCTCCTGGTTTCAGATTAGCACAGCTCCAACCATTGCAGCCAACTGGAGAGTGAACCAGTGGATAGAAGACCTTCCCTCCCCTCCCCCCCCCCCCCCCCCCGCTTTCTCTCTGCCTCTCCTTCTCTGTGTAGTTCTGACTTTCAAATAAATAAATAAATCTTAAAAAAAAAAAAAAAAAACACAGAGCCCAACACACCTGCTCTCAGAGGACTTCTATAGTTCCCCTACATCTTCATGACTTCTGCACATTTTCCTAAACATTCCACTACTTATAATCTGTGTGACAATGATGGAACTAATAATTAAGGGTCTTGCTCAGGAAAGGAGGTGGGAAAGGGGAAGATAGGAGAGTCACACACCAGTCACAGTTTGCTGTTGAGAGCTAGACCAGACGATTCCCAGGTTCTCTTGTAGCTCCACAGTGCATGGAATAATGATTCGTTCTTCTACTTGTCTTTGCTATTAGAAGAGATCACCACTGAGTAATTTGCTTCTGGAACATGGTAGACCTCAGATGTTCCTGAGTGAAAGAATGGCTGTGCAGTCACTTTACAGGACAAGAGAGGCCAACCACAAACACTCTGGCCCTTGAATAGCCTTCCTCACTCAGCACCTCCTGGTTTTGGGGTCTCATCCACATGATCTGTTCAGAGTTCTGCTCAACTCCCAAGGTATGATTTTTTTTAAGACACAGTGTTCGCTTTCCTCACCATAATATGTCCTCAAGTTCAGAGGCTCTCAGTTTTTTCTGGGAGCCTTTGGAAAATTTTGACCTCTCAGAAAGATGTTCTTTCTCATCAAGTTTTTAAATAATTTTTTTTATTTGAAAGGCAGAGATCAAGATCTTGTGTCCACTAGATCACTCCCCAAATGGCCACTACGTCTTCTGCTGCTTCCCAGGCATATTTGCAGGAAGTCAGGGCAAAAGAGGAGAAGCTGGGACTTGAACTGGCACTCTGATATTAAATGTGTCCCAAGCAGCAGTTTAACCTGCTGTGTCAAAACACCCATGCCCACATCAATTTTGGCTGAAGTCACAGACTAAGGCTCTTAGATGCTAGGTTGAAATTCCTTGATGAGGAAAATACTTCCATATTCAACAGAATCCCAGAAAAAATTTAAGTATGCTCCTTTTTCAAGATTAGAATAATCAGATGACCTCCTAGGCCTTCTGACTTGGGAGGAAGCGAAAGTAGCATTAAATCCTGGTAGGAATAACAATCCTGAAGGTTGCAATGAGGAAAGAGGGGAGATCCCAGAAGCTGCCCCCTACTCCCGGGCTCATCTACAACTTAAAGTTACAACCACCACATGACACCCCTATCCTTGCTAAGAATTACATCTCCCTTGCATGGAGTACTTGATGCTCCCAAATATTTTGCACAATCTTTATCACAACTATTGATGGTGCTGGCACACATTGTACATGGTATTCACTATCTCTATTTTACAAATGAGGAAGCAGTGTTGGGGCAGTCACAGAGCCACCAAATACCAGGGGAGAGTTCCACGCCAGCTCTGCCTGGTTCTATTCCACAGAATTAAGGCTCTTATTACCACACCCAGGTCAGTCACCGGGTTGCTTTTCTTAGGAAACATGACATAAGTTGCACACAGGTGACTCAGGGCAGAACTGTGCAAAGTTAGGAGCAAGTGGTAGCTGAATGGTGGTTCAAAGTGTTAATGTCCAGTGTCTCCCAAAGTTCTGTGTAAGCAAAGAAGGGAGGGGGCAGATTTCCATGTACAGAGTCAGGTTTCTCCCTCTGCTGACTTGCTTAAAAACATACATGTCATTGTCACACAGCACACAGTAGAAACAGAACCTGTGTCTACTATGGACCAAGAATTACACCAGCCATTTTATTAAATAGTATCTCATTTAAACTTATAATCAATCATTCACTGACACAGTTATTAGTATACCCTTTTTATAAATGGAGAAACTAATGCTCAAAGAGATAAATAACTCACCAAGTTCAAACAAATGAAAAATTATTTTAACACAATTAAGCCTAAAACATAAAGTCATATCCTATCAAATACATTCCATTAGAACTGAAGAAGAAGGAAAAGTAACCTGGTTATACTACAGTGCAGTATTAGGTGTGTGCTGATTCCCCCACACTCTTCAACTATGGCATTCTGCCTCTTTCTCTCTCTTCCTCTCTATCTCCCTCTGTCTCTCTCTCAGATGCACAGCACACAAGATTATGGGAGCCAAAGTGGACCTCTTCCATGAGTGTAGTGAAGAGAGAGAATAAAGACTAGAATCCAAGAAGGGACCATCTTGGGTGGGATTGATGCCCAAGTGGATAAAAGACCTATCCAAGGATCAGAGAAATAAGTGACATCTCAAAGATGCCAGAATAGCAACAAGGCAGATAAGATTTAAAAAAAAAATCAGAAATCCACTTCTCTATCAACACCAGAGTGTCAACTGCTCCTACTCAACCTACTATCAACTCTGGGGGAAATTAGATAAATGAGATAATTCTGAATTTGATGATAAAGGAAAGAGTCTTCCTAAAGAGAAAAGATGACATTTTCTGCATTAGATGTAGAAGCTCAATGTCACAGTAAATTGAGTTATAGAAAAATAAAGATGGAGTTTTTTGTTCCCATAAGTAACTCTGAATTTTCATACCTCAGGATATCTTTGCAGCTCTAACACAAACACATAATTTTGCTACTGCAGTTGTATTCAACTGATTATTATGTCATACCACCAATTTGGAAATGCTCTATAAAAATTCTGGAAATTATTTTATTTGAAATAGGATTGAAGTAAATTATAAGGAAAAGAAGGAACCACCCAAACCCATGGGCCCATTTCGCACTAGAAACTGCCCCCTCCTGCCACAACTTGTTAAGACGGACTTGAGGGAAAGTGGAGGAGAGTAAAAAGAAAAAGCAAGAAGCATTCCAGCGTCATTTGTTTCTACCTGTGATTGTATTTGGGGTGGGGAAGAGTAGGGGAGAGCACTGAGAAGAAAACTGTCAAAAGAAAAAAAACAGATTATATCTTCTCATGCCCAGAAGTGAAGATTGTCGGTGTCCTTGGCCAAGAAGCCACGTAGCTATTTTCCTTTCATCTCCAGGAAAATCATGGATGCAGAGCAGTGAAGCCCATGAAAAGAGAAGTTTCACAGCGGAGATCTGAGATTTTCTAAGGTTGCCCTCACACTCACAGCACAGGCTGCAGAGCACTGCAACAGCACCTACTGGAGCTGCCTGCATTTGTCACCTGCATTGTACGATCCTTTCATTCGTGTTGGTCTCTCATAGAAAAAAATCCGTGGGGGCAGAGTGTCACAATGTCACTTACCCATTTATCCTCAACAACTAGAGCAGTACCTGTCACATAGAACGCATCCCACATTTATTTGCTGAATGAATGGAGTTCATATCCCAGAATTGGAAATACTCTGTTATGAGATACCTACGCTACACTTGAAATGGTATAATATTATTTGAAAGTGTACTTAGCAAAAAGCTACATTGAAAACTCTAGGGAAACCATGAAAAGTGTTTTTAAAAATAGGTATTCTTGGGGCCAACATTATGGCCCAGCAGGGTAAATCACACTTACAACACTGGCATCCCTTAGCAGAGTATCAGTTCAGGTCCTGGCTGCTTTGCTTTTGCTAATGTAATCAGAAAGCAGTGCAAAGGAGTGGAAATCTCTCCTTAGTATAGAGTTGGTCTTCTGTATAGAAAGTCAATTAAAAATGCATCTTAATGGCAAATGGAATGGGAGAGGGAGTAGGAGGTGGGATGGGAGTGGAGGTGGGAGGGTGGGAATGGGGGGAAGAAACACTATATTCCTAAAAGCTGTGCATATGAAATTTGTATTAATTAAATAAAAACCTTCAGAAAAAAAAAAAAAGCAGTGCAGATGGTCCAAGTACTTGGGGCTCTGCCACCCACATGGGAGACCCAGATAAGAGTTCTACATTTCAGGCCGGCACCGTGGCTCAACAGGCTAATCCTCCGCCTTGCGGCGCCAGCACACCAGGTTCTAGTCCTGGTCGGGGCGCCGGATTCTGTCCCGGTTGCCTCTCTTCCAGGCCAGCCCTCTGCTGTGGCCCGGGGGGTGCAGTGGAAGATGGCCCAAGTGCTTGGGCCCTGCACCCCATGGGAGACCAGGAAAAAGCACCTAGCACCTGGCTCCTGCCATCGGATGAGCACAGTGCGCCGCCGCGGCGGCCACTGAAGGGTGAACCAATGGCAAAGGAAGACCTTTCTCTCTGTCTCTCTCTCACTGTCCACTCTGCCTGTCAAAAAAAAAAAAGAGTTCTACATTTCTGGCTTCAGCCTGGCCTAGTCCTAGCTGTTGCTGTCATTTGGAGAGATGGAAGACATATATATTCTGTGTGTGTGTGTGTGTGTGTGTATGTCAAATAAATAAATAAATATTTAAAAA
Source organism: Sylvilagus floridanus (assembly GCA_949820135.1). Taxonomy (NCBI): domain Eukaryota; kingdom Metazoa; phylum Chordata; class Mammalia; order Lagomorpha; family Leporidae; genus Sylvilagus; species Sylvilagus floridanus. The sequence goes on from OX463245.1 coordinate 50,596,731, forward strand.
TAAACATTCTTAAAATTCAAAAAAGAGAAGATAAAAGGATATCACATAAAATAGTTAAAACCAAGAAATAAAAACATAGAGAAAAAGAAAAAATGGAACAAAAAACAGGTAGATATTAATCTAATTATATCCATAATCACTTTAACTGTGAATGATATAAATATATTAATTAAAAGATAGAATTTGTCAGAATGGATGCAAAACAACAAGACACACTATATGTTGCTATAAGAAAACCACTTTAAATATAAAATTAAGTAGTACATCCCAGTCTTTCTTCTCTCCAGCATCTATTCTCCTATACCCTGTTCCCCAACACACACACACACACACACACACGCGCACACACACACACATACACGTGTGTGCATGCTTTTGGTAAATTTCTTTATATTACTACAAATGGGTTACTTTCCATTCTCAGTATAGGAGAACCTGTGCAATTAATCAACTCATTTATACAAAAGGATTGACAACTTTCATGATCTCACGGCTTCTGTAAACAATACCCAGCTCGAAGCAAAAATGAAGGAGGCAGTCAACAAACTTATAAAGTCTTGCTCTTACATACACAGATAGGCTTTCATCTACAGCCGAAAATTAGTTTCAGTTCCTTAGGACAGTGTTGAAAGAGAACCACATGTTAAGTTTGATAGTTGTCCCCCAGGCCCTGTCAGGTTACCATTTCACACTTAGAAAATGGCCATCTCTCTTGCTGTGTTGCTTAAATATCAAAGTTCTGCTTGTCTACATGAAAACAGGGTTGTTCCCACTTCAAGTCACCCAAATGGTGCACATTCTCTTCCCGAAACTAACTACTCTTAATAATCTGCATGATTTTACTCTGAAAAATAAACTGACTCAAATTTGGGAACCAAATCATACAGTAATTGAAATCAATGTAAACAATACAGAAAATGCCTGCAGATGGACACACAGGAATTTTTTAATTCAAACAACAAATACCATCTGATTAATCATATGTCACTTGATATCCTGCTACCTAACTCAAGGTCTTCGCAGCTGTACTCTGGGATTGAGTTCTGTCTCTGCTTCTGATCATGTTTTCAGCTAGTGTACACTCTGGGAAATAGCTGATGGTGGTCAAGTTATTAGATCCTTTCCACCCACATGGGAGACCTGAATGGAGGTCTAGGCTCATGCCTTTGACTTTGTCCACCCCCTGCCTATAGTGGTCATTTGAAGAATGAACCAGTGAGTGAGGGGTCAGCATTATGGTATAGCCAGTAAAGCTACCGCCTGCAATGCTGCTATCCTATATGAATGCCAGTTCGAGTCCCAGTTGCTCCACTTCCAATCAAGCTCCCTGCTAATGGCCTGGGAAAAGCAGTAGAAGATGGCCTAAGATTAGTTTGAGTCCCCGCCACCAGTGTGGGAGACCTAGATGGAACTCCTGGCTCCTGGCTTTAGCCTGTCCCAGCATTGGCTATTGTAGTCATGTGGGGAGTGAATCAGCAAATGGAACATCTCTGTCCCTCCCCTCTCCCTGTAACACTCACTTTCAAAACAAATAAATAATTCATTTTTTAAAAATTTTAAAAAATGAACAAGTGTGTGAAAGATTCTGTCTCTCTCTCCCTCTGTATGTGTCTCTCTTTCACCCTGCCTTTCAAATAAAAATAAATAAACTTTTAGAAAATTAGCTGTGAGAAATATTCTTTTTAAATGATATAACAAAGTAAAATATAATTTTCTTTTTTTTTTTTTTCATTTTGACAGGCAGAGTGGACAGTGAGAGAGACAGAGAGAAAGGTCTTCCTTTTGCCATTGGTTCACCCTCCAATGGCCGCCGCGGATGGCACGCTGCGGCCGGCGCACCGCGTTCGTCCGATGGCAGGAGCCAGGTGCTAGGTGCTTTTCCTGGTCTCCCCATGGGGTGCAGGGCCCAAGCACCTGGGCCATCCTCCACTGCACTCCCGGGCCACAGCAGAGGGCTGGCCTGGAAGAGGGGCAACCGGGACAGAATCCGGTGCCCCGACCGGGACTAGAAGCCGGTGTGCCGGCGCCGCAAGGCGGAGGATTAGCCTGTTGAGCCACGGCGCCGGCCAGTAAAATATAATTTTCAAAACATGGATTATCTAGGAGTAAATCTAGCAAAAGAATAAAATATTTCTAAAGAAAATAATACTTTAAAAAATATTTTGATGCAAGTAAACAGAAGGACTACACCTAAGCATCAGAAGATTCAGTACAATGAAGATGTCCATTTTGCCTAAATTGACATATAGATTCAACAGAATAACTATCAAAATCTTAATAGTTTGTGGGTGTATGTAAGAGAGTAAGGGAGGATGGAGAAAGAATGAGAGAAAGGGAATGTTTATGTGTGTGTGTTTCAGTGTGTTTTGATTCTAAAACTCACACACAAGTATTAACACTGGCTATTCTTTTTAAAAAGAGATTTATTGCATTTATGTGGAAGGCAGAGTGATAGAGAGAGAGAGAGATCTGGGGTTGGGTCAGGGTAAAGCCAGGAACCAGTAATTCAATATGGGTCTCCCATATGGGTGGCAGGGACCCAAGTATTTGAGCCATCCTCTGCTTCTTTCTAGGCACATTAGCAAGGAGCTGGATCAGAAGCAGAGCAACTGAGACTTGAACAAGTGCACCAATAAGGGATGCTGTGTTGCAGGCAGCAGCTTAACCTACTGCACCACAAAGGCAGCTACCAGTACGGGCTGTTCTTGATGCAGACAAATACGAAGAAAAGAAAACTGGGGAAGGTTGGAGGCCTTGTCTTGATAATTATTAAAACATATTATAAATCCATAGTGACCCAGAGCCCAGAAACTTAATAATTATATGGAGAACTGGTGTGTACAGTTGTTATTATCAATTTCCCACTGAGATCAGTAGGAAAAGAAGAAATAAAAAATATAAAGCATTGTGCTGAGAAAATTGGGTATTCATTTCTCAAATTAAAATTTACCTTTACTTATATTTCATAAAAATCAATTCCAGTTGTTTAATACTAAACACCTGTATGTGTAACTATTTTGGGAAAAAAAACTGGCAATACATAGAAAAGTTGAAAATGTGCATTCATTTTTATGAAGTGATTCTGGTTAGACACCAGAGAAGCTCTTGCCCCAGAAGATTTTTTCCCAATTCCTTCTAGAAGGATTACCTAAATCTGGACACAACCCAAATGCACATTAGCAGTAGAATGGGGAAAAAAAGAGTTGTAGCATATTAATAGAATGGAATAATATGCCACAATAAACTGAGTATACATTAATAACATGTGTCAATGAGTTTTACCACAATAACTAAAAGAAAGAAGCAAGCAACAAAAGAACATATATAGAATCATTTCATTTGTATTAAGCTCAGAAAAAAAAAAAACAAAAAAAATGTAATTTAATAGTTCATATTTTAGTGGTAACAGTATAAACAAGGGAAATGATTATCACACAAAACAATAGTTATATTTGAGGAGTAAAGAGGGCATTATTTCAAAAAGGAGCACATAGAAATTTCTTAAAAACTTGCAAGATTCTATTTCTTAACCTAGGTGGAGCTGAACATATAGCATTGATCATGAATATCTTTAAAAAGGAAAAAAAGTCCAGAGTAGTCCATAATTACTTATCTCTCAGAAAGTAAAAAGTTTAAAGGGAGGAAATTATTAAATAAATTATAACACATGCATATGGATATGTTATATACTATATAGTACATCCATATACCTTTATCCATAGATTATAATTATAGATTTATATATACAATAACAATTTAAACTCATATAGCTACATGTCTAAGATGTTCAGTAAGTGAAGATAGTAAGCTGTACAAATTCCATTTATGCAGAAATGTCTGAATCCCCCGAAAATAAAACTATGTATTCCTATTATAAACTTATTTATTTTATTTAATTTATTTAATTCCTATTATAAATTTATAAATGTATAGAAGGAATTCAGAAAGAAATTCTTTAAAAAAAAAACCCCAAACTGAATAATAGTAGTTAACTCTACAGAAGTTATTGATGTGGGGTAGAAGTGAGAAGGGGTGGAGAAAATGTAGGAAAATCTAGAGAGGATTCCACTTAGCTGATTGCCTTGCTATAGGGGATACATGTGTGTATCAGTTGTTTCCACTGTCAAAAGCCTAGGACTTCTATTTCTGTCAATGAAGGATTAACTGCTGTGAGAAAGAGAAATGACCTATCTCTAGAAACAACTAAAAATCAAACAAGAGTCTATGAAACAATGGTTTTCAGGCATTGGACAGCAGATACTATAGGACTATATTCCCTGAAAGAAAAAAAGCAAATGAGATGAGCTCTCAAATAACCCCTTTCCTGCCAGAGGCACATCCAGGCTATAGTCCAAGGAGGCAGAACCCAAACAGGAAAGGTAACTCAGTTATCTTTTTCTCACTGAGGTGAAGAGGAAGATAGGGAGGCCAATCTGTCCAGGATTTGTAGAAAAGAATATAGGACTGCATAGCGAGCCCCAGCAACTTCAGAGTGAGACACGCAAGTCTTTGAGGCATAACCTGTACATGTATGTGGTAAAATGTTGGAAAGCAATAGGGCAAATAATTTCTACCATTCACACAGAGTTAGAAACAGTTTACACTCAAATTCTCAATGACCACAGTAGACAGATCCCATAACACACAAGGAACTAGATAGAATCCTCAGAAGGGTACTGCTTAATAATGAAGCTAAATGAGCAATAAAGTCAAGCCTGCTTTGGACCTACCCTAACAAAACTTACAAGCAAGGCTGGAAATGATGAAACTGACATGCAAGTAACTTAACTATGTGCAGAACAAACCCAATATGTTGTAAAGATGTACAACAAAATCCAGACAAATGAACAAAAATTATCATCATCAGAATACAATAAAAAATAGAAACATGCTTTTTAAAAATAGGAAAACTATCCCCACAGCTAGAAGAAATTTAAATCAATAGAAATTGACCCAGAAATAAACCATAAACTTGGTAAGAAAGAAAGTGTAAGATACAAAAAAAGAGATGCCAGTGCCATGGCGCAGTAGGTTAATCCTCTGCCCTGCGGCACTGGCATCCCATATGGGTGCCAGTTCTAGTCTCAGCTGCTGTGGCCTGGGAAAGCAGTAGAAGATTGTCCAAGTCCTTGGCCCCTGCACCCACATGGGAGACTAGGAAGACACCTGGCTCCTGGCTTCGGATCGGTGCAATTCCGGCCATTGTGGCCATTTGGGGAGTAACGGAAGAAAGACCTTTCTCTCTGTCTCTCTCACTGTCTGTAACTCTACCTTTCAAATAAATAAATAAAATCTTTTTAAAAAAAGATATAAAAAAGAGGGGCTGGTGCTGTGGCACAGCAGGTTAATGCCCTGGCCTGAAGTGCCAGCATCCCATATGGGCACCAGTTCTAGTCCTGGCTGCTCCACTTCCAATCCATCTCTCTACTATGGTGTGGGAAAGCAGTAGAAGATGGCCCAAGACCATGGGCTCCTGCCCCCACGTGGGAGACCCCGAAGAAGATCCTGGCTCCTGGCTCCTGGCTTCAGATCAGTGCAGCTCCAGCTGTTGCAGCCAAATGGGGAGTGAACCATAAGATGGAACACCTTTCTCTCTCTCTCTCTCTCTCTCTCTCTCTCTCTCTCTCTCTGCCTCTCCTCTCTCTGCGTAACTCTGACTTGCAAACAAATAAATAAATGTTTTTTAAAAAAAGATACAAAAAAGAATCAAGTAAACTTTTAGGAATATTTATGGAAAAATGCACTAGATGCAATTAACAGATTAAACAGTACAAAAAATTAATGATCTTGAAGACATAACAATAAAAACTTCGTAAGTACAGAAGAGAAAAAAAAACAAAAACAATGAGCAGAGCAAAACAGAACTTTAAATAGTAAGCTTGGGGATAATATCAATCTGTCTATAAACAGAAGGGGCATTCTCAAAGTACATGGGAAAATGAAATTATAAGGTTTTTTAGTGCAAAAATAATCTTTGAAATCCACACACTGCTTTTTAATAATGTACATTTTCCATAAAGACTATCTTAATTTCACTGGAGCCTCAGAAGGAAAAATGAGGTACAGATTGAGATAGAAAATACTATATGCAGAAATAATGGACAAAAACAATTTCAAATTAAAAAAAAAAAACACAAATTCAAGAAGTTCAATAAATACCAAGGAAAATAGACACAGAAATCCACACCAGAGTAAATCATAATGAAAATGCCAAAATTAAGGAATAAAAAATTGGTAAAACTCTTATTCAATATAGTACTGGAAGGAGAAAGAAATAAAGGGCATCAAAATTGGAAAAGAGGATATCAAGTTATCCATGTTTGCAGATGACATAATATTGTACACAGAAAAATCTGAACACTCTACCAAGAAGCTGTTACAATTGATAATTCAGTAAAGTTACAGGTTACAAAGTAAACATACAAAAAACAGTAGCTTTTTTATATGCTAAGGATGAACTCACAGAAAGAGACATCAAAAAAGAAATCCCATTCACAACAGCCACAAAATAAATCAATTATTTAGGAATACATTTAACCAAAGAAGTCAAAGATCTCTACAATCAAAATTATCAAACATTGATGAAAGAAATCATCAAGGACACAAAATGGAGATATTACTTGATCATGGATCAGAAGAATCAATATCATTAAAATGTCTAAACTACCTAAAGTAATTTACAGATTCAGTGCAATCCCTATCTAAATACCAATGACATTCTTTACAGAGCTAGAAAAAAACAATCCTAAAATTCATATGGACTCACAAAAGACCCGGATTAGCTGAAGAAACCCTAAACAAGTAATACCAAACTAGAAACTTAACAATACCTAATTTGAAACATACTACAAAGCTATAGTAATTTAAACAGCTTGGTCCTGGCATCTAAAAACAATAATTAGATTAATGGAACAAAATAGAGAGCCCAGAAATTAATCCATATACAAATAGCCTATCGATTTTTGACAAAAGTGCTCAGATCATACAGTGAAGTAATGATAGTCTCTTGAACAAAATGGTGCTGGCCAAACTGGATGCATGTATGTAGAAGAATGAAATTAGAGCCATACTTCTCACCAGACACAACAATCAACTCAAGATGGATCAAAGATCTAAATTTAAGACCAGAGACTATCCAGTTGCTGAAAGAAAACATAGGGGAAACACTCCAAGAGACTGGTGTAGGGGATGACTTCTTGGATAAGACCCCCAAAGCACAGGCAATAAAAGTAAAACTAAACAAATGGGACTACATCATATGGAGAAGTGTTTGCACAGCAAAGAAAATGATCAACAGATTGAAGAGACATTCAACAGAATGGGGAAAATACTTGAAAACCACCTATCTAATAAAGGAATTGTACCCCAAATATATCAGCAACTTCAAAAAGTCAACAAAAAAAGCAACCAATCAAGTTGAGAAATGGGCAAAGGAGTTTAATAGACTGTTCTCAAAAGGACAAATACAAATTACCAACAAATATACAAAACAAAATGCTCAGCATTACCAGCCATCAGCAAAGTGCAAATCAAAACCACAATGAGATATCACCTTATCCTTGTCAGAATGGCCAACATTCAAAATACAGGGAGTAACAAATGCTGGCAAGGATGTAGAGATAGCAGAACACTTATTCACTGCTAGTGGGAACGTAAATGAGTACAACCACCATGGAAAATAATGTGGAGATTTCTAAAAAAAAAAAAAAAAAAAAAGAGAGAGAGAGAGAGAGACCTAGAAATAGACTTGCCATATGATCCAGCAATCCCACTACTGGGTATATACCTAAAAGACTTGAACAAATTTATCAAAGAGATACCTGCACCACCACATTTATAACAGCACTGGTCACAATAGCAAAATTTGCAAAGACCCAAGGTGACCATCATCAGATGAAGGGATAAGGAAAATGTGGCCTATATACCCAATGGAATATTGTTCAGCCATTACAAAAAAGAATGAAATTCTACCACTTGCAGCAAAATGGATGCAACTGGAGGACATCATGCTGGGTGAAATAAATTGGACCCAAAAAGACAAATACTGCATGGTCTCCCTTATATGTGGGAGGTAAAATTTAAAAAACAAAAAAGGAAAAGAAATAAATGTCTGTGTATCAGTATTGCTGCAAATACAGTTTTGTAAAACATTGTCAAACCAACGATTAAGATTTTTATATTACTATAATTTTGGTGATCTGTGATTATTTTAAAATTTACTGTATATGGGTGAAATGGTAATTTTTCCATTCAATTACTGTTTATAGCCATTGTCTATATCCCATTAAGCCAGGTTCTTTACTTTTTACTTATTGAACTTATTATCTGGTGAAATATGAAGCCTTTTTATTATAATGTAATTTTAAAATGCTATCTGAAAAACTGAAGAAAAAAGAAGGGAGAAGGAAATAGGTTGGGAGGGAGAGGAAGAAAGGAAGGAAGGGAATCCCATTGTGCTCTTAGAATTGTATCTATAAACCACACTGAATCTGTTAAAAACTAACTGAAATTAAAATTAAAAACTGAAAAGATAAAATACACATTCCAGAAGAAAATGGAGACATCTTTAAAACACTAAAAGAAAAAGCTGTCAACATACACTTTTGTACCTATCTTTTTTTTTTTAAAGATTTATTCATTTGTTTGAAAGTCAGAGTTACACAGAGAGAGAAGGGGAGGCAGAGAGAGGTCCTCTATCTACTGGTTCACTCCCCAATTGGCCGCAACAGCCAGAGCTGCACCAATCCGAAGCCTGGAGCCAGGAGCTTCATCCAGGTCACTCATGTGAGTGCAGAGGGATTATCTACTGCTTTCTCAAGCCATAGGAGAGAGCTTGATCGGAAGTGGAGCAGCCAAGATTCAAACCAGCACCCTTACAGGATGCCAGCACTACACATGGCAGCTATGCCACAGTGCCAACCCCACGCAGGCCCTGTATCTATCTTTCAAAACTGAATACAAGGGGCTGGTGCTTGTGGCATAGCAGGTTAAGCCACCACCTGTAGTGCCGGCATCACATACGGGCGCCAGTTCGAGTCCCAGCTGCTCCCCTTCCAATTCTGCTCTCTGCTATGGCCTGGAAAAGCAGTGGAAGATGGCTAATGTCCTTAGGTCCCTGCTCCTGTGTGGGAGACCTGGAAGAAGCTCCTGGCTCCTGACTTCAGATCAGCACAGCTCCAGCCATTGTGGCCATCTTGGGACTGAACCAGCAGATGAAGACCTCTCTCTCTCTCTCTCTTTCTCTCTCTCTCTCTCTCTCTCTGCTTTTCCTTCTTTCTCTGTGTAACTCTGACTTCCGAATAAATAAATAAGGAAGCAAGATCAGAAGGACAGAAGGACAGAAGGATGGGAGAGGAAGAAAGAAAGAAAGCTCAGTCATAGGTCACTGGAGAAATGCAAATTTAAGCCAGGATGAAATGCCAGTGCACTCTGTCTGGAATAATCAAAATGTAAAAGTTCTAAGGTTGGTGTCAATGTGGAGCAATCAGAACTCACACATTACTTGTGAGAATGTGAAATGACACAGCCATTCGGGAAAATAGTTTGGCATACAGTTTCCATGACATATATTACTCACAGAGATTTACCCAAAAGATATGTTTATGTCTTTCCACAGAAAATTGTGTCTGGAAATGCTCACAGCCACTTTATCTATCATAGTCAACAACTAGGAGTAACCTAAATGACTACCTATTGCTGAATACATGGTACATTGTGACATCCCCACACTAGAACACTACTTAACAATAAAAAAGGAAAAAACTGACTACATTCAACAGCATGGATGATGCTTAAGAGCTATTTGTAAAGGGAAAGAAGCCAGAAACCAATAGGTATGCAACTATATAATGGTATGATGCCTCTTCTGTGAAACATGGGGAAAAGGCAAAATAAAAATGATAGAAAGCACATCGGGGATTGCCAGAGGCCAGAAGTAGGGGTAGCTGATTAAAAGGCAAAGGGGCATGCGATCAATCTTGAGGTAACACAAATGCATCTTGAAGCTGGCACCGCAGCTCAATAGGCTAATCCTCACCTGCGGCACCGGCACACCAGGTTCTAGTCCCAATCGGGGCACTGGATTCTGTCCCAGTTGCCCCTCTTCCAGACCAGCTCTCTGCTGTGGCCCGGGAGTGCAGTGGAGGATGGCCCAAGTGTTTGGGCCCTGCACGCCATGGAAGACCAGGAGAGGCACCTGGCTCCTGGCTTCGGATCAGCGTGGTGCACTGGCTGCAGCGCGCCGGCAGCAGCGGCCATTAGAGGGTGAACCAACGGCAAAGGAAGACCTTTCTCTCTCTCTCTCTCTCTCTCTCTCTCTCTCTCACTGTCCACTCTGCCTGTCAAAAAACAAACAAACAAACAAATGCATCTTGAGCATAACATACAGCAACTGGGGGCCAGCGTTGTGGCACAGAAGGATAAGCCTCCACCTGCCGGCATCCCATATGGGCACTGGTTCATGTCCTAGCTGCTCCTCTTCTGATCCAGCTCTCTGCTATGGCCTGGGAAAGCAGCAGAGAATGGCTCAAGTGCTTGGGTCCCTGCACCCACATGGGAGACCTGGAGGAAGCTCCTGGCTCTTGGCTTCAGATCAGCCCAGCTCTAGCCACTGCGGTCATTTGGGGAATGAACCAGCAGATGGAGGATCTTTCTCTCTGTCTCTCCCTCTCTGTGTCTGTAACTCCACCTTTCAAATAAATAAAATCTTTTTAAAAAAATAGTGTAGTAACTGTACTCAAATTTGTCAAAACTTACTGAGCTATATACTTAAAGGGCAAATGTACTTGTAATTACATTTAAACCATACTTGGAAATGCTGGTTTTAAAAACTGCAAGGAAACATTTAGGTGTATCAAACCAACAGCCACAACCTAAGTGTCCAATAGAGCAGGAAGAGGTTGCCTTCAACCCTTGTTACACTTGCAAGTTGAATCATTCACTCTGTAAGCAATTAAAGAAGTTTCAAAACACAGAGAGGACACTTCTTGGCTGAAACCTCACCTTCCCCATTGGAAGTCTATAGAAATTTTAAGAGTCTTCTTCTTTAGCTTCTCAGTGAGTGATACTGTTCTTTGATGCCTTTTATCTTATTAGGAGGCTCCCAACAACCTAAAGACATATAGTTATTTCCACTTTGCAGATACAAAATAGAAGAGGCCAGAAACGAAGGGCTTTGATTTTCATCTTGGAAGGCATCACACCCATACCCAGACACACAGATTACAGAAGGAATCCCAAAAACATCTGGTGGGGGAAATCAGGAAGTCCCTTTCCGTCAGTTTCTACTGCTCACGTGCTCCAGGCCCCTGGTAAATCTACCAAACAAATCCTACTGTTGTTCTATTTCTGTCATCCCCGGCAATAATACCTTCCAGCCTTCTTCCACACCACACAAATTAAAAGCACATCAGTGAGAAAATTAATTGGAAGGAATAAAATTTCATAGCCATTTGGCAGCCTCATGGTTCTGTGCTACAAACAGTCCCTCACCTTTGGCCGTGGGCACCTTGCACAGCCGGGCTCCTATGAGCACCAGCCATCAGCCATGGCGCCCTTCACAGCCTTGCTGACATGACCAGGCCCTGCAGCTGAAAGGAGGCAGACCCACATCACCAGCGCCTTCCGTCTCCTCACCTCTCCTCTAGCCAAGTCCTCCTACTCAAAACCTCCAGTCACCAGGGCAATCTCCTCTCACAGACAACAGAATGGAACCCTCCCCCTCACCCATCTCGGCTTTTTTTCTTTTCTTTTTTTTTTTTCTTTCTTTCTCTCTTTTTTTGCTATGGTGGCTTTTATCTTTGTACTATGACTCTATGGGTAAGTGGAATGTCTGCTTTCAGTGAATATCTAGAGGCTTGTAGTGAGTGTGGCCAGGGAGTTCTGTTCAGTTCTCAAGGGTTAAGGGCATGCCTAAGGTGACACACCCAGATTTGGGGTGGTCAAGCTTCTCTCTCTCTTTCTTTTTTTTTTTTTTTTTTAAAGCAGAAGAGAAATTCATTCTGCTCAGCTAAGCTCTCCTCAAAGCAGACCAGTGTCTATTTTGAGGCCAGCGCTGTGGCACAGATTAATCCTCTATAGGTACTGGTTTGAGTCCTGGGAAAGCAGTAGAAGATCGCCCAAGTGCCTGGGCCCCTGCACCCGCGTGGGAGACCAGGAAGAAGCTCCTGGCTTCAGATCAACACAGCACTGGCTGTTGCGGCCATTTGGGAGTTAACCAGCGGGAGGAGGACCTTTTGTCTCCTCTCCCTCTCACTGTCTGTAACTCTACCTCTCAAATAAATAAATAAAAATCTTTTTGAAAAAAAAAATGTGTCCTCTCTGTCCGAAGGACCACACAAAGGATCTGTGCCGTCCTCAGCGCAAGTTCAGTTTCCCCAGCAATGTCCCTTACCAGGTAACCAGGAACCCCCGGGCATGTGTAGTCTCCCACTGAGACTGCTCAAAGTCCCAGCCACACGGTGAGTCCTCCCACGCACCCTCAGTGCTTTTCACAGTCCCAGTACAGAAGCCTCACAGTCACAAGCTCCTAGCCCCGTAAGTTCTCCCCACCAGAGTCAGGAGTCTCCACTCAGCTGATTGACAGGTGCAGACATGAGCTGGCATAGCTGTTACGTATGTCCTAAATGGCACCTGTTCTATCAGGTTGTTACAGGATGCCGTCAAAAAGTGTCCAACCCGTCCTTTCTTTTTTTTTTTTTTTTTTTCCACCTCTAGTTTGGCTGGTACACTATCCCCCATGGGACTCCAAGCCAAACTCCCTCTAGGCTCTTCCTGCACCTTTTTTGCCAGTGGCTGGAGTTGCTTCGGTCTGGCCTCACCTCACTTTCCAATGCTGGTGTGTAGGCTCTCGGCTGGGTGCCCAAGCCTTCCACATAGGTCCACTGTGTCTCTCTAATTTTGGTAGTTTCCTCTTGTTTTCTCCATAACTCTTCCCGGAAACTACACTCTCTCCATATTTTTTTTTAATTTGAAAGTCAGAGTTACAGAGAGAGAAGGAGAGGCAGAGGGAGAGAGACGTCTTCCATTTGCTGGTTCACTCCCTAGATGGCCATAACGGCCGGAGCTGGGCCTATCTGAAGCCAGGAGCCAGGTGCCTCTTCTGGGTCTCCCATGTGGGTGCAGTGGCCCAAGGACGTGGGCCATCTTTTACTGCTTTCTCAGGCCATAGCAGAGAGCTGGTTTGGAAGTGGAGCAGCCCCGGCTCGAACCAGCGCCCATATGGGATGCCAGCACTACAAGTAGCAGCTTTACCCGCTATACCACAGCACCAGCCCCCTGCATTTTTTTTTTAAATTATCTTCCCCTAGGCTAGAGCAGTAAGCTTCCTCCCTACTCAGCCATCTTTGAACCACCCTCTAAACATAAAGTCTTAAAAAGCAAGCACTGGGGCTGGCATTGTGGTGCAGTGGTTTAAGTCGCTGCTTATGACCCGGCATCCTATATGGGTGCCAGTTCAAGTTCTGCCCCCTCCCACATCTCTGTTTTTGAAGTGACTCCAGGAGTTCCAGATGTACAGACTTTTCCATGAGGGTGTTGGAGGAGAGTGTGGTGTATGGAGAGCACCAAAGCTCCCTGATTATGCAAGGACTAGGAGAGCCCCTCTATTCATCACCTGGAGGTCGACTATTAAATCTCTGGAAGGCTTCCACAAGGTTTAGTAACGGAAATCCATTACGCCCTCCCTCAGGTTCCACTGAACGCCAGCGAGCAAACATATGGTAAGTAAGTTCTAATGGAATTCCACACACACGCAGGCTCTGCGCAGAGCTCTGTGCTGGGGGGGGGGGGGGGGGGCGGCCCCAAGCAGCCTTTGATGGAAGCTTCTCCAGTGGTTTCTGCAACGAGAGTTCCTCCTTTCACCCTGTAGCGATGTGAGGCATGGGACATTGGTTCTGCTTTCTCCTAAAACGTTTGGCAAGGAATGTAGACAACTTCTCCTGTGCCTAGCTCTTCAAGGAGCCCATTAGCTGACCTTGGGCAAGTCCCTTGGCCCCCACCCCCAACCTCAGTCTCCTGTGTAAAACAGCCACAGACAATACTACTAGTTTTCCATGTCACAGGTGTTGTGATAACAAAACAGTGCAGTGGCTATCGCAATGTTTTAGAAAGAGCTTCAGATCTGTGTCATTATCCTAATCCTCCTCCTGAATTTCCTGTCTCCAGCCCATGTCTTATATGCTACATTTCATACAGAAGTAGCCACACCATTCTGAGTTAAAAAATGAAACAACAAATCTGAGTATTGATGACACTGATATCCACAAGATGTATTCTCTGTGACTATATACTCACAGATTAGCTCTAGAGTTACTACTGTTTCAGAAGGTATACCTTTGAAAATCAAAACCTGCTTCTCTTTTTGTCCTTTCCTTCCCCCACTCCAAAAAAAAAAAAAAAAGTGATTGTGGAGTGAGAGCCACACTGATGATTTTGACTGATCTGCTGGAGAAATTTAGATAAATCTGGCTTTCCATTAACTGCAGCTGTTGTTTCTTTCAGTGCTTTAATGCGATTTATCATCTGAACGTGCTGGCTCAAGAGCACTGCTCCAGCTTTCTTTTGTCTCCAAACGTTCATCCTAACAGTATGAATCCAATCTCTGTAGTTAGCCTTTAACAAATGTCCCCTTTCCTCTCACTTTGCATTGTTCTTATTGAAAAATTACAGTTTCAGATCAGTTCTCTCTCTTCCCCCATACCACTATCAACAAATTATTATTCAAACCCAAACTACCTCCTGTGTCCTGAAATTAAAAGTCCAAAAGCCTAAAATGCTACAAGGCAGCTCTCAGTTTCCCCACCTCACCTCATCTTCACTGTCCCCACCCTTTGAACAATGTTGAATTTGGTCTCCAGGTTCACTCACATGGAGGTCAGGTCTCCCAAACACAAAGAAATTTCCAGCTCCTAGGCACAGAAGGAAGCTTGCATGGCTTGTCTGTGAATGGGAGACTGAGGTGATAAAAGCCCTCCAGACACAATTGGCTTATTTAAATTAAACTATTATCCATTAATACAGGACGATGACTCATGGTTATTTGAACAGAGACAAATCGCCTCAGAACTTGTTTCCTGTTAATGTTCTAAAAGTAATATGATGCTAATTTTACGTGATTCCTCATTATTCTGGGAACTTTAGTTACTGTCTTAATTATTATATTGTTTCAGAAGAAGAGGAGGAGGAGACAGACAGCATTTTCTCTTTTTTATATCTTGATGGATGAAATGTCAAGGATAATTAAATATCACGGGGAGGTAGCCAGCAATAGAGCATTGACATCTTTTAGGAGAATCCTCCCAGGAAAGAAGAAAATAGAAACATCTTAGCATTTCTGTGTCTATCCTGACTTCATTTAGGTAGGTGGGGATCCCAACATCTTCAACCGGAATGAAAAAACAAAGCAAAAAAGGGCAGAGCTTCCACAAGCTAATAATTATTCCACGCTTGGATTGAACATGTTCAGAACAATCAGACACTTATGTTGTAACATTTTCCAAATTAGGTGAAGGAGGGAGTTTGCTCCTGTACTTTCTGGCAAATAGAAACAACGAAGAATGTGGATCTTTCCAGAGACTTCTGAAGCAAGATAGGGCCATTTTCAACAGTTCTGACCCTAAATGTTTGAGGGAGAAAAGGGAATTGCAAGGGAGCAAGAGAGATGTCATTGGCTAATTTATCAATAGTTGGTAGATGAGGCTCTACTTCCTGTTCTATTTGAGAACCAACTACAACCAAAATTGCTAGCACATGGCTGAGCAAGAACTCTCAGAGGTGGATAAAACTGAGAAATAGTCACTGGAAGCTTAAAATCTTTCATGAGAACCAGATGACCAAGGTCATGGTACCAAGAAGAACCAAGATTCAATCCATTTTTAAATCTTCAATCCAGTCACTTACAGGATGCTCTACTCACTCTGACAAGAAACCTTCCCAACACAGAGTAATTTTACTCCAGAAAAAAAATCGACCACGATGGGAGTGTCAGAATGTAGGGTAAATGATATGCTGGAAAATATATTTTCTTCTAGAACTATTCAACTTTTTGTGAAGAGCGGCTTACTAATTCTTATGAGTTTCCCACTGAAAGATTCTCTATTCTCCTTGAGATTTGAGTAATCACTAATATCTTCACTCATAGCATTACAGCTACACTTGTCTCATCTCTTATTTGGTTTTTAAGTTTTATTTTTTTAGACCTCTTTCCTTGAAGCCCAGCCATCCTTATATCAAGACACTGTTTGTTTTCTGTTTTGACAGGCAGAATTAGACAGTGAGAGACAGAGAGAAAGGTCTTCCTTCCATTGGTTCACCCCCCAAGTGGTCACTACTGCCAGCGTGCAGTGCTGATCCGAAGGCAGGAGCCAGGTGCTTCCTCCTGGTCTCCCATGCAGGTGCAGGGTCCAAGCACTTGGGCCATCTTCCACTGCCTTCCTGGGCCACAGCAGAGAGCTGGACTGGAAGAGGAGCAACCGGGACAGAATCTGATGCCCCAACCGAGACTAGAACCCAGGGTGCCGGTGCCACAGGCGGAAGATTAGCCTACTGAGCCGCGGCACTGGCCAACACACTGGTTTTTGAGTCTACATTCATTGATTCATCTCCTTTCAGTATCACATGGTTTAAGTTGTCAGTCGCTCATTCACAGGTCAGAGACAAACCAAAAACCTTGCCAAACAGGACAAGTTGCCAAGCCAGATGCTATTGGCTTTCCCTCAGGAATCCATGACACAGGGCCCTGAGCCATGAGGAAAAGAGTACAGTCCAGTTCTCCCAACTGCAAAACTAAGTTTTAGACAGCATGACCAAATCTTCCTTCTCTTTTTCTCTGAAGAGTGACCAGCTAAACACTTAACCACAAGATGTGCCCTGAAAGCCTGAAGCTCCACAGCATCCCTGACACACCATTTATCCAGGATTCCAGGGAAATCAAACCAGGAAAGCTAGACAGTGGCTCCTGTTGAAGACTTGGAAGACTGTTCTGAATGGGTGGAGGTGAAGAGCTGGCCCTACCAATCTCCTTGAGGTGCCAGAATTCTTTCTCCTTGCTCCCAAGGGTGAACATAATACCCCATAGACTCCAGCCCACAAAACCAAACATGACAGCACAGCAGCTAAGTTCCAAGAGAGGCATTCCAGATCCTTCTATCCAATCACCCTCTCTCTACCCTGCTCTGTGCCTTTCCCATCCCTGAGGGTTGGAGCAGAAAAGACAGAACAGTCAGCTGTCAGCATACAAACATAAAGCTATTGAGTTATCATTGCCACAGTTCCATACCTGGGCAAAAATAAAACAAATGTCAACAGGGTGTACTTCCTACTACCTGAGACTAAACTTATATCATAGCTCTCATTACAGTTCCTTGCTGGAAAATACCTACCCCCCATCACTGTCTATGAATCTGCAATAAACAAGTTAGCTAATAGTTCTTTGAATATCTACTGCCATTGGTGTAAAACACTTTAAGGTACAAGTTCAATTCCTAACTTCCAAACAAAATTTGAAAAGGGGTTACCCCCAAGACCACTTTCCTAGGAAATTCTAGCTACCCTAGAGAGGCAGGCTCTCTACTTTACTAATTCATTACTGAGTGATCAAGAACTTTCCACTTTATTATCTACCTTCTCAGAATTATGGCTCTAAGAACTAGAGTCAAGATTAGAAATCATGACTCATTAAACATTTATTGAGCCCTCATTCTGTGTCAGGTACTCTGCAAGCACCAAGAATGGGGGGCCAGCACTGTGGCATAGTAGGTTAAGCCTCTGCCTGCAGTGCCAGCATCCCATATGGACACCAGTTCTTGTCCTGACTGCCCCACTTTCGATCCAGCTCTCTGCTAATGGCCTAGGAAGGCATCAGAAGATGGCACAAGTGCTTGGGTCCCTGCACCCATGTGGGAAACCTGGAAGAAGCTCCTGACTCATGATCATCCCAGCTCCAGCCATTTTAGCCATTTGGGAAGTGAACTAGCAGATGGAAGACCTCTGTGTATCTCTGTAACTCTGCCTCTCAAATAAGGAAAGGAGAGGAAAGGAGAGGAGAGGAGGGGAGGGGAGGGGAGGGGAGGCGAGGGGAGGCGAGGGGAGGGGAGGGGAGGATAAATGTGCTCCAGATGGAGCTAAAATCCAAGATGGCCATCTCCAAACCACTACTCTTTAAGGAGATAGCACTGCTACCTGAGTCAATCAGGACAGAATGGGGGACTGAGGACTGTCAGTTGCTTTTCTTGACTGCTCACCATCCAATCCAGTGCCAAGGAATTATGAGTGAGAAAGGTGACCTCCTAGTAGTCACACTGATAGCATATGGTCAACTGCTGATACTGGATGGCTATCTAAGCCTCTGGACACTTGCTAAATCTACCAATAATGCCAAGGACTCTAAAATGTGAGAAAATTTTGTGATAGAATTTATACTTTAAAAAATGAAAGAACTCCAAAATAATCCAATTATATAGTAATTCTGTTAACTTTCTTTATATTTATTGTATAGCTTATTATTATTTATATTCAGAATTACATATGGGAAGAGAAATACTAAAATGATTCAGTGTTAAAATCTCTAAAGACTAATTTGCTTAAGAGGGACTCCCAAAAAAGTTTGCTCTTATGCCCAAAAGAGAAGCCCACAACACTAATCATCCTATCAATGTCACATAACAGAAGTCACCAGAAGACCAGAAGCTAAGGTTTTCTGCCCCTTCCACTGTTCTCTGCCTTTTGCTCCAGGGATTATGAGCATCAAACACCATCAAGTATATGACAACAGGCAGAAGACTGTCAACTACCAACGTATGTGAGAATTCTCTATCACCTTGAAAAATCACTTTTTTTTTTTTATATATTTACCATGGAAATGTTTAAGTAGCAAGTTGGACATAGTCATCCACCCAACCCTCAGAACAACACTGAGGTCAGGAGACAGGCAGCCTGCAAGAGCCACCTTCCTGCCTAGCTTTGATGTGTTCTTCTTCAGGCATGTATCACACAAAACTCTCAGGCAGCTTGGGTTCGACCTCTGTGCAAGACCTCTTTGGTCTTAGTTTCAGCCTCTTCCACTTCTCTCTGATCATTTACACCTCAACACCTCTCTCTAGGGTTACCAACAGGGAGAGGGTGCCTGTTGAAGACCAGAACATTTGAGCCTGTGGCCTATCTGGCCTTTGCTGGGCACTTTTTTTTCTCTATCTTTGATTACAGTAACTACTCAATTGTAGGCTTTAGATAGAACCCTCGTTTATAGTGTACACTAATCCCCTGGGCTTCTCTGCCTGCCCAGAAAGAGATTTCACAGATATATATCTCTGGGAAGAGCAGCAACAATCACAGGCTCATCCTATCTGCACACTGTAGGTGGTCACCTCTCATTTAATCTCTTGGGCCAAAAGCTCTCACCCTCAACCTTGATTCAGAAACACCTGGGAGCTTTCTGAAGTGCCATACCAAGGCTCTACATCCAGGTATTCTAATTATTTTGATCCAGTGAGGGGTTAGGTTGGCTAAAGCCCAGGCTGACCTCAGCAATCATGTAATCCTTCAAAGACACAAAGCAAATAAAGAAACTTGGTGGGAAAAGGCAATGGATCCCAAACACAACACCAAGAATGGGTGTATCCATTTTTGTCTCCAGACAGAAACTCTGAGCTGTTAATGTTTTTTGAAAGCTCCCAAAGTGATTCAAGGCTGAGGACCATTGCTCTACCGAGACCATATCCTAACATACATGACAGTTTCCCTTTTAGTCTTCCAGGGTTTGAATGCTTACATTTCAAGCAAACTAATTCTCTATGGATCTCAGGGGCAAGAGGCGCTCAGGATTCTGTGATGATTCACAATTGGCCAACCAACATGAGTCACACTAGCTCCAATCTTCTGCTCTTTTGCCTCACTTTCACTAGTCTAGGTCTCTTGGCAAGGATTCCCAAGGAGCTTGTTTATGGAAGAAACTCTGGCTTTAAGGTCAGGCTTAAATTCAGAGAAAAAGTTTTCACATTTTAGGAGTCTTCAGCAGAAAGGAAATGGAAGCTTTCACTTTTGCACAAAATTGAAAGGAATACTGACTGGGGAAAGGCCAAACTGTAAAGAAATGGGCCTGCTCTATGTTGCTCTACTTTTAGGAGTTAGTGTCAATTATGTATGCTAACCACAGGCACAAGAACAATATGGTGGACCAGATGCTACACTCTAGTCCATAGCAAGTTGTCCAGTTCATAGAGGGACTCAGGAATCCTTTGTTGGATGATAGAAGATAGATGAATAGATGGATGGATGAGTGGATGGACTGGTGGGTGGGTGGAGTCTTTGGTAAACATCCTACAAGTCAACAGTTCGAGGATTGCTTATACACAAGATAACAACAGTTCTTTCTGTGGCATCTCATTGATCTGGATCCATCACCACTTTTGATTCATCATTGAAGTTGAACAGGAGGGTCTGCCTCTGCTTCAGAGACTTTCTCTAGAAGGGTGTATCATTGGGGTTTTTCTTAGTTGCAAGTGACAGACACTTAATTGCAATGGCCTAAACCAGAATCTGAGACTGTGGGATATTGGAAGAATATTGTAATATCTCAATAGCTACAGGAATGGTACAATTTAGTCTCAAAAACCATTTAGAACAAGTAATAGAATCCTAAAGGGAACCAGTTTTTTTCTGTGTACATCTATTTCATTTTTTTCAAGTGTATCTTCTCCATTTTCTCTGTCATTTTATAGAACCATTCTTCCAATTTGCCAAACCATGTGGTAGAAAACAATTTTCACTGGCTCCTGAGTTTTTTCCTAATATAGATCCTAGCACAAGGAAGAGTCTAAGTTAACTCTCAGTTCCTATTCCAAATTCTTGGGAAAGGAGCAAAAGTGGCCCAGTTTGGATTAGCTGCCCACTGCTGGGCCAACCAACCATGGCAATAGGCTGGAGTCATGTGTGAGAATGTCACTGCTTTCTCAACAACCATGAGAATGGTGATAGAAGGAAAATATTCTTTAAAAAAAAAAAACTATAGGCACAGCCAATGCCATGGCTCAATAAGCTAATCTTCCACCTGCGGCGCCAGCACACCGGGTTCTAGTCCCGGTTGGGGCACCGGATTCTGTCCCGGTTGCCCCTCTTCCAGGCCAGCTCTCTGCTGTGGCCCGGGAGTGCAGTGGAGGATGGCCCAAGTCCTTGGTCCCTGCACTCACATGGGAGACCAGGAGAAGCACCTGGCTCCTGCCTTCGGATCGGTGCAGTGCGCCGGCCGCAGGGCGCCAGCCACAGGGCACCGGCCGCGGCGGCCATTGGAGGGTGAACCAATGACAAAGGAAGTCCTTTCTCTCTGTCTCTCTCTCTCTCTTTTACTGTCCACTCTACCTATCAAAAAAAAATTAAAAAAAAAAAAACAACTATAGGCAGGAAGACAATCCAAATTCCTATGGGTTGGCAGTACTGACAAAATTATCAACCAGCACTGGGCCAGTGCTATGGTAATAGGTTAAGCCTGTGCCTACAGTGCTGGTATCCCATTTGGGCACTGGTTTGAGTCCAGGATGCTCCACTTCCAATCCCACTCCCTACTAATGTGCCTGGGAAAGCAGCAGCAGATGACCCAAGTACTTGGGCCCCTGTACCCACATGGGAGACCTGAAAGAAGCTCCTGGCTCCTGGCTTTGGTCTGGCCCAGCCCCAGCCATTGCAGCCATTTGGAGAGTGAAGCAGTGGATGGAAGATCTCTCTATCTCTGTATCTTTCTCTCTTCCCTTCTCTCTCTGTACCTCTGCCTTTCAGGTAAGAAAATAAATTTAAAGTAATATCAAGCAGACCTGAACAAATTGTGATGTCTGGACTTTAATTTATCTTCCATTATTTCTGCACCCATTCTTACCCCACATACAAGCTTTTGCCTTCAAGTGTCTAAGGCTTTCAAGTCATCCAAACAGCCACCCAAAACACCCTCACTATCACACCTATACAAACTTCAGATTTCCATTTCAACCTGGAGTCTCTAAGATTCAACAGGAACCTCAGCTACCTGTTTTTTACCCCAGGAATCTTGAAAAAAATCTCATCAACCAGGCCTGACAGAAGCAGAGTCTAGCATACCTGGTGGAGACAGGAACACAAAGTCACCAAGTATTCAGGATCCAGTCTAACAATTCATGCCCTCATTTTCTGTCATTAAAATGAAATCAGAGGGGCGAGTGCTGTGGTGTAGTGAGTAAAGCCACTACCTGCAGTGCTGGCATCCCATATGAGCACCAGTCTGAGTCCTGGCTATTCCAATTCTGATCCAGCTCTCTGCAATAGCCTGGGAAAGCAGAAGATGGCCCAAGTCCTTGGGCCCCTGCACCCATGTGGGAGACCTGGAAGAAGCTGGCTTCAGATTGGCTCAGCTCTGGCCATTGCAGCCAATTGGGGAGTGAACCATATGGGATGCCAGTGCTTCAGGCCAGCATGTTAACCCACTGCACCACAGTGCCGGCACCCTAATCTCCCTTATTTTAATTCCTGATTAACTGTGTCCAAAGCCAGGGTCATGTGCTATAGATGGTTGGTATTTCAGGTATGTCCTATGGACCTGCAGCGTCAACATCACCTGGAAGCTTATTAGAAATGCAGAATCTCAGGTTCCACGCAGCACCTACTGAATCAGAATCCACATGTTACAAAGCCACTCAGGCTCACTGAAGTTCAAGAAGGCCTGGTTTAGAATGTGCCCCTGCAAATTGTGTTCTCTTCTCTTTTACTGTCTCTGTCACTCTGTCTCTCTAATATAAAAAAATTTTTAGAAAGAGATCAAATATAGACCCAACCCTTTCCTGTCCTTTAGGTTATTAGAGAGTAACTGATTGGACTCATTTGACACTCAACTGCACAACTCAGCCTTTTCTCACTGTTGAAAGCAATGAGACATTTTGAAGGAACTCTTACCACAAAATAGGAAGTAGCGCTATGGAAGACACAAGCGGTGTTACATTGACATAATTGGATTGCAGGCCTGGCACCCACCCAGGACTCGGCTTTGGCACCAAAGGCCCTTCTGGGTACCCCTGGAGCTCTTCAGAACATAGTTTAAAACCCCAGGTGTAACGAATAGCCACTTGTTACCTGCTAATAACCTGGAGGCCTGGGAAGCCATCCGGGAAACTTGGACATGCAAGAGACAGATAAGTCTTAATGTGAGAATTCAGGTCAGGAACACTGATGTGTCAGGTGGCGAGGGCCTTGGCGTGGGACACAGAGCAGCTGGGGAGCACTGGTGCCTCTGCTGGGGGAGAGGCAGCTTGCTGAACGGCGACCAAGTCCGGAGATTGAGCTGTGCAAATGAGCGTGAGAATGTGTCCAGTCGGCTGCAGTGAACACAGCTCCCAAGGTCCCCCAGGAGTCCCGCTAATGGGGGGAGTGGCAGGCACCACAGAAAGCCTGAAGGGAAAAACTATGGGTCACGCAGACCTTTTTGTAGCTTTCAAGTAACAAGTAAACAATGCCCTGCCCAAGTCCAGTGAAATAGCTGCGGTTTTTCAGAGGGACACGTCACGCAGAGGGATGGTCTTCCGGTACAGGACGAGGCTCTCTCGCCTCTGCCTCCCTGTTCCTGAGAAGGAACCAAGAGAGACTGGGACAATTCGCTACTGAGGCCTCTTGTTCTGCAAGCAGAAGACAAAGAAGAATGTTTCTGACTGGCCTGTGGCCTCTCCCATTGTGGCTACTACAGCAAAATGCTGCCAGCTGGGCAGCTTCTACACAGAAACCTGTTTCTCACGGTTCTGCAGTTCC
Organism: Sylvilagus floridanus; assembly: GCA_949820135.1. NCBI lineage: Eukaryota > Metazoa > Chordata > Mammalia > Lagomorpha > Leporidae > Sylvilagus > Sylvilagus floridanus. Next base: position 50,620,485 of record OX463245.1, read on the forward strand.
AGTGCCTGAGGAGGCCTGCTTCCTGGTTCTGTCTGTGTCCTCACACGGCAGAAGGCGTGAGCTGGCTCTCTGAGGTCGCATATTGCGTAAGGACACTAAGCCCATCATGGGAGCCCCACTGCCACCACCTGACCACTCCAGGGCCCCACCTCCCTAATACCATCAGCACGAGTCTGGGGAACACACAAACCATGGTGTCCTTTAACCCACAAGGCTTTCAACCCAGATAGCCCCAGACAGAATTCGTGCTTTGAGCTAGGCTCAGTTTTGTTTTCCTTTGCTTTGTTTTTTAAATAATAATAATTAAAAAAAAGTCCACACGGGAAAACATGAGTCTATCTGCTCAGCTTGGTCCCCTTCCATGCATCCCCCACCCAACACCAGCAGCCAGACTGTAACTTCAATGAGTTGGGAGGCTCACACAGCTCTCTGGCATCTAAGGCAGGGAGGCCTGTGTAGAACATTTGGAAAATAGTAAGTGCTCAAGAAATGTCAAGTAGCAGTAACAGCAGTGGCGGTGGCAGTATTTGTGAGCAACCCTTGCACTGCTGAATAAGCTTGCCTGGGATCCTCTGGTCTGCCCCTATTCATACTGAGAGTGCTGGTAAGGATTGCTCAGGTCCCCAGGAAACACAGCATTGAGAAAAAAGAATTTCCTCTGTCTGTGACTAAATCACTTGGGATCTGAGAATCTGTCAAGTATCACAGGTGATCAATACTACGCAGGCAGGGGCTTGATGTGGAGCCAATTAAGAGCCAGAGCCCTTCCCCCCGAACTGAGGCACAGAGGCTCTGGTTGCCCTCAGAAGCAGGCCCAGCACCACCACCAGAAGTTACCCGCCAGGCGCCTAACTGTGTGAGGCACCTTGTGGGCATCCTGAGAGATCAGACCAAACATGAGGGCTAAATGCCGGCTCTATGCTGCCAACCTCTGCACTGAGTACGAAGTCTCTCAGAACCTTACCCTCCCTGGAACCTAGCTTCTCGTTCCTGACAATTTGGTTGAGATATGTTGTTTGTTTGTTTTTTGACAGGCAGAGTGGACAGTTAGAGAGAGAGACAGAGAGAAAGGTCTTCCTTTGCCGTTGGTTCACCCTCCAATGGCTGCCGCGGCCGGCACCGCACCGATCCGATAGCAGGAGCCAGGTGCTTCTCCTGGTCTCACATGGGGTGCAGGGCCCAAGCACCTGGGCCATCCTCCACTGCACTCCCTGGCCACAGCAGAGAGCTGGCCTGGAAGAGGGGCAACCGGGACAGAATCCGGCGCCCCGACCAGGACTAGAACCCGGTATGCCGGCGCCGCAAGGCGGAGGATTAGCCTGTTGAGCCACGGCGCTGGCTATGTTTTAGGAATGCTTTTGCCATCTCAATAGCACAACTTACTTTCCAGCCTCCTTGGAACCCAGGGATAGTGTTTATACCCCGCTCCCGAAGTCCTCCCTCACCAAGCTAACAGCCCTGTGCAGGGAGCAGTGATCAGCTGATGTCCTCAAATTACCTGCACTTCAACAGGTTATCACCGTCATCTTTACCATATTAAAAACGGAAAATTAAGAAACATTTTACATGCTTAGCATTACTTGAAAATAACAATAATACACCCATTACATGTGAGCATAAAGAGCATTTTTATGAAAACAACTACCAAAACAAAGTAAATTAGTGAAAAGAATGGTGTTGTCTTCATTTTTTAAAAATCTCTTTGTCTAGCTTAGGAGAACATATTGGATTCCATATCTGTTTCTGCATCCAGTCTGTTAGACCCATTTGTGTTGTTTGAAATACGTGAAGAAAATCTGGCCTCACAGAGGGAGATGGAAAGGGGCTATGCATTTTAAAGTCTCTTCAGATCATAATGAATATTCTTCTTGGACATAACACCAAAACACAACAGTGCTGATTTAATATTACACCAAAACTCATTTGCTAGTGCTAATGAAGAACCTGAAGCCATATCAACATTTTTTTCAATTTCTGTTACATTAAACTCCTTTACTCTAAATTGTACTTCGAATGGATATTTTATCCCTGTATAATTTTATAGCATCACACCTTGGCCATTTGGAAGATGTTTATTGAATAAAAAGATTTTCCAAATTTAGAATGAAAAACTCTACTATACATTCATGAGAAAATAAGAGGAGGAAAAGGAAAATAATATCTGAGTATTATTATGAAAGTAATAGTTTTGATCTTCGAGAGCCCCAAGAGTCCCTGGACCATACTCAGAATTTCTGGGTTAACCCATCACATAATCATTGTAGATGTGGAATTTTGAGAATTATCCCCTCTCCCAGATAAATGAATCAGTCCACACTGGTGATGCCTGCTGCTTCTCCTTCCAGACCCATGACCCATTAGGAGGGAGGGAAGCCTTCAGCTAATCAAATGCCATGCAAACTACTCATGTCACCCCTACCAACTCCTGGAAATTTTGCAATACAAAACCAACTCTACAGAAAGAAGGCATGTCTAACATTTGCCCACTTTTTGTGGTGTAATAATTTCTACCATGACTGATTTCAAAATACCAATGGGTTATCAACAAACAATTTTCTGCGATAAGATGTGCACAATTGGCTAATATAGACTGGTGTGAACCAGCTCTAGCACACCACGAGAAAGAGACTCAGACCTAACTCTTAATGGGAAGTAACAGTGTCAAAGAATTCCTAGTCATTTTGTTTTAGCTTCTAAGGTCTATCCGCTGGCCACAGATTGTTTACATGCTTGCAAAATGTAACGTAGTCTTGCCTATTCCTAAAAGCCATCTCATCTGGTTCCAGTCTTAGACTTGGGTTCAAGGTCCAGTATATGATCATCCAGCCAGGCCCCATGTGAGAATGAACCTCCTCAAATGTGTTTGCCAGGTGCAGTTGCTGGAGCACAGCTCCATATGATTTTGGAGACCTGTGAGCTATGGAGACAAATTATCTGCCCCTAACACACCCAACATACTATATCCCCAACAGAGTGGTGAAATCCTGCTTGAATAATCAAAGAGAAGGTGTGGGAATGTCAGCTACAAAGAAATCACTGGTTTACAACAATTCTGAAACCCAGCCTGGCATGATTCACTAGTTCCTTGGTTAGAGCCCAGAACAGTTCTTGGAAAAGATTCTCTACAGTATTTGGCCTCACTTTGTGGGCTTTTGATTCTGTCTTCTTTCATCTTTTTTGTACTTAAAAAAAAATGGCTTGGTCTTCAGATCACCCCTCAAAGCCTCAAAGCAATACTATTAGCAAACTCTGCAGGAATCTTACCCGAAATAATCTATGAATAAAGAAAAAGGAAAGGAAAGGAAAGGAACAGAATGGAAAGGAAAGAAGGAGAAAATAGAGAAGAGAGGAGAGGAAGGAGAGGAGAGGAGAGGAGAGGGGCGGGGAGAGGAGGGGAAGGGAGCAAGGAGGCAGAAAGACATATATGCTAGATTTTTGTTTTTACTTAATGGGGATATGCTATGCACACTGGTCACTGCTTCTTAATCCTTAATTGTGTCTTGGAGATTATTTCCTAACAACATGTGTATACTTACCTCTCATTTTCCCCAGAGTTTATTTCGTGATTCATTCCCTACCTTAGTGAAGCTTCCCTTGGATGAACTTCACTTTCATTTCTCTATTATACACTTCCATATCTTTGGAGTTTTTTCCCCTCATAAAACGCATCACACTTAATAAGTGGTCACAGGTCATACAAGGCTGACACTTACTCCATGCCAGGCAGCATTTTCAGATTTTATGAATTCACCTAACCCTTGCAATGCCCTATAAGGTAGGTACCAATGGAATATGTGACCTTCCAAGAGCCATATCACTAAGTATAATGGAGCAAGACTGGAACTCAGGCACTCTGGCACCAGAGTCCATGTTTTCTATCATTTTGCTACATGTCCACTCAAGTACAACCTTGACATACTGATGCTCAATGTCTGTTTTTCTCACCAGACCTGAGGGCAAGGATCATTTGACCTTATCCACTGCCAAATTCCCTAACAGGTTCTCAACAGATACTGGTGAATTGAATGCCACTCTCGACACCAGGCTCTGGATACTCCTTCTAGGAGTCATTGTGTTAAGCATTTCACTTATATTATCTCATCTAATCCCAAAACTCCAGAAAATCCTTATCATGATTCCTCCACTCCTACACTCTCATGTTCAGAGGACCCTAATTATCCAGACCCAGCTCCTGAGCAAAATGCTCCAGCAGCAAATTTGCTGCAGTTCCTACCATCCCAGAAAAAAAAAAATTTAGAAGGTGTCTTGGTGATCACTATTGTTATTACAGAAGTATCTTTGCACACACAGAGCTGCATTAACATCCAGTGCAGTTAAATCTCAGTGCACTGTAAGGCACTAAATATCATCTCAATTGTCATCACAGGAATTTGCACAAGATAGTCACAATCCTGAAAAGTCACGAGGGTACAAATTGACCATTCAGCCAGTCTTGATATCTTAAAATTGGAGGAGAGGGGAAAATCCTAGAAAGACACTGGTTAGGGTGAAGCTAACTAGCACACATTTACTGTAAATCCAATAGACTATTTTCCCCATGGAGCATAATCTATCTTGAGACATCACAGGTGGCCTACATTAGACACAGCACCGGCCTGGACACCCACCTGGCAGCGCCGTGGTCTCACACTGCCCTCTACAGCCTGACTGAGCTCTTCACACTGCTCCCCAAGCCGGCCCCAAGCCCAGTACATAAGACATTTTGCACAAACCTCCAGTTCCTCAGCTGGAGTCACCACTATTTAAACTGTTGCCTGCACAGGTGCATGTATAATCATGATTTGTCCTCCTAGGGCTGATGGGTTTGGAAGGCCCAATTGCAAGGGCTCATTTATGACATTATTTTCCAATAAGTGGATGATATTAGGAAGACAATGCTTTACGCAGATTGATCTGATTCGCTCACCCTAACATGTGCCCCCATCCCATCCCCACTCTAAAATACAGCACGCAACTGCTGAGGAGAAGGCAGGTGCTGTCTAGGTCAAAAATAGATTAGGTGAAGAGAGAAATAATCCAAAGGAAAGGAAGACAGAGCTCACAGGCTCAATCTATTAGCCAAGAATAAAAATTTTTAACTGATGTATACACTGAAAAAAGACCAAATTCCTATCCTAAAATCCAAAATTAATACATTCCTGAAGATTGGAAAAATGTTACATATGTATATATGCATAAACCTAGAATGTATTTCAATATGTGTGTATAAAAAGCATATATATGTATAGTATATGGCATTTATGTCTATGTATGTGTATATGAGTATATATATGTATAATGTTCTAGAAAATGTCCTATATTGGCTGTAAAAGAGCAATTATTCTGTCTCAACATCCTGGGCTCCAAAAAAGACTGCACAAATCCCTTTGGCAAACTTGCCACCAGCCTGTCAGACATTCTTGGAAATCTGCTTCCCCGTGCACACTAACACCTTGCACATGCATGCATTCCACAAGGCTCTCTCTGTGAGAGCGCTTTTCTAGGGAACAAGCTTGCAACCACAGGCAAACAGCTTATTCCATGTCACTGCATCAGGTTCTGGGCCCCTTCTTAACCCAGACTTTTCATCCAGAGTTCAAATTTATCTTTTTTCAGGCTAAACAATTGGAAAAGAAATAGAAGAGTTAGCTAGGGTGTTGGGAGTGCTCTTCTGAAGAAAGAGAAGACAATGCCAACGTCCGGAGTGTTTAGGGTTGAGGACAAAAAGCACCTGTGGAAGGGTGTGAAATATTCAAAAGTTGGCATCCCGCTGCCTTAAGCACCAAGGTCAGACTCCTGCTCCTCAAGTTGTCCAAGTTGCTTCAGTTTCTATCCAAAACCAGCTTCTCCAGTCTTCAGGCTCCACTCTTGCAGCCCAGGTCTCCCCTGAATTGTTGCCCTGTTTCTCCCCACACATGCTTGTCCATTGGTATAGCCCCACCTATCCTTCCAGACACAGCCAAAGCTCTTGTTCAGTGATGATGTGGCCACCCAGGTTCTGTCTATTCTTGCCATGTCCACAGAGATTGTTCTGCCTTAGGCTCCTCAGAGGTTCCTCATTCAGCTCACTAAGTAGACTGCACACTGCCTGAAGCTGGGTGTGGTGTACACCTAATCTATTGGCTCCCTGGCTTTCACTGGCTGAGCGAGCTGTCTTAGGACCACATTGGGTCAGGGGTCCAAGGAGCAGCAGCAGCAGATCTGCTCTGTGTAGCAATCATCATGTCCAGCATGGTTCCAGGCATTTTCTGGGCACTCAGTACACTTTAATTAAGTGAATGAACAAAACACTGGCAGGAAAAAAAATGGAGAGTGACCGCCTGAGGTCACATATGCTAGGAAATATGTCAATCCACTGATAAACTCCAGCTAGTCAGCAAACAGGCAAAGATACTGAGAGGCCAATTTAAAATGATTTGATAGCTTTGCCCATTGCTCCTTATTGTACAATCACAGTCATAAAAGGCTAGTCCAATTGTGTGTAATTTAAACACAGACTCAGACATACACACAGAGAGAGAGAGAGAGACATACACATGCAATCAGTTCATTGGAAGAGACAGGTCTCTTCAGAGTTTTCTAATGGTCTGTGTCTCTCCACGTAACCAGACTCTCCAACGCTCTGAAGGGAGAAGCTCTTGAGACAAAGAGAAAGGGTGATTTTCCGGGTCACTTAGACATAGTAGTATGACCACACCACCCCAGTTGACAATTTATCCCAATGAGGGAGGCCATGTCCTTTGTTACTTCATGGGAGATATCTCACTCTCATCTCCAATGCTTCCTTTTTCACTGATTTAAAAATAATTAGATGCAGGAAAGAAAAGAATGGAGAAATATAAGACCAGCCTGTGATGTCCAGCCAAGTTTTCCAAACATCCTTTGGAGAGGGTGAGTCTTAGGCACAATATTCTAGTTCGTATGATCTCTTCAGCAGTCACCTTTCATCTCCAGAGGGACAATCACTAGAACACAGGTGAGAAGGTGTGAGGCTGTGTAGAGGTTTTGGTGGTTCTGTTATCATTTTGTCAAAGAAGACCAAAGAGCTTCCCCCACCCCCAGCCCAAGTACCCCTCTTTACTCTGCCAATGAAAATTTTACTCTTTCTTCACCACCTTTATTTAGCTAGAGCTGTAGAGGAAACTGTTCTATCCACTCTGCCTTTTGGATCAGTCGATGTATATGGTCACTCAAAACCTTTAATTAAAGTCATCATGTAAAATCATCCAAATTGTTCAGCACTTAGAGCAGCTGTATTTTTTTTTTTTTGGCAGTGTCAATACTTTAAAAGGGAAAAAAATGCTTTTTCCCAAAAATCATTGCTTCAGAATCATACATGGAATTACACCATGTTTCAACCTGACAGTCCCATATGTCATGAAAGAGAATAGCTAAAACTTGTGTTAATGTCCAAATTCCTTATTTTATCATTAAGCTACACAGATTTGCACATCACCAAAGGATTTCAATTCCCACCTCTATTTGTTGTAGACTGTGTTAGTAACACAGAATATTCAAAGAAAAAAAAAAAGAGAGGAGGGAAAAGAAAGAGGGAGGGAGGGAGGAGATTTATTATAATTCTGGGGTGAGAATGTCTCTCTAAATTCAAAGTCAAGGATATGTAGACAGAGTTGAGAAATGACTGAATTACTAAAAATTATTTGGAACCCAGGAAACAATTTTTCTCCACTTCCTAGCTCTATTTCTCTCTGTGGGTCTGCTACATTCTCCCTCCCTCCCTCTCCCCCAACCTCCACTACCCATTCTCTCACCTCTCTGTCCCCATGACAACACGTCTCAGCCTCTCAAGTGTCCACACATAGTCCCATCAGACATGGGTGGAATCAGTCACATGATTAAATGTGGTGATAATTCTCACAGATTGAAGATGTCAGGCTACTGGACTGCGTACACTTTTCAAAAGATGTCTACCACATTAACACTTTCAAGCTACTAGAGAGTGAAGAAATACTATATGAATTACAAATTTACCTAAAACTAAGTATATCCTACACATAGCTAGACCACAGAAATTAGGAATTTATGTATTTCAGATTATTACAAACATTCTACCCCGTAATGGTGAGAATAAGTTGCAGTTGACATACTCATCAAGGCTCTCTCGGGGACATCTGAGAACTGAACAGGTGAGATTTATGAGGCAGGAAGCATTATCCTAGGTAGCCCATGACTGGGGAGGGATTGTACTGGACAAGTAGACAGGCAAGTGTGAAAGCAAGAAGAAAGCACTTTGTATAAAAAACGCAGCACTTCCAGTATGAAAAATAAAACACTTTTAAGTCCTTCTGGAAAACCATATGAAATCATGTGCCAAAAGGCTAGAAGTACTCAGCCTCCAGATTTATCCAACTAATATTCCCCACAGGAGAAAATCCATGGCTTGAACATACACATTGAAACTCACTGTAGGCCGGCGCCGCAGCTCAATAGGCTAATCCTCCACTCATTGTAATATTATTTATGATAATAAGAAATCACAAAAATCTAAGTACCTAAGAGTAAGGAAACATATATAAAGTGTGGTAGATCCACTTGGAAGTTTCTCCACTTGGAAGAAACTTCTACATACAATGAAAAGGATAATAATAAGGATTAGGTGGTAAGTTGGAGAAAATGTACAGGAAAAAATGCCAACCCCAAAAAAGCAAGCTATGCAACTATATAAACGTTATAATTAAACCCATATTCAAATATGTTTCTATGGAACAAAACAAATAAGGAACCCATATAAGTAAAAACACTTCTATGATGGAGTCTCTACTTTAGAGACTGAATGTATATACAGTATTCATAATTTTTTTTAACTTGGGATCACTGAGGCCCGCTGGTCCCTGGTCTTCAGCCTTCAGCCCTCACATGTCATGTGCCCTTCGCTCAGAACATTAACTCACAGCAATAGGCTGCAATACTGCTTCCCAGGCAAATCCACCAAAACCCAAACCCCAAGATCAGCACACCCTCCTCTGTTCTCCACCATCTGCCTGAAGACAACCTGGATACTTCAGACACCAAAATGGACTCCTGGAAACCCCAGAGCAAAGAAGGAAAAAGCCAGACTCCATGCCCACCCCCAGCAGCAGATGGTTGGGTCTTAAGAGCTTGGATTTGTTTTCTCCACACACACCAGGAGAGACTAGCCAGTCACGCAGGAGGCTGACCAATACTTCTCTGCTTTAGAAAACGCCTGCTTGGCAGCGTGGCATTCACAGGGATGAAATGTCACATCTTTTGTCCCAGCATTCCAAGAGAAGTTCTGCCAGGGGAGTTCTATCAGTGTAATTAACACAAAGGCCCCCTTCTGTCTTAAAAACACAGCCTCAGATACATGGCAAGATGAACTAGCCATTGTTTTCTGCAGGGCACAAAAACCCTTCCCCCCCACCCACCCCCAGCCCATTTACCGGGTTTCATTAAGGCCCACGGGTGCCTCTAACTTATTTATTTAGGAAACACTGTGATTGTCTTAATGTAAACAGAACTCAAGATCAGTTGACAGTTGGAATGGTCCAGCAGAAATGTTTTCAAAGGCGCCTCCTTGGAAAGGGGTCTTTCCATTGAGACCCTGGTTCCTGTATCCTACTGCCAGCACTGTTCACAAAATAAACAAATGTTTGTTTTACAACATGGCAAAGGGGGCTCCCATTCAACACTGGCCAGATATGAAAACAAACTTTCACATATAAGGGCTTTTGATACACATGACTTACTGGGATGACAAGGGGCTTGGCTGGGGAGTGCTTAAAGCTTATTAATATTGTACAAAAGACTTTTGTTTATCATTTCGCTAGATTGCCTGGGAATCACAAGACTCAAGCCGCCACCCGGCTGGTGTCCTAGCATCTCAGCAGCCCTAACGTGTGGAGATTGCGAAAGCACTGCTGGTTGGGAGCCAGAAACAAACTCTCCACAGACCCAGGTGAAAGAGCTCCAAACTGCCGGCCTCTGAGAACCAAGCCGCGGATTGTTGAGTGAAGGGACAAGAGCTCCCCCTACAGGTAAAAAAAAATGGATGTCTTGAACCTTTCTGTCTCTAGAAAGAAAACATGGAACCCATGGGGTGCTTAACCCAGGACAAATTCCCCTCCTATTCAAAAAACCTAGGTCTCCAACAACTTTGGCATGCTTCCTCTTTAAAGCTGAACAGCTCCGCTCCCAGAATGTCTTATGAGACAATAACATTGTGAAAGCTCATGGTCAACAGTTCTTCAGGTACTGGATTGTTAAGCAGGAAATGAAAATAAGTCAGATACCCCTCTAGTCTTGTGCTGTCCAATACCGGGGCTCCAGCCATTTGTGGCTTTTGACCAATCAAATTGTGGCCAGCTCAGATTGAGGCGTGCTATAAAAGAATATGAAATAGCTGGCTGATTTTTCACTTTGGTCATATGTTCAAATGACAACATTTGAGCTGTATTCTATTAAATAGAATATATTCCAATCCATTTTACTGTGTTTTTTAAGGTGGGCTGCTAGAAAACTTAAAATTGTGCATACATCACAGACTCGATAACCTATTTCTATTGGACAGTGTTGCTTCAGACATTCGATCTATTGTATAATAACAAGGCTGTAAAAATAATGACGGGAAAATTTTGAGCCTGTAGCACTGGTGATTTGTGCCAGATGAGTTGATTTTTTTCTTCAGTACAGTAATTCCATTCATAAACCTGAATCTCCTGAAAAGAAAGTTTAAAAACAATACTAACCCTACAATACTCACTTTCCTGTGATATTCTTTTTTTTTTTTTAATGTTTAAAGTTTTCTTTATTTAAATTCTCAGCAAAAAGGAAGTAAAGTCTTCAATGTGGGTTCAGGTCACATGTGTCAAGAAGAATTTCAAAGGTTAAGACATATTTTTCCTCTGCAAACTCCTTTCTTCTCCTGGCCATACCCTTTGTGTGTTTAACTCCAAGTAACTCGAAGAGAAAAAAATTCCTTCTACCAGAACACTCTTGCAAAATTGTTTTCAGTTCATTAGACAGCAGATATTTACTTATTCCCTGCCATAGCAGCAGCCTCACCCACATAATCAACACACCTCGTGAGCAATATGAGTTTGGCAGAATATGTGAAGTAAATAGATTATGTAAAAAATATGCAGCCCAAAACGTGGCTAGGCCACCAAACTCGCGATAGCATTTAGACAAACTACTGAAAACATCCTAATATTGGAGAGTATTATCACTTTCATTTCTTGCCTTCTTCCTTTGTTGGTTTGTTTTCTTGCATTGGTAACCTGACTTTTTATTAGTCAGATAAGGAAATAAGTTAATGACACCTTCTGCATACCTGGATTTTTTTAGAGGGTATATCATTTATTCTTTACAATGCTCTATAATTTTATATCTAAGAAAACTGTGAGTGAAAGTATTAATTTTCTGAAAGCCTTGAAATTTATGTCAATTTGTTATAGCTCACATGTCTGTGTGAATTGTCCTTATTTCTATTATGCAGTGGGAAATTAGTCAAGCAAACAACAAATGTGCTCCAAGAGAAACACCTACATAAGCAATAAAACTGGAAGAAAGAGTCTATCTTGGGCTCCAATGCTCTTACAACCTCATGTATTCTCCCGGCAAGTCTTCTTTGATTTCAAAAGACAGACAACACTGGTTGTTGGCAAAGAATATATAATGATGCGATCAGGGCAGGAGATCCCATCCTAATTTCTGAATTAGATTTAAACAGTAGCAACAGCTGCCTTTGATAAACACATTCAGATCAGACCCATGACCACCAAACCCACCCATAAAAGGAAGACCACCAAAGAATATTAGCTCCCTCAGGTCTTGTTTATTTTGGTCCCCCAAAATGTGCCAAGTTATCACTGAAAGATTAACTACCTCTGAGAGGGGAGCAGTTTTGGGATTACGGGAAACCTCCTGAAATCTTTCCTGGAAATTTGGCCTTAAAATTCCATCTCGAGCAGGTCCAGCACTACGGAGCCCCAAGAGGATGCTCTTATCACACACAGACATACTGAGCCGGGGAAGTGCCACTCGTCCTCTGAGCCTCTTCCTGTGCAGTGTGTCACTCAGCCAGAGGTGCATGAAATCCGCAAAGCAAACTGCTGCCACCATCTTCGAGATTACAGATGAAACTGCCAGGGGAAAGAGACTCAAACAAGGATTTCAGTTACAAGTTGGAACGAATACAGGCTCCTGCTGAATGGCTACACAGCAGAAATTTTGGATTGGTAACCCAAGACCCTCATCATTCTCCCCATAGACAGAAATGACAGCTTTGGAAAGGAGAGGCTGCTGTTCTACGGCACGGACGGTGAACCTAGGCTACAGTGTTTGGAGGGCACTGGAGTGGGACGGGATTTTCACTGAAGATATTTACTGGTATGATTTTCCATCTGACCTTATTATTCTGGCATGGCTGCCAGCACCTTATAATCCCAGCATTGTATTCACAAGCAATTCCTCTGCTCATTAGCAGTAGCTGAGTCCAACTTTGCTCTTGTAGGGGCTTGTGAATCGGCATGGACCAACAGACAGTGTTTCCAGAAGCTAACTGCAAAGAAACAAGGACACTACTCATTGAGGGGAAGGCATCTGTATCAGGAATTACATTTGACTGCCAATACCAGAGTCTGGAAATAAGAGTGATTAAGTAAATTTGCTTCCTCCTCCCATAGAAGAAGTCCAGTGTGAGGCAGGCTAGGATTTCACGGTGGTGCCACGGTATCAGGCTCCTTCTATCTTTATGCTCCATTTCCTTTAGTATGTGGTTTCCATCTGTAAGGCTGACCAAGGTGGCTGTTGACCAAGGGCTGCAGTACTCACATCCATATCCAGGTGTGAAGCAGGCAAGGGGGGAGGAGGAAAAGAAGCATGCTAGACAGATGCTTAGACACCGGCACTGTCTTCCAACATGACTGAAGACAACTCTACAAACAAGAAGCTATCAAAAATGACATAAGGGGCCGGCATCATGGCCCACTATGTTAATCCTCCGTCTGCAACGCCAGCATCCCATATGGGCACCAGGTTCTGGTCCTAGTTGCTCCTCTTCCAATCCAGCTCTCTCCCCTGAGCCTGCATGGGAGACCAGGAGGAGGCACCTGGCTCCTGGTTTCGGATTGGTGCAGCTCCAGCCATAGCAGCCATTTGGGGAGTGAACCAATGGAAGGAAGACCTTTCTCTTTGTCTCTCTCTCTCACTGTGTGTAACTCTACCTGTCAAATCAATAAATAAAATCTTTAAAAAAAAAAAAAAAACATAGGCGCAGTCACACAAAATTCAGAGAACAGCAACTGAAAATCCTCATCAATACCTTAAACCAAAACCCATTACCTTGGGCAGCACTGTGGCTCAGCGGGTTAATGCCCTGGCCTGCTGCACGGGCATCCCATATGGGCACCAGTTCGAGTCCTGCCTGCTCCACTTCTGATCCAGCTCTCTGTCATGGCCTGGAAAAGCAGCAGAGGATGGCCCAAGTGCTTGGACCCCTGTACCCACGGGAAAGACCTGGAGGAAGCTCCTGGTTCCTGGCTTCAGATTGGCTCGGCTCCAGCTGTTGCAGCTGTTTAGGGAATGAACCAGCAGATGGAGGGCCTATCTTCTATCTCTCTCTGTAACTCTTTCAAATAAATAAAATAAATGCTTAAATAAATAATCATACACTGACAATGCTTTCAAACAAAAACTTGCTTCAGAAATCAACACTAGGGGCTGGCGCTGTGGCGTAGCAGGTAAAAGCTGCCACCTGCAGTGCCGCCATCCCATATGGGCACCAGTTCGAGTCCTGGCTACTCCACTTCCAGTCCAGCTCTCTGCTATGTCCTGGAAAATTAGCAGAAGATAGCCCAAGTCCTTGGGCCCCTGCACTCATGTGGGAGACCCAGAAGACACTCCTGTCTCCTGGCTTCAGATCAGTGCAGCTCCAACCATTGCAGCCATCTGGGGAGTGAACCAGTGGATGGAAGACCCCTCCCTCCATTCCGCCCTCTCTCTCTGGCTTTGGCTCTCTGTAACTCTGCCTTTCAAATAAATCAATAAATAAATATTAAAAAAAAAAAAAAAAGAAATGAGCACTGAAGAGTCAAGAATCCAGGTTTGGTTTCAGAATTGAAGAGCACAGCATTGATTCCAGAAAAGACCAGAACTTAAGGAAGCTTTAGGGGAAAAAAGAGTTAAAGAATCAAGCCAAGGCCATGGAGAAGACTGTCCTCAAGAAGAGACTCAAAATTGTTCTACCATAGACAGAGAAACCAGACAGTGTCCAGCTCCTCTCAATTGCACACCCTCATCAAGGCATTTTTGAACAACCCTTACCCAGGAATTGATTCCAGAGAGCAACTTGTCAAAGAAATTGGGGTTCCTGAGTTTCAAAACCAGAGAAACACATTCCATATCCAGAGAAAAAGCAAATCTAATGAGCCCTTGGAACAAGACCAGGGAGAAGAACACAGATTGCTCTGAGGTAAGGAAAATACTTAAAATGATACCCCCTTACTAGCAACTGTTTTCTCTGTAGCCAGAACATTACAGACATAGAGACAAATTCAATATATTTGATATAATCAGCCTGAGCCCTACATTTCTCTCACAGTCTTTCAAGAAATCTACCTTTTCATTGAGACTTCAAAATGAACCTTCAAGAAATGGTAAACAGGACTTCAGGAGGCAAATGCAAGAAAACCACACAGACTGACTGACCCATCCTGGTTTCAAAGTTCACCAGACGTTGAGACAAGAAAATGAATCTAAAAGGAGCCAGCGCTGTGGTGCCAGAGTTAAGCCACTGCCTGCTATGCCAGCATCCCGTAAGAGCAACTGGTTCAAGTCCCAGCTGTTCCACTTCAGATCCAGCTGCCTGCTAACGTGCCTGAGAAAGCAGCAGAGGATGGCCCAAGTGCCTAGGCCCTTGCCACCCATATGGGAGACCTGGGTAGAGTTTCAGGCTCTGGGCTTCAGCCTGGCCCCAGTCCCGGCCATTGCAGCCATTTGGGGAGTAAACCAGCAGATGGAGGATCTCTTTCTTATTCTCTGTCTCTACCCCTCTCTCTGTAACTCTGCCTTTCTAATATGTAAATATTTTTTAAAAAGAGAGGGAAACAAAGAAAGAAGGGTAAAAGGAAATATAGGTCAGCCAATGTTCCTGCCTCCAGCAACTTTCCTGGAAGTATCATTCAACAACTTCTTAATCTAACTTACTAATTTCTAGCAAGAAGAGAAGTGGAGCACATCATCACTCAAATAAAACCCAGTATCTGTTACAAAAGAACAAAGGGAGAGTAGAGTGACTCTTAGGTAGTTAACTATGTGATCTTCAGATTGTTTCAGAAGAAAGCAAAAATATCTCTCAATAGAGTTCCGTTCATCTTGAAATGTGTGTTTCAGACTTAAAAACCAAATTAACAATAAGCATCATAAGCATCCCATAGTTAGGGGTGGGCTCAAAATATTGACAGAAAATGAAATTAGAAGATAAAGCTAATTTTCCATGAACTGTTTGCAGCCCCCTCATATACACCTATGATTTCTGTCTTCTTTTTGATCCAGGAATTCTTTTATTATTATGTTTTGTAAATTGTGCTGGTTCTCCATAAACTTCTGCAATATGAAGGGCAATGTTTCTGGGTCATATCACTGTCGACATCTACAACAGTCAACATTCCATCTATGATACTTGATAGAAAAATTATTTTCCTTCGGGCTGGCACTGTAGTGCTATGGGTTAAAGCCCCAGCCTGCAGTGCCAGCATCCCTTACGGGCACCAGTTCGAGTCCTGGCTGTTCTACTTCTGATCCAGCTCCCTGCTAATGTGCCTGGGAAAGCAGTGGAGAATGGCCCAAGTCCTTGGGCCCCTGCACCCACGTGGGAGACTCCTGGCTCCTGACTTTGGATCAGCTCAGCTCTGGCTGTTGCAGCCATTTGGGGAATGAATCAGTGGAGGGAAGACCTTTCACTCTGTCTCTACCTCTCTCTGTAACTCTTTCAAATAAATTTTTAAAATCTTTAAAAAGAAAAAAATTATTTCCCATCATTGGGTTAAGATTCAACTGTCTCACTCTATTGAACATAGAATGGCTAAGAAAAAGGAAAAGCAAAGTGCCTACACGGATCACCCTGTGCAAGTACAAAAGTGATGTGAACAACTGCAGCATCTAACCAGATCATGCAAACCCTGACTTGGCATGATTTCCTTGAAATGTCCAGTGGTAGTGGCTGGTTGAAGAGTACTGGAGAGTAAAAAAGTGTCACATACAAAGGTGTTTGATGATAATAATGAAGATGTGATTGTGACGACCATAGTAAGTGCAATGATAAACTACTCTAGGTCTTCACTCTTAGAGTACAGACCCACAGAGCGGGATTCCTCCCATTTCTATGGATCCCTCCAATTTATACTATACATCATAGTTTATAGACAAAGCTATTGTTTCATTTATGCCTCCAAACTCAAAGGGAGGGACAAATACTGTTCTCAGTGTTTTAAAATTAATAAGACACAAGTTTAAAAATGCCAACTGATCTATTCAAGTTGTCAGTTAGTAAAGAGGCAGAAAGCCAGAACTATAACCCCACCCTGTCACCCAGTCTGGGACTCTCAATTATGCTTGTCTAGCAGAACATTAATAAGCTTGAGTACTGTACTGAACCCTAATGTTATTTCTTGATGATTTTGAGGTCTTTAAAGGCAAGTGTTATGTCTTATGAATTGCCAAATGTGCCTGTGCCTAGAACAGAACCTTGCACACAGATGGCCAGACATTAATGTTTGCAATAATAAACATGCCAATGTATTAACCAGCAAACAATGAGTTCAGCAATGTCTACCATTAGCATAAGAAAGGGCTGAAATAAATGAATATGATTCTGAAGTTTTCTACTAGAAACACAAGAACACCAATTTTTAAAATTTTTTTCTTTTATTTAACAAATATAAATTTCAAAAGTACAACTTCTGAATTATAGCAGTTTTCGCCCCATAACCTGCAAACCATTCCATTTACTTCCTCTCCCATCCCATTCTTCATTAAGATTCATTTTTAATTATCTTTATACACAGAAGATCAACTTATATATACTAAGTAAAGATTTCAACAGTTTGCACCCACACAGACACACAAAGTATAAAATACTGCTTGAATACTAGTTTTACCATTAATTCACATAGTACAACACATTAAGGACAAAGATCCTACATGAGGAGTAAATGCACAGTGACTCCCGTTGTTGATTTAACAATTGACACTCCTATTTATGATGTCAGTAATCACCTGAGGCTCCCGAGGCTCTTGTCATGAGCTGCCAAAGCTATGGAAGCCTCTTGAGTTCACAAACTCCGACCTTATTTAGACAGGGTCATTATCAAAATGGAAGTTTTCTCCTCCTTTCAGAGAAAGGTACTTCCTTCTTTGATGGCCCATTCTTTCCGCTGGGATCTCACTCACAGAGATCTTTTATTTAGGTCATTTTTTTGCCACAGTGTCTTGGCTTTCCATGCCTGAGAAACTCTCATGGGCTTTCTAGCCAGAGCCGAATGCCTTAAGGGCTAATTCTGAGGCCAGAATGCTGTTTTGGGCATCTGCCATTCTATGAGTCTTCTGTGCATCCCACTTCCCATGTTGGATCGAAGAACTCCAATTCTACCTTTGGTTTCCAGATGTGGGCTTGGATTCAAATGGAATCTCATTATGCTGGAACTGCCTATTTGTGGCATAAGAAGATGGAACTGGAGAACCTCTGTGATACCTTTTATTACTAGAGCTGGCACTGCAAAGTTTATGAGAACCAAATTTAAAAATGGTAGATAAGGCACAGGGGTACTTCCAAAAGTTTGTGGAAAAATGGAATTGAAAAATAAGCTTATGTTTGGTGTGAAACAATTCAAATCTCCATCAGTTCTTTCTGCAGAGCTGTAAATCTCCGGGGGAACATTTACTCTTCCTTCTTTCAATACCTTATGCCCCAGCAGACACCCATACTCTCAGTATAAGCACAATCACTAAATATAGAGACTACACCCTGGTAAGAACCTGAACAGGGGCATGCCCTGGGGTCTCCCTCTCAGGCTCCTGCTTCTACCTAAACCTTGTGTCCCTGTCTCTGCCAAAATTTGCAACAAAAACAAAAACCTTTAAAAGTAGAGTCTTCGAAATCTAGTCCTCTAAATCCTTGCCCCAGAACTAAGCAAATTAATTCTTTATGTTAAACCTGATCTATTTCTCTACAAATAAGGGAGAATCAAAACTGAAGAATTCCCATGGCCCCAGGGTTAAATATAGAATCCTGAATTTAAAAGATTCTGACCTCAGATTCCTAATCACAATTCTCAGTCCATCCCATTGAGTCATTCACCATTTAAAACATGAGAAAATCTTGACATAAAACTTCCACGCCTCAAATGTTAAAACCCAACTTGGTAAAAGGCTCACGCAGCTTGCCACCCTCCATGCCATGTTTTGCTGGCCCATCAGAATTCTCTTTGGAGGAAAAAAAAAAAGGAAAAAGGGTAGGAGCGTTCAGCCTGGTGTGTCTGAACCCTGGGATAAGTCACCAATCCCAACACTCCCTTTTATTCTCCAATTTTAGAAAACTGTGTGTCATAGTTGGAGATGATGTTGATGACAACACTATTGATGATACGAGTGACAGCAACAAGTGTTTTTTGACAGGACTTTCACTATCCTAAGTGCTTTAGGTGCATATCCTCATTTCATCCTAACAGACTGCTCCGGTAGTATAATCAACCCTAGTGGTTGATGTAACAGAGAAGTTATACAATATGTCCATCACTCTGTAGCTGACAGACAGGATTCCAACCCAGGTAGAGATGATTCTGGATCCTCCACACATGAGACTATCCCACTTCTTAGAAATGGGAAGCTGAGTGACTCATCCAGAGCCAGGAGACGTGTGGAGAAAGAGCCTCAGCCATGGCTTCAGAGAGGGGATCACATCAGAAGCTAAAGCCCAGAAACAGGAAGATAAACAGGGGAACGCCACTTACACAAGTATCCTTAAACCACTAAACCCTCAAAGAAATCTCTTAAATTAGAGGAATCCTTTTCTAAATTTTTAATAACCAAAATTAAGAATGACATTATTTGGGGGATTTCTCTAATTTGGGGTTACCGAAATAGTATCAGCCACTAAAAACACCCATTTCCTTTCTTTCTTTTACCACCTGTGGACCTCCTGGGGTAAGGGGCAGATGGTAAATTTGGGGGGGAAGCTAGTCTTTTTTGAACACTTATTTACAAGGCTACATTCATGCCATCCGCCAAACACCATCTGCTGGGCTATTTCTTCCATGAAACTAGAGTGTTTTGTTCCATAGCAAATAAAAGTGCGACCAGAATTCTATCAGCATGCTGTGTTTGGGAGAGCACCAACACTTTTCAAAACCAGCTTTAATCCTTCTCCAAGTCCAATGCAAAGAAGGCTCCCCTAAGAACAGTAACCCAGTCAACACATTCATTCATTCATTCGCAAACGCGCTTTGAAAGAAGGCTGGCCCGCGTGGGCCAGCCAAATGTGGAAAGTTAATTTTACAATGTGAACTGTTTTCACCCTGGGCCAAGAGACAAGTATAGGCACCATATGACCTGGGTCTGATTTAGTAGTATCTCGGGACTAGGAAACATGAGGGCATTTCAGCAAGGAGCCCCCACCTTTTCTAACCCCCTCCTCCCCATCCACTAAAGCTTCCAAAGAATGCCTTTCATGTTTGCTGCATTCACTCGCAACGTGCTCCTGGTGCCTGTCCTTGAGTTCTCGGCTCATTGCCCCAGAATCAAGGGAAGTCAAGTGGAATCTTTCAAAACGGGAGCCAGCAGTGAACAGGGCAGAACCTCAGTGACACGGCAGGAAAACCTACCCCATCTACTTTTGACAAATCAACTTCAAGTCCAGTTTATTATTTTGAAGAGATGGAAGAGAAAGAAGAGCCCTGGGTATGGAATCAAGAGACCTGGATTTTATTTCCAGCTCTGTCACTGACAAGCTGTGTGGAGTTGGAGAAACCATTTCATCTCTCTGGCCCCCAGGATGCTCATCTATAAAACGAAGAGGTAGTGCTACATAAATATCTCATGATTCAACTAGAGCCCAAAGTCATATTGCTGCACGTTAAGAAATAAAATCTCCACCAAATGTGGAGGCTGCAAGTGGTGATCTAGAAACCAGAACATCACCAAAGAGGTTACACATCTTTATGAATATCATTTGTAACTTACAGGCGAAACCCCAGAAAGCCAGAGTGAGCTTAACACGAGCACAGGCCACGGCACCTAGTTTGTACTTTGGTGGCTACCCTTATGACGTGGGAAGCAAGCTTAGGAAGTAGCATGGTGCCATGGCTAACGACCTCATCTTTGGAGTCTTCCTGAACTTTTGCTGTCCCTGAACTTCCTCCATGACTTTGGCCTGTTTGTTAGTTCCTTAAGCCTTGCCCTCTGCCTCTGTCAAATGGGATAATAAGAGCTGCCTCTGGTGGTACACTCATACCAACTCAAAAGGGCCAACTGTTACACTTTCTAGGATTTTGCCATACAGTTGACATCGCATTCGTGGCTCAGCATAGGCTGTGGTAGAAATATTTACCACAGAAATTAGCAAATGTTACAAATCCAGAACCAGTTCTTTAACATTTACCAACACATCATGGCCCTCCAGTACTGCTGTCAGGATTCCATGCAACAAGACGGACAGCGTGCTCAGCGCCACGCCTGCTGCCCGACTAGGAAGGGGAACTGTTTTCATGTCAGGATGTAGTCTGGGTCTTCCTCACTTCTCACTAGTCCCACCACCTCTCACTGCCCGCAGATTTTATGCTTTTCTACAAAACAGGCAGAAACCAAGTCCCTCCAGCCAAAGCTCTTCTACCCGACGCCACCTGCTTGAGGCCTCTCACTCCGCAGACAGATTTTTGAATACCTTCTCTGGGTCCAGTCTGGCACCAGGCACTGAGGCTACAAACATGACTGAGTAAAACCTGACCAGGGCTTGAAAAGCTCCCTGACTCTCTGGTGGGCAGGATACAACTGACTCTGCAAAGGGCACCTTCCACCACCAACATGGAAGCCACAGGAAGGCAAAGCCACTCCCGATGTGGCGAACTTTCCTGCCACCTGGGATCCCAAGGCCTTTGAAGCGAGACACCTTCAGGGTAACTTTAGCTGCAAAATGCAACCACCTTCTCCAGGATGACATAATTATTAGGACTACAGGGCACTCAATTAGCTTTCCTGATCTCTCAGCCCTAATGGTGCTACCCTACGACTGGCAACATACTTCCCCACCGGCTTCAATGGTTGCGTGCATGCCGCCTGGAAACCAGAAATGTGTAACATCAAGCCTGGCCCCTTGCCAAATTTCTACAGGGCATTAGTAACAAACTGGTGAAGCTCATTAAAAAAAAGAGAGAGAAACCTATAACCATTAAAAGTCCATTAAGCAGCCTGTCATTTTGTAGAGCTAAATAGCCCACAGTAATCAAAAGCATATGAACCCCAGCTGGGATACCCAGTGAATTGTTTCGATTTAGGGGAGAATTCATCAAGAAAGATTGTTCTTGGGATTGGGTTGATTTTTCTCCTTCAGTTCCTGGCCCCATGTTCCATTATAATTAAAGTGATTGATGCACCTCCCAGACAGAGGTGAGCAGTGACCACCAGAGCCAAAACATCTGCTCCTTCCAAGCACACAGCTAATACAGAACTTTAGTCAGAAGGCACGTAACTTGAGGTTACCCCTCCACTGTCAATTAAGTATGGCCCAGTCAACTCTCTGCTGTCCGGCTGGGTTACATCTGGGTTATCTGTGACATTTCTCTTCCGAATTGCAGAAGGACTTTCATCCATACTCAGATTATGGTTACGAAACAAAGAACTAAACTGAGGCCCAGGAGAGACAATCCCAAAAAATGAAAGCTACAACGTCTATCCATCAATGAATGAAATGTCTTCCTGTCCATGGACAGACACTTGTTAATTCCAGAAACCCGGATGCAGTCTTTCAAATGTCCCGCAGTCCCTCCACTCCCAGAGACCCTTTCTGCAGCACTGCAGAATGTACTCTTACCATCCATCGCTCATTAGGGCCGCCACAGGTGAGTGACCACGTGCTGAGGACTTAGGTGAAGCTCCAACAAGCAGTTTATGGTGGCACATTAGCAGGGCTGGCTCTGCCAAAAGAACAGTGAGGAAGGAGAGAAAGTTAGTGCTGCCACACAGGTTTTCAGAGGTAACAATAGGGGTTACTTTTCCACATTTCCCTACTCCATCATGACACCAGATGGAAGCAAAATGTTTATAGAAATTGTAAGAACTAAGATTTTTATATTCAATATAAATCTTCTGAACCCAATTGTGTGTTCCCTTTAGATATTTTATCATTGTTTTCACTTTTCCCAAAAAAGCTGTTTCATTATTTTAAAAAATTTCAGTATAATGAACATTCCCCCACTCAAATCTACTCCGAATTCCTCTGAAGCATTCTGATGTGGCACTTACTTATAACAAGCCTTTGAGAGCCTTGGATGGTTAGGTTTCTGCTTGTGTCTACATCCCATCTGTATATTCCCCAAGGATGGGGACATCTTTCTTCCTGTACTTCCCATAGCATCCTCTTAGTAGAATCCCTGCAACCCTGAGTCCCTCCCGAAATACTGATGGATGATCTTTCAGTGTTGCCAGGCTCAGCATCCCAATCTAGGAAATCGCCTGCACTAAATTCACCATGCAGCTAATGAGCTCCCGTGCTGTCCACACAGACTCATTTGCTTTGGGAATGAAAACAAATCGATGCCCCCTTTATGCACTGAATTTGCTTAAGCATCCATGGCGGATGATACATATCTGTATTGAACACGAAGGTAAGTTCTCCCGCACCTGGCGCACGTCCGCGGGCCTTTTCTCGGCTTTCCCATCTGAATTCTGCCCACCCTACCAGGCCTGGCTTCCCCCTCCCCACACTTCCACTCTGAGGACCTCTCCAAATACCCAGTCCAGCCCAGGGAGCCCTACCTCTGAATTCTCAAACTTTTAGCTAGGTTCAAGTTTAGCTGAAGTGTCAGTTAAGTTGAAACTACTATGTAACTCTTTGGGCATATATTTTTTAATATTCTCACGTGCCAGATAAATGTTTTGAAGATGCTATGGGAATTCATCTGACTCTTTATTTCTCACAGAACAAGCACACAGGGAAAGGCAAGAAAACATGAGCAAGAGATCAGTGAGTGATACTGGACACGGTGGATAGGGTGGGGCCAAGCTGAATGGGTTGAGAATGAGCATCAGAAGGTTCACTCCTAGGTGGTGGGTGGATAGCCTAGCAGTTAAGCTTAAATGTCAACATCTTATATCTGAGTTCCTAGACTTCAGTTCTGGCTCCATTCCTGATTCCAGTCTCTTACTGATGTGTAACCTGGAAGCAGCAGTGAAGGTTCAAGTAGTTGAGTCCACACCACACACACACACACACACACACACACACAGGAAACCTGCCCTGAGTCTCAGCTCCTGACTTCTGCTTGGCTCAGCTTGGACAACTGCAGACATTTGAGAGTAAACCAGTGGATGGGGGATGCTTTCTCCTCCTCTCTCCCTTTGTCCCACTCTTTCTCTATCCCCCTCAAGTAACTAAAATTTTATTTAAAAAAAAAATAAGGTTGATTCCTGGATGAGTAATGAGAAAAATCTTGACCCAGGTTAATGACAGCATGCCCTTCCCCCATCACTCCATCCCCAGAACACCTGAAGCTTGGGAACCTGGAGACATGTGGCCTATCATGGATAGGGGGAGTCTCTGACCTTATGTTCTTTCCTCCTTGGATGTCTAATAGTGAAGGAAAAATAAACATATAAAAAGCCATAAATTCCCTTGCAAAAATAAAGGCCCCCTTGTGCTGTCCAATAGTTAATGGCCTAAGTTAAATTCCAGGCCCTTCCAAAAAAATTTGTAAAACCCTTTACACCTCTCTGCTACCATGACTCCCACTCCTTCCAGAGTCCAGAAAGTTTCTGGGCCTTCTCTTTGCTGATGAACACCTTTAAAGGGTCCAAGTGTCCATATTAATGTCATTAGAACACTCACACTTTCAAATCATTTTGAAAACAGCTGGGATTCAGGACCAACTCCTCCTCCCCAGAGTATTCTATCCCAAATCCACAATCATCCACATAGAAAGCTATACTGCCAGAGAAACTAAGACCCTGCTTTCTCTTTGTTGTTCACTACAGGACGCTCAGCAACATCCCCTCCACTGTCCCAAATCCCCCCTCTCTCTTCCTCTCCCATGGCTCTCTCAGTGCAGGTCACCCAGCTGCTTAGGACAGTGAGGAAAGTGCTGTAACACAGCTCCTCGGAGACCTGCTCCTGATCTCAGCTCTGCTCCTTGCCATCTAGGGGACTTCAGCTCTCCGGACCTTTCCAAGACATGCAAAATGTAAGTTACACTACATCATCTTTAAGTTCTTTCCAGTCCGGGCTTCCACCACCTACTACGCGTTCATCACCCTTCACCCCAGTGTGTTTGCTCAGCTCTCCTATCCCAACAAAGGACACACCACGCCTTTGTTATCACCTCGTGTCCTGTCAGTGTCCTGGAGTCTTTCCCTGCTGCCTCTTCCATGGTTACTTCCACCCCCACCTTCAGTCTCTCCTTCTCACTGTTTCATTCCCTCTGTCTACATAGTCAGATTTCTTCTATTCTTAAAAAGCAAACAAATTTATTTGCCCTACTACCCTGTCATTCTCTTGATCTTTTTGTAAAGATTTATTTATTTGAAAGTCAGAGTTACAGAGAGGGAGAGATTAGAGAGAGAACTTCCATCTGCTCACCCCCTAAATGGCTACAAGGGCCAGGGCTGGGGCAGATCAAAGCCAGGAGCCTGAAACTCCATCGAGGTCTCCCATGAGGGTGGTAGGGCATCTTCCACTGCTTTCCCAGATACATTAGCAAGGAGCTGGATTGGAAGTGGAGCAGCCAAGATTCGAACAGCACCCATATGGGATGCCGGTGCTACAGGTGACTGCTTAACCCTCTGTGCCACAGCGCCAACCTCTCTCTTGATCTTTTCACCATAAAATTTCTGCATTAAATGGCCTGTACATCCCCAGCCAGTTCCTTATCATTCACTCACTGCTCAACCCTTTGCAGCGTGACATCTGCTTTTCACTACTCTACCCTCTTGAGATTCACTGGTAGTTGCTTCACCAACAAGACTGTTCCGAAACCACACAATCATTGATCCAGTTCCCAAGAAGCAGACCCTGTTATGAGGAGTCACAGGCAAGCAATCCATTAAGGCCATGCTCTGGGGGATGAGGAAAGCAGGGCAGTGCAGGGGACAAAGCCCAGCAAAGTCCCACCAGGGAGCTCTATAGAGTTTCAGCCTGAGGCAAGGGAGTGTGGCTTTCACACTCCCCAACTGGCAGGTATGGGCTGAGGGCCAAATTGGGAGGCAGGGAAGGCAAATTCCAAGCACTTCCTCCCTGGTGAACTTGCCAGCTAAGTCAGTCCAGTAGCCTGAAGGCAGTCTTCACTAGAGGAGTTGCAGATGTAGGCAACTGGAGCCAAAAACACATCAAGGCTGGGCAAGGGACACCCAGAGACACTAAACAAGATCCAAGAGGAACCAGTAGGCAGCAGCAGTGTCTGTCACAACCTGCCTTTCATCCTCCTGCAGTTCTGACACCCTCCTGCAGTGTTAAATGTGCTCCCCTTTGAAACTGCCCCACTTTACATCTGTGAAGGGAGAGCATCCCTTTCTTAGTGTTTCTCTGCTAACTCCGTTTCTTCCTGCCTTGTCCCCAGTCCCCTCTCAGTGATCCACATCTCTTATTTTTGTCATTTAGTAATTCATCTATCCCTGCAGTTTCAATTACCACACTTGAAATCACTCGATGCCAATTTCCAGCTCTGATAAAAGCTCCTACTTGTGTTAGGTAGGAAGTCAGTTATGAGCTTATGTGTGTGTGACATAAAGGCCTAAAGAGGAGACATCTATGTCCAGCATATGCTGCATCTCAAGGTCATCCTGATGGTGCTTCAGGGGGAGCCTGGTATTCACATCCTGCCCTGCCCTGCCCCCTTCTACCTGATAACCTGCCAGGTGGAGGTCCCCACCCCTTCTGCCTGACAATCTTCCACAATCTCCCAGGTGCAGCCCAGTATCTGCACTTCAAATACCCTGCTCAAATCCCAATTCTCTAGGGGGTCCTGCCCACCCTTCCTCCTGTCTGGTAACATCCATAAAGTCCTTTGTTTCAGACCTTCAAGAGAGAAGCTTTTCTATTTATATCCAAAAAGCCCTTTGTTCCAAGAGGAGCAGAGGTGAGGAAGCAAGACCCATCTCCTTAAAAACCCCTAGCCTCAACCGGACTGGACTGCGCACTCAGCCCTCTGCCTCTTTGCTGAGTCGCCCGCCTGGCCTGGCCAGGTGTAATCTCTCCACTCAACATGTAACCTCGATCCTTTCCCCCCTGCCCCCGCCATCCGAGCAACTGGGCACTCTCAGGTTCTGTCGGAGAGGTGCCCATCCATCCTTACGGATGTCCCTTCCCTAATAAACCTTGCTATTTTACCTCCCACTACTCTCTGTCTCACGCCTGAATTCTTTCCTTCGTGAAGACAAGAACCCTGCAATTTCTCCGGTATCACTTGGATGTCCATCCAGAACTCCAAAATCAATATGCCCCAAGCCTGAATTGTGTGCCTTCTTCTATGACTTACCCCTTCCTTTCCTGACTTCCCTGAGCACAGTCCTGAGCTACAATCCAAGGAAATAACTTTCACAGAAATATTTCTTCTTCCTCATGCCCAACTAGATCTGAATTGCTTCACAACTTTCACTTCCTTCCTTTGCCATCATCTTGGTTCAGCCCTTCTTTGACTCTTGAGAGTAGACTTTGGCCATGACTTTTGAAGTAATCTCCAGGCCTCTCCCTCCTCCAGGTCATTCTACACCACCTACTGCTGAGTTCTTCTTTGAGAAGTTACACTCTGCTCAAGTTACCTCTTTCCCCCAACCCTCCTCGACTTTCACTGCTTTCATTCTGCTTACAGACAACATGGTAGACAACTTCTGGTACTCCTTTGTTTTCTCCCATCTTTTGCACCTGCATAGAACCATGCAATGATTTCCAGCCTTGGGGTTGTCAGTGTAAGAGATGGCATCACGTCTGTACCAAGGCATTTGGAAGCAAGTAAGTGTGAACTCTTTTTTTAAAAAATATTTATTTATTGAGGCCAACATTATGGTACAGCGAGTAAAGCCACCACCTACAGTGCCAGCATCCCATATGGGCACCAGTTCAAGACCCAGCTGCTCCACTTCCAACCCAGCTCTCTGCTACAGCCTGGAAAAGCAGTGGAAGACGGCCCAAGTCCTTGGGCCCCTGCACGCATGTAGGAGACCAGGAGGAATTCCTGGTCTGCCCATAGCGGCCATCTAGGGAGTGAATCAGAAGATGGAAGACCTCTGCCTGTCTCTCTCTCTCTCTCTCTCTCTCTCTCTCTCTCTCTCTGCCTCTCTGTAACTATGCCTTTCAAATAAATAAGTAAATATTTTTATAATCTTTTTAAAAGATTTATTTATTTATTTGAGAGGCAGAATTATAGACAAAGAGAGAGGTCTTCCATCCACTGGTTCACTCCACAAATGGCCACAATGGCCAGAGCTGGGCTGATCCAAAGTCAGGAGCCAGGAGATTCTTCCTGGTCTCTCACGTGGGTGTAGGGACCTAAGTACTTGGGCCATCTTCCTCTGATCCAGGGACCTGGATCAGAAGTAGAGCAGTCAGACTCGAACTGGCACCTATATGGGATGCCAGCACTGCAGGTGGGGGCTTAACCTACTATGCCACAGTGCCAGCCCCCAAGTATGAACTCTTCATGTTCTCTTTTCTCTAATACAGTGGCCCCAGAAGCCAAGTGTTGAGATGGCAGAGCTATAAGCTGGAACCAAGTGGATCACTGAGTCACCATTTGGAGTCATCCATTTGCTGTCATCCTGGAGAGTAGCCTCACCCTCAGACTGCGTGTGAACTGGAAATAAGTCTCCATATGAAAAGACTGTAAGCAGAGTCTTATTTTGGTTTGGTTTTACTGCCACATTGTCTGATCTGTCCTGACCAGTACGGTAATTTTTTTTTTCACATTACCATTAAAATATTGTCCAGGTTACTCAGTTTAGTATCTAAATCTCTTCAAAACTGACCCACATATTTTGCAGTTTATTCTCCCCTTTATTTACCTTAAAAATGGCTTCTCCCCTCTCATTCTTTGGTGACTGGTCATGTGCAGTTATTTGTCACATTTGCTGCTCCCACTATCACCACACCTCTGCCCCCATGCACATAAACAGTTCCATTTCCCTTTTCAACCTGCCCAATACCTACTTTCCCTTCAAGGTCTATAACAATGATTGACAAACAATACCTGATAGGTAAAATCTGGCCCACCACCTGTTTGTGTAAATATTTTATTGGAACACAGTCACACTTCAATCACAGACTTCAGGAGCTAAACTGAGACCATCTGGTCTACAAAGCCTAAAATCTTTACTATGTTGCCCTTTATGAAAATATTTTACCAACATTGGTCTAGAATGTTTTCTGCCCTTCCTGCCCTACAGACTGCTTCTCAGAGGGAGTCATCTCCTTGTCTGCATCCCTGTGGTACCTAGCTGTGCCTCTCCACATGGGCAAGCTACTGTGTGTCCCCTTCTCATCGTCCCTGCTTCTCTGTAAGCACCAGGAACTGTGGAGAACATTTCTTATTTCCTTTTGGATTCTCACTGTCCTGCACTTTGGGACATAATCATAACTGTTAGAAATTAGCTAAAAAGACAGACTGAACTCTTGAGAACTACAATGTACTAACAAGTAGAGAGCAGGCAAGGAAAAGAAATAAACTGTGAATTGCAATGCTAAAATTAGAACCCAGAGGCTTTTTTGTTCAAATTAGGCATACCCTCATATATAAATTAAAGTTGATATTCATATAATTATTGCTGACCATTAAGCAATACCAAGTCTTCCTAAAAATATATGTTCACTTTAACTTGAGTAGTTTTGCTTTTCCATCTGAACAATATGCAAATGACCTTTGAACAAACAGATTAAAGTGTCAGACCCTACTCAGAATTTTAAACAGTGCTTTCTTATTTCAGATACTGTGGCAAACTTAAAATAACCATAAATAAGAAGATAAATGGTCCTTTATAGCTTCCTAATACAATTACATCTCATAGCATCTGGGGGGAAGCCTCAATGTGCTTTTAAATGCCATTTTACAGATTCTTCCCATTACCCCTACAAGCTACATTATTAAATTTTTAAATGCTAACATTTATGAAGTGCACAGAACCTTATAAATGCCCCATTTTATGAATCACTTCCAGGTTTGGGAGGACCCAAATCCAAACAGCAGCACCACTGCTAGGCAAGGTGCCGTCAGCTCCATGCTGGAGCTTTGGCTAATCCAGACAAGTGCTCTGAAATGCTGTCCTCAAAAACACCCAGGAGCAAAAATTGTTTGGATAACTAAGCTGCTTCCTTCATGTCAGTTACAAATTATAGATGCTGTGCTAAAACTACAGGATGCTAAGACAAATGTCCAGTGCCCAAAAAAATCCAACCAGTCATTACCCACCAGGCCCCTGTTAAAGCATCACAAAGAAAAAAGCATCACTAGAATGGCTGCACCACTGTTTCCTCCCATCAACCTTCTCAGCTATAAACAGGCAAGATCCATGCTCAAGGGAGTAGTGCTGCCCAAAGTGTGAACTGCCACCAGCTTCCACAACTGCTTGTTAACCAGGATAGGATAAATGCCAAAAGTCAGCAGCAGCACTGAGAAATAATCTGACAATTCAACACTGCCAGGACATACAAGCACATCATTTGTGTTTTACAAATTATTAACCTACAATGAATTGGATTAATGTATTGGCCTTTTGCCACAGTGTGGGAAGCACTGCCTTTAAGAGAAGAATGTATAATCCAGGGTACTCTCCATACATACAAGATATTAAAGCTGGTTCCCACTGGGCAGAACTTATACTTCTGGTTTTCTGTCTTCCCTTTTGTCTACAGGAAGCAAAGCCCATGCAATAAAATAGGGTGCTAATAGGACCAAAGGCCCCACCTACTCTCCACTCCATCACCCAACCCCATTCTGCCAAGAGTAAGTGGAGAGAGGAAAGTATTTCCTTTCTATCAGCTAAAAATCTGGCAAAAGAAAGGCTGCAAAGGGAGACTGTGGGAAGAGGGTTTCTCAGGGCGGCCATCCCCACCACAGGCACATGTTGGACCAATGGTGGATTCACCGCATGCTCTTCAGATAGAAATGTCTGCACATGGCACCAGCATGGTGGTACAGCAAGTTAAGCCACCATCTGCAATGCTGGCATTCCATATTGGAACACCAGTTTGGGTTCTGGATGCTCTGATTCTGATCCAGCTCCCTGCAAATGCATCTGGGATAGTAGCAGAAGATGCCCAAGTGCTTGGGCTCCTACACCCACGTGGGAGACTCAGATGGGCTTCCTGCCTCTGGAACCATTTGGAAAGTGAACCAGTGAATGGAGGACCTTCCTCCCTCCCTCCCTCTCTATCTGCCTTTCAAATAAATAAAATAAATCCTGAGAAGAGGTCTGCTTATTTCTAGAACAGAGACCAAAATCTTTGTCATGTCTCCTCTACACCATAAAATGCTAACTGAAGCACTGCAATATTTTCAAGCAATGTGTATTCCCTCTCCAGAACAAGAGATTTTATGTTTCAAGTATAGATTTTTCTCCAAGACCTTTTAACCTAATCCACTCCAAAACCAAACTATTCCTGAATTTGTTCATCTTTTTGGGGAGGGTAGGGGAAATAGATTCAAAAAAGATCATTGAAAGGAGGAACAGTTGGCAGAGAGGTGTCTAGCTGATAAATAAGAGCTGCCCATCAAAAGAAAATGTGAAAACTTAGCCAGGAATTTGCGTGCCTCCCCCTCCCAAACAGGAGAGAGATGAGAAGGGATTGTTTAAATCTGAAAGCAGAAGTTAGCACCTGTTAATGACTCATTTGTTGGCTCACAAGCTGTTAACACTCAAGCAAACTGGTCGTTAAATGTGGTCATTACTTATTTCAATGCAAAATTTATTAGAGTCCCTATTTAAAGATTTAATGGAAGGGCAACTGTCACCCTGCACACCTGGTATACCCCAAGGAGGCTGGGGCAGGCTTCTAACTGCTATGTCTGGATTAAGGAAAAATAAGTAATAATAATAATAATGGCCATTCTGTCGCATCAATTACCTATTTCCTTCGGCAATCAGAGTGTTAGATGAGTTCTGATTCACAGCTTGATACCTAATGAGGACCACTTGAGTCTTCATTACTTGGTAGGACCATTATGGTTAAGTGGGTCTGATCTGCGTTCTTTACAAGTCTGCTGCAGGACTCATTATTATTAGATAGACTTTCGATTATGCTCCAAACATCTTTTAATCTTTTGCAAATTATAAAAAGAAATAAGAGGAGAGAGAGATGAGGAATCACAGTGAAACAAACATAGGGACATGGGGGCTGGTGGTGAGCAATGGAGTTGTGGGTAGTATTACTGCCTTAAGCCGTCCCCAATATGATGACAAAAAGATGATCACCTGCAACCTCAAAAACCAGAAATCCTCAAAGAAAGCATCTTTTCCACCATAACACCTACAAAGGTACTACAAAGTCATGGAAAATGGAAGTGAAATATGAGTTTATTTTTGATGCAAAAAAATGTCTGAAATCCATGCATAGTTCCTTCATAATATACATTTTTAAAGAGTTATTTATTCCTTTATTTATTTATTTATTTGAAAGAGCAACAGATTGAAAGGGAGAGACATAAGGGGGGGAGAGGGAGGTAGAGACAGGGGAGAGAGATCTTCCATCCAGTCTGGGCCAGGCTGAAGCTAGGAGCCAGGACTTCACCCAGGTCTCCCATATGGGTGGCATGGCCCCAAGTTCTTGGACCATTTTCCACTGCATTACCAGATGCATCAGCAAAAAGGTGTGAGAACAAAGCGGCCAAGAACCAGCAGTCCATTGTGGGATGCCAACATCTAATGCCACAACAGTGGCCTCCATGATACATGCTTTTATAAACTCTTTGAAGGCTCCTTTATGCATGAATTTCAAAAACTTCTGCACCAAAATAAACTAACCTTTTAGTTCCAGGGAACTTTTTTGAAGTATCTTTGTGTATCTTTCATTGATGAATTATGCAAAATAATACCTGTGGTGAGAGAAATTAATGAGTCCTTCACTTAACCCCAGATAACAATTTGCTTGTATTGAAGAGAAAGCCAAAAGAGCACTGTGTGAATCTGAAAGGCCAATAGAAAGTACATTCATGAAAGTGTTGGTCTCTGGGGCCAGCGCTGTGGTGTAGCTGGTAAAGTCGTCGCCTGCAGTGCTGGCATCCCATATGGGCGCCGATCCGAGTCCTGGCTGTTCCACTTCTGATCCAGCTCTCTTCTATGGCCTGGGAAAGCAGCAGAAGATGGCCCAAGTCCTTGGGCTCCTGCACCCATACGGGAGACCCAGAAGAAGCTCCTGGCTATTGGCTTTGGATCAGCCAAATTGGGGAGTGAACTAGCAGATGGAAGACCTCTCTCTTTCTCTGCCTCTCCTTCTCTCTCTGTGTAACCCTGAATTTCAAATAAATAAATAAATCTTTTAAAAAAAAGTGTTGGTCTCTTTTCCTCAAAGGCATGCATCATTATGAGACTGGGGTTGCCATAGCTAGCAAATGAAACACTACAGGATACCTACTTACGCTTATATTTCAGATGAACACTAAATACATTTTTAGCATTGATACATTCAGTGTGATCTTTTGAAAATGAAAGAGTCTGGAGTCAGAGCTCCCAAAACTGGGGAGCATGTGAATCATCTGGGAAAGATGAAGATCACAGATTCCACCACCTGAAGATGGCAAGCAGGGAATGTACTGAAGATGTTGAAGGCTCTGAAGATGATGACGATGATGAAGAAGGTGAGCCAGTTTGGGAGGGGGCCAGTTTTCAACAATATGTTTGACTCCTAAAATTAAGAAGAAACTGGTGAGTTAATTGGTGAACTAAGAGATAACAAAGACTGTTCTCCCAAGCTCAGTGAAGTCTACTCACTCATCAGATAGTTCCTAAGCTCTCACCGTGAGCAGAAATATACTTTCCTCTGCCCATGGGGAGCAAAAATCCAATAGAGGGTGAGAATAGGGTTTAGATGAAGACATTTATGGGGGTTCTTCTCTATGCCAGGCACATACTGGTGTTCTTCAACCATTGACTGACTTAGTCTTTGCAGCAACCTGTGTAGGTAGGTGCCACCACCCCACTTCACAGACGGGAACACAGAAACTATAGAAACTTAACTTGACCAAGATGGTGGCATTGGTAAGTGCCAGAAAGCACATTCATGCCCAGCTGGGCTGGTCCAAGCATTTGCTCTTTGCACTACCAGCTCTTATCCAATAACCACCAAGTATGTGGAATAAATGAAGTTCAAGAGACAGGC
Source organism: Sylvilagus floridanus (assembly GCA_949820135.1). Taxonomy (NCBI): domain Eukaryota; kingdom Metazoa; phylum Chordata; class Mammalia; order Lagomorpha; family Leporidae; genus Sylvilagus; species Sylvilagus floridanus. Next base: position 50,654,029 of record OX463245.1, read on the forward strand.
AATTTGAATTCCATTATTACTGGCACTTCCTAGCTCTGTAACCTGAAGCACATTACTTAAATTCTTTGTGTTTCATTACAATTACCATTACTGGTACTCATAGGCAATCAAGAAAATCTTCAAGATGTGATGTAAAAACAGAACTCATGTTATTAAAATACCACAGAGCTTGGCCAGCACCACGGCTTACTAGGCTAATCCTCTGCCTGCGGCACCAGCACCAGGTTCTAGTCCCGGTCGGGGCGCCGGATTCTGTCCTGGTTGACCCTCTTCCAGCCCAGCTCTCTGCTGTGGCCCGGGGAAGGCAGTGGAGGATGGCTCATGTGCTTGGGCCCTGTACCCCATGGGAGACCAGGAAGAAGCACCTGGCTCCTGGCTTTGGATCAGCGCGGCACACCAGCCACAGTGCGCCGGCCGCAGCAGCCATTGGAGAGTGAACCAACGGCAAAGGAAGACCTTTCTGTCTCTCTCTCTCACTGTCCACTCTGCCTGTAAAAAAAAAAAAAAAAAAAACCACAGAGCTCAAAACAAAACAGAATCAACAGGTAAGAGCTTTCTTAAACCCATACCCAAGGATCCAGATTGCCTCCCATTCTTGAACTTGTCCCTGTATGCCGATGAGTACCACAGTCCCCAGTTAATCCTTCGTTGCAAGGAGTATCCCTCAGGAAGGGTTGTCTGTGTCTGGACAGCCAGAAGTGGCCCCCAGAGCCTCTCCTGTATCTTAGCAGGGGGAGAAGGATGAAAGTTCATGGAAATTAGACAAAAACACTTAGGGGCTAATTAGGCTGAGTATATCAGACATACAGTTTATGGACCCTGGACAAGCACTTTCCAAAAAAACTTGCCTTCCTGTATTTTCCTTATCTGTAAAGTGGAACTTTAGAGGTTCCTCTGAAGACTGAGATAATGTATTAAAATGCTTTTTGCAACACCTGGCTTGTAGTTAGAGCTCAGTAAATGTTAGCTGCTATCATTATTATAAGTTCTCTCCTACCCAGTTGTAAGTCCCACATGGGTGGGGACTATACTGTTCTTTGTATGACCAATATTTGCACAGGGTCTTACAATGAGTGGGCACCAGGAGTGGGGGGGCAGGCTGGATGGCTAGATCGATGGCTAAGTAACAGCTAGATGTACGAGTGGATAGATGGATAAAAGGAAAGGTGAATTTGAGATAGATTTCTAGCAATGAGATGACTGAGAAAATCTGTGGAAAAGATGGGAATTGATCTAAGCTATTAAAGAAAAGCCATGTGACAATTCCATGGCAGAATTCTTGCATAGTGCCTTCATTCTGGGTTTTCTAATTTCTATTGCTGACTTACAGGATAGCATCATTTTGGAAATGATACCAGTTGCAAGGTATGGCTGATCACCTTAATGCTAGGCACACAGTAGATGCCTAGTACAAATTCAATCAAAATTATTAGTAGTTTATTTTTTTCTCACTGGGAAAAAAATTTGGTGTGACTTACAACATGTCTAAACTCACAGTATTCTCTGTGATAAAATCATATCAAAGCAAGAGGCCAAAAAGGCAAAAGTAGAAGTGGTATTTTATTCTGTCCTTGGAGTGTGTGTGTTTTAGAGATCAGCATGATTGCTGATGGCTTGATTTAAAATAGAACAATTGGGCCGGTAAAATTTGAAATCTTTCACTTGCTCCAGTCTGTGCAAGCTCAAAGAAGAGAGGACCATATGAAAGGATCAGAAACAAAGAACCTAAGCAGGAGAAGGGGCAGACTATAAATCAAGGGCCAACAGACATGAAAAGGGCCTGGCAGAATTAAAATAATCAGAAACTGAGAGGAAAACCTAAGAGTTCAGGAAAAAAAAATGAAGAGAATCCCATTAATAATCATTTCAGAAGGCAATAGAGGGTGGCCGACGTTTGCAAGGGATAGAACAGGAGGGAGTAAAAATCAAGTGAACAGCTGCACATTCCTTTCACAAACCTCACTGGTTACCACAGCCGCAAGCTTTTGAACTTGTCCATGGAAAGAGCTTCTGAAGGCACAAACAGAAGACTGACCAGCCCCCAAGAAAGGAGCTACACCCAGGGCACTGAGAAGGTGACCTAGAGCACCTGAGTCAGGGAACTCACCGATGGGTGGGGCCGCCTCGTTTATACACACAGATAGCAGCCAAATCAAGAGATTTGGAGAGTCCAGGCCCTGCACCATCAGGACATAATTCCCTAACCAGCTGCCCGACACTTGCAATTATTCTGCAATTACAGATTTTTTTTATGTAACCTGTCTGTTTTTGGTTACAATGCAGATCCCCCTAGCAAATAGACATGAAATATTAAGTATAGAAAGATATTTTCTAAAGATAATTTGATAATAAGACAGATAAAGAGATCCCAAGTGCAGGATGCCTGGAGAAGCGTCCAGTAGATCAAAGAAAGGGCTTAAGGCACCAAATCCTTACCAAAAAAAGAAAAATATATATCCCTATGTTGCATATGTGGTTCTTAAAATTCACCAGGAGCTCATCTTCCAAGTCCAAGAACCATGAACTATTAATAACATTAGAACTGGATAATGAGTAATAGATACCTTGAAGATCCTAAGAGTTTCTCCACTTTTGTGTATGTTTTAAAGTATCTCAAAAGAAAGTGAAATAAGAAACATTTATAAAGACCATGCTTCCACTGAATTAACTCCACTGAACTGAATGAAAAATAAATATTCCAACTCCTCAGATGTTTCCTCCATCCTCAGCCCAATATAAAATGCATAGGTCATTTAAAATACTCAGTTGTGTCTATGTGGGATGGAGGGGAAGGGTAGGAATCCACTGCTACTGCACTGAATTCTGACTTTGATTTCTAAGTCTTAATAATGGGTGGACACTGCCTGAATTTTCATCCATACTCAACCAGGACATTCACTTTTTTTCCAAATTGTTAAGACTTCCCCACTCCCATCTCTCAGATCTTCCTTTTCAGGCTCTTCTTTCTCATCCTGTACCACACAGCACAATTCCTCCACCCCAGCCTCCAGCCTTGGCCACCAACTACTGTCTTAGGCTGTAGAAATCTTCAGCCTAATTCTTCATGCTTTTCTCCCTCCTGAACAGCTGATTTGTTCATCCTGCGTAATTAATTAATGTACTCAGCTGGCTCAATCTTAGTCACAAGATACCATCCAATACCCTGTGGAATCTTTGCCTTGTTAAAAACAATAGAGAAAAAAATAGCAACCCTTATGTCTCCTGTTGAGAGAGAACTTTATGCTGATTTCTAAGAGACATGACTCATAATCAAACCACATCCAGCAGGATCCCTAAATTAGCACTCATTACGGCTTGGGGCATATAAGGCAAACATTCAGGAAATGCATACTCAGTGACAACTTAAAATACCTTTTATTGGGAGACTGTTATTTCTGTATTTCCTTTGGAACATTCTACAAATAATGACATATCTGGGCAAAATGTGAAAGTCAAGCTCAATTATAAGACCAAAGAACAAAATCTCAACATGTGATCAGGAAGGCTGACTAGCCTTCCGGGAGCAGGTGTGTGGCATAGAGGCCTGGTCCAGAAAGCCAGGGTCAAATCTGGCCCATCTTAAATGTCTGCAGCTTCAACACTTGTGTTCACTCAGTGGGTCAGGGAGCATGAGGAGGCACAAACTGCATGCAGGAAGCCAGTTATAGACTCTATCAGAATTCAAAAGAAAACAAAAACACACATAAGCAGCAGGCAGGATAGATTTGCTAGAGATACCCTAAAAGGGAAGATGGATCAAAGTCCCAAATGTCTCTTAAAGGGAGAAAATAAAATCAATCCTGTTCAAATTTCACATTCTCTGTGAATTACTTTTTCAAATCTTTCACTCAACATTATGTCTATAAGATGAATTTATGTTGTTGCATATATACTAGTTAATTTTTTTAAAAAGATTTTATTTATTTATTTACTTAAGAGGCAGAGTTACAGAGAGTGACAAGGAGAGACAGAGAGAAAGGTCTTCCATCCACTGGTTCACTCCCCAAATGGCCGCAATATCTGGAGCTAGGCCGATCTAAAGACAAGAGCTTCTTCCGTGTCTTCCACGCCGGTGCAGGGGCCCAAGGCCCTAGGCCTTCTTCCACTGCTTTCCCAGGCCATAGCAGAGAGTTAGATCCATAGAAGAGCAGCTGAGTCTCAAACTGGTGCCCATATGGGATGCCAGCACTGTACGCAGAGGATGAACCTACTGCGCCAGAGCACCAGCCTCTCTAGTTCATGTTTAATTTGCTATGCACTACATAACTGTGAGAATATCTTGCAATATGTCATGTATTCAGTTATTGAGGTGTACTTGGTTATTAGGAATAATACTACCATGAATATTCTTGTAGTTGTCTGAGGTAGCATTTTTCTGGAACATTCACCCAGAAGGGATTCCGTGGTCACCTTAGTATGCTTCTATTCTGTTTAGGAGGCAGGCACTGCTTTTTAACAATCTAAGAATGTAGCAGACCCTTGGAATAATTATCCTGCACAATTCCTCGTCTCCTAGCTTGGGACACCTTCACTTCCTGGTGTGGACTCATCTTCCTCCAAGACTCAGACCTGGATTTTCTCTTTCCCTCTCTGCACTGTGCCCTTCAGTGACCTCACTTATTCTTATATACCGTGCTTCTATTTGTCCAGACACATCCTGACTTCAACACATCAATCATGTTCTGCCACCTTCCAGCTCAACTTGTATGCCTGGATGTTCTTCTAGTGATTGAAACACATGGAACCAAACTCATCTTTCTCCCCTCCCACCTCATCATTTCTGCCTCAGAACATCCTGGTTCTATTGTCCTGCTAGGAGCTAGGAACCAGGGCAGTTCAACCCCTAAGAGGAATTTAAATCCTACCAGGGGTATTTATTGTATAACAGATCTCAAAAGGGAATAGAGTTCCCCAACAAAACAGTTACAACTGTTATCTTACAGGTCTTCAGTATTTGAATACTGAACCGAGAAAGAGCAGGAAAGTTATGTTGATGTTTCCCATTTCACAAATCTTTTGAACTTCCTACTGGATCAGGATGTAACCCACTGTATTCAAATTCTACTTTGAAAAAGAACATTTTCTCTTTGAAGAAGAGATTTTCGAAAAGGGAAAAGACAGTTTATAGAACATTTGAAAGCATGGCTTTGGATCAAGTAGACCTAGGGTTCAAGTCTTAAATCTGCCACCTCCTGGCTGTGTGACGTCAGGTAAACTCACTTTCCCCTCTGGGTCTCCGTCTCCTCAATTAGCAAATAAAGCTAAAAATTGATACCATGATGGTTTGTTTTGAATATTAAATGATATTAAGAGATGGTACAGTACCTAGCCTGTCTATACTGATCAATGTGGCTGTTGCTGGGGCTGTGGGCTGTTCTCTAAGTGGAAAAAACTAGATCAACTGCAACTCATTCAGTGTCCCAGAGAGGTTGCCACTGGACAAGCAGCAATTTCAAAGTTCTAATTTCTTTTACTTTGCTCTCTGAATAGCTCAGAAGGGATGGATAGGCTGTGAAAAATGTTCTTGGGCTGGTCAATTTGAGGTATTTCATTTCATGAATCTGTCTGGAAACTGCCAGCTCATTCCATTGATCAATGACCATCCCAGGGTTGGAGTTTAAGTTATTACCTCCCTAAACTAAGCTGAATGAGGTCCTCAGAAGCAAGAAGCTCCACAAGGCACTACAGCTCCTTCAGAGACAAAGACAATCTCTGCCACCAGGCCTCAATCCAGTGGACACACCACTCGCAGCCTCCTCTTGCTCATGCTGGATTTGCATCCCACAGCTTGTGGATAAGTTTTTGTGCTGCCTCAGATTATTCTCTGCAAAGCTTTTTAAGCATATATTTGCAGCTATCTTTTCTCACCTTGAAAGCTTCCTGGTTGTTAAAGTATAAGTAGATCCAAGAAGACACTGTGCCAATCAAATCAGTTAAACATCAAATACCAGCTATGTACAGGGCCAGGAATCTGATCACAGGAAATAGAATAAAACACATTCTGATTTTAAGGACTTTAGAGAAGTGACAAATATAGGTTAGTAGCTGCTAATGATGTGGCCCAAATTGTGGTGTCAAGAAATTGATAGAGGGGTGGTCATTCAGCATAGTGGTTAAGCCACCACTTGGGACATCTGCATCCTATCTTGAGTGAATGCCTAGGTTGAAGTCCTGGCTCTGCTTCCAATCCAGCTTTCTGTTGATGCCTATCATGGGAGGTAGCAGGTGAAGGCTCCAGAGCATGGGCCCCTGCCACCTATGTGGGAGATCCAAATTGATCCCTTTCCTCTGATAGACCCAAGGGTAGAACACTGCACAAAGTGCGTGCCTCATGAATGCTAAAATACAAGGGTACTTCAAAAAAATTTGTGGGAGCCAACGCTGTAGTACAGCAGGTAAAGCAGCCGCCTGCAGTGCCGGCATCCCACATGGGTGCTGGTTTGAGTCCCAGCTGCTCCACTTCTGATCTAGCTCTCTGCTATGGCCTGGGAAAGCAGTAGAAGATGGGGTGCTTGGGCCCCTGCACCTACGTGGGAGACCTGGAAGAAGCTACTGGCTTCAGATTCATGTAGCTCCAGCCATTGTGGCCAATTAGGGAGTGAACCAGTGGATGGAAGACCTCTCTCTCTGCTTCTCCTTTTCTCTCTGTTTAACTCTGACTTTCAAGTAAATAAATAAACCTTTAAAAAAAAAAAAGAGCAATGAGCTAGGATTTTTTTTAAATTGTTGAAAATGGAGTTCAAAGATAAGTGTAATTTGGTGCAATTTTTAAAAAATTCATGTGTACTTTTTCATAAGATGCATTTTCTGTGAACTTTTTGAATGTCCCTCCTGTGTATTCTTTTTTTTTTTTTTTTTACAGATAAAGCTAGATAGTGAGAGAGAGACACACAGAGAAAGGTCTCCCTTCTACTTCCTTCTATTGATTCAGCCCCCAAATGGCCACTATGGCCGGTGCTGCACCAATCCAAAGACAGGAGCTTCCTTCTGGTCTTCCAGGCAGGCACAGAGGCCCAAGCACTTGGGCCATCCTCCACTGCCTTCCCGGACCACAGCAAAGAGCCGGACTGGAAGAGGAGCAACCAGGACTAGAGCCTGGCACCCATACGGGATGCTGGCGCCATGGGCAGAGGATTAACCCAGTGAGCCATGGCACCGGCTCCTCCTGTGTATTCTGAAAATGTTCTTCAGTTTCCACTATTTCTTTCAGAAAATATCCTCCTTGCAAGCAAAAGTTTAAATACCAAGTATTACAAACTAACATGATTTAGCTTTTAACACAGTAGAAATTTCGTAGAATGCGGTCACATTGACAGGGTTAGAAGCCCAGCTCCACCACCTACAAGTCACACATCCTAAGCAGATAGATGACTTCACCTCTCTGAGTCTCAGTGGCCTTGACTGAAAAACAGGAGTAAGTTGATCTCTTCTGTGAGATTTGTCAGGATTAAAAATGGTGCAAGATGAGCATATTGTGGTCCATACACGTGCTAAATAATTACCACCACTCTGTTGAACAAAAACAGTCCAACTCACTCCCCTTGTCAGCTCTCTTCCATGGGGGCTGAAGTTCCCAGCCATGTTGCATAGGACCCTGAGTTCACAAAACACAGAAGCAAACCAAGCTCAAAATTCTCCTTGCCTCTATGTCATCTTACCTTCCAAAAACAAAAAAGATGAAACACAGCAACAAACATTAAGAAACTAGTTAAAACTGAACAAGCTAAAATAAATCCCTGGTCTCCAAAAAACCTCCCTGATAAAATTTGCACCAACACTTGACCTTGGGTGAGATTCACCAATCCCTTACTAAGGCTGTGCAAATGGCCTCTTCAACATGATTACATGTAGAATTGAAACTAAGGGATTCTATTTTCCATTGATAATTGTCTACAAAGACTGACTGCACCAAAAATCAACAGAATCCACTATTGCTATCACAGGAGGGCTGGGGAATCAAATCTCTTCCATTCATTTACATCGTCACCTTCATACCAAAATTGCACATCTCTAAGATTTTCTCAGCCCCAACAGATTTGCAGGGGTTGAAGTGAAATGGTAGGAAAAGTAAGCATGTTGTACCACAGTCACACAGATGCCATGGGTACAGAAAGAAGTGTGGAGGCACACACACAAAATCAACATTGCCTTCTTGCCCGTGAACTTAACCAGCTCTCTGGTTGCTGTTTCAGGGCCAGGTAAACACCAGGACCAGTGAGAGACAGAAAGTCCTACTTTCTGGAAATGGAACTTGGACAAAGTTCTGGGAGGCCCAGGGAAAACAAGGCCAATGCAGCGTGGCCAAGGTTCTGATGAACCATAAAGGAAAGGAAACAGCACTTTCCTCTGATTCATGCAAAAACGATTTACTCTCCATCCTCCTAACCATTAACGATCTGAAAACGTGGGGCTACTGGTCTCCAGAGCCACCCTGTTCCCATGGCAAATGCAGAGTCCCATGGCTGGCTGAAGCAGAAATCAGATCAAAAGGGAACCTGAGGTAGGGGCACTCTTCCCTAACTGTTGACAGATGGAGAGGGGAAGCCACGTAAATGCTCTCTTGTGTCAGCTCTATAAAAACGTCGGACTGACCCGTGAAACATGGAGATGCGAGTGCGGGCAGCCATTAGGAGCTGTGCCTCGCTCCGAGCAATAACTCACTCCCTTGGTATTATGAAAATGGTTTTATTGCACTGGATTACTTTTTACCCCCTCTGCAAAAATTACTGCTTATCAGCGTCACAGAACTCAAAACTTTTCTCCCTTCTAATACAATCCCTCCCTCTGGCCAGGAACTTAATATAATGGAACATTTCATTATTCCGGTTTGCATACCTCTTTTTGAAGCTGAAACTGTCATATCAAGTGAGTGCTCTGAAATGGCCAGTGTTCTGCTGATTTCATTGCCTCTCATGTTTGCTCAGACACATTTGAATGCACGAGGAGCTACTCAGCGGCCCGGCCCCTTGCTAGACCAGATTTGGGAGTTGCAAGGGGAAGGAAATCATTCAAAAGAGGCATTTTCCAATTCCTTCAAAGTATAGTTTGGATATGGCTTTTTTGTGAGCTATTAACTGCCTGTCAAATTCCTTAAGAGGGGAAAACAAAACCAGGTATATTGAGAATTCACATATTCACAAGTAGCTTGGCCTCGTAAGGCCTCTGATTCCTGAGGCCCATGTGTGATTCCCATCAGTAGGCCTGGACAGCAGGAATCAGCAGACTGAGATGGTCTCCCACTGTGGCGGTTTCCAGAACCTTCCATTGTATTCAGACAGCTGAGCCTTTTGTGGATTAACACACCCAGCCATTATCTTTACTGTTAATAACCTTATGTAGAATGTGAAATCTTTGAAGAATTGTGGAAACTCAAGCCCTGTTCCAGATTTTCTAGGTCATGTAAACAAAGTTTGAACATCACCAGTTTAGACCCCAGAAGCAATACTTATTGACTGACTCTGCCCACTTTATTCGGCAGGTCACCAGTCAGTGTTCTGTGGGTGAGTGGTCTTGCTACACGCTGCCACAGATACAACAATAGGGAAGACGTGGACCACCCCCCAGGAGAAGCGAGCAACGGGGGGCACACCAAGCAGGAAAACGTAGGGTCTACAGGACATTAAGCAGTCTCAGAAAGGCCCTTCACAGACCTAAAGACTTGAAATGGCAAGCATCAGACCTACAGTCTGTGCTATGATCCCCATTAGGTATGTATGGTCTCCAATTAGCAGGCAACCAGACCTCTGCCTGAGGTCTCTCTGGAGGTCTCCCACAATGCTGTCCGCTTAAAACCAGAAGTCCAAGAAAGCCTCGCTCCAACTGCAGTTCTTCTGCCTTTCAGATGGCCTTGACTACTGCCCCTCCAAGTGGCCCAGTCCACTACAGGCCTCTCAGCACCTACCCTTGCACACATACTGGAACTTGGCAAGACACAACACTGGTCCCATTTGTGCTTTGTGGCAGAGATGCTTGCCACTCAGTCTCTATACATTCCATCATATTTCTCTGCTCAGTTGCTGTCAGGAACGGCACTGTGACTAGTTTGGGTCAATAAATTATAAGCAGAAGTGATGTTTGTCACCTCTAGCATGAACATTCAAGAGCCAGGATGCAATATTCTTCCCAAGGTTTGGTAAACAAAATGGAAGATGTGTTCCATATGGCGGAACAATAAGAGGCAAGCAAACCAGATTCTTTGGAAAGGAGCTTTCTGGAATATTAACAGCCCCACTAGCAGAATTCACATAAGGATGAAATAAAGCTTCTGAGTTTTTTCTAATTAATTTATTTGAAAGGCAGAGTTATAGAGGGGGAGGGACAAACAGAGAGAGGGAGAGAGAGATGGAGAAAGAGAGAGATTCCATCCACTGGTTCACTACCAAAATGACTGCAAGAGCCAGGACTACACCAGGCCAAAGGCAGAGCCAGGAGCTTCATCCAAGTCTACCAGTGGGTGGCAGGGGCACAAGCACTTGAGCCATCTTCTGCTGCTTTCTCAGGAGCATCAGCAGGGAGCTGGGTTGGAAGTGGAGTAGCTGTGACTCAAACCAGCACTCAGAGGAGGCAAAGCATTGTAGGCTATGGCTTAATCAGCTGTTCCACAATACCAGCCCCAGCTACTGAGATGTTGACATTCTTTGTTACCACAGTAAAACCTAAGCCTATCCTGATTTCAATCACCACCTTCAAATCATCTTTTTGTTGTTGATATGAGCTTGTCATCAGGTTTCCAAATTGAGTGTTGGTGAAAATGTGGCAAGGAAAGATTAAATACAGCAAAGACTTTTTTTTCATGTTTTCTCAGGAAATGTGTTCATTCCATTTTTCTTAAAACAATTATTAGAAAACAAGATGAGGGGCAGCTGTTGTAGCATAGTGGGTTAAACCGCCATTTAGAACAGCAGCCTCCCACGTTGGAGTGCCTAGGATCGAATCCTGACCGGGCTTCCCATAGAGCTTCCTGCTAATGTGCACCCTGGGAGGCAGCAGGGGAGGCTCAAGTGCTTAGAACACAGATATGGGAGACCTGCATGGAGCTCCTGACCCCTAGCTTTGGCCTAGCACAGCCTTGGTGTCTGTCTCTCTCTCTCTCCCTCTCTTCCTCTCTCCCTCTCTCTCTCTTCCCCCCACTCTCTTTTTCACCCTACCTTTTAAATAAATTAAACCTAAAAGTAAATAAATTAACTTCTTATTTTTAAAGATTTATTTATTTATTTGAAAGAGTTACAGAGAGAGAGAGAGGAGACACAGAAAGAGAGAGATCCTCCATCCACTGATTCATCCCCAAATGGCCACAATGGCTGGGGCTGGGCCAGGCTGAATCCAGGAGTCTCTTATGGCTCTCTCACGTGGGTGCAGGGGCCCAAGCATGTGGGCCATCTTCTGCTGCTTTCCCAGGTGCATTAGCAGGAGCTGGATCTGAAGCAGAGCAGCCAGGACTCAAACTGGTGCCCATTTGGGATGCCAGCACTGCAGATGGCAGCTTAACCCTCTGTGCCACAGCATTGGCCCCATAAGTTAACTTTTAAAAACCAAAAATGATATTTTCACTTATTATAGGATATTGTTGTTGATTTCCAATTTCATTGCTTCTTTACCTGAACCTCAAAAAGCACTGGCCATTAGAAATGGTAAACAAACATGGTCCCCAGTAAAGTGAAGCATTATATCGGAAACACTGAATGATCATTCCAACAGGTCAGTGATCACACATTAGGGGACAGCAACTCCCTAACCCATGTGAACTCTCAAGGCCACTTTCCTGATGGAGAAAACACCTGGTAAATTCTCATCTCCTCACCTGCATAGGTATTGCACTAGCAGCAGCAGGCTGCTTTTCCTAACAACATCTCACCCTGAGTTTTTTCCTTTTTTGATTAAATTTATGTAATCCAGATAAGGATAGCAAGTTGAAGACATATTTAATATTTCAGGAATATGCATTAGAAAATTAATCAATTTAAAAAGAAATATATCATGTAGAATCTCTGTCCTTAATGTGCTATACATTGTGAATTAATACTATAACTAGTACTCCAACAGTATTTTTCACTTTGTGTTGCTATGTGAGGGCAAACTGTTGAAATCTTTACTTAATATATACTAAACTGATCTTCTGTATATAAAGAGAATTGAAAATGAACCTTGATGTGAATGCAAGGGGAGAGGGAGTGGGAAAGGGGAGGGTTGTGGGTGGGAGGGAAGTTATGGGGGGGGAAGCCATTGTAATCTATAAGCTGTATTTTGGAAATTTATATTCTTTAAATAAAAGCATTATAAAAAATTTAAAAAAAAAAGGAATATGCATAAGCCCATGTTGTTACTTTAAATAGCAAGTAAACAATATTTAAGCTTCTTTTCCAGAATCGTACTGTTTGCCTGCCAAAAAGCTTTTTTTTGGAGGCAAGAGCTTTTCGCTTTTCCCTTTTTTGCTAGCATTTAAAATGAAAAAAAAAAAAAAATTCACACCCACAAGAGATACTTTCATAAAATCACCAGGTATTAGCAATCTGGTTTAAAGCACAAAGAATCCAGGGTAATTCTGATTTAGGATTGAAATTCTGCCTTGCATTTAGCCTGTTGTGGATGGTTATGGGAAAAGCTCATAATGTAGGTAGTTCAGAACGCCCACAGTGATGCAGATCTTCCAGATAATGGACCATTTCAGCTCTACTACCCGGGCATGAGGAAGGAGAAGTGCTACTTAACCGACTGATGACTGTTCAGGCATCAGGATTTGGAGAGATGTCTTTGTGTTTGCCTATTTGCTTGCTAGCTTTGAAATATATAATTGGATGACTTTAAAAATGGTAAGCCCAGAGAGGTGAGGGGAAAAATGCATTTTGGGTGTAGAAAAAAATGAGGAAAAGCAAATAATATGGATATAAAAAGAGAAGAAAAAGAAACTGGAAGAAGGGAAAAAAAACAAACAGAGAAAGAGAGAAGGAGATCAAGGAAGATGTTGAAGGATGACACATCGGTGTGTCTCAGAAACAGGCTGCCTCATGGGTAGAGATTGTGTTCTCTACTTTGCATGTGTGTCTTCTGCTCCCCTTAAGTCTAGCATAGGGAAAAGACACAGCTGCTCTTTGACTAACAGTCTACACAAACTGAACTAATCATCCTCATTACATCCTTGACTCATGGGCCCATAAACCAGTCTAGTAGGGGCTAGGAAATTTTGGATTGAATCATGAGCTTCATAGGCAACACTGAACAAAGAATCTCTCATGGAGTCAATGGTGATGAATGAACCCATAAGCCTGTTACACAGACCTACGCATTTCCCTGGAGTCCTTTGCAGCAATAAAGACCTGCAGGATGCAGGGAAAGAAGGAAAAGAAGAGAGGAGGATTCCTTCCGTGGTCGTCCTGACAGCTGACTATGAGGCTACCAATGGAAATACATGAAACTGAACAGAAGTGGGAAATAAATCCAATGCATAGCTCTAGCCAGCAAAAGAGGGGAGACAGGAGTAGCCTTGCAGCAGTCCTTCAGCGTAACCTAGAATGATGATGGTGTCATGCTGCCCCATAAAACCGGGTTCAAGTGGCCTCAGACCGGCATCTCACATCCTGTCCAAGTTCATATGGATGCCCGGGGCAGCCATTTCGTGGTTATTTCTGGTTAAGTGCTCCTTTCTAGTTTGAGTTAACTCAGATGTGGGATTCAGCTGCTTTGGGGGGACAGAAACATACGCTGGCATGCACAGCCATACTGGCAGGTGACATTGTATGAATACTTCATGGCCACGCTGGTGTCAAAGTCAGCTGCAACAACTTCATAATACAGCACACATTAGGATTCTATGTTTAAAACCTGTCAGACCTTGTATCACATCACGCTTCCCCCTTTTCCCAATTTTTCCCCTACCCCCAAAAAAGCAAATTCTCCATTTTCTTAAGCACCTCCATTTTCCACCTCCTTCCAGAAACTTCTGAGACCTATATTGTTTACCCTCAAATGACCACTACGTTACTTCTCAAAATAATTCAGTCCCTTCCTTAAGAGATGAAGTTTGGTGTCAATTGTTAATATTTTTTGTAACAAGCTATATCATACATTCACCAGCCTTCCTTGAGGAAAAATATCTCCCTTATTTGTGACCTTGTTAAACATTGCCATTTTAATGAATTGTCTTTAGCAGTCACATGTTCATTAAACCATCTATACAAGAGAATGTTTAGATCTATGTCTATGTCAATACTACATCTACATCTACAATTATAACATTATTTTTCCTGCCAGCAAAGACCAAACCAGCAGGAAAATAATCTGCTCCAAGAAAGAGAAAATGGAGGGGGAGAAAGGAGAGGACAAAGAGGAGAAGGAGGAGGCAGAGGAGGAATTACCACCAACAAGGAGAAGGTGAAGGTGAAGGACACCAAAGATCAGTTTCCCTCTTCCATAGTCCGGCAAGAGCCCATCCTGAACACAGTACCCACTCAACCCAGCAGGAAGCCCCTTTTGCCCAGTCCTTAGCAGCTATCCCTGTAACTTCTTTCCCTGCAAGGCCATATGGATCCAGCAGCCTTGGGAACAGGAAACCCTGTATCCCCTTGGCCTGGCGTGCCCTACAACCTACCCTCTGCCTGCCTGGAGACTCAGGAAGACAACCAACTGCTCCAGGAGAGGGAAACAATTAGGGAGAGGGCCACCCCTCCCTGTTGGCCCAGGGCCGCCTAGCCAGCATGATTAACATAATTACAATATGTTCATCCAACACCAGGATGAAAACTTGTGCGAGGGGGGAAGTGTTAACACACAAGCCAGCCAGTCAGCCTTTCTAATTAGCTAAACAGTGCCACATTTAGAGCTTTCCTCAGATACTCCCAGAAAACCTAGGCTCCAGGCAGCACCATCGGGACCAAAGACAGCAATAGTAGGAACACCAAGCCCCTGCCTAGATGCAGGGAGCTGAGTGGGTGCTCCAGCCTACCCAACCCCAGCTTCCAGAAGTCGCATCTGTCACTGTAAACTGGAAAGTGACATCCCAAGACCTTCTCCAAAGGCTATCAAGGAAGTGTCTCCACACCCATTGACTATCCCATTTTAACTGGCCTTAAGGAAGCCCCAACTTTTAAGGAACTCAACTTTGCCATTGCCTAAGAAGGAAAAATAATTCTTACTCCATAGATTATGCATGTCTACTGAAAGAAATCATCAGATAACTGCTGGGAAATCTCTGAACTGCAAGAATGCTAAATAAGTATCAGGTGGCAATGACACTTAGAAAGTAACTGTCTGGATTTGAACACCTAAGTCAACATATCTAGAACCATATTCCTGCCTTGTCAGTCCCCACATGACTGATTCTCATCAGCTCCCTTCCCACAACCCTCATCCATACCTGGTCTCCACAGTTATCACACAAACACAACTGTAGATACTCAGATTATCTACAGCATGTTTTGCAAGCCTTTTCCTGCCACAGCACACATGGAAAATGATATTTAGAACCACCCTGGGTCAATGGTTGTTTGTGGCAAGCCAGGCCCCACCCCGCTGCACCAGAGGCTACAGGATCAAAAATCCTCATCTACTGACACGTTCAGACAGACCTAACCTGTCACTTCACAGTGTGGGGAAGCCCTGTTCTGCATTACTGGTTGGTGGTTCTGTGGTTGGCTGGCTGTTTTGTGTTTTAACAGATGTAGCTCCCCATTGATTCTGGAGCCTGTAGTGGTCCAGAGCAATTGCTCTCAACCTCGGCTGTATAGTGATTAGCAACACTAAGGAAACTTAATAAACACCAATGCCTGGGCATCATCCCAACAAACTCTGACTTAATTGGTCTGGATGGGGCCTGGGCACTATGTGAGTCTGACATGCAACCCAGACTGAGAACTATTGCTCTAAAACAGCACTTTTCAAGCTTTGAGGTATAATCATATCACCTGGAGATCTTGTTCAAATGTGAATTCTGATTCAGCAGATCTAAGAGGTGGGGCTGAGACCCTCCATTTCCACTCATGTCCCAGGAGAGGCTGATGCTGTGGTCCACAGAGCACAATTTGAGTGGCAGAGGTCTCAGGTTTGAGCACTCCTCCGGATCCCTAGGAGGGCCTTAATAAAACAGATTACAGGGCCAGCCCCTAGGGTTTATGATTCAGTGTGAGGCTAGACATTTGGCATTTCTAACATGTTTTCAGATGACACTGGTGCTGCTGGTCCAGGGATCACATTTTTTTAATCCTAAAATATTAGTGTAGAAGATCCTAGCCTTTAGGAACAAATGAATACTCCCTAGCAGACCAAGGAAATTCTCATGCCACAAATACTAGACTTCCCCAGAATGAAGCCTATCCCAAAAGGAGTGCAAGCTACCTTTTGAGTTGGCCCAAGCCGAGAGCCTCTAAGAAGTACCTGAAAAGACCTGGATGGAGCCCTCTCCTTTATTAGAGGTCTCCTCTCCCCTGTCAGCTGAATTCTCAAAGTGATTTCTCCAAGGGCGGGCCCAGAGGAACTCTTCAGGCAAAGGGTTTCTAGCCACATACTGGCCTCTCTAGTGACTGAGTTCACTAGCCTGCAACAAACACGAGCATCCTGTCCTGAGGAAGTTGAAGAGGCTCAGTTCACTTCCTGAGCACCCAGCATCCCTCTACCACACCACCCCTGTGAGTCACTGCACTCGGAGTCAGCAACCCATGGGTCGCGTGTCCTTTCCTACTCCCATGAGTTTTAACATGAAAGGAAAGACTGGAGCCAAGCAGGTGAAGAGGAGTGAGCCTGAAAAAACAATGAACCCAAAGTGTCTTGGAAATGGTGCTCAGTGGCTCTCAGATTTGCCAACCTTCATTTAATGGGCTGCTGGTAATTGACCATAACGACTACACCCTAGCCAGTTTTCATCATTTGATCTGGACAGCTCCCAGGTAACAAGCTCCAACTGGGAGGGCCTGATCATTATCAAGCCAGAGCCAGGGAGGCCTTCAGCAAGGCTGGCGGCAGACAGCGTGTGTGCTATCCATGTGAGAAATTTCCCACTCTAGGATGTCCCAGAAGAAAAGACTGTTAACACTGCAGCCAGAAAGCCAGGATGGGCCATTATCACATGATAATCATTCGATAGGACGTCCTGCCCAGCCTCAGGGCTAGCTCACCAGGATTAGCGCTGCTCTGTGTTCATTGGCAACCCTGACATGCATCACAGCACCCCCTGACAGCAGGAATTCAGTTGTGTGAATAACTACAGAGTAATTAACCAGGGTCAAGGCAGGGTCTGGTTTCAGAGAAGCCTGCCGGGGGGTGGAGGGGGGGATCCACAGCACATTCCAGACCCCCAGGAGCTGAGCCCAGTTGCCTTATTCCTCTTGGTAACGGTAGTCAGATGATGCTCTGAATGGTGTGCCATTTGGCAGTGGGCACCAGGCTATCACTGAGCCCGCATGTTTCCCCTCAATCAGATCATTGAGTCTGTAGTCACAAAGCAAAAAGTCCCCAACAACCCACAAGAAGAGGCCTAAGACATGGTATAATGAATAAACCTAGGACTTGAGCCTGATGGACATTTACTCAAATATTGGCTCCAGTACTTAACTAGTTTTTAATCCATGGGCAAAAAACTTACTTATTATGAGCCTCAGTTTTCTTAACTGTGAAATAGCTTAAAAATTAATAATGAAATAACTTCATAAAACAATGTTGCATGAATAAAGAAACACTTGGTACAAATATCCTAAATTTCAAAAGGCATTATATTATTATTGTCATTGTTGTGTTTATATTTTTTGGCTGTTTTCATTAATAGTGTTACAGCCCCTCTTCCTCATGTCTCCCAGGGTCCTATAATGTTCTTGAATAGAGCAGCCAAGGAAACTATTTTGTTGAACAAGACCTTTATATATCAGCAGTTAGGACCAAAGAGAAATGAGAAATTCTAGAGATCTGAAGATCTAGAATCCAGTGACTCGCAGAGTAAACTTCTCATTGCTGGCATTTACTGAGCTCCTTCCTGCTTCATCTGGTTTGTGATCACAGAAGAACATCTGGCAACCAAACTCCTCAAACAGGAGTTCAAATGCAGAGTACTTTACCTGTTGGTCCTGGAATTAGGAACAGGAGGAAGAGAAGGGCTCACATAAGTAAGAGTAGGATTTGATATCTTGAAGTCTCTCTGAATTTCTCCAACAAAGAACCCTTGGTCTTAGCACAGTTTTCGCAAGTGATAAATGTTGCCAATTCTGATAGCATTCACTAGAACCAAGCAACCAGCAAGAGTTTCTCTTCTGAGGAGCTGTGAAGGGACATGAAAGATCAGTGCTCAAGAACAGACAGATAAGACTGAGCTCTAAAATCACGCAGCCAAAAATCCCCAGCCATATATTGATGCAGGTCAAACTCTGTAGGTAGTTGGGTTTGACTAGAAGCATGTTACCATAGAACATGAGGACATGGAGCAAGGGGATCATTTTCCAAGTGGAAGTTCTCAGGATGGAGTGCTACTGAATAAAAGGAATTTTGAGGAAAAAAAAAAAAGAGAGAACACACCAACAGGGGGATCCCACAAAGGGAAAATTCCCCTTAAAGTAAATCACTGAGAACACAAACATTTTGGGTTCATTCTGTTAACAATGGAGATCCTTGGCAGGGAGGGATTGGAGAGGACAAAAGAATTTGAGAAGCACAATACATAAAAATGGACAGGACCCCACTCACACACAGTACTTGTCCAGGAGGTCTAGCTCAGGACCCCAGTCACACACAGTACCTGTCCAGGAGGTCCAGCTCAGGACCCCAGTCACATACAGTACCTGTCCAGGAGGTCCAGCTCAGGCCCATACAAAGGATACTTTCCAAATGCTCTTTAATCCACAGTATAACAAGCTGAGGATTGCTTGTGTGCTTTCCTTATTGAAAACTAGATAATTAGTGTTTCCAGAGTTATCAATTTTCCATGGTTTATCTGAATTCCAAATGTAACTAGGTATCCTGTATTTTACCTGGCAAATTCAGAAAAACTCTAGAATTTGGAAGTCAATGTCAGTGTATCCAAAAGCCTTTCCTCAAACATGAGTAAATTCTGCCTTTAATCTCCATTCTTAAATTTAAGCATGAAAGATTGGCCATCACTATCCTTATCTAACATTCCTCCACTATTCAGAGAGGACCGGCTCAGGCCCTGAGACTAGAAAAGTCAGATTTTTTTGGCAATTCATTAGCTTGCCCTCATGGTCTAGTTATTGGAAAGGATATTTTCCTAAATGAAATTATAAATCTTTACCATATCCTAACATCCCAGCCAACAAAAGTACCCATGTTGCTAAAGCAAGAGGCTGGACAAATAGAAACCAACAGGGAGAAGGCAACACCATATGCCAATCATGCAGCTCTTCTTCCTGCTCACTGCTGTTGCCAAAAGAACCTTTATGGCTGGCAACAAGGCTGCTAAGCCTGGGCAGGAAAGGGGAGGTTAGACTTCAGCCAAGTCAGGAATTTATGGCCATTGGGGGAACTCTAGTGCCATTTGAACAAATTTTCACTTGAAACGAATTTTGGAAAAAAAACAACAATCTTGCTATTCCTCCACTGCTCTCACTTCCCAGGAAAAGCAAATTCATGCCCTAGTTTTCCCACTCCATAGCATCATAGAAAGCTAACTTCCTCGCATTTGCCTCCTAGGCAAACCTAAAGTTCGAAACATTGCCCACTGCAAATGAAACCATCAATAATCAGCTCCCATTTGAGCCCCACAGATAGCATACATACACACACGCACACACCCCACTCACACATGCATCTAAGCTTCCTGATTTCTTTGGTGCTTATAGAGACCTCCCTGACTAAAGCAATGAGTAGCACATAACTGGCAAGGAAGAAAGGCATGTGCTGATTTCCTGCATGATCCCCACCCTTTACATCTTTACTGAATCACTTTCTCAACCTCCTAGTACAACTTCCACGCCATCACACTTGAGCTTCACATCAACATCATTGGACCATGATGAAATCCTCCTCCATGACATGCATCCTCCCCAAGCTTCCACTGAAATCTAATTCTCTCCCTCCACATCTCTCCATTTTTTGCATGTACTTTATCATCTTTCATCTAGAATAAACAAAAAACAAGTTTCCCGATATGTAGAAAAGGTTCAAAATATAATGGAAAGAAAAAAATCCTTGTCCAATAAAAAATAGAAAATATCTAACATTAAATTTAAGATACGTGTGAGACCTATATACAGAAAACTTTAAAATTATTAAATAAAAACATTTTAATAAATTTTAAAAACCTTTGTCTTTTTAAATAAGAAGATATAAGAATATCAATTCTGATTTATCTAGCAATGCAACTCAATTCTAATTATAAATCTTCTAACAGGACTTTTTTATTTCTGAAAATAAGATTAAAATTCCTCTGGAAAAATAAACATGAGAAAATTCTGAGTAATAACAGTAATTAAAATTATTTTTTAAGAAATTAAAATGATTTGGGTTTACCAGATATTAAACTGTATTATAACACTAGTTATTAAGATAGTATAATATTAATATCTGAATAGACAAGCAGATGATTAGAAAAGGTAGAATTCAGAAACAAAATTAAACATAGGTGGAAATTTAAGTTATGATAAAGACAGCATTCTAGGGGCCAGCACTGTGGCGTAGCAGGTAAAGCCACCACCTGCAGTGCCAGCATCCCATATGGGTGCCGGTTTGAGTCCTGGCTGCTTCACTTTTGATCCGTCTCTCTACTATGGCCTGGGAAAGCAACAGAAGATGGCCCAAGTGCTTGGGCCCCTGCACCAGTGTGGGAGGCCCAGAAGAAGCTCCTGGCTTCGGATCGACGCAGCTCCAGCTACTGCAGCCAATTGGGGAGTGAACCAGCAGATGGAAGACCCCTCTCTCTCTCTGCCTCTCCTTCTCTCTGTATAACTCTGATTTTCAAATAAATAAATGAATCTTTTAAAAAAAAAGACAGTATTGGCTGGCGCCGTGGCTCAACAGGCTAATCCTCTGCCTTGCGGCGCCAGCACACCGGGTTCTAGTCCCGGTCGGGGCGCCAGATTCTGTCCCGGTTGACCCTCTTCCAGGCCAGCCCTCTGCTGTGGCCCAGGAGTGCAGTGGAGGATGGCCCAAGTGCTTGGGCCCTGCACCCCATGGGAGACCAGGAAAAAGCACCTAGCACCTGGCTCCTGCCATCGGATGAGCGCGGTGCGCTGGCCGCAGCGCGCCATCCGCGGCAGCCATTGGAGGGTGAACCAACAGCAAAGGAAGACCTTTCTCTCTGTCTCTCTCTCTCACTGTCCACTCTGCCTGTCATAAAAAAATAAATAAATAAAATTTTAAAAAAAGACAGTATTCCAAATTACAAAAACAGAAATGGGAGCAAAGAACATGAATAAGGCAATTTGAACACAAAGGTCACAAATGGCCAATAAATATATGAAAAGATGTTCAACTTCTCTCATATGAAGTAAATGCAGATTAAAATAATGAAATGCCATTTTCCCCAAGAAAATTTCAAATTTTGAAAATTCAAAATTTGTAAAGTGAAAATAAAGCACACTCATACTTTTTGTAATGGGTCATGTAAGAGAATACTTCAAAAATTCATAGAAAGGGCTGGTGCCGCGGCACAATAGGCTAATCCTCCACCTGCAGCGCTGGCACCCCAGGTTCTAGTCCCAGTCGGGGCGCCGGATTCTGTCCCAGTTGCTCCTCTTCCAGTCCAGCTCTCTGCTGTGGCCCGGGAGTGCAGTGAAGGATGGCCCAAGTCCTTGGGCCCTGCACCCCATGGGAGACTAGGAGAAGCACCTGGCTCCTGGCTTCGGATCAGCACGGTGTGCCAGCCCTCAGCCATTGAGGGGTGAACCAATGGAAAAGTCTCTCAGTCTCTGTCTCTCACTGTCTACTCTGCCTGTCCAAAAAAAAAAAAATCATAGAAAGATGAAATTTGCATAGTTTATTCTGGTGCAAAAAATTTTGAAATCCATAATTTTTTCACAACACTAATTTTCTATAAACTGCTTGAAGACTATTCATAAAACTAGTAAAATTTTGGAGAAAATTTAGTAGTGTTTATTAAAATTTTCATTGTACTTAGCCTAGATTGAACAATTCTATATCTCAGAATTTGTCCTATAAATAAGAAGCTCTTATGCCTTGAACAAACTCTATGCTACTAGCTTACAAAAGCTCAGCTTAAACTTTTTTGACTTTACCATCATGCAAATCCAGTATGATTCAGTTGAAGGCATATTTGGATTTTTGAATTTTGGTCTTGTCTCAAGCTAGCAATACATGGTATGATAACTTTCTTATGATGTAGGCTAATAGTTGTGAACCAAGCAGCAAATCAGCTACAAATCATGAGAATAAAGAACTAATACTCTACAGTGTGCTATCTTCCTAAGCTAGGATGTGCAGTAGGTTAGGTGTATTAAATGCATTTTCTATGAATCTTGATGTGAATGGCAGGGGAGAGGGAGCAGGAAAGGGGAGGGTTGCAGGTGGGAAGGAAGTTATGGGGGGAAAAAGCCATTGTAATCCATAAGCTGTACTTTGGAAATTTATATTCCTTAAATAAAAGTTAAAAAATGCATTTTCTATTCACAATATTTTTAGCTTACCATGGGTTAACCAGGACGTAAAGCAATCATCATAAACGGAGGAGCATGTGTCATCCTATTCATTAGAGGAGGAGCCCTGAGCTAATCACCTCCCAAAGACCCCACTTCTTGATACTTTCTTGTGTTAGGGGTTAGGTTTCAACATATAAATTTAGGAAAGACCTTATATTCAGACCTTAGCAAATGGCATCTAGTTCAATCTTTCACTTTTTTTTCTTTTTTTCTTTTTATTTATTTATTTATTGACAGGCAGAGTGGACAGTGAGAGAGAGAGACAGAGAGAAAGGTCTTCCGTTGCCGTTGGTTCACCCTCCAATGGCTGCCGCGGTTGATGCGCTGTGGCCGGTGCACCGCGCTCATCCGATGGCAGGAGCCAGGTGCTAGGTGCTTTTTCCTGGTCTCCCATGGGGTGCAGGGCCCAAGCACTTGGGCCATCCTCCACTGCACTCCCGGGCCACAGCAGAGGGCTGGCCTGGAAGAGGGGCAACCGGGACAGAATCCGGCGCCCCGATTGGGACTAGAACCCGGTGTGCTGGCGCCGCAAGGCGGAGGATTAGCCTGTTGAGCCACGGCACCGGCCAATCTTTCACTTTTCATATAAAAAAAGATGGAGACTATAAGGCAACCACAAAACACACCAAACACGGGAGTTAAGGGAAAGGATTTATTGACTGGAAAAATTCAACAGGCTGGAGGGAAGGGGCGAAGTAGGGGCAGAGAGGAGGGGGGGAGAGGGAAAGGGAGAGGGAGAGGGGGAGGGAGGAAGAGGGAGAGGGAGAGAAGGGGAGAGGGGGAGAGAGGAAGAGAGAGAGGGAGAGAGAGAGGAGAGAGAGAGAGAGAGAGAGAGAGAGAGAGGGAGACAGACAGACATATGTGGGAAGCAGGTCTTGGGGAAATAGGAGCAGCGAATCCCATTAGGGTGAGGGTGGAGCTGACACTTGTGGTTGGGCCTTTGGGTTTAGGACGGAAGCTTACTGTGCAAGGTGGTGACAGGGGCCAGAGCCTAAGATGGTGTCCAGGGCATAGATGGCACCACAGATTAAGACAGCACCATTTTACTAACAGAGATTTCATGGCAAATCCAAGGCAGAGCTGGGAATAAGACATCCACCCAAATTCCCTGTCTTCATTTTGTAATCATACCAGTACCCTATTCCCCAAATCTCCCAGGGTAGAAAATGCAAAGTACGATCTTCCAGCCAGCCTGTACTTCCCTCCCTACTTTCTCCACATCACCACAGTCATTTTAAAGAACCACATTTCTTTCCCCAGCACATTCTGGCTACTTAACACCTCCTTGACTTTGCTCCTGTTGCTTCTTGTACCTTAAGCACATGCTACTTAGCACACTGGAATCACCTGGGGAGATTTAAAAGCTCCCTGAGGCTTGGTCACACCCAAGTCCATTAAATCATATCCTCTTAAGTGGGGGAAGCAGGTGTGAGAATTATTTTTAAGCTACCCCGGTGAATCCAGTGCAGGCAGTACTAGAGTACCTTCCTCTTACCTCCTTTGTTGGCCCAGTAGTTCCTGTTGGTCTTTAGAGACCTGTCTGGGACCTCTTCCCCTGAACTTGACCCCATTCAACCCATCCATATCTCTATCCTTGGCCTTTCCCTGTGGAATTGAGAATAATTGTGTCTGAGTTCATGGGGAGAAAGTACTAATATCTTTCCCTTCTTTGAACTGTGATTTTTATCACAGGCTATGAGTCATAGTTGGTGCCAGTAAACATTTGTGGAACTCTGCTTCACAGTCCCCATGAAGTCAGTCCACCTTCACAGGGTCTCTCATACTGGCCTCCTCCTTTCTAAACCCCTACCACCAGGAGGTTGAAGTCTGCGTCCTCTCTACCTGAACTATCACCATAACCTTCTAACTAGGCTTTCCTTCTCCTTCTATCCACTCAGTCCTACCCACCATCCTTCAAAATCCTGATATAGGTCACATCATTTCTGCTGAGGTTTACACCAAACCAATACAATTCCATCATGAGGTCCTCCAACTTTGACCAGAATAGTTTTATCCAAAGCATGATAATTAGAAAGAGCACTGCATGCATTTTCAAAGTCACTCTAGAGCATTATTAAAAAACAAACACCCTGCTTTCAGGTCACTTAACGCTGTTGGCCATCGATTCAGGCCCAGATTTTGTAAAGTTGAGTGCTCACTTGTGAAAGACTGGAAAGCTACAAATGACTTTTTGTCCCACAGAATTGAAATGAACTCTCTGGTAGAAAAGAGAGTTCCCTAGTTTATGACTTGATTTCTCTGTAGAACTTGAGCCGGATTACTGTCTAACTGTGGAGATATCTTTCAGAATTGTTTGTTTTGTTGATTATGTATGCTTTGATCTCTCAAACTCCTCATTCAGTTTAAGACTCTGATGACTCCCTTAATTCATTTTTTAAAGATCTTTACTTTAAAAACTTATATTTTGGGCTGGCACCGCAGCTCACTAGGCTAATCCTCCACCTTGTGGTACCAGCACACCGGGTTCTAATCCCGGTCGGGGCGCCAGATTCTGTCCCGGTTGACCCTCTTCCAGGCCAGCTCTCTGCTGTGGCCAGGGAAGGCAGTGGAGGATGGCCCAAGTGCTTGGGCCCTGCACCCCATGGGAGACCAGGAGAAACACCTGACTCCTGCCATGGGATCAGTGCAGTGCGCCAGCCGCAGCGCACCAGCCGCGGCGGCCATTGGAGGGTGAACCAACGGCAAAGGAAGACCTTTCTCTCTGTCTCTCTCTCACTCTCTCACTGTCCACTCTGCCTGTCAAAAAAAAAAAAAAACCTTATATTTTGACATTTTAAACTAAGAAGGCTCAGCCACCTAGGCAGATTCGCCAATGCAGCTTCAGACCTGGTGCCTTTGCTCTTGTCTTTCACTCCAGCCAAAACTTCCCATTTTGGCCCAACATCTTTCAAAGTCTTAGCACCCTCCAGGGCTCTCCCTCACAGGGCCCCTGTCTGTGAAGGCTCCCCTGCTGTCTTTCATCTCACTTACTCCATTCTTCCCTCTGCTCACTGTAGTTGGCTTGTCTACACTCCTGTTATGACAGCTCCTACTTTGCCTTATACCATCTCAATCGCGTGTCTTTCTCCTACCACAGCATCCAGCTCAATTCCTGAGCAATAAATGTTCACTGACTATTTGTTTAATTGGGAATAATCAGTCTTAAGCAACCCACTATTTCAACACTTGGCCTCAGCCAAACTCTAAGCAATCTAATAGATGATGGTTGGGGTATTTCCAAACTTTTTTGAAAACCACAAAAGATGATTGAAATTGAACAGGCATTTATTGAGCACCTTCTAGGTGCCAAATGCAAAGATGAATAAGACATGAAATTAGGGTATCCCTCAGGAGTAACTGGATTTGCCTTCCAAGCCTTCTGTGCTCTGTTTTAAAAGAAACATTAAATCCTAAATGAGTTACTGAGAGCCGCACAGGCTAAGTTTACCAAATGTTTTCCTTGGCCTGCGGTGTCTTCCTGAGGTGGAGACACTGACGGCCACAAGGGTTCTCAGCCAACTGTGGCCCCAGCCTCCCTGGGGTGGTTTGGCTCACTGCTGTGGGAGGGAGCAGCTGTCCAGCAGAGGGTCCACTGGGACCCTGGGGACAGCACATGGGCTAAGCCCAACCTCAGCCTGGGAGGGTTCCTTCTGTGGGATTCTTTGGTAGCCATATATTCTCAGAGTTCTCTTTATGCCACAACCCCACAAGCCCTACTCCAAGTTTGCCTCAACTGTGCTGAAAGGTACAACTCTAGAGTAGACACATTATCCAACGGCATCAAAGGGATGAGTTGGAGACCACCCAATGTCCCACCAACGTTGCAAAACAGTTCTTCACTTGCTGCTTTGGGCTTCAAAGGGATATTATGTTTTAATGAGCTGCTGTATAATTAATCAGCCTTCACCCCTCCCA
This sequence comes from Sylvilagus floridanus, assembly GCA_949820135.1. Taxonomy (NCBI): domain Eukaryota; kingdom Metazoa; phylum Chordata; class Mammalia; order Lagomorpha; family Leporidae; genus Sylvilagus; species Sylvilagus floridanus. Next base: position 50,680,527 of record OX463245.1, read on the forward strand.
GTTGAAATTACTGACGGAAATAAGCAAACACCCCAAATTTGCTATTTCCTTTTCCGAATGCCAACAGTGAGGAAACGTTCCCATGTAAATCAAGACTGGGTGTGGATGGGTTCTGGGCTCCGACAAGTCTGCTCTCCAGCCTCATAACTCAAACTCACTGCAGAGATCCTGGCTGCTCCAAGGGGACATCAGAGTTCGTGAACCCTACCCTCCTTCATCCATGCCCACTATGCAGGAGGCATGGCTGTTCGTGTGGTTGGCCTAGACAGGCTGAAGCCATTTAATCCATCTAAATTTCCAGAACCCAGCCAAGCAACCAACTGGGGTCACAGAAGCCAGCAGACTGTAGCCTGAGCTCTTCCTATGGGTGTGTTGCCTTGGGCAATTTATTCACTTAGCTGGGCCTCAGTTTCTTCATCTTTAATAATACAATGACAGTAAACTGTTTATGGAGTGCCAAGCATAGTGTCAATTAAAAGTGAGTGCTCCAGAGTTAAACAGCCTGGGTTATGACCTGGCTTCATCATCTACTGGCTTTGTGACATGAGCCAGTGACTTAACAGCTCTGAGCTTCAGAGTCCTTATCTGTAAGATGGAGCTAACAATAGTACCTAACTTGTAGAATTATTGTGAGCATTAAAAGACATGATATGCTTCTTTAAGTAGTGTGTGGCCTATAGCAAACACTACATCATGTTAGGTGTTGATACTGTCACTATAAATAGTATTGCTTATTGTTATGCATTAGGCAGTGTACCTTAAAGATAATATCTTGTTTAATCTCCATAATAACACTATGAGGTAGTGTCCACCTTTATGTCTCCATTTTATAGATGAGGAAACTGAGAGTCAGCAGTGAAGCAACTTCTTTAAAGCAATAATAACAAGTGACAGTAGGTATAGGGTATTAGAAATCTATGTAACTACAGAACAACCAAAAGAATTTGAGATAACTTATGCAAAGTGCTAAGCCCCGAACAACAAATGGTCAATAAATGCAATGGTTATTATGAGAAATGTAAAGCAAGACACTAGGAAATGAGGCAGAACACATTTCTCGACCTTACTTCTGATTCATCAGTACAACTCAGCTCCAGCCAAAGCGGAGAGAGGTCAGGTTCCACAGTTGGGGAACCGGAGGTATTCTCCATCTGAGACTGCAGTGGAACCTGAGTGTCCCTAAGCCCCTAAATGTCTAATGTCATTTTCCTTTGCTTCCACTATCAACTAGGTACAAAGACCTCCTTCCCACATACTATGGAGAAACCAGAACCTGCCTCACAAATCCACAGACCCTCAGGAGAAGGCTGACGTCATCCTGCCCAGCTCTAACTTCCTCTGAAGGGCTGGACACTGATTCCCACTCACAACTGGCACTTCCTGGCTGCTTCCCTGCTGGCTGCTCTCCCCACCCAGCTGGGGACATGGTACACAGGCACCACCAGCTTGCAGGTGTTGTGTAACAGACTTCATAGTGGCTCAGGAATAAGCACAACCCAAGGAAGGAAACAAGTCAAAATCAGCACTGGACCTTGTACAACACACAGAATTTCTTACCACTACCTCTTTACACTTTGGTGAGCTATCATTTTCCCTGGTCCCCATCCCTCTCATTGTATCCAAACGGGCTCTTCTCTCAGACCACTTCTTTAAGTTTTGCATCCATTCACCAGCCCATATGCCACAAATTCAGCATACCTCTTATATTATGGAAATCAGGCTGATTCTCTTTTGGTTTAAAATCTCCACCCTCTACAATGCCATTCCTTAACAATGGAGTGCTTGGAGTGTTGCTGGTCCATGAACTTTGGTTTCCAGTGCACAAGGAGATAAGTACAGATGTTAAGATTTTATAGCAACTTGACAGAGCAATTTTATGTCTGCTGAATCTGGTAATGAAAAAACAAATCAGACTGGTGTTTTGTATATCTTTTTCATTTCATGTGTTCCATAATGTGTTTTATTGTATTTTACAAAAGAGCCAGTGCAGGAGGGATTGGAATTTTAAAGCTGATCCATCACCATGGATCACTTGAGAGGGGTTTATCTAGATCTGCCCAAGAGGCCTGCCGTATGGAATCCACACATTCCTTTACTATGTGTTCTCAGAGAAAAGAGAACTTTTCCAACACTGAGGAATTCTGCTACTCTCCTCAGGAAACTAGATTATCTCAGAAAATGTTGTTTTTCCTCCCCATCAGCCCCCCCCCCCCCCCACACACACACAGTCAACACATGGCTTGCCAGTCACGGCAGCTTATGGTCAATAGAAAGATGTCATGATAACAAAAACGTCCATTTGTGCCACCCGTTAGAATTTATAAGCCACGTTCACATATACCATTTCATCTGGCCTCTGCAACATCTCAATCAAGCTGCATTTATATGCACCCTGCTTTATGGATGAGAAAACCAAGGTATTGAGAAGTAGTATTGTGGTCAAGATGAGTCACCTACATTATTAGACCAGGATCCAAAAGCAGTGCTTTGATTCCAGACCCTTTGCCCCATCACCATGTCACAATGTGACAATGTGACAAAAGCTATTGGGCAAACGCATTTCAGATGAGAGTCCAAGGCATGAATAGGTAAGTATCCAAATTCCATTTTACCTTTATCTTGAACTTAAACTGGCCTTCAGATCACAAGCTAATAAATAAAGTAGCTGCTTTTTATTCTCTTTGAATGCTGCTGCCCCTGGAGCTCCACACATCCCTCTTGCCCTTGCTCCTTGCCAGCTCTGCGTCACAGCCTTCCCCACCTAGCTTCTGCCTCCTTGACTCCGGAGAAAGGGGTCAAGAAGCCAGGGGCTGACTTCAAGAACAAAAGGCAAAGCTCAGAAGGGAGCCTTGAGCTTTCCCAACGGTGTCCCTGCCTTGAACCCAGCCATCTAATATGTGCTGTGTTCTAATAAGGCAAACAACTCTGGCCTGACATTAAATGCCTTCATGGGGCATAGCCACATGCTGACAAAAGAGCCGGCCAAAACAAGGGTGAGGCAAGAGTTGAAAAACAATTACAGTTGTAATCTTATTAAACTGTTGCCCAAAAGAAAACCAGAGGGGTTTTTGTAGAACCTTGTTTCTGTAATTCTGATTTCTTCCATTTTTATAGCATATAAATAATTAAAATTATGCCCACAATACATCTGGCTTCAGTCGGTAGGCATATTGAAGAATATTACATTTAGCAATTTACATATACCGGAAACATAACACATTAGATTATCCAGAAAGCTAGGAGCAGCCAACATGGACAAATGTCTCAAGGATCGTCTGCAAAGGCCAATTGCAAGCACATAAAGAAAGGCTGGGTTTTCCTGGGAAGCATTTTCTTGCAAATGAAACATTTAATTATGAAGCCGAGTCCATAAATAGACTGTTAACACTGGGAGGAGGGCCGGGTGCAGCTATATTGCTGGATTAGCAGGGGAATATCCTACAAGAAATTCATCAATGCCATAGATAATTAATTACAGCTCACCTTCTCCCCACATAGCCATGCCTTTATCAGCCGGCATTGAGGAAACAGCAGATGGCCAACCAAATACAGAATGCGATTTTCTGTCAACTCATTACTTACAGAATCACAGATTAGGTAGCAGACCCCTGGAAGGTCACCTAGGCCATTCCCCTGCGTCCAGAACAATCTGTACCAAAACCATCCCCATCACGCCAGTATCTCCTGACTCAGAAAGCACCGCCAAGAAAAGGAACTCCACTGCAGAAGCCTGGGATTCCAGGGGCTTTAGGCTCCACCATGGCAAAATGGCCCCAGAAGACGAAACTCTTCTGAACCTTTTCCTCATTCCTTTGTGATCAGTGTCCCCAGCTGCTGGTGAGCACCCCTCTTCAGTCTATGCAGTCTGCGGGATTCTGCAGGGACACATTCACAGGCATCCTCAGGGGCCTTCACTGTCTCCTTGCTGGAACCAACTACCCAGCACAAAAGGGCCCTGTGCCAAGAGTCTTTTTATAACAGATTTAAAAGACCACATTCCCAAAGCCACCATGATTAGTTCAAGAGTGTGTACTTGGGATGGAAGTATTAGAAAGTGCCACTTTTATTTCCCGGTATGTGCCAGTGCTATAGAGAGGGGAGTGTTATTCCCTCTAAAGGCTCTGCTCAGGCCTCTGCTCTCTCTCCCAGGCCTCTGCTTAGCCAAGGAGCTAGGGAAACTTAGGTTGCGAAATAATAATGTCTTGGTGCTGTCCCACGGAAAATGTCCCCTTACAAACTCAGTCCTTTTCAAATGTATTTAGATGAATGTTGGTCTCTTGGATTTCATTTTTCCTTCTGTTCCCCAGGATGCCACCTTGATATATGGGGGAATTAGTTTATCTTCTTGCCAACAAGGGAGCATGGTCTCTGGATACTCCCAGTCTCGGTTGCATATCACCTGGAACAGATCTGTTCTGAGGGAGTAGTGACAGAAAGGTGATAATGACTAATGGTGTGCTTCCTTTCTGGGTGGGGTAGAGGGAAAAGGGGCACTGTCATTTGAGGCCAGTGTGTTCGCAATCAAAGCTGGAGTGCATGGCCTTGCCCATGACTTCCACCACCAAGTCCTAGCTCACTGCAGCCTCTTCAAACAGACCACAGGTCTCCAGCAAGTTAAGACTCCCTCAGCGCTTCCCCAGCCCCTCACCAGGCAGATGGGCCCTTCTCAGCTCCTCACAAGCCATAGTCAGGCTACAGTAGCTGGGAGCAGGGCCTCTGGCTTTTCGATCTACCCTTTTTCTGTTGTGCACCCTCCTCTTTGCCATACCTCCCTAGTCGTGATGAGAAAGTCCTAGAGACTTAGGCCTCTCTCTCTTGCTCTCTTGCGCTCCCTATCTTACGCACACCACTCTCAAAAGCATAGCACCAGTATTGGTGTTGTAACACCGTGGGCTAAGCTGCTGCTTTCAACCTCGGCATCCCATATTAGGGCACCAGTTCAGGTCCCAGCTGCTCTATTTCTGATTCAGCTTCCTGCTAATACACCTAGGAAAGCAGCAGAAGCTGCCTCAAGTGCTTGAGTCCCTGCCACCCGCATAGGAAACCCGTATGGAGTTTCTGGTTTCTGGCCCAGCCCTGACTATTGTGTCCATTTAGGGAATGAAGTAGCAAATGAAAGCTCTCTCGCTCGCTCTCTTTCTCTGCTTTTGAATACAGAAATAATTTAAAAATAAATAAAATAAAAAAGAAAGAAAGCATACCACCAGCCAGTCCAGGTTCTATTTTCTTCTTCTCCCTTGTGTTTATCTGGGCAAAGGAGATGGAGACCCAGTGTAGCAAGGAAAACAAAGACCCTTATGTCTGCTTTCCTGCTGCTCTGCTAGTCCCCATTCTGCTTCTGTACTTGCTCAGTCCAGACCAGCAGGTTTTCCCTTCTGCTCGGCATGACTTCTTCCTAGCCCAAGCCTGCAGCCCTGTGGCTTAGCCATCATGACAGAAGGGGCATCCTCTACAGATGGAAACACTCCAATGACCTACAGCCTACAAATGGAGTTCATGTGCAATTAGGGATCACTGAAGACAAAAATTATTGATTGGCTGTCTTAGATTGAGTTCTTATTACACGTAGTTTTCCTCTGCAATCCTTGTGCCAGCTACCTCAATATCTAACCACACCCAGCCTCACATACCTTACACAGATCCATGCACATACACACTCCTTGCTATCTCAGTCAGGAGAAGTTGGCAGCACCAAGATTTAGAGCAACAGTGTGTCCCATATCACCAAAGACCAAGGAGCATGACATCTAGCATAAAGAGAGTTGTAAACAGGCATGAAGGTGGGGGTTCAGGGAGAGGAGGTAGGTTCCTTCCACTACAATTTACTTTGAATCTCAGGGACTTACAATATTCCATTATATGCCAAGAACTGTGTCAAATGCCTTCACATGGTGGTATCCTTAAACTTCACACAATATGCACACATAGAATTTTGCTATTACTACATCCCAGTATTTTATAAATTCTATCACCTTATCAACTGTATCTAGGCGATTCCAGGTAAACCTGTGTATATCCCCGTTGCACCCCAAATATGCCACAGTTGTATGCATAGTATGCTCCTAGAAAACACATGATGAACAAAACTGAACTCTCCAAGGAATGTCGTGGGGAGGAGCCATCACCCCAGCAAATCTTACCCCCTCCTGCAGTTTCTCGCAATATGAGAACAAACCTCTTAATCATAGGGTATTTTGTGAAGAATTTTTTCTCAGCCATTTATTTACTGCTTACTCCTCATCATTATGGGTGGAATATACAGCATTGTGCAGAGATTTATGGCACAGATTTTAATCTCAGCTGCAGGGCATGCATCAGTGCTTATCTCTAAATGGAGGTGTGTTTTATGTGGTCATTGTTTCATGTGATCACAGGCTGCATACCTGAAATCCAGGAAAGAGAGCACCCTGGGGGAGTAGAGAAGGAGCTGCCAGAGGGGCAGGTGCCTGCGAGAAAAGGGTTTGCTACAGACTCTTAAGCCATGGCACATAAATCCAATCCATCTCAAACACAGTTGGGGAAATGAGGAAGTCAGGCCTGAGATGTGAAAATCTCCTCAGCGTGGCAGATCTCCCAGAGCACGGTGCTTCGCTGGGCGTGAGCTCTCCAAATCACAAAAACACAGAAGCCAGGTTCTTTCCTGGAAACCTGACCCTTCCATCTCCTTCCTCTGCATTCCGGGCTGAGAGCAGTTTCATGCATGGAACGGAAAGGATCCACAAGATGCGGTGGTTTAGAGTTGCCACCGGCGTCTCAGTGACCTCTGCCTGCCCTCTGAGGCCCAGCCAAGCTGGCTTTCTCATCAAGGCCCTGGGGAGGAGCCGTGCCAGGTTCCACTGGCGGCAGCTCCGATTACAGGGCCAAGGAGGGCCTTACTTAATGTCCCCCAAGGGGCCTTTGGCACTGATCCTCCGTCACTGTCTTCCACTGACCTAATGGGCTGGAATATGCTTTTCAGATTGAAAAAATATTTTTGAACTTGAGAGCTCCTGTGCTTTCTTCCAGAGAAGGGCCATTCTAATCAACCAAAGTGGCCTTTGACTGTGTTCATAGGATCATTCATTCTTACACATCTGTTAGGAGCCCATTCAGCCAGGTAGGCTATATGAAACCAGTAAAAAAAAAAAAAAAAAAAAAAAAAAAAAAAAACCTCTCTTAGGGTTTGTGTCTGTTTTTGTCCAAAATATCTTCAAAGGAGCTGGGAGATGATATAAGGAGACAACTGCTCAAACACAGTTTTACTGGGCCAGGGTCACTCCACCCCGCACTCACCTAGGTTTGGGGGTGAAGAGCATGACTAAGTGGAAAAGCAACTCAACAATCACAGACCACTTCCCCTGCTGACCTAGAATCATAAATCAAGGAACAGATCACAGCCTGCAGGATGTTCAGGGAAGGCAGCAGTGGGGAGGAAGAGGGGTGTTCCAACCAGGTGGTCAGCTATGGTCCTATCTAATCCTTAATGTACTGTTTGAAACTAAGTGTAATATGCTAAATAATGTCTGTCCAAAATGTATGTCCACCCACAATCTCCAAATTTAAACCTGTTTGGAAGTAGGGTCTTTGCAAGTATAGTTAGCTAAGGGTCTAAAGATGGAATTATCTGGAATTTAGAGTGACCCTAAACTTGGCAACTGGTGTCCTTCTAAGAAGTAAGTGCACAGAGAGGTGATCTCAAGACGGAGACAATGGTTGGCGTTTGCAGACCAAGGATTTCTACAATCACCAGCAGTCAGGAGAAAGGCAGGGGACAGTTTCTCCTTTAGAGGTTATAGAATTAACCAACTCTGCCAATACCTTGAGTTTAGACTTCTAGACTCCAGAGCTACAAGAGAATAAATTTCTATTGTTCCAAGCTAGCCAGTTTGTGACCACATCCCTTGTAAATTAATTCAATATGTGAGTCACCCAGATCCCTCACCACCAGATCTGCTTCCCTCCCACAATTGTTTTCCTCCAAACAGTTCCTGTCTTCTGAGACAGAATCAGGCAAGGGGCAGAGATAAGAAGCCTACCAACTTTCTTACTCAGTGATATGGAGGAGCCACAGGCATTGAGAGCAATCCATGTTCAGTGATATCATGTTGACACCTTGAAGTCAGCCATAATGGTGGCAGTGTTTACACCAGAGACATTGGCAAACACTGTAAATCAAGGCTTTTTCCCCGATGAAAGTCAATTATTAAACATTTACTAGCACACTACTACCCATACCTACACTCAGCTACTTCCCAGTGCTCCTCATAGCCCCATCCAGCCACTCCTGCAGAGGGTGAGAGGTCAGGAGAATGATGTTTCTGATACTCTAAGCAAAGCCACAACCTTCTCCTTCATGAAAAGGCAGTCATTTAGCTCCATCTTCCCCCTGAACTCTGAGACTTACTATGTGCTATGGTGTATGAGGTCAGCCCCCCATGGGCATTTGATTATTTATAACTTCAGAAAGTTTCTTTTGCACAGTTATTTGCCAGGCTTTCATCTACAGCAGGCAGCATTTGATAGAAATATGGAAAGTGGCCTGAACCTTAAATGACAAACAGATGAGGAGGTCCAATGAAAATCACACATGTTTGCAGACCATGTGTTTTCACATGAGATATATATGGGATTTTTAATTAATGTTGACTTTAGCTCATGGTAACATTTTGAGCTATCTAAATTAGTGGGTTACAATAAACAGTAAAGAAAGGAATGTGATTAAGGTGAACCCCAGAGAAAACCTGGCTCTAAATGACCTCTCGTTACCCTCATGTCCCCTCTCCCCATATACATAACCCATCTGCGTTATCTTGCTGAAAAGGCAGCATTTTGTGTCCACCCTGACCCTCCAATCATGACACAATTTGAGCAGCCCTGCCTGAAGTAGGCTCCAGTAACATAGACTCTTAAAGGGACATTGTAGCCTTCATATTTCGAGTGCTCATTCATGCTGCTCTCTAAAAATTCCCAGTTTTTCTGCTTTGGGGGCACATAATAGGATGGTATCTCCTAGCTTCCTGTGGTCGGATGGGCCTTTGGAACTAGTTCTGGTCAACATGTTAGAAGATTCTGTGACACTTGTCATTTTCTGAGCCAAAGCATCTAATTTCCAGCTTACTACTCCTCAGAACATACTTCCCCTCTAGCAAAGTGATCCAATACAGTAGAGATGGTAGTTATACCCCTATCTGGGATCTGGAGAACTACTGAATATCTCCTTCCTCCAAAGACAGTGCACTGAAATGATCAGTGTGAGAATGGAAGATGCAACCCTGTGTCATCAAAGGTACAGACCTGATGGTCATTTGTTACTGCAGGGAAATCAGCCTATCCTACTTAGTGTAGCATTCCTTATGAGAACCCCATGGTTGAAGCAGCACCAGGTTTAGCTCTAATCAGAGCTCAAGAAAAGAGCGCTGAGGATCAGGGACTCAGGCCACTTCGAAGATCACAGGCAATGAGACCGGAAATAGATCTTACAAATTATGTAACTTTCTTTACGCCTGAGGGATCAGAGGCCCAGAAGAGGGACATTTCTTGATTTCATCTCATCTGAGCCACTTACCATGACCTTCATTCTCCTCCCTCTCCACTAAGGAATTTGATCCAACCACAATTTCTCTGAGTTTCAGCCTCTTGGTGGTGCAATCCCACCTAGAGGTTTTGTGCTTAACAGGACAGGCAGGGGAGTCAGACTGACTGGGACTGACTCTGTTATACACCAACTGCAGGTTTCACTCAAGTTCCTTAAACATCTGTGGGACTCACATCCAACAATCCAACATCTGCTGAGTGGAGATGGTACCAGGATGGTTGTGATGACATCCAAAAGAGCTCTAGCACAGAGTCTAGAACATGCAACAGCTCAAAAATATTCACTGTTATATTCATGCTGTTCCTCTTGTGTGCAATTCCCAGAGAGGGGAACTGGGACAACTAGATTGCTGATTTAATCCATTCACAGTACAGGTACTCTTTGACTTATGATGAGTTGCTTCCCAATAACCCCACTGTAAGTGGAAAATATTGCACATTGAAAATGCATTCAGCATAACTGATCATAAAGATAGGAATAATTGTCAAGGGGATCACATAAATAAGACCAAGTGTCTGCTAATAACAATAGATAGAATTAAAAAGGAGAGAATGATCCAACATAGGAAGCAGGCTGCACAGCAGACTCACAGAATGACAAACATCCTAAACAGCACTCTGGCCTCAGAATCAGCTCTTAAGGCATTTGGATCTGGCTAAAAAGTCCATGAGAGCATTTCAGGCATGGAAAGCCAAGACACTGTGGCAAAAAATGGACTACATGAAAGATCTCTGTGAGTGAGATCCCAATGGAAAGAAGGGACCATCAAAGAAGGAGGTACGTGGGGCAGGCACTGATCCAGCTCTCTGCTGTAGCCTGGGAAAGCAGTAGAAGATGGCCCAAGTCCTTGGGCCCCTGCACCCACGTGGGAGACCTGGAAGAAGCTCCTAGCTCCTGACTCCAGATCAGCGCAGCTCTGGCTGTTGCTGCCAATTGGCGAGTGGACCATCGGATGGAAGATCTCTCTCTCTCTCTCTCCCTCTCCCTCCTCTCTGTGTAACTCTGACTTTCAAATAAATAAATAAATCCTTAAAAAAAAAAAAAAAAGGAGGAGGAGGAGGTACCTTTCTTTGAAGGGAGGAGGGAACTTCCACTTTGATTATGGCCCTGTCTAAAGACAGAGTTTGTGGACTCAAAAGGCTTCCATAGCCTTGGCAGCTCATGACAAGAGCCTCGGGTGATCACTGATGTCATAAATAAGAGTGTCAATTGTTAAGTCAACAACAGGGGCTGGCGCCACGGCTCAATAGGCTAATCCTCCACCTGCGGTGCCAGCACCCCGGGTTCTAGTCCTGGTCAGGGCACCGGATTCTGTCCCGGTCACTCCTATTCCTGTCCAGCTCTCTGCTGTGGCCCGGGAAGGCAGTGGAGGATGGCCCAAGTCCTTGGGTCCTGCACCTGCATGGGAGACCAGGAAAAGAACCTCCTGGCGTGATGCGCCAGCTGCAGCGTGCTGGCCACAGCGGCCACTGGGGGGTGAACCAACGTCAAAAAGGAAGACCTTTCTCTCTGTCTCTCTCTCTCACTGTCCACTCTGCCTGTCAATAAATAAATAAATAAATAAATAATCAACAACAGGAGTCACTGTGCACTTGCTCCCCATGTGAGCCTCTGCCCTTAATGAGTTGTACTATGCGAATTAACAGTAAAACTTGTCCTCAAACAGTACTTTATACTTTCTGTGTCTGTGTGGGTACAAACTGTTGAAATCTTTACTTAGTATAGAGTTGATCTTCTGTATATAAAGATAATTAAAAATGAATCTTAATGAAGAATGGGATGGGAGAGGGAGTAGGAGGCAGGACAGGAGTGCGGCTGGGAGGGTGGGTATGGGGGCAAGAACCACTATATTCCAAAAGCTGTACCTATGAAGTTTATATTTTTTAAATAAAAGCTTTCTAAAAAATTTTTTTAAATGCATTTAGGGGCTGGCACTGTGGTGGAACGGGTTAAAGCCCAGCCTGTAGTGCCAGCATCCTATATGGGCACAGGTTTGAGTCCTGGCTGCTTCACTTCTGATCTGGCTCTCTGCTAATGACCTGGGAAAGCAGTGGAAGAGGGCCCAAGGACTTGGGCCCCTGTACCCACACAGGAGACCCAGAAGAAGTTCCTGGCTTCGGATCGGCGCAGATCTGGCTGTTGCAGCCATTTGTGGAGTAAACCAGAGGATGGAAGACCTTTCTCTCTCTCTTTCTCTCTCTCTCTCTCTCTCTCTCTCTCTCCTTCTCTCTGTAACTCTCTTTCAAATAAAATAGAAAATCTTTTAAAAAAAATGCATTTAATAAATCCAACCTACCAAACATTCTTGCTGGTAAAATACGAGTTGCTTCCCCTCTAGATCATGGAGCTCACTGGGAGCTGCAGCTGTCCAGCACTGCGGGAGATGATCACCTGCATGTTGCTAGCCCAGAGAAAAGATCCAAATTCAGAACCCAAAGCACAGCAAACTGTTTTCCCACCACCGTAAAGTACAAACACCATTAAGTTGAACCATCATAAGTAGTACCCCCAAAAGAAATGGGTTCACCTTTCCTGGTAATGGAACAGATTCTATACAAGCAGATTGTAGATACTGTTTCATTGTTTGGATGACTCCAAACTTTGCCATTCATTAAGGATAGCTGTTTTGCCCAAATTACTCAATTACCTCAGCTCTCCCTTCACTTTAGATGTAGAGCCCAGGGCAACAATATCTTATTGATGGGATTTCAGCCTCCCAGTTGCCTGGCTATGATGGTGAGTCCTGTTTTAGCACTGAAAAAAGGAAGACATCCCTCAGAGAGCTGGCCAATGCCTAGGAAACTCTGAACCCTGTGTGATCCCCAAATGGCAGTACAAGGGTTGTGGTGGAGGTACCAGTGTGTGGCTGTGAGTGCTGTTTGAATGCTGACAAGGAATGAGTCCAAATTACAAAGTGCAATACACATTTGCAAGGCAATTTTCTAGTTTACTTCCTCTCCCTGGGTCCCCAGTGAGACAATAACCACCCTAGAATGATTTTGGTAGGAGAAAACTGCCAGCATTGGGCTCCATGAGAATCTAGCCGCAGGTTAATACTTCAAGATCACTGAAAAACACAAACCCACTCTCCTCAAAAGGATGTCTGCCTTCTAGAAAGGAATCATTTCCAACAGGGAAGACTTCTCATCTCAGTTGGAGAAGACTCAAGTTGTTGTAAGAAACACTGAGAAAGGTGACATTTAAATGGTCTCCAAGTATAAGCAGATCTTTTCCAGAAATGAGACTTGCAGAAAAAGAGCTGTATGCCTTGGGACAGGAAGGAGGGCAGGTGCTACAGAAGGGGACAGGCTAGGGCTGGGGTGGAAGATATTTTCACTCATTTCACAGCTTCCTGTGCTCTCACCTTAACTGACAAGCCCAGGAGTTTCCCTGGGCATAAACACTTGCACTCAGGATCCAGTTAACCAATTTCAGTTATCTAGCAATTCTGGAGTTCTCACTAACTCAAGAGCAGAAGGAAACAAGATGGAATGATCATAAAACAAGTTCAGGAAACAGGTCCAGAAAATAAGTCTTGTGCCCAACAAGGCCTATCTGGCAATTTGCTTTTCCTGACTTTGGTCCATGACTTCCGCTCTTAATGGAACATGGCTCAAAGTATCATTCCTGCAGACACCTGGATTTCAAGGCCGCGCAGGTATTCTTGAACTCTAAATGATAGAGGCATAGAACTGGCTGGTGTACAAGCAGGCAGGGGATGCATTCATCCACACTAATGTGTTGCAGATTAAATGTCATGGCATTTTGCTTTCCATAGAGAGGGCAGTGCTTGTCTACAAGTCAGCCAAGTCAGGACCAGTTGATCTTTACTGAGCTCATTCATGCACTGGGGCTTGGTTGGTAGCACTACTGGGTTTGTCTGGCCAATCACGGCCTCATTTGGGAGGGCATAGCTCTCCCCTATGTGCCTCCAGCTCAGAATAGAACTCAGATAGGGTCTTGTGTGAGTGGCAGAGGTCCAAGCAAAAAAAAAAAAAAAATGCAATACACAAGCATTTCTCAAGACTCTACTTACATTGAGTTTACTGTTATCCACTGGCTAGTGCAAGCCCAGCCTCAGAGTGGGAGGAGTCTGCAAAGTTATAGGACACAGGACACTGAGACAGGGAGAACATTAATCAGACTGTTAATGAATCCAGTCTGCTGCAGCATCTGTCTTTCATGTTGGAAGCCTCTCTCAAATGTCTCATGATCCTGACTGCCCATTCATATCTGGCAGGGAGGCAATGGAGAACCAGCTGGGAGCTCTGGGAGGGTCAGCAGGGCTTATGGAGACCTAGAGGTCCCTGAAAATCAGAAGAAAGCTGAGCTTTCTGGGAGAGGTCTCCAAACATCTGCTTATGGGTCTTTTTTTGTTTTTAAAGATTTATTTATTTGAAAGACAGAGTTACAGAGAGAGGTAGAGACAAAAAGAGAGGGGTCTTCCATCCGCTGGTTCACTCCCCAAATGGCTGCAACTACCGGAGCTGCGCTGATCTGAAGCCAGGAGCCAGGAGCTTCTTCCTGGTCTCCCATGCGGGTACGGGGGCCAAGGACTTGGGCCATCTTCTACTGCGATCCCAGGCCATGGCAGAGAGCTGAATTGGAAGAGAAGCAGCCAAGACTAGAACCGGAGCCCACATAAGATACCAGTGCTTCAGGCCAGGGTTTTAACCCACTGTGCCACAGTGCCAGCCCTTTATGGGTCTTTTCTTGAAGACATTTCTTTTCCCCAGAGAAAAACACTCTATTCTCCTTCTTAGGATCAGGTATAGCACCTGCTGATGATGACAGCAGGTGAGAGCAGGGGCTGGCAGAAAACACATACTCACAGACACCTCAGGTTTGCAGCCCCAAGCCTCCTCGCTGCCCTTGTCTATGCCCAGTGTCCCAGAGTTCAAGGCCTCGCAGATTCTTTTTTGCCAGAAACTAAACATCCGGACTTCTCTGTGTGGTAGGCAAAGCAAAGATAGGTGAAAACTATTGGGGGGGGGGGGTTGGCAGTTGCCTGGCTATGATGGTGAGGAGCCTCTGGGGTGGTCCATGGTGCACTTGCTTCATGTTCAAACTTTTACCCAGTCCCCCCCTCCCCCCAGACTTTCCACCAAGCCTAATGTGTTTCCTTCAGAGGTCTCTCTCCAGGCTGAGTGTGGCTACTTCTGAGACTTTTTGTATTGTAATGCTACTTGACTTTAAAAAACATCTCTATGCTAAACACACATTTAATCGTAAAAGACAAATAGGCATAAAGGAGAAGAGTTTGACACTTTCCTCAGGAGCCGAATTCAAACTGAACCTCTGGGTTGGGCCAGTTCATTTGGAAGCTATACTCTGAGCAACAAGCAACCCAGTTCCCAGTTCCCTCTCTGAATCTGATTGTTTGAAAAAGTGGTAGCACTTCCAGCTTTATTCACATCATGACTAACATAGGAAATGACACTATATGCAGAGGGCACTGGTTACTCATGGCTATGTGGCCTAACAGCTGTGGCTTAAGTTGCCCTAGGTCTCTCCCACACATCCCAAGGGCCAAGGAGAGCAACATGTAGGCACACTTGAAATTTGTGCACAGCACATCCATGAGTAAGCTCTGCCTCAAATTATCTGTGGTAATGAATCTGTTTTTTCCTTTATTTCTAGTCTGCAGCCTAAGGCATGGTCCTACTGCAAGAGACTCATACTCTCCTCACCACCCACAGGTTCATCAGCACCCATACTCGCCTACATCCTAGTCAACAAGACACCTGCAAGTCACACACTGGATTCAGCAGCAACATAAAGTAGACTTAGATGTTTCCAAACACTTTTTTTAGTGTAAGTATGTCCCACATTAGCTTCTGTATTTATCTTGTCATGGTCCAGTAATAAGTTCACTGACAGGCACCCATGTGTAGTCCACACTTGATTTTCTAAGATTGTTTCTTGCCACCAGGAAAGTTGAAGACCTAAAAGTCAATTTACATCTAGAACATTTAGTTTTTCTTTTTTTTTTTTAATCTGATTTTATCTGTTTTATCCCAGACCACTCCATGGGTCAGCAGCAAAAGCCACAAGTTTTTGTTTTAACTTATTTATTTGAAATGGTAAAGTGGGATAAACAGAGGCAGAGAGAGAAATAAAGATTTTGAATCTGCTGGTTCACTACCCAAACACCCACAAACAACCAAGGCTGAACCAAAGCCAGGAGCCTGGAATTCTATCAGGTCTCTTACCTGGGTGGCAGTGACTCAAGTACTTGGACCACCATCCACTGCCTTCCTAACTGTATTAGCATGAAGCTGGATTCAAAGTGGAGTAATCAGGATTTAAATCTGCTGTATCACAACACCTGCTTTTAAGACAGTCTTCTGCCTTAGAAATTCAAACTTCCCAGGTGCAGATGAAGATGCTTACAAACCAAGGAGGTAATGTGATTTTCCCAAAGGCTGGCAGCTGGTTGGTGGCAAATCTCTGAATCCAGCTCGATGTCTTTGCCCACTAATCCAATCTGACTTGAAACAACAATGCATATTGTTTCACAATTATCCAGCAAAACTTCTGCTAATTTTCCTAACCTCCAAGTATCAGCTAAAGCAAGAATAGAGCTGCCAAATATGTAGTTGGTGTGTACAGGAATGGGCACTTTTTCAGCAGCCCTCAAGTTCCCATCTGACAGGTGGCCATGCCGCTTCAGGAAAGGGCTGTGCCATTGCAAGGCTCAGGGCCCAGAGCGCACCCTCAACACAGTAGAGAGGGACTCTCGACAGCAGAGAAGATGCCATGTTGACTGGAGCCATTGTTCAAGCCACCAGATCCCACCAGTAACTAAACAAGCAAGTGCATGTGCATGGGAGGGACTGCAGATCTGAAACCACATCACCGCAGGAAAACTGGAAAGAGGAGGTGTTCAGGCTGGAGAGAAAATTTAAGGAATCATAGAGTTATTAACAAACATTGGAAGAGAGGTCCCATGGCAGAAGGATTAGACGTGTTCCAAGCAGTTCCAAAAGTTCATTCTAGGAAGAGTCGCTTTCATGTGCAGAGGAGTTTTTAGTAGGTGCAGTTCTCTTATGATAGATGGAACAATTGTTTTAAAAGGCAGTGTGTTCCCTGTCACCAGAGACATTCAAGCAAGGACATTTGAGAAGGCATCAGGTATTGCCAGGTAAAATACAACATGCTTCATTATGTTTGAATTTTAAATAAACTAAAGATATTTTTAGTGTAAGTATGTCCCAAATATTATACAAGGTAACTGTGTAGTCGGTGCAATGGTTAGGATGCTATTGGAATGCCTTTATCCAGTCATCAGAGAACCTGGGTATGAGTCTCAATTCTGTTTCCTGTTCTAGTTTTCTGCTAAAGCACACCCAGGAATGCAATGGGTGATGGTTCGAATATGTGAGTCCCTGCCATCCCATGGGAGACCCAGACCAAAGGCTCCTGGCTTCAGCCTGGGCCAGCCACAGCCATTGCAGGCGTTTGGAGAGGAAACTAGCAAATGGAAGACCATTCCCATTCTCTCTCTCTTTGCATTTCAAATAAGAAAAAAAAAAAAATGTAAAGATAACTTTACTTGGCCGGCGCCGTGGCTCAACAGGCTAATCCTCCGCCTTGCGGCGCCAGCACACCGGGTTCTAGTCCCGGTCGGGGCACCGGATTCTGTCCCGGTTGCCCCTCTTCCAGGCCAGCCCTCTGCTGTGGCCCAGGAGTGCAGTGGAGGATGGCCCAAGTCCTTGGGCCCTGCACCCCATGGGAGACCAGGAAAAGCACCTAGCACCTGGCTCCTGCCATTGGATGAGCGCGGTGCGCCGGCCGCAGCACGCCGTCCGCGGCAGCCATTGGAGGGTGAACCAACGGCAAAGGAAGACCTTTCTCTCTGTCTCTCTCTCTCACTGTCCACTCTGCCTGTCACAAAAAAAAAAAAAAAAAAAAGATAACTTTACTAGCAAAGTATTTGTTGCATATCTGAAATTTGAGTTTCACTAGGTTTCCCCTACTTTAATTTGCTAAATCTGGCAACACTAAGTAGTGAGGAACAGTCTGGGCTATGATTTTTCCTACTCCTTTTAAGATTATAGGAAGGTGTGCTGAGATATCCAGGCTGTTGTTGGTCTAAATGAAAAACATAATTTTTCTCTAGAAAAACTGCCCCTCCGAGTCTCTTAGAGCTAATAGAAACTACCCAGCTGCTCCAGCCGGGGCTGTCATTACAGAGCTCAATAAAATGGATCCTCTTCAGCTCTGGGGGATTGAGAGCTGCAGGGCTTCCTCACGCAACAATGAGAACTTGTCGCTTTTGTTTAGTAAACATAATGTGTGACACCAGGCGCTCCCCTCGTTTGTTTGTGTGTGGCTGCACTGCCAGCCAGGGGCAAGACCCGTGGCTCCACGGTCAGGGATCTTGTTAGAAAGTAAGCAAAGACCATAGGTGTTCCCTGGAGAAAAGACACACGAGCCAATCAGAAAAGAACTCATGCAGAACACCCCCCCCCCTTCCACCGAAGACGTGCAACCCTGCCTGTGCCACCTCATGGGGAGAGGACCCACCACGTGGTCTCTCCCCTAAGCCCTCAAGTCAAAAATTGAGTCTGCTTCTTGGTGTGGCTGGTCCTCTCTGTCAGCTGGTCCACCACATTGTCAGGTTAAAGAACCCTAAAGGAAAGCTGCAAGTACTGAGATGTGGTTCTGAATTTCTGGTCTTTCATCAGGTGAAGCCAGATGCTTGCCTCTCACCTGCTCAGTGACTTGAAGGAGGCAGGTGTTTCTTGCTGTTACTATCCTTAAAGCTTCCAAAGGCTCAAGGTCCTCAAAAGGGAAACAGAAAACGAAGCAAACCTGGAAATGCCTACCTCATTTCCCTTGGCTCACCCACACCTGAGTCTGTTTCAAACTGATCTGTTACTTATGAGCATCATTCTTCAAAGAATTCGTGATAGAAGCTATACATGGCATCCGGTCCTGGGGTAAGCAGACACCACACAGCTGCCTGGCCTACTGAGCTGGGTGAGTGTTCTAGCTGTGAACCCTTTCGACCAAAGAGGGTGGCAGTGGAGGAAGCACCCAGCTGCAGAAAAGGGCTAGAGAGAAGAGACCCAGGCCAACGTGCAAACGGTCAAATCTACTCATTAAACAGGCAGATTGGGAAGCAGGGGAGGCTGGCTTGTTAGGAGCATGTGACACAGAGTTCTAATTCGCCTGCTCCAGAGAAAATTGATGCTGAGCAGCCAGAGCCTAAATCCATTGACCTTGTGGCTCAGACCAAGTTGAAGAGCAGGGCTGGATGTGCCTACAAATTAGCAGAGCTGAAAACAGACTAGTTTCATCTTCTTTCTCTGCAAGCAGCCAGCTCGGCTCAGCTACAGCAGGATGGCTCTGGGTAGCCGCAGCACACAAAAGTACTATTTGTCAACTGCTCCAGAGGCCAGAGAGCCAAAATTCCAACTTTGCTCCATTAACCACCTTGAAATTGGAAATGAATAAAAATGGGATTTGAAGTTTGTTTCCATACTTTTAGGGACCTGCCCTGAGCAGATAACTGCAAATTCAACAGCTATCCATTTGGGCTGTGTTTGCCAGAGACACCTCAAAAAGGCACATCTTGTAAGGCCCATGGGTTTTATCTGGCATCAGCCAGACCTTTCCAGGTGAATCAGCAAGGAATTCCCATGCCTGCTGGAGGGAACCCAAAGGTTGGGACTCACACTCCAGTATCTTTCTCCAGTGATGCCAAGGTTGCTTAGCAAGATCTTCATCTCCAATCTTTTGCATCTGACTCCACTCTCGCTTGCCCTCCCACCCAGCCTCTGCAGAAACAAACCAGCCAACCCTTACTTTCCACTTGGGCCTTCCAAATCCCCTTTGGTGATGACACGATGATGAGTCAGAAAGGTCACGTCCTGCCCTTGGGCTGTGCCAGTGCCACGTCCTGTGGTGCTGTGCATGGGTTCCTTCAGCAAAAATGTCCTATTCATTGCCTGATTTAGAGGCATTTGTCTGAGAAGGGACCACATCAGATTCTTTTTTTCTTTTTGGTCAACTCTTCCTGTTGTGATAGGGGCTAGTGAACCCTGGCTAGGTCCTAACTCTGTTTCCTAGGTGTGCTGGGGATTAAGGTGAAGATCATGCTGCCCTGGGACCCAAGGGGTAAGATTGGCCCCAAGAAGCTCCTGCCCTACCACATGAGCATTGTGGAACCCCCATCTTGGAGCAGAAGGGTGGGAAGACAGCCGCCTGCCATGCCCCAGCCAGTCCCCACAGCACACCAGGGTCTCCTTGGCAGCTGTATGGAGTCTGGATGTTACTTTATAAAGATCTTTAATTAAATCTTGTACAAAGAAAAAAAAGAAAATGGGTGGTTTTAAAAGAGAATCAGGAGAGAAAGCAGTGACAAGGATGAAGGGGTAAAGGCAGGAAAACAGGAAGAGAGAAAGGAGGAGGAAGTGTGGAGACAGAATAAGGATGGGGAGGGCAGCTGGCAAAGGGAAAATCGAGAATTGAACCACTGTTTGCTCACCTCAGCCCTCTTGAGAACCAGAATAATGTCACTAATAACGGGCAGAGACACCATCGGCTCTAGGGAGAGTCAGGACTACAGGGTTCCAGCCTCTGAGCCTCCAGGATGAACAAAGGAGCTCACCTTTACCGTGGGATGGGAATGTCCACAGAGAAGCACCTTCCATTGCAGGACAGAGGTGGAGTGGGACACCAGGGTCTGAAGAAACTGAGCCCTACAGACACAGGCAGGCGGCTTAGACAGGTATCCCCAGGACCAGGGTGGGGGTGTATGTCATTCCCTAGGCCTTCTCTCTCCCACGTCCAACACTGCTTTGAGGTCGTTTCCTGTTCTTTTTGCTGAATTCCTACTGATAGGACCTCCCCACAGACCTTCACCTCAGTGGGACACTGCAGAAAATGACCATAGACCATCCTTTCCTAAGAACTCAGAACACTGGAGTAAACAAAGAAACCCAAGGTTGCTGCAGTGGTGTAGTTTAACCTCTGTGTGCATCACCAGCATCTCATATGGGTGCCTGTTTGAGTCCCAGCTGCTCCACGTCTAATCCAGCTCCCAGCTGATGGCCTGGGAAGGCAGTAGAAGATGGCCCAAGTGCCTGAGCCCTTGCACCCACGTGGAAGACCCAGAGGAAGATCCTGGCTCCTGGCGTTGGATAAGCCCTACTCTGGCCTTTGTGGCCATTTGGGAAGTGAACCAGTCTCTCTGTCTCTCCCTCTCTCTGCAACTCTGCCACTCAAATAAATAAATAAATCTCAAAAAAATTTTTTTAAATAGTAAAAACTTTAAAAAATAGAAAAAGAGGGGTCAGCACTGTGGCATAGTGGGTAAGGCTGCCGCCTGCAGTGCCAGCATCCCATATGGGTGCCAATTTGATACCCAGCTGCTCCACTTCCAATTCAGCTCTCTGCCATGGCCTGGGAAAGCAGTGGAGGATGGCCCAGGTCCTTGGACCCCTGCACCCGTGTGGAAAGACCTGGAGGCGGCTCCGGGATCCTGGCTTCAGATTGGCCAGGTATTGGTATCAACCAACCATTCATTGTGTTCACGAATTCTGTGGGTCAGGAATTTAGAGAAAAGTGAGGGAAGGACATCTTGTGTCTATTCCATGATGACTGGACCCTCAGCTGGAAGACCCATAGACTGGGGGCTGGAACTATCCAGAGTCTCACTCATTCACGTCCCTGACAGGTGCCGGTGGCTGAGGCTGAGCCCTTAGCTGGGTGTAGGGAAATGTCCAGTCATGGCTTCTCCACATAGCCTGGGCTTCCTCCCCATGTGGTAGCCAGGTTGTTAGGACAAGCATTGGCTGATAGACAGCCAGGCAGAGGTGATGTCATCCTATGACCTAACTCAGAATCCACAGTGCCCTTCTTCTACCACAGTCTATTCATTAAGGCAGTCACAGAGGCCAACCCTGAGTCAAGGGGAATGGAAAATGACTTCCCCTCTTGATGGGGAACAGCATGTGGGATGACATGCCTCTTCCATCACAGAACAAGCCTTGCAACAGGAAAGTAGCTGGGATGAAGGGGGCAAAGGATGAGAGGTAGGCCCTGATGGCCTGGTCTTCATTTGCTTGTAAACTTATTGAGGCTGCCCAAACCGCAACACAGGGGAGGTTTGCCAGGACAACTTTACCCACAGATCCTCCAGCAGTGGTATAGCTCCACTTGACAGTACATAAGAGAGGATTTCCTCTCTTGTTGATTATACCAGTTTTTATTTAATGCCCAACATTTTGTCCAAGGCATCACATTCTGCTTCTTCCCCAAATTTTTGTCCAAAGTGCTAACAATCTACTTATAGCTAAATCCAATGTTAACATGTTTGGACATTTTCGTCACTAACTCCTTTTGATGCTATTATCTACTATAGCCTTTAGGTCTCCCCTTCCTGGCTTTTTGATTATTATCATTGTCCTGATTCTCCTTATCTCCCTTCCTGGCTAACTCTACCTTCCTCTTGCATGTTGCTGCACCCTGGACTTAGTTTCTCCATCCTTGCCATCAATAGCCTCAGTTGCAATATGTAGGTGAAAATTTCCAAATCAATATTGCTGGTCCATTCCTTCCTCGTCGATTCTGAATCAGATCACCTAGTTGCCTGCTTCATGTATTCATCTGATTGGTTATCAAACTCCACCCATGTAAGGCTTCTCTGTATGTTCCACACTGAACTCATTATCTCTGCCCTGTTCCTCCACCAGAATATTGCTCTTCAAATCACACAGCTAATTTGTTCCACTCTATCTGGAATGCAACTGTCTCCTTTTCTTCCTGAAATGTGCACTCTCCCAAGTGCTCTGTGCATCCTGTTCATTTCTTATGTCCATGTGACATACAGAAAAAAAATATCATCAGGTAAGGATGGTGATTGTATTCCAAAATATTAGAGATGCTTTTACAAGGGAAAACATTTACAGAATTCTAAGTACCTTGATGAGTAGTGAAATGACACTATGGAAAAGCGGAACCAGCAGAAAACAAACAATAAGGAGAAGAGAGGGGGGAGAAAAGGGGAAGAGAATAGTTGTCAAAATCCTTCTCTTGAAACCCAGCTGACATGAGGAAACAGATTCTGAGAACCAGCTATACCTATAACATAACATCTTACTCATGGTCTGCACATCTTTCAGAAATAGTCACCACTTGTGAATACTACTGATCGTCCCCTTCTTGGGGGCAGTATCCATCTCACACCGCCCATCCATGGAAACCTTGCGAGGGACCCGCTCAACTTGGACACTAGGCCACCAACCCAGCAGGGATAGGCAGACCACAGCCATTGTCCAAATCCAGTTAACTACCAGACTTTGTTTGGCACCCAAGCTAACAATGGGTTTTATATTTTAAATGGCTGAATGAGAATCAAAACAAGATACAATTAATGGCACATGAAAAGTAGATGAAATTCAAATTTCAGTGTCCATGAATAAACTTTTGCTGGAACACAGCCACACCAATTCATTTACATATTGCCCATGACTGCTTTCACACCGCAACAGCAGAGTTGAGGAGTTGTGACAGAGACCATATGGCCCACAGATCCTAAAATATTTACTATGCAATCCTTCACTGAAAAAGTTTGCTGACCCTGCCCTAAATCCACTTGAGTTCCTCCCTTCCCCTCCCTCAACCTCCTTGGAAGAAACCACATGCACTCCTGCACCATCTGCTATGCTCTTGCTACCCAGTCCCAGGAGCCTCAGTTGGTTCAAATGGGTTAGGTGCTGTCCAATTTAAATTTACAGTGCTCCTCCTCTTTGCCCGCAAAGCCCTTTTCAATTGCTCCTGTCTGCACTGATCTTTTTCCTTTCTCTGGAATCCACCTGTTATACTATTAGCTAGTGTGACAAGTTAATATGCTGCCATCTTTATGTTTTATTGTGTTAGTGCCATACATTTCTTGAGGTAGTTTCTCTGTGTTACTCAATTTAGTACCTATTGTTTGAGTTTTTAGTGTTTGCAAGGGGATTTGAAGAAGCTTAAGACACAATCTCTGCATATATGAGTTTCAATCCAGTGCGAGTAGAAAAGTAAATAAATTTTTATGATGCACCAAAAATGTGTGTCTACACATATACAAAAGGATATGAATATTCAAAAGAAGAAATCCAGCTGGGGTACTGAGAATAGGAGGTAAACTGAGAACCAGAGTATCTTATCAGCAAACTATGATGAAGTTAACAAGAACAATGAGCCAAGAAGACAAAAGTTACCCCTGAATCAGCCATTTTTTTCCCACCTGGAGAGTTTCCCTCAGGTTAGAAACTTGGAGGGCCTGAGTTTTCTTTCAGTAGGAGAGCTGTTTCTCACCTTGCAATATGTATGGCATATGTTCAAGAACTAGATACATCCAAGGAATAGGACTTTGGCTGCAATGTGAAGAATTTATGTTCAAAGTTGTTCCAACTTGGGACAGAAAACCTTAACAGAATATGAGAAGCCCCCTACTTACACAGGTCTAAACACATATGAGAAGTTCATCTAGAGGCCGGTGCTGTGGTGTAGTGGGTAAAGCCACTGCCTGCAGTGCCAGCATCCCATAAGGCACCGGATTAAGTCCTGGTTGCTCCACCTCTGATCAAGCTCTCTGCAACAGCCTGGGAAAGCAGTAGAAGATGGCCCAAGTCCTTGAGCCCCTGTACCCACATGGGAGACCCAGAAGAAGCCCCGGCTCACAACTTCAGATCGGTCCAGTTCCAGCCATTGCGGCCATTTGGGGAGTGAACCAGCGGATGGAAGACCTCTCTCTCTCTCTGCCTCTGCCTATGTAACTCTGCCTTTCAAATAAATAAATAAATCTTTAAAAAAAAAATGTTTATCTAAGGAGAATACAGGCAATGGTTGCTCTAGATTCTGTGATCAAAAGTATCATTACATGGGAGTTAGAGTTATGCAGATTCTCTATCTTTGCACCAGAACTACTGCATCAGAATCTCCCAGACTCTAGTTATTAGAATAAACTAGAATTCCAGGTGATTTCTAATATGTCAAAATTTGAAAACCATATAGTAGACTCCCTTCAAATTTCCTTCCAAGTATGAGATTCTCACCTTGAACCCCTTGAGAGACTGACATAAGTAATGTTATTGTAGATAACATCTTTGCTAGTTCTTTAAGAGAGAGTCTCCCAAAACACTCAGACACCAGGTATCCTTGAACCTATACCATTGTTAGGGGCATCAAGTTTAAGCTTCAAGGAGATTCAGGAAATATCACAAATGAGATCTAAATGTATGCCACCAGACAGTTCAGTTTTCATATATGCTCAATTCCACCCTGCCCACCTCCTAAGAACCCCGAGAAATACCTTCTTGGTTCAGATCAGACCAATACTACATGTTCAGTCATAGCCAAGAGGAGCCCCGTACCTCTTGTGATCCAACTCCAAGAGAAAGTCCAGTTGCTAGGGACCTACAGTCCTAACAGCTGACACACTGGGGCCTGGTGCAGGTAAAATTCTCTCCAAGTATAGTTTCCTCATTTTCAATATCCAAAGAAAAAAGGAAGGCAAAAGACTTGTACAATCCCTTCTCAGTCTCCCCACCCCCATCCAAATTGTATTCTGCACACACACTGAAGCATTAGCATCGGCTGATTTGGAAGGAATATTGGAAATGAAGTGATAGCAGAGTAAATGTCAATGCATTCAGTGTGACACCGTGAGCACCAGATCTTAAACAGCTTCATCATTGTGGCATTTACTGTATCCTGAAATAATATTAATCCCACTGTTGTCCTTCTTGATGGAATCATCCATGAATATGGTTTATGGGCCTGGCCAAAGTGATAATAGGTTAAAAGAACAGCCTATCCAGTGTTCCACTAAATTAAGGTCGCTTCATGGAATTTAATGAAACAAGTGCTGCATGGGGTTTTCAAAGGACGTTCTTGTAATTCATGTCTATTTAGGGCTCCTGATAACCAGAAACCTAATTTCTTAGAGTAAAATAGCTTTTTGTAAAGTCTGGTCATACAGAAGAATAAAAAAGAAAAAACTTTAAAGGGCAATAATCAGACCTCTACTGTAATATTTTGTTATTTCAAATCCAAAGTTTAAGCAGAAGAAAAAAAAAGTTTGGAGGGAGAATCAGACATTTTGAAAATAAACAAAATACAAAAACTAAGCATATCCATATGTCATTTTCCACTGAATGAAGTAAGAATCTTGTCCATCTAGTCCCATTAGCCACACATCTATAGAAATAAAAAGGTCTTGGGGTATAGAAGGCCAGAATGGATGAGAATTGAAAGAACCATTCAGATTTTGAAATGGTAGGGGAAAGACAATGGAAGACAATTCCTGTGCACCAATTCCCATCCTGCACAACAAGGCTTCTTCTCCAAGACAGCCATTCCCACACATCCACATCCTTGGAAATAAGACAACATTATTTCCCCTGCCACAGACAGATCAAACAACCGATACTCATTTTGCACCTAGTGTGGGTAAAGAGGACACTCTGGCTTCATTGTATGGTAAAGGCAAGTCCCAGAGAGCTTGTTGGAGTGCACCTTTGCCTTGTTCCCTATCACCAAAGACTTAACTTTGTTGTTGCTGTGGTTTTTTTCTTATAAGAAAATACTTTATTGTGGAATTCTTAAAGGCCAAAATTGGACAAAGAAAACTTGTCTTGTTTGATAAAAAGCTAGGTTTGTGGTTAACTGCCAGACTGACCCGAAAAACCTGACACTGAACCAGTCTTAGAGATGGAAAGTCGGTCTACATCTCAACCAGCCACCTGTCTTTTGAGAAAATCGGAGTGAAATGAGAAGCATACACAAGCTTGGATTTTAAAAAGAACTTGTCTTTATATTTTGCAACTATGATCTTTTAAAACGGTGGCCTCAGGAAAACCTGCTCTGGCAAGCAACTGCAGAGGCTCCTGTGGAGAGGGTGAGTATAGAAATCACAGACTCAAGGCCTGCACCACGGCTCACTTGGCTAATCCTCCGCCTGCGGAGCTGGCACCCTGGGTTCTCGTCCCGGCTGGGGTGCCAAGTACTAGTCCTGGTTGCCCCTCTTCCAGTCCAGCTCTCTGCTGTGGCCTGGGAAGGCAGTGGAGGATGGCCCAAGTGCTTGGGACCTGCACCCACATGGGAGACCAGGAGGAAGCACCTGGCTCCTGGCTTTGGATAGGTGCAGTGCGCCGGCCATAGCAGCCATTTGGGGGGTGAACCAATGGAAGGAAGACCTTTCTCTCTGTCTCTCTCTCTAACAATGCCTGTCAAAAAAAAAAAAAAAAAAAGAAGCACAGACTCAAATAGTAACAGGACCTGACATATAACTTAAACCGGTGAAGTGAGCTGGGTGAAATAGACAATAGAGATTAGTTGGGACAGTGTTCAGCAGGGTGTTTTCCAATTTTTTCAAGAAATTTCAGAACCTTCAAAATTTTACATGATACTACCTCATTCCTAATAGCATGATTTATTATTGCTATTGTTATTATTTTTATTATTGGATGCCTGAGGGTAGGTTGTGGTCCCAACAGACTACAAATCAGGATTATCACTCTTGTCAGAGCGAAAACCAGTAATGTCATTTAGGCATTGAGGTGCTAGGTTGGGAAAGGGAAAAAAGTATTCAATATAAACCCCAATACACATATATCATATCAATTCTTAGAAAGATCACATAAAAGATAGAGCTTATTCTTCTAACTCATTTTATATCTGCATAGGACCTATTCATCATATATTTTCATTTGATTCTGCTTTTTAGGTAAATCTTTGTAAAGCACTGAAGTCAATTATTTCTCTGACTTCAGAGCAGACAGGGAGGGTCTGTAGTCACCCTCTGCCTTCTGGGTGACTCCTGCTGTGAGAATCTGTGAAAAAGCCCCTCTTTATCTCCACTGAATGGCCAAAGTCTGCTGCTGAGTCTGAACCTGAGCTGTCTCTTTTCACTAAAATCTCTCTCTCCCTCCCTCTCTCTCTCTCTCTCACACACACACACACACAAGAATCTCTCAAGACAAAACTGTAGTAATCCCCCATAAAGTTGGTATCCTTTTAGGATCTGAGTTACCCAGACCCAGAAGCCGTATATGTAATATATTTAGCACAAGCTTCCAAAGAAGCCTTCTGACTCCAACCCCAGCAAGAAAGGATGATGCACTTTCCCGCTTCTAAAGGTGCAAAGGTGAATCTTCTGACAGGTAAGTGCACAGGGGCATGCAGGACAGGCCTGCTAGACTGTGAGCCAAGTAGATGGCCACCACTAGCAAGCACTCAACCCCACCACTGGGCAGGGAAAAAAAATAACAGAAATTATGGCAGGTGACCAAGAGCCCATGGGTTGGAGCAGAATAAGATCCCCAGCCATCTGGATTTTCCAGGAGAAAGTAGAGTGTGAAAGGGCAAACTTCTCCCACAGGGTCAGGTCCCACGACGTCTTCCCTGCTGCAGAGTCTCCACCTGCTCCATCTTTCCATCCCCTTCCCTGAAGAGCACATAGCAAGGGTAATCCATACCATGCGACACCTTGTCTTGCCCTAGTTTTTAACTCATCTGTGTCTAGATCTGAATTTCGTTGTGAGTTTTTAAAAATAGGGTAGGACAGGCATTTGGCACAGCAGTTAAGTTGCTGCTTATGATGTCCACATTCCATATTGGAGTTCCTGGGTATGAGTCCCAGCTCCACTTGTGACTCCAGCTTCCTGATAAAGCGCACCCTGGGAGGCAGCAAATGATGCCTGAACTATTTAGGTCCCCATCCCCCACATGTGAGATCTGGATTCAATTCTGGGCTTCTGGCTTCTGGCTCAGTCCCAGGTGTTGTAGATATTAGGGAAGTGAACCAGAGGATGAAAGCTCACTCGCTCTCTCTCCCTTTCAAATAAAATCAAAATAAATTTTTTTTTTTAAATTTTGTTTGTGGCCTATTTGTAATATCTCTTTGTATTCCACCAAGAGTCAACCTGGATCCAGGTACTCAGCTGGCATTTATGGAAGGAAGGGAAGAAAAGAATTGTTCACCAACATATATGTGTCAAGCATCCACATAGGAGAATTCCATGGCATAAGGGACATAGTTGGAAGCAAAAACATTGTCATGCCACCAAATAATAAATTGTTTTTAAAATGTGATTTTCACCTTGGTATCCAAGCTGCTGGTCACAATAACCCAGAGTGAAATGCTGATGCAATTTCTACACAACCCAACTCGGCCTTAGAACATTCTTAAATACCTAATAGGTCCTGTAATAATAACAGAAAACTGTTAAGATAGCAAAGTAAATCCCTTGAAACACATTCAAGTGACTGATGATTGACACACACAGACAAAAAAAATTGTTTTCCAACAATGCCAGAGGCCATTGGTTTCTAGTCTTAAAAAAGTCATCAATTGTGCCGGCGCCGTGGCTCAACAGGCTAATCCTCCACCTTGCAGCGCCGGCACACTGGGTTCTAGACCCAGTCGGGGCACCGGATTCTGTCCCGGTTGACCCTCTTCCAAGCCAGCTCTCTGCTGTGGCCAGGGAGTGCAGTGGAGGATGGCCCAAGTCCTTGGGCCCTGCACCCCATGGGAAACCAGGAGAAGCACCTGGCTCCTGGCTTTGGATCAGCGCGGTGCAATGGCCGCAGCACGCCAGCCACGGCGGCCATTGGAGGGTGAACCAACAGCAAAGGAAGACCTTTCTCTCTGTCTCTCTCTCTGTCCACTCTGCCTGTCAAAAAAAAAAAAAAAGGCATCAATTGATGTCACTTTTTGGCTTCACAAAATCAGAACAATGGGGTCTTATATGGCAAATATGAGAACATTTTCTCAGTGCAGTCCAGCGAACTCTCTGAGAACCCAGGGCAACAGGTATCATCATGGTTTCCAAAGAATGGCCTTGGTTGGCTGGGGGCTACCTACTCTTCTGCTCCACCCAGGCTCAGCCCCTTCCTCCTGGTCACTGTTCTGACCTCCGAACTAGGCTCCTCAGCATCTCTTTTCTCATTCCCTTCTTTCTTGCCTTTGCTTCAATCAGACTTGAATGCAGTCAGCCACAAAGTCATCCACCACAGACTAAAAACAATGGGCAGGAATGAAGTTCCAGGAAGTTCCTAAAAGCAAAACTTGAATTTGCTGTATGCCAATTACAATGCCTACTACATGTGAATGAAGTGATGTAGGCATTGTGTTAGATATTGTAGGTCATCTAGAGATGATTTAAAGTACATGGGAAGATGTGTGTAGATTACATGAAAATACTACACCATTTTACATAACAGACTGGAGTATCCATGAATTTGAGTATCTGGTGGAGGAGGACAGGGTCCTGGAACCAACACCCTGAAGATACCCAGGGACAACTATATTCACAATTTCCCAGGGAGATCCCCCCCACTCTGGATTAATGATTTTGCTGCTATTTTCTCTTACAAATATTTTCCTTTTCCTTTCCTAAACAGTTCACTCTATTGCTCATTCCCATCCTTCCACCATGAAAGTTATTTTCTCTGGGAAACCATTGCTTGTCATTCCAAAATCTCCCCCAAAGTATATTTCCTGCCCCTACCATTATTTCTTTTTTAAAAAGATAGATTTATTTATTTGTTTATTTGAAAGTCAGTGTTACAAAGAGAGAGGGTGAAACAAAGAGAGACAGAGACAGACAGATCGGGCACCACTGGTTTACTCCCCAGATAAATACAACACCCAATACTGGGCCAGGCCAAAGCCAGGAACCAGGAGCTTCACACAAGTCTGCCACATAGATGACAGAGGTCCAAACACATGGGCCATCTTCTGCTGATTTTCCGGGCCACTAGCAGAGAAGTGGATCAGAAGTGGGGCAGCCAGGACATGAACTGGTCCTCATATGGCATGCCAGTGTCACTTTACCTAATACACCCAACACCAACCCCTGCCATTATTTCCTTATCTATGTTGCTTATCTTATTAGACCAGAGTTAGATAGTGAGTGATCAGAACCTTCTATTTTCTCAATCTTTACTGATAACTAAACTTTGGCTACATAAAAAGCTGATCTACATTGAGTTCCATTACTGTATCCCTTTATTAGGTATGAACAGGCTGAGAAGTCTTAGAAGTGGAAATAAGACTTGAATTCTTTGCCCAATACAGGAACACCAGAATTGATCTGATGAAACATACAACCCCATTCTTCTGTCATGGGTGGTAGAGGCTAGGGTGATTAGCTGCGGCCAAGGTGGCACAGAGACCCTAATGGGCTTCTCCAGAGAGTATCTATAGTATCAGAGTCCTTGCTCACATCATCACATGCTATAGACATGGACTTGGCCTCCATTGTTCTGCAAATCATATATTCTTTCCTTCCTTATTTCCCCAGGACCTAGTATAGGTGCAACCATTGTCTCCCTCCTCCTGTTAAAGAGAAAACTCACTCATGACACTTGTTAAAGAATGAAAGGTAAGACAGACTTTAATTCAGGGAAACTATCAAGATAGGTATAGAGACATGTTACATCTATACTCTTATACCCTATAGGTATGAGGTGGAGGGCACAGAATTGGGCTCAACCCCAAATAAAATAAGAAAAAGTGGGAATTTACAGCCATTTGGTATAGCAGGGTAAGTCACAGTCTGCAATGTTGGCATCCCATATGAGTGCTGGTTCAAGTTCAACTGCTCTACTTTCAATCTAGCTCCCTGGTAATGCACCTGGAGAGCCTGATAGAGATCCAGGCTCCTAGCTTTGGCCAGGCTCAGCCCTGACCCTGATGGCCACTTAGGGAGTAAAGTAGCAGATGAAAGATTTCTCTGTCTCTTCCTCTCCCTCTGTAACTCTCAAATAAATAAATAAATCTTAAAAAAAAAAAAAAAAAGGAAACATCAGGGGAAAAGGGAGATTCTTGTAACAAGATTCTTGTAAAATTGGATGACACAAAGACAGACATTGAAGCCCAAATGCCAAGGCCTAGTTGGAAAAAAATTCAGAGGAGCTCAACTAAAGTTTGCCTTGAGAGAGAGTATTTATCACCCCAGGATCCAAGAGATTTCCATGGGCCTGAAGCCAAAACTGGCCAAAGAAAGTCAACTCTAAGACACACCAACACCAATGGAAAGAGCTGCTCTCTGTCTACTGAAGTTGCCAGGCTGGTAGAACACGAAGCTGGAGCTCTTGGTGGTGGCCTTTTCTACTGTGGCAGGACCTGCCTATTAGTGAAGACACTACAGAGAACAGCACGCTGCAAGCTGGAGAAAGGGACAGAGTCCTCAGAGTCTTCCATGCCTGAAGTCAGACACCTCTGCACCTCCCAGTAATGTGGGCTTATCCATTCTTGTTGTTTATGCCATTAGGTTTCTGTGGCTTACAATCCAGAGAGTCCTGGCTGAAAACAACGGTTAGCACTCGCACTAAGAGGTACACTGCCTGCTCTAGTTTCCTGCTCTCTCACTGTATGGACAGGGTTCAGCTCCTGAGGCTTTTTCATCTGGGAACAGGAAGCCTTTAAATTAGATTGATTGCTGACATCCTCAAGCCTTTTTCTAGAAATGACATTCTAGAGTGAGATTCTCTAAGAAAAACAAAACCTAGTTCTACAACTAATCTGCAGTAGTGTGACAATAATCAATGTTTCTGGGCGATTTTCTTTGTCCTTAGTGTTAGTTCTTGACAACACTGGAACAGTGTGAAGCTCTTATACCCTCACTGGTAGACTTTGGAATCCCAGCACTGGACTGGATGAATATTATCAAAATGACCTTGGTTAAAGCCAAATCAAATGGCTCTGATTATAGTGGCCCTATCTTGTTCATCTAGACTCTCATGACTGTGTTGCCTTGGCAAACTTTATGATCAACCAAATGTAAGTCACTTAATGCTTATTCTAGATTGGGCGCTGTTACACACTTGGAGATAATACAGGAAGAGATGGTCCTTGCCCTCTAATCTCCTACAGTTAACTGGGAAGACAGATGCGAGATACACACGGGGCAGTGTCAGTGCCAGCTGTGGTCAGTGCAATAAGCAGCTACCACTGCACAGTGGCACCGCAGCCTCTTTCCTTTCTGTGAATTTGTGGCCCTTTCTGGAACTGAAGCTGAACTAGATATCCTGTGCCAACTGCAAAAGTCATCCAACGTGGCTGTCTCACTTGACCTTTATGTTTGCCTTTAAGCCATAACCCCCTCCATAGTCTCCTTGCCTCTCCATCCTCTCTTTCTTTCTGTCTCTCACCCACAAACTCACACACTCACTCACACACACACACACACACACCACACGCACATACACGCTTTCCCCTGCCTCCTCGCATGCACTCCTTTCTGCTTGCCTTCTCATTGCTTCTCCTTTCTGAGCCTCTTCCCACCCTTTCCTTCCTGCTAAGCCTCTCTATAGAAACAGGTCTCTAATGTGACACCCTGGGGTCTTGCAGAAAGTGTCCATTGAGAGGTGGGCAGGGGGTTGGAGGCATAACGATTGAGTTCTTTAAATAACACTTAATGAACAATAAACACAATCCAGCCCAGCCAAACTGGTCCTTAGCTACTAAGTACCCAGTCAATGGCCCATCTGTCATATTGTTAAGACCTTTAGAAGTTGTTTAACAAAATGTTAAATGAGATGACATTCAGCAGGCAGCAAAATGCTTGACTGCCTCCTGCAACCCAAAAGAGCTGGCCTGGTGGCAGCGTTTGATATCGCACTTTGCATTCCCCTCCCAGGAACCCAGGAGCAGGAGGTCTCCCTGCCTGTCACTTCCCATCTTGGTAAAAGTGAACCTGGGGTGGGAAGGACACAGTCCCCATTGGCAAGGAAGCCCCGGCCAGCTGATGAGGTGCTTTTCTGAGGAACCATGACTGAGAGGGGGCACCTGAAAGGAAAGCTGGGAGGGGAAAAGAATGGTAATTCAGCGGGAGTTTCATTCTCTCCCATTCCTTGTCGCCAGTGGACCCTACCTCCGTCTCAGCTGGCCTTGAGGGGAGAAGGCAGGGGTGGTAATGAGAGCCGATTTTTTCTAAGAGCTGAAATATGAAGCCAATTACTAAGGGGAAGATTTCCAGCAAATTGGCTCCTGATAGCTCACATTTATCTGCTTTAGATTTGCATAGTCGGGGAGGAGAGGCGCTCTGCTTTGGCCCAGGGAACAAAGAGAGAATCCCTTCAGCAGGAGGTGAGCAACTTCTTCAATCTACCTTCAACCCCAAGGTCTAGAGTTCAGCAATGAAAGGCAGTGAGGAACAAATCACACCAACTGTTTCAACGGCAGGAGAGGAAAAGGAAAGGGGGAAAAAAAAGTCGTTTTGCCTTTAGCTGACAGAGATGTGAATGCTGGGAGAGGCCTGTGGGTGAGGCTACAGAGAAAGAGAGCCCCAAAACAAGAGTCTTCACTGGAGAGGAAGCCTTGGGGACAAAGAGAAGGAGGACCTATGACCCATGCCACTGGCCATCATTTTAACCCTAACTACTCTCTTCTTAGTTCTTACCTGGGGCAACAAAGCCCCAGAACAAAAGACAGATTCACAAGAGAAAACAAAGCTTAATAACAAGGATATCCCACATATCCAAGAGAAAAGCCCAGGAGGGAAAATGCATCAATTTCAGAGGTCCCTTTGAGTTCAGGCTTAAATACAGTCCTGCTCAGCCAGGACATTTCAGTTACAAATGGACGACATATCTTAAGGTGATCCCTTAAGATTATTGCAAGACCAGAAAATTCTTACCACCTAGCCATCATCATGTTGTGGCCTCACCTACATGTTAGTGCTGCTGCTGGTGTAAACAACCCTACTGAGCTTCCAGTCCTATCAAAGTATGGCACACACAATTGACCACAGTACTTGGTAGATGATAACAAGTATGTTACTGGGTTATGTGTTTACTATACTATGCTTTTATCAGCACCATAGAGTGTATTCCTACTTATTAAAATAATTTACCATAAGTATGCTCTGTTATGCCTTCACAGCTGCAAACATGTCATGTTTACTGTGTCTCCAGATTACATCATTTTCTCCTGTGCTTGATTTGCTTTCATGGGGTCTTGTTCATCACGCCCCTAGGTGCAATAAGTCACCACAATATATATGGTGTACAGTGGGCTCTATTACCAAGATTGTGTCAGTACACACTGTGAGTTTGCATTATGACAAAATCACCCAAGAATGCATTTCTTAGAACCTATCCCTGCTACTGGACTGTGCCACACTCTGCTAAACAAAGAAGGCTGTCGGGGGAGGTCAGCCACGGGTAGGTATTCAGGAAAAATAGAGTGAGTGAGAATGTGGTCCATTACACAGATGTAGCTTGATAAGAGTCTCCAGTTACTTATAATCATACTTCTTTTCCTGGTACAGAAAAGGAGACACACTTTGGAGATTTCTTTGAAAGATGTAAATTTCCCTTACAAAGTATAACTTCTACTCTGTTTGCAGAGCTCTTCCTGTGGCTGCAGCCTCTCAAAATAATCTTCATGCCAAAGAAGCATGTTTGGAGGTTACATATTCCAATTTCCTACAGCCATATTTTGAGATAGCATACACTGTTTTCTATATAAAATTCCAAATACTTTCCATTTTCTTTCTCCTTCTCAGCTCAGAATTTCCTGGCCTTTATCCTGTGTCTGAACACTTACTTTAAGGAAGGGACTAAATATCCAAAACTATAACCAGCCCCTTTTGGAACCCTAAAAGAAAACAGAGATTGCATGTACACCTTGATAGTTTAAAAAAAAATAAGATCTAGTCCTACTGAATTGAATTCCCTATCTATAGTCATCTCATATGACTGAACAATTAAAAGTCAAAAAAACAAACACCATAATTGAAAATGGGCAAAGGATCTGAGCAAACATTACTTCAGAGAAAATATACCAATGGCCAATAAACACATGAAATAATGAAATGAGGCTTAATACCCTTTAGCTAGTAGAGAAACACGAATCAAATATCCAATGAGATATCACCAGGACAGCCACAATCAAAAAGAGAGATAACAATGAGTGAGAATGTAGATGAACTGGAACCCCCCCCTTTTTTTTTTAAGATTTATTTATTTATTTGAAAGTCAGAGTTACACAGAGAGAAGGAGAGGCAGAGAGAGAGGTCTTCCATCTGCTGGTTCACTCCCCAATTGGCTACAACGGCAGGAGCTGCGCCAATCTGAAGCCAGGAGCTTCTTCCAGGTCTCCCACGTGGGTGCAGGGCCCAGTCATCTTCTACTGCTTTCCCAGGCCATAGCAGAGAGATGGATCAGAAGTGGAGCAGCTGGGTCTCAAACCAGCACCCATATGGGATGCTGGCACTGCAGATGGCAGCTTAACCCACTACGCCACAGCACCAGCCCCAAATTGGAACCCTTGTACATTGCTGATATGAATGCAAAATGATACAACTGTAAATGCTTCCTCAAAGTATTAAAGATGTCAACATTTGGCCCAGCACCTGAAGCACACATGCAAACAAAAATTTATACTCAAATTGTTCACAGAAACATTATTCATAATAGCCCAAAAGTGGAAATAGCCCAAATACCTATGAACTGATAAAAGATAAACAAAATATGGTATAACTACACAATGGAGTATTATACAGCCATAAAAAGAATGAAGTTCTGATACACATTGCAATGTAGATGAATCTTAAAAACATTATAAGTGAAAGCAGCCAGTCATCAAAGACTACCCACTGAGTGTTTCTATTTATACAAATATCTAGAACAGGAAAATCTATAGAAACAGAAAGTAGATTAGCGATTCCTGTGGGTTCAAGGTGGGTGTAGTAATAGGTTCAGGGTTTATTCTGGGGATATTCTAAATGCCAAGAACCGGTTTTGCCCCTGACCCACCCAGGGCACACTGCAGCTTGGTCACCATCTTATTCTTTAAAACGTGGTTTTGTGGCATTATTTGGCAGAAAGGACGCTGGACTCAAGCTACCCATCTCCAGGCTCCTCTAGTGACAGAGAGTCACATCTCTCTGAGTCACCGGACAATATGAAAAGCCTCTGAAGGGCAGCATCATGTTTCCCTTGGAGACGGCAGGGTGAACATGCAGTCTCAGTCTCCACATCTGGAACATGGAGAGGCTGACTTAGATCAGCGCCTCCCAGACTCGTGCCACGAGTAAGTGGCAGGTTTGCCAGGCCTTCTGTGTCCGTGCAGCCAGAGGGCTGCACCCTCCTCCAACCCATCAACTCCCAACCCTGAATCATCTTACTTATCCCAGTGTGTCACACTGATATTGTTTCCCAGAGGAACCATAAAGTGGAATCCTTAGGAAACAGTGGTCTAGAGCAGGGATCCTCAACCAGTGACCGGCAAGCTAAATCCAGTCTGCCAACCAGTTTTTGTCCCGCCTGCAAGCCAAGGCTAGTTAGGAAAACTTCAATGACTGAAAAGACATTTTTAAATGGTTAAAAAAAAAAAAAAGACCAGTTCATGAAACATGAAATATGAAATGCAAATTTCAGTGTCCATAAACGAAATCATATTGAAATGCAGCCACGCTGCTTCACACTGGCGCTGTCTACTGCTGCTTTTGCTCTACAACTGTAGAGCTCAGTGGTTGTGACAGTGATTCTATGGCCCACAAAGCATGAAAATTTTACTGGGGCCAGTGCTGTGGTGTAGTGGGTAAAGCCGCCACCTGCAGTGCCAGCATCTCATATGGGCGCCGATTCAAGTCCTGGCTGCTCCATTTCCGATCCAGCTCTCTGCTATGACTTGGGAAAGAAGTAGAAGATGGCCCAAGTCCTTGGGCCCCTGCACCCACATGGGAGACCCAAAAGAGGCACTTGGCTCCTGGCTTTGAATCAGCACAGCTCTGGCCGTTGTGGCCATCTGGGGAGACCTGGAACAAGCTCCTGGCTCCTGGCTTTTGGATAGGCACAGCTCCAGCTGTTGTGGCCAATTGGAGAGTAAACCAGCAGGTGAAAGACACCCCTCTCTCCCTCTCCTTCTCCCTCTCCTTCTTCCTCTCCCTCTCCCTCTCCCTCTCTGCCTCTCCTTCTCTGTGTAACTCTGACTTTCAAATAAATAAATAAATCTTAAAAAAAAAAAAAAGAAAAGGAAAACACACATCTTTAAAAAAAAAAAAGAAAAGAAAGATAATTTTACTATCTGTTCCTTCTCGAGGAACATTTGCCAACCCTTTTGCATTTCAGACTATATTTTCTATAGGGTTCTTCTGGGGATATGTTTAAATGCTGCTGCTTTTAAAATTGCTAAAGGGATAGAGCTTAAAAATTCTACTACATATCCTTAGAAGAATAGGCCTAGGTTAGACTCCAATGTATTGGGGGAAGGGATAGATAGAATGTCACAAATTAACTAAAAAGAGACACATTAACTAGAAAAAAGGTGAATTTATTCACACTTCCTGGGAGTTTCACATTCACTGAATACCCTGAGGTAAAAGTTTATGTCAGAACTTAACAGAAACAAGTAAGGGAAGAGGAGTTAGAGCATCAGAGGGAAAATGTGGGTTCTATTGGGGTTATTTTTATCCTGATAGAGTGGGCACTGCATCTTCTCCCTGGAATTCACAGAAAATTCCCTTGGAGTGGGGTTATTGTCAGTTTTATTGGGGGGAGGCTCTGCTTTAGTTAAGAGACGGGAACTTCAAATACAATTTCAAACGTTTTTACTTTTTTTTTTTATATAAATAATCTTTGTGCTGTAACTGTGGTTCCTTCACAATCAAGTTTCCATGTGATACTGATGGTTTCTGCTGCAGTTTGAGTTCCTAGGGTCTCTAGACCATCTCAGTGTCAATTCCAACCTACTAACTCTGGGATTCTACCTTGCCATGAAGGGAAAATGCACCATCAAATATTCTGACAGGTCATTCTCTCTGTAGGATATCAAGTCGGAATAAAGGTAGTTTGATAGAACAGGATTCTATCATCCCAGTTATTTACAGAACAGTAATTCCTCCTTTCTGTTAGCAGAAACCCAACCTTTAGGACTAGAACATTGTCCTGCTCACCGGCTCACATCCTGCTCACCAGGTCGCACCCTGCTGGGGTGTCTACTACATCTCTGAACTCAAGACTCTCTCATCCTGTGACTTGCACCAAACTCACACCTGTCCCTGGCTGAACTGAGCTCCACAGTCTGTGCAAGTCCTGTCCCATTTTTGCCAAGAGCATAACATCCTGTTATTGATCTCAATAAGAAAAACCAATATGAAATGGGATCCCTGGGTGTAGGTATCAAAGCAACTCTTTCATTAAATAGTTTCTGATACCTGAATCTCTGTCCTACCCCTGCCACTCCCCCTGCCAGCCAGGCAGCTGCCTGAAGTACAGCCAGATGGGAGGCATTCAATAAAGTTTCCAGCTCTTCCCCATAATCCTGAGATTTACAGTGTTAATTTAAAGTCCTCAGACATCTGTGACACCACATCACCGTGGCCAATTTTTCCTCAAGGAGTCCTGTGGGTTTTGTAAAGAATTCACTGTTAGATCAATATTAGCTTTAAAGAAAAAGTTGCACCCTGAAGTCAAAGCAACCCCATTGCTAAATCCTGCTCCAGTAATTCTGTAGGATGGGAAAATGCTAACAGGTGAGCACCAGTTCTAGGAAGAAAGTTAGGAAGGTAACTCAAGCTCCTCCTACTTTCTCAGGGGGCCAGAAAATAGAAGATCTGGAGTTTCTTTCTAAATGAATGTCCAAGTATGCCTTCCCCAGTCTATACAACAATTAGAAGACCAGATTGTCCATATAAGGAGGAAGGAGCTCTAACAGTAATGATGAAGAATGCCGGACCACAAGTTTCTGGAGTAGAGCTGTCTGATAGGACTCCTCTTGTCAATGAAAATACTCTGTATCCTTGAGGTCCAGCATGGTAGCTTCTAACCACATGTGACTATTGAGTACTTAAAATGTGGCTAGTGAGACTGGAGGAAATGAACTTTTAATTTTGATTCATTTAAATTTGAATGGCCACATGTGGCTACAGACTGCCATACAGGGCAGTACAGAGCTATACCCTATCCCAAGGATTCTGAATTTTCACTGCCACATCAGAGAACTTGAGAATGAGTGCTACAGTTTGAATGTGTTTTGAATGTATCCTCAAAGGCTCATGTGATGGAACCTAGTCTCCAGTGTGGTGATGCTGAGAGGTGGGAGGCGCCTAGGTCATGGGGCTCTACCCTCACAAGGGATTAATCCTGTTCTCACAAATGGATTCATTCCCAAGATAATGGGTTGTTATAAGGGAGCCTGGCACCTCCCCTGGGTACTTATTCTACTTGGCATTCTTGTGGGCACTTTCACCGTTGTGATGTCCTCTGCCCTGAGGCCCTCACCAGAGCCCAGATGCTGGTCCCCTGCTCTTCAACTTCCAGAACTGCAAGTCAGATAAACTTTTTTTCTTTGTTAAGTTGCCCAGCCTCGTATATTTTGTTATAGCACCAGAAAACTGAGACATAAGAATTAGAAATATCTACGACTGCTTGGAGTTTTTTCACTCTAATCTGAGAGTACATCAACAGTTGCCCTTCTAGTCAGGGATGTATTCTGATCTTTGACCAAATTACAAATGCTCTTTTTCACTTTCTTTCCTTCACAGCATGGATGCAAGAATTTCCTGTTGTATAATATAAGGTCACCCTCCACCCCCAGCACCAATTGCCTGACCACAAGCACCACTCCTACATTTCTACTAACAAACACAAAATTAAACTTCTGGTATTCCATTTTGGCAATGATAAACTCTGGCTGACCTGCACCATGAGACCCAATAAAGGCCATTTTACCTTTTCACTCATCAGACTTCTCCAGTGTGAGGTCAAAAGTGGGGTGGGAGGGACTGACAGAGTCACAAAGCCCATAGGACCTGGCCCCCACCGAGGAAGTCCCTCTCTGCGATCCTTAGTTATTTTCAGAGCAGCAGTAAGCTGCCTTCTGCAAAATTTGAAGAGACTTAGCAAGACAATTACTGAAATTATTAGCATGCAAATGGCACCAGTGGCTCTGAGCAAGAACTCTCTCCATAAAGATGATGGAGGCCAAAGCAGTTAAGAGCGAATCATTCCCCTATAAATAGAAGAAAAGTCATGAGCCTTTTGGTCCATGGAAAACACTTTTCTCCCATTATTTCAAGTGTGTTTTTATGAAACACTTTAGTCAAGTGGTGTGGACTGGAGACTCCAATTATAACAATCAAAATGTAGGACAGGATATCATTGTGTCCAAAAGACAGTGTATCTCCTACCATTCATTTCTTTATTTCATCTCATTTCATCTCTTTTCTTATACTTTTTGGGTTCTTATGTGACTCAAATCTGTGGTTCTTAAACAGGCTATGGTCTGGTGCTATCTTACACTAATATTTTTACCATTCCTGGGCACCTTCTTAAAATAACAATATTGGAATCAATTCTCCATAAGGCTAAGTGTTCATGTTGAAGAAGATTGCTACTATGCTTGCCCTAATTTTGGGTGTTAACAAGTCCTTTCTTTGAGGAAACAATTGTGATCCTAAATGGTTGAGTTTTTAAAATTTTGTTTATGGTTTTTGTAAAAGTCCTTATAGGTAAAATTAAAAGTTTAATGACTACCAGCTTGGAGTTACAGCACACTGGAATGTACCACCCCAAAACATGAAGGATCATTGAACTAAGGACAACAAAGCAGAAGCAGACAAAGGAAAGCCCTCTGCCCTCCCTGTTTGCCTAAACACAGAACATAGATCTACAAAGACAAAAGGGATCCTGCCCTCCTGGCTAGCAGGGAAAGTAACGGTTAACCACTGAAGATAGCCCTCTTTCCCGCGCTCGCTCGCTTGCTCTCTCTTTCTCTCTGCCTCTGCTCTCATTATCACTACCTTTCAAGTAAATGGATCTATCTTTTAAAAAATTAAAAAAAGAAAATTATTACCACTTCATCTTTCCAGTGTCTAAAATAAACTTGGGCTCGGAACACACTCAACTGGGGCCAGAGTTGTGAAACAGCATGTAAAGCTGCTGCATGCAACACTGGCATCCCATATTGGCACCAGTTCTTGTCCTGGCTGCTCCACTTCTGATCCAGCTCCCTGCTAACGGCCTGGGAAAACAGCAGAAGATGACCCAACTGCTTGGGTCCTTGCACCCACATGAAGATCTAGAAGAAGCTCCTGGCTCCTGGCTTTAGCTAGGCCCAGCCCAAGGCCATTGCAGCCACCTGGGGAGTGAACCAGTGGATGAAGATTTCTCTGTGTGTGTGTGTGTAACTATGAATTTCAAAAAAATAAATAATTTTTTTAAAAAGGAAAAGAAATATACTCTCAGTAGATTTAAAGACCAAAAAAAGCTAACATTAGAGATACAAATATACAAGGATGGGGATGTGTGTGGTTAAAAGATACTGTCATTGCATTATGGCTACCTGCTATCCTTCTCAGTACATGTAACTACATCAATAGTAAATTTGGCTTAAGAGTTTGAACTTACATGATGCATGCTTAGGAACTGTTTAGCCTATAATCAAACACACTTATGTTTGTCAAAAGAGGGCAAGACATCTAGGTCCACCATATTGAACAAGAATTATGTATGATTCAGAATTGGCTTGAGTTAAAATTAGTAACCAGAGATTGTCATCTAAATCTTGGATAATTTATTAAACGTTTTTCTCCTCCTTGAGAATTCTGGCTCTAAAATTTATCATGAACAATAGCAAAGAAGATGAGCCACTGGATAGTTTTGCAAACCTTTGACTTCACATGGACCTCTATAGCTTTAGCTAATTTCTCACAAGATCAATGGTCTTTAACGCAACTAATAGAACTCAACAGTCACACAGAGTGCTGCCTCATTCTAGTAATTTACGTTCAGTCTCCTAAAAGGCATATTCCAGATGTATAACTACAGTCTTACTTTGGAGTGAAACAATAAATTCTGGGATGACAAGTGGTAGCTAAAAGAAAAGAAATAAGACCCTCTAACACCTAACAGCATTGTGCTAACTTCCCCAGATATACAGACTCTTTGTGGTTCTGGAAATAGGGTAATGAAAGTTATCAGGAATAAGTAAGTCACTTAAAAACCAGGATTATATCCTGAAAATTCATGTAACTCACTTTTCAAATGATCTTCATATCTAATTCTCACCAAATTATAAACACTCACCTTTTATATAGCAAAAGGTAACACTGGCTAGTATCATATTCTACTACCATGTGAAGATGTAGATGCAGGATCAGAGCTGACAGACTACAGAGACAAGGCCCAGAACCTTCTGACACCATGGGTTAACAGCTGGGTCTGAGAGAGGTTTATACAATCAGGTATGAGTCTTGGCTTATAATCTGGAAGATAATGTTGATGACAAAGGGAAGTTGAGTCAGACATGAAGTTCACCAAGAATACTTCTGAATTGAAAACTCAAGGCTGAAGCACTGTCATCCCATATGGGTGCCAGTTCTAGCCCTGGCTGCTCCTCTTCCAATCCAGCTCTCTGCTGCGGCCTGGGAAAGCAATGGAGGATGGCCCAAGTCCCTGGACCCCTGCACCCACAGGGGAGACCCAGAAGAAGCTCCTGGCCTCTGGCTTCAGATTGGCCAAGCTCCAGCCATTGAGGCCATCTGGGGAGTGAACCAGCAGATGGAAGACCTCTCTCTCTCTCTCTCTCTCTCTCTAACTCTCTCTGTAACTCTTTCAAATAAATAAAATAAATCTTTAAAAGAAAGAAAAGAAAACCCAAGGCTGATAATGAAGTTGTATCAGAAACCAAAAATATAGCCAGACATCCAAGTCAAGAACATATCATCACAGACAAAACCTTCATAGACACCCTAAGCAGAGCCCCTGTACTCTGCCCAGTGCTAGCAAACCTGGGGAGGAATTTGCTAATTTTCACCCAACAAACCCTTCCACTAGGACTTCCCATCCTTTGTCCTGGAGGAGAGGGAGAGATGGTTGAACAGACCCCTTTAAAAACCTAGGGCGTCCAAACAGACTGCACACTCAGCTCTCTGCCTCAATGCTGAGCCGCCCACCTGGCCTGCCCAGGTGTATTCTCTCCATTCAACCCTGTATCCTCGCTGTCCCCCAGTCTGAGTGACTGGGCACCCTCTATCTGCCCCTCCCTTCTGACTGATGCACTATCCCCAATAAAGCCTTATCACTTCGCAAAAAAAAAAAATCCTCCAAATATCAATTTCACTCCTATACATTACCCTTTCAGTGGAGGATGGCCCAAGTGCTTGGGCCCTGCACCACATGGGAAACCAGGAGAAGCACCTGGCTCCTGGCTTCGGATCAGCGTGGTGTGCCAGCCGCAGCACACTGGCCACAGCGGCCATTGGGAGGTGAAGCAACGGAAAAGGAAGACCTTTCTCTCTGTCTCTCTCTCTCACTGTCCACTCTGCCTATCAAAAATAAATAAATAAATACTCTCTACTGTTGAGGAACAGTTTTTTTCTTCATACTATTTGTTGAACTCTTAGTGTAGGATTAATATTATGAACATAAAGTAAATTGAAAAAAGAACTTTGTAAAAAGTAAGAGTGGGAACAGGAGAGGGAGGAGGAAAAAAGGTTGGAGCGTGGGCAGGAGGGAAGGTAGGGTGGGAAGTACCACTATGTTCCCAAATCTGTATACATGAAATACATGC
Organism: Sylvilagus floridanus; assembly: GCA_949820135.1. Taxonomy (NCBI): domain Eukaryota; kingdom Metazoa; phylum Chordata; class Mammalia; order Lagomorpha; family Leporidae; genus Sylvilagus; species Sylvilagus floridanus. Next base: position 50,724,626 of record OX463245.1, read on the forward strand.
AATTTGTATACCTTAAATAAAATTGAGGGAGGAACATATCCTACTAGTTTCTCCAGGCATTTAATAACAAAGGGTATTTTGGAGGCTTAACATGTTTTTCATTTTTCCATTGAACCATAACATTTTCATTCTTTTAATATACTGATGTCCATCATGAATCTGTAATAGGAATCGGTAGTAAATGGTATTTCCAAATTCATTTGACTGGGGATGCCCTTTTCACCAAAGCATCCATCAGACCTTGTGGTCTAAGAAACAACTTTTGAGAATCTCTAATCTAGTGAAAATGTCTGCTTTTAACGATAAGAACACCGAGTCCTGAGACGTTAACAGATTTAGCTGGCACAGCATGGCCATGAAGGCAGGGCTGGGGATAGAACCCCCAAGCCCCGGTGTGCCCAGTCTGTGGTTCAGCATAGCACACGTGCACTGAGCTTTTTCTCTTCTCCTTGTTGAAAACGCTTTCCTTAGACAGTGATAAACTCGGGAAAACAACAGCTGCACGTTCCTTATTCAACAGCAGCCAAAGAAACCCTAAGGCAATTCTGCCAAATGTTCCCAAGGACAAACCCACCAAGTGCCTGCCCTTGGCCCTTCCCTGGACCCCAGTTCAGTAACAACTACAGTTTCAGTTATAATATGGACACTCCTTCAACTCCAGAAAAGCTACAGAGAACCTTCTTGGTGGTTAATAGCTGATTAACTTCTCCTGCCAGAAGTCTGTGTGCTCTAATAATCAGACAAAATGCTAAGCAGAGATCAGATGAGACCTGAAAACAGTTAGAAATTTTCCTTTGGCAACACTCACCAACTGCCACAGGGGGCCCCATGCTATGATTGTGCTCAGAGCTGGTCCTCTTGAAGAGGGCACAGTTGGGAACACTAGGAGCACCAGCCCCAGTCCTGAGGCTGCATCCTATACATTCTAGAGCCATCTCTTCCCAGTACACCTTCAATGTGGCCAGAAACGCTGCTTACCTATCTGCACATCTTCCTACACCTAAAAAAAAAAAAAAAAAAAAGACAGAAAGAAAGAAAGAAAAAAAAAAAAAGACTGAGGCGTGGGAATTTGGCATAGAGGCTATGCTGCCACTTGGGACTCACACACCCCATATCAGAGCTCTGCCGTTTGAGTCCTGGCTTCACTGCCGATGTTAGCTTTCTGCTAATGCACACCCTGGGAAGAAGCAGGGATGACGCAAGTTCTCAGTCTCTGCCACCCACCGACAAGGGTGCTCCCCACCCCCTCTCCACCTCTTTCTCCTGGAAACACCAAAGCACATCTCAAGAGTCCAATTATACCTCCTCCATAAAACTTCATTATTCTCACCTTCAAAAGTCGTTCTCCCCTTCAGAAAAGTCACATAATTTTTCTCTGTACTCTTCACAGGATACTTATCAGGGCCCACCTTGAAATACAGTGAACCGTGCCCGTGTCTTCTATTTCTGACCAAAAACTGTAAACTTTTGGAGACTAAGGTCACTGTCTTCAACATTTGCTACTGGATACAGAGGGAAGTGCGGGCTCATCCCGCGCGGTCCGTGCGCTGTCGACATGCGCGGGGCAACAGTACTCTGACTGCAAGCACCGGAGACAAGTTTCGTGAACGTGTCCACTTTACTCACGAGCAGGCACGCCTTTTAAAGGGCAGGAAGAGGGGAAGGGCAGGCGGAAGGGGCGTAGCTAATTCAGGGCAACACTAATTCTATCGGATGAAGCTGATATTGGCGCCCCTACGCTTCTCCAATCAGCTTGAAGGTCAGGTGGGCTACGGTAGCTCTCCTGATGGGCCTGGGCCACGCCCTCCGGGGAGCAGTTTATCTGATTGGCGGGGGTGGGGGCGGAGCAGTTTCTGATTGGTGGGGATTGGGGGAAATGCGCCCAGGGCTCCCGCCGCCTGCCCGCTGCCAGGTTGCGGGGTTCCTCCCGGGAGGCATGGTCCCCTCGCCCTCTCAGCCTCCTGCGTGGGCAGGGCAGGCGGACTTCCCGCCAGGCACAGGCTCACCCACAGGGAGACACTGGATGAATGCTCCAAACCCTTCCTTCTCCAGCTCCTAGCAGCCTTCCAGGTAAGGTTTTTTTTTGTTTTTTTTGTTGTTGTTTTTGTTTTTGCAGGAAGGCTTCCTTCTGTGCTGGATCTCGCCGGACACAGCGCCCGTGGCCGTGACACCCTGGTGACCGCACGCCATGGCTGCCCTGGTCACATGGATCACATAGGGGCCTAGGGTGCCCACCAGGTAGTCATGGAGACGCCAGCACTCCTCCTCAGAGCTGGAGAGGCTCAGGTCCCCCCAGAGCACCACGCCGGCCGCTCTCAGGGCTGTGCTCACACCAACAGTCTGCACAAGGTCATCCTGGAGGCAGAGAGCTAAGCGGGGCCTCGGCTCACTGCCGTGAGCTGGCCCTACCCCTGGGTACTGAACTCCTGGCTTCCTGGGCCTTCCACTCAGACAACGTCTCCCTTCAGATCAGGCCTCCATAGGCCAGGCCTTGCGTACTCTTCAGGGTCTTCAAGAGCTAAGGAGGCAAGGGTCTAACAGCTGAACTTGCCCCTTCTGGACCTGACTTCTTCCGGCTCCTAGCTCAGTACCATCTCCGTACCCCACACCTGGCCTCTAGTCATCCCAGGTGATTGAGATTTCTCCAGATGACCAGGCTTCCCCACTGTGGATGTTCTGCCCTCTTCCTGGATTGAACTTTACTTATTTAACTTTTTAGAAATTCAATATTTATCACCCACCACATAAGACCTCTCCTTCCAGGTCTAAGTTCCTCTTGTCTTGATACTCACATGGGCCCTGTACCACAACTTTGTGTCTGGGTTGTGGCCACACTTCTAGTCTACTCCTCTGTATCCCCACAGTGTGATCATCCGTGAGGGTTCCTTGAAGACAGGGATAGCATCTCGTTCATTGTGGTATCTCCAAAAGCTCACACCGTGGCACCCTGCCCCCAAGACGATTGATGCCTGATGACCATGGCCTCCTGGAGTTCACACCCCTGTGTAATCGCTCTCCATTGAATGTGGGCTTGCCTTTCTGACTCAATTAGAATGACTAGCAGGGGCCGGAACTGTGGCGCAGCGGGTTAAAGCCCTGGCCTGAAGGGCCAGTGTCCCATATGGGTGCTGGCTCTAGTCCCGGCTACTCCACTTCCCATTCAGCTCTCCGCTGCAGCCTGGGAAAGCAGTGGAGAATGGCCCAAGTCCCTGGGCCCCTGCACCCACATGGGAGACCCGGAAGAAGCTCCTGGCTCCAGGCTTTGGATTGGTGCAGCCCCAGCCGTTGCGGTCATCTGGAGAGTGAACCAGCAGATGGAAGACCTCTCTCTCTGTCTCTACCTCTCTCAATAACTCTTTCAAATAAAATAAATCTTTAAAAAAAAATGGCTAGTAAAGGTCAGAGTTGACAGTATGTGACTCTGAGACGAGGCTATAGAAAGCTGTATGGTAGTGCTATCTTGTACTCTTGGATCACCTGCTCAGAGGAGCATTGACTACCATTTCACGAGCAACTCAGTGGAGAGGCCCACAGCAGAGAGAAACCAAAGCCTCCAGCCAATGATCACAATGACCTGGAAAATGATCCTCTAACCCCAGTCTAATCTCAGGTGATTAAAGCTCCATTGACACCTTGATTTCCACCTGTGAGAAGTTATGAGCCAGAACCTACCCGGCTAAGTGGCTCCCAGATTGCTGGCCTATGGGAACTACAAGATAATAAATGTTGTTTACAACTACTGCTAAGTTTGGGGATTTGTAGTTTGGCATTACATAACTAATACATGTTTTGGTGTCTGGAGGTGAGTTTAAGTTGTAATAAAAACTGAAAATATGACAATGACTCTAGAACCAGGTCACTGGCAAAAACTGTGCAATTGGAGGTATCTTGAAAGAAGGCGGAAGTTTGGACTTCATAGAGCTTACTAGTGAGGAAAGTAGAGAAAAATGGATTTTTTTGTAATGTAGTGACAGAAAACTTGGCAAAACTCTCTAATGCAGTACTATAGGAAGTAGAAAATACAACTGACAAAGCAGGTGATCTAAGGTCATTTTCAGCCAGAATGTTGAAGGTGCCACATAGTTTCTTTTTACTGAATATAGTAAAATTCTGGGGGAAATATAAGCTAAAAGAAGAACAATTAAAACAAAAGGTACCGAGAGCTGTTGGTATCGAATATATCTCCAGCCTCTCCAGATGGCAAACAATGCTTAAATTACAAAATGGCTTCTGAGCAACGATCAAATTTGGGCATCCAGAAAGCCTGGTCTAGAGATGAAGCCAGGGGTGTAGCTGTAAATGCTTTTAAGACCTCATATGATAAAAGACAAATCCTTTGTTAAGACCTGAGACTATAAAAGATAAAGTCTTTTTGGCCCTGAGTCTAGGTGGAAGAATCTTACCCCGCCTTCTTTTCAAAAACATTAACACCATAGCAAACATGTATGTGGCATCATATTTTTAAAACACTTTTACCTGCATTTTCCAAAGTTAATTAGCCCAGCAACACTTGGAATTACATAGGGCAGGTGTGAATGAAACAGCCAAGACAAAGATGGGCAATTTGCACAATCGCTCACAGTTTAGTCATGAAAGAATTTAAATCCCAGTTATCATTAAGCTACTTCAATAAGTAAACAGAGACTTGAGAGTACAGTCATCACTGAGTATGTTTTGGGGATTGGTTCCAGGACTCCTGCCACTCCAGGGACACAAATTCCTGAGGATGCTCCAGTATCTTGTTAAGAATGGCCAGCAGTGTGGTACAACATATTAACCTAAGGCTTGCATGGTTTGCATCCCATTTGAGTGCTGACTTGAGTCCCAGACACTCCACTTCTGATCCAGCTTCCTGCTAATGTGCCTAGGAAGGCAGAGAATGGTGAAAAAAATACTTGGGGCTCTGCTACCTATGTGAGAGACCAGCAAGGAGTTCTTGGCTTCTGGCTTTGGCCTAGTCCAGACATGGCTGTTGTGGCCATTTGGGGAGTGAACCAGTGGATAGAAGTTCTCTCTTTTCTCTCTCTCTGCCATTCAGATAAATAAATCTTGTTTAAAATAGTGTAGTTTTTGCATATTATCTATATACATCCTCGTCTATACTTTAAATCATCTTTAACTAACTTATAGTACCTAATACAATCTAAGTGTTGTGTGGACAGTTGTGCTGCTACATTGTTCAGGGAAAGGTCTGTACATGTTTAGTGCAGACACAATTATTGTCAGCCCAACTACAAAGTATACAAATGAGATGCCAGCTGAACACAGCTCAAACATTCAGCAACAGACAGTATCTGCCAACTGCAGGGAGGCTGCAACAGGGCTACCTGTGCATCATCTCATGTACATGGTGCTTGGTACACAGGAACTCCAAGTTTTGTTTTGTTGGAATTTTTTTCAAATATTTTCTATTCCTGGTTGGTTGAAACTATGGATACAGAACCTACAGATATAGACATACAGACTATATGTCAAAATAGTGGATATCTGAAAAATTCCATATTTTTCTTCTTTGCTGAAATCTGTAATATTTATGGCACATAAATCTGTCAGCTGATTCCTCATTGCCCAAGTCCTAGGTCCATGTGTGTTATTTCTATTTTCATCTTTTTCACTCTGATGCAGAACAGTATGCCCTTGATTGGCTCAAAGACCACTCTATGCATATGTGATAGTGATCAATGCACATTTTATAAAAAACTTTGGACAAAACACAGGACAGCCCACAGCAAGCAACTTAAACAGCCCCATTAAACATTTCTTGTCTTCCAAATTTCCTTGGGTTTGCTTCAAAATAAAAAGAATGAGGAAGAAGCGTATTAAAGATTTCAGTGTAATAAGAAACTAGCCAGGAGTGGTAAATATAGCAGTGCTTGTTTTACTATTCTAGTTTTAGTGTATGCCAGATTTTCATGATAAAAAGTTAAACACAGCTCCCACCACACCTCAGCTAAGAGGGCTTCGTGCTTTCTCTTTTGCTTCTCCTCTCTTTTTCTCAGGTTCTTTCCCTCAACATTCCCAAAAGAATTTCATATCCCTCTTCAGGCAATGCACCTCTTCCTTCTTCCTCCAGATCAGTGAATTCAGCAAAACAAAGGACTCCCCACGTTACAGGACCTACCCTCCTCCCAAGGCAGTTTAGTAACCATCTTTTGTTACTGAAACATACTTTGGGGGCTTAATCCCCAACCAAAGTGGTTTATCAAACTAATTCTCCCAAATGCAGCCAGCGCTTTCCTCCTAAAGAATACTGGTGAATAAAATTTTCTCCATCTTGTTACACTTATTATTCTGAATTCCTTCGCATTTGTTCAAAAGAAACCAGTCATTGAAACTTGATTTTGAGAACGAAAGCTGGCATTCAACCACCTCTGAAAAGAGTGGTTAATTCTATTTGAGTTTCTCTCCATAGCCCCATTCAGAATAGGTTGTGTGTATCTAAGAATAAATGAGTCACCACACAAGAGGTTTATTATCAGAGCTAAGCTTCGGGAAGCAACTCCCACTACTTCGTGCTGAAAGGAAGGGAGAAAAAGAAGGAGGGATACAGGCTGTGATGAATAGAAGGAGGAGGTTAAAGAGGAAGAAGGGAATGGATAAAGAGGAGGAAACAGGGACAGAGTGGGAAACATGTGAAAAGCCACTGTTACCACTTATATCATGCATTCACTCCGCCAGCTCAAAACAAGAACAAAATGACCCATCTGAATCAGTGAGCTCTGATTTTCTCTCTTTCCCAAAACCTTTGTCCTCTGTCAGCTTCTTCATTTAACATTGGTTTTCATTTCCACTAGTTTTGTGAAGGGATGTGGTATTTTCACTGCCTCTTTTGGTTAATAAAAATTAGCCTAGTCCCAAGAATTCTGAGGATCTGTGTACGACTTGTACCCCTTATATCCCTGCCCAGGCTGAGCATTTGATGTTTAAATCAGCCTGCAGCTTTTGTTGGTGGTAGTGGTGGTGGCAGTTTTTGTGAAACTCCTTGGTTTTCTTGCTGCTGCACCTGCTGAACAGAAAACTCAAGAAAGAGAGAGACTATTCCCTCTGGAGGGGACCAGGGGCCAGATTATGTCAACAATTCTTCTGCCCTGAAAGGAGCTGGCCCGATGGGTCCCGTGTTGTCAAATGACAATTGTGACTCCTTGCATTTCAAGAGTCACGCACAAATGGTTCCATCTGAAGCCCTCTGGGTAATAGTAGCCTTTTGAGGTTATGATATCTCTGGATGGAATTCAATAAGAGAAATTCACTTTCAATTGAGCTCTTGGAACACAGCCAGGCAAGCCTAACAATACAGTACGCTCCCAAAGAAAATTGGACTTATCCCTTTTTTCTCCTTCCTTTTTTTTTTTCTGTTTCTAACCTTGTTCACACGTTACCTCTTCCCACTTCTTCTCCATCCTTGTATCAGGGAACAGTAGAGCTTTTAAAAATAAAACCAGCCCTTAAATAGGAGCAGTTTGTATAGACTGACACAAGTTCCCACATGCATAGTCTTGGGAATTCACCCTTTCCTTGCCTGACCTCCCTTACTTCTACCACTGCAAAGGGGAGAACAGGAATTATTGCTAACACTAGTTTTCCATTACTTGTTCATATAAAGGCTTTGACTTTTTATTTCTACTTCATCCTTTCAAACTAAGAGGAGGCAAAATGCACAAAGTCTACTCAAACATCATGGCCTAACTTGGCTTTTTTGTCTTCAATATCTCTCTTTCTCTCTAGCTTGGTTTATTCCTCATTTTGCCAAGATTTTCCTCTGAATAATTATTACTTCTTGGCCTGGAAAAGGTTGTAATTCTCTTTGTCTTTTGCATTTGATCATCCAAGTGGATTAATGTGGGTGTTAAATGGGTGGAAGAAGTCGTTTTCTTTGTCAAATTCTCTTAATCATCCTTTTGAATTCACACTCTGGTTTTCCCCCATCCACACACATCCCTCCAACCCCTACAGAAATATATGTGTCTGTGTGTGTTTCTGTATGTGTGTTTCTCTGTACATTTTTCCTTTCTTGGAGGACATTCCATTTTATAGCCTAGAATAAGTAGATGTGCAAAAGAGAAAACTAAGCCAACATTCAGCTTTATATCATCAACCATGAGTATGCATATGGGATGGAGATTCATTCTGGTTTGTTTTTCCTTTGAATTTTCTGAAACAAGCTTGAAGTTTGTTTCCCGGAAAAATCTCCCTAATCCTAATGTCACTAGCTCAAGAGCCTGGCTTGGGGTTGTTTCATTTTTATCTCAAATAAGGCATAAAGGAGTTTCTGATTAAATAACAATATTTAAACCCATACCAGTAAAACGCAACCACCCCAAACCCAAACCTTGCAGTCTCTTGGAGGACCAATGCCTTCCTCCAAACCTGTGGGCAACACCTTTGGCTCACCACTTTTTTTTTTTTTTAAGATTTATTTATTTATTTATTTGAAAAGTAGAGTTACAGAGAGGCAAAGGCAGAGGTAGAGGAAGAGAGATAGGTCTTCCATCCACTGGTTCACTACCCAGATGGCCGCAATGGAGCCAGGAGCTTCTTCTAGGTCTCCCACACGGGTGCAGGGGCCCAAGGACTTAGGCCATTTTCTACTGCTTTCCCATGGCATAGCAGAGAGCTGGATTGGAAGTGGAGCAGCCGGGACTCAAACTGGCGCCCATATGGGGTGCCAGCACTGAAGGCAGTGGCTTTACCTGCTATGCTACAGCACCGGCCCTGGCTCAGCACTTTTAAGGAGGTCCCACCTAACCACAATCCAGAGACTATCCCTCTCCCACCCTGGCTGCCTGTATGAACTCCTATGGAGTCATCATTGGTGAAATAAGAATTACGATTTAGAGGCTTGGTAAGGGCATTTGGCCTAATGGTTAAGATGTCCACACCAGAATGTCTGGGTTCAAGTCTCATCTCTGACTGATGACCCCAACTTCCTGCCAGCCCAGACCCTGGGAGACAGCATGTGACAGTTCAAGTAGTTGGGTCCCTGTCACCTACATGGGAGACCTGTCCCCAGGCCAGCCCAGATTCAACTGTTACAGGTATCTGGGGAATAAACCTTCAGATGGGAGCATTTGCACTTGCTCTCACTCTCTGCTAAACAAATACATTTTAAATTAAAAAAAAAAATTATTGGGGCTGGTGCTGTGGTATAGTAAGTAAAGCTACTGCCTGCAGTGCCAGCATCTCATATGGGCAGCAGTTCAAGTCCTGGCTACTCCATTTCTTATCCAGCTTCCTGCTAATGTGCCTGGAAACGCAGCAGAGGATGGCTAAAGTGCTTGGGCCCTGCACCCACATGGGAGACCCAGTAGAAGCACCTGGCTCCTGGCTTCAGATCAGCGCAGCTCTGGCCATTGCAGCCATCTGCGGGCCCTTCCCCCAACCTTGCCTCTGCCTCTTTGTAACTCTGCCTCTCAAATAAAAAAATAAATAAATCTTTAAAAAAATCTACTTAGAGGCTTAAAAGCTGAATAGGAAAGTGCTCTATAGACTCAAGGAAAAAACATGTTGATGGTGCTGGCCCACCCTTTCAGTAGAGAGTATCATGAAATGAGGGAGCAAGGAAGGGCAAGCAACCTAATGAAGAAATTCAAAGACAATTGGGCAACTAATATTAACATATTTAACAAAACTAAGGATGTGAGTGGTGTCTGGGGGAGGGGGCGGAAGATCAGCAACACAGATGCTGCCTGTGAGTATGAGTTATTCTTAGCAAGGTGACTGTAAGAGCTAGGACAGCAGACTTTACATCAACATCTCAAATTCTTCCCAGTAAACAAGCCCTATATACTTTCAGAACTGCAAGTGTTTCCAAGCACTCTATGGTGATAATTACTTACATAACTTGCTTCAGTCTTTAAAACAAGTCTTCGAGGTAGTTGCTATCCCCATTTTGCAGCTGACAAAATACAGGTTCAGAAAGGTTAAATAACTTGCCCAAGGTCTCACAGGCAATAACTGGTGGCGCCAAGAATTGAATAGAGGTCTGTGGAGAAGTCCAAAGCCAAGGATCCTGCTATAAATTCTGCTGCCTCCTTTGGACTCGAAGACATGAAGGAGGAGCCGGGGAGCGGGAATCGTTGCCAGCTTACTGCCAAGCCTTATAGCAAAGTCTTTAAACTGCCCATCATTCTTTTTGGCTCCTGACAGCTCCAGCTAATTGTCTGCCATTAGGCAGTTGAGATTTTTAATTACAGTTATATTCATCTGAGCTGAAATTTCAGCTAATTATAATTGAAATTGAGGCCTAAAAGCAAGTTTCAAAGGTCATCCAATAGTTTTCTTTGGGTATATGGATGTCTGTTCTTTAAAAAATGTTATGTAAGTAATATATGTACATAGTTAGAAAAACCTAACACTAAAAAAATTACCATGAAAATGTACCCCTCCCCATCCCACCCAGTCCTGTTTTCTAGAGGCAGGAATCATTCTGTTTCTGTTTCTCCTGATACTTACTCCCAATCTCTATATAACAGATGTCTACCTCTCTTTCTTGATTTATTATCTCTCAACATAAGCTACTGACTTTCACCGTGATGGATACAAGTGTAGCTCACCTACACAACCTCTACCTTCCTCCCCTTCCCCTTCTTCATCCCAAGTTAGTTACAACCCCTATTCAGTTCTTCTACTCAGTATCTGCAACTCCAAGTAGCATATTAAGTCTCATTTCTTGTTGCATCAACTAGTCACAACTATTTCCTTTTCCCTTGCTCACATTCCTCAACTTCCATTAATTAATCCTGTAATGTTTGCATTGAGATAAATAATATGTGGGGTCGGCTCTGTGGCTCACTTGGTTAATTCTCTGCCTGTGGCGCAGGCAACCCATATAGGTGCCAGGTTCTAGTCCCGGTTGCTCCTCTTCCGGTCCAGCTCTCTGCTGTGGCCCAGGAGGGCAGTGGAGGATGGCCCAGGTGCTTGGGCCCCGCACCTGCATGGGAGACCAGGAGGAAGCACCTGTCTCCTGGCTTCGGATTGGCGCAGCACCGGCTGTAGCAGCCATTTGGGGAGTGAACAAATGGAAGGAAGACCTTGCTCTCTGTCTCTCTCTCTCACTGTCTATAACTACCTGTCAAATACATTTTTAAAAAGAGAGATAAATAATATGTGTCTTCTGTTTGTAAGTCCTCCAGGATTTATCCCACTGAAATCTAAAAGCTCAAAATCAGAGAATAACATTTCTGGTATCTGCACCAAATGTATTCTTCTTCATATTCTATTAAGTGGTAACTTTATATTTGGTGAGGTTACTTTATATTTGGAGCATACTTTTTTACTCTTTCATAATATTTTAAAACATTTATTTATTTGAAAGGCAGAGAGAGAGAGAGAGAGAGAGAGAGAGAGAGATCTTCATATCACTGGTTCACTCCCCAAATAGTTGCAATGACCAGGGCTGCACCAAGCCTGAACCAGGAGCTGGGAACTCCATCCAGGTCTCCCAGGTGGGTGGCAGGGCCCCAAGTACTTAGGTCAGCTTTAGCTGCATTCACAGCTGCATTAGCATGGAGCTGGACAACAGCAAAGCCACCTGGACTTGCACTGGTGCTCGACCTGGGATGCCAGCATCACAGGCAGCAGCTTAGCTCAGTGCATCACCAATGCCTGCCCCTAGAGCAAGCCTTTCACATACAGTTTTGTTGTTGTTTTCCCAAAATTCTAAATTATTTATCCTTTTTCTTATTTTCTACAACATTATATTAGCCTCATAATTATCAAAGTTCTCAATATACACTAAAAGCTATAAAATCCTTTGTTCCCTATATGTGTCAAGACTCCTTTCACAAAATCTCCTGTCTTCATTCTCCAACATGGATTCATTGCTCACTTTATTTTTTTTAAATATTTATTTGTTTGAAAATCAGAGTTACACAGAGGAGAGGCAGAGAGAGAGAGAGAGAGAGAGAGAGAGAGAGGTCTTCCATCCGCTGGTTCACTCCCCAGGTGGTTGTGATGGCTGGAGCTGTGCTGATCTGAAGCTAGGAACCAGGAGCTTCTTCCGGGTCTCCCACGTAGGTGCAGGGGCCCAAGGACTTGGGCCATCTTCTACTGCTTTCCCAAGCCATAGCAGAGAGCTGGATCGGAAGTGGAGCAGCCGGGACACGAACTGGCGACCATATGGGATGCTGGCACTGCTGGCCAGGGCATTAACCCACTGTGCCACAGCGCCAGCCCCTCATCACTCACTTTAGCCAAGACCAAGCTGCCTTGCCAGAATTCCTCTTGGTTGCTCTTCTAGGTGGAATCTTCGTCTCCCATGGCTTCCCCTCTCCTTCTTTCTTGAACTCATTCTCTAGCAGCTTACTAAGAATTTGTGGTCATAAACTGAGTCCTTGGGATTAGGTGGGGCTCAAATGTGACTGCCAGCTTGACTGGGTATAGAATTTTAGGACAATGATCACATTCAATCAGAACGTAATAAGCATTGCTCTATGTCTTCTAGCATCTAGTGTTGCTATTAGGAAATTTAATATCATACTGATTCTTGTGTCTTGTAAATTGCCTGATTTTCCTCTCAGAGAACTTTTTCTTTATTTTTATCTATTTGAAGTGCAGAGTTACAGAGAGACAGAGACAGAGAAAGAGACAGAGACAGAGAGAGAAGTCTTCCATTCACTGGCTCATTCCCTAAAGGGTTGCAACAACCAGAGCTGGGCTGATCCGAAACCAGGAGCCAGGAGCTTTTTCCAGGTCTCCCACGTGGGTGCCAGGGACCAAGCACTTGAGCCATTTTCTGCTGCATTTCCAGGTACATTAGCAGGGAGCTGGATCAGAAGTGGAGCAGCCAGGACTTGAACTGGTGCCCATATGGGATGCTGGTGCTGCAGACAGAAACTAATCCATTACGCCACAACATTGGCCCCTCAGAAAGTTTTAAGATCTTTTTAATGCAAATGAAGCAAAATGTTATATTATTATATATAGATTTTTTTTATTTATAGTAGCCCCCTTTAATCTGAAGCCTCATATCTCTATCCAGTTCTGGAAAATTTTCTTATTTATTAACTTCTTCTCTGATTTCCTCTGCTAACTGACAAACTCTTATAAAGCCATTTACTGGGGCCAGCACTGTGGCATAGCAGGTTAAGCTGTCGCCTGTAGCACCAGCATCCCATATAGTCCCTGGTTCAAGTTCCAACTGTTCCACTTCTGATTTAGTTCCCTGATAATGCACCTGGGAAGTCAGAGGAAGATGGCCCAAGTCCTTGGGCCCCTGTACCCATGTGGGAGACGTGGGTGAAGCTCCTGGCTTGGTCTGGCCCAGCTCTGGCCACTGCAGCTATCTGGGAAGTGAACCAGTAGATGGAAGACTTCTCTCTCTCTCTCTCTCTCTCTCTCTCTCTCTCTCTCTCTCTCTCTGCCTCTGCCTTTCCATCTCTGTAACTCTGTCTTTTGAATATATAAATCTTAAAAAAAAAAAAGTAAATCTATCATTCAAATGATGAAATTTCTGAATTGATCTTCTTTCTTTCAATTCATGTCCTTCCTTTCTCCTCCTTCATTTCCTTCTTTTACTCCTATTCTCATTTCTTAGACATGTCCTTAACTTTGTCTTCCAGTCTGAACATCAAATTATTTTGTAAGCATTTATTAATTTTATTCCTTTATATTTTGTAACATTCTCTCATGTTTTATGGTTGCAATATTTTCTCAAATTCCTCTAAAGAATCTAGATTTTGAAGGTGTTTCCATGTCTCCTAAATTATTTCCATTTCCTCCAGGATCATGTTTCTTCATTTGTCTTGGCCATTGTCTTCTGTCATAGACTTTACTTAAATGTTGTGAAAATCCTGGTATGTGTTCACATATTTAAGAAGTAAGAAGCCAGACATCTGACCAAGAACTCTGTGACTAAGGGTTTAGTTTATCAACTGGCAGCTTTTGTTTCAAGTGAACAGGTAGAAAATGTACCATTATATTTTATCTCAGTTCCAGTATGAGGAAAGATTTACCCTGAGCGGCCCCCCTATACTAGCTCTCTGACAAAGAGTATTTTTCAACTCTTTTGGGGAAGATTCTGCTTCGGTACACAGGTTGTTCTGGATTTCACACGAAAGGTGGAGACAACAGGAACAGCCCCACGGGTCTTCAATGAGTCTCCCATTTTCAGTTCAACTTCCTACTCCCTCCCGCTGATATGAGAGCTGTCTCCAAGGGCAGAGCCTCCCTATCTTCTATTGGGCAACGGTGTTCTTCGGCTGAAGCTCAAGTGTGCAGTCCTACCTTCAAGCTTTCTTCACTCTGCTTTATCAGCCAATTATTTCGCTGTTTTCTGCCTTCCAGAGGTTTTTCAAAGAAAGATACCAACTACTGAAGCGTTGCTATACCCATACTCTATACACTTATTTCTTTCAGTTGTTAAGTGCAGAGTTTTTAGTGCATTTCTATAATTCAATGTTACCTGAGAGAAGTAGAGGGGAAAGGAAGAGAGAGAGACAGAGAGAGAGAACTTCTGCCACCTTGTTCCTGAAACTCCTACGATGATTTCCAAGCAGGCACTCCACAAAGCCTCAGAGTTTCCAAGCTTGTGGGGAGAAAGGCAGTGGAAAAAGGAAGGAAGGGACAGAGCAATAGCAGGAGAAGAGAGATGGACAGATGGAACATTCCTACCCTGGCTACAGTTCTCTGCTTTCATTTATCACGCTTCAGATTCCACTGGGTTAGACCTTCCTACAAGAAACAATCAAAGAATAATTTGAGACAAAATACAATCAAATGCTAACCACAGTAGTCCAGAAAACAAGTTTTTGATTCTGGGCTGGAAGAGCAAGTGGTGTGCACATGGGAGAGGCAGGACTTGTACTGAGCTCTGAGGCTGGAAAAAAAAAGTGTGCTGTGTGATAAAGCTGGGTTTTACTGTGAACACAAAGGAGCAATGAGATGGTTTAGAACAAAGTAGTGAAGGAAATAGATGAATGTTTCTGGGAGGTCACTGTGACTTGTGCACAGATGGTCATCCCCAAGTGGACAAGGACATTTCCCAGTTCTCTCACTTGCCCCTCACCACGCCCCTGTGGAAGTGACTCAGCAGGTAGAATAGCATGATTGCTATTCCTAATCCAGAAGTGAGGAAACAGGCCCAAAGAGATTCCACGATTTGTTTGAAACTATCAGTAACGCATATCAGAGCCAGGCCAGGATTTCACCTTTTCAGAACTCCTTCTGACAGATGCAAAGGAGCCATGGTGAAGCAGGGATGTTTGGTCAAGACTTCCCAATCCTTATCATAGCCCAACATGCAAGACTGTGCCACTTCTCCTGGCACCCTTCCCACACTGCCAGGGCTCCTTAGGGCCTTGCATCCCAGCCACCCCAGGTGACCTAGAGTTCAGAAGAATACAGATGAAAACAGTAACATTTATTCATCATTTACTATGTACCCTTCCTCTCTAGAATCCCTTTCTGAATATTCTCCAGGATTGAACAGTGTCCCCAAAAATTATGTCCACCTGAAATGTCAGAATGTACTTTATTGGAAATAATGCTTTTGCAGACATAATTAAAGATATAATCAGACTAGATGAGAATAAATCCAAATGCAGTGACTAATATTCTTGTAAGAAGGTCCCATGAACACCCACAGAGACCCAAGAGAGATCATGTGACCATGAAGGCAGAGGTTAGGGTAATGCAGCTACAAACCAAGGAATTGCAAGAAGACACCAGAAGCTAGAAAGAGGCAATGTAGGATTTCCCTGCAGGTTTCAAATGAAGCACGGCCTCACTAACACCCTGATTTCACGTTTCAAGCCTCTAGAACGGTAAAAAAATAAATTTGTTGTTTCAAGCCACCCAGTTTGTGAGAGACTGTTACTGCATCCCAAGGAAGCAAATATGAAGACTACATTTAAAACAGGTCAAAAGGCAGATGTCCTAAATAACACTCTGGCCTCAGAATCAGCCCTTAAGGCACTCAGATCTGGCTCAAGAGCCCAAAAGAGTATTTTAGGCATGGAAAGCCAAGACACTCTGAAAAAAGGAAAAAAAGAAGACCTAAAGGGAAGACCTCAGTGAGTGAGATCCCAGTGGAAGGAACGGGGCTACCAAAGAAGAAGGCACCTTTCTCCGAAGGGAGGAAGGGACCTCCACTTTGACTGTGACCCTGTCGGAATAGAATCAAAATCGACGAACCCTAAAGGCTTCCATAGCCTCAGCAACTCATGACTAGAGCCTAGGGAGATTCCTGATGCCACAAATAAGAGTGTCAAATTGTTAAATCAACACCAGGAGTCACTGTGTACCTATATCCCATGTGGGATCTGTCCTTAATATGTTATCTAATGTGAAGTAACGCTGTAACTAGTGCCGAAACAGTATTTTTACACTTTGTGTTTCTGTGTAGATGCAAACTGATGAAAATTTTTACTTAATACATACTGAACCGATCTTCTCTATATAAAGGTAATCGAAAAGGAAAAAAAAAAGAAAAAGAAAAACTCAGTGTTACATTGGAAACTGCATCAAAAAAATTAATCAGTTTCAAATATATATATATATATTTCATATAGGATCTCTGTCCTTAATGTGCTGTACAATGTGACTCAATGCTAAAACAAGAACTCAAAGGGCAAAGGGACAAATTCATTATTTAACACATGCTAAATTGAACACTTGTATACAAAGAGAATTGAAAATGAATCTGGATGTGAACGAAAGGGTGGAGGGAGCGGGCAAGGGGGGAGGCTTGCGGGGGGAGAGGGAAAATATGGGGGGAAAGCCATTGTAATCCATTAGTCGTACCTTGGAAATTTATATCCTAAATAAAAGTTAAAAAAAAATAAAACAGGTCAAAAGGAAAATAAATAATTGATTGTACTTAAAACAATAACAATGAAATTATAAAATAGGAAGAATTTAACAGAAAATAGTAAAAACTGACTCCTGTCTCCTAATGCAATCCCTAGATGTATCCCTAGATGCCAAATTTACACGACAAGGATGATATCAGCTGAAAACATGGGCTTTGCAACAGAAGGGACTCTGCAGAGCTGTGGTCCAAGAAAGTCAACCTTCCTTGGTCAGTGGACACTTGTAACATGGGCCCCCAGGGCTCAGAAGGCTACTCCACAGGTGAGGAGCAGTGTGCTGTGCGCTCACTGGGCTGGGCTCTTGACTAGCATCACCTCACCTTATCCTCATAGCATCCTATCCGGTAAATGCTAAGCCAGCAAATGTGTCAACCAAGAGAATAAGCCTGGGTATTGGCCTGCGCAAGGAAGCCAAGTATTGTCACGGAAAGGTTTTTGGCAGAAGATCTCTGAGATCTCTTCCAGTGTTTGAGCACTACCACTTCTTTGCCAGTATCTTTTAGCTAATCCATCTCACAAGGAAGCCACAAGGAAGGGCTTTTCTAGTCATTGACACACTCCATTTCCTGAGCTCCACCAAAGCTCAGAAGTAAACACACTTTAGAGCAAAGTGACACTTCTTCATTCTGGCTTCTCGCCCATGTCAAGCTGAATGAACAAAAGTCCAGAAGTGATTCCTATTTGGCCTGGGTCCAAAGACATGAGGCACGTAGGCAAGTACATACCACACACTCTTCTCCTTCATAAACACATATCCCCAGACGCGTGCCTGTTACCAAGGTCTTGCTGACCACGCCTGGCCCCCTTTCTTTCTACAGGAAGGAAAGTAAAAGCAAATCTGGTCAAAGTTAACCACAAAGCTGATAGATTTCCCAAGTTATGCCCTGAGGATCACACTGACTTTAACCTCCAAAAATGGGCTTCTTAGGGTATCTGTAATTGGTGATCAAATGTAAAGCAAAGTTAGAAACCCCTTGTCATCTACAGTGAGGAAGAGGAACAGAAAACTCCCTAGACTGAGAGCCAGGGCATTCAGGCTATAAATCATGCTACTGCCCATTGCCAGCCATAAAATCTGAAGAAGTCACAAACTCATTGATTGCAGCTTCTCTACAATTCCTTATCCAATAGGCAAACCCCTCCATCATCTTTCCCCAGTTCCCTTGTACTCCCCACCACTCCTACACAGCGCTCACACCTCTGTCTTTTGCACAAGCTATTCCTTGTCTCTAGAATGCTTTCCAAACTCAACTCTGAGTGTTCAAATAGCAACTTCCACTCAAGACCGAATTCAAAGGATTCTACAAAGCCTTATTTATACTTTTTGTTTGAAATAATCTTGTTTACAAACTTGCATAGCACCCTATCGATAATGAAACTTTCCTCTCTATCTCATACCTTACTTATTTGGGTATATTGGTTAAGCCCCTCTGTTAAATCTATGAGTTTCTGTAGAGCACATTCGTTATCTGGTGTTTCTTTGAATCCCATCACCCCTAGTACCCACTCAGAAAGCCTAAATAACAAGTCCAAGAACATGGAACTCATTAGATATGGTTCTTGTCACTGTGATATCCATTTCATTTTCCTATGGGGTCAGAGTAACAGGAAACTAATAAAATTTGTTCATGTGTGTAATTCCATGTCATATATTTATACTTTAATTTTTTATTCATTAATTTGAGAGACAGAGATAGTAAGACAAATAGAGAAAGAGACCTCCCATCCATTGGTTGACTTCCCAAATGCTCACATAGCTGGGAGCTACCAAAATACTCAAGCCAGATCTTTTACATGGGTGGCAGGGACCCATCACTGAGTCATTCTGAGTCAGTGCCTGTTGCCCTCCCAGGTGTACATTAGCAGGAAGCTGGAATCAGGAGCCAGTCAGGTACTCTGACGTGTGGGATGCAAACATCCTAACCAACAATGTAACCACTAGACGAAATGCCCACCCCTTACAAATAATGTTGATAAATTTTGAAAAAGACAAAAAATTTTCTTACCCTTCACTTGTGAGCTTAGTTCTAGAAAACAGATATGGCATACATAACAAAGGGCCCTGAAATGTGAGCATTTAGCCCAAGCAAGTGTACCAAGGCTGGATCAGTGTCTACTCCTCAGAAAGACTTTTGTGGGTTGTTCTGGAAGCTGATGGTGGTGGGGAGAAGTGAACGTTTGCTCAGCACCATTTAAAATGAAAATCCCTCCCCTCCCAGGGCACCTCTTATCCCTGCAGCCTGACCTCAGGCTGGAGGCTTGGAACATTTCTTGAAGAATAATGGGTCTGTTTGCCTTCAGAGTCATGACCTATTTCTTCTAATTAAGACAAACATTATACTTCAGCATAACATGAAGAAGTGAGGAAAGTGAAAAGGTTTTGAAAAATGAAGCACTTTTGTAAATTACCTAATCCTATTTGTTTTGTTTCCCAGGTGTTAGCAGCCGCTCCTTTTTGAAGGCTGACATGCAAACACCATCTATTTGTCCTCCAGTGACAGACTGAAATTATTGTTAAGGCCATCTCTGTGATTAAAAGCCCAAGTGACTGCCATAAATTACCAGGTAGACCGATCTATTTGCAAATATCATAAATAATCATAACCATTATATATAACCATAAATAAATATCACAGCATTCCCCCCTTTTCCAGCCATCAGACAAAGCCCAATAGAGGCTGACCCTCACCTCCTTGGGGAATGAGACCTCCTCCCACTGGAGGAGCCCGGCTATTCCCTGTGGGCTGCCTGAGAAAAATCGACTCTTCGTGCAATTCCATCCCAATGCTTGCACATTCAATATTAGTAATCAAACACCATTAATCACTCCCCTGAGGCCTAATATTGATTTGCATCTTGGGATTTCTAGTGTTTAAGAACTCTACTCTGACATCAGATAGTGGAGTCAGATGGCCTCCTGGCTTCCCTCTTTAAAAGGTCACATGAAGAAAGTTGCTAAAATTGTGTCAGCCTCAGTTTCCTCTTGTGTAAATAGGAACAACAGTGCCTCTCTCACTGAATTAAAGTAAGAAGTAAACTAGATACTGAATAAAAATCACTCAGCACAGGGCTTGGTATATATGAACCAATCAAAAAAAAATTTCACTAGTACTCCTCAATGAATTTATTGCTTGAAATAGAATTTGACCTGCTTTGACCTGGTTTATATTGTTTAGAAACCAAGAAAGGGGCCTGGCATTGTGGCGTTGTAGGTAAATCCGCCTTCTGAAACACCTGTATCCCATATGGGCAACAGTCTGTGTCCTGGCTGCTCCACTTCTAATCCAGCTCCTGCTAAAGGCCTGGGAAAAGCAGTAGAAGATGGCTCAAATGCTTGGGCCCCTGCCGCCCATGTGAGAGACCCAGAAGAAGCTCCTGGCTCCTGATCGGTCCAGCTCTGGCCATTGTGGCCCTCTGGGAAGTAAACCAGCAGATGAAGATCTCTCTCTCTCTCCCTCACTCTCTCTTTAACTCTCTTTCTCTAACTCTCAAATAAATAAATCTTTAAAAAAGAAGTGAGAGTAGAGAAGGGTACTCAAAGACACACATAGGAGATTGTTTGCCAACAACATAGTTCTTGGTAGCACCTGCCCGTGAGATGTTGCTGCTGCAGAACATAGCCTGTATCCCTCTAAAAAGCAGAGCCTGAGACAAAGGCTAGAAGAAGTATTTTTCTTGGAGTGCTGTCCCACGAGATAGAGCTGGGGGAGGAGGGAGGTGGAGGCAGGCAAGAGGAAGAAAATATGAGTGAAAAAAATAGCCAACATGAGGACATATATCATTGAGTTGACTACCATGATAGCAGACTGGGTACTGGATCCTTTGGGATCATAGGAGATGCCTGTATTGTGCACCAGGGAAGAAGAGAAAAAGCATTGATCCATTGATCCATTGCCTGTTGGTCAACCATTGGCCCAAAGAATCCATGCAGCAGTAATGGAGAGCATACAGAAAGAGAAGCACAGTGCAGGCCTGAGCATTGCACTCCCGAAGCTGGTCAAAATCTGCACCAAACTGGACACTGTAACAGTGCCTAGAATGAGAACTAATATCAGAAGGATATCAAGTTATCAATAGCCCTAATCAATGGATAACCTGAAGATGCAGAAATGTGCTTAAAGGAGACACCCAGGAGGTGAACTGTTTCCTGAAACACATACCATCTCCAAACCTAGTTAAGCCAATGCTATTAGATAATTGGAACTCGATTAGTTCTTGGTTTCTGACTTAAAATATCGACTTGCTGTGATTTCAGTATGTGTCTCATATTATGTGTTGGCCACATAATCCCCAAATTCACATGTTAATGATATTTGGAGGTGGAACTCTGAGCAGTAATTAGGATTAGATGAGGCCATTGAAGTGGGACCCAGTGATGGCATCACTTGTTTTACAAGAAGATCAACATATGATGCCCCTACCACAACCTGATGCAGCAGGGAGCCCTCACAGGATGCTGGCACTCTGACTTGGACCCCCAGGACTTTGACAAATCAATGTATTTTCTTTATCAGTCTTTGACATCTTATTATATCAAGACAACAGATTAAGATACCACCTGAACAAAGTCAACATTTCAGCCTCATCTACTTTATTCTTTTTTTTTAAGATTTTTTATTAATTTATTTGACAGATAGAGTTACAGACAGTGAGAGAGAGACAGAGAGGAAGGTTTTCCTTCCATTGGTTCACTCACCAGAGGGCCACAAGGCCGGAGCTGTGCCGATCCAAAGCTAGGAGCCAAGTGCTTCTTGCTGGTCTCCCATGAGGGTGCAGTGGCCCAAGAACTTAAGTCATCTTCTACTGCTTTCCCAGGCCACAGCAGAGAGCTGGATTGGAAGAGGAGCAGCTGAGACTAGAACTGGTGCCCGTATGGGATGCCAGCACCGCAGGAGGAAAATTAACCTACTGAGTCACAGCACCGGCCCCTACTTTATCCTTTTTCATCCATTGATTTCAAAATGAGAGAACCCAAGGTTGACAATTCCAAGTACCTCTTTCAGTAACATGAGTTGTCTCCACAACAGCCATGATGAATAGGCACCTACTTCATGCTAGCACACTCCCAGTTAATGAAAGTATAGCTCTTCAGAAAGCAGCCATTCCTTTTTCCCATCACTCTATTAGAAAAATAATCTGACTTTCTGCTACAATGAAGACTGAACACACAATAATCAGTACTCTGTTCATCAAAAATTTCCCCCCCCCCCTTTTTTCTTATTGTGACACAGAATGAGACAGTAGACTTAATTCTGGGGGCAAGACTTTTAAGTATGTACTATTGTCCATTGCAAATGAATTATGTTTTGGGTCATCTTCTCTGAGAAGGATGGTAATACATTTGACAGATGAATGGTCCCATATCACCATCAATACTGTGTTAATCTGCTCCAGCAAAGATACTACAGCAGCCACTGGGCTGCTACTTGGTTGACTTTGCATCAGTTTACTGACATTCCGCAGGATTTGTCTGGTTTTTCAGTAGTCAGTCTGATGACTTAAATGAGAATATGGCAAAGATCAGGTCTTAAAGGTTGGCACTAATTTCTACCATTTCTGAGCCTTGTGGAACTGGTTCACAATGAATCTGAGGCTTCTGTCGTCCCTTTCTGCCCATATTTAAGTAATAAACGTGCTATATGTAATCTATGGTATGTTTGAGTGCTCTGTCTTATTGGACTTGGGCAAGTCATGAACATGCAGCCCAAGATGCAATGAGTTAAAGTGGAAACCACTAGACAGTGAAACTTTTTCACAAATAGAGAAGGTAAAATGGAAACCTCTGAAATTACCCTCTCCTCTGACCAAGCTTGTAAATGAAAAATATTGCATCCCAGGGAGAAACGGCAGAAATTAGTAGTTTTGCTCAGTTCTTCCTTCTGGGAACTTGACCTCTGCCTCAGACAATGGATCCAGATCAGAAATCTGCATTAGGTTAGGACACTGAGTTAAAAATGTTACTTGTCATGAGTGATTGCTCTTTGTGTGTGTGTGTGTGTGTGTGTGTGTGTGTGTGTGTTTGACAGGCAGAGTTAGGCAGTGAGAGAGAGAGAGTGACGGAGAGAAAGGTCTTCCTTTGCCGTTGGTTCACCCACCAATGGCTGCTGCAGCCGGCGCACTGTGCCAATCTGAAGCCAGGAGCCAGGTGCTTTTCCTGGTCTCCCATGCGGGTGCAGGGCCCAAGCACTTGGGCCATCCTCCACTGCACTCCCGGGCCACAGCAGAGAGCTGGCCTGGAAGAGGGGCAACTGGGACAGAATCCAGTGCCCCAACCGGGACTAGAACCCAGGGTGCCAGCTCCGCAGGCAGAGGATTAGCCTAGTGAGCTGCAGCGCCGGCCATGGGTGATTGCTCTTGACCTAATTATCCAACATATTTATAATTTGAATAGTTACCCTTGTTGGCTACCCTTCTACTTGTCCCCAAAGAATGTTGTATTCTATTAAATATTTCCGTTAGTCTCTAGAAGTCAGGCTTGCCAGTCATTACAATAATTGTGCCTACCTGTCTCTGATCATTACACCTTGTTTGCTACCTGGCCTCTCCCTCTTTAAAGATTTATTTATTTATTTATTTACTTGAGAGACAGAGATCTTCCACCCACTGATTCACTCATCAAATGCCCACAACACATGGAACTGGGCCAAGATGAAGCCAGGAGCCAGGAACTCCATCTTAGTCTTCCACATGGATTGCAAGAACCCAGGTACTCAGGCCATCATCCACTGTCTCATAGGCATTTTAGCAGGAACCTGGATCAGAAGTGTAGGCAGTGGAATTGGAAGGGTGGAACACACTGGACTTAAACCAAGCACTCTAAAAGGGGATGCATGCATCACAAACAGTGGTTTTAAACTGTTGCACCACAACACCTATGGCAGAATTTAATTACTCTTAACAGTGAAGTCCTGGTCTTCATCCACTCCACTGGTTCACGGCCGAAATGGCCATAAAAGTGGTTGGCCCAGGTGGACACCAATGCCTGCAACTCTATCCTGATCTCCCACAAAGGTGGCAGGGGCCCAAGCACTTGGGCCATCTTCCACTGCTTTCCCAGGTACATCAGCAGGGAGTTAGATTGGAAGCAGAGTAACTGGGACTCAAATCACTGCTCATATGGGGATGCTGACATCACAGGCAGTGTCTTAACATGCTGTGCCCCAACACCAGCCCCCAGGGTGGTCTTTAACTCAGCACATTACTACTCTGAGAAGCCGTTGCATGTGTCATCCCTGGAAGGATGGTAGCTTTGGGTGAGGTTTTCCTTTGATGAGTCAGATCCAATAGGGGGCTGGCAGGTAGGGATTTTCTGATTGTAACACTCACAGGCTGGGGAACGAAGTCCTCCATTCCTGAAGGAGACTATGGGAAGTTCATCCCAGCATCTACCAGTGGGGCAGACATGAATCATGAGAAGTAAAGGACTGAATTAACAATTCTAAACAAAAAGGATGAAAATCCACATGGCTACTAAAAGAGGACAGTACCTCATAGAATGTGAAAGCAGTTGTGGTATTCTTTCATATTTTGGAATAATAGCAAATAGTGTGCTTGTTTCATGGGAAGAATCTCTGTAGTTTTAGGCTCACTCACAGTTTCCTATGATTTTTCTCAGTGACTTGGTGGAGTTATTTATTCAATGCTGTGTTACAATGATAATGCACAAAAGTATTGGAATCCGCACCCATGACCCTGTGTTGGAAGTCTTCAGCAAGTAAACACATACTATCTTTAATAATTGTCCTGGGGCCAGTGTAGTGGGTAAAGCCGCCGCCTGCCATGCCAGCATCCCATATGGGTTCTGGTTCTAGTCCTGGCTGCTCCACTTCCAATCCAGTTCTCTGCTATGGCCTGGGAAAGCAGTAGAAGATGGCCCAACTCCTTGAGCCCCTGCACCCGAGTGGGAGACCCAGAGGAAGCTCCTGGCTCCTGGCTTCGGATCAGCGCAGCTACAGCTGTTGCAGCCAACTGGGAAGTGAACCAGTGGATGGAAGATCTCTCTCTTTCTGCCTCTCCTTCTCTCTCTGTATAACTCTTTCAAATAAATAAATGTTTTTAAAATGTCCTAAAATTTGAAACCTGGCCAGCGCTGTGGCTCAATAGGCTAATCCTCTGCCTGCGGCACCGGCACCCCGGGTTCTAGTCCCAGTCAGGGCGCCAGACTCTGTCCCAGTTGCTCCTCTTCCAGTCCAGCTCTCTGCTATGGCCTGGGAGTGCAGAGGAGAATGGCCCAAGTGCTTGGGCCCTGCACCTGCATGGGAGACCAGGAGAAGCACGGGGCTCCTGGCTTCGGATCAGCGTGGTGCACCAGCTGCAGCTCGTGCCAGCCACAGCGGCCATTGGGGGATGAACCAATGGAAAAAGGAAGACCTTTCTCTCTGTCTCTGTCTCTCACTGTCCACTCTGCCTGTTAATTAAAAAAAAATTGAAACCTATGCATAAGCGACATAAACCAAAACCACAGTATTGCTACATAGCATTTTACCTATTAGGTAGATAGTCTCTTTAGTGATTTTTAAAAATTTGCACTTATGTATTTGAAAGAGGAAGAGAAACAGAAACAGAGAGAAATGTTCCAACTGCTGGTTTACCCTCCAAATGTCTGCAACAAACAGGGCTAAATCAGGCGAATGCTGGGAACTGGAACCTCAATCTAGGCCTCCCAGGTGGATGGCAAGGACCCAAGGTGAGTGATCACCTGCTGCCTCCCAGGGTGCACATTAACAGGAATCCATTGTGGGATGCAGGCATTCTGAGCAGCAACTTAACTACTAGACCAAATGCTCTCTTATCCTTTGTGATTTATTTCATGCTGACCAGTGCCAAAGGAATAATTAGAAGCCACAGATAGATAACAAGATTGCACTTAAGCTCATAAGAACACAATTATGACAGTAAACACCAATTAGTTATTATAAATGATGATTATCCAATACAAGTCTAATTCCAAGCCAGTTTTGTCAAGGCCTTCTGCCATGGGTCTCTGATCACAAATCAAAGTATATGGCAGCTACTGCACTCCAGTGAGTACTACAAAATGTTGTCAAGTTTCAGTGGCCTTCCCTGTCTCCTACCTCTGTCTCATCCCAGAGCTGAAATAACTTTCTCCAATCTAGAAAACCTTGTTTTTTTATTAGACATCTACAGCCTTCCTTAGTAATTACATCCCATTGTGAAGCCCTAAAATTTGACAGAAAAATGTTTGAAGACATTCCCTTCTTCCATATTACAAAAAAAAAAAAAAAAAAACCCAGATATGGATTGTTCTGCTCTGGTCTGAATTTTAAGTGTTCAGTAAATTTGAAATTTCTTCTGTTCCTCTTCAACCTTTGCATACTTGGAAAGTGGTGTCATTGATATTCTGCAAACCCCAGCAAAGAAAATAGCAGCTACTTTCACTGATGGATCTCCTAAATCAATGATACATCATACTGTACAAAAGAGTCGGGTTCCAACACAAGAGCCACAAATGGATGGATCCACACCAAAATCCAAATCCTTTTCCAGCAAGGATTCTGGTAAGGAAGAATCTTCTCCCAGAACAAATCCTAAACAGCCTGAACATACATCCTAAATAGATTGCACTTAAGTCCGCCACTTAAGTATAGCTCTTTTTACAAAACTGAATGTAAGACTATTTTTATTTCCTAATTAAACACTTAACTTCTCACTCATATTTCTTTATCATGACAGATGAATGCTTAACCATAAGATTCTGGATTTTACACTCACCTGAAGCTGGGTTATTTTACAGAATTAAAAGTTACTCAGTCATCACTATAATTACTATAAATGCAAAATAGATTAAAATTATGCCACTTAAACTTTGAGTTTTAGAAGATAAAAACAAAAGAAACAAGAATTATTAAGCATGTTTCAATACTGAAAAATAGGTTATAGGATCATCTATATTTTAGGTCTACAACACAAATACCCATAGTATGTAAGCAGTAGGAAGGCTGGTAATACAACCAGCTGTGCTTAGAACTTTAGCACCAGAGGGCAAAGGCCCACATGAAGGAAGTAGCTGCTACTCAGAAACAAGATTTTCCTACCAGGAGGCAAGCCCAGTGTTGCCAGATCTGATTCTCCCAGAGAAGCTTTAAATTCATGTTTCATGTAAAACTTAATCATCGTTAAAACTCAAGATTTGGGGAACCAAACAAAACTCTTCTGAATGCCAGAGTTAGCACATTCACCACCAACATATAACCTCTCTGTGAGAAATAGATTAGGCAATGCTTACTAGGCACAAGGAAGATTAATCAACAACTAAGATTCCCTTCATTCTACAAAATACTGTTGCATTACAAATTACCCCAAATGTAGTAGCCTAAAATAATCAGATTGTTTTGTAGTTATATTTATAAGCCAAAAATTTGCAGTTGGTTTAAAAATATATTTTTTAGAAATCATAGTTTGTATCTACTTCTTTTTTTAAATTTTATTTGTTATTACGAGGTTTATGTATTTCAGCTGGCGCCGCAGCTCAATAGGCTAATCCTCTGCCTTGTGCCGCCAGCACACTGGGTTCTAGTCCCGGTCGGGGAACCAGATTCTGTCCTGGTTGCCCCTCTTCCAGGCCAGCTCTCTGCTGTGGCCAGGGAGTACAGTGGAGGATGGCCCAAGTCCTTGGGCCCTGCACCCCATGGGAGACCAAGAGAAGCACCTGGCTCCTGCCATCAGATCAGCGCGGTGCGCCGGCTGCAGCATGCTAGCTGCGGCGGCCATTGGAGGGTGAACCAACGGCAAAGGAAGACCTTTCTCTCTGTCTCTCTCACTGTCCACTCTGTCAAAAAAAAAATGAATTAATTAAATAAATAAATTTTAAAAAATAGGATGGGGATCCATGTTGTGCCGTGGAGAGCTTAAACTTCCACCTGCAAATTCAGTATCCCATATGAGAGTGCCAGTTCCAGTCTTGGCTGGTCAACTTCCCATCCAGCTCCTTACTAATGCAGCTGGGAAGGCAGTAGAAGACAGTCCAAGTACCTGGGTTCCTGCTAACCATGTGGGAGTCCTGCATAGAGTGCCAGGCTCCTGGCTTCAGCCTGAACCAGCCCCAGGCATTGCAGGCATTTGAGGACTGAACCAGTAGATAGCAGATCTCTCCGTCTCTGTCTCTATCTCTCTATCACTATCCATCTCCCTCCATCTCTTTCTCCTTCTCTCTATATCGCTTTGCCTTTCAAAAAAGTCTTCATATTTTACAAAAAGGCAAAACAGTATTATAGTAGGGTTCTATAGTGTAGTTCTATAATGTAGTACATCTATGAATGTAGGCAAGTTATTTCATGTAAGGAAGTATCATTCCTCGCCTGTAAAAAGGGACTAATAACAACTCCAAGAGCTGTTGAAAGAATTGGGTAAGAACATTGATTAAATAAAATTATACAAGGCCGGCACTGTGCCTCAACAGGCTAATCCTCCGCCTTGTGGCGCCGGCACACCAGGTTCTAGTCCCGATTGGGGCGCCAGATTCTGTCCCAGTTGCCCCTCTTCCAGGCCAATCCTCTGCTGTGGCCCAGGAGTGCAGTGGAGGATGGCCCAAGTGCTTGGGCCCTGCACCCCATGGGAGACCAGGAAAAGCACCTGGCTCCTGGCTCCTGCCATCGGATGAGCGCGGTGCGCTGGCCGCAGCGCGCCAGCCGCGGCGGCCATTGGAGGGTGAACCAATGGCAAAGGAAGACCTTTCTCTCTGTCTCTCTCTCTCTCACTGTCCACTCTGCCTGTCAAAAAAATAAATAAATAAATAAATAAATAAAAATAAAATTATACAAAACTAAAATAATTAACAAAAAATTTCTTCAAAGTACTTAAAGTATACTAAGCATGTGATAAATGTACTATCTGTATTGAAGATGCTGATCTCATTTTATAGGGAAAAATGCATTCCCAAATGTATAAAGAGATAAACTATTCATATCAAATTATTAACAGGAATAATTAACATGGTGAGACTTCAGATTTTTTTCAAGTTTTCCTTCTATCTGCTTCTGTATTTTCTGAATAATAATGTTATTTTAATTTAGAGGGCCATTTATCATAAAGCAGAATGTCTTGAAGATGGTTTGTCCAGAAAATGACCCGGGACTTATTTGAGGTAGAAAGAACAAATAAAAGTTTAAGATGACTGATTGAAGAAAACTGTTTGCCTGGCCTCATTCCCTAAATTCCATTGAAATGGCAGAGCAAATTTTAGCAGAGCTAAAAAAATCAAGGGAGTTTCCTCGAGGAAGAAAAAAAGTTATTGGAAACAGACCTATATGGGAATAAAGGCAAATGACAAATTCTCAGTACGAAACTCTGAAATAGCCACATAATCAGAGGCAGTGAAAATAAAGGAAGAAATGGGTGGTAGCCTGGCCACTGATTTTTAGAGTGAAAGAAAGAACTGTGTCCACGCTGATAAGGTCCTCACCACTGGTTTTGGACCTGAGGTGCAGCTCTGCAGTACGGGAATTTTGACCCAGGAGGCTCTTGGACTAGTTCCTGCAGCTTGGACAAAGGAGTACCCCAAGGGAAGAAACATAGCTTCCTCTGAAGACAAACTACTGGTCACCCTGAAGGAAAGCACAGCCCACCAGGGCCCTTAAGTGCTCACCATTGCAGAATAAAAACCAGCTTCTCTAATCTGCTCCATGATTGCCAGGGGAAACACAAAAACTTTCACTCACACTAGGAAAACATAGCTGAGCTCCCAGTTCTGTTCATTCACATGCACTTAGCTAAAATTATGCAACTGCCATAAAGTATCGTCAAACATTCATTAGAAACCAGGGAATGGGAGGAAGGGGAGGGATGGGGGGATAGAAGGGAAAAAAGAAAACAAAAGAAAGGTTTCACCGAGTCTGGAGGAATCTCTGAACTTCAGAGCTTAAGAGAAAATCCTTAACAATCAATAGAGCGAAAAAAGCAGGCTACATTCAAAAGAGAAAGAACTCACTTGTCAGAAGGCTTCTCAGCTACTGGGACCCAGAGGGCCACAGAGCAAGGTCTCCGTCTCCAGCATTCCTTTTTTTTTTTTTTTTTTTTTAATGATTTGTTTTATTTACTTGAATGACAGAGTTATAGAGAAAGGTAGAGCCAGAGAAAGAGAGGTCTTCCATCCACTGGTTCACTCCCCAAATGACCTCAATGGCCAGAGCTGAGCTGATCCAAAGCCAGGAGCCAAGAGCTTCTTCCAGGTCTCCCACGCAGGTACAGGCACCCAAAGACTCGGGCCATCTTCCACTGCTTTCCCAGGCCATAGCCGAGGGTTGGATCAGAAGTAGAGCAGCCAGGATTTGAACCTGCGCCCATATGGGATGCCAGTGCTGCATGCCGGGGCTTTAACCAGTTGTGCCACAGTGCCCGCCCTTCAACATTCTCATGAAATATCATCACACTCCAAAACTTCCAGATGCAACTCTCATTTAACTGTCTGATCACAACAAAGACGTTTCAGACACAGGACATTCAGATGTTTTAAGGCAGAAAATTTTTCTCAACAATTTATCTGAGGACACGCACTATTAAATGGAAAATGAATCTAAGAGGTGAGCTCAATTTAAAAAAAAATAATAGAGGGTAAATGCATAGTTAATGCTCAATAAATTTAAACAGCATAGTTCACCTTAAGCAATATTCAAGAGAGAAATGGAGAACCATACACCAGTTCTTAGGCGGCTCACTTGAAAGTGGCTCATATGGCTTCTGCTTTGAGCCCATTTCTCAGAACCAGTTCACAGCCATGTCTAACTGCAAAGGGCTGGAGAGTCTAGGAGAAAACAGGAATATTACACACAATGAAGGTTAAATGTGCTCACTGAAGTTCAAAATAAGTTTCGCTTCTTTTTTTTTAAAGATTTATTTATTTATTTGAAAGTCAGAGTTACACACACACACACACAGAGAGAGAGAGAGAGAGAGAGAGAGAGAGAGGAGTCTTCCATCCTCTGGTTCACTCCCCAATTGGCTGCAATGGCCAGAGCTGTGCCGATCTGAAGCCAAGAGCCAGGAGCTTCTTCCGAGTCTCCCATACGGGTGCAGGAGCCCAAGGACTTGGGCCGTCCTCTACTGCTTTCCCAGGCCATAGCAGAGAGCTGGATCAGAAGTAGAGCAGCTGGGACTCAAACTAGTTCCCATGGGATGCGGGCACTGCAGGCGGCAGCTTTACCCACTCTGCTACGGCACCGGCCCCAAAGTAAGTTTCTCTTCTCAGCAGGACAACACCTTTCCACATCATGCTACAGCTCTCTCTGATCATATAACAGTTTTCAAATCAGACTCTATTTTCTTAGAAACTAATATTGTCTCACTTATCTTTTTTGATTATAAGTGGTCTGGTATAACTTTATCCATATCTTTATTTTCTTTTTTTTACATGAAAATTATTTTAATATCTTCTCCGCAACTGAATATTCGGACAATGGAAGCAACGCATTCTTCTGCCGTAAGATGGATGGAATATATCAAAAATCTATTTGCTGAGTTTTCTTTACGTAGTCCTCTAGAGAAACCGTCTGAAGAAAGCGGGCAAGGCTTCACTTCTGGGAAGGACCTGGCTGAGTGTGCCTGGCGGGCACTGCCACATATCACACCTCTCCCGTTTACATCCTGGCTCTTCTGTAGGACATCCTCTTGGGAAAACCATGTCGCATACAAATATCCACGGGTAGGAACGGCTCTCTCCTGCTGCCACGATAGGACCTTGCTCTCAAGCAAGCGACAAGGCCTTGGGCTTCTCCACTGTGATCTGCAAAAAGATCCTTCCTAGCCAATGCTTGTAAGTTAAATAAAGAAGAGCGCTCTGAGTGTTTGCAGCGTCCTGTTCCAGGGCCTGGATACCACCATACACTTTGTCATCCGGATTTTTTTCCCTTTCACTAATACTTTTCATAAGCCATCTCTTAGTCAGATTATGTTTTTTGACAGTAGCTTCCCTTCCGGTTTTTCTTCTAAGCCCCCCGTGGAAAGGGCGGAGGTTCTGGCTTCCATCTTTCCTGGGGCTGTAATGTCGACCTGTGGGCCCAGAAACCGGGCCTGCCGCTGCCGCTTTAGGGGCCTTCCAGGGTCCACTGGCCACAGGCTGGTGTGGTGGTTTCTCAAGGGATATATCTTCCACAGTTGTTGGTGTTATTTATTTATTTTTTTTTATCAAAAATGCTGGAGCCATCCCACACTGAAAGCCCCCAGTGTAAAAGCAGAGCCTCGGAAGCACAAAGAACCTTCATAATCTCATTTCCGCAGCTGCTCCGGGCAGTAGTGTTCAGAGCCCGTTGTGTCTGGTCCTCCACTCTCCGCCCGGACACCGGCGGCCCCATCGGTCCCTGGAGCCCTCGCACATGCACGCACAGGTCCCGGGTGACTGGCAGTGGTACAGGCCAAGGACGCCGAGCCGCTGAGGGGCCCAGGCAGAGCCCCACATGGAGGCCACCATGAGGCTAGCCCGTATCTATTTCCAATGTTCCTATGTCATTTTGTTTTGTGTATCTCTTGTAAACGTCAGATACGATGGGTGCCCCTTATCCATGGGTTCTGCATTCACAGATTCAATCAACAATCAAAAATATTTGGGGGAAAAATACATGTATACTGAACATGTACAATCCATATTTACATGGTATTTGCATTGCATTAGGTATCATAAGTAATCTAGAGAAGACTTAAAGTAACCAGGAATGTGCATAGGGAATACGCAAATACTACACCATTTTCTATAAGGCTCTGGAGCACCTGCAGATTTTGATATCTGTGGGGGTTTCTGGATACCTTGCCCGTGGATACTGAGGGATGACTGTAACTAGAACCTTCGGTAACAGGTTATTTTAATATAACCACCTTTATTCTGATAACTGCTACCTTATAGCTGATAACCTGTTTTCATTCCTGCTGCTATTTGGGGTTTTCTTTTTTCTTCTCTGTCTTCTATTTTTGCTTATTAAAGAGTTTTTCGTTGTTTCTTTTTCATGCTGATTCTATTTTCATTTTTCTCAAGATTAAATTTATACTGAACACATGTGATCGAAATATTTTAATTAAATACTGAAAATAATTCATAGTTCTAATCACCTCTTGAAATAAGAACAGATGCTTGCCATAGTTTCATGCCACTCTATGTCTTTGCTCCCTCCTCTGTGAGTCGAAAACAACATTTGAAATCTTATTTTCCGTGTCTATTATTATTATTATTTTAAAGGTAGGCCTCTACTTCTAATAAACTATTTATTAAGATTTCCAAGTAGATTTATTCTAAAGGTAAAGTTCAAATTTAGACACTATAGCAACTCATTATATTAGTGAAAAATAAAAATGTATCAACTTAATAAAAAGTGACAGCAAGCCCCACACTTTAGGGGAAAATAGCAGAAGCAATTGATTAAAGTTCAGACCCAAGAAAGATGGTGCATAGCATTATTCTGGAGGTTCTGATCAATGCAATTAGATAAGAAAAGTAGATAAGGTTTGCAAGTATTGGACAAAAAATAGATAAAACTGTCATTACTGTCAGATGGTGTGATTATCTATATTTTTAAAAAATAATCATAGGCCGGCACTGTGGCATAGTGGGCTAAGCCTCCATCTGTGGCGCTGGCACCCATATGGGTGCTAGTTCCTATCCTGCTGCTCCTATTCAGATCTAGCTCTTTGCCATGGCCCAAGAAAGCAGTAGAAGATGGTCCAACTGCTTGGGCTCCTGCACCGATGTGGGAGACCAAGAAGAAGCTCCTGGCTCCTGCTTTCAGAACAGCGAAGCTCCGGCCATTGCAGCCATTTGGGGTGTGAACCAGCAGATGGAAGACCTTTGTCTCTCTCTCTCCCTCTCTCTGTCTCTCTCTCTCTGTAACTCTAACTCTACCTCTTAAGTAAATAAATTCTTTTTTTTTTTAATTTTTATTTATCTGACAGATAGATTTAGACAGTGAGAGACAGAGACAGAGAGAAAGGTCTTCCTTCCGTTGTGTCACCCCTCAAATGGCCGCTAAGGCCAGAGCTACGCCGATCCAAAGCCAGGAGCCAGGTGCTTCCTCCTGATCCCCATGCGGGTGCAGGGGCCCAAGCACTTGGGCCATCCTCCACTCCCTTCTCAGGCCACAGCAGAAAGCTGGATTGGAAGAGGAGCAACAAGGACTAGAACAGGTGCCCATATGGGATGTCGGCGCTGCAGGCAGAGGATTAACCAAGTGAGCCATGGCGCCAACCCCTCAAGTAAATAAATTCTTTTTAAAAATAATAATCAAAGAAGTAAGTTGGAAAAAAAAACCAATGAGAAGGTTCAGTAAAGTAGCCAATTACACAATTAACATATAGAAAATCAATAACTTTCTACAACTTTATAAAAACTGTGACAAAATTTTGAAACCACCAG
Organism: Sylvilagus floridanus; assembly: GCA_949820135.1. NCBI lineage: Eukaryota > Metazoa > Chordata > Mammalia > Lagomorpha > Leporidae > Sylvilagus > Sylvilagus floridanus. The sequence goes on from OX463245.1 coordinate 50,758,784, forward strand.
AGTAATAAAAACTAAAAATACCTAGAAATAACTAAATAAAGAGAGCATAAACCTTATGGAGAAAACTATTTCACTGAAAGACTAAATTGTTTTTTCAAATGAATGAAGACTACATTTTATAAAATATCAATCTCTCACAATTAACTTACAAATTTACGTAGAAGAGCTAGCCCGCAAAAAAAAAAAAAAAATTAATTAATAGCCAAAATGAGGGCTGGTGGTGTGGCGCAGTGGGTTAAGCCGCCACCTGCAATGCCAGCACCCCATATCAGAGTGCCAGTTTGAATACCAGCTGCTGACTCCTGATTCAGTTTACTGTTAATATGCCTGGGATGGCAGTGGAGAATGGCCCAAGTGCTTGGGTCCCTGTCACCCATTAAGAGACCAGGATGGCCCGCGCCACGGCTCAACAGGCTAATCCTCCACCTTTCAGCGCTGGCACACCGGGTTCTAGTCCCGGTCGGGAACCCGGATTCTGTCCCGGTTGCCCCTCTTCCAGGCCAGCTCTCTGCTGTGGCCTGGGAGTGCAGTGGAGGATGGCCCAAGTGCTTGGGCCCTGCACCTCATGGGAGACCAGGAGAAGCACCTGGCTCCTGCCATCGGGTCGGTGTGGTGCGCCGGCCACAGCGCACCGGCCACAGCGGCCATTGGAGGGTGAACCAACGGCAAAGGAAGATCTTTCTCTCTGTCTCTCTCTCACACTGTCCACTCTGCCTGTCAAAAAAAAAAAGAGACCAGGATGGAGTTTCTGGCTGCTGGCTTCACTCCAACTCAGAACTGGTTGTTGCAGACATTTGGGGAGTGAACCAGTACATGGAAGATCACTCTCTCCCTCTCTCCTTGTTACTTTTCCTTAAAAAAAAATATATATATATATATTGTTTAAAATAGCCAAATTAAAACATGACAATCATTTTACAGTGATATTGGCATCAATATATCAACTGGAATGGAACAAAATAGACAATTTCAGAAAGCAAATGCAAAAGTTTCATACATGGCAAACAAGGCATGAATTAGATGACACATGAAACTTTGCCAGATAGCCATCATTTGGAAAAAAGGTATAAAATTATCTTCTGGGAGCCGGCATTGTGGTGTAGCAGGAAAAGCCACCACCTGCAGTGCACCTGCAGTGCTGGCATCCCATATGGGCCCTGGTTTGAATCCTGTCTGCTCCACTTCCAATCCAGCTTCTTGCTCATGCACCTGGGAAAGCAGCATAAAATGGCCCAAGTGCTTGGGCCCCAGCATCCACATGGAAGACCCAGAAGAAGCTCCTGACCCCTGGCTTTGGCCTGGCCCAGCCTTAGCCATTGTGGCGATTTGGGAAGTAAACTGGCAGACTGAAGATTCTCTCTCTCTCTCCCTCTGCCTCTCCTCTCTCTGTGTAACTCTGACTTTCAAATAAATAAATAAATATTTAAAAAATCCCTAAGGTCAACAATATCATAAACAAAAAAGGAAAGCAACAAACCAAGAAGCAATATTTGTACCATAATAAAGTTTTCATTCACTTATAAACAGGATCCAAAGTCAGCAGGAAAAAATTTTTAAAGAAAAGTAGTTATAATTAGGTAATTAACAGAAGAAATGCAAATGGAATATCAACATGAGAAAGGATATGCCACATCATGGAGTCAGGGAAATGAATACTAAAACTATATATTGATAATTTTTTTTTAGTTCGCAGATTGGTAAAACGTTTAAAGATTGGTACTACTTATTTATGGAAAGAACGTGGTAAAATAAAAGAAAGAAAGTGGTAAAATGAATAAGCATAGCATTCAGATGGGAAGGTAATTCAGTGCCAGATTTTCTGTGGCCACCCTGACAGTGTCTAATCAAAAGTGGAGACATTGGCAACTCAACCCCTGAGAACAGATCCTGTGAAATACTACACATGTGACCCAAGCAAACCCCACCCACCAGAACAGCCATTGATCCCGCCTCCCCAGGGTACAACCTAAGGTGCATCAGGAGGACAGTCACAGCACCTGTGCTGCACAGCGTCACCATGGCACTTGAGGCACAATCCCATGCACCCAGGTGGGAGGCTCTCTAAGACATTTTGCTATGAGAAAAAAAAAAAAATCCTGGGATAATAAAAGAGGACTTCAAATAGTTCATGGAAAAATGGAATTGAGAGGTAAGTTTATTTTACTGGGAATATTTTTGAAATCTGAGCCTAGTTTTTTCATAATCCACATTTTCGTGAATTTCTGAAGCTCCCTCATAAAAAAGACGGTCCCCATATATTTTTAAAACTACTTATGTATATATTTTATATCCATATATAAATGCACAGAGAAGTTCTAATGATACAAATCACATTGGCTACTCACGGCTACCTGCGGGAGGTACTCTGGTGTTTTTGCTCTCTATATAACTGTAACTATACTGTTGAATTTTACCAGCAGCAAGGATTTGCATATTATTTCTATAATATTTTATAAGACCGTTGAGATCCAGTATCTCCAAACTTCGCCACTTTGTTGCCAGCTCTGAGAAGGAACCACTCTAGGGAGTCCGCCCCTTATACTCCCTAAGGAAAGGCAACTGAAGGCAATGACATTGAGAAGAGTTTGAAATACACTCTGACCAAAGACTTGACCCCAAGCTTTATCTTGTTTTTCTGCCTTATTTTCCCCTCCCCTTATATTTTTTCATGTTTGACTATTGTGTGTGTTCCTCTGTAAATCCCCTTGAGATCTTATGGAGAATGCCAGCAAGAAACATGAACAGATGGGGAGGCATTGTGGCGCAGCAGGTTCAATTGTTGCATGTGACACCAGCGTCCTATACAGGTGAGGCTCAAGTCCTGGCTGCTCCACTTCCAATCAAGCTCCCTGTTAATGCACCTGTGAAAGCAACAGAGGGTGGTCCCAGTGCTCAGGCCCCTGCTACCCAGGTGGGAGACCTGGATGGAGCTGGAAGATCTCTCTCTCTCTCTCTCTCTCTCTCTCTCTGTAACTCTGCCTTTCAAATAAATAAATCTAGGAATGGAGGGAGGGAGAGAGGGAGGACATGAACAGATAAGTTCTCCAGTCTGGAGTCCCCAGGTGTGGTCCACCCAAGTGCTTTCCAGTAGCTCTAAAATCTGGAACACATCCTAGCTTACTATGCCTCGTTTTCATCTATAAAATGCAGTGGCTGGCCCAGTGCCCTCAAAGTCCCTTTCCTGTCCTTGAACTCAAAGTTTCACATACCTGGTGGTCTTTCCTCCCTCTTATCTCACATCCTAAAGGCTCTGCCAGGGGAAAGTGTGGATACTCAGCTCCCTTCGCCAGCACAGGTCATGGACCACAGGCCAGTGGCTGATGAGGAACTGATGGTTCACTAGTCTGCTGTCAGAGTTCACACGGAGAAGCATTGTTTCCCCCACAGCTCTCCTCGTTTGGTAGATGCATCTTCAATAGTTTATCCCAGGAGCCTTTTCATGAGGGCCTGGAGTGGCTCTAGGGTGACTTGACCCACAAGCGCCTCCAGCCAGGAGCAAACCCTCTGCTTGGTCGGCTCTTGTTAATTAAACATCTTCTATCACACCATCAATCACTCTTGGTTCCATTTTCATATTTATAGATTTCTCCTGCCTGGTTTACCATGCATAAGTAACAGCACACATGCAAGAATATTATATACCTAGTACTACAATTGCCCAGATATACCACTCCCCACCTCCTCACCTCCAACCTTGCAGCCCCATTGCTCTTCCTACCTAACAGTGTTAACTACTGTCTGGATTTTTTTTATCATTATTAATTCCTTTGTTTTTCTTTACACTTTTGTCAAATATTAGGGGTCTTCAAAAAGCTCATAGAAAATGTATATGTAAAAACTGCTTGGATTTCAATTATTTTGCACAAAAATAAGCTTATCTTTTAATTCCATTTTCTATGCACTTTTTAAACTCCCCTCATACAGAGAATTAACTTTCTTTTAAAGGAATAAACTTTTATAAAAAAAATAGTTCTTAGGAGGATTTAAAAAGATTATGCTTAAAGTGCTTGACACATTAAATGCTAAAAAATGTCATCATTGCCCTTGTTCTTTTAAATTTCCATTAATATAATGCAATTAGATCTTTTGTTCATTCAATAATCCATCTCATTCATTTCTTAATTAATGGCCTCAGGTCATCTCCACCATGCTAGATGCCATAAAGCCATAGGATGTAGGATTTTTAATAAACCTTTTTAACTTTGTATTTTGAAAGAACTATAGACTCACAAGAAGTTGTAAAAATAGTATAGAGAGGTTCTGTGCACTCATCACTCAGCTTCTCCTGATGGTGATGTCTCATAGGTCTAAAGTACATTATCACAACCAGGAAATCCACGCTGGCACCATATATTTTATTTTAAATTTGGACTAATGATCTTTCTTGGATTTCACCCATCTTGGCATGTAGTACTGTGACATTTTATCCTGTGTATAGATACGTGTTGCCAGCACTTCCATCAGGATCTGGAACTGTCCTCTCATCACAAAGGAATTCCCTTGTGCTGCCTCTCCCATGGACACACCCTTGCTCCCTTCTCTAATCCCTGGCAACCAATGATCTGGTCCCCACCACCCTAGCTTGATCAGTTTGCGAATGTCATGTGGATGGAATCATGCACATGTGACTTTTTGAGATACGCTATCAGTGTTGCACTCATGAGAAACCAAGTTTGCATCTAGACCCTGGATTTTTTTTTACTGCGATAGAATTAATTCTATCTCCAGGACACACAGAGTGTTCCATTCCTGGGGATATCTGAGAATCTAAAGAAATTCTGAAGATTTAACCAGGATATTAAAAACCATCCTGGAGCTATGTACAGAGGGAGGCAGAAGGAACAGGTGACAATCCTCAGGGCGGGGACGAGATCCTCTGGAGGGGTCAGAGGTGAATGCCACCATTAAAGGCAAGAGTGTTTACCTGCCTCTGTGCTAGAAACTAGTTAGCTTGGAAATGGTTTGTCTATAAATGTTAGAGTTGAGGTTTAAGTATTTCATCCATCCCTCTCAACCACAACTGGCCAGAGAGAGGGGCCAGGAGCAGGGGGGAGATTATTGGCAAACGACACAGTAGGCCAGGAAAACAGCCTGAAAACCCCTTCCATCAGATATTTTGGAAGGCGCTTGTCTAGAAACAACCCTTGCCAAGTTTCCAGGCTGCTCCTTTGTAAGCTCATTTTTGAAGATTTGTCACAAAGCAGGAACTGGAAGGAGAAACATGTTTTATTTTGTTATACAATGAAGTCTTTTGTCCAACAAATACATGTGATAATATCACTGTGTTGGATCCACTCTACCATTCTCCAAAGTGATTGTGGCTGCTTTTCACATTTTTGCACCTTCTGTCTGGTTGAAAGCATTGAAAGAATGGTGTTAAAAGCCTCTTTTCAGACACTTCAGGGGCATTCTTTTGTTTGAATTTACTTCCCCTTTCCCACCCAGTCCCTGGCACTAAATGCAGCCTTACAAATCAGCCCAGACTGGCAGGAGGAATGAAGTCAGCAGGAGCCAGTGCCGAGTGCCTCACAGGCTCTGTTCCCCCAGCCCTTGCTGCATTTCTCTGCACATACGAAGGACACCTCGGCGACTCAGAAACTAAACTTTATACACTTGCCCAGTGTCAGGAAGGGCAGCTACAGCACAGATCTCACTTGCATTGCACCAAGACGGGGCCAGAAAAAGCAGAAGTCGTGGCAGTTTGCCACTTTTCCCTTTCTTTAATATTAGAAGCTCAAAATGAAGGAGCGTCGTGGCAAACTAAGGACAACAACAATTATGGGGTTAGAGAGCTCTTCCGTGTGAGTGCTACAGTTCTCTACAACACATAAAAGCATGTGAGAATGGAAAGACACAATTTCCAATGGGATTTCCCAGCTGTGGGTGCATACATTTTTAGGCACCACAACTTTGAATTAGCTCAGTTGAGTTGATAAAACACTGGTTCTCAACTAGGACAATATTGCTCACCCTACCAAGGGATATTTGGCAATATCTGGAGATATTTCTGGTTGTCTTAACTGGGTAGGGCTGCCACTGCGACCTTTGGGCAGAGGCCAGCAATGTTGCCAAGCTTCCTACAATGCACAGCACAGTCCCTCCCAACACTTTCCCAGTCCTTTCATCAGAAGGGGCTGGGGTTTAAAAACCCTGGTAAGAGGAAAGCAGCGGGCCTTTGAAGTCAGATATCCTGGATTTGAATTTTACCTTTATCTTCTATCTTATCCAAGCTTCAATTCCTCTTCTTTAAACTTAAAATGATCCTGCCTGCCTTATAGAGTTGTTGGGAGCATCAAATGAGATCAGAAGCTACAAAGAATATAGTACTTAGCATATACTAGGTATTTGATTAAGAAAAAAAAGAAAAGAAAAACAGGCTTTCCTCCCACATTTATTACTTTACACAACCTCCTTTGAGACAACTGGGCCTTAACGGTTCCCCTCCCCTTCCTAGAGCTGCTTGGTCTAGTTGGACGGATTCTCCTATCACAGGTACAAAAACAAAGCCCAGAGTACCCCAAGCCCTGGCCACAGAGATTCCTTCGGGGAGGGACCACAGCTCCGATCTGACCCGTCATGGCCATCTCAAGGATGTAGCTAGAATTCTCAGGAAAAAGACTCTTTTTCTCTGGAATTGATCACAAGATGAGAAAACATCAGTCTGGAGCTATCTTTACCACCACATAAAAGAAATGAATCAAGAAAGATTCAAAAAACAGAAATTGGAGACTGGGGGTAGGGAGAGACAGGGGGTGCTGCTAATAGCTTTATGTCACTTAAACTTATTTCTGACTAACAGAGCTGTGCAGATGAGATTAGAAAGCATAGGATATCAGTATACCAACCAACACTGAAATGTGTACTGAGAGCCACATACCAAAAGAGACAAATGATATAATTCCTGTCTCCGAGATGTTTCCATCTTGATGGTGGGTAGGTGAACACATAGCAAATAGTTAGCATTACGAGACTATGCATACAGCAACAAAATCATAACTCAACTTGCTGATACAGTGGGAGACATTCTTCTACAGTGGAAGGAGCAGAGAATACTTACTGTAGGATGTAGCTTAGCTGGCTCCTCTCCCTCCCTAACTGCTTGAGCCAAGAAGCTTCCCTGGAATCCAGGATGGCTGAATAGGGTCTATCCCTCTAACTGAAGCTGCTCTGGGGTATGAAAAGAACAAAGGAAGAATTACGTTTCCAGGGGTCTACCTGATGCAAATTTTGCATGAAGACGTGCGAAAAACAATGAAGACTCCATGTGGCAAGGGAAGACAGAGCCACCACTGCAGCCAGCGGCTGGCTGTGAGCTGCCATCTGACCATCTCAAGGTAGGAAGAATTCCCCACATGTCCTGCCACTCATATGTTAACTGAGAAGGAATTTCACAATCACCTTCTGACTTTTACTCAGCCTAGAGGGATGAATGGGGTCTGAGCTGGGCTTAGAACAGGAAAGCCACATTGCTCTCCTATCTTCCCCCTCCCCAACCCACCCAGAGCTCCATAGTCAGCAATGAAAAGCCAAGCAGCACATCTCTGTTCTGCTCCTACCAGCATCATAGTCAGAGCCAGGGCAAAGTGTAGGGCAAAGGACATCGTCCCTACATCCTGCAACTGTGGGAGTTTTGGGTCAGTAGCCCCAGAGCTATTCTCATGCACTCTGCATGAGCCAGGAGGATTCTCCAAAGGTGCTGGGGGCTAACACCAGAAACAGTCCATAAAAGAATTCTGCTCCCACCCTGGGAGAGCTGGCTAATGACCTCACTAGACCCTGCAACACCAGGACTGTAACAATTTGTTCCAAATTTCTCCATGCCACTGGAATCTAGCTGGTGGAGATAGCAAAGAACCTATCTACATTCTACCACTCTGGACTCAAAGCCTCAGAGTAAAATCTCCTGTATACCTTGTATTCACCCTATAGGACTAGAAAAGGGTCCAGTTCAGGTCCTAGGACTAGGGCTGTCAGTGTTATAAGCCACAGCACAAGTTGGACTTTCCTAGCAGGACCAGAGGGAGAGTCCATCAGTATCACACAGTCCTAAAGCCCCAGCATCACTAAGGCTTGCCACTAGGACAAGGGAGTAGCTACCCTTGTCTCCCTCACCATCAAGAATAAAGCCCTGGCTATCACATCCATTAGGGAAACCTGACACTGAACTCTCTGTGAGCCAAAGACACACACCCAAGGAAATACTTATTCATCTCAAAGTCATGCTTCTACCCCTATGAACTACAGCAGACTAGATCACTGAGTCATTTATAGACACACCTCACACTGATTAAGACAAAAGAAATCGATCAGAGACTATACTCCTGGGCTCACCTAGACCCAAAGCCAAAGTAATAAGCCAACTGACACTGCATTCCAGACAAACCATATTGGAAAAACTCTTTTCCAATAAAACCTACTCCATAAAGAAGGGACAAGTATAGGATAGACCACTATTAGGCCACAAATCAAGTCTCAGCAAATTTAAGATGACCAAAATCATACCATGTGTCTTCTTAGACCATAAAGGAATATAATTGGAATCAAAAAGAACAATACTCATAAATACTTGGAAATCAAACAACATACTATTGAATGACCAATGTTTCATCAAAGAAATTAAAAAGGAAATAAACTTTCTTGAAGTAAATGAAAATGCAGCATATAAAAAACTGTGAGATACAGCAAAAGCAGAATGAAGAGGAAAGTTTATAACACTAAGTGTTTACATTAGAAAAAGAGCATAAAGATCTAATGATTGATCTTGAAGACTTCAAAAAACAAGAACAAACCTAAACCAAAACCAGAAGACAAGAAATAACAAGGATCAGAGTAAAAATAAAGGAAATTGAAAGTAAAAAAAAAATACAAAAGATCAACAAAACAAAATGTTGGTTTTGAGTAGATAAGCAAAATAGATAAACATCTAGTCAGACAAAAAAAGAAAAAAAAGAGAAAAAACTCAAATAAATAAAACTAGAGTTGAAAAAGTGGACATTACAACTGACACTACTGAAATACAAAGGATCATAAAAAAAACTACTGTGAAGAACTATATGCTAATAAACTGGAAAACCTTGAAGAAATGGATCAATTCCTGAATTCATACAACCTACCAAGATTAAATCTAGATGATACAGTGACTGGCACTGTGATGTAGCCGGTTAACCTTCCACCTGCAATGCCAGCATCCCGTATGGACACCAATTAGAGTCTGGCTGCTCTATTTCCTATCCAGCTCCCTGCTAATGTACCTGGGAAGATGGCCCAAATCCTTGGTCCCCTGTACCCATGTGGGAGATCCAGAAGCAGTTCTGTGTTCCTTGCTTCAGCTTGGCCAGCCCTGGCCATTGCAACCATTTGGGGAGTGAACCAGCAAATAAAAGATCTCTCTTGCTCTTATCCTCCTCCCCCTCCCCTCTCCCTCCTCCTCCTCTCTAACACTGCCTTTCAAATAAATAAAAAATAAATATTTAAAACTAAAAAAGAAGACATAGACAAAATAAACAAATCCATAACAAGTAATGAGATCTAGGCAGTTATCAAAAGTCTTCCATCAAGGAAAAGTCCAGGACCTGATGGTTTTACTACTGAATTCTACAAAACATTCAAAGAGGAATTAACTCCAATGCTCTTCAAACTGTTCAAAAATATTGAACAGGAAGGAACTCTGCCAAATCCTTTTTATGAGGCTAGCATTAGTTTGGTACCAAAACCAAAGACAACAAACAAAAAGAAAACTATAGACCTATATCCTTAATGAGCATAAATGCAAAGACCCTTAACAAAATACTAGCAAATTGAATCCAAAACCATATCAAAAAGATCATATATCATGATCAAGTGGGATCTATCCCAGAAATGCAAGGATGGTTCAACATTCGCAAATCAATAAACACCATAAATCCATAAATTACATCAATAGAATAGGATAGGATAGGATAACATAGCATAGCATAGAATAGAAGAACCAAAAACATACAGTCATCTCAATACATGCAGAGAAAACATCTGATAAGATTAAATATCCCTTCATGATAAAAACCCTCCACAAATTAAGTATAGAAGCAACAGTCTTCAAAATTATAAAGGCTATATATCACAAACCAACAGCCAATATCATACTGAATGGGAAAAAGCTGAAAGCATTTCCCCTCAGATATGGAACAAGACGAGGATGTCCACTTTTGCCACTCACATTCAGTATCATACTGGAAGTTTTAGTGAGAGCAAATTAGGGAGGAGAAAGAAATAAAAGGGTATCAAAATTGGAAAAGAAGAAGTCAAATTATCCATATTTGCAGATGACATGATGTTGTACATGGAAAAACTTAAACATTCCACCTAAAACCTGTTAGAATTGATAAATCAAGTCAGTAAAGCTACAGGTTACAAAATAAACTTACAAAAAAAAAAAAAAAAACCAGTAACTGCTTTGTATGCTAATGATGAACTCACAGAAAGAGAAATCAAGAAAGAAATCCCATTCACATTCACAATAACCACAAAAAAAATCAAATATTTGGGATAAGGTTAACTAAAGAAGTGAAAGATCTCTACAATGAAAATTATCAAGCATTGATGAAAGAAATCATCAAGGACACAAAAAAATGAAAAAGTATTCCTTGCTCATGGATTGGAAGAATCAATAACATTAAAATGTCTATACTACCTAAAGCAATCTACAGATTGAATGAAATCCCTATCAAAATATCAACGACATTCTTTACAAAACTAGAAAAGGCAATCCCAAAATTCATATGGAATCACAAAAGATCCAGAATAGCTAAAGCAATCCTGAGCAAGAAAAATGAAGCTGGAAGCATCACAATACCTGACGTCAAAGCATACTACAAAACTATAGTGATTTAAACAGCTTGGTACAGGCATAAAATCTGATCTATAGATCAATGGAACAGAATAGAGAGCCCAGAAATTAATCCACATAAATACAGCCAACTGATTTTTGACAAAAGTGCTCAGATATAGAAAACAAAAGTGCTCAGACATTCCTATTTCACTAAATAGTGCTGGCAAAACTGGTCGTATATATGTAAAAGAATGAAATCAGATCCGTACCTCTCACTGTATACAAAAATCAACTCAAGGGGCTGGCGCTGCAGTAGGTTAAAGCTCTGGCCTGAAGTGCCAGCATCCCATATGGGTGCCAGTTCTAATCTCGGCTGGTCCTCTTCTGATCCAGCTCTCTGCTATGGCCTGGGAAAGCAGAAGAAGATGGCCCGGGTCCTGGGGCCCATGCACCCGCCTGGGAGAGCCAGAAGAGGCTCCTGGCTTCGGATTGGCACAGCTCCAGCCATTGCAGCCATCTGGGGAGTGAACCAGCAGATGGAAGACCTTTCTCTGTCTCTACCTCTCTCTCTAACTCTTTCAAATAAATAAAATAAATCTTAAAAAAAAAGTAAATGATCAAAAAAGATACATCTTGAAAACAGCCACTGCAGGAAAGCTGGTATGGCTACACTACTACCAGATGGCACAGACTTTAAAAGAAAAAAATGTTACTAGAGATGAGTAGGGACATTTGACTATTTTCAAATGGTCAATCTATTAGGAAGCCAAAACAATGATAAACATATGTACCAAATAAGAGAGCTCCAACATATAGAAAGCAAAAACTGGCAGAAATGAATGGGGAAAAAAAATCAACTCAAAATGGATCAAAGATCTAAATTTAAGACCTGAGACAATGGAGCTGCTGGAAGAAAATGTGGGGGAAACTCTAAGATATTGGTGTAGGAGACAAGTTCTTGGACAAGACCCCAAAACACTGTTGGTGGGAATGTAAATTAGTTTAGTCACTGTGGAAAACAGTCTGGAGCATTCCTTAAAAACTAGAAATAGACTTGCCATATGATCCAGCAATCTTACTACTGGGTATATACCCCAAAGACCTGAATACAATGTATCAAACAGATCCCTGCATCACCATGTTTACAGCAGTACTGTTCACAACAGCCAAAATTTATAATCGACCAAGGTGTCCATTATCAGAGTAATGGATAAAGAAAATGTGGTATATATACACACATGAGATATTATTGCAGCCACTTGGGGAGTGAACCAGCAGATGAAATATTTCCCTCTCCTCTGTAATGCTGCCTTTCAAATATATAAGTGAATCCTTTAAAAATAAAAAAATGTGATTATAGTAAATGTATATATACCCAATACTAGGGCACCAAGTTTTATAAAATAAATGTTGATGGATCTAAAAGGAGACATAATCTATAATGCAATAATACTGGGGAACTTCAGCACCTTACTTTCATCAATGGACAGATCAACCAGACAAAAAAAATCAACAAAGAAACAACAGAGCTGGTCTATACTATAGACCAAATGGACCCACTGCTTCAAAATAGACATTTTTTTTTCATCACTGCATGGAACATTCTCTAGGCTAGACCACACACTAGGCCATAAGACAGGTCTCAACAAATTAAAAAAAAAAAATGAAATCATATCATGTATCTTTTCTGACTACAATAAAATGAAGCTGGAAATTAACAAAAGAAACTCTAGAAAATATACAAACACATGGAGATTGAACAGATGTTCCTGAATGAGTAGGTCATAGAAAAAATCAAAAGGGAAATCAAAAATTCCTTGAAGTGAATGAAAATGAAAACATATCAAAACTTGTGAGATAAAGCAAAAGCAGTTTTAAGAGGAAAGTTTATAGCAATAAGTGCTTATATCAAAAAATTGGAAAGGTATCAAATAAATGGTCTAACAATGCATCTCAAGGACTTAGAAAAACAAGATCGGCCGGCGCCGTGGCTCAACAGGCTAATCCTCCGCCTTGCGGCGCCAGCACACCGGCTTCTAGTCCCAGTCGGGGCGCCGGATTCTGTCCCGGTTGCCCCTCTTCCAGGCCAGCCCTCTGCTGTGGCCCAGGAGTGCAGTGGAGGATGGCCCAAGTGCTTGGGCCCTGCACCCCATGGGAGACCAGGGAAAAGCACCTAGCACCTGGCTCCTGCCATCGGATGAGCGCAGTGTGCCGGCCACAGCGCGCCGTCCGCGGCAGCCATTGGAGGGTGAACCAACGGCAACAGAAGACCTTTCTCTCTGTCTCTCTCACTGTCCACTCTGCCTGTCAAAAAAAAAAAAAAAAAACAAGATCAAACCAAATTGAAAATTAGTAGGAGGAAAGAAATAATAAAAATTGGAGAAGAAATTGAAAATAGAAATTTTAAAAAACTATACAAAAGATCAGTAAATGAACAGCTGGTTTTTAAAAAATAAACAAACAAAATTGAAAACCCATTGGATCAACTAACCAAAAGAGGGAAAAGACTCTTAAATAAACAAAATCTTAAAGAAAAAAATAAATGAGCAAAGATATGATCAAGCATTTTTCAAGGGAGGAAATACAAATGGCTAACAAACACATGAGAAAAATGCTTGGGATCACTAGCCATCAGGGAAATGTGAATAAAACCACAATGAGATATAACCTCACCCCAGTTAGAATGGCTATCATCCAAAAATCAAAAAATAACAAATGTTGGCAATGATAATGAGAAAAAGGTACCCTAATACATTGTTGGTGGGAATGTGAACACTATGGAAAACAGTACGGAGATTCCTCAGAAAACTGAAAGTAGATCTACCTATCATATGACCCAGCTATTCCCCCAACTGGGAATGTCCAAAGAAAATGACATCAGCATATGAAAGAGTTGCCAGCACTCTCATGTTTATGGCAGCTCAATTCACAATAACTCAGATATGGAATCAACCTAGATATCTTTAACTGATGGGTGGAAAAACATGTGGTAATAGATACAATGGAATATAACTCAGTCCTAAAAAAGGATGGAATTCTGACATTTGCAACAAAATGGATGCAACTCGAGAACATTATCCAAAGTAAAGTAAACCAGAACCAAAAAAACAAACATCACAGGTTTTCTCTTTATGTGGTAGTTAATTCATACAAACATAAAAATTGTGTGCGTATCATATCATTTAGTATATAGTTATAAATATTGCTTCACTGAATCATATCATGTAAGTGACAATACACTCTTCTTTCCCCACATTAAAAAAAAAAAAAAAGGAAAAGGAGAATGGTGAAGACTCTTGAGGTCCTAGTAATGTTTTTTATTGATTCAGGTGTTAGGTATGAGTGTGACCAGATGACAAAAAATCATTTATCTGTACACTTCTGTGGATTTCTTGGTATGTATACTATATTTTAATGTTTTTTTTTAAAAGGCAACCTACAGAATGGAAAAAACATTTGCAAATCATAAGTCCTGATAAAGGATTAATAACCAGAATACGTAAGGAACTCAAACAATTCAATAGCAAGAAAATAAATAACCAGATTTTAAAATTAGCAAAGGACCTGAATAGTCCTTTGAGTTCTGAATAGTCCTTAAGAGTGTATGCACTCCCATGTTCGTTGCATCCCTATTCACAATACCCAAGATATGTAATCAATCTAAGTGTCCATTCATGAATGAATGGATAAAAAAAAAAAATACAGTGTATATATACACAATGGAACATTATTCAGCCTTAAAGAGAAGGAAATCCAGTCACTTGGAACACAAGGAATGAACCTGGAGGACATTCTGTTAAGAGCAACAAGCCAGATACAGAGGGACAAACACTGTGTGATTTCACTCATGTGGAATCTGAAAAAGTAGAACCCATAGAAGCAGAGGGCAGTCAGGTCTGGGGGAGAGGGACTAAGGAGGTGTTAGCCAAAAAATACAAAATTTCAATGAGGCAGGAGGAAAAACTTCAAGAGACCTATTTTATAACACGGTTGCTGTAGTTAATAATACTGTATTCCTAAAAATTGCTGAAGAGTAGATATTAAGCGTGTGAGGTAATTCTCTTGTTAATTAATTCAGTTTAGCCATTCCAAAATGTACACACTTTTGAAAACATGCTTTATACAGTATTTGTTCATAATTTTTATTTGTCAATTAAAAGGAAGAATAAAAAGGAATGAAAGAACATAGGGTGAAGGAGTGGAGGGAAAGATACCCAAGAAACTCCAACCTAGCCTGACATCCCAACTGTTCTTACTGAGCCCTACCCAAATTGCACATTCATAAGCAAAGTAAATGTGGTTGGAAACCACTAGCATTTGAGTGATTCATTATGCAGCATTAGCTAACAGGAAGAGACCGGGTCCACTGGCAAAGCACTGTGAAATACCTGACCAAAACCTATTTGAACTGTCTTCCAGAAGCTGAGAGGCAAATGGTTAAGATCATTCTCATTGCTTCATTTCATTTGCTGGTTCCCTATCCCAGCTTTAGACAGAAGTATTGTTATCTTGACAACAAAGGCCGTTCAGAAAACCTCTGGGTTGACATAATGTTAACCTCCACATCCCAGTTTCCTAGGGATTTGTATTTTATTTTTCCTGCTCACTTCTTCGTATGTGTGTGCCAGATTTTTAGCTAACAATTTCAACAGCATTGATGATGAAATGTGGCTTTTTGCTAGACAGAAGGGGAATGCTTGTCTTTTACTCCTTATTAATTGACCTGCATAGATGATCTCATTAAAGTTTTCTAAGAAATTTAGCGCAGCAACCAGATGCATTTGTACTGAAAACTATAGGTTCCTAAGGGCCTACACCATGGCTAGCTTCGAGTCCCACTAAGATGGAAGCAGCGATGTGCACTGGGTGACACGCTACAGAGTCCTTAGCCCATGTGACTGCATTCCCCGCCCCCCCCCAACCAGTTTCTTGTTTAAAATACAAACTTCTCTGGCCCTCACAAACAATTCACCGGGAACCAAACTAAGACAACTTAAAAATGTAAACTGACATCACATGTTAGATTTGTCTCTTATGAAAATCAGAACACTGCATTTTAATCAGTTGGCACGTGGTCTGTGATCATGATGAATTTCTTATTCTGGTTGACACATTTTCAAATGTTAATGTCCTCTTGAGGAATAAACTGTGTCCTAATGATTGAAATAATGACTTTGAAGGTGAGCATTCAGCTTATTATGGTTTCAAACCTTGGCACTATGCATGGAGAGGTGTTAGGTTAGGCACTCGACAGAGAAATAATTATGACCAAGTAATGAAAAAAAGAGGCATTCAGAGAGAGATTATGAAGAGGGCCTATGCTGTGAGGACAAGAGACTGCTTCTCAGGCCGGAACAATCATTAATCAAGTGCCACACAATGTAGAAGACACTAAATCAGGATTCCTTGAAATGACACAATTCACACACATCAAGACCTGTTTGTGGATGCACTTTCTTTCTCTAACCCCAAAGGAGAGAGAATCAGATTTTTTTCTGTTAAACTCAACCTTCTTTGAGCCTAATGCTGAGTCCAGAAAGGTCAGAAACTTGAAGTAACAAGCTGAGCTACCAGCTCTTTCTCATGTCTCCAGGAGGAAAGGAAGGCAGGCAACCTCCCAGTGACCAAATATGCATCCATGTGCAGGCCAATGGGTAGAATTTGTTTGAAAACAAAGAGCAACCAGCAGCAGCAGGAGAGAGGAACTGGAAATATTATGCAGAAAGGAACTACTCTCAGTCTCTTGTGGCATGGTTTCTTGACTTTAAGCCATGATTAATAAACATTTCCCATTCCCCGGCCTCGCATCTTCTAATTAAACCCATCCTGAGCTACCTTCTGAGAAAAACATGTCTCAGTCCACTAAGGTTTCCTAACAAAACAGCTAAGACAGTAGAGTTTCTCAGCAACAGAAACTCATGCATCCTAGTTCTGGGGAGCAGGAAGTCTGAGGCCACGGCTCTGGCAGGCTTGGTTTCTGGGAAGCACTCCTCCCTGATTCAGACAGGACCTTCACCCTATGTCCTCACCTGGGCACGCAGGTGAGGGCCTCTTTTATAGGAGCACCGATCCCACTCAGGAGGGTTCTCATGCTAAGACCTAATCACCCTCCAAGGATCCCATCTCTCTCTCTTTTTTTTTTAAGATTTATTTATTTATTTGAAAGTCAGAGTTACACACACACGGAGAGAGAAAGAGAGAAAGAGAAAGAGAGAGAGAGAGAGAGATTCCTTCCGCTGCTTCACTCCCTAATTGGCCGCAACAGCCAGAGCTGGGCCAATCCGAAGCCAGGAACTAGGAACTTCTTCTGGGTCTCCCACGCAGGTACAGGGGCCCAAGGACTTGGGCCATCTTCTACTGCTTTCCCAGACCACAGCAGAGAGCTGGATTGGAAGTGGAGCAGCCAATCTCTAACCGGCAGCCATATGGGATGCTGGTGCTTCAGGCCAGGGCATTAACCCGCTGCTCCACAGCGCCAGCCCTGGAGCCCATCTCTTAATACCACCACTTTGGGGGTTAGCAGGACACAAACATTCAGACCATAGCAACATGCAAGCACCTCACCATAGAAACACCATAAGTAGGGGGCAGCGCCGTGGCTCACTTGGCTAATCCTCCGCCTAGCGGCGCCAGCACACCAGTTTCTAGTCCTAGTTGGGGCACTGGATTCTGTCCCTGTGCCCCTCTTCCAGTCCAGCTCTCTGCTGTGGCCAGGGAGTGCAGTGGAGGATGGCCCAAGTGCTTGGGCTCTGCACCCCATGGGAGACCAGCAGAAGCACCTGGCTCCTGGCTTTGGATCTGTGTAGCTCCATCCATGGCAGCCATTTGGGGGGTGAACCAAGAGGGAGGACCTTTCTCTCTGTCTCTCTCTCTCACTGTCTAACTCTGCCTGTCAAATAAATAAATTGAAAAAAAAAAAAAAAAGAAACACCATAACTACACTATTAACTGGACTTTGTCCCTTTGCTTTGCCTCAGAGTAATACAATGTGAATCACATACATGCAAAAATGTGATTCACTACCACTACCAATAAGAAGGAAAGTGAGGGAAAATTGTTCATCCTACTCTGAGATCTTGTGTTGTGCCCAAGGAAGGGCAGACTTCCAACAAGCCCTATGGATCTGCTTTCTGTGCCGTGTAACAAATTACCACAAACATCTATTTATTATCTCTATTTTCTCTCAGTCAGGAGTCTGGGCATTACTTAGCTGAGGTCTCTACCCAGGGTCTCATCAAATTGTATTTCATCTGGGATTTGGGGTCTTCTTCTAAGCTAAGTGCTTGTTAGCAGAATTAGATCCTGAAAGCTATAAAATTGAGGCTCTTGGTGCCAGCGCTGTGGCATAGCAGGTAAAGCCGCCACCTGCAGTGCTGGCATCCCATATGGGAAACAGTTCAAGTCCTGGCTGCTCTATTTCCAATCCATTTCTCTGCTGTGGCCCGAGAAGGCAGTGGAAAATGTCCCAAGTCCTTGGGCCCCTGCACCCACATGGGAGACTTTGAGGAAGCTCCAGGCTCCTGGCTTCATATTGACACAGCTCTGGCTGTTGTGGCCAACTGGGGAGTGATCCAGCAGATGGAAGACCTCACTCTTTATCTTTCTGCCTCTCCTTCTCTCTGTATAACTCTGACTTTCAAGTAAATAAATAAATCTGTTTTAAAAAAAATTGAGGCTCTTGCTATTCCTGCCATGTTGTCAGAGGAGCACAGGGCAGTTGACTTCTTCAAGGCTATCTTAGTCCATTCAGGCTGCCACAACAACATATTATCAACCCAGAGGCTTAAACAGAAATTGTTCTCAAGCTCTGCATGCTGGAAGTCCAAGCTAAGGGTGCCAGCGTGGTCAGTTTCTGGAGAGAGCTCTCCTCTTGGGTTTCAGGTGGTCACCGTCTTGTATGGCCTCTTCTTTGTGAGTATCTATTATCAGGGCACTGATTTCATCGCCCCACTTAACAATGGCCTCACCCTCATGACCTCATCCAACCCTAACCGCTTCCCAAAGGCCTCATCTCCAAGTGCCATCACTTGGCGGATTAAGGCTTCAACGTATGAATTTGAGGGGACACAAACATAACAAACACCAACAGAAAAATATCTCCAACCTCTCTCATTTCTGACCTCTAGATTTTTTTTAAAGATTTTACTTATTTATTTGAGAGGTAGAGTTACAGACAGTGAGAGGGAGAGATAGAGACAAAAGTCTTCTTTCCACTGGTTCACTCCCCAAATGGCCACAATGGCTGTAACTGCACTGATCCAAGGCCAGGAGTCAGGAGCTTCTTCCCAGTCTCCCATGCGGGTGCAGGGGTCCAAGCACTTGGGCCATCTTCTACTGCCTTTCCAGGCTACAACAGAGAGCTGGATTGGAAGAGGATCAGCCAGGGCTAGAACTGGCACCCATATGGGATGTTGGCACCAAAGGCAAAATATTAACCTACTGTGCCACTGTGCCAGCTCCCTGACTTCTAGATGTAAAAAGCGCTCATCTGAGTAGATCCTTGAGAATGAACTCCCTTTTGTCTAACTTAAAGTCAACTGATTAAGGACTTTAATTGAACTCCTCAAAATTCCTTTCTTGGGGCCATTTTTGTGGTATAGCAGGTTAAGCTGCCACTTATAATACTCCCAAATGGGATGCACTTCATGTCCCAGCTGCTCCACGTCCTATCCACCTGCTTATGTGCCTGGGAAAGCAGCAGGTGATGACCCAAGTGCTTGTGCCCATGCTACCCACATGGGAAATGTGGAAGAAGCTCCTGGCTTCAACCTAACCCAGTCCCAGGTATTGCAGCTACATGGGGGAATGAACCAGCAAATGGGAGATTTTGCTCTCTGTGTCTCCCTATTTATAACTCTTTCAAATAAATAAATCTTTTTAAACATTCCTTTCTTGGTCATATAACGTCGTCTAATAAATAAGTGAAATCCAATCAAATTCCCAAGTTCCCCAAGCTCAGAGGGGACCTGTAGAGTATGTACGCCAGGGCATGGCTATCTTGGATTCCCTCAGAACTCTGCCTACTCTACTCTACCCTACCATTGATCTTTGGTGTCCCCTCTCATTTCCCTTTCCCCATCAGCACTCTCATCAGCACACTCACACTCCCATGCACGAACACACACATGTAAATGCTCATGACTCTTCAGAGACACCTACAAACTAACTGCAGTCATTTGGCCATTTCTCATGTCCTCCTGCTGCTGCCCACAAATCCATCTGGTTTTAAAAGAGCCAGCTCTATAGAGGGGTATGGGAAAAGGACTGTTTTTTCTACCAATCATTAATAGATCTTAATCTGAACCTGATGTTTTTCTCTAAAGACACTCTTGAGGCAACAATAGTAACAGTAACTTGGAATGGGTGTTTAGCCTAGTGGTTGAGACACCTGCATTCTGTGATCAGAGTGCCTGGGTTAGTTCTCTGGCTCCAGTTTGTGACTCCGACTTCCTACCAACACAGACCTAGGAAGACAGTGATGTTTCTAGTGACTTCGTTCCTATCTGCTATGTGGAAGACCTGGATTGAGTCCCTGGCTCCCTCCTCAGCCCAGCTGCAGCCATTTGAGGAATGAATCAGCAGATAGAAGACCTCTATCTGTCCTTCTTTCTCTCTCTGCCTATCAAAGTAATTTTAAGTATAGTGAATGGAACTAGTAGTTGCTAGTTACAAGTAGTAACTATGAGCTTTTAAAGATTCTACCAAAAATATATGATATCTGGAAAAACAATGTTATTGTCTCCAAAACATAAAACTCAATATTATTAAATATTTCGTTAAATGCTGCATAAATAACATAGTATAAATACACTTGAGTTAATGAAGGAAGCAATAAACTTTTAGTGTAGATGTGACAGAACCTGGAATTCAAAAAATAAGAGAATTTGGACCCTGTGAAGGCTGCAATCAGCTTACTGAGACCCATTTGTATAGCATCACTAGAACTTGTAGAATGATGTTTGAGAGGAAAATCACAAACTGGTATTATACTACACTTCCTACTTTTACGTTATTTTAACATTCAAGCTTTTATTTGAGACTGTTAATTTCCTTGTGAATTATAAAAAGCAGATAGATATTTTATTTCATATTTTGAGATACACTAATAAATTATCTAATGCCACTTGTAGAATTATGAGAAAGAACATGATCTGTTCTCAAATGATGCATTACAGATTCTGAGCACTGAACGGCGAGTACCATCAGCTGACAGATACAGAGGAAGTGTGGGGAGCCCGGGACCAGCCAGTTAGTAGTAGAGACAGGGATTGGGGCTGATTTATTCTCACTCAGAGTTCTCTCCAAGACAGTACATTTTCTCCATCTCTCAATATCAGACCTCTTTCATTCAACCTCTACGTCTTACTGAACCACGTTGCATGATTTTCAGCTTTCATTCCTACCTTCCCAAACCTCGCCTGGAATTATGATAATAAACATAAGAAAAATCCTATAGGCTTGATTCTAGCCCATCCTGCCCCCCATCCTGGATATCCTTTACAACATGGTCAACCGGCATCTACTTTGCTACTTCCAGGTACAGGAGGCTCCCCAACAATGACATGGGCAATTCCATTCTGAGCAGCTTTGAGCGAGGACATGATCTGCCTCCCTCTAATTCCACATGTGGTTGCCTAGAGGCACATACAGTAAGTGTGAGTCCTTGCAAAGGCCATGTGTTCATATTTAACAATGACTGGCTGTCTCAACTCACTTCCCCTCCTGGATTCTTCAGTGTCAGTGTCACTAACACATAGGGTGAGACTCTTCAAGTGGGACTGTCTCCTGCATTGCAGGATGGTCTGGCCCTCTGAGAACTAAACATTCACCTTGCAATGACAAAACATCATTTCCAAAAACCCATGGGAAGGGGAAAACCCCAAACAGAGGGTTACAGAGAGCATGAGAGAATTACTGGCAAGAATTTAAGGCTGAATACAAGGAAAGCTTCTGCCACGTTTAGGAATCTGCCGTTTTGCAACACTTCCCAGTGTTCCCACTTCAAGCCACCCTCCTGTTCTCCTGTGGCAGTCAGGAGGCATGTGTTGCCAATTAAGTAATTTTGCTGAATTAGAAATCTAAATTATGTTGTGTCCCACCCAAATAGCCATCTCTCAATTATTCTGCCAACCAAAGTGCCTTGTAGTGCTTCAAAAAAAAAAATCTTTCACCTTTGGCCATTGTTTTCTTAGCTGTTAACAAACTACAGTGGGATCTTTTGATTTTGATTAAAATTGCATAAGTCAGAATGATTGTAAAAACAGAATAAAATTGAAATCCAAATTGCCCTTGAAATTGCTGTGAAATCAGAGCACAGCACTGGCAAGAGATTATGATTTCACTGAAGCTAGACCACCACACAGGACCTCCAGGCTTGCCCACTCATTCTGAGTTTTCTTGATTACACACATGATAGCTATTTTGAGAAGTAGTGAGCAATATACTATGGGGGTACAAGCACAGGATTCTTGCTTTGTATCATGGACCTGCCACTTAGCATCTGTGTGACCCATGGCAGGTTTATTAACCTCCGTGCCTCAGTTTCCTCTTCTGTAAAATGGAGATGATAATATGTACCTCCTAAGTTTGTTGCAAGGATTCAGTGAGTTAAGGCACAGTGGCAGGTACTGTGAGAGCACCACTAAATCCCCTCAGGGCATCTTTACAGCGTATTTGACTGCGACCCCTGGGTACTACGGATGGAATGGGCTTTTCAGGGGTCTGTCCCATTGAAGGAGTTTTCGTGGTTTATTTCTCATCATCTAACAGGCTGTGATTCTTGTCACACAACTTTTAAAAGGCTACTAAAGGGGTGAGCGTTTGGCACAATGGTTAAGATGCCACTTGGGAGGCCTCTATCCCCTATCAGGGTGCCTGGATTGAGTCCCAGTTATATTTCCAATTCCAGCTTCTTGCTAATGCATACTCTGGGAGGTAGCAGGTGGTGGCTCGAGTAGTGGGCTACCTACTACTACCAGGATGGAGTTCTGGGCTCCGGACTATGGTCTGGCAGCCTTGGTCGTTGCAGGCATTTGAGGAGCAAACCAGTAGAAGAAAGATCTCTCTCTCTCTCTCTCTCTATATATATATATATATATGCGCGCCCACACACACACACATATATATATATATATATAAAATATTTCTCTGACTTTCAAATAGATAAGTAAAGACTAAAGTTGATTTGCCTTGAGGAACAAAAAGCCAGAAATACTCAGGACTTCATGCTCCTTGAAATCGCCATCTCCCTGTTCGCATGGCCCTTGTCCCGTAACCGACTAGGGCAGGAAAATGAAAACCCAGCTCCTTTCTTCAAGTGAGAACAAACTCAAACCATCCAGGTCCCCCCATGCAATCAGGCAGAGCCTGAGATTCCCTTGAAATTACCCCCTTGTTTGGTTTCTTCTCCTCCCCCACCTCCTCCTCCTTCCAACTCCCTCAGTGAAATCCTGCACAAATCTCTTTCTTACAAATCCTCTTCTTGGGGTGGGGAAATCCCGCCTGAAATAGGCACTTACTATAATTGACAACTTGTAAGCAGTTAATAAATGTTAATAAATATTAGCCTTTATGCCAGTTGTCACTGGTAGCTATGATGAATTCAATAACATTTGAAAATGAATCTGCATCTTACAACTCACAACCACTTATAAATACACTAGAAAACCAATTCTGTATGTGCAAGTCTTCAGCCTACAGCATGCTGGACTATCGAGGCACACTATGATAATCCTACTCCACCAATCATCGGTAAAGCCATGGGAAACATAACTTGGAAACAATGCTTTTATTTTACTGAAATTAAAACCAAGGATGAGAGAGTCCTTGTGAATTGTCCCAGGTCCAGGGCTACTGAGTAGTGAGCAGAATCTAGAATCTAGGATGCAGGTCTCATTCTCAGTCCAGGGCCATTTCTACCCTTACACACTAGCAAGCCCATTTTCCAATGATAACCCAATTGCAGGGCCTCGGGAGCTCTGCTCATAGCTGCCAGCAACACCTCATCAACAATTACCAAAGGCTTTGTGTGCACAGCATTTGTGCCGGGTATCTGGACGCAAGTCAAAGGGTTTAGAGGCTCCCTGCCTTCGAAAAGTTTGTCACCGAGTATGGACAAAAGGCCAAGTGCACGAGAAATACATGAAACCTACAGAAAGCATCAGGAGGCTGAGATAACACAAACACACGGACTAAATTGATGTTTAGCGTGTTGTTTAAGCAGCAGAATCTTTGATCCAAATGAAGTCTCATGCCAAAAGTTGGATTACAGACTATGACAGCAGGGGCACTCGAACTGCAGAAGGCTGCAGCCCTGTGCTCTCAGCTCCTCTCCCATCTCCCCCCACCCTTGGAGGCCAACACCCAACCCATCCTCAGCCGACAACACGTGCAGGTCTGTGACCAACTCGCCAGCTCCCTCTCAGAGGTGCTGCTTCCTCTCACCTTCTCTACTCTTTTCCTACTTCCCATGCCTTAGGGAGAGATTCCTCCAGGAGTCCAGGGTGTGGGGGATGGGAGCTATCTATCAGAAAGGGAGTGGAGTGGGCACTGCCTCCGGAATGGAAGGGTGGAGGATTGTATCTAAGGATGGGCAGAATGGAGTAAATTCTCAATAGAATGGTTCCCAAAAGGGCCTCCCCATCGCAGAGGGGCAAGAGTGAGGATGCCACAGGTTCCCAGAGCCAGCTCATCAAAACCTTAAAGAAGGGTGCACCCCATAGTCACAAAGCTCCAGGGCCAGGGAGATGTGGACCAGAAAGCACACAGTCTGGGAGAGGAACCCCTTACTGCCAAGCGTGCCCTGCTGTCTACTCACCCCACCCAACCCAGGCGGTCTGTGAGGCAGCGGGAGTCCTGCACTTTTGCAGATCTGCTGACATTCCTTACAAGGAGCAGGCAGGAGGTCCCTAAGCTACAGCAAGAGTAAAGCTGATGGCATTTTCTCCCCATGGCTCAGTCACTGGCTGTGTTGTCAGGAACACTGCCCAGAAAACAATCTGAAGAAAATCCAAGGAGAGACCAGAGGTGGGTCCCTAGGGAGCCCAGGTTCTCCCCTTTTCTGTGGCCCCTTCCAACACTCCACTTCCCAGCCCTCTGAAGCCTGCTTTCAGTGAATCCCAAGAGGACCATTTGTATCCAAGAGGCAGGATTTCCCAGAGTATTTATGAACATTGGAAAAGGGACATTTTTCTCAAAAAGGTTTGGAAACTCAAATTTCAAGAAGTTTAGTTTCCAGAAGACTTTGCTGAGGCTTTAAAATCTAATGAGCACTGAAAGTTCCAGCCACCTAACAGGAGGAGGGGTCCTGTTTATGGAAAATGTATAGCATGGAAAAAACTATATGTGTACTTCGAATTTTTTTGCACTGAAATAAACTTTTAATTCTATTTGTCATGGATGCTTGAGATGCCCCTGTGCAGCATGTTGCATCTCCCAGCATGAACTAATCAAAGAACCTTGCCTCTCGCAGCACAGAAGACTTTGATTTTGTTATCAAAGTAGGATCCATAGGCTCACCTTCAGGGATCCACAAGTTCAAAACTGTTCCTATAATAGTGAGATACTTTCTGACTTCTCTACTGTGTTGATATTTGCATTGATGCTGCAAAAGCCATAGGCTAACATTGCTGGTGTCTTAGCATGTATCAAGGCAAAGGTGTTGAGTTGTTCTAGTGGTCATTCTGTGCTAGACACCACATGGGGACAAGGGGGGGAAGAGCCAGTTTTACTGAAGGATGGCCTCGTTATAATTTGTATATGGCTTGAATGTATCCACAAGGGTTCCTGGTTGAAATATAATCTCCACAGTGAGATAACAAGAGTAGGGCAACTTATATTGGCTCTGGTGTTTGGAGATGTGGCCTCAGGGAGATGAATAGGATTAGATAAAGCCATCAGGGTGGGGCTCTTATAATTGAATACTGGTGGCTTTCCAAGGAGGGAGAGACCAGAAGACACACACACACACACACACACTCCCTGTCTCTCACCATGGGTCTTCTTGCCCATAAAGAAGACCAGCACCAGGAGGCTATCATTTGAAGCTGCCCCTGCACCTTGGATACAACCATGAGCCAAAATAAACTTTTCTTTATAAAGTTATATAGCCTCGGGCATTATATTACAGTGACACAAATGAAGTAATACATCCTTGAGGAGACAACAACAATTTTGTGTGATGGGTAATTTTATGGTGTCCACTTGACTCATTAAAAAATGCCTAGAAACCTGGAGAAGCATTATTCTGGGTGTGTCTGAGAGGATGTTTCCAAATGGAGTTAGCACATAAGTCTAAGTGCACTAGAAGATCTGATCTTGATGTGGGTGGGCATCATCAGTGGGTTAGGGACCTGGAGAGACTAAGTGGGAGGGTCATGTTAGAATCATTTGGAGAGAGCACTGGTGTTGTGGGCAGACAACAAGATAAAACTGATCAGGTTTGTGAGCTGGAAGACCATGCCTTCTCCATGCCCCTGTGTGACTGCATGCCCCTACCTGACCACACCTGTGTGCCCACCAGCCAATCAGGCTAATTAACCACTCTCCTTTGGAAGTGGATTAGAGGCCTGGGACATGATGGGCCCAGCCCTATTTTTGACCCTTTCCTTTTGCACTGGCCCTTGTTGCCCCTGCGCCTTTGGGGCACCTGCCCCATGCTTCCTGGCCTACATGTTCCTCCACGTGGCTGGCTCCTGGTACTTGGTATGGATCCAGATTTCCTTCTCTCTTTTAGATAGGGCCATCAGTTTCCTATGCATTTCTCCCACTGAATAAAAAGTTTATCATGCTGCCTCATTCATTTATGCCAGCATTCAGAATTCTCTGAATATTGGGCAAGAACCCACATAGGCCTATTAATATTGGGAATTTATTAATAAGTACATGGTAATATATCACTTCTCGGCCTTTTGGCTAAGATCAACTGTAGTACATGGTAATATAAGTGGCACCCCATATTCTGATGTCATATGGCACCCCAGATGGGACTTCTAGGGGGTCAGCCTCTGGTGACACTGGGACACACTGGACTCCTGTCTTGGAGGTCAGTTGCTGGCCTTTGGATTCCAGGACCATGCTGGCAATCCTTGGCTGGCTCTCAGACATTTGGTCTCCAACTGAGACTCACATGCTCAGCTTCTTTAATACTCCAATGATGCTACCGGCATCCCAGGATCCTCAATCAGCAGGTGAGCTGGGAGGCACTTCTCACCTGCAATAATCATGTGAACCAAAACCCCTACTAAATTGTCCTCCATATACTTTAAGGCATATCCTATCAGTTCTGTATCTCTAGGGAACCCTGACCAACACAGTACGAAGTTCATTTCATAACGTTTGAGTGCACACATTCCTAACACGCTGGGGGACCAGGTGCGACGGCTACGTAAAGCAGTGCTGTTGCATCCTGAAGCATGAGGGTGGTGTCGAGGAGGTGCTCAGGTGCCGATGTCTGGGCTGCAGGCTGCACCAACCTCCTTGTTAATGGAACACCATTTTACATTGCCAACAGACAAACTATGGTTTTTCAGATTTGGTATTTAGGAGATCTTTTCTTGAAGATAAGTGATATGAGCCTATCTCTACAAAACACAACTAGCAGTATTAGATGATAAAATTAGACAATTTGAGCTTTCATGCAAAAAATCAGGATTTTGGAAAACTTGTATGCACCACCATGAGTTTGACATTTTATAAAGACTCTTAATATTTGGTTTTAATACTAACAAGTGTGATATTTTGATATGATACAAAATGAAATATGCCAACATCTGAAAGGTTTGCATAACTCAGCACACTAATGTTTTCTAAATAATAAGTGATGTTACAAAATCTGTCATGGATACAAGACCCATTCAAAGTATAAGTTAAACCGTGTAATACTTTAAAACGTTTATTATTTATTTGTTTGAAAGGCAGAGTGACGGAGTGGTAGAGAGACAAAGACATTGATTCTTCATCTATTGTTTCACTGCCCAAATGCCTGCAACAGTTGGGTCCAGGTCAGGCCAAAACAAGGAGTCAGAAACTCCATCCAGGTCTCCCCCACAGGTGGCAGGAACCCAAGTATTTGGATCATTGTCCACTGTCTTCCAGTCACACTAACAAGAAACTGGATCAGGAGCACAGAATAGGCAGGCCAGGATCTGAACGAGGTACTTTGATATGGGATGTTGGCATCCCCAAGCAACAGCTTAACTGGCTATGCCACAATGGTAGCTGGACACAAGTATTTCAATGTAACAGAGTATGAAATTTTCAGAATTTACATGCAAATTTAAAAATTAAAAATTTACATGCAAATTTAAAAATTATCACTTGTCAATACTTATACTAAGAAGAATATCTATAAGTATATGAAAAGACTATTAAAATTCTCCTCCCTCTTCTAATTACAAACCTAAGCAAGGCCCTATTTTCTTCACTTACTTGAAACAAAGCAGCATACAGCGACAGATTGAACCATGGAAATGATAGAAAACTCCAGTTCCTTCTAATAAGCCAAACATCAAAGACTGGCAAAGGCGTAAAACAATTGTACTTTAAGTCTCACAAAGTGGTTTTTTGCTATTTTTCTGTGTGGAAAGTATAGACGTTTCAGTTTTTAAAAACTAACCTGTTGGGATAGCCTTTTGGCACAGTGGTTAGGACACTGCTTGGACGAGGAGCATGCTGGGGTGCCTGCATTCAAGCTCTGGCTCTGCTTGCTAACGTGCAACCTGTGAAGCAGCAGGTGACGGCTCAAGTGGTTGTGTCCTTGCCACTGACGTGGAAGATATAGACTGAGTATCAGACTCCCAGCTCTGGCTCTCCGTTTTGATTCAGCCCTAGCTGGTGTTAGCATCTGGGGAGTGAACCAGTGAAGGGAAGATCTCTCTCCCGCTCTCTCCCTCCCTTTCAAATAAATATAAATAAGTAAAAATTTTAAAAAGTAACCTATTGTCCTATTGTCTTACAATGGCTTTTTAAATTGATTTTTAATGAATTAAACATTCCATTGAAATTTTTATGTTTACAATTAGCAAAATTTTCTAGAAAAGATAATAAATATTTTAGACATCATGGGCCACATAGAATCTATTGCAATGAAACAGTTCTGCATTGCACTGTGAAAGTAACCATAGACAATATATAAATGAATGGTCTTGATTGTGTTCCAATAAAACTTTATTCACAAAAAAAAAAAAAGGCAGCGGGGAGCCAGCACCGCGGCTCACTAGGTAATCCTCCGCCTGCGGTGCCGGCACCCCGGATTCTAGTCCCAGTTGGGGCACCAGATTCTGTCCCGGTTGTTCCTCTTCCTGTCCAACTCTCTGCTGTGGCCTGGGAGGGCAGTGGAGGATGGCTCAAGTCCTTGGTCCCTGCACCCGCATGGGAGACCAGGAGGAAGCACCTGGCTCCTGGCTTCAGATTGGCGCAGGGCGCCGGCCATAGCGGCCATTAGAGGGGTGAACCAACAGAAAAGGAAGACCTTTCTCTCTGTCTCTCTCACTGTGTAACTCTGCCTGTCAAAAAAAAAAAAAAAAAAAAAGGGCAGTGGGACAGATTTTGGCCCATGGGCTATAGAATGCTGACCCTGTTTTATATAATAAAATATCAATAAATACAGCTATTTTAAATCCCCCAAAATTTGTATGTGTGAATGAATCCTGCTACTAAAAAGATTGAAAACACCATTCTACTTTGTCATCTTCAAAAGGAATTTCAGAGGGGCAGGCATCTTGGTGCAGCTGGTTAAGCCCTTGTGTAGCACACCCACATCCTATATTGGAATACTTGGGATTGAGTCCTGGCTCCTCCACTTCTGATCCAGATTTCTGCTAATGCATTCTGGGAGGCAGCAGACAATGGCTCAAGTGCTTAGACCCCTGCCACTGACAGGGGAGACCTGGATAGAGTTCTGGGCTATTTGAGAGTGAACTAGCAAATGGAAGATATCTCTCTCTCTCTCACTCTCTTTCTCGCTCTCATTCTTGCTCTCTTTCAGGTAGATGAAAACAAATAACTAAACATTTTAAAGTAATTTCAGAGATAAAGAAAGGCCAGGGAAGGCCTGTTTGGGAGAGAGCTCTTCATCCAGAGGCCAATCGCGGGCTCTGCTCTCTCTGGACAAATCCCATAGGCAGTTGATGACTTAGCAGTGTGAAAGCCTGAACACCCAAGGTTCCACCTTAACACTCCCAGCCCCCTCGGGAATCTACTTCACCAAGGACAAGGCTCAGGTCTTGGCCACTGTGACCACTAGCACTGCCAGGAGCCCATCCAAATGAGCGAATAGATGGAATCAATAAAACCCCCCTCATCTAGAAGAGAAAATCTTAAGATACAAAAGTCTGTCTGTAGAGTCACCTCCACATGCTCCAGCAAAACAGCGGCTTCTCCTGCGCTTGGTTGCAGGTTGAGCGCAGTGCACGTGGAGGTGAGGGCCACAGGTTAGATCCTTACACAAACAGAACACTTCAAACCTAGATTACACCCAGATTACAGACTGCTCAGCACATGCCGGGTATGCGAGTCTCATCAGGCTTGGCAAAGGGCTGACACCTCAGCCCTGGGCTTGTATTGTGTATTTTAACCCAGGAACTGAGTCACACCTCTAAATCCTCTGATAAATGATGCTTTATTAGCTTTGAAGAGTGCCAACTCACTTCCTGGGTTCCAAGCCAACTCAAGATAATAGAGTCCTTTCAACAACCACTAGAACACATTGGTATAATGTCCAAAATATTTTAAGAAATGAGCGCTTTTTAATTTGCTAATAAGTTCTGTGTCACTCAGCTGTAATAGGATAAAATCCTATCATTAGCGACCCCAAGGCAGACTCTGCGTGGCTGCCACTGCCCTCTCGCCTGCATCTTTCCTTCGCCTGCTTTGTGTGACAAGCTGCGCTTGCTGGTGCCTTTCACAGTCGACTCTCCTGCCTGCCAATCTTCTGGGTGTTTTTACTTCACTCCCTTGATGATTTTATTGGATCAACCCATCAAGCTGTGAGGTTTCGCAAACATGAAATGTCAGCGCAAACACAGATATATCCAGAAGAGCAGCATTCTCTCTCTGCCAGCAGCAAGCATCCCCACTCCCCGCTCCCCGCTCCCCATTCACACACGTCCCCCTTTGCTCAGTCCCAAAGGCTTCTCAGCTGGATTCTTCTCTTCAGAATTCTGCTTTAGGCTCACCGAGGGGCAAGCCACACACAGGGCTTCCAATGTTATGCTTGCTCTTAAAGGAGATGAGTTCATGAGAGGAGCGGGAGGAACAAAGTCCACACACACGCACAGCAATGGCAATGTGGTGGGTTCTAAGAGGCAGACTAGATGGCCTCAGTCTGCCTAGAATCAACTAAGCCAGCCCCAAGATGAGAGGTAATGGTCTTGAAGGGCGAGAACTGCCCTCCCAGGGCAGAGCAAGCCCACAATGTGGTACCTGTGCAAGCCCTAAGGAGACAATGGGCTGTGGACTAGGACAGTCTAAAGAGAGAAGCAAGACAGACACTGAGAACCAGGCAGGAGCCTTAAAGCATCTTCGAACTGAGTAGGGTAAGACTACTCCTCCCAAATTGCACCTTGTGGCATTAGAAGCTAGAGCCCGGTATTCCCAAGGCCTGGATCATTAAGGGAGGTCCAAGGCCAAGTCACTAAGAGGGCCACATCACTAGCTTCCAGCCAAAAGGAGGATTTCAACCAGGAAACTTTCAACTGAAAATCTAGCAGCTCAGGTCGACATGGAACAGAATCACCCAGGCCATCACCAGGTCTTCTCAGATGTTCTCTGTTTCCGTAAATCAGGATAGGTTACTTGGTCTTTGTGAACCTGCTTCCTTGGTTGTAAAAGGACATAATAGTAGCACTGTATTGATCTGCTCAGGCTGCCATGACAAAACACCATAGCCTGGATGGCTTAGGCAACAGACGCGTGTATCTCACCATTCTGGAGCCTGGAAGTGCAGAGAATAATCTCTGGTCTCTGTCTCTTCTTAAAACACTAATCCCATCGTGGGGCCCCACCCTCAAGACTTCATCTAAATCTGATTGCCTTTCAAATGCCTCACCTCTCAATGCCCAAATATTGGGTATCAGGGCTGCAACATCTTCAACCATGGACAGCCGTCATAACAACGTCATGGGCTTCACACAGCGCCTAGCACATCACTGCAACTCGCTGTAGGTGATGGCTTTGTTGCTCGTATTTGTTTTAGGGAATGGGCAGAGGATGCATTTCCATGGTCTGGCATCACTGTTCAACCACCAAGCTTTGTTAGGAGAAGTAGTTGTGATGACATTTCCAAAAAAAAAGGAGCTGCATTTTACTGGGGGGTAGCAGGCCTTGCTCCCTTCCCAGGGAGATCTGAACCTCATAGCCTTGAAGACAAAGGCCTGGCAAAATGCCCTCAGCTCCATTCACAGCTCAGACTGTCCCGCCAAGGACCCAGGTTTTCATGAAGTCCCTCCTCGAGAAAAACTCTGTCCTCTCTGCACTCTTGGAGATTCAGTGGCAAATTACCAAGTGGCTTCAGGACACTGGCCAGCTGCTGCTTCCTAAAGATGCTGGCTGCTCCCAAAGAACCACCACTGGTGAGTCACCCTTGCTGTACAGGACTCCAATTCTTATTTTATGGGGAAGGGGTAACTCCTGCAAAAGAGTAGCCCCAAGTATCCTTTTCTGGTTATCTTTGATCTTTTGCCTCCTGCTTGGTGGCTCAGAAGCCTTCAGGTATTCTAAACAAACCACATTAGATCCATGTTCAGTAGATCTAACTAACTTAGTGGTTTGCAACCGAGGGCAACTTTGGCCCGCAAGGACATTTGGCAATGTCTGCAGACATCTTTGTTTGTCACAACTACTAAGGTCTGGTATCTAGTGGGTAGAAGCCAGTGATACTGCTAAATATCCTACAACCCATAAGACAGCTCCTCAACAAGAATTACACAGCCCCAATGTCACCAGTGCCAAGTTAAAGACACTCTCATCAATGACTGTCCAGAGGAAACTGGCATTCCTACTCCTGCAGACTCATTTCTAAATGATGAGCAGGATTTCTAGGTAAATGTCCATCCTGAGAGCACACAAGAAAGCCTGTGGGGCAGTATTGCTTCCTCACATCCACAGGAAAAGAATGAGAATTTACATTCCTGATGTCATCCTTGGATGATGAGTACCTTAAGTTAGGCACCCTCTGGAAGCAGTCCTTGAGGCAAGGAAGAATCTAAGAGACTCATTTGAGAGATGATCCGTGGAAAGCACAAATGGGGAATGGAAAGGATGAGACTGGGAAGAGAAGGAAGCCTTTAGCTAGTGTGTTCTCAGTGAGTAAGTTATCACTGTTGGCAACTGGATCTTAACTTCACCAGGGAATGCTGGGAAAGGATGTAGAACACTACCTTTAATCATCCCAACCGAGAGGCACTGACACGGCCTGTCAGTGATTGGTTTAAGGCTGATCCGAGGGATGCTAATTCCCCAGCACTCCCAGCTGGCCCCCACACAGTAGAGTGGGCCCTCAGTAAAGACTCTCAGGTGCTGGCCCTGAAAAGCCAGGCTGGTGTGCGGGGAGCTGATGAGTGAAAGTGGCTGTGGATGAGCACACCAATGGGATTTCAGGACACATTCATTACATTAAGTTGTATTTCTCCCATGTTTGAATGTTCACAATGAGCAGTTCTTACACTGGTTGCAAAAATAAAACATTTATAACTAAATACTGGAGGAAAATTTAAAAAGTAAAATTAAAAGATTATAAGTATCATATGCTCTCCCTGATCTGTGGTAACTAATAGAATACCTAAAGGGAATCTGTAGGAATGAAATTGACGTTTTGCAATGATTTTTAACAGCCTTTGTCTCAGCTGTTGAGAAACAGTTTTTTTTTTTTCATACCTGTTGTTGAACTCTTTACTTAGTGTAGGGTTAACCTTATGAATATTAAGTAAACTGAAAGTAGATTTTTATAAAAATTGAGAGTGGGAATAGGATAGGGAGGAAGAAGGGTTGGAGCATGGGTGGGAGAGAGGGTAGGGTAGAAAGTATCACTATGTTCCTGAATCTGTATACAGGAAGTACATGAAATTTGTATACTTGAAATAATTTTTAAAAAGTAGCTTTTTTAAAAAAAAGATTTTATCTATTTATTTGAAAGCTAGAGTTATGTCGCTCCTTCGGCTGCAAAAGGAACGACGCTGCTCGCAGTTAATCGGTCTTCAGTAGACTTTTACTTAGAAAGAGTAGGAAAAGAGAGTGGGGGACTGGGAGAAGGGGGAGAGATGGCGCGCACATTCCTTAAGGGGGAAAGCTAGCGTGCGCGTTCCCTCTCCCGCGGTCCGCTTATATACAGAATTCAACCAATCACAATCAATCAATCACAGTCCATGCACAGAATTTTCCAATCCAGCACTTGATCACGATCAGCTGTGGAGTCACGCAGCAGGCAGGGCATCAGCGCCATCTTGTTGTTTTCCACGATCCTCAGCTAGATGGAAAGTTCAATCAGCTGCTACATCCGCATTACTGCTATAAGCCAAGCCCAGCATGGGGGGGTCCCATGGCAGGCCTATCCATGGGTCCCCACAGAGTTACAGACAGTGAGAGGGAGAGACAGAGAGAAGGGTCTTCTGTCCACTGGATCAATCCCCAAGTGGCTGCAACAGCTAGAGCTGCACCGATCCAAAGCCAGGAGCCAGGAGCTTCCTCTGGTCTCCCACAGGTGCTGGGGCCCAAGCACCTGGGCCATCTCCCACTGCTTTCCCAGGCCATAGCAGAGAGCTGGATTGGAAGAGGAGCAGCCAGGACTAGACCCCAGCGCCCAAATGGGATGGCGGTGCCACAGGAGGAGGATTAACCTAGTATACCACAGCGCCGGCCCCAAAGAAGTATCTTTTAACATCTGTTAAGCTGTTCAATACAAAACTAAGAACACAGCAACTCATATTCTACACAAGTAAGAGAGATTACCTACCTTGTGCTGTTGGCAGTATGGTCGTTGCAAACCTGTCACCTCATATGCCACATTGGAGAGTCCTCTCTAGCGACTGCATACACACTCCTGGGTGCAACAGGAAGAGAAAGCCTTCATACCTAGCTTTGGATCATTTCTACAAAATTTGAAGACTTCTGAGAAGTGTTATCTAAGTTTCACATAACAGTTAACATGGTGCTTGGGATGCCTGCATCCCATATCAGAGTGCTGCTCCCAGTTCCAGCTTCCTGCTGACGCCACCCTGAGAGAAGCGGTTGGTTGCTCAAGTAGTAAGTCTACCACCCACGTGGGAAACGCAGATTGAGTTCTTAGCTTCCGGCTTCAGCATCGCCCAGCCCCAGCTGTTGTAGGTATTAGGCAAGTGAACTAAGTAATGGGAGATTTCTCTCCCCCTCCCACTCCCCCCCCCCCCGCCTTCCTCTTAAATAAATAAAATTAACTGAAATTTTGAAAAGTATTACCCAAGTTTCAATTTTTTTAAAATTTATTTGAGAGGTAGAATTATAGACAATGAGAGAGAGAGACAGAGAGAAAGGTCTTCCTTCCATTGGTTCACCCCCCAAATGGCTGCAATGGCCGGCGCTGCACCGATCCGAAGCCAGGAGCCAGGTGCTTCCTCCCGGTCTCCCATGCAAATGCAAGGACCCAAGCACTTGACCATCTTCCACTGCCTTCTCGGGCCACAGCAGAGAGCTGGACTGGAAGAGGAGCAACTGGGACTAGAACCCAGCACCAGTATGGGATGCCGGCGCCACAGGTGGAGGATTAACCAAGTGAGCCATGGCGCCAGCCCCCCAAGTTTCAATTTTCAAAAACACTGTCAGTAATTTAAGCAGAAACAAAAATGTTACAGGAAAATTAACTGGTTTCAGTTAACACTGGAGCACAAAGCTGCCCAGTCCATTTAGTGAGACCTCACTCTGAACAACGGGTAGTTGTGGATGTATCTGCAACACAACCAGGAAACTGTGGCCTTAGAAGCCATCTTATACTTTATTCTTAATCTTTTCTTTCTAGATCATGTTTTAATGTCCAGTAATCTGAACTTCCACTCGTACAAAACAAACCTCGCAGGACACACAGACACACAGCCTCCGAGAAATTTGCAGGAGATCCAAAAAGGGACCAGCCTGTCAGTGACTGCCATGCAGAGTCCCAGGTGTTCCTTTCCTCCTCTGAATTGTTACAAATTCCCGCCTGTTAACATGGTGTCCTGGAGGTTGTTTAACTCTGGTTCTTAGAGTCTGTTATCCGCAATCACAGTGCCTCCAAGGTAGGCCAGCACCGCTGCTCACTAGGCTAATCCTCTGCATCTGGCGCCGGCACACCGGATTCTAGTCCCGGTTGGGGCGCCAGATTCTGTCCCGGTCGCTCCTCTTCCAGTCCAGCTCTCTGCTGTGGCCCGGGAGTATAGTGGAGTATGGCCCAAGTGCTTGGGCCCTGCACCCGCATGGGAGACCAGGAGAAAGCACCTGGCTCCTGGCTCCAGATTGGCACAGCGCTGGCCACAGCGGCCATTTGGGGTGGGGTGGGATGAACCAACAGAAGGAAGACCTTTCTCTCTGTCTCTCTCTCTCTCACTGTCTAACTCTGCCTGTCAAAAAAAAAAAAAAAAAAAAAAGCCTCCAAGGCAGTTATGTCACTCTGGCCACAAGAGATCATAAAGCCGCCGTCCGGTTCAGCGCCTTGTTACTCATGCAGCACCAGTTACACCCAGAGAGGATTTGGGTAAGCCAGCCGCTTGCCAGATCAAGTGAGTTGGCTGTTTGGAGTTAACTAAGATATCGCTCTCGAGAGCGCATGTTGCACAGAAATCATCCTGGGGGTGATTCCTAGAAGTGTTGTGATAGTCACAGAATAGCCAGCATATGTCCTAAGTGGGGTGGGGGGAGATAATTTATCTGCCTCACAAAGTTTGATTCCGGAGTACTTAACATAAGATCCTAAACTCTTCACAGGCCTAATGGTTGGGCGCACAGCCTCCAGCTCCAGGCCGCCTGTTTCCAGGCCTGCCCGTGGCACTTTCACAGTCCACTGACGATTCTGCCCCACTCATCCGAGGGCAAAGCACATGGCTCTCACCTTCCCCAAAAGCAGGCCCTTACGAGGGAGTTTAAAAGTGAACAAGCCACGCTTCAATTCTGCATAATCTCTCCAGGAAGATATCAAGATTTTAAATTAATCTCATGAATATGCCAACTATGTCTCTCCCCAAATTGTCCAATTCCATCCCTTCGTGACTTAGATCACCATAAAGCAGAGAAGCCGTGCGACGACGCTTTCCTCGCAGCCACTGGAAAGGCCAGGCCCAACCCAAAACCGACACAAGGGTAGGGCCCCAGCCCTTCCAGACAGCCAGTGGATGGGTGCCCGGAAGGGGCCAGGATGTTCTTCCCACAAAATCAGAGTTTAGAACGTCCCTGTGCCAAGACCTTGAGGTTCACTTTTGAGGAGCATGAACTCTGCTGATGAACTTGGATCATCTGTGGACAGGAGATTAAAACCACACAAACCAAAGTGGTTTCTTGGTGTTTTGGGTATTTCCACCCCCGGCATTGTTGCTTCCGAAAATGTCAACCCAAACCCACAGTGCATTGGTTGGTTCAAGTTCGCTAATGCAGGTACCTGGTGACATTGATTTTTCCCTCCTTCATCATGATCAGTGATTCTCTGACTTTCATATGCACAGGAGTTCCCGGGATGTCTGTGTGAAAGCACGCTCTCCGGCTCCAGATGCTGGTTCAGGGAGCCCAAAGGAAGTCCGAAGCACTGTTGGCAAGTGTCCAAAGGGTCCATGCTGCATTGCGAGAACTGTTGACTCGGATGGTCCATGACGGTTTTCATGTCTCCTTTTCAAACTTCTTTATACAATTTATGTATTTATTTGAAAGGCAGAGTTACACACACACACACACACACACACACACACAGAGAGAGAGAGAGAGAGAGAGAGAGAGAGATCTTCCATCTGCTGGTTCACTTCCCAAATGGCCACAACAGCCAGAACTCGGCCAGGCTTAAGCCAGGAGTCAGGCGTCTCATCTAGGTCTCCCACGTGGGTGCAGGGGCCCCCAGAATCTGGGCCATCCTCTGCTGCTCCCCCAGGCACATTAGCAGGGAGCTGGATAGCAAGTGAAGCAGCTGGGACTCGAACTGGCACCCATAGGGGACACTGGTATCATGGAGGCAATTTACTCACTACACCACAATGCCAGCCCCTAAGCTTTTTGTTTCTTTTTATTTGACAGGTAGAGTTATTGACAGTGAGAGAGAGACAGAGAGAAAGGTCCTTCCTCCATTAGTTTACTCCCCTAATGGCCGCTGCGCCGATCCGAAGCCAGGAGCCAGGTGCTTCCTCCCAGTCTCCCATGCGGGTGCAGGGACCCAAGCACTTAGGCCATCCTCCGGTGCCCTCCCGGGCCACAGCAGAGAGCCAAACTGGAAGAGGAGCAACCAGGACTAGTACCCGGTGCCCCAACTGGGACTAGAACCCCGGGGTGCCGGTGCCACAGGCGGAGGATTAGCCGAGTGAGCCACAGCGCCGGCTGCTTATTTTTTTTTTTTTTTTAAGATTTATTTATTTTACTTGAAAGTCACAGTTACAGAGAGAGAGGAGAGGCAGAGGGAGAGGGGTAGAGAGAGAGAGAGAGAGAGAGAGAGAGAGAGGTCTTCCATCCACTGGTTCACTCCCTAGATGGCTGCAACGGCCAGAGCTACGCTGATCCGAAACCAGGAGCCAGGTGCTTCTTCTGGGTCTCCCACATGGGTGCAGGGGCCCAAGACCTTGGGCCATCTTCTACTACTTTCCCAAGACATAGTAGAGAGCTGGATTGGAAGTGGAGCAGCCAGGCCTTGAACCGACGCCCATATGGGATGCCGGCACCACAGGCAGTGTCTTTACCTGCTATGCCACAGCACTGGCCTCTAAGTTTATTTTTAATGGAGTAGGATATGTTCAGTCCTTTTGGAACTGGAAAGTGAAGTAACAACTCTAAGTAAATGTTATTTTTTAAAACTAACAACTAGTTTCAATTGTAATAACTAACTCAAATTGAACAATTCTAAGAAAAAAAATTTATGTATTGATGTATTTTTTGGGGGAGGCACTTAGCTCCAATTTAAAAGGGAGCCCAAAGGAAGTCCGAAGCACTGTTGGCAAGTGTCCAAAGGGCCCATGCTGCATTGCGAGAACTGTTGACTCGGATGGTCCATGACAGTTTTCATGTCTCCTTTTTAAACTTTGTTATACAATTTATGTATTTATTTGAAAGGCAGAGTTAAAGTATAGGACAGAAAAACAAACATATAATGATGAACTCAAAAACAAGATAAACATCTCTGTGGACCAGAAAGTTACATAAATGCAAAGCAGTGAAGCGGGCTGAAGCTGCCATCCTTGGAGCTACATCAAACATACACAGTAACTTGGAAAATCTCCCATCAGCCAAGAGTGATACCAAGAATACCTGCAAAACAGGACACACAGGAAAAGTAAAAAACCCAGACTCGATAATGCTACTTTTTAAAAAGTGGTTGCCTTTTGACAGTACCAGAGAATTGACTGGTTCAAAGTCTGGCAAAGAAAGGCAGAAAATCAGGATTTCTCATGATTTTCTATCTCAATCATACCACCTCAGGGTAACAACAGTTGATACAAGCAAATTCTTTCTTAGGAGAACAATTCCAGCTAATCAATAGACAAGAATGATAAAATAGCACCATTTTGCAACCCCTGAATACATAGTGTATGAAATACATACATTTTATGCACATACATACAGATATATATACATATACCAATGTCTGAAAAGACAGCTGACTGATGAACCTTAATGGCATGAAAAAGAGAAAGACTTTGTGTGCCTTCTCTTGGATGTCATAGGCAACAGACGCCGCCCCCTAGGAAGTGTTCTTGGGAAAAAAAAGGAAAGCTGACTTTTACCAAGCCTCCCCTAGATGTGTCCCAGTCCAAATGGCTTGATAGATTCATTTTTAAAAGATTTGCATTGCTGAAATTTTCAATGGAGGGAGAAGAGGAATGTGTTAAACAACATCCTGAAAGGAAACAAACCATACATCAGTTTTCTTAATCACTAACAAAAAGAAAACAAGAAGTGAAATTTGAAAACTTTGTATGTATTTGATGACTTTTCAGAAATCATTAGTGTCAAATTCTATGAAAGAGATCACTATATGGTGCTTATGTTTAGAAAACGATTCCTACTAAAATATTGACAGATACAATGTCTGATTTTACTTTATTGTAGGAGAGTGGAGGGGAAGAGAGAGGAAGAGACAGTGACTAAATGCTGAAAATTGTAGAAAACAGCTTGACAGTTGGCAGATACATGGGCATTCACTGTATGTTCTCCTTTTGTTTGCTGTTTGTTTTCTTTGTTCTCTTTTTATTCTTCTTCCCTTCATCTACAAACTTCCATGTGGGAAGACTGCGCTCTAGAAATTCCATTTGTGCAAGTCTGCTAGTGATAAATTATCTAAGTGTTTATGTGAAAGGTCTCTGCCTTCATTCTTTTTTTTTTTTTTTTGACAGGCAGAGTGGACAGTGAGAGAGAGAGAGACAGAGAGAAAGGTCTTCCTTTTGCCGTTGGTTCACCCTCCAATGGCCACCATGGCCGGCGCACTACAGCCGGCGAACCACGCTGATCTGAAGCCAGGAGCCAGGTGCTTCTCCTGGTCTCCCATGGGGTGCAGGGCCCAAGCACTTGGGCCATCCTCCACTACCCTCCCGGGCCATAGCAGAGAGCTGGCCTGGAAGAGGGGCACCGGGACAGAATCTGGCGCCCCAATCGGGACTCGGTGTGCCGGCGCCGCAGGTGGGGGATTAGCCTATTGAGCCACGGCGCCCGCCTCTGCCTTCATTCTTAAGGGATATTTTCACCGAGTTTAGAATTTAAGATTGGCAATTATTTTTTTCTCAGCATTTATAAGATACAATTCCACTGTCTTCCAGTTTCCATTATTTCTGCTAATTAGTTGTTGCTTCTTTTTTTTTAAAAAAAAAAAAAGGAAAAAAGATTGATTTGTTTGTTTGAAAGGCAGAGTCACAGAGGGAGGGGAGGAGACAGAGATCTTAAACCTGCTGGTTCACTCGCCAGATGGCTGCAACGGCCAGGCTGGGCAGGAGGAAGCCAGGAGCTCAGAGCGTCCTCTGGGTCTCCCAAACGGGTGACAGGGAGACCCAGATGACCTTGGTCATCTTCTGCTGCTCCTCCCAGGCCATCTGCAGGGAGCTAGATTGGAAGCAGAGCAACCAGGGGCCCCACCTGCCGTGCTACAGTGCCACCAGTCCCTATTCTTCTTTGAAGACAATTTTTTTCAAATCTGGCCTTTTGTTTTCAAACTTTGATTTTCACTGATATTTTCCTAGTGTGTTTAAGTGTGACTTTCCTGATATTTATCTTGCTTTGGATCTGTGGGCATTTTGAGTGACATTTGAGTGAAACATTTCCAAGTTTCAGCTTTGGAAAATTCTTACCTCTTAAAATTTTACCTCCATTCTATTTTCTCCTCTCCTTATGGTTTTTTACTTCATCTTCACATTTTCTAGCCCTATTCTGATTTGCCAACGTTTTTTTCTCCATATTTCATTCTGCATATTTTGTTTAACCTATCAAGTGACTCACTAATTCTCCCACCAGTTGTATCAACCTATTGTTAACCCCAACTACTGAGATCTTCCTATCCCAGTCTTTCAATTTGCTATTCAAGATTTTCTGTTTGATCTTCTTTTATAGCTTCGGTGGGGGCCAAAATTCTCAATTTTGTCCTCTGCCACCTACACCAAAGTATATTTACTTAAATCCTATCTCTCCAAGATCGGGAGCCCGTGAGTCAATATCCATCATGTTGTTTCTGTCCATTTTCATATCTGTACATTTCATATCTGTACATGTCTCATTATCTGTACATTTTCAAAGTGTGACCTGAATATTGGACTTGCAAAATTCCTTTCAGAAGTCATTTGAGACCTTAGATAATGACAGCATCACTTCGGGGGCGATTTAGATTCTCTTTTCCAGCCCGGGGACACCAGCACTCTGCATCGCCTGAGAGGATACCTCCCCACTCACCTTTCTGTGCTCCCAGAATGCAATCTGCGGGTCCCAGCTCAAAGTAGAAACAGCAAGCGCTAGGACTCTCCCAACCTTGGGAGTTCCCGTCTCTGTCTCTTTAGCTCCGTGGTGCGTCAAGGCCGTTGCACCTCTCTGTCACCAGCTAAGGAGGAACAGCAGCCCAGCTCAGGACTGGCTGCCTGAGCCCAGCCTCCGCCCTAGATCCTGCTCCTCGCACTCCTATCTCTCTGGTTAGTTTTCTGGGATCTTTAAGCAGTCTCTGTTTTTGTCCTGCTTTTCAAGTTGTACTCAGCTGGAAGATCCAAGTAACTCTGGCTGTCATTTGGCTGCCATTATTAAAAGCAGGACATTTACATATTTTCTCCTTTCCTTTAAATTTAAAATAAGAGGAGCTAGGCAAATAAAAAGTTTTCTAAATCTTCCTATTCCCAGCTGGTTCCTCAATTTATAATTATTCAAACTAAATGATACTCATTTAATCAAATTAATTTATTTTCAAAAGTGTTAAACAAATGGTTACATTAGAATATTAATATGAACTTTACTGTAAAATATTTTTAAAAGATGTAGTTATTTATTTGAAAGG
Organism: Sylvilagus floridanus; assembly: GCA_949820135.1. NCBI lineage: Eukaryota > Metazoa > Chordata > Mammalia > Lagomorpha > Leporidae > Sylvilagus > Sylvilagus floridanus. The sequence continues at coordinate 50,801,239 of OX463245.1, forward strand.
CAGAATTACAGAGACAAAGGCAGAGAGAGAGAGAGAGGGATCTTCCACTCACTGGTTCACTCCCCAAATGGCCACATCAGCCAGGGCTGGGCCAGGCCAAAGCCAGGAGCAGGAGTTTCTTCCAGGTCTCCCATGTGGGTAGCAGGGGCTCAAACACTAGGGCCATCTTCTGCTCTTTTCCCAGGCACATTACCAGGGGGTTGGATCAGAAGTGGAGCAACCAAGACTTGAACTGGTGCCCATAAGGCATGCCAGTGTCACAGACAGTCTTAACCACTGTATCACAGCATCAGCCCCTACTACAAAATCTGAATAAAGCTGTGATTCAAAGCCACAAAGTTATTCAAAACTGATATAACCATGGCAATACCAAATATATACTCCATGGGAAAATTTTACCTTACAACTGTTCACTGATATTAGAATTTTAATAAAGTAAAGATATGTCAAAGCTTGATGTAACTTTTTTAAACTTTTCAAAATCATTACATAAGCATATTATTCCAAGCATTACCTAATTAAAAATTGCCATTGCTGTACAATGATGATTTTTCCCAATTTTACTGTATCCAAATTTAACTATTTAAAGAAATGATTTAAATCAAAAACATAGTTTATGACAAAAAAATTTTATCTTATAATTTCTTCAAACTAGAATTTGAGACTGAAAAATTGTTAAATCTTTCAAATTTGTTTACTATTGAACAAACATTTTTGAGCACCAACTATATGTCAAACCTAAGCATATTGCTAGATTTCTTTTAAAAATATATCAGACGCTTGCTCATTTACTTTGCTGATTTATGTGCCACGTTAAACACTACTGGCTGTAACATAATCAGTGAAAAGAATATTTCCCAGTTCTCTGTGTAATGTGTCTTCCTAAGACAGCCTTGAAATTTAATCTAATGTCTGCATTATCTTCTTCATAAAAGGGGACAAATGCAATTGATAGTAAATGACATCAACATTCCCTACTACTCACCCAGCAAAAATTATGATCTGTGGTTGAAATATTTCTAAAGCAAGTCTATAGCTAATTGGAACTTATCTCTGCTGCAGGGGTGATTTGAGAAGTGGATAAGGATCGCAGAAGTAGCAGATAAGGTGTCTAGCTTGCTCCAACGTGTACTTTTATAAATGAGGAAACTGAAGTTGAGTGAAAGGAAAAGAAACAGTTAAGGTCCCAGCCAGCCAGGGCCAACTCAAGCCTATCTCCAAGGTCAGTGTACTGCACAATGAAGCTGAGAGCTTTGAGTGAGAACTGGTATCGCCGGAATGTGGCGTGTGTGCGTGTACATACATAAATGACTTTATATAATTATCTGCACATTTTGAGGTATACAGTTTGTTTCTTCTTTGTCATTTCAGACAAAATAGAGAAATCACCAGTTTCTTAGGACCTATAACTATTGCATAGACTCATGTTCAAGGAGGGAAAATTGTCTTTATAAGAACTTCAGCAATCTGAGATGGCTCAGGCAACATTTACATTTGTTTTAGGGCTTCTTTAATGGCATGGTGAGCAACCCTGAAGGAAGACAGCCATCACCCCTTCCTTCCTTCGTGGTGGTTTAGAAAAACTGGTTTTAGAAAAAACTGGTTTAGAAAAACCATGCTTGGCCGACGAGATGAACCATCTGATTTTAAGCACATCTGTCTTAGTGTGCTTATTGTTTTGTCTTCAAATTCCAGGTCTTCTTTTGGAAAAGTACCCTAACAAAAGCAAGCAACAAAGGTTGAAGTCTGCTGTCCTGGTCAAGCCTTTTGCCAAGTTGTTCTCAGCCTTGGATCACAACGACTTACGCTGAGCACTGCAGAGCACGCTGGTGCGTGGGCTCCACCTCCCCAGTCTGATTTGCTGGGCTTTGGGTGGGGCCTGGACAGCGTGACTTCTTTAAACTCTTGGAGTAAGTGCTCATGCGTAGCCAGAGCCGCTCTAGATGCTGCTCTGGAGCCAAGAGGACCATTCTCCATTAGCGACAAAAATAAGTGAGTTTGTCCCTGTGGTGTGGCCTCCCTCCTGTGAGCTAGAGAAGAGTTGACATTTCGGCATTGCACATAAAATCTGATTCTTTTGTTAGAAGTTCCTCATTGCCCGTCTTCCTTCAAGGAATGGCCCTTTATCTTAAACAACCTAGCAAAACCTTAGCTGTCCCAAGTTACAAGTTTAAGGTCTGAGAATTCTAATTCCTCAAAATGATGTCTTCAACTATTAAGTCAGAAACCTCACCCAGGACAAGGAAAAGCGAGAACAGACTAGAAGATAAGCTTTGTGCCAAAATTTACCAGTTTTCTGGGCCAGCACTGCTCCATGGGAAGTTAAGCTGCCCTCTGCAGTGCTGGGATCCCCCATGGGCACCAGTTTGAGTCCCAGCTGCTCCACTTCCGATCCAGCTCTCTGCTAATGTGTCTGGGAAAGCAGCAGAGGACGACACAGGTGTTTTAGCCCCTGCATCCACGTGGGAGACACAAAGCTCCTAGCTCCTGACTTTAGATCGGCCCAGCGCTGGAACTGTAGCCATTCAGGGAGTGAACCAGTGGATGGAAGATCTCTGTGTCTCTTTCTCTCTCTTTCCCCCTCTAAAACTCTGCCTTTCAAATAAATGAATCTTTAAAAAAAATTTACCAGGGGCTGGTGCCATTGCGCAGTAGATTAACCCTCTGCCTACGGCACCAGCATCCCATATGGGCACCGGTTCTAGTCCCGGCTGCTCCTCTTCCAATCCAGCTCTCTGCTGTGGCCTGGGAAAGCAGTAAAAGATGGCCCAAGTGCTTGGGCCCCTGAACCCACATGGGAGACCGGGAAGAAGCTCCTGGCTCCTGGCTTCAGATCGGCGTAGCTCTGCCTGTTGCCACCACCTGGGGAGTGATCCAATGGACAGAAGACCCTTCTCTCTGTCTCTCCCTCTCACTGTCTGTAACTTTCTCAAACAAATAAATAAAATCTTTTAAAAAATGTTTAAAAAAATTACCAGTTTTCATGTAAGATATCCTCTTCTCTTGACTAGCATTCTAAATAGCATTTTCTCCCAAAAAACTGCCTCCTCATTTGTATAGTCCATGGAGAAAAGCAAGCACAGTTGTGCCCACTTTGTAGCTGGAAAAGTAAATGCACAGTTTCACTGATTTATCAAAGTCAACACTCAGAGAACCAGGAGGTCGAATCTGCACTATGGTTCTCCCTGATCTCCTACAATTCATACTTTAGATAGCCTCTGTAGACAGTCTCTACAGCATGTACAGACAGGTGTGGATTACACTTAGGTTTACTCTGTAGTTTTACTATTTTCATTTTTAATTTCACAATGAACATCATTTCATTGTGTGTATATGTATATATTGAAGATTTATTTTATTTATTTGAAAAATAGAGTTACAGAGAGGTAGAGACAGAGAGGAAAGATCTTCCATCTGCAGGTTCACTCCCCAAATGACTGCAATGCAAGAACTGGGCCAGGAGCCAGGAGCTTCTTCTGGATCTCCCATGTGGGCATAAGGGCCCATATGGCCCTCCATTGCTTTCCCAGGTGCATTAGCAGGGAGCTGGATTAGAAGTGTAGCAGCTGGGACTCAAACTGGCACCGTAGGCCAGGGCTTTAAGTTCTTGTGCCACAGAGCCTGCCCTATCATTGTATGTATTTTTAAAGATTTATTTATTTATTTGAAAGGTAGAGTGACAGGGAGAGACGAAGAGAGAGCTTTCGTCCTCTGCTTTACTTCCCAAATGCCTACAACAGCCAGAGCTGGGCTAGGCCAAAACCATGAGTCTGGAACTCCATCTGGGTCTCCCATGTGGACAACAGGGACCCAATTACTTGGGCCATCATCCGCAGCTTTCCCAGGCACATCAGCAGAAAGCTCCTTCAGAAGTCGAGGGACCAGGCCTCAAAGCAGCCCTCTGACACAGGGTGCAGGGGTCCCAAGCAGCAGCCTCACCTGCTGCACCACAACACCTGCCCACGATTACAATCTGCCCTACTAGGAAGCAACAAAAATTATATGACAAATGTGGGGCAAGACTGTTACTGGAGGAGTGATGGAAATTTCTCTCCTAGATATTTCCCAAGAGGATTTACAGTCCTCCGCCCCCAAATACTCTGCACTCCTGGGAACAACACAGGAGACCCCCCAGCACAACTCCATATGGTTTCTAAGGAAGAAGCTCAATGCACCTCACACAGTCCGTCTTGCACTGGGACAATGCACGTGTCTCCCTCCCCTCCCCAGATGCTCCAAGGAAAGGGAATGGTGAAAACACGCACTATTGCCCTCCTCTTCCTCTCCCTCCTGCTTTCTTGGTTTGTAGCAGACAGGGATGGCTGAGCAACGTCCCCACCCTCAGAGGGGGAAGAAACACAAACGCTCTTTTTCTCTACCCGTAAGCGTCTGAGAGCAGCCCCAGGATGATGAGCCCCTGGCTTTGTTCCACACTCAGTTCTCCGCAGTGCCGCCTTCCCAGTTCACACTTGGCTCTGAAACTCACTGCGAACTTTTCAGGTGGGCTAAGTATAGTTTTTTTTCCAAAAGTTAAATGATCACTTTAAAGGAAGAAAGTCAGTTTGAAAATATCTGGGGGAAATGGGAAGCTCTCCTTTTACCTGTAAACAGATTTCAATTTTCTATACAGAAGTAAAATAAAACGTTAGCGAGTAGTTAGTACTTCTTACTGCCTTGTGAGCACTCCACATGCTTGGCTTGAGATGTCAAGGGTACTCAGTTTGGAACTTCGCCATTGTAAATCCACTGGAGTGATAGGAAATCTGCAAAGAGACTTTATTTAGAATTTGCACGCTCAGCAGTATTTTAAAGAAAGAGAAGGACAAACTCTTGCCTATGAACAAGAACGCCAAAGTGCATTAATTTTCTCTCCAAGAATGTTCTTTAAAACAGGCTATCAGGAAAAACCACCCTTTCCCATTCTTCCCGGACATTTAAAATCTCTGTTCACCAAGGTTCCTTCTAAATATGTTTTTCTTAGTGCCTGGGCTGAGGGTTTTCTTTACCATCACAAATGGAAAATTGCATAGAAATCTTGAAAGATATTTGACAAAAAGGAAATGAAAAATAACTCTATGACTTTGATACTAATAAAGCTTAAACTTAACTTCTTACAACTTACAGCAACGTCTACTTAGGCATGAAATGTATTGAAGTCTCATCTGCTACAGTTACGTCAAGTTTTTATTACTGTATTTTTTTCTCTCCATCATCCATGTAATCCATGGCTTTCACTTCATTTTTACTCCACAAAAGCAAAATAAGAAATCTTCTGTGTTCTTTTGCTGCCACCTAGCGGTCTTGATCAGTAAGTGCAACGATGACAAATGTGAAAACGGGAGAGAAAAGCATTCCCCATATGAGACTGCATGGGTGCTTTAAAGAAAGCCCAAAGCATGTAGTTTCAAATAATTAAAAGTGATGCATTTGGGGGGAGTAGCTAGATTATAAAATATCTCTGTGTTTCATAAATATTAAGAGAAAACCTCCCCTAGGTTGCAAATTCCGGCAAGAAGGGAAGCACTGAAGGTCACTGAGGCCAGCCTAGGCATCAGCACGCGGTAGGCACCTAGACGCTCCTTTACCTTGACCATGACCACATCCTTATTAACTGCTCCGCTGCAATGTCAATCCTAACCACATGAGGGGAAGCACAATGTAAATCGACTTGCAGTTGAGTGTAAAGAGCAAACACGTGGGGCTGGCACCGTGGGCTGAGCCTCCACCTGCCGCGCCTGCATCCCATATAGACGCCAGTTTGTGTCCTGGCTGCTCCTTTTCCCGTGCAGCTCTCTGCTTATGGCCTCAGAAAAGCATGGGGAAGCCCAAGTGCGTGGGCCCCTGCACCCACGTAGGACATCTGGAAGCAATCCTGGCTCCTGGCTTCGGATCAGCTCAGCTCTGTCCATTGTGGCCATTTGGGAAGTGAACCAGAAGATGGAAGACCTCTCTTCCTCTCCCTCTCTCTGTAACTCTGCCTCTCAAATAAATAAAATCTTAAAATTAAAAAAAAAAAGAGCAAACATGTAGAAAATGTTGTTGATCAATTATTTTCCGATTGAGAGACTTCCTTCGTATTCACTATAAAGAGCGTGTTTTACATGGCCAAGGGGAAAGGAGCATCAGTAAGTGGAAGGGAAGAACTTTGGTTTTTGGCAATAAGGCCAGGGGCGTCTACAGTGTGCTTTAACAGCTTTAAGATGGTGGGGCTGGAGGACCACCTGCCAAGCATGACTGTAAAAGGGCTCTCTTCCCATTGCTGACACTCCAAGTCATGCTTCAAACTGCCGTGCAAACTTCACACCCACATCACAGAAATCAAGACGAACCCAGGAGGAGAGCGTGTGTAGACTGAATACAAGTTTGTCCAATCAGCGAATAGCACCTATGGCTATTTGTCCAATCAGCGAATAGCACCCTGCCTCCTGGAAAGCTTCCTCCACAGGCAGCTCCTTGGTGAGCAAGAAAGCTCAGGGAAAACACCAGTGGATAGACCACAGCGTCTGTAAAACAAGCCTGAACCTGGCCAAGACTTGATATTAACTGCCCTACGCTGCACACTCACATAGACATATACTCAACCTTGGGACACCTGCACGTACAGACCAACCACAAACAATGGCTGCTGAATCTTTTTACCCCATTGGCAACCATTTCTTAAGTGGAATTAGCTATACTTTAATTACAGATGTCTTGGTTTTAGTTGTGAAAGTGACAATCGCTGAGAGGTAGATTTAAGATAACACTTATTCCATTTTATTTCTCATTATTTATCAATATAAAAGGAAAAATACTTAAAACGACTGGTAAAGATAATACTAATAAATTCTACTATGCTTCCCAGGTCCCATACTAACAAGCATCTCTTAATTTCCAATTAAAATATCTATTTGTGTAAGAGGATTCTAACATTTAACCCCATGGAAATTTAAACAAATTGGACATGTCTTCCAATTGGTCAAAGGATTCAAAAAAATTTAAGGTGCATTTTCAATTATTTCAACTATTCTGAATGAAATGCTCTAGCTACAATATCTCAAGACGCAACCCTTGCTCCTTCCTTCATATCAAGAAATTTAAATTTTCTACATCTCATTTGATCACTTCAGTCATTTTTCTTTTTTTGTTGAACCCGTACAAAAACGTAAGTCAGAAGTTACAAATAAAAGTTTTGGCCGGCACCGCGGCTCACTAGGCTAATCCTCCGCCTGCGGCGCCGGCACACCAGGTTCTAGTCCCGGTCGGGGCGCCGGATTCTGTTCCGGTTGCCCCTCTTCCAGGCCAGCCCTCTGCTGTGGCCCGGGAGTGCAGTGGAGGATGGCCCAAGTGCTTGGGCCCTGCACCCCATGGGAGACCAGGAAAAGCACCTGGCTCCTGGCTTCAGATCGGCACAGCGTGCTGGCCGTGGCGACCATTTGGGGAGTGAACCAATGGAAGGAAGACCTTTCTCTCTGTCTCTCTCTCTCTCTCTCATTGTCTAACTCTGCCTGTCAAAAAAAAATAAATAAATAAAATAAATAAAAGTTTTGTTGGTGGTGGGTATACAAAATGGTACAGCCACTTCAGGAGTGTGTTTGACAACTCCTTACAGAACTGAATAAATATACTCTTACCATATGATCCAGCAATTGTACTCCTTGGTATTTAACAAAAAGAGCTGAAAACTTCCACACAAAAACCTACACACGGGTATTTATGGTGGCTTCATTCACAACTGCCAAAACTGAGAAGCAACCGGCAAAAGATACACTTCTAGACAATGGAAATGCATTCAGTGCTGAGAAGAAGTGATTTATAAAGCCTATGAAAAGTCATGGAGGAAACGCATATTACTCAAGAGAAAGAAGCCATGTGGAAAAGGCTACACACTGTGATTCCAACTACACAACATGCTGGAAAAAGCAAAACTGTGGAATCAGTGAGAGGCCAGCAGTTGCCAGAGATCAGGGAGAGGGGTGAACAAGCAAAGGATAGGGAGCTTTATGGCACTGAAACTATCCCAGTAAACACACAAGGATGGGTGCACCTGATTATACACTGGTCCAAATCCACAGGACACACACCACCAGGAGCGATCCCTAACGTAAACCAGACTTTTCATAGTAAGGATGTATCAATGCTGGATCATCAAGTGTAACGAATGAACCACTATGGTGTAGGATGTCCTTCCTGGGGAAGATTGTGCATTGGGAGAAGGGGAATATATAGGAACCTTCCATACTTTCCTCTGTGAACCTACAATTGCAGATTGTCTAATTTAAAAGTGTGTATAAGGGGGTCAGCACTGTGGCACAGTAGATTAAGCATCCACCTGCAGTGCCAGCATCCCATATAGGCACCAGTTCATGTCCCAGCTGCTCCACTTCACTTCCAATCCAGCTCCCTGCTGATATCCTGGAAAAGCAGTAGAAGGTGGCCCAAATCCTTGGGCCCCTGCACCCAACCGAGAGACCCAGAAGAAGCTCCTGGCTTCCAGTCGGCTCAGCTCTGGCCATTGTGGCCATTTGGGAAGCGAACCACCAGATGGAAGACCTCTCTTTCTGCCTCGCTCTCTGTAATTCCATCTCTCAAGCAAATAAATAAATCTCTAAGAAAAAAAATGTATAAAAGGGAAAAGGGGAAAACAGACAACAAAAACATCTGGCATAGTTACAGCTTAGATGATCATTTCAAATGTTTCTATAAGCTCCAAAACAGTATGGAAGAATTAAGTGGACCAAGAATACTTAGAAGTCTCAAAACACATGGAAGACAGATTAGAAAGAGCTCTGCTTCCAAAAAAAAAAATGAGTTTTCTAGTTATATCTGGAAAACAACCTAAAATTTAAAAAATAAAGTAGGCCCAAATTTAGGAAAATGATCAAATGCCTTATGTATGAAAGCGACAATGAAATAGGTGCTTCTGCATTTATGCATTCCTGTATTATTTTCCAATATTGAAGTGTTTTATTGCCTAAAAATGCAAAACCAATTCATATTCATTGGGGTATCTGATTGTCATGATGTTTGAAGAAAAGATCGTTGCTGGTCAATAAAACTTCCTTTCTTTTTTTTTCTTTTTAACCAAGAAATCAGTCCATAGCAAAAACAACAATGAAACAAAATCTTGCGCTCCTGGTCACTCCTGTTCACCTGCAGGATGAGTCATTCCTGTCCTTAGTATTGGTGATGACCTTCATGACACTCACCCACCTTGCTGGCTCACAAGACATCATCAGCCTCTCACTCCACGGCCTGAAACTTCAGGATTCAATTACACCACCCCCGCACCCAACTCCTTCCAATTCTCATGGAAGAATTTTGTTTTTAAATGATACAGCTTTTATCTTTATTTGCAGCTTCATTTGCAGCTTAGGTAAACTTTATGCCTCCTTAAAACCTTATTCAGGGGCCAGCACTGTGGCATAGTGGGTAAAGCCACCGCCTGCAGTGCCAGCATCCCGTATGGGCGCTGGTTCATGTCCTGGTTGCTCCACTTCTGATCCAGCTCTCTGCTATGGCCTGGGATAGCAGTTGAAGATGGCCCAAGTCCTTGGGCCCCTGCACCCATCTGGGAGACCCAGAAGAAGCTGCTGGTTCCTAGCTTCGGATTGGCATAGCTCCGGCTGTTGCGGCCAATTGGAGGGTGAACCAGTGGATAGAAGACAGACCTCTCTCTCTCTCTCTCTCTCTCTCTCTGCCTCTCCTTCTCTCCTTTCTCTGTGTAACTCTTTCAAATAAACAAATTTTTTTAAAAAATCTTATTCATCTATCAGTTTTGTACAGCATCAGAATTTTTCTCCATATAAGTCCATGGCTAACTCACTTCTATTGTATCTTTACTTTTCCATTGTCAAAGCCAATTTCATTTATATTCTTGGCTTTTGTGTTTTATCTACTAGTTGATTCTAAAAGCTGAAAACCAGTAAGCAGCATTTTATAATGTTAGAAATGAAATTAAACTGGGTCTAAAGCACTAAGAGTAAAAAACCCCCTTCTGAGTTCTCCAATACATAAGTTTAAGGAAAGAAATCTTGATGGTACATTATACAGTGAAGAATTTTTTAAAAAAGAAACTTTAAAAAACCTCCACCCAGATGAACCTAAGATGGGATTTTCCAAGCAGCACATGCTCATCCAACAGCACAATGGCACCGCCCTGTATAAGGTGTTTTCAGTGTTTATCTTCAATAGTTGGACCAGACGCTGTATCACGTAGGGAAAGACTCCATGGCTCAAGATAGTAACAGGCGTGGGGAAAAGCTCCTCTCCGCAGAACCTGACAGCGTCTTCTTTCTTTCAGGGAAATGAGTTTCTTCAAACCAAGGTTAACAAAGCTTAAAAGATGGTGCATTCGACCATAACTGGCGATATCTGCGGGCGCAGGTCTGAACACTGGGCTTCAGAGTCTAACAGACCCTTGACATTTCAAGGTCTAAGTCCTGAGATCTTTACCCAGACTCAAAAATATTACAGAGTAAGTGACAAAAGTTCCTGGTTTTCTTCATAATTCCATGTTTACTGTCTTTGTCCGGTTTTTTTTTTTTCCCCAAGATTTTATTGATTTATTTGAGAGGCAGAGTTACAGAAAGAGGCAGAGAGAGAGAGAGATCTTTCATCCACTGGTTCACTCCCCAAATGGCTACCACAGCCAAAGCTGAGCCAATCAGAAACCAGGAGCCAAGAGCTTCACCAGGAGCCAGGAGCTTCTTCTGGGTCTCCCAAGTGGGTGCAGGGGCTCAAGTACTTGGCCATCTTCTGCTGCTTTCCTAGGCCATAGCAGAGAGCTGGATCGGAAGAGGAGCAGCCGGGACACAACCGGCGTCCATATGGGACGCTGGCGCCACAGGCAGAGGCTTAACCCACTACACCACAGTGCTGGCCCCTACCAAAGTTTCTTATACTACATTTACATTGAAGTTACTGATGTTTTTAACAGCTTCCCCTTCACCTAATGGCATTTGTATTTGTATTTGCTAGAGCTGCCATGACAACGTACCACAAACAGGATGGTCTACACAACAGAAATGCATCATCTCACTTCCGGAGGCCGCAAGTCCACTGCCCTGGGTTGGCAGAGTTGGTTCCCAGAGCTGTGAGAATCTGCTCCTGGTCTTCACCAGCTTCTGGTGCTCTGCAGGCAATCTTTGGGGTTCCTTACTTAGCAAAGAGAAGCATCACCCCAATCTCTTCCTTTGTCTGCCTCTAGTGTTCTTGTATCCTGTTTGTGTCGCCAAACTTCCCTTTTATAAGCTCACTTGTCATATTGCATTAAGACGCATCCTAAGGACTGCATATCCACTAGTTACATCTTCAACAAACCCATTTCTTTTTTTTTTTTTTTTTTTTTTTTGACAGGCAGAGTAGACAGTGAGAGAGAGAGACACAGAGAAAGGTCTTCCTTTTTGCCGTTGGTTCACCTTCCAATGGCTGCCGCGGTTGGCGCGCTGTGGCCGGCGCATCGCGCTCATCCGATGGCAGGAGCCAGGTGCTTTTCCTGGTCTCCCATGGGGTGCAGGGCCCAAGCACTTGGGCCATCCTCCACTGCACTCCCGGGCCACAGCAGAGAGCTGGCCTGGAAGAGGGGCAACCGGGACAGAATCCAGCGCCCCAACCGGGACTAGAAGCCGGCGTGCCGGCGCCGCAAGGTGGAGGATTAGCCTGTTGAGCCATGGCGCCGGCCCAACAAACCCATTTCTAAATACAGTTACCTTCTGAAGTACTGAAGCTTAGGACTTCAATAAATGAGGCTGAGGGGAACACAGCAGCCAGTAGGCTATTCGGATCCCTGCTCAATCTCCTGTGCCTACAGCAGAACCTGGCACACAGGAGTTCAACAAACACTGAAGGAATGAGTGAATAAATAAATGAGACTGCAAGTGAAGGAAAAAACTGTGAATACTGAGAAGTTAGCTAGGTTAAATCATTAGCTGAGTCAGGCCTTCCCGCATGGAATTTAGTGGGAATTAAAAGTGCACCTTGGCAAAATCACAAAATACTATATACTCCACGGACCTCCAAGTCACTCACAAAGGCTAAAAGCCATAAACGTCAAAAGCCAGCAGCTACTATATACACTTGCAAATACCGAATTCTTCCTTAAGGGAAAAATAATACAGAAAGTATCAGAACTAAGGTGGTAAATGATTCCTGTTGAATTAAAACTGACAAAAGGACACCAGCCAGATCCCTTACCACACAGTCTACGGGCAATCCATTGTCTAAATCAGAGGCGATTTCTTGATATAATTCTGCTTTTATTATTTTAATAACTAAACCATTTTGGAGAAGTACTAAAAGGAATTATGCTCTGCAATAAATTGTGTCTGTCAAGCTTCTATTCTTTTTGTAACAACATTTTTCAACAGAGCATCACAATAGATAATATCTATATAACAAAGGATTGAAGGTATTCTTTTCTATTTCCCCTAATCATCTCATTCAAATCCTATCACAGCATGGATTTCTTAGGTACGTGGCTTGAAAATACTGTAATACTATCAACTTCAAATTCAAGCTCTGCATAGGTCTACATTCATTTCAACAGAAGCATCTTGAAGGTTGAATTATCATCTTCAATTTCCTTCAGTCATTTATCGTAGCTGCCAAACTGAAATGGTGTGCCTCAAAGGAAACACTAAACTGAAAAGCAAATAATAAAGAGTCTCTTAAATGTTTCATTTATAAAAGCTCATTTTCTCACCATCAGAATTTGTATACCGTTTGAAATATATCACTTCACACAACTGACATCTTGCATGCGGTGAGGCTGCCATGATACAAATTCCAAGATTTATTGAGAAAAAAAATTTTCCTTCAACCTTTCAAGAACGGGGAAGTAACTCAGAGCTTGTTGGTATTGCCAATAGCCATCGCGATAGCTATCCCTTGTCTGGATAGTTAGTCTATCTTTCTGGCTATATTAAAAATTAAGAAAAGCTCTTTGAAAACAGTACATCAAGTCCAGGGTAGCTTTTCCACATAGTCCATGAATGTTAGCTCACCTTGCTAGCAAAATGAATCTGCAAACCAAAAACATTCAAGGCTGGCCGGCGCCGTGGCTCAACAGGCTAATCCTCCGCCTTGCGGCGCCGGCACAGCGGGTTCTAGTCCCGGTCGGGGCGCCGGATTCTGTCCCGGTTGCCCCTCTTCCAAGCCAGCCCTCTGGTGTGGCCCGGGAGTGCAGTGGAGGATGGCCCAGGTGCTTGGGCCCTGCACCCCATGGGGAGACCAGGAAAAGCACCTGGCTCCTGGCTCCTGCCTTCGGACGAGCGCGGTGCGCCGGCCGCAGCGCGCCGGCCGCGGCGGCCATTGGAGGGTGAACCAACGGCAAAAGGAAGACCTTTCTCTCTGTCTCTCTCTCTCACTGTCCACTCTGCCTGTAAAAAAAAAAAAAAAACATTCAAGGCTCTTTCTTAAGATCCCATTACCAGCCGGCGCCGCAGCTAACTAGGCTAATCCTCAACCTGCGGTGCCGGCACCCTGGATTCTAGTCCGTCAGGGTGCATAATTCTGTCCCAGTTGCCCCTCTTCCAGTCCAGCTCTCTGCTATGGCCTGGGAGTGCAGTGGAGGATGGCCCAAGTACTTGGGCCCTGCACCCGCAAGGGAGTCCAGGAGAAACACCTGGCTCCTGGCTTCAGATCAGCGCGGTGTGCTGGCCACAGCGCACGGGCCGCAGCAGCCATTGGGGGATGAAGCAACAGAAAAAGGAAGACCTTTCTCTGTCTACTCTGCCTGTCAAAAAAAAAAAAAAATCCCGTTACCAAGCAACAGGTGAACTAATCAAGTAAAACAAATCTATAGGATTATAAAGTCCTGCACATTTTCTCCCTAATGTAACTGTTAATGACAATGATAAAACATCAATATATAAACTAAACACAGGATGGCTCTTTTTTTTTTTTTTTTTGACAGGCAGAGTGGACAGTGAGAGAGAGAGACAGAGAGAAAGGTCTTCCTTTGCCGTTGGTTCACCCTCCAGTGGCTGCCGCGGTCGGCGCGCTGCGGCCGGCGCACTGCGCTCATCCGATGGCAGGAGCCAGGTGCTAGGTGCTTTTTCCTGGTCTCCCATGGGGTGCAGGGCCCAAGCACTTGGGCCATCCTCCACTGCACTCCCGGGCCACAGCAGAGGGCTGGCCTGGAAGAGGGGCAGCCGGGACAGAATTCGGTGCCCCAACCGGGACCTGAAGCCGGTGTGCTGGCGCCGCAAGGCGGAGGATTAGCCTGTTGAGCCACGGCACCAGCCACAGGATGGCTTCTATTTCCCAAACTAAAGAGTTTTAGGGGAGGATATAAGGAAAGAGAAATGTTGGTAATAGTAAAATGTATTCACAGCACATTTATATAAAATAGGCTGCTGCCAAGATCATTTGGTAAGACCTACTGTTTTGGAGCAAGTTTACTCTAAGTGTGAAGTGAGAAAATGGGACATGAGTGCTTCTTTTTCTTCTCCATACCAAACTTAACTCTCAAGGCTCAGAATCACTGTGGAAATCTTTTTCAGTGATTGTGACTTTGTAAAGGAGAAGATCTGATAGTTTATCATCTAAAATTATAATGTAATCAAACTGGGTGATTCTTCAACATCTTTTGCTCCAATGACCTACTTCTACTTCAGAACAATGTATCCATTCAATACTGTCCCATTTTTAAAACATTTCCTATATTTCCAATTTTAAAAGCCTTATTTAGAAAAAGTACCAATTCATTTTTAATAGCTAAGTAGAATAACTTTTTAATCTGCAGAGTATCTTAAAAAGCAATCAACTTGACATAACCTCCTAATTCCAGGAATGTCAACAATAATTCAAACTTCAATTTTTCTCTGAACATCTATCTTACTAAAATGAATTCCCATCCTATAAACAAAAACTGTACTTTAATACTAAAAGATCTCATTATTTAGTATTACACAGTCTACAGTTCTGTTCTTAGAAATACCTATAGCTGCAACCTCTCCAACTTGTTAATCCCCAAAGAAATTAATAAAGATGTAATTAACATCTAAACTTAGAGCAGACTGTCACCTGAAATAAACTATGTTAACAATAACTGTACCATAGTTAAGACAGATCAACCCATCACCTTTTATGGTTCTAAGGTTAATGAGTAAAATTTCTCATAAATTTTCCAGAACTCAATTGATTAAAGAGGCTGGTTATCTCCTTTGGAATCTAATGCCTACACAGCACTTGGCAATAAGAGAGTACTTCAGAAAGTTCATGGACAAATGACATTAAAAGATACATCTATTTTGCTGAAAAATTTTGAAATTAGTTTTTTCATTTACATGTACATTTGCATGTACATTTCATATACAATTTCCATGAACTTTTGAAATATCCTTGTGTAAATATCATTAAGTATATCTGTGGAGGGGCTGGCATTGTGGTTTAAGCCACGGCCTACAACACTGCATCCCATGTTGGAGCACCAGTCTGAGTCTCGGTTGCTGCATTTCTGATTCAGCTCCCTGCTAAGCCACCTGGGAAGGCAGCAGAAGATGGCTTAAGTACCTGGATCCCTGACACCCAGTGGGGGGACCTGGAAGGAGTTCCTGGCTTCAGGCTTTGGCATGGGCCCATTTGGACCATTGTGGCAATTTGCAGAGTAAATAGTAGACACAAGATACCTGTCTCTCCCTCTCTGTCACTCTACCTTTCAAATTAATAAATCTTTTTAAAAGGGCCTGCACTGTGGCAGGGTAGGTAAAACTGCTGCCTATAGTGCAGGCATCCCATATGGGCGCCAGTTTGAGACCCGGCTGCTCTACCTCTGATCCAGCTCTCTGCTAATGTGCCTGGGCAAACAGCAGAGGATGTCCAAGTGCCTGTGCCCCTGCACCCACATCTGGGAGACTCAGAAGAAGCTCCCGGCTCCTGGCTTTGGATTGGCTCAGCTCCAGCTATTGCAGCTATTTGAACAGTGAACCAGCGGAGGGAAGACTTTTCTCTCTGTCTCTCCCTCTGCTTCTGCCGCTCTAACTCTGCCTTTCAAATAAATAAATAAATCTTAAAAAAAAAAAAAAGCACATTTGGGGAATGAATAAGTAACAAATAAACAACAACGCACTATCATCATTCAGCTACTTCTTGTAGGCTACATACTAAGTACTTTAAATCATACATAACAAACGGGGCACAGCGGGTTAAGCCACCACCCACAATGCCGGCATCCCATAGAAGTGTCAGTTTGGGTTACAGTTGCTCTACTTCCGATTCAGCTCCTTGCCAATATGGCTCTGAAAGCAGCAGAAGATGGCCCAAGTGCCTGGGCTCCTGCACTCACACGGGAAACCAAGACGGAGTTCCAGTTTCCCGGCTTTGGTCTGGCCCAATCCATCTGGGGAGTAAACCAGGAGATAGAAAGTGGATATCTCACTCACTCACTGTGTAACTCTGCCTTTCAAATAAATAAACCAAATCTTTAAATACATAAAATGACACATAATGGAGTATATACAAACTTTTTTATTTCTACTAATAAACACAAAAAACTATTCACTTAAGAATATCCAATGTAATAGAACATAGAGCTGAACTTTCACAAACCAAACATTGGGCTAATAATTTTCAGTAACTGTATGATATATTTCACTTAACCTTTCATATGAAACTTAAAAAATACATAAATTCAGCTTCTAAGATTCTTTGTAATAAATAACAAAGATATTGAAACCACATTTGATATTACACTTATTTTTGTCAAAAAAGTTACTATAAAAACTTTAGCAAGAAATTTGAGAAGAAAGTTTAAAAAGGTGTAAAATAACTAAAAATGTTCTTCCACTTCAAAAACTGACACCAGAGGAGAAAAGACTTTCTGCATCCATAAGTGATTCCTCTTTGTGTGGCACAGAAGGAGTTCAACATGCTTTACCAAACCCATTACATTTTAAGATCATTTCCAATATCTGCTACAATAAATCAGGAAATCCATTTATTCAAGGTTACTTATGGAGAATTAATCACAGAAAGTCTTAAATCCTTTTTCAAAATTACAGTACTTTACTGTATTTGGCATTCTTATACATAATGATGTGAATTCAAAGACTGAAACTATTTGGTATATAATTAAACATCACAGACAGGCATAAAAAAATTTAACATGTACAATTCTTTGTAACAAATATTTCAGAAAACAAATCAGAATATTTGTACAATGTGCTCTCCTTTGGCATTCTCTTCTGCTTAAGCAGCATCATGTAACATACAGAGTTGTTCCAAAACACTTGTACATACTTGATACAGCCTCAAAACATGTAATTGAAAAATCAGAGAAAGTGAGACCCAGAAAACTATAAGCACTACACACTCTGATTTAAAAAGTAATTTTAAATACAACAAAAACAAAAAAACAGGTCAGCTATACAACATTTACAGCCTTTTTAAGAGAGTATAACCATTTTGTCAAAATTCAGTCATCAATATACAATCTCATTTCCCATCTAATGTTAATGAGAATGTATTTTACATTAAATGGGACATTGAGGCAATATGCCAAAAATTAAAGTACAACCTTAAAAGTTTTAATTTCACACTCCAAATATCAAAAAAGCAATTAATTCCTAAAATCATGAAAACATGATGAATTAACTACACAGGAGAAAAAAAGGATATTAAGTCATTTCATTCTTTCTTAATATCACATTGTAAAAATAGATGTACTTATAAATTCAGCCCAGAGATAACACACTTCATAAGGTCACTATTCATTTAAAATAGTGTAAATGTTTACAAAGAACATTTAACTTAAATTTCAGTTGTTTATAAAATGGTACTTGCAAGACTGACCTACATAAGGAAATAAGTGTCATCAAAAGAGATGGTAAACTATAAATATAAAATAGATCACAACATTAAAACCTCAGAGTGCTCTATAGGAAAAATCAATAAAGAATCTTTCTGGCAGAAAAGTATTTTTGCATTACAAATCTGAAGTACACATTTACATATAAATTCAACAAGGAATACATTTAAGCCTTGCATTGCCACATAATTAGAAATTTTGTTATGACAATAAAAATGATGTACATTTTGAATATGTGTATACCAAAACCAAAAAGTTAGTGTTTGTTTTTTCCTTTACTGGCAACTTTGGATGCATTCTTAGGTTTCGGTTCCCAGAGAGCATTTTTTACAAATCTTGAAGCTGCACCCCTGTCCAGTTTGCCAGCCTTTTTCTTGTCTGCTATTTCCTTGACTCTGTTCATGTATACTCTGATTCTTTCCTTAAAGTTAAAAAAAGAAAGAAAAGAGAGAGGCAATGGATTTATTGGACTGTTCACCACCAAGTTTTTCACTAAGTTTTATTATACTATATCTCAATTAAATTCAGTAGATATGTGTTTATTGCCTATTAATTACATGGGGCTAGTAAATTCACGTGAATGTGATAAACCGTTCCCTGCCCTCCCAGAATTTATAATCTAGGGGTGGTGGGGGAAGAAGAGGGTGGACAGACAGAAGTGTTCAAAAAAGAAAGAACCACTCTCAGACAGCACTATAGAAATAAACACTGTCTTATTTATATATGGTTATATATAATTAGCATTAACCTAAATCTACACATTAACTGTTTTATACCTGAAGCCTATAATCTAAAACCTGAGCTCCTATACACTTGTGACATCCAAACTAAATTCTCCTGAAGTTTTTTTTCAAATAGGAAATAATTGAAGTGGCATTTAACTATTTATGTTTATATACTATCTACAATCAAAACAGGAAGAATGAAAAATATAAGATCCTTTATTCAATTTCATAATTTTGATTGATAAGTGCATGAAACATCATAATAAAATACACAGTTCTAATCAGACTTCAGAAGATGAGAAACAAAATATGTTGCCAATACCACTCTGAATCTTCTGCGACCATTAATCAGCATAAATGGTCATCCAATGCTTCAAATAGAGAAATAAGGTTGATAAGAGCCATTAGAAGATAGCAGACTAAAATGACTGACTACTGTTTAAGGCAAGTTTTATTAAAATAATCAAAATAGTTACAAAAGCATATACAGAACTCTGCCTTTAACAGTTCCCCATCTTCCTCAGAGTACAGTCTTTACGATAGTAGATGCCAAGGGTAGCACACCCCAACCCCAGCCTGCCTCAGGGCCTTTGCCTCACTTATTCCTCCGCTTGGAATGATGACCTCCCTCACATACCTACAGCCATGCCCTCTTCTTGCCTCCAGCCTGCTCACATTCACCCTCTCCATAAGAGCCTCACTTAATCATTTAAAATTACAATCCTACCCAGGCACTCCAATCCCCGTGACCATACTCTAGGTTTTCTTTTTTCCTGTAACATATAACTTCCTAACATATTACATATTCATATATATTATCTCTTTATTTGATTAGATATATGGTTTGTCTCCCTCCATTATATACAGTCTGGCATCTCCCACATTCTTTAGCTTTATTTACTGAGGAATCAGCTCACTTGGAAATAATGCCTGGCTCCCAGTGGGCATTCAAATATTTCTTGAATGAATAAATTGACTATTTTCAATGCCTTTCCCCATTTATCAAATAGGCTTCCTATCACACACTAACTCTGTGATCAATTAGTAATGTCTGCCACAAGGTCAGAAAAGGAGAATCAGTTTATGAATGCTTTTTATTTGCTAACCTTTAGTCCAGAATATTAATGTATTCCACTATAAAGTGGGTTCTAAGAAAGACAAATGTTCTTATCCTCTGACAAAGACAGTTCTGAGTTCTCTTTGTGTTAAACAAAAAAAGAGGAATTTTATAAATGCAAGGTTCACATTAGAAAGTTGAAAACAGATGACAAAACCCATATTTCTTAAGGTTTTAAGCCAATATTATTGTCAAACCAAGATTTGAGTGTCAAATTGTTTTATATTTTTGTTTTAAATATTTTTCATAAAAAATACTGTATTCAGAAAGAAATTTATTTTTCCCTCAAGAACTTTAGGGGAAGAAAATGTCTTAGTCTACAGGTTTAAAAAGAGAATGAAGAAAACAGAGATAGTTTACTCATTTTTTTAAAATAAATGACCAAGTACTCTACTAAGTTGTAAATAAGGTACACATCAACTACCATAAGACTTGAGAACAAGAATACAATGTCGTGTATTTCACATACATATTTACATTGCATCTTACAAACACAAAAAGAGATTTAATATTCTTATTCATAAAACCAGCCAAGAAGGTAACCATAAGTTTGATTTCTAATTTTTTCCTTAAAAGATTTAATTTTTTAAGTCAGCAAAAATTCTAGGGTATCAGATCTTATATACTATACTTATACATCTAAATGGGATACAAAGACAAACCTAGAAGATTTATTACAGGTTGTAAATATGTCACTAATGCAGAATTACTGGACAGTACACATACAACTGGTGCCAAAAAAGCTTTTAGCTTTGTTGCTGAACTGGATTCTTTACTGCTGAGAAAATGAATTAATGGAAGAACTGAAAAGGTGGGGGAGAAACTTTCCCATCTTTGCTAGTAAATCAACCAGAATATACTTTAAGAATTGAGTAAGAGTTAAAAAAAAAAAAAAAAAAGTAGTCCTAGAGATGAGAGATGAACAGGATTTCAAGAATTTATAGGAAAAATAATATGGAAGTTATAAATAATTACTAGAATCGTAACATTCTCTCATCTAGAGATTTTTATAATGCATGGAAACCAACTCTCTGACAAAGGTAAAAGAAAAACCAAGACAAGATCTGGCTTACCTTCACAAGTGCAACTCTATTTTGGCTCTGCATAATTAGTGTGATAAAGGCAGTATGACTTAGACTTCAGGAATACTACCACAAAAAGACATGTAAAACAAAGGAAGAACTAACTGAAATCTTACCAATTCCTGTTTTACGGGATGTTCCTTAGGATTAACTCCTTGAGTTGCCAAATAAACTACAAAAGAAAGATTTAATGGAATAAAATGTTATATAGTTTAATAAAAGCATTCCAATTAAAGAAACTCTAGTTACAAAAATGGAAAGTCATACAAATGAATAATTAAATCTTAAAAATTATTCAACCTCCAACATTAAATTTGTGACTCATGCACATCAAGTATTCTGATTTAAAAGAATTAAAAAATCTTACTGCTAAAATTACTAGAACATATAATCAATCGTATATATATTGTCAGCATTAAAAATTAAATCTTTGACACAATAAATAATTTGCATTCTAATTAACTTCAAAGCAATATACATACCCCAAAACATTGAATTTAATGTGTACGCAGAAACTAAATCCACTTTTGCTTGTTCAAGTGGGTCTAACTGTTAAAAAAAAGAGAGATGAAAGAAAAAAGAAATATTTACACACTTTGAACACCATCAGATAAAATTTTAAACTTTCACCAAGCATAGTGTATCAAAGAACTGTTTTTTAACTTTCTATAATTCAAGAACCAAATGATCTGGAAATAATTTGCAAAAAAGAAAAAATTTTATTAGCCAGTGATTTCTGCCCACAAATTTTCACTTAAGAATATCATCTTTAGTTAGAAAAGGAAGGTATATAATAAAGAAAAATTCTTTTGAATTATTTTAATCTCAGGAGTTACAATCTGGGCTCTGTATGTCAAAAGTAATTTATCAATACAAACACTGTACATGATGCATTTATGTATAAGAAGTAGGCTAAAATGCTCAGGCAATATGAAAGACAGAAGAAACATAATGAGATTTGTTTTAGACTGTCAAAGTCAATTTACTGTTTTTGTCCTATAGGGTTTCCAGAAACCCTGATAACATCATTGTAATACTTAAAAGGTCAAAGATAGAGTCTGTCAAAAAGAATGCTTTGAGAGCGCCTTTCTTTCCAAAACTCAGTCAGAATAAAAATATATTTAGGAGGTAGTCCTCAAGACTGGAGTTTTTGTTTTGTGTTTTTTCCCATAAAAATACACACTTATAAAAACTAAAATAAAGGGGAAAGAAGCAGATACCATTAATACCATTAATCTATGTCTTCTTCCATATGATTCATAACACAACACTTAGTTTTACAAAACTCATGTTGAAGAATTATATTTTTTAAATACCCTTTGTAACAACTCATTTCTGGAAACAGACATCATGGTCTTCAGCATCTCATCCACAGTGCTGATGGAATTCTCAAATGCAGACAAATACTCATGAATTTCTACTGGATAGTCTTCATTAATTTCTTCACCTGCCATTATGACCAGCTGTAAAAAAAATTACATACTGAGAACCTCACTGTGGAGACAGAGCTTGTTCTACCAAAACAATCCAAAGCTCAAATCATGTACTTCAAAAGCCCTAAAAGATCTTGGGGTCTGCATTGTGGTGCAGTAGATTAAGCTTCCACCATGTCATCCATCCTACATGGATGACAGTTTGAGTCCCAGCTTCTAATCCAGCTCTCTGGCATCGCCTGGGAAAGCAGAAGATGGCTCAAGTGTTTGGGCCCCTGCACCCACATGAGAGACTCAAAAGAAGCTCTTGCTGAAGCTCTTAGCTCCTGGCTTCAGATCGGCCCAGCTCCAGCTGTTGCAGGCATTTGGGAAATGAACCAGGAGATGGGAGACCTTTCTCTCTGTCTTTCCCTCTCTCTGACTGTAACTCTGCCTCTCAAATACATAAATCTTTAAAAAAAAAAAAAAAAAAAGGAAGAAAGAAAAGAGTTAAAACCTGAAAATAATTAAGCAAATCTTCTTAGAATATAATTCTAGAGCAACTACAAACTTCAACTACCAACTACCAACTACAACTACCAACTTCCCCTCATCTTAAGTTGTCTGGGGGAAGAGGAAGAATCCACCAAAGTCTACTAATGCTATACATATTAAATTGTCAACACTTTTAAAGTATTACAGACATGATTACATACCAAACATGAGATATCAGTAATTAAAATCCTACATTTTAAAAACTTTCAGTTGAAATTAAAGACCAAGCAAAGTAATGAAAGTTTGATAAATACATCCCATAATGTTTGCTGAAGAAATGATGAGCAAAACATTTTTTTAAAGCTAATATATTTTAGCCCTTCTAAATTTAGGTGTTAATATAGGAGCATGTTACACTAGGCTAAAAAATTAAAAATCTTAAGTCTGAAATATCCTGATTATCACTAAAATCATTTTTCAAGTCTCATATATATTTATATTTCTTAAGCTTCTTTAAAATATTAATAAGAAATTCAAAGGGTCCATAAATCAAATAAAGTCTATAAGTAGAAAAGAGGAAACTTGGGGAAAATAAACTATATGGTTTTCATTTAGACTTGAGCATATCCTGACAGCCAAATCTTTTAAGTCACGTATGTATCACAATTAATATTTACATGACAAAAAACAAAACCCACACAATGTATTAAATAAAGTACCTGAGATCAAATTTCAGAACCACTCCAAGCTATATGTAACATTTTTATTTTTAAAAAAGATTTATTATAGAAATACCTTCTTCATTATATAGCTCAGGAGAACAGCAAGAACGTGCACAATAGCAGACAGCACAGCAGAACAGAAGTAGAGACTTGGGCTTTCTGTCCTGCTTGATCACTGGCTTTGTCACCTTAGATGAATCAGTGACTCTCTTGGGCCTTAAATTCCCCACCTATAAAATAAGGCAACTGCTCTAATGATTTTGTAAAGTCCCTTACAGTTCTAATGTTATGACCATGTCTTTTAAATTTTCAAAGTATATCTGAATATTGAGTCACAATATATCAACATTTCTTCCTCATGAGTATACTCCACTGAAACATCTGGTTTTATTTACAGAGGAGGAGGGTAAGTGATGTCTACCTATCACTACTTGAGCTGTAAGGTAACTACAACTACTATACAACTAGCAATTAAACAAAAGACTATGGTAAAAGAAAAGAATTGTGACACAGAAAGGAATTGTGACTTCTCATTTCAAAAGCTCAACTGAAAATATTAATTTGCTCTCATCCCTGCCAAAGTCCCTCCAACGTAAAAATATAAAAATAGAAATGCTGGAAAACAAGAAAGGCATGTGCCCATTAGCCAACCTCAACATAGATATTCTAGAAGCTAAAGAGCAAAGTTTCAAACTGATAGGAAGCAGAGCCAAGGAATCTTACAAACAAAAGAAAACGAGAATCTAGGACTAACCCCAAGATCAAGTTCCATAAGAGCTGAAAACATGAGCCCACTTTCCAGACCTCTGGAAGTAGAGCTCCAGTATTTGCCTCCCAGATATAGTACAGGGACATCCTGCCAATACAAATAAGACTCCATGTTTGCCCATTTTATGTAGAATTTTAAACCAATGAATTTGAAAATGTGGAGGAAGGAATGATGTTCTGGGGCAGGGAGTGGGAAGGGAGGTATCAGTTACCAAAACTAAAAAGAAATACATAAACCAAATAGATCATTAACCACAGGAAAAAATTATAAAATATTCAAGGATATGCCATCCTAAAAAGGTTCTAAGCTTAGATTTTAATCTTAACTTCATTTCTCTGTCCAAGTAAAGCACCATTTTCTCGCCCCCTTTTAGAATCAACTCCTCGAAACAATTGCTTATCGTGTCTCTCATTCCCCTCCTTCCACTGTTTCTGAAATCCTACAAACAGAACCCTACTTTTCACTCAAAATTGCTCGTGTTCCAGGTCACCAGTCTGGGCACACTGCTGAACTCAGATGGCAGTGCTCAGCTCTTGTCACTTGTCATTACTGATTCCTTTCCCCAGTTTGCAGGACATCACACCGCATGGTTTCCCTTCTCCCTCACTGGCAGCTGCATCCTTCTCACTTCCCCAGCCTCTTCATCTTGAAATGCCCAGACACATCCCTGAACTCTCATCTTCTCTATCTAATTTACTCCTAGGTGAGCTTTTAAAATACATTAATAAATGGATGACTCCCAGGTTTGTCTCTGCAGCCCTGACCTCACCACTGAACTCCAAATTTACATTCCAACTGTTTCTTTCTCTGAGTTGGATGTATAATAAATTTTCAATAATCACTTACCCAAAGCCACATTCCTAATCTTGTCTACTACAGTCTTCCTCATCTTTTTTCAAGGCACCTCCAACTTTTCAATTATTCAGACACAAAACTGCAGAGTGACCCTTGGCTATTCTCATTTCATCTTTAAAAAATATCCAGAATCTAACCACATCCCACCATCTCTCCTGCCACCACTCCAGTCCAAACTGCCACCAAGATTCCTAAGACTGCTGCAACAGCCTCCTAAAAGGGCTCCCTGCTTCCAGCTCAGACAGTAGATTATCAACTCTGATCAGAAAAGGTTTGCCATCTCACTCAAGTAAAGAATCCTTAGTGGCCTAAAAAATCCAATGCAATCTGCCCTGACTCCGCATCAGCGCTGTGACTTTGTCTGCTCCCACTCTCCCCTTACTCAGTGCACTCCAGCCTAGTAGCTTCATTGATCTTTCCTCATCATTTCAAGCATCTGCCCACCTCAGGGCAATAAACAGTACTTCCTCCATTCCGAGAATGCTTTCTGCCTCTTTTCCCCTACCAGGGCTTCAGAGCTCATGATTTCACCTTCATTAGTAGCTCTCTGCTCAAATGTCACTCTCTGGTGCAACCTTCCTGACTACCTCATACCCTCCCTCACTGCATATGTCCTTTCCCATCTTAATATTCCTCAATAGCACTGGACATTTTCTTAAATTGGTTTACTGCTTGTGTACTTCCAAATGTTTATGTATCTCCAAAGGAAGATAACTATATGAGAGCAGGAATTTTCATGTTTTGTTCACAGTCACAGCCTGGCAATCAACAAATACTTGCTGAATGTAAATATACTATATCAAAATACTGGGAATAATCAAAATATTCATAAAGGAAACAGTTAAATGGATCACCAGCACATTCATCCTTGGAAATGCCATGTCTATTAAAAATAAAGATGGAGGGGCCAGCGCTATGGCATAGCGAGTAGAGCCGCTGCCTGCGGCACCAGCATCCCATATGAGCACCAGTTGGAGTCCCAACTGCTCCACTTCCAATCCAGCTCTCTGCTATGGCCTGGGAAAGCGGTGGAGGATGGCCCAGGTTCTTGGGCCCCTGCACCCATGTGAGAAACCTGGCTCCAGGCTTTGGATTGGCCCAGCTCTGATCATTGCAGCCATCTGGAGAGTGAACCAGTGGATGGAAAACACCTCTCTCTCTTTCTCTGCCTCTGACTCTCTGTAACTCTGCCTTTCAAATAAATAAATAAAACCTTTAAAAATTTATAAATAAAGATGTAAATCAGGCTAGCGCTGTGGCTCACTAGGCTAATCCTCCACCTGTGGCGCCCAGCACTCCGGGTTCTAGTCCCGGCTGGGGCGCCAGTTCAGTCCCGGTTGCTCCTCTTCCAGTCCAGCTCTCTGCTGTGGCCCGGGAAGGCAGTGGAGGATGGCCCAAGTGCTTGGGCCCTGCACCTGCATGGGAGACCAGGAGGAAGCACCTGACTTCTGGCTTCAGATCAGCGCAGCGTACCAGCCGTGGTGGCCATTTGGGGGGTGAACCAACGGAAGGAAGACCTTTCTGTCTCTCTCTCACTGTCTAACTCTGCCTGTCCAAAAAAAAAAAAAATATGTAAATCTGCATATAGTGACACACTCTGTCTCCCTCTCCCCATAACTCTCTTTCAAATAAATAAGTTAATTTTTTATTTTTTTTTTTTAAAAAAGGGGCCAGCCCTGTGAGGGTAGAGCCTCCACCTGCAGTGTCAGCATCGCATATGGGTGCCAATTTGAGTCCCGGCTGCCCCACTTCTGATCCAGCTCTCTCCTAATGCACTTGAGAAAGCAGTGGAAGATGGTCCAAGTACTTGAGACCCTGCATCCAAGTGGGAGACCCAGAAGAAGCTCCTGGCTCCTGGCTTCAGGTTGGCCCAGCTCTGGCCAATGTGGTCATTTGGGGAATAAACCAGCAGATAGAAGGTCTCTTTCCTTTCTCTAACTTTGTCTTTCAAATAAATAAATAAATAAAGATGTAGGTCTGCAAATATTTGCATACAAATGAGAAGTGATAAAAGTTATGAAACATTCATTGTCTGTAAAACGTCCCTAACTATGTCACTGGTTTAGGGAAAAAAAAAGATGAAAAAAAAAAAAGAAACCTGTACATGTATATATGTGTGAAAAGGTCTGGAAGAAGGTAAACAAAAAGTAGACATTTTCTCCAAAAAGAGGCAGGGATTATGGAATGGGATCAAAGCAGAGTCACTGTCTTCAATTCTTCATTCTTTAAATTTCATTTCAAACAGCACATATTAAATCTGTACTTAAGAATAAACATTTGGCTGGCGCCGTGGCTCAACAGGCTAATCCTCCGCCTTGCGGCGCCGGCACACCGGGTTCTAGTCCCGGTCGGGGCACCGGATTCTGTCCCGGTTGCCCCTCTTCCAGGCCAGCCCTCTGCTGTGGCCCGGGAGTGCAGTGGAGGATGGCCCAGGTGCTTGGGCCCTGCACCCCATGGGGAGACCAGGAAAAGCACCTGGCTCCTGGCTCCTGCCATCGGAGGAGCGCGGTGCGCCGGCCACAGCGCGCCGTCCGCGGCGGCCATTGGAGGGTGAACCAACGGCAAAAGGAAGACCTTTCTGTCTCTCTCTCTCACTGTCCACTCTGCCTGTCAAAAAAAAAAAAAGAATAAACATTCATTAAATTTAAATGAAGGCATATTTTCATAAAGCATTTTGGCTTTTAACAAATACTTAAGGATTTTTTAAAAAACCACAAAAAGGTCTTTATTTAAGTATGGATATTTTTCATCCAATTTCCCTATTAGAAAATATTTCTCCTCTCCAGAACATGGTAGGGATTTTTCCTGCAATTATTCCCTGTCCCTAAGCCCCAATAAACAAGCACTTATTTATTGTTAAAATGAGTTAGGGTGAACTCTGAGAGCAAGGCAGTAAGTTAGAATAATTGCCCTCATTAAATCTGAACTAAACCACTTGCCTTCCTCATAACTAGAAAATAAAAGGTAGACTAAAAAATAAATAAATAAATAAATGTTCTTCCAGTATCAAAAATTCTTCTCCAATCAAATTATTTCTACAAACATTTTATTTTACACAGGCAGTTCCTCAGCATTTGTTCCTTCCAAAACAAAAGTCCAGAAGCTTTCCTGTGCCCCTCTGCTACTCTGATCAAGCAGTGACTCTTCGGAATCAGCTGCAACAGCAAACCACTCACATGTGTCAGACACTAATTATTCTAAGTGCTTCACGCATTAACTGACCTAATCCTCACTGATGAAGAAACTGAGCCATAGTAAGGTTCAATAATTTGCCTAAGGTTGCACAGATAAAGAGAAAGAAGAAAAGTAGTCCCATTCCTGCTCCTATTGTCCCTCCCATAAATCCTCCTCACCATGCCACCTACTCCCTCTAAAGCCAGTCACAGAAGTGGAGCGAGGGGACAGGGCATGAGAAACCCGTTCTCCTTCCTGCCCTGGAAGTGCTGGTTGAGATTAGGAGTGGGGGCATGGTGCCCAGTATCCAAACAGGCTGTTATTGCCACTCCTCCATCCCTCTTCTCACTGGTTTTGGCAGCTAAAGAACTGACAGGAGAAAAACAAGGACATGCAGCATCACATCTAGAACTGAAGTCATCAACTGTCTCCCAGTCTTGATTCTCTACTTCTAGATCAGCTAGAAACTTGAGCCACCCTTGGATCCTTCCACAGTCCCAGATACAATCTGTCCTGTCAACATAGCTTCCCTAATCTCCTTACACCACAGCGCTGTGGCATGGCTTCTTTTCTTCATCCATTCTCACTGACTGTATTTTCAACAGCCTTTTTAAGTAGTCTCCTTATCACCAATTTTTCTCCATTCCCAACTTGAACTATTATAAAATATGATTTTTCTACAAAAATAGTCTGGTCATGACA
Organism: Sylvilagus floridanus; assembly: GCA_949820135.1. Taxonomy (NCBI): domain Eukaryota; kingdom Metazoa; phylum Chordata; class Mammalia; order Lagomorpha; family Leporidae; genus Sylvilagus; species Sylvilagus floridanus. The sequence continues at coordinate 50,830,080 of OX463245.1, forward strand.
CTTTCTTGCTTAAAAATCTGCAATAGGGCCGGAGCCACGGCTCAACAGGCTAATCCTCCGCCTGCGGCGCCGGCCCACCAGGTTCTAGTCCCGTTGGGGTGCCGGATTCTGTCCTTGTTGCTCCTCTTCCAGTCTAGCTCTCTGCTGTGGCCTGGGAGTGCAGAGGAGGATGGCCCAAGTCCTTGGGCCCTGCACCTACATGGGAGACCAGGAGAAGCACCTGGCTCTTGGCTTCAGATCAGTGCAGCACACCGGGCCCGTAGCAGCCACTTGGGGGGTGAACCAACGGAAAAAGGAAGACCTTTCTCTCTGTCTCTCTCACTGTCCACTCTGCCTGTCAAAAAAAAAAAAAAAAACTGCAATAGTTCCTCATTCTTCTTGGCATGCATGCACAGCTAGTTATGATGTGGTTCTTGCTTGTCTATCCTCATCTATCATTTGTTCACCTCCTCCAATCTTACAACTGTAGCCATGGTGGCAGTTTTCCCAAAGCACCAGGCTCTCACACTCTAAACTCTGAACCCTCTGGTTCCCTATGCCTGTAATGCCCTCCCAACTCCACTTTGGTCCAACTAGTTTTTCCAAGAAAAGTCTCAGTTCTACTGCTAAAGCCTTTCAACTGAGTGAATCAGGCCTGCTAAAATAATCTTTACTTAAAGTCAATTGATTGTGAATTCTAATCACGTCTACAAAATTGTTGCACAGCAACACCTATATCCATATTTGACTGAGTATCTGGGGACTATAGCCTAGCCAAGCTGACCTATCAAAAACAGCATCATGGGGCCGGCGCTGTAGCTCAGTGGGTTAACGCCCTGGCCTGAAATGCTGGCATCCCATATGGGCGCCAGTTTGAGACCCGGCTGCTCCACTTCCAATCCAGTTCTCTGCTATGGCCTGGGAAAGCAGCAGAAGATGGCCCAAGTCCTTGGGCCCCTGCACCCACGTGGGAGACCCAGAGGAAGCTCCTGGCTCCTGGCTCCTGGCTTCAGATCCGCACAGCTCCAGCCATTGCAGTCAATTGGGCACTGAACCACTGGATGGAAGACTCTCTCTCTCGCTCCCGCTCTCTCTCTCTGCCTCTCCTCTTTCTGTAGCTCTTTCAAATAAAAATAAATAAATCTTTTTTTAAAAAAAACAGCATCACATTCCTTTACAGCCTCCAGAACTACAACAAGGAAAAATATATTCCTGTCAACACAAGTTGTTGCTCTGACAGCATTTTCCCAACAGCCTTGTAATTCTTGATTCCTAAATAATAAAACTAGACTTGAGGGAGCAGCACTGTGGCATGGCAAGTAGAGCTGCCGCCTGCAGTTCGGACATCCCATATGGGTGCCAGTTTGAGTCCCAGCTGCTCCACTTCTAATCCAGCTCTCCGCTGTGGCCTGGGAAAGCTGTAGAAGATGGCCCAAGTCCTTGGGCCCCTGCACTCACGTGGGAGACCCGGAACAATCCCTTGGTTCCTGGCTTCAGATCAGCACAGCTATAGCTGTTGCAGCCAATTGGGGAGTGAAACAGTAGATAGGAGACTATTCTCTCTCTGTCTCTGCCCCTTCCCCCTCTCTGTAACTCTGCCTTTCAAATAAATAAATCTTAAAAAGAAAAAAAAAAAAAAAACTAGACTTGAAATTCTACCTAATAAGTGGAAGACAACTTTTGAAGAAAATCACCACTTTGGAATCCCTAATGAAATTAGAGATTCCGGCAATGATCACCAACTGATAAAACAGTGATGGGGAAATTCACAAAGGAATAAGGTTGTCACTCCCTGAACCAACTTATCTTCATTTTACAGTAAGACAAACACAAATTATAAATTCCCTGATGTGGGGCAATGTGATGCATACAAAACCATCTGTGAAGCAATTCTGACTCCAAAAACAGTTGAATCTGAATCTGATTGGGCCTGTGGCACTAATTCCCACTTAAGAGGAAATGGGGATGACAGAGAAGCAAGTTAACACCACAAGAAAGCAAACAGACAAATCTAGAATGAGAAATACTCTACAGGACAACTGACTAGGATTCTTTAACAAGCCAATGGCCTGAAAGAAAAATGAGGAAAGGAGGTAAAGGAAAAAGAGATTAAGGAAATTTAGTAGATTTAACATGTAGACCTTGTTTGGATCTCAATTCAAATCAATCAAGTATAAGGAGATACAATTCAGAGAAAGAAATCTGAACATGTAATGAGTATTATGTGACACCAAGAACTGTTGATAATTTTGTCAAGTATGAAAATGGCATTATAGTCATATAAGAACACATCCCTATCATGTAAGGATGCATACTGAAGTACACAGAGGCAAAATTACATAACATTTTGAATTTGTTTTTTAAAAAAATTTAGCCTTCATGCATTAAACAATGAAAACAAAGACCCTATAGTGAAATTAGTTAACTCACAAATTAGCTTTTAAAATGCAACTCGGGTCATAAATTGAAAGACAGCTAAAGAGAAAGTCTAGTCTAGAATATTTAAGCAGCTCTATTATATCACATTTCAAATCCAGTTATTACTGGGTGCCACTGCATCGTGATTGAATAAAAGTTAAGTCATAGCCCATGCCTCAAATGAAGACGTATTGCTAAAATTATCAACAAAGACTAACACTAAAGAGTGTCTATTTCTTTTTTTTAATAGAAAACTTTTATTTAATATAAATTTCAAAAGTATAACTTTTGGATTATAGCGGTTTTTCCCCATAACCTCCTTTCCACCCGCAAACCATCCCATCTTCTACTCTCTCTCCCATTCCATTCTTCATTAATATTCATTTTTAGTTATCTTTATATACAGAAGTTCAACATAGTGTCTATTTCAAGAATATCACAAATTTCCTTCTTAAAAAATTTTCTAATTTCTTATGTCTTTGCTGGCCCTTAAAAATGTATGCATGTGAAAATAAACAGACCAATTTTAAAGACAAATGAAAAATAGGGAAAGATATCTGCAACGGAGAGATTATAGATAGAGACCCTCCACAAATCCACTTAACAACAAAAATATATACAACCTAGAAGAAAAATGGGTGAAGAAAAACAGCAGTTCAAGGAATCCAAGTGACCAATAAGCATAAAGAAAGCCACGCATCTTACTCATAACCAAGGAAACATAAATCACCAAAGCAGGATGCCATTTTTCATGTGTCAAAAGGGAAAAATTAAAAAGATGGATATTACCTAATATGGGAAAAGGTGAGCAAAGACAGTTTCTCATCACTATAAATTGGAGTATAAATTAATAAACATTTCTGAAAGGACAATCTGGCACTATTCTTCAAAACTGTGTGTATATGTGTGTGTGTGTGTGTGCCTGGATTCTTTGACCCAGAAATTTTACTTCTCAAAATGCACATTTTCACATAAGATAATGTTCAAGAACACACTTCAAAACAATGAAACTTTAAAACAGGGAACAACCAGCATGTTTAATAGAAACTGGCTAAATAAATTATACACACACACACACACACACACACTCATATATATCAACATTTCCCACATATAAATATTTCTCGAAAAAATACTCTGTAGTAGTGAAAAAGTAGCAAACAAAGCTTAGAAAGAGTCCTAAAATGTATTAAGTGAAAAAGGCTGAAATACAATATGTATACTACAACTATTTGTTTCTAAGAAGAAAAGATATATTGAATGTGGAAGTTTACTTTGTATATGCATGCAAGTTACCTTAAAGGATACAAAAGAAAAATGTTTGCATGTGAAAATAAACAGACCAATTTTAAAGCCAAATGAAAAATAGGCAAAGATATCTGCAACAGAGAGACAGATAGAGATCCTCCACAAATCCACTTAACAACAAAAACACATACAACCCAGAAGAAAAATGGGTGAAGATAACATTACACTCTTTGAATTTTGATTTTTAAACAATATATACAACATAATACACAAGTTTATAAATAAAAAATTTCAATTATCTCAAAATTTGAAACTTAGTTTACTCTCAAATATGCCAGACAAAATTTTATCATTCTCCTCCCTACTTAGCAGCTATAATCAAACCTATATTCTTTGATTTATAGATTTATTCAAGGCCTGCCTGTGGATGCCAGACAAAATTTTATCACCCCTCCCCCTACTTAGCAGCTATAATCAAACCTATATTCTTTATTTGATTTATAGATTTATTCAAGGCCTACCTGTGGATACCTTGGCAGGGGCAGACCAAATGACTCCGTAGGCCTTAAACAGCCCGCAGGCTGTATGTTCTCCACTCCTGCTAGCCAATCCCTGGGTAACCATTCTAGCTCTAGGCCTAATGAACATTCCTAAAGAAATTCGCAGCTCTCACCCTTAGCACAGTCATCTTGGAAACCTCTGTGCCATGAGAGGCAAGTGGAGCAAGAAGCAAATGCTCAGCTGAAGTGCAAATGAAAAAAAACGAGGCAGAGGTTGAAGTAAACAGCTAGCCTACATACCCATGGGAGGCAAAGGAGTACAAATGAGGAATGCCAGAGGCCAGAGATGCTGGCCCAAGTTGTTGGGTCTGCATGCTACTGTCTAGAAATTGTCTCATGAGATTCTTCCAACACCAGCCCTCACCAATGCCACTTCTGAGACAATTTACTCATAACAAACCAGCCCCTGGTCCTTTGCCCAGGACCTGTAACACACCAGACTAGTTCTGTTCTCAACTGTGGATGAGAGAAATGTATACAATAAATCATGTTTTTTACTCTCTTGGCTGGCCACCCAATCTCAACTGGATCCTGTCTCAGATTCTGAACAATTCCTTTAGTTATCCCTGACTCCTTTCTCAGCACACTGGCACAATGTCATGTGAATGAGTAACTGAGCATTTCCCACATCTCGGACACGAAGGACTCATTTATGCAACACATATTTATTTATTTAGCTTCTATGCCATACTGCCCTGATGCTTGGCATATAATGGTGTGCAAAAACTTGCTTGCACTAAGCTTAGAGTCTAGTGAAGATAATAGAAATTATAAAATAAGCACAGAAATAAAAAACAGTGATATGGAGAAACACATGGTGCTGGCAGACTATAAACTAGTGAACAAGACCAAATCTGAGGGAAAACAAAATGCTTCCTTAAGAAACCACTCTTGATAACGGAGCTCAGTAAACAGTCAAAAATGCAGGTGGGCCGGCGCCGTGGCTCAACAGGCTAATCCTCCGCCTTGCGGCGCCGGCACACCGGGTTCTAGTCCTGGTCGGGGCACCGATTCTATCCCGGTTGCCCCTCTTCCAGGCCAGCCCTCTGCTGTGGCCCAGGAGTGCAGTGGAGGATGGCCCAGGTGCTTGGGCCCTGCACCCCATGGGGAGACCAGGAAAAAGCACCTAGCACCTGGCTCCTGCCATCGGACGAGCGCGGCGGCCATTGGAGGGTGAACCAACGGCAAAAGGAAGACCTTTCTCTCTGTCTCTCTCTCTCTCACTGTCCACTCTGCCTGCAAAAAAAAAAAAAAAAAAAAAAAAAAAAATGCAGGTGGAGAGAATTCTAACAACCCTGACTCAGCACTAATATTAGCCTCACTTTATAGATACCATCACAGAGACTTAAATCATGAGACTAAAAGCTCAGTGGAATGGAATCCAAATCTCAAGAAGGAGCATCCTCACAAATTCATCCCATGGCTCCCCATCCTCTGAGGGAAAATTTCTCTTTGAAATAACATGTAAGGCCCTTGGGGCCAGCACTGTGGCACATCGGGTTAAAGGCCTGGCCTGAAGCGCCGGCATCCCATATGGACGCCAGTTCGCGTCCCGGCTGCTCCTCTTCTGATCCAGCTCTCTGCTATGGCCTGGGAAAAGCAACAGAAGACGGCCCAAGTCCTTGGGCCCCTGCACCCACATGGGAGACTGGGAAGAAGCACCTGGCTTTGGATTGGTGCAGCTCCAGCCACTGCAGCCATCTGTGGATGGAAGACCTCTCTATCTGTCTCTACCTCTCTCTCTCTTTCAAATAAATAAAATATAATTTTAAAAAAAAACATAATAAGGTCCTTAAAAGTCCAGTCCTCTCACCCTTCCAGCCATAATTCCCATCTTCTCCTTCCCCAAATACTGAATTCACATTCTGTTCATGTCATTCCACATAACTAGAATTCCGTAATTTCTTAGCAATATTCAATAGGCTTAGAGCTAGAATAGTTACCCAAAAGGGGGAATTGGCTACTAGATACAGGGGAAAGAGAGCTTGCAAAAGCTTCTTTAAAACAGTTGGGATTGGGAGACCACTAAGGGAGAGCAGTCCTTCCCCTCTGCCTGAATAACCCCTCCCCATACTCGGTTTCTGGGCCTACTGAGATATATTAACCCTTGAAAACCCAACAACCTTCTCAATAAAGGCTCCCATATCCCCCTAATAAAGGTAGTCTCTTCTTCCTCTTTGCCAAGATTTCCTGAATATACTTATAATACAGTTATCATGTTGGTGGGTGACTGCTTCTTAAGACTTATATACCAGTAATACTCCACCGGTATCTTTTTTTAAAGAAAAGATGTACTTATTTATTTGAAAGGCAGACGTGGGGGGGGGGGTCTTCCTTCTGCTGGTTCACCCCCCCGAGGTGGCCACAATGGCTGGAGCTGCACCCATCCAAAGGCAGGAGCCAGGAGCTTCTTCCAGGTCTCCCATGCGGGTGCAGGGGCCCAAGGACTTGGGCCACCTTCTACTGCTTTCCCAGGCCATAGCAGAGAGCTGGATCAGAAGCAGAGCAGCCGGGACTCAAACCAGCACCTGTGTGGGATGCTGGCACTGCAGGCGGTGGCTTTACCTGCTACACCACAGCACTGGCCCCTGGCCACCTGTATCGATGAATCCAAAGGTGTCAATTCTCATTTCACTTGATCCATCAGCTACAGCTGATGAAGCTGAGCAAACTGAAGAACATATTGCCTTGTCCCTCACTGGCTGCTCAGCCTCTTCCTCCTCTGGGTCTTCCTCACCTGCTGACTTTTCTGTCTACACTCTTTAACAATGGTCTCCAGTGTCACAACTTTACCATCTGTTCATTCACAAATCCCAAGTGTCTGTTTCCATCAATGACTCCTCCCTTGAACTCCAGATTCAATATACTCAACTGTTCCATCTGGATGACTAATAGACATCTCAAAGTTAACATTTATGTAGGGAGAGGCACTGTGGCCCAGTGGATTAAGCTGCTGCTTGAGATACCCACATCGCATATCACAGTGCTGGTTTGAGTCCCAGTTCCTCTGCTTCCCCATAATATACCTAGAAGGCAGCAGATGATGGCTCACATGCTTTGGCCCCTGCCACCCAAGTGGGAGAACTGGATGGCATTCCAGGCTCCTGGCTTCAGCCTGGCCCACTACTGACTATTGCAGGCATTTTCTCTCTCCCCTCCTCTCATCTCCCCTCATTCTGACATTCTGCCTTTCAAGTAGATAAAAACAAACTCTCTCACTCACTCTCTCTCTCTCTCTCAATATATATATATATGGAGCTGAACTTGTAATCTACTCCCACAAGCCTGCCTTTCCTACTTCCCCATTTCTTGTTCCCTTCTTCTAGTGCTCAAAACTTTGACAATCATCTTAATCTCACAACCTACATTCAATCCATGAGCAAATTCTTTTGGATTTAGCTACAAAATATACCAAAAACTGAACTATTACTCATTGCCTACACTTCTTTCCATCCCTTTAAGATGCCATCATCTCACCGGAATTATTACACCACCTTCCTAATTAGTCTCCTGGTTTTCACCCACCCTACCATCCCCACCCTCCAAAAACCTATTCTTTACATAGCACCCAGAGTGATCCTATTAAAACCTATGTCAGGTGCAGGCTTTTAGCCTCACAGTTAAGCTACCAGTTAAAATGCCCACATCCCACATCAGAGTGCCTAGGTTAGATACCCAGTTCCTGATTCCAGTATTACTTTTAATGTGGACCCTGGGAGGTAGAAGTGATGGCTCAAGTAGGTGGGTCCATGTGGGAGACCTGGACTGAGCTCCTGACTCCTGGCTTCAGTCACTCCTAAGTCCCCAACCCACCCCTAAGCTTTGCAGGCATCTGGGGAGAAAACCAGTGGATGAAAGCTGTCTTGCTTTGTCTCTCAAAGAATTTTTAAAAATTTTTTTAACCTAGGTCAGATTGTGTCACTCCTTTGCTCAGAACTTTCTGTTGGACTGTTTCTTCAAGGCAGGATTCACACACTACCTCCATCCATACCACTAACAAAATGTCTTGCCACATTTTAGTACTTAGCATCTGTTAACTGACTAAAACCAATCAAAGTAAACTGAGACAACATTTTGGAGAATCTTCATATCAAATTACAGTTTGGACTTAGGATTATTAGGCAGTCACTACATGGATCAACAGAAAACTTACATGATAATGTATATCATGAGGCTGTTTCCACCTCTATTCCAAATGCAGATATACAATTATGAACTAAGCCAGAGACCAAATTCAACATATACTTGTTTCCTGGAACCAGAAAGCCATTTGTAGATGTTGCACCAGAATTCTATTGTTATAATGACTCTTTTGCACTGCACTATCTTAGAAAATAAGTGAAATGCACACACAAGTTCTCAACAAATATCGCTACTGTGAGCAAACAGTCTATGTTAAGTGTCATTTGCAATTCCCCTTCAATTTTACAATAAAATCCCTAAGAAAATATAGGTTAGTCCTTTTAGAATAAAGATACTAACCTTCAGGGCTAGAGCTGAGGTATAGCAGGAAAAGCTTCTGCCTGTAATACCAGCATCCCATCTGGGCACTGGTTCAAATTTGAACGGCTCCAGTTCCAATCTAGCTCCCTGCTAGTGGCCTGAGAAAAGCAATGGAAGATGGCCCAAGTACTTGGGCCCCTACCACCCACATGGAAGACCCAGCTGAAGCTCCTGGCTTCACTTTGGCCCAGCCCCAGCCATTGAGGCCATCTGGGGAATGAACCAGCAGATGGAAGATCTCTCTCTCTCTCTCTCTTACTTTCTCTTTCTGTAACTCTTTCAAATAAATAAAAATTTTTTTTAAAAAAAAGGTACTAACCTTTACAAAAAAAAAAGTCTATCCTATAGTCTAGTATAGAAAAATATATGCTACCAGGTTGCTCTAGATAGCAATCAGTAATTAGAGTCAAATACTTCAATGTTTAATTCAAAGCATTTTCAAAATTATAGACATGAAACAGCAAAATTACCTTTCAAAATATTTGGAACTTGTTTATTACAATTATCCCATCTCTAAAATAATGAAAACACTACATAGGGCTGCAGGGCAGATTAAATGAATAATGTAGGTAAAGCAACAGTGACTGACTCAGTTATTCAAATACATTAGCTAGTACAGCTACTCCTTGACTTATAACGGGGTCACATCCTCATAAAAGCATCGTTAAGTCAAAAACATCAAAAGCTGAAATTGCATTTAAACACTTAAATAACTAAATATCGCAGTGTGACCTTAAATGTGCTCAGAAAACTTACATTAGCTTACAGCTGGGCACTGATAAAGAGAATTGTATCGACTATAGTACAGCCTGGAACAGTACAAAATTCAAAATCTGAATAGTTTCTACTGAATGTATACCTCCTTTCCAGCTTCATAAAGTCAAAAATCCTAAATCAAACTATCATAAGTTGAGGACCATCGGTAATATTTTAGTTAGTATTTTACTAAAGTGAAAGTTATCAAACACCCTAATCCAATATGAACTACTCAGAGCCATACTTGAAGGGTCAACTGTTCAGAAACAGTGGCTGAGATAACACCTATGAAGAGCCATTTGAAAGCTTAAACACAGATACAAAAAAAAATCATATCACCTCTAAAGAGTGATACAAACATGGATCTCCAAAGGCAGCTGTAACATCTTTTGATTTTATGTTTTATTCTGAAAAACCACTGTCACACTTTGGCTTAATTTTATCTTCCAACAAACCAATAAGTCCTGGAAGATTCAGTTCAGCAGCCTAAGTCTCCACCTGGGATGCCCACATCCCATTCCAGATCACAGTGCCTAGTTTGAGTCCCAGCTACTTCCTTCCTGATTCAGCTTCCTGCTAATGAACATCTGTGAAGCAGCAGATGATGGCTCAAGTATTTCAGTTCCTGACATCCACATGGGAAGCCAGAATGAAGTTCCTGGCCCAGCTCTGGCTGTTGTGGACATTTTGGGATTGAACCAGTGGATAGAAAACCTCATTGTCTCTGTGTCTTTCAAATAAAATGAAAATAAATTAGAGAGGCCGGCGCTGTGGCACAGCGGGTTAACGCCCTGGCCTGAAGCGCTGGCATCGCATATGGACGGTGGTTCGAGACCCGGTTGCTCCATTTCCAATCCAGTTCTCTGCTGTGGCCTGGGAAAGCAGTGGAAGATGGCCCAAGTCCTTGGGCCCCTGCACCCACATGGGAGACCAGGAAAAAGCTCCTGGCTCTGGATCGGGGCAGCTCTGGCCGTTGCAGCGGATGGAAGACCCCTCCCCCGCCTCTGCCCCTCTCTCTCTCTCTCTGCCTCTCCTCTCTTTGTGTAACTCTGACTTTCAAATAAATAAATCTTTAAAAAAAATTAGAAACACTTAAAAAACATTAGTTCTATCATTTCTGCCCCTCACAAACAGTTCTCTGAACTTCGGCAGGGGTTATTTGCTATTTTCAAATAAAAAAATACAGGGTTTAGTCTTAGTTCCGTCTACTATCATACAGTTCAAACAGTTTAATAAGCGCACCGCAAACATCTAGGGACAAAGAACAGCTTTATCGGGCCAAAATTAACTTGCAGTCAACAACTATGAAGGCATTAAAGCTAGTTCGAAACAGAGGTTTGATTCACATTAAACTTTCCTGGACCATTAAAAAAAAAAATCCGCTCTTGAGCTTAACCACTACAGAGTTCAACAGAAGGTCAAAATCAGCCACTGTCTCAGATGGGCGAGTAACGCAGCGACAGGCGTCTGCGATCCTGGACGGGAAAGACCAGGGGCTAACACAGTGAAGTCACTGCTCCCCCACACCTTCCACTCGGGCCTTTCTCCTTAAACACGGTTTGAAGGCAGCTGAGACTCAATTGTGAAGTCCTCATTTTTTGTTATTGTTGTTAATTTCTTCGCCTTCCAATGTTTAAGAGGAGAGCCAACAGCCAAAGAAAAAGAAAGAGACTAGGTAAAGAGAGAGGAACGAGGGGCCGAGGTAAGCCAAAACCGGCAAGCAACCACAAGACAACCAAGCGGGGGTCCTGCCGCGACCCTGACCCCAACATCAGAATGAGGAGCCCTACCGCGCTCCGCCTAGACCTGCCGGAGGGTAGAGAGGGAATCCCAAGACAGCAGAAGCTGATTTTTGAAAGAACATGAGAAAAATTCAACCAAGTCTTCAACAGTACCTCAAACCCTCCGACTCCTCGCCTCCTGGAGAGCTGTCGCACGATGATGGCGTCACAACGCGCCGACCAGGCCTAAATGTGGAGCGTCGCTCTCTAATAGCCTCACGCTGCTCGCCCCGCCCCTTCTCCCCGCCCCTTTCCGGGGGCTCGCAAAGGCCTTGGTCCTGAGTCAGGAGATTGGATTGGAATGGTGGGGGAGAACGCCAGACCGCTTTGGCTCGATTTCTGTCGGGCGAAACTCGCACCCTTGAGCGTATTTAAACAGAAAAAAGCCACCAAAGTTTTCTTTCGAATTTTTAACCCTTGCTGAAGTTCCAGGGACCAGGTTCTTAACTACAACTTGAGAGTTGTAGAACTTCTAGAACAGCTTCCCAAATTATCTGTGGTGAAAATGGGCTACTTTTCCAATCATTGTTAAGAGATCCTTTTGTAAAATACAGTAAAAATGAATTAGTAGAGGTGCCGGCGCTGTGGCGCAGTAGGTTAATCCTCTGTCTGGGGCGCCCATATCCCATCTGGGCGCTGGTTCTAGCCTGACTGCTCCACTTCCGATCCAGCTCTCTGCTATGGCCTGGGAAAGCAGTAGAAGATGGCCCAAGTCCTTGGGCCCCTACACCCGCACAGGAGACCTGGAAGAAGCACCTGGCTCCTGGCCTCGGATCCGCGCAGCGTCGGCCATGGTGGCCATTAGGGGAGTGAACCAACAGAAGGAAGACCTTTCTCTGTCTGTAACTCTTTCTGTCTCTCATTAACTCTGCCTGTCAAAAAGTAAAAATAAAATAAAAAAATTTTAAAAAGAGTATTGATTACACTCAGTTTTTTATCGGTCCACAGTCCTGATTTAACAATTAGGCATGACATGATGATAACATACATTAATGGGGCTAGCTTGTGCCCTGGCAGATTAAGCCACTGCCTGCAAAGCCAGCATTCCATTTGGGCAACAGTTATGTCCTGGTTGCTCCATTTCTGATACAACTATCTGCTAATGGCCTGGGAAAGCAGCAAAAGATGGCTCATGTGTTTAGAACCCTGCCTCCCACCTGAGAGGCCCAGATGAAGCTCCTGGATCCTGGCTTCTACCTAGCCCAGCCCTGGCCTGTTAATGCCATCTTAGGGGGTGAATGAAAATCTCTTTCTCTCTCTCTCTCTCTCTCTCTCTCTCTGTTTCTCCACCTCTTTCAAATAAATAAATCTTTTTTAAATGCCTATAAAAATATTTTTTTAAAAAAATGAGGCCAGTGCTGTGGCGTAGAAGGTAAAGCCGCTGCCTGCAGTGCCGGCATCCCATATGGGCACTGGTTTGAGCCTTAGCAGCTCAGCTCCACTTCTGGTCCAGCTCTCTGCTATGGCTTGAGAAAGCAGCAGAAGATGGCCCAAGTCCTTGGGCTCCTGCACCAACGTGGGAGACCCAGAAGAAGCTCCTGGCTCCTGGCTTTGGATCAGTGCAGCTCCGACCATTGTGGCCATCTTGGGAGTGAACCAGTGGATAGAAGACCTCACTCTCTCTGCCTCTGCCTCTCTGTAAGTCTGCCTTCCAAATTAATAAATAAATCCTTAAGAAAATATTTCTTTATTTTCTGGAAAAGCATAGTAATAGAAGTGAAAAGCCAGAGACAGTGAGCCCTTCCATGTGCTGATTCACCCCCCAGACGTCCACAACTGCTAAGCCAAAGCCAGGAGCCAGGAACTGCATCCAGGTCCCCCACATGTGTGGCAATCACCTGCTGCATTCCCAGCAGGAAGCTGGGTCGGAAGCGAAGCAGCCTGGGCTTCAATGGGTACTCCAATTCAGGATGCTGGTGTCACGCACGGTGGCTTAAACACTGCACAATATGAATTTTAATCCCTCTTAAAAAACAGTCTGAACAAACACCATGTATGTGAATATTCAAAGTTTTTAACATGATAAATAAGGTGATTGTTCTTTTTTTAAAAAAAAGATTTATTTATTTATTTGAAAGTCAGAGTTACACAATTACGCAGAGAGAGAAGGAGAGGCAGAGAGAGAGAGAGAGTGGTCTTCCATCCGATGGTTCACTCCCCAGTTGGCCGCAACGGCAGAGCTGCGCTGATCCAAAGCCAGGAGCCAGGAGCTTCTTCTGGGTCTCCCATGTGGGTGCAGGAGCCCAAGGACTTGGGCCATCTTCTACTGCTTTCCCAGGCCATAGCAGAGAGCTGGATTGGAAGTGGAGCAGCCGGTCTCGAACTGGCGCCCATATGGGATGCCGACACTGCAGGTCAGGGTGTTAAACCACTGCACCACAGCATTGGCCCGAGGTGATTGTTCTATGATTGGATTTAAGAGCTTCTTGCAAAAATTCCCAATGATAAGGTATAATTTAAACAGCTCATCTATTTTTACATTGTATTATAGAAATGAGTCTTACATAATTACATTGATGGGAATAGATGGGAAGATTTTGAAATCCAGCAAACTAAGGATACTTATTGTTAACTTTTATATGAAACAAAAGATGGCTGTGTTTTCAAATTCAACTTCAAGCTTTCATCAGTTGCCAGCTGTAATAATCTATATTTTAATGTTTTCATTACATTTAAATTATATTTTGATAAGATAAATTAATATAACATTTTATACAATGATAGGGTCACAATACCAAATCAACCTTAAAATATTACAAATTGTTACATGCACATAACTGGTACACATATGGACTCACCGTATGAAGTCAACAGCATCCAAACTAATCCCATGCCAGAAGACCAATTCACTTACCAGTCTCCATTTTTACAGCTCTATGGAATGGTAAGGAAAGCTTCTAAGTGATATCAATTTCTGCACTCACCTTATTGTGGAGAGATAATAACAAATAGTTCACAGACTGACACTGATTCATAAACCACATTTCAAATAACACTGCCCCAAAGACGTGGTCCACAAACTTAGCAGTTTGTTCTGCACCAAGGTGATTATGGGGCTTCAAGTGAAACTGTCACAAGTTGGATCATTTGAGTCCTCAACAAACAGTGAAATAGAAGCATAAGAAGTTTATTGAGGCCGGCATCATGGCTCAATAGGCTAATCATCCGCCTGCAGCGCTGGCACCCTGGGTTCTAGTCCCGGTCAGGGCGCCAGATTCTGTCCATGTTGCTCCTCTTCCAGTCCAGCTCTCTGCTGTGGCCCGGGAGTGCAGTGGAGGATGGCCCTAGTGCTTGGGCCCTGCACCTGCATGGGAGACCAAGAGAAGCACCTGGCTCCTGGCTTCGGATCAGCGCAGCGCCAGCCGCAGCGGCCATTGAGGGGTGAGCCAACAGAAGGAAGACCTTTCTCTCTGTCTCTCTCTCTCTCTCTCTCTCTCTCTTTCATTGTCCACTCCGCCTGTCCAAAAAAAAGAAGAAGAAGAAGTTTATTGAGAGGAGGCATCTTTGAGAAAGAGAGGAAGCAGAACTGGGCAGGAAGAGCCTCAGACCAGGTTGCAAACTGACCATCCCAGGGAACCCAGCAGTGAGCTTCAAAGCAAAGGGGGTCCCTTAGAGAAGACCACCTGGGCAGAAATGGCCAGGGACTTCTCTAGGTTCAGACATTGCTGGTGGCTGCCTGGCGTGAGGATGGCTTCAGCTTAAAAGCTGAGACAGATCCTAAGATGCTACCAACTGGAGGCTGCCAGTTAACTACACTCCTGCAACTGAATGGTGTTTTTTTTTTTTTTTTAAAGGAGACCCTTCAGGGTACATGGCTCCAGCAGCATTACACTAAATACCCACAGCCCAGTAACACCAACAATCCCACCCATGATTTGCTCCACAAATATTTGCTGAATTCACATTAAATGTTGGGGCCTATTCTACATGTTATGGATACAAAGTAGGGGAAAGTCACTCACTTTGCCGGTGCTTACATTCAATTTTCTCTTGGGAATACCTACCCTTCTTTTTCCTGCACTTCCAACCACTCGCTCTCCCATTCTTTTCCTCCTTTTTTCTCCTTAAATTTCTGTGCATTTAAACATTTGAACCTTTCTGATGCATGGTTGAGTCTTGCTCAGCTCTCTCAGGAAAAAATGGAGAAAGTCAAAGTTATCCAAGGCTTCGGGTTATAGGAAAAAGGTGCATATTGATACTCTTTGAAAACCACTGCATCATGTCACAGTTTCTGTGAGAATCCCCCTTATCCACCTTCTACAATATATCCTAAATGAGCACCAGTTCAAATCCCAACTGTTCCACTCCTGATCTGGCTCCCTGCAGCAGAGAATAGCTTGGGTCCTTGGGTCACTGCACCCACGTGGGAGACCAAGAAGAAGCTCCTGGCTCCTGGCTTTGGCTTGGCCAGCCCTGGCTGTTGTAGCCATTTGGGGGAGTAAACCAGCAGATTGAAGTTATTTCTCTCTCTTTTTAACTCTTTCAAATAAAAGAAATAAATTTTTTTAAAAAAAGAATTCCAATAGCAAGATTTATTTCTAAAAATATCACAATTCAAAGATAAAGCTGAATCGGTCCATGTGATGTTCTCCTTAGTTAATCCCATTTATTTATTAATTGTTGAACCGGAGTGGCTAGACCACACCTCCCCTTGCTTCTCTGGTGGGCAGTAAGGATAAATAAGCACAAAACAGTGGTCAAGCTGCTGCTTGGGACGTCCAGGTCCCACATCAGAGTGCCTGCCTTCAAGTGCAGGCTTCATTCCCAGTCCCAGCTTCCTACAAACGCACACCCTGGAGGCAGCTGATGATGGCGGAATACTTGGGTCTCTGCCACCCACATGGGAGACCCGGATTGTGTTTCTGGCCCTTGACTTCTGGCTTCCACCTGGCCCACCTGTTTTTGCGCATAGGGAATGAATCAGTGGGTGGAACATATGGACCCTGCTCACTCCCGCTCTCTCAAATAAATATTGAAAACAAATAAGAAAGTGAAAGCAGCTTCGCCATTCACCCCACCTCACTCTACTCCACCTTCCAGCCTTGCAGGAGGGGGACAGGTGAGCAAGCTTTTCTCAGACAGGCATCACCAAGGACTGCAAATTCCTGCATGGAGCCCTGGCCGCACTGGGAGTCCGGAGTTGCTGGTTTGGAAGACAATCTGCAATTCACTCCACCTGATTTGACTTTCCCTAGAAGAATCAGCAAAATTCTCGGGAATGACCTTTTAGCAGTTAAAAAAAAAAATTTCAGTGGAGGTGACTGTTTCATGCCATCCTGAGAAGTGCCTGGATGGTGAGAATTGTCCAAGTTAAAACTGGACATGGGAGGAGTAACTCATGCCATCACTACCTCTACTGTGTCTCAATAATGTCAACCAATAGGGCTCTTCTGCTTTTTCTTCCTGTTTCTTTTTCTTGTTTTTTTTATTAGTCCAGGTGTTAAAAATACGTGATTCATTTGAAGCATTCTGGTGGGATAGGGAAATTTAAGATAGATTGTCAACTGAGAAATCATTCTAAACATCCTGCAAAATTATATTTGTTTCCTCATCTTCACCTCTCTGTGCATCTTTGTCCCAAATAATTTACATCAAAAAGTAGAATAAAGACAAGATTTGAAAACCTTCCTAGAATTGGGCGTGCTGAAAAATGATTTGTGCTAGCCCCGGCTTCTTTAAGAAACTGATTCCTGTCATACTTCTTTACAAAGGCTCTTGAAATCTTTCCACATAACAACTTTCGTAAAAAATAAAATCAATGTTTATAGGCAAAATGAAAATAAATATTTCAGGGGCCAGTGCTGTGGCATAGCGAGTAAAGCTGCTGCCTGCAGTGCTGGCATCCTATATGAGTGCCAGTTCGAGTCCTGGTTGCTCCATTTCCTGCTATGGCCTGGGAAAGCAGTGGAGGATGGCCCAAGCCCTTGGGAGACCCTGAGGAAGCTCCTGGCTCCTGGCTTTGGATCGGCACAGCTCCAGCCGTTGAGGACAACTGGGGAGTGGGCCAGCAGATGGAAGACCTCTCTCTCTCTCTCTGTCTCTCCTTCTCTCTCTGTGTAACCTTTCAAGTAAAATAAATAAATCTTTAAAAAATAAACAATATCATAGAACATGTTTAAAATAATTTTTAATTTTTTTAAGATAGATTTTCTTTATTAGTGACTTCAACCGTATTTCTTTAGATACAGGAGTTTCAAACTCAAACACTTAGGAAAAAACAAGCTAACATTGCATTATCCTGCATCTCATTACCAGCAACATGTTGCAAAGTAGAAGCTTGGAAAAGAGGGTTGAAGGGAAGGGGAGTGAGGGAGGATGGTTAAAAAAAAGGAATTAAGTTGATCAAATGGAATTTTATTTTATTATTATTTTTTTAATTCCTGGGAACTATGAAGTCCCTACAAGCAAGGCTCGTTTCTGCAGATTATCTTCCAAAAATGTACAAAATGAAACCAAAATGGAGAATCCCTTGAGAACCTGAAGAGGTGCAATTTTTTTTTTTTTATTTGACAGGTAGAGTTATAGACAGTGAGAGAGAGAGAGAAAGGTCTTCCTTCTGTTGGCTCACTCCCCAAATGCCCACTATGGCCGGCACTGCGCCGATCCGAAGCCAAGAGCCAGGTGCTTCCTCCTGGTCTCCCATGCAGGTGCAGGGGCCCAAGCACTTGGGCCATCCTCCACTGCCTTCCTGAGTCACAACAGAGAGCTGGACTGGAAGAGGAGCAACCGGGACTAGAAACCGGCACCCATATGGGATGCCGGCAGGCGGAGGATTAACCAAGTGAGCCAGGGCACAGGCTGAGGTGCAATATTAAAAGCTAGCATTATCCACAGCTAGTGTTCCAGCCTTCAGTCGACAGCCACTTCCTCCTCCTGTTCCCAACAGCTGACAGGATGAATATGTCTTCCAGTGACTGTTTTCTTGTCTTTTTTTCTCAGCATCCAGGCATGCATGGTTCAGCACCTTGAGAAAGTGACATTTGTGCCCGCACACAGGTGTGCATACAGGCCTCAGAGCACTCGACGTGGTAATGCAGGTAGTCCTGGAACGTGGGACAGGGTTGATGGTGTTATCTTGGGCACGGGCATTGGTGTGGCAAGGGAACAGCGCTAAGGTGATATAGCTGATGTTGTCGCCCACAGCAGCAGCCCCAGGGGAGGCTCCTTGTGGCTGGAGAGAACTTGAGGGACTGAGTGACCGGCTCTGCAGCCTTAGAACTCCTGCAAGAACATCTGTCCAAGGACCACATCATCGTGATCCTTAAACATGGTGCTGAACACTGCTGAGTCTGTCCTTTTTACACCCAGCACACACGGCCTCATCACCCCTAGGACGGATAGCTGCCCTGTTCTCTCCTTCTCTGCCTTCTTCCTGGAATTGGAAGTATTTCTCAAAGGCAGAGGCAACACGGCTGCACGTCAACATGCCAGCCTGATGTGCATGGAATCCTCTCTGCAGGCAGACTGTCGAGGTCGGCTAGCAAAGAGACACTACATCCTGATTCTGGATTCACCAGGAAACCCCCGCACATCGTTTTTAATGACTCCTGAGCACCATGTGCCTGAAGTTCTTTGTAGAATATCAAAGAAATCCCATCACCTTGGTGTTCTCTCCATTAGCATAATACGATGGAGGACGCCACCAAAATCTGCAGATGTAACTTCTGTTTCTGGTTTGTTTCGGCGGCCGCGTTCTCGACCTGGAGAGCGAGCATCGCCTCCATGATGCAGTTGTTCACCTCCAGCATGGTCTATCTCGGTGGCGGCCGGCCCCGGAAGCCTCAGCCGCCTCGCCGACAAGGCCGGTCCCCGCACTTTAAATTTAAAAACGACTACATTCAGACTGATGTCATGGTACTGGGGGTGAAGAGTCGGTGCTTCGCGGGGCTCTGGGACTGAAGACGCGGTCTGGGTGACCCCTGGCCCTTTTGTAACCCTCTACCCCCCCCCCCACCTGCCATGTTCCTCCCTCTCCTGGCAGGATGAGGTGCAGGCCTGGGAAAGCAGTACCTCCTGGCCACTCCGGGAACTACGGCGATGCTAACAGGGCCTGTGAAGAAAAAAACCAGGAACTCATTGAAACTAGGAAGCAAAGTGACAGCTACAAAATCTCTGTCCTTTGAAATAGGCTGTGAAATTAATTAAAAATCAAAATAAATTATTAGCTGAAATAGAGTCACAGTTTGACTTTACAATGGGATTTCTAGATAAGACTATGGGAAAACAGAAGGTTTTTATCCAGAGGAAGCCAAACCCAACTATTGTGCTATTTGATGCTGTTTTCATTGTCTTTTTTGTCATTTATTTGATTATTAAACTGACGTGATGCAAGTAAATGTGAGTTTGAAATTTGTTCCAAACTTGGATGATCACTTTGATAAAAACCAGCATCATAACATTCCTAATTTTCAAATACTGTGGCCTTTCCCATTGAAGATGACTGAATTGTGCTTATTCTGGAGATCACATTAGATGATACATTGCTTTTTGAAAAATATTTATTTATTTGAAATGCAGAGTTACAGAGAGAGGAGAAACAGAGAGGAAGAGAGAGATCTTCCATCTGCTAGTTCACTCCCCAATTGGCCACACCGGTCAGAGCTATGCCAGGAACCAGGAGCTTCTTCAGGGTCTCCCATGTGGGTGCAGGGGCCCAAAGACTTGGGCCATCTTATATGTATTTTTTTTTTTTTTGACAGGCAGAGTGGACAGTGAGAGAGAGACAGAGAGAAAGGTCTTCCTTTTTGCCATTGGTTCACCCTCCAATGGCCGCCGCGATCGGCGCGCTGCGGCTGGCACACCGCATGGGGTGCAGGGCCCAAGCACCTGGGCCATCCTCCACTGCACTCCCTGGCCACAGCAGAGAGCTGGCCTGGAAGAGGGGCAACCGGGACAGAATCCGGCGCCCCAACCGGGACTAGAACCCAGGGTGCTGGCGCCGCAAGGCGGAGGATTAGCCTGTTGAGCCACGGCGCCGGCCAACTTGGGCTATCTTCTACTGCTTTCCCAGGCCATAGCAGAGAGCTGGATCAGAAGTAGAGCAGCTGGGACTTGAACTGGTGCCTATATAGGATGCCGCAACTGCAAGCGGCGGCTTTACCGCACTAGGCCACAGCGTTAGCCCCTGAGTACTGTTTCTAGTGGCTCCTTTTAGCCCCGGTTTTCAGGGGTGCTAAGATAACTAAAGGCCAGTGTGGCTTTGCCAATTTGTTTCCTGTTGTTTGCTGCTTGTCAAATTGAAGAGCAATATAAAATTCTATTGTTACCCTAAAGGTAGGTTTCTGGTTCACGTAAGGAAACTTAGTGGGAGAGTAACAGAATGCCTGGAGAGCCTGCCAATGATGTCTTAAGGTAGTGACCCAGTTTGTTTTAGAATAGTGAATGTGTTTTTATAAACTGTCATCAACCGTATTGATATACTCCCCTTTCTTCTTTTATTGGTTAAAGCTATAGCCAGGGGCCGACACAGTGGCATAGTGGGCTAAGCCTCCGCCTGCACCACTGGCTTCCTATATAGGTGCTGGTTCATGTCCTGCCTGTTCTTCTTCAATCCAGCTCTATGCTTAAGGCCTGCTAATGCAATAGAGAATGGTCTAAGTGCTTGGGACCCTGCACCAGCATGGGAGACGCGGAAGAAGCTCCTGGCTCCTGGCTTCCAAGCTCCAGCCATTGGGGTCATTTGGGGAGCGAACCAGCAGACGGGAGAACTCTCTCTCTGTCTCTGCCTTTCTCTATAATGCTATCTCTCAGATAAATAAATCTTAAAAAAAAAAAAAAACCTGCAGGCCAACCACTTTTACCTGCAACCTTCATAATAATTTTTATGACTCCTCTTTCCTACACCTAAGGACCTTGTTCTTTAATGAATTTTGCTATTTTTGGCCTATTTCTAGAAGGGCCCAAAGTGCATGCTTACCAGTGTGTTATATTAACCTTATAAATTTTATTGACTTGGTTCACAAATAGTTCTATGATTTTAGCTATTTAGGTGGGCCATTTGATTATTATTTGTGGCAGAATAATGTGAAGTTAAGTAATTGCTAAGCTCTGAATGGAAATAAAGTGTTCAAGAATATTGATTGCCTCTGCTATATTATGTGCTCAAAATAAATATTGAAAATACTCAGGAGCCAGTGCTGGGGCTCAGTGGGTTAGGCTATGACCTGCAGTGCTGGCATCTCATATGGGCACCAGTTCAAGTTCCAGCTGCTCCACTTCCAATCCAGCTCCCTAATACTGCACCTGAGAAAGCAGCAGCAGATGGCCCAAGTGCTTGGGCCCCTATACCCACATGGGAGAACCAGAAGAAGCTCCAGGCTCCTGGCTTCAGCTTGATCCAGCTCTGGTCATTTTGGCCATTTGGGGAATGAACCAGTGATGGAAGATCTGTCTCTCCTCTCTCTCTGTAACTCTGTCTTTCAAATAAACCTTTTTAAAAAATAGTCAGACATTGAATCTGGAGTTAAGAGGACTTTTGCTTTTTTTTTTTTTTAAGATTTATTTTATTTATTTGAAAGACAGAGTTACAGAGAGAGGTAGAGACAGACAGAGGTCTTCCATCCGCCAGCTCACTCCCCAGATGGCCGCAACAGCTGGAGCTGCACCAATCCGAAGCCAGGAGCCAGGAGCTTCCTCCGGGTCTCCCACGCAGGAGCAGGGGCCCAAGGACTGGGTCCGTCCTCCACTGCTTTCCCAGGCCACAGCAGAGAGCTGGATTGGAAGAGGAGTAGCTGGGACTAGAACCAGTGCCCATATGGGGTGCCGGCACTTCAGGCCAGGGCTTTTCCTCGCTGCACCACAGTGCTGGCCCCAAGGACTTTTGCTTTAATTCCTGTGTTTGTTTAGAGAAAACAAAACAAAAGTAGACTGTTGAGTAAAAAAACTTTTTAAATATTGTTAAATACTTCATAAGTCACTGTTTTGCAATTTACCCCAAAGGTTTTAAAAATAAGTGTTTTATTAAAGTAAAAAAGGACAGCCTTTAGAAGAAAACACAAATGCTTATAAAGTACAAATACCTTCCTCAAGGAACAATAAACTATTGGTCTTGGTCCAAAAGAACATCATATAATCTTATTAAGATATCAAAAGAGCCCTCAGCTTGTTAGTGGAAAACTCAATCAGTACTGTAATCTCTAATGGCACTGTTTTTGGAGTCAAGAGTATGTCTTTCACTTTTTAATAGGCTGAAAGTACCTATGTGGGCTTTTTATAAATCTATCAAACTTGCTAGCAGTAGCTTGCTGATCATTTATGTTAGATATAATTCATGTTTGAATTAGGAAAGCTGAATCATTTCTGGTAACACTCCTGAAATTAATGAAAGACTCTTTGTTTCTGTTTTCACATTAGTGCTGCATACCTGTTCAAAGGTGTGTGTTTGTGCAATGAGACAGGCAGAGCGTAATTAACATCTGACAATGCAGTACTGTCTGGATAGGCACGTGAGGCTTCCGTAATGCTTCAAAACTGCTTTTCCTTACTCATTTATTCTGTTTCCAAGAGTGCACACGCATGTTCCAGAGTTCCTTAAAGCTCACTTACTCGTTTCATCCACAGATCCTCATATGACATGTTGTTTTGCAAATTTTAAGAAAGTCCCTCTGACCATCCTTTTTAGTTATCCAAGAATAGTATAACAGAGATTAAAGTTAATTTTCTACACATGGGAAGCGACAATTTGATAGTAAGTTGTGTAATAAATGGCTTGATTTATACTGACTTGAAAGTTGAAATTAAAATATGACATAAACATCTTATTACTTAAAAACATTCTGATTGTAAATGCAGCACACTGATTTCTTTGAATAGACATTGTCAAATGCCGATTAGAATATTTGTTCATTTTTTTTTTCTGAAAAGATCATTAGCTGATACATGCAACCTGGTATCCTGAAGTGGATCCTGCATGACAAAAACGACATTAGTGGAGGGAAACTGGTGAGAGCTGTATAAAATCTAGAGTCTAGCTAATGCAAAGGTTATTTTAGAAGTTCATGGAAATGGAATTAGAAGGTGTTCAGAGTTCAGTGTTTGGCATGGTGGTTAAGATGCCACTTCCCACATCAGAGCTCTTGGGCATGAGTCCCACCTCTGGCTCCTGTCTCTAGTTTCCTGCTAATGTCCATTCTTCAAGGCAGCAGTTATGGCCAAGTCACTGGTCTCCTGCCACCCAGGTGGAAACCCGTGTTGACTTCCTGACTCCCAGCTTCAGCCTGGCCCAATCTGGCCTTTGCTGGCATTGGAGAGTAAAACAGCCAATAGGAGATTCCCCCCCCCCCCCCCCGCCAGATAATCTTAGAGGTTCAGCACATTATAACAGCTATGATGTGATCACCTTGACTTGATTATGTTAGTTTCTTCAGACTACCACAAAAGCTTCAAACACACAGTTGTGAATTCTCATAGGATTCTAGGGTCTCTAAAAGTTTCCTTTGAACCGAGCTCCAGCTGAAAAACATTGCTTTCAGAGATAGCAGAGGGAGAGGCAGCGTCGTGTAGCAGCGAAGAGCCAGCTATCGGGTGGGAACTCCTCAGCACAGCCCTCACGGGCTGCGTGGCCTTCTGCAAGTTACTTTCCCTCCCCAGGCCGCAGTTCCCTCATCTGTAGGAGGGGCGATCAAGGAAGCTCCTCAGAGCTCATATCTCATTGGCAGCATTAAGTGAGAAAAGTAAGAAAAGCAGGTAACATTGTGGCTGGCATTTGTGACTACCTGCACTTCATTAATGCTCAGTTACACAACGGGGCTTTTATATTAAGGATGGGGAAGCTACATAAAGAATCCCGGGCTTTGGCCGGCATTGTGGCGTAGGGGATAAAGCTGCCATCTGCAGCACCAGCGTCCCATCTGGGCACTGGTTCGAGTCCCAATTTCTCTACTTCCCACCCAGATCCCTGCTAATGGCCTGGGAAAAGCAGTGGCAGATGGCCCAAGTGCTTCAGCCTCTGCCCTTCACCTGGGAGACTCAGATGAAGCTCCTGGCTCCTGGTTTTGGCCTCGCCCAGCACTGGCTATTGCGGAATCTGGCAAGTGAATCAGCAGATGGAAAATTCTCTCTCTCTCCTCCCCCTTTCTCTCTCTGTAACTCCAACTTTCAAATAAATAAATAAATCTTTTTTATAAAAATTTTAAAAAGAGGCCGGCGCCGTGGCTCAACAGGCTAATCCTCCACCTTGCGGCGCCGGCACACCAGGTTCTAGTCCCGGTAAGGGCGCCGGATTCTGTCCCGGTCGCCCCTCTTCCAGGCCAGCTCTCTGCTGTGGCCCGGGAGTGCAGTGGAGGATGGCCCAAGTGCTTGGGCCCTGCACCCCATGGGAGACCAGGAAAAAGCACCTGGCACCTGGCTCCTGCCATCGGATGAGCATGGTGCGCCGGCCGCAGCACGCCATCCGTGGCAGCCATTGGAGGGTGAACCAACGGCAAAGGAAGACCTTTCTCTCTGTCTCTCTCTCACTGTCCACTCTGCCTGTCAAAAAAAAATTTTTTTTTTAAAAGAATCATGGGTTAAGATTCCTTTCCATTGACAGAAATCAGTTTGTATTTACTTTGTCACGTTCTTCCTGACAAGTTGAGAGGGGCTGCTGAAAACCCTATTTTGCTTGTCAGCAGACCCTTTCTGTACAACTGCTTAAACTCCCATGAAGAAGCCTTGGTGCATGCGGATAAAAGCACCGACTCATTTCTGGCGCGATTCAAGCATAATCACGGTGTCAACTTTACAAGATGGTAATTAAAGAATATGAGACAATCGGGTGTATTTTTATGAGGCCGTTGCGACATGCCTTGCATGCCCAGGAGTGAGCTGTGGGGTGGACATGCAGGTGCCTCTTCGGCTCCTCTCTGCGTGTTAATGGCTCAATTAAACATGCCTTAAAAGGAGATAATTTGTTTTGTTTGGGGCTTTTACCCCAGAGCAGAGCCTCTGTGGCTGAAGGAATTCCCGGGAGCTCTACCTGCAAGCCTGTTCCCTGGTTGCTCCTGCTGCCCCCTCAGGCCAAGCATTGTCTAGAAAGGCTTTCCTGAAGCCCTGGCCTGGATCCCCAGGACCCCTGAGCAGCAGGGGTATTTTTAAAGGAATTTGACAGCTTTCGTGACCACATAACTCTCCAGGATAAAGCAGGCACACTGGATATATAAAGGAATTTCAAAAAGTTCATGGAAAATGGAAGTAAAGATAACTTTATTGGGGGCAGGCATTCGGCACAGTGATTAAGACATCACGTCGGGGGGCCGGCGCTGTGGTGTAGGGGGTAAAGCTGCCTGCCTGCTGTGCCGGCACCACATATGGGCACCGGTTCAAGTCCCAGCTGCTCTACTTCTGATCCAGCTCTCTGCTGTGGCCTGGGAAAGCAGTAGAAGATGGCCCAAGGCCTTGGGCCCCTGCACCCATGTGGGAAGACCCAGAGGAAGCTCCTGGCTCCTGGCTTTGGATCGGCGTAGCTCTGGCCGCTTGCAGACACCTGGGGAATGAACCAGAGGATGGAAGACTCTCTCTCTCTCTCTCTCTCTCTCTCTCTCTCTCTCTCTCTCTCTGTAACTCTACTTTCAAATAAATAAATAAATCTTAAAAAAAAAAAAAAGACATCATGTGGGAAGCCCACATTGCATACAGAGTGCCTAGGTTCAAGTCCAGGCTCTGCTTCCAATGCCAGCTTCCTGCTGATGGACACTTGGGGAGCAGAAGGTGATGCCCAAGTACCTGGGTTCCTGCTACCTGTGTGGGAGACCAGAGTGAGCTTCAGGCTCCTGACTTCAGCAGGCATTTGAGGAGTAAATCAGCTGATGGAAAACTGATCTCTCCCCCCACCCTTTTTCAAATAAAATAAAATAAAAATAAATAACAAAAAAATTTAAGGTAAGTTTTTTGGGGCAAAAAAGTTGAACTCCATGCATTGATTTTCAATAATAGACATTTTCTACAACTTCTTGAAGATCCTTTATAATGCCAAGATTGTAGTATAGTGGTGAAAAACACAGCTACCTCATGAAGAGTTTCATCTTCCCTATTTAAGTGAACACTTTCCCAATGCCCTTGCTTCCTAGAGAATTGTTGTCTCAAGTTCACACAGCTACATGGTGTGTACATGAGAATTCTTCCTACTATTCTTCTTAGAATTATTATTAAAGTAAAGCAAAATTAAAATACAGTTCCAGGTTCAAGTTTCTGATAACCCTTTGCTTTTAAGTTTACTTATATAAACAAACTGAAATGTCAAGGAGTGGGCATTTAGCTTAATAGTTAAGACACCTGCATCCTACATTGTAATCCCTGGAGTGGATTCTCATGCCCGGCTCCTGAATTCAGCTTCCTGCTAATGTGTACCTGAGGGGCAGCAGGTGATGGCTCAAGTATTTAGGTATCTGCTGCAAATGTGGGAGATTCAGACTGAGTTCCCAGCTCTTGACTTCAGCTTGCCCCTGCACCAGCTAGTGCCAATGCTTGAGGGGTAAATAATAACACGGGAGTTCTCTCTCTCTCTCAAATAAATAAGCTTTTTAAAAACTTATTTGTTAATACATAAATAAGTTTTTTTAAAAACTTACGTATTAATATGTCACTTGTAAGGTGGAAAAAAATGGAGTGATTGATTTTCAAATTATGTAAGGTCCTTGGGACCTTAAATAATTGGATTTTACAAGTTTTTTCATATTGTTCAAATATGTTATATTTGAAGGTTTCTGCCTGGGCTAATTTAGAAGAGCATTGGTTACCTAGCAGTTTCTACAAAGAGGACAAGCTCAAAGGCTTCTTGAAAGACAAAGTTCAAGGCCCCAGGACTTGGGCTTGTGGGATAATCAGCATGAGGCCTGCAAGACATCATGGGTGTCTCCAATATCCTGGGAAGTTGGTGTGCTCGTGCCGGGCACTCAGCATCCAGCACTCCCTATCAAGCAGATGCACTTAGAGGATCATAAACCACATGAAGACCTGAA
Source organism: Sylvilagus floridanus (assembly GCA_949820135.1). Taxonomy (NCBI): domain Eukaryota; kingdom Metazoa; phylum Chordata; class Mammalia; order Lagomorpha; family Leporidae; genus Sylvilagus; species Sylvilagus floridanus. Next base: position 50,857,260 of record OX463245.1, read on the forward strand.
GAGTCTTTGCCTTCCCCAAAGAAAGCCTGGGACTATTCTGGCAAAAGGAACTTGGAAGCTGGAAAAACATATTCAGAGAAACTCAAAAATCTATTGAGGCTAACAGCATGAATGGAAATGTGGAAATGATTATCTTGATCACAAAGAAGAGTGGAAATCTTTAAGTAGAGGCATTTGTAGTAATTTGTACCATGTTGGACTTCCTCTATGCTGTGACCTTGGCTAACTGGAAAATAGCTATTCATGAAGAAGGCCCAAAATTTTTGGTAAATCTCCAAAGAAGCCCCTAGAGTAAAATATTTGCATCTGAATACAACAGAAACTAAAATTGCTTTTCCCTCAAGTGGATCACAGAAATTAAAACACCTCTCCCCTGGGGCCAGCGCCAGGCTCACTAGGTTAATCCTCCGCCTGCGGCACCAGCATCCCTTATGGGCACCGGGTTCTAGTCCTGGCTGCTCCTCTTCCAGTCCAGCTCTCTGCTGTGGCCCGGGAAGGCAGTGGACGATGGCCCAAGTGCTTGGGCCCTGCACCCGCATGGGAGATCAGGGGAAAGCACCTGGTTTCTGGCACCTGGCTCCTGGCTTCGGATCGGAGCAGCGCCGGCCATAGCAGCCATTTGAGGGGTGAGCCAATGGAAAGAAGACCTTTCTCTCTGTCTCTCTCTCCTTCCTCTCTCTCTCTCTCTCCCTCTCTCTCTCTCTCACACTGTCTAACTCTGCCTGTCAAATAAAAAAAAAAAATCCTTAAAAAAAAATTCTGGAACCTACCTTGTCTGATAGTAGGTCACAAGACACTTGTTCCGGCTGGCGCTGCGGCTCACTAGGCTAATCCTCTGCCTGTGGTGCTGGCACCTCGGGTTCTAGTCCTGGCCAATTTTTTTTAATTAAAAGAAGAAAGATCCAAATGAACCCAGCGCAGGTGGGTACTGAGGCATGATTCGTGATGGTAAAGATTCTTTTCTAAGAGCTCTTAGCCCCCAACAAAAGAGAAGCAATTTGCATGAAACCCAGAGCCCTTGAGTAAGGAAGGTAGTTGTTTTTTTTTTTTTTTTTGACAGAGTTACACAGTGAGTGTGTGTGTGTGTGAGAGAGAGAGAGACAGACAGACAGACAGAGAGACAGAGAGGCCAGCGCCACAGCTCACTAGGCTAACCCTCCTCCTGTGGCACTGGCACCCTGGGTTCTAGTTCCGGTTGGGGCACAGGATTCTGTTCCAGTTGCTCCTTTTCCAGTCCAGCTCTCTGCTGTGGCCCGGGAGTGCAGTGGAGATGGCCCAAGTGCTTGGGTCCGTGCACCCGCATGGGAGACCAGGAGAAGCTCCTGGCTCCTGGCTTCGGATCGGCTCAACACGCTGCCCGCAGCGCACCAGCCGTAGTGGCCACTTGGAGGGTGAACCAACGGAAAAGGAAGACCTTTCTCTCTGTCTCTCTCTAACTCTGCCTGTGAAAGAGAGAAAGAGAGAGAGAGAAAAAGAGAGAGAAAGAAAGAAAGAGTCTTCTTTCCGTTGGTTCACCCCCCAGATGTCTGCTATGGCCCGGAATTACGCGGGTCCGCAGCCACGAGCCAGGTTCTTCTTTCTCCTGGTCTCCCATGCAGGTACAGGGGCTCAAGCACTTGGGCCATCTCCACTGCACTCCCGGGCCACAGCAGAGAGATGGACTGGAAGAGGAGCAACCGGGGCTAGAACCCGGTGCCCATATGGGATGCCGGTGCTGCAGGTGGAGGATTAACCAAGTGAGCCGCAGCACCGGCCCTAAGGTAGTTTCTACTATGAAATGGATCACCCTGAAAACTCTGCCCTACCGGAGGTGAATCCTGGCACTGGTCACAGGTATACAGCTCTGTATTTCTCCACCAAGCGTGTAACCTCCTGTTTTAATCATGCCCTTCATCAGATTTGATAGTCATAACTTCAGTTGCCTTGCTTCTCTCTTGTGAGGTGGAGCTGACGATGCCAATAGCTTGATATGTTTTATTAGTAATGAATACTAATAATTTTACTGTGATTTTGATTTGCTATAGTTCTCATCTTGCATGTAATGAGAACAAATGGAAGCACTTGCACCTGTACACAGTACACTAGTGCTCTGCAGAAGTGAGTGTCACTCTCCTTGAGTTTCTACTGACACCTGTAGAGGAGAAAAAAAATGAGCTCATCGTAACAGGCAACTTCTGAATCATCATTTCTTAGAACCCAATTTTTATTTTTTGATCCACTTTAAATAACTGACAAAAAATGCTTCTGATGCAAGCATTCCACGGAACACTCCTGCTGCAAATATTTATTCAGAAGGTGTCAGTTTGCTATGTATGTTAATGGGCTGTTTTCTATTCTTTGGAGGAAATAGGAATAGGAGACCTGAACACAAGATACAATCTCAAGTACAGAGCACCTAGGAGCATGGAGATGGCACAGATTCTGTCTAAAGAATTCTACTTGGAGCAGGCATTTGACATATCGGAGTATCTGGGTTTGATTCCTGGCTCTAGCTCCTTATGCTAGTTTCCTGCTAATGCAAACCCTGGGAGGCACAGTGATGGCTCAAGTTCTGCTACCCACATGGGAGACCCAGACTGAGTTTCTGTGACTTCTGACTTCAGCCCCATCCCTGTCCAGCACTGTTGCAGACATTTAGAAAGTGAACCAGCAGATACGATCTCTCTCTCTCACTCTCTGTGGAGCACTCTCAAATAAATATTTTTTTAAAAAAAATTTTGATACAAAGAATCAGACATAAAGAAGGCACACTCTGATTCGTTTACGTGAACAAAAATTGGGTTGGGAGAATTTTAAAATACTTTCCATGAAAAAAAAATTTCAAATATACACAAAAGCAAAGAGAATAGTGCAATGAAAATAATTTTTATTTATTTTTAATTTTTATTATTTTTATTTTATTTTTTGACAGGCAGAGTGGACAGTGAGAGAGAGAGAGACAGAGAGAAAGGTCTTCCTTTTGCCATTGGTTCACTCTCCAATGGCCGCCGCAGCCGGCGTGTGTGGCCAGCGCACCGCGCTGATCCAATGGCGGGAGCCAGGTGCTTATCCTGGTCTCCCATGGGGTGCAGGACCCAAGCACCTGGGCCATCCTCCACTGCACTCCCTGGCCACAGCAGAAAGCTGGCCTGGAAGAGGGGCAACTGGGACAGAATCCGGAGCCCCGACCGGGACTAGAACCCGGTGTGCCGGCGTCACAAGGTGGAGGATTAGCCTGTTGAGCCACAGCACCAGCCTGAAAATAATTTTTAAGTATCTGCAATTATATTGCAACACAAGGAGTAACAGCAAAAAAAGAAAGTATTTGAACCGCTGGGTTTATGCCTTCAGTGATGAAGTAACATCTTATTTAAGTAGTTGTATGATTCTGTTCACAGTGTGGTAGGACACTCTCCTATCAGCAAATGCATTGAGACCCATAACTCATGTGTGTGACTAAGACCATGTTCATGACATGACCAACAATCCTTAGCATTTGCAACTAATTCTTGATTTATTCACTGACTCCTTCATTTGCTCAGTAGATACTTATAAAGCTGTATAAAGCAGGCTGCATAGCACCTGTTTAGAGGACAAGAAAAAAGAGAACAAACCCCACTCACCTCAAGTTCTTCATTCCTCCTTTCTGAAGCTCTAAGTAAAACTCTCCAGGGAACAGTTTCCTTTCTGCCACAGAATTAATATTCCCACAGATAGTAGACAGTCGGTTACAAAGGAACTATTAAGCATCTTCATCATATTTTGTGAATATCAAAGCCTGGGCCCATATAATTTCAATTCTATTCCCAAGCAACTGCAGAAGTTAAACCCCAAGGCAACGTCCATCCCACCCAGTGCTCCATCTCGCCCTCTGCTGCTGGATTTGGATTCTCTGCTGCAAGGAAATTATGGCCTTGCACATTCATGGCAGCTCAGAATCCCAAATCCGAAACAATGAAATGCACCCTCTGTATAAGCAGTGGGCAGACTTAGGTGAACTTCCACTCACCTCTGTACCCACTCCTAAATAAAATTTTAAAAAGAAAGAAAATATTTGGATATGTCCAGCTTTGATAATTTAAATTAAATTAAAATCATTCTTCATCAACCCATCTTCCATTTAGTTCTTTAGTTCCTTTTTTTTTTTTTTTAAGAAATAAACACAAAATAGCTCATCAAAATAGCAATAACTAAGTGGTTTGGAAGAAGAAACCCAAGTTTGAAGTTGCTTTGTTTCTAACAGAGTAGGGGTGGGAGGAGGGGACTAAACCAAAACCCTATAATTCAACCCAACTTGTTGCTCCCCTCTGATTAAAGCATTTTTTAAAATAACAGATAGGAAGCTGAGATTTGCGTCGAGATAAAGTCGGTTAGCCTAGATCAAAAGGAATTGTACATATGTCAGTTAGATTAAGTGACAGGATGTGGGAAGTGGTTGGTCCCCTATCAAGTTACTTTATGCACGAGCACATTTGCTGAACGCAGGTTCTCCAGTAGGCTGGTCACTCACAGACAGAAACCATGGAAATTAATGGAAGGCAATCTATAATGGTTAGAGTGTTTGTTCTGATATGGATCCAAGATCACATTTCTCCTAATTAGTAATATTCCCGTAATTTTTTATAACTGTCTATCTCGCCCTGCCCAGGATAAATTATCTTTGAACCTTTCATCTGGCATTTCCAAGAGAGTCAGCATTATGTTGTGAGCACCATACCCTACATACATCAACCTAGTAATTACATATAGACAGACTATTTCTCCAAACTTGTTAAAGGATAAAGATACAAAATCGCCCCCCAGTTCCATCGAAGGCATTTTGGGACAAAGTGGGCAGATAAAACAAAATAATGTCAATACCAAAAGAACCTGGAAAGGAGTGCTAAGGTGAAGCAGGATGGGAAGCAGAAGTAATGGTTTACTTGCTAAGTGAAATGGGGCCAGCACTGTGGTGTAGCAGGTAAAGCCGCCGCCTGCAGTGCTGGCACCCCATATGGGCACCGGTTCAAGTCTTGGCTGCTCCACTTCCAATCCAGCTCTTTGCTATGGCATGGGAAAGCAGTAAAAGATGGCCTAAGTCCTTGGGCCACTGCACCCACGTGGGTAACCCGGAGGAAGCTCCTGGCACCTGGATTCAGATTGGCATAGCTCCAGCTGTTGTGAACAATTAGGGAGTGAACCAGCGGATGGAAGACTTCTCTCTCTGTCTTGTCGCCTCTCCTTCTCTCTATATGTAACTCTGACTTCAAAATACATAAATAAATCTTTAAAATGCTGCTGTTCCTGTGGGGTACCAGATGTTATCATTCACAGTACACAGGATCCTGGAATATGGAGGCCCATTTATAAGCCAGAAAGATTACAAACCCAAGTTAGGTTTTAAAACCCCAGAACTGTTGCCTTCCTTAACATAGTATAACCTAAAATCCTAGAGTTGGAAGAGACCTTATAATTTACCTTCTCCAAGCTCACTCCAGTTTAATAATCAAGTCAAGTCACCCTTTAGGTAAAGTGATTCCACACCCTTGATGATCCAATTGCCCAGGATTAGGGTGAGGTGACCCAGAATCTTGCCTTGTGCATAAAATTTAAGAGGGAGTACCCAAAACTTCAGTAATCGAGACAAACAGTATTATAATGTCCCTTTTTTAATCCTATCTAAGTGATCCTGCTGTCACTTAGCATTGGATAAATTGTTCAGCATGGATTTTTTTGATTGCTGAGTTTTAGGCACTCTTAAAAGTTCCCTCCTGAAGTAGGCACACACTCAATTCATAATTGTCCTGGACTTATTTGTGCCATTGAAATATTTATTTAGCTTCAGATTCAGAAATGTCTTCCTTACAGCTAATCCAAAGCTTCTCATGCTCAGTGCTATCGACACTCAGAGCCAGATAATTCTTTGCTGTGGTTGCGGTTGGAGGGTATTTAGCAACATCCTTGGCACTTTCCAGTAGGTGCCAGTAGCAATGCCCAGATGTCTTCGCACCCTTCACAAATGATTACAACCAAAAACGTCTTCAGATGTCACCAACTTCTCCCTGGTTGAGAACCATGGGCCTAACCAATGCCCCTCATGCTGCAAACAACCCCATTTCTCCCCCGCTGCACCCTTAGCAGAGATGGAAACCAGCTTTTCATCATTTTCTAACCCACAACCCCTGAGATTCTTTGCTTTGTTGAGTGTGTGTTTACTTGATGATTTGATTAGAGTGCTGCTAATCATGTTAACATGTCTAGACTTACTAAAGTCAAAACCCTGGCCTCTGATAGGTTTATTTTTGTCTAATATCTGATGTCTCAGTAGACCACTTGGGCATCTGAAGCAGTAACTTCTCCCACAGTTTCAGAGATGCCTTGTAATTATAACCCCTTGTCAAACCATAAACTCAACTCCCTCATTGAATTAGGCCACAGGGATTAGTTACTCCCCAACCACATTTTATTCCCTTCAAAGTGAATTTCATCTTGGAATTTATCAATCACCTTTATGTAAGCTATTATATTTCTTCCATCTCAAAAGATAAGGCTCTAATGAGTTGGATTATATTAAATAATTCAGCAACTCAACTCCTCTGTGATCTTAGTTTTTTAAACACTATAATTTTGGGAAGTCATTTTGCCTATAATTAGCAGGAAAATATTTTGCATTTTTCTTTCTACATTCAAATTCCAGATTCATTATGACATTTTAAAAATACACAATTAGAATTGGAAGTAAAATTACACTGAAAGGTAAAAGTCAATTTCTGGACACTAGTGTATTATAATAATACACTGAGAAGTCCCAAAAGCGTCCGTGCCATCTGTCATAGAAATCGTAAATACGTGCTTAGATGAATAAGCTAGAAAATTTTTCCTATGATCCACTCTGCAGTCTTTACCCTCCACTCTGGTGTAACATTGTGGAATTCTGGGTACTCAAGAGTTTTTTCTTTCTGGAAAGAGCGATGTATGTCAGGGCTCGCACTGTGGCATAGCTGATAAAGCAACCACCTGCAACACCAGCATCCCACATGGGCGTAGGTTTGTGTCCCAGCTGCTCCACTTTGGGTCCAGCTCCCTACTAATGTGCCTGGGAAAAACAGCGGAAGATGGCCCAAATACTTGGGCTCCTGCACCCATGTAGGAGACCCAGAAGAAGCTCCTGGCTCCTGGTTTCAGCCTGGCCCTGCCCTGGCCATTGCAGCCATTTGGGGAGAGAACCAGCAGATGCAAGATCTCTCTCTCTCTCTCTCTCTAACTCTGTCTTTCAAATAAATAAATAAATCTTTTTTAAAAATTATGTACGTGGCATCATCTTATATCCAAGAAAATTAATTTGGATAGTATACCAGTTGTCCACAAGCAACAAAAACTTAGTCTGGATGATTTAAGCAGAGATAAGCATTTGTTGCTGAGATGTTGAATAGTTCAGAGTTCCCAACATGATTGAATCCCAGCTCAGAAAAGGAGGCCAGCTAAGGGAAGCTAGGCAGCAGGTGGGCCACAGTGAACATCACACCAGTTAACCCACCCAGAGAAGCCACCACTGCACCCCCACTGAACAACGGATGCCACGGGTTGCTCAGCAACCATTCTGGATGCTGCTGCTCCTGCTGCCATCACCTCTAGTGGCCCTATCTCTGCCTCTTCTCTTTGTGTCACTAGTTCCAAGTTCAAAGTCATGGGCAGGTGCGTTTGTCTTGTTAAGCTTGGGTCATACAAACACATCTTAGCTGCAAGGAGGGCTGAAAAAATGGCCAGACTTTTCAGCATCTAAAATGAGATGCAACTTAAAAAAATGACAGCTTCCATTACAGTTGTGGTAAAGGGAGGTGATGAACAACAGCAGTCTGGACTCTGGAGTCAGACCATCAGAATTTGAACCTATGCTCTTTTACTAGCTGTGTGACTTTGGGGAAATCATTTAAAACCTTACCATTTATATTTCCTCACTTTAAAAAATAATCTATTTATTTGAGAGGTAGAGAGAGAGAAAGAGCAAGCCCATCTATTGGTTCACTCCCCAAATGCTCACAGGAGCTAGGGCTGGGGCTGAAACTGGGAGCTGAGAACACAATCCAGGTGCCCCACATGTGTGGCAGGATCCCAGTTGCTTGAGCCAGTACCACTGCCTCCCAGGATCTGCACAAGCAAGAAGCTGGAGTCAGGAGCCAGAGCCTGGAATCAAACCCTGAGATAGATGGGGGCAGCCTCACTTCCAGGCTACATGCTCACCCTTCTACTTCTTTCTACTTCCTCACTTTTAAAATATAGGCAAAATCATTACCTGCCTTAGAGGTCCTTGTAAGGATTAAATAAAAATACCCATGTATAATTACTTAGCACAATGCACAGTAAGTACTTCTATATACCTATGTGTGTGGTGAATTTTAAAATGAGCATAAGTTCATACCAACATAGAACAAGACAGACTCCTCCATTCCCATTCACTTCCCCTTTTACAAACAACTTCCCAATGCTGAGAGACAACCTACACATCTCAGACTTTTCATTTATTTAGTTTAATGCAAGACAAGGCATCCCAACATGACACTGGTCTCCTCTCTCAAAGCATGCATGACCAAGCAGAGAGACACTAATGAAGAAATCATAAATTCTGCATTTGCTATGATAGCCTAAAACATGGAAATTTAGAGATTTAATTTTGTCTTGAGAACTAGAAAAATCATGTAGAAGGAACTTGAAGGGGACTATTAAGACTTTTCTGGGAGCTTGTGTTGTGGTGAAGTACATTAAGCCATCACCTGTGACTCTGGCGTCCCATAAGAGCACCAGTTCAAGTCCCAGCTGCTCTACTTCCAATCCAGCTCCCTGCTAACGTGCCTGGGAAAGCAGCAGAAAATAACCCAAGTGCTTGGGCCCCTGCACCCAGGTAGAATTCCAGGCTCCTGGCTTCAGTCTGACCCAGTCCCAGGTGCTACAGCTATTTGGAAAGTGAACCAGCGGATAGAAGATAAATATTGTGAGAGTCTTGAATCCACATGGGTCTAAGACATCTACCCCCGTTCCTGGTGTCAATAAAAACAAAAACCCAGAGGTGCCATGTACCTGGAGAGCCTCACCGTAACCACAATTTGTGTCAGCTGCAAATCAGGGAAACATCCCACGCCTCCTGGTCCCTATCACTGCCCCAGCTATGAATCAGGCAGCCCTGGAGACTCCGTCTCACAACAGTATCTAGTATCTTCTCCCACTGCGCCAGCCCGCATCCCACATGCCTTTGTTCGGCCGCTCCAACTCATCTCCCACCTGTCTCCCTCCTCCCTTGACACAGTTCCCTATAAAGCCCCAGCATTACGTGAGCCCCGAGCTCCTCTCCCTCTGAGGCGGCTCCCAGCAGTTCTTCACCCTAATGAAACTCTTCACTCGGCGGGGCCGTGGTTGTTGTTCCTGGTCGTGGTTGAAAACCCTAACAAATCTCTCTCTCTCTCTCTCTCTCTCTGAAACTCTACTTTCAAATAAATAAATAAATCTTAATTTTAAAAAATGTTTGGAGAGCAGGCAGTGAAAGCTTTCACCAAACAGTAAGAAGACTCTCAGTGTGAAGGTATAAATAGACGCAGGGGGTCTGGGAATGGGGCAGAGTTTGCAAGGTCAAGGGTATGGAATTGATGGGCAAGTGGTAGAAGACGGCTCGGGAAAAAGAGTCTGGAGGCCAAGTTGTCGAAACCTTTTCGGGTCTACCAGAGTGATTGTCTTGTCAGTGCTAACACACATGCCAATAAAACTGCCAAGAACTGACCTACGGCCCTAGCAATGCTTCACATCATTGGCAGCAATAGCTCAAGTCATTATTCGTTCCTGGGCAGACTTGTAATTCATTATTCACATGCTAAATGCTAGGGGTTGTGGTTGGCCCAGATGAAACAGTGGAATAGGCAGAGTCTGTGCTGAGTCATTCCTTCTGTAGAACCTCCCTTTCCCCTCTGACCTCTGTCCCCGATCTCCAGCAGGGCAAAGCCGCCAAAGGCTTCAGGCCCTCGCTCTTGCTCCCACACTACACGCCGCCCTTCTTCTCCCTCCTTCCACTCTCCTGTTGCACTGATGAGACTGAGTGAGCTAACCAGACGGACAGGGTGGTCTGGCCTACTCTCCCTGCCCACAGTCCTCGGTAGCAACACCTTACATCACGCACACCTGCTGTGAACAGCCCTCTGACTTATTTTTTTTTTTTTTTTTGGACAGGCAGAGTGGACAGAGAGAGAGAGAAAGAGAGAAAGGTCTTCCTTTACCGTTGGTTCACCCCTCAACGGCCGCCGCGGCCGGTGCACCGCGTTGATCTGAAGCTAGGAGCCAGGTGCTTCTCCTGGTCTCCCATGCGGGTGCAGGGCCCAAGCACTTGGGCCATCCTCCACTGCCTTCCCTGGCCACAGCAGAGAGCTGGACAGGAAGAGGAGCAACCAGGATAGAATCTGGCGCCCCGACTGGGACTAGAACCTGGTGTGCCAGCGCCGCAGGTGGAGGATTAGCCTATTGAGCCGTGGCGTCGGCCCCTCTGATTTCTTGGACCTTCATCTTCTCCTGACTTCCGGCTCCTGCCTCAGTGATAGTACGGGCTCTAACACAAACCAAAGAACTTCCACAGGCCAAATTTCATAGAATGGTCAAGAGCAGGATTGTTCCAGAACATGTGAGATCAGCTGTTGCTTCCTCGCTTCCCAGGAAATAGAAGCTGCTTGAAGCTGGCAGCTGAACTGCTCTTCCCCCTGGGCCGCGCTGGGGCCAAGTTCATGGTGAGCCAGGGTTGTGTTTCTCCACATCCACGGCAGAGCCCGGCGGGTTACTTTCAGGTGTGGCCTCAACTGCCAAGAGCCGAGGGACTCAAGGAATCCTAGCAACCTGGGAAGAGACGTGGGACGCTGGCACTGGCCAAGAGGCTGCCGCTGTGAATGCAGTGGAGGCCCAGGAGGCCCAGGGCTGCAGCCTGGTCCCAAGAGCTGTGGCGGAGCAGGCTCAGTGCTGCAGGGCCAGCTTATTTCATAATCTACTCTGGTAAGACACAAGGATGGAGAAAACGGAGCGATCATATTGGAGACAGATCCCTTCCTTCAGTGATAAATATTTTCCTCACATGCTTTTCTCTTCACGGCAAGCCAGAGCCTGGGAAGCTGGTGGCTGTGGCGTCGGTCATATTGAATTCACTCTGTTTTTCTCACGTCTTCAAGCGTGAAGCATTGCAAACCTGCGTGTGTACACCGGGGGACAGAACGGAAGAAAAAAGGACTCCGTGGCTAGGCCTGCGGCAAAGCCTGTGAAAAGAAAACGCGGGATAAAGCCACAGCATTGCAAATCCTAATCTCCCGAAATGGCGCCTCCAAAGCCCGCTGTCCGCATTTCTGCGCGGCACCCTTCAAAACTCCGTGTCGAATCACGTTACGGCTGCGCCTCTTATCTGTGTGCGATAGCTTTCAGGGCCAGTAATTCCCCCGTATGTGGCAGAGAAGTTCAGAGCAGAGGTTTGTGCACTTGGCTAAGCTTCCCGCCTGGCTTTTTACAGAGTGCTGGTGACGGAAGGAGATTTGTTCTCCCTTCCAGAACCGAATCATGCCACTGCCAAGGACACAGCCTGCACACAAACTGGAACCGGGCCCTCGGTCAGACAATGCACAAACCTCGACGACTTCATAGCAGACGCTCTGCTTTTGTCCAGAGAAACACAGGGCAAGGCAGAATGGCCCTGCACATTCTTCAAGTGAGAGCTGCCAAGACCTCATCTCCAAGGCAGATGAGTTTGGTGACATCTCCCTGAGCACTCTCTCTCAGCACTAATGCCCGTCACCAGTCCTGGGCCCCTGCTGGCTGCTGGGGTGACCATGGTGCCGGGAGCTGGGGAAAGAGATCACTGGAAACTTAGAGCCATGACGAGAGGGTGCCACCTGCCATCCGTGGGGCACGGCTCTCTGTCTCCCAGCACTGGGAGATGCAGGCGGGCGAGCTCAGAACTCCACCCCCAGCAGCCACGGTTCCAACACAGAGTCCGCCAGGGCTGGGCTGAGAGTGCCACAGAGCGAAACAAGCCAGGGGCCACACAGAAAAGATGGGCAGGGGTCTCAGAAAGGAAAAGGAAAATCATTTCCTCTGTGATCTGTTTTTGTTTTCTAATACAGATGCTTTCTGATTTTTAAATAAAGACAATATTCAGGACCAAAGCAAAATGGTTTCCTCTTGGCAAACTTTCTTTTTTTTTTTTTTTTTCAACAGGCAGAGTGGACAGTGAGAGAGAGAGAGACAGAGAGAAAGGTCTTCCTTTATCATTGGTTCACCCTCCAATGGCTGCTGTGGCTAGTGCACCACGCTGATCCAAAGCCAGGAGCCAGGTGCTTCTCCTGGTCCCCCATGGGGTGCAGGACCCAAGCACTTGGGCCATCCTCCACTGCACTTCTGGGCCACAGCAGAGAGCTGGCCTGGAAGAGGGGCAACCGGGACAGGACCTAGTGCCCCGATTGGGACTAGAACCCGGTGTGCCGGCGCCGCAGGCGGAGGATTAGCCTATTGAGCCACGGTGCCGGCCCTGACAAACTTTCTTGTTTTTAGCATGAGATCTATTGCTCGCTTTCCCCTTGACTGTCAAGAGGCTGAAAATGGTGGGGTTTTTCCTCCCTTTTTTTTTTTTGACACAGATATCTTCACATCTTCACCTTCCCTCCCCTTTCCTCTCCCAATGAATATACACACATCAGCCACATACCACATACATACATCATATGCACACAGCACACATGTGCATCATGCACACACATCATATACACAATTACAAAACACAAGTCATGTATACACGTACACATATCACATACACACATACACACATGCAAGAGCTATAGGCCCTTCTATTTTTACCCCTGGCTTTTTGCATTTCTTTGAGGATTTGTTTATTTGAAAGGCAGAATTACAGAGAGAGGGAGAGACAGAGAGAGATCCTCTATCTGCTGGTTCATTCCCCGAAACTGGCAACAATGGCCAGAGCTGGGCCAATCCAAAGCCAGGAGCTTCTTCTGGGTCTCCCACGTGAGTGCAGGATCCCAAGCACTTGGGCCACCTCTTCTGTTTTCCCAGACACATTAGCAGGGAGCTGAATCAGAACTGAAGCAGGGACCAGTGCTGTGGCATAGCAGGTGAACCGCCACTTGCCGTGCCAGCATCCCATATGGGCGCCAGTTCGAGTCCAGACTGCTCCACTTCTGATCCAGTTGTCTGTCACGGCCTGGGAAAGCAGTAGAAGATGGCTCAAGTCCTTGGGCCCCTGCACCTGAGTGGGAGACCCGGAAGAAGCTCCTGACTCCTGGCTTCGGATGGGTACAGCTTCAGCCGTTGCGGCCAATTGGAGAGTGAACCAGTGGATGGAAGACCTCTCTCTCTCTCTGCCTCTCTCTCTCTCTCTCTGTGTACTCTGACTTTCAAATAAATAAACAAATCTTAAAAAAAAAAAAAAGTGGAGCAGTGAGGACTGGAAGCAGCAGCCAGATGAGGTGCCGGCACAGCAGGCAGAGGCTTTACCTGCTATGCCACAGTGCTAGCCTTGACTTTGTTGCATTTGTCCCTGTCATTGTAAGTTTCATCACAAATCCTTATAGGATGCAGAATAAATTAATAAAATGAATGGCTTCTATGCCAAAGTGGCTGAAGTTTCCAGTCTTCAACTAAAATGCAAGAATGTCAGGGGCCGACATTCTAGAAACCTGGAGCAGATATCATCCTTCATTCCTAGAATGGGACCCACTGAAATCTGCTTGTTCTTGGGTGAAATGGTTGAATCTGGAACCCTATTATAACTACCATGAAACGTTGACTCTTAACTCCCCATCCTTTATACACACACACACTTGCCTGGTAGTGTATAAAGATGTGACATAGATAACATACATATAACACTGGTTCCAGAGCTCTTTATTCCTTATTATCAATTATTAATATGCATCAAGATCCTGTTTCATATTTTCTTCTATTTTATATATTTTCATATAAAATTATCTACCAGATGTACAAACTCAATGGAAAAGACCAATGGATTAATTCTAAATTCTGATCCTATCAGTGAACTCCAAAGGTTTCCTAATTTTATTTAAGACTTAAGGCAGAGGGGCTGGCGCTGTGGCGCCCTGGCCTGAAGCGCTAGCATCCCATATGGGCGCTGGTTCAAGACCCAGCTGCTCCACTTCCTATCCAGCTCTCTGCTATGGCCTGGGAAAGCAGTAGAAGATGGCCCAAGTCCTTGGGCCCCTACACCCATATAGGAGACACAGAAGAAGCTCCTGGCTTCTGGCTTTGGATCGGTACAGCTCCAGTCGTTGCGGACATCTGGGGAGTGAACCAGCACATGGAAGACCCCTCTCTCTCTCTCTCTCTCTCTCGCTCTCGCTCTCTCTCTGCCTCTCCTCTCTCTATGTAACTCTAACTTTCAAATAATAAATAAAATAAATTTAAAAAAAGACTTAAGGCAGAGTGACAGAGAGGGAGAGTGGCAGCTTAACTTGTCATACTACATCAGTCCCCATCCTGATTCTAAGAACATCTTGCTAGCCTCACTTTAAAAGCACGAAGTATTTCCTTTTGGAAGTTTTTACATTTGTTTTTATTCTTACTCACTTAACACTCTGTCTGCAAGCCAAGATTATGAATAGTGATGATATACTTTAGGAAGGGGCGATAGATTCAAAATTAATCTCGACCAAAATTAATTTCTCCATAAATTAAGCTGAATGTGTTTTTCAACACCATAAATCAAGTGCAATAGCTATAAATAAAACACGAATTCAGGTTTTCTGATTTATAACTTCAAATCTATAACACTTCAGCCAAGAAAGGACAAAGAGTTTTTTTTTTTTTTTTGTCATTTTCTTCTGAGGAGCTTTGGGGATGAGGCATCTCAGATATTGCAGTAGATGTTACAGCATCGTAGAAATTTGCCTTCTGTGGCTGAAAAAACCAATAATGAGAAGCGTATGTGGATCTGCCTGACCCTCCTGGTAGGGCCAGCAAAGCCAAAGAAAAATTGCTCATGAAGATCTAGCTCAGGGGGTTGTGACAATCGTTCTGCTGCATGAAGAAACGGCCAGGTGCTGCCATCCAGTTATTCTGTGGCTGCACTTAGTTCTTGGAAAATCCATGGGGTGGGATTAAAATACGGTGCCGGGACCACCCCATGGAGGCTAACCAACAGTGTCGCTGTGGGGCATTCCCTGCCCCCTTACCTGTCTGGAACACCCACTCCCCAGCTGTGTGAATTTTCGGAGCTAACAACCTTGCCTGGGATATTATGCCCCACTCATACTCCTACTAAGGCCAGGGCAGCTCACAGATGAGAACAGAAGGTCAGCCCCCTTGCCTCAAGCTCTGTCTTGAGGTTTAAACCCTTGAACAGTAAGGGTCAATATGATAGCCATTAGCCATAAGCAGTCGCTTAAACTAAGTTACAATTCAGTTCCTCAGTTACGCTAGGTATGGTTCAAGTGCTCGGTGGCCACGGGTAGGTGGTGGCAACTGTACTGGACAGCAGAGATCAGCCAGAACATTTCCATGACCACTGGAATCTGAAGCAGTGTCCTTGCTCAACTCTTTCACCTGCCCTATTTTGCTTCCCTGCCTCCCTTTGAAGGTTTTTGTGGTTCTTCTGAAGTGCACTCCTTCAGTAACTCATGCACTTGAACACCTGTGCTCTGCTTCTCAGTATTTTGACCCAAGACACCCAAGACACCCTCTGCATTGCTTTTGGCAACAACAAAGCATTTGTATATGGAGGTGTTGGATTGCCTCAACCTAAAAAATATCTCCTGCATGCTTGTTTTCTGGAGTGTAGGCCAATAGCATAAATAGGCCAGGCTCTCACAATAGGAAAAACGTGCATAGAGACATAGTTTTTTACCCCCAAGATTATGACTGAGGTTGCAAGTGTGGGCAAGAGGTAGGACACTCTGCTGCATTTTCATGCAATACCCACTTGGGGGTGCTAGTAGAGCAGAACAGAAAGCCCCATTGGTGTGGTGTGAGGTGTGAACGCCTCACCCACAGTGGAAGATGAGCAGTTGACAGAACCATATAGCAGAACAAGCAGTAGTATTGATGTGGCGAGATAGACTAAGCAGCAGACTCTTTCCCCATTGCAATCTGGAATTAATGTGTGATGTCAGGAGCTTCCATGCTTATCCACAATATAGGACTAAGGATAGCATCTAACTCCTAGGGTTGTCAGGATTCACTAGGAGGTGTGATAATTCATTTTATGTGTCAACTGGATTGGGCTATAAGGATGCCCAGAAAATCGGTTCAACATTATATCTAGGTGTCTGCAGGGTGTTTCTGGATGAGATGAATTTTTCTTTTATTTGAGTGGCAGAAAGACACACAGAGAGAGCTAGACATGTGCATCACATACCTGCAATGGCCAGGACCTGGACCAGGCCAAAGCTGAGAACTGGGAACTCCACCCAGACCTGACACTTGAGTGCCAGGCGTTTTCATTGTACCCTGGGGACTGGAGAAAAGTAAGTAGAAAGTTACCGGCCTTCGCCCTCCCCCTTCTCGGCTCCAGTACTGTGTGGGGCTCGGGAGGGAGTATTTGGCAGCATGCCTTGGAGATGTTCCTTTGTGTTCTCTGGAATTGTGGTTGGTTTCGTTGGCTGGGAACAAGGATAGAAGGCTACGCAGACAGGTTCAGCTAAGAGATTCTGCTTCAGAATTCTAGCGGGGTTTTCGTCAGAGCCCCTAAGCCGTATCCTGTGCCCTCATTACTCTGGGAATCCCAGAGGCTTTCCACAATCCATTCAGCACCCAAGTCTTACTAGAGCAGTGTCTTCTGATTTTAGTTCATCAGCATGGAACGTCCTAATTAGAACCCTGGGGCATTCTCTTAAACATTCTTCCTGCAGGTTCTCATGGAGGGACAAAGAGAACCATCCAAGCACATTCTAAAGCAGAAGGCACATTTTCTGGCCCTACAGCAAGGGGAGACCTGGCCCTTCACGCCAAGGCATTCCTTCTTGGGGTGTGTGAATATGCTTTTACATGCTCTGTGCACTTTAACTGCTTTGTGTTCACGCGCAAGAATTTCTCCAGGGTACTGCAGGGTGGTGAAGCCTGCTCAACCCTGAAAGATAACGTCAATTTATTTTCCAAAGTGTTTGCCCTGCTCTGCGCTCCTCGGGCCTGGGCAGGAGCGCTGGCTGTCTTAGCGACAGCAGACTTGGCCAGGCTTTTTGGTGTTTGCTAAGTTAGTGGGTGTCAAATGCTATTTCGTTTGATTTCAGTTTGTATTTGTACATTGTTCTTGTTGCTATTTTCTTATAAGAGACGTCCAGGCAATGTTTATTTATATTTGCCTCCATATAAGCTTCGTGTTTACCAAGTGTTTCTGTTCATGATTCCTACTGATATTTCTGACCTTCCTCCTTATATCCTTCAAAGATTTATCTTCTTAAGAACCACTGGTTTGGGGCCAGCACTGTGGTATAGTGGGTAAAGCCTCCGCCTTCAGTGCCGGCACCCCATATGGGCGCCAATTCCAGTACTGGCTGCTCCACTTCCGATCCAGCTCCCATCTGATGTGCCTGTGGAAGATGGTCCAAGTGCTTGGACCCCTGCACCTGTGTGAGAGACCCAGAAGAAGCTCCTGGCTCCTGGCTTTGGATTGGCCCAGCTCTAGCCATTGCAGCCATTAAGGGAGTAAACCAGAAGATGGAAGATTTCTCCTTCTCTCTCTGTAACTCTGTCTTTCAAATAAATAAATGAATGAATCTTTAACAAGAATAAGAGAACCATTGGTTATAACTGTTCTCATTCCCATACTCTGAAGAAATCCTGATTTGGCCCTTGTTCTTGAAAAGATCCCTTTCCTGGAGCGCAGTTCAATTTTGACAGTTAATTAGTTTGAGGAGAGTTTCTGTTTCTGGTTGCCTTTGTTTTTTTTTTTTAAGATTTATTTTTTATTTACTTGAAAGACAGAGTTAAAGAGAGAGGTAGAGACAGAGAGAGAGGTCTTCCATCTGCTGGTTCACTCCTCAAATGGCTGCAACAACTGGAGCTGCAATGATCTGAAGCCAGGAGCCAGGAGCCAGGAGCTTCCTCTGGGCCTCCCACCTGGGTGCAAGAGCCCAAGGACTTGGGCCATCCTCTACTGCTATCCCAGGCCATAGCAGAGAGCTGGACTGGAAGAGGAGCAGCCGGGAGTAGAACCAGCATCCACTGGGATGCCAGCGCTTCAGGCCAGGGTATTAACCCGCTGCACCACAGCGCCAACCCCTGTCTTTGTTGTTAAGAAGCCTACTTGCCTGCCCATTTGCCTTTCTCTTATAAGTAACCCTTTTTCTCTGGCTATTTTAATGACCTTCTATTGGTCTTTGACATTTTGTAATATATACAGTGATGTGTCCAGGTGTGGAACTTTTTGTAGCTTACTTATTCTATGTCAGTCTTTCTATAGCTATAAGATTTGTGGTTTTCATCATTTTTGGAAATTATAATGCTAAATCACTTCAAATATTGTGTTTCATCTACTTGTTCATTCTGTCTCCCATATTGCTTAACCCTCGGTCACATTTTGTACCTCCCCATATCTCTGTTCAGGAATATAAATAATTTCTCCAGCTCCTTTCTGAAGTTCATCAATTCTCTTTCCAGCTGTTTCTGTTGTTTAATTCATCCATTAATTATTAATATCTAGACTATAAATTTTCATTTCTTCATTTAATTTCAAATAGAAAAATAGGTTTCATTTCTGATGTTTCAGGTCATTTTTGATAGTCGCATCTATGCACATTTTAAACGAATATTTTTAAAGATTTATTTATTTATTTATTTGAAAATCAGAGAGAGATGATCTTCCACCTTCTGGTTCACTCCCCAAATGGCTACAATGGTTAGGGCGTGGTCCAGGCCGAAAGGGCTCCATCTGGGTCTTCCACATGGGCGTCAGAGGCCCAAGCACTTGGGTCATCTTCTGTTGCTTTCCCAGGCCCATTAGCAAGCAGCTGGGTAGAAAGCAGAGCAGCTGGGACTTGAAATGGTGCTCCAGTGTGGGGTGATGGCATTGCAGGTAGCAGCTTTTACCCACTGCACAATACTTGTCCCATGAATATTTCTTAGTTTTAATTTTCCTTAAATTTTCAGCATCTGATAATTACAACAACATTCTGAAGTCTTTGGTTTCTTCTTACTCAACATATACTAGTTTCCTATGGGTGTTACAACAAATTACCATGAAATTGGTGACTTGAGATCACACAGCTGTATTCCCATGCAGTCTGGAAGCCAAAAGTTCAAAAGCACTGAATTAAAGAAAGAAGTTGGAGGAGCTGTTCCTTCTGGGGGTTGAGGGAACAATCTGTCTCCTCTCCTTTCCTGGCTTCTAGAGGCTGTCTTCAGTCCTTGGCTCATGGTCCCTTCCTTGCATTAATCTTCACTGTAACTCCTTGCATTCATCACTCAGCTCCTATTTCTTCTGTAGTCACAGCTCCTTCTTGGGAGGATACTTGTGAATCCTTAGAGCCCATCTGGATAACCTGGGAAATATCCCTGCTTCATGACTCTTAACTTAATCACATCTGCAAAGTCTCTTCTGTCATATATACATAAGGTGACATTCACAGGATCTGGGAATTAGAATCCGGATCTTGGGGACACAAGGGGCACTGTTTAGCCCAACACTTAGTCCTGATATAATTACTATGTCTTGTTTCCTTAATATTCTTACTGTGATATTTCATTTGGTTTTACATGATCTATAGAAAAGCAGAAAGCCTGAATTAATGACACCTTCCTCCAAAAGCAATTTTCATTTACTTATTCCTGGAGTCACAAGTGCTACCAACAGGGGGCAGCATTAGCTTCCTTAATGGGGCACAGACCCTGGCAGCTGGCTCAGAACTTAGCTTGCAGTGCCTCGATCATGTGCTATGGCCTGTCTCCACAGTGCCCTTGCCCATTGTCAAATTTAGTTGTCCTTGGTTGGGTCAGAGTAAGCAGGTGTGTGACCTTGTACACTGAATCTCCATCCCTTCTTTCCCAAGTGGTGATCTCAATCTGCAAGACTAATAAAGTGGGGTCTGGCACGGTGGTGTAATGGATTAAGCCACCACCTGTGACATCAGCATCCGTGTGGGCACTGGTTCATGTCTCAGCTGCTCCACTTCTGACCCAGCTCCCTGCTAATGTGCCTGAGAAAGCAGCAGAAGGTGGCTCAAGTGCTTGGGGACCCGCTCACTCACATGGAAGATCTGGAAGAAGCTCCTGGTTCCAGGCTTCAACTCGACCCAGCCCTGGCTGGTTTAACCATTTGGGGAGCAAATCAGTAGATGGAAGACCTCTCTCTGTCTCTCCTCTCTCTGTATCTGTAACTCTGTCTTTCAAATAAATAAGACAAATCTTTTTTTAAAAGACTAATTTAACAAACTTTAAATTTCCATCTTTGGTTCAGGTCACTAGGGAAATTAGCACACACACACACACACACACACACACAACCCCCAGTGCATACAGGAAATCAAATGGTTTCTTCTCCCAGCATCCACAAAGCTTCTTTTATTTAAGATTGCTTATTTATTTGAGAGGTAGAGTCACAGACAGAGAGAGGGAGAGACAGAGAGACAGGTCTTCTATTCTCTGGTTCACTCCCCAAATGGCCGCAAAAGCTTCTTGTACTTGAATCAGTTCTTACTTCAGCCTCAGGAATCTTCTGGATGAACCCTTTGACCCTAAAAGGGCTTACCTGATGAAAAATGTAACCGTTCTATGGAATAAAACCTTGTAGATTGAATAATTCAAAACCACTGTGAAGTCAATGTACTTCCTATTGGTTTGTCAATATGGACCTTTGCAATTAGACAATTTTGTGACAGTAATGAATACCAACAGCATAGCAGAGAGACCACAGCTCTCAGTTATAATCTATGTAGCCTAACAACTCATATTTGCTATTGAATAAGTGGGGTAACTGTAGCCTTCCAAAGACAAATGGGCCTCCATAGGCAGCCCAGCCTGCTCCTATCTCGGGTGAAGACCAGACAGGAGAGATCCTGCTCATGTCCCTCCCCAGGATCCTTGCTGTAATGGCCTATCGCCTCCCTCCCCCAGTACTGTCCTGTCCTACTGCATGTCAAAAATGTCCGCTCCCACCCCCACCCCCGCTGGGGCCAGCACTGTGGGCTAAGTCACCACTGCAACTCTGGCATCCCAGGTCGCAGCTGCTCCACTTCTGACCCAGCTCCACTGTTTGGGCACCTGCCACTCATGTGGGAGACCAGAACGGAGTTCCATCTCCAGCTGCAGCCTGGCCCAGCCCTGGCTGTTGTGCCCATTTGGGGAGGGAACGAGCAAAGGGAAGATCTCTCACGCTCTCGCTCTCGCCACCCCTCCCAACTCTGTAACTCTGCCTTTCTTTCTTTTTTTAAGACCAAAAAAAAAAAAAAAAAAAAAAAAGACCATCCATCCTGCTAGTCACTATGTTGCAGATGATGCTGGATAATTAAGTTCTAAATTCTAAACCAAATCCCAGTTTTCCTGCTCTATCAAGACAACAGGGGCAGACATGTAGCCTAATGGTTTAGATGCCCACGTTCCACATCAGAGTGCCTGGGTTCAGTACCTAACTCCAGCTCTTAACTCCGGGTTCCTGCTAACACACACTAGCCGGGCAGCAGCAACAGGGCCCCTGCCGCCCACGTGGGATGCCTGAACTGAGTTCCAGCTGCTGGCTCCAGCCAGGCTTGGCCCTGGCTATCATGGGCTTTTGGAGAGTGAACCAGAGAACGAGAGATCTTTCTTTGTCTCTCTCTCTGCCTGTCTCTCTCTCTCTCCCCCTTTCTTTCTAGATAAATAAACAATGAAAAAATAGAGACCACAGATAAAAGTGTCTTCACCTCAGTGAGGTCCTGCAGAACTTGTCAAAGGGGAACGGGGTGTGAGAGGTGCTGTATTCTAGCAGCATCTAGCAGCATTCCCTGACCTTGGCTTCTTCTCAGTAGAAAGGGGACAGTCATCTCTACTGTCTGGAACCGTAAGAGTTACATAAGAAAAGCGTGCTTTAATGCCTCTGCCACAGAGTGGGTTCTCAGAGGTGAACTTTCTGGATCTGTGGAGTTTTGTTTTGTTTTTTTTTGTTTTTTTTTTTTTTTTGTTTTTTTTTTACAGGCAGAGCGGACAGTGAGAGAGAGAGAGAGAGAGAGAGAGAGAGAGAGAGAGAAAGGTCTTCCTTTGCCATTGGTTCACCCTCCAATGGCCACCGCAGCCGGCGCGCTGCGGCCAGCACACCGCACTGATCTGATCAGGAGCCAGGTGCTTCTCCTGGTCTCCCATGCAGGTGCAGGGCCATCCTCCACTGCACTCCCGGGCCACCGGGCCACAGCAGAGAGCTGGCTTGGAAGAGGGGCAACCGGGACAGAATCCGGTGCCCCGACCAGGACTAGAACCCGGTGTGCCGGCGCCTCAAGGAGGAGGATTAGCCTAGTGAGCCGCGGCGCCAGCCTGGAGTATCTGAGACAGGCCCTACGCCACAAGGAAGGGGCAGGGCCTCGGCTCAGCCCTCCTCATCCGTGCTGGAGGTGCACGCTTTCTGGCCCATCCATGTCAGTGGGCATCGCTTTTGCTCCTTTGCTGCGAGACACCTCTCTCAGCTTGCAAGGATTCCATGTTTGGCCGCCAAGAGTCAGTCAGCCACATTGACGCTCACGACAAGCCACCAGGGGGCAGACAACTTGGCTTCGGTCCTTGTGTTAATGCCGCCAAAGCCTGCGCAGGGCAGGTCTAAACTGGCCCTCTGAACCCACCCTCCTTCCCCACCTGCCCTTGCAGCCTCTCCTGGGAGGATTCGTAGATGTCAGAGGACGGTTCAGTCCCATGGAGTGACCAACTCACCCAGGCTCCCCAGGACCTTTCTGGTTTTTGCACTGGAAGTCCTCCACCATCCCAGGACAGGTCACCCAGGTGGGCGGGATCGGGGGAGTCCACTACCGTGGAGGTGAGCAGCTTCTCTGTGCTGAGCAGACCCCGAGGCTGGCTTTAGGGGTCTGACACGTGGAGTTTTCATTGCCTTTCGTTTTGGCTTCAGAGATCTCCCCTCCCCGGAGACCAGCAGCAGGGTCACCTGCCTCAGGGCACATTGGGTCTTGTAAATAACAGCCCAGCCCCAGGGACCAGCCGGTCTCAGGCAGGCAGGCGGTTGGGCATGAGCTGTGCTAATGAACCTGTCCCGTTTCTCCTCACTTTCCCAGGTCGCTCATCACAGAACCACCTGTGAGGAGAGGGAGGCCCTGCGGCCCAGCACTGAAGCCTGGACTCCCCTGCTGGTTACTAATGAGAGTCCCTGCGGGCTGGGCCCACAGTTGTTGCCATGTTGACTCCCTTGCAAGTTATCTGTCCTTTGGCAACCAATGCCCTAGGAGCCAACATCAAATAATTAGTGATCACCCACACTAGGCACCCAGCATCAGCCTGTGGGGACGTAGTCTCTGGTCCTTATGGAGTTCGCTGTCTTTGTTTGTATGTCCTCTGCAGGGCTCTGCTCACACCTATCCTGGTGACTGCTCGCCATATACTTGCTGTAACCATCCTTATCTCTTGCTTCATCAGTCTGGCCCCTCCTGTATTTTTTTTAAATTAGCCATAGTTTATTGATCAATAGAAAGAGAGAATTGGGTTTGATGAGGAAAAGAGACAAAGAGAAAGGCATACTAACAGATGCTTCAGCTACACAGACTAAGAATCTTTAAGATTTTGCTCATTAAAAATATTTAAAATTTTATTTATATAAGGGAAACACAATTCATGTATTTCATTTATACAGATTTAAGGGCGTAATGATACCTCCCAACCTCTCCTCCCTCCTCTCTCACTTCCACCCTCTCTTCTACCTTTCTTATCTTCCTTTTAATTTTTGTAATCGGATACGTTCCATTCACTTTATAATCACAAGCTTAACTTTCCACTAAATAAAGAATTCAACAAGTAGTAAGGAGAAAATCCACTGTTCCTCAACAGTATAAACAAGGGCTATAAACAATAATCAAATCTCAAAACGTCAATTTTGCTCATATACTTCTTTATACTCTGTATATTAGTTACTACAAACCTGGGAAAACATGATATTTGATTTTTGGGACTAGCTTATTTCACTAAGCATAATGGTCTCCAATTATATGCATTTTGTTGCAAAATATAGGATTCATTCTTTTTATGGCTGAGTAGCATTCCACAATTTCTTTATCCAGTCATCATGTGACAAGGGACTCAAAGTTCAACCGGTTATTTGGCTTGGTTGTTTTAAAACAAGGCCTGTTCTTAAATGTTAGTTTGTAACTGGCCCATTTCTAGCTTCTGTGCCTCTGCTTGTTCGATAATGGCCAAGGCCACTAGACTGGTTTCTCCTGTCTCCTCCCGGCTGCAGACGCAGGATAACACAGGTGGCGTCAAGGTTACAAAAAACCCTGGCTAATTAGCTAACTGCTTCTCACTTCTGTACGCCTGCTTTCTGCTCACACAAGCTCACATGCAGAGTCAAGTGTCTGATAAAAAGTGGGTTCTGCCTTTAAAAAGCCCCCACCGCTGCAACTCGGGACTGTCTTCTCCGGACTTGCTCTGTGAGAGGGCAGTCGCCAGCCGGCTAATAAAGACTCCTAATTTGACTTCAAAAGTCTCGCTGTGTTTTAATCCGTGTGCCCCACAACAATCAGTTGATGGACATCATGGTCGATTCCATACCTTAGCTATTGTGAGTTAAGTTGCTATAAACATAGGGGTACAGATAACTCTTCCATATGCTGGTTTCAACAATGGCCCTTTAGATTTGAAGGAGGCGCTATCAATCATCAACTGATTGGCAGATTCCCTACTGCCCATCAGAGGATGCCCAGAGAGGATGAGTGCCCATTTGCTGTGCAGATCCCCAGAACTGCCCGGCCTTTCTGGCCGAACCCTGATTCCTGAGCTTTCCCCTCCACGCCACGCGCTGCCTGAGGTGGTTTTCTAAGACACTGCCTGGCAGGACGAGCTGCATCTCCCAGAATTCCCTCCCCTGGGCGTGTTCAGGCCAGTGGACCACAAGGGAGATCCTGGAGTGAGACTTGCGGGGTGAGTGTGAAGCACAGCCATCTTTATGGACATGGGTCTGCTGGCTCCGCTTCTAAGCTGCGCCGGCCACTGCTCTGCCCTTCCCGGGATCCCGCTTCAGCTTCTCTGACTTCCCAGCCAGGTATGTGAGTCTGGCTCTGGGAGGAAGGATCCTGGCTTCCCAGGATACCTGTGCCGCCAAGGGCAGGCGCACGGGTTCAGTCCGTTCAACTGGTGGGTCTCAGCTTGTTCCTGCCCTTCCGTACTTCACATTCGGGTCCCGCCTGCCTGTCCTGAGGTCGGCAGGCTCCAGGATCAGACCCCAGGACAACAGTCTCACCCAGATGGCCTCCCCAGCTCCCCAGCGGTGGAGGCCCAAATCCCTCGTGCTTGGCTTCCCTACTGCTTCTCTGTGTCTGACTGAACACTGATACACTACCCCAAATCCTCTTCAAAGATTCCTCTTTAGTGCAGGTCTATTTCTGTTGCTTGCAGCCAAAAAAAAAAAAAAAAATCCAAACTGTGCACATTGTGTAATGTACATGAAAATATTCCCAAATTATGAAACACTACATAAATGCACGTTCCTATTACTTTTGCTAGTACAGACTGCATTGAAAAGATGAAGTTTTGGGGGCTGGTGCTGTGGTGTAGCGGGTAAAGCCGCTGCCTGCAGTGCCAGCATCTGGTATGGGCACCAGTTCGAGTCCCGGCTGCTCCACTTCCGATCCAGCTCTCTGCTGTGGCCTGGGAGAGCATTAGAAGATGGCCCAAGCCCTTGGGCTTCTGCACTCATGTAGGAGACCCAAAAGAAGCTCCTGACTCCTGGCTTCAGATTGGCGCAGCTCTGGCCGTTGTGGTCAACTGGGGAGTGAACCAGCAGATGGAAGACCTCTCTCTCTCTCTCTCTGCCTCTCCTCTCTCTGTGTAACTCTGATTTTCAAGTAAAATAAATAAATCTTTAACAACAATAACAACAACAACAAAAGATGAAATTTAGAGTCAAATAGACCCACATCTAAATTCCATCAGGTAATACAGTCACCCTCCCCCCCCCCCCCCCCCCCCGATATCCATGGGTTCTGCATTCTCAAATTCCACCAATCACAGGTGGAAAATATTTGGGAAAAAAATTACATCTGTACCTAGCATGTACCGACTTTTTTTCTTGTCATTATTCCCTACAGCACACCAATCATTAACATAGCGGTTACTTTGTATTATGTATTCCGAGGAATCTAGAGATGAGTTAAAGGTGGGAGGATATGCATAGCTATGTTAATACTATGCCTTTTCTACAGGGGATTGAACTTTCTGTGTCTATGGACCAAGTTGCTTACTCTGTGACTCCTCCTTTGTCTAATGCAAACAGTTAGTAGTTAGGATTAGGTGTGCATGCAGGCCAGAGGAGACCGCCAGCTACCAGTGGCTTGAACAAGGAGCAACTTTATTGGTCTCTTTGGTAGAGGTCATTAAGGGAAAGAGTCCTTTCCCTTAAAGAAGGGTGGCTCCCCAAATCACCAGGCTCCTCAAGCTCTTGTTTCCACCATCCCTGGAGCACAGGCCACACCTAGCTGAAAGGGAGGCCTGGCTGATCCAGTCTTTTTTTTTCTTTTTTCTTTTTTTCTTTTTCCCTACGATGTATTTATTTATTTGAAAGGCAGAGCTACAGAGAGTCAAAGGCAGAGAGAGAGTCTTTCATCCGCATGTCTTTTACAAGGACCTGGGCCATCTTCTACTGCTTTCCCAGGCCATAGCAGAGAGCTGGATAGGAAGTGGAGCAGCTAGGACTTGAACTGGTGCCCATACCGGATGCTGGCACTGCAGGAGGTGGCTTAACCTACTACGCCACAGCATTGGCCCCAGATCCAGTCTTTATCACAAGTGTTTGGGGCAGTGGTTAGAGGTTGTTTGGGCTACCTGCATCCCATATCAGAATGCTTGGTTTCAAGTTTTGGCTCCACTTCTGATCCAGCTTCTTGTTCAGAAGCACCTCAGTAGACAGCAGGTAATGGCTTGAGTACTTGGGTCCCTGCCACCCACCTGGGAGGCTCAGATTGAGTTCTAGGCTCCCCTCCCTCCACCCAGCTTTGGCTTGGCCCGGTCCCGTCTGTTTTGAGAATTTCGTGAGTGAACAAGTGAATGGGATCTCTTTCTGTGTGTATGTTCTCTCCTTTCAAATAAAATAAATAAATACCTGTTAAAGCAAAGCAAGCATTGGGCTTCAGTTTTCCAGGAGGGGAGGGGCAAGCTGCTTTGCTGCGGCAGCAGAGGCAGCACGAGGGCTGCAGGGCGGCCGCGTGGAGGGCAGTGCCCCCACGGCTCAGGCCTCGGAGGAAGGTCAGGTCCTCCTCCCTCTCCCGCTTCAGCTACTGTGCTCTCTCTGCGCTCCCCAGGACCCCTCCCAGGGCAACGCTCACGGCGATCGCAGTTGTAAAATGACTTACACCCTTGAGTCCATATGGGGAGACGATTTTTCCAAAATGCCTCCAGCAGCCTCCCCATGTGTACAGAAGTGCCAAGGCGAAGTTTGCATTCTTGAGACAACTCACGAGTGGACTTCGGTAACTTCACAGAAAGTGGAAGGAAAAAATGAGTTTATTTTGGTGCAAAAAATCTTGATGTTCATGCAGAGTGCTTTCTTAAAATGCATTTCCAAGAGTGGGAATAAGACAGGGAGGAGATGCACAGTTCGGCACACACTCACTCAGACTTACCCCTAATGGTAGAGCTAGAAACGTGCCATGGGACTCCAAATTCCATTAAGTTGGCTGGTAGCAATGCCATCTTACTAGCTAAAGTGATCAGTTTAAGTTCATAATTGATCATAAAGATAGGATTAAGTTTCAAAGGGATCACATAAATAAGACGCTAATAGTAATTGATAGAATTAAAAAGGAGAGAATGATCCAACATGGGAAGCAGGCCACACAGCAGACTCATAACATGACAAATGCCCTAAACAGCACTCTGGCCTCAGAATTAGCCCTTAAGGCATTCGGATTTGGCTAAAAAGCCCATGAGAATTTCTTAGGCATGGAAAGCCAAGACACTGTGGCAAAAAATGACCAACATGAAAGATCTCTGTGAGTGAGATCCCAGTGGAAAGAACGGGCCATCAAAGAAGGAGGTACCTTTCTCTGAAGGGAGGAGAGAACTTTGATTATGGCCTTGTCTAAATAAGGTCAGAGTTTGTGAACTCAAGAGGCTTCCATAGCCTTGGCAGTTCATGACAAGAGCCTCGGGTGATTTCTGACGTCATAAATAAGAGTATCAGTTGTTAAATTAACAACGGGAATCACTGTGCACTTACTCCCCATGTAGAATCTCTGTCCTTAATGTGTTGTACTATGCAAGTTAACAGTAAAACTACTGCTCAAACAGTACTTTATACTTTGTATGTCTGTGAGGGTGCAATCTGTTAAAATTTTTACTTAGTATAGAGTTGATCTTCTGTATATAAAGATAATTAAAAATGAATCTTACAGAAGAATGGGATGGGAGAGGGAGTAGGAGATGGGATGGTGTGTGGGTGAAAGGGAGGTTATGGGGGGGAAACCACTATAATCCAAAAGTTATACTTTTGAAATTTGTATTTATTAAATAAAAGTTTTCTTAAAAAAAAAACAACACATTTCCATGCACTTGTTAAAGGCCCCTGGCATTTCCATCGCCAGAGCTCCTGCTGACTGCCGCGGCCTTCATCACAAATGTCAGCCACTGTGGCTGTGCTGTGGCGAGGAGTGGGGGATCTAATGCATGAGAATCGGTGGGGAGGGCTTTTCCCCTGGGTTTATTCTTCACTGGTTTCTTTCTTTTTTTCTTCTTTCCCACTGCTTTCTTAGCCTCAATAATTGAACAGTGAGAGAGAGAGGAGAGAGAATGGGGCTCCTGACATTTCCCCCTCCTAAGAAGCTTAACTGAGCAGATTTGGAAAATCCATAGCATGCCCTAAGTGGCCCTCCGTAGATTAGCAGAGCCCAGGGCCACAGAACTCCCCTGCGGAGACTTCTGTGTCTGTCTCTTAGGGCTCTGTAGTCTGTGTGATCTCTTGGGAGGCCAGGGACCCTGGGTGGCCGCTCACAGAATGTCCCCGGACCCATTGTTCTGGATGCAGGATTCAGCAGAGTGTGGTGCAGGCCAGCCCTCACTGCAGTGGTGGCAAACCTGCAGAACCCAAGCAGAGCCTCCCTCTGAGTGTGAATGTTATCTTTCACAGATAAGGGCTGTGCTCAGCCCAGATCAAACACTCTTTTATCTGCAGAGTCAGCAAGAGCCAAACTCTGCTTCTGGTCCTCCCTGGCAGACTGTGTGCTTACCCTTATCGCCTCTGAACACGGTGTTATTTGCGCACCTGTTCTCAGTTTCGGCTCTGTAAGCTTAGCCGTGCCCTGGCTTCTTGCAGAGAGGTGCCATGGGTCAGTCTCGTGGAGCCTGGGCTGTCTGCAGGTGAAGAGAATCGGTGCCTGGCCTCAGGGACCTCTTGCAGAGCTGACATTCCGATTGGCTGTGGAAGGCCTGGGCGTGATAAAGAAGAAAAGTGTGAAGCAGGCTTAAACGCAGGGGCCATGAGGTGAGAGCATCTTCTCTTGTGTGTGGGAGAACTTGATTCTCTTGGAGCACACTGTGTATACTGTTGCTTGTTTCGGCTCCGTGGTCCACAGCACCAAGGTGGGCAGGTAGAGGGCTCCTGAGCGCTAATTTGCTAGTGCCGAAGTGGCTTTGAAAACCAGTGACCTAATCTCATGCAAATCGGGAGCAAGGAAGGAGGGGAGAGACTCAATGGAGTTCGTGCAGGAAATTAAGTGACGTCGTAAAGAAGCGCTTCCTTTGAGAAATACTTTATTACAACCAGAACTTAGAGATTATTACTATTTACTCTATAAAATAATTCCTCGCTTCATATAAGTCAAAGAGAGGTGAGCACTTGGCCTAGTGGTAGGCCACTGACTCAGATGACCACATCCCATCTGATATGGGTATCAGAGTGCCTGGGTTCGAGTTCTGGCTCCATTCCCATCCAGTTTTCTACTAATTTGCACCCTCGGAGGGAGCAGGTGACAAATCAAGTGGTTAAGTCCCTGCCACCCATGGGAGACCTGGAATTGCTCCCAGCTCTTGATTTCTGCCCAGCCTTGTCCTGGCCCCTGTGGCCATTTGGGAAGAAAACCAGTGGATAATCAATACATTTTAAAAAACAACTTGAATAAAATTTTAATCTAAATTTTTTTCTTGGAATTAAACTATCATGGTTTCAAAAATAAGACTGAATCTCGAATTAAAGTGATGACTTTTGTTGCTATTTAAAACGAAAAGATTTATTATATTTGAAGGGCAGAGTTACAGAGAGAGGGAGAGGGACAGAGAGACAGAGAAAGAATCTTCCATCTGCTGGTTCACTCCCCAAATGGCTGCAATGGCCGGAGCTGAGCCGATCCAAAGCCAGGAGCCAGGAGCTGCATCCAGGTCTCTCATGTGGATGTAGGGGCCCAAGCACTTGGGCCATCCTCTGGAGCTTTCCCAGGCACATTAGCAGGGAGCTGGATCTCAAGTGGAGGACCTGGGTCTGGAATCGGTGCCCATATGGGATGCCAGCATTGCAGACAGAAGTTTAACCTGCTGTACCACAATGCCAGCCCCACTTTTGCGGCTATTTTGACACTTTTTGGCTAAGAAATCTATTGTGTATAAACAAGCATAGCCATGCTATATAGTGTTGCCATATGCAAAGTGACTTTTTTTCCTCAAATACATTAGACTTTTTGGAAGAAATTTCCATCAGATAATGTCTTTCTCAAGGTTCAAGATGACTTGTGATCTCCTGGGAATCAAATAGCATGGATTTTTCCAGTTGCTTTTGGAAGGCAAAATCCATTTTCTTCTCTGGTGAAAGGCCTGCAGTGCCTGCATTGCCCACAAGGGGACAGCGCACTACCACATCTTCCGTTAGGACAGAGGCCTGGGATTGGCAGTCCCCAGCTCTGGCAGAGAGCACCTCCTTCCCCAGGGGAAGTGGCTCCACTCAGCGTGCTGGGGGAAGAGCTGACAGGCCTTGGCTTTCACTGCATTTCATGTCTCAAGAACCTTAGGAGTTTGCCAGAAACATTTGGCTGTTCCTATGCAGAAAAACGATGAAATCATTTTGTGCTTAGACATTCACAGGAAAAATTATTTTTCCCATATAAATACAAACCACATCCACCTAAATCACCAGCAGAAGTGATTGTAGGCCAATACACAGGATTGTAAGTGTCCTGTCTTTGGTGAGTTTGTGGGAAGGCGTGAGGTTAACTGCTCCTTTACTGTACTTGTCTTTGGAACCAGTATTTATTTATTTATTTATTTATTTTTTATTTATTTATTTTTTTGACAGGCAGAGTGGACAGTGAAAGAGAGAGACAGAGAGAAAGGTCTTCCTTTGCCGTTGGTTCACCCTCCAATGGCTGCCGCGGTCGGCAAGCTGCGGCCGGTGCACCGCGCTCATCCAATGGCAGGAGCCAGGTGCTTCTCCTGGTCTCCCATGGGGTGCAGGGCCCAAGCACTTGGGCCATCCTCCACTGCACTCCTGGGCCACAGCAGAGGGCTGGCCTGGAAGAGGGGCAACCGGGACAGAATCCGGAGCCCCGACCGGGACTAGAACCCGGTGTGCCGGCGCCGCAAGGCGGAGGATTAGCCTGTTGAGCCACAGCGCCGGCCTGGAACCAGTATTTAGGACTCAAAACAAATACCTCCCCCCAAATAAATTTAGAATAGAAAATGAATTTGAGTTTTGAGGGCAAATTTTCCTTTCCTGTTTTTGTGAAATGTACATCCAGGATAATAAAAGTGACTCCCAGGAAAGGAAAAACCGTGGACTCCACTGCCTCGTTTGTCCCAGATGATGGAGAGGACTGGAGTGAGTGCTGTACGGGGCGCCCAGACCCAGATCCAGCCGAACAAGCAAGTGCTGCTCACAGCCGACCTGCAACCCCACGGGAGAGCTTCACTGTTCTCTCACTGTGGCCAGACCCCTCTTCCTCCTCCTACTGCCCATTACTCTGCTCTCCTCGGGACCCCAGACTATCTCATTGCAGAATATCTATCATTGCAGCCAACTATCTCATTGCAGAATAAAGTCTACCTTTCTCGTCTCACTAGGAGGGGTGTGGACACATGGGCAAACCCCAGCCAATGGATGAAGGCATAAATGGGTTCTTAAGGCAAGGTGTCCTTTTTCTTTCCATTCTTGCTTTTCTGATGGCATAGAATGTGCATGTGATGGTAGGAGCTGGAGCAGCTACACTGGATGATGGAGCAAAAGATACATAAGAATGTGGAGAAACAAAAGAAAAAGGGAGCGAGGTCCCTGGCTGTTGTGGAGCCACCCACAGCACCATGGACTGCCAACCTAGATTTTCACAAAAGAGAGGGGAAGGAAATCAATACGTTGGATTTTCAGTTACACTGAGCTGAACCTGATCCTAACAAATAAAGATACTTTGAGAAAATCAGGCCAAAATAAGAGACTTTTTCCTGTAGTTACTGTGCTCATTTGTCATTTCACCCTTTTTAACACCAACCAGCGTTTATGGAATGTTGTCTGAAGGACATTGCTGAGTGGCCTGGTTTTAAGTTGGCTTAAGGACAGAGCTGGAACTTAAGTACACCATCAGGTTAATTGCTAAAGAATTCTGCATGAACACTGCTCTGGCCCTGCTGTATAAATGCCACGGTAGCCACAGCTGTTACTACTTCTACGTCTTCCCTAGGAGTGGAGGTTGTGTTTATTCTGAGTCTCTATGATTTAAGAACACAAGGTCAAAAATCCCATTTGTTCATTCAAACTTGATGTTTGATGCAAAGGACACAGAACCCCTGCACTCGTGGCCATGGCATTGACACTCCGCACCTGCTCCCTCTGTGCGTTCTGATTAATCAGCACCATTCTGCTCCTGGGGTTCAGGAGTCCTTTCCCTGGAGTCCCTGCACGGTGGCAGAGATTCCCAGGAGGAAGCAGAGCGTTCACGTTGCCACCTGCTCACCCTGGACTCAGGAGGGAAATGGGGGGAGACGTCCACTGGCCAAAGGATTTCTCTCCACTGCAGGCTGCATTCCGGGGTGCGCAATGGAGTGGGGGACATTTCCTAGCATCCTCGTGTCCTCAGCTGGCTGTACAAGGGACTGGGAGCAGCTCACGCCCAGGGCCCCCAGCTCTTTCAGGGGAGCAGCAGGACCCACGTCAGTGTGATCGCCAAGTACAGTCTAGCTTGAGAAGGCTCTGTACAAACAGGGGCCTGGCAAGCTAATGCCATCAAGAGTGACAAGGAGGAGCTGCATGGTGCAACGAAAATGGCCCATCAGGCATGGGGGCTTCCAGAATAAAAATAAACAACCAGTTTTTTTTTTTTTTTTTAAAGATTGCCAAAAATCCACTGTTCACTTAGTTTTCAAACTAGCCACAGACTTGACTGCAGGTTGTCATATAATAATCAGGTGGCACAAGCCAGCCTTACATTCAAAGCCTACAAGCCATGCTTTATTTACATTAGGGGACAGTCTAGTGACTGAAGGAAAAACTTCTTTACAAAATGGCATTTGCCTGGAAGATCCCAAGGCCCCACAATCCAGGGATCCTTTACCAACATCCCATAGTTTGCCATCACACCTAGCAAAGCACCCTAGATGAACGGTGAAGACTGCAAACAAACCTACAGTAAAAAACGTGCACGATGTCCTAGAGCCTCATGGTCTTGAGATGTATTCTAAGGTTTCACTAAGGCCTGGATGAATTAATCTAAACACTGTCAATGCATATGTCTCATTGCACACTCACTGGAAGTCCGAACCTAGGCAAGCCTCCATTAGGAAGGGCAGAAGTGGGGCTAGCGCTGTGGTGCAGCAGGTTAAGCCACTGTCTGCAATGCCAGCATCCCATATGGGCGCTGTTTGGGGTCCCAGATAATCTTCTTCCAATCCAATTCCTTGTTAATGCACTGGGGAAAGCAGCAGAAGATGGCTCAAGTCTTTGGGCTCCTGCACCCATGTGGGAGACCTGGAAAAAGCTCCTTGCTTTGCTCTGGCCTAGTCCTGGCCGTTACAGCCATTTGGGGAGTGAAGCAGTGGATGGAAGATCCTTCTGTCTCTGTATCTCTTCCAAATAAATAAATAAATCCTTAAAAAATAAGTGTAGAAGCAGTTGGTACAGTTTAAGTGAGGCTTGAGATCCACATCCCATGTAAGAGTGCCTGGTTTGAGTTCCAGCTTCTCTATTTGTGATCCAGCTTCCTGCTAACACACACCCCGGGAGGCACAGGTGATGGCTCAGGTTCTTGGGTCCCTGCCACTCATCTGAAAGAGCCAGATTCGGGGCTGGCACTGTGGTGTAGTGGGTAAAGCCAGACCCGGCGATGCCTGCATCCCGGAGGCACAGATTTTTCTCCTGGCTGCTCCACTTCTGATCCAGCTCCCCACTGACGGCCTGGGAAAAGCAGTAGAGGATGGCCCAAGTGAATGGGCCCTTGCCACCCATGTGGGAGACCCTGAAGAAGCTCTTGGTTCCTGGCTTCAGCCCAGCCCAGCCCTGGCTGTTGTGAGCCTTTGGGGAATGAATCAGTGAATGGAAGATTGCTTCATTCTCTGTCTCTCTGGCTTTTAACGAACATGAAAATAAATAAATTTGAAAAACAAGAGGAACTTATGTTTTCTCCCATTGAATCGGAGGGGTGAGGTTGAGACTGTGAGTGCCTCAAGAGAAAGAGTACGGCAAAAGGGAGGCTGAGTGAATTATAAAGCTAGGCCATTCAAAGCAAGATAGCTTCTGCCTGTGATGCGTGCCCTTGGAACCTGGCCACCATGCTCTGAGGGCCCCAGGACATATCCCTGGTTCTCGGGTCTGGCTGAGGTCCCAGCAGACGGTCAACAACCTGCAAGTCACATAAGTAGATGCTTTCTTGGAAGGTGATCTGCCAGCCCTAAGCAGAGCTACGGGCTGGCACTTCGTGGAGCCCTGCCCAAATCACAGATGTCCAAGCAAAGCACATGATGGTTATCACTGTAAGATATGAGGTTCTGCAGTGGCTTGTTACATGGCATCAGACAATGGAAATGAACTTGGTCCAGCCAGGCAGCAGTCATGACCAGTGTTACTGCCTGCGTGTGTACAATAAAATATGTATCAATTAATTAATTAACTCAGTGAGTGCCAATTAGCTGAAAGGACATCCTGAGGATGAGACTGGAGCACACATTAAAGAACGTACTGCACCACCGACACGCTTTGTGTGCGAGGGACATTATTGTAAGGGAAAACATGAACACCGATGACTCAGATTGCAAAAAGCGATTTGGAACGATCAGACTCAATATGAAGAAATTCGAGGAGGATCATACCAAGTTCATTCTGTATATTTTCCTAAGGAGGGCACAACAGTGGTACATGGTGAAAAAGTTGATGTCTAAATATATCCAAAAGAACATTCAATTGATGGAAAACAAAGTGATAAGAAAACACCAGGTCATCATTTCACCAGCAGGATTCTTCCTCCTCAGTGGTAGCAGATAATCTTACAACCAATGTCATCTGAGATCTAATGAAACATAGGTACTGGGGCCAGTGCCTTGGTGCACTAGGTTAATCCTCCGCCCACGGCGCCGGCATCCCTTATGGGCACCAGTTCTAGTCCTGGTTGCTCCTCTTCCAGTCCAGCTCTCTGCTGTGGCCTGGGAGGGTGGTAGAGGATGCTCAGGTACTTGGGCCCCTGCATCCGCGTGGGAGACTGGAGACGGGGGCGCCTGGCTCCTGGCTTTGGATCGGCGCAGCCCTGGTCATTGCGGCCATTTGGGGAGTGGGCCAGTGGAGGGAGGACCTTTCTCTCTGTCTCTCTCTCTCTCACTGTCTGTAACTCTACCTGTCAAATAAATAAGTAAAATCTTTAAAAAAAAAAAAAGAAAGAAATATGGTACTTATCCTTGTTAACTTAAAACTCTCTATTTACACTAATGAAACTAAAGTGATCTAAGAGGGATTTTCACAAATTTTCCAGGTTTTCATGAAAACTAAAAACAAAAACAAAAACAAAACCCAGCAGCGATATGCTTTTTTGTAAGTTGACATTAATTTTTACTTCTGTGATAATAGAGCAGCATTGTTTTATAAAATATTTGGGAAGCCTATGTTCATCTTCTGAACTGAACAGTTCAAACAAATGACTCTCCCCAAACCCCTGACATAACCAAAACGTTCCATGTGACAAACGTTCTAGGTGGCTCTGTCCTCTTGAATGCAGGTGGGGAAGAGGAAATTTCAGAAGTGTGATAAACTCTGTGCTTCAGGGGCTTAGCTAGTAAGCATACAATGATCATTTAAAAAAAAGTGAATTGGCCGACGCCGTGGCTCAACAGGCTAATCCTCCGCCTTGCGGCGCCGGCACACCGGGTTCTAGTCCCGGTTGGGGCGCCGGATTCTGTCCCGGTTGCCCCTCTTCCAGGCCAGCCCTCTGCTGTGGCCCAGGAGTGCAGTGGAGGATGGCCCAAGTGCTTGGGCCCTGCACCCCATGGGAGACCAGGATAAAGCACCTAGCACCTGGCTCCTGCCATCGGATGAGCACGGTGCGCCGGCCGCAGCGCGCTGTCCGCGGCAGCCATTGGAGGGTGAACCAACGGCAAAGGAAGACCTTTCTCTCTGTCTCTCTCTCTCACTGTCCACTCTGCCTGTCAAAAAAAAAAGTGAATGAAGAAGTTCTCATTAAGCACTTGTAGAGCAAATATAAGTGATGATATTGACTTTATTAACAATATTAACAGAACTAAAGCTTCCATAGCTTTCGGAAACACAAGTTTATAGTCATTGAATATGTTAAAAAAGATTGGCCAAAAATAGGCCTACAAAACTCCCATAATCTTGAACATCTCACCTTCATACGCAGTAGTCAATAACCAAAACTGCTACTGACTTCACTCCTGTATTGCAGGTAATAGACAGGCCTTTGTAAATCAGTGTGCTTCATTTCGAGTTATACTGTGGGACACAGCCTGACAGTGCCACTTTGGTATTTTATAAAGTAAAGCTCGCTGACACTAAAATCTCTTACAATGTAGTAATGGAGGTTAACTCACAGTTTTTTTCCCAAGGCAAACTACTTGAAACCAAATGCAGTGATTCCTAGCATCACGTTATCAACACTGAAACACACCGCCAGTGTGAGGATAAAATGTGGAACATTGGGAATGCAGAATGAACCTAAAACATGTTGAAATATTGACAACTACTGACTTTGTATTGGAAATGGAGATGGGGTAAGACCTGGTCCTGGGGTTCCCATACATGACAGCAAGCAAGCGTGTGGCATGCTCACGAGCACACCCAGGGTCAGGCTGGGGCTGGCCTGGAGGTTTGCATCTGGGGCCTTTGTTCATGAGCCAAATCTGGTCAATGCAGGTCAGGGGAGCCCAGCATTAAGATCCACATCTTAAACTCCATGCACGTCCCTCCGGAAGGTTTCAAGTCCGAAGTCTTCAGATCAGAGTGTGTGGAGTTTTGTAACAATCAGTACTCTCACCACTTGGTCAAATGAACTACAGACGCAGAGGCCCCTTTTATCTGGACTCCAATCCAGACTGGAAATGGGCTGGGTCGACAACGTCACATTCTGCAGGAGGCTGACGGAGCCCGCAACTCCCATGTCTACTCCCTCAGAATCTTTCTTTGACCGTCGAACAGGGTATTCGCTGAAAACAAGATCGAAGGGGTTAGGAGAGATCAATCCTCGCATTCACCATTCCAGTTTGACACATACACTTCAATGACACTATTTTGATTCCTAAGTTGGTTACTGTAACTAATAAAGAATCTTTATACTGTTGAGTGTATGCAAATAAAAAGACACTATTCCATCCTCAACCCAAGCCTCAAAACATCTCACAAAGAAGGGTTAGTTTTACTAAAATCCTCTAAATATTGCTTTTATTCAACATGCACCTGTATTTCCTGCATTTTCTCTTTTTAATATGGAAACATTAAAGAATGTGAGGTTGATCTAGCATTCTTTAACAAATGTACCTGGTGCTGTTAATAACCTTTCATTGTAATTCTTCTCTAAATTTGGATTGCTATTCAGCACAGGCAAACAATATATGCAAAAGCGAAAGCTGTGGTAACATCCACGGAATCTCATCTGATCAGAATGGAAAGCTGACAGTGGAGCTCCACCTTACAGATCCAAACCTAAGGACCTTCTGTGTACCATTTATGTGGGAAGCTGCTGCTTGGTGTAGATTTTAGACTTTTTACACATCATTGCTTCAAAGAAGGAACAAATGATTCTGAGAACATTGGCTTATTTTTTTCAGCTGAAGATATAAATGTATAAAGTAAGAAGAGCTGAAATGTAACAACTCATTGATATGACCTGGTCTGACCAATCTGAGAGGGGAGATAGAAAAAACAGCCCTCTCTTTAAGAGGCGTGGGATACAGAAGGAGCTGGTGGGATACAGAGGGACCCCTCCTCAGAAGGCCTTTCCAAGCTCCTACGCATCCATTATGACACCTCCTTCACACCAAAATGCTCGTAAAGGACAAGAGTTTAAGAGGCACAAAGCAAGCGAGGAAAGCAAAAATGGTAAGAGAAGCAATAGGCAGATAACCTAGTATTAGATAATCTTGCCCTCTTAGAGCCTGCAAATTATTTTGATTCAAAAAATAAACAGTCTACCTACAGATGTTTTTCGGATACCTCCTGGTAAAGCCTGTAGCTATTCAGTCTTTAAAAGATAACATAAAGACTTTTAAAAAATCTTTCATGTTTTCTATTAGCTCAAAGGTGTGTGTGTGTGTGTATGTGTGTGTATGTGTGTGTGTATGTATCTGTGTTTCAAATACTCAAAAGAATCAGCATGTTGGGGATCATTCAAAGAAACAAATGCTGAATAACTAGGTGAGCTCTTCTAGGAATTCTTAAAGCCCTCAATAGAGGGGGCAGTGCTGTGGCGTAGCGGTAAAGCTGACCCCGGCAACGTGGACATCCCATATAGGTGCTAGTTCAAGTCTCGGCTGTTCTACTTCCAATCCAGGTCCCTGCTAATGGACTGGGAAAGCAGCAGAGGGTGGTCCAAGTGCTTGGGCCCCTTCACCTACATGGGAGACCCAGAAGAAGTTTCTGATTCCTGGCTTGGGTCAGTCTGGGCCAGCTCTGGCCATTGTGGCCATTTGGAGAGTGAACCAGAGGATCTATCTCTCTCTATCTCTCCCTCTCTCTGACTCTGTAACTCTGACTTTCAAAAAACAAAATAAAGTTTTTTTTAAAAAGTGCTTAATAAATATTTATAATTTAATTGTATAAGCAAGCACCAGGGCAGACCAGTAAATGGAAACAAAGCTAAGTATTTTTTTCTCAAACCAATTCTCTTTACTGGCCCAACCCTCATCAGCAAAGCTCCAAACCAACGTGAAGATTAGACCAGCCATTCATCACAGGAAGGACTAAAGTTCACGTTGAGATAAACTTCTCATTTCTAATGTCACACAGAGCCAGCTTTACTGAGATCACAAAATCCATTCTTCTGCTTGAAAATGTGTTCCTGTGTGGGTTACAAAGCAAACTGGAGCCCGTTCTTCAAGTACTCAGCCTGGAGACTGTAAACAGTGGCATGCCGCTGCACGGGTCACCTAGGGGCACTGGCGGGGCAAGCATGGACGCATTAGGGAAGCTCGGGGGCAAAGGCGCCTGGAAAAGGGAAATGCCCACACGGCCTGTGTGCCTGGCCCAGGCTCCGGACACTTCTCCTTCCTTTTTGCCCACAGAAGCCTCATCACTCTGATCTAAAGCAGTCACTCCCAGTGTTTTGAGTCGGTTGGATCCCTAAATACTTTAACAAAGTCTTTCCGAGTGTGTTTTAGAACCTCTCCTGGCTTCAAAAGGGAGCTGACAGATAGAGAAGGATTCTGTAAATGTAAAAACCCCAGACATATTAAGGGTAGTAGCTTTCTTCTTACATCATTTGCCGAATGTTATTTTTGAAAACTCCTTCGTTTATCGGCTTCTGTTTTTGTTTGTTTTTCCTGAGTGATTTTAGAGAAAGACTTCAGGTTTTTTCCCCGTTCCAACTATATATTGTTTCATTAATAAAAGTATTCAGAAATACCATTCACGAAGTCTTTAAAGCTAGCAGCTGACCTAGTACCTACCACGTTAGGGCCCTCAGTATTCAGGGCACAGGGTATGGGAACAGCCCTGAAGCAGAAAGCAAACCCCGTGAGAGGGTTGGTCCCGCAGATGCTTTGCTTCTATGACAATGATGTTATCTGAATTTAGCCAGGAGAATGATCAGGATCAGACGCTAAGTGTTCCCATCCCTTGCCTATCTTCTCAGGGTAACGTTCTAATAACTAGAAGATAATATTTGACAAAAGTCTTTGTTCAGATTTGTCACATTCTCAAAAATTATGATTTCAAAATCTATGAAAAGAACTGCTTCTTGTTCTGCAATAAAGACACAAAGTAATGACAAATATATTTGGTGTGTCAAAAGAAGGTGAATATTTACTAAGTGTGAAATAAAGACTGAGTAAAGGGGAAAAAAGCTTACAAAACAACAGTTATGTAACATCATGGAATTTAAAATCATACCAAAATGAACCAAGGCACAGGAGGAAACGAGACAAAAAAGTTCAATCTAATCCCACTTCACACCCACAAGGAACCGCAAAGGGAGCAAGGCCCCAGGCAGACACTCACTATTTCCAGAGGTGAAGACTGCCCGCGCCCCCGGCCGTCAGGAAGAGCTCCCTGTTCTGCGGCAGGTGTCGGACCTGCCACACCGTTGACTTGTGGGCCTAAACGGGATGAGAGGGACACACTGGTTTATACGCTGAACAGTGCCTTCAAAGACAGGCCCTGGAAACAAAGCATTTTTACTACTACACCTTTGACTGCTATAGAAATAAGTGAGCCTTTTTTTCTTTTTTCTGGGTAGTCTCTTTATAATGGCTACACAGATTTATAGGGCCTCATCAGAAACTAGAAAGAGCACCATTTTTCTTTATTGCTTTACAAAACAAAGTGCTGCTTGATTAAAACAAAAGAAAGATAAAAGTCCATTGAAGTTTACAGTACCATATAAATTATGAAGGTAAATTTTATACCTTTAAATATCTCCAGCAAAAACTTCTTAAGGAAAAAATGAAGACTGGATCTTTTAAACTTTTATATTTATCTTCATTTTTTTGAAAGGCAGATGGGGGGGGCAGGAAGAGACAGACAAAGAGAGGGAAAACATACCAAAACACTGGTTCACTCCCCAAATGCCTCCAAGAGCCTGGGCTGGACCAGGCCAAAGCCAGGAGCCTGGAAATCAGCTTGGTTCTCCCACGTAGGTGGAAGGGACCCAAGTACTGGAGACACCACCTGCTGCTTCCCAGGGTTGACGTCAGCAGGCAAATGGATCAGAATGGGGGGAGAGGGTCTGGGATAAAAATCCTGGTACTCCAATATGGGATGCAGGCATCTTAATCACTGCGCCAAATGCCTATCTGAATTTTAATTCCTGCAAGTCTTTAGTTTCAAGGCAGAACTGCATGGAGAGCATGCAGCATTCCCAGTTATAGGCTGAATTTTACCTTGGAGTTCCCAGAACGATATTTTCAATGTGTTAGCATTTGCTTGTCTGGTCTTTAAGATAAGGGACACAATGACTTAAAGACATTGTTTATAGTCATAATAAGTCAATGCCTTTAGCGGTCACATTAAACTAAAAGATTAAAAAACAGCAAGGTTAGCGCTTTGTCAGCACCTCAGCAGTAGTCCAGCAAATCCATCCTAGCAATGCCATATTCACCATGGAGGAACTTGAAAAATAAGAGAGACGGCCAGTGCCGTGGCTCAACAGGCTAATCCTCCACCTTGCGGCGCCAGCACACCGGGTTCTAGTCCCGGTTGGCGCGCCGGATTCTGTCCCGGTTGCCCCTCTTCCAGGCCAGCTC
This sequence comes from Sylvilagus floridanus, assembly GCA_949820135.1. Taxonomy (NCBI): domain Eukaryota; kingdom Metazoa; phylum Chordata; class Mammalia; order Lagomorpha; family Leporidae; genus Sylvilagus; species Sylvilagus floridanus. Next base: position 50,899,230 of record OX463245.1, read on the forward strand.
TCTGCTGTGGCCCAGGAGTGCAGTGGAGGATGGCCCAAGTGCTTGGGCCCTGCACCCCATGGGAGACCAGGAAAAGCACCTGGCGCCTGGCTCCTGCCATCAGATGAGCGCGGTGCGCCGGCCACAGCGCGCTGGCCGCGGCGGCCATTGGAGGGTGAACCAATGGCAAAGGAAGACCTTTCTCTCTGTCTCTCTCTCTCACTGTCCACTCTGCCTGTCAAAAATAAAAAAAAAAAAAAAAAAAAGAAAAGAAAAGAAAAATAAGAGAGACAGAGGGAGGAAGAGAAAGGAGGAGGAAGAAAGGAAGGAGGGGAATGAGTAAATGACTTCTAAGCCACACTTGCACACTTCACATCTTAGTGATCAGCCTTGACGCTTGATCTTAAGTCTTTCTAGAGAACTTCCATTAGCAGATAAAAACACATAATTCAAAACACACACTTTATGTGCATGAGAATTCCCAAGTGATTCCACTTAAGCTACTGAAACTTATTTTGCTTTTTCTTTAACTTCTCTTTTTCTTCTGGAAATTGAGAAAAACACTAAAAGCAAGTAGGGAAATGACCTCTTAACATATATGAGAGTCACTTATATGACAGATTTAGCAATTACTGGATTAACTAAAAATAACAACCAAATTTTCCAGAGGATACTATTAAAGATAATGTGCTGCAAATTATATATGGAATACAACTTAGTAAAGTCCTGTATATTGGTGCTAGATAGTTAATATATTCTGCAATGAAAAAGGCAAAAAATTATAATTTATAGCTACTTGTTAAGCATTCAGTTCATCAGGCAATGATGGTAATTTATACACAATAATAAGATAAAATAGGAAGATCTGAGACATCCTAATGAATCCATGGAGGCAGGAGAGGGAGTAAGGGAGGAAAGTCTCACTTCTTAAGCAACTGATTTTTTTTTTGACATGAAACTAACAATCTCTAACTGATCTTTTATCTATATGTGTGGCTCGAGTCACAGTTCCAGCCCATCTCTTGCGAATGACAGGACATTTCAGCATCAATCTTATGTGATTCTTCACTGTTTTCTTGGTTTTTAACTAGTATTTTCCTGTAGTCAGGTTTTCCTCATCTGTTTTTCCAATGCTGCAATGCCAGGTTTCCCTGTAAACTGCCTCGAATACTATTTAAAACAAAGCAATGTTAGAAATAAATAAGCATTTATGAACACCTGCTATGTATCAATTACAGTAATGAGCTCTGTAAATAATTTCATGGAAATAGCAAAACACATTAAAAAATAAAATGTGATGAAATAGCATAATGTATATATACTGATCTATTTTGAAAAATACAGAATTAGGTATCAGAACAAACATGTATTTATCAGAAAAACATCAGGTTGGGTTTTGGCGATCCAATTTTTCACCTCAGCTAGTTTTTTTTTATGATTGCTCCTATACTGCAAAATCAGATTCCTAGCTAACTAAGATCTTTATTCAAGAAGTCTAAAGTTGATAACTTTGGGAAAGTACTCTTTGCACAGAAAACTTGTCAAGATCCTACAAGAATGTATCAAAAATAGCTTCCTTCACATAAAGACCTAGAAGGAACCTTGGTGACTCATTCTATTTATCCATCTAAAACAAGCCATCACTCCTCTTCATAGAAAGACATTTCTCCTCATATTTACCTTTTCTGAGACAGAGGCAAAACCCTTGGTTGGATGCTGTGTTCTCATGTCAAAAACATGGAATTTTCCTTCCAGAGATGTAGCTACTAACTTATTCATACTTATGTCTTTTCTGTCAAACTCCAAGCTGCACACCTGAAAAGAGAACATATTTATTACTGATAGTCTCCTCATTTTTACAAAAGAGGTTCTTTGAAGCTAAGTAAAAGAGCTTTAAAATGATCAAATCATGTGAAAGCACTTTTTAAACAACCATTCTGTCTTTTCAATCAATACTGCCAGTACTGTTAGTATAAAGAAATTTCTCCCCTGTTAATAAACAAAGCCATCTTGCCTTTCCATGTTCAGTGGGTGCATTTGGAAAGTCATAATGCAGTTTCTCCATTCTTCTAAACAGTTAAGTGAAGGCTGACGTTAGCAGTCAGGAAGGAACCACATTCTCTACCAAAGGTGCACAACTCAGAAACCAAAAACCTAAGGTTACTCAGGGAGGCTAATGCTACTCCTGGCTTCCTGAACCTAGCAAGAGAAGGCCTCTCGGTTGTTCGTTTTGTTAGCACACTGCATGACCCAGAGGGACCACAGAAAGCTCTTAGGGGCCGGTGACTCCCTGGCACTGTACAAACAGGATCAGGGTGTGTGTTCACTTTCTGAAGAGAGGACTCATGGTTTTTAGAGATTTTCAAAGGAGTCTAACCCCAAAAGCTTAAGAACCGTTGGCAGAAGGTTTGATGAGATGGGTTAATAGAGCTGCTTTCTGTTTGTAGTGGTTCAGAGGTGGCTGACGACATGCTCAGAGAAACCAGCAAGCATTAGAATGTAATTACCCCATTTTTGATGTTTGTCTCCCACCGTAATGACATATTTCTGAGGTCAAAGAGTTTGATATCCCCGTTGTCATAGCCAGCACAAACCACACGTTCTTCCTGATTATAAGCATTGCCTGGAAATCAAGATAACAACATTTCAGATCTTTATCATGCTAACATAAATGCTGCAAAAAAAGTGTTCTATGAAACTGCACAGAAAACTCAGAGCAAAACAAGATGTTTAAAACTCACACTGGATGAGAATCCTATTTTATCAGCCATACTGGGACATCAAGGTTACTAATTTGATATCTAATGGCCCTTTTCTTGTAAATAAAGCTCATCCACTGAAAATCTCTACTGAAGAGCTATGTGAAAGTGTTTACTAGATTCTAAGTTGAAAGAACATGCTCTCCATATACTAAATATTCACAGACGAGCAGCTCAACTACGAGGGGTCTGCAAAAGTCCATGAAACATGCACGCTATGAAAAAAATATGGTATGCATGGATCTCAAAATGTTTTTGCACCAAAATAATGTTTTTGTTTTTTATTAAAAAAAGTTTTACCTATGTATTCATTTGAAAGAAAGAGTAATGAGAGAGAGAGAGAGAGAGAGAGAGAGAGACAGAGAGAGAGAGAGAGAGACATGGCTTTTGCATCTACATTCCCTAAATGTCTGCCACAGCTGGGGCTGTGCCAGGTGGAAGCCAGGAGCCTGGAATTGCATCCCGGTATCCATGGAGGTGGCAGGAACCCAAGGCCTTGGGTTATCATCTGTTACTAAGCGGGTGCATCAGCAGGAAGTCAGCTCAGAAGTTGAGGCAGGACTAAATCTCAGACACTTCAATATGGGATGTAGGTGTCCCAAGCAGAGGCTTAACCCATTGTGCACTCACCCCTAATTCTATATTTTCATGAACTTCTGAAGTACCCTCATACATTTAAACATAGAGGGAGGTATGGGAGGATAAACACAGCTCTGCTTCTCATTACTTTCTTTGGCAGTAACTATATTTGAAAGTCAACAGCAACTACTTTAAAACTTAATGTGCAAAATGTTGTTCTAGTGTTATTCTGTCTCTGCCAGGAGATCTGAAAGATGAGGCATGCTGGGACATATTTTTAGTGATGTGGATGATCAATACCTAAATTCATCCTACTAGCATTTAGTCTCTGAGTTCCTCTTGATGAGGAAAGAGTTTTAAGTGAGAGGGAGGCCCCTGTCCCTGTGTGAGGCCTTGGTTCTCTGCTGCTCCAACTTCCTCCTCATAAACTCCAGCCCAGAATTTCCATGGTGAACTCCCCCTGTCTAGTCCATGGGCACCTTATACTCTCAGGCACCAGTCTGAACTCCCCCTTTCCTTACAACCATCCCTCCCCCTGGGAACTCACTAACATCAATCAATAACATCATTCATCGGACAACCAGACTTAACATTCAGTCATTTTGGACAAATTCTTTCCCTTGTTACTTGCATTAAGGAAAAAGAAAATGCCAAATTGTATTTATTCTGCCACAACACGCACATTATCTTGACTCCTCGCCTCTGCTCCAGTCTTGCTGCTTCTAACCTATGTCTTGCCTGGAATACCACGGAAAGTACAGAGCTCATATCTCCTGTGCCACGCATCTCTCCCCGCGACACATCACCAGTTAATTTTCTTACAGCTTGCATCACGTCTCATCTATGCAAAAACCCCAGGCAAGCTCACAGCTACCTCCGGGCCATTCAAATGCCTCTGGCCAGGGTCCAGCACTATCCCTAAGACTATTCCACCCACCATTCCCTCTGCCTATGTTCTTTTTTTTTTTTTTTTTTTGACAGGCAGAGTGGACAGTGAGAGAGAGAGACAGAGAGAAAGGTCTTCCTTTTGCCGTTGGTTCACCCTCCAATGGCTGCTGCGGTCGGCGCACCGCGCTCGTCCGATGGCAGGAGCCAGGTGCTAGGTGCTTTTCCTGGTCTCCCATGGGGTGCAGGGCCCAAGCACTTGGGCCATCCGCCACTGCACTCCCAGGCCACAGCAGAGGGCTGGCCTGGAAGAGGGGCAACCGGGACAGAATCCGGCGCCCCGACCAGGACTAGAACCAGGTGTGCTGGCGCCGCAAGGCGGAGGATTAGCCTGTTGAGCCACGGCGCCGGCCTGCCTATGTTCTTGAGCACTGCTCAGTGATTGAAGTCCTGTGTATTTTTGGTCTGGACTCAAAATGGTCTTCCTGGCCAGTCACCTCTCTCTGGATTCCTTCTGCATTTCTCTCTGTCTCCTCTCTTATCACACTTCACATAAACATCAGGCCCTCTTTTCTCAACCATAAGCTTCTTGAGGTTAAAATGAGTTTGTTTCACATTTGCACACACACACAGTACCTTGTACATAGTTGGCATTCATAAAAAATTGTCATATTAATGGACTTTTAAAAAATTTAATGTCCTATAGTTCAAATTATACTTACAATCCTGAGATCAACAATGAAAAGGTTTTAACAAGTCCAAAGATAATTACTTCTCCATTCTGACACCAATTTTAAAATGGTCATTCTAAATACTGATCCTGAAGTTTCTCCCCAAAGTGCATACATTTTAAGTTCATATCTCCATATAACTTATTTTAAAAATTGGAAATATGAAATTTTTCTGATTCAATAACAGCCCAAAAGCAACATTAAAAAGTTAAAAATATTTCAGGATAAATCCTGTTCTTAATGCCAGTTATCTATGTAAGATAATAATACTAAGAAAAAGAGGGAAGAAAATTCTATGGCCCATATCTTGTAGCATCAAAAAGTAATTTAATTTTGGCAGTAGCATATTTTCAAGGGCAAGTGCCAATTAGAGCCCTATCAATTAATTTGAGTATATTAATAGAGAAACACAGTTATCAAAATGATAAGAAATAATTCTGCAATGGAATAACTATTTCCTAAAAAAACACATATTCTATAAAAAATGTGATATAGGCACTGGCATTCTGATGCAGTAGGTTAAACTGGGTTAACACCAGCTGCTCCACTTTTGTTCCAGCTCCCTGCTAACACACCTGGAAAAAGCAACAGAAGATGCCCAAGTGCTTGGGCCCCTGCCATCGATGTGGGAAACCCAGGTGAGCCTCCTGGTTCTGGCTTTGGCCTTGCCCAACCCTGGCCCTGGTAGCCATGTGGGGAGTGAACCAGTGGATGGAAGATCTTTCTCTCCCTCTCTCTCTGTAACTCCACCTTTCAAATAAATAAATAAATCTTTAAAAAAAAATGTTAATACAAGATTAGGTTACTATATGCATTTGAGATTCTGTTTAGCTCTAGTAATGGCACTAAACTGTCTAAACAGAAGCACATTTTATTAACAACAAATATTTTTGAATACTTCATAATGCAAGCATGATTCTAACATGTATACACTATCAGTTTTCACACCATCAAGTAAATTCTAGTATTAGTACCATTTTGTTGATGAAACAACCAAGGATCAGAAGTGAGGTGGATAGCTTGTCCCAGCAAATAGTGGAGCCTGCCATTCACTCTTTGCTTCACTATACTCTGTGAACAGTCCACCAAACAAGCCCTGGGGCCATCACTTACTGCCTCCCAGAGTACGCACCAGCAGGGCTATATCTCTGCCTTTCAAATAAATCAGAAATAAAGACATTTTTTAAATTAGAAAGAACAGCCACAACACAGCTTGTCCAGAGATGATCAGGAATCTTCTGAGGCTGTGGACCTTTCATCATCTGATCCTTAAAACCCAAGCGTTGCTCAATAGCTCACCGAACGCCACAGTCCAGCAGTCTCTCTTGTGTTCTCCTTGTACAGGCTCCATGTTAGCAACAGGGTCATCTTTCTGCCTCGGGTCCCACACCTTCACAGTTCCTGTCATAAAAGTAAGGTGGCAAAATGCAATTGGGAATGGTCATGTTTCTTTCCCACATTCTCTTCCTACGGCCCCCTGAGTACATGGCAACAGTACAGATGTTGATGTCTGAAAAATATTCTAGTTTCTCCAACTTCTAATTAGTTTGAAGTATGTATTTGATATCAAAGATATGACTCCTATGCTACTGTCTGATTTGATTGCCAAATTAATGGACACACAGAAAAGCAACAGCTGTTCCTAGGTTATCTACAAGCTATTGATCAGGCAAACACAAATGTCACATAATTCAAATCATGCCCTCTGTTCTTTGTTTGAGCCTAAAACAAACTAATATATTATTTAGAATTATACTGGTGTGATTTTAAAATTTTTTCTTTACTATCTGTGAAATCATTGATGCTTTTAAAAATTTTATTTTTTAAAGGTCAGTTTTGATTTGAAGGGAAGGTGGGGGGGTAGAGATAGCTGGAAGGATGGATGGATGGACTGATAATCTTGCCAGGCCAAACCCAGGAACCAGGAACTCCACTAGGATCTCCCAAATGGGCGGCAGGGCCCGAAGAGTCATCCTCTGCACAGTAACAGGGAGGTGGATCCCTGTGGAGCAGCCAGGACTCGCGCTGGCACTCCACGGTGGGATGGCAGAATTGCAGGCGGCAGCTTAGCTTGCTGCACCGCAATGCTGGCTCCAACCTTTTTCTTACACAAATGAATATACTCTATGGTTTCTATATGGGGTTTTAGAGTATTACTTCGTGTAAGACTCTATAGATTACTATCCTAATATTATTCTAATAAAGAATTACTTCATGTGGGAGACCAGGAGGAAGCACCTGGCTCTTGGCTTTGGATCGGCACAGCTCTGGCCATTGTGGCCATTTGGGGAGTGAACCGACGGAGAGGGGACCTCTCTCTCTTTCTCTTCCTCTCTCTCTCTGTATAACTTTACCTCTCAAATAAATAAACAAAATCTTAAAAAATATATATATACACATATATATGTATATATATATACACATATACACATATATGTATATATATATGTATGTACGTATATATGTATATATATTTTATATATATATATATGTATATTTTTTTTTTTTTTCCTTGGGGCTGGCCCCTGGTGCAGCGGGTTAAATCCCTGGCCTGAAGTGCTGGCATCCCATATGGGCACCGATTCTAGTCCTGGCTGCCCTCTTCCCACCCAGCTCTCTGCTATGGCCTAGGAAAGCAATAGAAGATGGCCCAGGTCCTTGGGCCCCTGCACCCATGTGGGAGACCCGGAAGAAGCTTCTGGCTCCTGGCTTCGGATTGGCACAGCTCTGGCCGTTGCGGCCATCTGGGGAGTGAACCAGCAGATGGAAGACTTCGGTCTCTACCTTTCTTTGTAACTGTCTTTCAAATAAATAAAATAAAAATAAATAAATAAATAAATAAATAAATAAAAATAAAATAAAAGTCTGCCTTAAGAAGAAAAACGTTTCTCACAAATGTTAACAAGAGGTTATCAAATTGATAAGATGTATAGTAAGTGTGCAATAGCTAAATGAACAAAGAATATAAACAGACAACTCACAAGCCAAAACCAACTACTAAACAAAGACAAAAGTTAACACAAGTTAGAATGGAGTACTGTTTTATCTATAAAATTATGGGAAAAATGGAAATCAATGCTACTAGGGGAGACTGGAAATTTACTTCATGTATTGTACCTGACAATGTCACAGATACTTTGGAAAGTCTAACACTAAATTTTAAGAACCATAAAATATGTTTATTCCAAAAGAGCTACATATATGACAACATTCATTTCTTCAATACTTTTAAGTCACTCTCCCAAAACAATAAACAAAGAACTTAAAGTACTGAATGCTTATCAACAGTGGCATGGTTAAGCACATTGATACAGTCATATAATGGAATATTATAGTTGTTAAAATAATATGAAAACTGGAAACAGCAAGATTTATACATGACAAAACATTAAATCAAGAAGGATATGAAATATATTCATACTGCTAAATATACAAAATGGTATATAAAACTGGAAAGGCAAATAAAAATCTAATGGTTGGGGCAGTGTGATAAATTCAGTATTATTTTGCCTTCTATGTTCCATATTGCTTTTATGATTGGAAGAACAACTGATTTTATTTTCTTTCTTTTTTTTTTTTTTAATTTTTGACAGGCAGAGTGGACAGTGAGAGAGAGAGACAGAGAGAAAGGTCTTCCTTTGCTGTTGGTTCACCCTCCAATGGCCGCCGCGGCCGGCGTGCTGCGACCGGTGCACTGCGCTCATCTGATGGCAGGAGCCAGGTGCCAGGTGCTTCTCCTGGTCTCCCATGGGGTGCAGGGCCCAAGCACTTGGGCCATCCTCCACTGCACTCCTGGGCCACAGCAGAGAGCTGGCCTGGAAGAGGGGCAACCGGGACAGAATCCGGTGCCCCGACCGGGACTAGAACCCGGTGTGCTGGCGCCGCAAGGCGGAGGATTAGCCTGTTGAGCCACGGCGCCGGCCCTTTTTATTTTCTTTCTAAAGATTTATTTTCTTTATTTGAAAGGCAGAGTTACAGAGAGAGGGAGGAAAGACAAAAAGAGAGGGGTCTTTCATCAGTTGGTTCACTCCTCAAATGGCCACAATGCTCAGGGCTGGGCCAGTCCAAAGCCAGGAACCAGGAACTTCTTCTGGGTCTCCTATGTGGGTTCAGGGGCCCAAGCATTTGGGTTATCTTCCACTGCTTTTCCAGGTGCATCACAGGGAGCTGGATTAGAAGTGGAGCAGCCGGGTCTCAAATCGGAGCCCATATGGGATGCTAGCATTCCAAGCAGCAGCTTAACCTGCTATGCCACAGCCCCCGCCCAGAACAACTGATTTCTAAAACACAACTGCTATTAACTATTTTAAAATGATATATTTATATTTTAAATCAGTTTCCTCATGGCCTTGAATAGTTGTTAAAAAACTAGTCCAACCAGGGTACCGAGTCTCTCATGCATCACTCACGAAGCCATACAAACTGCGATTCGGTCACAGTCATTCCAACCAGTACTGGCCACAGCAGATGAAAAAGGCCAGGAGTGCCCTCTATCACGCCCAGTGCGGGGAGCTTGGAGCGCCCTTGGAGGGCTCTACCACACCCAGCACGGGGAGCTCGGAGCCTCAGTTTCCAACCAGCTGTCAATATGACAATTTTCACAAGTACTAATTCTGCTTTTTAAAAAAAGAAAATGAAAAGCTGCCACCCACATTAAATCGTCAGCTGCCTCAAAAACCTGTAAAGACATTTTAAATCCTTCAAGGTTCAGAGGAAACTACCATTGTTAGTAGTTGAACTAAGTCGGTACTAAAATAGTAAGTACTATATGCCTCTATCTCAAAATGCCCCGGAGTCTGAAACGACTGAGGGATATGTCATCCAAGTTGCCTATGAAACGAGCAGAGGCAAAACTGTTGATGTCAGGGTCAAGGCAATGCGGGTGTGGGGGTGGGGGGGGGAGGGATTGCCATGTGGATAGGAGGCTGCACAGAGACTTCTGACACACAGACTACATCGACTCACCATCTCGACTGCCAGTCACAATTTCAGGGGCTCCTTCGCCGACTCCCAGTCCACCTACCCCGTCAATGGTGTTGATGATTTCTTTATGGCCCTTTACAGAATACACTGGCACCTCTGGGGCTTCCAAATTCCTAGACAACAAACACAGCCTCTTACTTACACAAACCTTTAATTCCACTAATAAAATATAAGAACACACATCATACCTGGATTTTTGTTTAAAAATAAAGGTTTTGCCATGAAGGTAACTTCCATACTTCTAAATTTTTCTTTCCACTTAAGTGTCTTTTAAGTGCCCAGTGAGAACTGTGATTATTCAACTTGGAACTCACATGCCTGAGCCCATTTTACCTACTGCTCTTCAGAGAGGATCTATCTAGGACTTCCGCGTCGGAACTACCAGGTGGGCTTGTTAATAACTGCAGGTTCACAGGCTCGTCCTAGACATAATCAATCAGGATCTCTGGGATGGTCCCCAGGCTGCTGACTAGCTGGTTCCCTGAAGTCTGATAACCAGTGCTTCAAAAAAGAAGTGACTCCAAAGTGATTTAGGCTGTTTCCAAAGTAGGCCTGGGTGGCTTGACCTTGAACCCTTTTGAAGGATATGAGTACTATCTATGTTGTACATGCTTCTTCCTTCACTGTGCATTATTATTTTCTTATTGATTTTCCACAGATTGACATAGTATGTTTTTCAATGTCTCATCATGCTGCTCACAACGAATACAAGAGCAGGCCAGGCTGAACTTTGCCTACTTCATAGTTCAGTGAAAGGCATTCAGGAAAGGTGTTCAGCCTGTCTGCTTGCTTCTACACCAGAGGGGAAGGTGATGAGTGCTTGGCCAGGCTGCAGTCATCCATACCTTTCTTGCCTCCCAGTGTTTCCTTCCTTCTTTCAATTTTCTATGGGAGCCTATTATTCTCATTTCCCACAGTCAGTCAGATTCCAAAACTTATATATCTTTTTAAAAAGAGTGTGATTACTCATGAAATGGGATCCCAATGTATTATTAGGCCACAATTTATTTGTAAATTCTCACTAGTCAAAGATCAGTGCTTCTTCAACCTAGTTTAGATGTGACGCTTACCTTTGTGCCATCGTCATGAAAGCATCAAGAGACTAAATAGGACTCTGGTCTGTTTTATCATTTTTTCAGATTTTAAAACATTACTTTTTATAAACATAAAATTATAAGACTTGTAAGACTTATGAATGAAAGTAAGTTGTTAATACCTGTTCTACACTAGGAAACTCTATTAGGAAGATGGTTAACCATTATGTTTGCAGCATATTCCTTTGTTGAAACATATTTATTTATAAAAATAACATTCAGACTGGCTTTTCTCCCAGTATGTCTCAAAATATATGATGTAACATGAAATATATATGAACAGATGAGTAAGTAATGATTTAATTAATTGAAAAGTTAAAGCAAGAGGAAATTGAAATCATTTCAATCTGGTTCATATAATAATTTTAAAATAAATTAAAATAATAATTCCCATGAAAAGTAATTAAAGGGAATTTAATTCATCATTCAAATTTAAATATGAACAAATAACTCTTAGGTGAGATATAAAAATTAAAGGTATTTTGCACAATTGTGATTTTTCTGGTCCTAAACAGGTTTACTTTGATTTGTTTGTCACATGTGTTCATAAAGTAGTGTGCTTAGATGTTATTAAAACATTAAAAAACAAAATTTAAAGTGTATTGGAAGTTCTACATTAAAAATAACTAAAACAAGGCTGGCGCCGTGGCTCAATAGGCTAATCCTCCGCCTTGTGGCACCGGCACACCAGGTTCTAGTCCCGGTTGGGGCACTGGATTCTGTCCCAGTTGCCCCTCTTCCAGGCCAGCTCTCTGCTGTGGCCTGGGAGTGCAGTGGAGGATGACCCAAGTGCTTGGGCCCTGCACCCCATGGGAGACCAGGAGAAGCACCTGGCTCCTGCCATCGGATCAGTGCGGTGTGCCAGCCATGGCGGCCATTGGAGGGTGAACCAATGGCAAAAAGGAAGACCTTTCTCTCTGTCTCTCTCTCTCACTGTCCACTCTGCCTGTCAAAAAAAAAAAAACACACAAAGAAAAAACTAAAACAAGCAAAAACTGAAGGAATTTTTTATAATGCCAAATCTTTTTGATGAAATGTAAACAATCTAATTTTTCCATGTTATATACATGCATTTTTATATATTGTATCCTTAAAGATACAGACTAAACCTTTATAAATAAGACCACTAAATGCTGGCACCAAACAGCACATGTGATAATAAGTATTGATAAAATAATTCAACATGTCTAAAGAAAAATAAGTGTTTTTCTTATACTTTTTCCCCCCATGTGATCAGCAAGGAGACAGAGAGCTACCATTTGCTAGTTCAGTCCTCAAATGCCCACAACCTGCAAGGGCTGGAGCCACAACTAGGAATACAATCTAGGTCTCCCATATAGGTAGACAGGAACCCAGTTACTTGAGCCATCACCAACGCCTCCTAAGGTCTTCATCGGCAAGAAGCTAGAGTTACCAGCCAGACCCAGGAAGGGAACTGCGGCCCTCCAACGTGGAACACAGGCACCTTAATTCCTAGGCCAAATGTCTACTCCAGCTCAGCATTTTTTAAAGACTAAGTTTGAATATGAAACCCAGAAACATATATTAAAATAATTCTAATATTTTATAGTTAAAATTGACTAAGCAAAGAAACATTTAAAAATTAAAATTCTATTTTTCAGGCAAAGAGTAGTAAGACTATAGAAGAAATGGCTTATCGCATCTCTCCAGATACTGATTCAATAACCTCACCATATATGAAGATTTCCACCAAAGTCTCCCGTCGCTAAGTGTCTCTGCTGTAGAGATGCTGCACCAAATGTTCCACATTTAATGGGCTTGGCTTTTTCAATCTTGATGGGAGGAAGGAAGAGATGATACATTATTTATGTTAGCAGTTATTTATAATCCACAATTTTAATGGCTCAATTATGGGACTTAAATAAGACATATGAAAAATAAAAATGGTCATGATTTGCCTTTTGTCATTTTTCCACTGTTTCAAAGTATATAACTGTCAAAAAGAGTTCTGTCTTTCCTCTCACTTCAGTGATGAGACATTCAAATGCTGACAGCTCTACCATCTCCACTGGTTAGCAAATATTAAACTTCCAACTTTTAAAAAAGATTTTATTTGAAAGGCAGAGTTACAGAGAGAGGGATCTTCCATCTGTTGGTTCAGTAAGCAAAGGGCCATAATGTCTGGGGCTGGGCCAGGCCGAAGCCAGGAGCCTGGAAGTTCCAACATTTAAGGTGATATTCTGTAAGATCTTCAGTGGAAAGGGGATCATAAGGAAGATACTATTCCTTCCAGATGGCTACAAGAGCTAAGCAGCTCATGTGTCTTTTACAATTTCCCTTGCAGAACCTTACAAACTGAAGATGTGGGGCCGGCTCTGTGGCATAGCAGGTAAAGCCGCTGCCTGAAGTGCCGGCACCCATATGGGTGCTGGTTCGAATCCTCACTGCTCCATTTCCAATCCAGCTCTCTGCTGTGACCTGGAAAAGCAGTGGAAGATGGCCCAAGTCTTTGGGTCCCTGCACCTATGTGGGAGACCTGGCTCCTGGCTTTGGATGGGCTCAACTCTGGACGTTGTGGTCATTTGGGGAGTGAACCAGTAGATGGAAGACCTCTCTCTTTCTCTGCCTCTGTAACTCCACCTTTCAAATAAATAAATACATTTTAAAAAGTTATACAAACCAAGGATGTTAATGTCCCATTTCTCTGAGCACTTTTCAATGCATAGGGATTTCTAAACCTACACGAATCAAGGCACTTCCATTAGTTTGTGTTGGCCCATCTTCTGATTCCAATTTCTCCACCCCAAACTCTACCTACCAAGGACACTAAAATTCCTCCTAGAGTCTAGATGCTTTTCCTGCTAAGTTGGCCCTCGAAATTTTGGAATTTGTAGTTAAATGAGGCTATTGCATCACACCACACTCCACACTCTTGCACTATCATAACACCTTCCATTATGCGTGTGTGCACACACACACACACACATTACTAAAAGTCTCAGCAGGGCGAAATTATTATTCCTTGTATTTAGTCTCTTAATCTTCAAAATTTTTAATTGTTAATGTTTACAAAAGTATTACCTGTTCCCTCTAAAAATTCAAATGCAACAAACCAGTGAAATAATGAATCCCTTTAACACTCCAGAAGCAATCTCCATTCTTCTAGACCTTTGCCTACACATTTGCAAACACCTAGGTTTGCAATCTTTTCCTTCTGCAGAGTTCTCCTGTTTCCAGGGCATCTCCCCTGGTAAGTGAGCCAACCTTCTGTTCTGTCCTGTCTTTAGGGTTAGCCTGGTTCAAATAATTTAAAAAATAACTTCCATATAGGCTATGTTATCCACATAGGGTATACCTAGCAATTTTCAAAGTAGAAAAGAAAGTTAACCTAAGACAAACTATATGTGGAGTTTCCTTTCCTAATTAATAAAATAACATTATATAGTGCAAGGCTTAGAAACTCCTGGACCACTGAACTTTTTCACTGTTTGGGAGCTGATAAATAAGAAGTTACAATGTCAGATCTGAAAATAAAGTATCCATAGCCTCCTTGGGATTGTCCAGTAAACAAAATCAGCCATCTACAATACCATGATGATAAAAGACTATATTCCTGAGAAGCACAGAAACACCAAATGCTGATTTTTCAAAGCATGAGTGGTCTGCAATGGCATAGGCTGTTCACTGCTTCAGAACACTGACAATTTCTTTTCCTTTTTTTTTTTTTTTTTTGACAGGCAGAGTTAGACAGTGAGAGAGAGAGAGAGAGACAGAGAGAAAGGTCTTCCTTTCTGTTGGTTCACCCCACAAATGGCTGCTACAGCCGGCAAGCTGCAGTGATCTGAAGCCAGGAGCCAGGTGCTTCCTCCTGGTCTCCCATGGGGTGCAGGGCCCAAGCACTTGGGCCATCCTCCACTGCCTTCTCGGGCCACAGCAGAGAGCTGGACTGGAAGAGGAGCAACTGGGACAGAACCCGGCGCCCCGACCGGGACTAGAACCTGGGGTGCCGGCACCACAGGCGGAGGATTAGCCAAGTGAGCCGTGGTGCCGGCCTATTTTCCCAATTTCATGAAAGAGTATCTTGAAATAGAGCAACACGGAGGATCAACATTTTGTCAACTTAACAAAGCAGGTTCCAGCTCCAGACTAGTTCTGTTCTGCTCCCCTCTCCCCAGGATTAAAGGACCTGAAATAATTCATTAGTGGTACAGCCCTCGTCACTCCGAGGACACAGCTCTAGGGTTAACTCAGAGTCCCGACTACGCCCTTTCACAGAACAGCCACCAAGCCCTGGCTCCCATTTGTCTCCCATGGGGCCTGGCCTTGGCCAGCTCTACATGGAAAGGGTTGACGATGGCTTTCCAGTTCTGAGGCAAGAGGCTGGCGGTCCTGACGGGCAGGAACGTGGTTCCAACGGCCTTGAGGATCAGGTACTGCAGGGGCACTCACGTCACCTACTGAAACAACCCTCTGGAAAAACCCTTCTCGGAGAAGCACAGAACACTGGTTGCTCACGGTCTTCCCAAGTGGCTACAGTGTCCTGCTTCCTGTACTTCTATGCCATGGAGACCCCTGATAAGGGGTTTTCTTCTCCCTGAGCCATGAAAGAGGTAAGAACCAACCTCCAGTTCTCACTCCCTATGGTAAGCACACAGCTCATCTAAGATTTCACTCAGCAACCCTTTCCTCCCCGTGTTACTCCTGTACCTAGCTCCTGCTTGTAAACCTTGAGAACACACTGATTTTTTTGGTGCCAACATGAAATAATAGGGTAATTTAAAAATGTACCCAAAACAAAATGGAACTGTGTTTCTCAATTTTTTTTTTTTTTTTTAATTTTTGACAGGCAGAGTGGACAGTGAGAGAGAGAGACAGAGAGAAAGGTCTTCCTTTGCCGTTGGTTCACCCTCCAATGGCCGCCGCAGCCGGCGCACCGTGCTGATCTGAAGGCAGGAGCCAGGTGCTTCTCCTGGTCTCCCATGGGGTGCAGGGCCCAAGCACTTGGGCCTCCTCCACTGCACTCCCGGGTCATAGCAGAGAGCTGGCCTGGAGAGGGCAACCGGGACAGAATCCGGTGCCCCGACCGGGACTAGAACCTGGTGTGCTGGTGCTGCAAGGCGGAGGATTAGCCTATTGAGCCGCGGCACCAGCCTGTGTTTCTCAATTTTTAAACTTTTCTTCAAATAAATTTGTAGCTTATTTGTTATAAAGTGGGGGCTGTCATTGTGATGTAACTGATAAAGCTGTCTTCTGTGACCCCTTGGCATCACCTATGGCCCACTGGTTCATGATCCAGCTGCTCCACTTCTGATCCAGGTCCCTGCTAATGGCTTGGGAAAGCAGCAGAGGATGGCCCAAGTGTTTGGGCCCCTGCCACCCATGCAGGAGACCTGGATGAAGCCCCTGGCTTCTGGCTTCAGTCTGGCCTAGCCCTGGACATTGTGGCAATCTGGGGAATGAACCAGCGGATGGAAGATCCCTCTCTCTCTGTAATTCTGACTTCCAAATAAATAAATAAATAAATAAATAAATTTCTTAAAAAATATAAAGTAATAACAAATACTAGCATATGAACGCATCAATAAGAAAACAGATAAGAAGACCTCAAAACCTTGTGATTGGCCGGCGCCGTGGCTCAACAGGCTAATCCTCTGCCTTGCGGCGCTGGCACACCGGGTTCTAGTCCCAGTCGGGGCACCGGATTCTGTCCCGGTTGCTCCTCTTCCAGGCCAGCCCTCTGCTGTGGCCCAGGAGTGCAGTGGAGGATGGCCCAAGTGCTTGGGCCCTGTACCCCATGGGAGACCAGGAAAAAGCACCTGGCTCCTGGCTCCTGCCATCGGATGAGCGCGGTGCGCCGGCCGCAGCGCACCGACCACGGCGGCCATTGGAGGGTGAACCAACGGCAAAGGAAGACCTTTCTCTCTGTCTCTCTCTCTCACTGTCCACTCTGCCTGTCAAAAAAAAAAAAAAAAAAAAACACCTTGTGATAGAAAGATCAGAATATGCAGTCAGATTTGTCTGCTAAAAAACTCATCCTTGTGCACTGATACGACCTGTCCAATGTCCTGGTGTTTCCAAAAACAGCACCGCCATGTGCAGATTCTCCAACACCTATGCATGTGGAAGAATTGCTACCTTGGATGGAGACAGCAAACTGAGACCCATTCTATTTCCTCATAGGTCTTCTATCAGTCATTTCCACATTGGTCATTGCACCCATTCTAAAAGGGAGTCTTTATTATAAATGTACTGGAAAGAAATAAAATGTACCTACATGCAGAAACACAAACTTAAAGGAGTGGCACCAAAACCTGTGGAATACAAAATGTACAAAGCTCTTGGAAATCTGCCCTTGCCCGTTTCTTGCTTTTCCCTTTCTACTTCACTCCAGCAAATCAGGGTCATTTCCACCTCCAGGCACTGGCATCTGCTGTTCCCACTGCTTGGGCTGCTCTTTCCATCGGCCTCCCTCCTTCTTTCAAATCTCAGAGACCGTCCCTGGCCTCCAATCTGCAGCTGGACGCTCAGATCACGATCACCTGTGCTCTTTAATCTTCTTTATTGTACTTAGCAACAAACTTATTTTCTTCACTCCATTATCTATTTCTTCCCCTTCTAGAATGTGAGCACCATAAGAGCAGGGCCTTGTCTAGTAACCTAGTAAGTTGCATCCATGCAACATCTAGTGAATAAAGGTGTGACCGAATCTTCATTTCACAGCTGTACCAGACAGAAGCATACAGTACTCTGCTTTCCTAGTTCCCTCGTGTTCTCTTCTCTGTTGTATTAAAGGAACACAAACAGATGCATAGAACCCAGTGGACTGTTGTCCAAGAACTAAACTAAACTCAACATGTGAACATATTAGCACCTTATGACTGTGTACAGCAAGGAGTGTAACAACTCAGCAGTCAAGTGAACTGCACTGTCCAGTGGACTTAGAGAAAACAACCCATTTTCTCTCTCCTCAGCCATTCATGAACATCATCATGGTCCCCAAGTTAAAAGACTACTGAAAGCTAACTTTTTATAGTTCCCAAAAGGGATCCCTCTCTGCCCCTGTTAGATATTTAACATACGGAAAAAAGAAAAGAGGAAAGAATTCAGTGGCAACTTAAAATTACTAGAAAACAGATTAAGTTTTGCAAAAATTGTTCCACAAAGAAAATGAGCACACGGTAATCATTTTTGCTTTACCATACTGAAAATGACCATCAGTGATGGGCACACTTGACCTCATGGTTGATTTCCTCTACGACAATAACAAGTTCACATGATTAAAGGAGCCCATGATTGATAATTCCCAGGAGAGCTATTTTTGTTCTATCTGTGGGTGGGTCTAGTACAGCTTGTCAGTATTTCCTCCTCCACATCCTGGCACTACATAATTAACATGAAAAGGTTTAGTCAACCAAATGCTAACAAGCAGTATATTCGTAGCACAGGGGCTATAAAAGCAGAACTTTATTCCCTTATCACTAATTTTGATAGTCAAAACATCCACAACCATGCTTCCATTTCTCAGGGCCATCCCTAGTCCATATCCTTTGTGCCAATTAGACAAAAAAAAAAAAAAATGTTGCCCTTAGAGGGTGGAGTTGTACACACACACACAAGGCCTGATGAAAAAGAGATAGATTTCAGCTCCCCAACACTTGGCCAGACAATCTTGTAGGTATAACTAGCTGCTCACCTGGAGATGGAGGCCCACCCCTCCGGGCCCTAGCTGTCCTTTTAGTATTGAGATAGGGAAGCCATCAATGAAGACTGGTTTGCTTCTGTCACTCATTTTTTATCTTAGAGGCAAGAGCCTGGGAGCACATGACTTAGTGTGGCTCCATAGTGATTAATCAGGTGTGCTTCCTAATATTTAGTAAATAATCCAGCTAGCCCAGTGGCTCTCAACCTTGGTACTACTCTTTAGAATCATCTGGCAGAAGTTTAAAAAACCACTGATGTCAGGGCACGCTCCAGTGTAGACATACCACAGTACCAGCGTGAGACAGAATTCCTAGGGTTGTATCAAGGCAGGATACTTGAAAACACACACACCTAACAACAACAATACACACTTAGGTGATCCTGACGCACAGGAAAGGGTGAGAATCACGGAATCTGGATTTAATCCATATTTTTTCCATTGCATAACCACAGCCAAATGAGTTCTTGGAAGTGGTTTTGTAACTGTTTTATCATCTTTTTAGACTTTAGGAGAAGGAACTATCCTTCAGGTATCACTGGTCCGTATTTTAGCACACTACCTTGAAAAAGTAAGTTCTTGATAAATAATCTATGGTAGAATAAAAGAAGATGCAGAGGATCCTGATGAAAATATAAAAAGTAGTGATTCCTGGCAATTAGACTATGGTGGTATTTTCTATTTTCTTTTTTTTCCTATTCATATTTTCAATTAGCAATAATTGTGCCTCGGATAAACCTTATTGGCTACGATACTGCCACTGCGCAAAGCTCCTATTCATATTTTCTGAACGTTCTATCATGAACACATACCACCTTTGCTAAAAAAATTTTTTTTCCTATACTTCCACAAGTATCTCAAGAGACAAAGAGTACCATTTCACTCAATGGAATAAGTGCATTCCTGAAATGTGTACAAGTCATATATAAATGCTCTCTGGTTGAGGTTCAATTGGCATTTGCTACTAATACTTCACCTCTAAGGTTCTTTGCTATTTCAATGCTATACCAACTTAATTAATGATCAGTAAACTATTATGTAAATTTCTCAATATCCTATTTACAAACATACATCCATTCCTCCTTTTAATAAGTAATTTATTGAGTGGCTGCTCCTTACAAACCACACTCAAGAAAGGCACTGTCCTTACTCTCCAGGAGCTTACAATCTAGTGAGAGAAAAATGGAACCAACTGTGTATTTCTGGTATAGATAGTAAGTCCTATAGGAATGCAATGTAAGGAAAAGTTGCTTTGTGTGAGGATCAAGAATTTCATACATCAGATAACCTGAACTAGATATTACACTAGCAAAAGGTGACCATGACCTAAGTGATGAACAACATAGGAAAGGTGGAAAAGAGTAAACTATGTTTAGAAACTCTCCGTAGAAGGCTTGGCTACAAAGTGAACAAGAAATCAGGCGTCCAGGGGAACCTGCAGTGGGGGCGGCCCTTACATACTGCCCAGGCAGACTTGCTTACCCGGCTGTCCTCAGGCTTCCTATCAGCTGAACCCCAACTTCCTGCAAGCTGATGCTCCCCACGGAGCTCTCAACCAGACCTGAACTCCTGATTCTGACCATCCTTCTCAGGCAACCCACACCAGGACATTTACAAAGCTATAAAGTTGTTACAATACTAGTTGTCATCCAATCTTTTCACCAGTCATCTTTACAAAATTTGTGAATCTGTTTGCCACACTCTGAGGCCCCACACTGATGCTTCCTTTACATGTCCCACGGACCTTGCAATGTCTGGTTTCTGCTTGTCCCTCGCTTCCTAAGTAGATAGCCTTTCTCCCATCACTAAGCTGCCCCTGGGGGGTTTCCTTTGGAAATAACATCTTCTAGTGCTAATCTGCCCTAGTAAGTTTCTGCTCATCCCAAATCTGCTTATACTCTCACAGCGTTGTGTTAAGAGAACTCATTTCGGTTTGTATTAAGGCATCTTCGTTGCTTTGATTGTTTAACTATCTCTCCATGAGATTGGGGTCACCTGCCATGCACATGCCTGGAACAACAGGCCCTCGGCTGACGCATGTCCAATGAATCAATGTTAGGTTGTCTCCTCCAAGTATTTACAGGCATCCGGGCCCCTGCTTCGGTTCTACTTCCATGAAAAGCACTTTCTAACATGGGCCTATTAACAGACTCCAAAACCAACTAGGAACAGCCCCCAAAGGCCCCAGAAGGTAGACAGGTCACTTCCTAGAGACCTCGCGCTGGACTGCGCTGAGGGGGCAGGAGGAAGCGGGTCGGCAGGGCGCGATGAACTAGCCCGCCGAAGAGAATTCAAGACTAGAAAGCAAGTTTTACGCCAGACGCATTCCTCAATCTGCGATCAGCTTCTCTGGTCCCACGAAGCTCGAGCTACGCTCTTGGGGAGACGCTGGACGAAGACTCTGGCCAAGACAGCTGCAGACCCCAGGATCCGCACTCGCCACCAACGGCAGTCCAGAACCTGGACCTGCGTCATCTCGACCCAGCACCCACCTCCCGAAGCAGCTTCAGGTCCCCGTGCTGGATCTCGTACAGCTGAATGACGCCGGTGCCCCGTGCGAAGTTGCCCACGGTCACAAACTTGGCGCTGCACGGCACCCACTTACAGTCAAACACTGTGTAGTTGAGGCTTTTCTGGATATGGGCGATGACCTGAGGCTTCTCGAAGGCCGACATGGTCGAGCCGATGTCGTCTCCCGCAACCGCAAACACCAACCTGGAAACCAGACTCCAAACACAAATTAAGTTTGTCTCTCCCGCTAGCCGTACACGGCCCCTTAACGCGCGAGCAACTTGGATTTAGTTATCTCCGACGTGCCGGATGCGATGCTGAGATTGCACAAGACATTTCTTCATAGAAAGCTAAAATCTGATTATATCCCTTAAATGCGGTATTTAACACATACGTATTATCGATGATGAAACACTTTGGCTGTTAATGGAGCGGCCGGAGAGCGACCACCAGAATCAGGCATATTTTAAGACTGCCCACACGGGTATGATTCAGGTCCCCAGCGTGGGACTTCTAAGGAAAAGGGGCGGAGCCCTATGCTTGATTGGCGAAGCCCGGCTCCTGCGCGGTGCGCCTGCGCAATGCAGCCGTGCACGTGTTCCAAGTGGGAGCGCCGACCCGGCCCGGAGGTTCCCGGAGATGGAAGCTGAGATGGAGACACAGGGTGCTGGGCCCGAGGACGGCTTCACTCAAGTCACTCGCAAGGGTGGCCGGCGGGCGAAGAAACGGCAGGCTGAGCAGCTGTCCGCAGCGGGGGAGGGCGGGGATGCGGGCCGCATGGACACGGAGGAGGCCCGGCCGGCCAAGAGGCCCGTCTTCCCGCCCCTGTCCGGGGACGGACTCCTGGTACTGGCGGGGCCCCTGGGGACAGGCACCGAGGCCGGGCAAGCCCGTGGCCTGGCGGCAGTGTTGAAGCCCCCCGGGGCGGGGGGAAGGATCTCGTCTATTCCGTGAGACTGTTTTGAAGTTTATTAAGTTCAAGGAAAGTTGTTGAGGGTCAGCTGTCACTTCACGACTCCACCCCCACCCGTCTCCTCACTCGTGTGTGTGTTTATACAGGGTGGGAAAGAAGAAACGAGGAAGATTCCAGTCCCAGCCAACAGGTACACACCGCTGAAGGAAAACTGGATGAAGATATTCACTCCTATTGTAGAACACTTGGGCCTTCAGATTCGCTTTAACTTGAAATCGAGGAACGTGGAGATCAGGGTAAGGACGCCAACCATTTCCCAGTAGCCTGGATTTCCCTGCTACACGGTGAAAAGGCATAGACTTGCCTTAAGGTCTTCCCAGGTGCCCTCGGAAGCTGCATTCCACACAGGTATCAGTAGAATTTTGTGTTTGTATTGGACGGCGGGAAGGCTTGGTGAAGAGATTCATAGAAGTGTGTGAGTAGTGAACTTCAGCGCCTGCTGCCCTATAAACACTGTGTAGTTAATGAGATTCTTATAGGGCAAATAAGTTTTTGTTTTGTTTTGTTTTTACTCCATGTTGTTAGTCCAGGATTTAGACATTTGAAACTAATTGATTTTGGGCTTCTTTTTCTATTTTAGAAGAATCGATGTTCAAAAGTACTACTTTCCCTTTGTAAAGCTTTGTATACCATCATCAGAATGAGTATAGTTCATCTCTGTTCCTGGCTACACTAATGACACAAAAGAAGCACTGCTCTATTGGTAAAATCTAAAATAGTGTGGGACGTGGCAGTAGAGCCCCACTCTGCTTCCATTGCCACCTATTCAGGCTTCTGCGACTTCAGGCCTCATTTTCCAGACCACAATGCTGTTTTTTGTTTTTACAAACTTTTAAAACATTTTAAAATTTTTGATTTTTAAGTAGTTTTTAAGAGATTCAGTGAGCTTTGTAGATACAATTCTGAGAACATAATGATATTTCCTCCCTCCCTCCCCTTCTCTCTCCTATCTGCCTTCTTCCCTTTTTTTCAGTTTTTGAGATGACATATTAAATTTACATTACAATAAAAAGGCGAATGAGAAGTTTAAGAAGTAAAAAGCAAAAAGACCCTAGTTTCGTGGGAATATAGACGATGGTTATAAACAGTAATTGGAAAAATGACCATTTCACCCATATACAATAAATTTTAAAATAATTATAGATTAAAATATAGTAGTATAACATTGTCAAACATTGGTTTGACAGAGGTATAAAGCAAAGCTTTACAAAACTATGTTCGCAGCACAAAAGTTTTTCTTTTTTGTTTGTTTGGGTTTTCTGTTTGTC
Organism: Sylvilagus floridanus; assembly: GCA_949820135.1. Taxonomy (NCBI): domain Eukaryota; kingdom Metazoa; phylum Chordata; class Mammalia; order Lagomorpha; family Leporidae; genus Sylvilagus; species Sylvilagus floridanus. The sequence goes on from OX463245.1 coordinate 50,922,652, forward strand.
TTTTTTTTTTTGATAGCTCTTTAAGAAGAGAAACAGATCTCTCATCTGCTGTTTCACTCCCCAAATGCTGTGACCGTCAGGGCTGAGCCAGGCTGAAGCCAACATCTGGGAACCCAATCCAGGTCTCCTATGTGGTGGCAGGGACCCAACTACTTGAGCCATCATCGCCTGCTGCCTCCCCGGGTGTGCACTGCAGGAAGCTGGATTGGAGGCGGAGCCAGGACGGGAGCCCTGATGCTCCAATTCAGGGTGCAGGCGTCCCAAGCTGCAGTAGAACCACTGTGCCAAAGAGCTGCCCCTAATTTTTCAGTTTGAGAGGCAGGAACATCATTTGCCACAAGCTTCATTCCTCACAAGCCTGTGATGACCAGGACCAGCCTGAGCAGAGGCTAAGAGATGGGAATGCGATCCTGGTCTCCCACAGGGGTTGCAGGATCTCAGTTACTTCAGACATTCTGGGTCTGCATTAGCAGGAAGCTAAGAGTCGGGAGCTGGAGCCAGGTATCAAACCAGGTACTTGAATATGGGGCACAGACCACCTTTTTTTTTTTTTTTTTTAAGATTTATTTATGGGGCCAGTGCTGTGGCATAGTGGGTAAGGCCACCACCTGTGGCGCCGGCATCCCCTGTGGGTGCCCACTCGAGGCCCAGCTGCTCCACTTCTGATCCAGCTCTCTGCTATGGCCTGGGAAAGCAGTAGAAAATGGCCCAACTGCTTGGGCCCCTGCACCTGCATGAGAGACTTGGAAGAAGCGCCTGGCTCCTGGCTTTGGATCCTTTGGGGAGTGAACCAGCAGATGGAAGTCTGTCTCTCGTTCTCTCTCTCTGACTCTGCCTTTCAAATAAACAAATCTTTAAAAATAAGTAAATAAATAAATAAGATACATTTATTTATTTGAAATTTAGAGTTACACAGAGGAAGAAACACAGAGAGGTTTTCAATCCACTGATTCACTCCCAAAGTGGTTGCGACGGCTGGGGCTGCGCTAGGTGGAAGCCCTGAGCTTCCTCCGGGTCTTCCACGTGGGTACAGGGGCCCAAGCATTTGTACCATCTTCTGCTGCCTCCATAGGCCATTAGCAGGAGCTGGTTCAGAAGTGGACCAGCCAGGTCTTGAACTGATACCCATAAGGGATACCAGCGTTGCAGGTAGCAGCTTTACCTCCTACACCCCAGTGTCAGCCCTGGAGCACAGACATCTTAAGCAGTGTTTTAACTGCTTGGCCACATGCCCTCCCCAAAGCTAAATTTTTAATGAACTTGCCTTCCAAGTAGGAGACCCAGTCGCAGATTCCTCACTCCCCATTTCTTTGCATGCCTACTCTTTTGTAGCTTTGTTGTGTGAAGAAGGTTCTCGTCGTGCTCCCTTTGTTTTCTTAGTTCTAGTCATCTTTCAGGGTATAGCTCAAGTTCTTTCTCCTTTTTGATAAATCCATTTTTGGTCATTTCTTGAATGTCTAAATTTCATTGTGCTTATTGGCCATCATATTTATAACAGGATTATCAAATTGGATGCCACTATATTCCAGACATTTAGTGGTACTGTGTCATTTGATCTTTAGGACAGCCCTGAGAGGTGGTATGTCCCCACCTTATCCATGTGAGGAAACCGAGGATCGGGGAAGTTGAGCATGTTGGCCAAAGTCATCAGACTCAGGAGTGAATATTGACACTACTAGAGACCACTCAGGATATTTCTCTGTGACCTCCTTGTCTGCAGAGAGGAAAACTTAAGACCTACAGTATCTGTGGGGCTTCCCTAAAGTTACATTTAGGATTGGAACTGGGAACTGGTGTTTTTATTTTTATTTTTTTCATTTATTTATTTGAGAGGTAGAGTTACAGACAGTGAGAGGGAGAAACAGAGAGAAAGGTCTTCCTTCCATTGGTTCACTCCCCAAATGGCCACAATGGCCAGAGCGGCACCGATCTGAAGCCAGGAGCCAGGTGCTTTCTCCTGGTCTCTCACGTGGGTGCAGGGGCCCAAGGACTTGGGCCATCCTCCACTGCTACCCCAGGCCATAGTAGAGAGCTGGAGTGGAAGAGGAGCAACCCGGACTAGAACCCGGCGTGCATATGGGATGCTGGTGCCGCAGGTGGAGAATTAACCCACTGTGCAACAGCGCTGACCCAAGGAACTAGTTTTTGTTTTAAGATTTATTTATTTGTGGGGCCAGCGCTGGGGCCTAACAGGCAAGGCTGCTGCCTGCAGTGCCAGCATCCCATGTGGGCACTGGTTCGAGTCCTGGCTGCTTCACTTCTGATCCAGCTTTCTACTATGGCCTGGGGTAGCAGTGGAGGATGGCCCAAGTCCTTGGGCCCCTGCACCCACGTGAGAGACCAGGAGGAAGCACCTGGTTCCTGGCTTCTGATCAGCGCAGCTCCAGCCGTTGTGACCATCTAGGGGGTGAACCAGCAGATGGAAGACCTCTCTCTCTCTCTCTGCCTCTCCTTCTCTCTATGTAACTCTGACTTTCAAGTAAAATAAATATGTCTTAAAAATGTATTTATTTGAAAGGCAGAGCACGAAAGAGTAGGGGAGAGAGCAGGGTCTAGTTTCACATGTGGAAGTCTGGTGGACTTCTTTGTTACCTAATCCTGCTTAGTTTTAAATCTATTGGATGAGATAACCTCGAGTGGACTGCACATCCGTATGAGAGGAGAGAGAACAATTTTGGACTCATACTTTAGTTCTGATGTCACCATTTTCACTTCTTAGTTTTTAATTGTCCTCACAGATTGAGGTGTTTGTGCCACTGCACCCTCTGTGGTTGTGGTGTTAGAGGCAGAGTGTAAAGCAGGTGATTTACCATGGTAGATGGTTTAGGAGTCACTGCTCTTCCTGCAGATATTGGATAAAGTCTTTGAGGGCAGGGTCCCTGCCTCAGCCATTCTTGGTTTCCCCATCAGTTCTGGGCACACACCTGATTGGCACTGCAGTTGTTGACTTGGGAAGCGTCAGCATGTGAGTGGTGATGGAGGGCGGAAACCAGGTCAGGGCTCCCAGGGAGGCCTGCCACGAGGGAGAAGAGGCCAAGCTGGGGCAGGGAAGGGCTGCACAGCAGATGGAGTCCATCAGAGCACGAGCCATTGAACTGTGCCAGAGGAGTCTTGCCATTAACTCCCAAATCTGTCACTCATGTGGTATAGCCTGCCTTTGGGTAGAACTGCCCAGCTCTGGGGCTGGAAGGTTGTGTTTTTACAGAGAGTATTTAGCCCATGTATAATTTATGCTTATAACTTAGGAGTCTTAAGCATAGATTGGAGAAGGGTAGTATGAAAGAAATTACAATGAGAAAGCATCTCATTAAAATAGTTTCTTTTTCATTCCTAACTGCGTTTTCTCTATTCTCTCTCGTGCTTTTTTTTTTTTTTTTAATCAGACTTGTAAAGAAACCAAGGATGTCAGTGCTCTGACCAAAGCTGCTGATTTTGTGAAAGCCTTTCTTCTTGGCTTTCAGGTGGAGGTGAGTGATTTATGACGTCTGAATAAAGTCAGTGGGAACATTTCAGTGGATTGGGTTTTTTTTTCCCTTAGTTCTAGGGTTTGTGACTTTTAGTCTCACAATGCTGTCCGTTTCACTCATTCTCAGTTGTCTAAATGGAGGGTCTTCATGGTATTTCTTTGTGTATTCTAGGATGCACTAGCCCTCATCAGATTGGATGACCTGTTCCTAGAGTCTTTTGAAATAACTGATGGTAAGCCTGTTGTGACCTTGACCTTTGGAATTCTGTTCTTTTGTGTTGCTGTCTTGGTATTTATTGTGTTGTGGCCCTCACAGTTTTCTCTGACAGCATAGACTGGGGCTGTCTTTGTAGCAATTTTTAAAGTAATGCATGTTCTGTGTTACTTAGTAGTGAAAGGGCACTAATGGTTAGACTTTATGTGGCAGCAACAGTGCACTGGATTGACTTGCTACCTGACATCTGCTCTTTTCTCCTTTAGTTAAGCCCCTAAAGGGAGACCACCTGTCTAGGGCAATCGGAAGAATCGCTGGCAAAGGAGGAAAAACCAAATTCACCATAGAGAATGTGACACGGACACGGATAGTTTTGGCTGATGTGTAAGTATCTGATAAATTGTTGTCATACTTTATGTTTCATTGTTTGCTAGTTTTAAAAAAAGTCAGAACAGTTACATTTTATGCCTACTTTTAACATTCAGTATTTGTCAGTACATGTTGAACATCACTTATGTGAGAAAATTTTAGAAATTACAGCTTTGTTTAGCAATGAGTTTAGAGTCACTGTTAGAAGAAATTATGTTATGGGTGAAGATTTTTTTTAACTTTTATTTAATGAATATAAATTTCCAAAGTACAGCTTTTGGATTACAGTGGCTTTTCCCCTCCATAACTTCCCTCCCACCCGCAACCCTCCCATCTCCCGCTCCCTCTCCCATCCCATTCACATCAAGATTCATTTTCAATTCTCTTTATATACAGAAGATCAATTTAGTGTATATTAAGTAAAGATTTCAACAGATTGCACCCACACAGAAACACAAAGTGTTATCTATTTGAGTATTAGTTATACCATTAATTCACATAGTACGACACATTAAGGACAGAGATCCTACATGGGGAGTAAGTGCACAGTGACTCCTGTTGTTGATTTAACAATTGACACTCTTGTTCTTGCCTGCTTCCCATGTTGGATCATTCTCTCCTTTTTAATTCTCTCAGTTAATATTAGCAGACACTAGTCTTGTTTATGGCATCAGTAATCAACCTAAGCTCTTGTCATGAGTTGCCAAGGCTATGGAAGCCTTTTGAGTTCGCCAACTCCGATCTTATTTAGACAAGGTCATAGTCAAAGTGGAGTTCTTTCCTCCCTCAGAGAAAGGTACCTCCTTCTTTGCTTTTTGTTTTTGTTTTTTTGACAGGCAGAGTGGACAGTGAGAGAGAGAGAGACAGAGAGAAAGGTTTTCCTTTGCCTTTGGCTCACGCTCCGATGGCCGGCGCGCTATGGCCGGCACACCACACTGATCCGATGGCAGGAGCCAGGTGCTTTTCCTGGTCTCCCATGGGGTTCAGGGTCCAAGCATTTGGGTCATCCTCCACTGCACTCCCTGGCCACAGCAGAGAGCTGGCCTGGAAGAGGGGTAATTGGGACAGAATCCGGCACCCCGACCGGGACTAGAACCTGGTGTGCCGGCGCCGCCAGGCGGAGGATTAGCCTATTGAGCCACGACGCTGGCCGGTACCTCCTTCTATGATGGCCCGTTATTTCTGCTGGGATCTCACTCAGAGATCTTTCATTTAGGTTTTTTTTTTTTTTTGGCCATGGTGCCTTGGCTTTCCATGCCTGAAATACTCTCATGGGCTTTTTAGCTGGATCCAAATGCCTTAAGGGCTGATTCTGAGGCCTGAGCCCTGTTTAGGACATCTGCCATTCTGAGTCTGCTGTGTATCCCATTTCCCATGTTGGATCGTTCTCTCCTTTTTAATTCTATCAGTTAGTATTAGCAGACACTAGTCTTGTTTATGTGATCTCTTTGGCTCTTAATCCTATCATTATGATCAATTATGAACTGAAACTGATCACTTGGACTAGTGAGATGGCATTGGTATATGCCACCTTGATGGGATTGAATTAGAATCCCCTGGCACATTTCTAACTCTGCTGTTTGGGGCAAGTCCGATTGAGCATGTGCCAAACTGTACATCTCCTCCCTCTCTTATTCCCACTCATATTTAACAGGGATCACTTTTCAGTTAAATTTAAACACCTAAGAATAATTGTGTGTTAATTAGAGTTCAACCAATAGTATTAAGTAGAACAAAAAACAAATACTAAAAGGGATAAAGTATTAAGTTGTTCCTCGACAGTTAAGACAAGGGCTGATCAAGTCATTGTTTCTCATAATGTCCATTTCACTTCAACAGGTTTCCTTTTTGATGCTCAGTTAGTTGTCACCGATCAGGGAGAACATATGATATTTGTCCCTATGGAACTGGCTTAATTCACTCAACATGATGTTTTCCTGATTCCTCCATTTTGTTGTAAATGACCAGATTTCATTTTTTTTTTTTTTTTTTTTTTTACTGCTGCATAGTATACTATAGAGTACATGTCCTATAATTTCTTTATCCAGTCTACTGTTGATGGGCATTTAGGTTGATTCCAGGTCTTAGCTATTGTGAATTGAGCTGCAATAAACATTAAGGTGCAGACAGCTCTTTTATTTGCCAATTTAATTTCCTTTGGGTAAATTCCAAGGAGTGGGATGGCTGGGTTGTATGGTAGGGTTATATTCAGGTTTCTGAGGAATCTCCAGACTGACTTCCACAGTGGCTTTACCAGTTTGCATGGATGAAGATTTAAGTAGCATCATAGAATCTTTTCAATGGGCAAGAGCAAACAGTAGGTGTTTCAAATGCCACTATGGGGCTTTCTTTTTTTAAAAAAGTATCTATTTGCTTTCATATTGAGATAGATACATAATTACATGAGTACAAGAGAAATTTCAAAGTTAGTGGTGTAAATGCCATTAAAAGTAAGTTTATTTTAGAGCAAAGAAATTTTTAAATCTATACATAGTTTTTTTATAATACACATTCTCCACAAACCTTCTGAAACCCCTTCTCTGTCTCCAGGCCTTTGATGTGCACTGGGTAAGAAACTGGAGAGTGCTCGTTTGTGAACATAAATAAGAGACACTTATCCTGAGGGTGCTGGAAGTGAAGCTGCTCTGTTGGGGGCTGGGGATCCTCGCTGGCAGATGGCTCCAAGATTATATAATATCGTGAAGTTGAGAAATGAAGCCTTGCCTGAGAGGAGGAGGGATCTGTCTGCAACCAAGTCTAGGAATAATTTTATTTAAGATCTCATTTTTCTCTAAACTGTGGGCTCATTGTTATTTAGAACCTAAATTTTAGACATTCTTTATACTGTTAGGGCAGTTATACCACCATGTTTGTGGCCCTGTTTACCTGAAGCTAGATGTATTGTTAGAGTTTTGATCTTAACTGAGCTTAGAGTCTGGAATATGGAGCCATGGGATAAAGCTTTGTGAACTGGGCATTGCAAAATCATGGAAATGAACACTACATTTTAAAGTACCATGTATAGCCCTAAAAGCTTTTGTTGATTTGGAAATCCAAAGATGTAACTGATTTGCTAATGAAATTGTGGTTAGTATATCATTAAGTTTATGAGCTACATAAGTTCACTTAAAATGTACTAGTTGGATTGATTGTTTTAACTGTTTTATTATGGCATAATTTACACACAGTGAAATGGACCTGTTTTAAGTATCTAATGAGGTGCTTTTGGTTTTTGATTAATTTATTGATTTGCAACGCAGAGATAATGTTCCCATTTACTAGTTCATTTCTGAAATGCTCACAGTGGTCCCCAGATAGGGCCAAAGCCAGGAGCCAGGAATTCATTCCAGATTTCCCACACGGGTGGTAGACTCGCAATCAGTAGAGCCACCACCACTGCCTCCCAGGGTAAATCAGCAGGAAGCTGGAGTCAGAAGCCAGAGCTGGAGCCTGATATCAAACCTAGGCTCTCCAAGACGGATACAAGCATCTTAAGCACTAGGCCAAGCACATGCTGCAGTTCAGTGAGTTTTTGGCCAGCGTGATAGAGTCCTGTCACCCACCACACTCCCAGTTCCATCACTCTACAGGTTCCCTTGTGTGTCTGCCATCAGTCCCCTTCCTGTACCCTGTTCCCAAGTAACTACTGCTCTGTTTCTGTCACTATGGGTTTGCCTTTTCTAGAAATTCATATAAATGGAAATACATTATGTAGGTTTTGGTGTGTCACTTCATTTAATCAGGATGTTTTAAATCTTCATTTTTTTGGGGTGTTTTGGCAGATCCTTTTATTGGCAAGTGCTGGTCCATTCTGTAGAAGTGTTGCTTTTTTTTTTTTTTTTTTGACAGGCAGAGTGGACAATGAGAGAGAGAGACAGACAGAAAGGTCTTCCTTTTGCCGTTGGTTCACCCTCCAATGGCCACCGCGGTCGGCGCGCTGCGGCCGGCACACCGTGCTCCTCCGATGGCAGGAGCCAGGAGCCAGGTGCTTTTCCTGGTCTCCCCATGGGGTGCAGGGCCCAAGCACCTGGGCCATCCTCCACTGCACTCCTGGGCCACAGCAGAGGGCTGGCCTGGAAGAGGGGCAACCGGGACAGAATCGGTGCCCCGACCGGGACTAGAACCCGGTGTGCTGGCGCCGCAAGGCGGAGGATTAGCCTGTTGAGCCACGGTGCCGGCCCTGCATTTTCTTTATCCATTGAGCATTTGCTTTCAGTTTGGAGCTAACTATGAAGCTCATTGCTATTGAATTACTTTTTCTTACATATTTTTCTTTCAAACTGAATTATAAACTATTTGAAATTAGAGAGATGTATTTTGTAGTGTTGCTATAAGTAGGCTAGTTGGAAATCTGTATGTTTGACAGTTTATATTTATTATGATGTCACCATAAAATGGACTATTATGTACCTGCAAAAGTTTTCTTGTTCAGTGAGTTGCTAATCACCTGGCAAGTAAGAGTACAGGGTGAGCAAGATACAAAACTAAAACCAATTTGTTCCAGATATAGCCAGCAGACCAGATGGGAAGCAGTGCCGCCTGTGTGTCTGCAGGCCTGTATTTCTTTCCAACTGTTACCTCATTACTTGGGTTCTTTTAGTAGCACAACTACTCACACTTATCTTTTCATGTTGCCTCCGTTTCCTCTTTTTTCTTCTACTTTAAATATTTTTTATCAGTGCAAGACATACATAGACAATGTCTACTGCCTTCCTCTATTCCACCCTCCTTGCAAGAGCTAATTTCAACACTGGCTAATTTTTAAAAGTTATTTATGGCTATAATCCCGCAAATCTTGCTTACATACAGCTTCTTGATTTATTTTTCAGATTCATTGGTGATTTTCTGCCATAAAAGTTGAAGCCTTCTTTCATCCCTTTCCTTCCTGCGCTATACTCACCCAGTATTTCCAACAATTCCCCTCACACAGCCACCTCACCTTGGTGCTTTTGTTAGACCAGCGTTCAGTGTTGTCTGAAGACAGGACCAGTACTCGTTACATTCGTAACTGAGCTAGGGAAAATCCTGTGATACCTTTGCTTTGCAACTTTGCTGTCCCCTGACAAGGTAATTGTTAGGTGTCTGTGTGCTGTCTTTTTTTTTTTTTTTTTTTAAATAAAATTTATTAGGCCGGCGCCGTGGCTCAGCAGGCTAATCCTCCGCCTTGCGGCACCAGCACACCGGGTTCTAGTCCCGGTCGGGGCGCCGGATTCTGTCCCAGTTGCCCCTCTTCCAGGCCAGCTCTCTGCTGTGGCCCGGGAGTGCAGTGGAGGATGGCCTAAGTGCTTGGGCCCTGCACCCCATGGGAGACCAGGTAAAAGCACCTAGCACCTGGCTCCTGCCATCGGATGAGCGCGGTGCGCCGGCCGCAGCGCGCCATCCGCGGCAGCCATTGGAGGGTGAGCCAAAGGCAAAGGAAGACCTTTCTCTCTGTGTCTCTCTCTCTCACTGTCCACTCTGCCTGTCAAAAAATTAAAAAAAAAAAAAATTATTTATTTGAAAGAGTTATAGAGAGGTCATCCACTGGTTCACTCCCCAGATGGCCGCAACAGCCAGAGCTACGCCGATCCGGAGCCAAGAGCTTCTTCCAGGTCTCCCACATGGGTGCAGGGACCCAAGGACCTGGGCCATCTTCTATTGCTATCCCAGGCCATAGCAGAGAGCTGGATCGGAAGAGGAGTAGTGGGGACTAGAACCAGTGCCTGTATGGGATGCCAGTGCTTCAGGCCAGGCGTTAACCCGCTGTGCCATAGCGCCATCCCCACGTGTGCTGTCTTTTCAGTGTCATAATTTAGTGAAAGCTATCCGTTATTTTTATCTCCTTGTGGCATTTTCAGATGTATCCAGCATTTCAGAATCTCTCCTAGAGCCTTCTGTTTCAAAAGCACTCCCTCCTCCCTCCCACTCTGCACTCGTCCTGGGTTCTGCTTTCACTGTTGCCCCTTTTGCTATTAGAGGCTCCTGGGCCATACTGTCTCTTTCCTGGTGTTCTGCTCAATGTTCCCACTGCCAGTTTAGCTGTAACTTTACTGGGGTCTGAGAAGTCACTTCCCACCCACCCGCTTCCACCTTCTTGGATTTTCTTTCTTTGGATTTATGACTGTGGCCATTCTAGTGGCACTGGGGAAGGAGCCCATGTGTATGTATGTGTCCATTCTATCCACAGGGGTCTGGAAAGGAAGAAAGCACCCCTGGCAAAGAGCAGGCAGGCCTGGTGGACTCACGGAGTTCACCACTGTCGGTGTTAAAATAATGGGGCTGTGAGGTTATGGGGAGCACTTTGGCTTTTACTCTGGGTGAATGGGAGGTCCATGGATGACTGAGCAGAGAAGGGGGTGGTAGGATGTCAGGGCGAAGACAGACTCAGGTGGGGGAGGATCCATAGATCAGAGGGTTATTGATATTGGTGAATTAGGTGGTGAGACTTGGAATGATAGATGTTGAGTGATAGAGTGGGAGTAGAGTATTTGAAATTCAAGTCATGGAGGGTCTTAGAACTAGGTATGACCACGGACGGAAGAGGATGGAGTAGCATGGGAGAAAAGATCCAGTATTGGTGTAAAGGATGTGACCCGAGAGGCTAGGGTTTGGTAGTTAGCTGACTTCTCAGATAGTGAGACTTTAGGGATCATGATGGGAGCAGTCAGAGAACAGAAAGCCAGGAGATAAAGTCTTGGAGAATGATACACAAGGGCAGCCATGGACCATGGACCAGGGTGTAGGTGACGCGGTATGGAGAGAGCAAACCCAAAGCTCGGTGTTTGAGGGCGATGAGTGGTCTGCATGTGGCATGAGGAGCCAGAAAGGCACCTGCCCCTTCTCTAGGACTGGTGGTACATGGTTTGTGGATGTAAAACCAGCCACTAATTCAGAGCTGTTTTAGCAAGAAGCTAAAGGGATTATTAACAGAAGTTTGCAATAAAGAGGATTTAAACAGTAACTATTATAGAGGGCACAGTGAAAACATTTTGAAGATAGAAAGTCAAAATTCTTTATTATCAACATTATTTCAGTCAGTGAAGATACTCAGTTTAAAGGTCTGAGTGATCCTCAGAGTAGTGAAGCAATTTAAATAATCTTTAGGAAGCTGTGAACTTGAAACCAATATGTTGTAATTAACTATAACGTTACTTGCATTTCTGGGTATTCAGTGACCAGCTCTGCTGACATGTGGTCTTGGACATATTTCTAGATTTCTGGTAAATGTCTTTTCTCATGTGTACAATGGAATAACACTTGTCTGTCTAGTAAAAGTCATGTGAGGGTTAAATGAGAGCTGTGTGCAAAACCCCAGCATATAGAGAGGACTCACTGGACAGTTACCATAAAGGAACTTTTTGTTTTTTTTCCTTTTTTTTTTTATTGGGTATAATTCACTTACCATAAAATGCACCTTTGTAGAGTAACTTTTAGTGTATCTATGGAGTTTTCCAGCCATCACCCCTGCCTGCTTTTAGGAAAAATATCTATTGTAAGTTTCCAGAACTTTTTGAATGATAGGACTTAAGGAAGAAGTGCTTTTTGTTGCTAACTTGTCTCATTTTGTCTTTCAGAAAAGTTCACATCCTTGGCTCTTTCCAAAACATCAAGATGGCGAGAACTGCCATTTGTAACCTCATTCTGGGTAAGGGGTTTCTGTGGTGTTCTCTCTGGAAAGCATGGAGAATTTAGGAACTGAAACCACATTTGCAAAGCTGTTTAGGGTTATGTTAAAAGCGACAGTAGAAACTTTGGGAGTTGGCAGATGTGGACGTAGAGAAGGAAGGAGGAATGTTAGTATTTTTGCTTAGATTCCAGTTGTCTGCTCGAGGAGAGAAGGGAGGTATTGGCTGATAAAGCTTAACTCTGCTGCTTTCCCCACGGGAGCGCAGAGCCATTCGAGCATGGGGGGGGGGCACGTTTTTGGTAACGGAAAGGGCGCTGCGGAATGGCCTCTGCAGCGTAACTCACCCCCTGGATCCCCCTGTCAACACCCAGCAGCAAGGCAGGAGCGTCAGAGTGACGGGGCTGCAGCAGCCTGCTCAGAAGACACGTGGGGTTTCCCTGGTGCCCCGGTCTCACAAGATTGGCTTCTTTTGAAATATTTTGACAAATGGGTGCCTTTGGCTTTTAGAAATTACAAACACCTTTTGGAGAATACTTGGGTATGACTTCCTGTGAGATTCTTCTGATAATTTAAAAATAGATCCAAATTTTAAAAGATCTTGTTGTTTTTTGGGTTGTACGCTCCCTCTGTGTAGTTTCCCACGTGTGAAGACGTGTTTCAGCTCCTGTTTTTCCTTTGCAGGAAATCCTCCCTCGAAGGTTTACGGCACCATTCGAGCTGTGGCTAGCAGAGCAGCCGATCGATTCTGATGCCAACTCGGTGCCTTTCTATCTTATCTTTGGACTCTAAGAAAAAGACCTGCCATTCTACAGGCCGTCACAGGAAACCATGTCACGTTGAGCCCGAGTCCCTTCATTCTCAGCCAGACGCATAAATACCAAGGTTTAATCGCGTTTACCCTCAGTAGCTTTCAGGGCAACAACAGATGTCAAAATCTAACGCTGTTAATATGTATAATCTTTTCATTTTAAAGGACATGTAGCAGATTCATATCATATGTAAATCTCTTATTTGGTGGGAACTTCTGGCTTAAATATGTGTGAATGTATTAGTTTTTATTTATAAATTTATAGCTTTTTATGAATTTATAAACATCTCTTCTGTATAAGTTGTAATTAAAAGAATCGTTTCAGGAAACCGCCGTGAATCATGACTCTTTGTAGTGGGGGCTTGGTGACTTTTTCATCAGGCCAAGCAGCTGTATGAACCAGCAAGCACTCATCTTTATACAGATTTTTTAAAAAATATTTATTTTACTTGAAAGTCAAGTTACACAGAGAGAGGAGAGGCAGAGGCAGAGAGAGAGAGAGAGAGGTCTTCCATCCACGGGTTCATTCCCCCAATGGCTGCAACGGCCAGAGTTGCACTGATCTGAAGCCAGGAGCCAGGAGTTTCTTCCAGGTCTCCCACGCGGGTGTGGGGGCCCAAGGACTTGGGCTATCTTCTGCTTTCCCAGACCACAGCAGAGAGCTGGATTGGAAGTGCAGCAGCCTGGTCTCGAACTGGTGCCCATATGGGATGCCGGCACTGCAGGTGGGGGCTTTACCTGTTACGCCATAGCACTGGCCCCTTTATATGGATTTTGTAGTTAGTAAAGACCTCCTTCAAAAGATTAATGGGAGAGTTTTATTTTTTTCAAGTAGTTAAGGAAAGTACTCAGACATGACCAGTGTTAGGTAATTTCTTCTTTATAGTAATCATGAAATGGCAAAAGAATGTTTTTCCCCCAAGAAAACTTCTGCAGTTACAATAGGTTTTTGTTGTTGTTGTTATTGTTAATATTTGAAAGGCAGAGTAACAGAGTGGAGGAGAGATTTCCATCCGCTGGTTCACTGCCCAAATGACTGAACAGCCAGAGCTGGTCCAGGCCAAGGCTACACCAGAACTCCATGTGGTCTCCCATGTGGGTGGCAGGAGTCCAGGTACTTGAGCCATCAGTTACCTTCCCAGGGATGTTAGCAAAGAGCTGGATCAGAAGCCGAACAGCCAGGACTAAAACTGACACTCCATATTCAAAGTTTTGACTAGCACGTAGTAGGTACGTACTTTTCTGGGAAATGTTTCCACAGCTTTAATCAGGCTTCAAGGCACTAGGACTGAAAGGAACCATCACTAGGTAACTATTAATGTTCTGCATCATTAAGGAACTGAGGCCCCAAATTAAGAACATCAGCTTGGGACAATCTGTGTTCTCTATTGTTAAAGTAAGATGTTTTGGTATTTTTAAAATTTATTTTATTTGAAAATTTCTTATGTAGCTAACTCTCAGTAATAAAGAGAACAAATACAGTTGCCTGACAGGGTTAGTCCCCATGGAGTTGGGGCACTTTTTAGGTGGGTCTCTTGGGAAGTCTTGTGGTTCCTGAGGATGTGAGGTGGTCATTATTGCAAGAGGGGGGTTCTAAAAGCCTGAGCTTGAGAACCTCTGAGGTGCAGCAGGTTGAGCCACCACCTGTGACACCGCCTTTGCATACAGGAAAGTCTTTTCTAGTCCTGACTGCTCTGCTTCCTGCTAACGGGCCTGGGAAGGTAGCAGATGGTGGCCCAAGCACTTGAGCCCCTGCCTCACACAAGACTAAGATAGGCATTCCTGGCTCCTGGCTTTAACCCGGCCCCGACCTGGCTATTGTACCCACTTAAGGAATGAATCAGCTGATGGGATGGGTGATCTATCAAATAAGTAAATCTTTGGTGTGGGGGGAGGAAGCCTGAGCTCAACCACTCTGCTTCCTATCTCTATGTGATCCTTCCTCCATGTGCTCCTATGGGCTTCCCTGCTAAAGCCAAAGCCTTTGCCATGCCTCTCCAACTGTGATCTTAGTACTCTTCATAAATTAGCTGCCTCTTTATAGTAATGGGAAACTAGTATAGAGGTTGAACTGCTGGATCTTAGGGTGACTAGTATTTTTTGGGAAATGCTGTAGTTTCCATAGTGGCTATACCATTTTCCATTCCCACTAGCAATGCACAAGGCTTCCTGTCTCCACATCTTATCCAAGGTTTTCTGAAGAAATTTTTTGGGGGAGCATAATAGTACACCTTAATGGGGATAAAGTGGTATCTAATTGTCTTCACTTGCATTTCTCAAATCACATATTGATTATCTTTCCATGTGCCTCTTGGCCTTATGTGTATCTGTTAACACTATTCAAGTTTGTTCCTCATATTTTAATCAGGTGTTGTTGAGCTGTAGTTCCTTGTATACCCTGTCAATCTGTTACCAGATATATGGTTTGCAAGTATTTCTTACCACTGTGTGCTGGTGTTTCATTTTGTGAAGCATCATCTACTTTAAAGACCCACAAATTAGGTAGAGAGGAGTTGGGCTGGCACTCCCTATATGGGCACCAATTCATGTCCCTGGTGCTCCACTTCCTGTCCAGCTCCCTGCTAATGGTCTGAGAAAAGCAGCAGAAAGATGGCCTGAATCCTTGGGCTCCTGTCACCCACATGGGAGATGTGTCAGAAGCTCCTGGCTCTCGACTTCAGCCTGGTCCAGCCCTGGCCATCGCAGCCATTTGGGGAGTGAACCAACCAGTGGATTGAAGCTCACTTTCTCCTTCTCTAACTGCCTTTCAAATCTAAATAAATAAATAAATAAATGGGAGATGTGACTTTGTGTATTTACCTGCTCAGGATTTATAAGCTTAACTCCTAGGATACCCAAAGGAGCCACAAATCATTTGCATAGTATCTCACTAGTGTGCACTTGACAATATGGATGTCCTCAAAAAATATAATCTTTACATGTGCTGTGACAAAAGTACTGAAAAGTATGAATTCAGTCTGTAGATAGGGCGTGGGTTTAATTCATTATTTACTGGGCAGTCACTAAGAACTGGCTATTGTGGACAACTGGGGCTATCAGTGAGCAAGACAGAGCTCTACCTCTGTGGAGTGGAGTGCTTTTACTCAATAGCCAGTTAAGACAAATATACAGACTCACAGAAAAGGACGAATGCTGTGGGAAGGGGAAAAATGAAGTGGGAGAAAGCCCAGATACGTTTGTATTTTAAAGTAGAGCAGGCAGGACATACCTGAACAAAGCCTTGAAGGTGTGAGCTGAGACTGGGAAGTCTGAGGTGGTAGCAAGCCTGGCTGGGGCAGGGCAGAGCCCTGTAGTAGTAAAGCAAGAGATGAGGGCAGGGAGGGGCGGAGGCAGAGTTGTTCTCCAGGGCTTTGTAGTGACTTCCTGTCTCTTACTCAGTGATAAAGCATCTTTATCCATGCCTTGCAGTGAGAGATCCAATACTGCTTCACTGGTGGTTGTTTTTTTTTTTTTTTTTTAATAAAGAATCAAAACTATGGCTGTGAAAGTCCACCAAAGACCACTGAATACATTCAAACAAGTTTCAAATATTTTATTTTCTTATTCATACAGTATGAAGTTTTCTAAAGATCCCACAACATGATATATCATGCAGAAGAAAAACTAAACATTCAACATAAACCACCCCTCCACCCCTTCCCTTCCCCACCCCCACACACAAACTAAAAAAAAAAAAAAAAAAGAAAAAAAAGAAAAAGAAAAACAAAACAAAACAAAAACAAAAACAAAACCCCAGAGAGAAACCCTCATTCCCCAGTAAGGAAATAATGTTTGCACTATTTTTCTGTAACGCCAGCCAAGATATGCACAAGCAAGAGAAATAGAAAGCATTTGCTAAAATATTTGTAACAAATACTTATGTACAAAAAATTCACAAAAGACTAGTTCCCCCTTGAAGCAGAGCACATGGCAGTTGACACTGGAACAGATCAAACCACTGGCTGGGGCTATAAGCCACGTACTGATCCAGAGGAAGAAAGTGACATGTAGTGGAGATTTTCAGTTTGAACATTAACATTTCCAAAGTTTGGCAACATTATCTTTTAAAATTATGCAAATTATGTAAACAAGAGGTACATTTTAAATCGATCTACATGCAAAACTCCATGTCATGCAAGGACACCAAGCACCGGGATTTTTCTCTCACAGACAGAGCCCATGATGTGCAGCACTCAGTTGAAGGAACAGCGATGGCAGGCAGGTGTGCTCAATTTAATAAGATTCATTCACCTTGATTCAACCCGCCCTTTTCCACTCTTGATTATAAAACCAGTTTTTATAGAAAAACTATGTAGGGGAAGACTACTATTGTATAAAGCTAACTGAAACATTTTCTTCCAGCCAATAGTACCTTTGCAGAAAAGGGAAGGGATAATATCAAGTGGTGGAAATGATAACACTACTTTTATATCACACACATTTATTAAGTTAGCATCCATTACCAAATACACGGGCAAACCAAGAAAAAAAACCATCATGCACTCTCTATGCCTTGTGGAAAAGACATTTAAGAGGTATAAATTTAGATAAATTTTGCTCTTCTGTGGCATATAGATTAGCAAGATTTCTCCCATTTGAATCACAAATATATGTGGGTGTCTAGATACATACATGCACGTTAAATATCATCATTTTTAAAGATTAGCTGCAAAGTCTTGCGCAACACAGAAGGGAAATTCATGGTTCAAACACAAGTTTAATGACAAATTATTTACCCATGTAATGAAACAAATGGATGTCCTAAGCAGTTACATGATTGCTTCAGGTATCCCTCATAAAACAACCTAGCAGATAAACCATGATTGCCTCAGATAGCTTCTGGCCTTTATAGAGAATCACAACTGGTAACATTTATTCGGGGACATCTGATAAATGCAACTGCTCCTAGTTACTAAGTAACAGAATGAAGCAGCCATAGCATTATGCAGTTACTATATGAACACAAGCGCTAGCTCTTGGCAGTAGCACTGAACTATACTTTCTCCTCAAGCAGAGATGGATTTAAAGCTGCTCAGAAATGAGACACAGTCCCTAGAAATATAGTCGCAGGTATAAATAAAGTTAGACACTTTTGTTACAAAAATGTAATTAAGGTAAAATAATAGGACGTTAACAAATGCTTTGTCAATCTCTCCAAGGAGAAAGCACAGAAAAAGGAAAATAGCTGGCCTAACACCTGGTTCAAATTGTACAATCTTCTATCTATATATAAAACTGTGTGAAATAAAAGTAAGGATGCTGTATGTTCTGCTTGGCACTTTGTACTCTATCATTTTGTTTCTGAATCAAGTATATTAAATTAAAAGCCAACCTACTACATATATAGAAAGCTACATATATCTATATATAAATATTTACATATGTATATATAGATACTTTCTTGTTATAAAAGATGAAGAAAAATAAATTAAAAAGCCAACCCTTCCCTTTCTCCACCACAATGATATGCTCTTCTCATGCTGCTGTCCTTCAGACTGTAAAGTGCTACACTGAGTTATTGAGAGAGTAAGAGTTCAATAACACTTAGTTGGCTTCATGAGGCTCATGTTGGAAAATGTGGCTTCACAGAGAAAAATACTTCCATTTAAATACACAGAGAGCATTGCTGGACGTCTTGAGCAGATCTTCAGAGATGGAGAAGAAAGCAAAAGTGTTGGGTGGTGCTCTTTAGAGAGTCACACGTCTACCACCATCTTTTTGTGGATATCTAGGCCACCTACAACCTGCAAAGATAGAACAGATCCAGCTTAACAATATTTGAGAAACTACTTTTTAGTTGCTAACTTAAAAAAAACATTATTTGAGCAGTTCAAAAAAACTTTAAATATGCTTCTGAAACTGCTCAAGAAGCATATTTAAAAACAATATTTTGAATGGTCACCAGCAGAATTTTCATAGCTCCTTTCTCCTAGGATATAGACTACTTTTCTGTAGTCTAGGGTAAGGGTGAGCACACTTGTTCTGTAAAGAGCAAGACAGAAAATATTTTAGGCTTTGTAGGCCACATAGATTCTTCTACATTTTCTTTTTCGTTTAAAAAGACAGCATTGTAAAAATTGGGAAACGGCACTGTGGCACAGTGGGTTAATTACTGCTTATGATGCCTGCATCCCATAGGAGCACTGGTTTGAGACCTATCTACTCTGACCCATCGCCCTGCCAGGGTGCTTGGGAAGCTGGTGGAAACGGCCCGTTGCTCGAGTCCATCACCTGTACAGGAGACCTAGATGGAATTTCAGGCTCTTGGCTTTTGCCTGGCCCAGCCCCAGCCCTTGTGGCCATCTGGGGAATAAACCAGCAGATACAAGATCTCTCTTTCCCTCTCTCTAACTCCACTTTCCAAATAAATGAAAAATAAATACAAATGTAAAAATCATTCTTATCTCAAACACAAAGGAAAACAAGTCACGGGCAGAATTCAGCCTGCTCTGCAGTTTGTTGGGCCCTACTCTACAAATCTAGTATCACAAGATAACCAGATGTCACCATAAAAATTACCCCCCAAAATAAAACATGACCTTCACTGTCAGCCTCCTAGAGGATATTAGAGTTGAAAATGAATAAAATGTCCTGCACATTACTTTTGCACGGAGAGTTATATATTCATATATCTGGCTGGCGCCGCAGCTCACTAGGCTAATCCTCCATCTTGCGGCGCTGGCACACCGGGTTCTAGTCCCGGTTGCCCCCCTTCCAGGCCAGCTCTCTGCTGTGGCCAGGGAGTGCAGTGGAGGATGGCCCAAGTGCTTGGGCCCTGCACCCCATGGGGAGACCAGGAGAAGCACCTGGCTCCTGCCTTCGGAACAGCAGGGTGCGCCAGCCGCGGTGGCCACTGGAGGGTGAACCAATGGCAAAGGAAGACCTTTCTCTCTGTCTCTCTCTCACTGTCCACTCTGTCAAAAAAAAAAAAAAAAAAAAAAAAAGCCAACCAGGAAAGAAGAAAAAAAAAAAAAAGCCAACCAGGAAGGCACACATAGTATGATTACTTCTTTTCTGCATATTAATTAATTTTGGTACTGTTGACAATTTTCAGATGTTTTCCTTTGATAAATGGTCTATGAGTTTATGATTAATTCAACCTTAAACTTGTTAGATGTATTCAAATATGGGGTTAGCACTGTGGTGCAACAGGTTAAGCTACACCTTTACCATCCGCATCCCACAGGAGCACTTGAGTCCCAACTGCTCCATTTCTTATCCAGCTCCCCGCTAAGCAGTCGAAGATGGTCCAAATACTTGGGCCTCCGGATTATGTTCCTGACCTCAGCCTAGCCTAGCCCAGTCCTGGCTGTTGCAGCCATATGGAGAGTGAACCAGTGTATGGGAGATCTCTCCCTCTCTAACTCTGCATTCAAATAAATAAATCTTTTTTAAAAATACAAAGATATCATGTAATTCCATCCTGTCTGAGAAGCACTTCCAAAGTCTGCGGACCTGCTCTAACCTCACCTGCACTCTAGGTCCATCCTCCTTGGATCTTCCTTCACCATCACCCTGGAGTCCCCTCCTCCGCCTTGCTCATGTTAGATCCTCTGCTTCCTGGACCCCCTCAACTAGCTTCTTTTTGCACCCTTAATCCAGTGGAGGCACATCCTCCAAATGGTCACCAAAAAAGGGCCGCCTTACAAACCTGAAGAGGACTTCATTTTACCTCTAATGTCATTGAGTTTGTAGAGAAGTTTAGGTTGGAAATAAGTGTCCCTCAGAATTGCAAAGGCATTCTGCTGAGAAACTTTACCACCGGGACTCCTGATTGTGTTACGAAGCTCCTCTTCACTCCTCCACACTACCACCTCAGCTTGGTAAATGCATAGAACACCTCTGTTGGGAATTTCATGACAAGGTGCCCAGGTCCATATGATTTGTTTATACTAACTATGCTGGGAACTCAGCAGGTCCTTTCAGTCAGGAAATACACTATTCCTGGTTTTGAGGTATTTTCTTGATTTCTTTTTGATGATTTTATTTTTCCTTCTGAAAACCCACAAATCCAGGTGTCACAACTCCTACAATGGATCTCTAAATAAAAAGCTCTTCTATATATCATCCAGTTTTCCTTCAAGAGTCAATATATTATTTCCCTGAGAATAATGACGACAGGATTTTATTTTACTTTTAAAGATTTTACTGGCTTTGCCTAACCTGCTTCTTCCCTCCTTTTTCTTTCTGTGTTCCTCATTAGAGGTTTTCCTCCACTGTCTGGTGATCCTTGGTGCTACTTCTGTGGAAAGAACACTTGGACCTCCGTGTACATGATGGGGCTGCGACTGTAAGCTGCACTTGCATGATTTATTGGGATCATTTCTTTAAGGAGCTAAGATTTCTCAAGAAAGCTTTCCTCTCTCTGGCCTGGAAAGTGTTGTTTAGATGCCACAGAGTCAGCTCCAGAGCAGGCTAGACAGACGTGTCAACGTGCACATATGTTTATTTTCACTTAATTCATCAACTCCCTCTCTCTCTCTCTCTCTCTCTCTCTCTCTCTCACACACACACACACACACACACTCTGCCTCATGTTTCCCAGTCTACAGACTCTCCTCCATTTCCAGCTAGGGTGAATCAATCCATCTCATTTTATTGGAGTTTTAGAAGAAAGCAAAAATAAACAAGTGTTCAACCCATCAACTTTCATCCTGTCACTAATCATCTAAAAATTCTCTGAAAAAAATTTTTAGTGTTTCTTTTCATGTACTTGAAGGCAGATTGTCAATGAGAGAGAGGGGTAGACAGAGACAGAGAATGAATCAATGTTCCATTTACTGGTTCATTCCTCAAATGCCCACAACAACCAGGGCTGGGCCAGGCTAAAGCCAGGAGCCTGGAACTTCATTTAGGTCTCCCAATAGGGGTACAAGCACGTTAGCCATTATCTGATGCCTCCTACAATGGCATTAGCAGGAAGCTGAGATGGAAAAGGAGTAGCTGGGAAAAAAACAAGCATTCTGATGTGAGATGTGGGATTCCCAAGCAGTGGTTTAATCTGTCACACCACAACGTCTACCTGCTTCTGAAAATTTTTAGAGTAGATATACAGTATGAAATCTTTTAGGCTAATTTTTCCCATCTTTTTTACTATCATAGCTTGAGAAGTCAAAAAAAGAACTCAATGAAGCCAAACTTAGGGGCCTGATGAATTTTAGGAAAGTTAGTTTCAAATATAAAACAGACATTTTTCCTCATTCATAAACTACCCCTCAAAAATACAAGGCTATTTATCACAAATATTAAAAAACAAATTCAAAAACTTAGCTTATTTCTTCAGTGTAAATAATAGCCATATTCCTATGAAAAGTTGTATTTTAATTTGCTTCCATTGACAAGTGCTCTTGTATCTGCTACATTTTATGTTTACTGACTGAAAGCAGACTTCATGTATACGCATCCTTTCCACAGCACTTCGTCCCAGAGTTCCCCATTTATTTTGTTCCCCCAAGGCTTGGGATTTCTTTTCTTTCCTTCTTTTGAAAATGGCTGCATCTATGATGCCACTACTGCCTAGTGGCATGTCACCCCTATCGCAGGAGTCTGTCAGTGATCTTTGGCAATGGTGAAGGAGGAGAAATGGAAGGGATAGCAGTACCTGTAGCAGTATTTCCTGACAAAAGGTCAGAATCTATAGTCTCAAATCTATCAACTCTTCCAAAAAGATGTGACCTGTGCTTTATACTACAGTACCACCTCATTTGGTGAAACAAAACACAAAAATAAGAACTCCCTAATGATGAAGAAGATCCTAAAAGAATATTAACTTCTACTGAAATCATTTCAATTCTTAACACACAACTATCTAAGTCACCTGTTTTTCCCCGTGTTAAATTGAAAAGGAAAAAGAAAAGGAGACAGGAAATCTTCCTATAGAAGTACCCAGTCGGGGCCAGTACACTGTGGTGCAGCAGGTAAAGCTGACACCTGCAATGCTGGCATCTCATACGTGTGCCAGTCCAAGTCCCATCTGCTCCACTTCTGATCCAGCTCCCTACTAATACACCTGAGAAAAGCAGCAGAAGATGGACCAGTCCTTGGGCCCTTGCACCCACTGGGAAATGTGGATGAAGCTCCTGGCTCCTGGCTTCAGACTAGCCCAGCTCCAACTGCTGTGACTACCTGGGGAGTGAACCAATGGATGGAAGACCTCTCTCTCTAACTCTGCCTTTAAAATAAACATAAATTTTTGGGGAAAAAAGTATTCAGTCATAAATGAATGGAGAAATTTCAAAACCCTTTGTCATCTTTGGTTTTACTGTGGCTACTCTTGTATTCTGTGGTCACGTTAGCATGCAGGCAAAAATCTTTCTAACACACCCAAAAGCTCCTATCTTTGTTGTAAGGGAATAATTAGAGAAGAGAAGCTGAGTGGTCAAGTTCCAGTTTGGAGGCAATGATTCATAGTAAATCCCTGGATTCACTGAAGAAAGGCAATCAACTGGGAAGTCAAGCTGTTGTCCCAGCTTCCACAGAGTTCATTTTGTAGGGCTCCCTATCAGTGTCATCACCACCTTCACACAGAGCTTAGCAGGTAAGTTCATTTTGTTCCCATGAAGCCACGTTTCTAGTATTCTCAGCAAAAAATTCATAATCATGTCTTCCTAAAAAGGTATTTTTAAACATGTTTATTTTTAAATAAACCTTAAGATTACAACCTACTTGTAACCTGGAAGCTATCAACAATAAATAAGTTACTAGTACTTCTTTTGGCATCTTATCTGAGTGCACTATATCCTGAGAATAACAATTTTATAACTAACAATGATTTTAAACTGAATATGGAACTTTGAAATAAAAATCACATATATAAATTTTTAGGGAAAAATAAGAAATTCTCTTATGTGGCTTTGAAAGCCACATGTTTTTGAAACATAACTAATAGAAGAACCAGCTCTTTTGTACTTACTGCACAGAATTCCTCAAAGGATATTCTTCCGTCTCCATCTTTATCTGCGTTTATTATGGTTTTGTCTACAATTTGCTGTAACTGTGTGTCTTTCAGATTGTTCCCCACCATCATCTTTAACACCTGGAAGAGTTCCCCGTTGGAAATATAGCCATCTTTATCCATGTCATAGATACGGAAAGCAACTGAAAAAAGGAGGGAAAAATTCATGGCAATTATAAGACAATCACTAAGTGAACACTTTTGAGAAAGGAAAGAGTAAATTGCCAAACATATAGAATTATGGCTATGGAGATGGCACCTTCCTAAATACAGAAGCAACAAGCAGCAATAACATACAATTCAAATATCCTGTGAGAATTCTCACCAGAAGGTGAAATTTCTGTTATCTCTAAAAATCTGGAAAAGAGATCTTTCAGAAGATTTTAAAAGTAGTTTATAATACAGCATGGAATGGTAATGGAAGAAGATGGAAAAAGAAGTCAGTAAAGACAAATACTTACACCTCAATTTCTGTTCCTTATCTCCTTTGACACTGAACTGAGAGACTCCCTCAATGAATTCTGAATAAGAGTGAAAATAAAAATTTTCAGTTTTTTGCATTAAGAAATTTACGTTAAAAATCACAGAGGGTATTTCCTTGCCGCAAAACAAATTATTATCATTAGCAGTATTTAAAACTGAAAATGCCAAAGTTCTTCTGGCATATATTTTTTCTTATTTGAACTTGGAATGCTAAGATTGATCAATTTGAACAAATATTTGCTTAGTACCACAAAGCATAACACTCAAAAACATATTCTTTATTTAAATTCTTTCCTTTTAGAATATGACTGCAAAAAGGGCTTTTCAAAAAAAAAAAAAAAGAAAGAAAGAAAAAAAGACTATGGGGGTGGGCATTTCAGAGTACTGAGTATATAGAGTCCCGGCTATTGCACTTCACAACCAACTCCCTGCTCAAGCACCTGGGAAGTAGCGGATGATCACTCAAGTACTTAGTTCCTATCAACCCTGGGGAAGACTTGGATGAAGCTCCTGACTTCAGCTTTGCCCAGCCAAGGCCACTGTGGCCATTTGGGGAGTGAACCACAGGATAGAAGACACCTCTCTCTCTCACTTTGCATGTCAAATAAATAAATAAATCTTTTAAAAAATGTTTATACTTGTTTCATAATAAAAAATAATTGTGGACTTCTGTTCCAAAATTCAGAATCAGTTAAATGTGCTGGGGGGAGAGAGGAGGAACTGATGCTGTCTGTGGTGCAGTGGGTAAAGTTGCTGCCTGTGGCACCAGTATCCTGTATGGGCACCAGTTCGAGTCCCAGCTGCTCCACTTCCAATCCAGCCCTCTGCTAATGTGCCTGAGAAAGCAGTGGAAGATCCCAAATCTCTGGACCTCTGCACCCACATGGGAGACTCGGATGAAATTCCTGGCTTCTGGCTTCAGCCTGGCCCCATCCTGGCAGATGTGGCCATTTGGGAAGTGTGCCAGCAGACGGAAACTTTGTTTCTCCCTCTCTTTAGCTCTGCCTTCAAATAAAATATATATATACGCTGTGGGAGGTTTCATGACAAAAGGTCATTCTTCTTCATTGCCTGCTAAGCACTAAATCATAATCAGTTTTAGGTCCCTTCAACTTATAATTCCCCAAATAAACATAACAAAATCTATTATCCCTATGGAAAATCAATGTTTACTTATTTGTAAATACAGAATTAAATATAAAATTATGCATCATTTTAATTTTAAAAGCACCATTGTTTGTAAAACCTAAATTAACTAAAATAAATAAATCTTGTTCTAATATAATGTTCACATCCTAATTGCTACTTCTTATATTTTTTAATGTTGGTCTCACTGTTTAAGTTTCTTCTTTAAATTCAGTTTCTAATATTGTAAATTGTCCTGAGATTAATCTTCTAAAAACAAAGGAAATACTAATTCCCTCCGTTTTGTGGACTACCCTAAAGGACAACTTGATCATTTATGAACCAAAAAGTAAGGATCTTAGTTCATTAAGGTACAATATCCAAAATTTTCAGATTTTAACATAATTTATAAGATCACCAAGAATATATTTAAGAAAAACATTTTCCAATTATTTTTAAACATAGAGCCAGCACAGAGGTTGTCTAAATTGTCATTTAAAAAAATCTTACTTTCTTACCTTTAAAGTCTACTTCTCCATTCCCATCTGTGTCAAATATATCTATTACTCGCTGTACCAAAGGATTCTGTTGTAATTCAGGCAGAGACATGAACTCTTCCACACTCAATGAACCAGAATTGTCCAAATCAAGTTTCTTAAATCTCTTTCCTAGCCTTTTAATTTCATCAGCATCAACTACAAGAAAACAAAAATAGCAAGATTATGAAGAATGATTTTATGATGGTCATGGGGAAAAAAATCCAGTGCTGATACTATAATTTCCAATTTAATCAAGAGTCAAACACTGTTGATCTCCTAATAAAGAAAATGCACAATAAATATTTCTATCAGTTACCTTTCTGTTTGTATATACCTGCCATAATACACACCAAACTGTATGCTAAGTGCCAAGATAATCTAGGACAACACTAAGCTGATCATGGAGGTCACACAAGATATTCCAGTACTGCGGATGCTAAGCTGATCACAAGGTCCTACTAGACAGGCTGAATCAACCTCTCTTCTGTTCCTAAGCACTTGTATTTCATTTTTCTTTCTGAAATTTAATTCATTTTATCTCCAATAGTTCATAGTTCAGAGCACATGGAACATTCAAGTTTCCCTCCCATTCCAGTTCTGTTCCTTGAATACAATATTGCCAGTTACTTGAATGTTTTTCCAAAGATACCTTCTGCAAGCATAAGCAAGTAAAACATGAGTTTCAGACTCAACCAAAGACAACAAAAAGTAAACAGCATTTTCAACACTTTAAAAAAGGGGCAGGGGAATAAACAATTTAAAAAATGTGTGCATTAGTAAGCACTCAATAAAAATTCAGAATCAGGCCTCTTATATATTCTTGAAAAAGATTTAAATCATTTTATTCTAAAATAGACCATTTTCAGGCTTTCAAAATCAGACTAATTCACATAAATAACTGATCATGGCTTAACAGAAATAACACTTAGAAATAATTTAGTCCAGGGGCCAGTGCTGTGGCACAGGTTAATGTTCTGGCCTGAAGTGCCGGCATCCCATATGGGCACCAGTTCTAGTCCTGGCTGTTCCTCATCTGATTCAGCTCTCTGCTATGGCCTGGGAAAGCAACAGAAGATGGCCTAAGTCCTTGGGCCCCTACACCCACATGGGAGACCTAGAAGAAGCTCCTGGCTCCTAGCTTTGGATCGGCGCAGCTCCGGCTGTCGTGGCCAATTGGGGAGTGAACCAGCGGATGGAAGACCTTTCTTTCTCTCTGCCTCTTCTCTCTGTGCAACTGTGACTTTCGAATAAATAAATAATAATATCTAATAAATAAATAGTTTAATACAAAAATAAACCACACATATCCTTAAAGTGTTAAAATAACAAAATTAATTTTTCCATGTTATATTGCCTGTGCAGATATATGTATTATGGCCCATATCAATGGGAATGAGACAATACATTGTTTCAGCTGCTTCAATATGAAGATACTTCAAAAGGTTGATAGAAAAATAAAAAAAAATTAAGCTTATATTGGTGTAGAAAATCTTGAATCCATGCACTTTTCTAATATACATTTTCCATGAACTGTCTGAAGACCTGCACACATTTGGCATCTCATTTTAAAATAAAATATTGAATATTTTAGGTAATTTATTGAGTACCTGTATGTAAAAAATAATGGCAATACAGTCAATGCTGTGGAATATTTGTTTAACCTTGTCATGGGCCTGGCACGGAGCTGAGGCTCACTGCTGCTGTTCAGCAGCTTACGAGCATTGTATCACTTAACCCAGGAAAAGAGCAAAATTAGAAGTACAGTTTCTACTGAATGCTTATTGCTCTTATACCATTATAAAGTTAAAAACTTAAATCACAGTAAGTTATGAGGGAGAAGGTTTTCTTTACATTAAATAGAAAGTCTTAACAGATGATGTTTTAAGAAAAAACAATACAAAAAGTGCCTTTTTAAAAAAAAATATTTATTTAATTTATTTGAAAGAGAGGCAGAGAGAGAGAGAGAGAGAGAGAGAGAGAGGTCTTCCATCCACTGGTTCACTTTTCAGATGGCCACAACAGACGGAGCTGTGCCAACCCGAAACCAGGAGCCAGGAGCTGCTTCTGAGTCTCCCACATGAGTACAGTGGCCCAAGGACTTGGGCCATCTTCCACTGCTTTTTCAGGCCACAGCAGAGAGCTGGATCAGAAGAGGAGCAGCCAGGACTAGAACAGGCGCCCATATGGGATGCCGGTGCTTCAGTCCAGGGCGTTAACCTGCTGCACCACAGCGTCGGCCACTAAAAAGTGCCTTCTTATATTTTTTGACAAGCAGAGTGGACAGTGAGAGAGAGAGAAAGGTCTTCCTTTGCCGTTGGTTCACCCTCCGATGGCCGCCGCGACCAGCGTACTGCGCTGATCCGAAGGCAGGAGCTAGGTGCTTCTCCTGGTCTCCCATGCGGGTGCAGGGCCCAAGCACTTGGGCCATCCTCCACTGCACTCCTGGGCCACAGCAGAGAGCTGGCCTGGAAGACGGGCAACCAGGTCAGAATCTGGCACCCTGACTGGGACTAGAACCTGGTGTGTCGGCGCCGCAAGGCGGATTAGCCTAGTGAGCCGCGGCGCTGGCCAAAAGTGCCTTCTTTCTGAGAAAGTAACAGCTAGTTTAGTGGATTCAAGAACCAAGAGGTTTTCAAACATTACTATCTGGTGCAAACTACAGGTGTAGAAGAGGCGCAAAGATAATTTTTCTTATTTTTACCCTACCTTCCCCCTCCAAAAAAAAAAGTATTAATAAAAGCAGATACATACCGGCTCATCAATATTTACAAAATTGGTCCCCCCCCCTTTTTTTTACTGATGTCTCCTTTATTTTTTTCCCCATAAAATTGGTTTCTATGGAAGCAAATGAATTCAAGAAACTACCTCAAAATATGAAGCACAAGCTCCAGTTTAAAGCTTGTTAAGTGATAGGCTATGGTGCTTAATATGTTTCAGAATTAATTTTGTACTTAGTATTTTCAAGATGGTTTATTTTAGTACTCTGTTGAACAGTCTACCTTATCCATGTTTTCCCCAGACCTATGATTTTGTACCTGTGAGTTTGGTTATTTTTTTTTAAGAGGCAAAGAGACAGAAGCAGAGAGGTTATTATTGATTGGTTTACTCCCCAAACGCCAGCATGGCGAGGCTCGGAGTCAGTACTGTCATCCAGGCCTCCTACATGGATGGCAGGGACCCAACCAATTGAGCTATCCCCTTGCTGCCTCCCAGAGTCAGCACATTAACAGGAAGCTAGCCGACGCAGCAGCTCACTAGGGTAATCCTCCACCTGCAGCTGCCAGCATTCCAGGTTCTAGTTCTGTCCCAGTTGCTCTTCTTCTTTCTGTCTCTCTCACTAACTCTGCCTGTCAAAAAAAAAAAAAAAAAGAAAGAAAGAAAGAAAAAAGAAAAGAAAAGAAATCCCAAGTCCTTTCCCTCCCTTTTACATAAAAATCCACTTCTGACGTGTCAGTTGGGAAGGAAGACCTTTTTTTCTCTCTCTCTCTCTCTGTCAAAAAACAAAACAAAACAAAATAAAACAAAAACAGGAATCTGGATTTGGGAGCTAGAGCCAAGACTCAAACCCAGGTTTCTCCAGTGAGGACAACTTAACAGGTAGGCCAAACACCCACCCCAGCCTTTGAGGTTTTTCAGGAACACATATATTGAACTGTATCATAAACATCATTACATTGCTTTAATGAAAGCAACACACACACATGTACTTAAAATAATTTATTCAAAAATTCAAATACACATTTCATGAACACAACAACACTGAAAATTTTTCATCCTTATATTACAGATTTCTTCTTTAATGAAATAGATAAAAATAAAGTGTTATAATAAACGTAATTTCTCCATTTTCTATAATGAAATTAGATGGCCTTACTCTTGGGATGGGGTATAGGAGGGCTAATGCAATAAAAACACTACAAAATTTTTTTGCTGTTGCTTATTCATTTACATGTATCCTCTATCTCTACCTCAAAGCAGAAGCTACAACCTTTTTCATTGGTGTTCTGCACAATACATTTAACAGAAGCTCAATACATGTTAAGCGAATATTAAGTGTTTTACATTCCAAAATTACTAATCAAATGTATCAATATTGAATATAAAACTCTGCTTATCTAACCTGACACCAGTCAGTCAAGCATTCAGAGGAGTTTCTCAAAGTTAATAGTATTAGCCAAACAGGGACCCAGCCCATAATTAATTGCACATGTATATATTGGTGAACTATTTTCTTTTTGCCATCATAGTTTTGCCTCAGTTTGCAGAAAAGGTGGGGGGGGGGGGGAGGTTGAACATAAAATCACTAAAGTATATTATAAGTAGAAAAGGAAAGACAATACCTCTCCAAACAGTAAGTGGATGAATCAAGATCATTTCCTCTAGAGTACATAATTAATAGAAATCAGAAATGTAGCACCATAATATTCATGGAAAATATCAGATTCTACTTACTGAGGCTGAGACATGAGCAATAGTTTAAAACGTTTTCTATCAAAGAAGCTGAAATTGAGGCACCTGAAGGATTACATTTAAGTTCAGGAAGACATCATTCCACAGTCTTCATGAATGAATAATAGTAATAATATTGGGGAATACTATAGACGGATTATAAGTCACCAAATAAAAATACTTAGGTGAACCCATCCTTCTTCACACTGCCAAAGATAATCTCTCTACAAGGTAAATTCAGCCAAACTACTAGTTCCTGTGCTTAATTCTAGTGGATTCCTTATGTAAATAGGATAAAGTCTAAAGCCCTAGATATTATTTAGCCTCCATTTAACTTCCCACCTTATCTATTCCCCATTTTACTACAGAATAAATTCTATAGCTCAATTTCCCTATAACCCCTTTGCTGGAATGTCCTTTCCTGCACTTGCCACTTTTAAAACTTCTAATGATTTTTCTCAGATCAAACAGAGGGGTCTTATTAATAACCATGTATTTTATAGTTATAATATTAACTCATTCTGTGGCAAAAGCCATTAAAATATTTCAAATCTATTTACTTCCTTTTGCTTTAAATATCTTAGAAAATACTGTAATATTATTGATAGCTGTTCTGGATGAGTAGTTATGATTTTTCTCAGAGGCAAGGCAACATGGCTGTGAATACATTTACCTTGAAAATAAACAGCTTCTTAAAAAGCCCCTGCGGCACAATTTGAAGGCAAAGAGCTATCTAATCTTTCCATTCTTCCTACAAACCCGATGCAGCTAAAACCCACCTTGAGATTCTTTATGCCAGTAAAATGTTAGGGATATAATATCTCTTCTCCAACCACTTCTCCATTTTCTCCCTTCTTTCTTTCCAGTAAGGATTAAAATAAGTCACACATGAGGCCGGCGCTGTGGCATAGCAGGTGAAGCCACCACCTGCAGTGCCAGCATCCCATATGGGCGCTGGTTTGAGACCCTGCTGCTCCACTTCCGATCCAGCTGTCTGCTATGGCCTAGAAAAGCAGTACAAGATGGCTCAAGTCCTTGGGCCTCTGCACCTGCGTGAGAGTCCCAAAACAAGCTCCTAGCTTTGGATTGGCGCAGCTCTGGCTGTTGTGACCAATTAGGGAATGAACCAGCACATAGAAGACCTCTCTCTCTCTCTCTCTGCCTCTCCCTCTCTGTGTATCTCTGACTTTCAAATAAATAAATATATTAATTAATACAATAAAATAAGTCACACTAAATACTCAGTACTTACTGGCTAACTGAGGGGCTGGCTGCACAGTTTAAAGAGTCTATACATAAATATCCAGTGTATTTAAAAATGGCTAGATTGGAAGCCAAGTCATAAATATTTTTTAAAGCCACGATGTAGGGCCAACATTATGGAGTAGCAGGTAAAACAGTGATAGCATCCCATCTGGGTGCTGGTTCGAGTCCTGCCTGCTTCACTTCCCATCCAGCTCCCTGCCTATGTGCCTGGGAAAGCAGCAGAGGATGGTGCAAGTGCTTGGGCCCCTGCACCAACATGGGAGATCTGGCTGCTGGCCATTGGGCCATGTGCAAAGTGACGCAGCAGATGACTATCTCTCTGTGTGTGTGTTTCTCTCTAACTCTGCCTTTCAAATAAATTGATCTTAAAAAACAAAGCCACAAAAAAGCTAGCTTTCAAAAACAAATGATAGGCCGGCGCCACGGCTCTATAGGCTAATCCTCTGCCTTGCGGTGCCGGCACACCAGGTTCTAGTCCTGGTAGGAGTGCCGGATTCTGTCCCGGTTGCTCCTCTTCCTATCCAGCTAGCTCTCTGCTGTGGCCCAGGAGTGCAGTGGAGGATGGCCCAAGTGCTTGGGCCCTGCACCCACATGGGAGACCAGGAGAAGCACCTGGCTCCTGGCTTCGGACCAGCATGGTGCGCCGACCGCAGCAGCCATTGTGGGGTGAACCAATGGTAAAAGAAGACCTTTCTCTCTATCTCTCTCTCTCACTATCCACTCTGTCAAAAAATTAAAAAAAAAAAAAATAGTACTAGGCATTGAACAAAGTGACTTAATAAGTTGTCACCAAATAACTTAAGAAGTAGTTATTCAAGTACTTACACTTCCCAGCACTGTACACTAGATGTGTTATAGGATATTCAAGTATTTTCTGATTCTGCATGTAAGGGGCAAGCATTTGGCCTAGTGGTTAAGATGTGCACATCCCATGTAAGAGATCCTGGGTTCCACACCCAGCTATAGGTCCTGACTCCACTTTCCTGCTAATGAGAATCCTGGGAGGCAGCAGTGATGGCTCAAATGACTGGATTCCTGCCACCCACGTGGGAGACTCCTGGTTCAGATCCAGCCAGGGCTGATTCAGGTGTCTGGTAGTAAATCAGCAGATTGAATCTCTCTCCCTCCCTCCCTCCCTCCCTCCCTCCCTCCCTCCCTCTTCTTCTTTACGTCTCAAAGAGGGTTGGGAGGGATGGAGGACATGGCTGCAATGAGCCTTCAGCTCTCATCATCGAAAAACAAACAAAAGGGATCATTTTCCGTACACTTAGGATTGTACTCCCTTAAAAGATATGGACAAGGAAAAACAAACCTCACCCTCCTGACTCATCTTGTGACTCAGATACTCTTCCTCACGTTTGCCAAGTTAAAACTCATGTTACTTTTCCATTTTTTCGAAGGATAGCTTTGGGAGAACTACCTTTTTTAATAACTTAAAATGTCTACATTTTCAATTTAAATTATATTATAGTATTAAAATAAGAAATCTTATAAAGTCATATATACCATTACCTAAAATTTAAGCAAGACAGTAAAATCTTAGATCTTCTAGTCCGAGTTTATAAAATATGAAAATAATTATTAATAAGGAATTGATGGATTTCTTCCATACAAAATTAATTAAAATTTAACCAAGATAAATTGTTGAGACAGTGTCAATCAATGCACTGAGTATTCTTAAAGAGGAAATTTAGAAGGTTAATCATTTTAACAAGAGATTTTAAGAATCTTATTAGTGTTAGAATACAAAATGACTACAAACTTGCTTTCAGACAGCTCATGTTTTCAATATTTTCTGTGGGACATATGAAAATTAGGGCTGTATAATACTAATAAAGGTAATATATTCATCTTTCAGAAGGAGACACATAAATCATCTTCTTTTACTACATTTATGTATTTTTCTTATTCAGACAAAAAGAATTTAAAACATTCTAAAATAGCAAAGAAGAGACCTAAGCTCTGGGTCTTCAAGCACTGCTGTCAATACATACACACCAAACAGTTATTCAATTGTTGGAGACAAAAGTAAAAAGAACTTGAGGGCCGGCGCTGTGGCTTAGTGGGCTAAAGCTCTGCCTGCGGCACTGGTTCGTATCTCAGCTGCTCCTCTTCCAATCCAGCTCTCTGCCATGGCCTGGGAAAGCAGAAGATGGCACACATGTTTGGGGCCCTGCATCCACATGGGAGACCCAGAAGCAGCTCCTGGCTCTGGCTTTGTTGCACCCATTGGAGAGTGAACCGCAGATGGAAGACCTTTCTGTTTCCCTCTCTCTGTGTCTGTAACTCTACCTCTCAAACAAATAATTAAACAAAACAAAACAAAACAAAACCTTGAAAATGAGACCCGACCCTGGGTCAAGGTGCAACTATTTTAGAAGATAGCAGGGAAATACCTAAAGTTACAGGTGTCTTTTCAGGGCAATTAAGGTGATTAATAACATCCCAAGGCCCTGCAGTTTGACTCATACATCTCAGCAGCTTGGACCCTATACTCTACCCAATCAATTTAAAGGCATCAACCCCAAAGACATTCAACCACATTTACTAGGTCCATTCCCACCGCTGGATGCACTAATCAGTTTAGAGATGTTCTTTAAATTTCCCGCAAAATGAGATGATTTGCTAAATGGTACTATAATGTATAGAGTGTCTCTGGAAACCCTATAAAAAACCTGTCAACTGAAGAGTTGGGGCTCCCAATTCAAATCCACTGAGTCGGTGATAGTTGAGAGCCCAGGCCCGGACCTGTAATAAAACTCTCATGTGTTTTACAGTGTTATTGGCTGGGCATAACAGAAAAAAAATCTAAAAAGACTTTTATTAGCTGATTTTGGGGTTTCTCAGAAAGAAGACATAAACAGAATGGCAGAAAAATAAACTTCCTCAAATTTTAGCCAATTCTTAATACCCATATAGCAGAAAAGAGCAATAGTAATACTGATCCTTCAGGGAATCCTTTTCTTTTTTTTTTTTTGAAAGACTTATTTGACAGGTAGAGTTACAGAGAGTGAGAGAGAGAGAGAGAGACAGAGAGAAAGGTCTTCCTTCCGCTGGTTCACCCTCCAAATGGCCACAACGGTCGGAGCTGCACCAATCCGAAGCCAGGAGCCAGGTACTTCTTCCTGGTCTCCCACGTGGGTGCAGGGGCCCAATCACTTGGGCCATCCTCCACTGCTACCCCAGGCCATAGCAGAGAGCTGGACTGGAAGAGGAGCAACCAGGACTAGAACCGGCACCCATATGGGATGCCAGTGTCGCAGGCGGAGGATTAACCTGCGGCGCCATGGCTCGGCTCCCAGGGAATTGCTTTAATAGCCATTTTATGAATAATTGATTACTCATTAATAGACCAATTAATAATTTAACAAAATGTGAAGCCTTTTTAAATTCTTCTAGCAATATTTTGAAAGAAACAACCAAATGTAATGTGGGGTCCTAGATAAGAGTTCTGCGAAAGAAAAATACACTACAAATTTCACTAGCATTTTCACCAAAGAATGTGGTTTAATATTATTTTACCAATTTCAATTCATTGATTTTAATAATGCACTACAATACAAATGTTAACATTAGGAGAAAATAGCTAAGAGGTATTGTAGTCTAGTTCGAGAATTCTAATCTTGTGGCTTTTTTGTAATTTTCCTTCCTATTTTGTGACAGCTCTTAATTCTTTGTCTTTTATGATCCTGAAACTTTTGATCCAGTATCTTATGAACTGTTCCTCAGTCATTTGGAGTAAGAATACCTCAGAAATGGGCCAGTGCCGTGGCTCAACAGGCTAATCCTCCGCCTTGCGGCGCCAGCACACCGGGTTCTAGTTCCGGTTGCCCCTCTTCCAGGCCAGCCCTCTGCTGTGGCCCGGGAGTGCAGTGGAGGATGGCCCAAGTGCTTGGGCCCTGCACCCCATGGGAGACCAGGAAAAAGCACCTAGCACCTGGCTCCTGCCATCGGATGAGTGCGGTGTGCGGTCCGCAGCGCGCCGTCCGTGGCAGCCATTGGAGGGTGAACCAACGGCAAAAGGAAGACCTTTCTCTCTGTCTCTCTCTCTCACTGTCCACTCTGCCTGTCAAAAAAAAAATAAATAAATAATAATAATAAGAAGAAATGATACTTGCATCAAGGAAGTTGATATCAATATGTGATGCCAGCTTTGATCACTTGGCTAAATCTGTTTTTTCCTTTGTAGTTAAAAAAATATCCTGGGATAGGATGAGTGGTTGGTTCAGTGGTTAAAACACTGCTTAGGATGCTTGTGTTCCATATAGAAATGCCTAGGTTTCAGTTTTCCAACTCTGCTTCCAATTCCAGCTTTGTGTCCTGGGATAGACGGTGATGGCTTAAGTACTTAGATCTTTGCCACCCGTGTGAGACACTGCAATTGAGCTCCAGGATCCTGGATTGGCCTGGTCCAGCTGGAGCTGTTACGGGCATTTGGGGAGTGAACCTGAAGATGGAAAAGTCTCTGCCTCTCAAATAAATACAGAAAAAAAAATTTTAATAAGCTGTTAAATATGAATAATTACAACATTATTCAAAAAAAGGTTTTAGGGGCTGGCGCCGTGGCACACTAGGTTAACCCTCTGCCTGTGGTGCTGGCATCCTATATAGGCGCCAGTTCTAGCGCTGGTTGCTCCTCTTCCAGTCCAGCTCTCTGCTGTGGTCCAGGAGGGCAATGGAGGATAGCCCAAGTGCTTGGGCCCCTGCACCCATGTAGGAGACCAGGAAGAAGCTCCTGGCTTCAGATCGGCCAGCGCTGGCCATTGTGGTCTTCTGGAGAGTGAACCAACTGAAGGAAGACCTTTCTCTCTGTTTCTCTCTCACACTGTAACTCTACTTGTCAAATAAATAAATTTAAAAAATATTTAAAAAAAAGATTTTATAAATATCCTGGGGAGAGGTATGTTGAAACAACACAAATTTTCTGCTTCTCCTCAAATTGTGACCTAATTTCAGCATCCATCAGTGGGTCCTGTCTGCAATTTATTACCATGACGTCTGCATAATAATGATTTTTCTGTTCCTTTTTTTCCTTCTAATTAGGATGCTTCTGTAAAAACAAAAATAAAAACAAAACTCAGTCCTACCTTCTTCTTCTATTTATTCAATTGCCTGTGTCAGCAAGGACTCATGAGTATTTTATTTTATGATTTAAGATTATTACTGCAATTATTTACTTTATTAGTCAAATTGATCCAGCTTTGGATTTTACATACTACGTCAATCTGGCTCTTGTGTGGCCTTTCAACAATCCCTTCACTTTTTAATTTCAAGCACCATAAAATGTGTCAGGCTCACTCTGATTTTATAAGAAATTTAGAACCATACAATGGAATGAGAACTATTAGGAAATATTACTCTAAGACAGAATTTCAGAATCTCTCAGAAGTTTCTTGAAAAGATCCCTAAAACCAAACTATCTAAGAAAAACAAGTGAATCACTCTTGTAGAGACCACCACAAGAATAAAACCTTACCGTACCATCAACAGAAGTTAATGAGAAGTTTATTTAACATAGATTAACTTAAAAATTTTACAATCTTTTGTAAAATTTACCTCCTACATAGATAATAGCTGTAGTGTTTCATGTTGCTCTAAATGAGGAGTAAAAACCACCAGGGGGCGCAGTAGATTAAAACCTTCAAAAGAAATCCAACACATTCAAATTTTATGACTTTGTATATAGATTCAGACTAATATTTATTTTCTACATAGTATAGCTCACTGAATGAACAAAGCAAATAAAGCATTCTGATACTGAGACCTAATAAATTATAAAATAAATACTATACACATTCACAATATTTGTGTCTTACATGTGAAAAATTCATCCAATTAAAGGTCTAGATTTTAGAAATATATCATAATTTTAGAATGAAAGATGTAAAACTTACTTTCGGGTGCTTTTAGATTATAATTCTCATATACTTTAAAAACTGCTGAACAACTGTCAAATATGCCAAAGTTAGACATCACTAACATTATAATCAAAGTGCTTAATAAAAAACATTTAAACTTTGAGAAGTAACTGACATTCAAAATAGGCATTATTAAGTAGACACTTCTGTAAGTTTTGACAAATGTGTACATACACCTATGTAAGCATCACTACACTCAAGGTGATAAACTGTTTCCACCACCTTGGAACGTTCCCTTGATCAACTTCACAATCCTCCCCTCACAACCCTAGGAAACTAGTATTTGTTTATGAATTCATCTGCTGTTAGACATTCCTGTTGTTGCCATTTTGGGAAGATTATGAATAAAGCAACTATAAATATAAATATCTCGGTAAACAAGTGTTTTTATGGGTTACAGCATAAACATATTGTATTAACTTTCAGAAACTATTAGTTCTCTCAAGTGATGTACTATTTTACATTCCCATCCCATCAGCAACATATGAGAATTATGGTAGTTCCACATCCTCAGGAACACATGGCATTGTTAGTCTTTTTATGGACCTTTTATTTGTGTAGTGAAAATTGTGCTTTTAAAAATTTGTTTTACCTCAAAGGCCTGTGACAGTCCTTCTATGTAGTGAGTATTTCGTCAGTTGTGGGTTTTTCAAGTATTTTCTCTCCATCAACCTTTTTACGGGTGTCTTCTTAAAAGCACACATTTTTGAATTTTTATGAACTAATGTTTTTAAGCTCTTTGATTCATATTTTTTGTGTTCTAAAAATCTTTGTCCATTCATGGCTGTGAAGATTATGTTTTGCTTTAAAAGTTTCATAATTTCAGCTTTCATGTTTAAATCTATGACCCATGTAACTTTTCATATGTGATATATAAACAGAAGAAAATTTTTATTCTCTACAGAAGCACAGCTGTTTTGCTGAAAAGAATCCCCTTGAATGGTACCTTAGGCATTTTTACCAAAAATCAATTGTTTATTCATGAGTTTCAAACTCTTTGATTTACATATCTTTCAACAATATTATAATCTTATGTTTTATGGTAAATCTTTAAACCAGGAATCAGTGTGTTATTATTTTTGTTGTTCTTTCTCAAAATCCCTTGTAATTCCACAATGAATTAACTATGAATTTGGTAATTTTTATGAAAATATGCCTGGGAATTTGCTTGGGATTATTGTGAAGCTACAGGTCAGCATGAACAGAACTGATCCCATCAAGCCCTCCCATTTATGAACATGACAGAGCTCTCCATTTATTTAGGTCTACGATCCCGAGTAATGGTCTATAACCGAATGTATAGATTTTATACATAATTGGTTATAATCTGAGCATTTCATGTTTTTATTTGCCAACTTCACTTTGATTGTTCTTTGCTCTTACATAGAAATTCTATTGATTTTTGCATATTGTCCTTGTATCCTACCTACAGTCTTGCTGAATTCACTTATTCTAGTAATTTAAGATTTGCTATATATTACTATATCATCTGCAAATAGAGTTTTACTTCTTCTTTTCCAATCTTGATGTCTCGTCTTTTTCTTGACTTAATGCACTGGCCAGGACTTCTAATAAAATATTGCCTAGACATGGTCTGAATAAAAAATCTTTGTCTTTCCCCCCAGCCTTCAGTGGAAAACATTCAGCTTGTCA
This sequence comes from Sylvilagus floridanus, assembly GCA_949820135.1. Classification (NCBI taxonomy): domain Eukaryota; kingdom Metazoa; phylum Chordata; class Mammalia; order Lagomorpha; family Leporidae; genus Sylvilagus; species Sylvilagus floridanus. The sequence goes on from OX463245.1 coordinate 50,961,502, forward strand.
TAAAGACACATGTTAACTATAGATCTGTTGCAAGTGCCCACGATCAACTTGAGGAAGTTTCCTTCTATTCCTAATGTGCAACAAATATTTATTATTAACTGGCATCAAACTTTGTCATAACAATACACTGCTGTATGTTTTGAGAACATATTTTAATTTTTAATTAGTTTTTAAGACTCAATGTGCTTTGTAGATACAATTCTAAGAGCATAATGATATTTCCTTCCTCCTCCACTCCATCCCACCCTCCTTCCTTCTCTTCCTTTTTTGTTTTTGAGATAACATATTTTAAATTTATCTTATAATAAAAAGGTTCAATATTTCACCAAATGAGAAGTTTGACAAGAAGCAAAACCCCTCTAGTTTAGTGGGAATACAATGGCTATAAACAATAATAGAATGGGAAAATGATCATTCCATCCATATACAGTAAATTTTAAAGTAACCACAGATCAAAACCATAGTAGTATAATAGTTTTTTATTTGAAAGAGACAATCAGAGAGACAGAGAGAAAGGTCTTCCTTCTGTTGGTTCACCCCCCAAAATGGCCGCTATGGCTGGAGTTATGCCGATCTGAAGCCAAGAGCCAGGTGCTTCCTCCTGGTCTCCCATGCGGGTGCAGGGGCCCAAGCACTTGAGTCATCCTCCACTGCCTTCCTTGGCCACAGCAGAGAGCTGGACTGAAAGAGGAACAACTGGGACTAGAACCCGGCACCCATATGGGATGCCAACACCGCAGGTGGAGGATTAACCAAGTGCGCCACAGTGCTGGCCCCATAAGATAACATTCTTTAACCACTGGTTTCACAAAGGTATAAAACAAAATTTTACAAAAGTATATTTGCAGCAATACTAATACACACAGACATTTCTTTTTTTTTAATTTTTAAATTATAGCTACCCCATAAGGGAGAGCATGTGGTATTTTTCTTTCTGGATCCAGCTTATTTCACTCAACTTTATATCCTCCAGTTATATCCATTTTGAAGCAAATGGTAGAATTTCTTTTCTATAGCTGAATAATATTCCATTGTGCATACACATTTTCTTTATCCTTTCATTTGATGATGGACACTTTGGTTGATTCCAAATTTTGGCTATGGTGAACAGGGCTGCCATGAACATGGTGGTTCAGGTATTTCTTTGATATACTGTGTTCAAGACTTTTTGGTATATACCCAGAGTGGGGCTGCCTGATCACAAGGCAAGACTATTTTTTAAGAAATCTCCACACTGCTTTCCACAGTGGCTGCACTAATTTACATTGCCACCAATGTTGGATAAACATTCCCCTTTCTCCACATCCTCGTCCATATGTTACTCTCTGGGTTTTGGATTTTAGCTGTTCTGGTGGGGTAAGGTGATATATCTCATTAGGGTTTTGATTTACTTTTCCCTGATAGCTAATAATGTTGAGCATTTTTTCAAATATTTCTTGAGCTTCTGTATTTCTTCTTTTAAGAACTATTAAAGTCCTTTACCCATTTTTCAACTGGATAGGTTTGTTGTTGAGTTTTTTTTAACTGCTGTATATTCAAGATATTAATCCCTTGTCAGATGGGAGGTTTGCACATTTTTTCCCCCATTTTATTGGATGTCTCTTCACTCTATTGTTTCCTTTGCTGTGCAAAAGTTTCTGAGTTTGATACAGTTCCATTTGCTTAGTTTTGCTTTTTCTGCCAATGCTTTAGGGGTTGTGTCCAAGAAGTCATCTTTCTTGAAGTGTTTCCCCTATATCTTCTTCCAGTAACTTCATAGTCACAGGTCATAAATTTAAGTCTTTAATCCACCTTGAGTTGATTTTTGTATATGGTGAGAGGTGTAGATCTAATTTCTTCTACATATAATTATCCAGTTTTATAGCACCATTTGTTGAAGAGACTATCCTTACTCCAGTGTATGGTCTAAGCACTTTGGTCAAAAACACTTGGCTGTATCTATGTGGATTAATTTCTGGCACTCTATTGTCCTCCACTGATCTATATATCATTTTTTATGCCAGTACCATGGTGTTTTAATTGCTATAGCTTTGTAGTACGCTTTGCAGTCAGGTATTGTGATGTTTCCAGCTTCAATTTTCTTGTTCAAGATCCCTTCGGCTATTTTGGATCTTTTGTTGACTTCATATGAATTTTGGGATTGCTTTATCTAGTTTCGTAAACAATCTCATTGGTATTTTGATAGGGATTCTACTCAATCTGCAGATTGTTTTAGGTAGCATTGAAACTCTAATGATATTGATTCTTCTAATCCATGAGAAAGGAATTCTTTTTTCTCTTATTTTGTTAGTCTAGCTAGAGGTTTACCTGCTTTATCTTCTCAAAAATATAGCTTTTTTTTTTTTTGCTTTGCTGATCTTTTTTATTTTTAGTTTCACTTCCATTTCTGTTCTGATCTTTACTATTTCTTGCCTCCTGCTGACTGGGGGTTTTGTTTGTTCTTGTTTTTCTAAGTATTCAAGACACATGATTAGCTCTTCGAGACATTTTTTTTAAACGTAAGTACTTAATGCTATACACTTCCCTCTTAATACTGCTTTTGCTGTATCAAGTTTTCATAAGTTGTATTTTCATCTGTTTCAAGAAAGTTTTTTTTTTTTTAAAGATTTATTTACTTGGAAGTCTGAGTTACACAGAGAGAGAAGGAGAGGCGGGGGGATGGGGAGGGAGGTCTTCCATCTGCTGGTTCACTCCCCAGTTGGCCACAATGGCTGGAGCTGGGCTGATCCGAAGCCAGGAGCAAGGAACTTCTTCCAGGTCTCCTATGGGGGTGCAGGGGCCCAAGGACTTCGGCCATCTTCTACTACTTTCCCAGGCCATAGCGGAGAGCTGGATCAGAAGAGGAGCAGCTGGGACTCAAAGCAGTACCCATATGGGATGCCAGCACTGCAGGTGGCAGCTTTATCCACTACACCACAATGCTGGCCCCAAGTAAGTTTTTTGTTCCTTTTTAATTTCTTTAATGACCCATTGATCATTTAGTAGCATGTTGTTTAATTTCCAAGTATTTATGAGTATTCTATTGTTCTTGTTTACTTCTAGTTTTATTCCTTTATGGTCTAAGAAGATACAAGGTGTGATTTAAATATTTTTTAATTTACTGAGACTTGATTTGTGGCTCAATATGTGGCCTAGCCCAGAAAATGTTCCATGTGCTGATGAGAATATGTATTCTGTAGCTGTTGGGTGTAATGTCCTGTAAATGTCTGTGAGATTCATTTGCTCTATAGTATGTTTCAACTTTGATACATTGTTATGATTTTCAGTCTGGATGAAAGGAGGATGTTGAAGTCACCCACTATTACTGTACTGAGTCTCTCTTTCCATTTAGGTATAATAGTAATTGCTGTATATATCTAGGTGGTCTTGTGTGTTGGGTACATATATATATTTATGATTCTTATGTCTTCTTGCTAAATTGAACCTTTTATCCAAATATGATGTCCTCTTTTACCTCTTATTACAGTTTTGGATTTAAAGGCTATTTTATCTGATATCCAGATAGCTATGCCTGCTCCCTTTTGGTTTCTACATGCCTGGTATATTTTTCCAACCCTTCACTTTCAGTCTCTGTGTATCTTTGTGAAGTAAGTTTCTGGTAGCCAGAAAATAACGGGGTTATGGTTTTTTTTTATTCATTCAGTCAACCTAAGTCTTTGATTGAATTTAATCCACGTACATTCGAAGTTTGTATTGAGAGATAACGACTAGGCCTGTCACTGTTTTTAACTGGATAATGATTATACCTGCTCTGTCAGTTAACTAGTGAACTTGGTGGTGACATGTTTTTCATGTTTACTTCTAATGCAGGACACTTCAGAATTTCTTATAAGGCTGATCTGGTCATGGTGAATTCTGTTTCTGCTTATCTAGAAGATACTTTAATTATCCTTTAATTTTAAAGGATAGCTTAGCTGGTTATAATATTCTTGGTTGAAAAACTTTGAATATATCATCTCATTCTCTTCTGGCCTGTAGGGTTTCTGCTGAGAAGTCTGATGTTAATCTAATTGGTTTTCCTTTATATGTAGCATGATGCTTCTCTGTCTTTAGGATTCTGTATTTGTGGTTTAACTTTTGACAATCTGATGACTATGTCTTGGAGAAGACATTTTTTTGATCAAGTCTGCTTGGAGTTTCTTGTATATGGATGTTCACTTCTGTTTCAAGACCTATTTCAGGCCAGCGCTGCAGCACAATAGGTTAATCCTCTGCCTGAGGCACTGGCACCCTGGGTTCTAGTCCCAGTTGCCCCTCTTCCAGGCCAGCTCTCTGCTATGGCCCAGGACTGCAGTGGAGGATGGCCCAAGTGCTTGGGCCCTGTACCCCATGGAGACCAGGAGAAGCACTGGCTCCTGGTTTCGGATCAGCGTGGCACACCGGCCGCAACAGCCACTGGAGGGTGAACCAATGGAAAAGGAAGACCTTTCTGTCTCTCACTGTCCACTCTGCCTGTCAAAAAAACAAAAAAGACCTATTTCGTTTAGCAGATTTTCAATGCCTTTTTCAATTTCTTCTCATTTAGGACTATTTATAAGAATATTTGGCTGTTTAATGGTATCCCATATTTTGGGCAGACTTTTGTCATTCTTTTTATTTTTTATATGAGTATGATTGAGTTTTTTCAAAATTCTTGTCTCGAGGTCAGCAATTCTTTCTTCCACTTGGTCTATTCTGCTGTTAAAGCTCTTACTTGCATTTTCTATTTCACTGACTGAAGATTTCATCCGTCAAATTTTTATTTGGTTCTTAATGAGTTCTATCTCAGTAATATTATTATTCATGACACTCATTGATTTCATTTCTTTTAAATATCTGTATTCTCTTGCATCTCATTGGGTTTCCTTACAATCATTATTTTGAATTCTAAATCTGTCATTTCATAGATTTCTTTCAATTCAGGATCTAATTCTGGAGGATTACTGTGTTCTTTCAAAGGCATCATGCTACCTTGCTTCTTCATGTCTCCTGCGTTCCTATGTTGACATCTGCCCATATGATGCTCGTCCCTTCTTCTTTATGGAGTAAGTTTTACTGGAAAAGAGTTTATAGTTTAGCTGGACTGCAGGTTATCACTTGATTTGTTGCTTTGGCTTTGGTTTTAAGTGAACCCAGGAGTGTAGTCTCAACGATTTATTTTTCTTAATCAATGTCAGCTGTGTCTATAATTGACGGCAATCTATTTTGCTATGGTTCTTGAGAAGTGTGACTTTGAGGTTTCCTTGGGTGGCTATCTTTGGCCCACACAATTTGGTGTCAAGTCTCCCTGGTGAAACTGATAGCCAGAGCCTTATTCTTGATGCTGAGGGAAACAGGGATGGCTGACCCTTTGTCCTACTGGCAAGTGATACTGGGGCTTGTGGTACCAACTGCTATGGCTCTAAGACTGTGTAATATAGAGATGGATGCTTCCTTAGGTCTGAGTCCAATTGCCCCTCTCTCTGTCTGTAACTTTGCTGCTCAAATAAATAAATAAGTCTTTTTTCTTTAAAGATTTATTTTATTTTATTTGAAAGAGTTTTAGAGAGAGGTAGAGACAGAGTCTTCCATCCACTGGTTTACTCCCCATATGGCTGCCAACGGCTGGAGTTAAGCCGATCTGAAGCCAGGAGCCAGGAGCTTCTTCCGGGTCACACACGTGGGTACAGGGGCCCAAGCACTTGGGCCATCTTCTGCTTTCCCAGGCCATAGCAGAGAGCTGGATCGGAAGAGGAGTAGCGGGGACTAGAACCAGCGATCATATGGGATGCTGGTGCTTCAGGCCAGGGCTTTAACCCACTGTACCACAGCGCCGGCTCCAATAAGTCTTCAAAAATAATAACAATAATATTTTTTTTTTGACAGGCAGAGTGGACAGTGAGAGAGAGAGAGACAGAGAGAAAGGTCTTCCTTTGCCGTTGGTTCACCCTCCAATGGCTGCCGCGGCCAGCGCGCTGCGGCCGGCGCACCGCCATCCGATGGCAGGAGCCAGGTGCTAGGTGCTTTTCCCTAGTCTCCCATGTGGTGCAGGGCCCAAGCACTTGGGCCATCCTCCACTGCACTCCTGGGCCACAGCAGAGGGCTGGCCTGGAAGAGGGGCAACCGGGACAGAATCCGGCGCCCTGACCGGGACTAGAACCCGGTGTGCCGGCGCCGCAAGGCGGAGGATTAGCCCGTTGAGCCACGGCGCCGGCCAATAACAATAATATTTTAAGGCAAACACCGTGGCACAGCAGGATAAGCTGCCTCTTGGGAAGCCTGCAGCCCATATCACAGCACAGGGAATTGAGTTTCTCCTCTGCTTCAGATACAGCTTCCTACAAATGTGCCTGAGAGGCGGCATCTGATGGCGCAAGCAGTTGGACTCCTGCCACTCAAGTGGCAGACCAAGATGGAGTTTCTGGCTTCTGGCTTTGTCTCATTAAGTCAAACCCAATCCCATTCTGTCATATCACACTTTCCAGGCTTTCCTCTTATTTTATCTGCTGTTTCTATGGCATATGCGCCATCTGAATGCTGGCTGCACTTTCCTTCATTTTGTACCACTTTCCACTACCATTTTCAGGAAGTGAAAACATGGTGTCCTCACATATTCTAGAGTTTTCTTTTAGGTTTAGCGTCAATTATTCAAGACTTAGTTATGGGGGCCAGCACTATGGCTCACTTGGTTAATCTTCCACCTGCAGTGCCGGCATCCCATATGGGCCCCAGGTTCTAGTCCTGGTTGCTCCTCTTCCAGTTCAGCTCTCTGCTGCGGCCCAGGAGGGCAGTGGAGGATGGCCCAAGTGCTTGGGCCTTGTACCCATATGGAAGACCAGGAGGAAGCACCTGGCTCCTGATTGGTGCAGCGTGCCAGCCGTAGCAGCCATTTGGGGGAAGGGGGGGTGGACCAATGGAAGATAGACCTTTCTCTCTCTCTCTCTCTAACTCTGCCTGTAAAAAAAAAAAAAAAAAAAAGACTTCGCTATGGATCGTCCAGAGTACAATCTGGTTTATCTCCAAAAATATCATAGTGCATCCCCACATTTCTGTTTTTCCCTTTTGGTTTGCCTTTATGTTAATATTAGGAAATTCCAGCACATAACATATTTAATGGCTTTTACTTTCTTCCTGAAGACATTCTTCACGAACTTTGACTTCTTACTCTAATTTGTTCTAATTTTCTTCTAGGCCTATAGTATAGTTAATATTATCCTGGGATTTTCCTTGATGTCTTACGGATTTTGGTTCTTGGATTTCATTTCACCTTCCTGAACTTCTGCTTTACTTTTGGCAGGTACATGTTCAAGAATTTATGGAAGCTAGATTTCCCAAGTCCTTACAGTTCTGGAAAAGTCTTTAATTTGCTCTCACATTCGAGTGATCATTTGGCTGGTATCAAATTCTGAATTTTGGAACTAAGAATTTTGAATGACTCTACTACTTTCTAGCATTTACAGCTGCTGCTAAGAAGATGATGCCAATAGATTCCTATTCCTTTTAGATCACCTTTTCTTTGTAAGTTTTTAGTTTTCTTTTTACTCTTGGAATTTTAAAATAGAAGAAGTTGAGACTAAATGAACATCTGTTTTCATTTACACTTCTTGGCCATTGGAAAGTACTTTTAATCAGAATATTCAATTTTTCAGCCCAGGTAAATTTTTTATTTCACTGATTATTTGCCTTTCTATTTTCTATTAATAAATTTCCTAAAGTTTCCATTTGTAAGCTATTATTCTGTATTTTTTCCTCAAAATTTTTTTCTTACATATTCTCTCATATCTTTTACCTTTTGTTTTAACATTATAAGAAAGATCCAAATATTTATACTTCCTCTAGGCTACTTATGCTTTATCATGAGCTAAATAAATATTACCATATTCTGGCTACAAAATTATGGTAAATAACCAAGTTACTACATATCATAGAACTCATTACTGAACCTATATTTTTTGTCGGCACTGCCATGATACCAAAATTTGACAATGTAGATAATGAAAATAGAGCTAACACTTCACTTTCAAAGGGCTACTTTTCTACAAAGTATTTAAAACAGAGCAGACAACTCAAGCATTCTTTAAAAAAAAAAAAAAGAACTATAAAAGCCAAGTGGAGTAACAATCCCAAGTATTTAATGAACTAAAAGAAAACCTTTCGTGCCTTTCTTCGTTACTCAACTGTGCTGCTTTACTCAAAGTAGGCAGAGAACAAGTAACTTTCAGTGCCTAGGTGAAATTCAAGACATCACAGAAAGGTTTCAAAAAGATTTTTAACTGTTAAGAAACTGAATTGGTATTAATAACAAGATTTCTTCTGAAGATGTCTGAGATGATGACAAAAGGTTTCAGTATGAAGTAGACATTAGCATTTAGAACACATATTATTTGAAATGAGTCAAGTCAGTTCATACAAGAAAACAAAGAAATGCTTAAACAAAGGAGGAAAACCAAATTAACTTTAGAATAACTTCTCTGAAAGAACAGTTTCAAAATGAAGAAAACCCTTAATCTAGGTCAAGAAATTAACTTGTAAATCTCCCTGAAAAATTAATTAACAGCACAAAATAAAATCAATTCAATGGATTTCTGGTGAAAAATAATTAGACATTTATGCATATGAAGGGTCTGCAAAAAGGAGACATTATGGGGGCAGGGCTTTTAGCCTCGCAATTAAGACGCCTGTGTCCTGTCTCAGAGTGCCTGAGTTCAATTTTCAGCTTTAGTTCCTGATTCCAGCTTCCTGCTAACAGAGTCTGAGAGGTAGCAGCAACAATTCCAGTGACTGGGTTCCTGTCACCCACATGGGAAACATGGATTGTGTTTCAGGCTCCCATCTTCAGCCTCAGGTCAACCCTGGCCATTGTGAACATGTCTTTGGAGAAAATCAGCAGAGGGGAGCACATCCCCAGCCTCTGCCTCTCAAATAGAAAAATTATTTAAAAAAAGAAAATCTGTATTATGAAAAAACTTAAGCACAGACTTCAATTTTTTTCACCAAAATGTTTTAACATCTTTTCTTAAACATTTTTGTTTAACTATTTGAAAGGCAGAGACACGGAGAGACAAAGATCTCCCACCTGGTGGATTACTCTTCAAATATCCCTAACAGCTAGGGCTGGGCCAGGCAGAAGCCAGGACCCTAGAACACAAGCTGGGTCTCCCACATGGCTAGCAGAGACCCAACTACTTGAGTTATCGCGTGCTGCCTCCCAGGGTGTGTATTAATAGGAAGCTGGAATGGGGAGAACAGCGGGGACTCCAGACCCAAGCACTCCAAATTGGATGTGGGAGTATCAAGCACTACGCCAAATGCCTACCCCCTAAATTTATCTTTTAATTACTTTTTTTTTCATTAAGTTTTCTTCTTTTTTTTTTTTTTAAGATATACTTATTGGGGCCGGTGCCATGGCTCAGTTGGCTAATCCTCCGCCTGTGGCGCTGGAATCCCATATGGGCCCCGGGTTCTAGTCCCGGTTGCTCCTCTTCCAGGCCAGCTCTCTGCTGTGGCCAGGGAGTGCAGTGGAGGATGGCCCAAGTGCTTGGGCCCTGCACCCCATGGGAGACCAGGAGAAACACCTGGCTCCTGGTTTCAGATCAGCACAATGCGCTGGCCATAGCGCACCCGCCACAGCGGCCATTGGAGAGTGAACCAATGGAAAAGGAAGACCTTTCTCTCTGTCTCTCTCTCTCACTGTCCACTCTGCCTGTCAAAAAAAAAAAAAAAAAAAAAAAAAGAAGTAGAAGAAAACATTCCTTTAGTCTGCCAAGTTGTTCTTGGGTCACCTACTTACAAAGAAAATTAAGAAATCTTTTTAGGTAAAAGACTTAATCTTTCACCTACATTCAGTCTATAAAAAAGGCCCCATAGTTGTCGGGGCCAGTGACGTGGCTAACTTGGCTAATCCTCCACCTATGGCTCCGGTACTTCAGGTTCTAGTCCCGGTTGCTTCTGTTTCAGTCCAGCTCTTTGCTGTGGCCTGGGGAAGGCAGTGGAGGATGGCCCAAGTGCTTGGGCCCTGCACCCGCATGGGAGACCAGGAGGAAGCACCTGGCTCCTAGCTTCAGATTGGTGCAGTGCGCTGGCTGTAGTGGACATTTGGAGAGTGAACCAACGGAAGGAAGACCTTTCTCTCTGTCTCTCTCACTGTCTATAACTCTACCTGTCAAAAAAAAAAAAGGGGGTGGGGCCATAGTTGCTAATTTTATTAAAACCATTCACCATGATATTGGTTTTATTAACAGTAAAAATCAGTTGAATCTGATTTTCCACTCATGCTTTCAATTGTGCCTCATGCTAGTCCTTTGCTTAAACCATCTAAGTGAATATTTTGTACTCATTTTTCCAAGTTTTCATGCCAAGTAACAACTAAGGTATCTACTTTGAGCAAATCACCCCACTAGAGTATATATTTCCTAGTCCAATCAGGGTAGCCAATAGACAGAAACAAAGTCACACTGGTCTATAATGGTTTAACTCAATAAAAGTTAAACACTGAACTTAATAATGAAAACAAATAAAAAAAAATACTGTCTGGTACATAAGTATAATACAAGTATGTATTATTATTTATGAAAACAAATGGGGTAACTGGTAAATACTGGGTTTTCCCAGAGATGCACCCTTCCTGAGTTGTTACTAGCTTATTCAGTCAACAAATATTCACACAGCATCTGTTTTCTGCCAGGCATTGTACTAATGCTTTCACTGTCAATGTCCCAATTATTTTCTTCTGTTTAAACATTTATTTAAGAGGCAACCACACATGCGCATATGCGCACGCATGCACAGGTAAGAACTCCCAGCCACTGGTTCACTCAAATCCCATAATGGATGGGTCAGAGCCAGGAACTGTGAATTCATTTCTCCCACATGAGTGGCAGTGACCCAACTGCTTAAGCCATTACCTGGTGCCTCCTAGGACCTGCAATGGCAGGAATCTTAAATCAGGAGCCAGAGGCAAGTATCATGAGCAGGCAGTCCAACATATGTGGGTGTCTTAACTACTGGGCCAAATGTTCACCCCAATTCTTTTACTGGTGAAAATTAGCTTAAACAGCCAGCTATTCTTATTATAGCCTGCAGTTTGAATGTCACACTTAATTGTAATTAAGTGATTATTTCTTTTGGATTTTACTCTTAGTTACTTCCCTTTCCCTTTTATCCATTAATTTTTTTTGTAAATGAAATTTTCAATACCCATTCATCAGTTTCAACCATAGGCACGTAAGAAATATTTTATTTATATCCCCATGCTATTTGAGCAAATTCCAGACATACCATTTCCTTGTAACAACTCAGTACTTATAATTATTATTATATGTAAAAATTAGAAACTGCTTAATATTAAATAATCAGTGTTCAAATCTTCCCCAAAAGTCATACATGATCTTACAGGTTTTTTATCTATCAGATTGGTGACTGGGCAATGTGTCAATAAAATAAAGGTGATCTTTATTTATAGTTTCAGTGAAATAATATATGAAAGACTGCATCAGGCCAACAAATTAGTGGAAATAAGGAAATGGAATGTATGTGCTGTTCTTCTGAGCTCAAATTTAAGAATGAAAAAAACTAGAAGGTATATACAGGATCATAACCAAATGCTAAGTCTGTAAAGAGAAGAGAGGAAGAAGCTGAGGGCGTAAATGAAATTAGGAAAACAAAGTAAAGATAAGAGCAAAAGTATAATGGAAAAACCAACCTTGAATAATGGGGGAGTATATCAAACTGTGATAGCTGAAGGCAAGGAGGGAAAATTAAGTATGAGATCAAACATGTTTCTGTGTGCGATAGTGGGAGATGAGTAGGGAATGAGGATAATGCTTAAAATGTCTGGTTTTCTCAAGCAATGAGGCAAAATCATTTATTAAAGGTAAGGAATTGCAAAAGATTATGCAGGGGTATTGGACAGAATTTTGATGATCTGGCTAGAATATGAGGAGACTGGGAGAAACAACCACAAAGGGCAAAAAATTAATCGGCATTCAAACTCTACACAGCTTTTAATGGCAATCTCAAATATCACCCCTTCCATGAAGCTTTTTTAATGTTCTCAACCAAGGTGCTTTTCCCCTCCTTTATTATTTCTTATAACAGTTTATTCACATTGGCATAATTTATGAATCTCTCTTTCCCAGTAGGTAGGCTGACTGCAAGTACTTCACAGGTATTTACTTATCTGTGTCACAGGCCTGGACAACTCAACTTAGAGCATACAGGGGTTTATAATCTTTTTCAAAAGTAGCCTATTTATACAGGGAAAGAGGAAAACTATGTGAAGAGCAGAGAGAACACTGAAGGTGAGGGAAATTATGGAAGGTTTCACAAAGAATGAAGTGAGGTGAGTCTTCAGGAGATGAGAAGGCATGACAAGAATTAACCTGAACAGTTTAGAATGTGAACTGGCTCAAGGACTGGTATTAACAACCCTATAAATGATAGTAGTTGTTTACAGATAACACTATGTTCTTCTGGTAATGAAGCAATTTGTAAAAAAAGAAAAAAATTCATTACAATGTACAGGTGGGCAAAAAGTGGTGATTTTAATGTGGGCAAGCTCATTTTGGGGAAATTCTTTCATGCTATGTATAAAATACATACGATAAAAATACATTACATTCTAGTGAACCAAACAGAGAGTAAAAAAAATTACATCATGGACAACAGAAGAATTTACAGATTCATAGCTGGTTAAGCAACCACTGACAAGTGTAGATCTTCAGTGACAAGGCTCAAAGAATGGACAAATAAGAAAAAAGATGTATTAAGTTCTGAGGATAAAACTGAAAAGGACAGCTTTAACAGAGCATTAAATCTACTCCAAATGCTTACCATACATATAAAAAAAACCCTTGGCTTTCACCACCCCAGACACACAAAGGGGAAGATAGCTTGCCTTCTTTCACTGCACCCAGGTAAATGGCTCCCAGTCTGTTTTAAAAGACAAGCGAAAGAGAGGAATCGGAGGGATGTCCCCTAGGATCTTACTACTTGAACTTCCTAGTTTTTACCTTCGTCAGAGCTGTCCTAGGAACATCCAGCACCAATGCCTCTTCAGCTTGAAACCTAGCCAATTACAGACTCCCCTACCTCTTTCTTGTCACTAGCAACTGGCAGAATAACTATGTAATTAAGTAATAGGAGGAAGTAGCACATTTTCTGAGTGAAACACTTCTAATTCTAGAGAAACTATAAAACAGGCAAACTATAAACAGACACACTAACTTTGCCACAGACAAGAATTGTAGATACAAATAACACCCAGAGTACCAATCTGTAATTTCCCTTTCTTGACCATATTCCAAAGAAAAGTTAGTTGTGGAGTAGTGACAGAAATGATACTTCTCAAATCCAGAAGGTCACTACTGTTTACAACAGGGTTCAGCAAACTCTCCTGTAAAAGACTGCAGAGCCAAAGTTTTAGCTTATGGTGGTCTCTACTGCAACAACAGAACTCTGCACTGGCGCAAAAAAAAAAAAAAAAAAAAAAAAAGCCATAGGTAATACTCTCATGAAAATAAACAGGCCTGGCTATTTTCCAATAAAACTCTATTAATGAAAACTGCCAGCAGGTAGTGGTTTACCAATCCCTAGTGTATAGAATCATAATCAGGTCTGGTTTTAGACAATTATAAAATATTCTGGAAGTAATATTTTTATGTTTAAAACAAACATACATGCTTACATATGGTTCTAATTATCTAAGAAATTCATAAAGTAAAGCCTTGGAAGAAATAGTAAAATCAAGTGTAAATAGGAGTTGGGATGGAAGGTCATATATCCCATCACTTATTTTTAAGCTAAAAAAATGTAGAAATTACAAAATGGAAGTTATAATCCATTAATAAATAAGTGTATTCATGGTAACTGCTAAAAGAAAAGAGGGGAGGAAGTGATAGAGAACAGCACTTACACTGAGAGCGGAAGGACAATGAAATTAGTCAAGTAGGGGCCGGCGCCATGGCTCAACAGGCTAATCCTCCGCCTTGCGGCGCCGGCACACTGGGTTCTAGTCCCGGTCGGGGCGCCGGATTCTGTCCCGGTTGCCCCTCTTCCAGGCCAGCTCTCTGCTGTGACCAGGGAGTGCAGTGGAGGATGGCCCAAGTGCTTGGGCCCTGCACCCCATGGGAGACCAGGAGAAGCACCTGGCTCCTGCCATCGGATCGGCGCGGTGCGCCGGCCGCGCCGGCCGCGCCGGCCATTGGAGGGTGAACCAAAGGCAAAAGGAAGACCTTTCTCTCTCTCCCTCACTGTCCACTCTGCCTGTCAAAAATTAAAAAAAAAAAAAAAAAAATTAGTCAAGTAAAGAGCTAGTAGGAAAGCATACTCAACCCAAACTCACAAGCAAGCAAACGTGATGATGGGAATTAAAGAAACAGACAAGAGTTTTAGGAAAAGAAAGGAGACTGGTGAAAAATAATAAGCAATGGAGAAAATGGAAAAACAACACAAAATGGAAGTTACACCTCATTGCAAGTAACAGGTCTCCATCCAAGTCAGGGCCTCATCAAACAGATGGCTGAAAGTGCAGTTTCTAACAAGAGAGGCTCAGGATGATGTCATTATATCTTAATCTACTAATGGCCTCTATTTCAATTCTTAAGATATCTTTTTTTTCAGTCATTGCCCTTTCACACTAGAGATCTATTTTCAAAAAATTTGCATAAGCTCCCTGGTCATCTGGTCCTTGAGACAAGAATTTCTGAGCTTCTTTCTTTAAGTTCTTCAGTATACTCAACAGTCATCATCCTATCCCTATTCCTTACTACCTTTAGAAAATTCAATATGCATTTTATTTTGGGGCTGGTATTGTGGTGCATAGTGGGTAAAGCTACTGCTTGTGACAGTGGCATCCCATATGGGCACTGGTTCTAGTTCCAGTTGCTCCACTTCTGATCCAGCTCTCTGTTCATATGCCTGTGAAAGCAACAGAAGATGGCCCAAGGGCTTGGGTCTCTGTTACCAACAGGGGAGAGACCCAGATGAAGCTCCTGACTCCTGGATTCTGGACAGCCCAGCTCCAGCCACTGCAGCCATTTGGGGAGTGAACCAGCAGATAAAAGATCTCTCTCTCTGTAACTCTGCCTTTCAACTAAATAAATAAACCTTTAAAAAAAGAATAAGCATTTTGTTTTATGCAACCATAAGATTTCTTTAACACTATATGTCAGATTACCAATGTCCATTTTCCCATGACGGTGAGGTCATTACTAAGGTCATGCAATCTGTATTTCCATTACCATAAGAATGGACTGACTATATGATTTTTGAAATTACTGCATTTTTCAGGGTCCAACAATAGATAATAAAATCAAACTCTAGCCACAGTAGAGGTTTTTTTTTAACATTAGAAATCATTAGAACACAATGAAAAAGACTCTGGGGTTGAATTTTAAGAACAATTTATATAACCAGACTACAAATGGGTTGTCAAAAGAAACATTTCCTGTCTTAAATGTAGAAAGTGGCCGGCGCTGTGGCTCAACAGGCTAATCCTCCGCCTTGCGGCGCCGGCACACCGGGTTCTAGTCCTGGTTGGGGCGCAGGATTCTGTCCCGGTTGCCCCTCTTCCAGGCCAGCCCTCTGCTGTGGCCGGAGTGCAGTGGAGGATGGCCCAGGTGCTTGGGCCCTGCACCCCATGGGAGACCAGGAAAAAGCACCTAGTACCTGGCTCCTGCCATCGGATCAGCGTGGTGCGCCGGCCGCAGCGCGCCGGCCGCGGCAGCCATTGGAGGGTGAACCAACGGCAAAGGAAGACCTTTCTCTCTGTGTCTCTCTCTCACTGTCCACTCTGCCTGTCCAAAAAAAAAAAAAAAAATGTAGAAAGCTATTAAGTGATTTGAAAAGTTTCTGGCTCAGGGAGGGTGCTGTGGCATAGTGGGCTGAGGCTCCATCTGTGGTGCCAGCATTCCATATGGACGCCGGTTCGTATCCTGGCTGCTCCTCTTCCAATCCAGCTCTCTGCTTGTGGCCTGGAAAAGCAGTGGGAGATGGCCCAAGTGCTTGGGCTCCTGTACCTGTGTGGGAGAACTGGAAGAAGCTCCTGGCTCCTGGCTTTGGATTGGCTCAGCTCTGACCGTTGCGGCCATTTGGGGAATGAACCAGTGGATGGGAGACCTTTCTCTCTGTCTTTCCAACTCTCAATAATCTGCCTCTCAAATAAATAAATAAAAATCTTAAAAAAGAAAAAAAAAAAAAAAAAAAGGAGGGGCCGGCACTGTGGCGTAGTGAATTAACACCCTGGCCTGAAGCGCTGGCATCCCACATGGGCACTGGTTCAAGGCCCAGCTGCTCCACTTCCAATCCAGCTCTCTGCTATGGCCTGGGAAAGCAGAAGACGGCCCAAGTCCTTGGGCCCCTGCACCCACGTGGGAGATCTGGAAGAAGCTGCTGGCTCCTGGCTTTGGATTGGCACAGCTCTGGCGGTTGCGGCCAGTTGGGGAGTGAACCATCAGATGGAAGACCTCTCTCTCTCTTTCTGCCTCTCCTCTCTCTGTGTAACTCTGACTTTCAAATAAATATCTTTAAAAAAACAAAAAAAGAAAATTTCTGGCTCAACACTGCACACAAATATTCAAATCACAACCAGAATCCTACCAGCAGAAACAATAAAAACAAGAAGTACAAAGTTTGACTCCCTTCTATCTTCTAAACCCCACATGAATCTAACTGTAGCAGTAACACTAAGAACTCTGCCTACAAAAGAATGTGAGATCCCTACTTGTCAGTTTTAAAGTTTATTCCAGAAGAAGGTTTAAATGATGTTGACCACCCTTGGTAATAGAACATAAAACATTGATTTCCATGCCAACAGACATACTATTAAAGGAGAAAGCAACTAAAAATTAATTAAAGGAATGAAGTTGCTTAGAGGAAATAAGAATTTGAAGATGTAGAGGGAAGGGGTTAAGGAAAGGCTAGAGCAGAGAGGACTCGATTAAAGAACTGAAATACCTAAGAACAGCAGGACCAAGGACTTGAGAGTCACAAAGACTTGTTTTAAAATACCAAGTTATGAAAAAAATAGGCCACAGGAAGAGTAAATATACTGTTCTACATATTAAATAGTGATTTCTAAGACTTAATTCCTAACCTCAAGAATTAATAGTAGTGAAATAAAACTAAAATACACTGGAATAGAAAACTGTGGTGGTACCATCCTATAGTGTTAAAGGGGATGTCAAAGGGCTGGCGTTGTGGTGTAGTAGGTAAAGTTACCACCTGCGATGCCAACATCCCAAATGGGTGCCAGTTAATATCTCGTATGCTCCATTTGTAATCCAGCTCCCTGCTAATATGTCCAGGAAAAGTTGTGCAAGATGGCTCAAGTACCTGGGCCCCTGCTACTCATGTGGGAGAAAACAGATGCGGCTCCTGGCCCCTGGCTTTGGCCTGGCCCAGCCTCCAGCCATTGCAGCCATTTGGGAAGTGACCCAGCAGATGGATAATCTCTCTCACTCTCCCTTTCTATAATTCTGCCTTTCAAAATAAATAAATACTTTTCTTTAAAGAAAGGGGGGGGGGGGTGTCAAAATGAACAGGACCTTGATGAAACAGTTACTGAGACTACCATCATATGCTATGGGTGAAGTAAGTCTTTTTTTAATTCTTAGTGCAATATTAATATTACAAGTAAATTAAGTTTAATTAATTCTAAATTTACACATGGTATTTCAAATATCAAGGCTTATATGAAAATAAGATCTTTTTCGATCTTAAAAATAAAAAACATTTTAATTTTAGAAAAAGGTTTTAGGCAAGGCTTTTATCCTGAAAATTTGTTGACAGGTCTGATAAAGGCAGAGAATTCCTATTCTCAAGATTTAAAAAAACTAACAAAAAGTTTGTAATTCCATTTATTCAAAAAACAAAACTACAGATTTAATGTATGTTGTATGCATTGTCTGTTTCTGCTTCCTGAATATATGGGAAGCCAGGACAGTTTGGTAGATCTGTGAAACTACTTTTGGTCCATAAAATATGAACACAAGTAACCTAAGTCACCTCTGGCCAAGGCAGATAAAAGCACACTATGTAGGTCCATCACTTGTCTCTTCTCCAGTGATCTTGGAAATTATGCATAGAGATGCTGCCATTACATGACAATGGGGTCTGAATCAATGAGTCAACAAGTAGAAATGAGCTCCTCAAATAAACCTTGAAGCTTTGTTAACCTGAAAAACTGTTATGTCAAACACTCAAGATCCATGGGTTTATTTGTTACTACAGCACAGTGCAGGTAAATGCCCATTTAAAAATTTCCTTACTCTAGTAATTTAGAAAGACTATATGTCCAATGAACTACCCCTTAAAAAAAAAAGGCCTAACTTGCTATATAGATACATAAGCATATTTCATATAGATGTGATATATATACAAAGATATGTGAATAAAAGAAACGCTTAATAACAAAAATACTTGACTTACAGTGTGAGCACATTTCCAAAGGGTAACTTGCTTCATTTCCCTGGGAGAAAAAAAGAAACAAATAGTCACTAAATTGACACAAATTTAAAGAAAAAAACAAATATTTTAAGTCATAAAACACAAGAAAATACATCATAAACTAATATGTCTATACCTATACCTATAACTCTAACTTGTCTTGCTGGGTGAACTCATTTTGTGGTAGAGCTCAAAATAAAACCTCTCCGGACATGTCTATTTAAACGAAGAGCTTCCTGAGACTGTATAGTGAGCAGTTTAAAACCAATGCATATTACCATATATAACAAATTGCCTGCTTTGAAACAATCTTTCTATATTCTGTATAACTAAAATAAGAAAAATATGAATGAAATGGGGAGTCCAATAAGACAGCCACTTAAAACTTACTTCTAATTTTCTGTTTCATGAGAAGTCTTTATCACATGGTAGACTAATTTACCTAAGCTCCCAATTTTTAAAGAATATAAAATCTACAATCTTCTACACTAAAATTCTGTGTGAAATACAATTAAGGAAAAAGTGTTCTAGAAACACTGTAAACCTCAGCCAATGCCTGCACTGAACAACTCTTGAAGACTGAGCCCAGGGAGGTCAGGTGTCTGGTGGAAGAGCACACCATCTGATCAGCAGTGCAACCAGCAGCTCTAGATCTAACACGAAGATTCCAAGTGTAACAGATTCACAGAGGTAGAATCATGAAGCTCTTTTAAAAAGGTCTATAGAATATTTTTTTGAAGTTTTACTTATTTGATAGGCAGAGTGACACAGAGGGAGAGAGAGAGAGAAATAGATCTTGCATCCACTGGTTCATTCCTCAAATGGCCACAATGGCCAGAACTGGGCCAGGCTGAATCCAAGAGCCAGGAACTCTATTCAGGACTCCCATGTTGGTGGCAGGGGCCCAAGTCCTTGGCCATTCTCTCATGCCCTTCTCAGTACATTAGCAGGAAGCTGGATCGGAAACAGAGCATCCAGGACTTGAACTGGTGCCCCAACTGGGATGCTGTATCACAGGCAGCAGTTGAACCCACTGCAGCACAATGCTGGCCCCAGGTCTACAGAATTTAAAGTCACAAATTCAAGTGAGTCTTTAAAGTTCAATGGTAAACTGAATACCAAGCATCCTATATCCATTTATGTAATCCTGACCCTGCCTAGCAACTAAATAGTAATAGGAACATAAAAAGATTAAGACTGAAATATTTGACTAGACTTAGCTATCTTAAAAAGCTACTAAAAATAAAATTTTCTAGTATGGCTGGCATTTAAACTCCCAAAAGTACCTTTAATCCTATGTAAAAATAAGTCTAAGAAAAGTTTTATCAGTAAATTAGCATCTTCAGTTTTTGATCTGTTGCCAATAACCAGTCTTCTTGCAAATTATAGAAGAGAATGGTAATTTTTCAGAAGTGGTTAATTTAACTTTAGGTAACTTTAATATCGAATATATATTAAGGTGAGGATAAAAGAAATAGCAAATTTTGACACTTTTGAGTGAATATAGATTTCTGCTTATTTTACATGTCACTTAACTGATCTTAACATTTTTAGTATGATTCCTATTCTTTACCATTTCATATATTGTTAAGTTGCCTCAATTTTTAAATTATTCATTTCTTGTTCTTATTCTTATCTACTTTATATGTTTCTTGCAAGACTCTCAAAAGTACACTTATATTTACTACATTTTGCATTGTCAAGTTTTTGTTTTATTTTGTTAATGAGTACCAGTTTTAAAAATGTAGGTAAAAGGGTTACATGACAGTTCCAGGCAGGATTTTGAAACTAGATCCTTTTTACTACAGCCCATTGATCTTTACAGTGTTATCAATTCTTTAGAAATTATACCATCCATCTCCTCTATTTATCTGCACCACTCCCAGCTGGCCAGCATCCATGTAAGACCCAAAGATCAGCCAGGCCAAGGCTCCAAAGGGCTTCTCCATCAACACTAAATAGCTCATCTCTCTCCTAAACTTAGAATCTGTATTTTCAAATGGTTATTCCAATGTCAACTGCTCTAAAACTAACATCATGCCCCTGCTAAAAGTTCAATAACTCCTACTGCCCTCAGAATAAAAAACTAACAATTTTTAGAAAGTCATGTAGAACATTTTAACTGAAAGAACTCTTAAGGGTGCTGGTGTGGCTTGGGACACAGGTATCCCATATCAGAGTGCCAGTTCAAATCCCAGCTAATTGCTGTCAATCCAGCTTCCTGCTAAGGAGCCTAGGAAAGCAGCGGATGAATGCCCTGGGTTCCTGCCACTCAAATAGGAGACCGAGATGGAGTTCCTGTCTCTTGGCTTCAGCCTAGCCAAGCTCTGGCTGTTGTAGGCATTTGGGAACTGAGCTACCAGATGGAAAGATATTTCTCTCTTGCTGTCTCTGCATTTCAGATAAATAATAACATTAAATAAATAAATTTTTAAAATAAAAATCTGTATCTGGAGCCACCCTCACAAGTAGTGCCACAGTCTCTAACCTAACATCTCCCTGCTTTTATACTCTGTGTACTGTATCATTTGAACTTTTACATTAAGAATGTCTTTAGTTTGTCCTTCATTAAAAAAAAAAATTAACCACAAAGCAAAACATGGCAGTATAAAGAATTTGTCAATACAGTTAAAATAATTTTGCCCCTCGTTGCCTTCATGCTGAGTCATCAGTAAAAGGTGACATTTTGGAGCTTCATAACCAATCCTGTCCCCAGAATCTTGAGCTTCTATCAAGGAGCATTAAATTTATCATGACTGCTTCATTCACATCTGGCCTATGAGGTATGGTTGGTTAATCTCTGAAACTAAAGCAGAATTATATTTTTTAAAAAGTTACTTCGTAAATTACTGTATCAGACTTAACCAGAAAAACCAGAATTTCTGAAAGCAACTTAGTGCTACAGTAAATTTCTAGCTGATAGCTCCCCAAATTGGAAAATAGTGAAATAATGACACTGTGAGAGACATCCCCAATAATACACTGGCATTTACTAAGATAATCTCTATAAAGCCATAAAATTGTATTTTTTTAATTCTTTTTTGTTGTTGTTGACAGGCAGAGTTAGACAGTGAGAGAGAGAGACAGAGAGAAAGGGCTTCTTTCTGTTGGTTCAACCCCCAAATGGCTGCTACAGCTGGCGTGCTGCACTGATCCGAAACCAGGAGCCAGGTGCTTCCTCCTGGTCTCCCATGTGCGTGCAGGGCCCAAGCACTTGGGCCATCCTCCACTGCCTTCCCGGGCCACAGCAGAGAACTGGACTGGAAGAGGAGCAACTGGGACAGAATCTGGCGCCTCAACCGAGACTAGAGCCCCGGGTGCCGGTGCTGCAGGTAGAGGATTAGCCAAGTGAGCCGTGGCACCGGCCTAAAATTTTTTTAAATTCTAAAGCTAACATGTTTTCAACTCATATAAGAAAGTCTGCAGAATTCAAAAAATGCACCATATGACCAAATAATTGGCTAGATTACTTGACAATCACTAGCTCCTTAAATAGATCCACTTGCTTTAAGTTCAAAACAGACTGTCCTTATATTGTACTGATTTTTAAAAATCTGTACCTTCTGCTTATCAAAGAATAAGGCCATGTGAACCGCCCTATCAGTATTAAAAAACTAAAAACTCAGAAAAACTGCATGAAACAATAGTTTTCAGAAATTACCTGTGGTCACTTGATAGGGAAACAAAAGAGATGAACCTTAGGATTGTTCCAGCTTACTACATGAAGAAAGTGTCTAGGAAGCAGCATAGGAAGAAAGAGCACATACACAACTCCCAGGGAGCTGACAAATTGAAAAGTCAGAAATGCTTGTAGTTCAGGAGGCCAAGGAAGTTAGATCTGTAGGAAAGATAACTCTAGAGAGGGCACACACAGATACCTGAAGGAAAGTGTCCTCTAGTTCTAAGTTTGAAAGAAAACTTACCACAGTTAGGCAAAGAACTAGCAGCAGGTGGACAACTTCTGGGGCTTGCATAGAGCTTGGAATAATTCATGATCCCATAGCCAGAGTGAAGGAATCTTTAAATAATACACTGTACATTGGGGCAGAGTCCTCAGAAGAGCCATGTATTACAGGCTGCTCTGGACCTTGCTTATAAAGACTAGAAGCAAGCCTCAAAAAAATCAAATCAACTCCAAATTAACAAGTGTGTTCAAAGTAAACCCTAATGCTCTTTTAAGGAATTAAAATCTAACCCAATAGCATAAAATAATGTATGAAACCCAATAAAAAATAACAGGATGCTACAATATAGATGAAACTCAAAAACTGTGCTAAGAAGCTCCCCCACATGTGATATGTGATTCTATTTATATAAAATATCCTGATAAGATAAATCCATAGAGATAGAAGAAGGCTGGTGGTTGCCAGGCACTGCAGTAAGGACAGAATGAGAAACAGCTGAATAATGGCTATAGGCTTTCCTTCTGGAGTCATGAAAATATTGTGGAACCTGACAGAGATGGGCTTGATCCAGTTGGAAGAACCTTTTCCTTGGCGTAAGTAGAGGAAAACCAGAGATTGAAAGCACGAGGAATTCAATACAAGATAGATGGTGGGATCACCAGGTATTACACAAAGGTGGGAGCAGGAAACAGAGACCTCAGTCCTACAACAGCAAGCAGCTGGATTCTGCCAGTGATCTGAAACAGACGCAGACTCTTCCCCAGAACCTCCTGAGTGGCATCTTGATTCCAGCCTTGTGATACACTGAAAACTCAATCATACTGCGGTGAAATCTGAGGCACAAAATTAAAAATAAATGGGTGCTATGAAAATTAAGTTTATAGTAATCTGTTACATAGCAATCCAAAGCTAATACTCTGGCATGCAGAACAGGTGGCTAAAAGTGACAATATGACACAACACGTGATGGTGAGGAATTGGAGCAACTGCACTTTTCACACATTGCCAGCAGAAACTCAAAACTGAACAGCCATTTGAGTTAACAGTTTGGTAGATTCTTAATAAAGTTAAATGTACCATTCGGAAATGAAAACATGTACACACAAGGATTTTGTCCACATGTGTTCGTATCAGCTTTTTAATAATAGCCAAATCTGGAAATATCCTAAATATCCTCAATCAGTGACTGGATAAACAAACTGGTAACCAGACAGTGAAGTACCATTCAGCAACGAATAGGAAAAAACTGATAGACACAATACGAACAAATCTCAAAAGCAATATGCTAAGTGAAAGATGACAGACACAAAAGACTACATGCTGTATGTTTTAATTTATAAATGCTAGGAAGGCAAACTATAGGGGATTGAAATTTTGGAGGTTGCAGAGGGGAGATGAATGCATACACGTCCCGTACTTGGACTGTGAGGTGCTTACAAAACTACACACTTTTGTCAAGCTATATTGTATTAACTGAACACTTTAAATGTAAATTAACCTCAATAAAGCAGATTTTTAAAACTCAGTAACAAAGACCTCAGTTTTAAGTATAATGGAATTACTTTGTAACACATAAAGTAGCTAGTTAAGAAAGAATCAACATTTTTGTCAAAACAGTGTCAATGTGGTTCCGTGATTATTCAAAATATGGATTGTTCTATAAGATAAATATGGATTGTTTTATAAGATAAAAATAAGCAGGGATATTAAAATAAGATGCTTTCCATATTAACTTTTCAGTATCACAAGAAACCGCAATTATTTTTTATAGTTATCTTGATGTTTATAATTCTTCCTTAGTCTCCTCAAATTTTAAATTCCACGGAGGCCACACACCTATCATTATCTTTTGATATCCCTTATTAGGTTTAAGATTGTCTCAATTTTAAGGAAGAATTTTATAGGTGCTTCATAAAAATCTGGAATTTAATACTGCATTTTAAGCATCAGTGAGTTAAAGAATTTGGTTAGATGAAGGACATTAGAAGACTCAATAAATTCTTAAAAGTCCAGTTAATAAAGCACTTCAGATTCTCACCATCCTTGATTCTTCCTTCTGGTAATGAGTAGCTATTAAGTATGTAGATCTAGATACATTTTAAATAAGCAAGCGGTACGTGAATACAGAAGTAATATTTATAGTTCACAAGAAGAGCCTATAACCAAATAAGGCCATGTTGTCACCTCTTAAGTTCACTAGATAAAGATAAATGTCTAAATATTCTGACAGCATATCCTTTGAGAATATCCTAAACTTTATAGACTGCATCTAAAAAATTTATTTTTATTCTCACAAATCTTAACACTTTAAGATCAAAGTAACTCCAAACAAAATGAAATAAAGAAATTTAAAAAATATTTTCTTCAATTCTTTGCTAGAAAACTTTAGATATTATTTTCCTAATTCCTACTGATTTTTTCACAAAATTTTTCATCATAATAAATTAAATGTTTAAAATAAATGCTAAATAACATATCTTGAAGTAAAATTTAAGGAAACAATCTAAGCTTCTATCTATTGAAAGCCTACCATCTTTCCAGAATTAATATAATGATTATATGAAATTAGTTTTCCCTAAGGTAAAATCAATAACTATCTTAGTATTTGTATTAGGACACATATTCCTTATTCTTAGAAAGCAAGGTGACAAAATGGATGTATACATTTGAGGGAAGGGCAGCAGTAAGATCCAAAGACAGAAACAGGAATTAAAAAGCAAACCAATGTCAGTAACTTCCA
This sequence comes from Sylvilagus floridanus, assembly GCA_949820135.1. Lineage (NCBI taxonomy): Eukaryota > Metazoa > Chordata > Mammalia > Lagomorpha > Leporidae > Sylvilagus > Sylvilagus floridanus. The sequence continues at coordinate 50,986,549 of OX463245.1, forward strand.
GTCTGTCTCTAAAAAACTGTGCATCCAAAAGTACCTCTCTAATAATGACTTCTTCATGGAGGAAACAAGTTAGAATAGCTGACTTCAAAAGGTCCTTCTAGCCAAAATCTCTGACTACTAATAGTGATCATAGACATTTAAGTACAGGCTCTAACAAGGAAGGGGGAAAAGGATGAGAAAAATGAAATATTGGCAAAAACAGTGAAAAATCAAAGAAAATCTTTAAAGCCTCCTGTTGATGCAAAAGACAGAAAGTTTCCCAAATAGAGTAAGTTTAATGTTTTACCACTTTCTTTTATGGGCTTGTACAATACTCCACGTAAGAAGGGAAAAAGCAATAGATCTCACAAGTACAAGTTGTTAATAATATCAATCTAACAACATGACCTAAAGTTATAGCAACAAATCAGCACCAAAAACTTGCGACCCTCCATAAAACTAATTGTGATGCTATCACATGGCAGGAATATTCACTAAAATAATACACGGGTACTACAAAAAACATGTGAAAAATGGAATTGAAAGGTAAGTTTATTTTGGTACAAAAATATTTAAGGATATACATGACTGTTTCATAATATGCATTATCCATGAACTGTTTTGAAGAACTCTCGTATATCACTGTTAAATAATGACTAGCTGTCTGACAGAAGTCAGTGACATAGCTGTACCATTAAAATAATTTTAGCAGAAAAAAAAACTAAAAACTTCCAGACTAATAAATACTCTCAAAATTATAGTCTGTAACTTGTTTGCATCCATCTAAAAGCACACAGTAAACAATTTTAAGGATTATATTGTATAATGGGGTCTGAGACAATCATACTATTCAGTTTTACAATGAAAATATAGCTCCTAAGAAAGGACACCTAAACTACTCAGTCTTCTACTATCTCTACCAGAACTTTTTTATATTATCTTGGATCCTGAACTTATTTATTTGTTCTAGTTTTTTGGTTTTTTGGGGGGTAGATGTTTTTGGATGTTTCTATGTAGATAATCATGTCATCTGCAACACAGCTTTTCTTTTTTTCTTCCCCAATTGTCTCCATATGTCTTTTATATTCTTTCCTTATCTTATTGCACTGACTAGACTTCAAGCACTATGCTGAAAGATGTCTTCTGGGGAAAGGATTCAGGCTTCATCAACTATGACATTAGTCAGATTTTTATAGCTGACTCTTACCTAAGCAAATTCCGTTCTATAGCCATTTTTCTGAAGACTGTTTGTTATTGATTTGGTTTGGGTATTTTTATTTGTTTTATAATGAATGGGCATTACATCAATTGTTCTGTCAATTAATGCAATTGTGGGATTTTTCTTCGTTAGCCTGTTTATATGTTAATTATAATTCTTTCTTGTCAGTCTTATTGATCTTTTTGACAAATCAGATCTATGTTTCACTGATTTTTTGTATTGTTTTTGTTTTATAGTTTACTGATTTCTGCTCTTTATTCTTTCCTTCCTTTTGCTTGATAATCTGGGTAGACTGCTTATCTTTTTGGTAAATTCTTAAGATGGGAGATTAATTACTGATTTAAGGGCTTTCTCAAGGTGTACATTTAGTGCCTTAAGTTTTCTTCTCTACACTGCTTTAGCTATGTCCCACAAATGTTGACACTGTATTATTTTCATCAGGTTTAATTTTTTAAAAATCTCCCTCAACTTCCTCTTTGTTCCATGGATTATTCAGAATTTCAAAATGTTTATAGAGATTTTCAATTATGTTTTTATTATGCCAATTTCTAGTTTGATCCCATTGTGGTAAGAAAACACATTTTATGATTTCAATTCTTTGAAATTTGTAAAGGTTTTATATTTATGGCCCAAGGTATAGCTTATCTTGGAATATGCCATGTGGTCACTTGAAAAGGTGGTATGTCCTACTACTGAGTGAAGTGTTCTCTAAATGTGAATTAAATATTAATGGTTGATTACACTGTTGGGTGCTTCTACATCCTTGCTGATTTTCCTGCTTAGTTGTTTATCATTTGTTGAGAAGGTGTTAAAGTCCTCAATTATAATTTTGGACTTGTCTATTTTTTCATTCAGTTCTACTGCTTTCGCTTTATATATTTTGTAGTTCTATTTTTTGATGCATTCACTTTTTTTAAAAAAAAGACTTACTTATTTACTTGAAAAAGTTACACAGAGAAGGAGAGGCAGAGAGAGAGGCAGAGAGAGAGAGAGAGAGAGAGAAAGAGAGAGAGAGAGAGAGAGAGAGAGAGAGAGAGAGTCTTCCATTCACTGGTTCACTCCCCAACTGGCCACAATGGCTGGAGCTGTGTGATCCAAAGCCAAGAACCAGGAGCTTCTTCCAAACATCTCCCCTGTGGCTGCAGGGGCCCAAGGACTTGGGCCATCTTCTACTGCTTTCCCAGGCTATTGCAGAGAGCTGGATCGGAAGTGAAGCAGCTGGGACTCAAACCAGTGCCCAAACGGGATACCAGCACTGCAGGTGGCAGCTTCACACGCTACGCCACAGCATAGGCCCCGATGCATTCACATTTAAGATTGTTATCTTCTTGGTGGAGACCCTTTTATTATTTTATGCCCATTCTCTGTCACTGATACTTTTTGAGGTCACTTATATCTGATACAGCCATAGTTACTGCTTTGGATTAATGTCTGCATGATATATCTTTCTCCTTCCTTATACTTTCACCCACCGTGCCTATATCGTTATACTTGAATTTCTTGCAGATATAGGTTGCACAATGTTTTTAATCAATCATACCCATATTTGTACTGTAATTGGCATATTTAAGACTATTTACATTTAATGTTACTACTGTTATGTTAGGGATTAATTTGCCATTTTATGCTTTGTTTGCTCTTTCTTATTTCTGTTTTCTTTATCCTGTCTCCCTGTGGGTTACTTGCTCACTTTTAGAATTCTATTTTGACCTATAGACATTTATTTTACACACATCTCGTTGAATAGATTTCTTAGAGGCTGCTCTACAACATTACACAAACTTCTCAGTAGCAGGGAGCTGGATAGGATGTGGAGCACCCAGGATTCAAACCACCACCCAAATGGGATGCTGGTGCTGCAGATGGCGGCTTAACTTGCTGTACCACACTGCCACCTTCCCCCCATCGTTTGAAGTCACATCACTGTTGAAATTGCTTCAACTGTCAAACTTAATTTAGAAAATTCAAAAGGAGAAGGAAAACCTACTGTATTTCCTCACAGCTTTACACTTTGAATTGTTCTTCCCTGCTTCCTGATGTTGATTTTACTTTATCACTCTCTTCATTTCAGAACTTCCTGTAGTCAGTCACTCTTTGGAAATCCAGTGACATTTACCCTTAAATTTCCTTTATCTGGCAGTGTTTGGATTTCCCTTTCGTTCCAGAATGTTTTCTCTGGAGACACATGGTTCTAGCTTGATAATTTTTTTTAACACTTGAGAAAAATGTGTCATTTCCTTCTAGCTTCTATGGTTTCTGATGAAAAATCTGCTATCATTTGTAATATTTTCCTCACCTATATAGTGTCATTTCTTTGTTGCTAATTTAAAAATTTGTCTTTCATTTTTAAAATCTGACTCTCAGATACCTTGGTCTGTATTTCTCTGAGTTTATCCTGTTAAATTTTTGCTCAGCTTTTTGTCAAATTTGGAAAATTATTTCCTTGAGTACTTTTTCAACCTTGCCTTTCTTGCTTTCCTTCTGTAAATTCAAAGACACAAATATTCAATTTTTTAAAAATAAAACCCACAGTTCTCTAAGGCTCTACATTTTTTTCAGAATAACTTCTTGCTGTTATTCAGACTGAATAATTTATCTCCCACTTCCTACTTCACTAATTCTTTCATCTGCTCTACTCCGCTCTTGAATCCACTCACTAGGCAATTGTATCCTATTTTTCAACTCTAAAACTACTTTTGGTTTTCCTTTATATCATCTATTTCTTTGCAAGGTTTTACTTTGTTCCACATGTCAGTTGCTTTTCTTGAGTGACACAAGCTCATTGTTAATTTTTGAGGAAATGTGTGCCAAATACTCAAGTCTGATTACCCAGATTCTGTCATTCATTCAATTTTGAATTCAATGTTACTGAATTTTGGTATTTAATGAAAAATGCAGTTACTTCAGCTCACAAATCACATTAGGTGCTTGTTTTTCCTTAAAATAACTATCATAACTGCAATCGTAAAAATGGTGCTTTACACACATCATCACATAAACTATTAAAAATAACTATTTGATGGCTGGCATTTAACAAAATACTACTTTATCAAGACTATTCTTAAGTGATACTGACACAGTTTTTTAAAAGGAGAGACTCATGGAAAGACAGCCAGAGATCTCCCACTGGTTTACTCCCCAAATGTCTGCGAAGACCAGGGTTGGCCAGGCCAAAGCCAGAGGCCCAGAACTCAATCTAAGTCTCTCAAGTAGGTGGAAGGAACCCAACTCCTTGAGTCATCACCTGCTGCTTGCCAAGGTGTGCATTAGCAGGAAGCTGGAATCAGGAGTGGAGCTGAGACTTAAACTTCAGAACTCCAATCCAGGATGTAGGCATCCCAAGCAGCATCTTAACTAATGTACTAGATGCCTTCCCCATCTGATTTAAAAAAACAACCACAACAACAACAAAACCAAAAACCTGCAATTACACAGTAATAAAGAATACAATGACTGCTAGTACAGCCCAGTACAGTGTCACTATTTTGATTCATGCTTAGGCAGAATATGCCTTCCCTAGATACCAGGAGGCAAATATATTCTTTCTTTCATTTTAGGACTGTTAGTAAAATGCGTAATGTTATTTTTCTCCATTGTATATGTATATTTTACCTTTGGTATTTACTAAGTATTTTGTGGGAAAACATCTTCAGACTTTGTAAGTATTCACATTACTCCTTAAACCTTACTCAATATTTTAGCATCCATTAATGATTCTTGCCTACGTCAACTGTAGTATGTTGACTGCTGTGGTAGCCGGTCTCTATAATGATTATGGCCTGTGTAATCACCCCCACTTGTATAATTACCTTAAAATTTTTTATTTATCAGAGACAGGGCGATGGAGGGGAGGGAGAAAATGAAAATGAAAAAAATATATTATGATTTGCAGAGAGAGAAAGTGCTTCCATCTGGCAGTCCATTCCCCCAAATATCTGCAATAGACCAGGCAGGGCAAAGCTGGGAGCCAGAACTCAATCCAGGTCTCCCCTGTGGTGTGGTAGGACCCCAATTACTTGAACCATCATTACCACCTCCCAGAGTCTGAATTAACAGGAGCAAGAGCCAGGCATCAAACCCAGGCATCCTAACATAGACATGGGCATTTTAACAGCTGAGCCACTCACTTACCTGGTAATGTATTTTAAACCAAAAGAAAATGACAACATTGAAGGGCATCACTCATGATTAGGTTATGAAAAACTGATTTCTATTTTGCTGAAAGTCTTATTCTTTTTTTTGCATCTATTTTTTGTTTCAATCAGTTTTTATTTACAGAATATAAATTTCTTCAAAAAGATACATTCCTTCATTTAGTCAATGGTTAAAAGCCTTATTAAACAGAAACAAAGCCTAAACATCATCACTTCTATTTAAACAGAAATACAGATCATTGAAAGTGTATGAACATAGAATACAAAATGTAGTTTTACTTAAGCAGTTACATGAGTGAGGCTGTTTTTAAGCTTCTTCACTAACAACCCCATTTTAACCACTGAACAAGTTGTACTAAAATTAACAGTAGTAAAAATGTAAAAATTCAAATTTAAACATAAAAATATGGAACAACAAACGAACAGGAAATATCTTCATTATCAAATAGAGTAACAAATTTGCAGACACTCACATATTTTCTGAGGCATATCAAAACACCTACATCAAAGGTTGCATTCATTTAAGAGGTGTCAATACATGTTCAATGCTGAGACTATTTGTAGCACTTACAGCAAATTAGACTACTATGTAGCATTAGACTACCACGGTTCACATTTGAGAAACACAGATTTAAGCTTTATACTACAACTTGCCAATTTAACATTATAGCTAACACAGTGACAATTACTCATTTCATATTTTTCTTCTGAAATTCAACAAGTTATCATTTAAGCACATGGAGTAATGCCATGTCTTCTTCCTTATAATAGCAAATTTTAAAATCCAAATACTTTGTATCATTGAAACTTCACCTAGCTGTAAAAAAGCTCCCAAAGACAGTACAGTCATAAAGTTTTTTTTTGTAGATTCCATTAATTTATAGTTATTTTGGTACAGATAAGTGGACTCTATTCCAGATTACTGTCAAGAAAAATGTCAGTGTGTCACTACCTGTATTTAAGTACAAGCGTACCACAACCACAGCCATGGCAAGTCAATGCCCTCTACCAGTTCCCAGGGTTCCCTCCACGTCACAGGAGCTAGTTTAATGGAAACCATCGGGTCTCAACCTACCTCTGAAAGTTCCTTTATTAAAAATTTTGAAATTTAACTAATGGAACATCTACAGTCTCAGTAAGCTAGTTTTTTTTTTTCTTTTCACTAACTAGTTTCAAATACAAACTGTAATGTTTTAAATTTTTATAGATACCTTATTAAAAAGGTATCTAAAATACCATTAACGGGTAAAATATTAACCAAAAAAAATGACACTAAGGGTATTTTTGAGACTTTTTTCTTAACTAAAGCTATGGGATTCATAATGAGCACAGATAGAATGACACTTTAACCCTGCTGTTCTGTAACATCAATAATAAGAGTAAATGCATGAAGCACAAAAAAGAAGAGCAGGATTTCAGGAGAAAAATTTGGTAAACACTTGAATTTTGGATACCTCTAGCACAAAAGGGCTCACAGTGCTCATAAGCACGATCATTATTTTCATCCTTCAAGTAGTGCAAATCGTTATTTCATTTCTAACTTTATCCAGAAATAAAAATCTAATTCATTACATAATGTTATCTCATCAATTTCAGTTTTCAAGTATTCAACTAATGCAGCCCAAGTGTTTCCTTTTGCGGCAACTGCACACTTAAAGACTGAGCTTCAAAGACAGGGAAAAACTCATTTAAAATAACTGATACAATCTTCTGCCTAAAGACATAAGAACTAAGACTTAACACTGTAGTCACTCAAATGGTATTTAGTATGAGAAGGAAAAAAGATGGTCCAATATATTCAATGTCTTTGAGCCCTACCTATTCTATTGCTTCCTCAGCTTGCTCATTTTGAAGGCATTCCTATTGTAAGACATTGGCAATATGGTGGTGCCAAGTGGCAGTCTGAACCATGGGGAGTTCGCCAGTTCCAGTTGGAATGAATACAGTCAGAACTAAATGCTGCTGAAGAAGTCATAAATGACAGGAGCTAGAAGGTGTTTAATGAATACTGCCAAGTTCACTTCAAGTCTCCAAAGAATGAACAGAGAAAGAAAGGTGGGGCCGGAGCTGTGGCATATCCGCTAAAGGCGACTGCCTGCTGTGCTGGCATCCCATGAGTGCTGGTTCCAGTCAGCTGCTCCACTAATGACCCAACTCTCTGCTACGGCCTGGGAAAGCAGTGTCAGACGGCCCAAGCCCTTGGGCCCCTGCACCCACATAGGAAACCTGGGGGAAGCTCCTGGTTGCTGGCTTTGGATTGGCCCACCTCTGGCCTCTGTGGCAGTCCGGAGAGTGACCCAGCAGATGGAAGAGTTCTCTCCCGCTCTCTGCCTCTCTATAACTCTGCCCTTCAAATAAATAAATAAATGTTTAAAACAAAAAACAAAACAAAAAAAAAAAAAAAAGAAAAAGGGAGGGAGGCGAATTTTTTATTTTAAGATCCTGGACACTTACAAGAGCTAAACATGATAGGCATCAACAGGGTAGGCTTCCTAGGATGATTTCTGAGCCAACAGTCCAAGAACTTTTGTTCATTTCAGCCCCATTTAGCCAAGACTTCAAGTATAAATAATTACGATAGTTACAGAGAAATCAACTGCTATTTCATACCAATTCTGTAAAAAGAGGTGTTTTATAACTATTCAAGTAATATTCTGGAAAAAGATAAATTGAAGGTTGCCTCTATCCAGCAGCCTCTGAGGAACTGCATGCTGCCTAAAACCAGGGCATGAGTGTACATGTGTATCCTTCACCCAGTCAAACCTCAGATAAGACCTGGATAGTGGTACAATTCCTTAATTTCAGATTTCTCAGAGACCATGGAGGGAACCTAAGCCCACGTACACTGTGAAATAAATGAGCATTATTTTCTGCCACTACACTTTGGAATAATTTGTTATCAGAACAAGAGATAACTGATACAATTGTTACATGATCATTTTATAGTTCCAGCATTGTTTCAATATTACTTGGCTTCCTTCATCAAGAAAAGTTTCCATTTCTCCATTTTCATATATTCTTATATGTTGTCAATTATTTTATAATCACATAATGTAATTATCTAATTTTATACTTAAATTGTCCCACATCTGGTTAGTGGTTATCCCTCCCCTTCCTGGTTCCTGTACCCTTCTCACCATTCCTCCTGGCACAAGATATTCCAGGCATACAGTGTATTTCCCCTGTGCCAGTCCTGGAATCCGCTACTCCAAGGAACCCTAGCTCCTTTTAGTGGAGAATGGTTAATGGTATCTTTTGATGAGAAAACGCCTTAATTTTAGTGTAGTTTAATTTATTCATATCTTATTTTGTACTATGATAAATCCCTAAGCCACTTAAGTCTGGGTGTAACTTTTACTATATAAATCTGCATCTGTTTATATTCCTTTATTAATATTCTGGAAATACTAATTTTCTCTGTAAAGAGGCTGTTACTTATACCCTTTTACAGAACTATTTAGTGAGGAAAGGGAAATATGCATATACAGGGCCGGCACCATGGCTCACTTGGTTAATCCTCTGCCTGCAGCACCGGCCTCCCATATAGGGGCAGAGTTCTAATTCCGGTTGCTTCTCTTCCAGTACAGCTCTCTGCTGTGGCCTGGGAATGCAGTGGAGGATGGCCCAAGTGCTTGGGCCCTGCACCCACATGGGAGACCAGGAGGAAGCACCTGGCTCCTGCCTTTGGATTGGCATAGTTCCGGCTGTAGCGGCCACTTGGGGGGTGAACCAATGGAAGGAAGATCTTTTTGTCTCTCTCTCTCTCACTGTCTAACTCTGTCAAATAAAAAAAAATACACAAATAAAATGCACAAAGTATAATCACTGCATATTCTTAGGCCTCTCAATCGTATGATTTTGAAATTGTAGGGGTTGACATATCCAGGTAGACACATCCAGCAAGCACTGAAAGAATCTGACTCAAGGAAGATCATTGCTAGAGATACAACTTTGAAAATGATCAGTGTAGGGGCCAGCATGTGGCCCAGCGGGTTAACGCCCTGGCCTGAAGTGCCGGCATCCCAGATGGGCACCGGTTCTAGTCCCGGATGCTTCACTTACAATCCATATGGCCTGGGAAAGCAGAAGATGGCCCAAGTCCTTGGGCCCCTGCAACCACATAAGAGACCCAAAAGAAACTCCTGGCTGTGGATAGGCACAGCTCCAGCAGTTGCGGCCAGCTGGGGAGTGAACCAGTGGATGGAAGACCTCTCTCTCGCTCTCTCTCTGCCTCTCCTCTCTGTTACTCTGATTTTCAAATAAATAAACAAATCTTAAAAAAAAAAAAAAAACTATCAGTGTATAGATGATGGCTTTCTCCACCCAGAGGAGAGTTCATAAAATGGAAAATGACTCAAAATTTAGACTACCAACATTTAAAGAATTAGAATAAGGGATAAATGTTCAGTCTAATGGTTAAGAGCCTTCATTGACATCAGTGCTTAGGTTCGACCCCTGCTCTGGCTCCTGATAACCAGCTTCCTACTCATGCATCTAGATCCTGAGAGCAGCAGTGATGACTCAGGTAGTTGGGTTCCTGCCACTCAATGGAAGACCCCATTTGAGTTCCTAGCTCCCAACCTGGGCCCAGCTACTGTAGATATTTGGGGAGTGAATCAGATAGGTAACCCTCCACCTTTGTGCCTTTCAAATAATAAAATTAATTCTTAAAAGAAACCCCTATTATTTATTTTAAAAAAGAACTGGAATAAGATAAATTTACTCACGATAAAAACAAATGACTAAATACAGGAAGAGAATCAGCAGAATATGGTTCTATTATAGGGGTTTTAACATTCTTTTTTATTTTTAAATTTTATTTATTTATTTTTATTTGACAGATAGAGTTAGACAATGAAAGAGAGACAAAGAAAGCTCTTCCTTCCATTGGTTCACTCCCCAAATGGCCACCACGGCCGGAACTATGCCTATCTGAAGCCAGGAGCCAGGTGCTTTCCCCTGGTCTCCCACACGGGTGCAGGCGCCCAAGTACTTGGGCCATCTTCCACTGCCTTCCTGGGCCAGAGCAGAGGGCTGGACTGGAAGAGGAGCAACTGGAACTAGAACCCGGCACCCATATGGGATGCCGGCGCTGCAGGCAGAGAATTAACCAAGTGAGCATGGCGCCGGCCCTGGGTTTTAACATTCGATTATCGCTCTATCATAATCTGTGTTATTTTGTTTTCTCATATCATCATGGAATACATATTCTTAAATTCTATTATTATTATATTAGAATGGTGTTCTATAAATCAAGCAGAGAAAAGTTTAAAAATGAAAGGGTTAAGAGTAGTAAAAGGGATTTTAAAAAATGATGTCCAATTTTAGGGGGTTGATTCAGATTTCCTACAAGCCATATTAAAACAAAGGCGTAACTTTCATCTGATCATTAAGTTTAGGTTATGCAGGTTGCTCATAAAAACCTCTACCTCTAAAAAATTATCTTTAAAACAACCTTCAGAGGTGGTATTTTAAAAATGAACTGATTTACTATTAGAAGCAAATCACAAGTACATTCTTCACTAACCACATGAAGAGAGACTATTTTATGCTGGGTCTCCATCTCAGAGAAAATTACACAATTACTGTGACTATGGATCAAAAAAGATTTTATCTGAACTAAGAGCTATATTAAATGCAAAGAGATGTTTCCACACACAACATCCGTGTACCTTAACACACTATAAGCTCCATGATAGCAAAGTTCTTATGTGTTCATTAGTTATTCTTCAGCATGACACAATATTTTTGAATTATCACTGATATATGCTTTTGTTAATCTTTATTAAGTAAACCCCATTGCTATGGTTTGAAAAGAATTTGACTCCCCAACCCATGCAGACACTTACGCCCCAAAGTCATGGGCTGTTGGTGCTGACAGGCTTGGTCCAACTGTGGTATTTGAAGTGACTGGACGGGATTAGGTTGCTAGGATGGAGCCCCATGATGGAACCATGATGTCATTATGGGCAGAGAACAGAGAACACAGTGGGTAGATGATGACTGTGCTCTTTATCTTTCTGTTTTCCAGCTCTGCATGCATTTAGCCATCCATCACCCTCAGATACCAAACTAATGGGGCCACCCAATCTTAAACTATTAACTTCCAAAACTATGAGCCAAAATAAACCTTCCTTCCTTCCTTCCTTCCTTCCTTAGAAGTTCCCCCAGGTATTTTAGTTGTAATGAAAAACTGACAAATACAATGTTTTTGTTGTTTCTTTGGGAAAATACATTTACTTTTGAACAACTGATGGATGAACTTCAAACACAGTACATTTGCAAATGAATCCTTCCCCTGTATGCCAACTTCCAATCTTGCCAGGAATGAGACTCCCAACACTGAAGCACACTCTAAAAAGGACTGAATAACATTATATTCAATAAGGTAAAAATGGTATTTTATAAATTACTCAGTACACTGTAAACAACCGGTAAGTAAATCCATGAATTTAAGAATAAGATTTCACTCCCAATGGTATAACATATCTTTCAAATAGCAACAGATTACTGGCTAAAACTTTTTTAAAGCATAGGGTTTTTTCGTAAAAATTAAGAATTCTTTAAAAAGATTTATTTATTTATTTGAAAGTCAGAGTTAGAGGGAGAGACACAGATAGATCTCCCACCCACTGGCCTGCTCCCTAGACAGCCTCAGTGGCCAGGGCGAAGCCAAGAGCCAGGAGCTTTACCTGGTCTCCCACATGGGTGGCAGGGGCTCAAGCACCCCAGCCACCCTCCACTGCCCTTCCCAGGCCATGAGTAGGGAACCAGATTGGAAGTGGAGCAGCTGAGACTTGAGACTCTAACCCGGCTCTTGAAGCTTCACGCCAAAAGCAGAGATAAAAGAATAAATTCATGGGGCCAGTGTTGTGACGCAAGTTAAGCCATTACCTGTAATACTATGTCGTTTGAGTCCTGGCTGCTCCCCTTCCAATTCAACTCCCTGCTGATGCGCCTAGGAAAGCAATTAAAGATAGTCCCAAGTCCTTAGGACCTGTATCCATATGGAAGACTCAGATAAGAGTTCTAGGCTCCCGGCTTCAGTCTGGCCCAGCCCTAGCCATTCTGCCCATTTGAGGAGTGAACCAGTGAATAGAAGCTCACTTGCTCTGAGGCTCTCTTTCTTGTTTTTGTAACTCTGAATTTCAAATAATTAAAAAAAAAATATATATATATATATATAAAACAACAACCTAAGTTCACGAAAATGAACAAAAACTGTTGGGTGTTTTCATCGATTTTATTCTAACAATGGAATTACCTTTCTCCAAATTAAGACTCCTAAAATCCTGCAGACACCTCCGGATGTGTTAATTTAAATTTCAATGACTACTTTTGGTTCAAATTAAACATAAAGTAAATGTCACTTTGTCAAATTTTAAGACTCTTTCAAAGGTAGAAAACTAATGGATCTGGAAAGCAATCTTTAAAACTTAATTCATAACCTTTAAAGTATATACATATGGATGGAAAATAGGAACGTTAACATTTACTGGAAGCAAAAAAAGTGAAATGACATTTATGAATCGGACATTCTGCTAGACTTTACATTCATTATCTCATTTGTCCTCCAAACAACTCTCTGGGTAAAAAGAAGATATCAGAAAAAAAAAAAAAGTTATCAGGGAGGTTAATTAAGGGTCACACAGGTAGTAGTGGTTAAGACCAAATTTGAATTTAAGCTAATATAACTCCTGTAGTATTTTCACCAGTGTATCATAAAGTCATAGCCTTTCTATATTATACAAGAGAGCAGTAAGTTACTAAAGTCATTTTCTTCTTATCCCAGAACACTTATTTTCAAGTGGCTTATCACTGGCGACCCACTATGGCATGGCAATTTTAAATGTCATTCATATATCTAACACAGTATTCACAATCACAGAAACATGGCAATAAGAGGGTGTCAGGTGGAGACAGCCAAGAAGAGGAAAAGTAAAAGGATGGAAAATAGATTCTTTTCACATGGAAACTGCCCAACAATTCCTTGTGTGTTACAGTACGAATTTGATACTATACTTTTAACTGAAAAACACATATAATCCATCCCCCAAAACAGAAAAATCTACAGGTACTGCCTTTCAATAACTATAATTGAGAAAGCAATCTCAAAACTGAGGAATTCTTAGCAGCTGGACAATTTGGATGATGGTAATAAACTAAACTGACCTTGATTACAAGAAAAAGTTGAGGTAGAGAGAAAGCATAGGTTAGTAAAATGGAGTTCAAGGAACACCAAAATTAGGATGTCCATAAAGACCTAAAGTGACAATTGAACCTAGAGGGAAAATGTGGGACAGGTATACTTAAATTTTAAATGGAAATCTGAAAAGAGGTTAAGAAACAGAAAGTAGAAGAGATGAATGAAAGATAGAGTCAAATAAAAGGAAATGCCCCTGCAGGGAAAATAAAGACTAACCCACCCTAAGGGCCAGTAAACCACTGCCCCAGGCCAAACCAAGATTATTACCTTAAGTTTGAGATACAATCCGTAACATACAATCCATCCACCTAAGGTACACAAATAAATTATTTTAGTATACCCACAGAATTCTGCAACCATTACCAGAATTAAATTTAGAGCACTTTTATCACCCTCAAAAAGTAAGCTATATCCACTGGCAGTCAACTCTCCCTTCCTTACCTAGGAAACAATGAATCTAACTTTCTGGTTCTACATATTTGCCTATTCTGAATATTGTAGATTATGTATTTTAAGTAGCTCCTTGCACTCAGCAGAATATATTTAAAGTTAATCCATGTTCTTGCAAGAATTAGTACATTTCTTTTTACTGCCAAATAATATTTAATTATACAGACATACCTCATTTTATTTATTAATCTCTGTCCACAGACATCTGGACTATTTTGACTATTTCCATTTTTAGGCTACTACAGGTAATGCTATTTTATGTACATTCATGTACAAGTTTTTTGCTTTATTTCACATTTCATTTTTTGGGGATACACACACACACACACACACACACACACACACACACATACACCTGGAATGGAATTACTGGATCACAATATGGTTAACTCTGCATTTAACTTTTCTTCTTTAAAATGGCCACTTTATCTTTTGTCTGTTTTTAAATTATTTGTCTTTTTATTATTGAGCTGTAAGCATTCTTCACATATTCTCGGTAGAAATCTTAACAGACGCATGATTCTCCAAAAATTTCTCTAGTGGCTTGCCTTTTCATCTTGGTGTCCTCTGAAGCACAGATTTTGACGACGTTTGATTTATCTTTTTTCTGTTGTTGCTTGTGCTTTTGGTGCCATATATAAGAAATGACCCACCACCTATGTTTGTAAATTCAGTTTTACTGGAACATAACCATGTTCCCTTACCTATATATTATCTATAGCTGCTTCACACTACAGTAACAGGAGCTGAATTACTGCAACAGACTGAAGGGCCTACAAACCCTTAAATACTTTCCGGCCCTTTGCAGAAAAAATTTCCAACCCACCACCCAAAACAATGCCAACAACTTCCACCCACCTGTAACCTAAAATGAACAATCCTCATTTACTAGAAAGGGCTCTAAGGAAGATGATATGCTTCAAAAAAGAAATAGACTCTTAGTTACAGTAAGCTAGGCAGAGAAAATATTTTGGTGAGGCTAATAACATGAGGCAATTATAAACACTGGTGAGAGAATAGGTTCAGTGTAAGATCAGAAGCCAGATAGTTTGTTCACTATCTGTAATCCCATCAGTAATCTGTGACCTGTGTTCAGAGTATCAAATAAAATATTGATCAGGTTGTTTTTACTACGATAAGGCCTAAGCTCTGATGATGTAAGGT
Organism: Sylvilagus floridanus; assembly: GCA_949820135.1. Taxonomy (NCBI): domain Eukaryota; kingdom Metazoa; phylum Chordata; class Mammalia; order Lagomorpha; family Leporidae; genus Sylvilagus; species Sylvilagus floridanus. The sequence continues at coordinate 51,001,721 of OX463245.1, forward strand.
AAGCTAACGACAAGTTACAAGAACTTAACTGTCACAGTAAGGAATTTGGTCTTTTTCTGGTATGCAGCTTCCATAAAGAATACCAAAAAAACCTTCTCTGAGACATACAAGAAAAAATTTTCCTCCCTAATAAAGAGACATTTATTTCAGTCAGATGTTCGTATCTGAAACTGTGGCAGTCCTCTTCCCACCTACAGAGACTTAAAAGTAAACAACACTTTTGTTCTTAATGCAACTGATGATCTTTTAACCAATGCTCTAAATCTTAGGTCTAGATTTCTCATTCTGTGAAATAATAAACTCCACCTTCAACTGAGAATTGTTATCTAAAGCCAAAATTAATCTGACACATTTCCCACTTTGGTAACCAATTTATTACTGGACAAAGGGCAGCAAAGAAATTAGAACTTAGTACAAAACTCTCATCTGCCAGGAGTACCACAACTAGTTTTCAGTAGTTTGAGTCTAGAAAAAATTTTAAATATTTTGCAATTTATCAACCATCTTCTATACAGAAACAAACTCAGGGTACTCTTACAAAGGGCTCCTAGATCTATCTTCCATGCCTGTCCTACTATATCATGTTATCTACATCTTATCAAATAAAATCCACTGAAAACAGCAACATAATCAACAACAATCAACAATTACGGTATCTTTTGGTATGTTAGTAATTGCTTGACATTACACAATGAAATATGTGACTAGAATGAATAATAAAATGCCCAAATAGCTGCTACACATTAAGTTCAAAATGGGCAAGCAGAGTAGCCAGAGCAAATCTAGCACCTCATAATGGCTCTACTGAAGCACTATTTCTAGCATATTGAATATTCTCCTCCACATTGCTGACTCAATCTATGTCATCAAGTCTTTCCAGCTATCTTTCACCTTTGTACCTCACACTGTATATATAGTACAGTAGGTGAACATTAAATGTTTGCTAAAACATGGAAACCAAATATTTAGATTACAATCTCATTTCATCAGCTTTTCTAGAATCTGCAAAACAGCAAAACCATAACGTTAGGATAATCAGCTTAAATAAACAAAAATACATATTAATCTTGAGTTATTCTTAACTATGAAAGTTTACTTACCATGTAAGTTAAGAGTAACACCCTGACAAATAACATCTCTCTACTCAGATATATAAAAGAAATCCTGAAACTTGCAGAATCAATAGCAGTTTCTTTTCTGGTAGCCATCCCATTGTGCCTAACACATTGCAGTTTTTATCCACAGGAATAGCAATGCTCTTGCCAGATACACAGGATAACTACAACTTAGCTAGCTCCACTGCACCTCTGTGTTACATGACATACACAAATGGGAACTAGATTTACATAAATGAAAGAAACAGACACAACAAGATGTGGGATGCACTATGGTGAAAAGCAACTTACACATGGCATTAAGGGGAATCCAAAGTTTTCATAAGATACCACTAGCACAGGATCTTAGAGTTTGCTAAAGAGAAAGGATATTGCAGATAAAAGTTGGATTACAAACACAGGCATTAACAAGTGAAAAGGAAATGAGGCATTCATGGAACCTAAGCAGACAAACTTGGTTAAAGCATGAGGATGGTTAGAAATAAGGGTTGGGACATGAATACCCTACAAAGGAGTTTAAATTTCTAATTCTAGAAGATGTAGCACTGCTTTTTAAATGAAAGCAGTGACAACTGACCTCCTTTTCAGAAGAAAAACTTTGGTGACAATATGGAAGGCAGAATACAGAACTAGGAACTAGAAGCAAAATGAGAAAAGCATTAGTATGACCACAGAAATAGTCCAATGTGAGGGGCAGGCATTTGGCACAAGGGATAGGGCATTGCTTGTGACACCCACAGCCCATTTGGGAGTAGCTGAGATGGAGTCCCACATCCAATCCTGCATTACTACTAATGCTCTCCCTGGGAGGCAAAAGATGATGGCTTAAGTACTTGAGTCCCTGTCACTCGCAGAGTTCATGTTAAATTATAGGGACACAGAAAGCAAATACCCATAAAACTAATCGATTATGTGCTATAAAGCAGACATAGAAGGTACATGACTGGGACTGCTATTGGGTCTGGGAGGCTCAGCCACTTAACGGAGAGAGAGGTTTTTGACACATTCCAAACACAGCATATGTAATAGTCTCCGAAGATGGAACAAACAGAAGAATAAACATAGCAAACAATACTGTATAGATGATATAAGTTTTGAGTGGCTAGAGTATAAAAAGCAACTGGAAACATGAAAGAGACAGAAGAAGCAAGTCAAGGTAAAACCTATGAAGAATATGGGGCTATGTTAAGAATTTTAGTTCTTGCGGCCATTGGAGGGTGAACCAACGGCAAAGGAAGACCTTTCTCTCTGTCTCTCTCACTGTCCACTCTGCCCGTCAAAAAAAAAAGGAAAAAAAGAATTTTAGTTCTTGTAACAGGGGATTTTTAAATGGGATAGTGATACAATCTTATTTAAGAAGACCTTGAACCAAACCCAGATGACAGACTAACAAAAAGTCTAAAACTGAGTCAGAGAGACAGAATAGCAACTAGTAGAAAAGGTCACAGAAAACAAAAAAGGAGAGAATTCCAAGTCCCCAACAAGATCCAACATTACAAAGTCAAGAAGAATGAGAATGTTTTCTCTCACCCTCTGTGTCTTTCAAATAAATAAATCTTTAAACAAAGAAAAAAAAAAAGAGTTGGAGGATGGGGAGCCTGTGGCAAGCATCACTGGGCCACCACCTGCAACACCAGCATCCCACATGAATACTGGTTTGAGTACGAAGTCCCCAGCTGCTCCAGTTCCTATCCAGCTCCCTGCTGATATGCCTGGGAAGGCAGCGGAGTATGGACCAGGTACTTGGGTCCTTGCCATGCATGTGGGAGATTAGGATGCAGTTCCTGGCTTCAGCCTGGACCAGCCCAGGCTTGGTTCAGATGGGGAGTGAACCAGTGGATGGAGTATCTCTCCTCTGTCTCTCCCTTCCTTCAAATAAATAAATAAACCTGGGGAAAAAAAAAAAAAAAAAAAAAGAGGAACAAAGAAGCAAATACTTTTTTTTAATGACATAGCACACAGGCTGTCACCAGATGCTGGGGCCATGCTTTGAACTACCCAGCCTGCAGAATTATGAGAAATAAATCTCTTTTCTTTATAAATTACCCAGTCTGTGATATTCTGTTATAGCAGCAGCAAATATACTAAAACAGAAATTAGTATAAGAAGTAGTGTTGTTTCCTTAACAAATACTTGAAAACGTAGAAGTAGCTTTGAAATTGGGTAACGGTGGAGAGAAGCTGGAAAAATATGGAAAGGACCAGAAAAAAGCCTGTTTCTGTGAACTGAGCACTTAAGGTGATTCTGAGGCGCCGTAGAGAAAGTCCAGAACTTCTGAGGGATTACTTGAGTGGTGGTGACCAGAATGTTGGCAGAAATAGACAGTAAAAGCTCTTTGGTGAGGAGTCTCAGCCGGAAATAAGGAACAAGGTATTAGAAACTTGAGAGGGGCCAGCGCTGTGGCACAGTGGGTTAATGCCCTGGCCTGAAGCGCCGGCATCCCATATAGGCGCTGATTTGAGACTTGGCTGCTCCACTTCCCATCCAGCTCTCTGCTGTGGCCTGGGAAAGCAGTAGAAGATGGCCCAAATTCCTGGGCCCCTGCACCCACATGGGAGACCCAGAAGAAGCTCCTGGCTCTGGATCGGCGCAGCTCTGGCTGTTGTGGCCAACTGAAGAGTGAACCATCAGATGGGAAGATCTCTCTCTCTGCCTCTCCTCTCTGTGTAACTCTTTCAAATAAATAAATAAATAAATCTTTCAAAAAAAAAAAAAAAGAGAAAAAGAAACTTGAGGAAAAGTCCTCCTTGCTATACAGTAGTTGTTGGAACTGTGCCCATGCCCTAGGACTTCATGAAATGCAGAACTTACGAACAATGAATTAAGATCTGGTTAGAAAAAAAAAATCTAAGCACCAAAGCATTCATGCTGCTGTGTGACTACTTTTAACTGAATGCAAGGAAATACAAGAGCACCCTCTGCTGCCTTCCCAGACACATTAGCAAGAAGCTGTTTCAAAGTGGAGCAGCCAGGCTGGTTCTGAAAAGAGAAGCCAGCATCCCAAGCAGTGGCCTAATTTCTACCTAGATTTCAAAGGATGCTGCAGGGTCCCTGGGGAACAGGTAGAGACTTGTCACAAGGGCAGAGCTACCACTAAAAGTCCCTACAAGGGCAACGTCAAGGGGAAGTGTGGGTTGGAGCCACTACAGAGTCCTCATTAAGGCCATGCACAGTGAGCTGTAGCAGTGAGGCCACCTCAGAGACCCCGGAAGTATAGAGTTGTTATGCAATGTTAGCATGGGAGAAATGTTGCCTGAGCTGAGCCGTAGGGCCTTGGGGCCCCAACTGCCTCTCCAGTGTGCCCAACCTGAGGGACAAAAAAATTATCCAGCTTTAAAACTTACTGTGGCATCCCATATGGTGCCAGCTGAAATCCCAGCCTCCCTGCTTCCTATCCACCTCTCTGCTAATTCTCCTGGAAAAGCCCAACAGAAGATGGCTGGAGCGCTCCAGCCCCGGTCACCCAAGTGGGAGACCTGGATGGACTTCCAGGCTCCTGACTTCAGCCTCGCACAACCCTAGCCATTACAGCCATTTTGGGGAGTGAACCAGCAGATGGACGATCTCTCTCTGTGTAAGTCTGTCTATCAAATACATAATAAAACCATTAAAAAAAAAACCCATAACATTGTTTTAGACTTACTTGGGACCATTTATTCTTCTATTTCTCCTTTTTGATGTATGCTCTATATCTGTTCCACCGTTGTATTCCAAAAGCACATAACTTGTTCATTTCACAGGCTCATAGGCGGAAAGTAATTTGCTTTGAGATAAATTGCATTTTGAGTCTTGCCAGTATCTACCTGACTCAGATAAGACTTCAGAAAAGGCTCTTGAGTTGATGTTATGACTTTGGTATTAGGGTAGGATGAATGTATTTTGTATGTGAGAGACTTCTGGGGAGCAAAGGGCAGAATGCTATGGGGTTGAATTTGACCCACTGGAAGGTTCATGTATTGAAACTTAATCCTCAAATTCACATGCTGATGGTTATCTGAAGCTGGGTGGGAGTCTCCATGATGAGATTTTTCTCTCTAGCCTTATGGTGCCTTCTGCTAGGTTATGATGCCACAAGGAGGCCTTACCAGATGCAGTCCCTCGAAACGACTTCCAAGCTCCAGAATTCAAAGAAATAAATCTTCCTTTATAAATTATTTGGTCTCACTTATTCTGTTTCAACAGCAGAAAACGAGCTAAGACTTAATAACCACTAGCCACACGTAGGTATCGAGCACTTGTAACATAGCTAAAGTGACTGAGGAACTGAATTTGCACTTTATGTGTTCATACAGTTAGTCTTTACTTATTCTAATTTTTATTAAACATTGCCCTACAAGCAAATAAAACGTATTAAGCTCTGTTCCTGTTAGAACTTCTGCTTCCTAGGTCACTAGTCCACTGTTGCCCTCTCCTAGGTCTAGTCCTATCTACTATTTAGTAATATTTGCTTAGTACCTAGTTAACTATCAGATTCCCCAAAGTTGATTATATAACACTGTATTGCAGTCCTCACCCTCAATCCCATCTTAAATCAAACCATCCCAACATTCTGAGATGGGTACCAGCTTACTGCATGCCTAATCAGGAACTTGATGACAACATACTTGGGAGAATGGGAAGATAACCATCCCTGAAATGAGACAGATTAAGGCCAAATTTAACTATTAGATAGCTCTAATAAGGGAAAAGTGTAAATGTTTGATCCTTTTTTATAGACTGCTATGCTTCATTCTGTTGCACCCAGGTTTTAAAGTACAACTGCATTCCAAAATACAAATAAGTATATCTGTTGCTGTGGATTCGTCCTGAGAGGAGAAGCGCGGTGGGTGCAAGGGCGCCACCATGCATATCTAACATACAAATGAGTATTCTGCATTGCTTACAAGAGATATAACCAAATCATAGGTCAATTTAATGACATTACAGAAAAACAAGTCACTGTGGCATCTCATCTGCAGAAATGTTTCTTGGGATATCAACTGGACTACCAATTAGGATACTCAAAAGGTTGGTAGAAAATGCTCATTATGAAAATACTATAAATGGGTTTCAAAATCTTTTTTTTTTTAATTTGACAGGTAGAGATATAGACAGTGAGTGAGAGAGAGAGAGAGAGAGACAGAGACAGAGAGAAAGATCTTCCTTCCATTGGCTCACCCCCCAAATGGCAGCTACAGCCGGCACTGCGCCAATCCGAAGCCAGGAGCCAGGCGCTTCCTCCTGGCCTAGCATGCGGGTGCAGGGCCCAAGCACTTGGGCCATCCTCCACTACGCTCCCAGGCCACAGCAGAGAGCTGGACTGGAAGAGGAGCAGCCGGGACTACAACCTCACGCCCATATGGGATGCCGGCGCTGCAGGCAGAGGACTAGCCAAGTGAGCCATGGCGCCGGGCCTCCAATTTTTTTTTTTTTTAAAGATCTGTTTATTTTATTTGGAAGGCAGAGTTAGAGAGAGGCAGAGGCAGAAAGAGAGAAAAATCTTCCATCTGCTGGTTCACTCCCCAAACGGCCGCAATGACCAGAGCTGGGCCAATCAGAAACCAGAAGCCAGGATTTTCTTCCGGGTCTCTCATATGGGTGCAGGGGCCCAAGGACTTAGATCATCCTCTGCTGCTTTCCTAGGTTCATGAGCAGGGAGTTAGATCAGAAATGAAGCAGCCAGGACTCCAACTGGCGCTCATATAGGATGCTCACACTGCAGACATCAGCTTTACCCACTACATCATAGTGTTAGCCCTCAAAAATCAGCAAAACTAAGCTAAATTCTCTGAAGAAGGAAACTTCAATATCTATGACTTGCTGAATTATCAGTGCTACATTTTAAAGAATTTCCTATAGAAATCCTCAAATGTTTTAAATACACTTATGGAACAAGACTACAAAAACCAAAGACATGCTCAAAAACATGCATTAGTCACACTACATTTATCAAAATTTTGGTCCAGTGCCAGACCTATACGTTAACTATAATTACATTATCAACTCAGAATATGGGAGTCTAAGGAGACAGTATTCAGAAAGAGAGGGGAGGGGGCCGACGCTGTTCCCTAGTGGGTAAGACTGCCGCCTGCAATGCTGGCATACCATATGGGCACCGGCTGAGTCCCAGCTGCTCCACTCCCAATCCAACTCTCTGCTCTGGCCTGGGAAAGCAGTAGAAGATGTCCCAAGTCCTTGGGCCCCTACACCCGCATAGGAGACCTGGAAGAAGCTCCTGGCTCCTGGTTTTGGATTGTTGCAGCTCCAGCCTTTGCAGCCAAATGGGGAGTGAACCAGCGGATTTAAGATCTTCCCCTCCCCCGAAACTCTGCCTTTCAAATAAATAAATAATCTTAAAAAAAAAAAAAAAAAAAAGAAGGTGGGGGGGGTGACAGCTATTGGAGAAAAGGCCTAGTTTTTACAAAAGAAGAAATTTTAATCTGGCAAGCTTGAAATAAAATATAGACCACACTTTAGTAGTCATTTTCTCCTTTTATATTATCTTTGCAGTTAATACTTAATAAAATAAAACATAAAGTGGAGGGGTCGGCATTGTGGCACAGCAAGTCCCAGCTGTTCCGCTATGGATCCAGCTCCCTGCTAACGTGTCTGGAAAGCATCAGTAGATGGCCTACATGCTTGGGCCCCTGCCATACACATTGGAGACACGAATGGAGTTTCAGTATCCTGGCTTTGGCTGGGACCAAGTCGAGGCCATTTGGGGAATGAACCAGCGAATGGAGTATCTTTTTGTCTCTCTTCTATTTCTCTCCCTTTCAAGTAAATAAATAAATCTTTAAAAGAAGAATATTGTTCTTCTAACTATATGTTCCCCCTCCATAAAGTATGAACTCAGAAAAGGGTTTCTTTTAGACTTATGTAACTTGATCAGAAGCACAAATAATTCTGAGTTATTAGAGCAAAGATTGGCAACGTATTAAGCTCTGTTCCTGTTAGAACTTCTGCTTCCTAGGTCACTAGTCCACTGTTGCCCTCTCCTAGGTCTAGTCCTATCTACTATTTAGTAATATTTGCTTAGCACCTAGTTAACTATCAGATTCCCCAAAGTTGATTATATAACGCTGTATTGCAGTCCTCACCCTCAATCCCATCTTAAATCAAACCATCCCAACATTCTGAGATGACTTAGGCCACCTGGCATGAGCTCCACATTGTAAGACACGCCTGTGGGGATGTGGGAGACTGGGAGGCCTGTATCCCATATCAATGTGCTTATTCAAGTTTCAGCAACTCCACTTCCCATCCATTTCCTTCTTAATGCATTCTGGGAGGCATCAAATGATGGTTCAAGTATTTGGGCCTCTGCCAACCAACTGAGAGATTCGCATGGAGCTCCAGGCTCCTGGCTTTGGCATGGCCCAGCCCTGGCTGTTGCAGCCACATGGGAGAGTGAACCAGTGAATGGAAGGTGTGTGTGTGTGTCTGTCTGTCTCTCTCTCTCTCTCTACATTTTGAGTAGATCAAATAAATGACATGAAAGAAAAAAATCTGTGGCCACTATCTAATCTCCATATCCTTTCCTTTGTTTCTCCCCTTCCTTTCCTTTTATCCTCTTTTTCTATTTCTTATATGGTTCTTCCCATTCATTATTCTTTCTTACGGCTCCCTCTCACAGTTTCTCTTTTCTAATTCTCTTTTCTAATTTCTCTTTTCTAATTCTAAGTATCCATATCATACCCCATCTCAAAAAGAACTTACTCGAACAGTAAATCACTGACAGTTAACTATCCTTTGATCTTCTTTCATAAATGTCTCAAAAAAAGGGACACTGCCTCCAATATCTCAGGAACCTATTCCTTTATTCATTCACCTATTCCTTCTTTAACACAGCTTAATATCTATTATATATCAAATATTTGGAAAATATCCATAAAAAGCCAGACATTGAGAGCTAACATTACTTGCAATCTTATTTTTATCACATAAAAGTTAACTGAGTTACTGTCAGTTACCGTGCTGTGGCATAGCAGGTAAAGCCGCTGCCTGCAGTGCCAGCATCCCATATGAGCGCCGGTTCTAGTCCCGGCTGCTCCTCTTCCGATCCAGCTCTCTGCTATGGCCTGGGAAAGCAGTAGAAGATGGCCCAAGTCCTTAGGCCCCTGCACCCATGTAGGAGACCCAGAAGAGGAGCTTAGCTCCTGGCTTTGGATCAGCACAGCTCCAGCCATTGTGGCCAATTGGGAAGTGACCCAGCGGATAGAAGACCTCTCTCTCTCTGCCTCTCCATCTCTCTCTGTGTAATTCCTTCAAATAAATAAATAAATCTTTTAAAAAAAGATTACCAATAGTTTTCAAATGAACAATTCCACTATTATCTTTTTTTAAATATTTATTTACTTATTTGCAAGTCAGAATTACAAAGACAGAAGGATCTTCCTTCCATCACGTCACTCCTAAGATGGCCATAATGGCCAAGGCTGAAGTCAGGAGCTTCATCCAGTTCTCCCATGTAGGTGGCAGGGCCCAAACACTTGGGCCATCTTCTGCTGCTTTTCCAGGCCAATAGCAGGCAAGCTAGATAGGAAGTGGAGTAGCTAGGACAGGAACCAATGCCCTTATGGGATGCTGGCACTGTTGGCAGTGGCTTTACCAGCTGTGCCACAATCCTAGGCCCTTTATTTGTATAATTTTATTTATTTGAGAGGCAGAGAGAAACAAGGACCAAAGAGAGGCTCCCATTTGCTTATTTCACCCCCCAAATGCCTACAATGCCTGGGGCTGATCCAAGCCAGAGCCAGACCTAGGAACAGGGAATCCAATACAAATCTCTGACAAGGGTAGCAGGAATACAATTATTTGAGCCATCACTGCTAGTCAGAAGCCAGAGCCAGAAATCAAACCCAGGTATTCCAATTGGGAACCAGATGTCTAAAACACTAAGCTAAATATCTGTTTCCAATCAGTTTCTTCTCTATCCTCATCCTTACAACCCTCCCATAGCTAGCAACTTGACTCAAATATCATAACTCTACTTCTTTCCCAAGTATATTATCAAAATTTTTTGTTAAATAACTACACTGAAATGTCTGAAGTCCATCAAATTCATTGTCTTAAAACCAAACTGTGGGGCTGGTGATGTGGTATAGCAGGTAAAGCCACCACCAGCAGTGCTGGCATCCCAGGGGCACCAGTTCAAGTCCCAGCTGCTCCACTTCTCATCCAGCTCTCTGCTATGGCCTGAGAAAGCAGCAGAAAATGGCCCAAGTCTTTGGCCCCCGACCCACATGGGAGACCTGGAAGAGGTTCCTGGCTCCTCACTTAGGATCTGTGCAGCTCTGGCCGTTGCGGCCATCTGGGAAGTGAATCAGTGGGTAGAAGAACTCTCTCTGTAACTCTGCCTTTCAAATAAATAAATAAACCTTAAAAACAAAACAAAACAATCAAACTCACCTTCTTCTAACACCTCTTTCAACCAACAACTCAGTCCTACTTTCCAACTTTAAGTGACAACAGCAGAGAGGTGGAATAAGTTGGCACAGCAGTTAAGTCACTACTTGGAACACCTTCATCCCTTATCAAAGTGCCCAGCTTTGAGTCCCAGGTATGCTGCTGCCTTTTTTTTTTTTTTTTTTAAAGATCTGTTTTTATTTATTTGAAAGGCAGAGTTACAGAGTGAGGTAGAGACACAGAGAGGTCTTCTATCCACTGGATCACTTCCCTAATGGCCTCAATGACCAGGGCTGAGCCAGGCTGAAGCTAGGAGCTTGGAGTTTCTTCCAAGTCTCCCATACGAGTTCAGGAGCACAAGCACTTGGACCATCCTTCACTGCTTTCCCAGATGCATTAGCAGAGAGCCGGACCGGAAGTGTAGCAGCCAGAACTAGAACCAGCAATCATATGGGATGCCGGCACTGCAGGCCAGGGCCTTAACCCATTGAGCCACTGCACTGGCCCTTTTATTTTTCTATAGTCTTTAAATTTTGATTATTTAACAGATTAAATGTGGTTTGTAGATATAATTCTAAGAGTATAATGATTCTTACTTCCTCCCTTCCCTTTTCCCCTTCCCACTCTCTTTCCTTCTTCTTTTCTTTTCTTTTTTTTTCTTTCCGTTTCTGATCCACCTTCCTGTTAAAGCACACACTAGGAGGCAGCAGATCATGATTCACATACTTGAGTCCTTGCCATGAATGTGTGAGACCTGGATAGAGTTCTAGGATTCTGGCTTTGGCCTGAGAACCCTGGCTGTGTTGCAACCATTTGGGGATTGAAGCTGCAGATGGAATATCTGTCTTTCAAATAAACAAAAATAACTTAAAAAAATATTTCTTCTCCAGGTAAGCTTGTGGCACAGTAAGTTAGGCTGTTGTCTGCAGTGCCAGCATTCCCAATATGGAAGCCAATTCAAGTCCTGGCTGCTCCACTTCCAATCCAGTTCTCTGCTAATGCACTCGGGGGAAAAAAAAAAAAAAAGCAGAAGATGCCCCAAGTCTTAAGGGGGACTCGAAAGAAGCTCCTAACTTCGGCCTGGCTCAGTCCCAGCTGTTGCAGACATTTGGAGAGTGAACAAGTGGATGGAAGCTCTCTCTCTCTCTCTGCCTGTCTTCTAACTCTGCCTTCCATATAAATAAATCTTTAAAAAAATTCTTAATAAGCAAACAATGTAGAGCTATCTTTATAGCCAATCACCAGGTTGTGAAATTCTTTTAAGATTCTGTTTCTCATAAGAAGTCAGTTTCCAACTCTTTCCAACTCTGTGCTTGACTTTATACCTGTAATGCCACAAAGCAACATTCCTACCTACAATTTCAACTTCTTCCAAGTCACCCAGCATCTTATTTCCAGATTAATCAATGGTCCCCAATGGAACCAAACTGAAGTAAGCTAGGGCCATTTGCAATTTAACACATGACTTCCTTTCCAGCCCAAATTCTCATATGACCTATATAAGTGTTTTCATCTTCATTTCCTCCCCTTTCATTTTTAAAGAATGACAAAAATCTTTCCTCCTATCTAATTCCCTTCTGCCTCCTTGGATATATCAAACTGTCAATAATCTCACTCTTTCCCTTTGAAAAGATTCAAAACACAGCTTTCCTTCTTCCCAGCTTATTCCTTTGACTCAAAAATAAATCCTTCCTAAAACCTTAATTCTCTAGCTTTCATCTTCTCTCGTTTTAAGATTTATTTATTTGAGAGGGCTTCAGGGAGGGGGAGGTCTTCCATCCAACTGCTGGTTCACTTTCCAACTGGCTGAAATGGCCAGAACAGCACCGATCGGAAACGAGGAGCCAAGAGCCAGGAGCCTCCTCTGGGTCTCCCACGCGGGTGCAGGCGCCCAAGGACTTGGGCCATCCTCTACTGCTTTCTCAGGCCATAGCAGAGAGCTGGATTGGAAGTGGAGCAGCCAGGTCTCGAACCGATGCCCTTATGGGATGCCGGCACAGCAGGTGGCGGCTTTACCCACTACACTACAGCGCTGGCCCCCTTCTCTTCTTCTATTCAAAGCTTTAATGGACAGTGTATGCTCAATGTCTGGCTACCCATATATTACTCTACTCAATACATCATGACTTCCCTGGCCACCATTACAGCAAATTACTACTGCCAAAGCACCACAACTCTCATGATGCCTCCAAAGGACACTTTCAAGTTCTTTCCTAATCTCTGCAGCATCTATTCACTGTAACTTCCTCCTTGCAACTCATTTTAATCTCTCCTCACTCAGCTCATTTCCCAACTATCTCTCTGACTACTCATTCTCAGGCAACCATCACAAGCTCACCCTCTACCTGCCTCTTAACACAGTGTTAAGAGTTCACCCTCCTGGTTTCTTATTTCATATTCTCTGTGGAATTTCATGATTATTCAGATATACAGACAATGCCTAAATCTTTAATGCAAAAGCCAGACCTCTATTCTTTTTGTCTGTTTTGAGAGGCAGAGAAACAGAGCCATAAAAGGAGAAAGGTAGGACCCCATCTTCTGATTCACTTCCCAAATGCCTGAACAGCCTGAGCTGGACTGGGCTGAGGTTGGGAGCCTAGAATTCAATCTAGATCTCCCACATGGGTGGCAGGAACCCAATCACTTCAGCCATCACTACTATCCCCTCAGGTCCAGGTGGCAAGAAACTGAAATCAGAAGCTGGATTTTGAGCCCAGGCACCCCCATATGGAAAAAAGGTATCCTAACCAGTATACCTTAACTGCTAGATCAAAGGCCTACCTATAGATCTCTTCTGAGCTCTAGATAACCAATTACCTGTTGGTCATAACAACGTATGACTTTTTTTCACTTTGTTTATACTTATATATGAGAAAGGCAGAGCAATAAGGGGGAGATGGAGTGATGGGGGAAACCCTTCCATATGCTGGTGCATTTCCCAAATGGCTGCAACAGCCAGGGCTTAGCCAGACCAAATCCAGAAGCCTGGAACTCCACCCAGGTCTCTCACATGAATAGCAGAATCACCAGCTGCCTCCCAGTGCGTGCATTAGTAGGAAGCTGGACCAAAAGCAAAGCTGAGACTCAGTCAGGAAGTCCAAAACAGGATGTGGGTATCCCAAGCAGTACTCTAATCTGCTGTACCACAATGTCCAAATGCCCCCCCAACACATAGCTAATTCAAATTTAACAAATCAAAAGTAGAAACTCATCACTTCCCCAAACTCCCTTTTCCTGTATTTCCTAGGACAATATACATTTCTAACAAGGTCCCAGATGATGCTGATGTTGCTTAGTGCAGGATTCAAATTTTGAGAATTACTGCTCAAATAGGTGCCTCTTCTGACCTCCAGGCGTTTAAATTCCTTTTTACTAAACATCCTAGGTCACAATATCTGTGCAACAGTCACTGTTAATATTTCATATCATGCTAGCGTACTAAACTTAAAATCTTGCAATACAGCATTCCAAGAATTAATTTCCAAATGATAAAGGAAGACTACAGAGATGAAACAAATTGGGCACACTAACAAACAGGGTTTTATACACACACACACACAAATATATACATACAAACATATATATATATATAAAAAACAAAGGGAGTATTCTCCAAAGCTTACCCAAGTGTGTGCTTAGTAAATGTTTGCTGAGTGGATAGCATAATATCTTCCACCTAGTCACCAAAACCAGAAACCAAAGCAGGATTCACACCTTTTCTTCCCCACAATAATAGTCACCAAGCCCTCTCTTCTACTTTTTCTCATATCTGGTCCTTCCTTTTCATCTACACTGATATGGTACTCTTTTGCAGTTCTTATTTCTTTTGTCTTAGTTTTTGAAAGGCATAGTGACGGGGGGGGGGGGGGGGGGATCTTCCATCTGCTCGCTCACTTTCCAAATGGCTGCAAGGGCAAGGCCTTTGATCTAGCAGTTAAGGTATACTGGTTAGGATACCTTTTTTCCATATGGGGGTGCCTGGGCTCAAAATCCAGCTTCTGGATAGGAGGTGCTCCATCTGAGTCTCCCATGTGAGCGGCAGGGGCCTAAGTATGTAAGCGGTCTTCCACTGCCTGCCCAGGCACACACATTAGCAAGGAGCTGGAACTGAAGGGGAGCAGCTGGGACTCAAACTGGCACTCTGATACTGGATGTCAGCACCACAAGTGGCAGCTTGACCTGCTGTGCTACAATGTTAGTCCCTCCAGTCCTTATTTCTCATGACTTACTTTATTTCTTAAGCAACCTCATGTCTACATTCACTAGGTCATCAGACTGATCTTTAAAAAGTTAATGAAATATTATTCTGCTTAAAAACAGCTTTCTGAGATGAGCACACAGCCTGTCAGTTAAAATGCCCATACCATACTGGTGACCCTACTTCAATACCTGGCTCTGACTCCTGACCCCAGCTTTCTGTTAATGCAGATCTTTGAAGGCAGTAGTGAAGGCTCAAGTAATTGAGTTCCTGTCACTCATGTGTGAGACCTGAACTGAGTTCCCAGCTCTTGGATTTAGCTGACCCAGTCCAGGCCATTGAGGGCATTTGGAAACGAGTCAGCAGCTGAAGGAGCAGACATTCTCTCTCTGCCTCTCAAATAAATATTTTTTTAAAACAATAGCTTCCCACTGCTTTTAGGGAAACAATTTTTTTTTTTTTTTTTGACAGGCAGAGTTAGAGAGAGAGAGAGACAGAGAGAAAGGTCTTCCTTTTTCCATTGGTTCAACCCCAAATGGCCACTATGGCCAGCACTGAGCTGATCTGAAGCCAAGAGCCAGGTGCTTCTCCTGGTCTCCCAGGCGGTGCAGGCGCCCAAGCACCTGGGCCATCCTCCACTGCATTCCCAGGCTACAGCAGAGAGCTGGACTGGAAGAGGAGTGACTGGGACAGAATCCAGCACCCCAACCAGGACTAGAACCCGGGGTGCTGGCGCCGCAGGTGGAGGATTAGCCTAGTGAGCCACGGCGCCAGCCTTAGGGAAACAATTTTAACTCCTTCATATTTTCTATAAGCCCCTCTATGACAGCCTCAAATGTATCTGATGCTCTTTCCCTACCCCCTATACTCTTTAGCCTTGATGAATTCTCAAAAACCCCACTATAAGTTGAAATTACCCTTTTTTTGAATTTGAAAGGTAGATTTACAGAGGAGAGACAGAAAGACAAAGGGACAGATATTGCATCCGCTTTTCACCCCCAAAATGGCCACAACAGCTGGTGCTGGGCCAGGTTGAAGCCAGGAGCTTGGAGCCTTTTTTATTTTTTTAAGATTTATTTTATTTATTTGAAAGAGTTAGAGAGGTAGAGACAGAGAGAGAGAGAGAGAGATCTTCCATCCAATGGGTCATTCCCCCGATGGCTGCAATGGCTGGAGCTGCACTGATCCTAAGTCAGGAGCCAGGAGTTTCTTCTGGGTCTCCCACACGGGTGCAGGGGCCCAAGGACTTGGGCCATCTTCTACTGCTATCCCAGGCCACAGCAGAGAGCTGGATCAGAAGAGGAGCAGCTGGGACTAGAACCGGCGCTCATATGGGAGGTGCTTCAGGCCAGGGCGTTAACCGGCTGCGCCACAGCACCGGCAGGAACTTGGAGCTTTTTCCAGGTCTCCCACACAGGTGGCAGGGCATTCCCTGCTGCTTTCTCATGCGCATCAGCAGGGAGCCAGATTGGAAGTGGAGCAGTGGGACTCGAACCAGCACCCATAAGAGATGCAGGCATCATAGGCAGAGGCCAAACCTGCTATACTACAACGCCAGCCCAGAAAATACCTTTTTAATAAGATTTATGTATTTGAAAGGCAGAGTGACAGAAAGAGAGAGATCTTCCACCCACTAGTTACTCCCCAAATGGCCACAACATCCAGAACTGGCCCTGGCTGAAGCCAGGAACTCCATCTAGGTCTTCTACATGGTGGCAGGAGCCATTTGCTGCTGCCTTCTCTGGCACATTAGCAGGAAGCTGGATGGGAAGCAGAGCAGCTGGGACTCAACCCAGCATTCCAAATATGGGATGCCAGCTTTGCATGCAGCAGCTACATTGCCACATTAGCTTAAAATATTGTAATTGCATTTAATACAGCTAACCTACCACCCATCCCAACTTTTTAGTCTAACCTAACCTTAAATGTGGTCAGACACCTACATTAGGCTATCGTCAAGTAAAATTATCTAACATAAAGTTTATTTTATAATAAATGCATTTAACTTATTTAATACTGTACTGAAAGTGAAAAACAGAATGGTTGTATAGGTACTCACCACTACTATTAACAAATGGCAAATGTACATGGGTATGGTTTCTACTGATTGCTTATCATTTTTGTACCACTGTAAAATCAAAAAATCCCAAATCAAACGTAAGACAAAAAGCGGACTTAGTTCTTTGGCTTGTACAGCTCATGCCTCTATGACTTGAGCATAAGCTCTCGATGCTAAACACTTCTCCTTTTAAGACTCAGCTCAGACACCATCTCTTCCAGGAAGCTTTCTTTGAGTGACATTCACCCCCTACTCCCTCCTAAGTCTGGACTGAGCCTCTTCCTACCATGTGCTTCCACACACCCCATGTTTAGTTTAATAGTACATACCAAACTGCATAATCACTGTGCTGTTTACCCCACTTGATTAAGTTCCTTGGCAATATTAAGTTCTTTGCACAGTTAGTGCTAGGTATTTTAACAGGCGCTTGACTAAAATTTAAATAAATATATTCCTTGCTATTTTTGAAACAATGGCTCTCAAAATTTAGCATACATCATAATCCCCTACAAGACCTATAAACTGTAGCCTGCTTGGCTCATATCCAGTTTTAGATTTAGTTGTTCCAGGATGGTGCCCAGCTAGGTTACAGATGATACTCAAAATACTGGTCCAGGAAACAAGTTTTGAGACGCTGTGGTCCAACTATACATTGTCTCTCTCTCTCTCTCTTTTTTAAGATTTATTTATTTGAAAGAGTTAGAGAGAGAGAGAGAGAGAGGTCCTCCATCCGAAGGTTCACTCCCCAATTGGCTGCAATGGCTGGAGCTATGCCAACCCAGAGCCAGGAGCCAGGAGCCTCCTCCAGGTCTCCCTCACAGATGCAAGGGCCCAAGGACTTGGGCTATCCTCCACTGCCTTCCCAGGCCATAGCAGAGAGCTGGACAGGAAGAGGAGCAGCGGCACTAGAACTGGCATCCATATGGGATGCTGGCAATTCAGGCCAGGGCATTAACCCGCTGTACCACAGCACAGGCCCCACATTGTTTCTTTCTTCTTTAAAGATTTAAAGCCTTCCTCTAGATAGCTCCAACTCCGTCTACTGCGATTCTAATAATTGGTTTGGACCCAGCTCAATTGTTACCTCTTTCATAAAAACCTTTCCCAGGGAGGGTGGCGCTGTGGCACAGATTAAACCCCGGCCCGCAGTGCCAGCATCCCAAAATGGATGCAGATTGGAGCCCTGGCTGCTCCACTTCCAATCCAGCTCTCTGCTATGTCCCAGTAAAGCAGTGGAAAATGGCCCAAGTCCTTGGACCCCTGTACCCATGTTCAGTCTGGCCCAGGCCCAGACATCTGGGGAGTAAGTCAGTGGATGAAAGATCTCTGTCTCCCTCTCTTTCACATAAATAAAAAAATAAAGCTTTAAAAAAAAACTTTCCCCAATCCCATGACACTGATCTTCCTCCCTCCCTAATTTCCATCAGGCTTTGTATTTGCTATCCACGAAACACATCAGTACCACCTTATTTCATAGCTACTGGCATTTGTCTTATATTCTCTGATAAAGTGTAGGCAGAAAACCCACCTTAATTATTTTAAGATCTTCTACAACAGAAAGCATGGTACTTGGGTGGCACTATGGCGCCGCGGGTTAAAGCCCTGGACTGCAGCACCTGCATCCCATATGGGCGTCCCAGCTGCTCTACTTCCAATCCAGCTCTCCGCTCTGGCCTGGGAAAGCAGAAGATG
Organism: Sylvilagus floridanus; assembly: GCA_949820135.1. Taxonomy (NCBI): domain Eukaryota; kingdom Metazoa; phylum Chordata; class Mammalia; order Lagomorpha; family Leporidae; genus Sylvilagus; species Sylvilagus floridanus. The sequence continues at coordinate 51,020,172 of OX463245.1, forward strand.
GCCTAAGTCCTTGGGCCACCGCAGCCATGTAGGGAGACCCAAAAGAAGCTCCTTGCTCCTGGCTTCAGATCAGCTCAGCTCTGGTCATTGTGGACAACCGGGGAGTAAACCGGCAGATTGAAGACCTTTCTCTCTCTCTCTGCAATTCTTTCAAATAAATAAATAAAACTTAAACAAACAAACAAACAAAAGCATGGTACCCTGTGAATAACAGACAAAATCTGTAAGTTATTTGTTGATGTGAATGAATCCCTGTTGTTTGCCCCAAACTCCAGGGCCAGGGTCTGCTTCACTTGCTTAATCTGGCCTAAACCGACTTCTTTACACTGCTTTATTATCTATAATAAATTCCTGATCCTTCCATACCTGTCTGTTTCTCTCTCTCTCTACTGAATGACCTAGTACCCTGCATCTTTCCTGTACCCTGAGCCATCCTAATTTTCTCATCCTTTATGGCTCACAATGAGTAGAAAAAATTTTCTTCACATGACTGACATGACTTTTAATTCTGCTGGCCATAAGATTTTTATTTTTTCTTAAAAAAAAAAAGTAGTCTTTCTTGTCACCGAGTGTACTAGATTACAACTGTATTGTTTACAATTCTGAGTGAAATTATAGATAACAGTAAATCTGTTTTACATTAACTAGTTACAAATCATACAGATGGTGACAACTTTAATAAAATGGTAAAAGCACAAAGACATTAAAAGGCTCTTTGTAAATTTTAAGGTAGCCTTAAAGAGCAATTACCTTTACATAAGTATCCAGATAAGTATTCACATAAGTATCCAGTATTCACACAAGTATCCAGTATATGTGAATACATCCAGTATTCACATAAGTATCCAGAACAAAAGCCATATTATCTACTCCAACAAAATCCTGGTTTAGGGGAGATTCCCAGGAGCTCAGAACTGTCAGATATGTATATATGTACTCATAATCTTTCTCCTCTTGGTTGCTCCACAGTTTAAAACTCAAACTAGAGTGAAGGGACAGAAAGATTTTAATACACAGGAAAATGAGAACTACTTTTAAGGTTGCAACTGATGAAATACTTGTCCAAAAAATAAAAAAATTCCTTGTGGAATTCAATTACGTCTTACAAACCCTCCTGCTTTCTCCTTACTTGAATTAATCAGTGATATTAATACATTGATATTACAAAGTCTATAGACAAAAATGTAAATATGTTCATGATACTAAGTTAATATGAAGGTTTCCCAAATGGAATGAAAATTTTAGGACTGAACATTTAATTAACTGGAAAAACTAACCACATCATTCCAAAATCTAACTTATTTGAATTAATCAGTACCCTAAATGGCAGAGTTCAGTTATGGGTATGGTCTTGATACTTTCAAACCAAAATAATCTTGAAGTTGAGAAGCTGCTGTCACCATGAATTATGTAGGTTCTGAAATAGTATTGCGAGGATGGAAGAGAAACATGCCAAGAATAAATCAGAGAACTGGAAAGAGGAATATAATAACCTGGAAGAAAACAGTATCATATGGTACATCTTAAATTTTTTTTAAAAATATGGAAACAATGAGTATGAGAAAGGTAAGAAATTTGAGAGCAAAAGAAGATTTCCCAAATTCAGTCTGTTGTTCAGAAATATGGAAGGGAGTACACAAGTAGAGAAAAAACTGTTTGGAAGCCGGCTCATTTTGCTATATAAGATATAAAAAAGAGGCTAGATGACTGTTACTCAAAATGTATCCTAAGTAAAAGCATTCACTCCAACCAACAAAGACCTCCTAGACCTTGATGTTCAAGCAAAATGTGTGCAGTAAGCTCTGTTAAAGAACTAAAGTGAAAAAAAAAAACCCAACTTCCAGAGTATGCCAACAAAAAGACTGGCTCTGGTCTTAATAATAAATTGTTTTCTGTCACAGTCTAGGAAAGCCTAAATTTTGTGGCTGTGAGGACTGAAGTTGTGTCTGAGCTGTATCCAGACCAGAGCTGGCAGGGAAAACCATCCTGTACTCACTGATTCAGTATGTTCTTAATCTGCATTCTCATTATGCCCACAAACTTAATCATTTGTCCTATATTTTAAATAAAAGTTGATGTAAATATTCTAATATCAAACTCTTCTTTCATAACCACCACCGGATTGATTTTCAATTGCAATCAATAGAATTCCTCTCTTCACTAAGCCACCAGTAAATTCTGAAACAGTTAAGTCCCACCTAGAGGATGGAACACCATACAATTCAAAGGTGCAAGAAACTGCGTCAAACTGTCTAAAAATCTTCAGACAACTGTTCCAAGACTTTGAGAGGCAGTGCAACAACCGAATCACACGTTCGGGCATCTGATATTCAGGGAACAGCACCGCGAGTTTTCTCTCCCACGTATGCAATTCTCGGTTACAAAGAGGAAACGACACGGGCTGCCCGGAGCGAGAGCACCGGCGAGGTAGCCGGCTAAAAGGGCGTCGTAGATTTCTTGGCGAGAGCCAGAGAGGCGGGAGACACACCCCTAGCGTCGGCCTGAAACACTACAGCAGCGAATTCTACCTAGGGATTAATGTGAGGGTAAGGAAAGACAAATTTAAATCGCCATGATTCAAAAACAACCACCCCGGGAGGCCACGAAGCGGCTGAGAAACGCTCGCGGGTAGCGAAGCATTCCAAGGCCAGCATCGCCAGCGCTCCGAGGCCGGGCTGGCCCGGGTTTTCGCGGCTCCACCTTGGACCTGCCCGGCCCGCCCGTGCACCGAGAGCAGCGGCGGCGACCGAAAGCCCCTGTGGCTGCACACAGCCGCGAAGCCACCACCGCCGGGAGAGGGGCAGGATTCCTGCCAAGGCTCTCGGCTCCCAAACGGGGCGTGAGTGGGAGCAACAGCAGCTCCGCTCAGAAAGTGGGTCTTACATAAAGCGCCATTTGCCACCTAGTATGATTTCCACCAGCTCGCGGAATACCCTCCAACTTGCGAAACAGAGTAAGTCCGGGGGCGCAAGGGGGAGCTCCACGGAGAGAGCGAACGTGGGCTGCAGGGGACCCGCGCCGGGGCGGGGGCGGCGGGGGTCGGGACCCGGGCGACTCCCGGCGGCCGCGGGCGTGGGGCGGCGGGGGACGCCCGCGGAGACCCGGGGGCGGGCGCGGGGGTCCCCGGTGCAGCCTCGGGCAGGCCCGCCGTCCTGTCACGCAGCTGGCCCGCCGCCTCCTCGCCCCCCGCCCCCGCCCCCGATCCCGATCCCGTCCGCGGCGGGCGGGGGAGGGACTGCACGGGAAGCCGAGGTCTCACCATTTTGCTCGGCGGGTCGGCGGCTCGCTCTTGGAGGAAGAGTGTCGGCGTTCGGACCAGCTCCTGCAGGAAGCGGCGGCGGCCCGGCGGCGGCCCTCGGGACGCCCGCGGGGAGGGGGTGCGGGTGGGGGAGGGGAGGCGGCGCCGCGGGGCCCGCGCCGGCCGGGTGACTGGGCACGCGAGGAAGCGGGCAGGCGGGGGGGAAGAAATTAGGATCGAGATTTAGAGACAGAGAGCGCGGGAGAGGCGGCGAGAGGCGGGGAGGAAGGAAGGAACGGCGAGCGGGACCCAGAGGGCCAGGCGGCTCGGGGGCTGCTGCCTCGCGCTCGCTCCGGAGCCGTGACGGACTCACTGCAGTGGCTCGCGCTGACCCGCAACCTCAAGGCACGAAAAAAAGGGGAGGGCGGGAGAGGGAGGGGAGAGCCGAGCGCAGCGGCGCGCGCGGGGCGGAGGGCGGGGGCGCGCGCGGGGCCGGCGGCGGGGCGGGGCTTCCGCGAGCGCCGTACATCCGGGAACCCGCGCGCCGCCTCAGCGGCGGCCGCCGGGGCGCTCTGGCGACTGCTGGTTGGGGCGCGCCGAGCGCGCGCGGACCACGTTCGCCCCTGCGCCTGTCGCCCCTTGCGTGCGTGCGGGGCGGAGAGAAGCCGGGGGCGGGGGCGCGGACGGCGGTGACGTCGCGTGGCGGAGCCCTTCCTGTCATGTGGCTGGTAGGCGGCCGGGGAGGAAGGCCTGGCATGGAGGGGAAGGAGGAAGTGCGCGGGTGCCCCCGGGAGGGCGGAAGCGCCCGGGGAGCGCGAGCAGCCCCCTGAGGGGACTTGGCCTGGCAGCCGGGCCTGGTGGGGGAGGAGGAGCAGAGGAGTGGCCTCGCGGTGTCGGAACCGCCCAGACGCCGCCTCCGAAATCCTTGGGGCTAGAGACTGCAAGGTATCCTTGCGTGTGCGTGCGGGCGTGGACCCCCCTTCCGAGCCGCACGGCGCCCCCGGACTGTTGTCACCGGCGCTGCGACCCCAGGCCGGTCCCGAGCCCGACTGGCGAGGACCTTCCCGGCCAACTCGGTACTTTTCCTCGTGGTCTGCGAGCTGCCCCTGGCCGGGCTGCTGCAGCGTTTAATTTTGAAAAATAAGGCGAGAAACGTTGCCCACGCATCCCCTTTAGGAGTGTAGCCACCCTGATGGCAATTACCTCCCCAGCAAACTCAGACGACAATAGACGTGCGGTCCAGAAAAGCACACGGAGGAGAGTTATGTTCTAGAGAGAAAGCAAGCTGGCTGGAGAGGTGTGATGAAAACACAGCCTGCGACTGTTTTAACCAGTTGTTCCTTTTGAAATGTTGACTCCGTGTGTGTGCGTGTGCGTGTGCGTGTGTGTGTGTGTGAGAGAGAGAGACAGAACGTTTTCTGGACGCTCACTCCTTTTGATAAGTCCTTAGCGTCGTGTTGTAAGAAGCCATGGTGTTTTTAAAGGCAGTCTGTTCATGCCCCTTACAGGAGAACTTTATTCTGTTTTGTACTAATTGTTTTTCCACATGCTGAGCAGGCGTCTTTTCTATTAAGGCTCAGTGCTGTACCCTAATGAGATCCTCTGGCCCCATCTCCTCCCTCCCCCCACCCTGAGCTACCTTGTTTCTGAGTCAGGACTAAGGAGGGAAAGTATTTTAAGCATAAACTGCTACCCAGTGAATGTGTCAAGAAAGACCAAGAAGTGACATTGTTTATTCCACCGTTTAATCTGAGTTTCTTCACCACGTTACTATTTGATATTAATATATTACGGAATATTTAGGGGAAGGTTTCTGAGCTAAATGTGTGTAACGTTTTTCCCAGGTATATTATTTTTAAGGAGTTTTTTAATCATAAAATGCTCATTTTTAAAAAAAGCATATATAAGGCATTTTTTCCTATCCACTTCTCAGTCTGAGAAATGCATTTGCATGTGTCCTTTGGATGTTTAAACGAAAATCGCATTATTTTGACTGAGGGTCACACATGAGTTGTGTTATGATTTAGGCTAGAACCTTTAACAGATATCTATAAACATTCAACAAGATTCTGTTGTGACCCTAAATTAAGAAATCAGAAAGCCAGGAACTGTGCTGGGTTGATTTACTCTCTGTTAATGGCCAAAGCAAGACATGCAAGGCCATCTTCCCCATCTTGCAAATCTCCCAAAAATTCACCACATAACATTCTTTGACCTTGGGTATACTGCATAAAATGCAGACATGTCTCAGGCTGCCTCTGTGACGCTAAAACTAACTGGTCTGTTCTGAATGCAATGAGAAAGGTTATCCAGAATGCATGTTCAGTACCCAGATTTTGCCTCCAAAGGGCAAGAAAGTAAGACAGTTCATCTTCCTCCTTTTTGTCACTTTCCATTAAGTTTTGGTATAATGCTTAGTATAAGAGGAAACAGGTATCAAAGAGTCCTGCTGAAATCATACCTATTTTTAAATAACTAAATGAATATACAACAGACATATCTGTGGGTTATTTTTTCTAGAAAATGTAACAAGGAGTATTATGTCAGAGACCATTAAGATAGAACAGTTAGAAAAAGTAAAAGGAAGGCCTAAGGTGATAGAGGGGTACCAATGACAGATGAAAGAAATACTGAATGTGAACAATACGAAGCAAAAAAGTTGAGTATACAACTTAGTAGATATGGGAAACAGAAATAAAAGGTGACCAGTTTTAGTTTGGATAGCAGAAAATACTGTGATAACCATTAAAAAGTCAGAAGTTTGGTTATTGAGTGAACATAGAGGAGTTTGGACTTAAAAATCCAAAGTCTGAAGATGTCTCATGAGCTGTCCCGATGGAAGCACCCAAATATAAACTAGAAATGCAGGTTAGAAAGGAATAGATGGAGTAGGCATTTAGCCAGTTAAGACCCCTGTGTCTCACATTGGAGTGAGTGCCTGTTTGATATCTGGCTTCTGGCTTCTGGCTTCTGGTTTCTGGCTTCTGCCTGGCCCAGCACAACCCAGCCATTGCAGGCATTTGAGGAGTGAACCAGCAGCTGAGAGCTCTATCTCTGTCTTTTAAATAAGTTTAAAAAAAAATTTTTTTTTGACAGGCAGAGTGGACAGAGAGAGAGAGAGAGAGAAAGGTCTTCCTTTGCCGCTGGTTCACCCTCCAATGGCTGCTGCAGCCGGCGCACAACGCTCATCCGATGGCAGGAGCCAGGTGCCAGGTGCTTTTCCTGGTCTCCCATGGGGTGCAGGGCCCAAGCACTTGGGCCATCCTCCTCCACTGCCTTCCCGGGCCACAGCAGAGGGCTGGCCTGGAAGAGGGGCAACCAGGACAGAATCCGGCGCCCCAACCGGGACTAGAACCCAGTGTGCTGGCACCGCAAGGCGGAGGATTAGCCTGTTGAGCCATGGCGCCGGCCAGTTTAAAAATGTTTTTAAAAAAAAAAAGGAATAGAGAAGTGGGAATCAACTTTATGACAGATTGAAAATGAAACCTTTAGGGGCGGGCCAGTACTGTGGCATAGCAGGTAATGTGGCGCCAGTATCCCATGTGGGCACTGGTTTGAGATCTGTCAGCTCCACTTCCCATCTAGCTCTCTGCTACGGCTTGGGAAAGCAGTGCAAGTGCTGGTGCAGGCTCCTGGCTCTTGACTTCAGATAGGCAAAGCTCTGGCCATTGTAGCCATTTGGGGAGTGAACAGCAGATAGAAGACCTCTCTGTTCTCTCTCTGCCTCTGCCTCTCTGTAGCTCTGCCTTTCAAATTAATAAATCTTTAAAAAAAAAAAAACTCTTAAAAAGCTAAAATTGTGAAGTAGTAATACAGAATTCCCATTAAAAAAAAAAAGAAAATGAAACCTTTAAATTTTCCCTTGATGGTAGAGGAAAGGAAGGGCTCAGAGAGAGAGAGAAAGGAAAGGAAAGATTGGAGAGTGATGTTTACAACTGTGTTTGACCGCAGGCAGTCTCAGGCTTTTGTGTCCTTCCACTTGTCTTTAAGATGTTAGAAATGCCCCAGGACAAGGACCTTCAAGATCATAGTGGTATCCAGAAAACTTCCTTGTTCTTTAAGGGCTACTCGCTGTCATTTTTTTATATGTAATGTTTTGGGGCTACAAAAGTAGTGATACTAAAGTATTTAGTGGTACTAAAGTATTTCAGTATACCATTTCCCCAAATATCCACTTTAATTCATGATTATATTTACTAGGCAACTAGAAGCCATGTTTGATTTTACGCTCTTTACATACATAATAAGAAAATGTCAACCAAAAAAAGAGTAAATGTACTTGAAAGTAATGTCTGTTCCTTCTTAGTACACATTTATTGTTAACACAGATTTAGAGAAAATGTCTCATCCTAGATAAAACATATGTCCCAGTTTAGGAATCCCAGGCTTAAGAATACATTGTACTGGCTGGCACCGTGGCTCACTAGGCTAAACCTCCGCCTGTGGCACCTACACCCCGGGTTCTAGTCCCATTTGGGGCGCCGGATTCTGTCCCGGTTGCCCCTCTTCCAGGCCAGCCCTCTGCTGTGGTCCGAGAAGGCAGTGGAAGATGGCCCAAGTGCTTGGGCCCTGCACCAGGAGAACCACCAGGAGACCAGGAGGAAGCACCTGGCTCCTGGCTTCGGATCAGCATGGTGCGCTGGCTGCAGCGGCCACTGGGGAGTAAAACAACGGCCATACAACAGCCATTGGGGAGTGAACCAACGGAAAAGGAAGACCTTTCTCTCTCTCTGTCTCTCTCTCTCTCTCACTGTCCACTATGCCTGTCCAAAAAAAAAAAAAAATACATTGAATCTTTTTGATACCTAGTGTCACACTACAAATCCCCTTGTCACTGTGCCCTGGGGTTAATGGGGACTAGATCTCCTTCCTCCTGAAACTTCTTCGAAGTGAAGAGAAAGCAGATATGCAAGCTAGCTCCCTGTCCCAGGGTGCAGGTGAGGAAGCTGTCCCTGCCATCTGGTGTGGCAGGGGAGCGGGGCCATTCTTTTCCACCTGCTAAGCAGCAAAAATTTCTGCTGAAGATTCCAAATTCTATCTTGGCGACTCATTTCTTCATAGAAACCATCTCACAAAGGGTTCTATAAAATAACCATTCTACTAAAGCTTACTTAAATTATAGTATGGATGAAATTTTGTGTATTTGCTATCAAAAACACTGTAGTAGAAAACAGTACTCAAAAATAAATCTATAAAGTAATGAATTTAGAGAAAATAGACCTCAAGTACCAGATGGATTTTATTTATTTAAACATGATTACTTTTAAAATTATAGACTTTATGCAACTTTTCCAAATCTCACAAGAGAATCATAACATTGAATTTGTTCAAAACAAAACCTGGTACCATTTATATGTGCTTTTTAAATGAAGCACAAATTAAGACAATTTTGAAATTAAGAAAGTTTAAAAAATTGTGATGAATTGGTTACATAAGTTGATACTGTATTTTGTACTGGACCAAAAATAAAAGGAAAAAAGGTCTTCCTGAGATTTATTCCTAAACCTTTGTGTTGGGGAGAAAAAACAATATTTTTAAAGGCAATTTGTTAACACGCTGTACATAGTGAATTTAATTCTGTGTGTGCTGATGATCTTCACATATATAAGTACACTACAGTTATCTGTATAAAGATAACTGATGAAACCAAGAGACAGAATGTAGAGGTCAGAGCACAGGGAAGCTATAGAACTAGACCAAAAGCAGGACTAAAAGATGCACTCTGTACATCATTGGTGGGAGGAGAAAGAAGTGATAGGAAAGTTAACAGACTACCAGAAAGGGAGGAGACCCACCAAGGATGTCCTGATGACTGGCAGAGAGGAATTCAAGATCAAAGAGTGACCCACCAGTGTGGTCAAAGAGGACCAAGACTAAAGGAAATTGGCTTACATTTGTGCACATCCACTCAGGTCTCCTAGCTTGTATTTTGAAGTTGGTTCTCTAAATGAGGAATCTCATTTTTTCCTTTGGCCTGTCTTCCATAAAAGTGAATATTTAGGGGTGAGATTTGTGGTCTGGAGAGTTAAGTTGTGTCTTGAGATCCCCATATCCCATGTCAGAGGGCCTGGGGTCAAGTCTCACCTCCACTTCCAATCCAGTTCCGTGCTAATGCACACTCTAGGAGACAGCAGATGATAGCTTAAGTAGTTGGGTCCTTGCCAACCACATGCAGAAACCCAGATGGGGCTTTTGGCTCCTGGATTCAGCTTGGTTCAGCCCTGGCTATTGTGGTAATTTAGGTCATGATACCAGTGGATAGAAAAATCTCATTCTCGCTAGCTATTAAGTATACTTATTAATAGTATACTTAATAAGTAATATAAGTATATACTTATTAATAGTATACTTAATAAGTATACTATTGGATTAGCTGTTAAGTCTGCTTGGGACACTTGTATACAATAATTGTAGTTTGTGTACAATAATTGTAGTGTCTGAGTTCAAGTACCAGGTTGAAGTTCTGGCTCTGCTCCCAATTTTAGCTTCCTGCTAATGAGCAGGAGGCAGTGGAGATGGCTCACATAGTTGGGTTCTTGCTACCCAGATGGGAGACCCCCAGATTAAGTTTCTGTACCCAGCTTCAGCCTGGCCCAGTCCTGGCTGTTTCAGGCATTAAGGAGTGACCCAGCGAATGGGAGATCAACCTCTATTTCTCCCTCTCCTTCATTTTTTCCCTCTCTCTCTCTGCCTCTCAAATAAATAAGAATAAATTAAAGAATTAAAAGAAAAAGCCTAATTATTTGGACTTTAATTATGTTTCAGTCTTATAAGTTTACTAAGAGTATTTTAGAATATTTACCTAAACATAACAAAAGTGTATTTTTAATATAAGAAAAACAATTATGACACTAGAGAAGACCAATCTGTAATTGTTGACTCACTAGTACATTTAAGTACTCAAAAATATCCATCTATCTAGCATCATGCATGAAATTATTCAAGACTAGAGAGACACTTGTTTTAATCTCACCTCTGGCTCTCATCCATTTTTGTGTGTATTTTGGAGAGTCATTCGATCTAAGTCTAAGCTGCCCAGTATGGTAGCCTCTAGCCACTTGTAACTATTTAAATTCACATTAATTAAAATCAGACATTCAAAATTCAGTCTTCCATCTTGTTTGCCATATTTCAAGTGTCTAGTAACTGCAAAACCACTAGCTACCATATTGGACATCATAGAAATTATCGCCAAAACAGTTTTGCTTATTTTAAGGTCAAAATGAAATTTTGGATTAATTGGATAAACTAGTCAATAGAAGATGGTATAAGTAGCCAATGTTAAATCAGCTTTAATTAACCTATTCTCTATAAATAAAAAGTTATAATTAATAAGTATACTATTCAACAAGGAGGCAACTAATGTATACAAATACAATATTAAAATGGCATAATGAACTACGTATACAATTAAAACATGAAATTTTCAAAAATTGATTAATTATGCAATTTCCAATTTAACACCAAGTTTTTTAAATCATTTTCAATTATCTTTATATACAGAAGATCGATTCAGTATATACTAAGTAAAGATTTCATCAGTTTGCACCCACACAGAAACACAAAGTGTAAAATACTGTTTCAGTACTAGTTATAGCATTACTGCACATTGGACAACACATTAAGGACAGATCCCTCAAGAGACGTAAGTACACAGTGACTCCTGATGTTGATTTAACAATTTGACACTCTTGTTTATGGCGTCAGTAATCTCCCTAGGCTCTAGTCATGAGTTGCCAAGGCTATGGAAACCTTTAGGGTTCCCCGACTTCGATCTTATTCTGACAGGGTCATAGTCAAAGTGGAAGTTCTCTCCTCCCTTCAGAGAAAGGGACCTCCTTCTTTGATGGCTCCGTTCTTTCCACTGGAATCTCACTCGCAGAGATCTTTCATTTAGGTCTTTTTTTTTTTTCAGAGTGTCTTTGCTTAGTATCTTTACTTAGTATATACTGAATCAATCTTCTATATATAAATATAATTGAAAATGATTTTAAAAGCTTGGTGTTAAATTGGAAATTGCATAGATAATTAATCAATTTTTAAAAAAAAATCATGTAGGATCTCTGTTCTTAATGTGCTTTACATTGTGAATTAATACTATAACTAGTACTCCAACAGTATTTTTCACTTTGTGTTGCTATGTGAGGGCAAACTGTTGAAATATTTACGTAATATGTACTAAACTGATTTTCTGTATATAAAGAGAATTGAAAATGAATCTTGATGTGAGTGGAAGGGGAGAGGGAGCCGGAAAGGGGAGGGTTGCGGGTGGGAGGGAAGTTATGGGGGGCGGGAAGCCATTGTAATCCATAAGCTGTACTTTGGAAATTTATATTCTTTAAATAAAAGCTTTATATATAAAAAAAAAATCACGGACATAAAAAAACATGAAATTTTCAGACATGGGAAAAACAACATAATATTCTTTGGTAATGTCATATGATAGGGTCAACTGTGTATATTATTTTAGTATGATTTGTACCTATTGAACACATAGTTTACATGTACATGTGGTTATAAAATATTAAGGATGAGTGTTTGGCACAATGGTTAAGATTTCACTTGCCGGCCGGCGCCGTGGCTCACTAGGCTTATCCTCCACCTTGTTGTGCCGGCACACCAGGTTCTAGTCCCGGTCGGGGTGCCGGATTCTGTCCTGGTCGCCCCTCTTCCTGGCCAGCCCTCTGCTGTGGCCAGGGAGTGCAGTGGAGGATGGCCCAAGTGCTTGGGCCCTGCACCCCATGGGAGACCAGGAGAAGCACCTGGCTCCTGCCATCAGGAGCCGCAGCGGCCATTGGAGGGTGAACCAGTGGCAAAGGAAGACCTTTCTCTCTGTCTCTCTCTCTCTCTCACTGTCCACTCTGCCTGTCCAAAAAAAAAAAAAATGGATTTCACTTGGGGTACCCGTATCCCATATTAGAGTGCCTGGGTTTGAGCCTTAGATCCCCTCTTGATTTTAGCTTCCTGGTAAAGTACATCCTGGGAAGCAGCCAGTGATGGCTCAAGTACTTGGGACACTGCCACCAATGCTGGAGAACTGAATTGTGTTGCTGTTTCCTGGCTTTGCCCTGGCTCAGCCACAGCTGTTGTAGGCAGTTGAGGAGTAAACCATCGGAGAGGGAGAGGGAGAGGGAGAGAGGATCTCTCTGTGTGGTTTTTTGTTTGTTTGTTTGTTTTGTTTTGTTTTTTGACAGGCAGAGTTAGGCAGTGAGAGAGAGAAACAGAGAGAAAGGTCTTCCTTTTTCCATTGGTTGACCCCATAAGTGGCCACTATAGCCCGGTGTGCTGCGCCGATCCGAAGCCAGGAACCAGGTGCTTCTCCTGGTCTCCCATGCGGGTGCAGGGCCCAAGGACCCGGGCCACCCTCCACTGCATTCCTGGGCCACAGCAGAGAGCTGGCCTGGAAGAGGAGCAACTGGGACAGAATCTGGTGCCCCAACCAGGACTAGAACCCAATATGCCAGCGCTGCAGGCAGAGGATTAGCCTAATGAGCCGCAGAGCGGGCCCTCTCTGGTTTTCAAATAAAAATTTTAAAAATAAATATTCTATATGTGTCATTGCATTTTATCTATATCTAAGCACATTTACCACTCTCAAAATGACATAAATCTTCATATCATATTGTTTTTTGTTTCCATGAGAGCCTAAGTAAAGTAACTGATGAAAGCCTATTATTTGTACCTCAGGGTAACTAAAACATAGTTTCTCTGTGTCTTTGTTCTGTGAGTACCTTGAAACAATTTGCTGAAATGAAAGTAACATCATAATTAGGTGCACTTATAAGTCATTTCCATTCCAGGTAGTCAATTTTCATTGTTTTCCTGGTGTTAATAGGTACTTCCTTGCTCAATATCCCAAGCCAGAAATAACTTTTACAAAACACGAATTCACTGATTATACCAATTCTCCTTCAGGAATCAAACTTGTCATATAGGGGCAGGCTTGCACGTAGACTCCTGCATCCCACATCAGAGTGCCTGGGTTTGGTGCTCAGTTCTGGCTCCTGACTTCCAACATCCTGCTAGTGCAGACCCTGGGAGACAGCAGTGAGGACTCAAGTAACTGGGTTTCTGCTACCCATTTGGGAGGCCTGGATTGAGTTTCCATCTTCCCTCTTCAGCCCTACAGCAACTAGGATTGTTGTGAGCATTTGGGGAGTGAACTAGCAGATAGGTACTCCCTCTATTTATAGGGCTCATGCTGTTTATCTCTCTATCAAATAAATAAATAAAAGTGAGTTTTAAATTGTCAAAGAAATTTGTTTTTTTTAAGGCAAACATTTTAGAACCAAATTAAAAATATTCACTTACATATTTGTTATATTGCTTTTCTTCTAGGAAATATGAGTCACCAAAAAGGCATACTTTAAAGAAATATAGAAATATATGCAATAAATCTTGTAAATTGTGAAATTTAATAAATAAGCCTTATAGGCTGGTGCAACGGCTCACTAGGCTAATCCTCCGCCTGCGGCACCTGCACCCCGGGTTCTAGTCCCATTTGGGGCACTGGTTCTGTCCCGGTTGCTCCTCTTCCAGTCCCACTCTCTGCTGTGGCCTGGGAGTGCAGTGGAGGATGGCCCAAGTGCTTGGGCCCTGCACCCGCATGGGAAACCAGGAGAAGCACCTGGCTCCTGGCTTTGGATCTGCGCAGTGCTCCAGCCATAGCGGCCGTTTGGGGGGTGAACCAATGGAAAAAGGAAGACCTTTCTCTCTGTTTCTCTAACTCCTCCTGTCAAAAAAATAAAAAATAAAAAATAAAATGAGCCTTACCTGCTTGCTCATTATTGCATCATTAAAGTTAATCAGCAGGTTTTAAAAAATAATCTGCTCTTTGAAAATAACTTATTAACTTGTATAAGATAAAGTTTATTCTGTAAATAAAATTTGTTATTTCTTAATAAGTAGCAAATTACACTAGTGCTGTAATTCTCAAGGTCACAGCTTAAAATTGCAGTGTGAGTAAATTTTATCAGAATTAAGAAGTTGATTGTATTTCTATGAAAATATTTTTGTGTATATTTTTAAAATAAAGCATTTGGAAAATAAGTTTCCTTCAGTAAATTCTATATGTTCTGTGATTTTACATCTTCAAGTTATCATAAAACCAGATGGAGTTCTCTTTTTTTTTTTTTTTTTTTACAGGCAGAGTTAGACAGTGAGAGAGAAACAGAGAGAAAGGTCTTCCTTTTCTGTTGGTTCAACCCCCAAATGGCTAATATGAAGCCAGGAGCCAGATGCCTCCTCTTGGTCTCCCATGCAGGTGCAGGGCCCAAGCACTTGGGCCGTCCTCCATTGCACTCCCCAGCCACAGCAGAGAGCTGGACTGGAAGAGGAGCAACTGGGACAGAATCCGGCACCCCAACCGGGATTAGAACCCTGGGGTGCCGTGCTGCAGGTGGAGGATTAGCCAATTGAGCCACGGCGCAGAGCAAGATGGGGTTCTCTTAACCACTCTAGTGACAAATCTGAGGGAAGACAGATACAAGTGGACTTGAAAAATGTCTGTGACTCATAGAATGGCAGATGTCCTAAATAGCACTCTGGCCTCAGAATCAGCCCTTAAGGCATTCGGATCTGGCTCAAGAGCCCATGAGAATATTTTAGGCATGGAAAGCTAAGACACTCTGGAAAAAACAGAAGACCTAAATGAAAGATCTCTGCGAGTGAGATCCCAGTGGAAAGAACGGGGCCATCAAAGAAGGAGGTACCTTTCTCTGAAGGGAGGAGAGAACTTCCAATTTGACTATGGCCCTGTGGGAATAAGATCGAAGTCGGCTAACCCTAAAGGCTTCCATAGCCTCGGCAACTCATGACCAGAGCCTAGGGAGATTACTGACGCCATAAACAAGAGTGTCAAATTGTTAAATTAACATCAGGAGTCACTGTGTACTTACGTCTCATGAGGGATCTGTCCTTAATGTGTTATCCAATGTGAAGTGATGCTATTACTAGTACTGAAACAGTATTTTTACACTTTGTGTTTCTGAGTGGGTGCAAACTGATGAAATCCTTACATAGTATATATTGAATCGATCTTCTTTATATAAAGATAATTGCAAATGATTAAAAAATCTTGGTGTTAAACTGGAAATTGCATAGACAATTAATCAATTTTTTTAAAAAAAAATCATGTAGGATCTCTGTCCTTAATGTGCTGTACATTGTGAATTAATACTATAACTAGTACTCCAACAGTATTATCATTTTGTGTCTCTATGCGAGGGCAAACCGTTGAAATCTTTACGTAATATGTACTAAATTGATCTTCTGTGTATAAAGAGAATTGAAAATGAATCTTGATGTGAACAGAAGGGGAGAGGGAGCGGGAAAGGGGAGGGTGGGGGGAGGGAGGGAAGTTGTGTGGGGGGGGAGCCATTGTGGTCCATGAGCTGTTCTTTGGAAATTTATATTCCTTAAATAAAAGCTTTATTAAAAAAAAAAAAAAAAGAAAAATGTCTGTGGAAAATGGACTTAAAATACAAGTTTATTGTGGTGCAAACTATTTTGAAATCCATGCATGTACAGGGTCTTCAAAAAGTTCATGGAAAATGTATATTATGAAAAAAGTGTGCATGGATTTCAAGATAAATCTTGCACCAAAAAACATCCTTTTTTAAAATTTAAGAATTTAATTGTTACTTTAAAGATGTATGTCTTAGCAATTTTATTTATGTATATACTTGTTTATTTATTTCATTTTATCTGAAAAGCAGAGAGAGTGAAAGAGCTCTACCAAACAGTTAGTTTTACTCCCAAATGCCTTGGAAGGTACTTGTCTCTAGAGGGCTGATTCAGGCCCAGCCATTCTCTCTCTGCTTCTTGGCTCACCTATGCTCTTTCCTCCACCTGTGTTCCACACTCCCTCTTGCCAAATAATACTCCATCTGCCAGAGGCCAAATCTAGTGGGGCTGCCTTATCTTCGGCTGTGAACCTCCAAAACCCTGAGCCAAAATAAACCACATTCCTTCAAAAGTAGCTTCTCCTACACCTTTCACTGTAGTAACAAAAGCTGACACGTATGAGTAGTGATTCTGCTTAGTCCCCATTATCTTTTCCCATTACATGTGAACTTGCTGCCGATTTTTAGTTCCAGTACACCACTATTATTGTGTCTCACTCCACCTAAGCGACAAGAATCCCTCCTTTTGTTATCCAGTAATTTGCTTAGCAGTTCCTGCATCCTTTCCCAGTGTCAGCATAAGTATCTTTACAAGCACAATTTTCCCAGAAAAAGGTACTGTGAAAAATAGAAGAATGAGGAAACAGTAGAAGCACCAGCATGATAATTGCATCCAAGTCCTCCCAGAAACTCGGGCTCCAGGTGCAGGCACTTAGCCTAATGATTAAGATGCTGGTCAAGATACCCCTATCTCATACTGGAGTTTCTAGGTTCAACTCCTAACTCTGCTTCCAGCTCCTGGATCCACCTCTCCTCCTTATATAGACTCTTGGAAGCAGTGTTGATGGCCCAAGTAATTGGGTTCTTGCCACCCCCATTGAAGAGGGAGACCTAAACTGAGTTCTGGGCTTTTGACACCCTCAGAGGTGCCATTGTGTGCATTTAGGGAGTGAACCAGTGGATGGCGGCGTTTTCAGTCTGTCTGTCTTTCTCTCACAAGTAAATAAGTACAAATTTAAAAAAGAAAAAAAAATTAAAAAGAAAAAAAACAGGCTCCAGCTATACTCTTTGTGGTAATTACCTCTCCTTTTTTGCCCCACTAATCTCAAGCTCAGAGCTTTGAAATTCTTCACCCCCGGGCCTGGCACTGTGGCATAGCAGGTAAAGTATCCCATATGGGCACAGGTTTGAGTCCCAGCTGCTCCTCTTCCGATCCAGCTCTCTGCTATGGCCTGAAAAAGCATAAGAAGGATCCTGCACCCATGTGGGAGACCTGGAAGAAGCTCTTGGCTCCTAGCTGTGGATTGGCACAACTCCTCTGGGCATTGCAGCCAACTGGGGAGTGAACCAGTAGATGGAAGACCTCTCTCTCTCTCTCTCTCTCTCTCTCTCTCTCTCTCTGCAACTCTGACTTTCAAATAAATAAATAAATCTTAAAAAAATTTTTTTCACCCACATCCTCCTCCAAACCACACTTAGTTTCTTCTTGCCTTGCTTCTTTTAATAGGATCATATATAGCCCTCAAATTAGCATTTAGAACCTAGGAAGGCAAGAGGATTCTTAAAATATATTTATTTGTCTTCATTTTATTTGAAAATCAGAAAGATAGGAAGAGAGAGATTTTCTGTCTGCTGATTCACTTTCCAAATACCCACAACAGCCAGTGCTGGGCCAGGCTGAAGCTAAAAGGCTGCAATGGCAAGGGCTGAGCCAAGCTAAGGCCAGGAGCCAGGTGCTTCATCCAGGTCTCCCATGTGGGTGCAGGGAGCCAAGCACTTGGGCCATCCTCTGCTGCTTTCTCGGGCCATTAACAGGGAGCTGGATTGGAAGAGGAGCAACAGGGACTCAAACCAGTGCCCATACAGGACGCTGGCACTGCAGATGGAAGCTTAACCATTGCAGCACTTTGCCAGCTCCCATCACATAATTTTAAAAACAACATAAAATGAACATCCAGAATTGCAGCACTAGGTTTCTGATACTATAAAAATGTATCTCTATTTAGATTTGTATCTTTTCAAATTACCAGATGTATATTTTTAAATGGCTTAAATTTTTCAAAAGATATTTGCTGGTGGTGCTATGGCTCCTATATCTGGATTGAAGAGAACATCATATAGATTCCTTTCTCCTAGTGATTTGATTTAGTAACACAATAGTTGGAGGATGACAGCTGTGTAATTAAGGTGGAGTGATCTATCAATCTGAATATATGAAACCAAACTCAATGTGGTTAGCTTATTCTATCATTTCAAAATGCATTAACATGAGTTAACACTATTTGAGGCTTATGTGAAGGCCAGCATCCTCAGAAATGCTCATAGAGGCTGGATGAAGATCAGGCCCAAGCATTTTTAAATTTTGGTTTGGTATTTTCACATTCATTCATTGAATCTGAGTTCTCCTCTTCAGCTTTTTGAAATGTGTTTGAATTAAGATCACTAGCTGATCATTGAGCAAACCTATAAAACAAAAAAGAGGGGCCCAATGGAAGGGTTTCTTGTCAAAGCAGAAAGTGCTTTTTTTTTTTAAATTTGAGAAGTTCCAGAGATACAGAGAGGGGGGCAGTTCCCATCTGCTAGTTCACTCATCAAATGCATGCAATGACTAGACCTAGGCCTAGGCTGGAGACACGTACTGGGGCCAGAGCCAGGGGCCAGGAACACAATCTAGGTCTCCCACCTACATGGGAGGTGGAAACTCAGTTACTTGATACATCCTCATTGCCTCGTAGGTGTGTATTGGCAAGAAAGGAATCAAGAGCCAGAACTGCCAATTAAACCCAGGCCTTCCTATGTGGGATATAGAAGTCTTAACTGCTAGGCTAAATGCCTACCCTAGCAAATACTTTCTTGAAATCAGTATGCTTTGCTCACATGGTGGCTGGTTTATCAAATGAAAGTCTTTAAGTTTTGTTCTGTGTTTTCCTCTGCATATTCTCAGCCCTTTGAGGGGAGCAACCAGAACTTCCCCAAAATTTCTCCTCCATGTGGACAGAGCAATCACAATGAAAGTGGTGGTGGTGGTGGGGGGGGTCCTAGTCCATTGGTGAGATATAAATATTGTTAATGTGAACTTGAATTATAAATAGCTTTGCAGAAAGGAATACAAGTAGAAAAATGAGCTTCTTAAGACCACAATCCCTTTATGAGATTTTTCTCAAGTGTAAATTGTGGGACTTAGAACGTGTGAGGGCACAGCATCCTCTCTTCAGCCTCAGAAGTCTGTGTTTCTATTGTCCCTGACAGGCCTCAGAAAGCTGCCAGGGCAAAGCCAGGCAGGCTCCAGCTGTAGCCTGTGGGAGAACACAGAGAATCCTCCTGATTCTTTGGTATTCAGCACTTCATTTTAGTCTGCTGGCTACAGAATGGAACATGCCAGGTTCATTCCAACCTGATCACTGGGATCCACCGGAGACACACGTGTGAAAATAAGTTTCTAAAATAGGGCATGAGATGCAATAATATATATAAAAATTACCAAGATAAAATGAGTTTTAAAGTGTGTTGGGATATCCCTTAATCACACATTACTGAAATTCCTGGATTAAGACAAAACCTTCCGGCCGGCGCCTCAGCTCACTAGGCTAATCCGCCTTGCGGCGCCGGCACACCGGGTTCTAGTCCCGGTCCGGGTGCTGGTTTCTGTCCTGGTTGCCCCTCTTCCAGGCCAGCTCTCTGCTGTGGCCAGGGAGTGCAGTGGAGGATGGCCCAAGTGCTTGGGCCCTGCACCCCATGGGAGACCAGGAGAAGCACCTGGCTCCTGCCTTCAGGAGCCGCAGCGGCCATTGGAGGGTGAACCAGCGGCAAAGGAAGACCTTTCTCTCTCTCTCTTTCTCTCTCACTGTCCACTCTGCCTGTCAAAAAAAAAAAAAAAAAAAAAAAACCTTCCAAGACTGCATTGTTCAAAGGAGCCTTAGAAATTTCAAAAAATCCTTTTTGCTCACCTGATGTGACTGATAGAATACTTCCAAGTTTTCCCTCTGTTCCCAATCCTTTCAATCCTAGTAGATTAGACTCTAATGTTCCAGAAGATTCTTTGGTATAGAAAGAATTTACAATTTTGCCCGGATTAATGGGAAAGAGGGAGATAAATGGGAGAGAAAATGGTTTGAAAATATTTAAAAATAGTGGTCTTCTCAAGATAGGAGACTGTCTTAGGTATTAGCCTGCCTGCATTCCACTGAGTGCCTGGGTGTGAGTCCTGGCTTCAGCTTCCAGTTTCACCTCTCTGCTTATGTGCACTCAGGAGGAAGGAGATGGTGGTTCAAATGCTTGGAATCTACTACCCACATGAGACCTGGATTGAGTTCCTGGCTCTGGATGTTGCAGGCCTTTGGGAAGTCACCCAGCAGCTGAAAATTCTGTCTCTCTACCTCTTGAATAAATAAATACGATAAATTTTTTTAAAATTTCAAAGACCCTCTAAAATAGCAAGTCCCAAAATAGAGCTTCTTAAAAGTCCATGTTATTGTTGAAGTTATCTAAGGGCATTGTTGTCTTTCTTCATATAAGACCAAATAGCTTTCTATTTTTTGAAGCTCAAAATACTTAATCTATTCTATGTTGAAGTTACCTACATTAAGTTAATATGTAATAATAGTCTTCTTGAAGAGTCCATCAGTTGCACAAAATGCCAGTAAATGTATGGCATGACACCCCATGTTATAAATTGTACTTAATGTACAAGTATCAGAAATAAATCAAATCCACAGCCTAACAGCTATAGTAGAATGAAATGTATTTTAATTCTAGGTAATTGACTAGGTTTAACCACCAATTCAGAAAGTATCTAGTTTGCTAGAAGTCAGTTGTAACTTGGACAGGCCAGCAAAAGGTGCACTGGAATTTATGCACAGACTCAAATGTTAACCTCATTCTGCCTGCTGTACCCACTTTCCTTCCAAACTACACCCCCATGTGTCTTTGCTTGCAGAATTCTCTTTGAAACCAGCGAGAGATCCATGCGTGGGAAATCAGGAGAATCAAAGCTACCTTCACAAAAACATATGATTAGGAGTTCCAAGGAAGCTGAAAAATATATTAGTAGTATCCCTGCTGGGAGTTCATCTGATTTTGAGGCCCCAGATTTACATTTTTTTGTGCCTAGGGTATTTAAATTGGTGGCCTCAATTCTATAGCACCAGGGTTTGTTTTCACATTTAGTTCCCTTGGATTTTTTTTTTAACCTAGAGAGAGAGAGAGAGAGAGGAAATGAAGGCAGGGGTTGGGGAAAGAATAAATCATTATGCAGCTCAACTTCACAGGGAAGCAGCAGTATAAACCCACAGATGTAGAATTGTCAGGCAATGGAGCTGTTTGTTTACAAGTCACAGCATCAGTTATGTAACCAGATAAGTTAAGGAAATCTAATGAGTGTGTAGGGGAGTGGGGAGATGGATATTTTTGAATTAGTCAGAAGATTTTGTCTCTTGAATAGGTTCACACAGACTTTCTGCTTGCTTATTTTTAGTTGCCTTGTGAATTTAGTTTTGATTTTTATTGTGCCAAAATTATAGTATTTCCATGTAGATAATGATCCTCAGTTCTTTATTATTATATGCCATAATTATTAATATCAGATACCTCAAAACACTTTTTCACCTTGGGAGTTATGGAAGTATCAACATTCATTTCTGGAGGGAATTAGAATAGCTTTTTATCTGCTGACCTAGAATTTCTTCATCTAATTTAGCAGGAAAAACCTCTCTGAATGATTTCTAATTCCTCTACATCCCTAATCTCATAACTTTTTTAATTGGTGGTTTTATTTATTTATTCTTGGTTCTGGGACCATATATTTTTTATAAAATGAAGACCTTTAAAGACTTTTCCATATAAATAATTTTTTTAGATCTGGAACTATAAACATTTTAGCTTTAAAAACGAAATTTATGGTGTGGTAGTGTGGCAGACTGGGTTAAGCCACTGCTTGGGACATCACATTCCATATTGGGGTGTGGGTTCCAGTCCTGGCTACTCCACTTCCCATCCAGCTTTCTGATAACATGCCTGGAAAGCAGCAGATGATGGCTGAAGTGCTTGAGTTCCTGCCACCCACATCAGAGATCCAGATGGAGTTCCCAGCTCCTGGCTTCAGCCTGGTGCAGCCTTGGCTATTGTGGCCATTTGGGGAATGAATCAAAGGATTGAAGATCTCTCTGTTTCTGTCTCTTCCTTTCAAATAAATAAACAAATCTTTAAAAAAAAGTTGAAAAATGATTTTAAAAGTCATTATGTTGAACAATAGTACATTTCATATATAACAAGTTATTCCCAATGGGCTTTTAATTTTTTTTTTTTTTATTTTTTGACATGCAGAGTGGACAATGAGAGAGAGAGAGAGACAGAAAGGTCTCCCTTTTCCGTTGGTTCACCCCTCAATGGTCGCTGCGGCCGGCGCGCTGCAGCCGGTGCACTGTGCTGATCTGAAGCCAGGAGCCAAGTGCTTCTCCTGGTCTTCCATGCGGGTGCAGGGCCCAAGCACTTGGGCCATCCTCCACTGCATTCCTGGGCCACAGCAGAGAGCTGGCCTGGAAGAGGAGCAACCGGGACAGAATCCGGCGCTCTGACCGGGCTAGAACCTGGTGTGCCGGTACCGCAGGTGGAGGATTAGCCTATTGAGCCGAGGCACCGGCCCCCAGTGGGCTTTAAAAAAATTTTTTTTTAAATTTATTTGAAAGAGAGAGTTCTTCCATCCGCTAGTTCACTCCCCAGATGACCCCAAGGGCTGGATCTGAGCCTATCTGAGCCAAGAGCCAGGAGCCTCCTCCGGGTCTCCCATGCTAGTGCAGGGGCCCAAGGACTTGAGCCATTTTCCACTGCTTTCCCAGGCCCCAGCAGAGAGCTGGATCAGAAGTAGAGCAGCCGGGACTAGAACCAGCACCCACATGGTATACTGGCACTGCAAGCCAGGGCTTTAACCCACTGCACCACAGCACTGGCCCCACCCAATGAGCTTCTAAAATAAAGTTTTTATTATCTTTTTAATACCTGCATTTATATTTAATGCTCTAAATTTTTTTTCTCCTGAAAACTTGGAAACAGATTTCAGTCTACAATGATAAGAATGGAAATCAGAGATAGGTGTTGTGGTGCCGTTAAAGCCACCACCTGGCACACCCACACAGCTGTGCCTGGGTTTGAGTTCCTCCTCTGCTTCTGATCCAGCTTCTGGCTGATGCACATCTGGAAAGCAACAAAAAATGGCTCAGGTACTTAGTCTCTGTCATCCACCTGAGAGGCCCAGCTGGAGATCCTGGCTCCTGGCTTTGACCTAGCCCAGTCCCAGCTGTTACTGACCTCTGAAAGATCTCTCTTTCTCTTTCTCTCTGTTACTCTGCCTTTCAAATAGATAAAAATAAATTTTAAAAATTTAAAAAAAGAATAGAAATCAACTCTGAAAATTTACCATTAATCAACTTCTGATAATTACAAGCTAAACTTTTGTGGCTGCAAGTTCAGTAAGTTTGTGGGACATTGTTTTTCTTTCTCTGCTAGCTTACTCGTTCTTCAGCTGGGTCACATTAGTGGTATATGTTACTCCCTAGGGGAAAATCCTAAGGGAATTGTTGGAGAAGATCTATGTTTTTCACTAGGCAGACAAAAGCACTGAACACAGTCCCTCGAGGAACTTTCTCAGGGTGTTTTTTGCTAATGGCGCCAGAGCCCCATGGCAGGAGCTGTGAGGCTGAGACGTGGTACCCGGAGGGCTGTTTGGCTCTTGTACCTGCCACTGGAGGCACCGAGGACAGGGATAAAGTCAATCTTTAAAGGTGTGTGAAGAATGCTGGGTTGCTTTGTTGTTGTTGTTTTGGTTTTCTTTTCTTTTCTTTTCTTTTCTTTTCTTTTCTTTTCTTTTCTTTTCTTTTCTTTTCTTTTCTTTTCTTTTCTTTTCTTTTCTTTTCTTTTCTTTCTGGTTTAATTAGAGTTAGCATACAGCAGGATGCTTAGTGACCTGTGTCCTTCTATCCATTAAAGGTAGGGCTGAGCTGACTGCCTGCAAGACTGGAGTAGTGCAGTCAGTCCTAATAAAAGACTCATTCTCAGGGAGAATGTTTCAGTAAGTTACGTGTTCTAGCGCCATAATACACACTAAAGAAGATATACAAGGCCGGCACTGTGGCTCACGTGGCTAATCCTCCGCCTGCAGTGCCGGCATCCCGGGTTCTAGTCCTGGTTGGGGTGCCGGATTCTGTCCCGGTTGCTCCTCTTCCAGTCCCGCTCTCTGCTGTGGCCCGGGAAGGCAGTGGAGGAGGATGGCCCAAGTGCTTCAGTCCCTGCACCCATGTGGGAGACCAGGAGGAAGCACCTGGCTCCTGGCTTCGGATCGGCACAGCGCTGGCTGTGGTGGCCATTAGGGGAGTGAACCAACGGAAGGAAGACCTTTCTCTCTGTTTCTCTCTCTCTCTCTCTCTCTCTCTCTCTCTCTCTCTCTCACTGTATAACTCTCTGTGTCTCTCTCTCACTGTCTAACTCTGCCTGTCAAAAAAAAAAAAAAAAAGAAGAAGAAGAAGAAGATATACAATTCATGTGGAGGTGAATCATATGAACAAAATTTTACACACCTCCATACAATATACGGGTTCTAATCACTCTGAAAAAAATGATCATGGGGCAAGCACTGTGGTATAGTTGGTAAGGCTGCTGCCTGTGATACCAGCATCCCATGTAGGCACTGGTTAGAGTCCCAGCTGCCCTGCTTCCAATCCAGCTCCCTGCTAATTGTGCCTGGGAAAGCAGCGGAAGGTGGCTGGACCCCTGCAACCATGTGAGAGACCTGGATGAAGCTCCTGGCTTCAGCCTGGCCTTGTCCCAATCATTGCAGCCATTTGGGGAGTGAACTAGCAGAAGGAAGATCTCTGTCTAACTCTTCTTTCTATGTAACTCTGCCCTTTTTTTAATTATTATTTTTTTATTTGACAGATAGAGTTAGACAGTGAGAGAGAGAGAGACAGAGAAAGGTCTTCCTCCTGTTGGTTCACCCCTCCAAAAGGCTGCTACAGCCGGAGCTATGTTGATCCTAAGCCAGGAGCCAGGAGCTTCTTCCTGGCCTCCCATGCAGGTTCAGGGGCACAAGCACCTGGGTCATCCTCCACTGCCTTCCTGGGCCACAACAGAGAGCTGGACTGGAAGAGGAGCAACCAGGACTAGAAACCGGCGCACATAGGGGATACCAGCGCTGCAGGCAGAGGATTTGGATTAACCAAGTGAGCCACGGCGCCAGCCCCTGTAACTCTGCCTTTCAAATAAAGTAAATCAATCTTAAAAAAAAAATCATAGGGGCTGGCGCTGTGGTGTACTGGGTAAAGCTGCCGCCTGCAGCGCCGGCATCTCACATGAGTACCAGTTCGAGTTTGGCTGCTGCACTTCCCATCCAGCTCTCTGCTATGGCCTGGGAAAGCAGTGGAAAATGGCCCAAGTCCTTGGGCCCCTGTACCCACGTGGGAGACCCCAAAGGAGCTCCCGGCTTCAGATTGGCGCAGCTCTAGTCATTGCGTCCAACTGAGGAGTGAACCAGCAATGAAAGCTCGATTCTTTCTCTCTCTCTGCCTCTCCTTTTCTTTCTATGTAACTCTGACTTTCAAATAAATAAATAAATCTTAAAAACAGCATATACAGAATTGCATTTAGATTTTTAATATTATTTTTGTATTCTTTTGCCTGCTGCCCTAAGACATATACAATTTAAAATTATCATTTAATATTGAGCTTAACCTTTCAAAGGACTCAAGTGCATAGTATTATATATAGCATATTTTTTGAGATGTGAAATGGCAGAAATAGGTACTTGTCTTATTACAAGATTTTTTTAAAAGATTTATTTATTTATTTGAAAGGAAGAGCTACAGAGAGTCAGAGGCAGAGACAGAGAGAGAGAAATCTTCCATCCACTGGTTCACTCCCCAAATGGCCACCACTGACAGAGCTGCATTGAACTGAAGCCAGAAGCTTCCTCCAGGTCTTCCACACAGGTGAAGGAGCCCAAGGACTTAGGGCATCTTGTACTGATTTCCCAGGACAAAACAGAGAGCCAGATTGGAAGTGGAGCAACTGGGACTTGAACTGGTGCCCATATGGGATGCTGCAAGTGGCAGCTGCACCTGCTACACCATGGCGCTGGCCCCCTAATTAAAAGATTAATATGGTATGGATTTTATGAATTTTAAAAAATGAGTGTACTTTACTTCTGTAAATATTTTAATCATCAATACAAGGCTTAAAAGGCTCTGACAATATAGCATCCATCTTAGTTTGGTATAAAAATCACTATAACTGAATAAGTCAGTTTTCAAGAAAGATATATATATATATATAGCCTTTGTTTTTTAATAAAAATTATAATTGGGTCCAAATGTCCACAATGGCTGGTTCACTCTCTGAATGCCACAATAGCTGGATCTAGGCCAGGCTGAAGCCAGTACCCAGGAACTCAGTTGGGACCCCCCACACTGAGTGGAAGGGATGCACATACTTAGGCCATCACTTTCTGCTGCCCAGTGCACACTAGCAGGAATCCTGAATCAGGAGAGGAGCCAGAACTAGAACCCAGGTACTTTGATATGGGATGCCAGTATCCTAACCAGCCTCTTAGCCACTAAACCAAGTGCTTGCCCTAGAAATAATCTATCTTATTTTCTTTCTTTTCCTTCTTACTTATTTATTTATTTGAACGTCAGAGTTACACAGAGAGAGAAGGAGAGGCAGAAGCAGAGTGAGAGAGAGAGGTCTTCCATCCACTGGTTCACTCCCCAGTTGGCCACAACGGCCAGAGCTGTGCCTGTCTGAAGCCAGGAGCTTCTTTCAGGTCTCCCACGTGAGTGCATGGGCCCAAGGACTTAGGCCATCTTGTACTGATTTCCTAGGCCATAACAGAGAGCTGGATCAGAAGAGGAGCAGGCAAGACTCAAACCAGTGCCCATTTGGGATGGCAGCACTGCAGGTGGTGGCTTAACTTGTTATACCACCATGCCAGCCTCTCCTCTCCTCTCCTCTCCTCTCCTCTCCTCTCCTCTCCTCTCCTCTCTTCTCTTTTTCTTTTTCTTTTCTTTTCTTTTCTTTTCTTTTCTTTTCTTTTCTCTTTTCTTTCTCCCTCCCTTCCTTCCCCCCCTCCCTTCCTTCCCCCCAACTTGTTTCTTTAAAGATTGATTTATTTATTTAAAAGGCAGAGTGAGAAAAATCTTCCATCTGCTGGTTCACTTCCCAGCTGCCCACAATAGCCAGAGTTGGATCAGGTCAAAGCCAGGAACCCAGAACTCCATCCTAGTCTGTCATCATCTGATGCAATCTCAGATGGGTTAGCAGGAAATTGTATTGGAAGCAGAGGAGTTAGGACTTAAACTCGCCATTCTGGTATGGGATATGACTGTTCTACATGATGTCTTAACAAATACTACTGGCTCACCCCCAGAATAACTTTACTGATGATTTTGGGGTGCTTGTGGGTGGGCCCTCTGGAGATAGCATTGAGGTTCCATTGAATATATTGGCTTGATTTTTAAATTCAGAAAGAAGAAAATAAATGCCTATCTATAAAGGTTAGGTCTCAATGTAATTTCTCTTTGGAGGTGTCTGACGTGGTGGAGAGAATGGGCTGTGGAGTTTAATTCTCTGTTTCTTAAGTTCCCTAAGCCTTGGTTTTCACATCTAGGAAATGAGAATGCTGCTTTGCAGAGCAGGTGCTCAGTGCTGTTACTGTAGGTGGGGTAAATGTACCACATGACCTCTTCAGTTGCTTCTAAATGCTAGAATTAAGCAGTTATAAAAAGATGAAATGATTTCCCTTCAACCATGAGTAGTTTAAAGCACCACTAAATGATGTCTCAAATACTTAGGTTCTTTTTTTTAATTATTATTATTTGACAGGTAGAGTTATAGACAGAGAGACAGCGAGAAAAGTCTGCCTTCTGTTGGTTCACTCCCCAAATGGCCACTACGGCTGGCGCTGTGCTGATCCGAAGCCAGGAGCCAGGTACTTCCTCCTGGTCTCCCATGCAGGTTCAGGGGCCCAAGCACTTGGGCCATCATGCACTGCCTTCCTGGGCCACAGCAGATAGCGGGAGTGGAAGAGGAGCAACTGGGACTAGAACCCAGCGCCCATATGGGATGCTGGCATCACAGGCGGAGGATTAACCAAGTGAGCCACGGCACTGGCCTCTCAAATACTTTGGTTCTGATACCCACCTGGGAGACTCAGATGGAGTCCCAGCCTCCTGGCTATAGCCCACCCGAGTACTGAATGTTACAGACATTTGGAAGTGAACCAGAAGGTGAAATATTTCTCTCTCTCCCTTTCAAATAAGCAAAAATAAATAAATGAAACACCAAAGATGACAAAATAAGCTACTAAAATGACTTTTGTAAAACTTTCTTCCTTTGGCTTATATCAACTACAAATGAAAGCTTCTCTATTCATGGTCTAAAGCTGAGCATAGAAGCTCTGAAACATGCTAATATTTTCACCCCAGGAAAATAATTGTTCCTAGAAAAGCCAAAATGTTCCTAGGATTAATCCTACTGTTTGAAGTATAAAGATTTGTTATATTTTTTGCTTGTGATGAAAAACCAAGGACTGTTTTCAAATTTTAAGCAAATATCCCATGTCCTGTAAATGGTAAGTTAGATATCACCTGAGGATTTTAATGGAACAATAATACATACTAATTAATTTACCAGCACTCCTGTGGTAAAAGCCACCTTCCCCTCCTCCTGTTTTAATAGGCATGGAGTCTAAGATCCATGAGACCCAACAACTCACCCTGGGGTGGTGGGACAGAAGTTATTCAGTCAAGAAATGGAACTCAGGAGGTTGGAATCTGAGCCCTGTCTGTTTGCAGTTAAAGAGCTGTGTAACATTTTTACTTCTCTTTAGAGAACATATATTTGGAGGGAGAGGTGGGTTATGTGTACTACTGAGAGCCCCTAACATGTTAGTTATTTCTTTCCAGGACTGCAAATGTAAATTATTTGTTGGTAATGTCAACACTTCAATCTTTTAAGTCTAAACTTGGTAAACTTCTAGTTGTTCTTATAGAGGGATCAAAAATGGAATTTAATAAGAAAAATGAACACTGAAAGCAACATGGAAAATAAAATGGATTTCCCCTAAAGGAGATAAGTGGTTTTTTGTTTATTGTGGCTTTACTTTTATATCTTATAAGGTATTTTGTGATTTTTTCCCTGGTGCCAACCCTGGGTGCTCAATAAAGACTTAATGGCTGAAACACAGTACTCCCCACAGCATAGTTCAGCAATTGACTAGTATAAAACATCATGTGTTAGAAAGCATAGCATACAGACAACTTTACTTACTCAAGCTTTCATTCAGCTTACGTAGCACATTTACTCAGTGAATCAAGTAATTTGTAATTAGAAGAACCCCAGAAATAAGCACAAATTAGCTGTGTTGACTTCAACTCAGTTAAGTCTGGAAAGTAAACATCAAGTGCTTTTTTCTTCAAAAACTAGAGTTGACAGCTGGTGTATGATTTATGATATAACAAATACAGAAAGATGAAATGTATCAAGAGCCAGCATAACATACATTTGTCCAAGTTTTATTTTCCAAAATGTCACTTTTTCTAGCCAATAATAAATGCTAGAGGCTACTTGACTGTCTGTACTGGAGAGTATGAAAAATGGAATTCATCACCATTGGGCAGCTTTTTTCCCTATAATAAACTGCAATATTGGCTTATGTAGTGTCCACATAAGCTATATTTTTTTGGAGTTGTGATGTCTAAAATAACACCTTGAAACAGTTGACTGTAACAGAGAAAAATAGAATCAAATCTGGTTTCATGAGGTGATTTCAACTTTGAGGTACTGAAAATGAGCCTTGTAAGTGTTTTTCCACTAGAATATTTATGGATATAGTAATTTAGGTAGTCATTCCCTAAAGTAGCTTATGACATGCCAGTAACTGAAAGATGAGAATAAATCCTAAAGTTTCCAGTTGCAACTAGAGAAAAACATTTTAAAGATCTTAAAAAAATCCACTTTTTTAGATTGGTATTTATCAAGTTTAAAAAGTCCACACATTTGGAAAATTGTCCTTGTGACTATTTCTGAAAGACCATATTCTTTCCTGTTTCTGGGTGAAAGTTGAATAACTCTTGAGATCTTAATTTTAGATTCTCAGACAAGACAAAACCAGTTGAACTGCTTTATATTTTTTCCTGGGCCAGGAATTGAGGCCAATAGTATTGAAAAGATAACCACGAGTTGACTTTTTGTGTTTTGTGGGTTTAGACTCATAAAGAAGGGGGTGAGTTATGTCTTTAAAAATAATTTCAAAAGTAATGAAGGAGTCTTCATCTTACTGTTAATCACATTATTCTCCTCTTCTTTTTCAAGAGAAAGTTTATACACGTCAGAACTTCCTGAGTTTAAAAATATGAGTGAGTTTAAAAATATGCCAAATGCCATTGCTGCTACTGATAGTTCTGTTAACAGTATCAGAGCTGTCACAATACCTCTTAAGAGACTTAGCATTCTGACCATCATCACATCTTGGAGATTTCCTAAGTCATGCATTACGTGGAATAAAGGACCTAAGAGAAGATATGCAGGACTTTTTAATTCAGCTGTTTCTTGTCCCTCTGGGGCCTATCAAGGGCTACACAAACAAGGCTGCCTCTCTCTTTGGCTGACTTGGCGTTGGTTCACACCTCACAGGCGAGTGCAGCCAGCCCTCCGGAACTGGCTGTCTCATCTTGAATACTTTGTTATTCATATTTCAGGCCTCCTTTTTTCACACCTGTTTTTCATTTCATGCTATCAGAGTTCTGATACTGATCAAGTCAGCTGGAGACTAGGATGCTAGCGTTTCAGACTAGAACATTAGTACCAGGTATATCTCATTCCCCAGAACAAGTTGTGTGATGCTTGGGCACAGAAAAACTGTTCAGAAATGTCTCATCATCTGCCTCGTAGAATTGTTACCAGGGCTTTCCAGGCCTGGCGACGAACTTGGAAGAAAGGAAGCCATTTTAAAAAACCACATACTTCAAATGACAGAGGTAGAAGCAAAATGGGTTGGCATTTCATTGTTTTGGATTTTATTCAGGTACTAACATTTATCTTAACAGGGGAGGATGGTGCCAACGAATATTCATGCTTGGGCAGATATTAGGGGTATTGAATCTTCTGCACCTTCATGCATACACCCATTACTGTTAATAGGCAATAACCACATATATCAGAAAGAAAACACACCCTTTAGAGCTGAACTTGGACCATGGGGATAAAAAGATCTGCCTTACTAATAACTTAGGGGAATTGTACAGTCTCGAATTTGTTCCCTGCTGACCTGACATCATTGAATTTGGAGAAACAGAGCCAGGTTCATCCAGGGGTAGCAAAGAAAAATAAATAAAACTGCTTTGAAAAAAAAAAAAAGGAAAAAAGATGATTATAAATCAGGGTCTTAAGTCACAGAAGTCCTTGTCTAATGATATCTTAAAAATGAGTTCCAGCTCAGCATTCCGAGGAAAGTGAAGTTTGTGATAGATTTTTCCTTGTTTACTGCTTTTAGCCAGCCTCTCTTGATTAGTTCTTCTTAAAACAATAAAATTTGATACATTTAATAAAGTTAGAGTCACCTAATAATATGTCAATTTGGAGAGCTATTGGCATTTAATTTTCAAGGATTCATGGTAAGGAGAGACAGAGGGTAAAAACAATTTTGACTCCCAGAGAAATGCAAACTTTGACATCCCATCATTAATCTTTTTCACCCCCACACGTGAGCAGTCACTGCAGTAGCAGAGTATAGAGACTCTGCTGTGTTTGGAAGACTGGAAGGTGCTGCGGGAGGCAACGAGATCAAAAAGCATAGCTGTTGCTTTTAAAGACGCGTAACTGGGCCTGAACGTCAGCACAAAGCACACGGGTAGCTTCCCTGTACTTTCTTGCCTTGACCTTGTGTCTTATTAAGGGACAGGGAGGAGGAAAAAATCCAGGTCCTTAGTATTGCATAAAATGGCCTATGAAGAAATCTGTGAAGCATCAGAGCCCTTAACTGTCTTAAGAATAGGACAGGAATGAAGAATATAAACTGAAAAATAGATGCACCTGTGTCTGTCACTTGAACAATTCCAAGTCTGTTTTCATATTTGTAAAATGGGAGCAATAATGTTACTTTACAGAGTGATGGAGGAAGTAAAATATACAAAGTGTGCGTGTATGTGTTGTGTATATATGTACACATACAGCCAGAATTCAAATAAATGGTAGTCTTTGTTGTGGTTATTAATGGATAGTGGCTAATATCCATTAATATCTAACCTCTGTATGGAGTGTTCCTGACTCTCTTCCCTCGTATTTATTGGTAGCTCCATTGGTCAGGTGGGAGGGTCAAGTACAACTCTATAACCTTGGTCAAGCTCTTCGATTTGACCCAAAGATTTACACAGCAAACTTCCCCTGCTGGGGGTGTAGGGGTAGCAGGGAAGAGTGTGATGAATCATGCATGTTCAGTGAGGACTACAACCAGGAGCATGCCTTAGCCAGAGATATACCTTCTGTCTTCCCATCCTTGGGGACTGAGTAACTTATGAGGCTGCCCTGGTGAGTGTCCTGAAGAGAGCATGTGAGTGTTCCCTCTTCATCCCTCCCAGGCTGTGCTAACTAAGGATTGGAAACCCCAGGCACTTGGTTTTGGAATGAAGTGTTGTTTTAGAGCAAGGGACAACACAGTAGCTAGTTCAGACCACACAATGATCTCGAAGGAGATAATTCCTGCTTGAAAGGAAGAATACCCTAGAAGTGAAATGACAGATGCTACATTATAATGCCTTGTGGTAGACCTGGGCACGCGTGTAAAGAGGATGAGGGGTAACACATCTGCTTCCTGCTCATGGTAACAGATGTGATGAAAGAGAATTAAGGGTAAGTGATTGGAAAAGAAAGACTGGTACTGGAATTGAGGAAGCTCAGGTGGTAGGGCCACCCAGAGAAGAGTTCAGTTATCATTATGCATCTGATGAAGATTTGGCTTGGGCAAGTCTGAGATGAATCTGGATATATGTGAACTGAACTGTGTAGGGCAGATTGAGGCAGGAAGAACATTTTTTACTTGTAAACTTTTTGTTATTAATTCAATAGGAAATCCTGTGTCTCATAACTATGGGGGAAGAAAAGAGACGTCTGGGGACCTTGATTCCTAAACCATGACGATGTATGCTAAGAATAACTGGCATACTCATTTGCTTTCTCTGTGTCGAGTTAAGAAGTTAGCCCCACACACAGGTGTCTAAAGTTAGATGCATGTGCAGGTGTCGGGGATGAATGCAGGAGGCTTACAGGCCATCCAATCTGTCCTGCTGCTAGTACCACCTAGTGGTAGCCAAGAAGATGTGTAAGCATCTTTTTAAAATTGCTTTAAAAACTACAAAAGCAATATGTCAACCATTAACAATTGAGAAACACACAAGAATTTGGAGAAAATTGTCAAGAGCCTCCGATTCAGTCCCCTAATTCCACTCTTCTTCCTTAGCAGTGGCCCTGCCTTTCCTACAAATTTCCTCAAACCTCAGTCTTTCTCTCCTCTCCCTGCACTTAGTTTTTAAAAAGATAAATGGAATAATACTACATGGTATGGGATTATGTTTTGCACCTAACAAATATCTTCACACCTGTTTCCTAACACAGTAGAAACCCCACTAATGGGTACTAGTTTTTACTTGCAAGCTCAAGCATCAGATCTGCTTTCAAATTCTGAGTTGGAATGGTTATGTGGATGTTGGAAATGTTGCCTCTGTGTGAGCTTCTTGACTCAGACTAGCCATGATCACTTGCTTTGCCTGATTGTTCTCTCTCCTGAGCGATGGTCCTCCTACCTCCCCATCCTGTGGCTGAAGCTGCAATCCGTAGCCGGCATCTGTGCTTTGCCCTTCTCTCTTGTCTTCTCACAGTCATGGACTTCACCACAGAGACTTCTCATTTACCTCCATACAGCCCCCTCCCTCTCACCATCGCAGAAGCTTCTGTACCCATCTCTCTGCCTCCAAACCGCCACCAGGAAGATTTCTCTGTAACACAAAAATCCTTCTGTCTTTCTGTGCTTAAAAAATTCCTCTAGTTCCCACTTTCTGCAGAGCTAAGCCTACGCTGTGTGTGTGTACAAAGCTTTTCATAGTCAGGCCCCAACCTGTGCCTGTTTCCTCCTCCACTCTTCCCAGTGCTCCAGCCACACAGAATCATGACTTCCAGAGTGGATGGCATGACTTTGTAGGCCAGTGCCCTGCAGTACCTTGTGTACCCCTGAAATATGCTTTCTGTCTTGTCCTGATTAGATTCTACTCATTCCCCAAGAGGCAGCTCAAATGTCATAGATGAAGCTACCTCCAACTCCTACAGGCTCCTCCTCTATGCTTTCATATATTTCACTGTCCCCTTCTAGTATAGCCTTTATCATATTTAGTCATCATTATTTGACAATGGGCATTTTGATTACTTTTCATTACACTCCCGTTACCATTTCCTGCATCCAGAGTACTTGGCACAAGAATGTTTGTTTAATGAATACATGAACATAAAAAAGGACTGCGATGAATAAACTCTAGGGCAGTGTTTTCTAAATTTTAGTACAAAAATCACCTAAAGTGCTTCATAACATGCAGATGCTCTGGACTTATTCTCTGTGGGACATTGATTTAGGTGAGCTTAGGAATCTACCTTTTCACAGGCATTCCAGATCATTCCAATGGCTGGAGAGATGCCCTCTCCTATAAGGCTAAGCAAATAATCCCTCCCCCTCCCCCAGCAAATAATTTTTGCAAGGCAAAGAGCATTGTTCTTGGAGGTGGTGTAGGCTGAAGAAGGTGTTTATGTCCATAGGCAGTCCCTGAAGGTGGTTGTTCTCAGCACTGCTGGGAATAGATAGATACCAGCCTAGGTCTGAGAAAACCACAGTGAAGTGAATACCAACCAGACTCTGAAGCATCAAATTCTGTGTACAAGGGCTGTACTGCTTTTTCAGGACAATTGTCATCGACTCCCATGTGCTTGTTTAGTTAAAATAGTCACTATTTAGCCAGGCCCAAGCTGTTTTCATTAGTGTGTTGCATTTGTGTCAAGCTTCTCCTTGGAGATTCTCCAAGCATTTCAGCAGCTTCAAGCCTGTCTTCCCTCCTTCCCTGAGGGAGGAACAAGTACAAGTTCACGCCAACTCGTTAGAGAGGCATTGCTCAAGAGCAGCTCCTGGGGCACCAGATGCAGGCAGGAGAGAGTGGGATCCTTCCCAGCCCTCTCCCCTCTGCTGTGTCTCATTTTCCCCACCCACCCTGCCAAATGCTCATTATTGTCTTCAGCAGGTGGCTTCCACCCCTGCCTTCAAGTCTGCTCAGACAGTTTTCCTCCCAAGATAGTTAAACTCCAAAAAGATTCACAGGTTCTAGACAGTGCAGAACTGCCAAGGACCACAGTAGCCAAAGCAAAGCCACCCTGTAATTAATCCAAGGGATTTTGCAGACACTGTGGTAAACATAGACTGGGCTGTGGTTCAGGAGGCTGAGCCTCTAGGCAGCAGATGTCCACCTGGCTCTCCCAGAGGTTCAGGAGTGCCAACCTTAGCCATCTGTATATGCCTGTCCTCACCATGGCTCCTCATTCCTGTAACTTGCCTCCTGGTGAGCCCCCTATGGGCTCTTCATCTTGCATGTTCCTGCAGACTCTGATTCCTCAGATCCAATGAGGTTAACCCAATTGAGTTAACCCGGCTTTGGATTTGGGTATCTACTTCTCACACTCCACATTTGCCAGGTTCTGCCTTCTCAATCATCAGCCAAGTTTTCAGCTCCCTGACTCCAGAGTTGATAAAGGCACCCTACACGGCCAAAGCAATATACACAAGTACTCAAAACAGACCCTATGAAGGAAAGAGGAGGGGACCACCTGGCAGCTACCCCTTGGGGAGTGTCTTTAGTAGTCTGCCCCTCTGGTAATATTCCGTGATACTGTGCTAGCTTGAGGTAACACTTTGACAGTAGGGACTCCATTTTGGATCACCTGAGACTCCATCTTGAGAAAGCATTCCCCACCCTGCCCCCACCATGAGATTCTGGTCTGAAACTGTGATCTAAAGCACTCAGACAACAGCAGTCCCGTGCATCACACTTGGCAAAGCATAGAGACCCCCTAGCATGATTGCTCAAACTTAAAAACATCTACACCTGGGTTAATGATAAGATTGTAATTTGTCCATGTCCTGCATATGATTTAGGCCAATTCCTGGATTAATGTCAAGATTAAGATAGTAACTGGTAATGTTAAGATAATAATTGATATTATTTTCACATAGGCTTTAGGTTTAGCTTGACCCCAGTAACCATGTGTTCCCCCTGATTGTAGCGACCATGTATTCTCCTCCTGATTTTTTGTTTTTTGCCTTTATAAACCCTATTGCTTTGGGCTTCAGGGTCGAGAGTTCTCTAGCACATGAGCACGCTCTCCACTGCTGGCAGTGGTGCTCTTCTGTTTGCACTCACTTTGTACCTAACTCGCCTTGTATCTAACTTGCTTGTTGTACCTACAAGATAATCTAACCTTGGAGCTTGATTCCTTGCCTCATGGGCCACTTTGCCTGGTGTTTTCATGTTTGTTTGTTTTTAAGTAAACCAACAGTAAAGTTAGCTCTGTGTGCGTGTATAGCTCTATGAGCTTTACTACTTGTTCAGATTCACGCAACCCTTGCCATTACCAGGTTACAGAAGAGTTCCATCATTCCTCATGCTACCCCCATGAGTGAATGCAAGCTTTATTTGAAAGCCTTAATTTCATAAAAACCTCCAGGGAAAGGTTAAACTCCATAGGTAAGTTAAGAAAGATAGCCTGTATGCAATTATCTGGAGGAATTTATCATTTAATGTTGGATTACTTCTATAAAGTTAGGATAAATTCCCATAATACCAGCCCTAAATTGGTGCTTAGGTTGTCTTCTCTGTCAAGTTTGGCTAAACTGTTCCCTCCTACCCAGCCATGCAAGAGCTAGCTCAGGAAAGATCCGGGACCTGAATGACAGTCTGATTTTTTTTTTTTTTTTGACAGGCAGAGTGGACAGTGAGAGAGAGAGAGACAGAGAAAGGTCTTCCTTTGCCGTTGGTTCACCCTCCAATGGCCACTGTGGCCAGCGCATCGCGCTGATCCGAAGCCGGAAGCCAGGTGCTTCCTCCTGGTCTCCCATGCGGGTGCAGGGCCCAAGGACTTGGGCCATTCTCCACTGCACTCCTGGGCCATAGCAGAGAGCTGGCCTGGAAGAGGGGCAACTGGGACAGAATCCGGCGCCCCAACCGGGACTAGAACCTGGTGTGTTGGCGCTGCAGGTGGAGGATTAGCCTATTGAGCTGTGGCACCGGCCCAGTCTGATGTTTTAAAATATTTATGTAAGGGGCCAGCGCTATGGCGCAGTGGGTTAAAGCCCTGGCTTGAAGCGCTGGCATCCCATATGGGTGTTGGTTCGAGACCCGGCTGCTCTACTTCAGATTCAGCTCTCTGCTATGGCCTGGGAAAGCAGTGGAAGATGGCCCAAGTCCTTGGGCTCCTGCACCCGCGTGGGAGACCTGGAAGAAGCTCCTGGCTCCTGGCTTCAGATAGGTGCAGCTCCAGCCATTGTGGCCATTTGGGGAGTGAACCATTGGATGAAAGACCTCTCTCTCTCTCTCTCTCTCTCCCTCCCTCCCTCCCTCTCTCTCTCTCTCTCTCTCTCTCTCTCTCTCTAACTCTTTCAAATAAATAAATAAATCTTTAAAAAAATTTATTCAAGAGGCAGAGAGACAGAGGGAGGAAGAGAGAGAGTGCACATGCTCCCATTCACTGGCCAGGGCTGGGCCGGGGCTAAGGCCAGGAGCAGGTACTCAATCCAGGGCTCCCACTAGAGTGGCAGGGACCCTGTTACTTGAGCCATCACTACTGCCTTCCAGGGCCTGTCTTGGCAGGGACATGAGACAGGAGCCAGAGCCAGGCATCAAACCCAGGCACTCTAATGTGGGCTGATTGGCATCTTGACTATCAAGCTAAACACATGCTCTGGAACCTAATTCCTTAAAATTATATCCATCAAACCTGTTATTTGGGGGCATATCTAATATGAATTCAGAGTCATAAAACTGTACCCATGAAACTTCTGAAAATAGCTCTTGGTGTGCTCATATTAATTACATTTCAAGGTGTGATCAAGGAGGAAGCCAAGTACCCCACACACATTCACACACATTTATCTACTTCACACCAAAACACAATCTGAAGGATAAACTCAGCAAAGATCAAGACCTCAACTGGGATTTGAACCAGAAAAATGGTTTAGTATTTGACAATATATGTTTTTGTCAGAGAGAGTGACTCTCTGATAAAGGAGAAGCCAGCTGTTTACTTTGGAAAATTCATGATGCTACTGTGTATAGTGGGTTTGTTGAACTTTTTAAGACATTAAAAATATTCTCTCCAAATAATTTTGACGTTTTTGACTTCTGATTCAAGCAAGGAGAGAGGTTGCCACTGTCACTCTTCTTACCTCTTAGTCCATGGCATCTCTCAGGATGGCTCTGTCAGCTCTTGGAGCTGCCATTGGCTGCTAGAGGAGGGTATGCATGTTGGAGTCATAATGATTTGAGTTTTCATTTTGCCTCTTCCACTCATACAAACCATGTGAACCTGGACAGGCAGCCTCTGCTCTCTGAGCTTACTTGTTTCATTTTAACAGTGGAAATCATAGATAACTTATAGGGTGGCTTGGAGGATTTGATGGTATGTTTAAAATGTCCACCACCCAACAGATGCTCAAAGAATGGTAATGTTACCTTTCCTGCCTTCATGTAATCCACTCTCTCCCCTTCCAAATAGAACCCCACCAAAACTAGCTCGGAGTTTATCTTTTTCCAGACCATGAGAATAAAAAGATGGTTTAATCCTTCTTCTAAACCAGCCTGTGGCTTTTAACTTTCCGTGGCAGGAAATGGTTTCTCAGAACTAAGTTAAAACAATGACTTTTTGCTTTATGGAGTAGTTTCACTTCAGGGAAAAGGAGAGGAGCGGTCCAGATTGCCCAGTGTAGTCAAGCAGGAAAGGCAGGGTTATGCTGCAGTAATTAATAAACCCCAAATCTTAGTGACAGTGTACAATACTGCAGTGCCTCATTCGTCCAAATAACAACAGATGGATTGATGCAGCTGAGAGGGGACAAATAGTGATAAAGCAAATATAGCAAAATGCTGATTGTGAAATTAAGGTGATAGATATATGAACACATGTGGTACGAGTACTTCACTTTTTCTGTATATTTCAACATTTTCCTTGATGGGAGAAAAATTTAGTTTGCACTTATGCCACAGGCCTAGCAAAAGTTGGCTGGGCTTCTGCTCCACATTTCCCCTCCAGGGCACAGGGCCACGGATCCTCCTGAAAGTGGCTGGTTGCCATGGCAATGAGAAAGCGAGCCTGGCAGTAAATTGCACAGTCAGCCGTTTCAGCCTGGAGGTGACAGATGCCGCTTCTCAGTCCATTGGCCAGAGCTGCTCACACATGGCCCCACCCCAGGTCGTGGAGGTGCAGTCCTATCACGTGCCTAAGGAGGGAGGACTGGAAACATTTGGTGAGCAGCTCAAGTGATCAGCCTGATGTAAACAAATGACTTCATAAACCCCTTCAAGGGACTCTGGCCCTTCGTACCATCATCATCGTTAAGGACACTAACATGAGAAGGCCAGCACCAGCAGCAATGACAGAAACTTTTTCTTTCTCTTCCTACGTCTCCTTTAAAGGAGAAGGCAAGCTAACCTGCTAAAGGCTAATATATTCCAAACTTCTTTCTGGCTGGTGTTCCAGCCAGCCAGCCAGCCAGCCAGCCAGCTCTTTCTAGAATCCCATCACCTTTTTATTGAGTCAGCTCATTTTCACTGAGACAGTGAGATGTGGAAGCCATCCAGAAAACTTCAGAAACGCAGAAGTTAGATGGAGGAAGGCTGATGAAGCCTTACAAGAAGCGGGGTAAAGAAAGAAAATGTTTGATAAACAATATTTCAAAGTCACTCCACTCAACTTTTGAGAGGAGTTAGGAAGAACTTCATAGTGGAGGTGACATTTAAGCTGGCACTGGGAGGCAATTGCTAGGTAGGAAACAGAGCAGAGCATTCTCAGCAGAGGGAACAGGCTGTGCAGTGGCAAGGAAGCTGTGCAGGCCTGGAACATCTGAAGGGGAGTAAGAAATTCACTGTGGCCAGAGGCTAGTGTGCCTGTCCATCCAGGACCAAAAACAGCATTGTATTTTTATTTTGTTAGCAAGTGAGGAATTGCATAGCCTGTTTGTTAAGGAAAAACTGATTCCTGTGCTGTCATAGTAGTTAATCTGACTTCAAAGAGAAAAGTTAATCTTCAAGTAATTTGCTATGTAATCATCCCCTTACCTGTGGTTTTGCTTTCCATACTTTCACTTTCCTGCAAGCAACTGTGGTCTCAACATATTAAATGGAGAGTCCCAGAAATAAAAAAATTCACAAGTTTTAATTGTGCACCATTCTGAGTGGCACAATGAAATATTTTTTGTTATAATATATTGTTATAGTTGTTTTATGATTATCCTTGTTCTCTCTTACCATATCTAATTTATAAATTAAACTTTATCACTGGTCTGTATGTCTAGGAAAAAACATAGTATTCAAAAGTACAGGGTTTTCTACTATTTGTGGTTTTCTACTATTCGCAGCACCACTGGGGTCTCAGAATATATGCCTGTGAATAACAGAGGACTTCTGTACTATAGCTAAGTGAGTTTCCAGAAACTGAATACTTCTCTTTGTTGGGAACAATTTTGACATTGTTCATATATATATGAACAAACAGAGTGGACAGTGAGAGAGAGAGGCAGAAAGAAAGGTCTTCCTTTGCCGTTGGTTCACCCTCCAATGGCCGCCGCGGCTGGTGCGCTGTGGCTGGCACACCGCGCTGATCTGAAGCCAGGAGCCAGGTGCTTCTCCTGGTCTCCCATGGGGTGCAGGGCCCAAGCACTTGGGCCGTGCTCCACTGCACTCCTGGGCCACAGCAGAGAGCTGGCCTGGAAGAGGGGCAACCAGGACAGAATCCGGCGCCCCGACCAGGACTAGAACCCAGTGTGCCGGCGCCGCAGGCAGAGGATTAGCCTATTGAGCCACGGCGCCAGCCATTGTTCATATTTTTAATATATCCACAGTAATTTTCTTTGTGAAAAGCCAGTGATCTACTAGGTTTTACACAAATTAAGGCAAAGCCATTAGGTTACAAGCAAGCACTGCAGGAGGTGGGCACATGTTGATGTGATTTTAGAGGAAATGGATTTGTCAAGAGGAAGGTGATGGGGAGGAGAAAAACATGTGCTATGTCATTGAATCCCAACAGGCTTTGTGATGTCGAGATTCTTAGCACCACTTCATACATGAGAAAATTGGTCATCAAAATCGTTTCTTACAAAATCATGTTTAAAGTGGAGCCTTAATTTTCAACCTCTGAGACTTGCCTTTCCTCTGTAAAAAGGAGCTATGACATGCACTGCCTCCCTCACAGGCGGAAGAGGAGTAGAGGAAATAACAGTCGAAATTTTGACAGCATTTCCGGTCTTTACCAAATCTTAAGTACTTTGGTGGTGCCCTGAAATTTGAATATTATTTAAAACTGGGTCTTGATGAGAAGAGACTATGTAGTCTGTGTGTGTGGAGAAAAACACTAGCATCTTCTTTCTTTGTAAAGATTTATTTATTTATTTGAAAGTCAGAGTTACACAGAAAGGAGAGGCAGAGAGAGAGAGAGAGAGAGAGAGAGAGAGAGGTAAGTCTTCCATCTGTTGGTTCACTCCCCAGTTGGCTGCAACAGCCGGAGCTGTGCCGATCCAAAGCCAGGAGCCAGGAGCCTTGAGCTTCCTCCAGGTCTCCCATGTGGGTGTAGGGACCCAAGGCCTCGGGCCATCTTCTGCTGCTTTCCCAG
Source organism: Sylvilagus floridanus (assembly GCA_949820135.1). Taxonomy (NCBI): domain Eukaryota; kingdom Metazoa; phylum Chordata; class Mammalia; order Lagomorpha; family Leporidae; genus Sylvilagus; species Sylvilagus floridanus. The sequence goes on from OX463245.1 coordinate 51,061,980, forward strand.
GCCATAGCAGAGAGCTGGGTGAGAAGTGGAACAGCCGGGACTCATACAGGCAACCATATGGGATACTGGCACCAAAGGTGGTGGCCTTACCTGCTATGCCACAGCACCGGCCCCATAGCATATTTTAAAATACAGTCATCCTTCGGCATCCATGGGAAATGGGTTCCAGAACGCCTCCAGATACCAAAGTCCATGGATGCTCAGCTCCCTTAAATAAGATGCATCATGTTTGCATATCACCTGTGCACTTTAACACTTCTCTAAATGACTTCTTTTATTTTTTTAAGGTTTATTTATATATTTGAGAAGCAGAGTTATATACAGAGAGAGGGAGAGACACAGAGGGAAAGGTCTTCCATCTGCTGGTTCACTCCCCAAATGGCCGCAATGGCTGGAGCTGCGCTGATCCGAAGCCAGGAACTAGGAGCTTCTTCCAGGTCTCCCATGCAGGTGCAGGGGCCCAAGATCTTGAGCCATCCTCTGCTGCTTTCCCAGGCCATACCAGAGAGCTGGATCAGAAGTGGAGCAGCCAGGAAATGAACCGGTGCCCATATGGGATGGCAGCACTACAGTGGCAGCTTTACCCTCTGTGCCACAGTGCCAGCCCCTAAATGACTTCTGGTGTTGAATACAGTGCAAAGGCAATGCAATGTTTAGGGAATAATGACAAGAACAATGTGTGCACGTGTTCATTTCAGACTCAATTTTGTTCTTTGAATGTTTCTGATCCTCAGTTGGTTGAAGCCTCATGTGCAGAACTCGTGGATATGAAGGGCTGACTGAATACTGCTTCAAATGATTTATTTTTCAATAATTACAAATGTTATCACCATATGCATTGTATTCTTGAGGTGGAGGTGTAAAAAGAGTATAATATCTGGCCATTATTTCAAATTCATGTATGGAAAATGAGTATTATTTCTTGAAGAGCCTCATGGCATTTTTTTCAGTTTTCTTAGAAAATATATTCCTCCTTTTCTGTCTTTTTTAAACAAAGTGTACCAAGTAATGATGTTATGTTCCAAGCACTGTTCTAAAGGTAGCTATATATGTTAGCTTATATAACCATCAAAATCACTCTACAGGGTAAGTGCTGTTATTATGGCTATTTCCTAAGCAAGAACGTTGAGGCAGAGGATCATTAAGTGATTTGCTTAGGATCACACAGCTATTAAGGAATTTGAATTCGGGTGTTTTGGTTCCCAATTCAAAAATTTTAACACTGAAGCATGGTACTTAACTGAGGACCCTACCTCATCTTCCTAAAGGAGTCCAGGCCACGTTGACATGTATTGGCTGTTGTCTGACATGTACTGAAATGACTGAGGGTTAAAACAGGATCGTGCCCTGCTCTGAGAGGGTCCTTCTCCTCCATTACACTTTTTTGACTGACTTTGCTTTTTGCATTTTTCTTTTGTCCTCCCTGTGAAAAAAAATTTTTTTTTACTATATCCTATTCTCTCAGTTGCTTTTTCTTCTCTAATTATTCAGCTTTCAGAGTCCCAAGGGCTAGACACCAGATCATCCCCTGTGTGAGAACTCTGTGTAAAACAGGAGCCAGGGTGCCTTGAGAGAGGACTTGGGCCTTCAGTGAATGCACTTTGTGACATCTGTGACAGGGATCTTTACTTTTTTGGCATGTCTTCGCTTCCCAGCTGTGATCTGCATAGTTTGGATGGCTGGATAAGTGACTTTTCAGTAAGCGAGGTGTCACAAAATATAAATTCAAGGCATTTCTCCTCTCCCACCTGTTCAGAAGTGTTTTAGTCATCATCATAATTAGAAGGACAGCTTAGTTCCTCAAGCCCCTTGGGTCTCCATCTGATGCTTGGAAGTAGAGAGACGTGGCTACAACTTGTGTAAAAATAGCCCTTCCAGATGGCTGAGGGACAAAGTTACGACTCAGCAGCTTGATATAGCTGAGCACTCAAATTTTGGAGTAGGAGGAGAGCTATGTGAGAAGTGGCTAGAGAGACTGGGCTTGAGCCCAATCGTAAGTAGAACAGAATATGCCAGGAGAGCTCACTTCACGTGGCAGATTCACTGCTAAGACACCCTGTGACTTCATCTCCATCTCTTCCCCATTCCCTGGCCCCAAGGGAATGCACACATAGGGATGCACATAGTTGTTTGTTTATTTTAAAGAGGACAAAGTTGAGATTCAAGCCATACATTTTAAAGTGTTTTAGAAACTGCTAGTGTAGCTCCTTGTTTCAGAGACAAGCACACTGGAATAGAGAAACATGAAGTCCCCACTTAGATTCAACCTGGATGGTAACACACCCCTGCTTCCTGTCCAGGCCCCCTTTCTTCCAACCCTGCCTTGACTACTTTAAGTGCCAAGTAAAGCCTCCGGTTAATCATTCTGCTGAAGTGTAGAATTCTGCAGAAGTCATGTGCCTGCTTCCCTGCTTGGAACAAATGCTAAAGCTCTGAGAGATGAACGGCTGGCTGGAAACCAGTTGCCTTACAGATGACAGCATTTACTAATCAGATGCTTCAATTCAAATGGCTGCTTCTCACCTTTGTCCACCTTCTAATCACTGCATTGCTATTGGCTATTCTGGAAGAAGACTTCAGCCCTTGCAGTAAATTCACTGTTTTAAGTATTTCCAAGTCTGTTCAAATAATTGAGTGTTGGTTCCTAAAATACAGTAATTAGGAATGAATTAGTGCCTATTTTTGGCAACTGTAATAGAAAATAAGGGACATCATTATTTTTTAAAAAACAGGCTATTGGAGAAATGTGTGTTTTAACACTATTCAAGGTTAGTCCAAAGCCAAGGCATTGCTGTTCCCTGGTGGCAGTGCAGCCTCATTGCAGGCAAGCTACTTACAAGAGGACAGATGGAAAGGGTTTGGAGTGCCAGCCTTCCAAACAGTTCTGCAATGAGCTGACTCTGTAGAATATGCCCCTTCCATAATCTTCCATATTCTTACCTGACTTTTCCCAACATAATAGGATTCCTGCTACCCAAGTGAACATTACAGTATCATTGCAAATTAGTATGTACTTTTCCAGAGGAAGTTCTTTTCTTCCTGTGGAATCCCTACTCAAACTGTATGGAGTGCACGCTTTGTGCTAGGTATCTTGTAATTCGCAGGGAGCAGGCAAGGTCTTAACCTGGGTATGCATGCACCATTGCCACATTTGCCCTTTTACTGTTGAGGTAGAGTGGACTAATGGCAGTGTGGTCACTGAAAACACCAAAAGAGGAATGGAGTAAGGAGAGACAGAAGCAGTTTTTGACTAACTATTTTGAGCTTTAGCCTATACTAGCCATTTTATTATTTTTTTTTTATTTATTTGAAAGATGGAGTGAGAGAGAGATTATCTTTAATTTGCCAGTTCATCCCCAAATGGCCAAAGCTGGGCCAGAGCAAAGCCAGGAGCCAGGAACTCTATCTGGGTCTCTCACGTGGGTGGCAGGAGTCTAAGCCAGCCCCTGCACTAGCCACTTAACACCTGGCTGGAATTCTTCTGTTAAATAGCTGAAACAGATCCATGAGTAGGTATGCCCATTCCACTGCAGTTTATCCCCCTCATAATACAGCAGAGATTTGAGATGATTTAGCCTGGCATACAGATCCACTTGTTGTTGCCCAAATTAAGAATGCAAGTCGGGGCACGATTTCAATACCTTTATTAAGAAATATCAAAAGTTGGTTGCAGTTCCATACACGGTTTTACAAATTTCAAGTGAAGGGAAGTATAGGGATATCATCAGTATGCATGTTCAAACACTATGGTAGCTTGCCAAGAGGTGACCCTAAAATCCCTGTCACTTTGCTTACCAATGGTCCACATGATGCTTTCTCTCCATTTCCACTGTGCCAGAGCCCAGTATCTTATGTTCCTTGAAAGAGTATTAAGTATTTGCCCTTTCTTTTTTTTATTTTCCTTCCTTGCAGAAGCTGAGCTGCTTATGGGGTACACTACCTTTGAGTCCCATTTGCTGCAAACCATTACCTTGTCCCAAAGCCTGCTTTGGAATCTGGCACACATTGCAGGCTACATGTTACATTAGACAAGGGCAGGGGAGGACCCACATACATTGCTTTGTTTTTAATTTCATATTGAACAAAATAAGAGGAATCACTCAACCTGAACAACACCGCAGTCATCCAATGGGCTCCTCAAGTCCTGCACAAGCCTTCTAGTTCTGCTGAGCTCCAGTCCAGAGCCACCAACAGCATGACCAAGAACGAATGGATGCAGGAACACTGGCACAAAACACGGACAGGAGCATTCTCAGGGGTGGAACATCACGATCTTTTACATCAGGAATACTGTAACAGAGGGGAGTTACACTTTTGCAATCATCGGGGCTAGCGGGTCATCTGTGCCAGATGGGACACTGCCAAGGTATAGGGTGCCTTGCTTAAGGCTTGTGCTGGTTGATCTGAGGATAGATTTCGGACGAAATTGTCCAGCAACAGCAGGAAGCGCCCTCTTCAGAGGAAGGACTCCTTGTTCACCCACATGAGACTTCGTGTCTCATTGGGCTTGCATTCGTATTCAATGACAGAGAAGGGGCTTCCCCACTGGCAGTGGTCTCGCTTGTGGTAATTGTAGAACTTGACCTGCCACACTGTCTCGAAGGTCCCGATGTCCGTGAACTGAATGGAAAGAAACGTGCCCAATTAAAACCTCATTCTGCTAAGAGACAAGACCAAATGTTTAGGAATCTATCATCAGCAAGGCCATCAAAACCTCTAAGTCTGCAAACCTTAGGCCTTTCCTTTAATGAACTTTATTACAGGAGAACTTTCCTAAAAACCTGTCCAGAAACCATTCTTCTCTATAAAGTCTTTTTTTGAAAGGGCAGGTGCTATGGTACAGTGGGTGAAGCCACTGCTTAAGATGCCCACATTCCATATCATAGTGCCAGTTTGAATCCCAGCACTTCTGCATTTGATCCAGTTTCCTGCTAACATATCCTGGGAGGCAGTGGTGAAGGCTCAAGTGCTTGGGCCCCTGCCACCCACATGGAAGACTCAGATGGAGTTCTAGGCTCCTGGCTTTGGCATGGCCCAGCCCTGGCTATAGAGGCACTTGGGGAGTGAGCCAGTAGATGGAAGGTCTCTCTCTGTCTCTGTTGCTCTACCTTTCAAGTAGGTAAAAGTAAACATTTAAAAAATTATTCATTTACTTACAGAGGCAGAAATAGAAAATATAAAGATAAAGAGAATGAGACAAAGAGTGAGAGTGCTCCCATCCAATATCTCATTCCCTAAATGCCCACAACAGCCAGGGCTGGATCAGGCTGTAGCTAGGTACTATATCCAGGTCTCCTACATCAGTGGCATGGACCTAACTACTTGAAACATCAGGGATGCCTTCTAGGGTCTACAGCAGTAGGAAGCTGGAATGAGGAATAGACCCAGGATTCAAACACAGGCATGTTGAAATGGGATGGGGGCATCACATGCAGCATTCTAACCACTAGGCCAAATGTCACCCCCCTCCTACAAAACCCCATTGTATGAGTGGCATTTGCTGTCATCTTGCATTTCATAAAAATAATTTCCAAATTTAATTTTCTGAAAACCACTGTTAGAATCTAAGAATTTCAGAGCTTGCTCTGTAAAGTCCCTGCACAGAAAGGCCACTGGAAAGTGGAGAGAAAAACATTTCCTGGCTGTCTGAGTTTCTACTTCAAAAGACAGCAATATAAAGTGTATCTATACAGCATATCTACACATAAGATTTTATGCCTTTCTACTAATAGTTTCAATTCTTTGGAAAAATAATTGACTGAAGGTGACAAAAACATTTTGTTGGAAGTATTTGATTGGTAAGACCCTTCTTAAGCTATCATATATTGAGTGTTTATAAGAGTTCATGCCCATCTCTGAAGTTTAGATTATAAATATGACCTGAAACCATAGTTGAATATCTACTGTGTATCTTGCAAATATACAGATGGTGTCAGCCATGACTCTTGCTCTTAAAAAGCTTGCATTCTACCTCCAGAAAGCATGCTCTACAAATCACTGCACAGAATTTTCTTGAGCCTAAATGCAGTTAGTTCTCTTGTAGCCTTGAAGAGGGCAAAGAATACCCTAGAGGCCACTGGGCAGACACTCAAGTGGCCTGTGGGGTTGCCTGACCCTGCTACTGCCTTCTGGAGCTATTTAGGGGATCTGGCATTAAACAACATGATGCCACTCGTTATTTTCTCCTCTGACCCTCCTGTCATGGGAGGGGACGGGACTGACTTGGCAGGATTGTTAGCCACATTGGGAGCCAGAAGACATGGGGAGGAGGAGGGCAGCGAGCAATAGGATCCTTATGCTTTGCGGCTGATACAGGAGGAGGGTGATCAGGTGCTTCCCAGATTGCTTTCCAAGATGCTCTCAAAATTATATCCTGCACCATTGCCTCATCCGGATAATTTGATCCCAAAACAAGATCTGGGCTTTTCCTTTGGGAAATTTTCTTGACTTGAAATAGTAGATGATATACCTAGAGTCCAGAAACCTCGTAGGCATGAAAATAAAGTATATTTTTAAAGAGATTCATGGCTTAAAGATCTGCACAAGAATACAGCAACTTTATTCCAAATAGTCTCAGATTGGAATCAACCCAAGTATCTAATCGTCACTTGGTGACAGGTAAGTTTCGGTATATCTATAAACCAGTATTTTACCACGATAATGCAGGACAAGCTAACTTAGACAACAGGGATGGGTCTCAAAGACACGTTGAACCAAAGAATCTATACCTCAAAGAATGCACACTACATGAATAAAAATAATAAATACTATATTCCATTTATGTAGAACTCTGTACAGTGAAAGAATATAATCCATGCTACTAGGAAACATCTATGGTTTTCTAGGACCTGGGGTGAGAAGAGAGGATTGACATCATTGTGTAGAGGGGACTTTTGGGCGGTGATGGAAGCATTCAGTATCTTAATTTAGGTGGTGGTTACATGGACATATCTGTACAGTGATCATAACTCATTGGATTGGGGCCAGTACTGTGGCATAGTAGGCCAAGCCTCTGCCTGTGAAGCCAGTATCCCATATGGGTGCCAGTTCATGTCCTGCTGCTCCACTTCTGATCCATTTTCTATTCAGTGAGTTACCAGGAAATAAGTATTCTAAAGACTGCTAATGAGAACAGGGTTATACAGCTTTTTAGAATGACAATTTATATAAAGTTAAAGATGTGAGTACAACTAGGTTCAGTAATTCCATTTCTTATAATTTATCTTAAAAGAATATCACAAAATTTATAGTGAAAATGGAACATGAAATGTCCATCTTTAAGGTATTGATTATGGTATATATAGATATAGATATAACTGAATGTCATACAGTAATTTTACATGTAAAATATTTTTAAAAGGTTTTCTTTTATATTGTGACACAAACTAAGCAGAGTACCATTCAAATGTCTAGTACTGATCCAGTTAAAATTAGACTTTTTAGGGGCCAGTGTTGTGGCATAGTAGGTTAATCTGCCACCTGTAATGCCAGCATCCTGTATCAGAGCTCTGGCTGGAGTCCCAACGGCTCTGCTTCTCATCCATCTCCCTGCTAATGCATCTGGGAAGGCAGCAGAAGATGGCCCAAGTGCTTGGGTCCCTGCCACCCACATGACAGACCCAGATGGAGTTCCAGGTTCCTGGCTTCAGCATGGCTCAGCCTTGGCTTTTGCAGTATTTGGGAGAATGAACTAGTGGATGGAAGATCTCTCTGTTGCTCTGCCTTTCAAGTCGATGAAAATCAATAAGTAAACATTAAGGAAAGTAAAGTAAATAAACTAGCCAAAATGATAATGGTCACAGCCAAGAAAAAAAAACTTAAGGAGCTGCACTCTCTGAATAAACTTAAAACCAAAGTCTCCATCTAAAGATTTTCTGTAACTCTGGAGATGAAAACAGAGATCTGTTGAGGACAGTCCTAGCTACAGATAAGTGTTTTAGTGCTTCTATTTGTTTTGGTTTCTCTTTTGTTAATGTTGGATCCAAGGTCATGTAGAGGTTAACTTAAATGTTGGTAACTATGCATTTGTTTCCTAGCCCACACCCACTTGTTAACAACTCCCATTAGCCTTCTTCCTATTTTTTTATATTGGAATTGTGGTTGTCTCACCACCTAGTTCATAATTTCTTCTCATCTAGCTAAGAACAGATGGGGCTTCAAAAGCTGACATTCTTCTTAATGAACAGAAGAAACTACACAGAATTTCCACTCCTCTCAGTCCATCTGTGCTTTCTAAGGAAAATCTACCTAGGCAGGTTCCTTAGGGATGCAGTTTATGCAATTCTGTGCATCTGTATAGCATCCTTTATTTTACATGATACTTCTACTACATCATTCAACCTTGATGTTGTGCCTGATTTTGTCATCTCCACTTAATAGATGAAAAACTTAAGACTCAGAGAGGTTAAGTGACCTGCCCTAGGTCCAAACTCTATTGCCAGCTAATGTTAGGAGCAGGAAAAGAACTTATGTCTCCTAATTTTTATTTTTTTTTTTAAGATTTATTTATGTATTTGAAAGTCAGAGTTACACAGAGAGAGGGAGAGGTCTTCCATCTGCTGGGTCACTCCCCAGCTGGCCGCAAAAGCTGGAGCTGCGCCGATCCAAACCCAGGAGTCAGGAGCTTTCTCTGGGTCCCCCACACAGATGCAGAGGCCCAAGAACTTGGGCCATCTTCTGCTGCTTTCCCAGGCCATAGCAGAGAGCTGGATTGGAAGAGGAGCACCTGGGTCTCAAACCGGCGCCCATATGGGGTGCTGGCGCTTCAGGCCAGGGCATTAACCCACTACATCACAGCTCCCGCCCCGAGGTCTCCTAATTTTTAGCTAAAAGCTATTTTGCTGTACCAAACTGTTTAAGTAAAAGGGCAGAGTTAATGGACAGTTTCTCCTTGACAACTTACATGAATCGCCACATGGAGAAACTTCAGGACATTGTTAAGGATTTTTTACAGTCCTCCATCCTTTCACTTCCCCAAATGTATGTTGAAGCCTAAATCTTCATGATGCTAGCATTTGGAGGTGGAGCATTTGGGAGGTCATTAGGTCAGGTGAGTGGAGCCCTCATCAATGGGATTAGTGCCCTTATAGGAAGGGACCTCAGAGAGATCATCTTCCCCGCCATGTGAAGACAGAGCAAGAGAGTGGCTATGAACTAGGGAAAAAAGCCTCGCCAGACACCTAGCTGCTAGAGCTTTAAGTTTTGGACTTTCAACCTCCAGAACTATGATAAAGAAATATTTGTTGTTTAAGTCACTCAGTGTGGTATTAGGTTACAGCAGGTGAGCGAAGACTACCTGGACATTTTATTTGCCTTAGTATTCCTACAAGTCACAAGCATTAAAATTTTTTTTTAGAAAATTATTTGAGAAGTAGAAAGAGAGAGAGAGACAGATAGACATCTGCTGGCGCATGTCCCAAATGCTGACAATGAGTGGGGTTGGGCTAGGCTGAAGCCAGGAATGCAATATAAGTCTCTCTTGTGGGTGGCAGGAATCCAATTACTTGAACCATCATTACTGCCTCCTAGGGTCTGCATTAGTAAGAAGCTAGAGCCAGGAGCCAGATACCAAACCCAGGTATTCTGATGTGGGACCCTGACATTTTAACTGGCTCCTTAGTACTAGGTCAAAAACTCACCTTCCTAGCTACATTTTTTTTTTTTTTTTGGACAGGCAGAGTGGACAGTGAGAGAGAGAGACAGAGAGAAAGGTCTTCCTTTTTTCTGTTGGTTCACCCCCCCAGTGGCCGCTGTGGCTGGCGCACTGCGCAGATCCAAAGCCAGGAACCAGGTGCTTCTCCTGGTCTCCCATGCTGATGCAGGGCCCAAGCACTTGGGCCATCCTCCACTGCACTCCCGGGCCACAGCAGAGTGCTGGACTGGAAGAGGGGCAACCGGGACAGAATCTGGTGCCCCGACCGGGACTAGAACCTGGTGTGCCGGCGCCGCAAGGCGGAGGATTAGCCTATTGAGCCGAGGCGCCAGCTGGTTGTACCATTTTTAATTCCCACCAGCAATAGAAGTGGTTTAGTTGTTCTGCGTCCTTGCTGACACTAAGAATTGCCAATCCTTTTCATTTTTGCTAGTGTAATGACCAGAGAGTATGAAGAAGAAAGGATATAAGATCAGAAGTCAGTCAAGAGGAAAAAAAAATCAAAATTAAAATCCCTTTGAAAATGTCTTTGAAATTGATAAACCCCTAATAAAACTGAGCAAGAAAAATGATCCTCATCAGGAATGGAAGAGAACATCATTAACAGATTCTCTAGACCTTAAATTAGGAACACTTGATAATAAAAATGTCAGTAAAATGAGCAGACAACACGAGAGGGAACATTTCTCAATTCATCTTGTGAAGCACACAAGATCTAACAGCAACATTCAACAGAAGTATTTCACTAAAGGGAAATTGTAGACAGAAATTCCTCACAGACACATATAAAATCTGGTTATAATTTTTAATTGCTTAAGATATTAGTATATCGAGGCTTGCATTGTGGCATAACAGGTTCAGCTACTGCCTGCAATGCCAGCAATCCCATCCAGGCATCGGTTTGAGTCCTGGCTGCTCCACTTCTAATCTAGCTCACTGATAATGCGCCTAGAAAGCAACAGAAGATGGTCCAAGTGCCTGGACCCTGCACCCATGTGGGAGATCTGAATGAAGCTCCTGGTTACTAACTTTGGTCTGGCCAGATCCAGCCATTGTGGTCACTGGGGAGTGAACCAGTGGATGGAAGATCTCTCTGTCTCTCCTTTCTCTGTAACCCTGCCTTTTAAGTAAATAAATAAAAACAAATCTTTTTAAAAAGGTATTAATAAATCAAATTCAGTAACACATGAGGCTGATACATTAGGATCAAGAAGAGTTTATCCTTGGAATTCAAGGATGGTTTAATAATTTGAAAAGCTACCATATTAACAGAATAAAGGAAAAAAGGATATGTCAATAGGTGCAGAAAGAACATCTGACACTGCAATGTAATTTTATTCTCAGCAAACTAGGAATGGAAGAAAAGTTTCTCAACTTCATTAGGGGACATTGATAAAAGCCCTATAGCTTATTTCATCGTTAAGGTTCACAGATTGAGTTTTTTTCTCTATAAGATTGGAAACAAGACAAAGATATATGCTCTCAGCTTGTATTGGTAGTCTCAGCTAGTGCCTTAAGGCCAGAGGAGGGAGTAAAATGGTCTCCACTCAGATGAACAACCATTTCTGCAGAAAATTCGAAGTAGTCTAAAAAGCCATCAGAAAAAGTGAATTTAGCAAGGCTGTGGGATAAAATAACAGTTTATAAAAATCACTATATTTCAGGGCTGGTGCTGTGGTGTAGCAGGTTCAGCTACTGCCTGTAGTGCCGGCATCCCATATGGGCACCGGTTTGAGACCTGGCTGCTCCACTTCTAATCCAGCTCTCTGCTATGGCCTGGGAAAGCAGTAGAAGATGGCCCAAGTCCTTGGGCCCCTGCACCCATGTGGGAAACCTCGAGGAAGCTCCTGACTCCTGGCTTTGGATCGGCGCAGCTCCAGCCGTTGCGGCTATTTGAGGAGTAAACCAGTGTATGGAAGACTTTCTCTCTCTCTCTCTCTCTCTCTCTCTCTCTCTGCCTGTCTGTAACTCTGCCTTTCAAATAAGTAAATCTTTAAAAAAAAGGATTTAAGAAAAAAATATTTCACAAAGGCTTATACTCAACCTGAACAATCGGTATTATTTCCAGAATTTCACCAATTTTATAGGTGAAAATTGGCATTACAATATTTGCATTTTGGTCTGTAGTGAAATTAAACAATTTTTCACATACTTGTTGCCATTTATGTTTTTTAAAATATTTTATTTATTTTTTATTTGAGAAGCAGAGAGACAGTGAGAAACTCTCATCTGCTGTTTCACTCCCCAAATGTCTTCAGCCAGGAGCTAAAACCAGGTCTTCCACTGAGTATCAAGGATGCAACCACTTGAGCCATCTAGGCTGCCTCCTGTGGTATGTATTAGCAGGAAGCTGGAATTGGGAATGGAGCAAGACTCAAACCCAGGCACTCCAATATGGGATGGGGGTTGTCCCAAGTGGTGGCTTAACTATAACATCAAATGCCCATCCCTATTGATGTTTTTTGCTTATTTTTCTATTTCCCACATCCCAAGATTCTCTCTTACTTACTGAGTCCTAAGAATTTTTAAGTATTAGGTTGTAGCTCTTGCCAAGTACTGGCCCAGATGGCTGGCATGAAGACCAACTTATATATTTGGAGCATGTGTGTAAGGCTACCTCCCTCCACGCATGCTCTTAGTCTCATAACAACTTCCTCCAAACTCCCACCTGTCTTCAACAAAAGGGGTTATGACAATGATTTGTGCAGACTTAATCTCTACCTGGACTTTGGAGGGACTAGTTAGAGAGTCAGTCACATTGAAGCACAAATCAGGACTATTTTTTGAAGTGGGAGTTGAGCAGTGTTTCTTTATTAGCTCCTACTACCAAGGCCTCTGGAATTATTTGAATAAAGAAATCACTGTCATTAATCTAAGTTAGATGACATTTGACTATTTCCTGACTTCACAAGCCAGGTACTGCTTTGGTGAGCAGTAAAGAGGGACAAAATTTTATTAAAGATAGCAGTAGTATCTGTATGGGCAGTGGCAGATCAAGGCAGACTTAGCAGTAATCTTTTTACCAATCATCATATACCTTTTAAATTAATATTTATTTTATATTTTAAAAACATTTCATGTATATGAAAGGCAGAGACAGAGACATGGATAAAGGGAGGCAGCACTCCCATCTGCTTGTTCATTTCTCAAATGCCTTTGACAGCTGGGGTGGGCCAGGCTGAAGTCCAGAGCGAGGAACTCAAGGCAGGAGCCTAATCATTTGAGCCATCAAGGCTGCCTCCTGGGGCTGACTGTAGCAGAAAGCTGTAGTCAGGAGAAGAACTGGGTATGAAACCAAGGCACTCTGAGATAGGATTTGGGCATCTTAACCACTAGGGCAAATGCCGCTTTGTTTATGATGTTTGACAGAAATTTTACATTGTATGTAATCAAAGTTCTCAAATTTACCTTTTGATTTCATTTTTATAAAGCTTATTTATTCTCATTTAGCATTTTTTTTTGACAGGCAGAGTGGACAGTGAGAGAGACAGAGAGAAAGGTCTTCCTTTGTCATTGGTTCACCCTCCAATGGCTGCCGCGGCCGGCGTGCTGCTCATTTAGCATTTTTAAACGTTGACTTTTTCCAGCTGACATACATTTTATAGTTTGACATCAATGTGTCTCCCAAATGGCCAATATTCCTAGCATCATTTACTCAATTAAAAATGTAAAAGAGAAAGTACTTCAAAGTAGCTTTAGACTCATAAGCAAGACTCATAAGAATGGTGTGTGTGGTAAGAGTTGCAAGGATATTAATTTAAAGCAGGAACACAGGGGCCAGTACTGTGGTGTCGCAGGTTATGACACTGCCTGCAATGCTAGCATCCCATATGGGTGCTGGTTCCTTCCCTGGCTGCTCCACTTCCACTCCAGCTCTCTGCTAATGTGCCTGGGAAAGCAGTGGAGGATGGCCCAAGTGCTTGGGCCTCTGCACCCACATTAGAGACCTAGAGGAAGCTCCCAGCTTCTGGCTTTGGCCTGGTTCAGTTCCAGCTATTGTGGCCAGCTGGAGAGTGAACCAGTGGATGAAGACCTCTGTCTCTCCTTCTCTCTCTCTGTAACTGCCTTTCAAATAAATTAAATAAATCATTTAAAAAAGCAGCACTATAAGCACTTAAAACAGAATTATAGAATTGTAATGAAGTCTGATAGCCAACAATCTGCAAATTGTTCATCCTTTCACTTGACATGACTGAGCACTGGCTAAATGTGGAAGAGTCCACTGTAAATGAAACTCTGCCAGGTGCTTGGAGGACAAGATGGGGGAATCTTCTCAACTTCTCTCTGGGGCTTGTATGGGCTGGGGGTACCAAGCCATAACTTCCTGCTGCTGCTCCCTTCTGGGTCCCTGGTCTTAGTGGGAGGGATTTGTACTTCTTTTGCTCTGGGTGGGGAGAGGGGCTTGATTCAAAACTTCTTCCTAATTGGATCTGTAAAGTGAGGATTTTTATAATCTTCTTAGCAAGTTTTTTTTAAACAGACACATGAAAATTGTATGTATTTATGGGTACCTTGTGATGTTTCGATATATGTATACACTATAATGTCCAGTGGGGTAAATGTATCTATCACCTCAAACACTGAACATTCTTTTAAATCACTGAGGCACAAGGACTGGTTGGTTTTAATGTGAGAATGATTCTGACTTAGTCTGTAAAAGAAAGATGTCGTCACTTACTGTAAGTCTTGTTTGCCCGTGCAGGCATCCACTGAAAGGTTGGAAAGCCTTAAGTCACTAGATAGTTTGAGGATATGGTTTGAGGCAACAGATTTGCAGTCTATAAATGGTAACTCATGATCCTCAAAGTCTCAGCAGTAAAGCCTAATTTTTACAGATAAGGTAGGTTGACTGTTCTCAACAATGACTGTATCAATTTTGGTTTGAGTGTTGGCCAAAGAGTATTTTTATCTTATTTGTAATAGGCTGATTAACGGGAAAGAGATTGAAAATGGAGATAGTTTTCTGATCAAGTAAGCAGCTCTAAAGTTAAGTTCAATTTTTCTAGAGATGAAGCCTTCACATAGACTTTAACACAATCCTATGGCATTTTAAAGTCCTCAACATTTCGAGCTGAAGTATTAAACATTCTAGACACTGCACTCTTAAAAACTGAAACTTTGAGGAGCGGGTGTTGTGGCATACTGGCTTAAGTCACTGTCTGCAACGTGCCCATCCCAAATGGGTACCGGTTCAAGTCCTGGCTGCTTCACTTTTGATCCAGCTCCCTGCTAACGAGCCTGGGAAAGAAGCAGAAGATAGCCCAAGTAGTTGGGTCCCGCCACCCATGTGGAAGACCTAGATGAAGCTCCTGGATCCTGGCTTTGGACTGGTCCGAACCCTGGCTGTTGTGGCCATTTGGAGAATGAACCAGCAGATAGAACATCTCTCTTTCTCTATCTCTCCTTCTCCCTGTAACTCTACCTTTCAAATAAATAAATAAATTTTTAAATAACCAAACAAACTGAAACATTGTATGGGAGATCTGGAAGAAGTGCCTGGCTCCTGGCTTCAGATAGGCCCAGCCCTGGGTGTTGCAGCCATTTTGGGAGTGAACCAGTTACACTGTCTGTAACTCTGCCTATCAAATAAATTAATTAAAAATATTTCAAAAAAAATTTGCATGCTTTTTTTAAAAAAAGGTAAAATACAAGATTCAGAAATTTAACCAAATTTGGGGTCAGTGTTTTTGTGCAGCAGATTAAACTGCCACCTGCGAAGCTAGCATCCCATATGGGCACTGATTTGATCCAGCTCCCTACTAATGTACCTGGGAAAGTAGTGAAGGATGGCCCAAGTACTTGGGCTCCCATAGTCATGTGGGAGACCTGGATGGAGTTTGAGGCTCCTAGCTCCTGCTTAGCCCAGCTCTGGCCATTGTGGCCATTTGAGAATTGAATCAGAGGATGGAGGACCTCTCCTTTTCTCTCTGTAACTCTACCTTTCAAATAAATAAATAAATATTTTTTTTTTTTTAAGATTTATTTATTTGAAAGGTAGAGTTACACACAGAGAGAAGGAAAGCCAGAGAGAGAGAGAGAGAGAGAGCGCGCGCTTTCATCCACTGGTTCACTCCCCAATTGGGCACAATGGCCAGAGCTACACTGATTCGAAGTCAGGACCAGGAGGTTCTTCCAGGTCTCCCAAGTGGGTGCAGGGTTCCAAGGGGCCATCTTCTACTGCTTTCCCAGGCCATAGCAGAGAGCTGGATTGGAAATGGAGCAGCCGGGACTCGAACCAGTGCCCATATGGGATGCCAGCACTGCAGGCATTGGCTTTACCTGCTATGCCACAGTACTGGCATAAGTAAATCTTAAAAAAAAATAAAGAAATTTAAGCCTTTTTTTTTTTTTTTAGATTTACTTATTTGAGAGGTAGACTTACAGAGACAGGGAAAGACAGAGAGAGAGGTCTTCCCTCCCCAAATGGCTGCAATGGCCAGAGCTGGGCCAATACAAAGCCAGGAGCCAGGAGCTTCCTATGAGTCTCCCACGTGGGTGCAGGGGCCCAAGCACTTTTAGGCCATCTTCTACTGCTTTCCCAGGGCTTTAGCAGAGTGCTGGATGGGAAGAAGAGCAGTCGAGATATGAACCAGCACTCATATAATGCTGGTTCCTCAGGCCAGAGGCTTAGCCTACTATGCCAAAGCATGAGTTTAAGCAAATTTTAAAAGCAGCAGTAATCTCTGCATCTTGAATAAATTATTTTTCAAATTACTTTTTAGAGTTGGTATTTTTTAAAAAATTTAATTTTTTTTTTTTTTTTTTTTTACAGGCAGAGTGGACAGTGAGAGAGAGAGACAGAGAGAAAGGTCTTCCTTTGCCGTTGGTTCACCCTCCAATGGCCGCCGTGGATGGCGCGCTGCGGCCGGCGCACGGCGCTTTGTCCGATGGCAGGAGCCAGGAGCCAGGTGCTTTTCCTGGTCTCCCCATGGGGTGCAGGGCCCAAGCACCTGGGCCGTCCTCCACTGCACTCCTGGGCCACAGCAGAGGGCTGGCCTGGAAGAGGGGCAACCGGGACAGAATCCGGCGCCCCGACCGGGACTAGAACCCGGTGTGCCGGCGCCGCAAGGCGGAGGATTAGCCTGTTGAGCCACGGCGCCGGCAAAAAATTTAAATTTTATTTGCAAGGTGGAGAAGCAGATAGACAAAGAGAATGATCCCATTCACTGATTTACTCCCTAAATACATGTGAAGACCAGGGCTGGACAGAGGCCAAAGCCAGGAGCCAGCAACTCAATCTATGTCTTAATTGAAAGTTGAAAAAGTATCATTGTATATGTTGTCCAACTATATATTCATTGTTATAATTTTAATGGTGAAATAGGATTCTATCATAATATATTATGACCATTAGATCACTCCCCAGTTATAAGATATGCCAATTGTCCTTCACTATACTGAACAATTTTGGGCATATATCTACCTAAATAGGAGCAAAATTATTTGGCCAAAAGAAATGCAAATTTATGGCTGTTTCCTCATATGGTTGTTTTTAAAAAGAAAGCATTGTACATACTATTTTACATTACCAACAATAAAAAAGATTATGGCATCTTTAGGAATTATTTTAAATAGATTTTTCTAGTTTACTTTTAACTATCATTTTAAAAAATGCACATTTCTATTGTTAATTATTTTTGTGGAAACTGTTCATGTTTAACCAATATATCTATTGAAGACTGGTATTTTTATTTTATTTTTTATTTATTTAAAAATAATTTTTATTTATTTGAAAGGCAGAGATTTTTCTGTCCACTGGCTTACTCCTCAATCTGTCACTAGCCAGGACTGGGTTGGGCTAAATCCAGGAGCCCAGATCTCAATTGGGGTCTCTCATGTGGCTGGCAGGGACCCAACTACTTGAGCCATCATTGCTGCCTCTCACAGTGTGCATTAGCAGGAAGCTGGAATCAGAAATGAGTTGGAACCAGATCAGGCAATCCAATATAGATGAAGGCATCCCAAGTGGTGTCTTAATTTCCACACCAAACACCTGCACCAAAATTGGCATTTTATTTAAAAAAATCATACTTTTAAATATAAAAAGTGTCATATTTTTCTTATTATTGCTTTATTTTCATTTTCCATGGTGTATAAAACAACTAAGTTAAATTTCTTACATTCCTGTATGATTTCTTGTATTTAAAACTGAAAAAGTTATTTTTCCATTGTTGGCAGTATATTTTGACTTTTCCATAATTTTAGATTAAATATGATTTAACTTTCCCATTTAATTCAACCTCAATTTATATAACTATATCGCACACCATTTTATAAAGGACTTAAGGCAGTGCTAAGCATTTTACATGAAATTAAAAATAAAAATCACAATGGAAAATAATATGAGCAAATTAAATATAATGCTTTGAGATTAGATTTGTTTCTGGGCTTTCTGGCTACCTATGCCAAAAAAAGGGAATTATCAGTTGTTGGTGATGTTAAATTTTGTGCATAGTGGAATAAGGTTATGGAGAGGAGCATGACTAACTTTTCCTTCATGAGAAATTTAAGGCAAAGTTGTGATGCATGGCGAGGTAAAGGAGAGAGATGTTTCCCTGTTTCTTTAAAGGGGTCCTGAAGTATCCAGGGGAACTTAAATTCAGCAAACAATTTGAAAATAACTGAGTTATTCTGCTCATCATTAGAATGGAGAGAAAGATTACCAGTTTCTCACCAGCAAAACAACCAAAAAGGCTGTCGTTTCAAATTCTAAATGAAACAACTCCACATGGAACACTACAGTGCATTTAGCTGGGAATTATTTCTACACAGAGATTTCTTAGAGCAAACTTTCCTAATACTTAGAAGCCTCAGATCGAAATGCAAGTCAGTGAAAGTGATTGTAAACTTGATTAAGGATGTAGCTTTTGATGGTTTACCTGAACTGTCCGTGGTATTTAATATTCCTAGAGATCTGAAAATACAGGTTAAAATTCTGCAGGAATGGTGCTTTCCTCAGAAAAACATAATGACTCAGTAAAACTCTCCAAAGGCAAAGTCATGAACTAAACTGAAAGTTAAAGATACTCCTCCAAATACTTTTGGTTCTGACTTTTAAGGAAAAATTCTGTCATGCCTCTTACTGACAGCTGAAGCCATTGCTGTGTAAACTGTTTCGGAGCATAAACTGTAAAAAAATTCCCAGCTCGTTCTGCAAAGCTATCAACTCTGACCCCCAAACTAAAGACTGAAAAAGCCTCCTAATTGTTCTTTGCTTGTCTGTCTTCTCATCCAACTTACACATTGGCCACTAGAGTGATTTATTTTAATATTTTTAGTTTTTGACAGATTCAATATAGTTCACAGATAAAATTCTAAGAATATAATGATATTCCCTTCCTCTCTCCCTCCCCATCTCTTCTTCCTTCCTCTCCTTTTCTTTTTTTTGTTTCTTTTTCTAGTTTTTGGGATAACATTTTTAATTTAAATTACATTCAAAGGCTTAAGGTGCCACCAAGTGAAAGTTTAACAAGTAAAAAAAGCAAAAAGACCTTAGTTTAGCAGGAATATTTGCAAGAGGTATAAACTATAATTGAATGGAAAGATGACCATTTCACTCCAATACAGTAACTTGTAAGGTAATCACAGATCATTAAAACTATTACATGCCAAGTCACCACAACACCAGGAATAACACTGAAAAGTTTTTTAGTTTTTTGTGTTTTTTGAAGATTATAATAGTAAAATGCAGTTCCTGGGTGAGATTTACACCGATCATTTTATAAAATATGACACAATGTAGACAAAAACTATCTAAAGGGTTTAGAAAGAGGCCAAAGCAGCACAGAAGCCAGAGCAGAGTCACCCTTGAAAGACCTGAACTGCTAACAGTTAAGAATTTTGCTTTTGGTTTCTTTGGGTGAGGGTGTGTCTCAATCCCTTGAAGTTCTGGCAGGAGAGACTGACAACAGCCTTACCTGTTGAAAGTGGCAGGCAGCATCCAGGCTGACAGAGAAGCAGGGAAGAAGTAGGAAATCCTGGAGGAAGGAGAGCTGCAGAGGGGTGAAACCCCAAATCTTACTATAGTGCTGTCATAACCCCTAACTGCATGTGTGGAGTAGTGGGAGGGTGATCCACTGAAAAAGCAGACAGACTGGCAAAGAATCAGTCTTAGAAGATAAAGCTGGGCTGAATAAGATTTGTATGTTTACTGTTTTGTTTTGATTGCATTCTGAAAGCTAAGAAGTTGGAGCTTCACTGGCTTGACATGTCAAAGCAAAGAGTTTAGGGTTGGAAGAGCAGTTGGCAATGTAGGGGAACCTCAGAGTGAGTGGGTCGCCAAGATCTCAGTATAAAAGATTTAATTCCTTGGTTAACTGCCGAAGTCCATGGTCACAAAAATGGACCAGGCTAGAAAAGAAGCAACTGGAAGTTGAAAAAACTAAACAGAGATATCAGCTGCACCAGACTGCTGGAAAGACAGAATGTGACTATTTACCATTTACTGCCTCGATATACAAACACAATAATGTAAGTTGAACATCCTGATCCAAAAAATTCCAAATCTAATATGCTCCAAAATCTGAACCTTTGAATGTGGACATGATTGATGCTCAAAAAGTTTTGGACTTTAGAGGTTTTTGGATTTTTGGACTGGAGATGCCAAGCCAGTATGGCCTATGAAGATATTCTAACACCTCAGAAATCAGAAGCACTTTTGATTCTGAGCATTTCAAATGACAGACAAACAGTCTGTACACACAAGAAAAAAAAAACCAGAAACTAGAATCAATATTATTCACACTGTTTAGTTTCCAGACAAAAATTACCAGATATGGAGCACAACACATAACCAGGATAAAAATGGCTATAGTAACTTACTCTAAGTGGAGCCAGATGTTTGATTTATCAAAGATTTCAAACCAGCAATTTTAAATATACTTTGATAAATAAAGGGAAACATAATCTCGAAAAGCAAATGAATAAGGAATCTCAGGACACTGAAAAAAATAATAAGTGAAAATTCAGGAGTGGAAAAATAACAGTGATAGAAAAACATTAGAATACAAGCACAATATAAGACTGGAAATAGAAGAAAGAATAAATAATGACTCAATAGAAACAGTCTGAACATTCTTTAAAAATATTGAAAGAAATTTAACAAACTCTTATGGGATAATACCAAGCTTTTCAACATATGTTTAGCTGGAGTTCTACAGGGAAAAAGAAATGAAGCTGAAAAAAACTTGACAAAATAATGGCTATTAATAGTCCAAATCTGATGAAAACATTGACATACAGATTCAAGAAAGTCAGTAATTCCCCAAAAGGAAAAATACAAAAAAAAAAAATGCATCACAGCCAAACTGTTGAAAATCAGAACATTATAATACAAAAAGGAATCATTTTGCTATGTGATTTTGAACATATTATACCTCAAACTGTTTCAACACAGGGGCAGGCATTCGGCACAGTGGTTTAAGCTGCTGCTTTGGATGCCCAAATCCCACATCAGAGTCCCACCCATCTCATGCTTCTGATCCGGCTTCCCGCTAATGCACTTAGGAGACAGTGGATGAGACCCAGATGTTTGGATTCTTGCTGCCCACATAGGAGACCTGGATTGAGAGCCCAAGCCCAGGCCATTGTGGACCTTTGGGAAGTGAACCAGGAGATCAGAGCACTCTCTCTGTCTCTCTGCCTCTCAAATAAATACATAAAAAGAAAATAGTAATAATGTAATAAGGCAAGTTCTAAACATAGTCTTCAGGAAATGCTTTCCAATCATTTAATGCATCCAGCATTACTCAAAACTAGACTAAGACATTCTAAGAAAACGATCGACCTACAGCTCCCATGAACACAAATATAAAATTCCTCCACAAAATATGAATGAATCAAATCCAGCCATGTATACAGAGAATGTACCAGAACCATGTCTTCCCTGGAATTCAAGGTTACTTAAGCACTGAAATAGCAATGTAATCTCCTATAAACAGAATAAACAAGAAAATGCCTGATGATCACTTTAAAAGATGCCCCAAATATTTGAAAACGTTTTATAACACATTCATGACAGAAACTCTCCATCAACTAGGAACAGAGGGAAATTCCTGATAATAAGATTTATAATAGGGACCAGTGTTGTGCTGCCCCACTTCTGATCCACCTCCCAGATAATGCATCTGGGAAAACAGTGTAAGATGGCCCAAGTGCTTGGGATCCTGTCACCAAGTGCGAGACCAGGTTGGAGTTCTATGCTCCTGGCTTCGCCCTGGCCCAGCCCTGGCTACTGCAGCAATTTGGGGAGTGAACCAGAGGATGGAAAATCTCTTTCTTTCGCTCGTTCTCTCTGTGATTCTGCTTTTCAAGTAAAATCCCTAAAAAAATTCATAATAAAAAATACCATGTAGCTAGCATCATGTTTAGTGATGGGAAACTGAATGTTTCTCTTCAAGATTGAGGGACAGGGCCAGGGCGGTGGTGCAGTAGGTTAATCCTCTGTCTGCGGTGCTATCATCGTATATGGGTGCTGGTTCTAGTCCCAGCTGCTCTTCTGCCAACCCAGCTCTCTGCTGTGGCCTAGGGAAGCATTAGAAGATGCCCAAATCCTTGGGCTCCTGCACCCGTGTGGGAGACCTGGAAGAAGCTCCTGGCTCCTGGCTTCGCCCTGGCCCAGCCCTGGCTACTGCAGCAATTTGGAGAGTGAACCAGCAGATGGAAGACCTTTATCTCTGTCTTTCCCTCTCACTAACTCTACCTCTCAAATAAATAAAAAAATCTTTAAAAAAAATTGAGGGACAACAGTGTCACATTTCATCATTTCTACTTAACATCACACTGATGGTCTCAGCCAGTGCAATGAAGCCATTAAAAAAAAAAAGAATATAGACTGAAAAGAAAGGAAAAAAAGCTGTTTTTATTTACAGTTGATAATGATGACATATGTAGAAAATCCTAGGGATTCTTCCAAAAAAGTTGCTAGGATTATTAAATGAAGTTAGCAAGGTCTCAGGATTCAAGATCAATATATATAAATCAGTTTTATTTCCATATACCAGCAATAAAAATTTCACCTATATTAGTATTCAAAAATATGAAACAGGGGCAGGCATGTGGCTTAGCAGTTAATCCATCAGTTAAGATGCCCATGCTCTACATTGGAATGTATGGGTTCAAGTCCCAGCCCCAGCTCCTGACTCCAGCTCCCTGCTAATGCAGACCCTAGGGGGCAGCAATGGTGGCTCAAGTAGTTTGGTTCCTACTACCATGTGGGAGACACTGATTGAGTTCAAGCCTCTTAGCTTTACTCCCAGCCCTGTACTGGTCTTTGAGGGCATTTAGGGAGTGAACCAGAGGATGGAATCAGCTCTCTCTGCCTCTAAAGTAAACAAAATTTTAAAAGTGACAAAGTTAATGATTAACTTAACATGATATGTATAAAATATGTGTAAGCAACATTGTGATGTACTGCAAAAAAAAAAAAAAAAATAGAGAAGACCTCAATAGAGACATGGCATGTTCATGGAGGGAGGGGAGAAAGAAGGAGAGTGGAGGGGAGGGACCACAGCGAAATAAACATTTGCACTCCCTCTCTTGTGCCATGTGATGCTTTGTGCTACCTTTGGGACTCTGTCAATAAGAAAGCCATTGCAAGATGAGGTCCCTAGCCTTGCACACCCAGAACTGTAAGAATAAATCTCTTACTTTATAAAGTAGTCAGCCTTAGGTTTTTTCAATAAACTAACCAAAGGCTTCTTAATACATTCAGAAAATGGTCAGGTACAAAATTCTTGAATACTTATTATAAAAACAATTTATTTAAACAATGCAGTAGTGACATAGGAATAAGTAGGGCATAGCATAGATTAGAAAGTGTAGAAAAAGACCTAAAATGTTTGCCATATGAGAAATTACTATGAAATTGACCATTGAAGGAGTAAATTACTATGAAACTGACCATTGAAGGAGTGGATAATTTAGATAATTATATCACAGCATTATAGACAAATATATCTAACTTGAAAGTATGAATTGAAATATTATTTAACCTCTAATTCATCTGAAATGTAACAAATTACACAGGTACTATTGTTTGTATATGTGTGCATAATTAATCTTGGAGTTGGAGAAAACCTTCCAAGTTGTATCCTAACTTCAAAAAATATAAAGGAAAAGACTGATATACTGGACTACATGAAAACTTAAACTTTATATTATACACAAAAAGTTACAATGCAAATGACAAATGAATACAATCAAAATGAGATGAGATGATTATTTTTAATTTATAAAGATTTTTTTAAACTCAATAGGACACACTGCAGTAGAAAAAAAGCTACCTTTTTTAAACATGTAATTTATAAATGGTAAATGAACATGTCAGGATTTCAAATTAACAGCAAAAGAAATAAAATATCCCACCTATCAGTTAAGAATATTTAAAAATGATTAATTGTAGCAAGTGAAAGCAGAGATGATGCCTAAACACAGATGGTAGGCGTATCGATTGCCTAGTCTTTCTTGAGGTCAGTTAGGCAGTACTTACAAAATGCCTTAACATGCAAATTTCTTCTAGAAAATCTGTCTCAAGAAAATGTTAGACACCTGTGTTTTCTTTATAACACTGAGAAACAGTAATAAGTAACTGGGAATAATTTGATACATTCATATGCTAGAGTGCAGAGTTGAAAATTATTTTCCACATAAACATTTTTGGATGTGTATTTAACTTCCAAAGATGTACATAAGATAAAAGCATGTATATATAGACTGATGCCCAGTAAATTACATACATATTCAATAACAATGGAAACAACTTTCTAAGAACATTCACCAAAATGTTAACAATAGTCATCTCTTGCAAGGATTATATATTTCTCCCATTTTTCTCTGTTGAAGATTTCTTGGTGGAAACTAGAACTCTTTCCAGAAATAGTTTAAATATAGGATACAAAGAATGGGCTGCTAGATTATTTCTTTATGTTACTGTGGTGGTTATTTTTGGTATCCAAGAAAGGTTGTATCTCACATCATCTTGTATACTTTAAATCATCTCTAGTTTACTTACAGTACCAGATATAATGTAAAGGCTATGCTCTTTTGTTTGGGGAATAATAACAAGAAAAAACTGTACATGTTCAGTATAGATGCAATTAAAAAAGAGTCTTCAAGTCTCAGTTAAATCTGTGGATGTGGTACCTGCAGATATGCAGGGCCAAGTGCTTTTGGTGCTGTGCATCTAAAGTTCTGGATTAGCTCTTAGATTGCGTTTCTCAAAATGCATTCTACACACCATCCCTATGGAGAACATCTAGTATGCTTGTTAAAAGTTCAATTTCTCTGGCCCTACCCTAGTTCTACAGAACTAAAAATCCTAGAGGTAGAACTTAAGACTGGTGTTTTAAGCAAACTCCTGAGGACATTCTTAAGCACAGCAATACTTAAGAACCTCTGAGATCTTCCCTATAAAGCTAGAGGGCAGACAATTCAAGGTTGATCTTGAACTTCATTCTTGACCCCTTCAGAGGCAAAAGGCTACCCAGTTTTCACAACAGCAGTGTAGGTGAACTTTCCTTTTCCTGTGTTTTAACCACCTTACCTCATCAGCTTCATCACACACAATTAAACCTATTTCTCAACCTCTATACTGTCTACCAATTTTTTTTCTTTACTTAGGAGCTGATATTGCCTAGCTATGAATATCTGTTTTATTATGTATATTATATTGGTAGGGCTAGATACTAAGAAGTTTATTATTTTTCATGCCATTCACTTTTTTGGACCCCTCCATCTTAAAGTAGATTTAAGTGGCATGATGTTATTCCAATCATTATTTTCATAACTAAAATACTGTGGCTACTTGGAATCAGAAACTTTTTAGGGGCAATCATCTAAGTCAGTCCTGACATAGACTGTAACAGGGAAAACAGTGTGTCTTTCAGGGCCATCTGCTTTTACTTGTATGGCAGCTTTAAGCATCTATAGAATCAGTGTGTCATGCAAAAGAGGATTGCATAGTTCTCTCTCTAGCAAACCCAAGAAGGACACTTAGCCCAGTTTCCACAGGAAGTGGCTCCTGAAACACCTTTGGTAAAGGGAGATGGTGACTGCTTTCCTTTCCATGGTTTCCATCTGCCCTGGCACCACACTCGCATCCCCCACAGCTCCCAAGCCCCCACAGCAGGCCTTACCGGCATGGTGATCTGGATGGGCTGCCGTTCTCCACTCTTGGTTGGAGCCACACCTTCCGTGTCATATGTGCCAGTATAAACAACTCGGTCCCCCTCGGGCTCTTTAGACTTCAGCTCCAGCGGGACAAGCACACCACCGATGGAAATGTTCCTGCAATGGACTTCAGTTGAGCAAATGTGGCAGCTGTTAGCTTAAGCACCCAGTCTTTGGAGCAAAACCCTAGAGTGGAAACCTACAGGATTTGGCTAATGGAAACATTGTGGAATGGAAGAAAGTTGGAAAAGTTCAAGAGGCATGGGTGGGTTCTCTCAGGAGTCACAGTCAGCCATGTGATCCTAGACCACATAATCTCTCTAGACTGACCTCAGGATTCTCACACAGAATTTCCACCCAGGGCCCAGCTGGGCTATCAGTGGTTCTCTTCATTCACTGCCCATTGAAGTCACCTGTGGTGATATTACAACCCTACCTGTACTCAGCCTTATGCCAAACCACTGAGATCAGGATTCAATTGGTCTGGGATGTAATCTGGGCCCTGGAAAATTTATTTCAAAGTTTTCTAGGTGATCCCTACGTGCAGGTAGGGTTGAGAACCTCTGAACTTGCCCTCTAATGTTTTTTCTCTTTCAACAACCAGGCATCCTGTAACTTGGGGGTCCTCTTGAGCGGACTACACTACCAGTATCCTCACTGGCTCACTCTTTTGTCTGCTCACAGTGAAGCCCCTGGACCAGTAATATCTGTGTCACCTGCCGATTGCCCTGGACAAAAGAAACTAGAAACTCTTGAATAGGCCCCAGCCCTGGATAACAAACCCTCCAGGTAATTCTTACATACACACATTTGAGAACTGCTGAATTAGGGCACTGAAAAATCCTCCATCAAATTAAAGCACAACAAGAAATAATAGTATTCTTGTTAACAGATTAGTTTTTCTCCCAGCTTCAAAAGTAGAAAAATACCTGGGGGTACAGGGTGTGGAGGAACATAGAACAGTTAACTCAGGCAGAGAAGAGAAAGGAGCAGCATGGATTATATCAGATGCACAGAACCCTGGCAAATGGGAGGGCAATGGGTGTGTGTGGAATATGGGATCACTGACAAATAGATGGGCCAGGAGCATTGGGAACCGGCTAGGTTTGTTCTAGGTTATTGCATTGGGGCCTGACACCTAGAAAGCTAATACGAGTTTACTGAATTAAGTTATAAAAATGTCTCAGGCCGGCGCCGTGGCTCAACAGGCTAATCCTCCGCCTTGCGGCGCCGGCACACCGGGTTCTAGTCCCGGTCGGGGCGCCGGATTCTGTCCCAGTTGCCCCTCTTCCAGGCCAGCCCTCTGCTGTGGCCCGGGAGTGCAGTGGAGGATGGCCCAAGTGCTTGGGCCCTGCACCCCATGGGAGACCAGGAGAAGTACCTGGCTCCTGCCTTCAGATCAGCGCGGTGCGCCGTCTGCGGCGGCCATTGGAGGGTGAACCAACGGCAAAGGAAGACCTTTCTCTCTGTCTCTCTCACTGTCCACTCTGCCTGTCAAAAAAAAAAAAAAAATGTCTGACAGATTCAAAGCCTCCCCCCTCCCCACCCCCAATAAAATGGTGGATAGGATAAATGGACATGATAGGTATATTTCCTTCTTCCAGACTAGCCTTAGATGGAACCTGAGCCATAAAGGGTTGCACTCACGGATTCCTCCCGTGGGTTCCCACCCTGACTCTCCCGTGGGTCTATGTTCTGGGCGCATCACCCTGTGGTAGCTGAGCAGAGATAATCCCTGCCACGAATAAACCAAAAAACATCCTCTTGTGAGGATATTGTTAATCCCAGGCACCATCTTCGGGTTGAAAAGACAACTCTGGAAGGAGGAGAAAAGACTTAAAGCACGGAGCACCGTGAAACTAGGCCTGAGCAGAGGGCGGCTGCCTGGAGCCGCTGGGTCCCCAGCCGCCTCAGGGCGCACGCAGCAGCGGGGAGCATCCCTCGGGGAGCCTGGGTCACCGCCCCTCCCCTGCCCTTACACCTCATTCCTCAACCTGTCTGCCTAGTTCAGCCGCTCGGGCGCGCCGCGGGGACCAAGCGCTGCGATTGCCGCAGGTGAAGCCGGAGGCCAGCTTCTTCCGACTTCCCAGCCCCGGGCCGCCCGCGGTTCCGCACAGATGGCTGGACACGAGGAAATGTACAAGAACGCACACTCACAGCCCCTGGCTTCTTGTCGTTGATTTAAACAGCCCCACTGCAGTCACCGTGAGGGGTGGGAGGAATACAAGCCGAAGACAGAGGAGGGGACTCCTCCCTTCACCCCCCAAATCCCTAGTCCGTTGGGCGCGGCTCGAGGCTAGAGGGGCCCGGGAGAGGCTCCAGCTGCCCTGGGGACCTCGGTCCTGCGCCCGTACTCCACGCGCTGCCCTGCAGCCGCGGCGCGCCCCGCACTCACTCGACCTGCAGCGTGGTGGGCTTAATCTTCACCTCCACCTTGTAGGAGGAACCGGTGAGCAGCTTGATGGTGCGGTTCTGGCCGAAGCGCTGCCCGTCCACCTTGAAGAAGACTGGGCCGTCGTTGGGCTGGATGCGCAGCGCGATGGAGAGGCGCACGATGCCCGGCAGGTCCCCCATGGCTGGACGAGGGGCTGGCGCGGCAGCTCCGAGGGGCGGAGGACAGCGCGCGCTGCGACCGTGCGGCTGGAGCGCGGTGGGCGGAGAGGAAGCGCAGGGAGGGAGAGGGAGGTGGTGGAGGGTAGGCTGCCGCTAGGAGCCTGCACCGTCGCCGCCGTCCGCCCTGGTCTTTGAGCAGCACCTCCGGAGGCTGCGGCCCCCAGCCCTACACGGCCAGAGAGCGATCCCCGGAGATGGCTCCCGAGCCGCAAGAGTCCCCATCCCCCGCTGCCCGGTCAGAGCACCAGAGGGTTCGCGCTGGCCCGCAGGCCGCAGCGCAGATCTGCGCCTCTGGGGACGAGGGAGTTAATCCTGTTTACGCAGCACAATCCCCTTCTACTGGGAAGCGGACATCTAGGCTCCTCCTAGGACGCGTCCAGTGCGAGCCGAGGGTTGCTGGGGCCGGGGGAAGGCGCTGGGGTTAAGTGACTGCTACGCCAGGGAGCGGGACCCCCGGCCTCTGCACGCCGTCCGATCCGGTCATCTACGGGATGTGGGCACTGTCGCCCCCAGCCAGTCAGGAGAAGGGGAAGAGGAGAAAGGGAGACGGAAGTGGGGCAGGAAACTGCTAGCCAGTGATTTAAATGTCAGGAAATAGTCTTTCCAAAGCTCAGGGGAAATGGCCGAGGGAAGGCAGATTATATCTAGTGTGGACAGCGAACCACATTGGATTCAGAATGTGCGCAAGAAAAAGAAAACCACCATATTCAGGAGGCACACCTTCTTGTGCGTATGTATTTCCATTATGCATAGCACTGTCTCAGTTTGACAGTGTAATGAATCAGACTTTTACATCGATCTTGGAAAATGAACTGTTACCCGTGTGAAAGGCAACTGGCATGTGCCCACGGCATAGCTGGTGACAATGGCCAAGAGACGGGTTGGGTCAGAGGAGTATTGGCAAGGCATGCCCTGCGACGCTGCGGGGTTGGGATTTGGATATTACGCGAGATTAGAGAGTTTTCGTGGCAGAAGTCGGTCGACAGCTGGAGACTTTAGGAAGCAAGGGTAGATCAAGGGCATTGGGGCGGTGCAGGGAGTGGCTTCAAACAGCGGAGACCGAGGTACCTGCTTCAGCACCACCCAGGTGGATAGTACCACAGTCTGTGCTCACACCTGGGCAGTGCAGGCGGGGGCTGGTGAGAAATGGCAGAGATAAGTCTGTTTGGTAGCTTGAGTTCACCAGTCAGGATACTTTTCTTTAGATATTATAATGATATATACGCAGGTAGCTTTTAAAAAGTTCGTGAAAAATGGAATAATTAAAAGGTTAAATTTATTTGGGGTCAAAATGCACCTTATCATAATTAACATTTTCCATCAATTTTTTGAAGACCCCCTCATTTGCTGAATTTCACCTTTTTGCATCAAAATAAACATTTTAATTCCATTTCCATGAACCTTTGAAGTACTCGTGCATGTGTGTGATTATATGTAATATTGGTGTTCATTGCACCACTGGTTGCAAAAACCAAAAACAAAACAATAATATGCTATCAACTATGGTATATTATGCAACTATTAAGATAATGAGTGTTGGGCCGGCGCCGCGGCTCAATAGGCTAATCCTCTGCCCTGCGGCACCGGCACACCAGGTTCTAGTCCCGGTCGGGGCGCCGGATTCTGTCCCGGTTGCCCCTCTTCCAGGCCAGCTCTCTGCTGTGGCCAGGGAGTGCAGTGAAGGATGGCCCAAGTGCTTGGGCCCTGCACCCCATGGGAGACCAGGAGAAGCACCTGGCTCCTGCCTTCAGATCAGCGCGGTTCGCCGGCTGCAGCGCGCCTGACATGGCGGCCATTGGAGGGTGAACCAACGGCAAAGGAAGACCTTTCTCTCTGTCTCTCTCTCTCACTGTCCACTCTGCCTGTCAAAATATAAAAAAATAATTTAAAAAAAGATAATGAGTGTTGTATTGGGAAACACATAAGCAAAGCCTTACTGATAGAAGTGGGATGGCCCCACATGGGCAAGGCTGAGGGAAGACAGTCTTGTCTGTCTTCTTGCTGCCATACCTTTGGACATACGGAAGAGTTCCTGACACATGCTAGGTACTCCATAACTATTTATTAAGTTGAATTTCTGTTCTTGTTTTAAATATGTTTATGTATAAATTCTTCTATGTCTTAGGTCCATTTGATTTACTTGAAATGATGTAAAGAGAAAGAAATCTTATTGCAAATAGTATGTATAGTATTTTTAAGCCATGAAACAATTAAAAAGGCATACAAATGGGTATGTGTTTTTATTAGTACTTTAAAAATAATGAGTGGGTACAGAGTAAACCTAATGTTGGTTACTCTGGTGAATGAGTAGTAGAAAGAATATAAATATCCCTATGGAAGTATTGACTTTTCCCCTTCAAACTTTTATTCAACAATCCCACAATTTCAAGCCCAGCTTGGACTATAATGACTACTGTTTATTTTTTTTTAATATTTATTTATTTATTTATTTATTTATTTATTTTGAAAGGCAGACTTACAGAGGCAGAGAGAGAGAGAGAGAGAGAGAGAGAGAGAGAGAGAGATCTACTAGTTCACTTCCCAAATGGCTGCAAATGGCTAAGCTGGGGCTTAGCAGGGCCAAAGCCAGGGGCCAAGAGCTTCTTCCGGGTCTCCCACATGGGTCTATGGGCCCAAGGACTTAGGCCATCTTCCACTGCTTTCCCAGGCTCATTAGCAGGGAGCAGGATGGGAAGTGGAGCAACCAGGATTCAAATCGGCATCCATATGGTGGCTTTACCTGCTACACCACAGTGCCAGCTCCATGACTACTGTTTAAAACCTGACTTAGCCACTTATTGGTTTCTTTATGCAAATCAGTTAACATATTTTTCATTTTCCATGTGTTGGAGCTTAAAATACTTCATTCTCAACACGGTGAGAATGAAGTGAGAAAGTGGAAGCTGTTACTTTTCAAATATGAGATGTTACTGATATTAGGCAGCATCCGTAAGAATGAAGGTTTTCAGAACCTCACAAATCAATGTCTTAAAATGGAGTTAATAAATGTAAAAGTAATTGGGGGCCAGCGCCACGGCTCACTAGGCTAATTCTCTGCCTGCGACGCCAGCACACCAGGTTCTAGTCCCAGTTGGGGCACCAGATTCTGTCCCAGTTGCCCCTCTTCCAGTCCAGCTCTCTGCTGTGGCCTGGGAGTGCAGTGGAGGATGGCCCAGGTGCTTGGGCCCTTCACCCGAATTGGAGACCAGGAGGAAGCACCTGGCTTCTGGCTTCAGATTGGCACAGTGTGCCTAGCCGTAGCGGCCATTTGGAGGGTGAACCAACGGAAAAAGGAAGACCTTTCTCTCTGTCTCTCTCTCTCTCTCACTGTCTAACTCTGCCTGTCAAAAAAAAAAAAAAGTAATTGGAACATTTCTCATTACTGATACCTATGTGCAAAGAATATAAGCATGGAGTCTAATGGATCTGGGTTTGTAGCCCAGATGTGCTGACTACAAGCTGGGTAACCGTGAGCAAGCTACTTAGCTTCTCAGAGCTCCAGTTTCTCATTTGTAAATGATGGTGGCAGAGCCGGCCTCATGGCACAGTGGGTTAAGCTGCCACTTGTGAGAACAACAGCATCCTATATCAGCATGCTGATTTGAGTCCTGGCTGCCCTGCTTCTGATCCAGCTCCCTGCTGATGGACCTGGGAAAGCAGCAGAGGATGGCCCAAGTGTCTGGGCTCCTAACCCCATGTGAAAGACCCGAATAAGAGTTTTGGGCTCCTGGTTTCTGACTGGCCCTGCCTCAGCCATTGAGACCATTTGGGGAGTGAATCAAAAGAAGGACCATCACTTTAACCAGCAGATGGACCATAGCTTTCTCCCATCCTCTCCCTCTCTTCTTGTTACTCTACCTTTCAAACAAATAAATAAATCTTTTTAAGAAAAGAAAAAAAATGATGATGGTAATACATGTGATGCTCGTAGAACCAAATGAGATTATTAAAACATAAGAGTGTCAGTCACATACAGACCCAATAAATTTGAGCTATTTTGTTTATCTAAAAATCTACTTGCTTTTTAACATACCCAGTGCTT
This sequence comes from Sylvilagus floridanus, assembly GCA_949820135.1. Lineage (NCBI taxonomy): Eukaryota > Metazoa > Chordata > Mammalia > Lagomorpha > Leporidae > Sylvilagus > Sylvilagus floridanus. The sequence goes on from OX463245.1 coordinate 51,094,454, forward strand.
TTACTCTTGTGGATTTGTTAGTTATTATCATAGCTTAATGATCTTAGATTGTCTATCAACAGCGCAACCATTATTGTCATTCTTTGGGATATTTGGAAATTGAGCCAAAGTGAATTATGGACTTGGTTGTCATTCAGAGAACTCAGGTACCATGCTCTGAATGTTTGTGCCCCCTCTCCCAACCATGCAACAATATTAAAAGGTAGTGTGTAGGTCATGGGGCTATGCCACCATGCATGGGATTAGTGCCTCTTAGAAGAGGCTTGAGGGGTCTTGTTTGGCCCCTTTCACTACATGAGAATGCCACAAGAATGTACCATCTATGGACAGTCAGCAAGCTCTCACCATACACCGACTCTGGTGGCACTTTAACCCTTGACTTAGCCTCCAGAACTGTGAACAATACATTTAGGCTGTTTATAAATTACTCAGCCTAAGGTATTTTGTTATGGCAGCCTGAGTAGACTAAAACATCAGTTTATGTTCACTGTCCTGGTTTCTATGCTGAATTTATATTATAGACTTAAAATTAATCAGCATTGTGACATGGGCCATAGCTGTGTGTGCACGTGCGCATATGTGTATGTATGTATAAAAGAGAAAGCAGTTACATGTCCTGGGGTTAGATTACACATACACACAATGCAATTCTAATGGCCTGCTTTTCTTTTTTTTATTCATATCTGTGTTCAGGTACAGTTTAACACTGGCAGGTGTCATTTGTTGTTTTTATTTTTAAATCAATGTCAGTGATTTATGATGTGGCAGACTCCTTCCCTTCTGCTGCCTCATAATGTCTTAGGATCAGATCTCAACCAATATTCTTTATTTTTTTTAAGGCTTTTCTTGGTTTCATTGTCTGGACTCATAGACAAAGCCACCCTCTTAGACCAATTCTGAAAAAGCCAGATTCTTCCTTAGACCCAAAGGATTTTGTAGCCATAGTGATGAGCAGCAGGCTTCTTGTTTGTGTGTGATATACTCTTGGGGGAATCTGGTGACAGCTCAGAGAGTCACTGGGCAGGCAGGATACACTCCTTAGCTCAGTGGTGTAGCTCTTGTTTGCATTTGTTCTGGACTGGTTTTGCATAGCAGTTTACATTCCAAAGAAAATCTTTGCGGTTTCCTGCCTTGGGTATTATCTGTCATGGACCGGGACAGCCTCATTTACTTCTCCACAAATGTAGATAAATATTCAGTTACCACTAGAGTCCATAAAGGTGATCTTCCACTTTTTCTGCTCTGGATACTTTTTGTGAGACTGGGATTCCATGGAGAAAGAACCTAAACATTCTTACATTAGGTGCAAATACTTGGATTAAATGCTGGCATCACAAGGATATTCCCAATTTTACATTTCTAGGCCCAAACATTCTTCTAAGCTGTAGATTCAGATAACCAATTCTGGATCAAATATGTCCACTTAAGGGTCTAACAAGTATCCAAATTTTAACATGGCCAAAAGAGAATCCTTTATCTGAAACTCATTCTCCCTGAGGGTTTCTTATTTATTTATTTGGGAGAGAGAGATATCTTCCATCCATTCCTCAAAGGCCCACAACAGCCTCGGCTGGGCCAGGCTGAAGACAGGAGCCAAGATCTCAAGCCAGGTCTCCCACATGGGTGGCAGAGGCTCAACTATTTGAGCCATCATTTGCTGTCTCCCAGGGAAGGCATTACAAGATGACTGCCTAGTGGCTGGCGCTGTGGTGTAGTGGGTAAAGCCAGCAGCGTGGTGCCAGCATCCCATATGGGCGCTGATTCGAGACCCGACTGCTTCACTTCTGATCCAGCTCTCTGCTGTGGTGTGGGAAAGCAGTAGAGGATGGCCCAAGTCCTTGGGCCCCTGGGCCCATGTGGGAGACCCGGAAAAAGCTCCTGGCTCCTGGCTTCAGGCTTTGGATCGGTGCAGCTCCGGCCATCATCCTGTTGGGGAGTGAGCCAACAGATAGAGGACCTGTATCACTCTCTGCCTCTCCTTTCTCTGTGTGTAACTCTGACTTTCAAGTAAAATAAATAATTTTTTTTTGACAGGCAGAGTTAGACAGTGAGAGAGAGAGAGAGAAACAGAGAGAAAGGTCTTCCTTTCCCCCAAATGGCCGCCGCAGCCGGCGCTGTGCCAATCTGAAGCCAGGAGCCAGCTGCTTCCTCTTGGTCTCCCATGCAGGTGCAGGGCCCAAGCACTTGGGCCATCCTCCACTGCACTCCCAGGCCACAGCAGAGAGCTGGACTGGAAGAGGGGCAACTGGGACAGAATCTGGTGCCCCAACTGGGACTAGAACCCAGGGTGCCAGCGCCACAGGCTGAGGATTAGCCAAGTGAGCCGGGCCACCCCTATAAATAAATCTTAAAAAAAAAAAAAAAGAAGAAGACTGCCTGGGTATCTTACATGACAAAGGAAAGCATTGGAGGAGGGGGAATGCTCAGTTGGACCTCTTGAATGACTGGAGCTAGAACCTTTAGATCCATGTGCTTTGAGATGGATCATTTCACCCCCGCAAGTGTGGCTGTTTCCCAAAAAGGGAATCAGTGGCAGTTCTGGGAAGGCAAAGAAGACACGAACACTAAAATAAATGGCAGAGGTGGGATGTGAAGTGAGATGATCCCAGTCTACTGCTTGAAGTCTGAGCACTGTGCCCGGCAAACGTAATGGCACGGACACCCTCTGTCACCTTCATCAAGTTCAGCTGCTTGTGTATAATGTCCATGACTGTCTGACCTTCTAGACAGCATCGCTATGGAGCTTAAAGACAAAAAGGGGATTTTTAATGATCTCCTGAAGTCTGTTCTACATATACATTCCTGGGATTCATTAAGAAACAAACAGAAAAGGGGCTGGCATTGTGGCGCAGCAGATCAAGCCTCCACCCGCGACCCCGTCATCCCATATCGGTGCCGGCTCCTGTCCCAGCTGCTCCAACTCTGATCCAACTCCCTGCTAATAGCTAGGGAAAGCCGTGGAAGGTGGCCCAAGTGTCTGGACCCTTGCCACCCATGTGGGAGACCCGAAAGAAGCTCCTGGCTCTTGGCTTTGGTCTGGCCCATCCCTGGCTGTTGTGGCCATCTTGGGAGTGAACCAGTGGACGGATGATCTTTGTCTGTTTCTACTTCTCTCTCTGTAACTCCATCTTTCAAATAAATAAATAAATCTTTAAAAAAAAAAAAAAAGAAACAAACTGAATAAGGGAAGTTAAAACATTAGGATATTTCTCACTTTCCAAACCCCGCTTCTCCTCCCACCATGCACACAGGTTTCTGTACTCAGGTACCTGAAGGCCCCTCAGCCGAAACAGAACATATAATCCTAGTTGTTTTCTCAGTGTACAGAAGGTATTTGTGGACATTAAGAAGTTCAAGTGCTCTTAAATTGCAAAGTGCAGTGAAATGTCTTCCTGCTAATGATGACTGTCCTGGCTCTAAGCTTCTGTCAGATCATGTGATTGGCTTTGCAGGGTGACTTTGACTTTCTTGCTCTCCTGCCTTATGTCTTTCAAATGTCATTCTTGAATCACAGGACCTGTAATGCTGACAAATGAGAAGCAATGACAGTAGGACAGATCATGCACTCTAGAGGAAAACCAGGCTGACTGAAAACCAAAACACAAAAGATTCCCTCAGATCCAATCGTTGCTTCATGTGAAGTGCACTATTCTGTCGGAAAAGTTAATGAAGAGTGCAAGTGAGGAGAGGAGGTGAGGTAGACAGGCTAGTGAGGAGGTTAGCAAGCAGGGGAACGTTTTTTTATTTTTATTTTTTCTTGAGAGGGAATGATGCTATTAAATTACTGGATTTGGAACATCTGACCAATGTTTTATGGAAAATAATGTGCAGCGAATTTTTCCCTCTTCCTTTACTAGTTCCATATGTGACACACACAGACATTCCAGAGACTGGAGTTAATCCTCAGCTTCAGAGAGTGTCTGGTGTAGCAGGGCCCAGGGACTGGGCACTTAGACAAGGGCTGGGTTATGAGTCCAAACAGAAATGTCAGGGACCAGGGTTTGAAACCCGACAGGTCTTGGTTTAACATAGGTACCATGTGGCTTCTCTATGCATGTGTAAATAATGACACACACCCCCCCCCAACACTTAGCAGTTATAACATTTATCATCCAACAGTTTCTGTGTGTTCAGGAGTGCGGAGGAGTTTAACTGGGTGGTGTTGACTCAGGCCTCTCATGAGATTGCATTCAAGGTGTCATCCAGAGCAGCTGTCAGCTGCTACCTTGACTGGAGCTGGCAGATTTGCTTATGTGCTCGCTCACCTAGGTGTTGACAGACCTCAGTTCCTCTCCTCTCTGGCTTTTGGCTAGAAGCTTGAGCTTCTTGCCACAGGGGCCTCACCACACAGCACAGAAGAGATCCAAGGGAAAGAGGAAGAGTATGCACTCCAGACAGGAATTGTGGTCTTTATGCTAAAGTGACATAGCATCATTTCTAGTCCATGCTGTCTCAAGGTGCAAGGAAACTGTACCAGGTGGCTGCTAGGAAGTGGGTGTTACTAGGGGACACCCTGGAGGCTGGGTGCAGCCAGTATGAAAGCATGCACTAGGATTGTTGTCCCTAAAAAATTCTAGGTCACATCTGAAATCTTCCTGGTGAGGAAGCCCAAAAGCAAAAACATGTTTTAGGTTGAACAAATAGCATTTTTCTTTAAAATGATCACCACACTACAAATGTTTGAAACATTTGTCAGCAAACTATTACCGTTTGGCCAGTTCTGACTACACCCATTTTTGTATGTCCTATGAACTAAGAATGGCTTTACATTTTTAAATAGTTTGGAAAAAAGTCAAAAGAATCACTATATTAAATGACATGAAAATTGCATGATTCAAATTTCAGTGTCTGTGGAAAAGTTTTATTGAAAACACACATTTGTTTAGGTATTGCCTTTGAGTGCTTTTCCACTGAAACAGTAGGTACGTAAGTGGTTGTAGCAGAGTCTACATGGCCTACAAAGTCTAAAATGCTTACTATTGATTCTTTACATAAACAGTTTGTCAACCTATGATTTAAAATAATTTCCTTGTCACTTATAAATGATAAAAGAATATGAGAAAATTTAAATTGATGATAGAATGTTAGAGATTAATAGTTGTGTAATAAAATGGCAACATTTTGTTCAGTGTTAGAGATATTTGATATTGTTACATCCATTCAGCATGTATAATCAACAGTGTGGTATACCTTCATAGGTGACAGGAGATACTATTAAATATTGTCTATGTTTGATGAGAACAAATTCTCTTCATTTATTATATTCAATAAATATTTCATCTCTAAATGGCCATCTGTTTTGTATAACCTCCTAAGCTAACTCTTTTCCTAAATTTATACAGAAAAATCAGAATATAATGTCAAGCAAAAGTCAAAATATCTACAGTTATACTTACAACAGGGATAATTAGTTACTTTAGTGCATGCCCTTCCATCCCTCTATGTAAAGGAGGAAAGTGAGGGGCCAGTGCTGTGACTTAGTGGGTTAAGCCTCCGCTGGTGGCACTGGCATCCCATATGGGTGCCGGTTCCAGTCCTGGCTGCTCCACTTCTGATCCAGCTCTCTGCTATGGCCTGGGAAAGCAGTTAGAAGATGGCCCAAGTGCTTGGGCCCCTGCACTGGCTTGGGAGACCTGGAAGAAGCTCCTGGCTTCTGGCTTTGGATTGGCCCAGTTCCAGTCATGTGTCCTTTGGGGATTGAACCAGTGGATGGAAGACCTTTCTTTCTGTCTCTCCCTCTCTCTGTAACTTTACCTCTCAAATAAATAAATAATTTTTTTTTTTTGACAGGCAGAGTGGACAGTGAGAGAGAGAGAGACAGAGAGAAAGGTCTTCCTTTTGCCGTTGGTTCACCCTCCAATGGCCGCCGCGGACGGCGCGCTGCAGCCGGCGCACCGCGCTCGTCCGATGGCAGGAGCCAGGAGCCAGGTGCTTTTCCTGGTCTCCCCATGGGGTGCAGGGCCCAAGCACCTGGGCCATCCTCCACTGCACTCCCAGGCCACAGCAGAGGGCTGGCCTGGAAGAGGGGCAACCGGGACAGAATCGGTGCCCCGACCGGGATTAGAACCCGGTGTGCGGGCGCTGCAAGGCGGAGGATTAGCCTGTTGAGCCACGGCGCCGGCCTAAATAATTTTTTTTAAAGAGGAAAGTGAATATCTTGTATCACAAATACCAACAGAGGTTTCTTGTCTTTTGAGACTTAGAAAGCTTTCCTTCTTTTATGTGAAACTGCTCTACCACCACAGTTTTAGCATTTTTTACTACTATCAGCATTGTCACAACACTGAGGATTATCATTCATGTTTAGCTTTGAAAATCTGATGCAGAAAAATTGGTTTCCAACTTTATGAATTATCTAGGGAATTCAAGTATATTACAAATCAAGCAGTACTATCTGTTTTTAAAGCAGAATTTAGGCCGGTGCAGTGGCTTAATAGGCTAATCCTCCGCCTGCGGCGCCGGCACACAGGGTTCTAGTCCCGGTCAGGGCGCTGGATTCTGTCCCGGTTGCCCCTCTTCCAGGCCAGCTCTCTGCTGTGGCCTGGGAGTACAGTGGAGGATGGCCCATGTCCTTGGGCCCTGCACCCACATGGCAGACCAGGAGAAGCACCTGGCTTCTGGCTTCAGATCAGCATGGTGCGCCGGCTGCAGCGCGCCGGCCACAGTGGCCATTTGAGGGGTGAACCAACGGAAAAGGAAGACCTTTCTCTCTGTCTCTCTCACTGTCCACTCTACCTGTCAAAAAAAAAAAAAGCAGAATTTAGAACTTTGTACTCTTTTCTTTTAAAATAGCTTTATTTATTTTTCATTTTATTTGAAGGGCAGAGAGAGAGAGAGAGAGAGAGAGAGAGAAATCTTCCATCTACTGGTTCATTTTCTTTCAAAGATTTATTTATTAATTTGAAAAAGTTACAGAGAGGCAGAGGCAGAGAAAGACAAAGAGGTCTTTTATCTGCTGGTTCACTCCCCAAATGGCCGCAACAGCTGGAGCTGCGCCAATCTGAAGCCAGGAGCCAGGAGCTTCCTCTCGGTCTCCCATGCTTGTACAGGGCCCAAGTTCTTGGGCCACGTTCCACTGCATTCCCAGGCCATAGCAGAGAGCTGAATCAGAAGTGGGGCAGCTGGGACTCGAATTGGTGCCCATATGGGATTCTGGCACTGCAGGTGGTGGCTTTACCCGCTATGCCACAGTGCCGGTCCCTGGTTCACTCTTCAAGTGCCTACAACATCCAGGGCTGGGCCAGGCTGAAGTCAGGAACCTGGTTACTCAGTCCTGTTCTGGAGGCCAGCATTGTGGCATAGTGGGTAATGCCACTTCCTGCAATGCTGTCATCCTCTATGGGCACTGATTCATGTCCTGGCTGCTCCACTTCCATTTCAGCTGTCTGCTGATGGCCTGGGAAAAGCAGCAGAAGATGGCCCAAGTGTTTGGGTCACTGCTACCCATGTGGGAGACCCAGAGGAAGCTTTTGGCTCCTGGTTTCAGCCTGACTCAGCCCCAGCTGTTGCAGCCTTCTGGGAAGTGAGCCAGCAGATGGAGGATCTCTCTCTGTCTCTCCGCCTCTCTTTATAACTATGACTTTCAAATAAATAAATAAATCTTTAAAAAATACATCCTGGTATCTCATGTGGCAAGGACCCAAGTACATGTGCCATCACTTGCTGCTTCCCAGGGTGCACATTAACAGGAAGTGGAATGTGGGAATCGGGAACAGAGTAACCAGGACTTGAACCAAATACTGGGTGCAAGCATCCCAAGTGGCAACTTGCGGCACCAAATGCCCACCCAACAAGCAGTGCTCTCTGTACATTATAGCATGAGAGAAGATTAATCTGGACTCTCCATTAATGAAGACGTTGAGAAAATGACTCAAATGGTAGGAGAAAAATTGCATTCTGAGCACTAAATAATACTAGCATCAGTTATATAGCTTAGGTTTGCATTATTTTATAGCTGATACACACAACCTTTCTGAGCACGTACTGAACAATAACCAAAGAGAAAGATGGAAGTCACCTATCGTTTAATGTTTCTTATTAATTCTGTGTCAAGTCTTTAGTTAAAATACGTATATCAGGTAGGTGGATAACCTTGTTAATGAAGTTGGATTTTTTTTTTTTTTTTGACTTGCAGAGTGGACAGTGAGAGAGACAGAGAGAAAGGTCTTCCTTTGCCTTTGGTTCACCCTCCAATGGCCGCCGCGGCCGGCGCGCTGCGGCCGGCGCACTGCGCTCATCCGATGGCAGGAGCCAGGTGACAGGTGCTTTTCCTGGTCTCCCATGGGGTGCAGGGCCCAAGCACTTGGGCCATCCTCCACTGCACTCCTGGGCCATAGCAGAGAGCTGGCCTGGAAGAGGGGCAACCGGGACAGAATCCGGCGCCCCAACCGGGACTAGAACCCAGTGTGCCAGCACCGCAAGGCGGAGGATTAGCCTGTTGAGCCACGGCGCCGGCCAATGAAGTTGGATTTTCTAATATTAAGTATCTCTACCATATTAAACCAATTTGTCACAAACTGTTTTCACAGAATACCAATTCCCTAAGAATTATTAAGTATTCCATGAAAAGGGATCTGTGATCAAATAACTATGAGGAATTCAGAATTTGAAAATATTAACATATGTATGTCCACATACATACACACCTGCAATGGCTGAGCCTATGGTTTGATACAGTGACTTTTGCATTTCCAAAAATATAATATGATATGTCATGTTTTCCAAATGTTTCTTAGCTGCCAAAACCCTTTCCTCAAAACGAATACTAATGAATCACTGAGGACAGCAATGCTGCTTGAACCAGTGTCCCCAGAAGTACTGGGAACCGTTGTATTAGATTCGTAACAGGGTTTGCCTGTTAATGTTCACGACAGAATCACACCTGCTATGCATTTGAACATAAACAGAATCAGCCTTTACCATGCTCTCCTTTTGTGTGATACACTCAGTTGGGTTATGGCCTCTTGCCCAAGGTGGACTTTGTCTTCTGTGATGACCCAGCCATTGTTGGTGGGACAAGGGGCAGGGACAACAGTGGCGGCAAGCGAAAGCCACAGCTTTCAGCAACTGAGGACCACTCAGGAAAGCCGTGGGGAGCATGAGCCTCTGCGCCTCCCAGTCTGTGTTTCTTTCTCGCAGCAATGGCTGTAGGTGTGGAGCAACATAAATTCATGAACACTTGGCCATAACCACAGAGGAGGAGGTAGAAACATATAGACCCATGCCAAGCCCAACTGTTTTCCAGCTCAGTGGCTTACAACACCCCCTTTTATTCACCCTATTTTTATGGCAACCCAGCCATCCTCCTAACTGTCTGGCCTGGCCCTATTCCATGCAACTTAAGTGGAATTGCTGAACACAGTGTCCATCTGGACGTCACTCAGGAAAGAGTAGTTTGGAGATGAGTCAGTCAGTGGCAGGGTCCTAAGGAGATTTTCTGTGATTTCCATTGCTGGGAGCTGAGGGAAGGGGGCTGCCAAGGTTCCTGTGCAGTCCGAGGCCTGGGCATTCTACGTGAATGATTCCAGCTCTCCAGTCTCCTTATAAATTCTTTTTACAGTTTAAGTAAGTCAGAGTCAATTTTCCTCTCTAGCAATCAAATAACAAATATAGATTTGAGGTTGGGATGCAGTATAATCAGTGAACACACACAAGATTGAAAAGGTAACAGTCACCCCCCCATTTTTCTTGTCTACATTTTCTATAATGAAGAGTGAATATTTACCACTTTTATAATATGGAATGAAAGGATCATAAAGCTATTTTTATTAAGGCAAAACCAGGGACAGAGATGAAATCAAGCACCTGGGATTTGTTGGTTACTGCAACTGAGCCATAAGCTTAGTTCTGGCTTTTCTGGGAGTTAAGAAAAAAAGTGGAGACAGGAAACATATGGGTTATTTAGTCTGGCAAAAAGAAGCAAACATTTTTTCCTGCAAGGACAAGGTTTTCCTGGCACTGAATTTAAGAGAAATATTTTGTGTGTGGGTTCTCGTATAAGGTACGTTGAATGAATTGATATTATCTTGAATGTGGTTTCACAAGACAGAATGTTCTTCAAATGGATTTTTAATATTAGTATGCTATAAAAACGAAGAGACTAACATTAAATCTTAACATAGTGAAGATATTGCTGCAAGAGACCAAGCAGTAAAGTCAATATACATTTCATTTTCCAGATATCAACCTTACATGGTTAGAGTCCAGCTCTTTACTTGAATACATTGCTTTGTTCAAAATACATCCAAATTCACATTATTTCATTTTGTCCACTGAGGCATTTTATTTGCATGAATGTATTATTTCCCTAGAAAAAGAATCCCAGGCTTTTCCTGCTGTCTGTTTTCATCTTGTTTCTTCATGGTCCATGATGCCAACCATGGCTGTCGGTACCAAACTCATAGAATGGGAGCAGATGATTCTGCCATTTCTCTAGATCGTTCAGTTGCACAACAAATCTGGGCTGATCACTCCACACATGTTTAAGCTTCCTGTGAGGTTCATCGCATACTAGTGATCCATTTCCAGAAACACCATCAGAAGGCAGGGGTGAAAATAAAATACACTCCAACAGAGGGCGGCTTTGTGGTGTAGTAGGCAAAGCAGCCACCTGTGATGCTGACAGCCCATTGGGCTATTCCACCTCCAGTCCAGCTCCCTGTTACTGTGCCTGGGAAAGCAGCAGAAGATGGCCCAAGTGTTTGGGACTTTGGGTCTTCCACGTGGGTGCAGGGGTCCAAGGAGTTGGACCACCTTCTGCTGCTTTCCCAAGTGCATTAGCAGGGAGCTGGATTGGAAGTGGAGCAGCTGGGACTTGATCCAGCATGGGATGCTGTCACTGTGGATGGTGTCTTCACATGCTATGCAACAGTGCTGGTCCCTATTTTTAGCTCTTATATTAAAATATGAAGTCCATCAGAACAGTGCAAAGAGTCTAAGTGTGCATGCTGATGAATAATCTATGTAAATATCATTAACATCAGTAGTAAAATAGGATCCCTGAAATCACACCTAATCATTACCTACTTCTTCCTTCCCAAATATAACCACCATGCTAATGTCTAGTGTATGAATAAGTTTACACTGTTTTTGAATTTTGTATAAATGGAATCATCAAATGTGAATTCCTTTGTCTGATTTCTTTTTTTTTTAGCATTTTTTTTTTTTTGAGAGTCATCCCTTTGGCTGTGTTTAGCCATCATCTATTCATGCTTATGTTACATACTGTCTGCTAAATAAATGTATCAATATTAAAAAATTTTTTTTTGACAGGCAGTGTTAGACAGTGAGAGAGAGAGAGAGACAGAGAGAGAAAGGTCTTCCTTTTCCATTGGCTCACCCCCCAAATGGCCACTACGGCCAGCGCGCTGCGGCTGGTGTGCTGCACCGATCCGAAGCCAGGAGCCAGGTGCTCATCCTGGTCTCCCATGTGGGTGCAGAGCTCAAGGACCTGGGCCATCCTGCGCTGCACTCCCGGGCCACAGCAGAGAGCTGGACTGGAAGAGGAGCAACCGGGACAGAATCTGGCGCCCTGACCGGGACTAGAACCCAGTGCCCTTATGGGATGCCGGTGCCGCAGGTGGAGGATTAGCCAAGTGAGCTGCAGCACCGGCAAATGTATCAGTATTGATTCTTTTTACTGTTGGTGAAAATTGGGCTGCTTATACTTTTTGGCTAATGTAAAAATTACAGTTATGAGCCCTGTATACCTCTCATTCAGTGAACATAAGGGTGAACTTGCAAATGGCAGACTTCAGTAAATACTGCCAAACAGCTTCCAAAATCGTTTTGCTAACTTACATTCCCTCCCTCAGTATCTGAGTTCCGTTTTCTCCACATTCTTGCCAGCATTTGCAATGGCTAATCTTCTAAACTTTAGCCATTATGGTGGGTGAGTAATTATATGCCACTTGGTTTTATTTCAGATAAATAAATTTATTTTAGTTTCAATTCAGAAAATTTATTTGAGAGAGAGAGAGAGAGAGAGATTGATTGAAATCTGATCCGTTGATTCATTCCCAAAATGTCCTCAATGGCCAGGACTGGGCTGGGCCAAAGTCAGGAGCATGGAGCTCAATCCAAGTCTCCCAAGTAGGTAGCAGGAACCCAGTAACTTGAGCTTTCACTGATGCCTCCTGGAGCCTTCCTTAACAGGAAGCTGGAGTCAGGAGCCAGAACCAGATCTGGGTGTTAAAACCAGGTACTCCCTTTTGGGGCATGAGTGTCTTAACTGGTATCTCAACCAGAAGGCTAAACCTTGCCTTTACGTTGAGATTTTAAATTGCATTTTCACAGTAGCTAGTGAGATTGAGTATTTTCTTAACAGTTTAATGGGATTTTATAATATCTTCTTTTGTGAAGGACCTGTTTGTGTCTTTTGCAAAAATTAAAAAAATGCCCAATTTCTTATTGATTTTTTTTTTTTTTTGGACAGGCAGAGTGGACAGTGAGAGAGAGAGACAGAGAGAAAGCTCTTCCTTTTCCGTTGGTTCACCCTCCAATGGCTGCTGCGGCCAGTGCGCCATGCTTATCTGAAGCCAGGAGCCGGGTGCTTATCCTGGTCTCCCATGGGGTGTGGGGCCCAAGCACTTGGGCCATCCTCCACTGCACTCCTGGGCCAGAGCAGAGAGCTGGACAAGAAGAGGAATGACTGGGTCAGAATCTGGTGCCCCAACCGGGACTGGAACCCAGTGTGCCAGTGCCGCAGGTGGAGGATTAGCCTAGTGAGCCACGGCGCTGGCCTCTTATTGATTTGTAAGAATTGTTTGTGTCTGGCTGGGATTTGTAGGGCAGAGGAGGGAATTGCATGGGGTGGGAATAACGGGGGGGGGGGGGGCAGAAAGAGATGGTAACACATATTGTTCTCATTCTGTACCTGGTTCTTTTTCACTTAACAACATGTTTATTTGTTCATTTATCATTTGAATGTATGTAATCTGCACCAGGTTGTTGCGGGTGCTGGGGATTCATCCTGCTTTATGATGTGTCATCCCATTACCGGTTGGAGTTCCAGGTTTCAGAATAGAAATCCAATCAGCGAGACACAATGGAACTGAGTGTGGCATTAAGTCCGCTCTACGTATAGAACATGTCAGGAAAAACAGTAGACAAACATCTTTGGTCTCCTGGTGACCCAGCAACTGCTTGCTGGGAGTGTCAGTTTGCATGAGGCAGGTCAAGGTATGTGTGACTCATTCTGAAACAGAAAACGTCTTCTCCTAGTTCTCCACTGGTTCCTAGTTCCTGGCTTTTCACACAATTTTGGCTATGGAGCAATAAGCTTGAATGCCAATTCATTACTCCTCTAGTAATACAGACAGATGATCAACACAGGATATATAATTTAAGGGACCTTCAAGAGGTTCAGGGCAAATGTGTCTGATGAGAAAACTATGCATCAAAACAAACATTTTTATTTTATTTCTTACTTATTTGAGAGAGAGAGCGAGCGAGCAAGAGAGTGCTCCCATCCATTGGTTCACTCCCCAAATGCCCACAATGGCTGGCCAGGACCAGCTGGGGCTTCAGCTGGGAGATGGGAACTCAATCCGTGTTTCCCATATGTCTAGAAGGAGCCTGGCGACTTGGGCCATAACTGTTGCCTCCCAGCAGGAAGCTGGAGTCAGGAGCTGAGGCCAGGAATCAATCCCAGGCACCCTATGCATGCCATGGCTGTTTTAAATACATGGCTAAGCCTCCTGCAGCTGGGCGGGAGTCAGCACGAAGGGCCACTGCTTCAGGGACAAGTGTGCTGACCCAGGAATGACAAGTCTGACTTGATGATGTCAGCAACTTTTAAAATAGCTGATTTAAAATCTTTTCGGTGACCTCAGTTGCACTTAATGCCACCCAGCTCATCTTGACATGAGCAGAAAATGTAAGAAGGATGGGTGACAGCTGGAACTCCAAGTAGCCCTGGCCTCAGAAGCCCATTTCAGGAAAGGACAGGTCTGAGAGGCTGGAGACACTCTGAGCATGTAGGGACCAAGATGCAGATATAGCACCTGCAGGTCCCCAAGTGCTACAAGCCTGGGGAAAAGCCAGTGTCACAAGAGTGGCACGTGGTGGTTTTGGATCTCTCTCTCACTCTCTCTTTTTGGACAGATAGAGCAAGACAGTGAAAGAGAGAGGGGGAGAGAGAGAGAGAGAGAGAGAGAGAGAGAGAGAGAGAGAGAGAGAAAGGTCTTCCTTCCATTGGTTCACCCCACAAATGGCTGCCATGGCCAGCGCTGCGCTGATCCAAAGCCAGGAGCCAGATGCTTCTTCCTGGTCTCCCACTTGGGTGCAGGGCCCAAGCACTTGGGCCATCCTCCACTGCACTCCCGGGCCACAGCAGAGAGTTGGCCTGGAAGAGGAGCAACCGAGACTAGAACCCGGTACCCTTATGGGATGCCGGTGCCGCAGGTGGAGGATTAACCAAGTAAGCCATGGCGCCGGCCCCGGTTTTGGATCTCTTCACAGACCTTCTGTGACAGCTCCTCTGGCCCCTTTCCAGGCTTTGTGTCTTATGGAGATTCTGCAGAAGATGACTCAGAAGGACTCATGAGCACACTCCTGTCTGTCATCATGGGTTTTCTCTGTTAGCCCTCCCTAGTCTTTCCTGCAGCCTTTATGTTCCCTGCAGTGCACTGATACCTACTGTGGGCTGCTGTCTCCAGGGAGCAGATGCCTGATGCCCTGGCGATTGCGCTTTTGTCTGCCCTCTGTGGAGTCTGGGGAGTCCGGGGCGGCCACCAGCAGCAGGAAGGATGATAGGTTGAGTCCCTGCGGTGCTGCACTTGGTCCTCTGCAGCCTTCAGTGTGCTGAGGCCACACTAAAGCAGGCAGCACTTCGGTGTTAGTGGAGTAGTCTGTTAACTGGACCAAACTACACCGTAACATCACCAGTGCTGTATATCTGCTGCTCATAAAGATTTTATGGACCACGATTAAACATGTTCTTCATAAAAATTTACAGTGTATTCTACAGTACTTAGGTCATCACATGACTAGATACATTTTCAGCCCCATAAGTTAGGAGTTTACTGTGTAGAAGTTAGGAATCGGGGCCAGCATCGTGCGTGATGCAGGGAGTTAAGCTGCCTCCTGCGATGCCAGCATCCCATTTGAGCACCGTTCAAGTCTCCACTTCCAGTCTAGCTCCCTGACTGCATGCCTGGAAAAGCAGCAGAAGATGGCCCAAGGACTTGGGCTCCTGCTACCATGTAGGAGAGCAGCATGGGGTTTCAGGCTCCTGCTTTCGGCCTGGCCCAGACCAGGACATTGGAAGCATTTGGGGAATGAATCAGGGGATGGAAGTGTTTCTCTTCCTCTGTCTCTTTCTCTCTCCTCTCTCTATCTTTTCCCCTCTCTCTGTAACTGCTTTCCAAATAAATAAATATTTAAAGACAAATCAGCACTGAGGGTCTTCAACTAGCTTATGTCTTTTTTGGCACTTATTTCTACTGCATGCCTTTGATTTTATTCAGTACCTGCCTCATAATTCATTCTGCCAACCTTTTATTCTTGCACATTTAGATTTTTTTTTGAAATCTTTTTATTATTCGCTATGTTGTGAACAATCTTATAGCTATTTATTTCACTATTATAATTGTTCACTTAGGGGAAAAACTGTTCAGTCAAAGGCTTGTAGTTTTCTTAGACTTTTTAAATGATTTATTTATTTATTTAAGAGGTAGAGTTACAGACAGAGATGGACAGACAAAATGGTCTTCCATCCACTGGTTCACTTCCCAAATCGCTGCATGGTTGGCTGGAGCTGAGTTGATCCAAATTCCGGAGCCAGGAACCAGGAGCTTCTTTCGGGTCTCCTTGGCACTTGGGCCATCTTCCATGGATTTCCCAGGCCATAGCAGAGAGCTGGATTGGAAGTGGAGCAGCCGGGACGCAGACTAGAGCCCCTAAGGGATTCTAGCACTGCAGGCAGAAGCTTAGCCTACTATGCCAGAGCCTGACCCCAATTTTCTAAGACTTTTGATGCACACATTCTGGTTGCTCTCTGAAATAGTGGAGCTAATTTGCATCCCTATCCTACTTATCACAAATCTTGGTGAATCATTAAAATAAACATTTATGAGGCTGGCACTGTGACGTAGTGGGTAAAGCCGCTGCCTGCAGTGCTGGTATCCCATATGGGCATCGGTTCGAGTCCCAGCTGCTTCACTGCTGATCCAGCTCTCTGCTATGGCCTGGGAAAGCAGTAGAAGATGGCCCGAGTGCTTGAACCCCTGCACCCACATGGAAGATCCGGAAGAAGCTCCTGGCTCCTGGCTTCGGATCGGCCCAGCTCCAGGCGTGGCAGCCAATTGGGGAGTGAACCAGCAGATGGAAGACCTCTCTATCTCTCTTTTTCTGCCTCTCCTCTTCTCTGTAACTCTGACTTTCAAATAAATAAATCTTTAAAAAATAAACATTTATTGGATTTTTTAAAAATGCCTACAGTGGATGCATACATGTAATAAGTGCAAACAACACAGGACTGATTAAAGCGACAAGTGACAGCCCTGCAGCTCATGCCGCCTCCCACATTCTGAAGCTTTCGGGGTTTATTATGCTCATAGTTTGTGTGCATCCTTCCAAAGTCTTCTGTGCCACAGCAGAATAAGGTGTGAAACTCTACCAACCATCCCTCCTGGTATGGTAAGAACAACGCTGCAGAACTATAAGGTCCCCCTTGTTAACAGAAGACATTAACTTACCCTCCTCATTTTCATGTTTACTTCATTCATTACTGTATTACTGGAAAGGCTTACAAGTCTGTGTTATTTTGATAATTTTAAAAACTCACAGATTATGTTAGAATTTAGTTAACTTTTCAAGAGTGCCAGCTGTTTCCTCAAATGATAAAAATAATATTAATTATATTTGTGGTATGCTATGCATATTATAGAATATGGAAAACTGTCTAAAATTTAGCTGAGGATTTTTCTGTTGTCTTCTAGAGTAGAAAACAAAGGATCCGCCTCAGCCTCTTCTAATCTGGAAAAAGCAGGAGCCCATCCGTTAGAGGAGGGGTTGACAAACCACAGCCTGAGGACTGCATTGAGACTAACGCTTGGGCTCTACAAACTCAGAATACCCTTTAAACTTTCATAGTTTAAAAAAAGAGAGAGTATTTTGGGACACATGGGAATTACGAGGAACTCAATTTCAGTGCCAGTGAAGTTTTGTTGAAACATAGCCATACTCATTCATTTATGAATTGTCTGCTGGTGTGTGTGTGTGTGTGTGTGTGTGTGTGTGTGTGTTACAATGGTGGAGTTGAGTGGACACCTTCTGGCTCTGAAAACATGAATTGGGGCTAGCGTCAAGGCACAGTGGGTTAAGCTGCTGCCATCCTACATCCTAGCTCTGGTGAGTTCTGGCTGCTACCCTCTGCTTCTGATGCAGCTCTGGGAAAGCAGCAGCAGATGGCTCAAGTACCTGGGCCCCTGCCAGTCACATAGGAGATCCAGATGAAGTTCTGGGTTCTGGCTGCTGAGGCCATCTGGGGAGTCAATCAGTGGATTGAAGATCTTTTTGTTTCTGTCCCTCCCTCTCTCTCTGTTGCTCTTTCAAATACATAAAATAAATCTTGGCTTTCACAGAACTATTAAACCAACCTGTGTTGACATTTTAAAATGAAAAGTAGATTTGGCTGGCGCCGCAGCTCACTAGGTTAATCCTCCGCCTGTGGTGCTGGCACCCCAGGGTTCTAGTCCCGGTTGGGGCACCAGATTCTGTCCCGGTTGCTCCTCTTCCAGTCCAGCTCTCTGCTGTGGCCCGGAAAGGCAGTGGAGGATGGCCCAAGTGCTTGGGCCCTGTACCTGCATGGGAGACTAGGAGGAAGCATCTGGCTCCTGGCTTCAGATCGGTGCAGAATGCCGGCCGTAGCGGGCATTTGGGGGGTAAACCAACGGCAAAGGAAGACCTTTCTCTCTGTCTCTCTCACTGTCTAACTCTGCCTATCAAAAAAAAAATAGGTTAAATATTGCTGTTAAGCAGAAAAATCTGTTTATTAATTTTCAGTTTGAGTCATTTAAAATACAAAGTGACAAAGAAATAAGGAGAGACAGAAAGAGCAAAGAGAGAGGGAGTGTGAGAGAGAGATCTTCCATCTGTTGGTTCACTCCCCAAATTTCCCCAACTGCTAGCGCTGGGCCAGGCCAAAGCCAAGAGCCTGGAACATCATGAAACATTTTCTAGTCTGATGAGAAAGAAATAGCACATCCTCATTGTTTTACAGAGCATTTATTTGGGGTGGGCATTTGGTACAGTGGTTAAGATGCCACCTGGGTGCCCACATTCCATATTACAGTGCCTGAGCTTGGATCCCTCCTTCACTTCCAAGTCAGCTTCCTGCAGACGTGTGTCCTGGGAAGCTGCAAGCGACGGCGCAAGTACTTGGGTCCCTGGATTGAATTCTGGGTTCCTGGTTTTGTCCTGGCTTAGCTCCAGCTGTTGCAAGCCTTTGAGGAGTGAGCCAGAGGATGGAAGATCTCTCTTTGTGCTCCCCCCTCCTCCCCTCCCCTGTCTTTCAAATAACCAGCTAGAATTCTGCTGATGAGAGAATAAACTTGTACACTCTGTAGAGCCCTTTGGTGTTGTCTTGTAAAATGTGATCCATCTAATCCAGTCCTTAAGGTAAAGGGGTGCACACCCCTCCGAGAAGACAAGCACCCCATGTTCATCGAATCATTGTAAAAATGCACACACAGGTCTACTAGCAGAACTAAAACCAAATTCAGTAATGTGCACATAGAACGCTATACAGAGGTGTGCATTAACAAACACATATCCAGCTATATGAATTAACAAGGGTGAGCTTTGGGAGTACAAGACTGAGTAACAATAGCAAGTGACAGAGAAACGTATATGGATGCTTTAAAAAGATCATAGAGACCCAGGTGTCAGGCACAGCAATTAAAACACCACCTGGGATGCCAATTTCCTGTATTGGAATAGCTGGGTTTGAGTCCAGCTCCACTTCAGACTTCTCTTCTGTTAATGGGCACCCGAGGGGCAGTGGGTGATGGCTCAAGGCCCTAGGTCCCTGCCACTCCCATGGGAGACCCAAATTGAGGCTTTGGCCTGGCCCAGCCCTAGTTGTTGGCAGGCATCTGGGGGAATGAGCCAGAGGATAGATCTCTGTTTGTCTCTATCTTTCAAATAAATAACAAAAAAAAATTAAAGTTTATAGAAAATGAAGTTAAAATATAAGTTTATTTTGATGCAAAAAATTTTGAAATTGATACTTATGAGGACACTTCAAAAAGTTCATGGAAAATATGTATTATGCACAAACATGCTTGGATTTCACAATGTTTTTGCACCAAAATAAACACATTGTTTACTTCCATTGCTCTACGATTTTTTTGAAGCACCCTAGTATATAATATTATGTTTCCAGCTCCTGTGGAATAATTCTCTTCCCTCTCTGAAATTATTATGATAGATACACTTTTTCCTTTGGCTCCTTGCATTGTTCTTTTCACACTTTTTTTTTTTTTTTTTGGTTTGCTTGTTGGCCTTCGTCTCTGGTTTCATCTTAACACTTTTCTTCCTGTGTCTGGTTATCTTTTGATGCCACCAGTCTTCAGAAATCCGGAGTCTGTTTGTGCTGGGTGGGACTGGTTATCTTATCTTGCTCCCAGCAACTGCTTGGGCAGAGACCTGACCGTTTGGTGACAGTCCCCTCATCATGCATGTGGGAGGCTCATTTCCTGGGACAGGAACCCTCCAGTCACCTGGCTGCCCACCTGCTGGAGCCAAGCAGAGGGTGTGCGCTGCCATCTCTCGGCGCCGTGTGCCTAAATGGACCCCGGGTTCCACTGCCTGCCTCACCCCACCTCTGCTGTGACCGTTGTCTCAGAATCCTTTCTTGTTCAATATCTCTCAAATGAGCAGTTCTCAAAGTGCCATCTTCAGATCCAGGAAGTGGGTCGAAGACTTTCAGTGGTCTGTAAGGTGAAAACTGTTTTTGTCATAACACTAAAATGTTGTTTGTTTTTACTATGTCAGTATTTGCAGCAGTGGTAAAAAACCAACATTGGATACAATGACTAATACCTTCCCAGGGATCAAGCCAGTGGCACCAAGCTGTACATCGATTTTCCACCTTGATAGTGGTGTAAAAACAAGTCAGCATACTTAGGGACATCCTTGTTGGAGTAGTAGAAATCATTAGTTTTATGAAATACTTAACTTTGATTACCTATTTAATATTCTGCATGATTATTATCTCAAAGAAGAGTACCTGTGTGAGTCTTGGAGCTCTGAGCTCAGCCACTTTTTTTTTTTTTTTTTTTTGTGAAAACACACTTTTGGTTGGAAGAACGACTGACAAGCTGGTTGCTTAGACTCAGGTGTTTGGCAGACATTTTTCTCAAAAATGAATAAAATGAGTCTGTCACTTCAGGGAAAATGGTATTAGTTGCAAGTTACATAAATCAAACTTTCAAATGAAAATTAGGATTTTGGAGAACTTGTATATGTTATGATCTTGTCATTTCTCAATGCTTTGACTGCTTTAATAAGATTGGTGATGATAGTTTGGAAAAATACGATTTTTTCAACATTTTAGAATAATTGTCAACAAAAGGGAGATCCACATAACTTGGTAAACCAACATTTTTTGTCTTTAAAAACTGTATTGGAGGCAGCTGTGTCTGTGACACCAGCATCCCATATATGAGCGTTGGTTCGTGTCCTGGCTGCTCCACTTCTGATCCAGCTCCCTGCTAATGGCCGGGGAAAAGCAGCAGAGGATGGCCCAAGTGTTTGGGCCCCTACCACTGTGTGGGAGACCTGGATGAAGCTCCTGGCTCCTGGCTTCTGCCTGGCCCAATTCTGACTGGTGTGTGTATCTGAGGAGTGAACCAGCAGAAGGAATATCTGTCTCTGTCTGTAACTCTGCCTTTCAAATAAATAAACGAATTTTTAAAAATTATTTACTTATTTACTTATTTATTTATTAGAGAAGCACAGAAGAGAGACAGGTAGATAGAGAGACTGAGTTCCCACATGCTGGTTCACTTCCCAAATACCCCTGTGGCCAGGGGCTGGTCTGGGCTGAAGCCGGCGACTCAATTCGGGTCTCACAAATGAGTGGCAGGAACCCAATTACCAGAGGCATTACCACTGCCTCCCAGGGTCTGCACTGGTAGAAAGCTGGAGTTGGGAGCTGGAACTGGGACTCAAACCCAGGTTCTCTGGTGTGGTGCACAGGCACCTTAACCAGGAAGCTATGTGTCTGCCCCTTCAATAATTTTTAGGAATATAAAGGAGTCCTAAGATCACAAATGACTGGGAAGTCTTTCTCTACAAAGTCAGTCTTTGGTCTACTTCAGCAGCAGGGGGTAATCACTGGGCGGTGCCAGCTGGGAGAGAGTGGGGCGGCAACTCTTCCACAAGCAGGTTTCAGATGTGTTTGTCCTCGCCCACAGTGTGAGCTTCAGCAGCTTCTGGCTGCTCGCTGTGTTCCTTTGAGCCAATAACTGGGGTTATTTTGATGAACTTTTTGGTTATCTCATATACTTCATCAAGCAAACCTCTCCTTTTTTCAAAGGTATATAGGTGTATACTTTTCTTTTTTATATAAAGCTTTTATTTAATAAATATAAATTTCATAGGTACAAATGTTGGATTATAGCAGTTCTTCC
Source organism: Sylvilagus floridanus (assembly GCA_949820135.1). Lineage (NCBI taxonomy): Eukaryota > Metazoa > Chordata > Mammalia > Lagomorpha > Leporidae > Sylvilagus > Sylvilagus floridanus. The sequence continues at coordinate 51,116,092 of OX463245.1, forward strand.
TTCCATGTTCGTCTCTCACCCCCAAGCCGTCCCACCTCCTACTCCCTCTCCCATCCCATTCTTCATTAAGATTCGTTTTTAATTATCTTTATATACAAAAGATCAACTCTCTACTAAGTAAAGATTTCAATGGTTTGCACCCACACAGACACACAAAGTACTGTTTGAAGACTAGTTTTACCATTAATTCTCATAGTACAGCTCATTAAGGACAGAGGTCCTACATGTGGAGCAAGTGTACAGTGGCTCCTGTTGTTGATTTAACAATTGACAATTTTATTTATGACATCAGTGATCATCTGAGGCTCTTGTCATGAGCTGCCAAGGCTATGGAAGCATCTTGGGTCCACAAACTTCTACATTATTTTTTAAAGATTTTATTTATTTATTTGAGAGATAGAGCCACAGACAGTGAGAGGGAGAGACAGAGAGAAAGGTCCTCCCTCTGTCGGCCTACTCCCCAGATGGCCACAATGGCCGGAGCTGCAACGATCCAAAGCCAGGAGCCAGGTGCTTCTTCCAGGTCTCCCATGCAGGTTCAGGGGCCCACGTACTTGGGCCTTCCTCCACTGCTCTCCCAGGCCATAGCAGAGAGCTGGATTGGAAGAGGGGCAGCCGAGACTAGAACTGGCGCCAATATGGGATGCTGGCGTCACAGGTGGAGGATCAACCTACTGTGCCATGGCGCCGGCCCCAAACTCCTACATTATTTAGACAGGGCCATAATCAAAGTGCAAGTTCTCTCCTCCCTTCAGAGAACATTATCTCCCTTCTTTGATGGCCCCTTCTTTCCACCTGGATCTCACTCACAGAGATTTTTCATGTAGGTCATTTTTTGCCACAGTGTCTTGGCTTTCCATTCCTGAAATGCTCTCATGGGTTTTTTAGCCAGATCTGAATACTTTAAGGACTGATTCAGAGGCCAGAGTGCTGTTTAGGGCATTTGTCATTCTATGAGTCTGCTGTGTATTCCGTTTCCCATGTTGGATCATTCTCTCCTTTTTAATTCTATTATTATTAGCAGACACTGGTCTTATTTGTGTGATCCTTTCGACACTTATTCCTGTGTTTATGATCAGTTATGAACTTAAACTGATCACTTTAACATGTAAGATGGCATTGAAATTTGCCAATGTAATGGGATATGGAGTCCCATGGCAAGTTTTTAGCTTCACCCTTAGGGGTAAGTCTGAGGGAATATGTGCCAAACTGTACATTTCCTCCCTCTTTTATTCCCCCTCTTATTTTTAACAGGGATCCATTTTCAATTGTATTTAAACACCTAAGAATAATTCTGTGTTAAGTAAAGAGTATTTTTTTTTAATCAAAAAAAGTATATCAAAACCTTATTTAACTCATGTTTAAGGAGGGATTCAGCCACATGTCACTCCATTTGAAAGGAGAGCTCAAAAACAGAGTTGTGAGGAGGGAAATAATGGCAAAGCCCATCTACAAAGGAGCACACAACTGCTCTCTCCCACAGGAGTCGTGCGGCTAGGGGAGTGAGGAGAGGCGGAGTCTGCTGAACCTCCATCACACAGAACTAATCTGCCTGTCTGTAGACAAGAATTATTCGCATTACTGTCGATTATCCCTAATTTGCCATGTTGGAAAATAGGCACAAACTTCATAAAAACAGGTGTGCAATAAAGTTGCCTAGTTTTCCACTGAAACACACAGTCACCTTTTTTTGCTTATTTCGAAGTCTTCACTTTTCCTTAACACCAATAAAATAATGTACTCCCAGACTATGTCCATGGTTTTTGATCAAACGCAAATTAAAAGGAGGCCAGAAAGAATTTTTAAAAAGTAGACCTGGTCACGCACTGAAGAAAGATACGGGGAGAAGTGCTCATGATTTGCCCTGGGAGTGAGATTTGACACAGCAGAGGAACATTTTGCTGAGAGGAAGTCCTGATTTTGACGTAGAGTCACAGTTCCTTTCCTGACCACTAGGTGTTGCTAAGCATGTGTGATGATCTATGGCAGGAGAGTGAGGGGCAGGAGTGGCAACATCTGATCTATTAATGGCCGTGTTCAGCTGATTGACAAATTTGGGAAGCTCCTTCATGGCAAAACATTTTACCTCTGCACCTATTCCAGGGGCTGGCCTTAGTAAGCACTCAACACTGTGTTTCTTGAAATGAATTATTCAGAATGCAGGGGGGCTTTTACATGGTAGACATCCGAAACACATAAGGTCTTTAACCCCTCTGAGCATGCTAGGACAAAGGGAAAAAGCATTCCAGATGAGAGGTGGTCAAGGCAACAAAGGGAGACAAATGTAGCCAGGAAAGGGGACATGGTAATCTGTAAGTTGTTACCATTGCCTGTCAGACAGACAGCAAAACACCTGTTCGAATGCAGACACAGCAAATCATCCCTTTATCTGTTTCTGTTTTGCTCAGGGGCCATCAAATGTTTTTTCCACTCCTACTCCCTAAATACTTTCTAATAATTCTAATTAATTTCTGTGCAATGAGAAACTGATGGCAAGTCAACTATCATTTCATGCAATTTGTATTAGCATAAAATGAAAAGTAAAAATAGAGGGTCAATGACTGCTGGCTAGACTCCTGGCTGGAAGGAAGGAGGGGATGAACCAGGAAACTGTCAGAAAACCCCAAGATCAGAGCTGCTTCTTCCTCCTAAGTCTCCTGGCTCCTCGGAAGCCTTTGTGGACATCTGTTGGGTTTACTGCCCAAGACCTTTCGCTCTGCTGCTGCTTCTGCTACGAAGAAGCACTAAGCCAATCAGGGGCCTGGTCTCTGAAAACCATGGAGATGCCTTCCTCTTCACGTCGCAAAGAGATGGCCCTTTGGTTCTTGCTTCTTAGTACCCCCAGTTGCTCTTGTTCCTGTCTTTTCAGAGACCCATCTCTCCCTGTTTCCTTCAAGCTTGGAGCTAACCCATTCTCTTCCAGCAAATTCCTAGTTGCCATATTAGTCAAAGTTGGTTTCTTTGAGCAGTATAACAAAGATAGGGAGCTAGTCAGAAATCCAGTCCTATGATTACATCTACAATCTCTGTTGAATTTACCATTGGAAGCATCAGCCCAGTGATCATGGAGACCTGCCTTGAAGACAGGGAATAACCAACATTTAAGGCCATTCACAATACATAGTGAATGTATTGCCTCAGTTAATTTTCAGAATGATCCCATTGGATCCATTTTACAGATGAGAAAATTGAGGGACACAATGATCAAATAATTTGCCCATTTTCAAGTGGCCAGATTAACATTTCTCAATGTTTGTTAAGAATTAGTTTTTCAGAATTGCATTAGTTCTTTTGGGATGCTGTAACAAAGTACCCCAAGCTAAGTGACTTAAAACAGCAGAAATGTATTGTCTCAGTTTTGGAGGCTGATGCAAGGCCAAAATCAAGGTGTCAGCAGGGCCATGCTCTCCATGATGTGTTTTTTTTTTTCCTCTTTAAGATGTATTGACGTATTTGAAAGTCAGAAACTACAGAGGGAGAGAGAGAGAAAGAGAGAGAGAGGTCTTTCTTCTGCTGGCTTCCTCCCCTGATGGCTTCATCTGCCAGGGCTGGGCTAGGTGAAGCCAGGAGCCAGGAGCTTCATCCAGGTCTCTCCTGTGGGCGGCAGAGCCCTAAGTACTTGGGCCATCTTCCACTGCTTTCCCCTGGCCCTTAGCAGGGAGCTGGATAGGAATGCCGGTGTTGAAGGCGGTAACCTTACCCTCTACATCTCAACACAGACCTCTCTGTGATGGTTTTAAGGGAGAATCCTTTCTTGCCCCTTCTGGCTTCTCATGGTTGGTGACAAGTCTTGGTGTTCCTGTCTTGTAAATGGATCACTTCATCCCCAGTGCTGCCGCCAATTGGTTGTTTCCTACCCATGTGGCTCTCTCCTTTTCTTTTAGGGAGAATACCATGTTGGATTACAGTGTACCTGCTCCAATGTGACCTCATCATAGCGAATCACATCTACAATGACCCTATTTCCAAGTAAGGTCATATTCTGAGGGGCTGGGGCTAGGACTTCTCTTTTGAGAGACATGTCAATTCATAACAAAAAATAATAGAAATTGCTCAAGAAAGAAATCTGTGGTCAAGTAAGTTTGAGAAATACCGTTATAGGATTCTTTGTTGTATGCAGTACTTGAGAGGGGAGGATGTTAGCTGTCAAACTGCAAGGCGAGTCCTAGCTGGGGCTATAATTTATGATGTCTCCCAGAGGTTTGATTAGGGACTTCCTCTTCCAGACCTCTTGTGGGACTAGCATTGGGTGTGGGATGTTGTTCACGCCCAGCAGGAGGCAGCAGGATGCCCTTCCCTATCTTATCTGCTGTGTTAGCCAGAAAAAAACTGCTTTCTGTAGCTTAGAGAGGAAAGCTGCCGCCTGCAGTGCCAGCATCCCATATGGGCACTGGTTCGAGTCCCAGATGCTCCACTTCTGATGCAGCTCTCTGCTATGGCCCGGGAAAGCAGCAGAAGATGGCCCAAGTCCTTGGGCCCCTGCACCCACGTGGGAGACCTGGAGGAAGCTCGTGTCTCCTGATGGGCCCAGCTCTGTCTACTGAGGCCATATGGGGAGTGAACCAGAGAGAAGACACTCTCCTTCCCTGCCTCTGCCTCTCCCTCTCTGTAACTCTGCCTTCAAATAAACAAATAAATCTTTTTTTTTTTCAAATAGTACAACCATGAATGAAACTGGAAAAAAATGAAAAACAAACAAACAAACACATAAAAAACACTGCTTTCCTCTCTGAGCCTGAGTTTCTACCACAGAAACAATAATATGCTTTCCCCTTTGGGTTCTGGGAGGACTACATGAAATGAGATAGGCTGAAAAACACCTGGTGCAGTGCCTGGCATCCAAGCAAGCGTTCGCACACAGTCGGTGCCTTTGGTATGCTAAGTGGATGGTTCTGAATTTCTGCACATTTTTATTAAATGTTTCCAGGATCTCAAGAATCAAAGGAGGACAATTTCCATCAATAAGTTTTTCTTCTTCATCTTTCTCCTCTTCATTTTTTTTTTCTTTTTAAGAGAATGATTTTCTTTATGACAATAAAAATTTACCTTGGGTAAATATTCCCCCCCAGTTGCTCTTTTAATAAGTTTCCAACATTAGCAAAAAATGGGTGTTTTAGGGCTCCAGTTCCTCATTCTCATCTTCCACCCCAGTGAGGGGAAGAGGATGTGATCATGCGATCGCTGACAGAAGGGAAATTGTGAAAGAGCGCTCACTGTAGAAAAGGCAGCCCACACCGGCCTCGCTCTCAGAGGAGGCTGCCCTTCTGCAAGAGCTGCTAGGAGCCCTTCCAGCAGCCTGTCCCTTCAACATGGAACCGAAGCAGATCAGGAAGGGCTACCTTGTGAAGAGGGTAAGTAGAGTGCCGCTTGCACCTGGACATGGCCTTGGGGTGTTGGGGGGCCAGTGATTAGTGTGCAGCCCAGTACTCTATCCATTGGTTTCAGGAGTCATGCTGAATCTACTGGGTTGAAACAGGAGAGCTGCAGCAGGTAGAATGTCTAGGGCAGAGATGGGGAACCAGTGTATGTTCTACTGCCTTGTTTTTTAAAGGTGAACGAATCCAGCTCAGCTTCAGCATAGAGGGTTCTTGTGGGTCTGAGGATGTTAGACTGCAGGGTCTGGAAGACAGGAGCCCAAGCTAGCTTCTTCTTGGTGTCCAAAATCCTTTCCAAGAGCTGTTCACAGGCATTATGTCCAAACAGACTCTTCAGCTATGGAGGTTACTACGCATTTCTTAGTTAAGTCCTTCCTTCCTTCCTTCCTTCTTTCCTTCCTTCCTTCCTTCCTTCCTTCCTTCCTTCCTTCCTTCCTTCCTTCCTTCCTTCCTTCTTTCAGTAAGAGAGGAAAAAAGCGACTAAAGAAGAGTTTTCACCTTATAGTAACTGTAGCCTATTTCTTGGTCCATCTTCTTAGAACTGATGCATAAAAAACCTCATCCTTTTATTGGGCTACGATTCTTCACTCACTATTCTTGGTGGATTTGTATCACAGGCCCATCAAGGTGGTAGATGCACCATTTTAAAAATTAGGAATTGGAGACCCAAGTCTACTCAAACACGCCTGGTCTCACCGGTGTGGCATCAGGGAGAGGGAGTTTTGTTAGTGCTGTTGGTCTTCCTCTGGATGTGAGGTGGATGCTGAGTCATTTGGCCCCAGGATGGTGAATTCACACTCCATCCTGCAGGCAGCACCTATACACTCACGTGTGCTAACAGAAGCGAGCTCAGGGCATGACAAGTGAGCTGAACTGAGAATTCCTTCAGATGCCTGGCTTTTTAACTGGATGAACACCTAACACAACTCTGACATGTTCACTTCTAAAGGAGCACACGGTGCTGCACATTCTGCTCTGATTTCGGACTGGAAGGGGCCTTGGATGATCTGGCCTCATTCCCTCCAGGAGGCCAGTGACTGGCCAGGGCCACACGCCTGTGACAGAGCTGGGACCAGAATCCCTCTCTGGTTGCTAGGTTTCTCATTCAAGGCACTGAGCTCTGTTCTGTATCCCCTCGGATTTTCTTAAAGCAAATTTAATCTTAGTTAGGGCAGTGATGTGTTTAGGTGGTGAGAGTTATGAGTCAGTGCTGGAGAATAAGTGGCTCTCAGCTGACACTCTCCCAGTTAGTTAGACCCTTAAACAACCATCAGAAAACACACAGAGATATGCAGGCCTCTATGTAGACTCCTTGCAACAGCCACCAGTACTCCTTGAGAACCAGTAATAAGTAATTTTGATTTATTTTTTCTGGGATCACTAAGACTAATATCCTGAGAACAGCAAGTAAATGAAAACATATTTTGTTGGTTTGTTTTCATGTTTAAAATAATTAAAAACATCTTTCAATGAAAATTATTGCTATAAGGTTTGTGTGCCCATATTTTAAACTCCCTAAATTACAAAAATATAGAAGACAGAATCTGAAATAAGTGATGTTGTCTGACTAGACAACGGTGGATGATAGAGTCAGTGTTATCAAGAATTTGGGCTCAAATTAATATAGTTTTTGATGAGTGAGAATAATTCTCCCAGATTATGTAAGAGCCACTCTAGAAAATGTACCTGGAATAAAATATAGTGAAATAGCATATTCATTTTTCCACAATTTTTGTCTTCCATAATTTTCAAGTTTATAATTTAAATCGTCTGTAACTTTCGCATTTTCCTCTGGGAGCTTTTGAACACTCATTGTTGTAACGTATGAAGGCTCTCCAGCTTAGCATTTTAAAGAAATGTTTGTTAGAAATATTGCCTTGGCTCTCCTGGCTTCAGCCTGGTCTAGCCCTGGCCGTTCCAAACATTTGGGGAATGAACCAGCAGATGGAAGATCTCCCAGTGTCTTTCTGCCTTTCAAATAACATGAAAATAAATAAATAAAAATTAACATTTCCTTTTTTGGCTGCAGACCTGAATCGGAAGCCAGAATTTCTCAATAAGATATTAAAGTTCTTGACTTCTTAGGATGTTGAGTTTCTTTCAATTATGCCATGTGTGGACTAAAACTATAGGTGTCAGGAATATAACATAGCAAGTACTGTGTAAGTGACAATGAGTATTTGTGCTATTAGATAAACAGATCAGCAGATGGTGGGTCCCCTCCTGGTGCCGATGGGGCTGTCTGGCTCCTGGGAGGGCTACCACGGTAGTCGTGAGGAAAGCACGGGGACAGCTGTTTGTCAAGACTGCTCAGAGCCTTGTCTGGGGTCACGATGCTAAAGCACAGTGGGCAATGCCGGCGGAGTCACCCTCCACTCACCCTTTTCTTTCACTCGGTTTAAGATTCCTGGGTAGTTAGAAAGAACACATTTCACCTACTGTCTTGTTTTATGAAATAATTTTCTTAAAGATGTGATGTCGCGAGTGGAAAAAATATAACATTAGAAAACACTGGCACGGGATTTTGTCAACTCAGAAATCCTGGGGTGGTCAGTTGTGTTAACTAGGAAATTCTCTGCTTTTCTTCTGTGTGCGATAACTGTCCACATTAACTAATCACGTTTCTTCTTTTACCTCTTGACTCAGATCTCTAAATAAAGACGACAGTTAAGAGGGGGAGGGGAAAATACAAGAATTCTTTCATTTTCCAACTTGAACATCCTCAAATCAGATCTCCTTGCCTCCGGGTCCTGTTTTTCTTGATGTCTTTTAAAGAGCATTCGGAGTGAGCCATGTAGCAGCTGGCTCTGAACAGCCATGCCACATTCCGTCCTGGCACACTGTGCCCTCCCCATCTTACAGATGACAAAACTCAGGCCGAGAGCCAACAAGAGATGCTCACTGTCAGATGGCAGGCAAGAGGGTAACCTGGGATTCACACCCAGGTCTCCCTAACAGCAAAACCCACCCTTTCGCCATCTCCTGCAGCCTTCTGAGAGGAGGCTCACCTAAGCCAGCAAAAAGGAGGTCAGGTTAACTCCAAAGTTTGAGTGGGGCCTGGACAAATTGTACTGTGGGCAAGACTGGCTTCAGTAACCCCAACCTTCCTTTATCGGTAATACACACATTTTGGAGGTTCTTGAACATGTACTACTGAATTGTGTATGTTCATAATCATAACCTTAAAAAAGAAAAGATCAAATTACATGCATTGAATGACTTAGACCCTTCTAAGTTACATCCCAAACCAACCTCATTCCTAGAGGTTTATGGAGAAAATTGTTTCCATGACAACCAGCCTGGCAAGCACTTGGCTCAGGGATCTGGATGTCCTGTGATGCTGGGAGAAAGCCTGGGTATCAGGGGGGTGGGAAGGCGAAGTCGAGGGACTGGGCAGGAAGGAAGAGGGCGGCAGAAGTTGTGGTGGAAGGGAAAAGCCTGGGGCAGCGTGCCCGGGAGTCCTTCCCGACAGCTGCCTTGTCTTCTGCAGCAGTCTGCTCCCGTTGACTATCAGCGTGGTCACAGCCGACACACGGCGCTTCCCGTGCAGCAGGGGCAGTTCCAGGCCTCTCCTGCACTAGCGTACTTGTGCAACGCACCCTACAAAATGGGAGCAGTTACCGACCTGACTTCACAGATGAGGAGATTACAGTGACAACAAGTGGCAGAGCTGGTTTACAGAGCCGGACCCAGCCCACTTCCACGAGGTCCTCAAGGGCTCATATTGCAGCGCCTTTTTTCCAAAGCACTGTTACTGAAGAAACTTCTGCTAAAATGGCCCATGGCATTGCCCACACAACTCTTCCCTGTGTGTGGTTACCTGTTTAAGGTGGCCACTGTGTGAAGCCCTGCAAGTGTATTATCTCATTTAACCTTTATACCAATGGGAAGTAGGTACTTTGTTATCTTCATTTTCCAGGGGAGGAAACTAATGTTTGGAAAAACCAAATAACTTGCCAAAGGTCACAGAGCCTGAAAGAGGACAAGTTGAGAATGAACCCAAATCAAAGACTCCAGAAATCATGCTGTTAAGCACTCTGTGTCATCTGCATATTGTTTACTTAATGTGCTTTTATTGAGAAATCGGTTCATTCCCCAAACACCCACAATTAACTGGGGCTGGACCAGGCCGAAGCTGGGAGCTGGAGAATGCTATCCAGATCACACCCATCGGTGGCAGAAACCCAATGACCTGAACCACCTCCACCACCGCCTCCCAGGCTCAACGTTAATAGAAAACAGGAGTCAAGAGCCAGATCTGGGAGGTGTCTCAGGCGCTCCAGTGTGGGGTGCAGGCATCTCAACATGCAGGCCGTAACACCTGCCTCTAGAAAAGGTTATTTATGTAAAAAACATTCGCCAGAATAGACCGGTTCTCCTGCCTTTAGAGTTTACGGGAACACAAAGCAACCACCTGGGATGTTATACAGGTGATTTGATGGGTTCAGTTGGCAAACTAGGTAATAAAATTTGTGCTATAGTAGAAATAAGAGCTTAAGTTAATGCAACACCCACTTAAAATACCAAGTCCTGGGGGTGTGGGTAAACAGGTAATAGTAACCTACAGTTCTACTTTCATAGGTCAGTACATATTTAGAAATGTTTGAGGGAAAGGGGAAGTTCAAGAGGTGTCTTCACTTTGCAGGAAGTGCTTGGGAGGGGTTCTAGATAAAAAAAAAAATCCTGTTGCTCCAATCCTCAGCCACCACTCGTGGCTTCTTTCAATGAGGCTGGATACTTACAGCAGGCGTTTCCCACTGCATGGAACAGGAGGTTACTTTCTCTGCTGTCGGACCTTGAACTGTTGGAGACTCGGAGACTGGGTTTTGTTCATTTTTATGCTCTCTACACACAGGCCAGTGTCTGCGGCATGCAGCTGTGTTGTTATGTGAACTTGTGGCAAAGAAAGAAACTTGCCTGAAATAGACCCTTAAAGAGCAAGGAGTCAGGGTTTCATACTATAGTCACTTTTTAGAAAAACTCTTATTTATTTGAACTGCAGAGATAGAGATAGAGACAAAGACACAGAGATAGAGAGACAGGGACAGAGAGAGAGAGACAGAGAGAGAGACAGAGAGAGAGACAGAGACAGAGACAGATATTCCTTCTGCTGGCTCACTCCCTAAATGGCCACAATCAGGAGACATGAGCTTCTTCCGGGTCTCACACGTGAGAGCGGGGGCCCAAGAACTTGGGCCATGCTCCACTGCTTTCCCAGGTGTATTAGCAGAGAGCTGGACGAGAAATGGAGAAGCTAGTCTTGATACAGAGCCCATATAGGATGCCAGCGTCGCTTAACCTGCTACACCTCAATGCTGGCCCCATATTGTTGGTTTTTAACTAAAAATATGTAACATGTGAAATGCATATGTAAGATTTATTACTATTGTTGGCTTGCAGGTGAGGCCCAAAGGTTGGTAGCAGAGCTGGAAGTAGGTTAGAGGACCAGCAGGTTCTTTGGAATGAGCGTGTAGAGTCTCAGGGAAGAAAGGGATGTGAAGGGTTTAGTTGAACTTCTTGTCTGTGGCTTGCATTTCTTTTATTAGTCTGTTAACAAGTTTGCTCTCTTGTCAGGGAACTCGCTGATTTAAGTTTCTCCCTTCAGTTACACAAATTTTCTGAAACCTCCACCTATAGGCTCCTCCAAACAATGTAGGCATTTCACTTCTGTGAAGACAATTTTCATTGTTCTGCCTGTTGCATTTTGGATTAAAACCTAGTGAGTTCCCTCAACAGTTCCCCAGGACAGAGGATGCTGTCCTGACACTCTCTTTTGAAGAAGCTCCAGTTTATCTGCAATGGAACTCCATGTAGTTCTCCAAGGACACCGGAGAAGCACAGAATTATGGAGGACAGGGAGCATTAATGAGTGCTTCCTGTGTGCCAGACACTGATGCAAGCAATGTGCATGGGTTGTTTTATTAGTATCCCAACAGCCCTACATGGATATCATTCTCCCCACTTGCCAGATGTAGAAAATGAGATTTAGAAAATTTTCCCAAGGTTACATTGCTAAAAAAAAAAAAAAAAAGGCAGCAGAGCTGGGGTATGAGCTCAGTTGCCCAGCTGCAGAGCCCGTGCTCACCCACTGGCTGTGCTCCCTTTACAGTCAGAACCCCACCTCCCTCACTCTAGAGCCTACGCTTCTAGTGATACGCCATGTATGAGGTTAGCGTTTATGACAACACACATCAAAATGCTGACTCGCAGTACTTCTTTATGGTTCACATACCCATTTCTCCAGATTTTACAAATGCATTGATAATTCTTAAGCCATCTCATTAAAGAAACAGACTATATCTTATTTAACTTTAATTTCTTTTACTGCTGTTGAGCCAGTACATTTTTATGCTTGTTGGACTTAATTATTTCTTCTTTTGAGAACTGCCTGTTTATGTTATTTAGCCATTAAAAACTGCGAGTTAGTAATTTGTTGTTGATTGTGAGGAGTTTAAAAATATATTAATGATGCCAGTGCTGCGGCTCACTAGGCTAATCCTCCACCTGCAGCGCTGGCACCCCGGGGTCTAGTCCCGGTTGGGGCGCCGGATTCTGTCCCGGTTGCTCCTCTTCCAGGCCAGCTCTCTGCTGTGGCCCAAGAGTGCAGTGGAGGATGGCCCAAGTGCTTGGGCCCTGCACCTGCATGGGAGACCAGGAGAAGCACCTGGCTCCTGGCTTCGGATCAGCGCGATGCGCCAGCCGCAGCACACTGGCCGCGGTGGCCATTGGAGGGTGAACCAACGACAAAAAAGAAGACCTTTCTCTCTGTCTCTCTCTCTCACTATCCACTCTGACTGTAAAAATATATATATATATGTATATGTATATATTAATGATATTAGCCTTGAGTCACCTAGTGATGGATTATACATATCCACACAAATGCATTGACTTTTTAGCAGGTGCAGTCTTTCTACCAAAAATATTTATTTATTTATTTATTTGAGAGAGAGAGACAGAGAAAGAGAGAGACAGGGAAAGAGAGAGAGAGAGAGAGAGAGAGACAGAGAAAGAGAGAGACAGGGAAAGAGAGAGAGAGAGAGAGAGAGATAGAGAGAGAGAGAGAGAGAGAGAGAGAAAGAGAGGGTTCCATTCATTGTTCATTCCTCAAATATCCGCAGCTGTTGGGCTGTTGGGTTGGAGCCAGGCTAAAGGCGGGAGTCAGAAGTCCAATCAAGGTCTCCCATGTGGGTGGCAGGAATCAAATCACTTGAGCCATCAGTGCTGATGGAGTCAGGAGCAGGAGGCAGGTAGCAAGCCTGGACACTCCCATATGGGAAACAGTATCCTAACCAGTATCTTAGCTGCTCAGCTAAATGCCTGCCCCTGTACTTTCTTGTATATACAGAAATGTGGTTAAATATCTCATCCTTTATGATTGCTTCATTTGGTATCATGTGATGTCAGACTCTGGTGTACTAAATTATACCCATGATGATGGGTATATAATATGATGTGGGCACATATACATAATTAGTCCCATGATGATGAACAGTGACCAACTGACAACTTCCAGTCTGACTCAGCATCTACATCCGCCAATTTTGGAAACATAATTTTACACGTTATGGTGTATGATGGAAGAAATGAATATATGTGATATGTATATGTTTAATCTATGTATTTATGTACATATTTATGTACACACAGACATATAGCATATGGAAGCATATTCGAGGGAACTTCAAAATGTTTGTTAAAAAGTGAAAATAAAAGACATGTTTATTTTGTTGTAGAAAATTTTTGAAATCCATCACAGCTCTTTTTCTTTTTTAAAGATTTTATTTATTTATTTGAGAGGTAGAGTTACAGACAGTGAGAGGGAGAGACAGAGAGAGAGGTCTTCCTTCCGTTGTTGGTTCACTCCCCAAATGGCCGCAATGGCTGGAGCTGGGCTGATCCAAAGCCAGGAGCCAGGAGCTTCTTCCGGGTCTCCCAAGTGGATGAAGGGGCCCAAGGATTTGGGCCATCCTCTACTGCTTTCCCAGGCCACAGCAGAGAGCTGGATGGGAGGAGGAGCAGCTGAGACTAGAACTGACGCCCATATGGATGCCGGCACCGCAGGCGGAGGATTAACCTACTGCGACACGGTGCTGGCCCCCATCACAGCTCTTTTTCAACATGCATTTCTGTGAACTTTTTGAAGACTCTTCATATACATCATTAGAGTAAAATAGTTAGCTAGGGGTCTAAAGAAACAGATCCAGGTTCTAGACTTTCTCAGTTATGCAAGAAACCAACATGAAAGTGATGTCCAAGGGGAAGGGAAGAAGCCTATAACTGAAGAATTAGATTCTAATCCCAGTTCTCACCGGTATACTAGGCCCTCAGTGCTCACTCAGGAGTACCAGGTCAAGCCACTAAAATGGGCCTCCATTTTATTTTTTGAAATGTGTGTAATGATCCTAAATTCCTCTCTGTCTCAGACATTTTATAATCACACTTCCAGATTTACTCTCAGGCACGAATCAAGAGGGTGAGAGCCAAAAGGGAAACATGGAGGGATGGTCCGGGGGGTAGTGCTGTCTGGCCATCCAAGGGGAAAACCGCGGCGGCAGTGACGGCTTGGAGGAGAGGGGAATCACCCCAAATTCCTTCACTGTTACCTGACACTTAGGCCTGTGAGAAAGTTCAGCTTTCCCAGACTTTGGCTACATATCTGTCATTTTACAAAGCATCAGACTCCCCACTGTGCATAAAGAACATGCCTCCCAATTGGCACATTCTCCTCCGAGTTAGCTGACACAGCCGCCAAGGGGACACAGTACAAACTCCTGGACAGCTGGCTCCTGCAGCCTCCATCTTTCACTGTTTACTGGAAGAATGCGCTGCTGGCTGACTTCTACAAACTGATCCCATCCCAAGGCCAAGTGCCCCAAGTGACAGAGGCAGCTTTACATCATGGATACCCTTGGTGTGAATACTAACTTTTAGAATCGAAAGAGATTTTAGTAGTCACCTAGTGCAACTTTTTATTTCTAGCTATGTGAATCCTTTTAAAATTTCCAATTAATTAAAATTTTTTATTGAATAAATTTGTCTACAATTTTAAAAAATATATCCCCTAAGTAAGTTTTCATTTATTTACTATTTTTCCCCTAGTGTTTAAAAAAAAATTTCAAGCCCACAGAAAAAGGGGGAAAGTAGTAGGACTGTTATTGCTCTTTACCTAGATTCATCTACTAACAATGAATGGGGCTTTGGCTTTCCATCTCCCCATCTCTAAACGTTTACGTAAGTATACATAAATAGAATTGCCCGCTAAGATATTCGAGAATAAGTTACAGACATCATGCTCCCTAAATTGCTGAGTGTATATCTTCTGAGAACAAGGACATTCTATATCTCCACAACACCATCGTTACACCCAAGAAATTTAATACCACTCCAATGCTGTTTTTGACTACATCTTTCTATGTTCAAATGACCCCAAATGACTCAATAATATCTTACATTGCTGGTTCTCAAAATTCATGATTCAATCAAGGACCATGATTTGCATGGACATGCTATGTTTTCTGTGAGTAAATTAGAAATGTTCTATTGTACAGAACCAATCCAAAGGGTGTTGTTACGATAATCACTGTGTACCTCCCTCTATGGAGTTAATTACCAGGATCTCTGCTACAACTAAGCAGAACAACATTGTTTTGAACTTAAGGGATAACATAAATGCAATAAAATACATAAAGTGTGCCAGAATTTTTCACATTTATATACATAATGTAAACAACACACAGATGAAGATGGAGATATTTCCAGTATCCTATAAGATTTCAATTTCCTTTTTCTTCTATATTCTTCAATCCCAGGTAACCATTATCATAACTTCTTTTCTTATCAGTCATGCCTGTTCTTAAATTTCATATAAATGGAATGACATTATCAATATATTTTTGTTTTTTTTTCACTCAATATAATATCTATGAGATTTATCTCACAGATACAATAGGTACCAGTACATGCCTGTACCATAGTTCATTTAAAAAATCATTAATCTGTATTCCATTGTATCAACGCATTTATTTTCATTTTTACTTGAAATGCAGAGCAACAGAGAGAGAGAGGAATCATTTACCCACTGATTTATCCACTGATTTATCACTGATATCCATCCTCAGATGCCCACAACAGCCAAGGCTGGGCCAGGCTGAAGCCAGGAGCCCACACTCAGTCAGGGTCTCCCCCCTGGGTGGGACGGACCTCGGTATGTGAGCCATCATCTGCTGCCGCCAACGGGGTGCAGCAGCAGGAAGCAGCTGGGTCAGAAGCAGAGTAGCTGGGACTCCAGCCAGGCACTTTGCCATAGCACATATGATACTGGCGTCTCAAGTGCACCTTAACTGCTGTGCCAAAAGCTTGCTCCTCATTATATGAATTTAATGCATTAATGATGGATTTATATATTGCATTGAGTAATTTACTTGTCCATTCTCCTGTTAATAAGCATTTGAGTTATCCTGTGTTTTTGGTTGTTTTGTGTAAATAAAAAAATGCTTGTATGAGCTCTGTTCCCTCAGATCTGTGCCCAGGGATAGAACTGCTGGTGAAAAGAGCATGTATATGCTTAACTTTAGCACAAACTGCCAATACTTTTCCAAATGGGATGTAACATTTGTACTTCTGCCAGCCAGGAATATTCCAGTTATTCTGTCTCCATACTAAGTCTTGTTCCTCTCAGTCTTTTTAAATGTCGGGTAGTATAGTGGGAACATGGTGGTATCTCAGTGAAGTTTGAACCTCCATTTCCCTAATACATAATGATGCCAAACACTTTCCCATACACTTTTTGGATATTTTCTTTAGTGCAGTGCATGTTTGTACTTTCTGCTCCTTACAAATTAGGTTGTACTTTTCTGTTGATTTACAGGAGTTCTTTAAGTTCAGGATGAGTCTCTCTCAGATGTAAAACAGAAGCATATTTGAGATGATTTGTGTGTTGGCATAGTGTCTGATCCTGCCCAGTTTTTAAAAAGGGAAATAATCAGTGTTACTCTGGAGCAGTCAGTCTGCCTGTGCAGAAAAGAGATAGTGTATTTTAATGTTAAAAAGTCTTTCAGTAGCTGACAGAAAGGAAATGTTTGGACAAGAAAATGATAATCCCTCAAGTGTTTATCGTTTTTGCATTAATAGTCTTCCTTTTGGGCAACTGGACCTTTATATAGAGGCCCTTTGTGTTTGAGATAAGCAACAGCATCTGCTGGGAACTGGATAATAATTCTGTGTTGCTGTAGTCATGACAGGGTGACATCATGGGTCAAAGAGCAGAGGCACAGACCTCCCGCTCTTGCTTCTTGGAGCAGAGTGCCCAAAGTCTTTTCAAAGGGCAGGCTTCCTTGGTCTGCTCAGAGTGGTTAACTTACTGCTAAAGGGGGAGTTGGCACCAACTCAAACTAAAAACTTTAAGAAAATTATTTAATTAATTTGTTTGAGGGTTAGAAAGACAGACAGACACTTAGAGAGAGCTCTCATCCACTTGTTCACTCCCCAAATGCATGCAACAGCCAGGACTGGGCCAGGTCATACAAATATGTCACCTGCCTCACACTGGCCAAAGGCATTTATTAAATCTGCAAATGTCTATGGAATGGTTTTAGAAAATATTCTTATATATTATTGTTTCTATTATGTTAATAATTTTGAAATATCCTCTTTATTTAGTTTTATCTAGTTATCAACACATGTTGTGATTTTAACTACAACCACTCATTATACAAATTGCTTATTGAGCACGTGGCATTATCATGGTGTGGTAGGTTCCTGTCCTTCCAAAATAGTTGACATAGTTGATGAACTGTATTTATACATTTTATGTATAAGATATGTATACAACTCATTATTGATATATACATATGTCTCAGTATTATAAAATATATGTATATATCACACACTTACATATGCATGTTTTTATATGATTTAATTAACCTAATTAACATTTGTTACAGGCTCAATGATAGAATTATTATTTCCCTGTTAGAAAAGCAAAACACTGTGTCTCAGAAATGCAATGATGGGGTAAGCGTGTAGGACTAAGGGCAGGCCAGATCTCATCTGAGCCCTGAATCTCATCCCACCAGAAAAGAAGCCAAAGAGAGTTATGAGTTTTTTTTAAAAATTAATTAATTTATTTTAGAGTTACAGGGAGATATACTGAGAGAGAGAGAGAGAGCGCGCTTATTCACTGGGTCACTCCCCAAATGCCTGCAACCCCTCAGTCCATGTCTCCTACATAGGTGGCAGGAACCCAATTACTTATGCCATTGCCTGCTACCTCCCAGGGAATACAGTAGCAGGACACTGGACTGGAAGTGAAACTGGGACTCAAACTCAGTCATTTCTACATGGGATGAAGGTGTCCCAGATGGTGGCTTAACAGCTGCATCACAACACCCAACCCTGTAGATCATATTTTAAAAAGTCCTAGTAAAAGAGCTTCCTATGTTTTGATTCTAGAATATTTGATTCTTGGGAGCCAGTGCTGTGGTGTAGGGGGTAAAGTAGTGCTGGCATCCCACATGGGCACTGGTTTGAGATCCAGCTGCTCCACTTCCAATCTAGCTCTCTAGCCTAGGAAAGCAGCAAAGGATGGCCCAAGTCCTTGGGCCCCTGCACATGTGTAGGAGACCAGGAAGAAGCTCTTGGCTGTTGGCTTTGAACTGGCCCAGCTTTGGCTATTGCAGCCATTTGGGGGATTACCTTTGTTCTTTTTCTCTTCAAAATAGGGACTTAAATTTTTTAAAAGAAAAAGTAAAAAATAAACTATAAGGTCATGGGTAAAAGTGGTTAGAGAAATGTGTTGCAGTTTTTACAAACTGCAGTGGGTGAGAAAAATGAAGTGGTTCCTTTGTGGTTCTTGGTAGTGTGAATCAACTATGAAAAGGGAGGTGCAGGGGTAATTATAGGATGTGGGGAATGGTCTCTGTTTTATTTTAATGAACACCCCTGAGCTTAGTACCATGGAGAAACAAAGATAACCACACAGAGAGCAGTGAAAGAAAAATTAAGGCTGCATGTAACAAGTTTCAGAATGTGTCAGACAATCTGTGGGAAAAGCAGGAGGTGACCTTGGGAGCAGGAGGGTCAGTGCCATTTGGGAAACCAGCATCAATGAGGTGGCCAAGCCAAGGCTTGCAGGATGCAGAGAGGTTAGTCACAGACGGGAAGAGGAGGATGGAGTTAGGGACATTCCAGAGAGTAGTAGGGTTAGCCTGAGCCAAGGGCCAGGGGTAGAAATTAGAAGGATATCCCAAGAACTCACTGATTTGAGTGAGTTTATGTGGAAGCAATGGAGATGATGTCACAAGACATTTGTAAAGTTTATGCTAAGAAAATACAGGATCTTCCCTATTAGGGAGAAACAGTTTACAAAGAGCCCGGGTCTCCTGAGCTGTTTTTGTCATGATTACAGGGGAGTATATTCAATACCTGGAAACCCATGTGGGTTGTACTATTAGAAGATGGGATTGAATTCTACAAGTGGAAACACGAGGCCATGCCCTCAGGAATGATTCCCTTGCAAGGAAGCCATGTGACCAGCCCTTGTAACGACTTTGGCAAAAGGATGGTGAGTTGGCATCAAGAGCCACAGCGGACCCCTCCTCAGGTGCTGGCCTCTTAGGCCAAGCCCAGCCTGCAGTGAGAGGTGCTCCCTGGGCCATCTCTCTTCCCACCATGGGCACTTGACCATGGTGTTGGGTCTCTCTTGGACAGAAAAAGTTTGGGTCAACTGCTCTGCCTCATGAGGGGCCTCTGCCCCTTGAAAGGAGCCATACCTAATGGGATGTTTTCCAATTTCCAGTTTGTATTCAGGATCACTACCAGCAAGAATCATCACGTCTACTTCCAGGCAGCTTTCCTGGAGGAGAGAGATGCCTGGGTTCGAGATATCAAGAAAGCCATTAAATGTATTGAAGGAGGCCAGAAGTTTGCAAGGAAATCCACCAGGAGGTCTATTCGGCTGCCAGAAACCATTGACTTGGGGTGATTTTCTGTGTTTGCTTCTCTCTATCCCTTCCTTTGTTCCCCTCTTGCCTCTGACAGGGAGGGATGTAAGAGATCCTGCTCTGTGGCTTGCTTGGACCACTTCCCAAGTCTATGTCCATCCTCCTGGGTTGACATTAGCACCCAATGCACTGATATGTTTACCTGAGTCTCAAGGAGTGATCACGGCTTCCCTAAGGCTTAGCATGGGCTCTAGGTATCCAAGCAGGCAAGATTTCAAGTTCAAGTTCATGAATTCACACAGGAAAGGGAAGCCAAGGCAAACACCCATCCGGGATGGAGACTACTGGTGCCCTTGTGTAGGCTGGTTCAGGTGATGGTTGTAGCTTAAAAGGGATAGGAGGCCAACAAGTGAGTCTAGCCCCTGACTGAGGTTGGGAATGGGTCCCTTTCCTTTTTGCATGATTCCCATCTTCTCTGGACACATGGATCTCTTTCTCTAGGGATTCCTTTTGTCCTGGTAGTTCCTTTATGTTGAGCACGCCCTGAAACAGAAGCCCTGTTGGGAAGAGTCCCTGCTAGTTCATTCCGTCTCCAAGCACTCCATTTGCAAGGGGGTGTCCCTGACAGGGACGAATGACACTGCTCTGCTCTGCGTGGCTAGCCCTGGACTTGCTGTGTCACAGGAGTCTGATGAAGTTTGTGCAGGGAGTGTGGTGAGGCTGGGCAGCTGCTGGTTTGGGCCACCGAGTGACTGGATTCCTGGCCAGGGCTGCCACAGCCAGAGGTGGGGGAATGACGCTCAGTTTATGTGGAGCCGCAGCAAACACGAATGTGGCCTTCTGTTTTACTGCTTAGAATTTATCTGACAAGACTATCTTTGATTTATCACCTCAAGGACAGAAATGAAAACTTCCATTTTGTCTTCTCTATTACCATTTTTAGAACAAGAGATAAGCTGAGTAGAAATATTAGCTCTCTGGGAGGCAGACATCTAGAACAGATGGTCTCCTAAAGACCCTTGACCCTTGAAGAATTGGAACATGGAGATTCGAGGGACTTTAAACAGCTGATTCACTCCCCAAATGGCTGCAGAGGCCTGGGCTAGGTCAGGCCAAAGCGTGGAACTCAATCCAGGTCTCTCATGTGGGCTGCAGAGGCTCAAGGATTTGGGTCATCCTTTGCTTTCCCAGGTGGATTAACAGGAAGCCAGATGGAAAGTGGCGCAGCCAGGACTTGAATAGCTGCTCATTTGGGACACTGGCATTGCAGATGGTGGCTTTAACCCACTGTTCCACAACACGGACCCCAGAATTTTTTTTAAAAAAACTGGCCCTGAAAACATTTAATCTTTGGTACCTAACTTGGGGCAACTGTTCCTCTCAGACACCAGGAAGTCAACAAAGAGGCTAATGAATTTAGGAGATTTTTAAGGACCATTCTAGTGCATTTTGCTAAATGCTGTGTAGGCCTCAGAGTTATGCAAAAATGAGGCTGCCCTTGGATTACCTGGTGGAGAGAAAGGCTCAGACCTACCCAGACCTACGCAGGACCAGTGTCTCCAAGGTGGCCACCCTCAGACAGAGCTCATCTTTCTCTGTGCTCCCCACTCATTCATCTGTTTATCTCTGTGCAGTGCTCTGTATTTGTCCATGAAAGACATGGAGAAAGGAGTGAAAGAACTGAATCTAGAGAAAGACAAGAAGATTTTTAATCACTGCTTCACAGGTAAAAACACTTGCAACACTGAAATGGGGCAACGGGGGGGGGGGAGGTAACAAGGAATTCTCCCTTGTTCTTACATGAGAGGTGCATGCATGAGCATGGTAAGCAGAGGGAGTGACACATTGCACACTGGTGAGCATGCAAGTTGAGCTTCCCCAGTATGGAAACTGAGGAGAAAGTAGAAAGGAACTGTTGTTCAAGACATTTTAGAAGTTCCAATATATCAATCAAAGGCCCTTTGCCTCCCAAAGATAGAATTATATTGAAAATTAATAGAAATAGATACCAAGTTGGATAAGCTGCAACCCTTATTATGAAAGTAGGTGCCAAGACATACAACGTGAGATCTAAATGACAATATCAAGGGTGTCAGAGACTGCACAGGGTAAGGCATATAGTGTTACAAGTTTAGACAGCATATGTAAGTGGTTAAAAACATATTCTTTGGAACCAGACTGCCTTGCCTCGAATCCTGGCTCTGCAACTCTCTAGTCATAAAGCCAATAACTTAGTCACACTGTGCTGCAATTTCCCTGGCTATAAGGGGGACTGATCATAGTGCTCATACTTCACAAGCTGGCTACCATGTGCATGAAACAGTGCCTGACACACACTATGTGCTATATGCTATGATTTCTCAACTTGGTTCTTATGATTAAAAAGCTCATACGTCTGCAGAATCAATTCTGTGAGCTCAGAAAAGAGAAAGACCTCAGAGGGTTGTTGGGGGTGATGGGAAATTGTGTCTAAATTTGACCCTGAAAGATGGGTAGAATTTCATTAAATCTTTGTGGGGAGGATTTCAGATGAGGAGACTGGGCACAAGATAGTGAGGACACAGTCATAGGATAGAAATGTGCAGATAATGTGTCTAGGAAGAGAAATGGACCAGCCTGGCAGGGCTGATGGATTATTAGAAGGAGCAAAAGAGGGCCTAGAGTTTGGGAAAAGGTTTGTCAGATGACAGGTGTGGCTTCCTTATTGTGACAGGAGAGGTCAAAGGAAGAAAGTTAGGAGGAGGTACAACGGAGGTAGAATCTGAGAGGATGTTCAGTCAACAGATAATCCATAAAAATGGCTCAGGTCAAGTTCTGGAAGGGAAAGGAGAAAATACATGACCCATGGTAGGCTTAGAGAGTTAAGGCAGCAGTCCATCAGCGTAAGACAAGTCAGGGCCAAGATTTGGGACCAAGATGCCAAGCAGCCATGGAAGTGGCAAGGGAAAATGACACAAGCAAGACAGCCCTACATGGCAGAACCAAGCACACTATGACAGAGCCCTGGGCAAGGGGGTTCCAGTGTAGTTTGGACTCATTTCCTGTGTAATGTGTTAACTAAGCTTCAGAGTATTGGAATAGCACATCATAGGTTCTTCCCACTGAAGGTAAGGGTAGGTTCTAGAGATTTCCACAGGTGGAGCTTTCATCTGGGAGTCAGATGGCCTGGGAGATGAAGATATTAGGATCAGGCAGTGGCAGGTTGTGATGGAAGACCTTGAATGTCAGGTGAGTGGGTAACCTGACTGAACTCGGCTCTGAAGCTTCAATGTGCCTTGCTAAACATGTGTGGACTCAAGAGTTAGAAGCCTGCAAAAGTGAAGCCTCAACATAAGCATAGCTTAGGCCTCAGATCACTTAAACTTTCTGAGCCTTAAACTTGTTATTCTTAAATGAGGTCTATAACGAGTGCTCTGTCTCTAGTACAGCATTGTTACAGGGATTAGAAGTAGAAACACACTATCATTCGCTTATCCTTGTAGATAAAGAAAAGTGGAAAAGAGTTGTTCATATACGAAATTCATGGACAGCTCAGTGACCAAATGCTCTCCTTGCTGTCTTGCCTGTGGTTCCTACAGAAGGCATCCATTCCTGCTGGTGCTTGGGGTGTCCTGGAGGGGCAGCTGTGTTGGCTCTCTCATTGGCTACCTTTATCAAAGGTGCTCTGTTATTAACACGAAGTTCTGTCCTAGTCTGCTCATAATCCAACTGATGGGGTAGATTTAATTTTATTTCCTTTGCATCTTCTCTTGAGGCAGAAGGTTGATTAAATGTTTCCCAAGGTCCCCACAGTGACCCCGGAGACCAGTGCAAGCCCATCCTGTTATTCCTTGCTTAAAAACTTGTAACGGCTCCCCATGGCCACATTTCTTATTGTGCCACCCAGCACCTTCCTCCTCTTGTCTCCTAGGAAAGGCTGATGGCTGTGTACCTGCACTTGTTCATGCTGTTGCCTCTCAGCCTGTGCCAGTTCCTCTTAGCCCTTGCCTTAGATGCTTGGCTAACAGCGACTCACTTTGTAGGTCTAGGCCCAGTGTCACTTCCTCTATGAATGTTTTCCTGACATGCAACCCCACTCCCTCCCCCTCCCCTTCCTCCCTACCGCACTGGCACTCTCAGATCAGACCAAGCAGTTCATCATGCTGACTTATAACAGAGTGCTCGTTAAAATACTTACTCATCGCCAGCGCCATGGCTCAACAGGCTAATCCTCCGCCTTGCGGCGCTGGCACACCGGGTTCTAGTCCCGGTCGGGGCACCGGATTCTGTCCCGGTTGCCCCTCTTCCAGGCCAGCCCTCTGCTGTGGCCCGGGAGTGCAGTGGAGGATGGCACAGGTGCTTGGGCTCTGCACCCCATGGGAGACCAGGAAAAAGCACCTAGCACCTGGCTCCTGCCATCGGATGAGCGCGGTGCGCCGGCCACAGCGCGCGGTCTGTGGCGGCCATTGGAGGGTGAAGCAACGGCAAAGGAAGACCTTTCTCTCTGTCTCTCTCTCTCTCACTGTCCACTCTGCCTGTCAAAAAAAAAAAAATTAGTCATCAGCCATCTCTAACTTTAGACTCTTAGTGAATCTCCCAAAAACTCATCAGTAGATGCTCAGTAAATGTTAGTGGAATACATGAATGGGTTAGTTAAAAACTGATTTCTCTGATATGTGTATGCCTTGTCTTTTTAAGCAGTAGGTAAATGTTTTTGAAAATCTTTACAAGGTCCTTTGTTTCCAGGTAGCCATCCCTCTGACCTTGCTTTCTCCTTCTTGGACTAACAGGGCAGACGAGACAAGTCAGACACACTGGCGCTCTGCAGCCAGCTCAGGGTTGAGGGCCAGTGTCTTGTTCTTTGGGAAGGAGAGTTAACCTGCCCTCTGCTGGTCCCGTCCAGGTAGCTGTGTCATTGACTGGCTGGTATCCAACCAGTCTGTTCGGAATCGCCAGGAAGGCCTCATGATCGCTTCCTCACTGCTCAGTGAAGGCTACCTGCAGCCTGCAGGAGACCTGTCCAAGAGTGCAGCGGATGGAACTGCTGAAAACCCCTTTCTGGACAATCCCGATGCCTTCTACTACTTTGTAAGTGAGAAAAGCTATCCACCTATTCCTCTTACAGTGGAGGCTGCCCTGGGCAGATTCTAGTCTGATTTTAGTGCATAGCCGCATATGCAAAAGGAAGGGCCCAATCCTACAGAACTGCTAGGTGGGAAATGACTGGAGTGTAAGGGGAGGAAGAGGTCGGCCAGAACCAAAGGAAATGCTCGAAGTCTTGAAGCTCGAAGGCCCATTCTGAACCTCTGCTGCCCCAGCCCTGGCCAGGTGACTTGGTTTATAAAGAAAATGATTGTTTGCTTGAACAGTGTCCTATACATTGACTTTTTAAACATTACTCTTTTCTTATTCTAAGCAGCAATTCACTTGAAAGTGAATTATTTTGTACATGACAAGCACTCTCCTAGACAAAGCAGATGGAAGAGTAGGGGGAAAAACAGGCAAAAATTCTGGCCCCCATGGAGCTTAGGTTTGATATGCTAGGTATATTTTTCAAATACACATTAAAATATGTACCTCTTAGTGCAAGTACAAAATATGTTTATGTACGTCACTGCCTACTGTCATCTTGTGTTCCTCCTGTATGCTGACAGCAGGTTGGGAAACACTGTATTACATAACATGGACCTACTCTTGGGCCACCTGAGACTTACAGCAACAGTGGATTCTAGGGGATTTTTGGCCATTTTGTTTCTATTTTGGATCAGAGTGCAGAAGTGAGGAATCTATTTCACAGAAGCATCCTTCTTAGAAAAGGAACATCCCAGAGAGAGTTTCATTTCGCTTTGGGGAAAGTTCCACTGTCAGTAATTTTTTCTAGGCCTTTGAGATGGGTGTTTCTAGCCTTTTATAAATGCAGGATTCTAAAATACCCATCATAGTGGCCTCTCACAGTATGATTCATCACTCATATCTGAGCAAGTCACAGTTCTCTCCTGAGCCCAAGGGATGAGGTTTGCCACAGCGCTGGGTGGCAAAGGAGTCAATGGATATAATGCTGTGTATGTAGAGTCTTCTGTCCTAGCACTCTGCTTTCAAGCATGTGGCCGTGAGGTCCCAAGAGAAAGAAGGCTTTGAAGGCAGAAATGTGCAGTGAGGAAGGCTGAGCTCATCTTAGGATGTAGTTTGAGGACGCCTGGACAAGGAAAGGGTATTGACAAGATTGTATCTGAGTGCAGACAAGAAAACAGCAACAACCAGGAGAAGACAGTGAGGAGGGGAAAGTGAGCTAACCAAGGACAACCTTTAAAGTTCAGTTCGGGCATGTTCAGTCGGCAGAAGGAAAATTAGGAGCTGCTGTGGTGGCTGGAGGGGAGGGAGATGTGGGAGTGGTATATATGCTGAAGACTGGCAAAGTCATCTTGCTGCCTGGTTTCCCAATAGCCAGACAGTGGGTTCTTCTGTGAAGAGAATTCCAGTGACGATGATGTGATTCTGAAAGAAGAATTCAGAGGGGTCATTATCAAGCAGGGATGTTTACTGAAGCAGGTGAGTGGCCACCTCTGTTGCCTTCCAACCTGTCTACCTTACAAATCCTTTTCTTTGAAATGACCAAACAGCATTTAGTTTACTTGGCAATAATCATTCAGAAAATAAAACCCATGGAGTGAAAGACATAAAATACTTAAGTATGATCAAAGCAGCAGGTCAGGAGGTCTAAGCCAGGGAGGGCAGAAGACGCCCCGAGGAATAGGAAATGTCTCTTTCATCAATGTCATAGGAATCAAAATGCTTTAAGAAAAATATTTCCCTTTTTGTTGGTTGGAGGAAACAAATTGTCTAGAAGATGCCATCCAGAAGACAGATGTTTCATGGTAAAAGTACCTGGGTACTTTTTCTTTTAAACAAAGAGGGAAATCTGAACAGGCCACGTGTAGAAAAGGAACAGCTCACGCTACTGAGAGCAAGAGCGTGCATTCCAGATTGTGGATAGGACACGGCAGGCGCCAAAGCAGGGCACGCCTGCGGCCAGCTCCACAGGAACAGCAGACAAAGGTCAAGTCCAGTCTGATGGCACGTTCTTGGGGGGAAGTCAAGTGTCCCCAGGTACAGTCCACCATCATTCTGGAAGACAGAGCTGCTGTGAGCTGACAAGCTATAGCCAGTTACCAGATGCTGAAGCACATGATGCTAAGAGGTGAGAGAAACACAGGGTGGGGAATGAGTGAGGAAGCCAGGGCCAGAGGGAGAAGCAGCAGGAAGATGTGGAAGCATTCAGGGTGATACAAATGGAGATGGGCATGCGCAGTCGCAGGAGCCCGTGCTGCCTTAGAGGGCCAGCGCCTTGCCTTCTGGCTGTTCTGTGAGCCGAGAAGCAGTGCTTAGTACATATGGAGAGGACCTGTTCGCTGTAAGAGCGTTCCCTGCAGTCTATGTGCCCCATGGGACTGAAGTTCACTATCTTAACTTCCATTTAGTGATGAATGAATGAGCAAGGAGGGAATCAAAACAGAGCATATATTTATACTTCAAAAGGGGGACTTCGGGCCGGGTGAAATTAGATATAATTTGGATTTTAGGATCATAAGAAATGCACAGCAAAGATTTAAAAAAGAATCCAAGAACTATTCTAATATCTTTTTATGACAAAGTAACCAGCTGAGTAATCGCAGGAAAGGCTCTGGCAGCTGCCCATGGCCAGCGCTTGCCCACGGCTGGCTTCCTCATTCGTTCTGCCAAACATTTCTGTGTTCCTGCTCTTTGGCTACAGGTGCCAGAAGGTGACGATTGGGACAAGAGTGACTTGGGAGAGAAGTTCATTACTTCCTTATTTGATTGATTCCTCCTATAAGTCTATGTTACCAGTCGTTTTTTGAGTTAGTCACTTTGGCAAGCCCTAATCTAGAACGAGACTCTTAGAAAGCCAAGTGTGAAGGCTAGTAAGTGATAGATAAAGCCTGTGCTGGCCTGGAGCCACGTTTGGATGAAGCACCCCAGTCAGAGGCCATGGATGATCAAAAGTCAGCTGAGGGAATGGGTGCCAGTGGGGGAGATACTGGGAACTAGAAGTAAACTGATTCAGGTTTTTGGGTTTGCCTTCCCTTACTTGGCCTTTATTAGGTACAATTTAGACTTAGTCTACGTGGTACACTTTTGACTCCCACAGGGAGCTGTTAAAATTGTATCCCAGGCTAACTAAGAACCTCTGGATTTTTACAACTCCCAAGCGCTTTTGCTGTGCAGCCAAGGCTGAAAACCACTGGCCTTTTTCTTCTAATTTGTCCTGTTACCAAAATGTAACTATTTACATAGTCATCCTTACCAACTTCCTTTTTGCTCAAAGAAAACAGAAATCTATGTGCATCCAGGAGCTCTGTTCTCTTATATACTTTTCTCCAATTTTTTTTTTTTTTAGCTGAAGAATAGGGAGGAAGGAAAATTCTGTTTTGTTTGAATTGATATTTCCCTTTATTGTTTCAATCTTTGAACTCAGTAGTTAGGAACTCTGTTTCACAGCAGAATCTCCTGAGGGGATTAAACATTTTTTTTTTAAATTTCCACAAAAACATGAACCATAGTGTGTCCTCCACTGAGAGCTGGCCTGAGTTAATCTGCACAGAACACTTCTCATCAGAAAGGACACCGTGCTCCATATATCCCACATGTGGGAAGCCACTGCGTTCCCCTGGAAGATAGTTCTCTTCCACCTTTGTTCTTCCCATTTCTCTCTCCCAGGGCAAATAACTCTGCTTAGAAGATGGAGAAAGTTAGAGAATGAAGGATCCTGGATTATTCAGTTTCTTCTGTTATAACACTGATTAAACATCCAATTGTTTAATTCTCAATCACATGGAGGTGGAAGGACAGTCAAGGCGTTGTACATGCTTTTCTTGTTTCTGCTGCAGAGTTCAGTCTCCTTCTTGATCTATAATAGGCAATAAACATCTGTGTACTGAACTAAATTGAATCTAAGTAGATGATTTTGACAGTTCAGCAACAATTGTTGGAAAGCCCAGGCACGCATGCTTTCCTTAAAATTCTTCAGGAAACACACATGAAGTGACATATGACCACACATCCACTGACTAACATCAAACTCTTCCAGTGTACCACTTTGTGATGGCAATGGGGACTTCAAGGGAATATGGCGGTTGGCCAGGTTGGCTGATTTCACTTCCTCCTGTGGCCTTCCTCTTCCATTGACTCAGGATACTTGGTCACTCAGCAGGGGCGTGAGCTTGCACTACACTGCGTCTGCAGAAGAGGAGGAAGTGGTGTGGGGTAGCAGCTTTGGTGTCCTCATTTTATGGGCAACATGAGCCAAAGCAAAGAGTAGGAATTCACGCTTTCAGAAGTTCACACATTGCAAAAGCCATCCTGGATGCAATACAGTAAACAGACATATTTTCTGCACTCACAGGGCTCCTGTATCCATCCTTTAGTCAAGTTAAAAGTTCTTTGGAAATGAGGTCCTTGACCATATGCTTGGCCGAAACAAATGCAGGCCCATTCTTCAAAGCTCCCTTTATAGTCCTCTGATCTGGATTTATGAATGAGGCACTGTTTGGTAAAACCATGTAAGCACAATGAAAACTACTGGAAAATTTGCATTTGTGCCTGTTGATATGTGATGCTTTAGAAATCAAATAATATTCTTTGTATTGATTGATATATAGGAACTATATATCTTCTTATCTAATGGTAGTTTATTTTTGGCTTCTGGAGTCATTTAAGTGATTTGAATTTTCTGTAGAAAATCACAGAATCAGGACTTCCATGATATTTATAATCTGCTACCTCCCAGGCATGTCTATAGGAATGTCTATAGGAAACAGAGCAAGCCATGACCTTGAACAAGGATTCTGATATGCGCTGCCAGCATCATAAATAATGGCTTGACTTGCTGTGTCACAATTCTAGCCCCTTCATGACTTACTGTAAGCTAACTGAGATCACCGTGCAGTTTGTGGAGATTACAGATATAAGGCAATTGTCACAAGCAGATACTATGTCAGGCACAGGGGAACAAAGATAAGCAAGAGGTGAATCTTGCCCTTAAAACTCACAGTCTGGATGATATGAGTGTTTAATTCTATTGCTTGTCATATCTGTTACAGCCACGTAGCTTGCCTTTCTATCTCTGTTACCTTAGGTGACTCCCTAATTATTTTAGGCCTTAATTCATGCAGTCATTCCCTAAGGACTTCTTTTTTACTTTATTGACTTTATCCTGGTTTCCCTTTCATCTCGCCCCCAGTTGGTCCACTCTGTGCATTGTTACCCTATTCATCTTTCTAAACTGTGATTGTCTTTCACTTCCTACTCAAAAGCTGTTGGCAACATCCTCTTGTTTTATTTTTACTAAGTCCACCTTTCCAACCTTGCCTTTGCTACTCCTCATGAACCCTGTGTCCTAGCCACACTGGTCTTATTCATCAGTGTCTGCATATGCCATGCTTTGGTGTTGTCGGTTTTCCCATCCATCTGTTTCCCACTCATCTGAATCCTGAGTTTCCCCATATACATAAGTTTAGGTCTTCAGGAAGCTTTTGTTGACATCCTAAACCCACAGCTGTATATCCTTCATCTAATTCTTTTGAAACCCATTATCTATATCAATTACTTGACTTAGGCATTTGCTATTTTATATTTCCAAATAGGTCATGATCTCCTTGAAGAGCAGGGCCACATCTTAGCTCCCCTAAGGTCCCCTACATAACCTAAGACAATACATGTACACGGGACTATATTATATAATACTAAGTTTAAACATCAGTATAAGGAATAATTTAATCCATCTGCTTAAAAGCAACCAAATTATTAACTGACTTTTGTGCTATATCCCTGACAAAGCCTTGGGTCAAAGCTTGGTTCTCTTGGATTTAACGTTTCATCTTTTCTTTCTTGTTTCCACTCAGCAAATACTTATTATGTAGGTATTGTGTGTAGAGTGATGCTATGAACTCACCATTCCTTATGTTGATCCTGGATACAGGGGCATAGGAGGAAAAACTGGAAAGTGAGGAAGTTTGTTCTGAGAGAAGACCCTGCCTACCTGCACTACTACGACCCTGCTGGGGTGAGAGTCTATGGTTTCCAAATCCAATCAACTAGAAGCTTCCACTGTGTTTGTGAGCTGGCCTCCCCAACTCCCTTCCTACTCTCCCCACACTCCTTTTTTTCTCATCTCCCTCCTAATTCTTTTTCTTCTGTCCTCCTTTATCTTTTCCCATCCTTCCTCAATGCAAAGATCTAAGATCTTAGGCCTTTGAGGCAAGGATAATCTCAGGGATAGAAGAAAAAAAATCACTATATTATAACTTATTTAGTTAACTCAACATATTTTGTGTTGCTTGCCCTAATTTGATATTCTCAGGGGAACTCAATCAGCCCAACACTGTACTCATGGTTTAATATGCAAAACAATGTAATTCCTTTCCAGGCCAACTTGGAAGAAAGCAGTATTTTATTTAATTTTTTAAAGATTTATTTGCTTATTTGAAGGGTAGAATTACAGAGAGAGGAAGAGACAGAGAGACCTTCCATCCACTGGTTCACTCCCCAAATGGCCACAACAGCCAGGGCTGGGCCAGGTTGAAGCCAGCAGCCAGGAGCTTCTTCCAGGTCTCCTATGTGGGTACAGGGGCCTAAGCACTTGGGCTATCTTCTGCTGCTTTCCCAGGTGCATTGGCAGGGAGCTGGATTGGAACTGGAGCATCAAGGACTCAAACTGGTGTCCATATGAGATGCCAGTGCTACAGGCAGCGGCTTAACTGCTATGCCACAACAGCAGCCCCATGAGAGCATTGCTTAAGTACAGCACTTTGTGCAATTGATTGTTGAAGAGGATAGTTTCCTGGATAAATGAGCCACCTCCAAAACTTAAAGCAAGTTTGTATTCGGTCTCCAGCCTCTGCTTGAAGGCAGGGTTCTCTGATGTCTATCCTGTGAGTTACAAGAGCATTCTCGCCTCAGGGGCATGGGAACAAAGAGCTCTGGAAACCAAAGCTTCTCTTCAGGGGCCACAGTGGCCTCAGCCACTCCCGTCCCCTCAACTTTCCTCTAGATCTAAAGTCCAGATTCACTTGCATTTTCTCACCCAGCCTCCCCATTGCCTCTGGAAGGACTGTAGATCAGGAAGCAGTTTCCTTTAATCTCCTCTTACTTGTCTGGAAAACCCTGATCTGTACCAACGTGAGTCTATGTGGCTTTTGCTCCAGAAGGGTATAGTATAACTGGAAACATAATGGACTACCCCTCTCTGCTGCAGGGAGAAGACCCCCTGGGAGCGATTCACTTGAGGGGCTGTGTGGTGACTTCAGTGGAGAGCAGCCCACATGGTAAGAATGCATTTCTGTGGGAGGGGATTTCTGCTCAGTCTCCCTGCCTACACCTGGACATACTGAGCCAACCGCAATCGATCAGTCAGTTGGGCATAAGTGTGCATGAATTTAGGTCTGAAAATCTTGGCGAGACCAAAAGCTATTTGCTCCCAACTGTCGCTTCACTCTTTAGACCTCGGGGGTTGAAGTGGCCTTGTGGATGTCCCGAATGCTGAGTAAAATCTACGACCCCAGAACTGGCTCAGCTGGAGAGAGAACTTGTTCACTCCTGATGCCTGTAATTCAGTCACGATTGTCCTTAAAGGAGATCTTTTACTTATCCAGACCAGGAAGTGCCCACAGCAACAGGAGCATTCATGCAGAGAGGGAGTGTGGAAGGAGACAGAGCAGCCGGGGTGTGGCTTGTCACTACTGGTCAGTCACATGGCTGTCCTTGGGTGAATCACCCACCTGCCCTGCATCAGTTCCTGCTTTAACACTTAAGGGCTTGCCCCAGATGACCTCTAGGTCCCCTCTGCTTCACAAGTCTGTGATCTGGAGCATGGAACAACCATGTGGGTGTTGGACACAAATGGTGTCACTGGCAAGATGTGGCTTTGACAGCCCTAACCTTGGTTTAATCTTGCCACCCTAAGGTTATGGTGTTACAGAGGCTGTCAGAAAAACACCACAGATGCCAAAGCATGGAGTTTTGCTGCCCCTGGATCTGCCTTCTCCTATGCCCCCTAGAATTCTGCTTTAGTTTTAGAACAGGGAGCATACTGCTTGTTTATTTGAGAGAGATTTTTTTAAGTCTTGTCACAGTATTGACTGGTTTATTGCTTTTTGCTCTTGCAACAGAAGTGCTGCTTCTGACAAAATCACTTCAGGCTCTACTTGTGGCACTGATGCATATTATTATAATTATTATGTTATATTATTATATATTACCTATCTTTTATTTTGTTATTGTCAGCCCTTGGTTTATATTAAGAACAGAGAAAAGGTACTCTTTAGATCTTGTTAGGAGTTACTCATTAAACACTATTGGTGGAAAAACATGAGAAATTTAGTTTGCTTATAAACTATGAAAGAAATTATTTCTCTCATTGAATGTTAATTTATTTCTTAAAAATATATACACACATAATCATACTCCATGTTCCTGCCTATGTGAATGACGTGTATATACAATCATGCAGTATTTGTATGTTTGAAAACAGCATATTTAATTTCGAGAACAATAAAAACCAAAGGGATCTGTGACTTGCAGACGGAGTGTGGGCCAGGTGGCCTTGCTTGTGCCTGTGCGTGATTTGCTTCCTGTTTCACCAGGCAAGAAGAGTGACACAGAGAACCTTTTCGAGATCATCACTGCTGATGAAGTACATTACTTCCTGCAAGCCGCCGCCCCCGAGGAGCGCACAGAGTGGATCAAAGCCATCCAGGCGGCCTCCCGCACTGGGAAGTGAGCGCAGCTGCAGCTGCGCATCCCTCCCGAGGAAGCTCCTCCAGGACCTGCCTGTTCCCGTGACAGACGACCAGGAGAGGGCCCAGGGGTGGGAAGTTTCCAGGTGCACGGGGTTCTGAGTGTTATTTCACCATGTGCTGCACAATATTCACTGCACCTCCCCGCTCACTGCAGCCCCTCAGCACCTCTCCACGTCCCCCGAGCTGTGCGGCGTGGCGAGGCTAGTCCACCTCTCCGGACCTCCAGGCCTCTGCTGGGAAATGGAGGAGCTGACCAAGCACCTTGCTGAGCCCCTCCCCTGCTGGAGAGGAAGCCCTGAGATCCTAATACCCATGGACACACGACGGTGCCTCTGGTCGTCCTGCTGGTGTTGCTCCTTGGCTAGTCTTGGCCTTCAGCTGCTTTCGGATGTGCCAGACGAGAGACAACCCTTCCCTTTGAAATTTGTGCCAAACGGAACTCTCAGTGCTAGGTGTGCACCTCTGTAGCGGCCTTCAGCTTGCTCTTGGCTATGAAATCGCGTAACAAAACGAAGGAGCTCTCTCCGTCCTTCCTCACCCACTGCACACAGTGGTGGCGTTTAGGGTGAAGCTTCCTATTCCTTTTCACAGTCTGGGAAGTGAAGTCTTTGGGAAGGGGTCTGAGGAAGTCCTGGGAGCCAAGGGTCCTCTCCATGTCCTGAAGCTCCCAGAGCAGGCTCATCCTGCTGCCACGGAGGCTGATCTCAGCGGTGGGGGGGTGTCCCCTTGTGCCTCTTGGGAACATTTTATTATCATTAGGAGGAAGGAACCCAACTCGATGTGATTCTGCTTCATTTAGAGTTTACAGAAAAAGAAGTCATCAGCTGGGGCTTCTTCCATGGTGAGGGGCCTGGGCAGCTGCCTGGCTAGCGTGTGCCCCCCAGCCGCAGAGGGTGGAATTCACAGGATGTCGGGCTTCTACAGAGCCAGTGCTGAAGGGGTGCAGGTCTCCAGAGAGCTCCTTGAGGTGGCCATCAGCACTGTGCAATACCTTCACTGCTCCTGTTAATGATGCGGTTGTTGGGCCTGGCTTTTAAGCCCAGCAGCATCAGCTGCTGCTTGGGCTTTGAGCAATGCCTTGACCACATCAGTAACCAGAGTAGTAGGATTTTGATTCAAATTGGGGATTTGTTGACAATTTCTCACCCTGAGACTCACTAGTGATTCTTCTGCAAAATTGAGGATTGTGTGTGTGTGTGTGTGTGTGTGTAAAGGTATATTCTGTACCTCCAGTTATTTAATTTTAAGGACCCAGTAAGGAAAGAAGAGTAGAAGATCCTTCCTGATTTTGTCAACTCCTCTCGTGCCCTCCCCCACTTTCCCTCGACAGTCATGAGGCTATTCCCAGCCTAGGCTGTTTCAGGGACCCATCTGTAAAGAACACTCTTTTTCTCCGGTTCTTAGCTGAGTGTCTTCACGGAACAGGCACAGTAGTGTTAACGATATTTATTAATATGCACTGAACCTTATGTTTTGAAATAAATGTGACTGGGTTTAGAGCCGTTGGTGTGATGACTGTTTTGCCTCCTGTTAAAGGCTCCTCTTTTCTAAATTCACTCTCATTTACTGGGGACAACACACAATGCAATCTTTCATTGCTCAAGACATCCCATTGACTGTAAAATTCTTTTAAAACAAAGTTAGTTATTCTGAGGAATAATAAAAATATAAGGAAAATAAAGATAAGGTTTAAGGAATATGGACATGCAGAGCATCCAGATAGCTTGTATCACTGATTTTTTTACTTACAAGACCTTGATTATAATGTTCAGGAAAGCAAAAAAAAAAAAAAACACATTAAGGATGAAGAAAATCATTTCTATTAGGGGAAAGTAAGTTTCCTGCTGAAAGGCTGCTATGCATGGTTGGGCAGATGTGCCCTGCTCAGTTCCAGGGAGCACTACTCACATGGTGTGTGTGTGTAGTGCACTGTGCACTGGGGCTGGGATTGCACAATTGTACGCACTGGCCTGATGACCCCTCAAAGTAGACAATCCTGATGGAATGAAGGTAACACTTGCCAAAGTGAAAGTTTAGAAGACAGCTGTGGAGGCTGTACCTGAATCTCTTTGGCCTAGAAATGAAGCCCAGGGCTAGACATTAAGCTCAGGTCCTCCTCGGTGAGTCCACTTGAGTCTGAACCCCAGAGTGACAGACACCACCAGGAGTGATGCGGGAGACAGGCTGTACAACATATCCGTTCCTGGCGAGGAACATCTGAGGCTGGAAAGAAGGACTGTGCAACTATGACTCAGGATTCCACTTTAGAGCGTGCAAAAAAAAAAAAAAAATCAAATTATAATTTAATCAGTGCTGGAGGAATCAAGAGAGTATATGTAAAGGAGGAATATGACTTCTTGCATTATGGGAGTGACAATAAGTCAGAAAATACAGCTTTCAATTTGAGAAATCTAACACCTTCTGGGAGGAAAATAGAAGGAAGCATGTTAAGTGAGAATCTTGCAGAATCCAGTACTGATTAGGGAGGGATGCTAAGTTTCTCTTGCAGACACACACACACACGCACACACACACACACACCCTCTACTTGCAGAGGCTGACTCTCAAAAGCAGAATGAGGAACTTGTTTAGATTAAAATAACAAGCAGCTTCTCTGTGCTTGTTGGTAGACAGTAAACAAAGTGAAACAGAGTATGGCCATCATTTCCTTTGGGTTTTCTGTGAAGCCTGAGACAGACGGCTCTCATCAGCCTTGGGGTAAAAAGGAAATCACAAAAGTCATTATTTAATATTTCCCATTAGATGTGTGTTTAGACTCTGAACAGTCTCAAGCCATGTAGGGTGTGTTAGAAGTTGCAGAGGGAAAGGCGGAGGAAAGGGACAGTTGTTAGCTTTAAAAAATAAATAAATAAAACATGCAAAATTATAGCTCTCTGTGATTTGGGTGTGGTTTCAAGGCAAAGGGAGGGTAAAATTTAGACACCCCTTGAGGAGAGAAAGGAGGACAGGAGGAAAGTTTTTATGTTACCACATTTGCTACTTTACTTTATTTGAGCTGCAGTAAGTTTTAGGGGGAAAAGGCACCCGATGTCAAGTGGGAAATGCTGAGGTTCTGGGGCCGGTACCTGGGTTCAAATCCCCACTCTGTGACTGACTGCACTTGTGAATTCTCTGGGATTCAGTTTCTTTGTCTCTAAAATGAGAATGATAATATTGCTCTCATAGGTTGTTGTGAGGACTAAATAAAATAATAGGTAATCTCTGTGTCTGTAAGTCACTGGCATGGGTAGGTACTCAACAGACCCTGGTTTCCTTCCTTCTGACCCCTGAGCCACAGCAGGCACTCGGGGTAATCTGGCTCTCTAGCAAAGGTGGCGGCTTTTGGTCTGTCAGACTGCCTGTGCAACTTGTTCACTGAACTTACACCCCAACCCCAACTTGCATGATTCTTATTTTCTTCATGTGCAGTGGAGCCTACATAACCGAGCACCACATAATGACATTTTGGTCAACAGCATCATATATGATGACATTTAGTCAACACCATCATATATGATGGTGGTTCCATAGGATCATAATGGAGCTGAAAAGTCCCTATTGCGTGGTGATGCGGTAACCAGGGTGATGTCAAAGCACAGAGCATTCCTCACTGCTATGTGGTGGTGCTGGTGTCAACAAAACAACTGTGTTGCCAGCACAACTGTGCACCAGGTGATACTTGATGACAGTAATGAATGACTATGTACTGGTGTGTGTATTTACTATACCACGCTTTGATCACTGTTTTAGAGTGTTCTTCTATTTATAGAAAAAAGCTCCTTGTGGCGCCGGCACACCGGGTTCTAGTCCCATTCGGGCGCCGGATTCTGTCCCGGTTGCCCCTCTTCCAGGCCAGCCCTCTGCTGTGGCCCGGGAGTGCAGTGGAGGATGGCCCAAGTGCTTGGGCCCTGCACCCCATGGGAGACCAGGAAAAAGCACCTAGCACCTGGCTCCTGCCATTGGATGAGCGCGGTGCGCCGGCCGCAGCGTGCTGTCCGCGGCAGCCATTGGAGGGTGAACCAACGGCAAAGGAAGACCTTTCTCTCTGTCTCTCTCTCTCACTGTCCACTCTGCCTGTCAAAAAAAAAAAAAAAGAAAAAGAAAAAGAAAAAAGCTTACTGTAAGAACAGTATGCCAGGTCATGCTGACAGCAGCCACAGGAATCTCATGCTTACATTGTCTCTTGTTTGCTTCCAGAGGTCACGTCCAGTGATTGGCCTACACTGTCTAGTTTTCAGTAAATACATTCTACAATGTTCACACAATGATGAAATGGCCTAATTTTTCAGAATATATCCTTGTCATTAGGCTGTTCATGACTGTATTTACACTGCTACTTTTTTTCTAAAGAGTATTTTTAAAATCAACATTAAAGTCATAAATTGCCAATACATTGCTTGGTTCTACACTGCTTACAGTTTAGATGTTCATGCAATAGCCTAGCATTTAAAGGTCCTTCACAAACTGGCCCCAATCCACCTCTCCTCTTCCATGCCGTTCACACTGGCCTCTCACTAGACCCTGGGAAGACCATCATGTTTCTGCAGCCTTGTCTTACATACACAGCCCCAGAACCTAGAACCTCTTTGCTCCCAACTCTGGCCCTCTCACTCTTTTTTTTTTAAACTACAGTAGTACAGTAGTATGACCTTTTTTTTTTTTTAAAAAAAAAGATTTTATTTATTCATTTGAGAGGTAGAGTTACAGACAGCGAAAGGGAGAGACAGAAAGAAAGGTCCTCCCTCCGTTGGTCCACTCCCCAAATGGCTGCAATGGGCCTCCTCCCGGTCTCCCATGCGGGTGCAGGGGCCCAAAGACTTGGGCCATCTTCTACTGCTTTCCCAGGCAATAACAGAGAGCTGGATGGGAAGAGGAGCAGCCGGGACTAGAACCAGTGCCCATATGGGATGCCGGTGCCACAGGCGGAGGATTAACTTACTGTGTCATGATGCCAGCCCCGGCCTTGTCATTCTTAATCCTCCTTCAAGATCTGCCTTAACGCCTTAGCTGCCTACTTGGACTGTGTACTCTCCCCGATCCCATGGCAGACCCTCTGCCTCTGAATTTCCCTACCCATGGACTTGCAGTGGAATTTAGTCACACACCATGTTGGCTGACATTGCCAACTGTGTTTTCTCTTTTAGGATTTGTGTTCTTTAGCCTAGCAGTTAAAATGCCAGCTAACCTATCCCCTACATCAGACTACCTGGGTTCAATACCTGGTTCCAGCTCCTGACTTCCTAATGCAGATACTGGAGGACAGCAGTGATGGCTCAAGCAATTGGGTTCCTCCACTCACATGACAGACCTAGACTGAATTTCTGGCTCCCAGCTTCAGTCTGGCCTAACTCTGGATACTGCAGGCATTTGGGAAGTGAACCAGCAGATAAGAGATTGTTCTCTCTCTGTCTCTGTCTCTCTCTGCCTCTCCAGTAAATTTTTAGAAAGTGACTGTGCTTTACAATTTTAAAATCCTTCCTAACGTCTACTTCATGTGCATTGTAGATGCTCTATAACGGACACTGGAATGAAGTAATCACTAGAAACAGCAAGGAGGCTCCTTAGACCCTAACATGCCTCCCCCTTTCTAAGTGCTTTGCAGGTAAGAACTCAGCTCATGTTCCTAGCAAGCCTTGGAGATCTGTACCACAACATTTTCCAGAAGAGGAAACTGTGGCACTGAAAGGTGAAGTGATGAGGCCGGCACCGAGGCTCACTAGGCTAATCCTCCGCCTGCGCGCCAGCACACAGGGTTCTAGTCCCAGTCGGGGCACTGGATTCTGTCCCGGTTGCCCCTCTTCCAGACCAGCTCTCTGCTGTGGCCCGGGAGTGCAGTGGAGGATGGCCCAAGTGCTTGGGCCCTGCACCTGCATGGGAGACCAGGAAGAAGCACCTGGCTCCTGGCTTCGGATCGGTGCAGTGTGCCGGCCGTAGCAGCCATTTGTGGGGTGAACCAACGGAAGGAAGACCTCTCTCTCTCTCTCTCTCTCTCTCACTAACTCTGCCTGTTGAAAAAAGAAAAAAGAAAAAAAAAAGGTGAAGTGACTTCCAAGGCCACACAGGTAGGAATAGTCAGTCGGTGTTCTAGCCAAGTCTGGTTCACGCTCTTGACCATCACATTAAATTTCCCCTTCATAGAAAGAGCTGGAGTTTAGTCGGTGCTGACTCTGAGTGCCAGGAGCTCTGCCATGCACTATACCAATTTCTCAAGTGTACAACAATCCTGTGAGGCTGCAAATGAAAAAAAAATGAGGTTAATTAATTTTCCCAAGAGCCTCAAGGTAGTAGGAGGAGATTCGTAGCAAGAGCCACCTGGCCTCTGAATCCATGCACTTGGTGCCATCGTGGACACACCTGACTGTAAGCACGTCTTGGCTGTCTTACTTTGCCCACCAATGATGTCCTACTGACTGCAGCCACATTTCCTGGCAGGAAGCAGCCAGCTGTGACACTGGGTCCTAGGCTTTTCCTGGTTTAAAGGGAAACCTCTGTGATCAGATATAGCCATGCGAGGCACTCTGCCCTGCAGATACTGGTTTTGAGGCTTCTGGGGTGTGCACACTCTAACATTATGTCACAAAACATTTTCCTGAGCCAATTACATGTACATGTGTACTTGTAGGCATACTTGTGCACTTGTTTACTACTGACAACTTTTTAAACAGAATACCACTGATGATAAGCCCTGGGTAAATGCACAGGGAGAAAGAAAACCTGCTAGGTGACCAAAAGCCCTATTTCATCAACACACACACACACACACACACACACACAAACAAAGGCACTTAATAAAAGCAAGGAGGGAGAACACTTGTAGTAAACAAACACATGAAAATATGCTCAGTATCACTAGCCACTAGGGAAATGCAAATTAAAGCCACAGTGGGACCCAATGCACACTTACTAGAATTAGCCTCAAAGATGGACTAGTCCATGTGTTGGCAAGGGTACCGGACAACTGAAACTCTCATATACCGCTGGTGAGAAAGCAAAACGGTACAACCACACTGGAGAACAGAGTTAAACATATACCATGCATCCACTCCTAGGTATACAAGGTTTTTTAAAAATCCATGGAAAATGAAATCAAAAGGTAAGACTAAGGACAGGCATTTAACCTAGCACTTGAAACGCCAGGGAAGAAGCCCATGCCCCGTACTGAAGAGTCTGCATTTGATTTCTGACTCCAGCTCCTGATTCCAGCTTCTTGCTAATGTGCACCCTGGGAGGCAGCAGGTGGGGGCTCAAGTAGTTATGTCCCTGCCACTCAGGGAGACCAGGATTGAGTTCCTGGCTCCTGGCTTTGGCCTGGCCCAGTTCTGGCCAATACAGGCAATTTGGGAGAATGAACCAGCAGATAAGAGCTCTCACTGCATGTCTGTCTCTGTCCCCCTCTCTGTTTCTCTGCTTTTCAAATAAAAAAAAGATTATTTTGGTGTAAACAAATATGAAACCCATATATTTTTCACAATATGTATTTTTATGAACTTGTGAGGATACTTCATATACCCAAGATAAATGAAAGTATATATTCAAATATAACTTGTGCATGAATGTTCACTGTGCCTTTATTTATAATGGTCAAAAACAGGAGACAACCCGAATATGCAACAAAATATTAACAGAAACAAATTGTATATATTAATAAAATGGTATACTACTTGACAATAAAAAAGTGAATTATTTGCATGCACAACATGAATCTAAAAATAAGTATGCTGAGTAAAATAAAAGCCATCTAATCTACAGTGACATAAAAAACAGATAAAAATACAATCTACTCTGTAGTGATATAAATCAGATTGATGATTGCCTAGGAATGGGGAGGAGGGCAGAGAGAGTGAATGAAAGAAGTTTGGAGAGACATGGATTTGTCCTCTTTTATTGATGATAGTAATGATTTTTTTTTTTTTGACAGGACAGTGAGAGAGAGAGACAGAGAAAGGTCTTCCTCTTGCTGTTGGTTCACCCTCCAACGGCCGCTGTGGCTGGCGAGCTGCATCCAGTGCGCCGCGCTGATCCAATGGCAGGAGCCAGGTACTTCTCCTGGTCTCCCATGGGGTGCAGGGCCCAAGCACCTGGGCCATCCTCCACTGCACTCCCGGGCCACAGCAGAGGGCTGGCCTGGAAGAGGGGCAACCGGGACAGAATCTGGCGCCCCAACCGGGACTAGAACCCGGTGTGCCAGTGCTGTAGGCAGAGGACTAGCCTAGTGAGCTGCGGCACTGGATAGTAATGATTTTATATGTAGATGTGTGTAGCAAATCTTGCCAAATCATACATTTTAAATACACGCCACTTACTGTGCACCAGTGTTATCTCAATAAAGCTGTTCTTTGCCAATAAGAAGCTTTGCATTTAGGGTCTGGCAGACGCAAGGGCCTTGTACTGTGAGCTCCTCATGACTTTCTTTTCTTTCTTTTTAAAAAAATATTATTTATTTATTTATTTATTTGAGAGGTAGAGTTACAGACAGAAAGAGGGAGATATAGAAAAGGCTTCCATCTTCTGGTTCACTCTTTAGATGGCCACAAGGGCCACAGCTGGGCTGAACCAAAGCTAGAAGCCAGGAGCTCCTTCCTGGTCTCCCATGTGGGTGCAGGGACCAAGCACTTGGGCCATCTCCCACTGCTTTCCCAGGCCATAGCAGAGAGCTGGATCAGAAGAGGAGCAGCTGGGAGCTACTGGAGCACATATGGGATGCTGGTGCTGCAGGCGGCGGCTTTACCTGCTAAGCCACAGCTCATGACTTTCTTTGCTGTGTCCCCTGCTCCCAGTATTCTTGAAGGCAGGTCCAGGAGGAGTCAGCAGCATCGAAAGTATCATTCCTCCTTTCTGGTGAAGTGAGCAGAAACTGAGAGCAAAACTAGGTCACACCAGAATGCTTCGGGAATATGACGTCAGGCTGAGATTTCTCGTGCTTGAGCGTTAAGCAGACACCTCTGTATTAGTCAGCTTTAACACAGGCTACTTATGAAGAGAGGTTTATTTAGCTCAGGTTTTGTAGGTTCTAAG
Organism: Sylvilagus floridanus; assembly: GCA_949820135.1. Classification (NCBI taxonomy): domain Eukaryota; kingdom Metazoa; phylum Chordata; class Mammalia; order Lagomorpha; family Leporidae; genus Sylvilagus; species Sylvilagus floridanus. The sequence continues at coordinate 51,158,218 of OX463245.1, forward strand.
GTAGAGTTGAGAAGTAGAGTTACAGACATTGAGAGGAAGAGACAGAGAGAAAGGTCCTCCTTCCGTTGGTCCACTCCCCATATGGCCTCAATGGGCCTCCTCCCGGTCTCCCATGTGGGTGCAGGGGCCCAAGGACTTGGGCCATCTTCTACTGCTTTCCCAGGCCATAACAGAGAGCTGGATGGGAAGAGGAGCAGCTGGGATTAGAACCGGTGCCCATATGGGATGCCTGTCTTGGCTCAGTTCTGGCAGATGTTGGTAAGAGTACACGCTGAACCATGCAGTCACATCTCAGACCAGAGGCAGAGAGACAGACTGGGTCCCACAATCCTTTCAGGGGTAGATCCCATTGACTCAAGGACCTCCCAGTAGGCCTCATCTCTTCAAGGTCCACTCTCCCTCCCTGTGCCACCACCCTGGGGACCAACTTTCTTACATAGGACCCTTTGAGAGACACAAACATATTGAAAGTATAGCACCCTCCCAGTTTGTCTCCTGCTTGACACTCTCCTACGATTGTAGAGGCAGGCTCCTGACTTTGTAAGAACTGCAGCGAGGCTTCCTCAGACTCCCTCCTGATGTGCTTTATGGCAGTGCCCTTCAAGGCAATCCCTCGTATTATACAGGGAAGGAGACAAACATGAGAACGTGGAAAGGAGTGGCTGCATCTGAGCAAAGTCAGGACCTCACGGGAAGATGGTTTTCTTCAACATCTTCCTCCAGCATCTCTCAAACTACCTGCTTTGTTGTGATCTCCTTCTTTATTATTATTATCTGAAAGACAGATATAGAGAGAGAGAGGGAGAGAGAGAGAGATCTTATCCCCTGGCTTACTCCCCAAAGCCCACAACAGCCAGGACTAGGCCAGGCGGAAACCAGAAGACAGGCACTCCATCCAGATCTCCCACATGGCTGGCAAGAACTCAACTACTTGAACTAGCACTTGCTGCCTCGCAGGGTCTGTATTAGCAGGAAGCTGGATTTAGAAGCAGAGCTGGGACTTGAACTGAAGTACTCCGATATAGGATGCAGATGTCGTAAGTGGCATCATAACCACTGTGCCACATGCCCACATGCCTCTTTATTTTAAATGCTGGAACATAAACCGGATTGGCATTGTGGCACAGTGGGTTAAGCTGCTTCTTGCAATGCCAGCATCCCATATTGGAGTGCTGGTTTGACTCCCAGCTTCTCTGTTTCCAACCCAGCTCCCCGCTAATGCACCTGGGAAAGAAGGCAGAAGATGGCCTAGATGGTTTCTCTTCCTTCTCTCCTTCTCTCTCGTCTCTTTCTCTCTCTCCTGCTTTTCATATAAATAGTAAATATTTGAAAAAAACTGGGATGTAGAAAACAGTTCCTGTTATTTTAGAGTTATGAGCAGTTGGTTCTCTTTAGTCAAAGGTTTCTTATAATTAGAGATGTCACCTTGCATGACAACCCAGAGGAAACCGATTCTCTGATGTGTGCAAGTTCAGAACGCTGAACAAGCTTCTCAAGCAAGGCCAGGGTGACACAGATGGTGACTTAGCCGGAGAAATTACATTCAGATGAGAGACCAGTTGCTTCCTCTTTCAAGAAGGGTGCTTATACTTCCCCCAAGTCAAAAAATTCTAAATGATTTTTAGATTATTCTATCTTGATTCCTAAAGGGAGTTAGTATTTCATCATCAGTATATAGCTGGAATATCAGGTCTGCCTCATCAGTTCCTAACTAGGCTCTCTGAGACTTGTGAATACGTCCATGATAGATGCATTGGTATCAATAAATAAATATTGACATCTACCCATTGATCAAATAATACAATGTAAGAAAAATTACTGACATTAACATTAAGGTTCAACATGCTGTAGTTTAACAGGATGCTAAAATGAGATTCTTTTTTTGTTTCTAATTTAGCTGAAGGTCTCAAAAGGACCAAAACCAAACTGTAGTAGGTGACAAGTACTCCCACATCAAAGCAGTGTAGGACTTGCACAGTGGTGGCCAAAAGCCAGTTCTGCACTCTTTTGGAAGATCTACAAAGGTTGAAGAACTTGGAAATTAGGGATACTGTTTCTTTGGGGAAGACATATATCTTCCCCTCCATTGGAGTGGTGTGAGGATAGATCCCTTCACCCCAAACAGATCATGAGGGCTTCTCGAAGACTCTCCCTTGACATGGGTCTGCCAGGATCTGTGTAGCTCAGAGAGTGGTTGCAGATTATGCCTGGAAACAGCCTAAAGTCCAGAGTCCATGCTGGCAGAGGCTCTGGATGCAGTGGCAAGGAGAGGTGGCTGTACCGGAATCAGCCTGTGCTCCTGGACCATCAGAGCAACTCCTGCAGGAGTGAGTGATTTTCAGGGCTGGCCACAATGGAGAGAGACCCAGGAGGGGCTTTACAAATCCTACCAAAGGGGTGGGTGTTGTGGCATAGTGGGTTAACCACTTATGATGTTCATGTTCCATACTGGAGTGCTGGTTTTCCCGGCTACCCCACTTCCAATCCTGCTCCCTGTTGATGTGCCTGGGAAATTAGCAGAAGATGGCCCAAGTCCTTGTGTCCCTGACATGCATGTGGGAGACCTAGAAAGAGTTCCTGGGTCCTGGCTTCGATCTGGCTCAGCCCTGGCTGTTGTGGACATTCTGAGAACAAACCAGAGGATAGAAGGTCTCTCTCTCTCTCTCTCTCTCTCTCTCTCTCTCTCTCTCTCTGTGTGTGTGTGTGTGTGTGTGTGTGTGCGTGTGTGACTCTACCTTTCAAACAAACAAACATTTAAAAGACTCTACCAAAGAGGATTACATGAACAACAGGTGTATGAGATCAATAAAGGTAATAGCCACGGGATTCTCAGAGGCTGAAGGAGAAAATGCAGCAGTGAGCTTAGGGACACATGTGAAATGTGTCTTCATGGGAAATGTGTCTTAATGTTGTTGGTTTGGAAGAGGAAGAGGCAGCTTTGAACATCCACAAGCTGAAAGGAGATCAATGCTGTAGTTCAGATGGGGGCCAAGAAGGCATTTCCTGCCCCTAGCCTCCCTTCTGCTCCCATCCTAGTTCATCCGGATGCACTGAGGAAAGACAGAGGCATAGGGCAGGAAAACACAGAAGACCTTAGTGGCTCTGCCCACAACTGGTTTCTGAAGTCTCCAGGTCCTGATTCCCAAAAGACCTAAATAAGCTTCCGAGAATTGTGTGTGATGCTGTATTTTAATCACTGAGTTGAGATGGTTTTGTGACTTGAAGTGTCTAGAAGAGTTTATTTCCTAAGAGAGACTGAAAAGTATGATGGAGCCTACCTAAGAGTCCATGCTCAGGTGGAGTGAGGTTTAGTTGCTAATAACTGGTTTGAATATGTTTATGATAGGGAAAAAATTAAAGTCTTTTTCTGGTTGCCTCCTAGTTGTCTGCCTTGGTCCACATAATAGTTATAGCAGCTCTTGTTAGTACAGGGAAATACAACTCATGAAGGAAAATGTGGTGGTCCTCAAAGTTGTTTTTACAAATTCCAGGCTATGTCTTCTGGGCACATAGAACTACTCTCCCCAGCCCTTCAGGGCTGGCTGCTGTCATGTGGCCAGTTCTGAGATGAGTATTTCCTTGCTGGTGGAAGATTCTCTGGTGCTTTCTTTTCCCTGTCAATGTCCAGATTTACCCCTGTGCACCCACTGTGTAGCCACATGTGTAGCCACTTGAAAGAGGTTAGTCTAAATTAAAGTGTGTGAAATATGTAAAATAGTTTATCAATAAATTTTGTATGGTATGTGTTGTTGAAAATACACTGATTTGAATGTACTGGGTTAAATAAAAAGTATTAATGTAAGCGCAGGTGTTTGACACATTGGTTTGGACACTACTTGGGAAGCTTGCCACTCATGTAAGAGTGCATAGATTTGAGTCCTCTCTATTCCAGCTTCCTGCTAATAAGCACCATGGGTGGCAACGGGTAATGATTCAATTACCTGTGTCCTGCCACCCAAATGGGAGACTTGGATTGAGTCCCTAGCTCTCAGCTTTAGCCCTGGCTATTGGCACATTTGGAAGTGAACCAGTGGATGGAAAGGTGGGTTTGGACATCAGTTTGGATTTAAGGAGAGGATAGGGATACAAAGATGTGCTTAGATTCATGGGCTGAAGTCCTAGGATAAGTGTTTGCTGACAGAGAAAATGCTTACTTAAAAAAAGCACACAGTACACAGTGGTCAGCGCCACGGCTCAATAGGCTAATCCTCTACCTGCGGCGCCGGCACACTGGGTTCTAGTCCTGGTTGGGGCGCCGGATTCTGTCCCGGTTGCCCTTCTTCCAGGCCAGCTCTCTGCTGTGGCCCAGGAGTGCAGTGGAGGATGGCCCAAGTCCTTGGGCCCTGCACCCGCATGGGAGACCAGGAGAAGCACCTGGCTCTCGGCTTCGGATCAGTGTATGGGAGATCAGGAGAAGCACCTGGCTCTGGGCTTCAGATCAGCGCAGTGCGCCAGCCACAGCACACCGGCTGCAGCGGCCATTGGAGGGTGAACCAACGGTAAAGGAAGACCTTTCTCTCTGTCTCTCTGTCTCTCACTGTCTACTCTGCCTGTCAAAAAAAGCACACAGATTTATGTGAGGACAAGTGGAAAGACCCATGGGTGGAGATCAGGTACGGAAGGGGAGTGAACAAAAGGGTTGGTGGAGATACGGTTTGCAAAAGATGCGCCTCAGAAGCCAAAGAAGAAGAGAGATTCTGCCAGAAAAGGGAAGTGGTCAACGGAGTCAAGTACATGAAGATTAAGGAGACCAAGGCCTCAAAAGAAGGGGTTGGGCTTGGCCTTTAAAGCACCATGGTGACGTTCAGGGCAACAGTTTTAGAATTTGGGCTGGGAGGGGGAATATAAAAGGGTGCTAAAAAGGGAAAGAATGGTGGTAGACTGTTAACTACAGAAGTTTCTAACAGTGAATTATAGGGAATTGACTTGTAACTTCCAGGCACAATAGGGTAACCCATTCATTTGTTTGTTCAATAGGCCCGTATTCATTAGAGCCCAGAAGGTGCTTGTTCACTGCTAGGTGAGTAAAGCAGATAAGAGACCATTATTTTTGAGCTTGCATCCTAGTGTGGGAGAGAAAGTCTATAAACAACAAAAGGCAATTTCAGATATTGAAAATGCTATAATGAAAATGGAACAAGACACAATAAGTGTATCTCTATTTATTTATAGAAAATACATAGATCCTGAGGCATCATTAAACACATGTCCAAGGAACCAAAGGCAGCCAGTGTCTTTGGTTCTTGGTAAATATGTGTAGGGGTGGGGAAGGAGTAGGAGATATCACAGGACAAGGAAAAGAGTTGGGTTTTATTCTAAATGCTATGGGACATAATGATGGAGTTTTTTTTTTTTTTGAAAGGCAGAGTCTCAGAAAGAGAAGGAAGAGGAAGAGGAAGAGGAAGAGGAAGAGGAAGAGGAAGAGGAAGAGGAGGAGGAGGATGAGGAAGAGCGAAAGATATTCTCCATCTGTTGGTTCATTCCAGAAATGGTCTCAACAGCTGGGGCTGCACAAGACTGAAGCCAGGAGCCTGGAACAACTTCTGGGTCTCCCACGTGGGCTCAAAGGCTCAAACATTTGGGCCATCCTCCATTGCCTTACCAGGCGCACTAGCAGGGAGCTGGATCAGAAGTGCATCAGTGGGGTCTTGAACCAGCACCCATATGGGATGCCATCATCACAAGTAGAGGCCTAACTTGCCACACCACAACGTAGGCCCCTATCATGTTGGATTTTAAGCAGAGAAGTGAGTGACATGATCAGATTTATAACTTTCAGATTCCCTTTGGTTGCTCTGTGAAGAATAGACTGTAGAGGGCAAGAATTGAAGCTGCTAAATAAATCGTTCTAGGAATAAAGGCGGCACTGCAAATGGAAAGGGTCAGATTTGGGATATATTTTGGTTGCAGAATCATCAATTGGTCATGATAAATGATGTGGGGGTATATAACAGGAATGACAAGAGAAAGATGATTCCTAGGTTTTCGTCCTGAGTGACTGGATAAACAGTAGAACCATTTGCTGAGGTGGGAAGACTAGGGATTGTACAGTCCTGGGGCCATGATAGGCCTAGGAGTCAGGAGTCTCATTTGCTTATCTGTGATGTAATTTGAGTTATCTAAGTAAAGATGGAGTTCAGAGGAGTGATGAGAACAAAATATGTTAGCAAATGTTCATTGTTTGTAGATTGAGGGCAGGAATATGCTGGAGAGAAGAGGAAGATGAGGAAATAGGGTCTGGGGGGAGGTGTAGCAGGACTGACTCAATGGCTCAGATGGAGGGTGGACCATGAAAAGCTGGAGGGCATGCTGATGTGAAAAAGGAAATAAAAACAGGTTAGAAAGAGTCCTTTAGAGGTTGAGTGGAAGACAGAGGATGGAGGGCGCCTTCTAACAGCTCTTTAAAGTAAGAGATGGGGGAGATTTGGGTGAGAGAATTCTTTGGGAGCTTGAAGACAGAGCTGATTTGGGACAGACATTGTGGAAATGCTGTTGAGAGTAGAGCACATCATGTAGTGCAAAGAGTGAAAAAGGCCCTTTGCCTTATTCAGAAGTCTTCAGTGGTCCAAAATCAAGAAGGAAGAACTCTGGGGGAATGAGCTGAGCACCCAGGTCGGTGTGGAGTTGCCAGTAGTAGTTTAAGGGTGTATTGGAAGTTTAGTCAAGGGCTGTGTGGGATCCAGGCAGGAAGCCTGGATGGGTCAGGAGGACCTTAGTGCACTGGGTGGAGTTGAGTTAGCTTCCTGTTGTAGGCAAGATGCTGGGTGTGTTTGCTACAGCACAGAGGTGTGAAAAGCACTGCTAAAAGTGTCACCCACAGGCCCTCAGCAGCAGCAGCCCCTAGGACTCTGTTAGTAAGGCAGAAGCTGGGGTTCTAACAATGCAACGAGACCCTTAGCTGACATCACATGCAAGGAGGGCCTAAGACGTGCTGCTCTAGAGAAGGGCGTTTTAAAAATTTTCCTATTTCATGGAGTTGTTTCTGCTGAACTGTTATTTCTGCTGAAGTTCAGAGCATCTTTCTTAAATACTATTTTGAAATATTTTGCTTTTTAATATTTTATTGGGGCCAGCCTTGTATTACAGTGCATTAAGCTGCTGCCTGTGAATCTGACATCCCATTGGAGCACCAGTTTGAGTCCTGGCTGCTCCACTTCCAATCCAGCTCCCTGCTAGTGCATCTGGGAAAGCAACAGAGGATGACCCAGGTCCCTGGGCCCCTGTTAGCCATGTGGGAGGATCAGATGGAGTTCCAGGCTCCTGGCTTTGGCCTAGCCCAGCCCTGGCTGTTGCAGCCATTTGAATAGTCAACCAGTGTATGGAAAATCACTCTTTCTCCCTCTCTCTTCCTTTCTCTCTGTAACTCTGCCTTTCAAATAAATAAATAAATCTTTAAATATATATATATACATATATATATATGTTTCTCTGATATTAGAAAAGAATATATACTTGTTTTTGAAGTGGAAAATAAAGACATGTGTGAAGAGAACTGTGTTCAGCCATGTTTTAATAAATATTCTTTTTAAAAAATTTATTTCAGAGAGAGAGAATCTCCCATCCACTAGTGCACTCCCCAAATGGCTGCAACAGCTGCAGCTAGGCTAGACTGAAGCAGAACTTGGGAACTCAATTCAGGTCTCTCATGAGGGTGGCAGGGACCCAACTATTTGGGCCATCACCTTCTGCCTCCCAGGGTGCACATCAGTAGCAAGTTAGAATTGAGAGCGGAGCTGGGACTTGAACCCAGGCACTCTGCTATGGGATGCAGGCATCCCAAGCAGTGTTTTAACTGCTGTGCCAAATTCTTATGTCCTGTTACAACAGTAGAAGGGACAGAATCATGACTCAGAGGGCCTTTCAGAAGTTTGGACTTTCCCAGGGAGCAGTTCCTGAGAGGCAGTTTAGCAGCTGACTCACTCCTTTCTGGTGAGTCAATTTCTCAACCTAGCCTGTGGTTTCCTTTGCTTTTTTAAAAATTTATTTTTATATATTTATTAATTACTTGAGTGGGAGAGAGTGAGACAGATACACACACATACACTCAGCGAGAGAGAGAAAGAGAGAGAGAGAGAGAGAGAGAGAGAGATCTTCCATTATGTTTCATTGTCCAAGTCTGGGCCAGGCTGAAGTCAAGAGCCAAGAACTCCTGGGTATCTCTTGTGGGTGGCAGGGGCCCAAGGACTCGGCCACCTTAGTGACACATTAGCAGGCAGATGGACTGAAAGCACACAGCTGGGACTGGAACAGGCACTCCAGGATGGGATAATGGCATCACAAGTGGTGGATTAACATGCTGTGCCACAGCACTGGCCCCAGTCTGTTTTTTTATCAGCAAAATGGCTATGTGAGTAATAGTATGTAGGGTTAACATAAGGATTGTTTTAAAGAGCTATGTAAATATCTTACAACATTTCCTGGCACATAATGAATGTTTATCTTATTGTATTTAAAGATTTATTTACTATTTGAAAGGCAAAGTTACAGAGAGGCAGAGGCAGAAAGAGAGAGATCGATCCTCCATCCACTGGCCTACTCCCCAAATGGCCAAAATGGCTGGAACTGTGCCAATCGGAGGCCAGGAGCCAGGAGCTTCCTGGGTCTCCCATGCAGGTGCAGGAGCCCAAGCACTTGGACCATCTATAATGAATGTTTTAAAAAAGCTGCCATTATAGACTAGGACTGTTAACAGGGTGAGAAATCACTAAACAATGCAAACTTTCAAGGCAATGTAATAGCTACAACTGCTTTGAGGTCTTTGGTTGGCTTCAGGAATTGACTGCTCTCTGGAAGGTGCTCACCAGACTTCACAGTTCTGAGGGCAACCCTAAAGGACTGAAGAGACAAGGCAAATCCCTAATCTGAGCTGCTGGTCAGGGAATGGAAGTCAAAGTCCAAGCTAAGGGGAGCAACATGTGGAGACTTGGATGAGGGTGATTAGAAGCAGCAGAGCCAAAGTCTCAGTTGTGGGATGGAATACAAGGCTCTCATGGGGCCTCTTACACTTTTCACTTGATGTTGTACCTTTTCTCTTGATCATATAAGCCCACAGCACCAGTGAAATTGCCGATGCAATAACACAGCTGCAAACAGAAACTATAAACAGGAAATCTGTGCATAAGCTTCTCCTAACCACTCTTGAGTAGGGATTAAGCAATTTGGACGTCATCCTCTTTCTGGTTGTGGCATGTCCACAGATTCAGATGAATGCTGATGAAACACTATGTTAAGTGTTTAGCATCATGATGAGTAAGTTTATTTGAAACACTTAGTATGCATGTGTTGAAACACTTAGTAGCATGTGTTAGGTAGATAGCACACACTTTCTAGTGCATTCCGTGTGTCCTTCTTTTCAAATGTATCTATCTATCTATCTATCTATCTATTGACTAATGATCACCCATCTATTTGTTCTGAGGCAGGTAAGAAAAAAAATTAGAAGATGAGAGACAAGGAATTCTGGAATTAAGGCATAGGATGAACACATGGAAATAGGTATGAAGTGTAAAGATGTTTGTAACTTATGCTAATACTGTAAGTTATTTGCTTCCATCCCCAAATTATTTGGCCAGCTGATGCTAGGAGCCCTTGTCTACAGTCATCATAGAATTGGCACAATGGGCACATGTGTGGAGTGGTCACAATGGCAGAGATGGAGGCCATGCATAATGTCATTGGTATCAATTCCCACTGTCCAAGGCTGATCTAACTGATGGTGGCACTGCTGGAGACTAACATCTTTGCAAGTGACTTTATTCCATCCTAAAAAGGCCAATGGTTTATTCTCATGGGGGTAGACACAGATTCTGGGTATGGATTTACCTATTCTGTCCCCAGAGCTTTCAGCAAGCATCACTATACAAGGGTTTACAGAGTACCTGAACTACAGCCATGGGGTCCCATGCAACATAGCATGCCATCAGGAATCCACTTTACAATGTAGAAGAAGATGAAGTAGATCCAGGACTGTGGGATCTGTTGTATGAGTGCCATATCCCTGAATCCCTTTTTTCCATAAAGCCTATCCCAAGTCCAATCAGTTACCAAGTTCTTAATGTATGTTGAAGTCATCCTTCTTTCTCCATCTTCACATTCCTATGCTTAGGTCTGAGCCTATCATTTCTTGCTTCTAATTGGTTTGTCTGTCCCTTGGTTGGCTTCCTTCATCCTAATTTCCATACCTATGGAGTCAATTATTTTAACTCTAAATTTCTATATGTGGGGTGAAGAGTCATTGAACATCTATCTTCCTAGTTTCAGCCTCATCTCTACCTACTCCCTTGTTTGCACTTTGCCATTCAACATTAATGAACTATAAGGGTGTCCTTCTCAAACACTATCTATATAGAACACAAAACTCATACAATAGTGAATTCCTACTGAAGAACAGCCATCTCTCTCTCATTCATTCTTTCCAGTCAGGATGTTAGCTCGTGAAAGTATCTTACAATAGAGTGAGAACAAATTGCAAGAATTTCAAAGGTCGCAGGAAACAAAAGTGTTTTAACAGTAGCTCCATAGCTCCAATGATAAAAACCATTGAAAGATGTAAAAATCGGCAAGGATAACACGGGATAGACTCTTCAAAAGAGAATGATTTGAGCATCAAAATGTAGAAGAAATGTAAATGTAAAATGCAATAAGAAGTATCTCAAGTAATAGCAATACTATTTGGTCACAAAAATTAGGTCATTGAAAAAGATATCTCTGCCACTCTGCCTTTCATGTAGATGAAGATAAATGAAATAAACATTAAAAAGAAGAATCAACTCTTGATTCTCATTTCATTTGTTCATATTCAAGATTCAGCTGTAGGGCTGTGCTGGCCTTCTCTCTGTGATGGTATCTATTTGCATATAAGAGGTATGGTGCTTAAGTAATCTCACAGCAATAGAGGAAAGGCCTTGGTCTGAATGGATTTTTCAAAGCTTTTCTGTATTACAGAAAGTGTCCTTATAACTGTGGAAATAAAAGGGTGTCATTCTGATACAGGATGTGGGCATCTTAAGTGAGGCCCTAACCTGCTGGCCACAGTACCCACCCCGTCCTCCCACACTCCCTCTTGTCCCACCTCCTACTCCCTCTCCCAGACCATTGTTAAGATCCATTTTTGGGCCCGTGCCATGGCTCACTTGGTTAATCCTCCACCTGTGGCGCCGGCATCCCATATGGGTGCCGGATTCTAGTCCTGGTTGCTCCTCTTTAAGTCCAGCTCTCTGCTGTGGCCTGGGAAGGCAGCGGAGGATGGCCCAAGTGCTTGGGCACCTGTACCGTGTGGGAGACCAGGAGGAAGCACCTGGCTCCTGGCTTCGGACCTGTGTAGTTCCAGTCATAGCGGCCATTTGGGGGGGGGGGGTGAACCAACGGGAGGAAGATCTTTCCCTCTGTCTCTCACTGTCTAACTCTATAAAAAAAAATCCATTTTTAGTTATCTTTATATACAGAAGACCAACTCTATACTAAGTAAAGATTTCAACAGTTTGCACCCATACAGACACACAAAGTATAAAGTATTGTTTGAAGACAAGTTTTACCATTAATTCTCATAGTACAACACATTAGCGACAGAGGTCCTACATGGGAAGTAAGTGCACAGTGACTCCTGTTGTTGATTTAACTATTGATACTCTTATTTATGACGTCAGTGATCACCCGAGGCTCTTGTCATGAGCTGCCAAGGCTATGGAAGCCTCTTGAGCCCACAAACTCCATCAGTATTTAGACAGGGCCATAGTCAAAGTGGAAGTTCTCTCCTCCCTTCAGAGAGAGGCACCTCCATCTTTGATGGCCAATTCTTTCCATTGGGATCTCACTCACAGAGATCATTAATGTAGGTCATTTTTTTGCCACAGTGTCTTGGCTTTCCATGCCTGAAATGCTCTAATGGGGCCCACTGGCTTGACAGAAATTGGAAGGCACCTTCACTGATGCTTTTCCTCACATTTTCTCCATTTCTCTTCTTCATTTGCATTTGCCTCCAAATTTCCTGTCTTTGTCCAGTGAGCCAGCAAAGTTGCAATGTCTCCTCATTTGACTTGGTTCATGTATTTCAATCTCCTACTCCAGTAAAGTCTGCAACTCTGTGCATATGGAGTGCACATTTGAGGGCGTGTTTATCTCTTCCACTCAATCTGGACACTCAGATGATGGCTACAAATGTTAATTGGCTGAGTGCTTTGTGTACTTTCTCTTTCAAAGCCTGAAGGTTTTGTAAAGCTTAAAGTTCTAAAATCAATAAAAGAATTAGTTCATAAGTAAGTTTCAGAATTTTATTAAAGTTAACACAGACAATAATATTTTAAATGGAAGAACATTTGACATACTACATAGGCATCATTATTGGGTGATTCTTCTATTAATTAGTGTGTGAATACAAGCTTATATAGCATACATTTTTTAATTCATTCAAATGAAGTCAGAAACTTCAGGATCAGCACTTACTGGAGGGTACTCAGAGAAGAGGAAACAATAGGAAAGTTACTATAACCGAGCTCTGATGAGAATGCTCCTGGAAGCCATTTACCCCTTGTTAGACAAAAGGGGGAGGGTGTTTGCAAGACATTTGTCTTATACATTCTAGAAATATGTATATTTGAAAGGCAAAGATACAGGGAGAGAGAGAGGGATAGAGAGAAAGAGATAGAGAGAGAGAGGAAGAGAGAGAACCATCTGCTGGTTCATTCCTCAAATGGCTACAATAGCTGGCTAGGGCTGTGCCAAGCTGAAGCAAGGAGCCAGGAGCTCCTTCCAGGTCTCCCAGGGTGAAGGGGCCCAAGGACTTGGACCATAATCTGCTGCTTTCTCAGGCTCATTAGCAGGGAGCTGGTTCGGAAGTGGAGCAGCCTTGGAACTTGAATTGGACCCATATGGGATCTGGCACTGCAGGCAGAGGCATAACCTTCTATCCCACAGTGCCAGCCCCTAGAAATATGTATTTTATTTTATTTTATTTTAATTTTTTGACAGGCAGAGTGGACAGTGAGAGAGAGAGACAAAGAAAAAGGTCTTCCTTTTTGCTGTTGGTTCACCCTCCAATGGCCGCCACGGCCATTGCGCTGCGGCCGGCACACCGCAATGATCTGATGGCAGGAGCCAGGTGCTTCTCCTGGTCTCCCATGGGGTGCAGGGCCCAAGCACTTGGGCCATCCTCCACTGCACTCCAAGGCCACAGCAGAGAGCTGGCCTGGAAGAGGGGCAACTGGAACAGAATCCGGTGCCCCAACCGGGACTAGAACCTGGTGTGCCGGCGCTGCAAGGCGGAGGATTAGCCTATTGAGCCATGGTGCCAGCCAGAAATATGTATTTTAATCAAAGTTTAAGTTTCCATCCTTCTTGGCAGGTTAATAATTATGTTGTATCTAGCTATATTAAAATATTCTGGTGAGTTATTTTTCATTCATTATTATTATTATTATTATTATTCATTATTATTCATTCCAAAAAATTTGTGGAGAAATCACTAGGTGCCAGGCATTATTTTAGCCAGTTCTGACAGTTTATACTCTTGTTAACTGGATAAACTATAACCTGGTACAAGTTAGAGAACAGGACTAAAGAATCAAGGGTTGGGACCGACATTGTGGCATATGAGGTAAAGCTGCTACCTGTAATGTCAGCATCCTATATGGGTGCCAATTCGAATCCCAGCTGTTCCACTTCCAATCCAGCTCCTGCTAATGGCCTGGGAAAGCAGTGGAGGATGGCCCAAGTCCTTGGGCCCCTGCACCTACATGGGAGACATGGAAGAAGCTCCTGGCTCCTGGCTTCTGATTGGCACAGCTCCGGCCGTTGCGGCCAACTGGGGAGTGAACCATTGGATGGAAGGCCTCTCTCTCTCTGCCTCTCCTCTGTGTAACTCTGACTTTCAAATAAATAAATAAATCTTTAAAAAAAGAATTTCACTTTATTTCCTAATTTTTTCCTTTACCTCACTTTTTACAAGGATGTAATACATACAAGAATGCTCTTTTCTTTTCTTTTCTTTTCTTTTCTTTTTTTTTTAAGGAAAACACCACGATGTAGTGCTGTTAATTCCATACGGTCTTATTGTTAATAATTCTTGGACAATTCTAGGCTTTGCTTAATAAATTGGCTACACAATGTGGTGGCAGTAATTGAATTAGTTCTGCGAAGTGTTGAAGAGATTTTTTTAAATGTTTATTTTTTTTAAAAGCTTAACTTATTTTGTACTATTTTTAAAAAGCCCTGCCTTACATAGTTTGCAAGAGTGGATCAAAGACTTGGTCATTTGATTGAAATTTAACTCCTAATACTCTGCATGGGCATTCATTGGTGGTTACATAAGCATGTTATATCATCAGCTAACTCCTAGTGAAATCATGTCTTGAGGAAACTCAACTGGCAAACAATAATCTGACCTACTTTGCTACAGTGATGTCAGTTTCCAAAAATAGAAATCACAGTCTGAATTATAATTGGGAGGCTAAAGACTGAATTTTTAAAGTTCTATGATTTCAAGATTTAAGACAAGGAACTAAGATTATGCTTTTTACCATCTAACTTCACGTTGACAGTGTGGAAAAACTGCTACAGTTGGAGTTACTAAACTGCAGTTGCTGAACAAGATCATAAGAAAGTGATTTTGGAAGAGCAGCTTTTTATGGACATCAGCAGAGGTTAGCCTAGACACACACATCATCATGCAAAGGCTGTAATCATATTTGGAAGTGTCTATATTTGTGACCAGTGTTTTCATTATGAGTAAAAACAGTATCTCCTCAACTTTAAGGGTTTAAAGCTAAATTCTGCTGTGCACTGTAACAAGAAACACAAGACTGGACAATGACATGTTAATGAGTAAGAAAATGTGTGAGAATTTAGTTCCAGACTGAAGACAAAACAAATCAAACAAGGAAAATGTAATATAACAGAGAAGTACTATTGTGTGTTGCCAAATACAGGACCATTTCCCACCACCTTGGGGAGGATCTCATCTGTTTCAGAAGCAACGTGAGAGTGAGCCAAAGGTAATAACCCATTTTTGACACTTTTGGAGAATGACACAAGATGATAGCTTTCAAGTCCAGTCATTGATGAGAAAGGGTTTACTGGAAACTCAGAGTACTGAGCCAATGTAAAGAAGTGGCACTTTCTGTTGGGGTGGTGGGGTGATGAGGCTCCACCCAGAAGGGGGTGGTGATGACCGAAATCCGTCCACTGGGTTGGGGTTCTGGGACACCCAGGGGGAAGGAATCAGAGGGAGAGAAGTATGTTGTGTTGTGATTGTGCATCTCAGCTTGGCCTGGAGAGTGGGAGGGTTTAGCTAAACAGAAAGGAGAGTGGCTTCCCCTGCTCACAGTCTGAGATTCTAGAAGAGACTCCTGTGCAGAAGCTGCATACGAACATGGAGTGAGCTGGCACAGCCAGGAAGAGAGATGACCATGACCAGGAAGAGAGTAGCTCTAATTTAGATTTCACATTCCTCTTCATATCGAAAGTTGGTAATTTGCCATCATGCCTGCCACTGGTCCAAGCAAATTGCCTCATAGTAGTTACTTAAGGGAGACCTATTGGTTATGGATCAGCATGGACTTAGAAGATATTTGGGTCAATGGCCAAGCAGTAGCTATGAGTGGACGCCGATCAGCACGAGAGCCCCCTTCACCCCTTTAACTATATCCTAGAGAAGTCAGGTGTACGTCAGCCGTGGATGCCAGCACAAAGCCCAGGGACAGTATCAGCCAACTTCACCTCGGTAGATTTAAGACCACACACTTGGCTACTTGGCACTGCAGACTAAAGAAGAGTTATCACATGACTTCCGGAACAAAAATCCCATGAGTCCCTCTGCTGCTGGGTACCACTTTGAATGGGAGGAGGGTAGAAGGCAGCAAAAATACAAAATGCTAAGAGTTTTCCTCAAATGTCTGGCATTTAATAATACTACATGTTATAGGATTGATATAAGGTTCAAAAGCGATAAAATGCTAAATATCATTTGCCCCGCCAAAACCTGGAGATGAGGGTCTGGTCATTTATATGAGCCACATAGAGGCACAACACTTTTCCAAAGCCAGGAGCCAGGTGCTTTTTCCTCATCTCCCATGTGGGTGCAGGGGCCCAAGGACCTGGGCCATTTTCCACTGCTTTCCCAGGTCACAGCAGAGAGCTGGATTGGAGAGGAGCAGCCGGGACTAGAACTGATGCCCATATGGGATGCTGGCACCACAGGTGGAGGATTAACCCACTGAGCCACAGCGCCGGCCCCTCCCATATTTTATTTTTAAAAATAAAATTTCTTATGTTATACAAATGTGTATGAGATTACATTCCCATGCCATACTTCAATAAAAGTAAGTCATCTGGTATGTTTTTTCAATGGTTTATAGTCTGCTTCCCTCGTTCAATCCATCTTTCCTTCCTTCCTTCTAAAAATCTGTGTTCCAGGCCCAGTATCCAGCACTGGCGTTATAACAAATAAGGCAGGCATAACCACTTCCATGATACTTAGACATGACAGAAGGAGAAAAAGAGAAAACAAGGTAAGACATGCATAAAGCAAAATACTTTCAAGTCTTTCCTGTGAAGGGAACAGGATGCTGAAATTAGGAATGATGGGGGTCTGATGGGGAATCTGCTTTGGATAAAGCAAGCAAGGAAAGTCTTACTAAGGAAATAAAACTTAAGCTGAGATTTGAAAGTATTAATCAATTTGACCCAGTTTGCTCAGGAATTTCTGGAATTTCAAAATCCAGCATCCTTGGGATCCTCTAGCTCTCAGGCAAATGGGAATGGCTGGGCACCCCACTTGAAAGATGAGCAAGGGTCAGCATTGCGAAGGTATGGGAGCAAGCACCCCAGAAAGAGGTGTGCTCAAAGGCATGGAGGTGGGAGAGCATTGCACAGCCAAGGGGCTGCAGGATGAGTGTCACTGAGGAGGCACAAGGAATAAGGTGAGGCGGAAGAGACAGGTAGGGACCAGGTCACACAACAGGAACACTGGCAAAGCGTTCTGATCTGAGATCTGATGGAAAGCTATGTTTTATGTAACGAACGACATAATGTAGTATTTTAAATGATCATGTTGGCTGCTATATGTAAACATGGAAAGAAGTGGGGAAGGTTGGAGCAAAGTTAGGGTGATACGGTTACAGCCCAGTGAGCAGTGAAAGCGAGGAGGAGAGGAAAAATATGGGACAAATTTTGGATATAGAATGGGATAGGCTTGTACATATGTGTTGTGGATTTCTGGTTTGAGCAGCAGGACACCTGATTTATTGCAATGGGGGAAAGTGGAGGAAGAAGAGGCACTTTCTGTCCAATTTCCACCCCTTCTAGAAACTAGCTGTATATTCAGAGACCACACGGTTTAGAACATGTGACTCTTTACAAAGCAGCACTCATTCCAGTATTTCAAATATGCTGCCTGCAGAAGTAGGAAGTTGAGGATGGGGGGGTGGGTGGGTGGAAGGAGAGTTGCCATTCCTGAGTTTTTGGCATAACCCAGTTTTTGGTGGAATGAGAAGGTGAGAAGTTCATGCCAAGATGGCTGCTGACAACAGAAACTGCCTGGCAACAGGCCATGATTGGATGGCTTCGGAAACCACATGACAACAGAGCCTGACTGACAGCAGGCCATGATTGGATGGCTTCGGAAACCACATGACAACAGAGCCTGACTGACAGCAGGCCATGATTGGATGGTTTCAGAAACTGCCTGGCAACAAAAGCCTGACTGGCAGCAGGCTGTGATTGGATGGCTTTGGAAACTGCCTGGCAACAGGCTGTGATTGGTTAGGGCATAGACCGCCCCTTGACCGGAATGGCTGCCTTGGCTATAATAAGCAGCTATAGCAACTGAAATAAATGAGTCTTTAGGCTGCTTGTCTCAGGCCTGCTTTCACCCGACTCCCAGGGTCTGTGTGGTGACTCTGCGCCTCTTGCCCCCACCACGCTCCTCCTCTCAGGAATGAATCCTATCAGAAGAAATCAACTTCAACACCAGTTAGCATTTATTTTTAGAGAAAAACACTAAAGGAAAGAAAAAAGTATTCAATGATCCCTGTTTGTGGTGTGGACCTTGCCACAGATGTGCTAGTTTTCGACTCATGAATTCTGCCCACCCCCTTGCTTGGGGGTTAAAAAAAAAAAAAGACAAATGAAAGATGTTCAACAGTACTATGAACAAAACAAAACATGTTAAAAAAATGAATAGAAATTTAAGTTAAAAAACATAGAAAAGAAACTAAACAAAATGACCAAGATAAGGATAATTAAGAAATTAAATAAATATAATTAAAAGTTGAAAACAAAAAGATTAAAAGAGAAAAAGATAAAAAGTTAATGAGGGCCGGTGCCTTGGCTCACTTGGTTAATCCTCTGCCTGCAGCACTGGCATCCCATATGGGTGCTCGGTTCTAGTCCCGGTTGCTCCTCTTCCAGTCCAGTTCTCTGCTGTGGCCTGGGAGGGCAGTGGAGGATGGCCCAAGTGCTTGGGCCCTGCACCTGCATGGAAGACCAGGAGAAGCACCTGGCTCCTGGCTTGGGATCAGCACAGCACAGGCTGTAGCGGCCATTTGGGGAGTGAACCAACGGAAGGAAGACCTTTCTCTCTGTCTCTCTCTCACACTGTCTCTAACTCTACCTGTCAAATAAATAAATTTTTAAAAAATTAAAAAAAGTTAATGAAACACATATTAAGGTTAAAAACCAGGGCTAAATTTAAAAAGAAGATTAAAAAGGATAAAATATACACTGTGAAGTCAGGAATAGACAGAGTGGTAAGTAAAAACTCTAGACCTCCAAATGTAGAAGGGTAAAATCAGGACAGAACTAAAATAAGCTAAAAGATAAGCATGGAAAACAAAAATGGAGACATGAGAAAAGACAAAAGGAGGATGCATACAAAGTGAAAATGTTAAAAACTTGTTAAATATTAACGCTAAACCCCAAGCATCTATAGACTGAGGGTCTGGAAAAATAAGGTCCCAACCAAAGCTGACAGGCCACAGCCACTCAGAGACCTCTGTGCAGATGCAACTCTCATGGGCTCACGGCTGCGGTCCAGCTTCCAGAGGCAGAGGGGGCCTGTGTTAGGGTTGCCCTCTCTCAGGTGAAGTGCTTGCCTCTTCAACGTCAGTGGCAGGCCTGTGGGTCCTCAGTCATCAGCCTGGAGCTTCCCCACTAAGCAGAGTCAGCAACCTTTCTGTGGCCCTGTCGCCTTTCCCGTTTGCTACTGCACAAAACTGCACAGTACAGAAAACACGAGAGGTGCACCGCTTCTTGATTGTGAATGTATCACCAATGCCTTCTGCAACTTTGAGGACAAGACAGATACACTACCTGCTGAGGCTGGCAGGGAAGGTGGCCCAGCCCCTCAGAAGCTGTCTCTGGGAAGCCTGGGATAGCTTTCTCTCTCCTCATGAAACATGCCCTCCCAGCCAAGGCAAGATGAAAAAAACTATCAGCCTGGAACTTAGAATACTCAGGACAACCCTAAAAAAGAGCAATGCTGGAAGACTCCCACTTCCTTATTTTAACCCCTAACAAAGACAGTGGGTACTGGGGTAAGGAGAGACACACAGATCATTGGAACACAAACAAGAGTCCAGAAATGAACCCATGTGCCTACTGGTTGATACTTTTAAAAAAAAGTTTTTATTTATTTTCACTTTATATGAAGGAGAAACACAAACACAGAGAAGGACAGACAGAAATCTTCCATCCCTTGGGTTAATTCACTAAATGCCCGCAACAGCCAGGATTGGACCAGGCCAAAGCCGGGAGCCCAGAACTCAATCCAGGTCTCCCTTGTGGGTGGCAGGGACATAGTGCTTGGGTCATCTTCTGTTACTTCCCAGGTGCACAGTAGCAGGAAACAGAATTGAAGTGGAGTAGCCAGGATTCAAACTACTAAACTCCTATAAGTAGTTCAGTTAATTGCCTTAACTGATACACGAAATACTAGCCCCACGCCAATTGATTTTCAATAAGAATACTAAAACTATTCAATGGAGGAAAGAATAGTTTTTTCAACAAGAGGTGTTAGGACAACTGGAGAGCCACATGCAAAAAAATAAAAAAAGAGAGAGAGAGAGAGAGAAAGAAAAAGGAAAAGTTCTCTTTCTCACACCATGTGAAAAATTAACTCAAAATGAAGTGTCCAGAAAAGGCAAACCTACAGAGACAGGAAGTAGAGCAGTAGTGGCTGAGGCAGCAGCAGGGTGGGGGATGTGGAGATGGGTGTGACTACTGATTCTCTTAACAGTTCTATGAGGTAGACGCTTTTGTAATCTTCAAAATTCTGACATCTGAGATTTTCCAAACAGCAAACGTGGCTGGAAAGAGGAACTGCCACTCTGAAGCAAGTGCCATTTCTGGGTTTCAACAGAAATGTGGCTCCCTCTGCTGGCAGCAGATCGGCATTTGGATCTCCAGGAGGATGTGCCAGAAGCCTTTAGGAGGCAGTCTGGGGCTCAGGGTCTCTCTCCTCATACTCAAGCCGTTTGGCCTTGCTTACGTTACTTCTAGCAGCCTCCACTTTTGCATCTTTACAATATTAATGTTAAAAACCACTCTTCAAGGCTGGCGAGTAAATGGCCACATAGAACATGGTTAATCAATGAAAGATATTATTGTCTATGTTTTGAGGAAGAAAGTCTGTTAATTAAGTTTTTCCAGGTAGAAAAATACCATATTCAATACTGTTGGTTCTCTGGATCTTAGAAGACATACACGTATTTTACCAACTGAAAAAGCTATTGTTATAGTGAGAGTAATAATGCAATATTAATAGGTAAAAATTCTCACTTACAAACTGTGTAACTTAAATGACAGATGTCAAAAGTCCCCTTATTAAAATTCAGTATTCAATCCTAAAAATTATAAAGTATCAGACAAGATGGAAGCTAATGGATAGTACCTTAACATGATTTCATATTTCATGAGTACATATCCATCCATCCATACATACATATGCAAATATATGTATATGAATGAAAGAAAAGGGGAGAGAGGGACACACACACACAAAGAGACAGAGAGACAGAATATTACAATGGAGAAATACCAGAATCATTCCCACAAACGTAAGTAACAAGGCAAAAATATCTATCAGCTCCATTACTATTTAATGTCACACTAGAGGTCTTAGACGGAATACTCATTCAAGGAACAAAAGTGAAGGCATAAGAATTGGAAAACAAGTAAAATTCTCTCCATACGCAGGTGATATGACAATATATCTGGAAAATCCAATAGAATAAATGGTAAAAGTAATATGGACAAAAGAATTCCATAAGTTAGCAGGCTACAAAATTAATGCACAGAAATAACTTGTGTGTGGGTATAAATGTGTGTGTATATATGATAGCTATTGGGAAAATAAAGAAAGAGAAAATTCCTCTTGCAATAACAACAACACAAAAGATTAAACACTTGAAATAACACTTCAAGAGAAATGTGCAAAAATCCGTATGAGAAAATTTAAAATATTTTTGAAAGGTAAATGGAGGGGCTGGTGCTGTGGCACAGCAGGTTAAAGTCCTGGTCTGAAGTGCTGGCATCTCATATGAGCACTGGTTCTAGCCCCGGCTGTTCCACTTCCCGATCCAGCTCTCTGCTATGGCCTGGGAAAGCAGTAGAGGATGGCCAAGTCCTTGGGCTCCTGCACTCGAGTGGGAGACCCGGAAGAAGCTCCTGGCTCCTGGCTTTGGATCAGTGCATTCTGGCCATTGCGGCCATCTGGGGAGTGAACCAGCAGATGGAAGACCTCTCTCTCTGTCTCTACCTCTCTCTGTAACTCTGTCTTTCAAATAAATAAAATAAATCTTAAAAAAAGAAAGGTAAATGGAAGTATTTCTTGGTCTTGGAAAGATAACTTGACATCATAAAAATATAAATTACCTTTAATTTAACATTACTCAGATAACATTGCTAGTATGTCTTTCCTTGGACTAGATAGTGATTCAAACGTTCACATGGAGAAATAAATATATCTGAATATAAAGGAAAATCTAAGGGAGAAAATTATCAAGGAAGAGAATTAACCCCATTAAATACCAATGCAAATAAATCTTCTATGATTAAGACATTGTGGCATGAATAGATGGGTGGAATTGATACATAATTTAAAGTTCAGAAAGACAACCAAAGCGAAAGAAAACATACGTTATTAATAAGGTACACTGCAAATCCCTAGGGAAAGACAGACTTACTAGTAAGTGACATCAGGACAACTGAAGAGCCATTAGAGCAAGGTGACTTTGGATCCCTGGCACACATCATAAACCAGGAAAAACCCCAATGGGAAAAATGAGTCATTACAAGTAGTGGAAGAAGAGATACATGAATTTGTTTATAATCTTGCTGTGAGGAAAATCTTTTAAACTATGCTCATCAGCCAGATGCAATCATAGAAAAGATCAGGAACTTTGACATGAATACAAAGAAACTCCAGGAAAAGTCACCACAAGCAGAGTCCATGTGATTACAATCTACGTCACAAATAAAGAGCTAACCTCCCTAATTTATAAGTTACTCAAAAACTGGAAAAAAAATGATGATCCATACGTGCAGAAAAACACATGTGTCCTTAACCATAAAACTTTATTTATGACAAGAGAAATGTAAGTTAAATTTACAAGGAAAAAGTTCTTTTGACTCTATTGTGTGTTTGAAAAAGTTTCTAAATCATTAGAAAGACATATCTTACTATTAGATTGGCACACATGCAGAAGATTGACAATACACTTTTCTGTGATCACTAAGGGAAATTTGAATCTGAGCTGAATGTTAAATATCATTATTGAATGAAAGCTGAATTTCTTGGCTGTGATTATGGTGTTGTTACATAGGGGTGTGTGTATGTGTGTGTGTGTGTGTGTGTGTGTATGTATGTCATTAAGAAATCCATGCTATGATATTTAGGGAAAAACGTCATGAGGTCTGCAAACTTAATACTTTGGCTCATTGCAAGGTATGTATTTGTAGTTCAGACTGGTGATTATTAAAGAGTGCTTTCCCCTTAGGGGACATTTGACAGTCTGCAGATATTTTCGGTGTCACAACTTGAGAGGGAATGCTTCTGGTACGGAATGGATAGAGACAGGACTGCTGCTAACGTTCTTCAAGGGGCAGTTCTCCAAAGAATCATCCAGCCCCAAACATTGATAGTGGAAGGGTGTACCAAGTAGATGACAGAGAGAAAGCAAATGTGGCGAGAGTTAATGGCTGGTTGACCTATGCCATATGTTATTCTTTCAATTTTTTTTTTTTTTGTAAATTTAGGGAAAAAGCATCTATCTATCTATCTCTCTCTCTGTCTGGAGTCTAATAAAACAGTTGAACTGACACAACAAAAGACCACACATGGCAAAACAATAGTAAACAATGGAAAAATCAGACCCCCTCCATTTAAAAATGTTATTTGAGACATAGAGATATATACAGAGAGAAAAATGGAGAGAGAGAGAGTAAGAAGGGAAGAGAGAGAGAGAGAAAGAGAGAGAGAGAAACTCCCATCTGCTGATTGACTTCCCAAATGAGTGCAGTGGCCAGGGCTAGGCCAGGCTGAATCAGGAAGCCGGGAATGCACCCAAATTGGCCCTGGGGGCGAAAGAAACCTGATTACTTCAGGCATCATTATTGTCTCCTAAGGTTTGCATTGGCCGGAGCCGGAGTCTAGTACTGAACCCAGGTACTCCCACGTGGGATACAGACGTCTTAACCATTACACTAAATGTCCACACCTCTCCCTGTTTTTAACTATCAAATGAGAAGATTAAAGACAGAAATTGTACCCAGTCTACTTATTAAGCAGCAGGAAACAGCCACAGCACGAAGTTGAGATTTTCAAATGTGATTTTTGAAAGCTGCTTTTATGAGTTCAACTATTTCCTATCAGGCTTCCACTGGGTGATGATCACACTGTGTAATTTTGTCATATTAAAACTAAATCAAAGTGAAAAAACTGGGAAACCCAGAAGCTGGTTTATTCTCAGCAGGGCTTCGAAGACTCATAGCTGAAAAATATGCCACAGAAAATGGTTATTAAATTTTTTTCTTGGGGTGGGCCTTCAGCCTAGAGTTTAAGACACCAGCTAAGATGCTCTCGCTTCCCATTTTGGAATGCCAGGGTTCATCACCTAGCTCTACTCCTGACTTCCTGATAATGCAGACCCTGAGAGGTAGTAGGTGATGGCTCATGTAACTGAGTTCCTGCTACCCACATGGCAAACCTGGATTGAGTTCCCTGCTCCTTGCTTCAGTCCAGCCCCAACCCTGCAGGCATTTGGGATGGGGTGGGAGGGCACTGACTGGTCTCTCTCTCTCAACCCCTCCGAGATAAATAAATACAAATAAAACATTTTTTGACAAGTTAATGTTTAGGATAACACAGTCTAATTGGTGCGGTTTGTCAAACTCCAGCTTTACCTTATTGTATCATCCACCCTGCCCCCTTACTGGGCAGGTAGTAGGAGGCACTGGAAAATGCAAAATGGATGTACTAAAACAGTGCGTTCTAGTGACAGTGGAATGAATACCAAGATGCAAGCCTTACTTTATTACCTTCTTTAGTCTCACCCAGTCTCTGATGTTCTTTGTAGTTCTTACTCTTTCTTTAATTTCCAGCATTCCTTTATTTTATTTAAAGACTTATTTGAAAGGCCGAATTACAGAGAGGAAGAGACAATGCACCTAGGAAAGCAGTGGAGGATGGCCTGAGTGCTTGGGCCCCTGCACCCATGTGGGAGAAATGGAAGAAGCTCCTGGCTTCTGTTGGGCCATTTGGGGAGTGAACCAGTGGATGGAAGATCTCTCTCTCTAAAAGAATCAGAGCTCAGCTTTGAATTTCAGAAGACTTAAAAGCATACAAAAAAATAGAAGTCTTGGGCCGGCGCCGTGGCTCAACAGGCTAATCCTCCGCCTTGCGGCGCCGGCACACCGGGTTCTAGTCCCGGTCGGGGCGCCGGATTCTGTCCCGGTTGCCCCTCTTCCAGGCCAGCCCTCTGCTGTGGCCAGGGAGTGCAGTGGAGGATGGCCCAGGTGCTTGGGCCCTGCACCCCATGGGAGACCAGGAAAAGCACCTGGCTCCTGGCTCCTGCCATCAGAGGAGCGCGGTGCGCCGGCTGCAGCGCGCCGGCCGCGGCGGCCATTGGAGGGTGAACCAACGGCAAAAAGGAAGACCTTTCTCTCTGTCTCTCTCTCTCACTGTCCACTCTGCCTGTCAAAAAAAAAAAAAAAAAAAAAAAAAGAAGTCTTGGTAGGCTTTTGGTTCAAAGATCTAGTCTTCGCACAATTAAAGGTATTCTTAATTCCAAATGATTCCTTTTAAATAATTTAGGACAGTGATTATTAAATGAACCAAAAAATTTAAAATAAGAAGGAAGAAAAAGATAGGATATGACTAAAGTACACATCCCCAGGCCAAAACAGATTGGAATGTTTGCCAGGCGGTGGAAAGATGATGGAAAGAAACTCTTAGTATTACCATTCCACAATTTTTTTTTTTTTTTGCACATTTAAACCTCTTCTGAAATCAAGTGTTAAAAATGTTTAAGAAAAAGAGAGAGAATCAGAGAGGAGAAAAAGGGGGTTACATGAGGTACCTCTATGGGTCCTTCCCTATCTGCCTCTAGTGTTGAAACCCCAGACATATTTGAGGATTTCACGGTAGAACGAACTTCCATTCTGCATTCTCCCTGGAACCCGGGAGAAGAAAGTCCTGCATCAGCCACAGTGGAACAGAGATGAGGCATGCTGGCTGATGCCTTGGTACAGTGGGCCTCAGAAGAGCTTGGGTTTCCACACACTGTCACCTCTCATCAGCTTCCATTTTCTGTCCCCTGAGGAGTATGGCGTAGGGATTGGGCTGGGGCACACTGTAAGATTTAGTCTTGTCCATTTAAAGTACTTACCACATCTGCTGCTTGCTCAGGCTCAGCATATGACTGGGTCTTTCGGGGTTAGGGTGAAATACAGGACTGCCAGTTAAATTTGAATTTAAGATAAAAAAGGAGTGATTTTTTTTTTAGTATGTCTTGTGCAACATTTGGGAATTCATCATACAAAAAAATATTTTATATGAAATTGCTGCATTTTATTTGCCTAGTCTGGCAATCCTACTTGGAGTTCTCCTTCCTTTCCCCACTTCCTCCCTTTGCAGTCACTGCATGGCAGCAGGGGTGAGCCCACCATGTCCCACTGCTGGTGGTTTGTTCTCCGGAGGCCTCTTTCCATTTGGGGCAGCAGCTTCTTCTCTTCCTGCACCTTTTCTCATTGTAATTTGCAGTCTGTTCACAGCTCGATTGGGGCTTGGGGCCTGGGGTCCTCCTGCTGCTGGCTATGGCCCACTTCAGTCAAATCTCACCATCACTGATGTTGCTCTGATGTCCCCGTAGCAGTTTTGGTTTGGTTTTTGCCTTGGGATTCCTTTGCCTTACTTCTCAGCTGCTTCTACAGTCCTTCCATGGTACATGGGAACTTTCCCAGACCTCCCAGTGTTCCACTAAACCTGAAGGCTATCTTTTTCTCTCCAGCTCTTCTGGAAATCCAGTGTGGATCTCGCAAGCATTGATAGTCTCATAATCTGTAAATCCTTTTTAATCCTTTTCTTTTCTATGTGTTTCATCCTAAGCATTTTTTGTTGTTCTATTTCCTAGTTCACATATGCTTTTATTTTCAAAGTGTTCTAATCTGCTATTAAATATATGCATTGTCTTAAAATGTGTTATTGTATTTTTCAATTCTTGAATTTCCATTTAGTTCTTTATTCTCTAGTTTGCTCGTAAAAGTCCTCATTTTTATTTGCTTCATCTTTTCCACCATTTGCTGGAGATATGAATCATAGTTATTTTAAAATCCTTGTCTGTAAATTCCACTAACTAAATCCCTATGATTTTGGTTCTGTTGTCTGTTGTTCTCATAACTTTCAATCACTTAGCTCTGTCTTTTAGTGCGCCTAATGTCTTTTATTGAATACAGACATTGGCTATGACAAGCTGTAGAGCTCTAGGTGATGTCCTCTTTCTCCAATGGAGGATTCATCCTGTCCTCAGCAAAGCAGAGGCTTTGTTCCCCTTAATCAAATCAGGGATTCGAGGCAGAGTCCTTTATTTGGAGCCTTCCAGGAATTTCAACTGAGAACCTGGGTTCACCAGATCCTTTCTCTCTACTGGGTTTTCAACTCCAATCTTTGTGTCCTCAGAAGGACAAGACTGTACAAAAAAAAAAAAAAAATCCTCTTTTCATCTCTCTGCTCAGCTTCACAGTCTCCAATTCTGTAGTTTCAGAATCTGGCAAGCATCTTGAGAAAACCAGCCATGTGTCAGACAATGTCTATAAAGCACTTAGCATAGAGTTAGCCACAGAAATGGACTGCCGAAGAAAGAAACCTTGGCTCTGTGGAAAAATGTCCCTTTTAGTGGAGATTCAGTGATTATCATGTCAATCAAAGAATCAGTTGCCCCATGTCCTATAGAACAGATAGTATATGTGATATAATAACTATTACTTCACCCATGTAGTATAATTGCTAAATGTTTTACCTGAATTAAATCATGAAAAGAAAATCAGGCAAACCAATTATAGAATATTCTATTGCATAACCAACTTCAATCCTTAAAAAAAATTGCCAATATTTTGAAAAACAAAACCAAAGACAGCAGAATGCTTTTGGTTAAAAAAGCTTGGGGACACAGAAATCAGATGGAAGTGTAAACCTTGTTTGGATCCCGAATTTTAAAAAATCTATAAAAGATACTTTGGAAGCCACTGGGGAATTTCAATATCTCTAAATTAGATGATGTTACTGAATTAATTTAGACACGATGATTTGAGGCTGATGTGGTGCAGCAGGTCAGGCTGCTGTTAGTGAAGCAGGCTTCCCATATTATAGTGCCAACTGGAGTCCTGGCTGCTGTGCTTCTGATCCAGCTTTCTGTTCTTGTTGACTGGGAAGGCAGTGGAGGATGGCCCAGGTGCTCCGGACCCTGCCACCACTTGGGAGACCAGAATAGAGTTCCTAGCTCCTGGCTTTAGCCTCACCTAGACCTGACTATTAGAACCATTTTAGGGTTGGATGGAAGATCTGTTCCTCTCTCTGTGCTGCTCTGCCTTTCAAATTGATTAACAAATAAGTCTTTTAAAAAGTGGTGACAAATTTTATATAGGAAAGTGTACTTATTGTCAGGGAATGCATGCTGAAGTATGTAGGGGTGAAGTATCATGTATGCAACTTATTTCCAAATGTTTCAGCAAAACTAAATAAAACACAGGTAGAAACATGTTAACAACTGTGATATCTTGGTGGGTGGTATAAATGAGTTGTTTGATAACTTCTATGCAGTTTTTCAGAAGAAAAACTTGGGGGAACATTCTTGGCTCTTCCTCCGAGCAATACATTCTAAGCTTTAAAATCCATTGAGTAAACATTTACTGAATACCTTCTATGTAGCATATACTCTTGGAGGTACTGGAATGTGGTGATGAATTAAATTGGTAAGATCATTCTCTTTTTGTTTGCTGAATTATAATATGGAGGTGCAATAAGAACACAATGCTTGGTGCAGAACAGGCACTCAATGAATGCTGAATGTTATAATTAATCAGCTTTGTCCATTGTTGATCTAATTTCACCCTTTTTTAAAAAAATTTTTCAAATCTAAATAAAAATATGTGATCTTCCACCCTTACTCTTCTTTCCAATCCATTTCCTGGTGTTAGTATTCATTTATGGTTTGTTAACATTGTTAGGGTATTTGAAGTCTCGGAGAGAAGACATGGTATAACATCAAAGCAAAGGTGAAGTTAAAGTGGTTAGGGGTATGTTCTATTTTACAAATTGCGCATATACATATTCAAGTATCCTA
Organism: Sylvilagus floridanus; assembly: GCA_949820135.1. Lineage (NCBI taxonomy): Eukaryota > Metazoa > Chordata > Mammalia > Lagomorpha > Leporidae > Sylvilagus > Sylvilagus floridanus. Next base: position 51,187,047 of record OX463245.1, read on the forward strand.
AGGTTTAAAGTTTATATTCATATAGATTTTTATTCATGTTTATAACCTTAGGGAGTGGTTTAAAACTGAGTTATAAACTAGAGACAATAACAAAGCTTTCTAAATTTATTTTTTAAAAAAGGCTAGCACTTAAGCTGATTACAAATTAAAATACACTATAAGTTCTCTAGTACTTTTGCCCACTAATCTTGCTTCTTTTACACACTGGGTGTACTTGGCAGGCTATTTTTATCTAAGAGTAAGTGCATGCATTCTCCCATTCTGCCCCACCCACTCAGGTTCTCAGATGCTAATGGCCTGGTCTGATAAATGCACATTCACTCTAAACCCACACCACGTAATTCATCAGTAAGTTCTGAAGTTTTCCTTTCAGTGTAAACTGTGATCATAGATTATAACTTATTAGAAAGAGTTATTTTCATGTATTAGTAGTAAAAATATTAAAGTTTATTTATATAACTTGCACAGGTAATACTTAAAATTAGGCTAATCCAGTAATTTAAAATAAATTATATTTTGAAGTTGTTTGTTTTCAAGTGTTTATTTAAAAAACATAACATTTCTACTTTCCTAATTTTCCTTTTTACAGCTTTGGAGAAGACTAGAACAATTATTCAAGAATTAATATCAAGCACCTCATATATTTTAAGGACTATACATTGCATTTCAGTAAATCTTGTCCACTAACAATACAGTAAATTATTTTTATTATACATTCACGGTAGGGATAAAATAAATTATTACATAAATAATTTAACAGATCTTAATGGAGTACTTACTATGTACTAAGTTTTGGGAACACAAAAATAAATAAAAAAGTCCCTGCCATTAAGAAGTTCACAGTGTAAAGGGGCAGAGAGACAAATAAAAGACAATTTAATGTAGGATGACAGCTTTGCCAGCAGAATGTATAAAGAACTACAGGGACCTTACCAGGGTCACTTAATCTATATTATTAGGGATGGTTTCTAGGCCGACGCAATACTTTTTTTTTTAAGGAAAAAGTCACTTAGTGGCAACCAACCAATTGCTTTTTTTTTTTTTTTTAATTTTTTTTTAGATTTATTTACCTATTTGAAAGGCAGAGCCACAGAGAGGCAGAGGCGGAGGCGGAGGCGGAGGTGGAGGTGGAGGCAGAGAATGAGAGAGAGAGAGAGAGATGGCCTCAATGGCCGGAGCTGTTCCAATCAAAAGCCAGGAGCCAGGAGCTTCCTCTGGGTCTCCCATGTGGGTGCAGGACCCCAGGGACCTGGGCCATCCACCACTGCTTTCCCAGGCCACAGGAGAGAGCTGCATTGGAAGTGGAGCAGCTGGGACCTACATGGGATGCCAGCATTGCAGGGGGTGGCTCCACCCACAATGCCACAACATCTGGCCCTAGCCAATATAATTTTTTACAAAAGATTTTGAAGAAAGGAAATAATGGTGCATGAGAAGAACAGTATAGGTATTATCAAGCAGTCTGTGTAAAGAAGTGAGAAAATCCCCCCCCCCCTTTTTTTAAGATTTTATTTATTTGAGAGGTAGGGTTACAGAAAGGGAGAGGGAGAAACAGAGAGAAAGGTCTTCCTTCCGTTGGTCACTTCCCAGATGGTTGCAATGACTGGAGCTGTGTTGATCTGGAGCCAGGAGCCAGGAGCCAGGAGCCAGGAGCTTCTTCCCAGTCTCCCATGTGGGTGTAGGGGCCTAAGTACTTGGGCCATCTTCTACTGCTTTTCCATAACAGAGAGCTGGATTGGAAGAGGGGCAGCTGGGACTAGAACTGTCACCCATATGGGATGCCAGTGCCACAGGTGGAGGATTAACCTATTGCGCCACGGTGCAGGCCCCGAGACAATTTTCATGTTCAGGGAGCTGCAAATAGTTTGGTATAACAGAACTGAAAGTTACAGGGAGGGACAGTTGTGAGAGGAAAGACTAGAGACATAAGTCAGACTATATCATTAAAGGCCTTATAGGCTTTGCTAGCGATACAATTTCTACCTGAGTGCAATGAGGAGTTTAAGTCAGGGGCTAATAGTTATTGTAATAATTCCAACTTCAAATAAGAACAAGCATTAAGTAATGAAGCAGAAAGAAAGATGGAGAAGGATTATATTACTTAGATAGTTGGATGCTAAGATCAGTAAGAACTGACTCTTGATCAGGTATGGAGAATGATGGAGCAAAGTAAAACATGGTGGCTGTCCTGGAGCACTGGTAATTCAGAACTAGGGACTCTGTGAGATGATGAGTTCTGATTCAGGAGTTTGTGATTTAGCTAAGGATCCAATAGAGGGTGGCACATGTGTTTCTGGAGTAATCTTATCTTGGAACATGGACAAGGACAGCATCCATACCAACAATGGTGGTTGACACTGAAGAGTAGATGGGATCACCCAGGATGTTTAGAATATGAAGAGAAGAGAGGACCATGGCCTGAACTTTGAGGGACCAGATGAAGAAAAGTGAGACTTTGAAAGAAACTGAGAAAACTGATTACAGTAGGGAAAGAAAAATCTCAGAGACTATAATCCCAAACCTAGGAGGAGGGCTTCAAGAAGAGGAGAATGTTTATGTGCCAAATATATTAACAACTAAAATACATCCAATGAGAGTGTAAGTCACTTGTGACTTGGATAACTAGTTTAAATCACACGAGTGAGGCAAGATTAGAGAGGACTGAGAAATGAAGGACTGATAAGAAAGAGGAAGGAATTCCTTTTAGGAGGATATATAATTAGCAGCTCTAAGGATAAAGCAAGATTTGACACCTTAAGAAGTAAGATACTAATGTAAATCATGAATATCACATACTTAAAAAATAAGCAAAAGACACACAGGGAGGGCTCGTACGGGTGAGCAGACCAGGAAAGGCTGTGACCAGGACCTCGAATACAAGTGGGTCTCTCCCTGCAGCCGTTTATTTCTCCTGTTGGCTACACATGCTCTTAATGGGTTGTTTCTCTGTGTGGTGAACAGTTTTATCACCAAAGAAGAAATGGCTTCTTTCCTCCAGCTCAGGGAAGGGGGTGGTTTGGGTCATGTTCCCGTCCCTACACCAAACGCAGAAGGTGGGGGAGGAAGGACACTGTATAACCAGCATAGGGAAGACTGAGAAGGGCGATTCCCCTCCGTTAGGGTGATCGCTACTAATACATAAAGGTGATTCAGTCAGGGGGCTGGACAAAAACCCGACACATCAATTACAAAAAACAGATAACAAATACCACATGTATTTATATGCTACCAGTAGCATATATTTATATGCTATTTATATATATATTTATATATATATATCATATATATTTATATGCTATTCAGTAGAATGCTGTATAGCTTTAATTTTCCCCATAGTTTCAAATTTTTCACAGTGCTTTCTTATCATTTATTTTTAAAAAATCATCAAGATATCTTCCTTTCTAGGTACACTTTTGTCAACAGGGCATGGACAGAAGAGAATGCTGCTGGGTCTAGAAATTATACTGATCAGCAGATGAACTGCGAATATGGCACAGGAAGAGACAAGCTAGGAGTCTTTAATGTCTGAATGGTAATCATAGGGAGGACTGGATCTGCCTAGATGTACAGGGTGGAACCAAGCAAACATTAGAGAGAGGTGGTCTTCAGTTCAGTGAGGAAGAATTTCTAAAGATCAGAGCAATCTTAGAATAACAGCAGACTGGCCGGCGCCGTGGCTCAACAGGCTAATCCTCCGCCTTGCGGCGCCGGCACACCGGGTTCTAGTCCCAGTCGGGGCGCCGGATTCTGTCCCGGTTGCCCCTCTTCCAGGCCAGCTCTCTGCTGTGGCCCGGGAGTGCAGTGGAGGATGGCCCAAGTGCTTGGGCCCTGCACCCCATGGGAGACCAGGAAAAAGCACCTAGCACCTGGCTCCTGCCATCAGATGAGCGCGGTGTGTCGGCCACAGTGCGCCGACCGTGGCAGCCATTGGAGGGTGAAAAAAAAAAGAATAACAGCAGACTGAAATGTGATGGAGATTCTATTACAGTAAGTATTTGCGTTTGGACTGGCTGGACTGTAGGGGTTCCTATAGAGGAATTACTGAATAGATGCGGAGACTGGACTGCTTGATTGTCAAGGCCTCTTTCAACTCTATGCAGATCCCAAGGGAATCTGTATACAGTAGGGCATCTTTCTGATAGTTGCTTACTTGTTAGATATGGGGTTCCTCTATATTTATTTTTTGCTGTAGAACACACTTTAAGAAGAAAACCCTGCACTAACTAAAATGTTTTGTAGATACTTTTTACTGTGGTGTTGACCAGAGATTCAGAGTGAACAACCAGCTACAGTGAGTATTATCTCATCTGGTTTTAAGAAAAAGAGAAACAAAATAAAGTTTCCTGGAAATTTATAAGTTTTTTAAAAAGTCAAGTGTTAAGGGTTCTCTGAAATATTATTTTTCTTTCTTTTCAATATGGAAAAGAAAAACAAAACAAGAGCTCCAAGTCCTCTGTCTTGGAATTTAGGAGCAATACACTAGATGGTGCTATAAGGCTGTCAGAAAGTTTTACCACCAGTAAGCAGTGTGCCCCTGCTGGTAGCAATTAAGTATTCTGAAAACTTTCCACAGATTTTCAGCTCCTGCAAGCAACCCTGGATTTGTAGTAAAGTAATGGGAAACGCTTCATACCTAAAATAAGATTAATTTGAAACTAAACCACAGGTTTGACATATTTTAGAACAGTTTCACTATTTGGCAATTCAATCTGAATTCCATGGAAATAGAAATTTTAAAGTTACTGAAATGCAAATTCACTGAAATCTGCTGTTAATTTCACTTGGCTAGTTTTCCCATGAGACTGATTATTTCTACTACTTGATGAATCTTTAAGTCAGTTTCTTCAGGTGGCTTCCTGAGTTTTCAAATAATCATTAAGCAGAAAACACCAATCAAATTTTATCACTGAAAGTACTGACACACTAACACAAGGACATGAAACAATACATTCTGAAATTATTCCATCAATATTTCTTATGAAAATAACATTTCATGATTTTCCACATTAAAATAAAATCAGAAAACTATTTTTTACTAAAGTGCAAAAAATAAAGTTTTACCATAATAATACTTTTTGTTTTCTTTTAAATATTAACTATTAGAAAGGTGACAGAAAATGGGCAGTTTAAGATATGCCTTTTGCAACAATCTAAGAGTCATTTTAGTTTTAAACTCTCCAGGTTAGGAGATCTGTTTCTGACTTTTCTGGTTATCTTTCCAGCTCTGCTTCTAGAATCTCCCCCCATGTGTCTGCATCCATGGGGCACATGATTTTCTCTGGAAGGCTAACTGGAGAACTTATGTTGCTGTATCTGCCACTTAGCCATTCATGTTTCACTTTACTCTTCTGGTAATTCCTTAGTAGTATTACCTGCAAGAGGTAAACCATCATCATTAAAAAAAGAATGCAGTAGTGGTTGGTTAGTGAATTTGTTTGAAACTAGAAAAGCTGACTGAAGGGGCTGAAAAGAAGACTGATGATTTACATTGATACATATATTAATACATTTATGTGAGTGTGTATGAGTACAGAGTGAGCCAGAATTTACTGGAAGTTCTGGATAATGTGGAGTGAAAAGAAGTAGCTACTCTCCTGGTTAACAGGGAAAAAAAGCTGAATTCAGGATCCAAAAAATGTAAAAGGATGGATAGGATGTAAAAGGATAGATGGAGACAAAGTGGTTGGCAGGAAAAGAACAGTAACTCAACTTTAACCCATTTCCAAGTCAACACACTCTGTGCACTATTTGGCACATACAATCCTACCTTTTCCAAACAGAAGTGAGAACCGGCTGAAATCTGCTCCCACAGCATGTCATAAACACTACACACTGCACAGATTAGACTTACCCTCCAGGAATAGCCACGTTCCAGGTCGCCATCTATTTCTCTCTGGCACACAGTTCTTACAGTCAAGCAGTGAGGTTTCCATAAGGAGTCACTGTTTCTTATTGCATAATTCCAGCTCTTGCACGTCACTGAAGCCCTGCACAAACTCCGAATGTCTAGCTCACTGAAAATTTTAAACGTCACTTCTAGAGGCAGCAGTTCAACAAAGTTATTTTGACTCTTGTTTCTTTCCTTCTCAGCATCCACAGAGTTCAATTCTAGGGCAGGAGCTCTTGAATTATTGGTCCTCTTAGAATTTTTCTGCATAGCTTGATGTTCTAGTTATCCTCATGGGCAACCTAAAAGGCAAAGTTTAAATACACTCAGTCTCTTCAGCTCAGACTGTAACTCCTATCCCAAGTCAGATACTTTTTGTTTATGATTTAATCAACTGTGACTTTCTTGACACAGAAGCTGTGTGTTCCTGCAAAGGTGAACAGTGATGGCATGTGAGACACCCAGTCTCACATCTGAATTGCACTCGGGAGGCACTCAACACAGGAAGTTTTTAATAAACATTTTTGGTAAATGAATATGTTTCAAAATTTTTGGTTTTGTTCCAAAAGATTAATATCTAAAAAAAAAGAAAGAATTCTCTACACACCTGTTTATTTGGTGGTGGCAATGCTACTGTGAGAATACATTCACATATTTATCACAAATACTTTAGAAAAATTATATGAGTCAATAGCATTAAATTCCTGCATCCTTGTTGTTTGTGGGAAGTGATACTTTATCACTAAGCTCTTCAGCTGCAAATTCTGACTTAACCATAAACCAGCTGGACTTTATTTATATAAGAATTACCTATTCACACCTAATGTTTGGGCATTCACATTTGATACAAATACTATCTGAAATGGACAAGAGGATGAGATCTGGGTTATAATAATGCCAAATTTCAATTATTCAATGTTACTATAAGACTGGTATTTTGGAAATGGCTCCTTGAAGGTATGCTACAGGCGTTAGTTAATTATGAGCTAAGGATGGGTCACTGAACTATCAAGCAACAGCAAGGAACATCTATAAACAATGTCTATAGCTCAGTTAGCAGTAGCATGTGATAAAGAATGTAAAAGTCCCATTCCAGCTAATTTACCCAAGGCTCCGGGTGCAGGCTTCTGAAATCAGTTGAAAGCAGACTAGGTGCATCACCCCTCCCGGGACACTCCTCAGCAGTCAGCTCCTGTACTCACAACCAGTTTATTCCATTTGGCACTTCCTTCCACGCTGGGAGGTGGTGACACGGAGGAGGAGTTTGCGATACGGCTAAATGCTTCTTTTAACTCAACAAGTAACAACCCAGATGCGCTACTCAGGCATATGTTTCAGGATGTGCCAAGATCATCACAGGCTGTTCACGATCCATGTTAGCCGCGGTGGTTGGAAGGGAGGAGTCTTTGTTCAACAGAGGACTTCCTCTCCAGGGACAGGGGAAGTAAGAAAGCAAACTGGTAAAAACAAGAGCAGGAGTCAAGAGCAAGTTCTTGCCACACACCTTCCTCCCTCCCATCATCAACAGAAACCAAAGCCAAAGCGCCACGTTCTCGGGAGGAATCTCAAATAAGGAGAGCGTTTCGGGGTTTGCCACTTCGCCCAGGAGCTCAATGGGAATTCTCAATCCACAACAGGGGCTGCCTTGGCGAGGTCCCCGGAATCCACCAGGATGCCTGGAAAACTACCTTTTTCCCTTTATGAATCAACCTTTGCTGAATTACCTCTCCAGTTAAGAGAGAGCTCGACCCCCTCTCCATGTCACTCGGAGGGAGGGGTCAGAGCAGCGCATTCGGAGGGGTGGGCGCCGCTCGGCTCAGACTGGCTCTCAGCGGACCCCACTCCACCTGGACCCTGCAGGTCGGGGCGGGGGGAAGGACCCCACGTCCCATCTGAGCCACCCTCCTTGTGTGCCCAAGGCTGCAGCAGCTGCCCGAGTCCCAAGAACACCAGACACTGACAAGAGACACCGTCAGTCCTGTCACCACGACCCCATGCCGCTACAAGAAGGCTGGGCTTGCGTCCGGACCGCGCCCCTGAGCGCGCCGGCACCTTAGCCACCTAGAAGGGAAGACCCTCCTACCTACTGGGCCGCGGTGACTTTTCCTCCCGCGGTTTAAATCCTCCGGAATTCGAATCCCTCCCCATCGTCCACCACATCCCGCCCACTCTAGCGCCGCCTTGTGACCTCGATTCGCACAGGCGTAGAGGCTATCGCGCACTGCTTTCTGGGATTGTAGTTTTTCTAGGGCGTCTCAGCTCAAGAAAGGGAGGAAGGAAGGGACTACAATGCCCAGCATCCTCCGGGCCCGCGGGGTGGTGAGAAGGGATGGGGGGGTATAAACCGGGGCTTTTAAACAATAACGCGGAAGACGTGGTGGGGGAATTCCCTAGTGCGTCACTGGCCCAGGTGGAGGGACGGGACTCCGGAAGCAGCCCCGGGGCCTCTGCCCTGAGAGCACAGAGCGCTTCTGAGCCGGGTCTTCACTCCTCGCACCCCCGTGTCTTTCCGGGGGCCAGGGCATACCTCGCGCGTGTCTGTGGGAGGCGGAAACGGCTGCTGGGGCCTTCTGCTGGCGAAGGGGCCTAGTCCTCATCCGCCATGTCCGGGGGCTTCGAGCTGCAGCCGCGGGACGGCGGCCCCCGGGTGGCCCTGGCGCCCGGGGAGACGGTGATCGGCCGCGGGCCACTGCTGGGAGTAAGTGTGGGAGGGGGCTCGGCTGGCCCGGAGAGCCCTGCGAAGACCCTCCTGGCTAGGCCCTGCCTCCGGCCCTGGCCACATTCCCCACCACGTCGATCCTGCCTGTCTGCACTTTAGACGTTGGGGGGCAGCAGTTTTTCAGTCCAGTGTGATCACCCACAAACATTTATTAATGTTGTCTTTGGAAAGCACCTACTGTATTGTTATCTTATCCAGAGGTTGGCAAACTGTGGGGAGGGGACTGGAGCGTGGGGGCGCAAACCAAGCCTGTGGCTGTGTGGGCCAGTGGACTCAGAATGGTTCTTAAAGTTTGAAACGTAAAATGTAAACAAACAAAAAGCCTATTTGCTTTTCGGGAAGAATGGCTGCTCCAACGCTGGAGAATATTGTGTCTTGGCCTGCGAAGCCCTAAGTATTTACTGTAGTATCTGGCGCTTTACAGAAGAAATTGACCAACCCGTGAACTTGCCTCTTCCAGGCTGATTTAGGCTCTGGCCTCTTTCACAGAACTGCAGGGGCCTTTTATTACAATAGTGTTTTCCAGTAATATCCATGGCCAGCTCTAAAATAGTGTGTATAGTGTTTCACGGTTAAGTAGACTACATAGGCCAACTTCTTTAATTCTTTCAAAACGCTTTGCACTCTTATCTTTATTGTTCAGATGGGAAAAGTGATCCACAGATCATGTAAAGGTCATATAGAAGCTTTAGGACTCATACTAGACTAAGTTATATATGCTTTGTACCGTCTTTGGGAGGTAAGAGAGTCAGAACATTTGTATATTGCCTACTGGAAGGCTGTAGGTCTCACCCTATTCATCTGTTTGACACTCAGCCTTTTCTGTTGGCACCCACTTTATGGAAAACCTTTAGCAGATAGTGAATGAGATGTGGACCCCTTCTCTGGGCATCTTCTCTTGGACTGGTCATTCTGTGTCAGCCAATACCAGGGAGCAAGAAGTGTGAGCTGTTAACCCTGGTTAACTGCCAGTGCCTGGGGGGACCACGGGTTTCTGGGAGGGCCCTTCTGGGAGCAGGAAAAGGAGTGGTAGTTTAAGGTTGTCTTGTGGAAGTTGGACCTTTAGTGGTGAGTGTGTCTGAGGTTGAAATTCACATGGTGTTTAGTTTTAGCTATTTAAATGTGTAACATCCTGTTATTTCCATAGTTTATTAACTATAATATATGAAAGAACTGCCTGGGAGATTTTTTCTTTTCTTTTAAATCCCCTGGTTAGAAAGCTTCATGGAGTATGTGCTTCACCTGACAGTCATATGTCTAGGAACTAATGAGTTTTAACTTGAAGTCCTGTCACCAAAGCAGAGTCCTGTGGGTCTGGTTAAAAGGTTATTGGATTTTAGGCCTGTGCTGGCGACTCGGTGCAGATCCTTACACTATTCGTACCTTGTTCTTTGTATTAAAAGCTTGCTAATGTGAGATGAGCCAGTTTTCTGTTTTTGAAAATGTTAAGTTGGGGGCTGGCATTGTGGCACAGCGGGTTAAGCTGCTGTCTGCAGTGCTGGCGTCCTATATGGGCACCAGTTCAAGTCCCAGCCGCTATACTTCTGATCCAGTTCCCTGCTAATGCACCTGAGAAAGTGGCGGAAGACAGCCCAAGTGCTTGGGCTCCAGCAAACTCATGGGAGACCTGGTTGAAGCTCCTGGCTTCTGACTTCGGCCTGATCCAGCCCTGGCCATTGAGGCCATTTGGGGAGTGAACCAGCGGATGGAAGATCTCTCTCTTTCTCTCTGTCCCTTCCTGTCTGTAATTCTGACTTTCAAATAAATAAATTGTTAAAAAAGATGTTAAGTTGTAAAAGTTGGTCAGTTATCAGGGGTTTGCTTTTCCTTTTAAAATAAACATTTAGCCGGCACTGTGGCTCACTTGGCTAATCCTCCGCCGTTGGCACCGGCATCCCAAATGGGCCCCAGGTTCTAGTCCCAGTTGCTCCTCTTCCAGTCCAACTCTCTGCTGTGGCCCAGCAGGGCAGTGGAGGATGGCCCAAGTGCTTGGGCCCTGCACCCGCATGTTAGACCAGGAATAAGCACCTGGCTCCTGGCTTTGGATTGGTGCAGGACTGGCCATGGCGGCCATTTGGGGAGTGAACCAATGGAAGGAAGACCTTTCTCTTTCTCTCTCTCTGTCTGTAACTCTATCTGTCAAATAAACATTTAGTAATAAGATTCTATTGCTAAATTTGGTAGATATTAAAAGTCGTTATGGATGACATCAAAGAAAAAAATGAAGAACAGGCAAATCACCTCGTAGGTTTTCAGATTTTAGAGCTGACAAGTGTACTTGTTTCTCATATGTGTTGTTGAAACACAAGGTGAAGGTTGCTGTTTCAAAGACAGCAGTGCCAGTGAGAATTTTGTAGTATATGAGAGAGAAGACTTACTTCTAAGTGGGAAAACTCAGGAAGTTCATTGTAAATTTCTGTGCATAAAAAATGATTAATATTCATAAGGATGACTTTTTTTTTTTAATTTTAGAGACAGAAATACAGATAGACACAGAGACACACACACACAAACACAAACACTTCTACTAGTTCACTTCCCAGATGTCTATAACAGCTGCATCTGGAGCCAGGAGCTGCGAACTCAATCCAGGTGTCCCACGTGGATGATGGGGACCCACCTACTTGTGCTATCCCCAGCTGGCTTTCAGGGTCTGCACTGGCAGGAAGCTGGAAACAAGAGCTGGAGCTGGAGGTTGAAGCAGAGGCACTCGGATGTGGGATACAGGCATCTGAAACGCTAGGTTAAATGCCTGCTCCAGTAAGGATGACTTTTGTACTCTACAACTTAATTGTCCATGTTTTCCTGAGAAAAGCTTCATAAACCTTGATTACCCCATAGCATAAAGGTTTATAATTTTGGTGCATAAAACTCTTCATAGTAGACAGGGGTCCATGTTGTGGCATAGTAGGTAAAGCTGCCACCTGCAGTGCTGACATTCCATATGTGTGCTGGTTCATGTCTACGCTGGTCCACTTCCAATCCAGGTCTCTGCTAATGGCAGTGGAAGATGGCCCAAGTGTTTGGCCTTTGCCACCCACATAGGAGACCCAGAGGATGCTTCTGGCTGTTGGGGCCACCTAGGGAGTGAATGAGTGGAGAAAGATTCTCTCTCTCTCTCTGTCTCTCCTTTCTCTGTAACACAATCAAATGAATAAATAAATCTTAAACAAAAAGGCAGTTTGACAATGACAATGTCTTTTTGTCTTTACAGTGGCAGGAAAACAGCAGAGAAGTCTGTCACTTATAGGGACTTTAAATAGAGTAAAGAAGCAGTGCTACCAGCTTCAAAGTTTAAGAAGCAGTGTTCGAGATGAATTGTTAATGCTATTCCTGTTTTGATTAATAAGTTACTAAATTCAGAAAAGGCTGAGGGGTGAGCATTTGGTGCCGTGGTTATGACGCTGCTTGGCATGCCTGCATCCTATATCAGAGTGCATGGTTTCGAGTCCCAGCTCTGCTTCCAATTCCAGCTTGCTTCTTAAGTAGTTGGGCCCCTGAACCTATGTGGGAGACTTGGATGGAGTTCTGTCTCATGGCTGCGTCCTAACCTATATCCTGCTTTTGCAGGCATTTGGAGAGTAAGCCAGCATGTGGAAAATCTGTCTCTCTCTGTCTTTCAAATAAGTAAAAAAAAAACAAACAAAAAAACCCAGCTTGATGAATATATACTATAGTTGGTTGAGAAGAAATAAAGGGAAATGAAGGTGAATGAGAAATCCTTGCTCTCTAATTTTAGTAGGCATGAGAAACTGTTTACACATGTGAATGAACAGGTCGTAATCTGAAATGAGGATTGGAGCTAGATAGTGCTTTATGTGAAGTGGGAGGGAGGCAGGAAATAGGACAGTAGTAAATGACGACCACTATACCTCATGGTTGGAGAGGCCACAAAAAGGAGGCTCTGATTCAGTCCCTGCTGCTTGCCCCATTCCTATCTAGTAACAGATGTGTCATACTGTTGTTTTTTTTAATTTTTTTTTAGATATAATTCCTGATTTCTTTTTATTTATTTGAATTTCAGAGAAAGAGAGAGGTCTTTCGTCCACTGGTTCACTCCCCAAATAGTTGCAATGGCCAAGGCTGGGCCAGACTGAAGCCAGGAATTTCTTCCAGGTCTCCCATGTGGGTGCAGGGGCCTAAGTACTTGGGTCCTCCTCCGCTGTTCTCCCAGGTGTGATAGCAGGGAGCTGAATCAAAAGTGGAGCACCTGGGACTTGAACCAGAGCCCATATGGGATGCTGGCATTGCAGGCAGCAGTTTATCTGCTGCACCACAATTCCTGATTTTTAAAAGGTTACATTTAATGAAAAGTTTTGTTTCAGTATCATAAGCCAAGCACAGTGATAGCACATAATGCAGAGAAGTAAAAGAAGGAACCCACACTTAAGATGAGGCAACTTGGTAACACTGAGCTGGACTTTGAAGTGTTAGAATTCTGAGTTAGGATTTTGGTAGGTGGTCAGTGAGTTGTTTGGAGGGCAGGACTATTTAGATTAAATGAATGATGATTTACAGCCATAAGATTTGAACCTGTATGGCATATTGGACGATTGGGTAAGTGCTGACTAGACTTGTGGGGTAATCACATTATATAAATGATCTCATTTAAGTTTTACAAACATTGCTTTTTAAAATATGTTCATTTTGGAGCCAGCATTATGGAATAGCGGGTTAAGCCATCGCTTGCAGCACTGGCATCCATATGGGTGGCCAATTTGTGTCCCGGCTGCTTCACTTTTGATCCAGCTCCCTGCTGAAATGCACCTGGGAAGGCAGTGCAAAGTGACCTGAAGGCTTGGGCCCCTGCACTCTCATGGGAGACCCGTAAGAAGCTGCAGGCTCCTGACTTCAGCCCGGCTCAGCCCTGGCCATTGTGGCCATTTGGGCAGTGAACCAGCAGATAGATGATCTCTCTGTCTCTGTCTCTGTCTCTCTCTTTGTAACTCTGCTTTTCAAATAAAATAAAACTTTAAAAATAAAATATTATATTTTAATATATTATATATAATATATAAGAAACATGGTAAATATAATATATAATTATATAATATATAATATATATTTTATATTAATTTTTAAAAATAGGCTTGCATTTATTAGAAAGTTTTAGATTTATGGCAAAACTGAGTGGAAAGTATGGAGAATTTGCCATAGTTTTTCCTTTTCCAGGATGTTATATAATTGGAATCATACAATATGTAGCTTTTTCAGATTTCACTTAGCTTTGTACATGTGAGATTCATTCCATCATGGTTTTTAATTGCTTGATAGCTCATTTATTTTATTAATTTCTTTTATTTGTAAGGCAGAGACAGAGTTCTGTCCACTGGTTCAGTTATCTGATACCTACATCAGCCAGGCCTGGACCACACCAAAGCTAGGAGCCAGGAACTCAATCCATCTCTCAATGTGAGCAGCAGGTTCCCAAGTATTGAACTATCACCTGCTACCTCCCAGGATGCACGTTAGCAGGAAACTATGTTTGGGAGCAGAGCATTGCAATCCAGGCATTCTGGTATAGGGTGCAGGCAGCCCGAGTGGTGTGTTAACTATTACCCCAAACTCTTACCCTGACAGCTTGTTTCTCTTTACCACTGAATAATATTTCATTGTCAATGTACCACAGTTTATTCAGTTGCCTGCTGAAGGACATCTTGGTTGCTACAAGTTTTGTAATTATAGATAGTGCTGCTATAAATATCCATCTGTAGGTTTTTGTGTGGATGTGAATTTTGGGTCATTTGGGTAGACAGGAACATAATTGTTGTATCATATGGTAAGAGTATGGTAAGTTTCATAAAAAACTGCCAGGGGATGGCACCATGGCACATAGGTTAATCCTCCACCAGCAGTGCCAGCATTCCCTATGGTGCTGGTTCTGGTCCCGGCTGCTCCTCTTGTCCAGCTGCCTGCTGTGGCCTGCAAAAGCAGTAGAAGATGGCCCAAGTGCTTGGGCCCCTGCACCCTCATGGGAGACCCGGAAGAAGCTCCTGGCTCCTGGCTTTGGATTGGCACAGCTAATGTTGTGGCCATTTGGGGAATGAATCAGCAGAAGGAAAACCTTTCTCTCTGTCTCCTCTCCCTCTCACTGTCTGTAACTCTAATTCTCAAATAAATAAATAAATCTTAAAAAAAAAAATAAAAGGGGCTGGTGCCATGGTGCACTAGGTTAATCCTATACCTGCGGCACCGGCATCCCATATGGGCACCGGTTTTAGTCCCGGTTGCTCCTCTTCCAGTCCAACTCTCTGCTGTGGTCTGGGAAAGCAGTGGAGGATGGCCCAGGTGCTTGGGCCCCTGCACCCACGTGGGAGACCTGGAGAAAGCTCCTGGCTTTGGATTAGCGCAGTTCTGGCTGTTGCAGCCATTTGGGAAGTGAACCAACAGAAAGAAGACTTTTCTCTCTGTCTCTCTCTCACTGTCTGTAACTCTACCTGTCAAATAAATAAAAAAACTTTAAAAACAACAACAAAAAGAAACTGCCAAACTATTCCAAGTGGCTATACTAGTTGCATTCCCATTAACAATGAGTGAGAGTTTCTGTTGTTCCAAATCCTTGCCAGCATATAGTGTTGTCACTGTTTTGCATTTTGGCTTTTTTTTTTTTTTAGATTTATTTATTTGAAAGGCAAAGTTACAGAGAGAAGGAGACACACACACAAACACAAAAAGGGAGAAAGAAAGAGGTCTATCTCTCTGCCAGTTCACTCGCCAGATGTGTGCCATGACAGGTGCTGGACCAAGCTGAAGTGAGGAGTTTCTTCCAGGTCTCCCTTGTGGGTACAGGTTTCCAAGCACTTGGGCAATCTTCCACTGCTTTCCCAGGTGCATTAGCAGGGAGTTGAATGGAAAGTGGAGCAGCTGGGACTTGAACTGACACCTATATGAAATGCTGGCACTGCAGGCTGTGGCTTAACACATTGTGCTACAGCGCCCACCATGGATTTTGGCTATTCTAATAGCTGTGTAATGAGTTATTTTCATAAAATATGACAGTACTTTACAAATTCATGTAGATGGAATTAAAAGATAATGTGCATTTCCATGAACTTTTCAAAGACCCTTTGTGTGTGTGTAGATGTGTATATTCCCACACCGCACCCCTGTAAGTCAGTGCCTCCAAATTCTTACCTCTGATTTCCTACTGTTCAACCTAAATGTGCTGTCTTATTACATACCTCCATACTCTGGTATTTTGACTTTGTAGGTGTATCTCAGTGACTATATTTGTAATTTGTAAAAGTCTGAGGATGATTCTGTTGCAAAGCCCGAGTTGAGAACCACTTGTGAACACACTAAGTAGAAGACTTGGTATAGAATAGTTCTCTAACGAATGTGTGCTGAGCTGAACTGAATAAAAATGTAGCTACTCGAAAACATTAATTTTCCAAATCCCAAATGGGAATTTAAATCCAGTTTGATCTTCCTAAGCTCTAGTCATGTTTTTATTCACTGTATTAACTCCATTATCATACGTTAATAATAAGGATAATGTTCTTAGACTTTTATAGCATTCATCGTGCAAGGAGTGTTGCAAACCTGGATGAGTAGAAATTTCAGTGCCATCAAGTCCTCAAAATCCTGTCATATAAGTTAATGATTCAAGTGCATTGAATTAGGAGCTCAGAAATTGTTGACTTTTACGTCTTAAAATTTAGGGGTTGGGGACTCGTGTGATGCAGCAGGTTAAGCTGCCACTTTTGATGCTGGCATCTTGTATTGGAGTGCCAGTTGGAGTCCTGCTTGCTCTGCTTTCAATCCAGCTTCCTACTAATGTGCCTGGGAAGGCAGTGAAGCCCAAGTGCTTGGGCCTCTGCCATTCATGTGGAAGACTTGGATGGATTTCCTGGATCCCAGCTTCAGTCTGGCTCAGCCCTTGCTGTTATAGTCGTTTGGGGAGTGAACCAGCAGATGGAAGATTTTCTTTCTCTTTTTCTCTCTCACCTCCTCTCTTTTCATCTCTGTGTCCCTTTCTCCCTGTCCCTCTTTCATGATCTGTCCCTCTGCCTTTGAAATAAATTCAAATTTAAAAAGTAATTTAGAGCTGGGCATTGTAGTGCAGAGGGTCACACTGCTGATTAGGACACCATACTCCATATCAGAGTACCTGGGTTCAAGTCTTGGCCACTCTGCTTCCAATTCAGCTTTCTACTAGTGCATCTTGGTAGGCAGCAGTTGATGACTCAAATGCGTGGGCCCCTGCTACCCACATGGGAGACCCAGATGGAATTCTGGGCTCCTAGCTCCAGCCTGGTCCAGCCCTAGCTGTTGTAGGCATTTGGGGAATGGACCAATGCTGGAAAACCTCTCTCTCTCTTTCTCTCTCTCTCTCTCTCTCTCTCTTTCTCTTTCTCACTCGTAGATGAGAATAAATAAAAGTTTAAAATCTAAGTGATCTACATTTCACCAGTACTGTGAATTAAATAGGTGTTTGTGTGGTAACCTAATAACCTAATTACCATTACATTATTCTTATGGGGAAGTATATTTCAAAGAATATTTATGAGTATTAACCTTTTAGAGAGAGCTTATTTATTAATTGGAGTTTGCACAGAGAGCCTTTGGCCAAAATCAAGTCCGTTTCCTCAAACTTGCTCTGTCTTAACGTCAGAAACTGGATTTTGGTAGATTCCAAGTGAAATAGATTAAGCATCAGAAAACTTGCCCTGTAGAGGAGTTAGACCAATTTCTCATCAAATGTTCGTTCCAGCACAGTCTCAGAGTTGGTGACTGAGCTCTGGAGTATGTGCTGGGCCTGACAATGAGAGCTCTCAAGACAGCATTTTATGGTTTGTAGATATCTTTGCAATAACTAGTCATGATTCAATTTTGGTTTTAATTTTGGGTTTATTTACTTTCCACACACACAATACACACAAAAGTGTGAGGAAAGAATCTTATGCACATTATGCTCCGAATAAATCATATTCTTCATTAAGTATATATGCATTTTCCCAAAATATTGGCCCAAATCCCACGCTAGATGTATTAGGTTGCTTTTTGTTACTTTAACTAAAATACCCAGGAGGAATTTCTTGGGAAATAAAAGGTTTATTTCAGCTTTCAGTCTGGAGGTTGGGGTTCAGGATTGGGCAGCCCCGTAGCATGGTGTCTGGTGGAGACTGGTCATGGTGGGTGCAGAAGAACTAACACATGGTGAGCTAGAAAGCAGAGAGAATAGCTAAGTCGAACTTGAGTTCAATAATCAGCCCTTTCTAAGAACCACCCTCTCAGGGCATGCCCCAGGTGACTTAAAGATGTCCAGAGCCAGACCACCACTCTGAGACCATAATTAGATCAAGTCTCCATCCTCAATCCATCAACCGTTAACATTAGACATCGGAGTTTAAACATCTGCATGAGTTTTGGGAAAACTATTGAACCCATAATATTAGGTGATTTTGTTTTTGTCCACCCTGAAAATTTGGATTTGTCAGTTTTTTGCCTATTGTTGATAGAGCAAACTAGATAACCTTGTGGAAAAGCCTGTAGATGAGAAAATATTATATAAGATAATTTTTATTTTATCAGCTCTTGGTGTATAATACAGTTTATACTGAAAAATAAATGTTGCTTATTTTCTGTTCTTAGGTTTATAGAAGCCAAGCTAAATGTGAACTTGGAATTCATGAGATATATTCTACGATATTCAGAAATTTCTTTAGGAAAACATTTTAAGAAAATTTAATTTGTTTTGGTTTTTCCATAAATTTTGTATATAGTCAAAAATGAAATGAAACATAGCATTCGATTATATTTCAGGATCCAGTTGCTTTTCTACTTTTGTTCTACTGAGTTTTTTTATTTTTAGAATTTTGAGAAAAGCAGTCAAAACAAATAGGTCAGGAATTTGATTCAAAATACCTAAGCATTTCTGCTGGGAGCAGAAGAAAATCTTCATTTTGTTGATTTCATTAAATGCCACAAATAAATGTTTGGAAAAAACAGATCATAAATATTTCTTTCCTGTTTTTATTTTCTGGCACAATCTTGATGTCTTAAAATAGAGAAAGGACTTTCAGATATATCATAAGCTTTATAATGGATAAAGGATTCATTTCAAAACTGAAAATCAAGGATAAGTGATCCATGCAGTATCTTTTATATTACGACTTATTGCATAGTTACAAGTGAACAATATAGAATTATATAGAAACATCTTTGTTCTTGGGATTTTACATATTGACATATTTAGGCATGCAGTGTACTTTGAAATATCTCCAGGGTAAAGGAAAACAAATGTATGCGCACACGCACACACACACACACACACACACACACACTACAAAAGAAAAATCAGTCCCTTTTTTTTTTTTTTATAAATTTCCAAAGTACAGCTTATGGATTACAATGGCTTGCCCCCCCCACAACTTCCCTCCCTCCCGCTACCCTCCCCTTTCCTGCTCCCTCTCCCCTTGCATTCACATCAAGATTCATTTTCAATTCTCTTTATACACAAAGGTTTATAACTAAATGATGTTAATAAATGCTGTCAGTTTTGAAGACTGAAGTACTTATTTTGCACTCTGTAGAGAAGTGTAGCTTGTAATGAAATTAACACTGTTGTGGAATCATGTGTCCACTAGAGGTCACTTTATACTTTGTATTATTTAAAATATCTTTTCTTCCTGGTGTCAGTGAAGCCTACTCAATAGGGAAAGTCTATTAATCCTACGTGGGAAAGAAAGAAGGAAAGTTAAGAAGGACTGTTTCAGGAAGCATCATTATGTTATATAATAATATACATAGAATATAATATCAGCATTCATATTTATTGCTCTGATGGTTAGAAGATTGGCTTGGGTTATTGAAGTAGTGATGAGATTTTAGTACCCACATTAGAAACAGAAACTTCTTTTTCCTAGCCACAGAATAGTTTGCGTTTCCTGAGATTACTTTTGAATGATTACACATAGGTGTAAAATGAATGCTTTCCTCCCATGAGGAGTCTTCAAAAGGTTCGTGGAAATGTGAATTATGAAAAACTACACATGGATTTGAAAGTGTTTTGCACCAAAATTAACTTACCTTTTAATTCCATTTTCCTATAAGCTTTTAATGGATCCCTATATTATTTATTTTTAGTAACAGAACCATAGATTGAGAGTACTGCCTGTTCTTAGTTTCTAAATACATAAAATGTAAAGCATAGCTTTGATAGTATAATGGTGAATCTCAATATTTAATTGAAAATTCTGTGCACATGATAAAGTGAGTTGTCAAGTAACTGGTGTCATTTTTGCCCACTGAGGTACATTCTGGGAAAAACAAAGGAATCTAAATTTCTATGCTCTTTTTTCTAATAGAAAATATTATTAGTTTATATTTACTTTTCTGAAATAACCATTGTGGATAAAAATAGGTATATATTTTTTAGTTTATTTTTTAAAAAGATTTATTTATTTATTTGAAAGTGAGAGGGAGAGACATAGAGAGTGTGTGCACTTCCATCTGCTGTTTCACTCTGCAAATGACTGCAGCCACCAGGGCTGGGCCAGGCTGGGCCAGGAGCTTCTTCCAGGTCTCCCAACTGGGCAGCAGGGGCCCATGCACTTGGCCATCTTCCGTTGCTTTTCCCCATGCATTTAGCAGGGATCTGGATCAGAAGTGGAGCATCCAGGACTTGCAATGGCACCCACATGGGATGCTGACATTGCGGGCAGAGACTTTATCCGCTAGGCCACAACACAGGCCCTGCTACTAACATACATTTTAGATGGGATGTGTTTAAAATAATTTATGTTAGAGGATATACTAAAAACTAATTTTAGTTTTGTGGAAAATTCATGCTTATGCTACTCATTCTTTTGTGATGTTTGATGTTACTGTTTGTATACAGTCATAGTGTCAAGTGTGGAGGAAAAAATGAGTTTCAATTCCTGACAATTTCACATTTTGGCAAGTTGTTACAGAACTGATAGGTTTTATTTTGTTTAAACATTGCTGTAGTCTGCTTTTACAGATAATTTTGGTCTTGATGTGGATAATCCCACAAGTGCTAGATAACAAGGTAACCAAGAGACAGGTCAGATAATTATGGTGTTCAGTGAAGCCGATGCTTAAAATGTTTTCCTTATATATCAACCACAAATTAAAAAGGTAATCTTAAATATAGTGTTTACAGTAACAGGGAAGGAATACTGGGCATTTTCAGCATTTAAAGTGCAGTTTTTGAACTTCGGTGTGCAGAAATGGTTATGAGGCTAAGTAGACTTACGTGTCACTGTTGGCTCAAAACAAGAAGCATGGGAGCCCGCGCTGTGGCGCAGTGAGTAAAGCTGCTGCCTGTAATGTCAGCATCCCATTTGGATGCCTGTTAATGTCCTGGCTGCTGCACTTCCAATCCAGCTCCTTGCTAATGGCCTGGGAAATCAGTGGAAGATGGCCCAGGTGCTTGGGCTCCTGCACCCAAGTAAGAGACTTCATGGCTGCCCTAGAGCTAAACTGCAGATCTGCTTATTTGGCTCTCCCTGACCCCAAAGGCTGTAGGCAGGCCCTTTCATTCCATTAACTAAACTGCCTCTTTTTAAAACTTCTGTTTTTTTTTTTTTAGCATACTTTATAATTCTTATATTTGAAATATTTCCTAAGATGTACATATTAGATACCCTAAACCCCCCCCCCCCAATTTGATGAATTTTACTGGTAAGAATACCCACTATAAGTCTGTCCTGAGTGGAAATTGTCCCATAAGGTTTGGGATCTGTTAGCACCTAAGCTTTCAGCTCAGCTGGTTCTGTCATTTCTTCTTCGGGCAGGTCCCTTAATCTCCTTGTTTTGTTATCTGTTAAATAAGGACAATCATTTCGATATACAATAATTATTGAATGATATATATTATATATAGCTTACTGGTTTCAGAATTGTTGCTAAGGGATTTGTTTGCTTGATTTGTTTCTTTAAGGAGGTGGCTGTGTTTGAAATTTAATTTTTTCCCTGTAGATAACAGACAAGAGAGTCTCCCGAAGACATGCCATTCTTGAGGTGGTAGGCGGTCAGCTTCGCATCAAACCGGTAAAGATGTTATTAATGATGTTTTTAACTTTCTACCTCTCACCCTTTCAGTTATTGATAAGAGATATCTATTTGCTAACATTATGAAAACAGGGAATTAATATCAGAGTATGTCTTTCATGTTTTTGAATGAAACTTAATTCACCCCATCTCAACCTTGAACAAATAATTTTTCAAATTTTATTTTTATTGTTCATTTTTATTGCTGTTTTACTCCCCCAATACTTGCAATGATTGGAGCTGGGCTAGTCTGGAGCCAAGAGCTGGGGATTCTATTCAGGTCTTCCACGTGGGTGGCATGTGCCCAGTTACTTGAACAATCAACTGCTGTCCCCCCAGAGACCTTTATCTTGAAGCTCAGGAACCAGAGGCAGAAGTCAAACTTAGGCACACCAGTTTGGGACTTGAGCATCTTAACTTCTAGAATAAATGCCCACTCCCTGAATAAATAAATTTTAAAAAGTGTTGTGTCTCATTATCATTCTGCTTTGCTTGAAAAAGTAATACCTGTAGTCAGCACTCCCTGGGAGCTGCCTGAGCCAATTATTAATCTGTGATCTTCCCTCACTCTCTTATGAGACTTTCTAGATCATAACCAATTTGTATATCCCTAGGACTTAGTGCACTGTCCAGCACAGAGTAGATACTTAATGAATATTTGTTGAATTCATGAATAAATGCTGTAGTGAGATACATATTTAGCATTTCTAGGGGTGAATGGTATCATGATTTTTTATGAAAGTGTGTTAATTTTCCAGTACCTGGTTTCTAGTACCTTCTAATGAACTGTGATGACCCAAAATGAAGAAGTTTGTTTTTGTACTGAAACACAAAAAGGGAAAGAATATATGGATTTCTAAATTCCTATCTTGCCTTTCTGATAGAGCATATTAGTTTGTTTTTATTTTTTTTCAAAATAAAAATTATACACCTGGTTCCTCAAGTGAAAGATCCATGTCTTAACCCTGCCCTTCTATGTGATTTACACTCACTCACAAAAGTTTCCTGCTAAGGTGCCTGGGAAGGTGGCAGGTGGTAGCCCAAGTATTGGGCCCCTGCAGCTCATGTGGGAGACCAGGATGGAATTCCTGGCTCCTGACTTCTGCCTGGCCCAGCCCTTGGTATTATGTCTATTTTACAGGTAAACCAGCAGATAGAAGATCATTTACTTTCTCTCTCTTTCACTCTGCCTTTAAAATAAAACATAAATAACTACATAAATAAGTTTGAAAAAAGATATGTGTGGCCGGTGCTGTGGTGCAGTAGCCTAAGCCTTTGCCTGCGGTGCCGGCATCCCATATGGTTTGTGTCTTGGCTGCTCCTTTTCCAATCCAGCTCCCTGCTGATAGCCTGGGAAAGCAGTAGAAGAGGCGTAAGTGTGTGGGTCCTTGCCCCTGCATGGGAGACCCAGAAGCAGCTCCTGGTTTTGGATTGGCCCAGCTCTAGCCATTGTGGCCATTTGGGGAGTGAATCAGCAGATGGAAGACCTCTCTGTCTCTACCTCTCTCTGTAACTCTACCTCTCAAATAATTAAATAAATGTCTTTAAAAAAAGGTATCTGCATAGCAATATTTGGTATAGCAAATAATGTAGTAACAAATTTTCATTGATAAATATATCCTGATATATTTATACAATGAAATATACTACAAAAGTGAAGATAAATAGATTACAGTAAAAATATGAAAAAAACATGAATTCAAATCAGGATCATAATATTGAATGGTATTAAAAGTATAGAAAGAAGCAAGAAAGTGATAAAAATTAAAATAATAATTACCTCTGATGGAGCTGAGAGCAGACTAGGATAGGGAAAGACAGGGAACCTCAAAGGTAATAACATTCTTTTTCTTGAATGCAGTGGTGGGTCCACACATAGTACATATTATCTTTTTTTTTTTTTAAAGATTTATTTATATAGATGAAAGAGTTACACAGAGAGAAAAGAGGCAGAGAGAGAGAGAGAGAGAGAGAGAGAGAGAGAGAGATCTTCCGTCCGATGGTTTACTCCCCAATTGGCCGCAATGGCTGGAGTTGTTCCAATCTGAAGCCAGGAGCCAGGAGCTTCTTCTGGGTCTTCCATGCAGGTGCACGGGTCCAAGGACTTGGACCATCTTCCACCACTTTCCCAGACCATAGCAGAGAGCTGGATTGGATGTGGAGCAGCCAGGTCTTGAACCGATGCCCATATGGGATGCTGGCACTTCAGGCCAGGACATTAACCTGCTGTGCCACAGCGCCAGCCCCTATATATTATCTTTTTGAAAATTATTGTGAAACATTTATGTGAAGAAGATATAAAGGATAGTACAGTGTAATGCAGCTAACTCTGTTATGCCTAATTACCAAACATTGGAAGACATAAAAAAGAGCACTTATTTTTAAGGAAATATGTAACTCTAGTTTTGAAATTTAATTACTCTTTTAGGAAACTATTTGAGTTTTAAATTTTATTCTAAGAATTAATGTTTTCACTTTTTTTTTTTTGGCCAGGCAGAGTTAGTGAGAGAGAGACACAGAGAGAGAGAGAGACAGAGAGAGACAGAGAGAGACAGAGAGAGACAGAGAGAAAGATCTTCCTTCCATTGGTTCACTCCCCTAATGGCCACCAAGGCTGATACTGTGCTGATCTGAAGCCAGGAGCCGGGTGCTTCCTTCCGCTCTCCCATGCGAGTACAGGGCCCAAGCACTTGGGCCATCCTCCACTGCCCTACTGGGCCAGAGCAGAGAGCTAGACTGGAAGAGGAGCAACCGGGACTAGTACCCAGTGCCTCAACTGGGACTAGAACCCAGGGAGCCAGTGCTGCAGGTGGAGGATTAGCCAAGTGAGCCATGGCGCCGGCCAGAAAAGCTGCATCTTGGACTTGGTGATACATGTATAGGTCCTTTATTTCATGTAATGCTTTATTTATTGTTTCAGCAATATCATGTAAGTATTATAGTTTTAATAAAATGCCCTATCTCTTGAAATAGATTAATTTATCCAGCTACTTGATAAAAGATATAATTTAGAGAAATATAGATATAGTCTAAAATTGACTTTAATTTTTAATGGAAATTTTAAGATCTTAAAGATAATGAGAATGAGAGGGACAAGTGACTTCTAGTTCGTTTTTAAAAATTTACTTATTTACTGGAAGGCAGGGTTACAGAGAGAGAGCTTCCATCTGCTGGTTCACTCCCCAAATGGCCACAGCAGCCAGGGAATTATGGCCAGGCCAAAGTCAGGATCCAGGAACTTCTTCCAGGTCACCCATGTAGGTTCTGGGTTCAAGTCCTTGAGCCGTCCTCTGCTGCTTTCCCAGGCACATTAGCAGAGAGCTGGATTGGAAGAGGGGCATCCAGGATACAAACCAGCACCCAAATGGGATGGTGGCATCACAGGTGGTGGCTTAACTGGCTATGCCACAGCACTGACCCTAAGTTTGTTTTATTTGAATGCATGGTAAGTATAATTTATTCTGTATTCCCTAGTCATTCATAAAATCTTTGACATACTTGAGCAACTTACATTTATATAGCTGCAATAAAACATTGAGAAGAAAATTTTAGTTTAAAAAACCTCTATAAAATTATATGAATGAATGTATCAAATGTTTTGTTATGATGATCTCTTATGTGTACTCTATACTTTGACATATGTTTAAGTGATTAAAATGTTTTTCTGCTTTTCTTCAACTTGTAAATCCAACCCTACCATCAAGTGAAAAAACTAGTTTTTGTTTTGATAATGATAGTTGAGTGTAGGGCAATGACTATTTGTTCTTTGGATGAAATTCTCTCTTTTTCTCCTTTAAAAAATGTTCTAGCTTTCCAGCAGTTCTTGGAAATACTATATAAGGAGATGATGTTAGCTCACAAGGAAATGATGTTCCTAGCTTTTTTATGTGCCATTTAAATTTAATCTACAATCTGATATCAGCAGGGAGAAAATGCTTTATAAAGGCAAACTGATGATGTTCTTTGTAACTGAGTATATCACCAGTTGTTACTTAGGTCCTTAGGGTGAATGCATAGTTGTCAATGATTTATTTCATTTTAATAAAATCTTACTCATTTTTATTCTTAGATGATTGAGGCATTAGTGTTATAACTACATCTAAACTGCTTTGATATTGAGCCTCAAAATAAGTCTTTGGGTAATTATGCTTTTTTTTCTGTTTGTACAACATTTCTGAGTTGGGTTGTTTTTCTGTCCCATGAAATTATAAGCTTACTTGTAAAATATCTGCAAAAATTCTATATTAGCCTGTTCTCAACTCATTTTGATTAAAAAAATACTTTCTAAATTTAAAAAAAAACACTGAAAATAAAGGAGTCATTTTGGGGAGTACACATCAATCTTTCTGTCATATTTAGTGACATATCCAAGAGAAGGCTGTAGAAAACTGGTTTGTGTTTTAGTTCCATTTCTTAAGGGATCCTTTATAGCAGATCTTACATTATAGCATGATCTATTTAAGTTTGCATTTGTCATCCCTTTGATATGTTAAAAGGCACATACCAGCACAGAGTCTCTCATAAAGGCAATTTCTATCTTTTATTCACTTTGTTTTGTGTTTTTCAGTATTTTGTCTCCTTTCATCTGCTTTTAGAATTAAAGGTAAACTTCCATCTTTTTGGTCTCAAGATGAGTTTGAATATTCTGAAAAATCTCTAAAAATCAGTTGATTCTGGTTTTGGGAGGGGTTGGAAAGATTTTAATTATTTTCAAATTATAAGTCCTATTCAGTCTCCTTTTTTCATAATTAAATACTTATAGACATGCATACATTCCTACACACAAACATACTTTTTTAAAGGTCAGTTGGTATATATTCTGTAAGTTAATTATTAATTTTGAGCATATTTACAAATGTACCGATATGGCTCCAAGATGGCAGAATAGGGAGGGAGCTCACTGATAGTCCAGGAAAAGATAGATTAATAAAATATGAGATACTGCAGTCTCAGGGAACAGTTAGAGAAAAAACTGCAGAGGAAACTCTTCCGGAATTAGAGAGACATGGTGGATCTATGTGGAGGGCACTGTCGCCCATGGCTCAGGAGCCCAGCTGCCGAGAGTCTCCACTCCAGTGCTGGAAAGGGAGGTGAGATGAAACTGCAGTAGCCTGAGACACTGGCGGGAGAGCGGCAGGAAGAGCCTAGAGGGAACGAGCCTTGAAGCCCCGTGGGGGAAAGTACACCAGGCTAACTAGAGGAGAGAAAAAAAAAATAAAAGGGACCAGTATGGACACAATTCTCGCTCCACTCACCTTACAAAGGTGAGCGAGACTATAGAGCAGGCACCATTTTGGTCATACGTAACAGCTGCACCAGCTCGGGCCAGCATCACCTTAATTCCTAAACCTGAAAAAGATGCAGCATTGAAAGAGAATTACAGACCAATTTCCCTGATGAACATAGACGCAAAAATCCTCAATAAAATTCTGGCATAGACGCAAAAATCCTCAATAAAATTCTGGCCAATAGAATGCAACAACATATCAGAAAGATCATCCACCCAGACCAAGTGGGATTTATCCCTGGTATGCAAGGATGGTTCAGTGTTCGCAAATCAATCAATGTGATACACCACATTAACAAACTGCAGAAGAAAAACCATGTGATTATCTCAATAGATGCAGAGAAAGCATTGGATAAAATACAAACCCTTTCATGATGAAAACTCTAAGCAATTAGGTATAGAAGGAACATTTCTCAATACAATCAAGGCAATTTATGAAAAACCCATGGCCAGCATTCTATTGAATGGGAAAAAGTTGGAAGCATTTCCACTGAGATCTGGTACCAGACAGGGATGTCCACTCTCACCATTGCTATTCAATATAGTACTGGAAGTTTTAGCCAGAGCCATTAGGCAAGAAAAAGAAATTAAAGGGATATAAATTGGGAAGGAAGAAGTCAAACTATCCCTCTTTGCAGATGATATGATTCTTTATTTAAGGGATCCAAAGAACTGTACAAAGAGACTATTGGAACTCATAGAAGAGCTTGGCAAAGTAGCAGGATATAAAATCAATGTACAAAAATCAACAGCCTTTGTATACACAGGCAATGCCACAGCTGAGAAAGAACTGCTATGATCAATCCCATTCACAATAGCTACAAAAACAATCAAATACCTTGGAATAAACTTAACCAAGGACATAAAAGACCTCTATGATGAGAATTACAAAATCTTAAAGAAGGAAATCGAAAAGGATACCAAAAAATGGAAAAATCTTCCATGCTCATGGATTGGAAGAATCAATATGATCAAAATGTCCATTCTCCCAAAAGCAATTTATAGATTCAATGTGATACCAATCAAAATACCAAAGACATTCTTCTCAGATCTGGAAAAACAATGCTGAAATTCATATGGAGGCACAGGAGACCTTGAATAGCTAAAGCAATCTGTACAACAAAAAGCCAGAGGCATCACAATACCAGATTTCAGGACATACTAAAGGGCAGTTGTAATCAAAACAGCATGGTACTGGTACAGAAACAGATGGATAGACAAATGGAACAGAATAGGAACACCAGAAATCAATCCAAACATCTACAGCCAACTTATATTTGATCAAGGATCTAAAACCAATTCCTGGAGCAAGGGCAGTCTGTTCAACATATGGTGCTGGGAAAACTGGATTTCCACGTGCAGAAGCATGAAGCAAGACCCCTACCTTACACCGTACACAAAAATCCACTCAACATGGATTAAAGATCTAAATCTATGACCCAACACCATCAAATTATTAGAGAACATTGGAGAAACCCTGCAAGATATAAGCACAGGCAAAGACTTCTTGGAAAAGACCCCGGAGGCACAGGCAGTCAAAGCCAAAATTAACAATTGGGATTACATCAAATTGAGAAGTTTCTGTACTGCAAAAGAAATAGGAAAGTGAAGAGGCAACCGACAGAATGGGAAAAAATATTTGCAAACTATGCAACCGATAAAGGATTAATAATCAGAATTTACAAAGAGATCAAGAAACTCCACAACAACAAAACAGACATCCCACTTAAGAGATGGACCAAGGACCTCAATAAACATTTTCAAAAGAGAAAATCCAAATGGCCAATAGACACATGAAAAAATGTTCAGGATCACTAGCAATCAGGAAAATGCAAATCAAAACCACAATGAGGTTTCACCTCACCCCAGTTAGAATGGCTCTCATACAGAAATCTACCAACAACAGATGCCGGCAAGGATATGGGGAAAAAGGGACATTAACCCACTGTTGGTGGGAATGCAAACTGGTAAAGCCACTATGGAAGTCAGTCTGGAGATTCCTCAGAAACCTGAATATAACCCTACCATACAACCCAGCCATCCCACTCCTTGGAATTTACCCAAAGGAAATTAAATTGGCAAATAAAAGAGTTGTCTGCACCTCAATGTTTATTGCAGCTCAATTCACAATAGCTAAGATCTGGAACCAACCTAAATGCCCATCAACAGAAGACTGGATAAAGAAATTATGGGATATGTACTCCATAAAATACTATACAGCAGTAAAAAACAATGAAACCCGGTCATTTGCAACAAAATGGAGGAACCTGGAAAACATAATGCTGAGTGAAATAAGCCATTCCCAAAGGGACAAATATCATATGTTCTCCCTGATCTGTGACAAATAACTGAGCACCTAAAAGGAAACCTTTTGAAGTGAAATGGACACTATGAAAAACAATGGCTTGATCAGCCCTTGTCTTGAAAGTCAAGGAACAACTTACTCTTTTATTCCTTTTATTTTTTTGTTCTACTTAATACCATTGGTTGAATTCTTTAGCTAACACCCAATTATTCTTAGGTGTTTAAATTTAACTGAAAAGTGATCCCTGTTAAATATAAGAGTGGGAATAAGAGAGGGAAGAGATGTACAGTTTGGCACATGATCAATTGGACTTCCCCCAATGGTAGAGTTAGAAGTGTGCCAGGGGATTCCAATTCAACCCCATCAAGGTGGCATGTACCAATGCCATCTCACTAGTCCAAGTGATCAGTTTCAGTTAATAATTGATCATAATGATAAGATTAGGTGTCAAAGGGATCACATAAACAAGACTAGTGTCTGCTAATACTAACTGATAGAATTAAAAAGGAGAGAACAATCCAAAATGAGAAGCAGGATACACAGCAGGCTCATAGAATGGCATATGTCCTAGACAGCACTCTGGCCTTGGAAGCAGCCCTTAAGGCATTTGGATCTGGCTGAAGAGCCCATGAGAGTATTTTTGGCATGGAAAGCCAAGACACTGTGGCAAAACACACACACACACACACACACACACACACACACACAACTAAATGAAAGATCTCTGTGATTGAGATCCCAGTGGAAAGAACGGGCCATCAAAGAAGGAGGTACCTTTCTCTGAAGGGAGGACAGAACTTCCACTTTGACTATGGCCTTGTCTAAATAAGATCGGAGTTGGTGAACTCAAGAGGCTTCCATAGCCTTGGCAGCTCATGACAAGAGCCTCGGGTGATTACTGATGTCATAAATAAGAGTGTCAGTTGTTAAATCAACAACAGGAGTCACTGTGCACTTACTCCCCATGTAGGATCTCTGTTCTTGATGCGTTGTACTATGTCAATTAACGGTGTAACTAGTTCTCAAACAGTACTTTATACTTTGTGTTTCTGTATGGGTGCAAACTGTTGAAATCTTTACTTAGTATATACTAAGTTGATCTTCTGTATATAAAGATAATTGAAAATGAATCTTGATGAAGAGTGGGCTGGGAGAGGGAGTGGGAGATGGGATGGCTGCAGGTGGGATGGTGGTTATGGGGGGAAAATGCCACTATAATCCAATAGTTGTACTTTGGAAATTTATATTTATTAAATAAAAGTTTAAAAAGCCAAATGTACCGACATAACATATTTAAACTATGTTGTTATTTTTCAAGTTTTGTTTTATATGTCATTGTCATTTTTTTCATTCTCAATTTTTGTGTGTTTGTCTTCTACTTCTTTGCTTATTCATATTGCCAGATTTCTGTCTACTTTAAAACCTTATAAACTACCTTTTGGACTTCACATACATGTGACATTTTTGTTGGAAAGTATACGAGTTTAGTTTGAAATAGTTTTTTTTTTTTTAGCAGTGAAAAATATGTTTTTAGGTTTAAGTTAAAGGATCAAATGTTAGACTTTCTTTGAATGTCATTTTTGTTCTCAGTTCTGGGATCTTATGTATGAACAATTGTAGGAAAAAATTTTGATGAACCACACATATAAAGATTTACTATCTTTGTGACTGGATTTACTGTCAGTATTTAACCACCTATGATTTAAAATGAAATGTTTTTCAGTTGAGGAGAAATTACTCGAACTGAATACTTCTTCATCTTTGCAATGACTTTCCAAAGAACATTTCCTTTTCTTAAGGATTTTACATTTTCTACTGTTAAGAATTTTGTGCTTTGTAAGCTAAGGATTGTTAATACTTAATGTTGTTTAGAGACTCAACTGAAGGTTTAGAGTACTATATTAGTCCAAAGTCAGAAGCAAGCCTCATTTAATGAATATTCAAAGTTCAGGCAGAAACTATGTATTGATTTGTTTTGACTCTATCCCAACTTTGATGACCACGGCATACTCAAGGCAAGGGATGAGGACTAACTCTTAGATGAGGAGTAACAGGGAACTATCCCAAGTCCAGAGATGTGCACAAGCTCAGGACCTGCTGATTTGTCATGAACTTTTTGCACTTAGAAGCTCCATCTGTATAAGTCAGAGGACCACAGAGATAAATTAGGAGTGGCTGTTAACACAGTGAAAGGTTTCTAAATATTAAGTTTAAATTATAGCTTGACTTTATACAATGTAGCAGGATTCTCTAGCAGAGAGGTGAGACATTGAGGCTTTCAGCAGGAAGCAGCTTTTATTCTTGTAGATGCTTGCCTCGGTGGATTCACTTCCAAAGGCTGAGCCCCAACCATGGCAGGGCATCGTCTTATATACCCTTTAACAAACACCTTTACTTGCCCTTTACATACATGGTTGCATACAACCTGATTGGAAACTCCAGCGCTGTAGGATTTTGGTTACAGAATGCACGTACAAATACTGATTAGGCCATGCTGATTTTTTTTTTTTCTCAGAAGGTCTCTCTCACCCCATGTTCTTGGAAGACCCTCACCTCATTTTCCTTTAAGCCAGTGCATCCTGATAGCTTTTACTTTCTCTTGCTTCTGTCCCAAGAGGGACCTTCTGCAGAGTCAAAGAGTATCATCTTGACCCAGGGACTTAACATTCTCATGACATCATTACGTGAGCGGCTTTATTTCAACCACGGCCTCCATTAGGCTAGAGATGAATCTTATGACCAGGGCAACAGGCAAGGTAGAATCAGGCAAGCCCCTAGTATCAAAACCACACACTTAGGAGGGTCTTGAATCCCCCAAAGGTTGAAAACTATCCCCCAGATAAATCGCCAGGGTTCCAGGCTTTCCAGGTCTGGGCCATTTTCTTCCATGTCAGGACGTGGGCCACTTTTTTTTTTTTTTTTATCTGTGATTTTCTGTTACTTTTTCTTCATCCAGTGTAGTCAGTTTTACCTTTTCTTTAGACCCACAAGGGCCTTTGTAAATCCCTTTTATCTTTTGCCCAGAATCCTCTGCCATGTATTGGGGTTACTTACTATAACTTGTTGAGAATACAAAGATCTTATTTTTTCTTATTTTACATTACATGTCAGATAAAGCTGAGTTAAGGTTGTCCAAACAAACTCAGCAAACTGATTACATTATATAGAGTACTACACAAAATTTAAATTTGGAACAAAATCCATCTCTGTTTAAAAAATCTCATGCAGAAATTAAATTTTTTTATATGAACAGCACTGTCTGCCATTTCTTCCTGATTCATCAGTCCTAGCCAGATCAGCCCTCTATATCTCTAGGTGAAGTCTGATCCCTTTTTAGCAGCTGTTGTGTGGAGTTGTCTTTTAGAATGAATGCAGCTCCTTCCACACCTCCAGAGCTGAAGAACTCTGAGTCTCCCACATCACATAGACCCAGAGTTCCAGGGAGCAATCAGATCTTGAAAGAAATAACAAAGCATCTCAAAATTCAGAAATAACAACCAAAGCTCAGGAACAAATGTGACTGCTTCAGAATCTTACAATGGAGGCCTTAATTCGTGTAGGTGAGAGCTATTTGCAAATAAAATTTACTTTCCCCAAAGAAAAACACAGTAATCAAAAAATCGTATTGAGGTCATTAACCACTGACCATGGTGTACGTGAGGACAGAAAGTAGACAGAAAAACAAGAGAAAAGGCTCCCTGATTTTAGTTTTTCCAGGACTTCCCCCATTCTTCATCACTTGAGCATGATCTGTTGGCTGTAAAACTAGATCACAAATGGGAGAAATCCAGCATCACCAGGACATACACATCAAACTGCTCCCACACACACTCACACAGGACACCACCATGGCTGTCAAGCTTGTGGCAAGGATTGGGGCCACAATTATAACTATAGACAGTAGCAGAGAATGACAATATATTACAGTAAGAGATATCAACAATCTAGAATAAACTACTTATCTTGTAGGTTGCAGGACTGTTGGTTCAAGCTTTAACCATGCATAGATTGGTCAGCTTCCAGAAGGCCATTGTCCTTGGGATTCTCTCAAGGGATGGCCTGATTATTCCAGGTGGTCAGGTGGTCAGCTTACATGGTGCAGCTGGATTGAGGATGCGCTCTGGGTCATGAGAGGCCAGTTTCACCCTGCTATATTGGATCCAGGGCACCACCTTGGCAACCTTAACTGTAGTAGGGGTGGTAAAAAGAGCTGTGAACAGACTTCTTCAAAGAGGTTTTAGGGGCTGAAATTTTCTTTTAACCTACATAGCATCTCCTGGTGTTTTACAATTTGGGCATTAATTAGCCAGTATTGCCCTTTATAAGTTTATTTGAAAGGGCTAGTTTGATCTGTTTGAAGGCCTTTTTGTTCCTGTTTTCACAGTAGAGACTCTTTCTCCCTTGCTTTGTGGCCATAAAGGAGTTTGGAGAGAATGGAGTACATGTGCTGGGAAGGAGCTGTGGGATGGAGTTAGTTTGGCCTGCTTCTAGTCTTGGGCTCCCTCATTTTCTTCCTCTGCTTTTGGAAACCCTGGCTGCTGACAGGGATTAGGGTGATGACCAGTCTGGCTTCTTAAAGTTGATGTGGGGTAAGGTGGGACCTGCAGTCAAGACAGGGTTCCAGCAGAAGATGGCCTCTCTAGAGGGCTGCACTGCCATTTTGCAGAAGCTGTTTCAAGGTTTCATATGCATGGTCATCTACAATTTCATTGCTGTACATCTGGAGGGAACATATTTAACAAGCAGATTAAATACACAGGGTCCAAAGCAAAGGACAGAACCATTATTCAGAGACCTAGGAAAGGCACTATCCGAACCAGGCAGAAGTTTGGCCATTGAGCTCTGTCTTCATGTGGGGTACTGAAAGAGACATGGAGGAAGTTGTGAAGATCCTTAGAGTAGATACCCTGTTGGCTTCTATTACCTGGCCAGTCTGGGAGGAGAGCTGGTTTGAATAGGAGGTTAGGGTGGAATAGGCGACATTTCTAAAGGGAAATTTATAGTCCTGCCTATAATGTTACTGACCCTAGGTAGTCCCCTCACTAGCAGTGGTTACCTTGGAGATGGGTCAAAGTGAAGGCCTTTTCAACTTAGGGAGGGCCAACAGGGTCTGTAGCTCTGACCAGGGAGTCCTTCATTCCCAGGGCAGTTCTGTTTCCAGTGGCCCAGCTCTTGGCAGAGCTGACAGGACTCTTTAGAGGTTGGCTTCTATCATGACTGTTGTTTGCCCCAAACCTTGTCTTTCCACATCGAAAAATGATGCTATTTGGAGGTGGACTGGCCTTGTTGGGTCTCCATGATGGAAGATCACTGTGTAAAGCTGTTATTAATTGACCTGCCACCCATTCCTACATTGCTCCTGTTTCTTGGCTTGCTCTTCTTTTCCTGGGTCTTTGTTGAAGTAGACCACAGGGTCAGCCTTTAGGATGTCAGCCAAGGGAGTATTCAGTCCCATTCCTAATCTTCCACAGGCACATGAGTGGGGAGCTGGATTGGAAGTGGAGCAGCCAGTACTGGAATTGGCATCCATATGGGATACCAGCACCACAGGCAACAGCTTTACCCACTACGCCACAGCGCTGGCTCCTTTACTGTTTTCTTACAGCACAGATTTAAAGGATAGAAATGTTTGTAATAGCAGATAAACATAGCAAAGAATTATGACCAGATCCTCATGAAGTTAAACTAGATAGATTCTATTCATTCTAGCTGCTGCTGCTTTTTTTTTTTTTTCCAGTATATGTCCAATTCCAGCAATGCGTTACCTTGCTGTACTGGAGAGATTGTTGATGTCTTCAGAAAGTTTCAAAAATGATAAAGTATAGGATAGTGTGCTAGGGGAAATTGCTCTCTTTAAATTCTACTTTAAAAATCAAAGGTGTACTTTAGTATAGTTTTTTGTTATACACTAAAGTTATTCATATTGAAAAGCCAGTGATAAGATGACAAAAGGATGTTTGACCTGCAAAAATGGCCACTTTGAGCTTGCTTCTAAAGTTGGAGTTTTTAAGGTGGCTTCTGTTAGGTCTTCCCCTATCTACACCCCTTTGGAGGCACTGTCATTATTTTTGATAACAGGGAGATAGTCAATGGCAAACATAATTCAAAATAGTGGATACTGTAATAGTTTTAACTTGAGATGATTTTGATGCTTATGATTTTAATATGGATGATGATTTTTGTGATGGGAGTTTCATTTAAACAAAATAAGATTCCAGGCACCAGGAACTCAATCTAGGTCTCTCACTTGGGCGGCAGGAACTGAATTACATGAACCCTTACCACTGCCTTCCAGGATATGCATTAGCAGGAAGCTGGAGTCAGGAGCCTGAGGCAGGATTGAACCCTGGAACTTTGATATGGGATGTACACGTGTTAGCTGCTGAGTCAAATGCCTACCTCTACTCTTGCATTTTTTGATTGTGTTAAGAAATAATCAGAGAAAATAAGTGGTAAAGAAGCTCACCATTTCTAGAGGTTGAGTATATTTGAATACAAATGTTGGGGGATTTAGTTTTTCATGTTGAGAAGCATTTTTCATGTTTCTTTTCCCAACGTGTCTCTCGTTCTTAAGCAAAACAGGAAATCTTTTAACCAGTTAAGTGATAACTTTTTTTTTTTGCTTCATGGAGAAATGAAAAGTATATTAGGGCTTTTCTTTTTATGCATAAATAATAATTGTGGTACTTATGGGTGCCGGGTTTATTAAACTTTTAAGTTTATACATAAATTATTTTGATACCAAAGTTCTGAATGAATTCATATTTAATTGAATTTTGTCATAATATGGATTTATACCATCACTGTATTCTTTTTTCTTTGTTAGATACACACAAATCCATGTTTTTATCAGTCTTCCAAGAGGAGCCAGCTCTTACCAATGAAGACAAATCTGTGGCGCTGGTTGAATCCTGGAGATACTTTTTCTCTGTTAGTTGACAAATATATTTTCCGTGTTTTCTCTACACGCTCTGAAACAGAAATGGAATGTACCTTGAGGTAAGGTCGCCTGATGAAATGAGAGTAAGTAATCAGTCATCACAAATGCTTCAGTAGAAACCATTCCTAGAATAAATTGTATTGGACATGTAGTTGTTCTGTGATTTGTGTGCTTTTGTGTATCTATGTTTCCAGAGGATATTTGACTTTGGAAACATTATGCCTCAGTAGTGATTGCTCATCCACATGTGGTATCTTTTACATTGTATTCAGAATGTGTTTGCCATCTAACAGAAACCAAGGTACTTAACTTGAAAATGACTATATTTTCATCATATTTTAGCTTAAAAGTTTTTATTAAAATATTAACCTCTGACTTAGACTATATTTTAACTTCTCTTTCTTATATGAAATAATAGGAAATACAGAATAGAGAAACTGAGGAAATAAGGAAATAGAATAAGCATATTAACATTTATTACAAAGTTAAAATTCATACATTACTTTTTTGAGCCAGTCAGTAGAAGATTACTTGGCATTGTGCTAGCTTTAAAAAGATAGCAAGTGTAAACTGGACCTGTAAAAGCAGATGGGCAAAATTCTCTGATGGTAATAGTATTAATCAGAAATCAGTACCAATACAATATCTATGAAGATCTTCAAGTATTTTGAAATTAACATATTTATAAGTAACCCTACAGGTCAGTTATTCCCAAAGTAAATAGAAAGGAAGAAAAAGCAAACAAAAAGATTGGAAGTCAATGAAACAGCAAATAGAAAAAAAAAAAAAGAAAAGAACATCAGAAAGCATAGTTTGGGTTCTTTGAAAAGATCAATAAAACTGGAAAAACCTTAGTAAAGCTTATCAGGGGAAAAACCATGAGAAAACACAAAATTTGCCACTGTTAGGAATAGAAGGGAAGGATACCATTGCTAATATTATAGACCTTAAAGGAACAATGGAAAAATATTACTGAAAATTTTATGTCAATGAATTTGACAGCTTCAGGGGTGAGGAACCTTTGGTCTGCCAAGGGCCATTTGAATATTTATAAAATTATTCATGGGCCATACAGAGGTATCAACTTAAAAATAAGATTTATTGAATTTCAGTTCCCACCTGCAGGGCCAGACCAGATGATTTTGTGGGCCTAGTACTGCCCACAGGCTAGACGTTCCCCACCTCTGGAATAGGTACAGTTCTTTAAAAACAAACTTCCTGAAACAAATGCAGGAAGAACTAGAAATCTGGAGTTGGGTGTTTTGTGTAGCAGTTAAGATAGTGCTTGGGATGCCTGCATTCCTTATTGAAGAGTCTGGGTTTGAGACCTGGGTTCAAGTTCCAACTATGCTTCCCATTCCACCTTACTGTGAACGTACACCCTGGGAGGCAGAGGTGAAGACATCAATACCTGGGTTCTTGACACTCATGTTGGAGGCCTGGTTTGAGTTTCCAGCTTATAGTTTTGGACTGACCCTGTCTTGACTGTTGTGGACATTTGGCAAATGAAGCAGCAGGCAGAAAGTCTTTATGTCTGTTTCTGTCTCTTTCTGCCTTCCAAATAAATACACTTAGAAAAGAAATAGAAATATAATAAATCTTATCTCCATTAAAAAAATTGAGGGGTGAACATTTGTCCTAGAGTTAAGACACCAGTTGAGATACCTGCATTCCCATGTTGGAGTGACTAGATTCAATACCTGCCTTGGGCTCCTGATTCCAGCTTCGTGCTAATGCCTGCTCGGGGAGACTGGGGTAATGGCTCAGGTAATTGGTTCCCTGGCACTCATATAGGAACCCTGGACTGAGTTCTCAGTGCCTGGCTCCAGCTCCAGGTGGGAGCCATTGTGGACATTTGTGGACTAAACTAGTGGATGGGAGCACTCTCCTCTCTGCCTATGAAATAAATAAATATTTAAAAATTTTGAATTCATAATTTCTGAATTCCCTTCAAGGAATTTCAATAGTGAATTCTATTAAACTTTTTTAAAAGATTGATTTATTTACATGAAAGTCAGAGTTACACAGAAAGAGAAAGAGAGGTAGAGAGAGAGAGAGAGTGAGAGATCTTCCATCCATTGGTTCACTCCCCAGATGTCTGCAATGGCTGGAGCTGTGCCAGTCCAAAGCTAGGAACCAGGAGCTTCTTCTGGGTCTCCCACATGGGTGCAGGGGCCCAAGGACTTGGGCCATCTTCTACTGCTTTCCCAGGCCATAGCAGGGAGCTGGATTGGAAGTGGAGCAGCTGGGACTCGAACCGGCGCCCATGTGGGATGCCGGCACTGTAGGCAGCAGCTTTACCTGCTACACCACAGCACCAGCCCCTCTATTAAACTTTCAAGGAATAAACAATGCCAATATTATACTTTTTCCCTCCAAAATAGAAGATGACACATTTCCTAACTTATAAGTTTCCACAATCATGATACCAAAATCTGACAAGACTTTACATAAAAAACAATACTACAGATAAATATTCTTCATAGCAAAGTATTTACAAATCAAATCCAGCATTTATAAAAAGCGTAATACCATACACAATTACCAAGTGGGTCTTGTTCAAGAAATGCAAGGTTGTTTTTTTTTTTACATAAAAGGAATCACAGAAATTCACTATAATAGACTAAAGAACTATCCTAACCAGCATCTTTTTAAAAAAATAATATTTTATTTACTTTAAAGAGAGAGAGAGGTACAGAGAGAGGTCTTCCATCCTATGGTTCACTTCCCAAGTGGCTGCAACATTTAGAGCTGAGCTTATCTGAAGCCAGGAGCCAGGAGCTTCTTCCAGGTCTCCCACGTGGGTGCAGAGGCCCAAGGACTTGGGCCATCTTCCCCTGCCTTCCCAAGCACATTTGCAGGGAGCTGGATCAGAAGTGGAGCAACTGGGACTTGAATTGTTGCCCATTGAGATGCCAGCACTGCAGGCTGGGGCTTTAATCCACTTCGCCACAGCGCTGGTCCCCCTAACCAGCATCTTAACCACTAGGCTAATCATCTGAAGAGTAGAAACTTTTTTTTTTTTAAAACCTATTTTTGAAAGAGTTACAGAGAGATAGAGGAAGAGAGAGAGAGAGAGAGAGAGAGAGAGAGAGAGAGAGAGAGAGATCTTCTATCTGCTGTTTCACTCCCCAGATGGCCACAACAGCCCAGGGTGGGCCAGGCCAAAGCTGGGAGCCAGGCGCTTCATTCAGTCTCCCTGAATGATGCCAACCTCTGCTGCTTTCCCAGGTGCATTAGTACCTGGGCCAACCTCTGCTGCTTTCCCAGGTGCATTAGTAGGTTGCTGGATCTGAATTGGAGCAGCTGAGACTCAACTTGCGCCTATATGGGTTGCTACATTGGCAAGCAGTGGCTTTTTCTGCTACACTACAAGATCAGCCCCTAGAACCTTTTTAATCTTCATGACAATCTCTATATGGAATAGGTACAGTTATTATCCCTGTGTTAAAGATGAAGAAATGTAAGACACAGAAAGTCTGAAATTTGGTCGAGGTCATATAGCTAATATATGGTGGAAGTAGGTTCCAAATCCAAGCCAGTTGTTTCCACAGCTGGTACTTTTTCTGACTATTTCAGGCTGGATAAGAGTGCTTACTTTAGCACTCATTTTAGTTGTGAAAACACTTGAAAAATGGTTAAATAAATGTGGTGTAGCTCTGTAATAGTGTGCAAGAGAATGAACTAGAGAGAGCTCCAGGTTAAAATGTTGATAAATCTCCATGGTATATTGAGAAACCAAAAAGTTAGAAATATATAAAGCATATACCTTTTCTATCAGGTGATAGATGCATACATACATGCAATAAAAGCATAAAATGTGTCTGGAACTAAAAATCATCTAATTCAAGTTGGTATTACCTTTAGAGAAAGAATAAGAGAGAACAGAAAAAAGCTGGGCATGGAGGGAGCTTTGCTTTTATTTGCAGCGAAATGGTGGCCAACCATGATACAATAATGAAGTTTAAATTTAAGTGATTAAAAGTAAATTTCTCTTTTATTTTATAGAAATAGTCAAATGCTTGAAGAAGATAATACACTGAATGAAATACCAAAATCTCCCATGATTAATTTACCTGATAAGACACCTAGTACCTCACAACTGGAAAGAAGCACAGAAAATATCAAGGGCCAGACCACTACCACAGCAAGTGCGGTGAGAAATCTAAGATCTCCTCCATTTGTTTTTGTTTTGTTTGTTTGTTTGTTTGTTTTGTTGACAGGCAGAGTTAGACAGTGAGAGAGACAGAGAGAAAGGTCTTCCTCCCATTGGTTCACTCCCCAAATGGCCGCTATGGCGGACGCTGTGCCGGCCTGAAGCCAGGAGCCAGGAGCTTCCTTCTGGTCTCCCTTGCGGTTGCAGGGCCCAAGCACTTGGGCCATCCTCCACTGCCTTCCTGGGCCACAGCAGAGAGCTGGCCTGGAAGAGGGGCAACCGGGAACAGAACTGGCACCCCAACCAGGACTAGAATCGGGGTACCGGTGCCTCAGGCAGAGGATTAGCCTAGTGAGCTGCGGTGCTAGTCTCCTCCATTTGTAATATGGCCTTCAAGTTATTTTCAGGAGAGAAAAGAACTACAAATAGGCATATCCTAACAGTAGTGCTAGTATTGATCTCATTTTGCTGGTTTTTTTTTTTTTTTAAAGATTTATTTATTTATTTGAAAGTCAGAGTTACACAGAGAGAGAGGCAGAGTCTTCCCTCTGCTGGTTCACTCCCCAGATGGCCTCAACAGCTGGAGCTGTGCTGATCCGAAGCCAGGAGCCAGGAGCTTCTTCTGGGTCTCCCATGCGGGTGCAGGGGCCCAAGGACTTGAGCCACTTTCTACTGCTTTCCCCGGCCATAGCAGAGAGCTGGTTTGGAAGTGGAGCAGCTGGGACTTGAACTGGTGCCCAAATGGGATGTGGCACTCCAGGTGGCGGCCACTGCTGTTTTTTTTAAGCTGTAGAGAATATCCCACTAGCATAGCACTGCAATTAATAGAGATCATTAATTTCCTTGTTTAAGAAATTTGACTAACTCATCTATGCATTGAGAGGCAGATGAATATTTTCATGATAATTTTCTGCAAAAATGAATACTGCCAAGTCACTAAGGATGCACGATTATTTTTAGGAAGTAACCTACAGGTGCCTTTTTAGTCTTTTGTAGATGACTGTAGAGATGTCAGTAATCAACAGCCAAACCTTACACAGAGGAAAAGAATCCTTCCAGCTTGGATGTTAGCAGAAGATTTAAGTGATCAAAACCTTTCATCACCTGGCATCAGTGGTGGTAGGTTTCGTTTCTGTCAATGCTTCTTGCAAGAAAGCATTACACAGAATTTGAAAATTGTTCAGAACAAATGCTCATGGAGTAGTGGTTGTGGAAGTGTCTAGCTTAGCCTAAAACATTTTTTGATGTGTAAGTGAAGTCTAATTTAAAACATAAGTTATCTTCTGCCATTTGTCAAATACCATCTGACTCATTTCCTTCCTGAATTTAACAAGTGTTGTTATCTTGTATCCTAAACTTAGGATACTAATACAGATTTTCAAATGAATCTATTGGTGTGAAGTCTAAGATAAAAGGCTACACAATAAGAGTGTTTAAAACCAATTTAATTAAATAAAAGAATGGACACACAATATTTTGTACTGGGGGATTCAAAGAGCATGTGATATTTGTCTTGGCACAGATCACTGTCTCGTAGATATCACAGTGTTTTATATCATCTTGCTGGATATTGCCAGTGTTTCTCAAGATTTTTAAAAAGTCTACTGATTATCTTATGTAGACAATATTTTGTTTATTGAGAGGTAATAGAGGCTAGTTTAATTAACGGAATTTGTTAGGTATGTCAGGGTGGCTCTCCAAGTCCAGGTAAGGAAATATAATCAGATCTGATGGGAGACTGATGATCATAGAGTTGCTCCCTTTCTTTCTCTGGGAATGTGACCTCATTTCTTTGCTTCTTCCTCTTCACTGCAAAAGCTGTTAGTTTCTGTTTACTGATGACTTTGCACATGGCTTTTCCTTGCCTAACTTCATTGGCTAACTCTCCTTAAGCAGTCACAGCTCAGCACTCTCAGTTTTAAATTTCAGCTGGGCCCATGTGTCCTAAGGGAGTGTTATCAGGAAGAAAATGTTAGGCATCTTTAACAGACTTAAACAAATGCAAGTGTTAGTGAATGTACATGCAGATAGTTTAAAATCTTGTCATTTCTGCAATATGATATGTCATTTATTTAAATTTATTTTTAATTTATTAAATTATGCATATTTATGGCATACAATATCT
Source organism: Sylvilagus floridanus (assembly GCA_949820135.1). NCBI lineage: Eukaryota > Metazoa > Chordata > Mammalia > Lagomorpha > Leporidae > Sylvilagus > Sylvilagus floridanus. The sequence continues at coordinate 51,229,483 of OX463245.1, forward strand.
TGTTTTGATCTATGTATAAATTGTAAAAATATTCACTCATGGTAATTAACATATCTATTATCTTACCAGCTTATTTTTTGTCATGTGAATGTTAAAAATATATTCTATTAGCAATTTTGAAATATACAGTATGTTAATAGCTATCATCACCATGCAGTGCAGTAGATCACTAAATTATTCCTGTAGCCTAATGGAATTTGGTCGGTATCTTTCTTTTCTCCATCCATTTTTGGTAGCCTCTCTTCCTATGGGACCAGCTTTTTTAGATCCCATTTACAAGTGAGATCATGTGGTGTTTGCCCTGTGCCTGTGTTATTTTACTTACCATGTTCTCCAGTTCCATACATGTTGTGGCAAATGATAACACTGCTATATGGTATTCTTTGTAAATGGAATATTTTTAAAATTTCAGTTTTGATTGTTTGCTAGTATATAGAAATATCATTGGCTTTTTAAAATTGATGTTATATATTTTCACTTTGTTAGACTTATATAGAAGTTCTGATAGCTTCTTTTTTAGATACTTTGGGATTTTCTATGTAGACAATATTCTCTGTGAATAGACAGTTTTATATCTTCCTTGCCAATGTGTTTTACTCATTTTTTTTTTAAGATTTGTTTATTTACTTGAAAGTCAGAGTTACACAGAGAAAGAAGGAGAGACAGAGAGAGAGAGGTCTTCCATCTGCTGGTTTGCTCTCCAATAGGCTGCAATGGCCAGAGCTGCGCTGATCTGAAGCCAGGAGCCAGGTGCTTCTTCTGGGTATCCCATGTGGGTGGAGGGGCCCAAGGACTTGAGCCATATTCTACTGCTTTCCCAGGCCATAGCAGAGAGCTGGTTTTACTTCTCTATTTTGATCATTTGGTGGATATGTCAGTAGACTTTGAGCATTAAATCAACCTTGCATTCCTGGATAAACTTGTTCGACTATGATGTTATGTATTCCTCAGATTGATTTGCTAAAGATTTTTCATCTATATCCTGGGTGGTGTTGATTTTTAATATTATTTTCTTGTAAATAGTTTTGTCTGATTTTGATATTAGGGTTATGCTGGTTTGATAAATTGAGTTGGAAAGTATCACTCTTTCATCTGCTTTCTGAAAGTTTGCCTTAGTTCAGGCTGCTATTAAAGTATACCATCTAGTAGTTGGCTAACAGCATTTATTGTTTCCTTGTTTTGGAGGCTGGAAGTTTGGGTTTAGGTTGCCAGCATAGTAATATTCTTGTGAGGGCCATTTTCTTGGTTTGTAGATGGTTGCCTTCTGAGTCTCATGTGGCAGAAACATTGAGTTCTGGTCCTGTCATCCACTTTTTGATTTGATTTTTTTAGATATATTTATTTGAAAGTCAGAATTAGAGAGAGGATAAGACAGAGAGATCATCCATCTGCAGGTTCACTCCCTAGATGACAGCAATGACCAGGGCTGTGCCAGGCCAAAGTCAAGAGCCAGGAGCTTCTTCTGGAGCTCAACCATGGATGGCAAGGGCCAAAGCACTTGGGACTTCTACTTCTTTCCCAGGTCATTAGAGGGAGTGCTGAATTGCAAGCGGAGCAGCCAGGACACAGACTGGCCCATATTGGATACTGGTGTGCAGGCTGTGGCTTTACCCCCTGAGCCACAATGGCAGTTCCCTGTCATCCACTTTTTTTTCTTGTTTTAAATTTTATTTAAGTTATGCAAATTTCATGTGTTATATATATATAGATTTAGGAACATAATTATACTTCCTGTCATACCCTTCTTCCTGCCCATGCTCCAGTCCTTCTTCCTCTTCCCTCTCCCATTTCCACTCTTAATTTTTACAAAGATCTATTTTCAGTTTACTTAATGATTGTAAAGACAATCCTACACTAAGTAAAAGAGTTCAACAAATAATATGAAGAAAAAAAAAACACTGTTTCCCAATGAAAGAGACAAGGGCTATAAACAATCATTGAATCTCAAAATGTCCTTTTCACTCCAATACATTACATTTCAGATGCTCTATTAGTTACCTCGGCTCAGCGAAAACATATGATATCTGTCTTTTTGGACTAACTATAATGATTTCTAGTTGCTTCCATTTTGCTGCAAAGACAGGATTTCATATTTTTACAGATGAGCAGTACTCCATTGTGTATATATATCATAATTTCTTTGTCTAGTCAATAGCTGATGGACATCTGAGGTGATTATAGTTATTGTAAATTGTGCTACAATGAACATGGGGTACAGATAAATCTTTGAGATGCTTATTTCTTTTGGGTAAATTCCCAGGAGTGGGAAGGCTGAATCATATGATAGGTCTATATTCAGATTTCTGAGATATCGCCATACTGTATTCCACAGTGGCTGCACCAGTTTACATTTACACCAACAGTGGATTGAGTACCATTTCCCCAACATCCTCACCAGCATTTGTTGTCTGTAGATTTCTGTGTAAGAGCCATCCTAACTGGAGTGAGGAAACCTCATTGTGATTTTTGATTTACATTTCTCTGATGGCTGGTGATTTTAAGCATGTTTTTCAAGTGTCTGTTGGCTATTTTGAGTGGATTTTTGTGTAAGGTTTAAGTTATGGGTCCAGTTTCATACTTCTCCACAAAAAGATCCATTTTTCCTAGCACTATTTGTTGAAGAGACAGTCTTTGCTCCAGGAATTAGTTTTTTTTTTTTTTTTTTGTCAAAGATAAGTTGGTTCTAGATGTATGTGTCTAAGGAATGTATCCATTTCTTCTAGGTTTCCAAATTTGTTGGCACATTGCTCTTTGTGGTAGTTCATGATGATTCTTTTTATTTCTGTGGGGTAATGTTTTTACATTTCCTTTTTCATCTCTGATTTTATTGATTTAAGTTTTCTCCCTCTTTTTTGGTTAACTGAACTAAAGGTATATCAATTTTTTTTTATTTTTGCAAGAAACCAGCTCTTCATTTCACAGATCTTTTGTAGTGTTTTCTTTTTCTTTTTTTTTTTTTTAGTTTCAATATTGTTTATTTCTTCTCTAATTTTGATTATTTATTTCCTCCTAATAACTTTGGGTTTAGTTTATTGTTGTTTTTTCAGGTCCCTGAGATGCACTGGGAGCTCACTTATTTGGTATCTTTCCAATTTCTTCATGTAGGCTCTGATTGCTATAAACTTCCTCCTTAATATTGCTTTTGCTGTATCCCATAAGTTTTGATATGATGTATTGTCATCTCCATTTGTTTCCAGAAATTTTTGATTTCTCTTTTGGTTTTTTCACTGTTCATTGAGGAGCATGTTGTTCAGTCTTCATGTGTTTGCATATGATCTAGAGATTCTTGAGTTGTTGATTTCCAGCTTTATTCCATTGTGAGCAGAGAAGATGCATGATATGATTGCTATTTTTTTTGAATTTGCTGAGATTTTCTTTATGGCCTAACATGTGATCTATCCTAGAGAAGGTTCTATGCACTGATGAAAAGAATATGTATTCTGCAACTGTGGGGTGTAATGTTTTGTAGTTGTGATTAGCTCTGTTGTTTCTTTGTTGATTTTCTGTCTGGTTGATCTGTCCATTACTGAAAGTAGGGTGTTGAAGTCCCCCATTGCTATTGTATTGGAGTCTATGTCTCCCTTTAGATCCATTAACATTTCTTTTAAATAGCCAGACACCCTGTAATTAGGTGCATATACATTTATTATAGTCACATCTTCCTGTTGAATTGATTACTTAACCAATGCATTCTTTGTCTCTTTTAACAGGTTTTGTGTTTAAGTCTATTTTGTATGATATTAAGATGGCAAAACCTGCCATTTTTTGCTTTCTGTTAGCATGAATGGGTTTTTTAATCTTTTCACTTTAAGTCTGTGTGTGTGTTTGTTGGTGCATGTGTTTCTTGTAGGCAGCAAATAGATGGATCTATTTTAAAAAATCTATTCAGCCAGTCTATTTTTTAAGTGTAGAGGTGAGGCCATTTAAATTCAAGGTGATTGTTTATAAGTAACAGCTTAGTCCTGCCGTTTTTCCATAAATATTCCTATTGTTCACTTTGGATTTCTATTGTACTTTTACTGGGGGATTTTATGCCTTCACATTCTTTCATAGTGATGGCTATCTTTCTGTGTTTCTATGTGTAGCATGTCCTTAAGCATCTTTTGTAAGGCTGGATGAGTGGTGTCAAATTCTTTGAATTTTTGTTTGTTATATAGGTCTTTACTTCACCTTCATTCAGAAATGAGAGCTTTGCAGGTTTCAGTAGTCTGGGTTGACATTTTTTTCTCTTAAGACTTGAACTATGTCTCACCATTGTCTTCTAGCCTGTAGGGTTTTTGATGAGAAGTCAGCCATGAGTGTAATTGGAGAACCTAGAAAGCAATCTGGTGTTTTTCTCATGCACATACACATTTAGAGTCTTTTCTTTATGTTTTACTGTGGAAAGTTTGACTGCAATGTGTTGTGAAGATCTTTTCTGGTCATGTCTGTTAGGAGTTCTATATGCTTCCTGTATTTGGATATTCCTTTCTCCAAAGTGGGGAAATTTTCTGTAATTATTTCACTAAATAGGCTTTCTAGTCCATTCTCTCTTTCTATACATTCAGGAACTCCTAAGACCATATATTAGGTTGTTTTATAGTATCCCATAAATCTCCAATACTGTTTTAAATTTTCTAAGTTTTTACTTTCTTTTTTCTTTTTTTTGTTTTTTGTTTTGGTCTGACTGAAAGATTTCCAAAGATTTATCTTCTAGCTCAGATATTCTTTCTTCTGCCTCGCCAAGTCTTCTTTTAAGGCTTTTCACTGCATTTTTTATTTGATCTATTGAATTTTCATTTCTAATATTTCATTTTGATTTCTCTTTAAAATCTCCATGGGCAAAATTTTCATTCATGTTATGTATGGTTTTTTTTTTTTAATTCATAGATTAGCTGCTTCTGATTTCTTTTGAGTAGTTCTATGATTAATTTTTTGAATTCTGTTTCTGGCATTTCATCAATCTCTTCATCTTCACATTCTAATATTGAAATATTGTTTTGGTCCTTTTGAAGGGCTGTGGTGTCTTCCTTATTCTTGTTTTTTGAATTTCTTCATTTATTTTTAGGCATTTGTAGAGTTAATTGTTTTGTTTTACTCTGATGGCTTTGCTTCAGGCAATGCTTCTGTGGCTTAGTGGAATGTCTGTACTTTCAGTGAATACCAAGAGATGTGTGGTGGGTGTGGCCAGGGTTATTGGGCCAGTGCTCTAGGGTGGGGTGAGTTTCCATGGTAGCATTTAAGTTGAGCATGGTAGATCTCTTGTTAACAGAAGTAGGGGATGGTCACCTATGGTATGATTACTCCCTCACTTTCTCACTCTTCTCCAAGCTGAGCAATGCCTGGGTGTTTGCCCCTAGTGTGTTCAACACTCATCAAATACCATAAGAACCACAGAAATGATCTGCACAGTCCTCACTGTGAGCACGGTTTCTGTTGCAGTGACCCACCCTAGGCAACCAAGAAGTTCCTAGCTTGTGGAGCCACACTCAGTGATTGCCCAGAGACCCAAAGTGGTTTCACTTGTTTACATGCCACCAACAGTGGATTAGGGTACCCTTTTAACCACATCCTTGCCAGCATTTGTTGTTTGTTGATTTCTGTATGATTTCTCTATGGGGAGAGGTGAAATCTCATTGCGGTTTTGATTTGCATTTCCCTGACAGCTAGTGATCCTGAACATTTATTTCATATGTCTGTTGGCCATTTGGATTTCCTCTTTTGAAAAATGTCTGTTTAGTTCCAGGACAGTGCTTAGAGGCAGCCACAATGGTCCAGTGTTTGACGTACCGCCGGGGGGCTCTCCTACAATACAGCCTCCAACAAAACCAAACTGTCCCGAACTCCTGGTAACAGAATTGTTTACCTTTATACTAAGAAGTTTGGGAAGGCACCAAAATCTGCATGTGGTGTGTGCCCAGGCAGACTTCGTGGGGTTTGTGCTGTGAGACCTAAAGTCCTGATGAGATTGTCTAAAACCAAAAAACACGTCAGCAGGGCCTCTGGTGGTTCCATGTGTGCTAAATGTGTCCGTGACAGGATCAAGCGTGCTTTCCTTATCGAGGAACAGAAAATTGTTGTGGAAGTGTTGAAGGCACAAGCACAGTCAGAAAGCTAAATAAAAACATGAAACTTTCAAGTAATTAAAAAAAAAAAAGAAAAAGAAAAATGTCTGTAAGTCCTTGGACCACGTTTTTCCTATAAATTCTTGATCACATTTGTAATAGCTCCATTAAAGTCTGTGTCTGTGATGTTATTCTTCAGTTCTCTAGGGTTTAGTTCCTGTCAGTGGTTTATTTATTTTTTTTAAATATGGGCCACATTTTTTGTGTATCATGTATCAGTGATCTTCTATTAGATATTGGGTGTTTTTAATGATTCGTACTGGAGGTTCTTGAGGAAGTATTTTTGTTCTGGTAGGCGAATATCCTGACTGGAGTCAGAGCCTAACCTCCGCTTCCCCGGCTGTGGGCAGCAGCTGCAGTCTCCTTAGTTCTTTCAGTGTCTAGCTGCTGCCTCTTTTTCCTGTGGTTTTCTCCACTTACGTGTAGTTTAGCAGACAGCCAAGGATCTGGGAGTTTTATATTTTTTGTAGGTGTTGGTTCTTGCTCCTTCTGGAGTTCCCTTCCTTCTAGGATTTTTTGTCCTAAATGTCTGTCCTGCTAGCCTCAGACTGTCTTGTGACCCTTTAAGCTGAGAAGGTTGCAGCTGACACCTGTGAATTGGAGAATGCTCTCAGGAAAAAAGCCATAAGTTCACAAACGCCATAGGTTGTAGTTAATTTTTTCAGATTAGACTCTTCTCTAGCTCTGTCTTTATGATCTCTCTAGTGCCTTCTAATGGTTGGAGTATTTTTGTTGTGGTTGTTGTTAATATTTTTTCCTCAGTTTATAATGGCTTTATTTGGGATGATTAGCTCAATTTTACCCTGAATATTATTTTTTTATAAATCAACAGAACAAATGAGTACATAACTTAGTTGGAAGTTGCACTCTTAATGCTTCTCATATTCTGTATATTGTTCATAGAAATCTTAAATTTTTGATCAAAATGTTATGTACAGAATATGTCTTATTTAGTGCTAGTTTGTATCTTAGTAGGATTAGAGTAGTCTCACAGGAGAAGCAGGCTAAACATTACCTGTTGAGGGAAATGTGATTTAATCTGGAGAGTTTTCAAATCTAAGCCTATGAGTTCCCTAATAAGTGTTTTTTTTCCTAGTGCGGTAGTTTTCTGTCCCCTCACTCATCATTTCATGTACAGTGTTTTTTTCTTGGTAACATTTCTTTCTTTCTTTTCTTTTCTTTTTTTTTTTTTTAAGATTTGTCTTATGTATTTGAAAGACAGAGTTACAGAGAGAGGTAGAGACAGAGAGGTCTTCCATCTGCTGCTTTGCTCCCCAAATGGCTGCAATGGAGCTGAGCTGATCTGAAGCCAGGAGCCAGGAACTTCTGGGTCATCTATGTGGGTGCAGGGGCCCAAGCACTTGGGCCACCCTCTGCTGCTTTCCCAGGTGCATTAGCAGGGAATTGGATCAGAAGGAGAGCAGTTGGGACTCAAACCAGCACCCATATGGGCTGCCAGGGCTGCAGGCTGGGGCTTTAACCTGCTGTGCCACAGCACCAGCCCCTCGCCATAACATTTCTCAGGAAGTATGGTAATCTTCAATTTAAGGATGGAACCAGGTAATGACAGTAGCAAGAACCTTCTCTCAGTAGAAGTTTCTCTGATAACAGAACAGCTTTACTTGACAAAAAAATTGGGCCAGTGTGAATTGCCTTCCTGTAATTTCCTTCAAATTTGATTTATACTGTACCTGCATCTGTGCTACCATTATTAGATTGCTTATAATAGTCCAAAATATATTTTGTTTCAAATTATATCTAGCCATTAACTTTTACTTGATAGACATTCTGCATATAATATGAAGCATCTTCTTGGGCACTTTACTTGAAAATACAAATTACAGTTATTTAACATTATTTTGGAAAGGAATATTGCATAATTCACATTTCACTTAAAATGCTAAGGCTTCAAAATAAGGTAGAAAAGTCTTTGGTTTCAGGTGAATCTTCTTATAAGCTTCAGTGTTGGAGGAAGTGCTTAAGAACAAGTGCTCTCCTTCAGAGACAGAAACTTAAGTACTTGAATCCTACGAACTCAAAATTGAAATATTTTCTACTGTGCAGTTTCAGAATTATTTTGTTTGTTTAAGTAATAGATGACATAAGTCAACCAGCGATAGAAATTTTTGAAAATTAATTTCCAGGATGCATTTTAGGCTTATTTAGATATGGGTAACTTTCTTATATCTTTGGCAACTTCAGTACTATTCTATGGTTATTGATGATTATTTAGACTTTTTGAAACCAACTTGATATTTTGGGACCTTTTGAGTAATCAGAAACAGGACAAATAATGTTGACTGATGTTAACTTTCTTATTTAAATCATATCATAAATGCCAGAGGTATAATTGAGACCTAGCTTCATCTGACTTCAAAGCTCATGTTTTAGCATATCTAATATACAGCTACTTAAATGTACTCTCTGTATTCCTGATTTTGTTTGTTTTATTTGATAGTATTACATTCCTTTCCAGATCTTTTCCCAGTTAGCTCTTGGTTGAATTCTTCTATGTACATTCTTGCTATGATCATATGCTTGTTTCTATTTTTCAGCTAACATGGTATTATTTCATCTTATCATCCACATCCCTTGCATACTATTGTGAATTTCTCAGGCCTTAGCTAAGATATTTTCCATGTCCCACTAGTGATTGGGACATGAATATATTTAGTTAAAAACTTCTAGAATTTACCTGTTGATCTCTAGTTTTCCAGGTCCTTAGAATTAATCACAACCCTTGAGTTAATGGCATTGTTGATAAATATCATTAGGTTGTATTATTATTTTTTTTGCTAGTGTGCTATTCGCTAGAATTCTCCTTCCCCATCTTTTAACTTTGCAACATGGAGTCATAAAAAATCACACATGCTGATAAAGATTGAAGTAGTCCCCACACCATTTGGTTTACACTTAATTTTGTACTGTGCATCTTTTCAGTATGACAACTCAATGCTGATTATATTGAATTGACATTATTTTAATTGAACTATAGTTCAAAATTAATTACATTTATACAAAGCACTAGTTACTCTGTTTGCATCAACCTTGCTAAAATATCTCATTTTAAAGGTTGCTGAACTTCTTATGTTTTCCATCTGTATAATCATGTTATTTATAGAATTATGATAATTTTGGCTCATCTGATCTATCTACTGTTTCATTTTCTTGTCTTAGCAGGACCTTATACAAAGCATCCTTTGGGCATTTCTGAAATGCCAAACACTGGGATACCACAACAGTCAAACTGAGAACTGAGTAACTGACTAATGGTTGGATAGTGTACTTAGGGTGGATATGCTACACAGAGGGATGACTTATGTCCTGAGAAAGATGGTACATGATTCCATGAAACCCTCAGAACAGTGTGCAATTTGAAATTTTATGAATAGTTTCTTGGAATTTTCCACATTTAGCAGTGGTAACTAAAGCAACCACAGGTAACTGAAACCACAGAAAGCAAAAGCTATGGATAAAGGAGGATTACTATACATTATTATTATTATTATTATTATTATTATTATTTTATTTTTTTTTTACAGGCAGAGTAGACAGTGAGAGAGAGACAGAGAGAAAGGTCTTCCTTTTGCCGTTGGTTCACCCTCCAATGGCCGCCGCGGTCGGCGCACTGTGGCCGGCGCACCGCACTCGTCCGATGGCAGGAGCCAGGAGCTAGGTGCTTTTCCTGGTCTCCCCATGGGGTGCAGGGCCCAAGCACCTGGGCCATCCTCCACTGCACTCCTGGGCCACAGCAGAGGGCTGGCCTGGAAGAGGGGCAACCGGGACAGAATCCGGTGTCCCAACCGGGACTAGAACCCGGTGTGCCGGCGCCGCAAGGCGGAGGATTAGCCTGTTGAGCCACGGCGCCGGCCTATTATTATTTTTTAAAGATTTATTTATTTATTTGGAAGTCAGAGTTAGAGAAGGAGAGGCAGAGGGAGAGAGGTCTTCCATCCACTGGTTCACTCCCCAATTGGCCACAAGGTCTGGAGCTGTGCTGATCCAAAGCCAGGAGCCAGGAGCTTCTTCCAGGTATCCCATGTGGGTACATGAGCCCAAGGACTTAGGCCATCTTCTACTGCTTTCCCAGGCCATGGCAGAGAGCCGGATCAGAAGCAAAGCAGCCAGAACTTGAACCGGCACCCATATGGAATGCCAGCACTGTAGGCAGCAGCTTAACCTGCCATGCCAGAGCACCAGCCCCTATGCATTATTTTTATATTGATTCAGTTGATAATCCTGCTTGATAATATGGACAGTATTCCCATGGCATTTCTTTCCAGAACTTTAGGAATATTATTTCAGGCCACTGGGATATCATTTAGAACAGAGCTAGGCAGAGGCTGGCGTTATGACCCAATGGGGTTAAGCTGCCATTTGCAATGCTGGCATCCATATCAGAGTGCCAGTTTGAGTCCTCGCTGCTCTACTTCTGATATAGCTTCCTGCTAATGTGGAAGATAGTGGATGATGGCACCAATACCTGGACCCCTGCCACCTATGTGGGAAACCAGGACAGAGCCTGGCCCAGCACTGGCTGTTGTGGGCGTTCTGGGAGTAAAACAGTAAGTGGAAGATTCATTCTCTCTCCCCTCCTTCCCTCCTTCCTTCCCTCCCTCTCTCTCTATTAATCTTCCTTTGAAATAAATAAATCTTAAAGAAGAATAAGGCTCAGCAATCCATGGACTAAATTTGGCCCACTGCCTATTTTTGTAAATAAAGTTTTGTTGGGATACAGCCATCCCATGTACTTATTGTCTATGACTACCTTCGTGTTAGAGACAGAGTCTAGTTGTGACAGATACTGTGTCATCTTAGGGCTTAACCTATTTATCCTCTGCTTCTCACAGAAACAGGTAGCTAGCCCCTGCTATAGCAGATTAGAGTAGTGACTGAAGGTTGCTTTACATACCTGTATCTTGGTTCTTAAGGGACTATTTGGACAAATTCTGGTTATGTTCATGAGTGTCAGTTTTATGCTAGGCACAGTTGTAGATATAACAGTAGATATAACAGAAAAATGCATATACTGTCTCTGCCCTCAGGAATCTAGCCTTCTATTATAGAGGAGATGGACAGTTAGCCATGACTTGTTTCTTCATGAGACAGGCTGTCCTTTTTTCTTTTTTGATTACATGATTCATGGATTTGTTAACAAAACATCACATTGATTTAGTTTTGCAAACTGTGTTGAACTTTAGGATTTTATAGTACACAGTCTTCATGATTATTGGGACTTTTTTCTTCATGCACAAAATCTGTGGAGGTCACTCTCCCTTTTGGATTGTTTGTGTTCTTATCTGTCTTTAAAATAAATTCCTCACTGTGGATGTTAGGGGATCAATAAGTTCAGGTAATGTTCATTTAATAGCTGTGATTAAGATGTTCTGTTGGAGAAATTCAGAGCTACAGTTTAAAAACGATATATATGTAAATATATGTATAAACTAACATTATCAAGTACTCTGCTAAATAGTTTGTACATCTGCGTTATCTTCTGTTTACTCTGTGAACTACTACAGTTCACATTTTCTGTATGATGAAAGTGTTGTTCAGAGAGATGAACCAAAATGAGTTAAGGGGTGGATTCCACATAGGTGTACTGGCTTGGAAGACTCCAGGGCTAAAGCTCTTGGCCATTGTGATTCTTAATTATTTTTGAGATTTGCAAATAAATGTTTCTAAGATGGATTTACTATAACTGGGACTTTATTTTTACTTGCCCTTTTATCTCTTTTCTTGGTGTAGATTATTGACATTTGAAGATACAGAAGATAATTCTCATGTTTTTCTTTATGTATATCTATATGTTTTTGTGTATTTAAGATAACAGTGTAATCCAGGGAAGTGGAAAAGATGGAATCTGTGAAAATGAAACCCAAGTAAATATATCACAGCAAGGAAGAAAACGATCAATTTCATCAGGAAATTCAGAAAGTACATTAGCAGAACAAAACACAGGAAAAAAGTACAAAAATGCTGATCAAGAAGAGTCTGGCATTTCATCCGAGGTGATTTTTAAAAATTCATTATTTGGTTCTTTTCTTTGTCAAGTGTCCTAGATCGGAATTAATTACATACTGTATGCAGCAGGAAAAAATTAAAACTGCTTTTTATTATTGAGTTTATGACAATGAAAACTAGCCCCCCGCTTTTTTTTGGCTTACTAAAACTAATATTTACTGTAGATTTTGCATTATAGAATATAAATTATTAAATTTTGAATTCTTCAGGCAGAAGAAAAATGGAGACCACTTACCTCTGATCCAAGTATGGTCCCTCCATTCTGAAAATCTGGCTTCTTTTATTCCATTGATCATTCTGAAACTGCTTGTAACTACTTTTTTCTTGCTAGTAGAAGGAGAACAAATGATGGGATAGATCTTTTTTTTTTAAGGTTTATTTATTTATTTGGAAGAGTGAGAGAGAGGGAGGAACAAAGATCTTCCATCTGCTGGTTCACTCCTCAAATAACCACAATGACCATGGTGCCCATATGAGATGCTGGCATTGCAGGTGGTGGCTGTATCTGCTATGCCACAGTGCCAGCCCCTGATGGGATGATTCTTAATACTCTGTTGTAGGATCATTTCTAGGAGAATTTATAGTATTTGTACAACTTCTGTTTGCTCTTTCAGTTTTTGCTGACTCAATAGGATGATTTGGTTAAATTAATACTTTTTAAAAGATTTATTTATTTATTTGAAAGACAGAGTTACAGAGAGGGAGAGAGGGAAGGGAGAGAGAGAGAAAGATCTTCCATTTGTTGATTAATTCCCCAAATAGCCACAATGACCAGAGCTGGACCAGGCGAAAGCCAGGAGCCAAGAACTTCTTCTGGGTCTCCCAAGTGGGTACAGGGGCCCAGGATTTGGACCATCCTCAGCTGCTTTCCCAGGCACATTAGCAGGAAAGCTAATAGTTAATAGCACGTAAACAGATCTAAGACATTCAGCTGGATTGGAAGTGGAACAATCAAGAGTTGAACTGGTGCTCATATGAGATGCCAGTACTGCAGGCTTTAGCTTAACCTGTTGCACCACAGACCTGGCCCCTAAATTATGTATACTTTATCAGTGAGAACTCTAAAAAGTTGAGACCTATTTATTGCATACATTTGAAAATAGAGAAAGACAAATATAGCCCTAGGTCAGAAAGTTCAGACAGTTTTCTTGATCTGAGCTTTGTGGGTCCCTATCTTTTTAGTCTCAGGGTGAGTCAAAGGAATAGAATTGGTATTGGAGGAGTTTGTACTGGAAAGGTCGGCAGCTATACTAAAGGTCATTCATTTTATATACTGCTCTCACTCCTGCGTCTTCTCCCAGGGAGAAGACCCACCTTCTTACTGGACCTTCACTTTCAGGTAGAGAAGTGAGGTGTAGTCATTATAGACTCAAGTCCATTGCTCATTTGTGGAGTCAAGTTTAATAAATGAAAGCAGAGTGTTTTCTAGCTCTTGTATATTGGCCTTAAGACATTAAAATAAATTTGTTTTATATAAACTTTGAGCCCTCATACACTGAATTCTCTTAACTCTGAACATATCAATTGGTTTTTCCTTTTTTTTTTCTAAGAGGAGAATTATTTTGTTCAGAAGAAAATTTGTAGTATGCATGTTTCACTGTATTTATTCCAACACATAAAGTTTGAAAGCACCAGAAAGACTTTGAGAAGTATGCTCTTAATTGATAGATTATAGAGAGAAGCAGTAAACGGATCCAAGACATTCAAGGTGTGTATGAGGTTTTGATGACATGAAGGGAGTGCTAAAGCCAGGTCTTGGGAATGCCTCAGCTCTACTTGGCCCATTGGTCTTCCTTCTCTTAAGGGTTGTGAGGGAGATTTCTCTCTCCTTGCACAGGAGAAACAAGGCTCAAGGTTTGATAACAATGTTCAGGACTCTGGTAAAGCTGGGCCAGAGAGCGGGACTGAGACGTAAGACCCAAGTGGGGTCTTCTAAACCTACTCTCCATCCCTGCTCGGTTTCACTTGTACCACTGGTGAGCAGCTAATCCTGAAAGGATAGCTACAGTGCAGAGCAAGTGAGAGGGAAAAGTTGAACATGAGAAAAAAATGGAGACTGGGCCCATCTTTCCACTCTAAGGGTGGAGGCTACCAATGATAAAGGACTAAGAACAATTTTTACTAGGCCTGCAGAGTAGACTTAGGTCCATTTACTTGGAAAGAATCAATTGTATTCTCTTAGGGAAGAAGGGACAGTGATTAGTGAGTACTAGGCCTGTATCTGAGATTCTGATTCATTTGCTCTGTTGGGCATAAATATCAGTAGAAGCTAAAATAAACTCCCCCAGTTTTAATGTGGAGGACTAGTCCTCCTCAAAGTGGAGGACTAGTGGTACACCATCATTGAACACCTTAGAGGGAACTGAGGCCCAAGTTAACATTGCAAGGGAGCTTGAATCTCAAACTCTGCAGGTCTTTTTGTTTGAAGTATAATGGATTTTTTTCTACAATAGATATTTGACTGTATGCAAGAGTTTTATGACTTCTATAATTTCTGTTCATGAAAGTAATTTTTCTAAAACAGTCCATTTTTTCATCAGTTCTTGTTTGTCTTTTGGCAACTTTTTACCCGTTTTGCAGTTGTTTATTTAGCAGTAAAATGAGAGTGCTTGAGTTGATTAACTTTGATGAAAAGGAGAGTTGTTGGGCATATTAGTCCATTTTCTTTTGCTGTAAGAAAATACCTGAGGCTTAGAATCTTAATAAAGAAAATGTTTATTTAGCTCACAGTTTTAGAGGTCCAAGACCATGGTGCCAGCATCTTCTAGCTTTAGTGAAGACTTCTGGCTGTATTATAGCATGGCAGATGGCATAACGGTGGGAGCTCATGTAAGAAGTAGAGATCACATGGCAAAAGAGAAAGCCAGAGACCTAGGAATGGCCAATTTTGCTCATTTTTTAAAGGATTTATTTATTTATTTGAAAGGAAGAGTTACAGAGAGGCAGAGGCAAGAGAGAGAAAGAGAGAGAGAGAAGAGAGAGTCAGTCTTCTGTTTGCTGGTTCATTCCCCAAATGGCCGCAATGCCCAGAGCTGGGTTTATCTGATCTGAAGTCAGAAGCCAGGAGCTTCTTCTAGGTCTCCCATGTGCAGTCTTGCTTGTTTTGTAACAACCTACTCTAGCAGGGTCCTGCCAGAACTGCATTGATCCTTTCCAAGTGGAGCACTTCCAACAACTTAATCACTTTCCTGTGAATGACCTCATTACCTCCCATCATAGCCACACTGACACCAAGCTTCTAGCACATAAATCAGAGGGGCACAACCTCAAGCCATATCAAAACTGTGGCACTATGGTTTGAATATTTGTGTTCCTTCCAAAAACTCATGCTGTAATTTAATCCCCAATGCAATAGTACTGGGAGGTGGGGCCTAATGGTAGTATGTAGAACATGATGACTCCACTCATGAATGGATCAATACTGATATAAAAAGGACTTACAGAAATTAGTTTGCTTTCATTCATTGTTCTGCCATGTGAGGAGGCACACCAGCAACTTGATCTTGAACTTGCCATACTTTAGAATTATGGAAGAATAGGCTGGCGCCATGGCTCAATAGGCTAATCCTCCGCCTTGTGGTGCCGGCACACCAGATTCTAGTCCCCGTCGGGGCGCCGGATTCTGTCCTGGTTGCCCCTCTTCCAGGCCAGCTCTCTGCTGTGGCCCGGGAGTGAAGTGGAGGATGGCCAAGTGCTTGGGCCCTGCACCCCATGGGAGACCAGGAGAAGCACCTGGCTCCTGTCTTCGGATGAGCGCGGTACACTGGCCGCAGCAGCCATTGGAGGGTGAACCAACGGCAAAGGAAGACCTTTCTCTCTGTCTCTCTCACTGTCCACTCTGCCTGTCAAAAAAAAAAAAAGATTTATGGAAGAATAAATTTCTGTTCCTCATAAATTAAAAAAAAAAGCAAAGCATGGACTAAGACAGTGGTATTTCTGTTACATTATCTAATTTAAACATGTTTCAGAAGGATGCCCAACTGAAATATCTTAGGCAAAATAGGATTAGAAATGTATCAGCTGTCTATTGCTATGATACAAAGTTTCCCCAGCACTTAGTGGCTTAATACACCATGATTTTTAAAAAAGATTTATTTATTTATTTGAAAGGCAGAGTTACACAGAGAGGAGAGGCAGAGAGAGAGAGAGAGAGAGAGAGAGAGTGAGTGAGTCTTCCATCCACTGGTTCACTCCCCAAATGGCCACAATGACCAGAGCTGTGCCTATCTGAAGCCAGGAGCTAGGTGCTTCTTCTCGGTCTCCCACATGGGTGCAGGAGCCCAAGGTCTTGGGCCATCTTCTGCCTTCCCAGACTATAGCAGAGAGCTGGATTGGAAGTGGAGCAGCTGGGACTCGAACCAGTGGCCATGTGGGATGCCTGCACTGTAGGTGGTGACTTTATCTGCAATACCACAGTGCCAGTCCCACAATTATTTAGTTCTTAAGTGCATGGATTGACTGCAGTCAATTGGGCCATTCTTTTATGGTATGCTTTATGCTTTTGTTTTCAGCTGTACTGTGTTCGACTGGGTCCCAGCTGAGCCTGGAGCCTTAAAAATGGCTTTACTCACATGAATCATGCCATAGGAAGGTCAATGAGGTGACTAGGGACTGGCTGGGCCTACCTTCATTCAGTTAAAATTAAGTAGTACAGCCAGCACTGCAGCTCAATAGGCTAATCCTCCGCTTTGCGGTGCCGGCACACCGGGTTCTAGTCCTGGTTGGGGCACCGGATTCTGTCCCACTTGCCCCTCTTCCAGGCCAGCTCTCTGCTGTGGCCCGGGAATGCAGTGGAGGATGGCTCAAGTGCTTGGGCCCTGCACCCGCATGGGAGACCAGGAAAAGCACCTGGCTCCTGCCTTTGGATCGGCATGGTGCGCCGACCGCAGCGCGCCAGCCACGGCGACCATTGGAGGGTGAACCAACGGCAAAGGAAGACCTTTCTCTCTGTCTCTCTCTCTCACTGTCTAACTCTGCCTGTCAAAAATAAAAAAAATAAAAAAATAATTAAGTAGTACAGACTGAGCATCTTTACTAGGCAGCTTGATGCCAAGGGGTTGAAAGTAGAAGCTGTCAGATTTGTTAAGGCCTAGGACTAGAACTGGCATAGTGTTGTTTCTGCTGTGTTCCTTTGTTCAGAGAGTTACCAGGCCCAGGTAGATTGGACAGCAGGTATAAGAGCAAAGGGGATACAAACACTATGCTGAGAATTAGGCTTCCTAGAATTCTTGGTGCAAAGTAGGGCAAGCATTGTGAATTGAGAGTGTAACCTGCAGTGGGAACCAGTTTGTCAGTGGCCAGACCTTGACATGTTTTCTGGCACAGAGGTAATTCTGGCAGTTCTCTAGAGGAGCAAGTTCTCAATGAGAGCAAGACTGAGAGCTGAAGGAGATTCTGGCATTAATGCAATCAAGGAATTCAGAGACTGAGCTAGGGCAGGGACTTTAAGGATGTTGAGAAGGCACTGAGTTAAAACTGTTTAGGAAGCACAACTGTATGACTTGTTGCTTAGGTCTGGGAAGAGTTAGGGAAAGAGACTGAAGGATAGGTTTTCAAATTTCTAGCTAGGCTGAATGGGTAAATTCTGTTGACAGAAACGTATAGTAGAGAATACAGAGGTAGGATTTCAGTTTTGACATTTTGAGCTGAGGTGCGTGTTCACTACTCGCTGAATGTAGGAGTGTGAAGCTCGGGGAGAAGTTGGAGCCCAGAGTAGTCACTGGCACGTGGGTGCTGATGGAACTGAGGCAGGACTTTGAAGGCAGCCCAGACTGTCTCGCCAAGGACATCCTGGAGGCAGCAGCACATTACCTCACCGAACTTGTATTAGGGAGAGGTTCTTTTTCCTGTCTTGTAGTACATTAAACTTGAGATGGTTGACGGGCAGGGATTGCCTTGGTGCACAGATTAATGTGCTAGTTTAGTAGCCTTACTAGTATCCATCGACCACTTCTAAGCACATCTTCCACTGGCTCTGAGTTGAATGAAGTCTTATCCCCAGTCCATGAGGTCTCCAACATGTATTTTACATTGTAGAGGATCTGGTCTCTGAAGCATGAGTCTCCATCCTTCCACACTTAATCCTTTACATTGTCATCTAATCTAGTAAGCTGATGTGGGACGTTCAGGAAAAATAGGGCTCTCTGTATTTCTCCTGTTTCTTCCAAATATAGACTATCTTCCATCTTTCCTGTTCCCTCACTTTTTTTTTTTTTAATTTATTGTCAGGTGGTGACTTGCTGTAGTTCATGAACTTTGAAATTGGCACAGTACATAAACTGATCTTCTGTGTATAAAGAGAATTGAAAATGAATCTTGATGTGAATGCAAGGGGAGAGGGAGCGGGAAAGGGGAGGGTTGCGGGTGGGAGGGAAGTTATGGAGGGGGGAGCCATTGTAATCCATAAGCTGTACTTTGGAAATTTATATTCTTTAAATAAAAGCTTTATTAAAAAAAAAGAAATTGGCACAGTACAAATTTATGTCTCGGCAAACTTAGAAATTACCACATGTAATGGATTTTTGGGATCATTTATAAATAATTGAAACCATGAATGTTAAATTCTTGAATGCTAAGGTTCCACTGTATATTAATATTTTATGACACTCCATAAAGAACACTATGAATTTTAGCTTTTGTGCCTCCCAAAGTATATTTGAGAACCCCTGATCCATAGTATTTGACTAACATTCTGTTCTGTTTTAGAATAAATTAACGTGTTAAATGTAGTCCTTGTGAAGATGTTCAAATTTTTTAAATAAATAAAATCTTTCTTTATATTTCATAGAAATAAAGGGGGTCGAAATATGATGCTACACGTTCCACTTTTTTTTTTTTTTTTTTTGGACAGGCAGAGTTAGATAGTGAGAGAGACAGACAGAGAGTAAGGTCTTCCTTCTGTTGGTTCATCCCCCAAATGGCCGTTATGGCTGGCACTGCACCTGAAGCCAGGTACTTCCTCCTGGTCTCCCATGCGGGTGCAGGGCCCAAGCACCTGGGCCATCTTCCACTGCCTTCTGGGCCACAGCAGAGAGCTGGACTGGAAGAGGGACAACCGGGACAGAACCAGCGCCCAAACCGGGACTAGGACCCGGGGTGCCAGTGCCGCAGGCGGAGGATTAGCCTAGTGAGCTGCGGTGCCGGCCCATGTTCCATTTTTTTTTAAGATTTATTTTAAAAGGCAGATTACAAAGAGAGAGAGAGGGAGAGAGGAAGAGGGAAAGAAAGTCTTTCATTTGTTGGTTTACTGCTCAAATGACTGCAATGGCCAGGGTTGGGCCAGGCGAAAACCAGAAACCAGGAGCTTCTTCTGGGTCTCTCATGTGGGTGCAGGGGTGCAAGCACTTGGGCCATCCTCCATCGCTTTCCCAGACACATTAGCAGGGAGTTGGATCAGAAGTAGAGCATCTGGGACTCAAATTGACACCCATGTGGGATGCTGGTGCTGCAGGCAACAGCTTAACCCAATATGTCACAGTGCTGGTCCCACATTTCATTTATTATATTTCATTTTCTTTGGTTTTTCATTTCTTATATGGCAAAATAACACATGCTTATTGTGAAAATAATGTTCAGAAGTGTATGAAGAGTAGAGCCTCATTTTGTCTCATCCTTTGATCCTGCTGCCTTATTACTATTTTGGTTTATATTCTAAATGTTTTCATTTAGATTTACACAAGTAATATATACACATAGACATATAAGCATTGTATTTTTACGGAAGTGGCATCATAGTGTCTGTATCATTCTTATTTGGTTACAATCATCTGTAGATGTCATTATTATTTCAATGTCTGCATGGTGTTTCATAGTAAGAATCAATTCTGATCTATTTAACCACTTCCCTAGTTGTGTTTTTTTTTTTTCCTATTATAAATGTGATGGGATATTGAGTGGGTTCTTGCCCCCATTACCCCCAAAATGCTACTGAGGCCCAAAGCTGGGTACAAAAGCACTAACTGTAAATATCCATTGTTTGAAATGAAGCCCCGCAATAAGATCTAGCCCTTTCACTGCAGGGCATATTCAAAGGTATGAGAAATGTTCACCATCCTAGTCCTAGGCTTCATAGAAAGAGAACTGAGAGGCTAGAAAGTTTAAGGTTTAGGGGAGTACAGTGTTTGTAGGGAAAGGTTACTTCCACCCTTTCTGAAATCAAGAGAAGAGTGGTGTTCCAAGAGAATTACTTGCAGAATTTAGAAATGCCTGTATGAATGAGACTGACATTTTATTGAACATCTTCATAGCCAGAGGATTTACAGACCCATCCCTTTACTATCTGAACAGGGACAAATTAAAAATTGAGGAGAGCTGCTCAGTGGGACTGATGAGTGGAGGGGTGGATTGTTGGCATGTGCAGACTTGTCTGTAGTGAAAGGGATGCAATCAGGATGTCGTTGGGCAGCTTGGAAGCAGAGTGCATGTTTGGAGGGTTATGGCATGTGTGGCACCAGACCAGCGTCAACTACAAGAGATAACCAAGTAATTACTTTCCCCGTAGGTATCTGTTACTCCTCAGAACAATGATAAGGCCAAGGTTTCTTTTACAAGGTCATTAGTCAGTTTGGATAGCACTGTAAGGTTACATATGTGTTTCTTTAAAACAAACAAATGAAAAATATTAAAACATATAATTATTCCTAAAGAAGCTATTCTAATGATATCACATTAAGAAATTTGGGCTATTAGATATAAAGTAACATCAAAATGAGCTTTCTCCAGATGGCAAGCAGGGTACATGTGTCCTTTGTTATAAATGAGAATAAACATTCATGTGTATCTGCTATGTTATCATCGCATGGCAGATGATTACCAGGGGGATGGAATTTATCTGAGCAGTGTGTCTGCTCCACAGGAAGTACATGTAATAAAGAGGTCATTTTTAACAAGACTAGGCTTACTCTTTGTGTTTGTTGTAAGTACAAACCAAAAAGGTCCTGTAGTGCTAAAGGGAATGTTTAATTGGTTCAAAGCACCTTAAAACTGGTTAAAATAAAACTTTTGTTCAGATCATTTCAAAAGGAATCATTTTTTCTGACTTAGTGATGACATAGCTTCCTTCAAATATTTCTGTGAGGGTAGAACAATTTTATCATTCAGCTGGGAAAATCATATTTAGATGGTAGAAACAATGTATTACAGTAACTTATTGGAAATTATAAGGACAGTGCTTACTTGTGAAGAGAATGACATGTTGTTTAATAGTGACATTTAAGAACTATTCTGCAGATTGTTTTAAAATTATTAAAGTAGGGCCATAGAACATATTGGTATTTTTAGTAACTTTAAAATGTGAAACTTAAGTTTTTCAAATATACATATTTCAAGCATGTTGTTGTTTCATACTTTTATGCTTAAATTTTTATATTTCTTTTAATATGCTTCATTTATTTCTGATTTTTATAATTTGACTTATAGGAAAGACCACAAACATTTTCTGCAGTCACATTAAGTAGCACAGAGATGAATAACATGAAGACTGTTGCACAGAGAGACGAAACTCCAATAGAAGAGCTTGGTGAGGTTTCTGAACATAAACTCACCACTAAAGAAACAGCAGATAAAGAAGACCAGGCAATAGGTGGTTCTGAAAGCTGTCCAGCTCAAGACAAATCATTCCCTGTTGAGTCTGCAGGACCTCATCCTGAATCTGGCTCGGCTCCCACCAGTCCTGAAACTTTGCACGCAAAGCCCGCTGATTCAGTTCCACAAGGTTCTGAGGAAAGCAAAGTCAAGAGGACATCCTGCATGTATGGGGCAAACTGCTACAGGTAAAATGAAGGTGTGGGTGGCAAACAATTTCTTTATTTGAACAGCATGTGGCTATATAGGTATTAGGTATAGTGTATTAAAAACCTCATAAAACCCATTGGCTTTTACTATGTTTCTATTGGTTTGCAATTTCTCAGTGTTCATTCTAGCCAATCCTGCCAGAGGGAGGGAGGGAAGAAGGAAGAGAGGAAGATGTCTTTCATCTGTTGGTTCACTCCCCAAAAGGCCACAATGGCTGGAACTGTGCTGATCTGAAGCCAGGATCCAGGAGCTTCTTCTGGGTCTCCCACACAGATGCAGGTGCCCGAGCACCCAAGCCATCCTCTATTGCTTTCCCAGGCCATAGCAGAGAGCTGGATCAGAAGTGGAACAGCTGGGATTAGAACCAGCACCCATAAGGGATGCTGGTGCTGCAGGCGGATGCCTAACCCACTATGCCATAGCAGCAGCCCCCAGAGGCTTTTAAGATAGAATAGGGAATTAAATATTTTATATGTAGACATGCTGACTGATGGAAGGACCTGAATACTTGGGAATCCAGACTTGAAATTCACTCAGACTTAAATATCTGTTTATTTAATGTCTTTCTTTATGTCAGAGAAATGGCTTAATAAATAGTTGTATACAGCATAACTATTAAGGTACATTTCAGGTTGAGTTTAGGTATCATTTTTTTTTTTTTCTGACAGGCAGAGTTAGACAGTGAGAGAAAGAGTTTAGGTATCTTATGTGTGTACATTTTTCTTTATTCTTCCTATTACTCTTTGGATCATCATGGTACCCTCTAAAATAACTGAGAATGTATTTCCTGGGTTCATTGGTTTCTCACATGCTTACTGCATTTTAATACATGTAATACATTTTAATACTATGTTTTAATTTCATATCTAGTTAATTTCATATCTTGTGACTTCCAATTATAATCACTTAGTTTTAGACTACAGTTTCATCTATAATGTTTATAGTAGCTGGTATTTAACTATGTAGCCCTATTTTAAAATAATTCTTTCCCATCCAGCCTGTTAAACTCAATAACAATTCATTCCGGTAGTTTGATGTCCTCTATGCAATAGTGTATTTACATCAAATCTTCTCTTTATTTCAGGTTCATAGTATTTTTTTTTTTTTTTTGACAGGCAGAGTGGACAGTGAGAGAGAGAGACAGAGAGAAAGGTCTTCCTTTGCCGTTGGTTCACCCTCCAATGGCTGCCGCGGTCGGCGCGCTGCGGCCGGCGCACCGCGCTCATCCGATGGCAGGAGCCAGGTGCTAGGTGCTTATCCTGGTCTCCCATGGGGTGCAGGGCCCAAGCACTTGGGCCATCCTCCACTGCACTCCTGGGCCACAGCAGAGGGCTGGCCTGGAAGAGGGGCAACCGGGACAGAATCCGGAGCCCCGACCGGGACTAGAACCTGGTGTGCCGGCGCCGCAAGGCGGAGGATTAGCCTGTTGAGCCACGGCGCCGGCCCAGGTTCATAGTATTTTTAATGTATTGCTATTTTAGTACTTAAATATTTTCAATTTCAACATTTCTAAGTATTTTCACACAGTTTTGTCTATTTTCAATGGATTTCATTCTCTATCTAGAATATAATGTAAAAACTTGTCAAATATAAGCACGTAATCTTCTGTTACTTTGGATTTTGAAAAATCCTATTTGGTTTTTGTACTAGTTTGCTAAAGCTGCTGTACCAAAATGCCAGTCTAGGTTGGGAGGCTTAAACAATGGAAACTTTCTCACAGTTCTGGAGGCTGGAGGTCGTAGCTCATGGGTGGGGAACATCCAGCTCCCATGCCATCTGAGACCTGTGAAATCATTTGCTCTGGCCTTGCCAAGACAACTGGAGGCAGGATTTGAAATTCAGTTTTTAAGTTGATAATTTGTATGGCCCATGAATGATGTTATAAATAGCCAAATGGCCCCTGATAGGAAAAAGGTTCCCCATTCCTGTCTTAGATAAAGGTGTCACCAAGTTTGATTTCTTCTGACACCTCTTGTCTCTTATGAGTGACTGCATCCTCATGATGTCCTTATTTGGCTTTCTGTCTGTGCTCACACTTCTCTGATGCCTCCATCTACTAAGGACACCTTATTAAACTTAATTAACCTTAATTATCTCTTAACAGGCTCCATCTCCAAATCCATTCCCTTGGGGAATAGAGCTTCAACATAAGAATTCTGAGGGGATACAGTTCAGTTTATAGTACAGTTTAAAAATCATAGTGATTATCTCAATAGAGAAAATTCTTTGATAAAATTCAACAGCTGGTGAAGGTACTATGGCATAGTGGGTTAGGTTGCCACTTACAGTGTGGGCATCCTATATACGAGTGCTGGTTCAGGTCCTGGCTCCTCTGCTTCTGAACCGGCTCCCTGCTTATGTGCCTGGGAAAACAGATGATTATGGCCCATGTACTTGAGCCCCTGCCACCCACATGGGAAACCCGGTTGGAGTTTCAGGATCCTGACTTCAGCCTGGGCCAGCCCCAGGCATTGCAGCCATTTGAGGAGTGAACCAGCGGATGGAAAAATCTACGAATCCCCCTCTCTTTCTCTCTCTCTGTCACCTTTTCAAATAATTAAATCTTTAAAAAAGCTAAACAACACATTTATGAAACAAATTTGGTTTTTTTAGTGTTCCAGTAGATTTATTCTATTAGCAGAAAACATCTCTCCTGGATCATTGTCATCCTCATTCAAACATACCCTAGTGTTTCTTTTTTTAAAAAATTATATTTTAATTATATTTTATTTAAGTTATGCGAGTTTCATATATTTCCTTTATATTGTGACAGGAACATAGTGGCATTGTCCCCTGACCCATGCTCCAACCTTTCTTTCCCCTCCCTCTTGTATTCCCACTCTTAATTTTTACAGTGATCTTTTTTTCATTAAAATTTTTAAAATTTATTTGACAGATAAGAGTTAGGCAGTGAGAGAAAGAGACAGAGAAAAGGGTCTTCCTTCTGTTGGTTCACTCCCCAAATGGCCACCATGGCTGGCACTGCGCCGATCTGAAGCCAGGAGCCAGATGCTTCCTCCTGGTCTCCCATGCAGGTGCAGGGGCCCAAGCACTTGGGCCATCCTCCACTGCACTCCCGGGCCACAGCAGAGAGCTGGACTGAAAGAGGAGCAGCTGGGACTAGAACCCGGCACCCATATGGGATGCCGGCACTGCAGGTGGAGGATTAACCAAGTGAGCCACAGTGCCGGCCCTACAGTGATTTTTTTTTTTAAGTCCACTTAATGCTTGTATAGTTAATGCTACCCTAAGTAAAAGATTTCAACAAATAGTGTGAAGAGAAAACAAAACACAGCAAAACAAAATACTGTTCCTCAATGAAAAAGACAAGGGCTGTAAACCATCACTGATTCTCAAAATGTCTATTTCACTTCAACATTATATTTCAGGTACTCTTTTCATTACCTTTGATCAGGGAAAACATATGATATCTGTATATTCGGGACTGGCTTATTTCACTAAGCATAATGGTTTCCAGTTGCAACCATCTTGTTGCAAAAGAGAAGATTTCATTTTTATGAAATCCTTTTACAGAGAATTTCATTATTTTACTCCGCAGTGTATATATGCCATAATTTCTTTAGCTAGTCATCAGCTGATGGACATCTGGGTTGATTCCATATCTTGGCTGTTGCGAAGCTGCAGTGATCATGGGGGTACAGATAACTCTTTCATGACTTCTTTTGGTTGGTAAATTCCCAGGAGTGGGATGGCTGGATCATATGGTAGGTCTCTATTCAGATTTCTGAGGTATCTCCATACTGTCTGAGGTATCTCCATACAGTGGTTGCACCAGTTTATCTTCCCACCAACAAAGTATCAGAGTACCTTTTTTCCTACATCTTTGCCAGCATTTTTCATTTGTTGATTTCTGTATGTGGGCCATTCTAACTGGAGTGAGGTGAAACCTCTTTGTGGTTTTGATTTGCATTTCCCTGATGACTACTGATTCTGAGCATTTTCTCAAGTTTCTATTGGCCGTTTGAATTGCCTCTCTTGAAAAATGCCTGTTTATCCTTTGCCCATTTCTTAACTGAATTGTTTGTTTTGTTGTTGTTTGTTAAGTTTCTTATTCATGAAAGTCAACAGCTGGAATAAAGTCAAAAGTTCATCAGCAGTAGAATGGATAAATTATCATGGCTTTATAAAAAGGAATAATACATGTTAGTAAAAATGTACTATTGCTGCATGTAGTGGCATGCGTTAATTATATAAACATAAAAAAGACTCTTTGACCTACTGCTTTATATCATTACTTCTTTTTTTTAACTTTTATTTAGAATATAAATTTCCAAGGTACAACTCATGGATTACAATGGCTTTCACCCCATACTTTCCCTCTCCCCCCGCAACCCTCCCCCCTTGCCTGCTCCCTCCACCCTTTCGTTCACATCCAGATTCATTTTCAATTCTCTTTGTATACAGGAGATCAATTTAGCATGTGTTAAGTAAAGAATTCGTCCATTTGCCCTCATATAGTAACACAAAGTGAAATATACTATTTGAGTACTCATTATAGCATTGAATCACTTGTACAGCACATTAAGGACAGAGATCCTACATGTATATCATTACTTCTTTATTTATAATCAGGACACCTCTGGAAGTCTCCAGAACACTTTTAGGAAATGTGTTAGGTTAGAACTGTTTTTATAATGCTATTAAAGCTTTTATGTATATGCCTTTTTCTCTGTTATTCTCTCATTTGCATTGAGCAGTAGAGTTTCCCAGAGGCCATATGACTTGTTATTGTAAATGATTGAATGTAGAAGCAGATATGAGAAGCCAGATGCCTCTCTTAAGCCAGACATTAAAGAAATCTTCACAGTATAAAACATCTTTATGATTTTTTTCTTAGGAAATGCTGACATATTATTTATGATAACATGTAAAGAGTTTATCATTGTTGTTTTAAATCATGTATTTTTATATTACCTGATATTTAATATTGATTAGCATAAATGATCCACATAAACAAAAACTCTCAGGAGTTTTTATTTTATTTTGTTTTTTTATTTTTGGACAGGCAGAGTGGATAGTGAGAGACAGAGAGAAAGGTCTTCCTTTTGCCGTTGGTGGAAGAGGGGCAACCGGGACAGAATCCGGCACCCCAACCGTGACTAGAACCCAGTGTGCCAGCACCGCAGGTGGAGGATTAGCCTATTGAGCCGCGACGCCGGCCAGGGGTTTAATAATTTTTAAGAGTGTAAAAGAGTCCTAAAACCACAAAGTGTGAGACATGCTTGTAGAAGCAGTATAGTTACCTTCGAGTTAGGTAAGGTGGGATTACTCAGCTGTAAAAAAGAATGAAATCTTGTCTGTCATAACAAAATGAATGCAACTAGAAACTATTTAGGGCCAGCGCTGGCTCAATAGGCTAATCATCTGCCTGTGGCACCGGCACACAGGGTTCTAGTCCCAGTTGGGGCGCTGGATTCTGTCCTGGTCGCTCCTCTTCCAGTCCAGCTCTCTGCTGTGGCCAGAGAGTGCAGTGGAGGATGGCCAAGTGCTTGGGTCCTGCACCCGTGTGGCTTCGGATCAGCGCAGTGCGCCGGCCACAGTGCGCCAGCTGTGGTGGCCATTGCGGGGTGAACCAATGGAAAAGGAAGACCTTTCTCTTTCTCTGTCTCTCTCACTATCCACTCTGCCTGTCAAAAAGAAGAAGAAAAAAGAAGCTATTTAGTGAAATAAGGCAGTCCCAAAAAGACAAATATGTTTTCCCTGATCTGTGGTAACTAATAAAGTACAAAAAATGTGATGTATGTGAGTGAAATTGACATTTTGATACTTGATTATTGTTTCCAGCCCTTGTCTCTGCTGTTGAGAAATGGTGTTTTTTTCTTTTTACTATTTGTTGAATTCTTTACTTAGTGGAGGGTTAAGCTTATAACTATAAAATAAACTGAAAGTATGTTATTGTGAAAATTAAAAGAAAGAATAAGAAAGGAAGGAACGGTGGGAAGTATCACCATGCTCCTAAATCTGTATATATGAAATACATGAAATTTGTTCACCTTTTATAAATAAAAAAATTTTTTTAAAAGATGAGACTTATGATTGGACAGGGGGCACATGGAGACTTTCTAGAATGTTAATAACATTCTCTACAAGCAAAGTGTACATTGGTATGCTCACTTTTTTAAGTAGCCTTTAAAAGTTGTATATGATTATGATAATTATGTTATACACTCATATACTTAAGTGTCCTATATAACGTTTTCAAAGTGTCCATTGATATTCATAGCCTACCACATGACACCAAGGATTTGTGATGTTACCATGACAGTCCTGTACTGAGTAGTTGTCATTAAATTTTTTTATTATAAAGATTTATTTATTTATTGGGAAGAGTTACAGAGAGAGGGAGAGAGAGAGAGATTCTCTATCTGCTGTTTCACTGCCCAAGTGGTCATAATGGCCAAAGTGGAGCGAGGCAGAATCCAGGAGCCAGGAGCTTCTTCTGGGTTTCCCACATGGATGGCAGGGTGGATGGCACAAGCATTTGTGCCATGATTTGCTGCTTTCTCAGGTGCATTAGCTAGAAGCTGGATCAGAAGTGGAGCAGCCAGGACTGGAACTGGTGCCATAATGGGGTACCAGCATTGCAGGTGGCAGTTTTACCTGGTACACCACAATGCCTGCACCATCAATTTTGTTTTTTAACAGGGTTGCACATTGGTTCATTTTCTATATAATCAAATCTGTATTGCTTGGTTTCCTGCTGTATCCACAGAAAAGCTAGACTGTTCATGAATTATTTTTTCTGACACATTATTTCTGACACATTATTCCTCCCATGTAGGAAGAATCCCGTTCATTTTCAACACTTCAGTCACCCTGGTGATAGTGATTATGGAGATGCACAAGTTACGGGCCAAGAGGAGACTGATGACCGGCCCGAGTGTCCCTATGGAGCATCTTGTTACAGGTGTGTGAACTGCAATGTTTGGCTGTACTTCTCTCCCCAATTTCTGCTATTTATCCAAGAGAGCAGTTTCTCTCTCAAGCCTTTAACTTTTAGCTTTTAACCTTTCATAAGTGACAGATTTTCATTTTGGTAATAGGTAGGATTATGTTTCTTTTAAATAACACCATGTTGGTGAGTTATTAATCTTATAAGTGCCTGAAATTGTTCCTCATTTCTAACTTGCTAAAATGCAAATAGGATCATTTTAAACTGTTGTACTTGAAATGTACCACACCACCGAAGAAAGAAGTAGCGATTCTGACATTTGAGAGCCTTAATTCTGGACAGCCATCTTTCTTAGATAACTGTGAATTCAGAATCCTGAACCAACCGGCCTCTTTGAAGACTTTACTATTTCTGTGATTATGATTTTCAATAATAAGGCAACATAAGCTTCTGGTCGTGGAAAGAAAACTCAAAATGCTTACAACTTACCATTTGAGAAGTAACTATTCCATTAGAGCAGAACATTCTGCAGATAGTAAGAGGATACTATGATAAACTCTGCAGTGAGCTTGAAAGTGTAGAAGAAATTAACAGATACCCAGCAAATACAACTTTCAAGACAGAAACAAGAAGAAAAAGAAAACTGAGTAATCTGTAACATTGGAGAATTGAACACATAAATAAAAGTCTCCCAATTTGTTGGCATACAACTCTTTATAGTAATTCCTGATTATTTTTTTATTTCTGTGGTATCTGTTGTTACATTTCTTTTTTCATCTCTGATTTTGTTGATTTGTGTCTTCTCCCTCTTTTTATTTTTGGTTAGTGGGACCAATGGTGTGTAAATTTTGTTTATTTTTTTAAAAAATCAGCTCTTCATTTCATTGATCTTCTGTAATTTTTTGGTTTCAATTTTGTTTATTTCTTCCTTAATTTTAATTTTCTTTCCTCCTACTAATTTGTTGTTCAGATTATTGTTTTTTCCCTATGTCCTTGAGATGCATTGACAGCTCATTGATTTGGTGACTTTCTACTTTGCTGATGTAGGCACTATTTGCTATAAACTTCTCACTTAACACTGCTTTTGCTGTATCCCCTACGTTTTGATATGAGGTACTATTATTTTCATTACTATTACTATTGTAATAGTGCTATTATGTTACTATTATAGTAAGGAATACTATTTTCTTACTATGTAGTAAGGGAGTCTATGTCTCCCTTTAGTTCCGTTAACAGATGTTTTAAACAGCCAGGCACCCTGTAATTGGGTATATATACATTTCTTATAGTCATTTCTTCCTGTTGTATTGACCCTTTAATCATTACATAGTATCTTTCTTTGTCTCTTTTAACAGTTTTTTTTTCCTTTTTTTAAAAAAATTTTTTTGATAGGCAGAGTGATAGTGAGAGAGAGAGAGACAGAGAGAAAGGTCTTCCTTTGCCGTTGGTTCACCCTCCAATGGCTGCTGCGGTCAGCACGCTGCGGCCAGCACACCGCGCTCATCCGATGGCAGGATCCAGGTGAGAGGTGCTTTTCCTGGTCTCCCATGGGGTGCAGGGCCCAAGCACTAGGGCCATCCTCCACTGCACTCCCGGGCCACAGCAGAGAGCTGGCCTGGAAGAGGGTCAACTGGGACAGAATCCGGCGCCCCAACCGGGACTAGAACCCGGTGTGCCGGTGCCGCAAGGCGGAGGATTAGCCTAGTGAGCCGCAGTGCCAGCCTCTTTTAACAGTTTTTGCATTAAAGTCTATTTTGTCTGATGTTAGGCTGGCTACACCTGTCCTTTTTCTTTCCTTTTGCACAGTCACATAGAATATCTTTTCCTATCCTTTCACTTTCAGTCTGTGTATCTTTGTTGGTGAGGTGTGCTTCTTGTAGGCAGCAAATAGATGGATCTTGTTTTTTAATCCATTTGGTCATTCTGTATCTTTTAACTGGAGAGTTGAGGCCATTTACATTCAAGGTGACCATTAATAGGTAATTATTGGCCCTGACATTTTTCCATGAATATTCCTATTGTTTACTTTGGATTTCTTTTGTATTTTCACTGGAGGATTTTCTGTCTTCACATTCTTTCATGATGGTGGGTTTCTTTCTGTGTTTCTGTTTGTAGTACATCCTTTAGCATCTTTTGTAAGACTGGACATGTGGTGACAAATTCTTTCAATTTCTGTTTGGTGTGGAAGGTCTTACTTCACCTTCATTCATAAATTAGAGCTGTGCAGGGTACAGTATTTGGATTTTCCTTTCTTTCTCCAAGTTAGGGAAACTTTCTGTAATTATTTCACTAAGTAGGCCTTCTATTCCCTTTTCTTTTTCCATTCCTTCAGGCTCTCCTAAGATCTGTATGTTGGGTCATTTGATAGTATCCCAATATCTATAAGTTATCTTAAGTTATCTAAATTTTTAAAGATTATTTATTTATTTGACAGAGTTAAACAGAGAGAGGAGAGGCAGAGGGAGAAAGAGAGAGACAGAGGTCTTCCATCCGATGGTTCACTCCCCAATTAGCTGCAGCAGCCAGAGCTGCACCGATCTGAAGCCAGGAGCTTCTTGCAGGTCTCCCATGTGGATGCAGGGGCCCAAGGACTTGGACCAACTTCTGCTGGTATCCCAGGTCATAGCGGAGAGCTGGATTGGAAGTGGAGCAGCTGGGTCTTGAACCAGCGTCCATATGGGATGCCAGCACTGCAGGCCACGGTGTTAACCTGCTGTGCCACAAGCACCGGCCCCTATCCAAATATTTTTAAGTTTTCTAATTTTTCCTTCTTGTTTTTGGTCTGACTATAAAATTTTCAGAGATTTGTCTTCTAGTTTGGATATTCTTTCTTCTGCCTCACCAACTCTGTTGTTAAGGCTTTCTACTGCATTTTTATTTGATCTATTGAGTTCTTCCTTTCTAATATTTAATTTTGATTTCTCTTTAAAATCTCAATTTCATGAAAAATTTTTCATTAATATTACAAATGGTTTTATTTAGTTTGTGGATTTGCTTCTGATTGCTTTTAAGCAATCCTATGATTAATTTTTTGAATTCAATTTTCAGCATTTCCTCAATCTCTTCATCATCTCAGTCTAACAAAGTTTTTTTTCGGTTTTGTTTTTGTTTTTTGTTTTGTTTTTGACAGGCAGAGTTAGACAGAGAGAGAGATAGACAGAGAGAAAGGTCTTCCTTCCATTGGTTCACCCCCCCAGTGGCCACTATGGCCAGAGCTGTGCCGAACCGAAGCCAGGAGCCAGGTGCCTCTCCTGGTCTACCATGCGGGTACAAGGCCCAAGCACCTGGGCCATCCTCCACTACCTTCCTGGGCCCCAGCAGAGAGCTGGACTAGAAGAGGAGCAACCAGGACAGAATCTGGTGCCCCAACCAGGACTAGAAACTGGAGTACCGGTGTCGCAGGCAGAGGATTAGCCTAGTAAGCCGTGGTGCCAGCCAACAAAGTTGTTTTTTTGTTTTTTTTTTTTTGACAGATAGAGTTGTAGACAGTGAGAGAGACGGCCAGAGAAAAGGACTTCCTTCTGTTGCTTCACTCCCCAAATGACCGCTACAGTGGACGCTTTGCCAATCCTAAGCCAGGAGCCAGGTGCTTCTTCCTGGTCTCCCATGCGGGTGCAGGGGCCCAAGCACTTGGGCCATCCTGTACTGCCCTGCCAGGCCACAGCAGAGAGCTTGACTGGGAGAGGAGCAACTGGGACTAGAACCCGGTGCCCACATGGGATGCCAGCACTGCAGGCAGAGGATTAATCAAGTGAGCCATGGCGCTGGCCCAATCATCTCATTCTAGTATTGAAATGTTGTGTTCCTTTGGG
Organism: Sylvilagus floridanus; assembly: GCA_949820135.1. NCBI lineage: Eukaryota > Metazoa > Chordata > Mammalia > Lagomorpha > Leporidae > Sylvilagus > Sylvilagus floridanus. The sequence continues at coordinate 51,262,128 of OX463245.1, forward strand.
GGAGATCATAGGGTCTTCTTTATTCTTGTTTCTTGAGTTTCTACATTTATTTTTAGGCATTTGTAGAATTTATTGTTTTTTCCTCTGCTGGCTTTTATCTTTGAGCCATGCCTCTGTGGCCTAATGGAATGTCTGTACTTTCAATGAGTGCCAGGTGTGTGATCAGTATGGCCAGGGTGCTCTGCTTTGTGCTCGAGGGTGGAGAAAGTGTCTAAGGTAACACTTGGTCGGCATGGTTGCTCACCTCTGGTTAACAGAATGGAGAGGAACAGTCACCTGTCCTGCTGCAAGTACCCCATCACCTTCTCTCCTCCAAGCAGAGGCATGCTCAGGTGTTAGCTCCCAGTGTGTTCAACACTCATCCGCACCACTGTATGAACCACACAGTTGGTCTGCACAGTCTTCCCTGTGAGTACGGTTCCTCTACACAACCAAGGAACTCTGAGAGTGTGCAGCAGTACTCGGTGATTGTCCAGAAACACAGCTATACTCTGCTTCCTCTCATGCGGTCACAGTGTTTTCTTAGTCACAGCACCCAGGGCTCTCATGGTCAAGCAGTGCAAGAGGGACCATTCCACCCTGCTAGCCTGTCCTGTCCACAGGGAGACCGAGGTGTTCCCAGAGCCACTGCTTGTGTGTGTTCTGCCCCACTGGACCAGGCCCAATCCTCCCGGCAGACTAAGAGTCAGTGAGGAATGTGGGTTTTTCTCTCTGGTAAAATCTCTGGATCCCAGGCACTTACCATGCCCACTGGCTGCGGCCCTGCTTGCTTCTCAGTCATGCTGGGCACTACAAGAGTCCCTGCAGGCACACCTCCCTTCTTACAGACGGCTCCTGCTCCCCACCCGTTGCTGGGTGGGTATAGCTAGCCAGGTGGAGACCATCCCTGCCAGTTGCTCTTGAACTATGCAGCTGCTCCTGCTGACTGGGTGGAGAGTGTCCTCAATAGTTGCTGTGTGTGTGTGTATGCACAAGAGCTGGAGCAGCTGCTACCTGCTTATGTCCAAAGATGGTGCCAGCCCTCCCACAGCTGGCCATAGGCTGCTGTCATAAAGTGGAGGAGGGGAGAGAGAGATGCACTGCCTCTTCCCCGCACCGTGGGTGAGCATCCCTCTGCTGCCCCGAGCAACCTGGCTGGACTTAACAATAGCGCAGTCTGCTAGGTTCCCCCTACAGCTGAGTCAACAGTGGCACAGGCCCATGCAGTCAGTCTTCACCTTGTTTGCCAGTGGGGGGCTTTTTTCCTGATCCAAGCTGCTTTTGTTTCCTTACACATTGCTGCATGTCTGCGCCTTCCACACAGGTCTGGGCCATTTCTACCATACCGCAGGACCTCATGCTGCAGTTTTCCCTGCAGCTTTACCCTGAGAGTGTACTTTCTCCACTTTTTTTCTATCAATTTCGTTTAGCCTAGATCAGACCACCCTGTTGCTATTCGGCCATCTTGGACATCCCCCGCCCCACCCCCTGCCCTGTTGTGTTGGAGGCCAGATGTCCAAAATCAAGATGTTGGCAGGACTGTAGGGGAACATCTGTCCCTGTCTTCCAGTTCCCGTGATTGTCATTCCTTGGCTTGTGGCTGCATCTTTCTCTGCTGTCTTCATCTGATTTTTCTGAAGTTTTGTTAATCACCAAGAGGATGTTAAAGTCTTAACTCTGTTTACAGGTTTATCTATTTCCTCCTCTCATTCTTTCAGCTTTTCTTAATGCACCATCTGGAATACTCAGTGGAAAAGCCATAAACATGGGAAATTCACTCAGAAAATTACATCAGTTTAATTTTATTTATCTCCTTTTATGCCTTTTATTTTTTTTTAAAGTCATCATGTTTCTCCCTTTACACATTAATTCAGAACATTATTTTTTTTTACATTTTAAGTATCAGCTTTTTAAATTTTTATTCAGATATTTATTCTTTTTGTTCCCTTTATTTCTTCCTGAAGTTTTATCCTTTCATATGTGTTCATTTATTTTAGTCCTAAGAACTTTTCTATTACTTGTAGTGAAAATCTCCAAGACAATCATTCTTTTAGTTTCTGTGTGTCTGAAATAAAAGGTGAACACATCCTTACTTTGATTCTCTCTTGAAGGTTCTGTTCACTGCTTACAGATGCTAGCGTACCAAACTTGTTTCCTTTTGTCATCTCTAAGATGTCATTCAGCTGACTCTGGCGTCCATAGTTTCATTTAAAAATTGGTTGTCTCTGATTTTTGCTCCTTTGAAATTAATATATCTTTTCTTTGGCCGTTTTCAAGAGTCTTATCTTTGCTGTTAGTTTTCAGCAGTATAACTAGCATTTGCCCAGGTATAGTTTTTTTTTTTTTTGTATTCATCTTCTTTGAGGTTTACTGAGTTTTTTGTGGGTTGAAGTCTTTCATTAATTTTGGAAGACTGCATGGCTTTTATCTCATCAAAAGCTGCATCCACTCCAACCCATCTCTTTTCTCCTTCCACTTAAACATATATTAAATTTTTACTGTATCCCGTGTCTTTTCTGTATTGTTTTATTCTTTCCAATTTTTTCTTTTGTATATACTTCAAATTTGATATTTACTATTGACTTGTCTTAGAATTTAATAATCATGTCATCTTGTTTGTCTAGTCTGCTGCTTAACCCAGAGTTCTTAATTCCAGATATTGTATTTTCTAGTTCTGTGATGTCCATTTGATTCTTGTCATTTCTTACATATTCTTAGTGAAATTACCCAGCTTTTTATTCATTTTCCCTATTTTTTCTTTCTCTAAAATATATTAGTTTTAAAATCAAATATTTTTGGAACTGTCTTTTTTTTCTTGATTGTTAATCATATTATTCTGCCTCCGTATGTCTCATAGTTTTTTAATTGTAATCCTAATATTGTGTGTAAAATTAACTGTAAGAATTCTAGATGTTATCTTTTGTATGTGAGGGTATTACCTCTGCATGGCTATTTATAGAGGCTAGTGTTTTCATTCCAGGCAAAGATTTAAATAGGAAATAACTAGGTTAGAACTTTAGTAAAACTCAGTCTACCTTTGGTTTGTCCCTGTTTCTTTTCATGGTTTTTCTAGACTTTTCTTTGAGAATTATGTCTCTACTTAGCTCTAAAAGTTCATGTTGGAAATTTTGAGTTTATCGTATTGCTTACCACTTCTCAACACGTCTCAGATTCTGATAAGTTTTATATTTGTTACAAGTCCCTTCCCTATAGTGAGACTTTGTCTCTGAAGTACTATGTTAGTGGGAGATTTTACTATTTTTTTTTTTTGACATTTTATACCCAACCTTCAGCTTGTCACACCTCCTTGCCAGATATTTCTTAGGAAAAAGCAGCGTTGTCTGAAACTCCTTTCATTTCCAAACTGTCAAGACAATCCCAGCAAAGCATGAAAAGTTCTGCTAGGTCCTTCCTTTGATAGGTTCAAATCCTATCCTTAATCCACACCAAGAACTGGTAAATGCCTTTAGGGAGGAAAACAGCTAATGACTGTCAGCCCATGTAGGAATGACTTTTTAACTCCTGGGATTCATCTAAACTTTCATTGCTTCCACAATTCTGTCACAAGAGTAATTTTTAAAATCTATCATTTTTCACTAGTTGTGAAAGGAAGGAAATGAGAGTGCTGGTCTCCTATGATGTGTACATCCTTTCCAGAAGCAGAAGCCCAATGTGTTCTTGAGAAGGAGGAAATAAAGCACAAGGACTTTCTAAGAATAATGATGTCAAAAATTGCTGTCTCTGTGTCACCAATCACTTTTAAAAAAGGTCAGAGCAGTTAGTAATCAAGAGAAAGTTTTCCAACGCCAGTAGCATTCATGTGCTAATAAAAACTTTCATATCTAAGCATATCTATATATAGACATGGTGTGTAAGCTGTGTTTTGTTTTCATTTGTTGAGGGTTTTTTGGTATTGATTCTGGTTGCAAATAAAAAGTTAGCTTTTTGCCCCCTTGTTAATTTTAATTACAGTTCAGAGAGACTTTTGGAGAATGTTAGGTATGGTTACTTACTCTGTCTGGAAAACTAAGATTAAATGACTTATCTCATTCATAAAGCTGGTGAGATCAAGTCTCCTTCCTTCTCCAGGCCAGAGTCTCTCCAGGACATTGCCTGACTCCATCACTGTTAGGAATAGGCTTCTGGCCGGCGCCGTGGCTCAACAGGCTAATCCTCCGCCTTGCGGCGCCGGCACACCGGGTGCTAGTCCTGGTCGGGGCGCCAGCTTCTGTCCCGGTTGCCCCTCTTCCAGGCCAGCTCTCTGCTGTGGCCCGGGAGTGCAGTGGAGGATGGCCCAAGTGCTTGGGCCCTGCACCCCATGGGAGACCAGGAGAAGTACCTGGCTCCTGCCTTCAGATCAGCGCGGTGCACCGTCTGCGGCGGCCATTGGAGGGTGAACCAACGGCAAAGGAAGACCTTTCTCTCTGTCTCTCTCTCTCTCTCACTGTCCACTCTGCCTGTCAAAAATAAAAAAATAAAAAATAAATAAATAAATTTAAAGAAAAAAGGAATAGGTTTCTAAAATAGAATAGCAGTTGTCTTTTTAGCCATATGACAAAGTAATTTTTTGACATTAAAAAGAAAAACACAACAAAATTAAGGAAAAACTCTAATAAAATAATTTGAACAAATCATTAATTTTTCAAGGAATTATTATTATTATTAAAGTATTATTATCAAGAAGATAATAGAAACTCTAGTTGCAGAAGCATGGTATAAATTTATGTAGCCCTGTATTGCCACATTATTATTTGTTAGAAAACATCTCAGAGATTTATTGTGTATCATTGTTAAACTTTTATTATAATCAGTTTATTCTATAATAATCTTGTTTATAAGAATATATTATTGTCATTCACCAGATAGTGTTTAGGGCTAGAAAATAAGTCCAGTGTATCAGAATGATAAAGTATTCTAACTTAATTTGCTTAAGAATGAGTTTCTATGTATATGCATACCCACTTTTTCTTATAGGCACAAGAAAAAAAATTGACATTTCACAGGTCATAAAATAAGCCATCAAATTCTTCAAGAAATTATTATATTTAGAAAAGTGGTAAGGTATTCTAGAAGTAGAGTTGGGATGAGCCTCTTTGCCATGATAGATAACACATTTGGGTGGGATGGAGTTCATGAGCAGTGGTATGTTTTTTGATCTTTAAAAATGTACCTTCACAAAATGGGTAAAAATTATTACCAAATAAAAATGTTTACTCTCTTAGGTGAAATGCTAGATCAGTTTGTGATTCTTGCCTTACTACCCAGTCTTACCTTTGAATCCCTTGAATGTATGTCTTTTAGATAGATCTAGGTGATCTCAGGTTTACATAATGTTAAATAATCATAATCTTTACATTCAGCCACCTACTTTTATATAATATTATATTTTCTTTATTTTTTTTTTTGACAGGCAGAGTTAGACAGTGAGAGAGAGAGAAACAGAGAGCAAGGTCTTCCTTTTTCCATTGGTTCACCCCCCAAGTGGCCACTGTGGCCAGCGAATTGCGCTGATCCAAAGCCAGGAGCCAGGCCCTGCAGGTGCAGGGCCCAAGCCCTTGGGCCATCCTCCACTGCCTTCCCAGGCCACAGCAGAGAGCTGGACTGGAAGGGGGGCAACCGGGACAGAATCTGGCGCCCCAACCGGGACTAGAACCTGGAGTGCCGTCGCCACAGGCAGAGAATTAGCCTAGTGAGCCATGAGCTGGCCTATAATATTATATTTTCAAGTGTTACCATGTAAAGTCAAAATTTTGTCATTGTAGAGGAAATATATAGATACAAAATTGTACATGTGTCATTATATTTCATTTTTAGACATTCTATCCCATGAGTTAAACAGGGAAAGGTAGTTAAAGAACACACAGGCAGGTATATACTAAAGATTTCCACAGCTCATCTGATATAGAAGGCTAGTGTTTAGAAAAGTATGTGTCTGTTAATATTAAATTTTACTCTTTTCTAGACTATGGGCATCCTTAACATTTTCTCTTACACATTTTTAATCTAACAAAATTGAATTGAATTTGAAAAAATGATAATTTGAAAGATCTAGTCGTTGTTCTCATTTTAAGTATGTCGCCCACTTAACTAATTTATTCATGTGTGCTGTACACTGGAGCTTGTCAGAAGACTCACTCAGTTTAAGGGGCTGGATTAGTTTAAGGCACTTGTCTGAATTAGATCATTAGATCATGTCCAGCATAACGCAGTGACGGCTATCCCTGCTTCTGACTCACTCACTTCCTCTGGTGATTAATAGGATTTCCTGCAGTGTGTTACTCCTCTTCTTACTTTAAACTGAGCATTAAACTTAGGAAAATACACACAGAGAAATGCATGGAATCTATTTTTAGCCAATTTAGTGTAAGAATGCAAAGTCAAACTTCTATGCAAAGCCTTTGGCAGTTGTGTATCATGCCAATGAAAATGCTGGTACCTTGATATTTTTCAAAAGCTAGTGCCTTATTTTTAAACAAATATTTTATTATATTTATTTGAGAGGTAGAGTTAAGACAGAGAGAGGGAGAGACAGAGGAAGGTCTTCCCGGCCAGCGCCGTGGCTCAACAGGCTAATCTCCACCTTGCGGCGCCGGCACACCAGGTTCTAGTCCCGGTTGGGGTGCCGGATTCTGTCCCGGTTGCCCCTCTTCCAGGCCAGCTCTCTGCTGTGGCCCGGGAGTGCAGTGGAGGATGGCCCAAGTGCTTGGGCCCTGCACCCCATGGGAGACCAGGAGAAGCACCTGGCTCCTGCCTTCGGATCAGCGCAGTGCGCCTGCCACAGCACGCCAGCTGCGGTGGCCATTGGAGGGTGAACCAATGGCAAAGGAAGACCTTTCTCTCTGTCTCTCTCTCTCACTGTCCACTCTGCCTGTTAAAAAAAAAAAAAAGAAAACAGAAAGAAAGAAAGGTCTTCCATCCACAACGCCAGCCACACTTACTACAGTTTTTTTATTTTTATTTATTTATTTATTTGAAAGTCAGAGTTACACAGAGACAAGGAGAGGCAGAGAGAGAGAGAGAGAGAGAGAGAGAGAGAGAGAGAGAGAGGTCTTCCATCTGCTGCTTCACTCTCCAATTGGCTGCAATGGTCAGAGCTGTGCCGATCTGAAGCCAGGAGCCAGGAGCTTCTTCCAGGTCTTCCACACGGGTACAGGAGCCCAAGGACTTGGGCCATCTTCTATTGCTTTCCCAGGCCACAGCTGAGAGCTGGATTGGAGGAGCAGCTGGGACTCGAACTGGCGCCCATATGGGATGCCAGCACTGTAGGTGGCGAATTTACCCACCACACAACCGTGCTGGCCCCTTACTACAGTTTTATGTAATATTTTACTCTAATTTTTTTAGACTTCATCAACATCAGTTGTGTTAATATAGCCATGACGGAATATACTAGAATATCTTCTTTTTTCATTTTCATAATAATCTCTTTATTTTTGTGTTATATTTAGTGTTGACTGTACACACATAAAAATTTTTCACAGTTGGTTTGGTATGCATAGTGAATTGTGGTGATTGTCAATGGACAAATGAATTGTTTTCATTATTTTATGATAGTTTATTCTACTATTATTTAATAAAGACCATATTTGTTAATTTTCCTGTTTCTCCTAAATCTTTTTTTCTTTTTTTTATTTAGTAAATATAAATTTCCAAAGTACAGTTTATGGATTACAATGGCTCCCCCCCCCATAATTTCCCTCCCACTCACACCCCTCCCATCTCCCACTCCCTCTCCCATTCCATTCATATCAAGATTCATTTTCAATTATATTTGATAAATTGGGAATTATGTTTCTGTTTCTGGATTTAAAATGTGTTGCATTTCAAAAATGCAAGATAAGTTATTTTGATGAAACAAAAATATGGTACGAGCATTTATTCAGTGAGTAAATATTGAGCATCAGAAAGGTACTACTCAGTGTTCTAGGAGCTGGTGTAACACAGATTTTTAAGTTCACTTAAAATCATAGTATTAAGTTATCAAATCTTTGGAAGTAAATGAAAATAAAAATGACTATGTTCTTACTACCACTGTTTAGCTAATCTCTAAGTGGTTTTTAGTTATGGGAACATAATGGATTTTTAAATCAGCAGACTTAGGTTCTAGTTTGGTCATGCCAATTTTGTGGCATAGCTTAGCATAACTCATTTGATTTTCCTGAGTTTCATTCCCTCGTAAAACTGGAGAACATGGAGGTTGGATTGGTTGTGCTCTGGGGGACTCCACTCAGTACTGGAGAAATCCAGAACAGAGCAGAGTATTCATGTTTATAAAGTCAGCTCAGTTATATTCCTGGTTACTCTCCCTTGCCCTTGGTTGTCTTTTTCCTTATGTGTAAATGTAGGTCCACAGGGCTCAGTTGTTATATCACTTCCCTTCCCTATCTGTTCTCACTTCCTGAGAGAGCTATTTCAATTTAATGACTCTAGATTCATCTATTTAAATACCTCTATGTGGTTATATAATTGGTGGTTCAAACTTGCCATATCAGAAACAGAACTCAGTTTTTATCATTTAAACAGTTTTCCCAGTTGCTCTCTATCTGTGTAAATGATTCCATCCTTCCCTAAGCATTCAGGCTCACAACCAATAGGCACTCATTATTCTTTTCTTTCCTTCACATTTTTTATTTAGTCTATTAGCAGTTCCTGACATTTCTGCCTTTTAAATATGTTAGGGGGCAGGTGTATAGCAGAGCAGTTAAAGTGTCCATGTCCCATATTAGAATGTCTGTGTTCAGTGCCCAGCTCTGATTTTGATACCAGCTTCTTGCTAATGGGGATCTTAATAGACAATGGTGATGGCCTAAGTAATTAAGCTTCTGCCACCCATGTGAGAAACCTGAATTGAGTCCACTGCTGGCTTCATGGCCCAGCTGTTTTAGGTATCTGGGGAGTGAACCAGCAGAAGAGAAAGTTCTCTCATGTCTGTCTGTCTGTCTGTCTGTCTCTCTCTCTCTCCCAAAAAAAAGAAAAAGTTAGGAACCTGAAAACGTCTGTCATCCTCCACCTTTACCACCTTAGTCATCACTACTGCCATCCCATCATCCCTGGCTTGGAGTACTGCAGTAGCTTCCTAACTGATACCTATTTTCTTGCTTGCCCTCCTGTAGTTCATTCCCCGCATGGCAGCAGGAGTAATCCTTTAAGTCACATCATGTTGTTTTCTTACTCAAAACTTTGCCTTGGCTTCCTGTAAAAACACTTTACCGTGGCTTACATGCTCTTCCCTGACTTTACTTGCTGTTTTCCTTCTTTCTCACTTTCTGAAGGCTCTGTCAGTCTTCATGTGTTTCCCCAATTCTTGAATTTGTTTCTACTCACCTCAGCCATTGTAAAGACATTTGCTGTTTCCTCTCCCTGCAGTGTTCTTCCTTCAGGTACTTCTGTGGTCCAGCTCCTCAGAGGTGCTTTCTCTGATCTCTGCCTGAGTATCTACCCCATGTCTCCATGCTCAGTCACTCTCTATACCCTTTGCTTTATTTCCTTTATAGTCATCACTTCCTGAAATTGTAAATATGTATTTGTTATCTGTGTTAACCACTAGCTTATAAACCCCATGAAAGCAAAGGCTGCTTGTTAACTGCTGAGGAACAGTGCTTGGCATATAGGAGGTATTCAGTGGATTGTCACTGATGGACACTATAAATGGAATGGTTGGCAGTATGTTTTATTTATTCCTCTTCAAACATTCTTTACAGGATCATCAGCAGGAAATATAAGAAAGGATCAAATTTCCCATTGGTTCATGATAGATTTATAAGTTTATCATAATGGGAAAATTTGTAAACCACCATGTTTCTTATAGTTTTTAAATATACTGTTAATTAAAATTTTGTTCTTCAGTACCTATGTACTTCAGTACCTATGTTCTATGTAATTAAAATCAGAGTAATGTTTGAAACATGTATACTTTAAATATAACAGCTAACAGAAACCTGGCATGGTTATGGGCATATAACTCTATGTTTAGAACTCGAAGATACTGTTAATATTTAACAGCAGTGGAAAAAATAATGATTTTTGAGAGTTACTGTGTTACAGAAAATGCCAGTTGTGAAAAAAGGTTGATGTTAAACTTCTGTGAATGAACTCTGATTAAGTAATTCCATTCATGGTTAAGAATAAGATCTGGGTAGAATTTCTCATTGACCTTAAAAGTTGTTTGAAATGCTCATATACCCCTAAAGAGCCATTACAGTGTTGTCACTTAGCTTCAACCCAGGCTTATATATAAAAAAAGACATTTTGCTTTGTTACGAAATAAATGCCTTTTTGTAAATAGAATGAGCATGGTCAGATATTAGGAAATATAATGTGACTTGGGAAATAGTCCATAAGAATTGTATTATTGTTGGAAAAATTCAGCCACTTAATTTTAATTGGCAATTACTTTTACTGGCACATAGGATTTCCATTTCCTGCCACTATTGGATAGCTTAAAGTGAAATTGATTTTTATGTCTATAAAATAGTTGATATCTATAAAATACTTAATAGCATACAACTGTTTATATATGTCTCTTTATTAAATTCTTGGAACTCCAGGTAAGACAGCCAGTGTTATCCTTGTTTTTCAGGAAAGGAAAGGGGTATGATTCATAGTTACTTGCCCTAAATCACACAACCAATAAATGGTTTAGTTTGAATTCAGGCTCAGCTCTTTGGATCCCAAAGTCTGAGCCCCTTCTCTATCATAATTCTAGTAGTCTAAAATTTAAAAGTCAGGTGAGAACGGGTCCAAGAAACAATGTCATCTCTCTCTTAAGCAGAAAGACTCTGCTGACCTGAGTGATTAATTGACTAGAGCTAAGTGTCTTACTAAGCTGAGCAGCCTGCGTTTCAGGAACCTCACTGCAATGGAGTCTGATGAATGCTTGTCATATTTTCATCATTTCCTGGGGGAAGCAATACAAATTATTAGTGGCAGGGAAACCTAGCATATTTTAGTGTTAGGTTTACATAAAAGATTCATTGAGTACTTAGACTACACACTTTATCAGTGTAAGTGCAGTGCAATTTCAGGACATTTAGAGTCTTTTTAATGTAATGAGATTAGGTATTTTCTGGGATATACCCAACAGAAAAACTGCCTTTGAAAAGGTCCTTTTCTGGAAAAACATCAGGCTCCATGGATTGGGATTTACTGAACAGATACATTTTCTCTCCAGAAATTATGAGAAACTGTGTTTCATGTCAAGCAATGAGAATTTTAAACTCCTGATTTGTATTATAAGTGATTCTTTCAAGTTCTGTTCAGCAGTCATTACTTAAGTAGTAAAGATAGTGAAAAATGAGATTTTCCCTGTTAAAACAGAAAAATACAGCATCTGTCATGATATTGTGTAGTGAAAACCCAAAAGACTCTACCCAAAAGCTGTTAGAACTAATAAAGAATTCCATAAAGTTGTAGGATGCAAAGTCAATATACAAAAATCAGCCGCATTTGTATATACTAACAGTGAAGTATCCCAAAAAAGGAATCAAACAATGATATATCTAATTGCTACAAAAAGTACAATAAAATAAAATATTTAGGAATAAATTTAACCAAGAAGGTAAAAGACTCACACAAATAAATTGAAAGGTATACCATATTCACAAATTGGGTAGATAATATTGTTAAAAAGTCCATACCACCTAAAGTGATCTGCCAAGCCAATGCTATCACCATCAAAACTACACTGACATTTTCCAAATAAAAAACCCTAAAATTCACATTAAACTTTTGTGGGCTAAGGGTCCTCAACTGTATTTATTCCAAGGCTCTTGGGTTGTCATAAATGATGAATTCAGCTGGCGCTGTGGCTCACTAGGCTAATCCTCTGCCTGCGGCACCAGCACCCTGGGTTCTAGTCCCAGATGGGACACTGGATTCTGTCCCGGTTGCTCCTCTTCCAGTCCAGCTCTCTGTTGGGGCCTGGGAAGGCAGTGGAGGATGGCCCAGGTGCTTGGGCCCTGCACTCGCATGGGAGACCAGGAGGAAGCACCTGGCTCTTGGCTTCTGATCAGCACAGTGTGCTGGCCACAAATGCAGCCATTTGTGGGGTGAACCAACGGAAGGAAGACCTTTCTCTGTGTCTCTTTCTGTCTGTCTGTCTCTCTCTCTGTCTAACTCTGCCTGTCCAAAAAAAAAAAAAAAATGATGAATTCAAAGCAGAGGCTACATAGATAAAGTGCAAGAATAGGGACAGGATTTATTTAAAGAGACAGTAAACAAGCAGCCTCATGATGAGAATAACACACACCCAGTTCAGTTTCCTCCTTTATCTAAAAGAGGGTGGTGCCCTAATTAAATATACAAAAGGGGTGGCATTTGAATGTGGTTCAGTGTGTATGATCTCTGGCAAGATTTCATGGTGTCTCTAAAAGGAGCTCAGTAAACACATGTTCATCATGATATTCATAATAGAGGAGACGTGAGTGCCTATGGGAAAGTGGGTGTGCTGAATTGGCATGGAAGAGAGTAGAGGTTTGTTGTTGTTGTTTGTTTGTTTAAACATACAAGACTGTGGCATAGAGACTGCTGGATGCCTCTTGGTTCATTTTACATAAAAACCACAAAAGATCTCAAATAGCCAAAGAAATCTTAAGCAAAATGAACAAAGCTGGATGCATTCTGTTACCTGCCTTCAAAATACCTACAGCATTAGAGTAATCAGCATTTTATTGGCATAAAAACAAATAGATCAGCAGAAAAGAGTAGAGAGCCAAGAAATAAGCCTATTCATTTAATAGCAATTGATTCTTGAGAAAGCTACGAAAGAACAGTCTCTTTAATAAATGGTGTTGGAGGCAGACGCAGTTGCGTGAGCAATTTCTGCTTCCCTCTGTGCGGTGGAGCAAGGCTTGTTCCTCTACCACTCAGCCGCGCAGGTTCGACATTTTTTTTCCTCTCCAAGGTTGAATTGACCAAAGCAATGGTTATGGAGAAGCCTAGTCCCCTTCTGGTTGGGCAGGAATTTGTGAGACAGTATTACACGCTGCTGAACCAAGCCCCAGATATGCTACACAGATTTTATGGGAAGAACTCTTCTTACATCCACGGGGGATTGGATTCAAATGGCAAGCCAGCGGATGCAGTCTATGGACAGAAAGAAATCCATAGGAAGGTGAAGTCACAGAACTTCACCAATTGCCACACCAAGATTCGCCATGTTGATGCTCATGCTACTCTAAATGATGGTGTGGTGGTCCAGGTGATGGGGCTGCTCTCCAATACTAACCAGGCTTTGAGGAGATTCATGCAGACATGTGTCCTTGCTCCTGAGGGTTCTGTTGCAAATAAATTCTATGTTCACAATGATATCTTCAGATACCAAGATGAGGTCTTTGGTGGCTTTGTCACTGAGCCTCAGGAGGAATCTGAGGAAGAAGTAGAGGAACCTGAGGAAAGGCAGCAGACACCTGGTGATTCAGGAACTTTCTATGACCAGACTGTCAGCAATGACTTGGAAGAACACCTAGAGGAGCCGGTTACTGAACCAGAGCCTGATCCTGAACCAGAACCTGTCTCTGAAATCCAAGAGGAAAGGCCTAAGCCAGTATTAGAAGAAACTACTCCTTAAGATGCTCAGAAGAGTTCTTCTCCAGCACCTGCAGACATAGCTCAGACAGTACAGGAAGACTTGAGGACATTTTCTTGGGCATCTGTGACCAGTAAGAACCTTCCACCCAGTGGAGCTGTTCCAGTTACTGGGATACCACCTCGTGTTGTTAAAGTTCCAGCTTCAAAACCCCGTCCAGAGTCGAAGCCTGCATCTCAGATTCCACCGCGGAGGCCACAGAGGGATCCAAGAGTGAGAAAGCAATGAATAAACATTCCTCCCCAGAGGGGCCCCAGGCCAATTCGTGAGCCTGGAGAGCAAGGTGATGTTGAACCCCGAAGAATTGTGAGACACCCTGACAGTCACCAGCTCTTCATTGGCAATCTGCCTCACGAGGTGGACAAATCAGAACTGAAAGATTTTTTTCAAAATTATGGGAATGTGGTGGGGTTGCGCATTTACAGTGGTGGAAAGCTGCCCAATTTTGGTTTTGTTGTATTTGATGATTCTGAGCTTGTTCAGAAGGTCCTTAGCAACAGGCCCATCATGCTCAGAGGTGAAGTGCGTCTGAATGTGGAGAAGAAGACGCGAGCTGCTCGCGAGGGAGATCGTCGGGACAACCGACGTGGTGGGCTGGGAGGTGGAATGCGAGCCCCCCCCCCCACGTGGAGGCGTGGTGCAGAAGTGGGAGTGGGAAGGGGTTTGCTCCACGCAGTGAAGTGCCCGTCACTGCTCATCACACAGCCGTGCAAACCCCAGCTCCTGCGGAGTGGTGGATTTCTTCAACCAGCCTTTCGTGGAGTATGACCTCGTCTGTTGTAAACTGCTTACGTTTGTGCAACTTCACTTTTCTTGTGTGAATGGTGTGTGCTCCCTTTCCCTCCTTCTTCCCTTTAGTCCTTCACTTCCAATTTTGTGGAATGATATTTTAGGAGTCATGGATTTATAAAGAAGATAAAGACAAAAGACTGAATTTCCTTGCTTACACTTTGTATATACAGACTGGATTTTTTTTTTTTTTAAATAGCCATTTCCCCAAAGGAATGTGTCTTGCTTATTACTGACATTTGGTATGTTTCATTCATTGGAATATTTCTTATTTTCTACATGTTCCAGAAACCCTGTGAGGTACAGGATTTGATAAATATTTTGAAGGCAAGAAAAATCCAATTGTTCTATGAGACTCATGACCTTCTGGTGTAGAAAAGTTGCCATTGGAAAATTTAACAGGTTTCATTTTCTCTAGTATGGCTAAAAACTGAATAAAAGGTGTTAATAGAGTTAATTTGTTTTGGTATGTGATCACAAAACAATTCTGAAACACTGTTTCTACCACTAAAACTTAAATTGTGAGATAGGTTTTAAATGTGTAGTATGCAACTGATGAAATTTTCTTGAACTGTTAGAATTTTTTTGAAGTAGAATTTTTTTCATGTTTAATTTGTATTTGTAAAAAAAATAGAAAACAAAAACAAAAAAAGTCCCAAAATCTAAATAACAAAAAACCAGAGCAAAACTGTTATGCCTTCTCTTTGATTCCAGTCTTGACAATTGTTTAAACAAAAATAAATAAATAAAAAATTCTAGATTTGTTTTTACCAGGTTAAGAGTATGTGGGAAATTGTAGAATCCCTTTATCATCACCTTGTTTGTCATCTGTTAACATTTGCTATGCCTTATTCTTTTTTTTTTATAATGCTTTTATTTAAAGAATATAAATTTCCAAAATACAGCTTATAGATTACAATGGCTTCCCCACCCCATAACTTCCCCCCCACCCACAACCCTCCCCTTTCCCACTCCCTCTCCCCTTTGCTATGCCTTATTCTAAAATTGAGTCTCAAACTGGAATGCCTTTGAGGACAGATATTTCTATAGAGGTCCTTTGACCTAAATAGTTCTGCATTTGTATTAAGTTTTATTTTGATATCTAACCGGATTCCTAATCATAGCCCATAAGAAGGAATGTGACTTTAATATTGGACTTCACTGATATACTTGAGTGTCTGCAATTTTTTTCCCTTTAAATCATAGCCATATGGTAAATTTTCTATTTTGTTAAGGTTCTCTTTTATTGATGGGCATGCAGTGGGTATTCTTGGAAATGGCCAAATTTTTATTAAAATATTTCTGGAAGAAAAAACAAACAAACAAATAAATAAATGGTGTTGGAAAAATTGGTTATCTATGTGGCAGAAAAATGAAATTAGGCTTACCTAGCTATGTTTATGAAAATCAACTCTGCAACTGGGTTGCAGACCTAATGTAAGACCCCAAACAGTGTAACTACTCAAAAGATCACATAAGGGTCTCCCATGTGGGCACAGGGGCCCAGACACTTGGGCCATCTTCCACTGCTTTCCCAGAGAGCTGAATTGGAAGAGGAGCACCCGGGACGCAACCAGGTGCCCAGATGGGATGCCGGTGCTACAGGCAGAGGCTTTGTCTATTATGTCACAGCACTGGTCCCCCTAAATCTCAGAGAAGCAGAGTAGAATGGTGGTTACCGGGTACTGGAGGCTGGTTGAGTTGCAGAGATGTTGTCCAGAGGATAAAAATTTTCAGTGAGATAGAATAAATTCTAGCGACCCATTGTACACCATGGTGACTGTAGTTCATGGCTCTGCATTGGTGTACTTGAAAATTACCTCTGGAGCAGATTTTACATGGTCTTGCCGCGCACACAAAAAGTTAAATATGTGGAGTACTACATATGTTAACTAGTTCAATTTAACTATTCCTCAGTGGATACATATTTCAAAACATGTGTAACATAAATACTCATATATACAATTTTTATTTGTCAGTTAAAAATCAGTAAAATGAGTAAATATTGCATAATTTTATAAACTCATGCAGAAGCTCATTTAAGAATTATTTGAAGAGAAAAAGTTGGTTATATTCTAGAAGATAGGTATGTCCATGAAAATAGAGTTGAATACCACCTTGTGAAAAGCATTGTTGTAGGTACTCTGAAAGATACTAAAAATGAAAAAACAAAAACCCTCACATTCTCCATCAACTCATTTAGCAAATGATGGAGATGATACATGGACACACACATGTGCAATTATGTGTGTATATTGAAAATATAGATGATAATATTAGAACTTATGTGGTAAGTACCCAGTGATAGATATAGATAACTCACTCTCGAGCTATTTCCCAGTCATTATAAAACTTATTTCCCTAAAGGAGATCTGACTTGAACTTAACAGTGCAGTAGTAGGATTTTCTTGGAAAACAACATATGATCAACTGCCTGTCAATGAGAAAGAAGCAAAACCCACTCCCCTAGAGTACAAATGAAAGATTGAACTGCATGTAAATGTTGAACTGAGATTAGCAAAGATTTGGAGAGGATAATTTAAGAATTTAGCATTCAGAATATTCAATGCAACATTTAAATTTTTATGGAAACCAAATATATCTAAAATTTTGAGTGGTATTTTGATGCCTCCAGCCATGCTTTTGTTGTTTAATATTCCTTTGGCTATTTGGGTTCTTTTAGTGTTTCCATATGAATTTTAACATCACTTTTCTAGATCTGAGAATGATGTTGTTGATATTTTGATTGGGATCTCATTGAATCTATAAATTGCTTTTAGTAGTATGGACATTTTGATATTTATTCTTTCTAGCCATGAACATGGTAGATGTTTCTACTTTCTTATGTCTTCTTCTATTTTTTCATTAATATTTTATAATTTTCATCAGAGACCTTTGATGTCCTTGGTTAAATTTATCCCATGGTATTTAATTTTTTGTAGCTATTATGAATGGGATTGATCTTAAAAGTCCTTTCTCATTGTCTGTGTATACAAAGGCTATTGATTTTTATGTGTTGATTTTATATCTTGTAACTATCCTAGCTCTTTTATGAGGTCCAGTAGTATCTTAGTGGGGTCTTTTGGATCCCCTATATATATTGAATCATGTCATCTGCAGATAGGGAGATTTTGACTTCCTCCTTCCCAATTTATATCCTTTTGATTTCTTTTTCTTACATATTGGCTGCCGGAGACCAGCTCCAGCCAGTCCAGGGGCCCCAAGGTGTGAGAGGTGTCGGCGCTTGAAGAAGAATGAGAGACACTCACAGCAAGGCTGATGGCATGGCTCTGGCTTTTGAGCACCAGACTTTATTTTTATATCATAAGCCACATAATGATTTTTTCTTCTTACAATGAAAGGCCTGTTGTCCATTTTTTTAATTACAATTTTTTTGATTTTTAAGGGTGTACTCAGAGCATGGGTTACAATCACAGACAGGTGCAAGATAACAGGCTGCCCACACAAGCCAAGGCCTCGAGTGCTGCTAAACTATGCAGAAATTGGCTACATAGGCTAGAATAGTACCTTCCTAATCTAATCTTTACTAGAAGCCCCAAGTTCAAAGCAGACCCTTTTTAAAATGTATCCCCTCTTTGCAGTTCTTTCTGTAATTTTTTAATTTCTTTATTGCACTTATTTAAAGATTCACCTAGCTCTATTCTACAGTTTTGACATCCTAACCATTGTAGTATTTGTAGCAATTAGTGAATTAAAGCTTTATTAACATCTATCTTTATTCTAGTGGGAAGTATATACCAGAGAGCCTGTTGTCTTTTAATTCTTTTCTACAAATAGCTCAACCTTGCATAAGGCATTAATCCTTTCTTCTACACTAACACTCTGCTTGATTAAAATTCTACAAGGCAATGGGCATTTTGGAGGTTATGAGACTAAGTGCTCTAATTAGGAATATAGCAGTCATTAGCAGGACCACCAGGAAGCTCCAGCTTGTAGTTCCCATCAAACCTAAAACCACCAAGAGGACCGCAGCTGTCCTTCTCATGCCTTGCTGAGACAGACCTTCTGCTGTGACCTTGTCAGCCAGCCGAAGTTGCCTTGGCTTCGTCAATTGGCTTTGCTAAAACTTCCAGAACTATATTTACTAGCAGTGGTGGGAGTGGTCATCCTGGTTCCAGATCTTAGTATGGATGCCAACAATTTTTCCTCACTTGATAAGATGTTGCCTGTGGGTTTGACATAGATTGCCTTGATTTTGTTGACAAATGTTCCTTCTATACCCAATTTGCTTAAAGTTTTCATCATGACAGGGTGTTGTATTTTATCAAATGCTTTCTCTGAATCTGTTGAGATAATAATATGGTTTTTGTTCTTCAGTTTGTTAATGTGATGTATTACATTTATAGATTTGCAAATGTTTAACCATCCCTGCATACCAGAGATAAATCCCATGTGGTATGCATAGATGATCTTTCTATTTTGTTGGATTCAATTGGCTAGTATTTTGTTGAGGATTTTTGTATCTATGTTTATCAGGGATATTATTCTATAGTTCTCTTGTTGTTTCTTTTTCTGGTTTAGGAACTAAAATAATGTTGACTTCATAGAGGGAGTTTGGGAAGATGCCCTCTCTTTCAGTTATTTGAATAGCTTGAGAAGAATTGGAATCATTTCTTCTTCTATTGAGCCGAAGCACTGGCCTGTATGATTTCAATTTTTTGAATTTGCAGAGACTTGCTTTATGGCCTTATGGTCTATCCTAGAAAAAGTTCTATGCACTGATGAGAAGAATGTGTATTCTGCAATGTTGGAGTACAAAATTCTATGGCTATCAGGTCCATTTGGTCGAAAGTTTCGGTTTGTTCTGTTGTTTGTTTGATGATTTTTTGTCTGTGTGATCTATCCATTGATGAAAGTGGGGTATTGAAATCCCCCATTGCTATTATATTGGAATCTATGTCTCATTTTAGGTCCATTATCATTTGTTTTATATAGCTGGGCACCCTGTAATTGGGTACATGTATATTTACTATAGTTATGTCTTCTTGTTGGGTTGATCACTTAATCATTTTACAGTGCCCTTCTCTGTTTCCTTTATCAGTTTTTTGTGTTAAAGTCTATTTTGTCTGATACTAGAATGGCTATACCTGCCCTTTTTTGGTTTCTGTTAGCATGGAATATCTTTTTTCATCCTTTCACTTTCAGTCTACATGTGTCTTTGTTGTTGAGAAGTGTTTCTTGCAGGCAGCAAATAGGTGGGTTTTGTTTTTTAATCCATTCATTCAGTCTACATCTTTTAGCTAGAGAGTTGAAGCTCTGGTCAGTGTTCCAGTGTGGGGCCAGTATCCAGGGTAACATCTTTTGTTAAAAGAAGAGGGGGAATGGCCGGCGCCGTGGCTCAACAGGCTAATCCTCCGCCTTGCGGCGCCGGCACACCGGGTTCTAGTCCCGGTCGGGGCGCCGGATTCTGTCCCGGTTGCCCCTCTTCCAGACCAGCCCTCTGCTGTGGCCCGGGAGTGCAGTGGAGGATGGCCCAGGTGCTTGGGCCCTGCATCCCATGGGGAGACCAGGAAAAGCACCTGGCTCCTGGCTCCTGCCATCAGACGAGCGCGGTGCGCTGGCCGCAGTGCGCCGGCCGCGGCGGCCATTGGAGGGTGAACCAACGGCAACGGAAGACCTTTCTCTCTGTCTCTCTCTCTCTCTCACTGTCCACTCTGCCTGTCAAAAAAAAAAAAAAAAAGAGGGGGAATGGTTACCTATGGTGGTCTGATTACCCCTTCACCTCCTCTCCTCCAAGGAGTTAGCCTCCAGTGGGTGTAATACTCATCTGCACTGTCATCTGAACCCCATGAATGATCTGCACAGTCTTCATTCTGAGCATGGGTCCTGCTGCAATGACCCATCCCAGGCATCCTGGGATCTCTGGTCTTTTGGAGCTGCATTCAGTGATTTCCCAGAGACCCAGCTAGACCCTGAACCCTCTCTTACAGCCCACCCAGTCTCCACAGTCTCAGCATACAAGGTTTGCACAGTCGCTGGGTACAAAAGTCTACTTTGTCCTGCCATCCTGTCCAGTCCACAAAGAGGCAGATGTTCCCCAAGCCAGCTGTCCATAAATGCTCCACCTAGGCGGCTTGAGCCCCAGCACCTGTGGTACGTTGGGAGGCTGGAGGTACCTCAGAGTCCTACATAGGTGCCCAGACTCCCATCAGTACTCCCAGCCAGTCTCAAAGTCAGTGAGGACTGTGGATTTTTCACTCTGCTGGAATCTTTGAATCACACATGTATATAAGAGCCACTGGCTGAATGTTGCCCTCTCCCCACCACTGCCACCAGTACTGCTGAGAAGATGGAGTTCTGTTTCAGCCAGTTGCTATGCAATCATCAGGCCTTCTGCAGCTGCCACCAAGCCCAAAATGGCACCTGCCCTGTCTCAACCAGGTGCTAGGCACTGTTGTGGTGAGGATGGATTGAGAGAAACATGCCCCTCTTACTTCCACTGGGTCCACAGGTAACTGCTAGGCCCTAGATCTCCAGGCCAGACTCAAGCCACGCTCTCCCTCTGGTTATATCATGGGTTCCTGCCATCTGGTCTCACCTCTGTTTTCAAGCTGCCGCCTGCTCTGGCTCTCTGCTGCTGGAGTCGTGTGTTTTGTCCATATTTGTGCTGTGCATCCATAACTTCCACACAGGTCCAAGGCATTCCTCTTCCTTGCCTAGAATTTCCACTACAATTTTCTCTCTAAGTCTCCCCCAAGAATGCACTACCTACACTTCTCTCTCTTTCTTTCCTTCCTTCCTTCCTTCCTTCCTTCCTTCCTTCCTTCCTTCCTTCCTTCCTTCCTTCCTTCCTTCTTTCCTTCCTTCTTCCTTCCTTCCTTCCTTCCTTCCTTCCTTCCTTCCTTTCTTCCTTCCTTTTTTTCTGTTTATCCCTAACCTAGTGTAGTACATTGTTCCCTATTCCACCATCTTGGAATTTTCAATAATCTTGTTCTGTTTAAGGTAAAGCAGGAAAAGACAGGACTGCGTGGTGCCTGAAGCAGACATTTATTTAAAAAGAGAAAAATATCTTTAAATTTCATACGACTATAAAAAAAGACATCTGTATGGAATGCTAACACTTGAAGAACCTAGATGAAGCTATGTGGAATCTCAGTGTACTATTTTTGCCCACTATTTAGTGGGCTTGAATATTTTTCAAAATAAAATGTTACCAAAACAAAATCTCAACTAATAATCTTTTCGTAGATTAATGATGAAGAATATCTTTAGTTTTCTTGTCTCTTTCTGTTTTCCCTCTCATAGCATTCATTTTTCTTTAGTAAAGACTGAATGAAACAAATTGATGGCCTGTGCAAGCATGTGCAGTAAAGAAAGACTGTCCCACAAATCATCACCACAGCTTTGTTCATTTGCAGCTGCCTTCATCACAGCTAGGCTGTCCAGGTCATTTTTCTTTCCTTGATGTTCCTTTTGCATCAAAAGGTCAAATGTGGGTTAATTACCCCAAACATGTCATCTTGTATAGAATTGGGTTTTTTTTCCACTTCTTAAAACTGTTGAGTTAGGATTCTAATTAATCGTGCATTTGCATTCTTGTGCTATTTAATGCTCATATTGTAAGAAAAGTTACTAAAGAAGCAGCATTATTAGCAGTAAGGGGGCTTACTGACACTGGACATAAGGCCGGTAATAAGTGTCCTGTGACTGTGTTTTGAACAACAATGAGTGAATCAATGGCTCCCATGGATTACTTACCACCCACCAACCCCATAGTCAAGTGACCTACTGTGTGTTATGTCAGGATCCTCACAACAGCTTCTTGAGAGTATAGGTTCTGTTCATTTCCTCTGTTTACACATGGGCAAGCTGAAGCTTAGGCAGCATGTGGGAGTGGCTGAACCAGGATTCTAACTGGGGACTCCCTCATTCCAGTCACTACTCTGATCTGATTCAAATCACCACCCTCATACTTTATACTAGCATTTCTACCCATAGAATTTTGGATTTTTTGAGGATCAGTCTGTAAGGAAGAGGTGTTTTGTTGTTTTTTGATTCATTTTAAATTAACCTTGGATGGGGAGAGAGAATCCTCCTTTTTTTAAAAAATTAAAATTGCATACAATATGATAGTACTGGCTGTTTTATTTAAATGTAAATTAATTTAAATAAAAATTGAAAAGCTTTGTTGCCTGCATGTGACTCAGTAGCCACATGCAGTTGGTGGCCACTCTGTTGGACACCAAGAGCAATTTCCCTCAGCACAAGAAGTTCTATTGAATGGTGTTACAAAATTCTAGGGTTTTCAGTTGAAACTCATACAATAAATACTAGTTAAAACCCATGTTGGAAAATATATTCCATAATTACCACAGCTTTGGCATCCATATGGTGGTATTGCAGGCAGCTATAACACAAAGCCGGATCCTGAGTGTTATTTCTTGAAAGTTCGATCTTTCTAAAGCATAAGTTCTTGAAGTGAGAACTTTGCCTTGTTCACAGTTCTTTGTGTCGGGAGATGTGCCTGAAATAAAGGAGCTACTCAGTAAGTTACTGTGATTCAAAAGCAAACGCTTTACAATGAGAGGCCAGTGGGGGCTGAATTTTGTTTGAAGGTTTCTCAGTATTCTAATTTAAATAATCTTAACTATTTTTTAGTATTGGAAAAGTAGATCTTACTTTTACTTTCTTTTCTTTTTCCAGGAAGAATCCCCAGCACAAGATAGAGTACAGACATAACACACTCCCAGGTAAGTAAGTGTACTTCAGAAAGCTTAAAGTGAAAAGTTCGAGTAATCTAGATACAGTTTGCAGATATAATGAAAATATTTAACTTTTTCTGTAAATTTGTTCTTCCTAGACTTAAGATAAAACAATTGTGAATCTTTTATGTATCAAGTATCTTCACAATCATTGATGAACAACAAATAATTGTGCTTCTACTTTTAGGATTATTTACTTATTTACTTGCTTACTTATCTGAAAGGCAGCGAGAAAGCTCCCATCTGCTGGTTCCTCCCAAAATGCCCAGAACAGCTGGGCTCGCTTTTGTTTTCAAATAAATATATTAACATTTTTTAAACTTTTAAAAAATTACATTATATTCTTACTATTTAATTTCTGATTTGTACCATTCCTGAAATTCTTCAGTCTGTAATGTGTTTCTATACCTATAACAGTTTATGTAGTTCATTCTGGTTTTTTGTAGGTTTGACTGCTGTCATCTGATAAGTTTCTTATCTATCTAATTAGTTTAAGAGTTCATTAGCTTTCCACATTCTTTTTTTCAGAGTGCTATAGCTTTGTCACAAGTTACTGAATGCAAGAGTAATCCATGCCAGGAAATTTTTATTGTATACATTCTTAGCTACTTTACTTGTTGACAGCATTTAAAAGAAATTATCATCAGTGTTTTAATTTCTGATTATTGAAGTCATTCTTTCTGGCCTATTATTGTATGGTGTGCATTATTCTTGGCAATTGGCAGCAATCTTGGCTGAGAATTTAGAATGTTTTCCTGGTAATTACCTTAGTATTTGAATGGTTTTGCAATAGTATCCACATGAACGTTGAGTGCTTATAAATAGTTTTTTCTTACAGACATTGAAACAAAAGATCTGGAAATAAAGATTTTAAGGAAGGGTCGTGGGACTTAATTGAGATTCCATAAACTGTTCCTTAGTTTGGGGCAACCTGAGAGTATAGAAAATCAGAAATCCTGGCACAATGGTATTTTTCAAAGTGCATCATAAATGTAAAAACTGCTTTCCCAGAATATAAATAGCTGCTAGTAGTTTGATGTGTTTTAAAAAAATTAGTCTTTAGTAGTAAAATGAAGCATTATTTTTAAAAAATTCTTATATAGTAAATTCTCATCCTTCGGGACATTTCTTCATGAAAATTAACATTCTAATTCTAAGATTTATTGGAAAAGAAAAGAAAACCTGAAGAATTACTGGTGTTAAGCTGTTAATCTGTTATGAAGCGTTGATTATCTTAGATCCTAAAATCTGAAAATTATTTGGAAAAATCACCAATTTGAAAATAGTTTTCTCCATGTAGGATCAGTCTATATAGCATGCTCCGTAGCAGCACTGCCAACTTGAAATGAGAATTGACTGTAGAATTTCTAATTGTGATAGAAATGTTCACAATTGTCCTTCTGTTATTACAAATTCCTCTGCAGAAATAGAGAAGGCAGAAATTGCCAAATAGTTAGAAACACGTTGTTTTATCTATGGTAAAGGGTTTATTATCTTTTATAAAAGTTATTTTTTCAGCATCATGGTAGTTAAGTGTTATTCATCAATTTTTAACGATAAGTGACAGCTTGTTTCTCTCTTTTTCTGCCCTCAAGTGTCAAGCTCTCTGTCCGTCTTCACATTCACACTAGTTCACTCACCTGTAGAAGGGGATTCATGTATTGACCTTAATCAAATTCTGGAGTTAGAAAGGATCTTTGAGATCACTTAATCACTTTGATGAAGAGATTTAAGTAAATAATTCTATAAGATTCATCGTTATGGGCTTATTTATGGCAGATTTTTGGACTTATGCACCCTTAGTTCGGCATTCTTTTTTTCAAACCATGCTATTTTTAAGGTGTAGCCAACCAGAAACCTCTGTGTAAGCTTTCTAGGTAAAGGTTAAAAAACAATTTCATGCAAACTCACCTTGATTTGAAAGAAGTAACTCACTTCTGATTTTTTCAGACACTCTCAATAATTACATTTCAGATAAATTGCTTATAGTTCAGGAAAATGCAATAGGTTCTCAATTTTTAAAAATTTACATTATGCTGTTTAATTCTGTGTACCTCTGAAGGAAATCATAGCTACAAGATACAAAACTATAAAATGTTATATTTTTGTTTTAGTTTAAAAAATTAAGTGGCTGCTGTTCTATCTCCTGTTATCACTTTTGTCCTTCAATAAGATTTCAATAATGGTGGTATTCTCTGTGTAACACCAATATCATGGTTTGGGATGCAGCAATGATATGACTCCTTAGGACTGAGGTGCCTGGCTCTCTTAACTAAAACACCTCCTCATATGAAAAGACTTATTTGAATTTTTGTATGGAAAATAGCATTATGACCAGATGTATGGGAACTACACTAGTTTCATCACTTTACATTCTTTAAATTCAGATACTCATACTGGGCCGAACACTTCAGCTTGCCAAGGTGGGGAATGCATACAAAAGTGAGCTCTGTTGTTTTTGCATAAAGTCGTATTGATTTTTATGACAATAGCAGACACTTTATCCTGGGGTTAGGTGCTAGTCCTATTTACTTCAGAGCCCTGCTTCCTGAGATTGTTCCCATGAATCAGGAAATCATATAGTTTAGATCACTGAATTCACTGATTCAGTGTATTTTCCAAGTAAGTAAAATTCCATTACTCATGAAAGGCAGAAACATTCTTCTGAAACCACTCAGGGTCTACTAACAATTGAAAAATATGAAAGGAAAGGAAACTGCCATCTAGATGGCATTTGCTTTGTGTGCTATTTAAAGTTGTTAACTGAATTTACAAGAAGAATCCATTAGTTGATTCCACAGA
This sequence comes from Sylvilagus floridanus, assembly GCA_949820135.1. NCBI lineage: Eukaryota > Metazoa > Chordata > Mammalia > Lagomorpha > Leporidae > Sylvilagus > Sylvilagus floridanus. The sequence goes on from OX463245.1 coordinate 51,288,006, forward strand.
GATGATCACATTAGCATATTTTTAAAAGATTTGATAGGCAGAGTGAGACACACACACACACACACACACATACACACACACACACACAGAGGAGAGAGAGAGAAATAGAGATATCTTCCATCTACTGGTTCACTCCCCAAATGGCTGCAATAGCTAGAGTTCGTCCAGGCTGAAGATAGGAACCTGGAACCCCATCTGTGTCTCCCATGTGGGTGGCAGGATCCCAAGGACTCAGGTCATCCTTGGATCCCTGCGAGGCATAGCTGCAGGGAATTGGATCTGAAGTAGAGCAGCTATGGTTTGAGCCAGTGCTCCTACATGGGGTGCCAGGATTTCAACTGGTGGCTCAACCCCCAGTGCTAGTCCTGCAGTAGCATTTAAAACCATCCTAGGTGTATGTATGATACCACTACCAAAGGACTGACTTTACCCTTATATTATGCCATGGCTCTTGAGGTGCTTTTACCTAAAGCACAGTTAAAATACCTGTTCTTGTGAAATACAGTGGATGAAATTTGACCACTAGGTACATTGAGTTCTATCATGATGGTTTTGTTAGATTCTGGACTTCCTATTAAAATAATATGAATATGTAAGTATTAACATCAAAGGCAATGTTGATAGACACAACTTTTTGAGAAAACAAATGGGATTCTTCTGATTAATGGACCATTGCCTCAGCAAATGAGCCTGTTCAGTAAGTTACTAAAGATTTCTAGGGTTCATTGAGTTTTAAAGTCCCTTCATATAGCAAGAGTTAAAGAAAAGTCTCTTATGTAATTTATTATGCAAGGTACTTTAAGAAATTTGTCAAAGAATAGAATTTAAAGTATGAATTAACTTTGGTGGAAATATTTTTCAAAGTATGCAAAAATGTACATTATGCAGAAGCTATGCATGGATTTTAAAATCTTTTTTGCACCAAAATAAACTCATACTGTTAACTTCTTTTATTCACGAATTTTTTGAAGTACCCTCATATTGACAGGCAGATTGTTGATCAAAAGTACAGGCTGAAATAAGAAGGATTTCTATAAAACTGAATTCAACAGCTGATTTGCAAGTGATTAATTTATTTACCCATTCATATATTCAACAAACATGTATATATGTGTGTATATGTATGTGTGTATGTGTACATATACATATACATATACATAAAGAGCTTTGCACACATTAAGCACCATTGTTGTAGGAGGTAAGAATGCAATGGAAAAAAGCCCTGGCCTTGTAAAATTTTACATGGTTGACATTTATAAATACAAATAGTTACATGATGTCATGTGATGATAACTATTAAGAAGAAAAATATACCTGTATAAAAAGATAGAATAGCAAGCATATGTGTAGAGACATGGGGCAGGCGCCATTTCAGATAGGACAGGAAAAGAAGTGCAGCACTCTCCGATACTCTGACATTAGAGCGAAGGCCTAAAGGAGGGAGCAGCCATGTGATTATCTGTGGAAGAGCATGGAAGGCAATGGAAATGGTGAGTTCCAAAGCCCAGAGATGGTCATGCTTGGACTGTTTTAGAAACAGCAAAAAGCAAATGGAATTGGATCAAAGAAAGCAAGCAGAGAGTGGCATGAGATAAGATCAGAAGGCTACAATAGGCCAGTTGTGAAATCAAGACCAGCAAGTAAGGACCTAAGATTTTGTTTAAAATGAGAAGGAAATATATTGGAAGTGTCTCTGGAATAGGCAAGAATGCAAGCAGGGTAGCCACTTAGGAAGCTAGTGCATCCAGGATGACGGTGACAGCATCTGAACCAGGTTATCCAAGTGGGTGTGGTGAGAAGTGGTGGAAACACTTTGAAGAGTAGGCCCAATAGGACCTCTTTTCATATTGGATGTTGTTTTCAGTGAGGAATATTCAGGAATGACCCCCAAGATTTCTCACCAAAACAGCTAGAAAGTTGGAAGGTTAGAGAAATCATATACCCAAGACACGTAAGAAAATGATCAAATTTTGGTGAAGTGACTCAAGTTGTGTTTTGGGAGTGTTCTGTTCTGGATGCCTGATGGCTACCCAAATAAAGATAACATATTTAAGCAGACAGGATAAATGAGTCTGGAATTTAAGGTCAGGGCTTAAGATATGCGTTTGAGAAAATAGGATACAGGACCAGAAGGAATCATCTCTCTAAGGTATAGGTTAGAGAAGAGGTTGCATTTTGAGACCTGGAGTGCTCTGAAGCTTAGAGTTTAGGAAGATGGGAATGATCCAGCAGAGGAGACTGAGAAGCAGCAACAAATGAGGTTTGAAGAGGACCTACATTGTTTGAGATTTGCATCAGTTTTTCCTGTAAATCTGCCAAGATATTTCCTAAATATGAAAGGAAGCAGTTATTGAGGCATCATTATCATGTGCCATGTGGTCATGTGCATTCATGTCTTCCAAATTAAGTCACATATATGAGGTACTTCCACAAGGAAAGTGGACATAAATAGATATTGGTGTTCTTACTGCCTTATTACATTCCCCAACAGCAAACTATCTTCCAAATACTTTTAAAATGCAGTTAATCATTTAAGGAAAAGTTAATTGAGATTAGCTAGACATAAAATGTGTTCTCAAGACATTTACCAGGAAGTGAGATATATCTATAGAAAAATGTAATACAATATTTCACTAAAGGGATTGATGAGCTTCCTATTATCCTAATGAGAACTGTAGCCTCTTAACCTTGGCTACCAAGAAACTTGGGAGAAATTTTATGCTTGGCTTATAATTATGTTAAAAATCGAGGTTAACATATATATTTTCTACTTTTTGTGTTCTTAGTTTATCCTTTTATTTGCATTTTATTATATTGTTATTATTATTATTATTATTATTATTATAAGCTGTCTCAAATCCCCTCTGGAGTGAGTGGTGATTGTAAGAAAAATAGGAAATGTATTGAGCTATAGGAATTAAAGGACAGGTTTATTAATTCCTTTGCTATTTTTCTCATTTTTTCCCTTATTAAATTTCTTACTTGTATTTAACTTATATCTTTATATATTACATGTGAACATTTTAGGAAATTGTTAACCAAAGCACATACCAAAGTACAGGCATTTATACTTCAACTTATAAACTTAACTGTTCATCAGGGATTGTATTCTACACTCAGAAAATTTCCAGATAAAATTTCCCTAGTTGTTTTTTAAATGCCCCCACATAGTCCTGGAGTCTTCCACTGGATTATTTTAGATCACTTTGTTGCACAAGTGGGTAGGATGAGGGAAGAAATGAATTTGAAGACAAAAAGAGCTGTAACATTGTATTTGGAAGTATATAAATTCTAAAGCTGCTGCCATAGCATTCATAATCTTTACTGAACCATGAACTGATGAATATCTGAGACATATAAAACAAAACTGTCCAAAGTACCTAAACTCTTGGGGCCATCATTATGATGCAATGGGTAAAGCTGTCTCTGGCAATGATGGCATTTGGGCTCTGGTTTGAGTCCTGGCTTCCTTGCTTTTGATCCAACTCCCTGCTGATGTGCCAGCTCTCTGCTAATGCACCTGGGAAAGCAGCAGAAGGTGGCCCAAGTGCTTAGGCCCCTTCCACCCAAGTGGGGGACCTGGAGGAGTTCTAAGCTCCTGGCTTTAGCCTGGCTCAGCCCTGGCCATTATGACCATTTGGAGAGTGAACTAGCAGATGGAAGGTCTTTCTGTCTTATTCTCTTTGTCCCTCTCTCTGTGTAACTCTGCCTTTCAAATAAATAATAAAATCTTTCAAAAACAAACACAAACAAAAAGTAACTAAACTTCTGTCGTCTCATCCGATCATAACCCTGGGTTGTCAATCAGATTTTGCTAGGTTTACAGTTCAGTATGTGTTTCTGCTTCATGGTGCAGGTGCAAGTTTGCTGTGGCCTGTCTCATGTGTATTCTCCTCCTGGAATCCAGGTTAAAGGATCACCCCTATCTGGGACATGCTTTGCTTGTGGCACAGTAGGAATCGCAAAACAGAACCATAGAAAGACTCTTTTTTTTGTATTTTATTTAAGTTACACAAGTTTCATATATTTCATGTCAACAGATTTAGGAACATAGTGACACCCCCCCCCCAATACTCCTTCCCACCCACACTGCAACCCTTCCTCTTCGCCACCTCACATTCCCACTCTTAATTTTTACAAAGATCTATTTTCAGTTTACTTAATAATCATATAGTTAATCCTACACTAGGTAAAAGAGTTCAACAAATAATATGAAGGAAAAAAAAACTAAAAACACCATTCTTCAACAGAAACGACAAGGGCTATAAATAATCATCAAATCTCACAATGTCTATTTCACTCTAATACATTACATTTCAGGTACTGTATTAGTTACCTCAGATCAGGAAAAGCATTTGATATCCGTCTTTTTGGGACTGACTTATTTCACTAAGTATAATGGTTTCCAGTTATGTCCACCTTGTTGCAAAAGACAGGATTTCATTTTTTTTTACAGTTGAATAGTACTCAATAGTGTATATATACCATAATTTCTTTATCCAGTCAACAACTGATGGATATCTGGGTTGATTCCATATCTTAGCTATTGTAGTTTGTGCTGAAATGAGTACAGGGGTCAGCTCACTCTTTCATATGCTGATTTCTTTTGGTTTCATTAAATTCCCATGAGTGGGATGGCTGGATCATATAGTGGGTCTATATTGAGATTTCTGAGGTGTCTCCATAATGTCTTCCACAGTTGTTGCACCAGTTTACATTCCCACCAACAGTGTGCAAGGGTACCTTTTTCCCCACATCCTTGATAGCATTTGTTATTTGTTGATTTCTGTATGAGAACCATTCTAACTGGAGTGGCTTGAAACCTCACTATGGTTTTGATTTGCATTTCTCTGATGGCTAGTGATTCTGAGCATTTTCTTAAGTGTCTGTTGGGCATTTGAAATTCCTCTGTTGGAAAATGCCTATTCAAGTCATTTGCCCATTTCTAAACTGGATTGTTTGTTTTGTTGTTATTGAATTTCTTGACCTCTTTTTAGATTCTGGATGTTAATCCATTATCAGTTGTGTAGTTTGCGAATATTTTCTCCCATTCTGTCAGTTGCCTCTTCACTTTGCTGAGTGTTTCTTTTGCAGTGCAGAAGCTTCTCAGCTTGATGTAATCCCATTTGTCTATTTTGGCTTTGATTACCTATGCTTCTGGGGTCTTTTCCAAGAAGTCGTCACCTATGCCAATGTCTTACAGAGTTTCCCCAATGTTCTCTAGTAATTTGATGGTATTGGGTCTTAGATTTAGGTCTTTGATCCATTGTGAGTGGATTTTTCTGAAAGTGTAAGATGGGGTCTAATTTCATACTTGTGCACGTAGAGATCCAGTTTTCCCAGCACCATTTGTTAAAAAGACTGTCCTTGCTCCAGGACAAATCTATAAATATGATACATCACTTTAACAAACTGAAGAACAAAAGCCATACAGTTATCTCAATAGTTGCAGAGAAAGCATCTGATAAAGTACAACAGCCTTTCATGATGAAAACCTTAAGCAAATTGGATATAGAAGGAACATTCTTCAACAAAGTCAAGGCAATTTATGACAAACTCATGTCCAGCATCCTATTGAATGGGGAAAAACTGGAAGTATTCCTACTAAGATCCAGAACCAGACAAGGATGCCTACTCTCACTACTGCTATTTATTATAGTTCTGGAAGTTTTAACCAGAGCCGTTAGGCAAGAAAAAGAAATCAAAAGAATACCAATTGGAAAGGAGGAAAATGAAGCTATCCCTTTTTGCAGATGACACAATTCTATATATAGGGGATCCAAAAGACTTCACCGAGAGAATGTTGGAACTCATAAAAGAGTTTCATAAAGTGGCAGGATATAAAATCAACACAGAAAAATCAATAGCCTTTGTATATACAGACAATGTCATGGCTGAAAAAGAACTTTTAAGATCAGTCCCAATCACAGTAGCTCCAAAAAGAATTAAATACCTTGGAATAAATTTAACCAAGGACATCAAAGATCTCTACAATGAAGATTACCGAACACTAAAGAAAGAAATAGAAGAAGACACTAAAAATGGGAAAAAAAAATCTTCCATGTTCATGGATTGGAAGGATCAACATCATCAAAATGTTCATACAAACACAAACAATTTACAGATTCAGTGCAGTCTGAATCAAAACACCAATGACATTCTTTGCAGATCAAGAAAAAAAATTGCTAAAATTCATATGGAAATACAAGAGACCCAGAATAGCCAAAGCAATCTTATACAACAAAAACAAATCTGGAGGCATCATAATACCTGATTTCAAGACATACTACAGGGTAATTATAATCTAAATAGCCTGGAATTGGCACAAAAACAGACTTGTAGACCAATTAAACAGAATAGAAACTCCAAAAATCAATGCATGCATCTACAATGAACTTATCTTTGATAAAGGAGCTAAAATCAATCCCTGCAGCATAGAAAGACTCTTAACACTTCCCCTTGAAAGCGGCACACTAAGGGGGCTGGCGCTGTGGCACATCAGGTTAAAAGCCCTGGCCTGAAGCACCGGAATCCCATATGGGCGCAGATTCTAGTCCCGGCTGCTTCTTTTCTGATCCAGCACTCTGCTGTGACCTGGGAAAGCAGTAGAAGATGGCCCAAGTCCTTGGCCCATTCCAGCCATTGTGGCCATCTGGAGAGTGCACCAGCAGATGGAAGACCTCTCTCTCTGTCTCTACCTCTCTCTCTAACTCTGTCTTTCAAATAGATAAAATAAATCTTTAAAAAAAAAAAGTGGCACACTATTTCCACTCATATTTTTTAGGTACAATCAGAAGAGATGGAGGAGTATAATTATATCACAGGGAGGGGCAGTGAAAAACTCTTAAAAAATAATTCTACCACACAGGAATGTAAGGTGGCATAAATATGATTAAGATATTATTTTAAAAGTATCATTAGAGAAGCAGAAGGAGGGAGAGAAGAAGAAAGAGATCTCATTTGCTAGTTCACTTCCCAGATATGTGGGAGTCACTCAATCCAGGTTTCCCATGTAGGTGACAGGGACCCAGATACTTGAGCCATCACCTGGTGCCTACCACAGTGCTCGCTTATTATCAGGAAGCTGGAATGAGGAGCAGAGCTGAGACTGAAACACAGGTACTCTGACAAAGGATATAAACACTGCCAAATACTTGCCCCAGTTGAAGGAACCAGTATTATGAACTTCATGGGCCATTTTAGTCTCAGAAGCCTCAGAGTAAGAGAAGTTAGAATAATGAATAATAAATGACAACTTTCATGCCCTTGATAAATAGCAAGCGACTATTTTAGTGCCCTTTTTATCTTTCTTTCTTTTTTATTTATTTATTTATTTATTTTTATTTTTGACAGGCAGAGTGGACAGTGAGAGAGAGAGAGACAGAGAGAAAGGTCTTCCTTTGCCGTTAGTTCACCCTCCAATGGCCGCCGCGGTCGGCGCACTGCGGCCGGTGCACCGCGCTCATCCGAAGACAGGAGCCAGGTGCCAGGTGCTTTTCCTGGTCTCCCACGGGGTGCAGGGCCCAAGCACTTGGGCCATCCTCCACTGCACTCCCGGGCCACAGCAGAGAGCTGGCCTGGAAGAGGGGCAACCGGGGCAGGCTCCGGTGCCCCTACCGGGACTAGAACCCGGTGTGCCAGCGCCGCAAGGCGGAGGATTAGCCTGTTGAGCCACGGCGCCGGCCATTTAGTGCCCTTTTTAAAGAAATTTATAATAGTAAGATGTATATGAATAGAATGAGTTCCTCTTGATGCAGAAAGATATTTTACAATTACACATCTCTGATGGCCGATTGAGTGCTGACTGATACTTGGTGTCCCAATCTTCTTTTTCAGTGAGAAATGCTGCAGATGAAGATAATGAGCAACCTGATGAATGTGACCTCAATGACAGCTTTCAAGAGGAAGAGGAAGAAGAATGTGATCCAACAGATAAAGATCCTGATTGGGAACCAGGAAGGGAAGATGAGGAGAAGGAAGATGTGGAAGAGCTTTTGAGAGAAGCAAAAAAATTTTTGAGGAGAAAGAAGTGACCCTTTTCTGCAATAATAAATGGTTCACATGTGCTTTTTCTTTATGGAAGAAAATCAATAAGTAGGTACTTCAACAATAACTTTTTTTTTCTTTTGGTAGTTACAACAGCTTTTACTATTGATACATTGCAAAGGAGACACTGAAATGTCAGCCTTCAATGTAGATTTTTTTGCCTTTTCTGTCCTATTTAAAGTGTCTGGAAATAGGAAGAGGACGGAAGGTAAAGAGTAGTAATTTGATATTTTTCATGTTATTTGTGTGTTGGTAATAAAAAGTGAAAAGCATAGGTTGCACAAAATTTTGGTCCTTTTTTCCAGAGCTTCTGTCCTCATGGAGCACAGGTGAATTACATGATGGTGGGAAAGCACGCCTCTTTCATTGTTATCAAAGTAATTTTTTAAACAGAACCAAGGTTTTAAAAATGACAGCCATCACATAATGGCTATTATTTTTCTAGCACTGTAGATATGAGCTTTGCAATTTCATTTATTACTTTTATCCTTTGAGAGTTTGGGAAAATAGCACCTAATGGATACTGAAAGTAGAATCAACTAGGTGATAGTAGAGAGACGCTCACCATGCAGAGAATGCTATGCTTTGTCCCTTATTTGTAATTTACTGTATGTCTGAGTCTGAGGTAGAAAAATTCAAAGACTTTGACAGTTTTTATACACTGAAGTCTCATCTGATTAACTCTCAAAGTACTACCTTAATATTATATTAGTTTTTTGGTTTTTTTTAAAAGATTTATTCATTTCTATTTCTTAAAAAACTAGCACAGGAAATTTGATAGGGATTGCATTAAATCTGTAGATTACTTTGAGTAATTGATATCTTCACTGTCAATTATATTGTCTATGGCTACCTGTTTGTGACTTTTTTAAAAAAAATATATTTATTTGAGAGGCAGAGTTGGAGAGAGAGGGAGAGACAGAAAGAGACAGGTCTTCCATTTGCTGGTTCACTCCTCAAATGGCTGCAATCACTGGAGCTGAGCAATTAGAAACAAGGGAGCCAAGAGCTTCTTCTAGGTCTCCCCTGTAGGTGCAGGGGCCCAAGTATTTGGGTCATCTTCTGCAGCTTTTCCAGGCCATCAACAGGCAGCTGGATCAGAAGTGGAGCAGCTGGGACTTGAACCAGCACCCATATGGGATGCTGGTGCAACAGGCAGATGCTTAAGCTACTATGCCATAGCCATAGCCCTGGCCCACTTTAGTTATTTTAACCTCAGATAAAAATAGCAAATTGTTGGCCACTCTTCAAGATTTTGGGTTCTTGTATCAAGAATAAGCCTCTCATTCTCAAGTTTTATGAAGTATATTTCTTTTTTTTCCCCCAGAGGTCTTCTTTTACTTCTTTTTCTTTTTTTAACTTTCATTTAATAAATATAAATTTCCAAAGTACAACTTTTGGATTATAGTGGCTTTTCCCCCCCATAACCTCCCTCCCACCTGCAACCATCCCATCTCCCACTCCCTCTCCCATCCCATTCACATCAAGATTCATGTTCAATTATCTTTATATACAGAAGATCAATTTGGTATGTACTAAGTAAAGATTTCAACAGTTTGTACCCACACAGAAACTCAAAATATAAAGTACTGTTTGAGTACTACGTATTCCATTAATTCACATAGTACAACACATTAAGGACAGAGATCCCACATGGGGAGTAAGTGCACAGTGACTCCTGTTCTTGATTTAACAATTGACACTCTTATTTAAGACATAAGTGATCACCCGAGACTCTTGTCATGAGCTGCCAAGGCTATGGAAGCCTCTTGAGTTCACCAACTCCGATCTTATTTAGACAAGGCCATAGTCAAAGTGGAAGTTCTGTCCTCCCTTCAGAGAAAGGTACCTCCTTCTTTGATGGCTCCATTCTTTCCACTGGGATCTCACTCACAGAGATCTTTGATTTAGGTCATTTTTTTGTGTGTGCCATGGTGTCTTGGCTTTCCATGCCTAAAATACTCTCATGGGCTCTTTAGCCAGATCCGAATGCCTTAAGGACCGATCTTGAGGCCAGAGCGCTGTTTAGGACATCTGCCATTCTATGAGTCTGTTGTGTAAGGCCCCCCTTGGCCACTCTACTTTACATTTCAGCATCTTCTGATCTCCTATATTTAGCTTTACTTTTTTCCATAACACATAATTCTTTATATAGTGTGCAATTTATTTGGGTTTTTTCATTATGTGGTATTTTTTGTTTAACAATATTATACGGGGCTGGTGCTGTGGTGCAGTGGGTTAATCCTCCACCTGTGGCACCGGCATCCCATATGGGCACCAGTTCTAGTCCCAGATGCTCCTCTTCCTGTCCGGCTCTCTGCTGTAGCCTGACAAAGCAGTAGAAGATGGTCCAAGTTCTTGGGCCCCTGCACCCACCAGGAAGAAGCACTTGGCTCCTGGCTTCAGATTGGCGCAGCTCCAGCTGTTGTGGCCATTTGGGGAGTGAACCAGTGGACGGAAGACCTTTCTCTCTCTCTCTCACATTCACTGTCTGTGGCTCTACCTCTCAAATAAACAAAATTTTTAAAAAAAACAATATTATTTTTGAGATAATAGTTTAAATTTACACTTTAATCAAAGGTGTAAATGTCCCACTAAATAAAGAATTCAACTATGCTTAGTTCAGCAGAACAATAGGCAAGGGCTATAATAGCAATAATCAAATGAAAATAATCAATTGTTCAACCTCGTTCATGTAAAGTAAATTTTAATAGTTACAATTTATATTTGCTTTACCTTCTCACTCTATTAGAATATGAACTCCATCAGGACAGGGATTTTATCCATTTCTTTCACTGCTAAATCCCAGTGTCTGGGACATAACTTGTACTCAGTACACAATTCTTGAGTGGATAAATGTCTACTTGGATATTTTTGATCATGACAAGAAGAGTAGCATAGCACAGGCAAAAACAAGACTACAGAGTTTTCAGGAATACATGGTGGAAAGGAGATAAAGGTATTGATTGCAGTCACTCTGGGGAAATTTAGAGATGAATGTAAGTGGTAGAGGTGTGTTTTGTGTTTCTACAGTGAGTACACAGAGTATGTTTTATTGGTGATAAAGAGGAATCTGTGGAGAGGGAATTTCAGAATGTTGTGAATGTTTGAGTCTTAAAGACTGGCTAGTTACACTACTATTAAGATTTTTTAAATTTAACCACATTTATTAAAAAAGTGATTCTCATGTTAGCTGTGGATCAGCAACTCCTGTGAAACTCTTTAAAAAAATAGGTGCTAGGCTCCGTTAGACACTTACTGAGTCAGTCTCTCAGGAGGGGCTCCATCATTAGTTTTAAAGCCAGCAAAGAGACACCCACACACTGTACTTTCTGGTATCAAGGATGAGATACTGTTGAAGGAGAGCTTCTGTAACACAGGTCATATGGACCTACTTACACATATCTCTAATGAGCACTTCAGTACAGCCTAACCATGCAAACCAAGCAGATTCTGGGATATCTCAAATGGAAATTAATTGTTCCAAAGTTTGGGATTACTCCATGAGACTTATTTTTCTTAAGTATGAAAGATAGAAAACCAGGGATAGAAGTAGCTAATATTTCTAAAACCACAAAATTATAAGTATAGTACTTCCACCAGCATTATATGATGTTCTTGAGGTTTTAAACTTCATTAGGTGTGAGTTTAGCAGCTCACACTGGTGCTAACTACACTATCAGAGCACCTCATCAGTTGACATGCCACAGATAGCATTGGATCTGTGTAGACTGCAGGGAAGTCTTCCTGTGAGGTAAGGAAATTACAAAATGAACAGCCAAAGGACATGGAAAAGAAATGTCTCCAATTTGAAATTTTAGTCTATCTTTCTGACTAGATTGAAATCATCCTTCGGATGAGCGCGGTGCGCTGGCCGCAGCACGCCATCCGCGGCAGCCATTGGAGGGTGAACCAACGGCAAAGGAAGACCTTTCTCTCTGTCTCTCTCTCTCTCACTGTCCACTCTGCCTGTCAAAAAAAAAAAAAAAAAAAAAAGAATCATCCTTCTAAAAAAAGTCAATAGTTTGAAATTTCAGACTATTTAGAAACAAGCAATAATGAGAATATTTTGTTGTTTATCAAGTAGAATGGGGGAAAAAGCATCGGTACAATATGCAACATATTTGGCTCCTTAGGAAATATAAGAACGTCAACTGGCAAATTATTAGAGCTAAGTCAAATTATTAGAACTAAGGTGACTTTAAAAAAATTAAATACAAGATCACCAAAAATTAACAGCTTCCTTATACTTCAGCAATGACTAGTCAGGAAAATGTAATGAATAAATATTTAGAAAATAAACAAAGGTCAAAATGCCTTGCAATAAACATAACACAAATGTGCATTAAATTGTCAGAACTTTAAAGGGCATGAGGTATTGAGATACATGCAGATACATGTCATATTTCCAGAAAAAATGCAGTTTTGAGATAAAAATTCTCCCTAGTCCATAAATGCAATCTTGCTCAACATTACAGATGGATCCTATATAGAATTTTAGACTCTGATTCTAAAGTTCTTTAAAAATGCTCTAGACAAATCAACTTTTAACCAAGACCAATGAAAATAGTGCCCTACCCTGTCAGAATGTCTATATCAAAACAATAGAGCTATCTATATGCTTTTTTTTCTTTAAAGATTTATTTATTTTATTTGAAAAGCAGAGTTATAGAGAGGCAGAGGCAGACAGAGAGAGAGATGTCTTCCATCTGCTGGTTCACTCCCCAGATGACCACAATGGCCAGGGCTGGGCCAGTCCAAAGCCAGGAGCCAAGAGCTTCTTCTAGGTCTCCCACACGAAAGCAGGGGCCCAAGCACTTGGCCCATCTGCAGTGCTCTTCCAGGCACATTAGCAGGGAGCTGGATCAGATGTTGAGCAGCCGGGACTCAACCAGCACCCATATGGGATGCTGGCACTGCAGATGGTGGCTTTGCCCACTATGCCAGAGTGCTGGCCCCAACCTACCTATATGTTTTTTTTTTTTTTTAAAGAGTGACTTTGATGCAGGGAATGACAGTTGAACACAACAGAATAAACTCTGGAAACAGATCCAGGTATATACCAAGGTGCTTCACAAGGTTTAGGGAAAAACAGTAGCATCAAAAAAAAAAAATTTTTTTAGGGGTGGATATTTGGCTCAGCAGTTAAGACACTGCTTGGAATGCCAGCATCCCATAGTGAACTGCCTGGGTTCAAGTCCTGGTGCTGCTCCTGATTACAGCTTCCTGCTAATGTGTACTCAAGAATGTGGGTCCTACCACCCATGTGGGACACCCAGAGTTCTGGGCTTTGGGGTTCAGCCTGGCTCAGGCCCAGCTGTTACGGGCATTCAAGTGTGAACCATTTGATAGCACATCTCTGCCTGCATGCCTTTTAAATAAATAAGTAAATAAATAAATAAGAATACTAGGAAGACTAGCATAGTGCCAAAAGATTTTGAAATCCATCCATTTAGTGTTACTTCCTGGTTAAGGCTCCTATTGAGGCTTCAGCGGTGTGACAGACATGCGTGTGACACACGTAAAGTGCTGAAATGCAGTCCCCTGCTGATCAACATTCTAGAAAAGTGCATTAACGTGCCAGGGGATGCCGTATAGTTCTTCCGGGAAGCAGACATGCCTTCTACCCAACCTGCCAGGGGGGTGGGGGGAGGGGATGTGGGGATGTGGCCATAGCTGCGCATCTGGCCACTCCCTGGGGTCCTGGGGTCCTCTCTTCTCACCGGGGGCTGAGTGTCATCATCTTCCTTCCCTCTGTGTAGCCTGAATCTTACGACAAAAATGTCTGCAAGTACCACTTGTGTCCCAAGTAAATCAATCAATAATTAAAATGCTGGGGATACCAGCTGAGGCCGACTGAAAGAGACAGCGTGCAGTCCCAAGACAAAGCTCTCAGAAACAACTTAAAGAAGAACTTTTGGAGCCTCCTTGGTGGAGACCCTTATGGAGGCTGCCCTGTTCAATGATCTCCCTCTTTAAGAACAGCCAGTGACAAGAAAGGGCCTCCAGGTGGCTACGAGACCTTACCTCTGTGGCCCCGTAACTGACCCAGGGTGAGTTCTGATCCAGACCAGCAGATCTGGACTGGACAAGGACAGAGACGAGAAGCCAGGGCAGGGCAGCCTTCACTGTGGTGCTCTACGAGCAGATCTCCAAGCCCCATTGTGGGGCTGTTTTCATCAGTTACCCAAGAGTGTTTAAATGTTTCCTTCGCTAGTCAGAATGGATGCATACAACAAAAAGGAAAAAGAATCCCTTTGAATTATTATACTGAAGAGTAAATGATGATTAAGCTACATGAGAGTACATCAAAAGTTTCATGCCACACTGGACTTAAAAGATAAGTTTAATTTGCTGCAAAATATTTTGAAGTCCATGTGTAACTTTTACATCATGTGCATTTTCCATGAACTTATTGAAGACCTCTCATGCAGTCAACACTATGATGGTCATTTACTTTTGGAAATTGTAGCTGGTAATGGTCATGATCTTTCTTTTCCTCTTTCTTTCATCAGAAGTTGGTAATTAAGGAGGCAGACTGAGATAGAAATGTTGAAAAGTTAATGTTTGTCTTTTAAAAGATCTGACATAGCTCTGTAACATGAACTTGTGGCATTTTGCCGAGTAATGAGTTTGAAAGTTTTTTCAATTGTACAGGTGCTATGTTGATGCTTCCTGAGCTCAAATATGTAGAGACTTTTAAAGGAAAGAAATTGTTCAGATCCTTAGACTCCAGTATGTAAAGTGTTGCACCAACCTGTATGCAGCTTATTGCAGAGATTTAAGTGTAGCTTTTGACAGCCACAGGTTGAGGGATAGTCTATGTTAAAGGTGCATTGCACATAGCTGGGAAGCAGAGCCACAGCCACACAGGTGGAAGGCTCCTTACTCTTCTCAAGTTTGTCTTTGTCAGTACCTGGGAAATGTGTGTGGGACCGCCTCAGGCAGAGCAGCCTGGGGCCTCGGAAGTTGGGACCTTCCTCTGGAGTAGGGGCAGGGCGCTCACTTCCCACACCCATGGCATCCAGAACTGAAGTCAAGTTCAGAGGCAGATTTGCAGAGCAGAAGCCATGAACAGGATCTCAGGGTGAGGGGTGGAAGCAGAGAGGGGCAGTCGAACCTATGTCCTTGAAGTGAGGAGAGAGTATCAATTCAATCCTCAGGAGCCTCATGTCTGTGTGCCTGTTGGATGGACCAGAACCTCTTCCCCTTCGGACATCATTTCCTAAGTCACTAAATGGCTCCGAATGCTATGAAGGAAGGAAAGCAAAGAGTTGGGGTTTGGGAATTCTGGACGTCACAGAACAGCTCAGCCTGAGCCTGTTCTACTGTGAAGACATTTTCAGCCGAGGAAGTGGTCTGTGCTTTTGTGATCAGCGATCTGTAAATACTAATGCTGTAAAATTGTGCTGGGGGTAGGTGTTTGGTATGGCAGTTGAAGATGCCACTTGGCTTGCCTGCATCTGATATCAGAGGGCCTGGGGTCAAAGTCACAGCTCTGCTTTGGATTCCAGCGTCCTGCTAAGGCAGCAGGTGATAGCTCAGGTATTTGGGTCCCTGCTACTCACATGGAAATTCAAATTGAGCTCCAGGTTCCTGGCTTTGACCTCGCCCAGCCCAGGCTGTTGCAGACAAGGGGAGTGACCCGACAGATGAAAGATCTCTCTCTCTCTCTCTCTCTCTGTCTCTCTTCCTTTCGAATAACATGAAAATAAGTAAATAAAAATTTAAAAAATAAAGTTGTGTTGGCCTATGTAACTCTTAGCATTCATTTATTTACGCAGTAAATATTTATTGAGCTTTCACTAGGACCAAGCTCCATAGAAGACACTGAGGGGATGGAAATCCTGCATGAATTTGCTCCAAAGCAGCGATTGCTTGGTTGGTTCTTAACTGGGGTCTAAACTCATACTTTTGGGGTCAGGTGGATAGTTCCTACTGCCTGGCAACTTCTGTTTTTCAACTGTGCCCCATACACAAATATATTATCTAACCTCTTGAGCAAACAGCCTAGACTAGGATGCCAAGATTGGGCTTTCTTTGAGTAAACAACTCAAGGGCAGGCAGAAATGAAGTTCCCAAGCAGTGGAGACAAATAGCCAGAGAAGACAAGGTCAATGTTCTCTGTGAGGAGATGCCAGCTCCTGTCACACCCATCTCTCTTCACCTGCCACAGACTGGTAACACTTGGAGCTGAACTTGGGGGTCAGATCAGAAATATGTAGGCTAAAAAAGACACCAGTAGCTTTTCCTTGCTTCAGATAAATGTCTTCAAAGAGCTATTTGCAATTACCTGACCCTCATTTTCTATTCTTTGTTTCTCCTTTCCTCAACCTTAAACAGGGAATGGTCTAATTTTTTTAAGATTTATTTTATTTATTTGAAAGAGCTACAGAGAGAGGTAGAGACAGAGAGATAGAGGTGTTCCATCTGCTGGTGTACTCCCCAAATGGCTGCAACAGACAGAGCTGTGCCGGTCTGAAGCCAGGAGCCAGGAGCTTCTTCCGGATCTCCCACATGGGTGAAGGGGCCCAAGGACTTGGGTCGTCTTCTACTACTTTCCCAGGCTCACAAGCAAGAAGTGGGATCTAAGTGGAGCAGCCAGGACTCAAACCAGTGCCAGAATGGGATGCTGGCCTTGCAGGCAGGGACTTTAACCCACTGTGCCACAGCGCCAGCCTCAGGTTTTAATTCTTATGGAACTCAACTGGAAATTCGATGGGCTCAGGCAAGGCTTGACCAATGATGGGAGTTGCTGGCAGAATAAGCAAGCTCAAAGCCTTGGTCTCTAATAAAAAATCAATTTACATAATTTACAATATATAATTTATAATTTACATAATTTACATGCCCCCCATTCACTTTAAAAATTTTCAAAAATTTAACATATTTCTATCCTGTCAACAATGGCTATAGACAACATGGTAAAATTCAGTGCGATTTATTGTTAAACACCAGTGGGAATGGCATTTCATGATCCAGTGTGGTGTGGTGCTTCGTGACCTTCAACTCTGATGACTAAACTTTGCAAGGAAGGCAAATATGTCAGCACTCATTAGCATCTCCCTTTGTCTGCACTGTGCACCCTGCTGCTCTTCACAGCCCTCTTTGGATTTACATCCTGCCTCTTTCCATTACGGACCCAAGACAGCCTACAGAAATGCATAAGATGGAAAATAAATGGGGACATTGAAGCAGGATAGAGAGCTGAAGCTAAGATGAAGTTAATGCACAAGGATGCACAGCAGAAAGCACTTCATAGTTCGGTACAGGCACAGCTCCAGTCCAGCTCTCAGTCTTCCCAAACCAGAGGGCAACAGGTGCAAAATTCATGGTCCATAAGTTTTAAAATGATAAGGAATGGAAAATACAGCTTTCAGCAGCACAAAGGAAGTCAAATTATCCATAATCTATGCCTATAGCAGAGCAAAGAGAGAAGGCTGTGAATGGCAACATACTGGAGAGCAGGGAGAGGTTGTCAGTCCCTACCTTTGAAATATCCACAGTGGATTTCATCAGTGAACAGCAGCCTTTCCCAAAAGGAATTCTGTTTCTATAGGCTGTCCATAAGGGAGGCTCCTAAAGGGGTACAGTGATGAAATGAATTTGGGAAATGCTGAGTTAAATGAGTTTCTGATTTTGAGCTGTATCAAAGCCTTGCATAGCCAAATTTGTATTGTGAAACTTCTGAATTGGGTTTATAGTATCTACTGTTTCTGAAAGTTATGTACTCATGATATTTTATGGTATATTCTGAAATTCCTGGAATAGTCATTCACTCATTCATCATATACTTGTTGAGTAGCTAGAATTATGATTGATATTGCGGTTGGCACTGATGATATGGAGATGAGAAAGACAACGGTCTTTCCAAAATGGAGCTTATATTCTTGTGAGATTATAGGAAATAAGATGATAAAATAGGCTATTATATTTGTGTAATAAGTACTATAAAAATAAAGCAGGGAAAAAAGATAGGGCGGGGGAGCTTGTCATGGGTGTGAGTAATGATGGCTGTATTTTTTTTAAAGATTTATTGGAAAAACAGAGAGAGAAGGGGGGCAGAATATCTTCTAACTGCTGGTTCACTCCCCAGATGGCTGCAACAGCCAGAACTGGGCCAGGCTGAAGCCAGGAGCCTGGAGCTCCATTTAGGTCTCTATGTGGGTGGCAGGGGCCAAGGGATTTGGACCATTTGCTGCTTCCCCAGGTAGATTAGCAGGGAGCTGGATTGGAAGTGGAGCAGCTGGGACTTGAACCAGTATTCAAATACAATGCTGTCATTGTAGGTGTTGGCTTAATCTGCAGAGCCACAACGCCAGTCCTGGTGGCTGGCTTTTTAAAAATTAATTAATTTTATTTGAGAGACAGAGGGGAAGGAGGGATGGAGAGAGTGAGAGAGAGAGAGAGAGAGAGAGAGAACCCTCGTCTGCTGTTTTATGCCCCCAAATACCCACACAACTTAGGCTAGGCAAGACTGAAGCCAAGAGTCCAGAACTTTATCCCGGTCTCCCACACAGGTGACAGGGACCCACATACTTGAGCCATTACCAGCTCAGAGCCAAGATGCAAACCCAGGTACTCCAGTATGGAATGTAGGCTTCAAAGCAGCGCATTAAATGTTGGACAAAGCAGCCATCCCAGCAGTGGGTTTTCACAGGTCTGTGATTAGGGAAGACCTCTCTGAAGAGTGACATTTGAGTGTAGACATGAGTGAGGCCCCACAGTGGCCACGTGAAGAGCGAGGGGAAGAGTATACCCAGCAGAAGTAACAAGCATAAAGGTCATGGGCAGGAAGGAGCCTGGGAAGTTCCAGAAACATCTGGAAAGCTGAAATGTCCAAGATGGAGCGGTAGGGAGGAGATATACAGTGATCATCCCAGATTGTGTGGGGCCAGATCATGGGACTGTTCAGAGAAGAGGTGAGTATTTAGGGGATTTCGCAGATGACAGGCAGTGAGCTACAGAGGTCAAAGGTGTAGGCTTGGGAAGGAGGGAGAAACTGAGTCAGATTTGGATACATTGTGTATCCGTAGGTATAAGACAAGAAGTGAGGCACGAGCGATCTGGTATCATGGATTCTGCTGGTGACGGAGCATACAAGGCTGATGGCATATTGGCAGCAATTCTGACAGCCTGCGACTTAGACTGGTCCATGGGCAGCTGAGGCTTGTGTTGTCCTGAAGGCAGGGAAGAGGAAGCACTGGCAGGGGCAGCCGGAGCTCTCTGCGGATCCCTTATTTCTAGGTGAGAGCCCTGGCCGAGCAGAGAAAGGGTGGTCCAACTAGAAGTGTCCCCCAGAGCCAGTGTTCTGGAGGATGGGAGCTGTGTTCTCTTTCTCTCACATAATACTTAGTCCAGTGCTGAATATGGAGCTGATTCTCCATAAATATTTGTCCCAGTGAATTGAATTTAGATCTCATGACTTTGAGAAAATGAATATTCCAGAAGGGAAAGCAAGTTACACTGTCGCCAACCGAATCCAAGTCCATTTCAACTGAAAGAAAAATCTGTAAACAGGAAACATTATAAACATTTCTATCATAACCACTATTAACTCCCAAATTATTCAGAGTTTGAAAAAACTTCAAATGGGAATAAGGAAGGTCTTTTGCTCATATTAATGAAATTTGTTTTATCATGAATGCTAGTATATGTACAAGGATACTTCAAAAACTCACAGAAAGTGAATTAAAAACTGAATTGGTTGTGCTGTGCAATCTTTAGAAATCATTGTATTTGAAGCAGTCATCAAAAAGTTAATGAAAACGTATATTATGAAGAAAACTATGCATGTATTCCAAAATTTTTTATACCAAAATAAACTTGTCATTTTTTTTTTAGATTTTATTTATTTATTTGACAGGTAGAGTTACAGACAGTGAGAGACAGAGAGACAGAGAGAAAGGTCTTCCTTCCATTGGTTCACTCCCCAAATGGCTGCAACGGCCAGAGCTGTGCCGATCTGAAGCCAGGAGCCAGGAGCCAGGAGCTTCCTCCGGGTCTCCCATGTGGGTGCAGGGGCCCAAGGACTTGGGCCATCTTCTACTGCTTTCCCAGGCTACAACAGAGAGCTGGACTGGAAGACGAGCAACCGGGACTAGAACCGGCACCCATATGGGGTGCCAGTGCCGCAGGCGGAGGATTAACCTAGTGCACCAGGGTGCTGGCCCCAAACTTGTCTTTTAATTTCATTTTCCATGAACTTCTCAAAGTACTCTCAAATAACATAGATGTCTTCTTTCTTTCTTTTTAAAGATTTATTTATTAATTTGAAAGTCAGCGTTACAGAGAACACAAAAGACACAGAGATGTCTTCTATCTGCTGATTTGCTCTCTAAATGGTCAGAACTGGACCAGGACACAGCCAGGAGCCAGGAGCCTTATCCAGGTCTCTCATGTGGGTGCAGGGGCCTAAGCACTTGGGCCATCTTCTATTGCCTTCCCTGGCACATAGCAGGTATCTAGATTCAAAGCAGAGCAGCCTGGACTCAGATCCGTGCTCTGATATTGGATGCCTGCATTGCAAGTGATGGCTCAGCCCACTGCGCCATAATGCTGGTAATGCTGGCCCCCTTCGTTTCTAATTTTTTTAAAGAGATTTATTTATTTGAAAGAGTTACAGAGAGGCGGAGGCAGAGGCAGAGAGAGAGAGAGAGAGAGAGAGAGAGAGAGAGAGAGAGAGGTCTTCCATTTGCCGTTTCACTCCTCAGATGGTCTCAACGGTTGGAGCTGCGCTGATCAAAGCCAGGAGCTTGGAGCCCCCTCTGGGTCTCCCATGTGGGTGCAGGAGTCCAAAGACTTAGGCCATCTTCCACTGTTTCCCAGGCCATAGCAGAGAGCCAGATCGGAAGTGGAGCAGCCAGATCTCGAACTGGCACCCATACTGGATGCCTGCACTGCAGGTGGCGACTTTACCCACAACACCAAAGCACTGACCCCTCTACTTTTAAAGTTATATCATATTTGTAATTCAAAAAGATCATTTCTTTCTGGCCATCAACATCCTGAAAAAAAAAAAAAAGAAAAAGCTATTGAAAATGTGATTAATCATGGCACCCTAAATCTTTGTTTATTTTTAATTTATCTGAGAGACACAGAGAGAGAGAGAGAGTTCTCCTATTCTCCGGTTATCCTCCAGATGCCTGCAGTGACAGGAGCTGGGTCAAGTTGAATCCAGGAGCTGTGAGGTCAGTCTAAGTCTTCCATAAAAGTGGCATCTGAGCCATCTGAATCATCACCTGCTGCCTCCCAGGATCTGCATAAGGAAGCTGGAATAGGAAGTGTGTGGTGGGATGAGAAGGCCATGCCAAGATGGCCACTGGCAACAGAGTCTGCCTGGCAACAGGCTGTGATTGGATGGTTTCAGAAACCACATGACAGTGGAGTCTGCCTGGCAACAGACTGTGATTGGATGGTTTCGGAAACTGCCTGGCAACAGGGTGTGATTGGTTAGGGCATAGACTGCCCCATGACTGGATTGGCTGCCTTGGCTATATAAGCTGTTGTAGCAACTGAAATAAACAAGTCTGCAGGCTGCTTGCCTCAGGCCTGCTTTCACCCAACTCCCGGGGTCTGTGTGGTGACTCCGTGCCTCTTGCCCCTACCACGCTCCTCAAAGCCAGCCACTCCAATATGGATGTGGGCAGCCAGTGACCAAATGCCCACTCCTAATCATGCCCTTTAAATAAAGTGCATAGGGATGAACACTGTGGCACAGTGAGTTGAACCACTGCTTGGGACACACACACCCCATATTGGGTGTGCCTAGTTCAAGTCCAGGTTACTCTGCTTCCAATCTGTCTTCCTGCTAATGTGCATCCTGGGAAGGCAGCAGATGATGGCTCAAGTACATGAGTCTCTGCTACCCACATTGGAGACCCTTATGGAGTTCCAGGCTCCTGGCTTTGGCCTGACCCAGCCCTGGCTGGGAAATGAACCAGCAGATGGAAGATCTCTTTCTCTCTCTCTCTCTCTCTCTCTCTCTCTCTCTCTCTCTCTCTCTCCCTCTCTCTCTCAATCTGCCTTTCAAATAAATCTTCAAAAATATATTTTAAAAAATAGGTAATTCCTCAAGGTGGTAACAACATTTAATATTCTTGGGGCCAGCGCCATGGCGCAGTAGGTTAAGACTCTACCTGCGGCGCTGGCATCCCATATAGGCACTAGTTCTAGTCCCGGATGCTCCTCTTCGATCCAGCTCTTTGCTATGGCCTGGGAAAGCAGTGGAAGATGGCCCAAGTCCTTGGGCCCCTGCACCCATGTGGGAGACCAGGAAGAAGCATCTGGCTCCTGGCTTTGGATCGGTGCAGCTCCAGCCATTGCGGCCATCTAGGGAGTGAACCATCGGATGGAAGACCTCTCTCTCTCTCTCTCTCTCTCTCTCTCCCTGTCACTGTCTTACTCTCTAAGTAAATAAAAAAATCTTTAAAAAAAGAAATATCTGTGCAAAAAAAAAAACCAGTTAATATTCTTACTTTTCTATATAGTTCATTAACTCTTGGTCAGACATTAACCTCAGAAAGTAAATCTGTTTCATCATGAGGACTGAGGAATATGTATTGGGTGAAAGTAGCTAAGAAAATCATTAATTCTACTGCAGGAAAAAGCTTCAGAACACATTAAGAATCACAGAGACTGTAGGAAAATGTTGGCCATAATTTGAGTCAATAATGGACTTTTCCCCCCAGATATGCGTAAAACACCAACAAAAGATCCAGAAGACCATTCATCAGCAGCTCGCCTGTAACACAGGGACCCTTGATGTCTGAAAATCAAAAATATTCTCATTTAATTATATGTTTAAAGTTTTATTTCACAAAAATCTTATAAAACAGACAAGCAGAAAAACTCCATAACAATCACCTGTAACCACTGCCATCACCAGCAACTTCCTTTTTCAATATTCTATTTGTATTTGGCAATTGGTAAATTAAAGATTAGAGAGGCTAAATGAATTCAGCAAAGTTAGGAAAAATGAGTGGGTCTAAGGGAAGATGGCAGGTGATTTCGCCTTTCTCACTCACAACATCAACAGTTCAGGCCCTTTCCAATCTACCCCTCTATATCGCTCCCAAGTCCCTCCCACCTTCTGAAGCTGTCCATAGTTAATGAGGGAATCCAGGGATAGAATCGTCAGTTCTCCAGCATGGACGAGCCCCTCTCACTCCTAAAAGAAACAGAGTGAAGTGCGGTGAGGTCTGGTTTTTATCTCATACTTTCGTCTTGCTTCAGGGAACTACTTTAGAATGTGTACAATTAATGACAGATTAATACAGTTATCAACCCTACTGAAATCCATCATCTGAGTCAACCAAGGTCTGTTTGCTACATTTGCGACTTGAAAGAACAAGATACAGTAGAGAACAGAATAGATGCCAACTTGGCATTGTTCTTTCCATGATACATAAAGTATTCCTGAAAGAGGAGTTCCTGATTAGAGATGCAAGGTCCCATCACGCTAACAGCAGCTGACTTCCTGCCTTGAAATGTCTTCCTGCCTCTGTCTCTGCCAGTGACTGACAGCTGGCTTAATAATCAAATTCAAGCCCTGTTTGCTGTTCCTGACCTTTACTGAGAAACGCATTTTGGAGCTCTGGACATGAATAGAGTGTTTTAATTTGGAGAGAATAATGTGTTTGCATCATTTCCAGCAGCCCGTGGACCTGATTACCTGTGTTATTTCTGCAGCCCACTTCAAAGCAGGCTGTGAGACGATGGCTGGTTGTTGAAGCCATTTCCCAATCAAGCCCCAGTTTTGCATAGCACGCGTGTGTTATCCAAAAGAGGAAGTATTTGTTGCTGGTAGAATTAATAAGGGCTCTAGTACACCACTTCTATCAAGTGGCTCCAAACATATTTATTTCGAACAACTTATTTTTCATATTCAGTTGAAATCGTTGTCCAGGCTGGTTTATATGAACCGTTTCCTGAGCCAGGATTTTCCTTTCTTCGCTTTCTGCTCTTTCGCTTCCTTGCGTGCTCTCCACCGCCCTCTACAGGGGGAGACAGGGTGGTGCAGCAGCAGAAAGCTCGCGAACCTGAGTGAGCCGGCACACCTGCCACCAAGAATCCTTGAAAGGATGAGGCAATAAGATGCATGTGGTGTGCCCAGCCTTGGTCGGGCACAGGCTGTGGTAGGCTCTGGATTCACGTAACTGTTGTTGTTACTTTCTTAGGTCTTCAAAGTCGTCTTTAGGACCCTTCTGTCCCCTGCTCTGTGGGCTTTGTAGATCATCCTCTCTCAGTTCTAGAACACTTTGTAAACATCCTTCAAAGAGAGCCAGTGCGGAGATTCCTGCTGCATGTCAGGACTGCTTTATTCTTCCAGAACATGCTGGAGTTCTCCCAAGTCAGTGGAGGACACCATCCCCAAGAACTCAGTTGGCTGCAGGAGGCAGCCTCATCCGAACAAAATGTCATTTCCAAGCCTGTTACTGAACCGGCATGAGTACATTCACGGGCAGGCCAAACTCTGAAGCCATGATTTGTGTGTGTGTGTGAGAAATGTACTACAAAGTGGCCAAGCAAGGACTCAATGCGATACTCAAATTTTACTCCCCTCTGTGGGTTCTGGAGAAAGTTTTATGGGACTGGGAAAGAGAAGTCAGGATGTGGACCCCCTGGCAGGCCAATTTCCAATTGGATGGCCAGGGGCAGGATTGGAATGGGGAAGAGAACAGTGGACATTGCAGTCTTCAGATCTCTGCTTCATAAAGTGGTCCGGCTCTTCTGTTTCCACTCATCCTCTGGGTTTTGGGTTCCATGGGAGGTGCCCAGCATTGGTTCCTGGTGTCACCTGAAGGTCACAGTCCTCCCTTTTGTACAAGTGTGGCTCAGCCGGTCAGTCTCGATCTGGCTGAGAATGCTTCAGGCCAACTTGACTGTAAACGTGTTAAGAAATAGTGATTTAGTAAGCTTATTTGAATGACTGGAACCTATTATTAAAGAATAGGAGATTTTCAAGGAAGAAATGAGAAGACACCAAAGGGGGCTTTTTACTTCGGGATTGCCAGGAGATCCAAGTAAGGTAGCAACAAGCCAGTGTCAAGTCTGAGGATAAGTCAGGACAAGCCCACAGGCGTCAGAAGCCTGCATTTGGGGGACTCAGGATGTCCGTATCCGTTTCCTATAGCCAGAGTGACTGTTAACTCAGTGCCACACTGGGACACTTCTGACAGTGAAAGAGAACAGCGTTATATTTAGAATTAAATGATTTCAAGCATTTATTTATTAACCAACAAATTGGTTTATTGTATTAACAGACCTGTGAAACAGTTTTTAAAATTATTTTTCAATTTAAAATCTCTTTAATAAATTAAAGGTATGGCCTGGCATTGTATGTATGACATCCCGTAGGGGTGCTGGTTTATGTCCTGGCTGCTTCCCACTTCTGATCCAGCTCCATGCTAAGGGCCTGGGAAAAGCAGCAGAAGATGGCCCAAGTTTTTGGGCCCCTGACACTCATGTGGGAAGCCCATAAAAAGCTCCTGGCTCCTGGCCTTGGCCTGACCCAGCCCTGGCTATTGCATCATCTAGGGAGTGAACCAGTAGATGGAAGATCTCTCAATAGATAGATCGACAGATATCTTCCCCCCTCTATATTTATGTGTGTATACATGTGTGTGTGTGTGTGTGTGTGTATATATTCTCTCTCTCTCTCCCTCTCTCTCTCTCTCTCTCTCTATATATATATATATATAAAGTTTCCTCTATTTAAGTCTGACTTTCAAATAAGTAAATCTTAAAAATATTAAGTATAGAAGCCAACGTTCTGTCACAGTAGATGAAGCCACGACTTTTGACTGGATGCTAATTTGAGTCCTGTCTGCTCCGCTTTGGATCCAGCTCCCTGCTAATGTGGCTGGGAAGGCGGCAGAGAATGGCCAAGTGCTTGGGCCCCTGCCACCGTTGTGGGAGACCTGGATGGAGTTTCTGCCTCCTGGCTTCAGCCTGGTTCAGACTTGGCTGTTGTGGCCATTCAGGGAGTGAATCAGTGGATGGAAGATCTCTCTCCTCTTGTTCTGCTTTTCAAATATGTAAATCCTCAAAAAATACAAAAATAAAGAAAAAGCAACAAAATTAGAAAGGAGAAAGTAAAATTATCTTTGTAAATAATATGAACTTATACATAGGAATCTCACAAAAATCTGTTAGAACTGACAAATTCAGCAAAGTTATAGGAAACCAACACTCAAAAATAATTTCTATTTTTATATACTAACAATGAACAATCTGCAATAGAAATCAATAAAACAATTTCATTTACAATAGCATCAAAAATAATAAAACAGGAGTAAATTTAAGGAAAGAAAAGGCTTATGCACTAAGAACTATAAACCTTGCTGAGAAATTGAAGAGGACAACAGTAAGTGGAAAGGTACCCATATCCATAGACTGGAAGACTAACGTTTCTGAGATCTTAACAGGATTCCAAAAGATCTACCAATGTGATGCATCCCTGTCAAAATCTCAGAAGCACTGTTTTCAGAAATAGAAAAATCCATTCTAAAATTCAGACAGAATTCGTACAGATTCGAGGCATTCCAAATAACCAAAATAATCTGAAAAGGAATGAAATTCAAAGTCCCACACTTGCTCATTTCAAAACTTATTTTAAAATTACAGTTATCAAAACAGTATGATATTGGCATAATGGCAGACACACAGACTGGTGGAATAGAACAGATTTTTATGTCAAGAAATAAACTCATTTATATGGTGAAATAGTTTCAACAATACTGTCAAGACCTTTCAAAGGGAAAGATAATTTTTTCAATAAATGGTGTGAGGAAAACTGGATATTCACAGGCAAAAAATAAATGAAGTTGGATATTTAATTTACCATATTTAAAAATTAAAATGGATCAAAGACCTAAACTTAAGACCTAAACTGGCTGGTGCCATGGCTCACTTGGCTAATCCTCTGCCTGCAGGGCCAGCACCCCAGGTTCTAGTCCTGGTTGGGGCTCCGGATTCTGTCTTGGTTGCTCCTCTTCCAGTCCAGCTCTCTGCTGTGGCCCAGGAAGGCAGTGGAGGATGGCCCAAGTGCTTGGGCCCTGCCAGCTGTAGTGGCCATTTGAGGGGTTGAACCAATGGAAGGAAGACCTTTCTCTCTGTCTCTCTCACTGTCTAACTCTGCCTGTCAAAAAAAAAAAAAAAAAAAAAGACCTAAACTATGAAATTCCAAAATGAACACATAGGGAAAAATGTCACATTAGATTTGCAAAAGAATTCTTGGATAACACCAAAGAGCAAGCAAAAAAATACAAGATACAAATAGATAAATAAGACTGGCCAATATTTAAAACTTCAGGAGACAACAGAATAAAAAGACAATTTACAGAAAGGTAGATAATATTTGCTAATAACATATCTGATAAGAGGTTACTATCAGGAGTATATAAATAACTCCTTCAACTCAACAATGGAAAAAAAAGCAAACTGATCGATTCAAAAGTGGTAAAAGGCCATGTGTGGGTGTTTCTCCGAGGAGGATCCACAATAACCACCAAGCTTATGAAAAGCTGCTCTGCACCAGTAGCGTTCAGGGAAGTGCAAATCAGAAACATGACGAGCTCTATCAGCTAACACCTCTTAGCGTGGCTGCTGCCAAAACAGAAAACAGCAAGTGTTCATGAGGATGTGGAGAAATTAGAGCCCGTGTGCATTGTTCATGGAAATGGAGCTCCCACTGTGGAAAACAGTATGGCAGTTCAGGAATTAAATCCAGAATTATCCTATGACTTAATAGTGCTACTTTTTTTTAAAGATTTATTTGAAAGTCAGAGTTACACACAGAGAGAGAAGCAGAGGCAGAGAGAGAGAAAAAGAGAGAGAGAGGTCTTCCATCCACTGGTTCACTCCCCTGTTGGCCAGAATGGCTGGTGAGCCAATCCAAAGCCAGGATCAGGAGCTTCTTCTGGGTCTCCCACACAGGTGAAGGGGCCCAAGGACTTAGGCCATCTTTCACTGCTTTCCCAGGCCATAGCAGAGAGCTGGATCAGAAGTGGAGCAGCTGGGACTTGAACTGGCACCCATATGGGATACTGGCACTGCAGGCAGCAGCTTTACTCGCCACGCCACAGTGCCAACCCCTAAAAGTGCTAATTCTGGGTATATATCCAAAAGAATTGAAAGCAGGATCTTGAAGAAACATTTGTTCATCCATATTCATAGCAACATTATTCACAATAATAAAAAGACTAAAACAATTTAAGTGTCATTAACAGATATCTATATAAACAATGTGGCATATTTATTGGATGGAATGTAATTTATTCTTAGAACAATATGAATGAACCCTGAGAGTGTTATGCTATTGCAACTATGCTATTCATGCAAAGACAAATTTGTGTGATTCTGCTTGTATATGAGGTAACTACAGTAGTCAAATTCATGGATCCAGAAAGGATGGTGGGGTCCGGCACTGTGGTATAGTGGGGAAAGCCTCCACCTGTGGCATTGGCATTCCATATGGGCCGGGTTACTCCAGTCTCAGCTGCTCCACTTCCCATCCAACTCCCTGCTACTGTGCCTTGGAAAGCAGCAGAGGATGACCCAAGTCTTTGGGGCTCCTATACCCACGTGGGAGACCCAGAAGAAGCTCTTGGCTCCTGGCTTCAGAGAGGTTCAGCCCCAGCTATTGTGGCCATTTGGGGAGTGTCAAGAGGATGGAAGACTTTTCTCTCTCTGTCTCTCCATCTCTCTTTCTGTAACTCTGCCTTTCTAGTAAAATAATTTTTTAAAGAAAGTAGAACACTGGATTCAGGGACTGGGGATAGTGGAGAAATGGGGAATTATTTAACAATTATGGAGTTTCAGTTTGGCAAAGAGTTTTGGAGAGTCATTGCAAGATAATGTGAATATACTTAATATTACTGAATTGTACACTTATGTGTTTTTTAAATTATAATTTTTAAAATTTATTTGACAGATAGAGTTAGACAGAGAGAGAGAGAGAGGTCTTCCTTCCGTTGGTTCACCCCGCAAATGACTGCTATGGCCAGAGCTACGCTGATCTGAAGCCAGGAGCCAGGTGCTTCTTCTTGGTCTCCTATGCAGGTGCAGGGGCCCAAGCACTTGGGCCATCCTCCACTGCACTCCTGGGTCACAGCAGAGAGCTGGACTGGGAGCAACTGGGACAGAATCTGGCACCCCAACTGGGACTAGAACCCAGCGCCCATATGGAATGCTGGCACCGCAGGCAGAGGATTAATCAAGTGAGCCATGGCACCGGCCCCTAAATTATAATTCTTAAAAGATTTTACTTATTTATTTGAGAGGTCGAGTTACTGATAGTGAGAGGGAGAGACAGAGAGAAAAATCTTCCACTCCCCAAATGGCTACAACAGCTGGAGTTGGGCTGATCCAAAGCCAGGAGCCGGGAGCTTCTTCCAGGTCTCCAATGCGGGTACAGGGGACCAAGGACTTGGGCCATCTTCTACTGCTTTCCCAGGCCATAGCAGAGAGCTGAATTGGAAGTGCAGCAGTTGGGACTAGAACTGGTGATCTGCATGCAGAGGCTTTACCCACTACACCACAGCGCCAGGCCTTAAATTACGATTTCAAAAAGACATTTTTCACAAGTAGAATATTCCGAAGCGCTATCAGAGTTAAATCTCTTATTTAATTTTTCAGCTACTCTAGCTTTTATAGGAATAAATTTCAATATTTCTGCTTAGAAGCTTTGTTTCCAATAACTATAGCTTTCTAAAAGCTTCAAATTTTAAATTACTTTTATATTATAGTCATTGAAATCTTTATTTGAAGATTTTTGATGCTTTAAATGCAACCAGAATTTAGAGGAATCATTAACAATTTTCATACAATTATAAGACACATTGTTTTACAAAGAACTCATCAAAGGCATAAATATTTCTAAAACCTTATTGAAAGCAAAAGCAAAGTTTGAAGCACCTGCTACCAAGTTAAAGAGCTTTTTGTATTTAATGATATCATTAATTTTAAAGTTTGGCATTTATGTTATTCTGTGTGTATATAATATTTATAAATGTTGACAACTGCAGTTTCTAGTTGATTTTTCAAATATTGAAAATTTGAATATAAAAATGGATTTATGGGCAAAACAAGTAATTCTAGATGTATTTCTGTTCTGTAAGTTTCTTGATTTAATAAGAATATCGTTTTTACCGTAATACTGTGTTCCAGTAAGATCTGGATTATCAACACACACATACACCCGCAATGCACCAAATAATTTCATTTTCAATGTTGAACTTATTACTTGAATTTATAATAACATTTACAATAATGCCAAATATTTTCTTTTGCTAGAATGAACATCCAAAAGATTTACTATGATTCTGATTGTTGAAAAATGAAGTGATCAAACCTTTACTGGAATCAGCTCAACTGACTTTCAGTTAGAATCATTTGCTGACAACAATATGTAATGTTTCTATAAAATTTTTCTTTTACAATGTACATTAGTAGGCATTGCTTCATTTGTTTGCACATACCAAAAGGCATAGAATTAAAGTAGAGTTTTAACTTAGAAGAATGGTTGTTTAACCTAAATGAAAAGTCATGTCATGGAGTATTAACTAGCTGCACATTTTATAGTTGGACATGTCAAGTTGGGCACAATTTTCTTTTTTAAAAAAAGATTTTATTTATTTATTTGACAGGTAGAGTTACAGACAGTGAGAGAGAGAGAGACAGAGAGAAAGGTCTTCCTTCCATTGGTTCACTCCCCAAATGGCCACAATGGCCGGAGCTGCGCCGATCCGAAGCCAGGAGCCAGGTGCTTCTTCCTGGTCTCCCAAGGACTTGGGCCATCTTCTACTGCTATCCCAGGCCATAGCAGAGAGCTGGACTGGAAGAGGAACAACCAGGACTAGAACCAGTGCCCATATGGGATGCTGGCGCCACAGGCAGAGGATTAACCTAGTGTACCACTGCGCCAGCCCCTTGGGCACAGTTTTCTTAAAAACCTTCTCATTCTTGTGGCAGATGCTAATGTTTTTCTAGCAGACTTACATCTTCTTGTTTACTCGTGGTCAACGATGTCAGTATGGCTCCAAAGTGGGCAGTTACCATCAAGTGCCCTAAGTTGCTTGCAATTTGCATAGCATGGATCATGGCCCAGCTGGCTGATTTACCTAGCAGCCAGCATACACACCAACATGAATACATCTACCCTCACAGGAAGACCTGGAGGAGTTAGATAACCTTCAAGCCTAGTTTAGCTGCCTCTAATAGTTCCACCTGTTTACATTGCCTTCTGGGCAGACATTTGAGTTTGCAAACACCAGTGTTAAAATGTTTTTCATTCCAGTCCTATTAAAGTGGATTTCTGTTTTTAAGCCTTGTATTTTTCTCAGTGATTTCAAATAGTTCTTATATGCATCTACTTACTTTCTCAAGTACTTGTGACAGAAACAAAATGCTGCTCCCCTTCCAGCAGTGGAAAATGAAAGTCCAACTATTAAGTGACAACGTAGGAATCTGGACCTAGATTTGTCCGATTCTAAGACTCATGTTCCGTCCAAGGCTCCATACTGCTTCCTCTGATTTCTAAGCACTGGTGAGGACACAGAAGATGGATGGTAATAGGAGCTGCTGTTTGTTGAGAGCTGCCAGGTCCTGCAGTAAGCAGTTTAGGTTTTGAAGCACTTCAGAGTTTCAGAGCTGTTGTTTGAAGCTACAAAGTTGGAAGAATTTTTATGCAGCAATGAATAATTAATATAAATATAAACATTCGTCCCTTCCTTGCAACCTCCCAACCTTTTTCAGCTGCCATCGCTGTCCAAGACACTTACATATGCTGCTGGACAAATTACCAGCCCTTACTGCTCAATGCTGGGTAGTCGATTCACCAAAGATGAGAGTTCGTAAGAGGAAAGGGTTTATTTTTTTTTTTAATTTTTTTAATATTTTAAAATATTTTTTATTTATACAACAGGCATAGATTTCATATATTTCTTTTTTTATATATAAAGCTTTTATTTAAAGAATATAAATTTCCAAAGAACAGCTTATGGATTACAATGGCTCCCCCCCCCACAACTTCTCTCCCTCCCCCTACCCTCCCTTTTCCCGCTCCCTCTCCCCTTCTGTTCACATCAAGATTCATTTTCAATTCTCTTTATACACAGAAGATCAATTTAGTACATATTACGTAAAGATTTCAACGGTTTGCCCTTGCATAGAGACACAAAATGATAATACTGTTGGAGTACTAGTTACAGTATTAATTCACAATGTACAGCACATTAAGGACAGAGATCCTACATGGTTTATTTTAAGAAGCAGGAAGTCTTAGGGAAAGAGTGATCTTGGGATCTAAAATGTGCTCTTTCTACCCAGCAAGCCAGCAGAAGGGATTTTTAAAGGTAAGGGGGTAACTGCTCGGGAGGTTAGAAAAATCAGTGAGCACTGAGGCCTGCCATTCTAAGTCATCTCCCTTCAGTAGGCTCCAGAAACTCTTAGGCGAGCTTTATAAATTAGACAAGTCACAGATTCGGCACAACATCAGTAGTTGGTTTTTGTTAGATAAAATATGAAAAGAAGGGAAGGGAAATGCCTTTATTATGGTTACAGACACACAGAAGAGATACTCATCAGTAGGGTGTATGACTTTGCTTGTGCTTCTTTGCTGTACTGTTTGTGGCTCCGGTATATGGGAAAGATCCAGTGTATGGTCTCTCTGTATTTTCTCATTTTGGGCCCAAAGCTAAAGAGGCAGTCGCTCCCAAGGTTGTTCTCCAGCCAAAGCAGGTGCTCAGAATGTCAGGCTAAATCATGCAAGCCATTGCAGAGTGTATGTTCCCTCACTTTCCACTGGCTAAAGGTCTTCACATGACAAATCCCCATGAGTCAGATGGTAAAAATAGCATTTCAGGTACTTAATAATATGGACGGGGCTAAAGAGGGAAGAGTACCCCAGTATGGGAAATAGTCAACACAGCAGGCTTCTAGAATGGCAATGGCTGAAACTAGTACTCAGCAACCTCGGAATCAGCCCAGGAGGCATTCTGGTCTGGCTAAACAACCCACAGGAGGAGACTATGTCAGCTATGAGAAGCTTAGATGCTGGCACAGGAATGTCATGTCCCTCCATGAAGGACCCCTGTGACCCATGCCCCCAGTCTAAGAGAAGTGGTCATTATAAAGCAGGGAGTGCCGTCTCCTCTGAAGGGAGGAGAGAACTTTTGCTCGTGTTCTTCTCTGAAGACTGATGGGGTCTGAGGACACAGGAGGCTTCCACAGCCTATGCAGCCATGTCAGGACCTCAGGGCGCTTGCTGACATCGTGGGTGGGACTGTTAATTTGTTCAACTGATGCCGGAGTCACTGTGTACTAGCTTCTCATGCAGGACCCCAATCTTCCAAAAACGGTATTATTATAGCATTTGATGGCAAATCTCATTCTCAGAGGTTTACTTTACCTTAGTTTGTGAAATAGTGGATATTCTTTTCTATCACCAGTTTGTGTGATGTCTGAATGTCCAACTCCTGTGCTTGAGAGAGATTGCTATCAACTCTGGGTTTTGCTCTTAAGTAAATTTCTACTAAGTCTAAGTCATTTGTATGATGTTAACAAACACTGAGGCAGACCCCAGTTTGGACAATCTTCTTACTGAAGTAAAAGGCAGAGTGGATCCTCAAGTTTGGAAATCAGGGAATGCTTGGATGGGCTATACAGGTTGTGCCTGTCTGGGTACTCATCAGTGTCAGTAGCAGGTATATTCCAATAGGCCTGACCTACACGAGAAACCTCTGGAAAATGCAGATGTTGAATGACTTTCTGATGGCAGTTTTATGAAGGAAGGCGTTAGAAAGGCAGGCTATGTCACTGGCTAGTGACTCATACTCAGGTGATGGGAGCTTGGGCATTGCCATCTAACACTTCAGCTCAAAAGATTGAACTCACTGCTTTCACCAGGTCCTCTCACTTAGTTAATGTTTACACAGGCTCCAAATACACTTTCCTTGTGTTACAGGCACATGTGGCGATTTGGGAGAAAGAGGCCTCCTGACTGCAAAGAACTCTTCCCATTAAATATGGGGAAAGATATTCTCTCTTTTTCAAGTCTGGAACCTCTGGAAGTGGCTGTCATACACTGCCCAGGACACTGGAGCAAAGATAGTCGTGTTAGCAAAAGAAATACACAAGCAGATAAGGCCGCAAAAGGAGTTGCTGTAGAGATTTTAGAAACGGTTCTAAAACCTCAGCCTGTACAAGCAGCTAATAATCCTTACTGTACTGAGTCTTTAGAACGGGCTCAGCAGTGAAGTTACACTAAAATGCTAATGGGTGGTGGACCCCGTCATCAGGTCATGCTCCCAGTGGCCTCTCAGGGGAAAACGACCGAGGAAATACACCACTCTGCCCACCTGGGAAGAGGAGTTCCAATGTAAATAACCTCTTGGGTATTTGGAGGGAAGTGACTGCACACTGTCATAAGGGAAGTGACTTGTCGTGTCCCCCCTGTTTACAAAAAAGCCCTAGTGATCATATCAGGCCACCCACTTTACTCACTCGAGTACAAAAGAGAGGAACATACCCAGATGGAGACTGGCAAATAGACTTCACTAATATGTCCCTAGCAAATAATTACAAATATCTACTAGCCTTTATTGATACTTTCACAAGATAGACAGAAGCTTTTCCAACTCAAACAGAAAAAGCACATGAGGGGTCTAGCCCTGCTAAAGGAAATAAATCCTTGGGGCCGATGCTGTGGCGTAGCGGGTAAAACCACAGCCTGCAGTGCTGGCATCCCATATGGGTGCCGGTTCAAGTCCCAGATGCTCTATTTCTGATCCATCTCTCTGCTATGGCCTGGGAAAGCAGTGGAAAATGGCACAGGTCCTTGGGCCCCTGCACCCACGTGGGAGGCCTGGAGGAAGCTCCTGGCTCCTGGCTTCAGATCAACGCAGCTCTGGCTGTTGTAGCCAATTGGGGAGTGAACCAGCAGATGGAAGACCTCTCTCTCTCTCTCTCCCTCTCTCTCTCCCTCTGCCTCTACTTCTCTCTCTCTGTAACTATGACTTTCAAATAAATAAATAAATCTAAAAAAAAACTTAGTCCAAGAGTTGGTGCTGTGGCATAGCAGGTAAATCCTCTACCTGCAGCACCTGCATCCCATGTGGGCACCAGTTGAGTCCTGGCTGCTCCAATTTTGATCCAGCTCCCTGCTAATGCATCTAGGAAAGCAGCAGAAGGTGACTTAAGTATTTAAACTCTTGTACCCACATGGGAGACCTTGAGGAAGCTCCTGGCTCCTGGCTTCAGATTGGCCCAGCTCTGACAGTTGCGTCCATTTGGTGAGTGAACCAGTGGATGAAAGATTTCTCTCTCTCTCTGCATTTCAAATAAATAGATAAATCTTAAAAAAAATTTTACTCCATTTGAAGTTATACGTGGAAGGCCCTTTCTCACCTCTGACATCTTTGATTTTGAAACTCAAGATCAGATAAAGCATATTATCAGTCTGGGACAGGCACAAGTTCTGTAGATTTAGCATAGTGACACAATTCTCCCAGTGCCATATCCCAAAAGTCACAAACAGCCTATCTCCCCCAGGAGACCTGGTATTATTAAAGACTTGGATCAGAGGCTTTCACTCTGACCAATTAAAACCTAAGTGAAACTGACCCTACCAGGCGCTACTTAGTTGAATGATAGGGCATTTCAAGCTGGGTAAATTTGTCAAGAATTGAGGTTTTCCTTCTTGAAACTTTACAGGTGAATGTAGATGATAAGTGAATGTAGATGATAAGCCTACTCTTATAAGCCATTTGAAGGCCTAAAATACCTCTTCAAAAAGCAGAAGATAAGCAAAGTCTTTGCCTTTGTCACACCAAGGCTGTTGCACTGTATGGCAGATATCTTTTATCCACCTCTTCTCTGGATTCTCTCAGGAAGGTGCTATTGGCAGGAAAACTCCCTAGTCGTTTTTTCCATTGTAACAGGAGGTTATCTTACTACACCTCATGGAGCCGCTTTTAAAAAATCCATCTGTTGCCTGGGGCAACGTAGGCTACACTTCAGGCCAGCCTTAAAAGCACTCTGAGTATGTAGATACTCTGGCTAAGGTAGTCATGGTTAACAGACTAACCTTTAATTATGTGATGATATGTAACAAGGAGGATCATGTATGGTAATTAATGGAATATGTCACATTTACTCTAATAGCAGTGTGTTCACTGAAAAATACATTACAAATCTTTATACCCAGGTTAGGTGGCTTTATAACCTGGGCATGGAAAGTCTACCAGCTCCCTCTGGGAAACAATAGAAAATGTTTTTCCTGGCCCAAGAAGGATCTTATCTATAATTCATATTTTTCCAATTGTGTGCATCCTGATACAAATTTGTCGCTTTCAAAGCTTGACAGCTTCTCTGAGTAGCGATGATCATGCGGAGGACCATGGCCATTGGCAGCAACTGATAAAAATCTCCCAGCTGGGAAGATGGATCCATTAGATGAGATAGGTAGAGGTGTCCACACCCAGCATAGGCAGGGCCCATAACCCTGATCAGCAGGAAGCAGATGCAGAAAATGGAACGTCATCCCTCAGCACCCCTTAAGATTAAGGGTCGAAAATCTCTCTAGGGGGGCAATGACGTTGGAAAAGCAGGTAGGTAGTTTTTGTCTGCTGAGCCGGAAGTTGTTGCAAGCACTTAAATTAATTATATCTCACTTATCTATCCAAATGGCCCTTTTCCCATGATGCAGCTGTTCCATCTGGGACCTAAGGCGAGGCATTATGAAAATATGGATATTGAGTTCCATTTGGAACTTGTGGAGGTGCCATAAAATGTGCAGGTGGCTGCACACCTGGGGAGACACTGCCCCCTGTCTCATAAAGGAGGCCAACAACAGGAAAGGGCTCTCTCTTTCACAGCAGTCATGGCTGGAGGTGCCGTGTGGGTGCCCTGCCCTCCCCTGTGCCTTCTGGCCTACTACTCATTCAAGATGGCCATTTCTCTGTGCGGGGCAACCCCTGCTCATGTGTGTTCACTTTCTCACCTTTTGAATGAATTTTGTTATCACCTTTTGCACCATATACATGGCTGCACCGAGTATGTTTGTTTGTTTGTTTGTTTTTGCAACACAAGAGCCTGGAATAAAAATTAATACACTGGAACCAGCACCGTGGTGCACTAGGTTAATCCTCTGCCTGCAGTTCTAGTCCTGGTTGCTCCTCTTCCAGTCCAGCTCTCTGCTGTGGCCCGGGAGTGCAGTGGAGGATGGCCCAAGTGCTTGGGCCCTGCACCCCATGGGAGAACAGGAGGAAGCACCTGGCTCCTGGCTTCAGATTGGTACAGCTCTGGCTGTTGCGGCCTTTTGGAGAGTGAACAAACCAACGGAAGAAAGACCTTTCTCTCTGTCTCTCCCTCTCACTGTTTGTAACTCTACCTGTCAAATAAATAAATATAATTTTTATAAAAAAATTAATACACCTCCATGCCCACATCACACATACTGAAGAAATAACTGATCACATTTATAACACTCGAAATCTTCAGAAGTTTTATGAACAATCACATTGCTTTTGTGTAATGTTAAGTAGCTTCCCCCTCTCCTGAGATGCCTTCCCAGCTCTGCTTCTCCTTTCCTACATCACCTAATGTGGGAAGTTTTAAATTGTCTCTTTCCCTCCACAATTCCAATAATTTTTTCAGTTAAATGAACTGTTTGTATACAGACTAACAGGAGAGAAACAAAGAAAAGGTATTATGTGTGGGATCCATGCACACAAAGAAAGGGTCAGGTGGGTGAAGCTTAAATAGGGAGGAAATAAGGGCTTGAGGCTCCTGGTGGACAAAGGAAACAGATTAACGGGAGTGTGAGGGCAAGAGATGAGCTCTGAGTAAAGGCTGTTTCCTCACTTATGTACAGCAAGTCTTGGGAGCAACAGCCTGCAGAATATGGGAATCTCTGGGTGGATCCAGCCAGGCAGATGAGGGGGCTTCAGAGAAAGCCTGTCCACATCTGTGGTTTATTTATGTAGCTTTACAGATGCAAATATCTCCCACAAAAGGGCAGCTCTTCAGAGCTATTTCTGTACCTGAAGCACCTCTGAATAACCATCTAGAAATGTGCCAAAGAGGCATATTTTGGGGTGGCTTATTTTACTCTTCTGCATGGGCACAGGGCTTTGTATGTATCAAGCAGTTAATTTTTTTTTTTGTTGAATTGCACCTTTTATTCTTGAGGTGACTTTTAAAAGGTAACCTTTCAAATAACAAGCATTCAAAATAATGATTGAATCGAATTGAGGACAAGAAAAAAAACAGTTCTTTCAATTTAGCTGCTAATGGAGACCCAGACCACTTTCTCAATCCAATGGATTACAAATAAGAAAGCAAAATGCCATCCCACCGATATTTTTTTTTTAACATTTTGAACAGCCAATAACTTAGCCCTATATTAAGGTCTATTTTTCTAATTCAATATATTTTTAGCTTAATTAATCACCAGTTCATTGAGTCTTCAATATACCATTTCAATTATCTCTAGGAGATGAGAGATACATCTTTTGAGGATCACTAGGGGCCCAACTAGAAATATCAATGTCTCGTGTTAGGTAGGAAGTGTGAGAGGAGCCAGAAAAAATAAGGGGGAGTTCATGCAGTTGAATGAGGCAAAAAAACACAGAAGTATGACTGGGCAACAGCCCAGCATTTATACATCAAGAGTCCTGCCCATGTCCAGTCATCTTTAGCTGAATCCCAGACCTCCCCTGGGCATGTCTCAGGGGCATCTTTCCAGCCTGGCACCAGGTGGCCGTTTTGGTTCAATAATATTGCCCTGATAAAGTCCCAGGAGGAATTTTATGAATTCCACAACTGGAAAACCCTTCATCCGACAATATCTCCAAAAGGAGGAAGAAGGTGGAGAAAGAGTAGGCTCATACCTATAAAAACTCCGGCCTGAACGCCAACTGGGTTCTCAGTTCTTTGCTGAGATGCCCACCTGGCCTGTCAAGTGAATTCTATTCATTAAACTTTGCTAGCTCGCTTACTGCCAATCTCTATCTTATGTCTGAAATTCTTTTCCTATGGAAGACAAAAACCTCTGTTCCAGCTTGAGAAGTAAACATTTTCAAGTTAAGGTGGATAGCTGCGAGTAGACAAGTAGCTAGCGTCACAGTCAAGTTACACGCACCTGAAAGTTCTTAGGCAAATAGGATGTTCGTGGTCAAGACAGCTGAAGCAAATGCTGGGAAGACTGTAACCCTGTAGTTACTCGGCCGATGAGAAACCAGGGAAGGGGCCTGCATGCTAGGAAACAGCTTGCTGTAAGCCACCCCGGGTGTGTTGGCCCGCCAGGCAGCAGGTCTTGGAAGATCATTAACAAAGTCTCACTTTTGCAGCACTTCCTGAGTCTGAGCCTATCCTTTGAGTGGACGGGTGTGGCTGTTTCTCACCCAGCCATCTCCTGTAACAAGCCAGCCAGGGGATCAAGGGAAGTGGTAAGTCCAAGCAACCTTTCCTATAGGGTTGAGGAATGCTCCATGTCCAGTCTACAGCTATCCTTTCTCCTGCCTTGTCTGTCTTGCAGCCATGGTCTCTTTTTGCTACACCCATGCAGGCATGTGCCCAGCAATTAAAGGGCACTTCCTGCACAAAGACATCTGTGGTATGATAAGCCGGGTGTGGAATGATGAAGATCTGTGCTAGGCACCCCACTAGGCTGATGACAATGTCCATGCCCCTTAGGCACACCGTGAAACCACACACCTGTCCATTCCCCATGGCCAGTCCATCAGAGATGGAGGCCAACTCACTCTCTTTCAAACTAGGCCCTCTTGGCCCTCCCCTTCTTGCTTATAACCTGTCCAGGGTCTGTTTGCTGTGCCATCTCCATCTCAGATGTCAGGTGGGGGGAATGTTGTGTCTGTCCAACATCTGAGGCTCAACACCCGGTCTCAGTGGACTCTCTACTGAAGGACACCACGTGCTTTATTTCCCCGGCCTATGTTGCCAGCATTTTGAAAAGCACTGGTAAGAATTGTTCTTAAGATGGTTCATCTTAAACTTCTATTTTTAACACTAACCAGGCTTCCTCCAGGGCTTTTTTTATCCAACTCTCTCTTGGGTTTTCTTTTCCTAGACAGAAAAGGGAGGCCTCCAGGCCCCTCTGACCCAAAGGGGTCTCATTTTCTCACTTGTTAAATTATGAAAGTTTCTCCATCTTCCTGTCAAGATCTCTCTCTCTGATATTTTGGGGCCAATATAAGGCCTTGTTAAACTCATAGAGCTCTCCAATCATCTCTACCACTCCTCCCATTATGGGTCCAGAGACCTGGAATAATCTAACCCTGCTATGCTTTCTAAAATGCTGTAAGCTGCATAGTTGTTGTGATTGTGACCATTGGCAATTTTAAGTCTTCTCTAATTCTTCTCTGAAAATATTTGCAATTAGATTCATGGAACTATGTTTTTTCCTTAAAACTTCATTGACTTTATACTTAAATGCTTTGTCTTCTAAGCTTGAAGATTTTCTGGAGATCTCTAGTGTTTGCAATACAAAACAGGTAAAGCACCTGTTTCCTACTTAATTCTTCAAATTTAAAACCTACTTTAAAGCAACTATAGGTTAAAATTCTGCTTGCTATTTTCATTAAAATACGTTTTTCTCCTAATTTAGAGGTGTTAGGGGTTTGTTTCAGGGTGTGAATTGCAGGAACCAGTAGCTAGAGAAGAGAGGGAGAGAGATGTGGAGGGAGTTACAAGCACAAGAATGTATTCTTAGTGAGGAATGTTAAAGAAAAATTTTTTTTTGATAAAGGAATGACTTATGTTTTGCAAAGATAAAGGAGAACTGAGAAAATGTAAGAAGGTTTGTGAAAGTTAAATGTTTGAGATTAGGCTGGCTGAGATTAGAAGAAAATTATTTTCATCAGCTCCTGTATCTTTTTTTAAACTTTTATTTAGTAAATATAATTTTCCAAAGTACAGTTTATGGATTACAATGGCTTTTCCCCCCTATAACTTCCCTCCCACCCGCACCCCTCCCATCTCCCGCTCCCTCTCCCATTCCATTCACATCAAGATTCATTTTCAATTATCTTTACACACAGAAGATTGATTTAGTATATATTAAGTAAAGATTTCATCAGTTTGCACCCACACAGGACATAAAGGTAAAATACTGTTTGAGTACTAGTTATAGCATTAATTCACATTGGACAACACATTAAGGACAGAGATCCCACATAAGGAGTGAGTACACAGTGACTCCTGTTGTTAATTTAACAATTTGACATTCTTGTTTATGGCATCAGAAATCTCCCTAGGCTCTAGTCATGAGTTTCCAAGGCTATGGAAGCCTCTTGAGTTCGCTGACTTTGATCTTATTTAGATCAGGTCATAGTCAAAGTGGAAGTTCTCTCCTCCCTTCAGAGAAAGGCACCTCCTTCTTTGATGGCCCCTTCTTTCTACTGGGATCTCACTTGCAAAGACCTTTCATTTAGGTGTTTTTGTTTGTTTGTTTGTTTGTTTTTTTGCCAGAATGTCTTGGCTTTCCATGCCTAAAATACTCTCATGGGCTCTTGAGCCAGATCCGAGTGCCTTAAGGGCTGATTCTGAGGCCAGAGTGCTGTTTAAGTCATCTGCCATTCTACCAGTCTGCTGTGTATCCCACTTCCCGTGTTGGATCGTTCTCTCCCTTTTTTATTCTATCAGTTAGTATTTGCAGACACTAGTCTTGTTTATGTGATCCCTTTGACTCTTAGACCTATCAGTGTGATCAATTGTGAATTGAAATTGATCACTTGGACTAGTGAGATGGCATTGCTACATGCAATCTTGATGGGATTGTATTGGAATCCCCTGGTGCATTTCTAACTCCACCATTTGGGGCAAGTCAGCTTAAGCATGTCCCAAATTGTACATCTCCTCCCTCTCTTATTCCCACTCTTATATTTAACAGGGATCACTTTTCAGTTAAATTTGAACACCTAAGAATAAATGTGTGTTGATTACAGAGTTCAACCAATAGTATTAACTAGAACAAAAAAAATACTAAAAGGGATAAAGTATTAAATTGTACATCAACAGTCAGGATAAGGGCTGATCAAGTCACTGTTTCTCATAGTGTCCATTTCACTTCAACAAGTTTCAGCTCCTATATCTTAGAAGTCCAGGTAACAGGATTATCTGGTTTTCTACTTCTTGATGTATTTAATTGACCTAGGTAATGAGATGATATCGTGTGCCATTTCTTGTAATCAAGACATTTCTTTGTGTTGGTAACTTGTCCTAGGAAACAAGGATCTTTATGTGTCATGCAGATAATTTCTTGAATTTTCTGTTGTCTTTATTGAGTTTTGATTGCTTGAATAGAAGTGAGTCTTAAAGGATTTGTTATATTCTTACTCTAAAATTCAATATAATATAAAATACCAAATAATATCACATAATATGAACACACTTTTAGCTGACTAACTATGGTCCATGTCTCTGGTGAAAACATCCTAATTAAGTGAATTATTACTTTTAGAATGATCTAAGATCCTCTTTTGACCAAATGTTTTAAGCCTCTGACAATTTTTTAGATCCATATTTTAATTGAATCTTCTGGGTTTGAGATTTCCCATTGGACCCCTGGAAATCTCAGAGACTGGGACTCTCATCTAGAGAGACAATAGCTATTATATAAAATGCATTGTCAGGTTATGAAATGAGAGTGTTGGGACCTTTTAAAATCTTTAAGACTGCCCATACTGACAATGAGGCTTGGGTGCCTGGGCCAAACACTGCCCTTAGAACCAGATTCCAGAGCTGAGACTTTGTCCATAATACATGGGATCAAGCCCATGGGGAAGTGACTTACAGTGGTCCAGGTTGGTGTATGTGATAAGAATTAGCTGATTTTGTAAGCCCAGGAAGTTGAATTATGTGGTAAGGACTAGTTAAGTCTAAAAATCCATGGGAAAAATCACCAGTTATCTTCTAAGCTGGAGAACAAACAAGGACTCCTGTTTGCTCCTCCTCCCTGGGAAATGGTCAGGAAACCCTGATTTGTCCCCGCATTCCTCTTCTATTTTCTTCCAGATGGGAAACTGATCCTTTATACCATGTTACTCTTTACTAAGATGTATTCTCAAAATTTGCTGTGGTTTGATCCTCTGATCCTAAAGAAGGTATGAATAATCTTTTTCTGTAACACGTCCTGTCCATGATATGAATTAGGAGAGCAGGAAACATGGTCAGGAAATGGGAGATTTATTCTAATATCAGGGATGGCCAAGCAGGTTATGCCACTGTTGGTCTTTCCCCATTGGTTAAGATGGTGCCCATGAGAATTATGTCCTTCTAGGTAAGATCAAACTGGGTGACCACCTTATATAACCTGTCTATAAATTGGAGGGGGGATCAACAGTAAAACATCTCATCTCCTCTTTAATTTGGTTAACATCCTGAGTTGAAAGGGGACTTGTATTTTGATGAGCCCTCTTAGTTCTGCTGCCTTCTATAGGGATCACAGTCCAACGATATCTATGCTCAGGCTCATGGAAGTGACCCCTGTATCAGGATGGGGAATCTACAAGGGCTCTCTTGTGAGTGGGGAGTCTATACTTCTAGCATGGGCATTTTCCTGTGATGGGAAAATCTTCTGGCTCTGTCTTACAATGGACCGACAGTTGTTATTTTCTGGTCTTTTCACCATAGCTATACTGGTGTATGCAGAGATATTTTATTGAAGTTTTCCTTTATGTTTTCTTATGACAAATAGTGTTACGCATATTTTCATGTGTTTATTGAGTATTGTGTATTTTTGGAGAAATGCCTTCAAATCATGTGTGCATTTATTTATTTGAAAGACAGAGTTACAGAGAGTGGGAGAGATAGAGATCTTCTTTCCACTGGTTCACTCTCCAAATAGCCACAATGGCCAGGGCTGGACCAAATTGAAGTCAGGAACTTCATCTGGGTCTCCCACATGAGTGTAGGGGCCCAAACACTTGGGCCATCTTCTGCTGCTTTCCCAAGTGCATTAGCAGGGAGCTGGATTGGAAGTGGAGCAGCTGGAACTTGAACTAGTACCCATATGGGATGCTGATGTAACAGGCAACAGCTTAACCTGTTACCCCACAATGCTGGCTGCCTTATTTGTCTTTTTGTTGAAGAGTTTTAGATTTTGATCAGTTTGTGATTTATATTTTATACTATTCTGTGGATCATCTTTTCCTTTTCCTTATGTCCCTTATTTCCTGACTAAACGATTTGTGGACTCCGACAGTATTAGACCTGGAAGTATCCTCAGAGGCTATGTGGGGTGGGGGAGGGAGAGGGTGACTCAGGGCTTAGCAGCCTGCCCCAAGGTTTAAACAAAAACCAATCCGGCCGGCGCCATGGCTCAACAGGCTAGTCCTCCGCCTTGCGGCGCCGGCACACCGGGTTCTAGTCCCGGTTGGGGTGCCGGATTCTGTCCCGGTTGCCCCTCTTCCAGGCCAG
The DNA here is from genome assembly GCA_949820135.1 of Sylvilagus floridanus. NCBI lineage: Eukaryota > Metazoa > Chordata > Mammalia > Lagomorpha > Leporidae > Sylvilagus > Sylvilagus floridanus. The sequence goes on from OX463245.1 coordinate 51,332,493, forward strand.
CCCTCTGCTGTGGCCCGGGAGTGCAGTGGAGGATGGCCCAAGTGCTTGTGCTCACCCACATGGGAGACCCGGAGGAAGCTCCTGGCTCTTGGCTTCGAATCAGCACAGCTCCAGCCTCTGCGGCCAACTGGAGAGTCAATCAGCAGATGGAAGACCTCCGCCCCCACCCCCCCACCCCACCTCTCCTTTCTGTGTTATTCTGACTTTCAAGTAAAAAAAAAAAAAGATTTCATGGCCACAGCATCAGAGACACACTGGGTTCTAGACAAACCAAAGGTGTGTCAGGGTGGGTTGGAGGGGCTCATCCTTTGGTGTGGTGTGCCACATCAGGGAAAGGCAGTTTCATGGCAATCCTTCATTAACGATGGGAGGAGAGACAAGGGCAAAATATGGTAAAGAAAATAGGTTTCCAAAGTGGAATACACCAAAGGACAGAAAGCAGAGCTAAGCAGAACACACACAGTCGAGAATGCCTCCCGTGTGATAGAGAACCTGCAGGTGACTGACCAAGGCGTGAAGCATCTCTTCCAGGAAGAGCAGCAGGTGCAGAGGCAGCAAATCCAAGAACTACCCAGGACCAAGAGGGACAGGTTGTCATAGCAGCGGGGACAACCCAGTGGACCCAGCGGGAGGTTCTCAAATCAATAGCAAATCTGGCCAGAAGGTGGCAGCTGCCATCCAGCCAGGCCAGCCTAGTTCTCCCTCTGTGCCTGACGCTCCCAGCAGCTCAGCTGTGACGGGACGGAGACAGCCTGTGCTGCTGCTGGAGCTGCTGCATGGCATCCAGAAAACGAAGCACTGGCAGAGAGCAGCCGTGCTGAGACCTCTAGTGCTGGGACCACCAACGCTGGTGGCAGCGTCCACACAGCTCTGTGGGTGGGACACGAGCTGCTCCGGGCACAAAGGCTGCCGCTGCTCCCCTCAGCAGCAGATCAGGTGATGATGTCGGCAAGTGCTGGAAGCCGGCTCCCACTTAGGCGAGCGCCAGGTTCCCCATAACAAGCGTTCTTTAAGAGGAACCACCAGGCATTTGCCCAAACCATCTTTTAACTACAAGACGGACTTCAGCACCGTCATTGGGACTTTGGGGCGAGGGATGGAGCAGAATCGGTCTCCAGAGACACACACCGGGGTCTGGGTCTGGGACACAGGGCACTGGCTTCAGTGACAGTGAAGTGTTAAAGGAGAGCTTTCCGGCTTCTGGGCCACTCATTAGAGGAGGGACTGTGGCCTCAAAACCCAGAGAGCCCTCACTGACTTGGAGCAAATTCGGCAGTGAGATCTCTAACCGGATGTTACAGGAATCATAGAACTTTAGGGCCTGGAAGAGACCTTAGAGTTGGTGACAAAGCGGCATCCCAGGGGAGGTAGGCAAGGTTTTCACCGGGTGTCAGTGTGAACCCCATTCTGTAGGTTCCCAGACAGGCAGGATGTACACGTGGATGCAGATAGTCATCAGCTGGCATGCTGAGTTGACAGAGCAAAGACTAAGAGTGAAGGGCTGATCAGAGGACTGAATCGGAGCCGCTGCTAGTGCTGAGTACGGCTTTGTGCAAACTAGGAAAGAGGCCCCTTTCCCTGCGTGGGATCAGGCCACGCAAGGTTACCAGTTTAGCTCGCAGAGGGACTGAGCTCCAGCCCCACATGCCTTCTTGTCTGGGTGCAGGGCATATGCAGCCTGTACGGTCTCTTCCGGCATTCTGGAGGGGTGGGAAGCTCCAGGGAAGTCCAGAGCAGACGGGCGATGGTGCAGGGTGCTTCATGCCAGCAGGCAGTTGACTGATTTTCCAATAATTGTGGTTCCGAGAGGGGCTGGTCTGCATCTGAAATACCTCTCCCACTCGCCATCTGGTTACAGAAATTCTTCTTTTAGATGGTTAATCACGAGCATCACAGTTTTATCACCACAAGTTAAAAAATTCTTTGTGAGAGAACTGGTGATATGTACTATTTGGGAAGATGAGATGTGGAGGCACACTTTTTAGTAGTGAAAAGCTAGAAATGAAGTAAAATCTACTAGTAGGGACTAAATCAAGAAATTGTTGTATAACCACAATAAAGCAGACTACAGAATACAACACAAAATGTTTTTGCTTAATGAAAAATTTGCTCACTTTATTACATTGGAGGACACAATGAGATCATATTCCTTTTCTTTTAAAGATTGGATTATTTATTTGAAAATCAGAGTTACACACAGAGAGAAGGAGAGGCAGAGAGGGTCTTCCAGCCACTGGTTCACTCCCCTAATTGGTCACAATGGCCAGAGCTGCACAGATCCAAAGCCAAGAGCTTCTTCTAGGTCCCCACATGGGTGCAGGGGCCCAAGATCTTGGGCCATCTTCCACTGCTTTCCCAGGCCACAGCAGAGAGCTGGACTGGAAGTGGAGCAGCCGGGACTTGAACCGGTGCGCATATGGGATGCCGGCACCACAGGCAGTGGCTTTCCCGCTACGCCACAGTGCCAGCCCCCAACACAGGGCGTATTCTAACCAGCCACGGACACCATTAGCACACTAGACCTGTGCTCTACACCAAGGTGGGCAAACATCTGTGGCTTTACAGTCTGTGCCATTTGCTAACATTTCCCATTTTATCAAAATAGACTCCAGTATATGCAAATATCACACTAATTTGAGTTCTGCTTTAGGTTGTTTTGAGACACTCTGCATGTGGAAAAATGCCCATGTCCAACTGCAAATAGTGAAATTAGGGATAAAGGTGAATGTGAGAATCTTTGTTTTCTATACTTGGGTGGTTTGAACTTTTTTTTCCTGCAACACCTGTCCCTTTTGTGACTATATACTTCACATACTAATGACACATACATAGACACGCACACACACACACACACACACACACACACATGTATCTCATTGCTCCTAGGATCTAGTGAGGAGAGGGAGAGAGGTGAGGATATGCAGCCGAGCAGGTGCTGTGCACACACAGAGCTTGAATAAGGTGGTTCATCAGCAGAGGAACCTAGTGAAGAGGCAGACACTGAGCCGAGACAGGCAGCCCCTGTACAGAGCGCCATTCTGTCCACGCCATTTCAGCCCCTTTCAAATCCTTCTTACGATGCAGTGCCTTCCGTTCTACCTCACTGGCTTTGTAGAAAGCCTCTGTCTCACTATTCCCAGCCCTCTCTCTTTCCCCGTGCTCTTTAATTACTTGTTTATGAACATGGAAACTGTTTTACTCAGAGCAGTAACGCTATCCCTGGCTTTTGGCCACTGATGCGCTGATGGAAGTACTTCTGTGTTGCTTGATTCTAGAATCGAAAACAAAGTCAATTAGGAACTTCAGAAAAAAGTGCTTCCTGGGCTTTGTCAAGCACAGTTCTCTTCTGCAGCCCCCACACGCACATGCACACAAGCATGGGACTTGAAAACCATCTGAATATAAGGCGGTTTGTGACCGGCTCAATAAACCATGTGACAGATTAATTACACATTTTAAGCTAAAATTTCCCTGGGTATAATTTGAGTTCAACCTTCTCCTGTGCATATTACACACACAGGGAGCCCAGGACAGCAGAGCTCTGACACTTGACTTTGAATGATGTCATCTTCTTGGCCCAGTGCCTCTGGTTGTTCTCCTGGCAGCTGCTCAAGTCAACGTCAGGCAGAGGGAACATGGTTGCGTGGAATCCACCTGTGTTTATCACAGAGCAATTCTGCGCAGAATGCAGTAAAGGCTGAAGACACTTCCAAAATGCTCATTTAAAGGCTTAGATCACTAAACCAATGTCGGCTTTTACAGTTTCTGTTCTTGGCTAATCTGATAGATCAAATGGTATCATGTTGATTTTGATGGCATTTGATTACTGGTGAGGATGAACATTTTCAAATACATTTTAATGTTATTTCCATTTCTTTTTTTGTCAACTACCTGTTTGTATACTTTGCCCGCTTATCATTCTTTTGAGGTACTACTGTTTTCTGATTAAAATGTACCAGATTTAATATGTTAAGGCTCTTGCTCCTTTTGCTGTATTTTTCAAAAATATGTTTCCTGGTTTGACATTTATCTTTTAGCCTTGTTTATTATTTTTTCTGACTTTCAAGGGTTTACATTTTAATGCCAAAAGATCTATAAATACTCTGTTTGAATATCATTCACTGTTATTTTTTTCCTTTCATTTTTTAACTTAAAAAATGTTTGCTTAATAATCGAAGGGCAGAGTGACAAGGAGAGGCAGCTAAAAAATCTTTCCATGTTGCATTTTGGAATATAGTGTAAGACAGTGATCTAAATAAATGAACTGCCCTAATAGTTGAGTTTCCTACACATTGTAATTGATTACTTCACCTTTTTCTTATTTGTAAAATGTAAAGAATTGTACACACCATGTAGGCTCATTTCAAGAAGCAGCAAGCGCAGGCAACCGAAATGAGAGGAAAAACACTAGCATTTTCTTTCCCACTCTGAGCTGAGTGTCAGCCGTTTGCTTTTTCCCCTGCAGACATCTCCTTCTCTGGATGCGTGCACGGATTTCCCTTCCGAATGGAATCATGTTGCAGTATTGCTTTCCATTCGGTAATATACCACGATCAGCTTTCCACGTCAATCAATATACTTTTACAGCACTGTGTCCCAATTAACTTTTCATTGAAACATATTGTGCATTCAAACAGTGCACGTGTTATAACTGTGCAGCTGGATGAATTGCTACCTCCTGAAGACACCCAGGTCATCAGATACAAGGTCAAGGCCCAGAATATAACTGGCACCCAAAAAGCCCCCCGAAATGGCTCTTCCCAATCACCTTGCTCCTGCAGGAGAATGCCTCTGCGGGACAGAGTCGGGGCAGGCTTATTCATGGGCCTCCCCTGCCCCTCTTATCTCTCACGGGACACGGTTCCCTTCTGTACCAGCCAGGGAGCGCCCAACTCAGGCAGCCAGAAACCTTTCACGTTGAGGTCTACAGGGAAAAGGAACAACTAAATCTAGTTGTTTTTCCTCTAGGAGGAAATTTCTTTTATCTATCTATCCATCCATCCATCTATCTATCTATCTATGTATTTTAAAGTCAGAGATAGAGAGAGACAGAGGGAGAGATTGTCCATCTGCTGGTTCACTCCCCAGATGGCTTCAATGGCCGGAGCTGAGATAATCCGAAACCAGGAACTTCTTCCGGGTCTCCCATGCGGGTGCAGGGGCCCAAGGACTTGGGCCATCTTCCACTGCTTTCCAAGGCCATAAGCAGAGAGCTGGATCGGAAGTGGAGCAGCCGGGACTCAAAGCTGGGATGCCAGCACTGCAGGTGGTGGCTTTACCCACTGTACCACAGCGCCGCCCCCCTTATTCTTTATAGTATTATATTGTATTTCTTTTTTAATGATTTGTTTATTTTATTTGAAAGGCAGAGTTACAGAGAGGCAGAGGCAGAAAGAGAGAGAGAGGTCTTCCATCTATAGGTTTACTCCCCAAATGGCTGCAACGGCCAGACCTGAGCCAATCTGAAGCCAGGAGCTGGGAGCTTCTTCTGGCTCTCCCACATGGGTGCAGGGGCCCAAGGACTTGAGGAATCTCCTACTGCCTTCCCAGGCCATAGCAGAGAGCTGGATTGGAAGTGGAGCAGCCGGGACTAGACCTGGTGCCCTTACGGGATGCCGGCACTGCAGATGGTGGCTTTATCTGCTATGCCACAGTGCCGGCCCCTATATTGTATTTCTTTAATTTTTCTTGTTAGAAGAAAGTATACATTGCAATATATCAAAGAATATTAATAGGAAATATTATCAGTGAAATTATGGATATGAGTCGTTAAATAACTTTGTGTGAGAGTTGCACTATGACAGAGGTGACAGGCTGCTTCCTTCGTCATGCATTGTCATAGAACTCAGTTTCACCAGAATTCTGGGATTCCCCAGCCTGTGGGTACAATGAGTCCATATCAAAGCAAAGCTGTTTCCAGCCTCATCTACAGAAGGCAGGAACTTCCGGGCCTTATCTCTGGGAGTTAGCGGGGGTTCACGAGTACATCAGGTTTGCGAGTACTCCTTTCACCTTCTTCACCTCCTCAACACTCAACACATGGTTCTAAAAGACTCTGGGGGACCTGCCAGTGCCACCTCCCCAAAGATTGTACCATGTCAGTGGCTGGGACCCACCTACCTCCTCAGAAGCCATGAGCACAAGGTTTCAAGGCACTGTGGCATCCCCATGGCCCTCCCTGTGTGACCACCAGGCCACATTCTCTAACACGCAGAGAAGGCCTTTCTTCCCACCTGCACGGTGAGCTCCAGTCAAGCACGGCTCTGTGTGCTGTCTCCGGGCGTCCCCTGCTGATGGCACCATAGGGCTTCATTAGGGAGAGAATCCGAGGCAGACACCCATGTGAGCTCTCACCTTCTCCTTCACTTCTCCCCAAGTAAAATATCCCGAATGGTGGTTCCATGCAGTCATCAGATCCCATGCCCAGGCATATCCAGATCTCAAACTCGTTATCTTCTGGAATCTTCCTAACATTTTGATATCAAAGGAGCAAATTTCCCCCACCCTTCCTTTTTCAAAACAATTCTTGCATCTATTTATTCTTCCAGATAAACATAGGAATAGTTTTGTCAGCTTCTAAAATAATCCCATTAAGAACTGATTTTGCCTTAATTCATTTGGGGTAGGGGAGAGACCTAACGAGAGCTGGCGTTCTTGAAGTGCTTGGGCTTCCATCAGGAGTGAGAACACGTCTCTGTGCTGTCTGAATTTTCCTGTGCAGCCCCTCTGCAGGGTTGGGGAGGTGAGGAGCAATGGCAAGGAGCAGTCAGAATGCACTGCGGAGTGGGCTTTGGGAGGCTGTCAGCCATCTCTGGCTCGAATGCTGGAGAAGTAATTGGAGAGGAAGCAGGATGAATTCTGAGCCAACTCTGATATCTTCCAGGAATCCTTGTTTTTTGTTTTTTCTTTTTTTTTTTTTTTCATGGCACTGGACGAGAGTGTATGCTGAAAGAGCAAATTTGATGAAAGCAGAAAATAAGCTGATTTAATAAATTTGCCAGACAGGACAAATTGTGGCTAGGCCCTGGAGTCATGGACCATGGGCTGACGGGCAGATGGAGCACATGTAGATACATTTTGTGAGAGTGCATGGCCAGAGACATAGACAGAGGGATCGGCTAAGAGTCAGGAGGCCGTGGATTTGAGCAGGAGCTCTGGTAGCAGCAGCCTTCCCCTTGGAGCATTTGTTGGCTTCGTTCTCAGCATCAGTGCTCACCAAATGACCTCCAGGGCCCACCGTGAGTCATGTTTCTGTGTGGCATTTTCTAAAATACCACAGTGTTTGAAGGGGTGAAGAAAATTCTCAGATGTTAAAGAAGTCCATGTCTGAACCCAGGGGACATAATTATAGGATAAAATGATGAAGAAAGGAGAATTCAAAGGGCTTTGGGATGAATCTTGTGAATGGAATAAGAAAGAAAGAAACAGAATAGCCCAAGGAGGGACACTGGTCACCGGTGGGCAGAGGTCTCCGAAGAAGGCGCTTCTTCGCCAGCAGGTTTTTCCTGGCTTGTTTGCAAGGACTCCCTGTGAAGGCAAATACTTGACTAAGAATGTGGATCTCTTTGCAGGCAGGATGAGGCAAGGCCCCTCAGCCCTTCATGTGTCAGGACTGTCATCAAAGACAATGTTTCCCCAGGTTGTTGGTGTCTTCGGGGCTATAAGTTGTTCTTTTTTAAAAAATATTTATTTTGGGACAGCGCTGCGGCTCACTAGGCTAATCCTCCGCCTGCGGCGCCGGCACCCCGGGTTCTAGTCCCGGTCAGGACACTGGATTCTGTCCCGGTTGCTCCTCTTCTAGTCCAGCTCTCTACTGTGGCCCGGGAAGGCAGTGGAGAATGGCCCAGGTGCTTGGGCCCTGCACCCGCATGGGCGACCAGGAGGAAGCACCTGGCTCCTGGCTTCAGATCGGTGCAGTGCACAGGCCGTAGCAGTCATTTGGGGGTGAGCCAAAAGAAGGAAGACCTTTCTCTCTGTCTCTCTCTCTCTCTCACTGTCTAACTCTGCCTGTTAAAAAAATATTTTGGAAATGCAGGGTGACTGAGAGGGAGAGACAAAGAGAGAAAGAGATCTCCATCTGCCGGTTCACCCCCAAATGCCCTCAATAGCCAAGGCTAAAGCCAAGAACCAGAAACTCCTGGTCTCCCAAGTGGGGGGCTGGAACCCAAGTGCTTGGGCCATCATCTGCTGGCTCCCCAGGTGTATTATCAAGAAGCTGAACTGAAAGCACAGAGTAGCTGGAATTCGAACCAGGCATTCTCGTATGGGATGCAGGCATCCCAGTGGAAGCTTAACCCATTGCACCACATGTCTACCCCTGGAGCTAGAAGTTTGAGAAAAAAAACTACAAATAAACTTCAGATTTTGTTTGTAATTAATTTCCTTTGATTCCTTAATTTTTTTTTTTTTGAGTTCCAGATTTTGTTTTAAACCAAGGAAGCCCTGGTTTAACTCTGTCAGAGAGATATTAAACTCCAATTGAATGAACACCTCACAGGGCCCCCGACGGTTGTCAGGGGGAGCAGAAACTGCTGGGCAGGAACTCCAGCCCTTCAGAGGAGGCCCCAGTAGGGTCTGTGGTGCAGCGGCTGCCAGACTGCCTCACTCCCCTTACTTCATTCCTCTAAAGGGGGCCTTGGCCAGTGAATCATCCCAATCACGCCCTTCTGACTCCGTCTCCAGAAGTTGCCTGCTCCAAAGTTCAAGAAGTCTCCACTGTGGCTAACCTCACTCTTAGCGTTAACTGCCATTTCCTGCCTGGACCTCGAAGGGGAGAGGGAAAATTCCACATTCTGTGGCGTGGCCAGCCTCCAAGATGGCCTCCATGTTGATTTCCAGTCATCGCTACCTCTTGGTTTGCAGCATGTGTGGCTCCCCTTCCACACAGTACCCAGGTTTGTTTTGCGATGGCAGAAGTAAGGGTGCTCAGCTGCCAAGTTGAGATCACTCGGGCAGCACAGAACTAGCACCACAAGACGAGGAACTGAAGGCCCCGGCCACAGCCGCTGGGAAATGGAGGCTTGGCAGTACTGTGAGTGAGCCTGGAGGTGTGTCCTCCAACTGCCGAGCCTTCAGATGAGACCACAGCCCTGGCACACATCTTGATGCAAATCTCCTGACAGACCTTGAGCCCGGAATCACTCAGCTCAGCTACTCCAAGATCTCTGATACTCAGAAACTCGGTGGGTAATACATGTTCATTTGAAGTTGCTACGTTTTGGGGGTAATTTGTTATGCACCAATAGATGACTAATGCATCCTGTGTTTTGACTTTCATTTTGGGCTAGGGATAAATATAGTTAGGAAGACATATGCTACAGGGAATGATGATAGCCTATCCTATTCCAGGGTCTGTTTTAGGCCCTAGATTCCCAAATTCATTTGGGGTGGAAGTTAAACACACAGATTGTAGGCCCGTTTCCTTGCATTGTGGGATGGAGGAACCAGGGATCAATATGTTCAGCTAATAGTCCAGATAGTTCTTACTATCAGACAAGTTTGAGAAACATTGCAGAATCGGATACAAAACAGAATGAGACACAGCCCTTCCTCAGGGAACAGTGCAAGAGAGAAAGCAAATTGGTGCACGGAGCTGCATTTAAAGAGAGGCATCAAGTGTAAAGGAAGATGTGAAAGTCATTGGGGGAATTAAAAAATGCTTCCTGGAAGAAATGACAAAAGAGCAAGGTCTGGAAGATGGTTAGGATCTCATAGAGCAAGGCAGGAACAGAACCGAGAGACAGAAATAGCTGGCATTTCTCAGGTGCCTGCCGAGTGCCAGGCATTGTGCTGAGTACCTTCCCCGCCTTACTTTATTTAAGCATCGCAACAACCTTATGGACTAGAGCCTTTGCCTTCTCGGGTTTCCATATGAGGAAAGCTAGGCTTTGGTTAGCACACTGCCCAAGGTCACATGGCTCACATGGGTTGAGCTGCGGAGAGAGGATGCAGCTGACTCCATATCCCATGCTCTTTAGCACCCTTCCATTCCACAACACAGGTGTGAAAGTGCTGTGACATTTCTGCAGTTGGCAAGAGTTCTGTGCAAATGACAGGAGACATCCCGGGGAGGAAATGGACTGGGGAAGATGCCATTTAAAGTGTTGGAACCTGGTAGTGACTTCCTAGTCCAGGCTCAGCTCACTCATTTTGTAAATGAGGAAAGGAGACCCAGAGAGGTTATGTGACTTGTCTAAAGTCAGCCAGCTTAACAGTCAAACATAACAAAGGCCAGGATCCTGGCAGCATGCTTTGCATTATGGACAGTGGCAGCCAATGTCAACCTGGATGGATGCCTAGCTAAGAAGCCTTGCTAAGAAGATATACGAAGATAATTCAAAAAGTTCACAGATAGGCGGGCGCTTGGTGCTGTGGTTAAGATACTGTTTGGAACACCCATTCTAAACTGGGGTTCCAGTCCCAGCTCTGCTTCTGATCCCAGCAGCCTGTGATGTGCATTCTGCAAGGCAGCAGATCATGATCCAAATACTCAGGTCCTGTCACTCATGCGGGAAACCCCGACTGAGTTCTGGCCCAGCCCTGCTGCTGGTGATGGGCGTTGGGGAGTGAAGCAATGGATGGAAGATCTCTGTCTCTGCTTCTCTCTGTTCCTCTGCCTTTCAAATAATACAGTTAATTTTCTTTAACAAATCGTGGAAAATAGAATTAAAAGGTAAGTATTTTGGTGTAAAAATTTTTGAAATCCATGCACATTTTTCAGTGCATGTCTTATCCATGAACTTTTTGAAAGTCCTTCAAAAATGCAAAATACACATAATATAACACTCGCTATTTAAGTGCACAATACAGCGGCATTAAGTGTTCACAATGTTGTGCAGCCATCACCAACATCTATTTCCTGCCCCCCCCTTTTTTTATTTGACAGAGTTAGACAGTGAGAGAGAGAGAGAGAGAGAGAGAGAGAGAGAGAGAGAAAGGTCTTCCTTCCATTGGTTCACTCTCGAAATGGCCGCTACGGCTGGAGCTACGCCAATCCAAAGCCAGGAGCCGGGTGCTTCCTCCTGGTCTCCCACGCGGGTGCAGGGCCCAAGCACTTGGGCCATCCTCCACTGCACTCCCAGGCCACAGCAGGGAACTGGACTGGAAGAAGAGCAACTGGGACTAGAACCCAGCACCCATATGGGATGCCAGTGCTGCAGGCAGAGGATTAACCAAGTGAGCCACGGCGCCGGCCCTTCCTGGCCCTTTTTAATCATCCCAAAGAGAAACTCTGAACCCATTACACAATAGCTTCCCATGCCCCACCTCTCAGCCCTGCTAATCACCAATCTGCTTCCTGACCTTCTGAATCTACCCATTCTAGGAACCTCACATATGTGGAATCATACCAGATTTGTCTCTGTGTGACTGACTTATTGCACTCAGTGTGATGTTTTCAAGATGTACCCATGTCTGCTGCTTTCCCAGGCACATTAACAGGGAGCCGGACCAGAAGTGCAGCAGCTGGGACTCAAACCTGCATCCATGCGGGATATCAGCACTGCAGGCAGCAAGGTAAGCCGCAGCGCCAGCTCCTATTTTTCCACTTTTTAATTGTGATAAAATACACATAACACAGTACATTTTACCCATTTTTCAGTGTACAACTCGGTGATATAAAGTACATGCACGTGCAATCATCACCAGCGTCCATCTCCAGAATTCTTTGGATTTTGCAAATCTGAAACTCTTCTCTTTGAACAGCAATTCAATTCCTCCCTTCTGTCAGGCGCTGGCAAAGACAACTCCACTTTCCACCTCCATGAATTTGACTACTTTTGCTAACTTTTTTTAAAAAAAGATTTATTTATTTGAAAGTCAGAGTTACACAGAGAGAAGGAGAGGCAGAAAAAGAGAGAGAGGTCTTCCATCCACTGGTTCACTCCCCAACTGGCTGCAACGGCTGGAGCTGGGCCAGTCCAAAGCCAGGAGCCAGGAGCTTCTTCCGAGTCTCTCACGTGGGTGCAGGGGTCCAAGCACTTGGGCCATCTTCTACTGCTCTCCCAGGCCATAGCAGAGAGCTGGATGGGAAGAGGAGCAGCCGGGACTAGAACCAGCGCCCATATGGGATCTGGCACTGCAGGCGGTGGCTTTACCCGCTATGCCACAGCACCGGCCCCTCCATGAACTTTCTGAAGAGTCCTCATTTCCACCACATTTGATTTATCCATTCATCGATCAATGGAGACTGGAGTGGCTTCCAGGTTTTAGTTGTTGTGAATAGTGCTGCCATGAGCATAGATGTGCAAATCTCCCAGATCCTGCTTTCAGTCTTTAGGGCTATATCCAGAAGTGAGCATCCTGGACCATATGGTACTTCTATTGTCTAGATTTTTTGAGGAAACATGCTATTTACAAGGTGGCACCATTTTAGGTTCCCACTAACGGCACATGGGGATTCCAGTTTCTCCACCTCCTCACCAACACTTGTTATTTCATCCCCTTTGAAGGCTGAAAAATGCATTGTGTGCATCAGAAGCATTTTATGTATCCATTCATTGGCTGAAGCACATGTGAGTTGTCGGCCGCCACGACTGTGAACAGTCTATCGGGGTGCAAGTGTCCAAATCCCTGCTTTCAGAGTTGTACACCTGTGACGACCTAGTAGTCGTGCTGCTTAGCTTCCTGAGGAGTCTGCAGGCTACCATACGAAGATCTGTGCTCTGTAAGGCAGCTCTGGTCATCCCAGTCTGCTGAACGCAGGCAGGGGGCCTTCCTCTTTCCAACGTGCGCGCCCTACCCACTTCACTGCTCCCCCATAGCTCTTCTCCCAGCGCCTCTCACCAGGGAGGGTCGGCAGCCAAAGATGAAGGTGTCCCGAGGTCCCGCTGAGATCGCCCCAGGGGTCAAGGTTTGGGCGGGTCCCCACGGGGGGGGGGGGGGCGTGAGGGCGGGGCTGTGGGCAGCAGAGGACGCCCCTCTGGGTCCTTTGATGGCTGACAGCCGAGCTGGGCGTGTCCGCCCACTCAGGCGGCGCTGGGCTGCCCGGTGCCCTGCGGGAGCTAAGACACCGCCAGCGCAGGGTGGGCGCACGGCCCCGCTTACAGCCCCGAGGCGCCGTTCTGGAGCCTGAGATCGCAGCGGGCTGCCCGCGTGGCCAGCTCCCTTAGGCGAGGACACGCCTGGAGCTGCCGCTTCTGCGACCAGGACACTCCGGCCTGGGGGCGTCTCCGGTCCCCCAGCCTCGCGTGTGCGCCTGGGCGAGTCCCACCTCCCGAATCCCTGCTTCGAGCCCCGGACCCTGGCGCCACCGGGAGCCTCGTAGATCGGCCCGAACCAGCCTCCCGTGAGCTCCAGGCGCCGCGCGGCCACTGCGGGGGCGGGGACAGTGAGTTGGGGGCGGCCCAGAGCTAGGGGTGGCCGGGCTGCTGATCCGCGGCGAGAACGCCCCAGCAGAGCAGCAGGAGAGCGGGACCAGTCCGCTGCTTGGGAACATCTGAGAGCAGCGGCTCCTGTCCGGCTCCGTAGTGAACACACCGGAGCTTGAGCGCTGGGTGCAGGACGCTCAGGTATGGCGCGCGCCCTCGGGGGTGCACCAGGGACCCCTTGGGGGGCTTTAGGATGGGGGCGGGGGTTCAAGGAACTCGACCCCTGTGCATTTCTTCAGGGGATCCAGCTGCCGCTCGGGCTCCCAGGAGAAAGTTGGGAGCAGGAGCCGGCTTATCAGCAGTGACTACAGACAAGGGCTTCCAGCCGGTCCACGAGACAGCAGAAGGGAACCAGGTTCCTCCCTGGGAAGAGAGAACGAAAGCGAGAAGACCACTGCACAATTTCTTCCCAAACCTTAACTTCCTAATGCCCCACCCTCACCCCCACCACGAAGTTTCTGTCACCCCAGGGCCTGGGTTGCGTGGTTGTAAGGGACCCCTGCGGAGACAACGCACCTCTGAGCCCCGGGGCCAGCGGGGAGCCAGGCTGGCCTCACCCCGATTGCAGCCCCCACCTGCCTGGGCTCCAAGCCTGGCCCCCTCTGGCTTTTCAGTTTTGGATTGGCTTCTCACGCCTGACAGATGCAGAGGGCAGAGGCCAAGCTGAACGGCCTGAGCTCAGAGGAAGGGACGATATGGGGTGAGGAATTGGGAGGGGAGGGCAGCAGAGGGCTGAGGGACTTGAGCCCTTGGCCCCCAAAGATGGACCCAGATGTTTTGGCTTTGGGGAGTGTGGGTAACAGGCTTTCCTGGGGAGTCCTGGGGGGGGAGGTCTTCCCAGTGTCTCCCTCTCCTGGGATCCACAGGTTTGTGGTTCTGTAGCCTTGGGCTCTCTTCACTGCCTCAGCTCCCCGGGGACTCTCAACAGTGGGGACTCTCAACAGTGCAGCTAAACCCTCCCCCTGCCCCCAGGCCTCAGCCCCCAACCCCAGCAGGTGGTGTGGTGGGCTCTGTGTCAGGATTTCCCTCCCTCTTGCCTTGTAGTGTGAGGGTGGAGCACACTCCATCTCCAGGGAGTCCTGGGCTTTACAGACAGTATTGATCGCCTGCTGGGCGGATGGTGAAGCCCTGAGTGTTTAAGCCACACCAGCCAAGGAAGCATGATGCTCTAGGATCCCTCCTGGTGACCCACTGAGTTAGTGACGGCTGTGCCTGTGCAGCCACTGCCGGTGGACAGATCTCGGTGACGGCTGTGCCCTCCTGCTAGGCTGTGGGATCAGTTCAGCCTGGCGGAGAGAGGGGAAGGCGGCTGCTACCTGGGCTCTGTGACTGCAGGGCTGTGTTTTGCCAGAAGAGAGTAGGTAAGATTGCTCAAGCCCTGGAAAGCTGTTGCTAACCACAGAGTGGGGCTATGCCGCAGGGCACAGTGCAGGCTGTCAGGACAGTGCATAGAGTTCTGAGAGGTCTTGTGCGTACTTTTTAGAGTCTCTCATGTTCCATTCAGCCCTCCTCTGCTCCTCCTTCCTAGCTCCTACCCTTGAGAAAAGCTGTGACATTTCTGATTCTTCAGTGGAACTCAAAGAAACAGACTCTGGCCTGATGGCTTGTATAACAATCCAGCCTTGCCTAACAGAGTGACGAGATGGAGGTCATTCATTTGTTTTCTCTAAGGGCTCCTTTGTTTCCACTTCATCACTGAACGCCACTCAGAGCTTGTGGCGGATGGGTCTGCCTAGGTTACAGGGTGGTTTCCAGTTGGGCCGGGTTCACTCTACCATGTAGCCAACGGTTTGTGTCTTTCAAAGGCTTAGAATGGAGCTCAGCTGCTGTACCCCAGGGATGCCGGCAGGGATGCTGTGACTCACCAAGGGAGAGCTGAGTGTCAGGAGAGAGGGGAGCCTTCAGCCTTGCAGACAGCACCCCACAGGATTCCCTGCAGTGCGGCTCACAACATTTCCTGGCCAGAAGGAGAGCACCATGCGGGTCATGGAAGAAAATGCCACCAACGCGTCCGCCACCCTCCAGACTACCTTTGACCCGCAGGGAACCCACACTGCTTCCTTCCCTTTCAACTTCAGCTATGGCGACTATGATATGCCCCTGGGGGAAGATGAGGATGTGACCAATTCCCGAACTTTCTTTGCTGCCAGGATAGTCATCGGCATGGCCCTGGTGGGTATCATGCTGGTCTGTGGCATTGGCAACTTCATCTTTATCGTTGCCCTCGCTCGCTACAAGAAGCTGCGCAACCTCACCAACCTGCTCATTGCCAACCTGGCCATCTCTGACTTCCTGGTGGCCATCATCTGCTGTCCCTTTGAAATGGACTACTATGTCGTGCGCCAGCTCTCCTGGGAGCACGGCCACATCCTGTGTGCCTCTGTCAACTACCTGCGCACTGTCTCTCTCTACGTCTCCACCAATGCCCTCCTGGCCATTGCCATTGACAGGTGAGCCAGAGGCAGTAGGGGTGCAAAGGTTGGGGAGGGGGGAGAAAAGGCATTGGAATAGTCTTCCTTTCCTGCGGTTATAGATCGATAGGAGTGATCTAAATGTATTCCACATAGATGGGGATGCATGGGGACTGAAAAGTTTTCCCATTGATGGAGCAGGGAGAGACATCTAGTTTTCCAAGTGTGGGCGAGGCAGGAGGCAGCAGAGCTCCCTTGAGTTGGGCAGGAGCAAGGCTTTTGATCCTCCTGACATGGCCCTGCTCCTGGGGGTTGTACCTGTGCCTGGTCTAGAGCAGACAGGGAAGAGGAGGTACTGAGGGATAAGGTTCAAGTTCCAGGCAGTTCCCTCTCCGGGTAACTTCAAATCTGGGGGGAGATTCCTATCTCAAGACTTCTTTGTTTTCTGCCTTTTAAGTAAGATTGAGCGATTTGCTTTGGAAAGAACAGAAAACAAGGAGCATACTGCTTAGTTACTTTGTTGTTGTTCCATTGGCCACTTGGCATCTTTTCACCCATTTTCATGCACCAGTGCAGAAGACCTGTTTCCAAGGATGGCACATAGAAGCAGCAGCAGCAGCCTCTTCAAACCTCTTCTATTTAGTCTTTTCATTTAGGATAAACCTGCACTAACGGGCTGGGGTGGTCACCTTTGTGTCCTGGGGAACAGCCTTGCAAGCTCCAGTGCCTGCAGTTGATGCTCATTACAAAGTTTCTCCTTACAGGTCTGGGCAGTGGCCGTGAGGGTCCAGTCAGACTTCTGTGTGCTTACACCTGACCAGCTTGTCTCCCTCTTAGCCCAGACAGCACCAGGCACACACATTCTCCATGGGCTACAGCCACAGCCTCGGGGCTTCTGCGCGGGGTTGAGGGGGTCCACCTGACTCTCACAGGGGACACTAGGGCAGGGTTCCAGGGAAGAGCCTAGCTAATAGGGTGTGTTTTCTGAAGCCACAGGCAGGACAGTCAGGGGTAGGACAACCTGGAAGAGGACCACACTGGGGGAAAGGGAACTACCAAGGAGCTTGGTTTTAAAGCCACTGAGAGGTGTGCATTGGCCACTTAAAAGGACCCAAAGAAAGTGCTCCGGGCAGTCATCCCTGCACAGAGCTGCTTCCCCTGGGCTGAGGTCCTCCCAGAGCCCCGAGGCATTTTATCCACCCAGGCAGGGACTCTGGGTGGACCCCCTGGGGCAGCAGGAGGGGAGCAGTGCAGCAGAGAATTTGCCCCCCACATCCTCTCCAGAGCAGCCAAGGAGGAGCTCCAGGGAGTCTGTCTGGGACCTTTCCTGCAAACAGAAGCTGCCACCTTTTGTCTTAGCACATGAGGAGGATGAAGCAGACAGGGTCATTTCCTGAGGTCTTCTCCGGGGTGGGGGTGGGGTGTGCTCTCAGGACGGCAAGGGACTTGCCTGGGGGCTGCTCCGTGAGTGAGATCCCCTGCACACAAGGGGCCTGCTTGTCAAAGGGCCAGCGCTTGGGGGGGGGGGGTAGGAAGCCTGGAGAAAAGAGGGCGCATGGGGTGAGTTTCCAGCGTGTAAGAGGGAAGATCTATGTCAGCCAATCCATCAATGCCAACCCGCTGCACCGCTTCAAGCTGACATGCGACTTTCCTGTCACGCTCAGCTCGCCCGAGGCATTGCAGACGTTTCTCTGGCAGTGTGAGTTTACATGATACAGATTTGACACAACAAGAAAGATGAGTTGGGAAACATGCTTTGTGTCTTCAGGCCTGCTACTGTGCGGAGTGGCGTTGTCTTTGGAGATCTGCACCCAGACGCTGGAGGAGAGGAGCAGGTGCCGACACAGGGCGTCCGGTGGCTTTGGCTGACCACCTGGCTGCTCCAGTGCATTAAGTTATTTTATTGATGTGTGCGACCTTTGCTTCAAGTTATTTCTTTATCTTTATGTGTTGTTATCTAATTTCAATTTTGTGGTTTAGGGATCATTGATTTCTGTCTGGTTTTATGTGTTCAGAAGTTTATCAGTGATTTTCAGGTTTGATTTGCTTAGCTTGGAACCACTAATCTGTATCTTGGCATAACATACATGTACAGTTGTAAACACATCTTCACTTTTGTTTAATGAAATCCATGTGGGAATGGTATGAGCAGATAATCTGCCTGGATGTCAATTCCTGCTCTATCACCTACCCACTGTTCTTTGTTCCTCCATTTTCTCTCCAGAAAACAGGAATAATAAGAAATTATACTGCATTGGGTTGCTTTGAGCATAAAATGAAAGACTATATATAATTGCTTAGAACACTGTTGAACACAGAGTAAGCACTAAACAGTAAGTATTTCAATTCTCAAGTTAACCCTCAATGGAAAGACAACAACAAAAACCCAGATATACTCATGAGTGTTTCCCATCTGCTAGCCACTTTGGTTTCACTGAAATGATTGTCTTTATGATGTGATTTTTGAAAACCCAAAGTTTCTAAGAACTAGCAGAACAGAACCATTTGTCCTGTGCCTGCTCAGATGTCTATTCTTATGGTAGTTTCCCCTGTTCTCCCAGGCATCTACACGAGGAAGATTCTGTCCTGGCTGCTCTCACCCTCAGCACCTTCTCTGGCATTCACCCCACTTCCAGAGCCCTGCCCCGACCTTGCTGATGGCTGGAGTGTCAGAGTCTCCCCTTTAATCTTCCTTGTCTCTTGGTTCAGCCTGTCTGCTAGCCCTACACCCCTCACAATCCATTCTAAACTTTTATTCACTCATTCATTCATACACACATGCGTTCGTTCAAACACTGCACTTTCACTGAGTGTCTGCAATGTGACAGATACTCTTGCCGGCGGAGAATACGAAAGCAAGCTGCAGGTGCTTACGGAAGTTGTATGCAAGGGGCGGAGGAAGGTAGTTTCAGAAGAGAAAAATACACTGAACAGAAGCACACACCGAGAAAGAGAGGGTGCCTGAGGGTGGAACCTGTCCAGGGTACAGTGTCAGGCAAGAGTCTCTGAGGAGCAGACAGCTTAACTGACCCCCGAGTGTTGGGGGTAGGGGGAAGGTCTGCTGGTGGAGATTAGGGGACAGCATTCCAGCCAGTGGAAACTGTAAGTGCAAAGGCCCTGAGGCAGGAACAAACCTGCCGGTTTCTGGGAACTCTGAAGGCTTCTGTGGCCTGCGGGGAATTAGCAGGGCTACAGCCAACTTAATCTGCTTTGTCCCTGATTCCCTTCTCTTGCTTAGAGGATCACTGATAGCTCCATTGTCTGCCAAGCACTGCCCCAACCCCTACTCCCATTCCTCCAGCCACTTGTCACCCAGCCCCAGACAGCCTCTCCGTCTCCTGCTGGATCAACACAGTTATGTCCTGTTTCACAAAGAAGAGAGCCACCTTTTGGGAGAACTGTCACCATGGCCTTTCACATTTCTGTTCGCCCAGTGCCAGGCATTTGATGAGGGTGAAGCTTTGTGAATATCCTATTAGGTGGCCAGAATTCACAGAGGTTGTGAAAGAAGCAAGATATGCTGATGAGAGGGGAGATGACTTGCATGTCTGAAATAGTTAAAGAATGTGTACGGGACGCATTTTATCTAGAGTTTAGAGAGAGAGCCTTGTGCACAGGAGTAGTCAGAAGAAGCTTCGTGCAGGAAGCGGGCTTTTAAGTGGCCTTCCACAAATGAACATCAGCCAAGGAGAGGAGAGGTTTTCCAAGAGGGTAGAGGGTGTTTGCCAAAGCCTGGAGAGGGGAGTGCCTGAGGCGTGCATGAGCACTGGGGAGGCTGTGGGTCTGTGGGGGAGGGGCAAGAGACATAAGAAGAGTAGTGATAAGAAAGGACGATCTTTTCTCTTTTTTTTTTGACAGGCAGAGTTGGACACAGAGGTAGACAGAGAGAAAGGTCTTCCTTCCGTTGGTTCACCCTCCAAATGGCTGCTACGGCCAGTGCGCTGCGCCGATCCAAAGCCAGGAGCCAGGTTCTTCCTCCTGGTCTCCCATGTGGGTGCAGGGCCCAAGGACTTGGGCCATCCAACACTGCCCTCCCAGGCCACAGCAGAGAGCTGGACTGGAAGAGGAGCAACCGGGACAGAATCTGGTGCTCCAACCGGGACTAGAACCCAGGGTGCTGGCGCCACAGGCAGAGGATTAGCCTACTGAGCTGCGGCGCCGGCCAAGAAAGGATGATCTTAACACGGAGGCACAGGGCGTGGGAGCTGATGGCAGAAGAGGGCTGAAAAAGACAACGGGAGGGCTTTGTCTGCTCAGGCCGAGGAGATACCTGCACTGTCCTCAAGGCGTTCCCCTAAGTCCCACAGCACATGGGCATTGGGAATCCTCCCTTCTCTTACCCAGAGTCCCGAGCAAACCCACTGTGCACCTGCCGGGAAGCTCTCCAACCCTGTTTGGGTGAGGCCAGCTAAGGCCCAGGTCACCCTACCCAGCCTAAGGAAGCACAAACCCACTCCACTCCCACCCCTGGTGAGCTCACTGCTATACGGGCTGCCCTGAGGGCCAGGCACGCATTTGCTGCCCATCCCAGGACTGGCCCAGCAGCTGCTGGGACTGCCATTACCACGACTGGACCCCAGGTCCAGCCTGGGGTTGGAGAGGGAGCCCAAGTGCTCTCTGCTTAATCACCCAGCCCACCACCATCACACAGTTACTGCCTGGACATTTCTTGGTCCAGCAGCTTTTATCCTTTCTTCTCTGGAAACTGTTGGCTCCAGATGGACCTGGAGCTAAGCCACTGTAGTGTTAGACAGGCAGGGCAGGGCCAATGCCATAGTCAGAAGCAGAGAAAAGTGGCTGCCAATAGTCTGACTGTTTCTTGGAACAGCAATAACTTAGACATCAACTGCGACAGAGGGAAAAGCGGGGAAGGGCTGCTAGGCTGCCAGGGAGGAGGAGGCAGGGGCACTGCTTGTTGCTAGAAAGGGCTGGGGGTGGGGGCAAACGGCGGACCCGAGCGTTCCCAGGTTCTGCAGCAAGGTAGAGATCCGAGTCCTGGTCCTGTCCGTTTCTGGCAGTGTGGCTTTGTGCAGGTTGTGAAACCTCTCCAAGCCTAAGTGACTCACCTGTGACGTGCGCTTCCTCTCTCCCTCGCCTATGTCATAGTGCTGGGATGAGCTAAGGAAAAGTGGGTTTGAAGCTGCTCTGCTTTGTGAATTGCGAGCTTCTTTGCAAACATCAGGCGCTGTTGCCAACATTAGCGTCCTGCAGTTCTGATCCTAGCATAGCCAAGGCTGATGGACATCCTGGAGGCTGTTTTCTGCTGTACTTATTAATAAATGAGTCAGGGGGGCCGCTGGTGCAGCTCCTGGCACTAGCCCTGGGGGCACAGAGTGGGGTGATGTCAGAGAGGGCCTGGATGAAACAACCTTGATGATTAGTTTTGTTGTAAAGAATTGGGTTCAACAAAACGGAAAGGAGGAGGGGGCTTGCCAATTACAGATCAAGGGAAATTGCTGTGTACACAGAACAGCAGTGTCTCGCTGGAGGCTCACCAATATCCCCATCTTACAGATGAGGAAACTGAACCTGCAGGTAGGAAGTATGACTTTGCGGCAAAGCTGGGATTCGATTCTGAGTCCAAGATTGGTGTTGAAAACAGACTCTAATTTTGAGACATCATAAAGACTTGAGAAATTACTATTGGGAAAAGGAGGACAAGAGCCAAGCTGTCTAGTGAAAATCCCTGTCGTGAGCACATACGGGGCAGACATTCTCTGTGATGGAGTGATCAGAAGAACGTGGCAGTCTTAGCCAGCAGACGAGCCAGAGAAGGCAGAAGCTCTAAGCGCTCAGATGCTGTTGGGAGTCAGAGCGCGTCTGATGCACTCGTGACGTGAAAGCACAGTGGCCCTTGGGCAGCTGCCCCCCCCCCCCCAGCACACATACATACATGACAACAGCATTGCCAACCCCTGCCGACAGTCCCGTTCCAGGGAGCACACTCCCTGGCTGGCTAGAGAGCCTGGGGTGGCTGCTGATAGCCAAGCCAGGCAGCCAGTGGAGTGTTCCAGGGGTGGACTCAATGCACGCAACTTCGTGTCCCCTCTTGTGGGAGCTGGGAGAGAGTGCGCCTCTCCCTCTACTGAACGCTCCACATCCCTTCAGGGACTTTGGTTGCCTGTGCTGTGGGGAGGGGACAGCAGCAGCAGAAACACAGTCAGAGACATAACGATGAATCCCTCTTCAAGTCCAGACTCCAGAAAAGATCACCTCCATGGCCTTGGGCTGGCTTCCCTTCTGGGCCCTGCCACATTTGCACAGGGCTGCTCCTGGGCTGAGCTGCGGACCCAGGAGGATGCGTTTAGTTCAGATCCCGCGCTGCCCGGATGCTCCCCATCTCTGTCCTCCAACCCCCACGCTCTGCTGGCTGTGGAAAGCCTTCCAGGAAACCAGAGCTCTGTACAGGTGTGCGCGCTCTCGGCGACGGACGTGGCAGCGCCACGTACGTGACTCGCACCCCTGTCAGTGCTCGCTCTCCTTGGACCACTCTGGTGACAGCAGTCTGGGTTCTTGGAGAAAGAGCAAAAGCCGTCTCTTTTACTGTCGCTTTGTGGTTACACACATACACACACACACATTCATGCATGTTCAGTTGATTTTTGCTTCAACCCTGTGAGGCAGGATTACATGTTTTCTGTCCAGAGCCTTCTGGTACATGACCTTGAGAAAGTCACCGCCTCTTAGCAGTGTCTGTTTCCACTTGGAAAATGAGCTAAATGGCTACATGCTTTCCCTCCACCTTTGTGTCCTGAGCACTTCGCCCACTGCTTCCCTTGGGAAGGACAAATTGTCCCGGCTACTCTTGGGCATTCGCAGGCCCATGCAGCCCTAAACTCTGAGGTCATTTGAGAACAGTGCCAGGCTAAAAATCAATGAGAAGCGTCATTACTACATTTAATAGTAATTGTCATCACTTTTAGAGTGCGTTTAAAACTGCCAGGAATACTGCATACATTATCACTTGGAGTCTTCTCTTTAAGATTTATTTGAAAGGCAGAATTAGAGAGGGAGATACACACACACACACTCACACACACACAATCTTCTATCTGCTGATTCACTCCCCAAATGGCCACAATGACCAGGGCTGGGCCAGGCTAAAGCCAGGAGGCTGAAACTCCATCCGGGTCTCCCATGTGAGTTGCAGGAGCCCAGACCCTTGGGCCATCTTCCGCTGCTTTCCCAGGAGCGTTAGCAGGGAGTTGGACTGGAAGTGGAGCAGGTGGGACTCGAACTGTGGCCCATAGGGGATACCAGCACTGCAGGCAGAGCTTAATCTGCTCTGTTTATGTCTCCAGCCTCTGCAGTCTTTAAAACAGACCAAGAAAACCTCTTGCAGGTAAGGAAGCTGAGACTGAGAGATTAAATAAAACTTGCCCGAGGTTCACAGCTAATGGGAGGTGGAGCTGGGGTTTGCAACAAGTCTGTGTTTTTGCGGAAGCCTATTTGGGTTTTCCCTCCACACATGTGGCAGAAATGGAGTTCGCCTCCAATGGCGGCTGGCCATTGTCACTCCTTGTGTGTTCTTGTCGCAGGTACCTGGCCATTGTCCACCCGCTGAGGCCGCGGATGAAGTGCCAGACAGCCACCGGCCTGATCGCCTTGGTGTGGGCCGTGTCCGTCCTCATCGCCATCCCCTCCGCCTACTTCACCACCGAAACCGCCCTCCTCACTGTCGAGAGCCGGGAGAAGATCTTCTGCGGCCAGATCTGGCCGGTGGACCAGCAGCTCTACTACAAGGCCTACTTCCTCTTCCTTTTCGGCCTGGAGTTCGTGGGCCCCGTGCTCACCATGACCCTGTGCTACGCCAGGGTCTCCCGGGAGCTCTGGTTCAAGGCCGTGCCTGGCTTCCAGACGGAGCAGATCCGCAAGCGGCTGCGCTGCCGCCGGAAGACGGTGCTGGTGCTCATGGGCATCCTCACGGCCTACGTGCTGTGCTGGGCGCCCTTCTACGGCTTCACCCTCGTGCGCGACTTCTTCCCCGCCGTGTTCGTGCGGGAGAAGCACTACCTCACCGCCTTCTACATGGTCGAGTGCATCGCCATGAGCAACAGCATGATCAACACCCTGTGCTTCGTGAGCGTCAAGAACAGCACCATCAGATACTGCAAGAAGCTGCTGCTGCCCCGCTGGAGGGCTTCCTACAGCGGCAACAAGTCGAGTGGCGACCTTGATCTCAAGACGACGGGGATGCCTGCCACCGAAGAGGTGGACTGCCTCAGGCTGAAATGACCCCCTGGCCCTTGCAAAGATCTATGGGACACTGGCCAGGGCGCCTGGATACACAGCCTCAACAAGGAACCCTTGGTTTGCTGCGGAGGCCAGAGTAAATGGGCAGCTCTGTGACCATGGTGTGCAAGGAGAGTTGGATCTCCCTCCTTGGACCCCATGCTCATTCATGGCTTGCATTCACTGAATGTCTAATATGTAGAAAGGGTGGGCTCTGGTTTAACCTGTATGTGCTGTTGACATTTAGTTGGCCAAATAAAATAGAGATTAAACCAGGGACAATGTATTGGTGTAGGTGGTCTGGAATAGGAGGGAACTAGAGTAGATGTCTGGGAATTCAGGACACGTGTTTGTGCCATGAAGCTTTCTCTGCACTGTCCCAGCTACTTGTCAGACACCAGTCTGGCCTCTTCCTGGCAACGCTCTTTAGCTTGACTTCACTCCTGACATCGGCAAGGCTGGAACAACAACACAAGAGACTTCAGGCTCTTTCTGCAGCCCCTCTTTTCTCGCCTCTGATTCTGACCTTCACTGTGACGAGCCTTGCATGTGTGCACATGCATACCCCAGTATTCATGGCCAAGTTCTATGCAAACTCTGTCCTCACTCACTGCCCCCCTCAATCCTGGGAGTTTGCACACACACATGGGGAGGCTCATAACCATGAGGATGGACTTGGGGAAGAAGGCACACAGATCCTGGACATCACTGACAACGAAATGATGGGTTCAGGGTACCTGGATCAAATCTAGAGGGGAAAGCCAGGGTTCAGGGTGGGCATGTCCTCGTGGCTCCTTGGATTTCCTTCTGCAGGAGAGCTGAGGCACAGGTGCAGGAGAGTGGAAATCGGACCTCTGACAGCACGTGGGGCTCAGGCATGGGCTCAGGCTCTCCAGGTGCAAAGATGATATGCTTTCCCCACGTAGGTGCCCTGGCTTGGACCAGGTAGCCTTCCCTTAAATCCTTCCCTTCCTTGTCATGTCTCCAGGCTTGGGAAGCAAGGCGTAATAGACACACACCTCACGGATGTGGCCATAAATTAATTGTCCGCCATCTCTCAAGCATGAGCAAGGCATGAAGAGTTCCCTCCTAAGCAGCTGGCCTGGTAAGGGACCCTCATTGGTGTTCTGGGAGAGCGAGACGCCTTGGTGACTGGTGCCTGAAGCCCGGTCGCGATTCCTCTTTTAAAGTGGAGGGACAAACCAGCTCATTTCTGCTGCTCAGTGCCAGGGAGCCCATGTGACCCTGTGGCAGGAGATGCACCTGGGAAAGAAGGTGACATAGAGCGGGAAGGGGTGGCCCCAGCCGTGAGCTGTGGTGACTCCAGGAGCTGTGGTGATCCCACAGGCTTACCAAAAGCTTGTCCTGCTCTTGAACCTGTCTCCTTTGTTTTGTGTTTGGAATTTTGGAACAAGAAGATCTGATACCCAGATCTGGCTCTGTTATCTGTGTGGTGGAGAAAAGCTGTACAGAAGAATGGACTAATACCTGTGTGTGTGCACGTGCGCGTGTGTGCTTGTGTGTGTGTGTGTAGTGTGTGCCTGCTACTTGGGTTCCTGTGTCTAGAGATCTCGCCATCTTCTCCTTGCTTTCTACCTTGTGTCAATTATTCCTCTCCACTTCTCAGCCGTGCTATGTGCATCATGTCCCTCATAAACAAGGCAGAAACATGAAGGAAGCGGTGGCTGCGTCTCCAGATAGAAGGCGAGCGTACAGTGAGACCTTAATGTTGCGATCATGGACGTAGTGACCGTCTTCCCATGTGTGTTCCTGGTCAGCGTGAGTCTGGGCCACGTGCCGGTTGTTTCTCGGTTTGCTGTTATTCTTACGAGTGTGCAGAACTGTGAAGTGAATCGTCCTTTTCTTCCCATTTAATCAGAGAGCAGCACAATTGCAAGGCTAAATGATACGTGTGTGTCATTCCTTCCTTCAAATATAGTCAACTCTGTTTCTGGCAGCAAAAGGTATCTTTTATAGTTATGTTATTTCCTTGGAAGATACAATTCAAAGACCTCTTTGTTTCTTCCCAACTTCTTACCCAACAGACTTACCCTACAGTTTAATCAGAATGCTCACTGAGAACAAAAATGAATTGAAATATTAGCTTAGGGGCCAGCATTGTGCAGTGGGTTAAGCTGCTGCCTGTGACACCAGCATCCTAAATGAGAGCCAGTTCAAATCCTGGCTGCTCCACTTCCAATCCAGCCCCCTGCCAATGTGCCTGGGAAAGCAGCGGAGGATGGCCCAAGTGTTTGGGCTCCTGCAACCCAAGTGGGAGTTCCAGGCTCCTGGCTTCAGCCTGGCCCAGCCCTGGCCATTGCAACCATTTGGGGAATGAACCAGTGAATGGAAGATCTCTCTCTTTCTGTATCTCTTTGTGCCTCCTTAATTCTGCCTTTCAAATAAATAAGTAAAATCTTGAAAAAGATTAGCTAAATGAAAAATACATTGGAAAGTAATTCTTATCCTTTTATAAAG
Organism: Sylvilagus floridanus; assembly: GCA_949820135.1. Classification (NCBI taxonomy): domain Eukaryota; kingdom Metazoa; phylum Chordata; class Mammalia; order Lagomorpha; family Leporidae; genus Sylvilagus; species Sylvilagus floridanus. The sequence goes on from OX463245.1 coordinate 51,358,981, forward strand.
TTATACATTGGATTCTAAACCAAGAAAGTTAATTTTGGATTAAAAATAATGAAATTATACAATTCTTTGTCATTATGTTCTCCATTTCCATTAGAAATGCTAAATGAGAGGTGACTGTATTGAACAGGAGCTTTTGATGAGACAACCAACTCCCTTCTGCTTTTCAGCTTAAAATGTATCAATTTTCAGTCATTTAATGATTTGTAAAGTATCTAAATATTAGTGCCTGCTTGTGATTTTATAGTGAATAAAGTGAGTGAAATAAATAAGAAACCGTTGACTGTAGTGTTCCTATAATTTGCTTCCTTCTCACCCATCCTTTTCCTAGCTAGAGTTTACAGCTTTTTGAGAGAACACTGTGTAGATTCCATGACCCTGTGAATTGGGAGAACAGAGCTAACTCATGCTCTTGTTACCTACAGATTTCCCCGCTCTGTGCTGAGGAGATTGAAATGATTTGTATGCCCTCTTCCTCTAAGTCTGCTCTGGTAAAATTATGAATACTTTTTTAGCGTATGTGTGCCAAGACTTGAAAACTGAGGATCCATCCAAGCCCCTTATGTAAGCAAAGGCAAAACCTTTGAACATCGTGACATGTGAAACAAGGTCCTTGCTTCTTAGGGGAAAGACCTCCTGAGATGACCAGAAAAGTATAAAGAGGAGCCATGGCTCTTGAAAAATATGATGCATTTTGGAATGTAGTTGCAAAGAATGAGTCCAGTTCTAATCCCTAGTACGCGAGGATATCCAATTCAAGACATGCATTTTACAGTTGATGAAGCTGAAGCCCAGGCTGAGAAAGAGATACGTTCAAGGCCACACAGCTGGTCCCTGTGAGAGCCAAGGGTAGATCCCAGGTCCCTGGAGATCAGCCCAGGGTTCTTCATTACAGCATTCCTGGGTGCAGGGAGCTCCTTCCCAAGAATCGTTGAGGGACTGTTCAACCTCAGGCTGGCCTTCTCTGGAGACCCTTGAGGAGTTCAGGAGGGACATTCCTGGTTCCTTTGCAAGCCAGGGTGAGCTCATTCTTCCCCTAGGAACCCCCCCCCCCGCACAGACACAGGCCTGAAGGGTGTGGGAGAGACCTGCCGAAGCCGGTCTACAGCTGTTCTCTCTTTACCTCGCCTAGCTGGGGCTCTCTGGGAAAATAAACCAAAGACCTTGTGCTAGGATAGCAAAGAGAGAGGAGGCGCACTTGGCCGAACGTGCAGACCAGGGCAGGCCTCGTGGGCTCAGAGTCCAGAAGTGCTGGAAGACTCCCCCTGCCCCGCCAGGGAGGACGAGAGAGGTGCGCACGGCTGTTTGGATGAGGTGGGACTTGCACTGGACGAACAGGCTGCAGAGTAGCGAAAGGGCGAGTGTTTCATGGGAGCAAAGACTTTTCACACAACGGCAGGATTCTCCTCCCTGGGAGAGGTAACCAGACGCAGGAAAACACAGACCAGACGTAAGTACGGGGTGCCAGAGGCTTATCTGAGCGGGGCCTGATAGGACAGAGAGAGAGAAACTGACTTATGGAAAGGACTGAATGACGGGGTGATGGTGACACCTCAGGAAAGAGGAAGAGGCAGAGTGGAGGCTGAGAACCAGTTTGGCTGATCCAATCCCGGCAGGGAGGGGCACCAGCCGTGCGTCAGGCTGAGCTCGGCATGTTATGGGACTGGCCTCTCGGTCTTCGCACAGCCCTCTAACCCAGGAGCTGGCATCACTCCCATTTCACAGATGAGGAAATCGAGTCTCAACTCCGAGAGGCTGCTCCAGGTCACACACGTTGTGAGATATGAGGCCCGGCACTTGCATTCCGGAGCTCATGCCTCAAGGGGCTCCATGCCACAGCCTTTCAAAGCTTCCTAGGCCTTCCTTGGACTTTCCAGCAAACCAAATGCATGCCTCTCTCTTTAAGTCCGATCATCAAGTGGTAAATCATCTCCTAAATTAAGCAGATTCTCTAAAATGGAAATAGTACAACTCCCATCCGTATTTTTCCTTCCCTGGAGAGCCTTGTTCACCTTGAACGCTGGCCTGAAGCAGAGGTCATTAAAGCTTTGTGACCCGTGAGTGACCTGTGTAGCCTCTTCCCGAAATAATGGTTTCTGCTTCACCCAGTAAGATCATAGGAACAGGAAAGAAAGTCACTGTAGTGAATGCAGTACCAAAGTGGTTTCCAAGTGTGGGTTACAGTTAGATAAATCACTTGTAGTGATCTTGGCATTAAATGTTTATCTAGTGCCTTTAAAAATGCAATTTATCATTAGGGCCAATTTGAAGTAGTGATGAACGTGACTGAGGTTTTGAACTCTCTCCCCAAGCTGTGATGTGATGTGAAATACTGCCTCTCCCAGAGGTAGTCTCAGGGACTGCTAACATTGGTTGGTTTGGTGCCAACCTCATAATGGCAGGAAAGGTACAAGTTTAGTTGCTGGTTAGAGAGAATCCACAATGATTTTGTTGATTTGAAAAGGAGAGAGAGAGAGAGAGAGAGAGAGAGAGCCCATCTACTAGTTCACTCCCCAAATGTACACAATGACTGGGGTTGGATGAGCCTGAAGCCAGAAGCCCAGAACTCAGTCCAGGTTTTGCATGAGTGGCAAGAACCTAATTACTTGAGCCATTAGCATCTGCTGCCTCCCAGGGAGCACACTAGCAGGGACCTAGAAGTGGGAGCACAGCCAAGACTAGGCATTCTAACAAGTTAGCAGCTAAACCACGAGGCCCACTGCTCCCTCCATGATGACTTTCCCCCCTAACCTAAGCTCTGAAACCCCTGAACTGGTTAAGAATACCTGCCCCAGAAAGAGGCCAAAACAAGCTAACTGGAGTGGGCATTGGTAGGGATGGACATGGCCAAAAGGTGGAGGCGCACACATTTAAATAGAATTCTGCGGGTTGCTATTCACCAAACATTTGTCTCCTGAACATACCTCAGTGTCCATCGTGGGTCACTGACTTCTGTCCCCCGCCTCCTCAGTGCCCCGATTCTGACCCGTATGCCTGAGATTCATCAGTGCAGCCAGGGAGGGCTCCCTGACTAAGCAGGATTCCAGGACTCTCTCACACAACTGACGGACAAACATTTCTTTTTTTAAAAAAAGAGATTTTATTTATTTATTTGAGAGGTAGAGTTACAGATAGTGAGAGGGAGAGACAGAGAGAGAGGTCTTCCATCCAATGGTTCACTCCTCAAATGTCTGCAATTGCTGGAGCTGTGCTGATCCAAAGCCAGGAGCCAGGAGCTTCTTCTGGGTCTCCCACACAGGTGCAGGGGCCCAAGGTCTTGGACCATCTTCCACTGCTTTCCCAGGCCACAGCAGAGAGTTGGATCAGAAGTGGAGCAGCCAGGACTAGAACCAGTGCCCATATGGGATGCTGGTGGTGCAGGTGGAGGATTAACCTACTGCGCCCCCTAAACATTTCTTGTCTGGGACTCTGGTGCTACAAAGATGAGTAAGACACAGCTCCAGCTCATGTCCCTTCCTGCAAGTCCTAAGGAGAGCAGGAATTTTGGTTGCAAGGAAGTATCCTATAAGAAGCAGCTCTGCAGATTTGCATAGCATATCAGTTACTTGACCGTCTTCAAGACTTACTTTATCTCTGCTTTTCTCATCTTAATTTTGATGGCCATTGCTTCTCGGCCTTTTGGCTAAGATCAAGTGTAATTTTGGTGGCCTATTCGGCCCTTGAATGGAACATATATGCACGTTAAATTCTTTCTTGGGTCTTAAGCACTTAAGGGAGTGAGTTTTCCTTTGAGTAGAGTTTTACTTTCTGTTGGACGTGTAAGAATTTCTTTAGCTCTGAAATATCCCTGCTGGTTTTCATTATGTTTGATACATGCTTTCCACATTCTTATTATATATTTAAGGCAAAGAATTTGCTACAGTTATTTCCTGAGATATGTTTTTTTTTTTTTCCCCAGAGTAGCTAGTAGACTTTTTCTTTTGCGGATTTTATTCCTTTGTTTTCCTCTTCTCTCTCTCTCTCTTCCTCCTCTCCTCTCCTCTCCTTTCCTCTCCTCTCCTCTCCTCTCCTCTCCTCTCCTCTCCTCTCCTCTCCTCTCCTCTCCTCTCTTTTCTTTGTAATTGTTCATAACTTTTCTATCGCCTGTTTTTATTCATTTTGGACAGAATGAACTCTATGACAGAGTGTTTCACCCAAATCCAAAATGGGTAAGCCCTCTTTATTCTACACCTATTTGTTCCCTTCCTTCATTCATGACTTTGACCAGATGGTTTGTGCCCCATGCCCTGCTTTTTGGAGATGGGAATGAGAGCACTGCCTGTACCCATGATTGACAGGCTGGGTCTTTTCTTCCCTTGCTATTTTATTAAAAGTTTTATCCTGGGATTCAGTCTTGCTAGACAAATGTATGAGTATAATTTAAAAAGTTCACAGAAAATGTAGTTAGGAGAATTTATCTTGGGTGCGGGCATTTGTCTGGGGTTAAGATGCCTACATCCCACATTGGAGTGCCTGCATTCAATTCTCTTATTTTCTCTTCCTAACAGTGCACAACCTGGGAGGCAGGAGGTGATTGCTCAAGCGGTTGGCTCCCTTCCAGGGTTGGATCCCAAAACTCCCAGGTTTGGCTCCAACCCAGTTTCAGCCATTGTGGACATTTGGGTGTGAACTAGTGGATAGGAATTCTCTCTCTGTTTATCAAATACAAGAGAAAAAGTTTATTTTGTTGAAAGAAATATTTTGAGTCCATTTGAGAATATATTCAAAAATATCATGAAATTGCATATTATGAAAAACTATACATGGATTTCAGTGTTTTGTACCGAAATAAGTTTGTTTTTTAATTCCACTTTCCAGAGAGTGTAGAGACACTGTCAAATATCTTTCATTGGGGCTGGTGCCCTGAGTTTTGGATATTTTCTCAATTTAAAGAGAACAACCAAGACTTCGCTTTCATCAGTGATAATTTGCCTTAGATTTGTTATTCCCAGTTTCATCTGATTTTTTTCTATCTACCCCTATTTGTACTGTCCTGGTCATTTGGTGGGAAAATAGAGGAAATCTGAAGGCCTTCATGCAGGTTATTTTCCATTCGGCTCTCTAGATCCTCTCTCTCCCCTGCTCCATAACCTGAGACTGACCTCTTGGGCTGCATCACTGAGAAACATTTCCTTGTAGTTTCCTGTTGGATTAGGTCAATGGCACACATCAACAGGATGTCAGAGGATAAACCACAGAGGGGACTGATTCAGCTGATTTCCAACTTTCCAGGTCATGGGGGCTGCCTTGCCTCCTGCCCCTGCTGTCAGGCAGCTGTCTTTCTCAGCTGGTGGTCTCTTTGTTCCCCGAAACTGCTCCTCCTCTTTGCCTTCAGGCCCAGGGGAGATCTTAGCTCACTTTGTTGCTGACCTTGGGCACTTCTCCATCCCTTCTTGGTTCCTGTTAGACCTGTCCCGCCCATTCCAAACCTATCCTTCATTGTGCTCTCTCTCCATGAGGTCACTAAGTTGCAATGATTTTGTAAGATTCTAGGGTCTCTTCCACTTTTGTATTTAAAGAGACAAAACCAAGGATTGGGAGGGAATCCTCTGAGCGACGCTGAGAGCGAGCCATACTATCTAGTCTTTCTCTATGTGATCCTCTATGTCTGCAATGTACAGAGAGGATTTGAGGACAAGGAGTCCATCTTTTAATTACACAATCATAACAAAAATTCAATCTAAGCATGCAAAGTTTTCAAGTTTTTGCTGTTGTCTCTAAAGCTAAATGGCAACACCTAGGGCAGATGGAGCCAATGGAGTTGTCAATTTCCATGTGCTGATAACCTGAAAAGATCCCAAACTGGTCATCAAGATTGGAGTTCGGAGCCTGTGGGTAGTAGAGAAGGGAGCACCTGAGACTGTTTCAGAACCGGGCTCTGAAGTGTTTGCAATAGAAGTCTCACTGCTTCATAAGCAGCATCTCTCAGGCATTTTGTAATAGTGACAAAAAAGCTAACTCATACACCCAGCGAGTCTAATTGCTTCATTCCTCATGGGGTCAAGAACTTTTGGTCCTAATGTGTGACCTTGATAATGTAAACCTCAGTGTGTAAATGCTTGGGTGGAAACATGAACACACAAATACTGAAAGTAAACATCTGTTTTTCAGGGATCATTTCCTATCTGTATTTTAGTTGTGTCTGTTTGACATAGTCTCATTAAAGAATAGTCAATTATATTATGAAAACCAAATTAATCTTGGTCTGAAGAATCAGCAGTCAGATATTGGGGTTTTCTCCAAGAACAATGAACAATTGTGGGGCATAGTATATATACATATATAGGTATATATATGATATATTTATATACATGCACAGACATATACAAGTACATGTGTATACACACATATGAGGGATTTCAAAAAAACTGGGGAAAATAGAATTCTGTAAGCTGAATCAACTGAGATGTCTGTGTTGTTGGCTATTGCTTCTGCCATTAATCATTGGTCCTTTTCAAATAAGGCATGAACAAGATTAATTTTTTTCCTTGGCAAATTGATGCAGAGGTCTGCCACCATGTTTTTCTCTTCAATATCATCTCACTCCTTCTTAAAATGAGTTATCCATTTTTTTAAGAGTTTATTTATTTGAGAGGTAGAGTTACAGACAGTGAGAGACAGAGAGAAAGGTCTGCCTTCTGTTGGTTCACTCCCCAAATGGCCGCAACGGCTGGAGCTGCACTGATCCAAAGCCAGAAGCGAGGAGCCAGGTGCTTCTTCCCAGTCTCCCATGCGGGTACAGGGGCCCAAGGACTTGGGCCATCTTCCACTGCTTTCCCAGGCCATAGCAGAGAGCTGGTTTGGAAGAGGAGCAGCTGGGACTAGAACCGGCATCCATATGGTATGCTGGCGCTGCAGGCGGAGGATTAATCTACTGTGCCACGGCACCAGCCCCGAGTTATCCATTTGTAAACTGATGATTTCTTTGGGGCATTGACCCCATAGACCTTTTACAAAGTATCAATGATTTAACCATTCTTTCACCCAAGCACTGCAAGAAATTTATTATTTGTTCTTGCTTTAATTTTAGCAGAATTCATGTTGCTCTGATTGGGGCTCTTTCCCAACAGATGTCTCATCCTGAAAGCCTCAAACTAGATCCTGCTCATACAGTTCCATGAATAGATTTTTCATAATATTCCTTTTCCATGAACAATTTGTGAAGGTACCTTGTATATGTGTGTATACACAAATGATTTACTCTTTATACTGTAATGGGCTGAGCAATGGTCCCAAGGATACCTGAATCCTAATATTCAGAACTTCTGAGTGCTACCTTATGTAGAAAAATGGGTGTGCCAGATACGATCAGGTCAAGATCTTGAGGTCTTGAGATGGGGAGATTATGCTGGATTATCCAGGTGGGCCCTAAATGTCGTCACAAATGTCTTGATAAAGTGAGGAATACAAGGAGATTTGACTGCAGAGAGAAGGTAGCGATGTGACATGGAGGCAGAGACTGGACTGATGTGCTTTGTAGATGGAGGAAGGGTTCACAAGCCAATGCCACCAGAAACTGAAGAGAGCAAGGAATTGAGCCTCCCTTCAGAGACTTTAGGAGGAAACCGCCCTGCCAATGCTGACTTTAGCCCAGTATAACTGACTGCTGACCTACGGAACTATCAGATGACACCAAACTCTGTGTTGTGTCCACTCTGGAGAACTTAAGTTTCTGTCCTCACATCACGTCTGCTTCTGGAAGTGGCTCGTAGGTTTGGCAACCTCTCAACACCAGGCTCTCTACTCTGGACTCCCTTTGTTGTTGGGTTGTAAATTCCAGTTGCCAACTTGCACTGTCATGCTGAAGCCATCAGCCTAGTTTTTTTCTTGAAGGCCAAGGTGATTTGGGGATGTGAGGTTATTATTTATGGGGAGATCGGTTACTCAATTACCTCTGACGTTCTCCTTGTTGTTCTCTCTATAACTCCTAATACAATGGAGATATTTCGTGGAGTTGACAGTCTAGATGCTTCTTCACAGAAAATCCTCCTTCATGATTTAATAAAACCCATCCTCCCCAGTGATGACCTCAGGTCTTGGAGCAGAAAGCAACCTGCACAGCTGTGGAAAGGCCAACGATGCTGAACTTCTTCCCCCAGAGAACTCTCTTTGAGCCCTTGGCCAGGGATCACTCCCAGGGTGAATTGAGCTCACTGGGAACTGGGCATGCTTCTCCCTTCTCGGGTGCCCGAGTGGAGCATTTTATCCCTGCAGATAACAAGCAGGGGCAGCCCGCTGCTTGGTTGACACGCTTAGCTGATGCAAGTGCTGTGCCCTTCCCAGCTGTGCCCAAGGCTCTGCCAGAGGGAGCCATCTCTGGGGCTCAGAGCAGAAATGTCAGAGCATACTGTTCAGTCCAGACATCATCTTGGAAGTTACTCCCCCCAGAGCTTATGGGCATAACAAAAATAATACCAGTTTCTTTTTGCTTTACACAAACTTTTAATTTATTGTTTTGCAAACTGAAAACTTAGGAATAAAATGGTCATTGTAGTTAGTGTCATGTTTTTTAACCATCCAATGTTTCTCACTCATTATTTATGTAACAAATATCTATTCATTGCTTACTAAGTACCAGAGCCATCATTATGTTGGGAATTCAGCAATGAACAAGACAGAGTTCCAGACCTCACGGAACTTATAGTCCAGATTGATCGATCACACAAAAATGCAAAGGGGAACACACATGCATCAGCATACAATTCCTGATAATGTGAAAAGTTAGGGGGAAGGGGGAGCAGAGTCAAAGGCGGGGGAGCACTCATTCAAGGAAGGAGCTAGAAAGGAGCTGGAGGTGGCTCCGACTGAGGAGCTTTGACTTTTGGAGGCTGAGATGAAGGAGCCAGCCCTACGAAAGTCTAAGCGAAGTTTCCAGGTAGTGGAACTTGTAAGTGCAAAGGCCCAGAGGGAGGAGCAAGCTTGGTATCAGGAGCAGCAAGAGGTGAGTGTGGCAGGAATAAGTCAGGAGGAAGTGGGGTAAGGCTGAGGTTGGGGAGGAGGCCACTTACCATGGCACCCAGGCCATCGCCAGTCAAGGTGAAGAATGCGATGTTCCCCCAAAATGTGAGGGGAGCTAGCAGTGCTGAGAGAGAACCTGAGTTGCCTCAGGACTGAGATTTAAATTTCAGCACTCTGCTCATTGCAACGAGAGAAGTTGTGGGGGCAGGGGACGGTGTTGAGGGGGGAGTGGACCCAGAGTGGGTGCTGGGAAACCAGCTATGAAGCTCTGGCTTGCTGTGTTTCTGGAAGATTTCCACATTACTGAATTTTCACTTTTGTTTCTATTACTGAAAGGAAAGCTTGAGTCCTGTCCCCAGGGCCGAATCACAGCAACACGGGCGAGGTTGGAGGGTGAAGGAAAGAGAAATTTCAGTCTGTCGACGGCTGAAGGGGTAGCAGACCACCGAGTCTCAGGATCTACTGCCTTCCTGAGTGAGGGCGTTTGGGGGTTTTCATGGAGGCTGCCATGAGGTCTGGTTGAAATCAGAGTCGCCGCAGCCTCTGCCGTATCCCTCCTTTGTTCCACTATGGTGATCCTTGTGCGCAGATGCTGATGCTGGACCCTGCCTGACCAGGTCCTCGTTCTCTGGAGCAAGGCAATGTGCACCTTCAGACCTGCGCGAGCAGGAAGCCAACAGTCCTGCCTCGAAGCATCAACAGGACGCCCCACATGAGCTGCCCGCACACCATCACCTGCTGGTGTCACGGTCGAGTGGGCTGCAGGCAGCCTGCGGGCTCCATGCAGGTGGCAGTTATTTGTGCCCAGTACCTGGGATTCCCCTGTCCAGACCTGGAGTTCCCCGAATGAAACCCCTCAGGGCAATACTGGCCACAATGTGTTAGCAAATGACCTCGTGAGTCTGGTGATTAGTTTCTTGTACGGCTGCTGTACCACTGCTTCGATTCAGTTAAGCTAAAGCTGGAGGCTAGGAGATGAGGGCCTGAGGGTCCCTACCCTCTGCATTCAAGGTGGTGTGTGTGGGCTCAGGTTCACTTCCATATAGTTGATGGCTAAAATTCTATTGGTTCTCAAATATTCCATTTTTCTAGATTCTTGTTTCTTAGATGTAATTTCTTCCCTTATTCTTCTGAGAGTTTTGTCCTTATTTTGCCCTTCTCTTTTCTTCGAGCTATCTGTATTGGCAACCAGTGATTTTAAATGAATTCATGAATTGTCATTTTTTAGGGCTGGTGGTTAAAAACAGAAACTCAAGCTAGATTGCCTAGTTAGAGTAACAGCTTCCCTGACTATGAAGAGTGTGACTTTGGGCAAGTTCCTTAATGTCTCCATGCCTTAGTTTATCTTTCCAATAGAGATAATCCTAGCATTAATCTAAACAGTGGTTGTTGTGAGGATTAAATGAGTTACTTCATAAAATGTACTTAAAATAGTGTCTAGCTTACAGTACAGGTTCAATAAAGACTGGCTGTTATTTTTTCCTACCTGCTTTGGCCTGTCTCTTACATTAAATTCATCCCTCAGATGCCTGAGGGTTCCTGACCCTTTGTTCATATTTATGAATGGGGCACAGGGGCCAGCGCTGTGGTGCAGCAGGTTAAAGCCCTGGCCTGAAGCACCGGGATCCCATGTGGGCACTGGTTCTAGTCCCAGCTGCTCCTCTTCCAATCCAGCTCTCTGCTATGGCCTTGGAAAGCAGTAGAAGATGGCCCAAGTGCTTGGGCCCCTGTATCCATGTGGGAGACCCAGAAGAAGTTCCTGGCTCCTGGCTTCGGATCAGCGCATCCCTGGCTGTTGTGGCCATCTAGAGAGTGAACCAGTGGATAGAAGACCTCTCTCTCTGTCTCTACCTCTTTCTGTAACTCTTTCAAATTAAAAAAAAAAAAAAGAAGAAGAAGAACGGGGCACAAATTGGGTGCATTGGAGCTCTGGGCATTATGGGAAACCTGTTCACTGTGTTCACAACTCTAGGGTTCCTGGCTGGGATGCATCCTTTGGGAAGAAGACATTTTTTTTTCCCGTTATTTTCTCTTGGGCTGCTCAGATTCACAGCAAAGGATCTGCAAGTGTCCTGTGTGAGTGCTGTAAGCTAGACTGCTGGAGCTCAAGGAAAGAGGCCGTGACTCAACGTTCAGGCTATAAGCCTTAGTGTTCCCCCACCGCATTTTCCAGGCTGTGGGACGGGGGCTGACTCTTCCATCGACTGGGTCTTGTGCTCCGAACGTACCGTCTTCCTGTTCGATCCTCTCCAAGGAACGGCCTTCTAGACTTCTCCCGAGGATGCATGAGAGCTTTGGAGGCTGCTTCTCTCCTCAACAGACTTCCTTTTCTTATCTTTACCTTCATTCCCAAAGACACCAAGCCCTCCTGATTGCCAGGCCTTTTAGAGGTGCAGCGGTACACCTGACGGCTTCTCAGCCTCCCTTGCTAATTTGGGGGGTTTTGTTTTCTTATTCCGTGAAATCCATCTGCTTTCCACATAGTTTTATCATTTTTCCTCGCCTGCTTTATTTTGTTTGTTTGTAAAGCTCTTTGCAGCTAGTCTCATGGGGTTTAGGAAGGATCGGCGGTACATGTGAGCAACGTGTCTCTGGAGCTGGAGGATCAGTCACACACTTCAAGGATTTGTAGTCTGAGACCCAGGGATGCTGCCCAGCTGGGCGCAGACAACATGGAGAGGAGGTGAGCTTCTCCGATTTGTGACTAAGTGTTCTTCCCACTACGTACCCTGACTCATAGCAGCCTCGGGAGACTCACTTTGGTAAAATTGAGATTTTCTTTGTAATCTCAGTTTCCAAGAGCAAAAAAATCCTCTCTGGCCCCCAGCCTGGCACTGAGGCCCCAGAGAGGCCATGAAGTTGGGATTCTTCGTTTTTCTCAAATCCACATTCGAGAAGCTGTCATCTGTACTCGGAGAGCAACTAGACGTTCTTGTTGTCCCCCACATGGCTAACGCCTCAGGGGCCTCCTCGTCCTGCTAGGGACATTTTCAGAAGGATGGCCAAGTTCTTTGAATTTTTCAGTAGTAAATAGACATCTCCTTCCAGGAAAACCACAGCAAGACTGCGAGGCTCTGAGCATCGGACAAAGCAGCGGGTTAACATATAGGGGGTGTGGTGGGGTAACAGCATCCAGGACAACCAAACCAGAGCCAGGACAAGGTAACCCCAGTGAGGAGGGAAGGGTGACGGCTTCCATAAAATGGGCTCAGAGAAAGAATTTGGAAGGTTTTCTATGCTGTCAGCTTTTACAACTTTTGATGGGGATTATCCTATGGAAGAAAAGGCCTTACAATAATGTATGTCAGAAGTCTCCCTCTTGGTCCTGCTGTAATGCACAACCACCGATACCTACAAGGTTTGGCATGTTACTGGTATCTACTTGTCAGCCCAAGAACACCAGGAAGTGGCCCCGGCCAAAGCCGCTCCAGGTACCTGATGAACTACACAAAACCACCCGTTCAGTGGCGCTGGGCCTCCGTTTTAGCAGCTGCTGAGCCTTCCCAAGCCCTGATTCCGCCCTGACTATCCGGTCTTGTATGGATGCTCCCGCTTGAAGAGCATTTCTACAGAACTTTAAGGCTTATAAGGAGACCATGCTTGAGCGAGAAGACACCCCAGCAATTCCTTAATCTAAACTGTCTGTTGTGCAGAGGAGAGAATTTGGCCCCAGGCATTTGTTTCAGGTTGCATAACTAACCAGGAGTAAACCTCTGAGAAAGCTGTATTCCCCTTCAGAAAGAATTTCGGTAGGGAATCGAAGTCATTCATTCATGCGTCTGTTCAACCAATAGTTACTACAGGCCTGCTCCCTGTCAGGCAGGTCTCTAAGTGCTTGGAATATGTTGGTGACAAATCAGGCAGAGCGTGTGGGGAAAGACAGGGAATACACAGTAAACAAATCAATAAAGCAGAACATGAGGAGAAATAAAGGTCGACCGTGACTGAGGCTGAGGGCTATTGCGGGTTGATGGTCAGGGAATTCTTCTTTGACAGGTGGCCTGTGAGCCGACACTCTGACAGAGGATGCCAGCGTTGCACGCAGGGGCTTAGCCCACTGTGCAGCAACGCTTCCCCATCCAGAATATTTAAAGAAATTTAAAAGTTAACAATAACAACCCAATTTAAACATGCAATAGACTTGAGTATACATTTCACAAGAAAAATACACATGTGGCTTATAAGCACGGGAAAAGGTTTGCAAATCATTAGTGATTAGAGACGTGTAAGATAAAATCATAATCAGATGACAGTTCATATCATTTAGGATGCCTAAAATTAAAAAAAAAGACACAGTATCACCTAGAATGCAGAGAAGTCAGCAACTTACGTACATTGCTAGTAGGAATGGAAAACGCTGCAACCTCTCCCACAAAGCGCTGGCTTCTGCGGCCCTTTACAGTTTTCCATAGAAATGATCCCTTACATATATCCAATGTCCTATCCAGGTCAACAAACATGTATGGACACACCTGCGTGCTGCACCTGCTCCTGCCCCACCACACACATACAGGAAAAATGTCTTTGTTATTGTGCATTTGCTAGAAAAATGTGCAATTTCCATTAAAATATAACCAAGTTAATGGTAGCGGTTTTATTATTTTTTATTTATTTGAAAGAGTTACACAGAGAGAGGAGAGGTAGAGAGAGGTCTTCCATCTGCTGGTTCACTCTCCAATTGGCTGCAATGGCTGGAGCTGTGCTGATCCAAAGCCAGGAGCTTGGGTGTAGGGGCCCAAGGACTTGGGCCATCTTCCACTGCTTTCCCAGGCCAAAGCAGAGCACTGAATCGGAAGTGGAGCAGCTGGGACTCGAACCAGTGCCCACGTGGGATGCTGGCACTGCTGGTGGTGGCTTTACCCGCTGTACCACTGAGCCGTCCCCAGTGGTAGCATTTTTAAAGTCAAGCTTTCTATGACAATATTACCTTTCCCCATTTACTCTATTTTCTTTCTTTTCAAACTAGATTGGAGTATTTTCATTTCTTTATCTCCAGAATCTAGTATTATAGTTTTGAAACTATAATGAGGCACATGTGGAATTCAGATAAATTCAGGAAATAATTAGAAAAATTATGTATTCATATTTATTTATTCCAATGTCCTTCTGAGCTCTTATTTTCTACTTATTAATTTAATAAAGCCTCAGGCTGTTGAAGGGAAGATCACATATTCATTTATCTCCTAGCTACTGAGCAGAGCAGAAATCTGTAATTAGAAGAAATGTGTTTTACATGAAATTTTATACTCAAATCAATATCATCAGTGGAGCTGAAATTGGCATCATGTTTTAAATAAGGGCCAGGTAATTCCTGTAGGAAATGTGAGTCTGACATGAAAATTAAGGGCTTATTAATAACACTTCCAGGCAGTGATTTCCATCTGAGGGACATTCTGGTTTGCGTGCTGGCTTACTGCCTAGTAAAGTCTCCGAACTTTCCGTCATGAAAACGTCTATATTCTATGGGCCTCACGTAGCTGAATTCTAGAGTTGAAGGAACCCTGGGAGCACCTGCTCCAACTTCCTCATTTTCAGCTGAGGAGACACCCTAGGGAAGGCAGCCACCCGGGCAAAGATCACGGTCAGATTTGGAGTAAGAATCTGGTCTTGCAACTCTTGGCCCTTGCTTTTCCCCTCTACAAGTAGGTGAGAAGACAAGTCATGGGTGTGTATTATCGTGAGTCCCGGGGCTGGGAGGCAGAATTGTCCCTGTTGGAAAGAGCACAATAATTGCAGAACTTTCCAGAGGCCATGTTCATCAGAAGCCAACTACGCATCGTCTTCCCTTCCGCCACCAACCACTGCCTCCTGTGCAGGTTTAGGTCATTCCGGAGGGAAGTGGGCTGGCCTGGTAAGGGCCTAGAGAACAGGGGGCTGAGTACTCACTAACACAGAACCGGAATGGAAGCCATGAGGGTTAAGCAAGACTTTCCCTCTTCCTCGTAGTGAAAGAGACAAAGGCTCTAGAAGCCCACGAGGAGTTCGGTTCTGTTGCAGTTGATTTGGAACACTGCGTCTAATTACGCCCTGTGGGCTGCGGGCCTCAGTGCCAGGCGGCTCTCATCTTCCTGATGGACAAAGCGGGGAAAACACACCACCCTTTCTGAGTCATTTAGTGGGGCTTTCTTTAAGCTGTGCTCATTTGCATACAAGCGCCTATTGAAGAACTCCTAACTGAGCTAAAATAAAGCCTGTGGTTATTGTGTGCCTTTGGGGCTGTCTCCATGCTCATGGGCCTGAATCCATTCTCGGTATTGAGATACAGGGAGGAGCAGACCACAGATTAAAAGAAATGAAGTAATATGGGCCTACCACACAGGAAATAGTCAATGTTTGCTAGCTCCCAGGATTGTGATATTCATAAAGAGCAGGATGTAGTGTATCTTTTCCTTCTAGGATTGCCTAAGACTTGTATCTAATAGTCAATTCCATGAGTTTCTGTTTTAGTTTGTATTTTTGTTTTAAAATCTGAATATTGCATGTTAATTCCAAATAGAACATTGATCATTTGTAGGAATAAGTCCTGTTTGGAATTGACTTCTGTGTGACTAAAATGAAAAGCTCTTGGGGCCAGTGCTGTGGCTCAGCAGGTTAACGCCCTGGCCTGAAGCGCCGGCATCACATATGGGTGCCGGTTCTAGTCCTGGCTGCTCCTCTTCTGATCCATCTCTCTGCTATGCTCTGGGAAAGCAGTAGAAGGTGGCCCAAGTCCTTGGGCCCTTGCACCCACGTGGGAGACCCAGAGGAGGCTCCTGGCTCCTGGCTTCGGATCGGCGCAGCTCCGGCCGTTGCGGCCATCTGGGGAGTGAACCAGTGGATGGAAGACTTCTTTCTCTGTCTCTACCTCTCTCTGTAACTCTGCCTATCAAATAAATAAAACAAAACCTAAAAAAAAGAAAGAAAGAAAGAAAGAAAGAAAGAAAGAAAGAAAGAAAGAAAGAAAGAAAGAAAGAAAGAAAGAAAATCTCTTTGGGTCACGCATCCCAGCATTCAGCTGGTGATTCCCAGATGAAGTTCAGCCATACATGCCCCTTGCCTGCAGGTACAGTAAGATGCCACCAGGGGTGTCTTGTTCCCAACACAGCTCGCGTGGGCCCTGTTGTGTGGGATGAGGCTTGCTCACTGTACTGAGACACCCAGAGGCAGAGTTAGGGGATAGGAGGCAGTTCTCCAGCGCCACTAGTTTGCAGAAGGCCTGCCATTGATCAAGTGCTCAGCTAAGAACCATCTTTCCAGAAAGTGTGCGGCTGAGATGTTCTCTCTGTGCCTGGCCTTAGAGCCCTTTGTAAGGCTCCAGCCAGCAGGAGTACATTAGTGAGTCTGGCTCCTCGCCAACACTCCGGGCAGGACGGTCCCACTCTAGTTTTTCACAGCTACCTGGCCTGGAGAATTCCTCTCCTTTGGGCTGATAGTTCTGGACAGTTGCGTCAATATGCTGCTAACATGGGAGGGGCCAAAGCAAATAGCAGAGGGAGCCAGACCCCTCCCCAGGACCAGCACGGGTGGCTCAGGCCACTCAAGGTCCCTGAACACCTTGCTCAGTGACCTCACATCTGTCTTCACAGGTCCAAGAATTCTCCTGCTGTCACATCGGGCCTCCATAGGGTGGTGTCTTCTGGCAGAAAGAGCCTGGCTGAATAGCCCTAGTGCCTGAACAGCCCTAGTGGACAGGGGCCATGGGCAACCGTCAGTGCCAGCCTCAGAAAATCTCACCCCAAGCTTCTGTTTCATAGTTTTTGGCTTTTTTCAATGGATCTCCTTACCTAAATATAAAACCAGTGGAGAAGTGTTGATTCTTTTTTAAAATTCCATTTTTCCTTGAGCAATGCAGACAAAAACAAACAAGGCACAGACACTCACACTCTCTGACCCTCCCCTTGTCACGTGGAACATCGTAGTTTCTCTCTTTTATCTCCAGTATAAATTCTCTAGCTAATACTTTTCCTGCTGTCTGATAAGCTAGACCTTGTAATAACAACAGAAATGACCATTGTGGGAAAGGGAGAAGTGAGGGGAGGAGAGTAGGGGTGAAAGTACCGTCAAAGGGAAAGAACAAAATCAATGACAGAATTTCCAGAATGTTCCTACTGCTCCAGGAATGAGGTGGAGAATTTGGAAGAACCCAGTAGGCCGGATTTTGCGGATAGGAGAGAAGCTGTTCTCAGGTGATGTAGCTTCCCCTACCTGGGAGATAGGGAAGCGGAAGAGCTGAGAGAGAGAAGGCTTCAGCCGGTTGACTACGTGATAAGAAGGTGGGCCCTTAAGAGATGGAGCATATTTGAGTCATCTTGCATTGTTTTTAATGACTTTTTGGTTGTCTGACTGCTTTTCTCTGACTTAGGAGGCATTGTTTAGAGTTTGAACCATGCAGTACAGGTAACTATATTCATAGTTTTCAAAAAATGAAAACGCAGTGAAGCTATTATTGCAGAAACCCTGCATTAACAGAGAAGCAGCTCATCGTCCAGTCCACATCTTAAGCCCCGCCAGTGCCAGTGCGTGCCAACTCCTCCTTATCCCCGAAGCCTCTTGTTGGGGGGGGCGGGGGAGCAGGGAGAGAGAGAGAGGGAGAGGGAGAGAGAAGTACTGGTTCACTCCTCAAATTCCTGCAACAGCCAGAGTTGGGTCAGGCCAAATCCAAGAGCAGGGAATTCAAACTGCCACTGCAGGTGGCAGGGTCGCAAGACTTGAGCCATGACTGTCACCTCCCAGGGTGCACATTAGCAGGAAGCTGGAATTGGGAGCAAAGCCAGACTCAAGCCCAGGCCCTCTGATGCAGGATGTGCGCATACCAAGTGGCGTCTGCACTGCTGCGCTCAATGCCTGTCCCCCAAAGCCTCTTCCCTTGGTTAATTGTCTGTGCTGCCTGCTCGTCCCTGCGCAGTCACATGTCCTCAGTGTGGCTGGAAACACTTTGCTGAGTGTGCCGAGGTGCAGTCCTTTCCCTCTGCTGTGGCCACTGTTGCCTTCCTCATCCAGTCCCTCTCCCCGTGGTGCCCCACAGAAGGCTGACCCATGGTCTGTTCTGAACTACCAAAGCTGGTTGTCTTCCAGCCGCCTTTTAAACTCCTTTCAGAACCACCTTACATATGGGCAAAAGAAGAATATCTGCTCTTCAGAATCCCAGCATCTTCCAGGGAAGGTAAGTCCTGGTGGACAGTTCCACTGCCTGCCTCAGAGTTGCTGTCTGTGAGTTTTGGAGGAGAGTCTGTAAGAGAGAGAAAATGCTTCCCATAATAGCAAAGGAAGAATCTGGGGCTCACAGGGTGTATTCAGAGAAAAGAATCACGAGGGTAGAACGGACATGTGAGATGGTAGAGGGAACCGTGCTGTCTGGTGTTTCTCCAAATTTCCAGCCAATCCTACCAACTCAAGAAACAGTGCTGACTTCCAAGTCCAAGTTGATAGGCAACAGAAAATACACAGAGACTTGGAATCCACTGGCAAGGAACACCAGGGCTTGGGATTGCAAGGCTGTGCAATCAGGGGTTTTCGTGTTTTCCTGTACCTCCCAGACAGCGGATATTAGATTTTCATTAAAAAGAAGAGTTTCAGTACACAGTTAGAGATGAAGCTTCAGAAGTCAAAAGTCCTTGAAGGAGATGACTCATTGACATCAATGCACACAGAGGTAGAAAGAGATGAGGTCATTCAAAAGACTTCCACTTTTTCAAAGATATTTTTTTCTTATTTGAAAGGCAGAGTTACAGAGAGAGGAGGAGGAGGAGGAGGAGGAGGAGAGATATCTTCCATGTACTGGTTCACTCCCCAAATGGCCACAATGGTTGGGGCTGGGCCAAGCCAAGCCAGGAATCAGGAACTTCTTCTAGGTCTCCCATGTGGGTTACAGGGACCCAGGGACGTGGGCCATCTTCTACTGCTTTCCAAGGCCATTAGCAGGGAGCTGGGTTGCAAGTGGAGCAGCCGGGTCTTCAACCAGTGCCCATATGGGATGCCAGCTTCACAAGAGGGGACTTCACCTGCTATGCCACGATGCAGGCCTCCAAAAGACTTTTCGAAAAGTATACGTGGAAGGGCAGTAGGAAGCAGAGGCAGAAGACAGAAGAGATGCGAGCCTGGGAAGGGAGGTGGTGTGGTGAGAAGGAGGGCAAGTCTGCATCCGGGCTAATTCAATTGTGGCGCTTGGATGGGAAGAACTGATCTGATCAAATGACAAATGGGGATTCATTGTTCTGTATCAATGGTCAATTTAAGAGAACAAATTTGAAAAGGTCTCGGTTTCTATCTTTAAATCTCAGTGACGTGAAATAATAGATGTATATGCCTGTGTCTTTCTTAATGACCTAGAGACCAAGTGGGAGAACTTGAGATTTTATGACCTTTTCTACTGGGCACATTCTGAAGTTAACACTTGCATTCACTTTTAAGTGTCTTTGTTGTTTATTTTGAATGGTATACCCTTTAAACATGAACATATTTTTTGTTGTAAAAATCTTCCTATTTTCTCTTTACTTTCACTAAATTACTTCCAAGAAATGATGATGTCTTGCTTAATGGTTGGATCTTTTCTGTTCTTGACATTGGACACACATGCCCTTCCCCCATCTCACCACTCCTGAAGATAAAAACTTAACGAATGTCGATTAGTGTGATCAAAACACAGTCATTCCAGTTGCACTGGGAGTATGTGAAGGTGTTTTTTCTTTGAGGAAAAGCACCTTTTCCAATGAAAAGCATATTTTCTGTATGGAGATTGCAAATGGAGGGCAGCCTATGGTGATGCATTCAGACTGATTTGCTTAACCTGTGAACATACTTGACAGATGGCTGCTTGCATTGTGGGTAAAGGCGTCTTCTGATTGGTGCCGTGTTGTCTCTGCACATCCTGCTGGGGTTCAGACATCACTGGGTATTTCTGGTGACCCAGTGGGATGGCTTAGAATGAGCTGGCTGTGCGAGGTTGTGATCTGGGGCAGGAAAGAACCAAACAAGGGGAGCTTGGACCAGTAACAAAGATGTGCTTCCTTGGGTGAGTGGAACTTCAGAGGCCACGGTTGCCATTCCAGAAGTCTGCCTTTAGCTTAGATGCCCAACATATCTAGGCAGAAGGGAAAATGGAAAATTCTGTAGTACCACAGACTCAAGCAGTCCTGCTGTGGGATCCCTTATTCAGTATATAACACTCGTACGCTCTCATTCCCCTTGAGACTCTGTGCCTCAGAGCTCATTGTTTGCAGCAGGGCAGTGGCACTAATGGCCATCCTTGGATGAGCTGCATTGGAGCAGGGACAGGATCTGCCTTCCAGAGTGTGGTAACCATAAGCCAGGAAATTTCTGTGTACATGAAGATCTAAAGAGAGACCACAGTGCTCAGCCAAGGGCAATGCCCATAGAGCTGAGTGGATACCACAGGAGTAAGGTTCCCTCCCCTAGGTACACAGCTCCCGGGGCCTACCAGAGATATGTGGGCTGGAGTAACCAAACTAATACAAAAAAAAACCAGACACCAAAACATGATATATGTCATTAGAGGTACAGATGGGATGTGTATTTTAGAATACAGTTTCCTGAGACCAGTGCTGTGGTGCAGCATGTTAATGCACTGGCCTGAAGTCCCAGCTGCTCCATTTCCCATCCAGCTCTCTGCCATGGCCTGGGAAAGCAGTAGAAGATGGCTCAAGCCCTTGGACCCCTGCAGCCGCTTGGGAGACCAGGAAGAAGCTCCTGGCTCCTGGCTTCTAACTGTTGCGGCCAACTGAGGAGTGAACCATTGGATAGAAGACTTCTCTCTTGGCCTCTCCTCTCTCTGTGTAACCCTGGCTTTCAAATAAATAAATAAATCTTGAAAAAAATACAGTTTACTGAGTTTTATTTTTAGGTAGCAGGTTACCTTGATTGAAGTCCTCAGGGAATTCAGGATGTAATAACAGTAAAACATAACCTTGGCTAGGCCAAGGTCATGGATATAGCCTGGAGCCATGAAACTATTTTTTCTTGGTGCACCTTGAACTGGAATCTGAGTGTAAATTGTGCCCTGGTCAGTGAGAACCAGTCTCCAGTGGCTGGGCTGACCTGGTGCCATCTCTTCTCTCACCAGGGATACATTTGATCTGTAACCCTCAGGACTGTGGGCCTGGTGTGCAGAGCGTGTCACCCAGCATTGTGCCCTGGCTTCCCTGCCACCCTCCATGCCGAATGGCCACGGACAGATAGAGGGCTGTGACCCTTCTGACATTGAGCGGCTCTATAGTTGGCAGCTCACGGGCCTGATTGGAATGCAATGACACAGGAGAAGAAATGAGAAAAGTGAGACAAGACAGCAGCGGAGCCTTTGGAAACCCAGATGCAGTGTCTCCGAATGGCTCTTATTGGCACCTGGGAGTCTTTCAGGAGGATAAGAACTGTGAAGAAATGATAAGAGAATTAACAGATTTTTTTTTTTAGTCAAAAGAAGCAAGGCTGTAGATGCCATTTCCGTAGTCAAACATGTCGAGTCAGGTTAGTGAATAGCTACTACTATTCCATTTTTTACCCAGCTAGGCCTACAAAAGACATTTTTAAACTGTGGCAACTGGGATCTGCATTAAGCATAAAACTGTAAATAAATACCTTCAGGACCTGTGACTCCTCACCTAGGATTCTTTTTCAGAATAAATTTTCCTGGGATTGCACTGCAGGCTTACTTCTTGCGGAGAATACTGGAGAAGCTGCATTTTAATTTGGACTTGCACTGGGAAAGCCTTCTTCATTTTCATATTGTGGGACATCAGTTCCTTGAGAAACCAAGGCCTGCCTTCCCAGGTTGATGTGGCTCTGACTTCCGCATCAGCTCACTCTCGGCAGGAACATGGTCCTCTGTGTACAAAGCTCCAGAGCTCGGGGAAGGGACTGGTTTTCTGAAAGGCCAGCAGAGGGAGCTAAGAAACAAGGGTTTTTCCTCTTGACAAACACTTGTATTCCCAATGGTAATGGATGTAGAAAAACTGACAACTTTTCTCTACAGGTTATCATTTGGAGCAGGTTAAGCCAAGTTCCAAAAGTCCTGTAATTTGGCCAGTGAGTGTGTCTGGTATTTCAGTCCCACTTTGCCTCCCTGGGTCTGGCATGAGTGCTGTCCCTGAGGTCTGGGAGGACCCAGTTAACATGGGTCAGCCAGCGTGGACACTTGCACTGCCCCTTGTGATCCTTGCTTAGAGTGGAGGCAAAGAGACCAGAATGCAATGGGCTTTGGATTACTGAGACTAAATTCACATTTACATATATTTCTCCTCAAGTTTTTTTCCCTTTATTTTCTAATAAGTTAAAGAATGCCTTTCCGTAAGATAATAGTGTTATCCTCTCTGAGAGATGCTTTATGGAGAATCTAATGACCATCACTTCTACTCACTCCATAGAGGAAGCAGCCAATTACCCAGGGCAGATTGCACGATATTTTTTTATGGTAGGTCAGCAAATGGGTCAAATAGGTAATTTATAAAGGAAAAGAGGAATTGGCCATAGAAAGGGGAAAAAAATCAACCTGGCTTTGCAATTGTGAAGAGAAATTGAAGTGCTTTTTAAAAAAGGTACAAACATGAATTTTCAAAGAATTTTAAAAGAAAAGAAATTGATGAACAGAACCCATTAAGTTCCCAGGAAAATGGAATAATAACAATGATTTTGTACTAATGACAGAACTTCAGATTATTTCCTGGGTATTAGGGAGGAACCCGAACCAAATGGCACATAAGTACCATTTGAACCAGAGTCTCTGTTTCTCAGGTGGTGAATGAAATAATGATTATGGAGGGAACTAGAACTGTAGGCTCTTGATGCGTCTGCTGAGAGCATCCCTGTGGTGGCCCAGACTTGGTTTTCTGGCCTCCCCCACTGATAAACACTAGCCTAGGAGCTCTGAGTTGCTCCAGCTGGAGCACCCACTTGGCTTTTGTCCACCGTGACATCTAGCCCAGGGGACACAGGACACTACTGGACACCCCCCACCCCACCCCACCCCCACCCACAAACTTCCCTGAAGAGGTCTCTGCACAGGTGAGTGAGGGGTCAGGAGGTCAGAGTCCTCCGTCATCTGACAATTTCTCAAGGCTGAAATCTTGCTCTTTTTCTAGCTTGTCTGCAGCAGGGAGTCAGCTCTGGAAGCTGAGCTGCCCCCTGTGCTATAGGTGAAGTTGCCTTCAACCCTCTAGTAACGGGGCCCTTGGAAAGTGAAACCCAGGTCTCTTCTCCATGTCTCTAGTGTGGACCAACCTGCTGTAGACCTGAGTCTCTTCTGCCTTCTTGGCCTTCCACTTCCTCCTGCGTTGTCTAGGTTACACCCTGTCAAGCTTGCAACTTGACCTCTTGTCTGGTGTGTTTCACCACGTGAAATCACTGAGGCGGAATGCAGCCTCCTGGCCCCTCTCCTTGCTTCCTCCGCTCCCCGCTACAATCCTCAAGGCGCCCCAAGGGCTTCTGGCTTTGGGTGAGAGCATTCAGCTCTTTCCTCTCCCTGCCCTTGGTGCTGGCCCTCAGGGGGTCCCTGGCGCTGGTGCTGGTGCCGCCGGCTTGAGGAGGAAGGGAGACCAATTTGGCCAAGGTCTTTCTCAAAATATTTGTCCTATGGAGAAGAGTGTCTTTCCTAAGATGAATGTGTGTCCAAGACATAGGTTAATAGTTTTTCAACCTCATTATGATGATTTTAACTCGATTACTGGCATCCTTGAAAGAATAGTTATTCCAATTTATATCAAGCTCCATTCATAACCTTGATCTTGATATATGGAAATGCATATTCGGAGGCAAGATGAAAAGTTTACTAAGAAAACAAAATGTATGCACCACAAAAGTATTCTTTTTTTATTTATTTTATTTTATTTTGACAGGCAGAGTGGACAGTGAAAGAGAGAGACAGAGAGAAAGGTCTTCCTTTTGCCATTGGTTCACCCTCCAATGGCCGCCGCCGCCGGCGCACCACGCTGATCCAAAGGCAGGAGCCAGGTGCTTCTCCTGGTCTCCCATGGGGTGCAGGGCCCAAGCACTTGGGCCATCCTCCACTGCACTCCTGGGCCACAGCAGAGAGCTGGCCTGGAAGAGGGGCAACCGGGACAGAATCCGGTGCCCTGACCGGGACTAGAACCCGGTGTGCTGGCGCCGCAAGGTGGAGGATTAGCCTGTTGAGCCGCGGCACCGGCCCACAAAAGTATTCTTATTACAGCAATAACACAGAGGAAGAAAAAGTCCCAGCCATTCAGGTGAGCATACAGCAACAGTAAGATGTTCCTGCCCCCACCCCCCGCTCTCCCACCTGCTCCCCAAAGGAGCTACTTTTGAATATTTCCGCTTTTAGCTCTTCTGTTGGTTACAATCCTAACTTCCCTAATCGAGAGGAATGACTAAGCTCTGAGCGTGCGGATGCAGCAGGTGCTCTGGGCGGCTTCACTTGAAACAGGAGGGCAGGAAGTGAGGTTAGAATCACTCTTAAAATGTCAGAAGCCACCGTGCCCCTTCACTGGTGACCGCCTCCTCAAATCCAGGGGTTCTCCTGACATGACCCTCGACACCACATGGGAATTTGGTAGACATGCAAATCCAACCCCATAGCTGAGGCTGACGTACTGAATTAAAATGTGTGGGGGCCGCGCGCAGCAAGGGACAGGGGGTTGACAAGATGTCTGGGTAATTTTGATGATGATGACTAAGTCTGGTTTAGCAGTTGAATACCCCAAAAAAGGACTTTTCTGAGGCCCTAACCCCCCTAGACATGCAGATAAGTGGCTGCAAAGTCCAGCTCCCTGGTTCAGGACTGGGGCCTAAGAACCAAGGATATCTGAAAGAGGTTAGGGGTTACAGAATGAACCTACTCCATTGTCTGTTTCCTAGGTGTTTGTCCAGTCATTGTCCTGCCTGCCATTTCTGAGTCCAGGGCTCCTCCTGGCTCCCTGCTCTGCGTTGGGCATCTCTGGATTGTGTTCTGAGTGTTGTTGCTTCTGTGGCTTTCGGTGTAATTCCATCCATGGACTGGTTTCCAGAGATTCATGAAAATCCTTTGTGTATGTGTCCTTCCTCCTTGTCTATCCTGATTACTATGTAGATGGGATCTTGGGAGGGCAGAGAGAAAAAGAGAGAAGCCTGGCTTGCCAGCTCAAATCAGAAGGCCCTGATTTCTGTTTGTTTGCTTTTACTGAGACTTGGTACTCTTGTTCCTTATAACCCACTGCAAAAGAAGAAGGAGAGGAGAAGTTATGGAAAAAGGAGGGGAGCTTCTAGGGGGATCCCTCCAGAAATCTATGTGACCCCTTTGGAATACAGTTGTTGAAGTAACACCTTGACAGCAGGGACTCCGTTTTGGAGAACCTGAGACCCCATTCTGGGAAGGTGACCACCACACTGTGAGACTCTGGTTTGAAACTTGGATCTAAGACAGTTAAACAATAGCAGTCCACTACATCACACTTGGCAGAGCATAGAAACCCCCTAGCATGATCACTCAAGCTTGGAAGTGGATAGACTGCACCTGGGTTAATGATAAAAATGTAATTTGTCTATGTCCTACATGTGACTAAAACCAATACCTGGATTAATGTCAAGATTATAATTGGAATTGTTAAGATTGTAACTGGTATTATCAAGATTATAACTGATACTAGTTTCGCATAGGTTTTAGGTCAGCTTGACCCCAATAAGCATGTATTCCCCCCCCCATCCTAGCAACCATGTATTCCCCTCCTGATTTTGTGGTTTTTGCCTTTATAAGCCCTGTTGTTTTGGGCTTCAGGGTCGAGAGTTCTTTAGGGCATGAACCCACTCTCCACCACCGGCAATAAGGACCACCAAATTTTATCAATGTGTGGTGCTCCTTTGTTTACACTTGCTCAGATACAACATTGTCCTGTAGTTCTCTTTATCTGTGGTTTCAGATACCTGCACTCAATCTTGGTCCTAAAATATTAAATGGAAAATTCCAGAAAGAAATAGTTCTTAACTTTGAAATAACTTCCATTACAGTACGTTGTTATAATTATTCTGTTATTTAGTTACTGTTAATTTCATACTGTGCCTAATTTATAAATTTGCATAGGACAAAAAGCAGTATATATAAGATTCCATACTTTTGGAAGTTTCAAGCGTCTCCTGGGTGTCTTGGAATGTATCTCCCAAAGGTAAAGGTGAACCACTGCACTCCAATGCTATGGAAATGTTTATATTCTTTTTAATTTTAATTTTAATTTCTTTATGAGAAAGCGAGAGAGTGTGCTCCCATTCGCTGGTTCACTTTTCAAATACTTGCGGTGATCGGGAATGGGATGAAGTCAAAACTGGGTGGCAGGAATCCAACTACTTGAGTCCTCACCACTTCCTCCCTGGGTCTGCATTAGCAGGAAGCTGGAGCCAGAGGTGCACCCAAGCACTCCGGGGTGGGACACGGGTGTCTGAATTAGCACTTACCTGCCAGGCCAAATGGAAATGATGGATAATTGTTTACCTTCTGTGGCTCACTCCTCCCATATGTAGACCTTTCAAGATAGGCAGGGACACTACCATGAATCAGCTTGACAGGGGAGAGACCCATAGGGTTCCTAAGTTGGCCTTGAACTACTTCTCTGCTTGCCTGGAGCTGGGATGAACTTCCTTCCTTCTCGGAAAATATGAAATATGAGCCTGTTTGCCTCCATAATCTGATGAAGTGGAAGTTTTATTGTCAAGCACAAGAACATTGAGAATGGCGATACTGTAATAGTTTTATTTAAATCCTCAGCCACACAACGCCTTCTTGGGTAACACTCACACTGGTGATAAACCAACATGGAAACCCTGGGGTTATCTCAGAGAGGTATCCTTATTCCACCGCATAGAGTTTTCTGCCCAAACTTCCTTCGAGTTGGTATGGCTTTGCCATAGCCCATCTTTCTCTTTATTCTTTGACCCTAGTGCAACAGTAAGTACAGATCTCTCTTAAATGTCAGAAAGTGACATTCCATATGTCTAGCAGCATCTGTTTCATGAGAATTGCTTAACATTCCTGTGAGAGTTAAGCACACGTTAAACCGCAGGTCCTGAGCTCCATCTACTAAGGACCCCCCTCCAAAAGGGCAAAGTGTGGCAGAAGCGTTGTGACCGGCCACGGGGTCAGGATGTTGCGGTTTTTACAGGTTCCAAACCTGCGTCAATTTGCTCCTTTCTTTTGACCTTCAGACTCTTCCCCTGCACAAGATGAGAGATGAACCACAGCCTCCCACGGGTCTGAGGTGCTGACAAGGCTCCAGTGTTGCCAACGTGGACTCAGAGGCCTGGAATGTAAACAAATGCGCCATCCCCCCATGGAGTGTGCCCTTCACACTTACCTATACCGCAGACGCATATGGATAAACTTTATCCAGAAAGCCCTGGAAGTTTGGGTTCCTTTGGAATGAGAGTGAAAGCCTAGGCATAGTGGAAGTCATGCCAAGTGCAGAGATTTGGACGATTTCTCCCTGCACTTACCCCCACACACATGTACATGTTTTCTAGTGGGATTCACTCTCCTCCTTTTCTAAAGCTGTCAGCCTAGTTTTCATAGATAGAGTTCTGTTGTTCCTTTGCACCCATATTTCACTGGCTTACATAACCTACTTCATATCACTGTGATTCTATAATAAGACTCGATCAGCTTAGGGTGCAGTCACTGGGTGTGGAAGCAGACACCTGAGTTCCTCCACATGATGGCCTTTGGTGGGAGCAGAAGTGAACGGCGTGCTACCAGCTGTGAGCACACAGTAGGTAAGTGGGTGCCCCTCAAGGAGACTGACAAAGCTCTGGAGAGAAGCGGGAACTTAGCTAAAGGCAGATCCATTAAGGGAGTAGGCAATGCCACTCAATGTGCCCCCTGAAACTCGTGCTCTAGAGTCTGGCTCATCAGAGTACGGCCTGAAGACCAGCAGCATTACGTCATCTGGGGGGGTGTTAGAAGTGCTGTCTTACGGGGCTGGCGCCCCGGCATTGTAGACTAAGTGCCTGCAGTGCCTGCATCCCATATGGGCGCCAGATCGGCCCAGCTCTGGCCATTGCACTCCTCTGGGGAGTGAACCAGCAGGGGGAAGACGTCTCTTCTCTCTCCATCTCTCTCCCTCTCTCTCTCTGTAATCCTGTCTCTCAAATAAATAAAACCTTTAAAAAGAAAAAGAAATGCTGTCTCAGGCCAGCCTCCAGGCTTCTTGAATCTGAATCTTCATTTGAATGAATACTCAGGCAACGCAAATGCACAAGGCAGGCAGAGAACCGCTGGCGATGGTTCTGTGGTCTGGCCTCTGTTCTTCCTGCTGTAAGCATTTTCCCATGGCGGGCTTGCCCACTTTTGAGTCTGGTACAGAATAAGTGCACCACTAATGTGTGAGCATCTCATTCTGAAAAGGTAGGAAACACGCTTTGGTTGAAACACGCCTCCAGAGGCAGCTCATGGGCCACACAGGCAAAGGGGTTCCACAGCCTTTGAGTTTCCCCTTGCTCCTGCAACAAATGATCACCAACTCCACAGCCTCAAAGAACACAGATTTAGTCACTGACAGCTCTGGGGTTCAGAATCAGACTCACATGGCCAAAGTCAAGGTGTCAGCCAATAGGTTCTCTCTGAAACGTCTGGCGGGGGGGGGGAGGGGTCTGTTTCCTTAGCTTTTCCTGGTCCTGGAGGCAGCCTGCACTCCGTGCCTCCTGGCACCTTTCTGGCTTTCCTTTGACCCCGCTTCTGCATCTCCGAAGGCTGTGGTCAGATCTTATCCTGCCTCCCTGTGATTCCAGCCCGGGCCTACCTGAGTCACCCAGGAAGAGTGCCCCCGTCGTAAGCTCCTTGGCGGAATCACATCTGCCCCAGATCCCTTTACCTTTGTGAAATAATACTGATCTCTGGCTCTGGCTTCTGACACAGAGTGCCTAAAACCCTGGTGTGTTCCTACAGGTCCGAGGTACTAGGAGAGGAGCAACCTCTGTTCCGATCTGTCATCTTTGTCTCCAGGTCACAACACGGGGCTCCGAAGTCTCTCGGTGGTCTCTGGGGGACAGGAGGATCTTTTGTCCTAGGGGGGCAACTCTTGACTGGGCTCCTGGATGGTTCATGATGGGTGTTGGCTACGAGGACGATGAAGCCACTTGGAGCTTTCAAAGCTCCCCCACGCTCTGGGGCGGTGGTGGTAGGAACTGGAGATTGAGATAAGAGCTGGTTAGGCCTACGTGGTGAAACTTAAAAAGCCACCCTTGAAGTTTGGGGTTTTGATAGCTTCCAGGTTGGTGATCACATCCACATGCCAGAGGACAGCATCCCCCACCTCCACAGGGACAGGAGCACCTGTGCTCAGCATCCTCCCAGAACTGATCCCACGTACTCTCCCTCTAGCTGTTCAGCCATATCCTTTATTACATTATAAGCTGGTAAACCCAAGTATTTCCCTCAGGTCTGTGAGCCATTCTAGCAAATTGTGGAGGCAAGGAGAAGATCGTGGGAATCCCAACATATAGCTGATCCATTAGAAGTACATGCGACAGCTCTGGACTGTGCTTGGCGTCTGAGGTGGGGGCAGTCTCATGGGACTGAGGCCTTAACCTCCGGGGCCAGATGCTGGCTCCAGGTAGATAGTGTCACAACTGATTTGAATTCTAGTACACCCAGCTGGTGCTGGAAAAGGGGTGGGCAATGTGCCAACACACACACACACACACACACACACACACACACACACATTGTGACCAGAGTGATGTGAAATGTTGAGAATACAGAAGAGAAAGAAACTTTTCATATTCATCCACAGGGATATGTTCTCAAGTTCGAGGGAAAGACAGAACCTGGATATCTTTGGAGGAGTATTTTTCAGCTTATTATCTTGTTGTCAGACACAGTTTTGAAGAATTTAACATTTACTACCACCACTATTTAGCAACGTCTGCTAGGAGCCAGGTACTTTACGTCCCAGGGAACTTCAAAACATCTGTGGAAATGAAATGGAAAGATAAATTTATTTGGTGCCAAAATTTTGCAATGCATGTAGTTTTCCCATAATATGCACTTCCTCTGAACTTTCTGAAGACCACTCATATTCAAGAAGCCCAATTCTTACAAGAATATGCCATGGCATTGCGGTGTGCTGGGCAGGAACTGCTTGTGACACCGGCTTATAGATTTGAGTCTCCGCTGCTCCACATCCTATCCAGCTCCCTGACAATGCATTTGGGAAGAGCAGTGGAAGATGGCCCAAGTGTTTGGGCTCCTGCCACCCTTCTGGAGGACCCATATGAAATACAGGTTCCTGGTTTCCACCTGGCCATTGTGGCCATCTGGGGAATGAAAGAGGGGATGTAAGATCTCTCTCTCTCTCTCCCTATTTCTCTCTGTCCTTCTTTCTGTAACTCTGACTTTCAAGTTAATAAATCTTTAAAAAAAAATACCCCACTGTAGATGTTATCATCCTGCCATTGCAGGTGAGAAATCTGGGGCTCAGAAACCACAATGAGTGATGATGGCAGAGACTGGCACCCAGAGCTGAAGGAGCTGCTCTTAATCTCCGGCCTTGTCCCAAGCTCAGCATGAGTGACATTTGACGTTTACGTCTTGCCCACTGACCGTGTGTCCCCTGATCTAAAGCTTACGACTACTTTGAGAAGGAACTTTTAAATGCAATGCAAAGATCAGATAGATGGCATTGGTGAAGAACTCTAGCAACTTCCTGTGCACCAACAGGTTTTCTAGAAATCACACAGACAGGGCAGGTCCCCAGGCTGAGCGTCACAGGCGTCAGAGAGAAATGCTGCCTCTTGGCTCGGCGGTCTCGAGAGAGTCACTCTAATGAGTTTCCCTGACAAAGTGCAGCTCAAAGGATCAGCAGGACAGAGGAGTGAAACCGGGACAGAGCAGAGATCTTAGACAGGGGAACGTGTCAGACATCCCCTGCTCTGTGCAAAAGCCAAATTCCTCTGAACCCTGTGGCCATATGCACGTTGTTACTGGCATTGTCTGGAAGGGCATGCTTTTGGTGCCATAGCCTGCTTTCAGCCTTTTGCCCACTTCCCTGTCCCCAAAGTCACGTTGTGAGGTGGGCTCTGCGGTTTTGCAGCTTGTCAGCTATTTTCTGAAACACTCTCCTACCCTGGATGTGTTGGGATAGTTGAATGTGATTCCAAAGACTGACTTGACCAATATAATCGTCCACAACTGAAATGGGTTTGTGGAGATGCCAGCTATGCTCACAGAGGTGACTGAATCGCACAGAGACTTCAGGCATCCCCAGACTCCAGGCTCTTACTGTGCATGAACATCCTCATTGCCCAAGGTACCAGGAACCCCCAGAGAAATTTCCGGGGGACAATCCCAACTACTAGCCACTCTAGATTAACATTGGAAATAGTTATGTTTTAAATGAAAATGTGTGCAAGGTTTAATTGCACTGGCTACTTCCAATTTCTTTCTTTCTTTCTTTCTTTCTTTCTTTCTTTCTTTCTTTCTTTCTTTCTTTCTTTCTTTCTTTCTTTCTTTCTTTCTTTTATAGGCAGAGTTAGAGAGAGACAGACAGAGAGAAAGGTCTTCCTTTTTTCGTTGGTTCACCCCCCAAGTGGCCACTATGGCTGGCGCATTGCGGCCGGCACGCTGCACTGATCTGAAGCCAGGAGCCAGGTGCTTCCTCCTGGTTTCCCATGTGGGTGCAGGGTCCAAGGACCTAGGCCATCCTCCACTGCACTCCTGGGCCACAGTAGAGAGCTGGACTGAAAGAGGAGCAACTGAGACAGAATCCGGTGCCCCAATCGGGACTAGAACCCAGGGTGCTGGCGCCGCAGGTGGAGGATTAGCCTAGTGAGCCACGGCACCGGCCTGGCTACTTCCAATTTCATAAACCAAGTTATTTTGCTTAACGGATAAAGTATGATGACTCCTTTTATGAGATTGGCCCAAACTTGCTTCCTCTTTCTGACTTCAGAACTCATCATCAGAGACTCATTTCTTTATTTTGAATTTTATACTTTATCTTAAAGATCACACTGTGCATTTTCTAACCACTGCAGCTTGCAACAACTCATGGACAAAATATGAATTTCTAGCCTGACCAGTATACAAATTATCCACCCATTCCATGCTTCTTGGATATATAAGTTGGAATGAGCGAGTATCGCCCTCTTCACTTAAAAGGTCACGGTGAGAATCACGAGGAGAGAACGGCTTAGCGTTGGCTTTGAGGGGCTTAGTGCTGTCTTGGCCGATGTGCACACTTGCTGTAAAGCGCAGGTACGTGTGCCCACGAACCCTTTCCTTCCCCTGGCAGGACCGGGTGCTCCGTGTGTGATCGGTTACTCGACGTGAACTGTGAGTTTCGTATCAGCAGTGGGATCAGCTGCCTTTGTCACTTCCTGTTCTGACAGTTCCCTGCTGAGCGTCTCGTGATCTCAGGAGCGTGGAAGCTGACCAGCCCAGAAGTAGGGTTTGGCTTAAAAACACAGTTCTCCAACTGCGGCATTGGATTTCCTGTTAGTGAGATGCCGGGTAGACAGAAGAGGACAAGCTCACCTTTCTGCCACGTGGATCCCTCGTGGGATTAGAACTCTCTCCCTTCCTACCTGCGTCTTCCCCTCCCCAGGATACCACTTCCTCCTACCCAGTATGTCCAAGCCATCAAATCGGGTGTGTCGCTGTTTGCCCATGTGCTGGGCTTCTGAGATGGCAAGGAGGAGCTCCTTAAACCACATCAGTGGTTTGTGGTCCAGAATCAGTCTCCTCCCCGTGCGCCTCGGCTCTGCAGTGCCCTGTGGACAGACAGCACCCTTCCTCTCCCTCTCTGTATGCCTCTCCAGGAGCCCCCAGTGGCTCTGCAGCCCAGTAAGCCTTTCAAACAAGGGAGGACACTTCTCACGTCCCCCAGGTTGGCGCAGATCCAGCACATTTTAGCTTCTCACCGCCCCAGCTCGCTTTCTGAGAAAGTCATGTGAAATGCAGCATCAAGGGCTCTTGAAGACTCGTAACTTCACCACTGGAACCTCTTTCCCCCTCTTACAAATTACTAAGAATTGCTCTGTGCCAGGCACCAGGCTGGCTACTTTTTATGTGTTATCTCATTTGATCTTTTCATCAGCTTTGCGGGGTAGGTGTAATGATTACCTGCATTTTGCATATGAGAGAAGTAAAGCTTAGCGCTCTTAACCAACAGGCCCAGTCACACAGGTAGCAAGCTGAGGACTGGAAACCAGAATGGCTGCTGGGCTCCTGGGCTCCTGGGCTCCTGGGCCTTACCTTCCTTCTCACCCTGGCCTAGGTTCCTGAACTCCCTGGCCTTGCCACGTCTCTTGCAGGCACTGGGACGCTCAAGAACAGCTGAGTCAGGTGTTGTACCCACATGAGCAAGTGTCACTCAGTGCACACGCCCTCAGTAGGCACGCAGGCCCCCAGTCTCCAAACTGGGGAGAGAGGAGATTGATCTGGGGCTCCACTGGAGACACCTGGGCTGGTACTCCAACAGACGGATGCCACCACATCTTGGCATTTATTTATTTATTTTTTAAGTTTGAGAGCAGCAAAGAGGGAAAGAAACAGAGAGAGGTAGAGACAGACAGACAAAGAGAGACCTCCCACCTGCTGGTTCACTCCCTAGATGCCTATAAATAGCCAGGGGGCTGGGCCAGGCCAAAGCCTGTGAGTGGCCGGGATCCAACCATTTGAGCAGTCACTGCTGCCTCCCAGTGTGTGCATTCTCAGGAAGCAGGAGTCGGAATGAAGTCAGGACCTGAACCCAGGCACACGGGACATGAGGGTTTTAACCGGCAACCTAACCACTAAACCACAGGGTGTGGAGCACAGCGGCTGTGCCTTGTGTTTTGAGCTGGTCACTCTGGTGCTCATTTAGATGTCTTGGTGATGGTGAAGAGCATGGAGTAGTTGGCCAGTTCGTGCTGCTGGGTCTAGAGAGAGGGATGAGAGTCAGACTGTCAGGGAATTTGACACATGCTAAAGGAAGCTGGCTGTAATCCTTTTTTCTTCTTTGAAAATTTATTTATTTATTTGAAAGCCAGTTACTCAGAGAGAGGGGAGGCAGAGAGAGAGAGAGAGAGAGAGAGAGAGAGAGGTCTTCCATCCACTGGTTCACTCCTCAGTTGGCTGCAACTGCCAGAGCTGCGTTGATCCAAAGCCAGGAGCCAAGAGTTTCCTCTGGGTCTCCCACGCGGTTGCAGGGTGCCAAGTGCTTGGGCCATCTTCTACTGTTTTCCCAGGCCATAGCAGAGAGCTGGATGGGAAGTGGAACAGCCGGGACTTGAACCAGCGCCTACATGGGATGTTGGCACTGCTTTACCCACTATGCCACAGCACTGGCCCTGCCAACCGTAATCTTAAAAGACTATGGTCATCCACTCAGGAGAGGTGGACAGCCTCATGGCCTGACAATGTGATCAGGAAAACAAAGCCCCCTGTGAGGTGAGGGAACCTGTAAAGTTAGTCACGCAAGAGGGCCACGCTTAACACTTGTGGGATTGAGCCCAGGTCACTCCAGCCACAAACCACTTAGCTGTCAAGCAATGCATCTCTGTGTCATACCGAGTCTGTGTTTGGCTTCCCAGTCCTTAGTGACAGCTTCATTCCTGACCCTGCAGGCCCCAGTGGTCAGTTGTGGTCACCTGTGGGTCTGATGCAAAGGCAGCTGCATCCAAAGGCTGCCTGGGCTGTTTCATTCCAAATGCCTTTCTCTGAAGTGGTCCCTTCTGGGGAGCACAGCCCAACATTCACAGCTGAGAGGATGGGGGGGCTGTGGGTGCCCTGGGTCCCAGCAGCCATAGCAATGGTGTCAGTGTTTGCTGTGGCAGAGTGTGCCAAAGTGGCATGAATGCTGGCCAGCTGGGCAAGGGATAGGAGTCACAGGGCCCTTCAAGGTGGAAGATATCTTCCCCTATTCCCAGGAGACATCAGGACAGGAGAGAATGGTCACTGGGAGGCTCGGGCTGTCCATGGGCCAAAATCCCTATGAGGAGAGGTCAGTAGTCCCGGAAGGGTCAGGGTCTGGTAGTCACGTTGTCAGATATGGGCCAAGAAAGCCCTGAGAAGCAAGGTCTCTCAGAACCCCTGGCTCAGTGGTTTACCCACAGAGGGGACCACAGCCACGAGGGCACTGCATTCAGTCCTTTGAGCCTTCCTCATAATGTGGAGGGCTAGGCGGGAATGAGCTCCTGGGATGGAGCACCGATGGTCTAGGCGGGAATGGGTCCCTGGGATGGAGCACTGATGGTCTAGGCGGGAATGGGTCCCTGGGATGGAGCACCGATGGTCTAGGTGGGAATGGGTTGCTGGGATGGAGCACGATGGTACAGATTTACCCTGGGGCCTTCTGGGGAAGGAAAACTGGGCTTCCCGGGCCCATGCTGGAGGCGTCTTTAGATAGGCCCCCTCTGAGCTGAGTAAGGCTGCAGGACACACAGTAGACGGTTCCCATTGGGCCCTTTGCTGTGGAATGTCGTGTCTAGTCTGGCTGATCAGGAGGGGGCAGATGCACCTGGCCAGTGTGGGACTGGACTCCCAGCGAGCAGGTTTGCATTCTGGCATGGGTATATAACTTCCTAGAGAATGCAAATGCAAAGTTGGAGTACCCCTACCAAGACCACAGGCACCTGCTACAGCCCACCCTGTGAGCAAGAACACTAGCTTTATCTCCCAGGAAAGAGGAGACAAAGGATGGAGAGAGCCAAGTAAGGGAAATGGGTGGGACTTATCTCCCATGGGAGCCCATCATTTAAAGCAAGATGCTAACAGCAGCCTTGTTAGATGAGAAATGGAAGAACTAGTAATTCTTAAGTTAGGGGGAAACACTGAAAGCCCGAAAAGGAAAACCAGGCTCAGCAGAATCCCGAGAGAACTGGAATGATGCATGTGACTGTTGCCTCTCCAGCTGCTTGTCTTGGTTGGCCCACACAGGGTGGTGAGTTTGTGTTCAAGGCACTCAGCAAGAAAAAAATTTGTTCTTCAGAAAGTCTGCAGTCACCTAGGTGCTTGTACTATGTCTGCTGGTTAACAGCAAAAAATGCTCAGTGGAGCCAAGGTGAATTTGGGCGATTGGTCACCTGGAGTGAGGGGCATCCTGAGGCTCTTACCCCCTTGGGCATCCTTGAGAAACCTGCCTAGGCCTGCAGACCAATTTGGAGACATGTTGCAAACAGAAAGCCAATGGACCCATGCAAAATTGTAAGTCTGGGCTAGATTTATTGGGAGATCTCAAAAATGGACACTGGCAGTCAAGATACCAAGATTTAGGGTCCTATTCTTTCTCCTCCAAGTTCTCTGAACCCAGTGGACTCGCTTGCTAATCCCTAGAGGGAGCCCTAGGGCAAGAAGAGCCCCCTATGCCCTTCTTCCTTCTTGGTGTTCTCTGGATGGTCACCCGCCTTCCTATAACTGCTCTGGGCTCCCATCTGTTTCCTCTTACCTATTACAATATCTCCTGTCCATGGGCCTATTACAAATATTCCCAAGGAGCTGGATGGTTAGATGTGAGATCTTGAGAGTTCTCTGGGTAGCCTGAAAGGAGATCTTCTTTTTTCCCTGGGGAAACCCTCCTAGACTCAGCCTCACTTTGCTCTGGGCTCCCAGACTCTCGGGTTGACAGGGTCCTAACATTTCTCCTAAGCTGCCCAAGCTTTATCTAGCTTCTAAGCACGCACTTTCTGACATCTGAGCCCATGATGCTTATTTCTCCTGAGCAAGACCTCTCTCTCACTAGGCCTTCGTTTTGAAGGTTTGTTTATTTGAAAGCCAGAGTTACAGAAAGTGAGAGAGAGAGAGAGAGAGTGAGAGAGAGAGAGAGAGAGAGAGAGAGAGAGAGCGAGCTTCCATCCTCTGCTTCATTCTCCAGATGGCTGTAACAACCAGGGCTGGGCTAGACAAAAACGAGGATGCAGGAGTTTCATCCGGGTCTCCAATGTGGATAGCAAGGGCCCATCTTCCACCGCTTTTCCCAAGCAAATTAGCCAGGATCTGAATTGGAAGTGCAGCAGCCGGGACATGAACTGGTGCCCACATGGGATGCCAGTGTTGCAGCTAGTGGCTTTACCGGTTATGCCACAATGCCGACCCCTGCTAGCCCCTGCTTAATAGAGCACAGCAAAGGCATGGTCAGTTGCCCCAGGAGAGGAACGTCCCTCGGTGCATAACCTCCGCAGGATGTTGAAAGGACATGCACGGTGGACACCTGTGACCTTCCAGGTTGCGAACATTGGCAGTGTTCTTCCTGAGTTGCTCTGGATGGCCACAAAATGTAACGCCAAGGAGCCAAGGGGTTTTACATTATCTAAACTATCTATCCAATGATTTGCAACCATAAACACCAGACTCATATTCGGCTGCCTACTGGACCATCTCCATTTGGGTGCTTGCTGGGGCATCTCCAGCTTTACATGTTGTCTGTCTCCACCCTTCACTCTGGTATGTTCCTTCTCTGTCTTTCTGATCACAACGAATGGCACCTCCACGCTCCTGTTTCCTCTGTGGAGTTCCCCTTGATTCTTCTCTTTCTCTCACACTCCCCCTCCAACCCATCAGTGCAGCTGGCAGGATTGAGCTAAGATGCGTTTCTCATCCCCTCCCTGGCTACCACTAAAGACTTCACTGGTCCATAGGACACTTGCTTTTGTAACAGTTTGAAACTGCTAGAAACTGACTTCCTGTGGAGGGCTGCAGCTCCACCCTTAGGCTCTGGGCCATAGCCTCATGAGGCAGGTGGCTTGTGCAGTGCATCAGCCACACAGTTCCATGCAGTTTGCTGGATGGTCCACACTGGCCTACGCCCACCTCCTTGCTCACTGGCACTGTGGCAGTCAGGCACCAATGTCTCTCTGCCCCTGTCCTTGCCCTCCCCCTCACTCAGTGCATTCTCAATGTGGAAGCCACGGTGGTCTTTACAAGTATGAATCAAATCAAGTCACTCTTCTCCTACAAACCTCACTCCAAGCAAAAACCAAGGTCCTGATAGAGTCCCATAGAGCTCCAAGCAATGGGATCCCTGTTAAGGTGCTGGCTCTGTCTCCAATAATCTTCCCCGTCTCCCATTGCTCCAGACACACTGCCTCCTGTTGTTTGTTGAACAAATGAGGACACTTCAAAAACTTCGCTAAAAGTGGAATTAACAGATAGACTTATTTTGGTGCAGAAAAATTTTGAGGAGCCGGCCCTGTGGCACAGCGGGTTAACGTCCTGGCCTGAAGCGCCGGCATCCCATATGGGCACTGGTTCAAGACCCGCCTGCTCCACTTCCCATCCAGCTCTCTGCTGTGGCCTGGGAAAGCAGTAGAAGATGGCCCAAGCCCTTGGGCCCCTGCACCTACGTGGGAGACTGGGAAGAAGCTCCTGGCTCCTGGCTTCGGATAGGCACAGCTCGGGCCATTGCAGCCATTTGGAGAGTGAACCAACAGATGGAAGACCTCTCTCTCTCTCTCTCTCTGCTTCTCCTCTCTCTCTCTGTGTAACTCTGACTTTCAAATAAATAGATAAATCTTAAAAAGAAAAAGAAAAATTTTGAAATCCATGCACACAAGGGGGTCTTCAAAAATGTTTTTGGAAAATATGTAGTATGAAAAAACTATGCATAAATTTTCAAATTTTTTCATTTGCATTTTCCACTAACTTTCTGAAGTGCCCTAGGCTCGTTTCCACCTCTGGAGGAGCTCGGAGCTCATGTACTTGCTCTTCCTTCCACGGAAGGCTCTTGCACATATGCTTACCTGGCTCGTTCTCACTTTCTTCAGGTCTTTACTCAAATGTCACCTACTCCATGAGACTTCTGCTGTGCAGCTGTTTAAAATCACAACCTTCCTCCCCTTTTCCTAACCTGATCCTTCTCCCCTTGTTCCCATAGCCTCTAATCTTCTATTCTACAGCACTTACCACCATCTAGTATATTTGCTTGTTTATCTTGTCCACTGTCTGTCTCTTCTTGCTAGGATAGCTTCATGCAAGCAGGCATTGTTGTCTGTCTTGCTGTTAGCTGTGTCTTCAGCACCTTACCAGTGCTTGGCAATCACAGGTGAACAACCCTATTAATATTTGTTGAATGAATGGCAAAAAGCCTACGACATTGAACCCTATGAAATTGCTTTTGTTGGTCAAAAGCTGTCAAATCTTGGCACTTCCGCGTGGTCCTATCTAATACATTGTAGTCTGTCATGGCCACAAGGAGGTACTGCATGAGGGACAGCCTCTTGAGTTGCTCCTTGCACTTCCCTTTGAAAACAGCAGGCTCTGT
Source organism: Sylvilagus floridanus (assembly GCA_949820135.1). NCBI lineage: Eukaryota > Metazoa > Chordata > Mammalia > Lagomorpha > Leporidae > Sylvilagus > Sylvilagus floridanus. Next base: position 51,398,094 of record OX463245.1, read on the forward strand.
TTATAACTAATGAGAAACAAATTCCCTGTTTAAATGGACATTTCTCTCCCTAACCCCACGATCCACAGAACAGCCTTCTCTTGGCAGAGTTTTGGCAGCAACAATGCCAGTCTTGGTCTTTAGGCCTCCACGTAGATTTTTTCCTTGGCTACAGAAGAGTCAGAAAAAGTAAAAGGTTAAGGGGCTATCAGACTGTGGCTAGACATCAGATCCAATGTCAGGGACCTTGGCGGAGGTGAGATCAGTTGAGACAGGCACCTCTCACCCACTGACCTGGGCTGGGGGGAACAGACCCAATAATCCAGGCCAAGGGGCCTGTACTGGTCGCCTGAAGCTCATGCAGATGTTTAGGGGACACAGATCTTCTGCCAGCTGGTGATTTTTCTGTTTTCCTATATAGCTAAGGAAAAGAATAAAACTTTGACCTTGCCCCTTCTAAATCTAACTTTCTGAGGCCAGCTCTGTGGCTTAGCAGGTAAAGCTGCTGCCATATGGGCACTGGTTTGAGTCCCTGCTGCTCCACTTCCCATCCAGCTCCCTGCTAATGGCCTGGGAAAGTAGCAGGAGATGGCCGAAGGACTTGGCCCCTGCACCCATGTGGGAGACCTGGAAGAAGCTCCTGGCTCCTGCCTTTGGACCAGCCCACCTCTGGCCTTTGTAGCCATTTGGGAAGTGAACCAGCAGATGGAAGACCTCTCTTCTGTCTCTCTCTGTAACTATGCCTTTCAAATGATAAATAAATAAATAAATAAATAAATAAATAAATATTAAAAACTAAATCTAGGGGGCCGGCGCTGTGGCATAGCAGGAAAAGGCACCACCTGCAATGCCAGCATTCCATATGGCGCTGGTTCTAGTCCCAGCTGCTCCACTTCCAATTCAGCTCTCTGCTGTGTCCTGGGAAAGCAGTAGAAGATGGTCCAAATGCTTGGGCCCCTCAACCCATGTGGGAGACCAGGAAGAAGCTCCTGGCTCCTGACTTTGGATCAACACAGCTCTGGCTATTGCGTCCAATTAGGGAGTGAACCAGTGGATGGAAGACCTCTCTCTCTCTCTTTCTCTCTTTCTCTCTCTCTCTCTCTCTCTCTCTCTCTTTCTCTCTCTGCCTCTCCCTTTCTCTCTGTGTAACTCTGACTTTAAAATAAATAAATAAATCTCTAAAAATAAAACAAAAAAATTAAATCTAGCTTTCTTAAAGACATAGACTATTAAAGTTCACATTAAAAAGATCTTTACTTTTGGTTCCTCCGAATGCCCCAATTCCAGGCCACACATACCAAAGATCTGTCACTCAAGGTTGCAAAATGTGGCCCTTAGCTAAAAGTGGAGTTCCTAGTTGGGTGCCCCTGCAAGCTGGAGCCCCTGTGGGGACCAGTTAGGAAATTCAAGCAGCAAAACAGCCCAACTAGCATCCACAGAGCAGGGTGTGCTTTCTCCTGACCTGCTTGACTTCAGCCTACTGTTGTTTTTTTTTTTTTTTCTGTAATGTAGTTCTCTTTTCTTCTTAAATCTGTAATAAGGAAAACGACAGGACTAGTGTGACCACAATGACACCTGACACTGCCCCAGAGGACTGGGAGTGTTTTGACTGAGTGCACTTGACCAGTCGAAGAGAGCGGACCTCTGGCAAGCTTCCATATGCTGATTAAAAGAGCATTTTGAGTGTTGGCTTATCCGCTTCTGATCTGGCTTCCTGCTAATGCACCTGGGAAGGTAGTAGATGATGGTCAAGTACTTGAGTCCTACCACCCATGTGGGAGACCAGGATGGAGTTACCGGCTCCTGACTTCAGCCTGGCCCACCCATGGTTGCTGTGGGCATTTGGAGAGTACATCAACAGATGGAAGATTTCTCTGTCTGTCTGTTCACCTGTCTGTCTCTTCTCTCTATCACTCTGCCTTTCAAATAAATAAATAATTTTTCCCCCTAGGGCACTGTCCTACTGCACAGTGGCCTGGGTTCAAATAAAGTCCGTCCAGGCAGGGGACCCAGACAAAGGCAGGCACTCACCCTTGGCCTCTCTGGGAGTTGGGTTTTCACTTGGGGGCTCCAAGGTGTAGAATCCAGAAAACTGAGCTCCTTTCTCCCTGTGCCTTCCTCCAAGTCTCTGGTGTCTCTCGGTGAGGCACTGCAAGGTTCTCCCTTCTCCCCTCCCCAGCCAGGCATCCTTATAAATCCCTGCAGAAAACGATGGCTGCAACAATAAAGGTGATGTTGGCGATGGTCTGGTGACCAGGGGCTCTCTCCAGCGCATCCACTCACTCCCAGGAAGGTGTGACTGCTCAGGCCTAGCATCACCTAAAAGTTCCAGAGAGCCAGGCAAGACACTGGGACAAATGACACTTCAGGACAGCAGAAGTATGTGGGAAGGAAGTTGCCAGAAATTTGGAATGGTCTGAGCACAGCACGCAGCTTCTGCTAAGGAAGAATTAAAAAGAAACCAAACAGAGGCAGACATTTGGCCTAGCATAAAGATGCCAGTTCAGAGATCCAAGTCCCACCTCAGAGTGCCTGGGCTGGATTCCTGGCTCTACTTCTGATCTGGCTTCCTGCTAATGAACACCCTGGGAGGCAGCAAGGGCTGCTGAAGCAATCGGGTTCCTACCACCTACGTGGGAGACCTTGATTGAGTTCCTGGCCCCCAGCTTCAGCCTGGCCCAGCCCCAGCCATTTGGGACATTTGCAAAGTGAACCTTTGGGGGCTGGCACTGTGGTGTAGCAGGTAAAGCTGCTGCCTGCAGTGCCAGCATCCCATATTGGCACTGGTTCCAGTATCAGCTGCTCCACTTCCTATCCAGCTCTCTGCTATGGCCTGGGACAGCAGTAGAAGATGGCCCAAGTCCTTAGGCCTCTGCACCCACACGGGAGACCCAGAAGAAGCTCCTGGCTCCTGGCTTTAGATCGGTGCAGCTCTGGCTGTTGCAGCCAGCTGGGGAGATGGAAGACTCTCTCTCTCTCTCTCTCTCTCTCTCTCTCTCTCTCTCTCTCTCTGTATAACTCTGACTTTAAAGTAAAATAAATAATAAATATAAAAAAAAAACAAAGTGAATGAGTGAATGGGAGCTCTCTCTCTCTCTCTTTTGCTTCTCTCTCTGCCTACCTGTCACAAAGGAAACAAACAAAGGAAACATCTTGAGATGTTTCAAGAAGGAGAATTTTTGCTTTGGGAAACCAGTCCAGTCAATAAGCACAGGGAAAGGGGTTCAACATCGTTAGCCACTGGAGAAATACAAATCAAAAGCATAATGAGATAAAATTTCTTACCCACTGGGATGGCTAAAATAGAAAGGGCAGAAGATAACAAGCATTGGGGAGATGTGAAAAAAGATGGAACTCTCAGACACTGCTGAAGGGAATATAAAACAGTATAACTACTTTTAAAAAAACAAAGATTTATTATTTATTTGAAAGTTAGAGTTCCACAGAGAGAAGGAGAGTCAGAGAGAGAGAGAGAGAGAGAGAGAGAGAGAGGTCCTCCATCCTCTGGTTCACTCCCCAATTGACCGCAGTGGCTGGAGCTGTGCTGATCTGAAGCCAGGAGCCAGGAGCTTCTTCCAGGTCTCCCATGCAGGTGCAGGGGCCCAAGGGCTTGAGCCATCTTCTAATGCTCTCCTAAGGCATAGCAGAGAGCTGGATCGGGAGCAGAGCAGCAGGGACTTGAACCAGCCCCCATATGAGATGCCAGCATTCCAGGCTGTGGCTTTAGCCATTACGTCACAGCACCGGCCCCAGTATAAATACTTTGGAAAACATTCTGGTCATTTCTCAAAGGCTTGAACTCTGAGTTGCTATATAATCTAGAAATTCCACTGCTATGGACATACCTAAAAGAAATGAAAGCATATGTTATGGTCACATAAAAGCTTGGACATGAATGCTCATAGCAGCATTATTTATAATAACCAAGAAGTGAAAACAACTCAAATGGCCATCAGTAAGCAAAACATGGCACACAACAGAATCCATACAACAGAATACTATTTAACCAGGAAAAGAAATAAAGTACTGATGCATTCTACAGTATCAATGAGCCTTGAAACAGTATACTAAGTGAAAGAAGACAGTCACAAAAGATCACATGAGAGTATTGTCTGGCCCTGTTTACGTGAAATGTCCGCAATAGGCAAATCTATACAGACAGAAAGCAGATTGGCGAAATGGAGAGGGTATGCTCATCTCTGCTCTATGTTGTATGATACGGGGTTTCTTGTTTCTTTTTCTTTCTTTCTTTCTTTCTTTTTTTTTTTTTTTTTGACAGGCAGAGTGGACAGTGAGAGAGAGAGAGAGAGACAAAGGTCTTCCTTTGCCGTTGGTTCACCCTCCAATGGCCGCCGCCGCTGGCGCACCGCGCTGACCCGAAGGCAGGAGCCAGGTGCTTCTCCTGGTCTCCCATGGGGTGCAGGGACCAAGCACTTGGGCCATCCTCCACTGCATTCCCGGGCCACAGCAGAGGGCTGGCCTGGAAGAGGGGCAACCGGGACAGAATCCGGCGCCCCGACCAGGACTAGAACCCGGGTTGCCGGCGCCACAAGGCCGAGGACTAGCCTAGTGAGTCGCGGCGCCGGCCGATACAGGGTTTCTTTGTGTGTGTGTGTGTGTGTGTGTGTGTGTGTGTGTGTGATGAAAATGGCCTAGAACTGGTTGTGCTGATAATGCACAGCTCAGTGAATATACTAAGAGTCATTGAGTTGTGCACCTTAAATGAATGAATGGTATGGTGTGCGGAATCTGTACTAACAAGAGTAACAGAGATGAAGAAACGAAGGGCAAGGAGGTGAGAAAGCGCAGTGCTAGTTCACGGAAAACCGGAGTCTGAAGATCCTAGAGCCTGTGGCTGAAGGCCACAAAGATACCAGAAAACCTGCCCTGATTGCTTGCAAAATCGCTCACAGTAACCCCTACAGATTGCCAAGAAGCACGTGACAAAATAAACTTCGTTCCACTGCTCAACACAGGATCATTTGCTTCTTTGGTTGGAGGTTCTAAAAAAAATTGACAATGTCAACTCACAGGCTCAGCAGGAAATGGGCCCTCACATACTGCTGATGGGACAGAAATTGGTGGAAACTTCCAGAGGGCAATTTGGAATCCATGACACGTCTTCCCATTAGCTTATCCACTTTCTCAGCATGTGTATCTTCAAGAATTCCTCTTGGAGTGGGAGGAGGGAGAATGGATTTATCCAGATTTTTAGCTACAAGAATATTATGCCAATTTATACACATCTCAAATGCTCAGTGAAACAGAATCTAGTGAAGAAAGTTTGCTTTCACCATAGAATTAAAAACTATGAATCCATTGGTAGTGATGCTTCAGTAAAATGTATAATGACAATAATTCATGTTTTGTTTTGGTCAAGGTAAGCTTAACAACTTATAAAACAGCACATAGGGCTGGCGCCGTGGCCCACTAGGCTAATCCTCCACCTGCGGCACCGGCACCCAGGGTTCTAGTCCTGGTTGAGGCACCGGATTCTGTCCTGGTTGCCCCTCTTCCAGTCCAGCTCTCTGCTATGGCCCGGGAGTGCAGTGGAGGATGGCCCAAGTGCTTGGGCCCTGCACCCCATGGGAGACCAGAAAGAAGCACCTGGCTCCTGGCTTCGGATTGGCGCAGAACGCCGGCCGTAGCAGCCATTAGGAGAGTGAACCAATGGAAGGAAGACCTTTCTCTCTGTCTCTCTCTCTCTCATTGTCTAACTCTGCCTGTCAAAAATAAAAAATAAATAAACAGCACATATAGCGTGTTTTAAAAAAAATTTAAAACATGTAAATACATAGACCACCTACACATGTAAATAGAATAAGCAACAGGAAACTAAGAATTACAAAAATTCTTCTTACATATCAGATGATAAGAGTGATTTTAATTATCTTTCTGCTAATTGAAAACTTCTACAAAGACCATGCCTAGACTTCTGTAGTGGGAAACAGCAGTGAAAGAAATGTTTAGAAAACTCTCCAGTGACCCTCAGCTCAGGTAGGGTCCCTCAGCTCAGGCAGGGTCCCTCAGCTCAGGCAGGGTCCCTCAGCTCAGGCAGGGTCCCCTGCCTCAGTAAAGGTAGCAGGCTGCTGCCCTGCTGTGCCCGCCCCGCAGCCAGCCCGGGGACCTCCCGAGCTCCTGCTGCGTTTGCCGGCCCCCTTCGTTTGCTTCATCTGTCTGCAGGGTCCTGCTCCCATCACCGCGATCACCTCTCACCCCTCGAAGGTCCCTTTTCCTGGGAAGCCACCCTCGGCCACCCAAGCCGAGCTAACCACTTCCGGCCCACCCTCCCCCAGGTGTGCACTGCTTTGGCACCCCTCACAGCACTGCCTTCTGTTTGCACTTCTCTCTTGTGAGCCATTTGCGGATTAGCCAGGTTCCTGACCGCCGGTGTTTACTCGCATTCAGCCCAGTCCTGGACAACTGTTTATGGAGCAAACGTGCGGATGAAGGAATGATCTGCGCTCTAGGCCCGCCCAGTTGCAGAAGATCTGCATTCAGGTGCTTGTGGGTCTCCAAAAGCAACGCGCACACACTGAGCCCCGTAGCTTCTGCGGGGGGGGGGGGGTACCCCGACTTCTCGCCCCTCGCTGTGGAGCCTCGCCCATCTCTCTGATCAGAAGCTCCACCCAGAAGTGGTGTCAGATGCTCAGGTGTCTCTGTCCTCCCCCTCCCATAAGGACTCCCCCAAGGCTATAAATTCATCACCCAAAGGACTCCTTTCTTCCCTTGCCCTTGCGGCTGCCCTCTCTCCCTCTCCCCTCTGCCCATCTCTCCTTCTTCCCCTCTCCCTCTCTCTCACCTGAATGCCTACAGCAGCCCTCTCACCCCACGCCTCTATTTGCTCCACGGCAAAGTCCACACTCTTCACCCAGGCTCTCTGTGGCCTGCAGGCTGCAGTCCATATGCCCCTAGCCCCTCACCTCCATCCCATGCTTTCAGCCTTCCTGCATGCCATTTGCCTTGTTTGGAACATTTTGGTCTCCTCAACTCTTGCACCAAACTTTAATTTAATAAAGGCACTTCTTCCAGGAAGCCTTCCCTCACTCTCCAAGCCCCAGTTTCAGGCTCCTCCCCCACAAACCCCCACCGTTCCCCACACTTCCCCAACAAAGCCTTTCTTATGTCATGTTTAACTAGTTGCATGCTCAATTGTTCCTCTCCCTCCACAGACTGTTAGTGCCTGAAGGGAAGAGAGAGGGACACGCACAGTGTGTTTGTTCGTGAACAGTCTTCCAAGGTCCAGCTGACATGCAGCCCTCCATAAATGGTTAGCATGCAATAAGGAACAGGTCAACGGATTTTTGCTTTGGCTATTGTGGATGGTTATTCAAACTTTGGGACCAGTAAAGACATCGTATTCTTCATTTGATGAAGGCCAGAGAGGGAGGGTGCAACATTACAGCCCCCCCCCACAGCTGACTGACCCAGAGGGGGGGACCCCGGGGACCCCAGGGACCCCAGCTGCACTGTCTTTGCAAGGCTGCCTTTCCTCTGACTGCCTGAGTCTGCACGACCAACTTCCCCCACCGGTCATGAGTTTTTCCAAGACTCACAGGGACCTACCCTACACAACAAAGGAAGTTCCCTGTGTGTTTCTAAAAGCCACCTTCAAAATATTTTCAGAAATTCCAAAAAATATATAGTTGAGCTGAACGTAACTGGGTTACTGGAGGCTGGGGAGGGTTGGGGAGAGGCAGAGAGGAGTTGGGCAGTGAAGTCCCAAGTGCAGTCAGAGGGAGGCAAGGGGGTCTGGTGTTCTACACACAGGGGTGACTCGGGTCACCATAACGCACCATATCTTCTATAAAGAAAGAAGAGCTGGCAGGCACGATACGCAAAGAAAAGGTAAGGAAGTGGAAAGGCTAATTGTCTGATATGATTGATTTAAGTTGACATATTAGACTTGTATCCCATAAAAATGTCTAAATATTACACACTAATCCAACGTTTAAAATAATACAATAATAAAACACCAAAATATTCTCAGAGTTTCTGAATTAAGGATCTCAGGACTGAAACTCTGGATTGTGGCAAGTTCCCTGTGAGTAGGGGTAGGGCCCAGGATGACTGCCCCCTCATTTAGGGCAAGGGAGAGAGCAGCCGGCTTGGGGTTCGACAGGAGATCATGCAGAGTCTACCATTGGCTGAGCCAAGGTTCAGAGGAGTCCAGCGCTGCTGGGGAGCTGGAGGACAGCTGGGCAAGCTGGGGAGCCAGGAGGACTGGAGTCCTGACCAGCAGACAGTGCTGGGGCCCGTGCTATGGCACAGTGGGTTAAAGCCCTGGCCTGCAGCACCAGCATCCAATGTGGTCACCGGTTCTAGTCCCGGCTGCTCTTCTTCTGATCCAGCTCTCTGCTGTGGCCTGGGAAAACAGTGGAAGATGGCCCAAGCTCTTGGGCCCCTGCACACACGTGGAAGACCCCAGAAGAAGCTTCTGGATCCTGGCTTTGGATCGGCACAGCTCTGGCCGTTGCAGACATTTGGGGAGTGAACCAGCAGATGGAAGACCTTTCTGTCTGTCTCTACCTGTCTCTGTAACTCTGTCTTTCAAATAAATAAAATCAATCTTTTAAAAAAAAGTGCTTTTCCCTTCCTCCAGGGGCTGTGTGTACTTCCTGTCTCAGAGGCTTTGGGCTAGGCCAATGGAATGCGAGCAGTAACTTTCAGTACACTTCTGTGGTTCTTCTTTCTCAGGGAAACAGGGAGCAAGGCCGTCAGCGCAGAAAGCAGCAGCTGCTCATCCCGGGCAGTGAAGACTGAATGGGCCTAGGATGTGCGGCCTGGGGGCTGGCTGGCATCACTGTTCTCAGCATTTTGTACCTCTTAGCTAATAAGACCTCATAGCCTTGCAGCGCCGGTACACCAGGTTCTAGTCCCGATCGGGACGCCGGATTCTGTCCCGGTTGCTCCTCTTCCAGGCCAGCCCTCTGCTGTGGCCCAGGAGTGCAGTGGAGGATGACCCAAGTGCTTGGGCCCTGCACCCCATGGGAGACCAGGAAAAGAACCTGGCACCTGGCTCCTGCCATCGGATGAGCGCGGTGCGCCAGCCGCAGTGGCCATTGGAGGATGAACCAATGGCAAAGGAAGACCTTTCTCTCTCTCTCTCAGTGTCCACTCTGCCTGTCAAAAAAAATTTTTAAGTAAATAAATAAATAAATAAATAAATAAAAAGACCTCATAGCAGTCATGACCCAGGTGGGCCCCATATACCTCACTTACAGTTGAGGAAATTGCAGTTGAGAGTGTGGTCAAGAGACCTGTCTAAACTCACAAAGCCAGACACTGTTCGAGCCATTATTTGAACACAGGCAATCTGTTGCCAGGGCCCAAACACTAAACTCCCAGGCCTGGCAGACTCTGTTACACGTAGGAAAGCCCGTCCTAGAACCAAGCTAAACAGCGCAGGGGCTGAACTGATGCCTGTGGGACAACCACTGTGTGGCAAGCTCTGCACTCGACACCTCTGCAGTGCCGTGCGCAGGCAGGGCTACTGTCAGCCTCCTTTTTCCTGTTGAGGATGCTGAGGCCCAGAGAGGTTCAGTTGCTCGTTAAAAGTTACAGAGCTAGGAGTAGGCATTTGGTGCAACAATAAAGACACCACGTGGGATGCCGACATCCCACACTGGAGTGCCTGCATTCAAGTCCGAGCTCCTGAGTCCAGCTTCCTGCTAACACGTACCCTGGACGGCAGTCAGTGACGGTGCAAGGACTGGGGGCCCTGCTACCATGTGGGAGACCTGGATTGAATTCCCAGCTCCTCCTGGCCTCTGCCTGACTGTTGTAGGCATTTGGAAAATGAACTGGAAGATGAGATCGCTATCTCTCTGTCTCTTTGCCTTTCAAACAAATAAATAGGTAAATAAGAGTCACTTTTAAAACGTTGCAGAGCTAGAACGTGGAAGAACTGAGTTTTGAACTCATGTCGTGGGATGCTGAGGCTCACATGGTGTCCACAATGATAAAGAAAGAACCATGCTGGCCTTTGAAGGGGTCTGGCCAGGGAACGTGCACTTAGAGCTAAGGCATCCAAAGCCTGCCTGCGTCAGCTGGGATCACTCGGAACCTTTGTCCTGGGCAGGTGGAGCGCTTACTCTGTGAGCTTAGAGCAGGAGGAATTTAGGAGTTAATTTGGTGGTGGGGGTGGGGCGTTGTGCTTGTCTTCCTGATCATTTTTGGATCTTTGATTCATCCGGTGAGGAGCAGGAGAGCTTGAAGTAGAGGTATATGGTAGGGGTCTCAGACTTGTTTTCTTTTAATCCCCCAAACTATTCACTCTAGTTTTAAAACGTTTCCAAAAACCATTTTCTCAACGAAGAGTGCTCATAACGCATCATTACACTGAACAGCCACCCACTTCCTCAAATGCAAGGAAGCAGACAGTTAAAAAAAAAAAAAAAGCCCAGAGGCGGCAGTTGTTTATCAGGACCTTGCCTTGGTGAGGCCTGAGATTCTTTAGAACAAGAGCTTTGCTTCCCATGACGCAGCGCAAAGAGAGGTCAACTGGGAAATTTCTGGTAAAACTGAAAGCCGGAGGAGCCAGGCACCAGCCCTGCGGGAAAGTGGGCCCTTGGGTGCCGTCTACGAGCGACAGATGGATGGACCTCTCATCTGAGAGGAAGACGAGGCACGTTGGCAAGTCAACCTCAAACCTAAGATTGCTGTGAAGGAATCCGAAGTGGAAGAAACCAGAGGGGAAGAGCGGACAGGCGAGACCAGAGCCGATCAGGACGGACGCGCAGCTCCCCAAGCCGTTCCGCCGAACCCGGAGCAAGATGTCCTTAAAGCTGCCCAGGAACTGGGATTTCAACCTGAAGGTGGAGGCTGCAAAAATAGGTATGGTCCCAGTCCTTCCGTCGCCTCTTATACTTGAGCACCCACCATTTGCATGCGGCTGTGCGGGGAGCAGGGTCTACTCAAAAATGCATCAGACAGCAAATCAGCAGACTGGAGTTTGGAGGGGGGAAGATTTGCATTTGAATTGATAGGTGGACTCAAAATTCCAAAGTGCTGGAGGGGCCTTCTCTTTCATTTGATGGTGCCAGGGACATGGAGATGTTTGGAGTATGGGACCTGGGTTACTGTGGATGGTTGAAGGCTACAGACCACACACAAAACTGTGAGTTTTTCTCTATAGATTATGGAAGCACCATTTCCATCCTATTTGGAAATTCATTCGTATTTTGCCTGGTTTCAATAGCAACACAAAGACTGGAGTCTTTGGCAGCACTTGATCTGGGAGTAAAGTCAATGGGGTCCAATTTTGTGAGCTCAGTGGGTATCGGTGGGGTTATCCACAGCAAAAAGTGCACAGCGAGGACAAAACAGAAACACAGAGACATGTGAAAGTATGATAAAGACAAGTATAAAGGAGTAGAATGAATTGAAAATGAGATATATTTATAATTAGTCATGTTAGGAGATGTTGGCACATTTTCTGAGATATTCTGGCCATTAATCCGTATGTCTCTCCTCCAGTGAGCATGATGATACATTCAATTTAATCTGCTATTTGATGATTATCATAAGGTTCTTTTTGTTGATTTCTTCTACTACTAAATTGAGCACAGAAATTTGGTGTCGAGTAATTGGGCTGAAAGTGATTGCCTATGTTTTATATGTGTCTCACCTGTGTAGTGAGATAACGTCCTTGATATTAGCCATAGGTGAGTGTTCCGGTGTTTCTAATAGCTTTGGAGAGTTTTGCCTGAAACAAGGTTTAGATTTGGACCTCTGATGGTGATCTCTGTGCTACTAAAGAGAGATCCATTGAGAAGTCACCAGCAAGGAGTGCTTATGACAGCCGTTTGAGCGAGGGTTTGAAAGAAAACTGAGAGTAATCAGGGAAGTCATTCATCTTGGTAAGCAGGGAAGATTAGTGATCTGTAATCGCTGTACGCTGGGTTCAGAGATGAGCGTTCACACCTCTCTCACATACAAGGGACTCTTCTAACTACCACCGAAACAAATGGGCTTGTCTAATGCTCACTCCATGCCATGAAAGTTCTATAGTTAAGTCATATTCTTCCAGGGGCCCAGGAAATTACCATGGTAGATTTTAGACCTGGGATTGGTAGGATTTCAGGATTTCTACTATCGTTTCTTAAAGTGTGGTCCCATGGATGGCTTGAATGAGTCGCCTTGAGTCTCTGACTAAAACTACAGATTCCTCAGCCCCATCCTCACTTGGAAAATCAGAATGTCTGGAGGGAGATTAGGATTCTGCCTTAATAAGCACCCACTCCCCCCTCCCCACTTGGTGCAGGACTCCTGCTGCAGGGACCACTGCCTAATTGCACTAGCCTCAGATTCACCATCCATCAAGCACAGAGCCCAGTGACTCAACCTGCTGGGCACACAATAAATCTTTGCTGATTTAATGAATGTTTGGCTACAAGTAGATGCCATCAGTTAGTATTACTTAAAGAAAAAAATAAGGTCAATGAAACACAGAGGAAACTTTGTCATTATCCATGCCATCTGCAAGTCAGCTGCCCTGAGGAACTGGAATGCAGTAGAGTGCATTTTTGTGAGTGTCACATAACCTAGAATTCGGGTTATGAGCTGAGTCCTCTGAGGGGAGAGAGCCACTGACTCAGTCACAGGACTCCTGGCCTCTTCTCCAGCATCCTGTGACCAAGTGCCCCTGAAGGAACAATATATCAGAGGCGCTCACCTCAAGCCCTCTTGTGTGGGTAGTGAGGGGTGGGTCAGGGTTCACAACTTGGACATTAAGGACATTTGGGGGCTGGCTAGTTCTTTGGTATGGGGGTGTCCTCTGCATTACAGGATGTTTGGCAGCATCTGTGGCCTCAACTACCAGATGATGGTAGCACTCCCACTATCATCACCACTTGTGATAACCACAGACATCTCCAGATATTGCCAATTGTTCCCAGGAGGTGGGGGATGGAGGGAGAATGCCTTCCTGGTGGAGAATCACTGGGACCTGGAACAGATGGTCACTTAGGGGACACATTTGTAAGGCCACCCAAAGAATAGTCCAGGATTCACCTTCCAGTACAATGTTCAAGAGGCTTTTATAAGACAGGAGGGCACTTGGAAAAGTTCATAGGAAACAGAATTAAAGTATAATTTAATTTTGGTGCAAAGCTATTTGAAATCCATGCATAAAAAATTCATAATATGCATTTTCTGTGAACTCTTTGAAGACCTCTTGTTTGACTTCAGAGAGAGAGGCAGTAGCTTGGGAAGAACTTTAGGAAGAGCACCTGCTGGGGAAATAAAAGATATTGACCTACTGTGTGGCACAGGAAGGGGCCCTACTCTTTCCTGGTCAGCTCCTCCCCTAGACCTGCAAGTGCTGAGCCAGGGCTTGAGTGAAAGTGAAAGTCATTGAGAGTGGGGTAGGGACTCTCCACTGTACTTCCACCTCAGAGACCTGGGGGGCCCAGGGGGTGGGGGGCAGGACTTCCCCAAGACCACCACCTGGGCCTGGCAGCTCTTGAGGCAGTGAAGAGAGGATGTGGTGCACATCATTGGGCATCTGTCCTGCTGGTCCTGGTGGACAGCAGCGAGTGGAGGCAGAAGGGAGACGTGGAGCAAGAGGCCTTGACTTGCGAAGGAGTCCAGAGCGTGTGTTTCCTCCTTCAACCCTTCGCCATCTTGGATTCCAGTCCAGCAGGTAGAACTGTGACAGCCTCCCACTCAGTCATTTCACTCTTTGGTACGTCTGGCTTCTCGCCTGCATCCCCGTCACTGGAGGGGAGGTTCTGGGGCACAGCGTCCTCCCTTGCATGCTCTCAAGGGCCTGGCACACCTGTGCCTGGCAGGTAGGCACCTCACTGAGAGGGCACCCACCATCCAGGGAAAGCCCTCTCTACTCTGTGGCTTAGCTGGGGGTGTTTCGATGGACGACTACTGAACCACTCATATTATATCCAGTGTTGTTTTTCTTAGCTACACTAAACTAAACTAGGGGGTAAGAAGACCCGATGGGCATATGTTTCTGAGAGACATAATGAAAGTAATTATGGAAGAGTGGTTGTTTTCAAGTTATTCTCCTTGAAATTTAATATTGAATAAAAAACTTATGAGAAACTAAAATTCATTCATTGTAGTCTCTAAATAGTATAGTTAATAATGCAATAGTGGAGAAATCCCCTCCTTTATTTCCATTGGATACTAACCTATTAATTATTTGTCTGATATGGGATCTAGTTCTGCTGTTTGGAAAATCAAAGTAAAAGGAATGTAAACATGTGTTACTTGACACTTTCATAATTAGGCCAATTTATAAAACTGTAAAGCTTTATGTAGGTTACTATTCTTGTGAAAAGAAATCAGATTTGAAAATACGGTTTTATACAGATATATAGATACACAGAAGACACAGGTTCTTTGGAGATCTAGCAGCCAGCTCCAAAGCCCTCATCTGAATGCAAAGTCCCTAACAAGCCCGTAGCCACATCTGCTCCTCTGCCAGCCCTCTGGGTCTTAGTCCAGACACAAGGTTATCTTGAAGGAGCTACATGGCTCCACAGTGACCAGGCCAGCCCTCTTAGCATTTCTGAACACTGAAATGCTGGCGCCCCGGGTTGGGAATCTTGAAACCACACAGCCCATAGTGAGGTCGCCTATGCTTGTTTGATGTTCAGCTGTCTTTACAATTCACTGGCAAACTCACCACGTGCTAATCCTGAACAGCCTGAGTTCTGGAGCAAGGGCAGTGTGTTTGCTGTGGCCAAAGCCTTGTGCTTCCTGATTGGCTCCCAGTTCCTGACGGATAAAGGTGCCAGCACATGCAGGCAGAGTCAAGGATAGGCACTTGCCTTCCTTAGGCCCAGAACAGTGACACCGCGGGGTGCTCCTTCCAGGAGCACACCTGTACGCATGCTGGGCTTATACCATGATTCCTTGCTAACATACAAATGTCTGTCTCTGGGTCGTTATCAAGTTCCCTCCCTCCTGCAGGTGCATGGCTCCTCCAGCAGCAGGAGCAGAATGAGTGGTAAAGGAAAGACAGACCTGGCTTTATCCCCACTCATGTACAAAGTGCCCACTGCAGTATTAGAACCGGCTGACTTATACTCTGTGCACTGTGCTAGAAAGCATGCCAAGTGCCCTGGGATGGGCAGAGGCAAGCACTAGGTTGCTTATGTCTCTAAAAACAGGTTTAGATCCAGCGGTCCCATGGCCCTCATGTGGATAGACGTAGCCATGCACTGTGCGTTCGTGGTGGTGCTGTGTCTCCATCTCACGCTTCACACACATCCAGTGAGAGAACTCAGGGAAGGCTCTGCCCAGCTGGAGTGTGGCCCTTTGAGCAAGGCGCGCCCACCATGGAGGTGTCGGAAAGTTCCTGTGACTGACAGAGGAGAAAGTGGATGACGACGGTTCCTTCGCATCCAAGGCCACCTGAAAGTAAAGAACCTCAGCCTCGCAGGAGAGAGTTCCCAGGGCTGACTAATTACGGGGATTGAGACACAAGGGCTGACAGCGTGTGCAGAGTGAAGCGAAGCCCAGTGGTGGCCACAGCAGTGGAGACCAAATGGCACTTGAGGAGAGCCAGGGAAAGCACACGGGACAGCCCATCGCAGAGGACCGCGGCAAGCAAGTCTTGTGGAGTCCCCAGGGGGAACCGAGACCCGAAAGTTACAAAGAAAGAAAAGAGATGACGTTCCCGGTTTTGTGCTTCACTCGTCACTAGTTTATCTTTGAAAGCCGTTTTGAAAAACCTAAAAATAATTTTACAAAAAAAAAAAAAAAAAAGGATCTGACCCACAGATCTGGCGGCCACATGGAGAGACGCCGGTGTTCTCCCCTCCTGGCAGAGCTGACAGACAGCCAGGCGCAGGTGCAAAGAAACAGGTCCAAGACGGGGAGGGGGAGCCCCGTGATGAGAACGTGTGGGAGCCGCACGTGGGTGCCTGTCACAGCCATTCCCCTTAAAGACAGAGTTGTGTACGTTCCACAGCGGGTCCCAGACCTGCCATCCTTGCATAGTCTCCGCTATCTGGGGGCGGGGCGTGCACGCCGGCCAATCCCTGCAAAGGGAATATAATTATCTCCTCTCATGACATGAAATGGAGACTTTTACAGCTCTGAGACTACCTGCTTCCAATGGCGTGAGAGCCGGGAGCGCCCCTGAACTCGCATGAGATGACTCATCCTTCTGACCCCAACTGCTCATTTGAGTTTTGAACAAAATGGTGTGTTCTTAATAAAATATGTGACTCCAGCACTCCAGGCCTTCGTGGGAGAGAATAACCAGAAATTGCCTGAAGAGAGTGACAGCAAGAGAGCCTGTCCAGGGGCTGCATTGTTCATTGGTTCTTTCCCACGGGGGTGGGAGGGCAGGCGGGCAGGGGGGCCGAGGACGTGTGGTAGAGAAAAGAGGACGTGGGCTTGGGACCCCACTGCTAAGGGCAGTAAATCCAGGGCAAGCTGCTCGACTTGTACAAATAAGGTTAGGAAACCGAACCAGAGAGGAAGAAGGTGTTGCATGCAGGTGGTGAGCGCTTGGCAAACATCTGCTTCCTTTCTTTATAGGCAACCTCATTTCCAACTTGCTATCAGGCGTGGATGACGTCGTCTGGGTGCCCCACAGAGTAGGGCTTGCGGAGTTATGCTTTCACGTTGCGCCTTCGGTTTTATCTTTACTGCCAGTAAAGATTTCACTACAGTGTACTCCTAATGGTGTTGGAAACAGGAGAGCAAGAAATGGAAAATGCCAGCGATTTCCAGGGATAACGCCACGCGAGAAGGTCCCTCAAGAACTCAGTGCTCAGAAGTAATTGGGTCTTCCTTGAGGGCTTACTGTGCTTCCTCCTTTGTGACAAGATAGTAGGGCAACTTACTGTATTTGCCTCTTCGCTTTGGCTGCCAGGAAGCTGCGCTCACTCTCAAGCTCAATCACGATGACTCCCACTCATCTGATTAGCATACTTATATCGCTTGTCTTTGATAAGAATTTGTATATTCCTAGCATATGACTTTCTATTTGAACCTGAAAAACCTCATTTATTCTTCTCTTTAAAGAAGAGAGTATAAGAATATGCCATATAGCAAAAGAGAACCCTGGGGAGATGTCACAATGCTTGGTTGCAACTGAGCATTGCAATTTTTTAAAAAAAGTTTTGTGTATTTTTTTTGAGAAGTAGAGGCAGAGAAAGAGAGAGAGAGGGAGGGAGGGAGGGAGAGAGAGAGAGAGAGAAATCTCCACTCTACTGGTTCACTCCCCAAATGCTTGACCAGCCAGTGCTGGGCCAGGCTAAAGCCAAGGGCCAGGAACTCAATCCAGATCTCCCACTTGGGTAGCAGGAACCCAACTGCTTGAGCCGTCACCTGCTGCCTCCCAGGATGTGCACTGGCAGGAAGCTAGAATCAGAAGTGGAGCCAGAACTGCAACCCAGGCACCCTGATACGGGATGCACGTGTCCCAGGTGATGTCTTAACCTCTGTGCCAAATATTCACCCCCATTGCAATAGTTCTAAAAGGATTCCAAGATTATTAAAATGCTTTTAGTTCATAAATGAGAACGCAATTCTATGGCCACTCATATCTGCTCCCAGGAGCTGCACACACTATGGTCCAGGTGAGTCATTTCCTCTCATCCATCCGCTCAGCCACTCATCCGTTCATTCCTGGGACACTGGCTCGCTCTGTGCTGTAGGGACATTCCCCATGTGTGCCTGTCATGTTGAGAGCAGCCCCACAGCATGCCTCCTCCTTGGTGGAGGAGTGTCTCCGCTTTGTGACCAGCAGGTGTTCTCCATGAGCTGCGAGGTGTCTGCCACCAGACCTGGGACTGACTCTCTCCTTCCCTCCCCATCCTCCCCACCCACCCCCAAAGTGCTTCCACCCCGGTCTCTATTCTAGAAGGAGCTGCCAACCCTCTCTTGCCCAAACCCTGACCTGTGGCTGCTGAGCCATTCGTGTGCTTCCTCCTGGGTCGGGAGTTTCAAAGTGAAAGAGGAAGCGTGCAGCGTGTGAGCTGATGCAGAATCATTTTTAACATTTTAAACTCTTTTTTATAAAGTTGACACAAAGAATTTTCTGACAAAATCTAAAATAACTGCGTTGGGTGGCACCAGCTGCAGCGTAGTGTCAGAAAGCGGAGTGTGGAGTCAGAGGGTCTGTGCTGGAACAGGACTATCCCTGATTGCCACTCTGTGACCTTGGCCCTCAGGATCCGCAGCTGCCATCATGCCTGCTGGCACGGTTGTTGGGAGGTTCAGCGCAGGTGATCTATGAGAATCCTTCAGCATAATAGCTGGCACACAGTGAGTGTTCCGGAGGTGTCATGGTCATTGTCATCCCCAGCATGGGCATTTCTGCGAGGTGGCTCCACTCCTTTGATCATGTCATCAGTAAAGGATACAACCAGCAGTTGTCTCAGCCCACTTTACCCCTTCTTTCTTGGCTCGGGACACGTGGTCTCTCCAACGTCTGCTGACGCTCTGTCTTGCTGGGTGTCAGCCCGGGCGGGCCACGTTTCTTGTTCTTTATATCTCCAGTGGCTGCTGTGTTCAGTCTCTCTGTAATCATGTGGATTTTATCAACCGCATGGGCACAGCTGGTCTTATTTCCTTCTCCTGGTTTTATTTTGTTTGCTCACTCTTGCCAGTAAAATGCTGGAGCCGTGACTTACCGGTGAGGAGCACAGTAGCCTCTGCTGCCTCTCCTGCAGAACACCTGCTGTAGAGACGTCTCTGCTCCATGCTGATGAGATGGCGCAGTCCGCCAACCTTTACCTCACGTAGGGGGACAGTGACTCTGGCTTGTGCACTGCTTGAAAGGTCCTTCCCGTGACTTGGGAGCTACTTCCCCCGGACCTGCTCACAGTCTCCCCCTGTCCTGGGTTCCTCTGGCCACTCCAGCGAGGTCGATGACTGTTCTGTGTGGCCCCGATGGGGTGCAGCGTGGACTTGCCTATGATGGCGCACTGGGGCTCACAGTGGCTGCTGAGTGGTTTTCCCATGGGCTGTACGGGTCCTGCAGCTGGCCTTCTACTGGTGTTCAGATACAATTGGAAGGCTCCCAGCTCTCACCTTCACTTTTGCTCTTGCTACCCAGTGGTTCTCATGAGCACATTCTTTCCCTGTCACTGTCACTGGGAGTTTTATTCCATGTACCTGGTCATTTAAAACTCAGAAACCCGCATTGCTAATGGGTGAGGCATCTACTGAGCAAAGGACCCAGAGTTATATGACAATAGTCACTTAGTTGTCCCCTCCAGTCCTTTCAGCCCAGTCCCTCTGGGCCCTGTCTGGAGAGAGCCATCTGCTTTATCTTCCATTTGACACCTATCTTCTATCCTGTGAGCATTGCATGTTCTCACTCCCAGTCAGGGTGACCAGCTGTCCCAATTTGCCTGGGACTCGGGAGGCTCCTGGATTATGGGCATCTCAGTGTGACAACCCAGAGAGTCATCTTAGAATCAGCTCTGCAGGCCTGAGAAAAGCAGGTGTTTTGAGAAAACAAGTGCCGTAATTGTGATACACGCTCCATATATTCCTTGAATTGAATTTCTTGTGAGGTTATATAATTCAGTGTAAAATTGAGTTATTGGAAGAGTCTTTATAAAAAAGATTTATTTGGGGCTGGCGCTGTGGTGTAGCAGGTAAAGCCACTACCTACAGTGCTGGCATCCCATAAGTTCTAGCTGCTCCACTTCCAATCCAGCTCTCTGCTGTGGCCTGGGAAAGCAGTAGAAGATGGCCCAAGTCCTTGGGCCCCTGCACCTACGTGGGAGACCTGGAGGGGGCTCCTGGCTCCTGGCTTTTGATCAGTGCAGCTCTGGCTGTTGTAGCCAATTAGGGAGTGAACCAGCGGTTAGAAGACCTCTCTCTCTCTCTCTCTCCCTGCCTCTCCTTCTCTCTCTGTGTAACTCTGAGTTTAAAATAAAATAAAATAAAATCTTTTTTTAAAATAAAATATTTTTTAAAAAGATTTATTTGTTTGTTTATTTTTTGAAAGGCACAGTGACAGATAGAAAGGGGGAGAGACAGAGGGTGAGTGAGAGTGAGAGAATGCTGCCGGCGCCGCGGCTCAACAGGCTAATCCTCCGCCTTGCGGCGCCGGCACCCCAGGTTCTAGTCCCGGTTGGGGCACTGGATTCTGTCCCTGTTGCCCCTCTTCCAGGCCAGCTCTCTGCTGTGGCCTGGGAGTGCAGTGGAGGATGGCCCAAGTGCTTGGGCCCTGCACCCCATGGAAGACCAGGAGAAGCACCTGGCTCCTGGCTTCAGATCAGCGTGGTTCGCCGGCCACAGCGCGCTGGCTGTGGTGGCCGTTGGAGGGTGAACCAACGGCAAGAGGAAGACCTTTCTCTGTCTCTCTCTCTCACTGTCCACTCTGCCTGTCAAAAAAAAAAAAAAAGAAAGAAAGAAAGAAAGAAAAAGGGAGAGTGAGAGAATGCTGTTTACTCCCCAAATGGACCGAAGAGTCCAGGCTGGCCTAGGCTGAAAGCAGGAGCCAGGAACTCCATCTGGGTCTCCCGGGTGGGTGGCAGGAGCACACGCACTCGAGCCATCACTCGCTGCCTTCCCAGGCACGTTAGCAGGGAGCTTGATTGGCAGTGGAGCAGCCAGGACTTGAACTGGCGCTGCAACATGGGGACGCCAGTGTTGCAGTGGCGGCTTCACCGTCACCAACGCTGCCCCAGCAAAACATCTTTAAAATGAGAATTTTGTTCTTCCTTTTTAGTTCCTGCTGTCCGAAGTCCTTCCAAGTTCATTTCCCTATTCTCAGCCTCTATGAAACTGACATGCTAGCTTCCTCCCTCTGGTTTTATGAAATTTTTCTTCTTGCTCACACTTTCCTTGGAAGGATTGGGCGCCGCACCTGTCAGTATACTGCAGGATACTTCTTTCCAGAATCACACGTGCTACGCTCTAAGTTTCCTATTCTATTCAATTCAATAGACGTTTTTCCTCCAACTCTTCCTCTCTCCTATCACCATGGCCACCACTCCCAGGAAGTCCTCCAGTATTGTCCAAGTGTGATCGGTTTCTCCTTCTTCCCTGGAACTGTACTACTTTATTCATCTGTCGTTGCTCATCGACACGTGCTCAGTGGACACTTTTGCTGGCCTAGACTCAGGCCCTAAGAAGATAAAACAGGTTCAATTCTGAAAACCCACTAAAGAGAGACAGTGAGGAAAATAAGACTCCAAAAAAATTGGGATTGTGACATTTCAATAGCTGGCACAGGGTGTGTTCTGTAACACTAGTCTCCTCTGTCCCGCTTGGGCCACAGCCCATAATGAGCTGCGAGGGGCAAACTTTGGGCGAAGTCTAAGCTCTCCTTCCACAACTCCGTCCCCAATCACTGCTGTGCTGGGTGAGAGCCGCAGAGAGCACCGCAGCCAATGCAGGGGCATTTCCACTGATGGACTTGGTCGGTTTCTCTCCAGAAGATTCTACGTGTAGGCAGTTCTCAGGCCAACACCAGATTGTCACCATATCTCATTCTTCTGCCTGCCACGCCCAGCACGTCAATAAAATTGATTGAGAGTGTAGTCACCGTTCTGTCTTCGCAGATAAAAAGTAAGGTTCCAGGTAAAAAGTGTTTCTGGAAAGGAAAAAAGAAAGCATCGTGGCTAAGAAGCCAGAGCGGAGTGTGAAAAGCGGGCGTGCTGGACGGCGAGGACTTTGGAGACGGCCCTGTTGTCACCTCTTTGATTTTGTGCAAATCACTTTCCTATCTTGGTGTCTCAGTTTTCTCCTCTGAAAAATGGGGGCAGTGATTCTGCCTGCTTTGTAGAGTTGTTCTGTAACACTTCCTCCAGGCAGCTCAGCCACCCACAGTCATAAGAAAACCATACCCTCCCCTGCATCCCACCCCCGAGGTTGCACTTACAGACCTCCCACCCTGTAACCGCCACGTCCGGGCGCCCAGCTCACCACCCGCCCCAGCGATTCTGACATCAGCTCCACGAGCCACCGTTCCACTGGTCCCCCCACCATAGCATGTCATTCACCCTGTTGTGTCCCGTTACTGTGGATTCCTAACTGAAGTCCACTGCTGAACAACCTGCTGGCCTCTTTCCTCATCAGAACCACCCCGAAACTCTTAGCTGTTTAAATCCAACAACCTATGTGCTCAGGGCCTGTACTTAAGAAGCCAAAACTGCTGGAGAAAAATCAGACCTCTGAGCCTCCTGGATTCACTTTATTTATTTATTTATTTATTTTTAACAGGCAGAGTGGACAGTGAGAGAGAGAGACAGAGAGAAAGGTCTTCCTTTGCCATTGGTTCACCCTCCAACAGATGAAACTGTTTCCTTAAAATTACTTCTTTGCATTGTTAGTGTATGGAAACACACTTTTTTTTTTTTTAATCAGGCAGAGTGGATAGTGAGAGAGAGAGAGAGACAGAGAGAAAGGTCTTCCTTTTGCGTTGGTTCACCCGAGGCCAGCTCGCTGCGACCGGCGCACTGCGCTGATCCGAAGCCAGGAGCCAGGTGCTTCTTTCTGGTCTCCCATGGGGTGCAGGGCCCAAGCACTTGGGCCATCCTCCACTGCACTCCCGGGCCACAGCAGAGAGCTGGAATGGAAGAGGAACAACCGGGACAGAATCCGGAGCCCCAACCGGGACTAGAACCCTGTGTGCTGGCACCACAGGCAGAGGATTAGACTATTGAGCTGCGGCACCGGCCCTGGATTCACTTTAAATGCATGGCCAGCTGTCTTCCCTTTCCTTCATCCAGTGTCACCACCTGGGTCATCTCAGCCTTTCCTATGGCTTTACCTTCCACCCCTGGGACAGGCATTTGGTGCGACACAGTTACGTCACTTTCTGGGAGACTGCATCCCGTATCACAGTGCACGGTTTGAGTCCCGACTTCTCCACTTCCAATCTGGCTTCCTGCTAATGTGCACCCTGGGAGGCAACAGGTGATAACTCAGATGCTTGGGTCCCTGCCGGTGGGAGGCCTGGATGGAGCTCCTGGCTCTGGGCTTCAGTCTAATCCAACCCTGGCTCTTGAAGGCATTTGGTGAGTGGACCAGTGGGTGGACAATCTCTTTCTGTCTGTCACCCTTTCAAGTAAAAATGAAAATAAATATATAGAAATGGAAAAAAAAAATTCAGCCGCACTTTTATTGCCTGCACCGGCCTCTCTTCTGGGTCCCAGACAGTGCAGCACCTCCCCGTCGATGCCTCGCGGTCTTCTTTCTCCCAGTATAGCCACCACGGAATTCTGGATTATCCTGATCTCCAGCCCACAGCACCCAGCTCACCTGACCTCAGTGGTAGAATCACCGTGCACTAAGGCGAGACCCTAGCGTTGTCTTCTGTTGTCTTCAGCCCTCTGCCCCCACACCTGATGCATCCGGAACTGTTTATGACGTCATCACGGATGTACGCCTCTAACCTGATCGTGTTCTCTGATGCTGTGACCTCACCTCTTCTTGCTGCTCTCCTGTAACTTGTCTTCACACCCACCATGTCCTGCGCTGGATGTTTCTGCAGCGTGGCCAGAGTTGACATCTTTTCCAAGTAGAAATCAGATGACATCATTTCTTCCTTAAAAACAGTAGACTCAGAAATTCCAGACCAGGACCCCTGCCTGTGGGCCAGGCCCCTGTCCCAGCCCTGCCCTGTGCTCTTCTTCCACTGGCATTTGGGTTCCTCCAACCCTTGGTCCTGTGGCTGCCTCAGAGCCTGCCTGCGCTGGTCCTTAAAATGTCCTGTCCCAGGTCCTACCCTGGCCTTGGGCCGCTTCTCTCAGTCTTACTCAACACTAGTTCCTCTCCAAAGAGGTCCTTCCTGACCGTGGTGTCTACTATAACTACCCCTTACTTCAATCTCTGTCTTTTTTTTTCTTTTTTAAAGATTCCATTTATTTATTTGAGGATGAGAATTGCAGACAGAGAGAGGGAGAGAAAGAGAGAAAGAGAGAGATGTCTTCCATCCGCTGGTTCACTCCCCAAGTGGCCACAATGGCGGAGCTGGGCTGATCTGAAGCCAGGAGCCAAGAGCCTCCTACAGGTCTCCCATGTAGGACCAGGGACCCAAGCACTTGGGCCATCTTCTGCTGCTTTCTCAGGCCATCAGCAGGGAGCTGGATTGGAAGAGGAACAGATGGGACTTGAACCAGTGCCCATATGGGATGCTGGCACCGCAGGCGGAGGCTTAGTCCAGTACGCCATAGTGCTGGGCCCTCCAGTCTCTATTCCATTGTTTACTTTCTGTTCTTCCTAAGACTGTTCACACAGGAAGTGATCTCATTCAGTTAAATGTTTGGGCCCTAGACCCTAAGCTCCTCGCAGACAGGGCTTTATGTAGTTGTTTTTAGATTGTCCTGTTGTTTAAGAACAAGAACAATGCCTCGCACACAGTAGGTATCAAGGGGATTTTTGTGTAGTATCTGGGGTCTGGCCCACGAGTGGCCTTCTAACTTTCCTTTACCCCAGCGCAGTTCAGTAAGTTCAAATCAGACAAAAGCGTGTTTCGCTATTTTTTTTTCTGTTTGTTTGTTTGTTTGTCCTTATTAGTGATTGTGCAATGGTTTGATCCAGAGATGTAACTGAGACTTAGTAAGACTTTTGGTTTCTGACGCTCAATTGGAGCAGCACGTGGGTAACTGAGCGTTTATCTACCCCTGAGGGCGTGTACCACTGGGCAAGGTCACGGGGATGCCTCTGGCTCCTCTAATCAGAGGCTTGCTGGCAGCTGAGACGAGAGGGATGGAGAACGCCTCTGCGGGACACTCAGAGTGGGTGCAGTCGGGGCAGGCTTGTTCACGGGCTCCCCTGCCCCTCTCATCTCTCACGGGACACGGTTCCCTTCTGTACCAGCCAGGGAGCGCCCAACTCAGGCAGCCAGAAACCTTTCACGTTGAGGTCTACAGGGAAAAGGAACAACTAAATCTAGTCGTTTTTCCTCTAGGAGGAAATTTCTTTTATCTATCTATCCATCTATCTATCTATGTATGTATTTGAAACTCAGATATATATATATATATATATATATATATATATATATGGAGAGATTGTCCATCCACCGGTTCACTCCCCAGATGGCCACAATGGCCAGAGCTGAGCCAATCTGAAGCCAGGAGCCAGGACTTCTCCCAGGTCTCCCATGTGGGTGGCAGGGGCCCAAGCACCTGGGTCATCTTCTGCTGCTTCTCCTAGCCTATTTATATGGAGCTGAATTCCAAGTGGAATAGCAGGGACTTGAACTGCTGCCCATATAGGATGTGTGTGTTAATAGGCAGAGGCTTTACCTGCTATGCCACAGCACCCATCCCTAGGAGAGAATTTCAGTTCGTATTTGCTGGTGAGCCTGGGAAGAGCAAGTGTACTCAGGAGACACAAATACTAAAGTGACACTTTGGTTTCATAGACTGGCCATTGGTGTAAATAGGACACTAGTGCACAAAGGAGAGGGTAGGAAGAAAGGAAAGAAGGAAGAGGAGAGAGAGAGGAAAAAAAGGAAGAGAGAGAGAGAGCGTGTGCGTGAGAGAGATCACTATATGGAGGCAAAGGCAGAACAAGGAAAGGAGGAAGGGAAAGAGTGGAGAAGGTGAGTTAGCGAAGGGGCACCTCCACGTGGATCTGCAGTGTGGAAGGACACTATCTAAAGACCTCCAAGTCAAAGCAGCCTCAAAACAGCAGGCAGACTGTATTAGCAACCTCACACTGAGAGAGTAATCGTCCTGCTCGACTGCTGTGGATGACAGAACAGACTGTGGTTGTCAGTCTGGGCGATTTCACTTGAACTTCGTTCTATCCTCCCTCAGCATGGAGAGGTTGAAAAACTGCACAAAACTGCACAAAAGAAACACTTCTCTGACTCCCCCGCTGCCAGGACTTGAGATCTAGATTACCTGGTGCCAGTTGCGCTCATCTGGACACGATGTAGAAAGTGGCAGTGAAGGGGGCCCTCTTCCAGTGGCTCCTTTGTGGCTGCTGCCGCTGCCGCTTCTGTGAGTAAGATCAGGGCCCAGGTGGCTTCCAGACCCACTCTCCAGTATCCTAGCCAGGAGAGCAGGGGCAGCCGCCACGGGGATGAGGCCTTACCTGTGGAGTTTGCCCAGCGGTCTCCTCAGAGGGGCACACTTCCCGAGTAACTCGGGTCTGATGGCTGCGGGAGGTACTCCCGGGGCTTAGAGCACCTTCTTCAGCCTCTCCAAATATCTGACAAGCACCCCAATCCCTGGGAGCCCCCCTTCTCCCCACACTGAGCTTGATGTACTGCCATTGTCGCCATTGTAACATTTGCCTACAATGGTATTATCTTCCCCACCTGGGTGGGCCCATGCCATAGCCTCTTCCACCAAACACTTTTCATCAGAGTTTCTGATGCCCTCGATACCCCAGCAGCCAGTCAGTGCCTCTAGGCCATAGGAACAAAGACTCATAGCCTACAGGACGTTCACTGATCAGTAGGAAAATCTTCCACAGTGACTCCAGCCCTCGTGTCTGTGGGTCCTTCCTGAAGACAGAGGCCATCGGTCAATGGCTGTCCACATCGAGTCATCTCCCCGTGCATCCCCTCCAATTGTCCACTCCCACACTCTGAGGGGCCCTCGGCTGGGTTTAATGTGCTATTGTCAGCATCTTGAAATTTTGAAACATTTCTGTGCAAACAGCTCTACGTTTTCATTTTGCGCTGGGTTCTGAATTATGTAGCTGCCCCGGGTGTTCCTGCACCTTGTGTCCCAGGAACTGGGCTCATCTTTTCGCCAGTCCTTCATCTCAGAGCCTCTTCCCACCCCGACCAGGGCACCATCAGTCCTATTAATTCCAGCTCCTACATGCGTCTCAAATCCACCCTCTTCTCTTACCTCCATTTCAAGCTAGATTATACTGTGAGCCTCCTAATTAGTTCCAAGCCTACAGTGTTTAATAACATTTATTTATTTTTATCTGAAAGGTAGAGGGATAGAGCGAGAAATGCTCTCAACAGCCAGAGCTAGGCCACACTGAAGCCAGGAGCCAGGGACTCCATCCAAGACTCCCACAAGGGTAACAAGAACCCAAGTACTTGAGTCATCATCTGATGGCTCCCAGGATGTGCATCAGCAGGAAGCTAGAATTGGAAGCAGAGCCAGACTCATACCCAGGTCCTCTGATATGGGATGCAGGGGTCCCCAGGGGCAGCAGAATCACTGCACCAAATGCCTGTCCCCAGCCCTCAGTCTTCGTGGCTTTTCCTTAGGTCACTGCATGCTCCCTGTGCCTACAAGCGCCACACCAGGGCTCCAGGGAATCACGGACAGGCAGCATCAGGCTCTGGTGCTGAACATTCTCCCCACTTCCTCTAACTCCCTGGCACTCAGATTTGGCTGCCCGGGGGAGATTTTAAAAATGCTCCTAGCTGGCTGCGCTCTGGGGACACTGATGCAAGTGGCCAGGAGTACGGTCTAGGTGTTCAGGCTTCTTGACGTTCCCCAGGGTCCGGAATACAGGGAAGTTTGGGGTCTACTGCTGAAGTGCCACTGAGACAGGGCCACAGCAGTGACAGCAACAGGCCGGAAGGGGGTTGGGAGCCCCACAATGTTTGGAATTGAGTTATTTTTCTTTTAGTGGTTTCCAGTTTTGAGTTTTTCCTTATGGACCTTATAGAGTATTTATTGTTCAGTGTATAGTTGCACAGCAGCCCACAGGTAAACAACACCACCGTAGGTTGTAGCCAAAACCAAAGGTGAAAGTTATTGTGTGTGCACGTGTGTGTGTCGGTCGGGAGGAGGGGCTTGGACCAGAGGGTGTGCCATCACTCTCCAGCCAGCAAGCCCAGCTGACATGTGTTTCACCTGCGCTAAGTGCAAAGAGCCTGTGGAGTCTCCCGCAAGGCCTCTGTTTGCAGTGACACTGCAGACTGCAGCAATGGTATGCAGCTCTAACTCACCGCTGCTCTGCCTGCAGGGTCTCCTTCCATCCCAGAAGGGACTGAGGGGTGCTCATCCTCGCTCAGAACCCACAGAGGGTGTAGGAACCGCTCCCTCCCTCGGTGCGCTGGCGGGGCTAGCCTAATCTCAGCCCTCTGCTCACTGCCCTCGCAACCTCATCGCTGGTTTCCCGGGGGGTTGGGGAGGGCTGGGAATTGTGTAAAACTGGGAGCTCACAGGAAGGGTGAAAAAGCCAGGCGGAGGGCACACAGCACGAGTAAGCCGGTCAGAGAGCCACAGGGGCGTGTGGTGCATTTTGGAGGTTTGGGGGTGCTGGTTGCCCCCAGATAGCAGTAGCTTTCCCTCTCCCCTGCTCAGGCCTGCCCTGCCCTGTTCCCTTTCTGTTCCCATGTCAGTCATGCCTGGTTAGCATCTTGTATCAATTCTGTGTTATCTTTCCCTCTGTGTCTGTGGACTGGCTTCAAGAAGCCCCAGCCCCTCCCCAAATTGTATGAAAATTGCATGTGCGCATATGGCTTCTCAAAGGAGGTTGTCATGCCACAGAGGTGAAAGTCCCCTCAATTCCTCAAGCAATCCTGTAAGAAGTAGCCCAGGTACACACAGGCAGACATCTCCCATATTCTGCCATGCCCAACTCCTCAGCCCCAGCCCAAGGTATTTTCTGAGTGTTGTGTGTAGACAGGGTGGAGGAAAAGATTAGGCTTGTAGGAATCATAACATGGGTCCCCTAGTTCAAAGTCTTTTCCGTGCCCAGTCTAGCCACAGGACCGCATCCCCCTCATCGATGTGTGAGTTGAAGCAAATTGTGGCCACCAGGTGGCAGCACACCCAGCCAGGGTTGGGGTGTATTTGCTGTGCTGGCTGAAGGCAGCCATTTCATTCACTTTACAATAATATGAGCCTGTGGAGTAGAGGATTCACTTTGGGGCCTCATTTGAGGACATTTTTGGGATTGCACTTACGGTGTTGTGGCAAGGATTTCAATGACGTCACCTGCTCCATATCTTATGAGGCAGGCAGCAAAACAATCCACCCCATGCCGTCTCTAAGGGAGTCAAACTTGGGTATAACATAAATAAACAGTCTTTGCTAAGGTTTATGAAATTGGCTTTGCAAGCTGTGGAACATCACGTGGGTGCATTTGTTCTGCAGCAATATAAATAATGCAAACTGTCCTTCAAGATGGAGAGGAAAAAAGAAATATGAATTCTATTTCAGGGGCAGATCTGTAGTTTCTACTCTCAATTTACAGGGTGGGGGTGGGGAGGCACAGCCATTTAGTGAGTGGCAGCTTCTACAGAGTGGGAGCCATCCTCGACGCATTGCTGCCAGATGTCATAGGCCTCTGTGGGGTGTTCTCCGAACTCCACGTTTCAGAGGGCTCCCAACCAACCTCCATGCAGGGCCACAGGCGTGAGCTTTGCAACCCAGGCATCTTCAAAGTGGCTGATTGGGACAGGATGCAGAGCTGCTTCAAGCTGTGTGGATCTCATTTTCTCTCAGTCTGAAGTTCACAGAAAAGGGGTATTGAGAACCGAGTCCTGCAAATCACAAGGGAGAAGCACCTTCAATTTTTTAAGAACTCAAAATCTAAGGGCCGTCATTGCTGCGTAGTGGGTAAAGCTGCCACCTGTGACATTGGCATCACATTAGGCGCTGGTTCGAGTCCTGGCTGCTCCTACTCCCTGCTAATGTGCTTGGGAAAGCAGTGGAGGATGACCCAAGTGCTTGGGCCCCTGCGCCCATGTGGAAGACCCGAATGAAGCTCCCGGCTTCAGCCTGCTCCAGAGCTGGCCATTGTGACCATCTGGGGAGTGAACCAGAGGATAGAAACTCTCTCTATCTGTTTCTCCCTCTCTCTGAAACTCTTTCAAAATAAATAAATCTTTAAGAAAAGAACTCAAAACCTGGAGCAGGCATGATGGCACAGCAGGTTAAACCACTGCTCGGGACACCCACATTCCATTTCAAGGGGCATGGTTCAAATCCTGGCTACTCCATCTTCTGATCCAGCTTCTTGTTACTGTGCCTGGGAGGCAGTGGATGATGGCCCTGGCCAGTCCTGGATGCTGCAGGCAACTGGGCGATGAACCAGTGGATGGATGGAAGATATCTTTCCTTCAAATAAAAATAAGTAATTCTGTTAAAATGTTAAAAAGAAAGAAAGAAAGACCTCTCAAACCCTGAAAATGCACCTTGATTTCTACTCTTCTCAAGTCATTATTGTTATTTTTTTCCTGATGTTTCCCTATGAGACAGGTGTTTAGACTGGTAGTTAAGATGCCTGGGTTCCACATTGGAGTAGCTACACTTGATATCTAATTCTGATTCCTGATTTCAGCTTCCTGCTAATGCAGACCACGGGAGGCAGCAGTGGGATGTGAAGTAGTTTTCTTTCTGCTACCCATGTGGAAGACCTGGATTGAGCTCCTGGCTCCCAGCTTCTGCCTTGGTTGTTGTGGACATTTGGGGAGTGAACCCTTGGAGGGGAGCTAGCTCTCCTTAGCTTTCTGTCTCTCTCCTTTTTGCTTCCCAAATTAATTAATTCTCCTTAGACTTTGCGAATAATATGCTACACACACACACACTATATACTATGTATGAAGGGCCTTCAAAAAGTTCATGGAAAAATGGAATGAGAAAATAAGCTTATTTTGGTGCAAAAGGCTTTGATATCTGTGTATACCTCTATAATAATCTGCATTTTCCATGAACTGTTTTGAAGACAACTTATGTGTGTGTCTGTGTCTGTGTCAGGGTTTCCCAGTCTCAGCACTAGTGACATTTTGGGCTGGATAATCCAGGTAAACCTTTGTTGTTGGGAGCCATTCTGAATGCTAGAGAGCTTCCTACCACTTTCCACCTGAAACTTCCAGTGCAGGGACCTGAACGACAGCAACTGTCTGTCATCTTGCTGACCCTTGAGCGATCACCTTGTGGTATTTCAATTAGGAGATTGTGTCCGTGGAAGGACACACTGCTGGTTATGTCCCTTTATTTGTTTGGGACACCAAAATGAATGTGGTGGATGAGGACCGTGGGCAGGCTTTCTTCACAGGAAGTCGAAGCAGTACGGGCTTGTTGCTAGGGAGAGCATTGCCATGGTGAAAGGGAAGGTTCAGTGAGGGGCCCTGACAACTGGCTTTGGGTTTCACTCCCAGGTCGCTGGGGTAGATGTACCTTGGCGTGTTGATCTCGCCGTGTTCCTTTGTTTTCTTGTGCTCGCTTACCTTGCCCAAGTCAGTATGGAATGGCAAAGCTCATTTGATTTTCTCATTCAGAACTCACGTTAGCTACGGAAACATTTAGAGGTCAGGACAGCTGAGAATGTCATTCCTGTGCAACACATACGGAACAAATGGGAGCAGATTTTAAAAAAATACCTTAAACCTGATATCCAGTAAACTTTCTTCATGTTGGTCTACAATTATACGAGCTTTGGTTAAGTCCATAGAGCAGTATAATCAAGACACGGAACGTTACCATCACTGCAGAGAAAGCGTGTCTTCTTACTCCTCTTCCCTAACACTGCCGGTGGGCACCACTCATCTGTTCTCTGTTCCTATGGCTTTTTCTTTCCAAAAATGTCATATAAACGGAGTCCTATAGTATGTAGCCTTTGGAGCCTGGCTTTCTTTACTCAGGAAATGCATTTGGGAGTCAGCCAGGTTACTGCTTGTACCAATGTCCTGGAGTGCCTGGGTACAGATTCTTGTCTCTAACACGAAGGAGTTTGAGGACATGACATAGGTAAAGGTCAGCAGAGCAGCAAGGTTTATTTCCATGCACGGCGAGAGCACACTCTCAGGAAGGATGCGGGCATGCCCAAGAGAAGGCTGCGCTCAACAAGGTTCCAGGCCATCGCAGCCATCCCAGAAACATGGGGCTGGGGGGCGGTGTCTGGGGCGGGATTTAATTGAATATTCAAAGAGGGTGGAGTTGGGAGGGGGGCTTCAGTATCACCCATTTCCTTGCTTTTTTGGAAAACCCAGAAGTGTCATGACATCAGGTGCATGGAAGGTGTAGGCATGAACTTACAATGAGCTGAAAGTCATGGGAACACAGCTGGCAGTCATGTTGAGTATTTTTAGCTGAGGCCAGGCCTGTGCAGTGAAACCTTGTAAGTTGGGCTTTTCAGCTGCGTGGAAAGCTGTGGGGCTTGTAGGCAGGACTGCACTGCAGGTCGGGTTGCAGGGGGCGTGGCTGGTGATCTAGCTCCTCCTAGACTACTTCACTGCCTACATCACCAGTAGTTTTTTTGTCCTGTATATTTCTACGCAGCATGTCATTGTAGGCACAGATCTATGCAGCAGTTGAAAAGATATGTGGACTGTTTCAAATTGTTAGAAATTATCGACAAGCTGCTCTAAGTATTTGCTTACTGGTATTGTGTGCTCATGGTGTTTCATGACTCTTGGGTAGATACTGAAGACTGGGCTTGCTGGACCCCATGTTGAGTGTATGTTTAGCTCACAGTGAACAAACTGCCAAATTGGTGGGGCCAGCACTGTGGTGTAGCGGGTAAAGGCGTGGCCTGCGGTGCCAGCATCCCATATAGGCACCAGTTTGAATCCTGACTGCTCCACTTCCAATCCAGCTCTCTGCTGTGGCCTCGGAAGGCAGTGGAGGATGGCCCAGTTCCTTGGACCCCTGCACCCATATGGGAGACCCGGAGGAAGCTCCTGGCTCCTGGCTTTGGATTGGCGCAGCTCTGGCCGTTGTGGTCATCTGGGGAGTGAACCAGCAGATGGAAGATCTCCCTCTCTTTTGCTTTCTCTCTCTCTCTCTCTCTCTCTCTCTGCCTCTCTTCTCTGTGTAACTTTCAAATAAATAAATAAATCTTAAAAAAAAAAAAAAAGAAAGAAAAGAAACTGCCAAATTGGCTTCCTGAGTGGCTGTGCCATGAGTTCCCGCTGGACATGCAAGAAAATTCCCATTGTTTCTCATCCTTAGCACTCCTTGATAGCGTTAGTTTTCCATTTTTGTTGTAGTTATTCTAACCTGTTGGTAGTTGTATCTCATTGTGGTTTCACTTTACATTTTCCTAATGACTAATGATGTCTAGTATCTTTTCATTTGGTTAAGTATCAGATCAAATATCATTTTAAAAATTAGTATGTTTGCTTTTTTTTTCAAGATTTATTTATTTACTTATTTGCGAGGTAGAGCTACAGAGAGAGGAAGAGATAGAGAAAAAGGTCTTCCATCCACTGGTTTACTCCCCAGATGGCCGCAATGACCGGAGCTGAGCTGATCTGAAGCCAGAAGTCAGGAGCTTCTTCCAGGTCTCCCATGCGGGTGCAGGGGTCTAAGGACTTGGGCCATCTTCACTGCTTTCCCAGGCCATAGCAGAGAGCTGGATAGGAGAGGAGCAGCCAGGACTTGAACTGGCTCCCATATGGGATGCTGGCACCGCAGATAGTGGCTTTATCCGCTACGCCACAGCGCTGGCCCCATGTTTACTTACTGTTGAGTTGTAAGGGTCATTTATATATTCTGTATGTAAGAACTTTGTCAGATACACAATTAGCAAATACTTTCTCTCAATGTATGACTTGCTTTCCACTCTTAGTGGCTTCTAGGAAGGAGAATGTTTCGATTTTGGAGAAGTCCAGCATGACATCCATCTTTTCTGGATTGTGTCAAGTGTTTCTGGTGATTACAACCCTGCGTATTCTGTGGACACCAAATACACTTCAAAAACATTGTAAACTCTCAGGCTTCCCTTCCCCTCCTGCCTGCAATGGCTCACACCGATTTCCTTTCGTTCTCCTCCAGCGCTGCCCATGTGCGCACACCCACACACGTAGGATCACACACACACATTCTCTGTGTTTCTCTGAACCCACAGCCCTTCTTTTCCAGGCCCCCTCCCAGAGGCCATAAAAGTCACATTTTCCAAACTATCTTTTATCATGCTTAGGAAAGTGCTGGAAGATTGGACTGCACAGTTATTTTTATAGCAGAACACTTCAGAATACCATTCTGAATCCACTTTCTCAAATTTATTCCTTTTACTTTGAATGACATTCTGAAGACTCATCTTGGCTATAAGAAAATGTGTACTATACAGCAATGGAATTTAGTGCTCTAGTCAATTAATTAGCCGTGCTTCTGTCTAGTTGGAGCAACTTCCCATATATTAGAAGGAATAGATATTTTCAGAATCCTTTCTTGAGTCTCAGTACAAGTCCTTCCTACTTCTCTGGGGTCTGATTTTAAGCCATCGCATTTCACAGATGATAGAATAAAGAAATGTCAAGAAAGAGAAGTAGGGATGGGAATGGTAGTTAAAAATCTGAAGGAGAAAAAATTATGATTCATTCTAAAGCATAGTGAAGCAAACCCTTTTCTTCCATTTCTTAAGTGTCACATTAAAATATTTGCTGTTTCTTTTCTAAATGTTCCCTATGCCAGCATCGTATAAAGCCAACAGTTTATTTTCTGTTTTATGGATCTCTCTTTGGTTCATGGTAAGTTTAATAAAATTATCCCCTTTGATGTAAGTCATAGCCAGCGCTGTGGCTCAATAGGCTAATCCTCTGCCTGTGGCGCCGGCACACCTGGTTCTAGTCCTGGTCGGGGCGCCGGATTCTGTCCCGGTTGCCCCTCTTCCAGGCCAGCCCTCTGCTGTGGCCTGGGAGTGCAGTGGAGGATGGCCCAGGTGCTTGGGCCCTGCACCCCATGGGAGACCAGGAAAAGCACCTGGCTCCTGGCTTCGGATCGCGCGGTGGCCATTGGAGGGTGAACCAGCGGCAAAGGAAGACCTTTCTCTCTGTCTCTCTCTCTCACTGTCCACTCTGCCTGTCAAAAAAAAAAAAAAAAAAGTAAGCCATAGAGAAATCTCCCACGTCATGAGAGCAGGCAGCACTAGGAATCTGTCTCCCCACCTAGGCAGTTACCTCTGGGGCAATTATTCTGAACCTCTGGTGACTAAAGAACATTTGACCTCCCAGGGGATGCCTTGGACGTAGATTGTGCTCTGTTTGGAGCAGTCCGGGCTCTGACACTAGCAGCAAGCCCTCCTGCTCCCTCCTGCAAGGGCAGGCAGCTGCCCTGGCCGTTTCAGGAGCGGCTGTGCTCAGCTTGCAAAAGCCAGGGTGGAAAAAACGAACCCTGATCTCCCAATAACAGGAATCTATCCCCCCCCCCCCCCCCCCGTGTTGCTAGGCCCACCCCTTTGGCTGAAGTGACTTCCAGAGAATTTAAAGGGCCAGTGACTCTCCTCCCTACCCAAGCCCTGCTCCTTTTTGTTCCCCTGTTTGAGAGCTAGACATTGAGGACATTCAAGAGCGATCACATCTATGGGGGAAGTTAGAGCATGCCCAGGGGAGGTGCAGTCTCGGGAAAGACGAGAGAAAACTTTTTAAGTTTATGCCTCGGGCTACCTGGTGGCTCAGAGACAATCTATGTAAGTTACACTGAACAAACAAACAAAACACAGCAACATGTGGGGAAAGGGGAGAATCTGATTTCTGGAGTTGCCACAGTGTTAGGTTCAAATGTCCAGTTTTCAATTTATAAAAAATCAAAAGGCGTGCAAAAAAAAAACGGAAGAGTGTATCCCATTCAAATGGCAAAAAAACAGAGCACCAGGCAATGTCCCTGAGGAACACCTAGCAGCAGTCCTGGCTGCTCTGCTTCCCGTGCAGCACCCAGGTAACACACCTGGGAAGGCAGTGAGTGATGACCCGAGTCCTGGAGTCCTTGCCGAGCACATGACAGACCTGGGTGTAGTTCATGGCCTCTGGCTTCAACTTGGTGCAGCCATGGAGGTTACAGGCATTTGGGGAGTGAACCAGCAAATCGAAGATTTCTCTCTCTCTCTCTCTCTCTCACCTTTCAAATAATTAAACTTTTAAAAAAGATTAGAAGAAGACTTTGAAACAATTATCGTAAAAATGTTCAAAGAGCTAAAGCAAGATGTAGAGAAAGTCAAGAAAATAATATCTGTACAAAATGGAAATATTAATAGATTACTTAAAAATACTAGAGCTGAAAATTATAATAACTATAGTAGAAAAATTACTAGAGGGTCACAAACACAGATTTGAGTAGGCAGAAGAAAGAATCAGCAACCTTGAAGATAGGACAGTAGAAATTATTGAGACTGAGGAACAGAAAGAAAAAACACTGAAGAAAATAGGATCAGATGCAGTGGGGGTTGAGACACAGCAGTTAAGCCACTGCGTGGGACACCCACATTCTATATTGGAGCGCCTGGGATTGAGTCCCACCTCTGCTTGCAATCTGGCTTCACGCTAATGCACACTCTGAGAGGCAGCCAATGATGACTCCCATGCTTGCCTCCCTGCCACTCGTGTGGGAGACCCAGATGGAGTGTCTGGCTCCTAGCTTCAGCCTGGCTCAGCTCAAGTTGTTGTGGGTGTTTGGGAAGTTACATGGCAAATGGAAGACCTTGCTCTTTTTCTCTCTTTTCCTCTCTCTCTCACAAAAATAAATAGGGGCCAGCACTGTGGTTTAGTGAGTAAAGCCACTGCGTGTGGTGACAGCATCCTGTATGGGTGCTCCACTTCCAATCCAGCTCCCTGCAAATGGCCTCAAAAAGCAGCAGAAGATGGCCCAAGTGCTTGGGCCCCTGCACTCATGTGGGAGACCCGGATGGAGTTCCAGATAGTATTATTGTAAGTCTGGTTTGTAATTTCACACTTTGTTTTTGCAATTGAAGAGGCAAATATGTTAAAATTACTATTTTCTTATACACATGATAAAGATGTAATTATATGATATTGCCAAATAAAAG
Organism: Sylvilagus floridanus; assembly: GCA_949820135.1. Classification (NCBI taxonomy): domain Eukaryota; kingdom Metazoa; phylum Chordata; class Mammalia; order Lagomorpha; family Leporidae; genus Sylvilagus; species Sylvilagus floridanus. Next base: position 51,434,661 of record OX463245.1, read on the forward strand.
GGGTGGGAACAGAGCTGTTAAAAGGAACAGAATATTTATGTATTATTGAAGTTGAGCTAGTATAAATTCAAATTATTGTAACTTTGGGTGTTAAATGTAATCCCAATCATAACAAAAAATAGCTTAATAACATACACAAAAGGAAATGAGATATGAATTTAAACTTTACAAAAATTCAGATAAACATAAAAGAGACATTGATGTAGGAAATGGGGAACAAAAATGCTTTAAGGTGTGTAGAAAACAAATAGCAAAATTACAAAGTAAATCACTTTTTTTTTTTTGGCAGGCAGAGTTAGACAGTGAGAGAGAGACAGAGAGAAAGGTCTTCCTTTCATTGGTTCAACCCCCAAATGGCCATTACAGCCGGCGTGCTGCAGTTGGTGCGCTGCGCCAATCCGAAGCCAGGAGCCAGGTGCTTCCTCCTGGTCTCCCATGCGGGTGCAGGGCCCAAGCACTTGGGCCATCCTCCACTGCCTTCCCGGGCCACAGCAGAGAGCTGGACTGGAAGAAGCAACTGGGACAGAACCCAGGGCCCTAACCGGGACTAGAATCCCAGGTGCCGGTGCCGCAGGTGGAGGATTAGCCTAGTGAGCCGCAGCGCAGGCAGTAAGTCATTCTTTAAAAGCAGATGAGGTTAAACTCTCCATTCACAAGACAGAGATTGGCAGAATGGATAAGAAAGCAGGGTTCATGAGGCCGGCGCCACGGCTCACTTGGATAATCATCTGCCTGCAGCACCGGCATCCCATATGGGCGCCGGGTTCTAGTCCCAGTTGCTCCTCTTCCAGTCCAGCTCTCTGCTGTGGCCCAGGAGGGCAGTGGAGGATGGCCCAGGTGTTTGGTCCCTGCACCCACATGGGAGACCAGGAGGAAGCACCTGGCTCCTGGCTTTGGATCAGAGTAGCTCCAGCCGTAGCGGCCATTTGGGGAGTGAACTAATGGAAGGAAGACCTTTCTCTCTGCCTCTCTCACTGTGTAACTCTGTCAAATTAAAAAAAAAAAATTAAATTAAATTAAAAAAAGAAAGCAAGGTTGATCCAACTATACACTGTCTACATAGAGACTCACTTTAGACCCAAAGATACAAATATGTTGAAAGGGGAAAAAATGGAAAGGACTATTCCATGCAAACTTTAAACCAAAGAGAAAAAGAATGACTGTACTAATACCAAAATGGACTTTAAATGTAAAAAAAAAAATGCTGCAAGGGACAAAGGACTTTGCATATTAATAAAAGGTTCAATGCAGCAAAGAAGTAACAATTATAAACTTTTACACACCTAAAACCGAATGTTTTAGACCATCCAAATGTCAGAAACAAATATCAACAAAATTGCAGGGAGAAATGGATCATTCTGCATCAAGAGTTGGAAACTTCACTATGCTTTTCTCAATAATGGTTAGAATAACCAGATTGAAAACAAGTAAGGAAACAGAAGACCTGAACAGCACAATCAGTCAGCTACCTCTTACAAAATATAGAACACTCTACCAAACAAAAATAGAATCAACATTTTTCTCAATTGTACACGGGATATTTTTCAGGATAGGCCAAATCTTAGGAAACAAATTAAGTCCCATTAATGTTTAAAGAAGATAGGCATTATACAAAGTGTCTTCTCTAACCACAAGGGGATGGAGTTAGAATAAGAAAGAAAGCTGAAAAGTAAACAATCCACTTAATCTTAAACAATCAATGTATTAAAGAAATGGAAGAGCAATAAGAAAATATTTAGAGATGAATGAAAACAAAAACAAAGCATGTCAAAACTTATGGGACACAGAGAAACCAGTACAAGAGGGAAGCTGATTGCTATTAATACTTACATAGAAAAACAAGAAAGCTCTCAGATTAACAACCTAACTTTATAATTAAGGAACTAGAAAAAGAACAGATGAAACCCAAAACTAGTAGAAGGAAGGAAATGATAAAGATGGTAACAGATGCCAAGGAAATAGAGAATAGAAAAATGATAAAGAAAAAAATCAACAAAACCAAAAGTTGCTTCTTCAAAAAGATCAACAAAATCGACAAACCTTTATATAAATGGACTATTAAAACACAGGGAGGCCGGCGCGGTGGCTCACTAGGCTAATCCTCCACCTGTGGCGCTAGTACCTCGGGTTCTAGTCCTGGTCGGGGTGCCAGATTCTGTCCCGGTTGCTCCTCTTCCATTCCAGCTCTCTGCTGTGGCCCAGGAGTGCAGTGGAGGATGGCCCAAGTGCTTGGGCCCTGCACCCTCATGGGAGACCAGGAGAAACACCTAGCTCCTGGCTTCAGATCGGCGTGGTGCACTGGCCGCAGTGTGCCACTGGAGCGGCCACTGGGGGGTGAACCAACGGAAAAGGAAGACCTTTCTCTCTGTCTCTCTCTCTCACTGTCCACTCTGCCTGTCAAACACACACACACACACACAAACACAGGGAACACTCAAAGAACTAAAATCAGGAACAAACATGCAATTACTACTTACTCTACTATTGCAGATATTAAAGCGATTATAAGAGTACAATGGGCAATTACACATTTAAACACTTGATAACCTAGCTTAAATGGAAAAATTCTTAGAAACAGAAAACTGAAAAAAACTAAGTCATAACTAAATAAAAAATCTGAACATACATATCAAAAAAGAGATTGAATTAAAACTCAATAACCTATTTTTTAAAGATTTATTTATTTATTTGAAAGTCAGAGTTACATAGAGAGAGAAGGAGAGGCAGAGAGAGAGGTCTTCCATCTGCTGGTTCACTCCCCAATTGGCCACGACGGCCGGAGCTGTGCTGATCCAAAGCCAGGAGCCAGGAGCCTCTTCCAGATCTCCCATGCAAGTGCAGGGGCGCCAAGAACTCGGGCCATCTTCTACTGTTTCCCACGCCATAGCAGAGAGCTGGATGGGAAGTGGAGCAGCTGGGACTCGAACCGGTGCCCATATGTGATGCCAGCACTGCAGGCTGCGACTTTACTTGCTACGCCACAGCTCAGGCCCCCATCAATAATTTTCTGACAAAGAAAAGACCTTATGACTTCATGAGTGATTTTTACTACTAAAGAACCAGCACCAGCTCTCCCCCCCCAAAAAAAAATAATGAAGACAAGGGAAAGCTCCTTAACTCATTCTATAAGACTGGTATTACTCTGATACAAAAGTCAGATGGACACACTGTAAGAGATCTACAAATCAATATCCCTTATAAAATCAATGCAAGATTTCTTTTTTAAATGATCTCTCCTTTCCATGAGTTTTCTGCATGCATTTTATTTTATTTTATTTGACAGTTAGAATTACAAACAGTGAGAGGGAGAGACAGAGAGAAAGGTCTTCCATCCGTTGGTTCACTTCCCTGATGGCCACAAGGGCCAGAGCTGCGCCGATTCAAAGCCAGGAGCCAAGAGCTTCTTCTCGGTCTCCCAAGTGGGTGCAGGGGCCCAAGGACCTCGGCCATCTTTTTACTGCTCTCCCAGGCCACAGCAGAGAGCTGGATCAGAAGAGGAGCAGCTGGGACTAGAACTGGCACCCATATGGGATGCCGGTGCTGCAGGTGGAGGAAACCCACTGCGCCACAGTGCCGGCCCCCAGTACAAAATTTCTTAACAGCATAGTACGAAACTGATACTAGCAGCATATCAAAGATTATACATCTTGACCAAGTGGGATTTATTACTGGAATGCAAGGATGGTTCAGTATAAAAAAAACAATCAATATAATGCACCTTAATAAAGGAAAAAGCACACAATCATTTCCATTGATGAATAAAAAGCATCTGACAAAATTCAATATTCTTTCACGCTAAGAGCGTGAAAACTAGGTATAGAAGGAAGCTATCTTAGCATAATAAAATCTGTATATGAAAAACTCAGCAGTGAAAGACAAAGCTTTTGCTCTGAGATGAGGAATAAATAAAGCAAGGGTGTCATTTGTCACTGCTGTTTAACATAGCTCTAGAAGTCTGAGTCAGAGCAACTGGGCAAGAAAACAAATAAAAAGCCTCCAATTTGGAAAACAAGAAGTACAATTATGTCTGATCAGATTTTCTATGTAGAGGACCCTAAAGATTTCATAAAAAAAAAAAAAAAAACTGTTGGATCTAATACGCAAATCCAGTAATGTAGCAGGCTACAAAGTCAACATTTAAAAATCATGTATGTTGGCCGGCACTGCGGCTCACTAGGCTAATCCTCCACCTGCGGCGCCGGCACACCAGGTTCTAGCCCTGGTCGGGGCGCCAGATTCTGTCCCGGTTGCCCCTCTTCCAGGCCAGCTCTCCGCTGTGGCCCGGGAAGGCAGTGGAGGATGGCCCAAGTGCTTGGGCCCTGCACCCCATGGGAGACCAGGAGAAGCACCTGGCTCCTGGCTTCAGATCAGTGCGGTGCGCTGGCCACAGCGAGACAGCCTCGGCTAAGGAAACAGTTTCATCTATAACAAAATCAAAAAGAATAAAATACTTAGGAATGAAATTAACCAAGTAAACAAAAGACTTGTTGTTACAAAACTGTAGAAACTCAAAACATTTCTGGAAGGAATTAAAGAAGAAATAAATCAGAAGTCATTCCATCCATGTTCACAGATTAGGAGATTTAGTATTGCTAAGATATCAATACTACCTAAGTGGTCTACAGATTTTTTTGCACATAATTTAATTTTTTAAAAATTATTTTAAAAATGTAAGACATATAGAACTGTATATATTTATGGGGAACAATGCAGTGTTTTGGTGCATGTACGTACTGTATAATATCTAATTGAGGCAAATATATTTATCTCTTCACATATTGGACACTTTCTTATTGATATGAAGAGAACAGATTTCATGTAGTTCAGATATAATTCTGAGAACATAACAATGCTTCCCTACCTTCCTACTCCCTTCTTCTTCCTTTCTTCTTTTTTTCTTGTAGTTTTTTGGTAACATACTTTCAATTTAGTTTATTAGCACAGTATTAATACTTTACTACATATAGTGTTATATATGGTAAAAAGTAGAAAGACCATAGTTCCACAGGAATATAGGCAAGGGCTCTAAATAATAATCAAATCATGATGTGTCAATTTCATTGTTATATTTTCAGGGGGTTTTTTTGGTATGCTATGTATTAGCTACCACAAATCAGAGAAAACATATATTTGTCTTTTCAAGTCTGGCTTACATCACTAAGCATAATGGTCTCCATTTGCATCCATATTGCTGCAAAAGACAAGATAGCATTCTTTTAATGCCTGAGTAGTGTTCCATTGTTTAATGCAATCCCTACCAAAATCCCCTTAACATTTTTTTTTCAGAAACAGAAAAACATATCATAGAATTTATAAGGAATCTCAAGGGTCTGTGCATAGCCAAAACAATTCTAAAAATAGAACATAGCTGGAAGAATCATATTTCATGATTTCAAAACTCAGCACAAAGCTACAGTAATCCAACAATGTGGTACTGGCATAAAGAGAGACACATAGACCAATAGACTAGAATAACATGTTCAGAAATAAACTCTAATACATATGGTTGGGGACAGTACTGAGGTGCAGTGGGTAAAGCCGCCATCTGTAATGTGTATGGCATCCCATATGGGCGCTGGTTGGAGTTCCAGCTATTCCATTTCCAATCCAGCTCTCTGCTATGGTCTGGGAAAGCAGTAGAAGATGGCCCAAGTCCTTGGGCCCCTGCACCCACCTGGGAGACCTGGAAGGAGCTCCTGGCTTTGGATCAGTGCAGCTCTAGCCATTGCGGCCATCTGCCTCACTGCAACTCTGCCTTTCAAATAAATAAATATTTAAAAACAAGGGGTTAAGACATTTTTAAGGAAAAGATAGTGTTTTCAAAGGTAGTGCTAGAAAAACTGGATACCCAAATGCCAAAGAATGAAATTGTACCATTACCTAACATCATACGTGATAATTAAATCAAAACTATCTAAACATAAGACCTAAAACTATAAACCTCTTAGACAAAAACATTGGGACACAAGATTCATGACATTGGATTTGGTAATGATTTCTAAGATACAACACTTAAGGCATAGGCAACAAAAGAAAAACCTAGGCAAATTAGACTTCATGAAAATTTAAAAAAATTATGCATCAATAGACACTAATAACAGAGTAAAAAGGCAATCCACAGAACGGGAGAAAATGTTTACAAATGGAACATCTGCTAAGGGAATAATATCCAAAATATGGAAAGAATTCCTAAAACTCTAGCAGAACAGCTTCCTCAATTCAAAAATGGGCAAAGGACTTGAACAGAAATCCTCTGGAGAAGATATGCCAGTGGCCAAGATAGGCAGCAAAAGACGTTCAACATCAGTAATCACTGGGAAATTCAAACCAAAACCTCACTGAGATGATACCCCACATGCATCAGGATGTCTGCTGTCTCTCTCTCTCTCTCTCTCTCTCTCTCTCTCTCTCTCACTATCCAATCTGCCTGTAAAAAAATAAAAAATACAAAAAATAAAGTCAGAAAATAACAGTGGTTGGCAAGGCTGGGGAGGAATTGGAACCCTTGTTGTGCTCTGTAGGGGGGATATAAAATGGTGCAACCACTATGGAAAACAACAATAGGATATTTCCTCAGAAAGTGAGAGATGAAACTACCATATGATCCAGCAACTCCATTTCTGTATAACCATAAAATCAGGGTTTTGAGCAGATATTTGTACACCCTGTTCATAGCAGCATTGTTCATATAGATGAATTGTGGAAGTGACCCTAGTGTCGCTCGAATGAATGGATAAACAAAATGTCACGCACACACACATACACTGGATTATTCTTCAGTCTCAAAGAGGAAGGAGATTCTTCATTACACCACAACATGGATGAGCCTTGAGGATATTATGTTAAGGGAAAGAAACCAGTCACAATAAGACAAGCATTGTACGATTCCACTTACATGAGGTACCTGGAGTAGACAAATTCGTACAGACAGAAGGTAGTGTGTTGGTTAGCAGGGCTAGGGAGGAGTGGATGGGACATTACTGTGAAGGGTATAGAATTTCAGTTTTGTAAGACAAAGAGCATTCTGGAGATGTCTGCATAGCAATATGAATGTGCCTAAAGCCACTGAAGTTTTAAATAGTTCAGATGGTAAATTTTGTATGTTATATATATTTTTAACCACAATAAAAGATCATTGGGGAAAAACGTCACCCAAGTCAAACAGTACAAATTATCTTTTTTAGCCTTAAAAAAAAGCTTTCTCATGCTACTAGGCACCAGGCCAGAGGGCCTCAAGACTTGGAGTAAGTGGTGGGTGCCGTGGTGTCCGTCTGTGGCAGCACCCACTGGGGGTTCCTCTTCTTCCACTTCCTGTTTGCCCACCCACGGTTCCTGTTTCTTCCGCCTGTGCACTCACTCTTTCAAAGCTTGGCTTGTGCTTCAGTGGCCACTGTCTAAAAACAGATCGAGAAAAAAAGAAAGAACGGCATTCCTCCAGTTCTTCGACCACAACTGTGAGGACATGGCCAGCACGAAGAGATGTCTCAGGGCCCCGGCCCAGTGCGAACACTACAAAAGCTGGCTCAGACAGAGGCGCTCAGCTGGCCCACAGATGCATAGAAAATAAGTCCTAGCATTGCCGTGCGGACCTTGGGCGATAAAAGGGAAACCTCCCTAAGCACTGTGCGGCCAGCTGATGACATCTGACGGGTTCGAGAGGAAGCAGAGCTGGAGGGTGTCAGCAGCCCAGTCCTGCAGGGACATTCTGCCCTTTCAAGAGCTGAACTCAGCCAACCCCCGGGCCGCGCAGCCTACGCTGGGCTAACAGGTGGGAAAGGGCACATTCCATGGAAAAATAAAAATCGCAAACATTTATCATAAATCAGTAGCCGTAAGTAAGATGTGGACGTGGATTTTCTCTATTGGGTTGCATTTCATGAATTTTAGAATGATTTTTTTCTCCATCAAACTCTTAAAAAACAAAAAGAGGCCGGCGCCATGGCTTACTTGGCTAATCCTCCACCTGCAATGCCAGCATACAGGGTTCTAGTCCCGGTTGGGGCGCCAGATTCTGTCCCGGTTGCCCCTCTTCCAGGCCAGCCCTCTGCCGTGGCCCGGGAGTGCAGTGGAGGATGGCCCAAGTGCTTGGGCCCTGCACCGGATGGGAGACCAGGAGAAGCACCTGGCTCCTGCCTTCGGATCAGCGTGGTGTGCTGGCCGCAGCGCACCAGCTGCAGCGGCCATTGGAGGATGAACCAACAGAAAAAGGAAGACCTTTCTCTCTGTTTCTCTCTCTCTCACTGTCCACTCTGCCTGTCAAAAATAAATAAATAAATAAATGAACAGAATTGCAAAATGTCGCAGCAGTGGGAATCTTCGCACACTCCCCAGCCCACAGTGGAAGCCCAGACGTCTCCTGCGTGTCACTATCTCTGTCTTTGAAGAGTCTTACCTGTGCATCATGATTTTTCCTTAGACAGCTAAATACCAAGCAGACACTTGGCCTGATTCCGAGGAACCTACAGTTCTTCTGATTTTCAGTGGCGGGATATTCAGCAGTATGGAGCATTCCTTCCATTCCCTCCTATTGTTGTTTGAGATAAATATTCTAAAACATCCTAAGAATATAGTGTTCTATCCTTGTTAGCTGATTTTAGATATAAACTAATATTGAATTTATAAAATACAAGCTCACAATCTTGACAGAATTTTTTTTATTCTTTTGCTTATTTATTTATTTATTTTTTGACAGAGTGGACAGTGAGAGAGACAGAGAGAAAGGTCTTCCTTTTCTGTTGGTTCACCCCCCAGTGGCCACTGTAGCTGGTGTGCTGCGGCCAGCACACCACGCTGATCCGAAGGCAGGAGCCAGGTGCTTCTCCTGGTCTCCCATGCGGATGCAGGGCCCAAGCACTTGGGCCATCCTCCACTGCACTCCTGGGCCACAGCAGAGAGCTGGCCTGGAAGAAGGGCAACCGGGACAGAATCCGGCACCCTGACCGGGACTAGAACCTGAGGTGCTAGCGCCACAGGTGGAGATTAGCCTAGTGAGCCGCGGCGCCAGCCGGCTTTGGATATTTCTTACATCTGGGTTCATGAGTGTTGTCTTTTGTATTCAACCTCTTGCACTTAGCATTCTGTTTTTGAGTTTCCTTATGTGGCCGGGATCTGTACCTCCTTCCTCTTCCGTGCTGAGCAGTCATGCATTCTTTGGGTATCCCAGATCTTGTTCATCCGTGTGCCAGTTGACGGTTTCTGGAGAGTTTCCAGTTTGAATTACTATGATGAACGCTGCTGAGAACACCCACATAAAAGATACGTGCTTTCTCCTCGCCTGACTAGAGTCCTAGTAGTAAAAGTGCTGTGTGGTGTGGTCAGTTTCTATGTAACTCTTTCCCATTTGCGGTTAACATGTAATAATTGTACATATTTAGGGGGTACAGTGAGATGATTCAGTATATGTATATAGTGGGCACTGACCAACCAGGTAACTTAGAAGCATCTGATGGCGAGAGAATAGCTCCCCCTTTGTTCTCGGAATGTTTCCTCTTGTTTTTCTCCTTGGAATGGCCCCAGGTTAATCAGAAAACTGCACTCCGCCCTCACCTTGGCGCAGTGTCTGGTGTAGGAGGCAGCAAGCCGCCACTCTTTGGCCTAATGCTGGCTGCCTGGGTAGACTGGGAATAATGTGCCGCATGCTGGCCTCTGCTCTCTGTGCACTTCTAGCAGTGCTTTCTGGCTATGCCCCCAGCACTGCTGCTCCTCGCTGAGAGCTTTTAGCGTAGATTCTTCTTGGGCCCTCTGCTCTTGCCTACCCCACATCTTACAGAAATCCCTGCCCCCACCATTGCAGAAGGCACACAGAGAGCATCCTTGTTTACTTTCACTTTCATTCCTGATATCCTCTCGTGAGTGCCAGCACTGTCCCGCGGTCTTTCTGATGGCATTTTGTCATGGGCGCTGTTGGCGTGAGGTCAGTCCACCTAGAAGTCCCCCTGAGCGCTCCTCTGCACAGTGTGTCAGAGGCCACCCGGAGTTCCTGCTGCCCTCCCTCCCTCCAGGGGAGTTGAATAAACGACTTTACAGGAAATATCTGTGCACTGGGAGCATCAGGAGTGCCTCCATTCCTCCCATTCATTAACTGATAACAGGACAGTGCGAGGAAATGAAGGGGCGGGTCTGTCTGGGAGGGAATGCGTACGTGTATGGTAGAACATCTGGCTAATGTCATTCCCTCATGCTCGGACAAATAACCAACAGGTCTGGAAATGCAGGCCTGGGAAAATCAGCAAGTTGAAGTTCAGGGCAACAGCTGATGTGTGAAGAAATGAAGCCTCATACTCTCTTAAGCCTAGTAGAATCTGAAAGAAAATATTTTTTTATTATACAAACTTCCAAACAGCAACAGAGAAAGTATAATGAACCCTCATGTGTCCCCGTTACAGACATTCAACAAGTATTAAGATTTTGTCATATTTGCATCAATCCGTTTCTTTGCTGAGATATTTTAAAGAAAATCCCAGGCAAGACATAATTTATTTTCCTCACGCTTCGGTTTGAGTTTTTAAAAATAGGGGTATTTCTAATTTTAGAAAAAACAGGCAAATGATTTGAAAAAAGAAGACGTAGCACATGAAAAGCTGCCTGATATCATTAGTTATTAAGGAAATGCAAATTAAAACCACAATGAACTGTCACCAGGCAACTAATAGAGTGTCTGAAATTAGCAAGACTGCAACTATACCTGGTGCTGGTGGGGGTGTGGCAGAACTGGAGCTCTCAGGCACGGATGGTGGGAAGGCGACATGATTGAGTGTGCAGCAGGGGCTGCCTGAGCAAGGGCTGGGGGGAAGGAATTTGCAAGGGAGGCGTGGGGGAAAGCTTTGCGGGTGAAGGATGCCTTCAATGCCTTGGTTATGGTAGTGGTTTCAGGTGTTTGTATTTAAGTCAAAATGTAGCAAGTTGTGCAGCTTATTACATGCTAGCTATACCTATGTAAAGCCACTAAAAGGTGTCCGTGAGATGCTCACTGCATACCAGGCACAGTGCTTGATGTACAGGAACTAGACGATGCGTACCTTCTGCCGTCAGTCCTGAGAATTCCCTGTAGCCCTCGTTTCCTTTTTCTAGGAAATTAGAATTCTAACCCAAAATGTAAAAACCAAGCCGAGCAGCCCCAGGGGTATTCTGTTTCCCGACCATATTACCTGATATGTCTAGCCAAGTGAATCAATACTTTATTGGTGTCCCCTGCCCTCCGCCCAACATGAAACTGCTTTGGTTTTTAATGGGGAATCTTTTTGCCAGGATGAAGAATAGAAGAAGCGCATCACTACTTGTATCAGACCCGTGTCACACAGCCATTGCTCCTCGCTCACTCCGCAGGCACAGCTGAAATCTAACTCGCTCTGCTCAGGACCAGTGGAGGCCCTGGGAAGACGGGCAGGCGTGACGGCTGTCAGGACAGGCATGGCTTCAGTCACCAGGCCCCAAGGGTGACCCTGGCAGGGGTCTGGCTGCGAAGTGCTAAGGCCGCAGAATTCGCTTCCACTACAAAATACCAATGCTTCAAACATCCCGATACAGATTTTATTTATAAATGCTAGTGACTGATGCAACAAACCGTCTTACCTGAAGCAGATCAGGAGCTTTGACAATCAAGGGGTTCCTCCTTCTGCCGGTGCTCCTGCTGCAACCCCCTGCAGACATTGTGTGTGTGTTTGGGGTTGGGGTAGTGTTTCGTGCTAATGATCCATCAGTCCTACAGGATCTCAATTGCTTTTCCTTACATCATATCTGGGAAAGCAGGTCGCCTCCAGATGCAGCCTACTGGCCACATGGTCAACCCAGGGTAAATTTACCACCAGATTGTCCAATCCCCACTTTGCCCCGTGCAGAGGAAGGGGCAGCTCCGGGGCAGGGCTGAGTAGGAAGCGATCACAATTCTGTGAGCTTCTTGTTAGTACATTGGCTTCCTGTTATGCAGCACCAGGCAGAGGGGGCCGGCTGAAGCCTGGCAACGGATGGAGGCATCTGCAGACACAGAGGAGGTAATAATTGCACGCTAAATCCCTAAGAAATGTGACAGCCGCGAAACGTGGACCCCAGCCGGGTGGCCCCCAGGAGAGGCACCCGAGCCTCAGGAAGTGTGCCTGGGTGCGGGGAAACTTGCATGACCTGCAGTTAGCTTGGGTTTCTAGAGCTGCTGAAGGGAAGTAAGAAACAGAACAGTGTTCTCTCTCTCCGCTCTGACACACACACGCCCACGCGTGCACACACACACCCGATTTCTCCTCCTCTCTCTCAGTACTATTTATGTTGCTATTGAGTTAGCATTTTTACCTCTTTCTGTAGAAGGCTTCCGTACTAATGCTTTCCAAAGCCGAATCGGCTCTTGTGGGTTGAAATCTCACTTTGCCAAAGGAGGAAAGAGATTTCTCTAAGCTATAGAACACGGGAAAAGCAAACCTGCTCCATTCCTGGGTGCCGCGGCAGACACTTGGGGACAACTCGGAGCAAGCCGTGTGAAGGATGTTGTGTGACTCTGCCTCTGGGGAGGCCCGTGTGGTTTGATCTCAGGGCACACAGAGAAAGTCCTGGGCTGCCACCAAGCTTCTGGCTATTGTCTTTGTTAAGGGGGCAATGTTTTTCATACCAAAGTTAAAAAAGAATTTTAAAGCATTCCAGGAGAACGAACAGAAGACACATTTCTCCTAAAGTCCGAATGGCAGGGTTTAAAAGTGGAAAGGTTTTAAAAGACACCCACACCCCCAAAAGGTGGACGCTTGTAGACGGGGGGCAGTTTGCTTTGTAGACGGAAACGGGTGAGGAACGTGGCATCAATAATAACCTTCCTCTGGGTGGAAACCCAGGGCCACCGTCCTACCGTCTGGTCATGGGACGGGCGGGGATCTGCGTGGGAGGTGGGGGTGGGGCAGTGCCCATGTGTACTGTGCAGGGTGCAGGGAAGTCTGCTTCACTCTCTCTCACTGGCTGGGGGCAGTGATTCTGGGTCTGCTCTTCTGGATGGCTCCAGCAGCTCTGTTTTGGCCCGGGGCGGGGCATACCATGGTGTGGGCTGAGTTCAGGGCCCACGCTGACTTACCACAGTCTTCCTCTTTCCCACGCTTTGGCCACTCTGGGCTTTGGTCACAATGCTTAGACCTCTGCAAATGAGCCTGGGCACAGAGCTGGGGCGACATGGGTGGATTTCCATTTTCCTGTTGGGTCTCAGCAAAGCCTTGACTGTGGGCTGGAGGTTTCAGTACCATTTCTCTTGTCATTTTTTTTTTCAAGGCCTGTGGAGCCACGCAGAGCATAGAGTGGGCGGAAATTGTAGCACAAAGTTGTTTATGCACCAGACCCAGGGGAAACGTGTGGGGCTGAGGCAGGTTGCTAAGGTCTGAACGTGGCCTCCAGAATTCGTATGTTGGAAATGCAGTCCACAAAGCAGCTGTGTTAGGAGGTGGAGCCTAAACAGGAGGTGACGAGATCAGGAGGGCTCTGCCTTGGTGAATGGGTGAGTGTTGTCATTGCGGGAGTGGGTTAGATACTGCGAGAGTGGGCTCTGGGGAGAGTGTGGTCCTCTCTTGCCCTCTCCAGCCCTTCTGCCCTCAGCCTCTGCCATAGGATGGCACAGCACCAAGGCTCTCAGCAGGTGCTGCCACTCTGTTCTGCACTTCCCAGTCCCAAGAATGGCAAGCTAAATAGTTCTCTGTTCTTTCTAAATGAGCACTTTCAGGAACGCTGTTGTAGCACAGGAAATGGACACAGTGCTCCATGTGATGGATTAGAAGGAGTGGCTTTCCTCCCTGCCCTCTCCACTCTTCTCCAGCGCTGAGAATGACTCCCCACGTGGCAGCCCTCTTTACCACTAGAACACATACTCCCCTCTGCCCTGGGTGACTCATGATGGACATTGGCCTTCAAGATTGGATTTCTAGGGGCTGGTGCTATGGCGTGACTGGTTAAGCCACTGCCTGTGGCACCAGCATCCTATATGGGCGCTGGTTTGAGTCCTGGCGGCTCCACTTCTATTCAGCTCCCTGCTAATGAGCCTGGGAAAGCAGCAGAAGATGGCCTACATGCTTGGGCCCCTGCACCCATGTGGGAGACCCAGAAGAAGTTACTGTCTCCTGGCTTTGGATCAACCCAACCCTGCCATTTGAAGCAGTGGATGGAAGGTTTTCTCTCTCTCTCTCTCTCTCAAATGAATAAATACACCTTTAGGAAAAAGAAGATTGGAAGGATTGGATTTCTAGTTTCTCCTAGTGAAGAAAATAATTCCATGTCTCTGAGCTCCAGTTCCTTTTCTGTAAAATGGGCATGAGAACAGGCTATGATTATAAACAACATGGGCATGAAACAGCATTAACATCTAAAGTGTTTGCACTCCAGCTGCCACGGGGTCGGTGCTTAATAAATAACTGCTGATGTTAATGGTTAATAGATCAGGAGCTGGATCTCCTACCCGCCACTCTGAGTAGGCACAAGGAAACATATCCAGAAATCTCAAATAAGCAAACTGCTCCCACAAAAATATAAAATGCTTTGATGATGGCTCACATTTCATTCTAAAATGTTTCTTTTGTTCACTCAACACATTTTATTAAGAGCCACCCATTGGCCAGACACTCTTCAAGGAGATATGAAGCTCTGTTAGAAGTTCCTCTAGGTTTATTTCCACAAACTCAGGTTACGGGGCGATTTCCTCTATGCTCAGCCTTTTCTTTGGTTGCTGAACTTCTTTTTTTTTTTTTTTTAAGGTTTATTTATGCATTTGAAAGGCTGAATTACAGAGAGAGAGAGAGAGAGGGAGAGAGAGAGAGAGAGAGAGAGAGAGAGAGAGAGAGAGATCTTCCATCTGCTGCTTCACACTCCCCCAAAAAGCTGCAACAGGCAGGGTGGGGCCAGGCTGAACCAGGAACCAAGAGCTTCATCTGGACATGGGAGGTAGGGGCCCAAGCACTTGGGCCATTTTTCTGCTGTTTTCCCAGGCACATTAACTGGAAGCCAGATTGGAAGTGGAACAGCAGGGACTCGAACCGGTGTTGCAAGGAGCAGCTTTACTCACTATGCTACAACGCTGGCCCCAGGTTGCTGAACTTTCTGTCACGTTACTTTTTCTCATCACTCCACCCTCCTGGCTATCACTCGCACCTGCTTCTCCCCAACCTCTTTCTTAATCCGGAAGGCTTTCCTGTCAAAACCGGAGCTCTGGAGGAGCCTGGTGCTGTCAGTCCATGCTCGCACTGCATCCTGTCCAGACCTGGACTCCCCCGTCTGCTTACCCTGGCCTTGTTCCTTGGTGCATGCAAGTGCTCAGCCAGCATGTGTTGAGTGAAGGGGTGGGGAGGGTTTGAGCTGCTCAAACCCCAGACCTTGCAAAAGCCTTTGCCTCCTGCTCCTGTTCAGCTGGTGGCTGAGTGTCTCTTAGAGTTTTTCCTCTGCCATCAGCAGCATCCTGGGTCAGCCTCCAGATTTGCACTTAGGGTGTTGTGTAACGTGCAGCTGTTGTCTTTGTTTCTTCCATCTCCTTCCTTTCATCCCTCCCCCTTTTTGTCTCTTGTTTCTTTCCTCTCGTTTAATACATTGAGTCCATATTACAATAATTGAATGATCGTGGCTTCCACTTAAGGCCCATATTTTAAGAGCCAGGCACTGGCTGAGACCTATCCACTTACCATTATTAATCCCCATGCATTAATCACCCTCACAAGGTACATATTACTATCACAAGTTCAGGCAAGAGAGTGACATGATCAGTTTTGTGTTTTGGAAGGATTATGTCGTAAGCAAGGTATTCTGTGTTGACTTCAGGGAGGGGCAGCTTTCTGGTGGGGCTGATTGGCTGAGATGAGATCACTCACAGCACATCATAGATACCTGTGGGACACTCAGCAGCTCGGATGTGTTTGTCGGTGCAAGGCAGGGGCCTGGTGGAAGGTGAGAAAGGAGAAGGTGGTAGGTTTGGGTGGCAACATTGGTGAGTTTAAGAGTCACACTAAGGTGCATGGAGATTCCCAGATAGATAAGTCTGTAGCTCAGGAGAGGGGACTGAGGCGAAACCACATAAATTCCACTCCCTTTTCTGATTCAACAAAACGTGGCTTCCAAACGAACGCATGGGTTATGTCAAACGTGTTGAGAAAGTACCTGAAGCAGCTCCCCTAGCTTTGAATGAACTCCTCGCACCTCGCCTGCCATTCATGGCCGCCCAAAAGAGAATGTAGAGAAGACAGGAGCACTGACTTTTTTGTTTGTTTGTTTTTGTCAGGCAGAGTGGACAGTGAGAGAGAGAAAAGTCTTCCTTTACCGTTGGTTCACCCTCCAATGGCCGCTACAGCCAGTGCACCGCGCTGATCCGAAGCCAGGAGCTAGGTGCTTCTCCTGGTCTCCCATGGGGTGCAGGGCCCAAGCACTTGGGCCATCCTCCACTGCACTCCCGGGCCACGGCAGAGAGCTGGACAGGAAGAGGAGCGACCGGGACAGAATCCCGCGCCCCGACCGGGACTAGAACCCGGTGTGCGGGTGCCGAAGGCAGAGGATTAGCCTACTGAGCTGTGGCACTGGCCAAGAAGAGCTATATTAAAAGTAGGCCCTTGGGGATTTTGTGATTGATTGGTTTTGGAGCTGGAGTCAGAAGCAGAGAAGATGAAGAAAGGCAGTGATTCTTTGTCCCAGGTGACTTCTCCGCTCCTACGCCCTTCCTTAATTTTCTTTTGCTCGAACGTGGGCAAAAAGCAGTTATTTCTGCTGCAGAAACAACATCCGTGAGAATGGGACTCGTTTGCCGTTTCTCTTCTTTCCTTTCTGGTACTGCACCTCGCCTGCAGACCACGATGCAGCCTAAGCAGTACAGTTGCACAGCGCAGCCGTATTTTCTCAATGCTCAGGACCATGAAGGGGCTCCCTGTTACCTTCAGATCGAGGTTGAACGTCTCATCTGTCACATCAGCCCCGTCTTCTCTGGACCTTCCAGCTTGCTTTCTGCATTTGATGAGATGCTGCCCAGCTTTAGGGCCCATTGAGCACTGTGCTTGTGGCTGATAACCCTCATGGCTGCACAACAGTGCTCTCCACAGTGACAGAAATGTCCACACAGGGCTCCTGAGCACTGCAAAAGCGGCTGGTGCGCCTGAGGAACTAGATTGTAGCTTTCCATTTGTGTGAGTTCATCTGGATGTGTACAGCACTCCTGGCTGATAGCTACTGTACTGGACTTCCCAAGCTAGCTGCCTGCTCTTCCTCTCTCTGCTAGAGTGAGGGTGGGTTTCTGGCCTCAATGAAGTGCTCATCTCCCACTTGTTCTAGAGCATTCTGTTGGTGTTGGGCAACTGCTTTCTCACCTTGTTTCCCTGGTCTGCCCATAGCTCCTCCCCAATCTGCAGCCTGCTCAGACCTCCTCCCCAAAGGGCTGGGAACAGGCACTCAGTACAATGATTGGCTCACAGCAATGTTTATCTATTTTTCATTTTCTTTATGACAAAGTTTTAATAATAGTAACGGATCTCTTTGTTTACTCTTTCTGGGAACAAATCACACCCACAAAGATGACAGACTGCTTACGGAAACTAACAACGAAAGTCAGTCAAAACCAAACCCAACTCAAGGCCACCGGGCCTTCTTCTCTGGTCTCTGCATCATCCTAGGACAGGCCTGCCTGGTGAGCAATGCCTGGTGAGCAATGCCACGGGCTAAGGCAGGAGGTCACTCTGCACACGGGACAGCATATTCCCTTGCTGGTGTGCTGGCCCTTCTGAGCCCCCGCCCTCTGGTGTTTGGGACTGATTCCAGCAGTGTGGAGCTTTGTACGGAGCCCCCCCCCCCCCCCCCGTACTCTCTAACTTGGAAGGGGTGGCCCAGTGTCCACAGTCGTAGTGGGCTGATAATAGGTACCCAAGAAACACTGCTTTGCTGCCTGGTGAGTGGCATCATTTATAGAATATAAATATGATCCTAGGAAGGCAGGCGAGAAGTTGCCTTCTGTCTCAAGGGCAGCAGGCACCTCTGGGCAGGTCTGGGAGAACAAAGTCCTCACCTCCTCTGCAGGGAGGGCTTTGGTTTGTGGCTGTTAAATGTGCCCCAATGCAGCCTGGACAATTTCATGGCAGTAAGCACAAGATCATATCCCAGTCATGGAGTTCTCTTCAATCTGCAGTATTTAGCCCTGTTCCCCTTCTTCAAATGTCACTGGAGGCCAGTGCCGTGGCTCACTAGGTTAACCCTCCGCCTGCGGCGCCAGCACACTGGGTTCTATTCCCAGTAGGGGTGCTGGATTCTGTCCCGGTTGCTTCTCTTCCAGGCCAGCTCTCTGCTGTGGCCCGGGAGTGCAGTGGAGGATGGCCCAAGTGCTTGGGCCCTGCACCCCATGGCAGACCAGGAAAAGCACCTGGCTCCTGGCTTCAGATCAGCGCAGTGTGCTGGCTGCTGCGGCCATTGGAGGGTGAACCAACGGCAAAAGGAAGACCTTTCTCTCTGTCTCTCTCTCTCTCACTGTCCACTCTGCCTGTCAAAAAAAAAAAGTCACTGGAGACCTTCAGTTTCTTCCATCTCCCATAGTGGTCCTGACCATTTCCGTGGGTTTCTGGGAGGGATCACGAGTCCTCATGGCTACCTCGTGGTACCTGCCTGACTTCCCGTCTCTCGTGTGGACTCCGTTCGGTAGCATCACCACAGAAGCCGTGAGAGGTCCTCATGACACTGTTCCTCTTCTCGTGGCTGGCTTCTGCTGGGTGATCACAAAAGCCGTGGAGATGGAGGACAATGCCCCTGCGTCTACCAGAATACCTCATTCATTCCATTTTCTTCCAAACATTGCTTGGAAACCACCCCCTTTATTCCAGCCCACTCTCTCTGCCCTCTCTCTAGGATAGATAGGAGTCTTTGCAAGGTAAGTCTCTGGCTTAGAGAGATAGAGAACTTTATACAGTCCTTCAAATTTCTTCCTCTTCACTCTGTTCCTAACAAAATCCTTCTAGGTTCCCTTTGCACCATTTACACAGCCTTGCAGTAACTCCCATTGAGTTTCCAATGGGAGACTTGGAAACGGGCAGGGAATGGAGAAGCAATATCTGAGATCAAGTCCTTACCTGGAATGTCAGGAAACACTGATAACGCAAGCCCTTTGCAAATTTCATCAAATATCAGATTTTTTTTTTTACTACAACTGAAGATTTGCACTCTCATGATGAAGTTCATCCAATAGGAAGTGAAATAAAGTGTGTCTGGCAACCTGTTGTACAACATGGTCTGGCCTCTGCAGATCCCTGATGGGAGGTGAGGAGGAATTGCAAACTGGAACCAGGTCTAAGGGAATGCTGCTGGAACACAGACCCCTGGTGAGGGTCAAGGGAGCCCAATTAGGGCAGGACTACAGGGGCAAGACTCCAGATCTCCTTAGTGTCTGGGACGAAGACTCAGAAAATCTAGTATTTGCAAGTAGGCAATGGGAGTAAATAAAGGTGGAGAACCAGAGGCCTTGGAGGAGAGAGGAAGAAATCAGAAGCAAGGAGGAGTAGTTGACAATTAAACGCGCTAAAGCTAAGAAAAGGAAGAGCTAGGAAAAGGAAGAAAGGGGGCTTGGTGATGGGGCGATATTTTGCAGTGAAGAGAGAAGGTAAGAAAACTCTCAAAAAGACCTCCGTAGTAGGAGGCAAAGTCAACTGTTAGTAAAGTAGGAACAGGCATTTGGCATGGAGGCTGCGATGCTTCCTGGGGCATTGGCATCCCGTATCAGAGTGCCTCGGTTCACGTCCCGGCCCCACTCTCCATTCCACTTGCTGCTAATGCACACCCTGGGAGGCAGCAGGTGCTGGCTCAAGTAATTGGGTTCCTGCCACTCACGTGGGAGACCTGCATCGCCTTCCCGGCTCCTGGCTTCAGCCTGGCCCAGTCTCGGCCATCGCAAGCCTTTGGGAAGTGAAGGAGCAGGGCTGTGAGCCGTGTCAGTGGGCGCGGGACAGAATGGAACCTGAGAACTCCGGGCAGGAAGCCTCAGGAGATGCCCACCCTGCAGGCTGCTCGCGGGGCAGGCTTCTTTAGAGCAGTGTGCTGGGGAAGGCCGGGGGTCTTCCTGGGATCTCCAGTTCACGGTGAGGTCAGGAAAAGGACAGGTGCCTCCTCCTACCGAGCCTCCGTGGAAGAGCGCCAGCGCGGCTTCCGGTGGCCTCTGCAGCTGCGTGGGACTCACCCCGAGCCCTTGTTTTCTCCTCTCTCTTGTCAGATACTGACTCCCACGCAGGAAAAGGAAGCACCTTGTGTCAGATGCTGCGGCCACTTCCTCTTCAGAAGGCTCCAGCCAGTCTTTCGCTTTGCAGAATGAGGGGGCCCGCGGCAGCTGCCGGACTGCGTGCGTGTCTGGCTGGCTCCGGCCCGGGTCTGGAGCTGACCCCTCGGCTGCCTCGGCGCCGGTGACCTGGACCTGGCTGTGGCCGCACCGGCCTCTCGGCCCGCGCGGGGCTTCCTCTGCCTCCCCACCCACTCCTTGCTCTCGGCGGCATGTCCCTCAGTCAGCCTGCCTGACTGTGTGTGTGCTCCTTTCCATAGCGCGGTCCAGGAGCGTGATGACTGGCGAGCAGATGGCGGCCTGTCAGCTGTCGTCCGCCCCCAACCCGCTGGAGAGGCCCATCAAGATGGGCTGGCTGAAGAAGCAGAGGTCCATCGTGAAGAACTGGCAGCAGCGGTACTTCGTGCTGAGGGCCCAGCAGCTCTACTACTACAAGGACGAAGAGGACATGAAGCCGCAGGTACAGGAGGACTGTCTGTCCCCCTTAACATGGCCGGCCCCCTCCAGGCACCGGGCAGGTGGCAGGGAGCCCCCCCAAGATTCTACCAGATGTCACACAGACCTCAGTAGGACAAGACACATGCATTTGAGTGGCGGGTGCTTTTGCTTTGGGGCCGTTTTCTAGATATATACATTTAGTTGCCAGGATTATTGACAGGTTCTCCAAGAGAGGGAGTGTCCCCCTTGCCTGTCTGAGTCACGGCTCACAGCACAGGGGTGATGGTGGTGATATGAAATTGAGGGCTCGGAGAGAGTGGATTGGGGTTCAGCAGAATTGATTTGGGGTTTCCCTGGCTTTTTTTTTTTTTAAGATTTATTTATTTATGTGAAAGGCAGATTTACAGAGAGGCAGAGAAAGAGAGAGAGAGAGAGAGAGAGAGAGAGAGAGAGAGATCTTTCTTGGTTCGCTCCCCAAATGGCTGCAACAGCTGGAGCTGCGCCAGTCTGAAGCCAGAAGCCAGGAGCTTCTTCTGGGTCTCCCACGTGGGTGTAGGGGCCCAAGGACTTGAGCCATCCTTCACTGCTTTCCCAGGCCATAGCGGAGAGCTGGATGGGAAGTGGAGCAGCCAAGACTCGAACCTGTGCCCATTTGGGATGCTGGCACTGCAGGTGGCAGCTTTACCTGCTATGCCACAGTGCCAGCCCCTCATTGGCTTTTTTGTTCAGTGAATATTTGTTGAGCATATATTATGCACCAGACACTGTGTTGTAGGTACTGAAATAAACTAGAGAGTTAAACAGATAAAAATCCCTGTAGTGCAGTACTTAGAATATGGGGGAAAAGATAAGAAATAAATCTAATTGATAAGTAAATAGTTCATTAGATAAAATGAGTTCTATGGAGAACAAAGTAGGATGTGTTAAGAGGGGCCTGGAGGGTGGGAGAGGAGCCGTGTTTTCAGTACAGCGGTTGCCATGACCTCAGGAGGAGGGCGACATTGGAACAAAGACTGCGGAGGGCAAGGAATGAGCCTGGCACGTCCCTGGGGCGTGAGCCTTCCAGGTAGTACAAGTCTGGCTGAGCAGGAAGAGCAAGGTCAGTGTGGCTGGCACAGAGCCAGGGAGTGGGAATCAGGCCGTGAGGTCGGACAAGTGAGGGCGAGGGCCAGGCTTGCGGGCAGGTTGTGAAGGGTTCTGCGGGCCGCTGGAGGGACCCGAGCATTTCCTGAGGACGGGACGGTAGGGGGCAGGGTCGGTTCCGGCATTCCTGCCTCCTGTTGGGAAAAGAAGGCTCTGGTACTGTGTCCACATCCAGATGTGGTCTGGGGAGGGAGAGTATGGATACTCAGGGTAAGAGGTTATGATGTTTAGAATCTCAGCGCGAGTCAGGGGCTGGAGGAAGACGGTCAGATTCCGGATGTGCTTTGAACGTGGCCCGGCTGACTTCCCTGACAGAGTGGATGAGGCTGTGAGAGTGGGCTTTAATCCTAAAGCCTGGGCTTTGGCCTCTTCTTCCCACGTCACTAAAGCTTCCGGCCACAGTGGTGTGTGAGAGTGAGAGGGCTGTTAGCCAGTACTCTAGGACCTCAGGGGTAACCCAAATGCCTGGACATCCAGTCCAGAGCTTGAGGCTGTGGAGATGGGTTTGGCCAGTGTTGACTTCTTAGGGAAGAAGACTAGAACCTTCTAAAGCCATGAAAAAGAAAAAAAAAATGGGTGAAGATAGGAAGTGTGTGGGTACCGAGGGTGAATGGGTGTGTGGGGGGACCAAAACGAAGCGGTCATTTTGAAGAGGACGGTTTCAGGGGCGACTTGAGGATCTGTAAGGCATCGCAGGACTCGGCTGGCTGGGCCTGCTGCCTGATGTCCTGGGCATGGTAACCAGACTTTCTGCTCTTCTTGAACAACCCAGAGCTCATGAGAGCCGAGCCATTCTGGGCTGAGACGGCCACACTGAGACAACTCAGGAGGCCTTCCCTTCTGCGGAGAGTGAGGGCGGGAGGTGGCCAGGGTGTGCTGGCTGCCCTGAGCCAACAGGGAGGACGCCGGGGTCTGTTTCCATGGCGTGAGGCCTGTGAGAGGTTCTTCATGTGAAAGGTTGGGTTCTTTTCCTGGCTCCACCGCTGTCTGGCCATGTCATTATTTAATTTTTCTGGACCGATCTTTCTTCTTTTGTAAAATAATGCTCCCTGGCCTGCATTTGTCACTGGAACCAATGACATAAAGCATATGTAAAATATCATTTTGTAAAACCATAAACTAATGTCAAAGAGTAAAATAAATATTTGAAAGGCCTTGCTTCTCCCCTTTACTTCTGAGAGGAGGGCGCTCAGGGCTTTCTCAGGATTAAATGAGCCTTGGATAATTAGGTAAAGCTTCCTCCAAGAGGACAGGGTGGTTTGTTTTTAGGAAATCTATTAATTTAGTTCATCAAATCAATAGGGCAAGTGAGGAAAAACATGCAACCCCTCAACAAATGGCTGCAGAAAGCACTTGATAAACTCCAACATCACTTCAGGAATAGAAAGTAGAAGTTTTAGAAAAACAATACTTTATTTTACTGTATGTCGATATGCATGTTTTGATAACAAGAACTATACATGTAAGTGATAGGAAATTTAGCAGACACAGAAAAACACAAGTAGAAAAGAAAAATTACTTACAGTTCCATCAGCAAGAAATAGACACTTAAATTAAACCTCTGCCAGCTTTATCTATGGATTGACATTTGGAAAGTCATCTATTATAATTGTGAAATTTGTATGATAATATTTAATTAAAAATTAATAATGTGCATGAATATTGCCCCAACATTAAATATTATTTTATGATGTGATTCTTACTGGTGGTAAAATTACCGTTTATATGGATATTCTATAATTTATTTAATTAATTTCCTGCTGTTGGGGATTTGGATGGAAATTCATGTATTACTATCGCAAGGTGTTTAATGGCCACAAACGAGTTAAATACATATCTGGACATCCTTAAAGATTTTTACACAGTTATAATTATTTCATTAAGATAAAGTAAAATCTGTTTAAAATGAAATGCTGCTATTGTACTGTACTCTAATATGGTTTCGGGATTCCTATCCATTACAAAAATCTAGAAATGAAAAGAAAGTTGGACATGAGCTAAATTATTGGGGGAAAATAATAACTTATTTCTGCATTATGTTTCACACCATTCACAATTCGGGGTGGATTAAAGATTTAAATGTGAAAAATCAAGTTGTAAAAATGCCAGAGGAAAACATAGTTATCTGGTGAGTAGGGAGGTTTTAAGCATAACAGCAAAGACAGCACAAACAAAAGACCAGTTTTTTCAATAAAAGTACATCTGAAAAACCAACATAAAATGAAACTGCAAATAACAAATAGGGCAAAAAATGTGTACGTCTACATAGTAAACAAATATTCTTAATATTTAAAGTATTCTTTTAAATCCATAGGAAAAATCCAGGCAACTCCACAGAAAAATAAACAATGATACAAATGGGCAACTTACCAAAGAAATGAAATGACTAATAAGCATATATTGCAGAGTCCAGTCTCGGCAGTCATTAAGGATACACAGAGTAAGCTCACGGAACACCACTGTCCCCCATCACATTGACAACGGTTTCCTAGAGGACTAGGAAACGTGAATTTTCAAGCGTAGTTTCTTGGAAATGACAGTCTGTACATCTCTTTCGAAGGTTAATATAAATGTAAAATTCTCTGGCCTACTTTTTTAAAAAAACTACATATTCATGTATGTGAAAGGAAGAGAGACAGACGGAAAGCTCCCAGTGCTCAGCTTCCAGTGGCCAGGGCTGTGGCTGTGCCGGAGCAAAGAGCTGAGAGCTCAATCGGAGGCTCCCATGTGGGTGACTTGAGGCTCTGCACTGGTCAGAAACTGGAGCTGGGAATCAAACCCAGGCACTCCAATGGGAGGACACAGGCATCTTAACTTCAAGGCCAAACACCTGCTCCCCTACTGCATTAAATGTAGAAAATAACCAGCACATGGCTTTCTGTCGGTGATGTGCTGGGAAATGTTTACCAGCCGGCTCTGATGGGGATGCTGATTTTCACGTGTTTGCCAGTTTCTGTGACCTGAGTTCTCCCGTCACAACTGATTCAAGCCACCAAGGTGAGATCACTGACTCAGAGATGAGAGGAGATGTGCATTAGCCCTGTGTTGCATAGAATCTCCACCTACAGCGAGAATAAGTGGAAATAACCACAGCAGCAGAGGTAATAGTAAAATATAAGGGGACTTTAAACGGTTCATGGAAAATGTGCATTGTAAAAAAATATGCCTGGGTCGGTGCTGCGGCTCACTAGGCTAATCCTCTGCCTGCGGCGCCGGCACACCGGGTTCTAGACCCGGTTGGGGCGCCAGATTCTGTCCTGGTTGCTCCTCTTCCAGTCTAGCTCTCTGCTGTGGCCCGGGAAGGCAGTGGAGGATGGCCCAAATGCTTTGGCCCTGCACCTGCATGGGAGACCAGGAGGAAGCACCTGACTCCTGGCTTCAGATTGGTGCAGCACGCAGGCCGTAGCAGCCATTTGAGGGGTGAACCAACAGAAAGATCTTTCTGTCTGTCTCTCTCTCACTAACTCTGCCTGTCAAACAATTTAAAAAAAAATTATGCCTGGGTTTCAAAAAGTTTTTGCACACAAATAAATTTAGCTTTTAATTTCATTTTCCATGAGCCTTTTATATTTAATAATTAGGAAGCAAACAACTTTTGTGTTATTATCTTGTTTTGTATAAAATCTTTCATCATAAGTTTATATGATTTAAGTTTCAGTTATAACAATGTTTAGCAGCTAGTTCACAATGTCCCTGACAAGGTGGCAGCTAGTTCTTGTTAACCAATACAAGCCAGGGGGCCGGCGCCATGGCTCACTTGGTTAATCCTCCACCTGCGGCACCGGCATCCCATATGGCCGCTGGGTTTTAGTCCCGGTTGCTCCTCTTCCAGTCCAGCTCTCTGCTGTGGCCCAGGAAGGCAGTGGAGGATGGCCCAAGAGCTTGGGCCCTGCACCTGCATGGGAGACAAGGAGGAAGCATCTGGCTCCTGGCTTCGGATTGGCACAGAGCCGGCCATAGCGGACATTTGGGGAGTGAACCAACAGAAGGAAGACCTTTCTCTCTGTCTCTCTCTCACTGTCTATAACTCTACCTGTCAAATAAAAAAAAAAAAAACAAAAAACAAGCTGGCTCTGGCAGGTCCCTGCCTCTGCTGTCACCACCACTCCATGGCTGCAGGACTGGTGGGCTCAGTCTAAAGCTCCCCTTCCTTCTCTCGTCACAAAGCCCACCCTCCTCAGCTTGCACAGGAGGTGGAAGTGGTTATGAGCCAGTTGGGCCCTTCCCCTTCTGTGTCAGTTCTTTCTCCATCTGAGGTCTCCCCTCTATCCATCCTCTCTGATCCATCCTTGATGCTCAGGGTGAGGAGAGGGCCTGCAGTTAGTCATCTACACTTGGTGTGAATCAGATTAACTCTGACGCTTACTTAAAAGTAACAATCGTGATTCTGGAATCACACTGACCAAGGCTTGAGTCAGAGCTTTCTTATTAACTAGCTCTGTGACCCCTCTGAGCCTTACTTCCTCCTCTCTGCAATGGGGGAAAATAATAAAAGTTCTTATGCAGATTAGGTGTGCTGATATAGTCAGAGAAGTTAAGTTAGCACAGACCGCTCAATACATGATGTGTATATTTTTATTATTTTATTTTTACTATTTTCTGATGAAACAATTTTGATTAGCACAAGACAGTTTAGAGTGGCACTTAGGGGAGGCAGGAACCTCTGGAGTTTGCTACTTCCTTCTCTTCCCATCAGGACGTGTTCCTTCTTGTCTGAAAGTGGCATGGCCTGGGGCTGGCTCTGTGGCGCAGTAGGTTAATCCTCCTGTGTGGTGCCAGCATCCCATATGGGTGCTGGTTCTAGTCCCGGCTGCTCCTCTTCTGATCCAGTTCTCTGCTATGGCCTGGGAAAGCAGTAGAAGATGGCTCATGCTCCTGGGCTCCTGCACCCGCGTGGGAGACCTGGAGGAAGCTCCTGGCTCCTGGTTTTAGATCAGTGCAGCTCTGGCCATCGCGGCTAATTGGAGAATGAACCAGCAGTAGAAGACCTTTCTCTCTGTCTCTCCCTCTCTCTGTCTGTAACTCTACCCCTCAAATAAATAAAAAATAATGTCTTTAAAAAAACTAAAAACAAAAAAGAAAGTGGTTTGGCCTTTGATTCTCACGCCCTGCCTTGCCCAGAGCAGACCTGCAGCACAATCTCAGGGCCCTATGGTCCTGATGGCAGTGATGGGGCGACTATGGATGAAGTCGACCGTAGCAGTGGAGGTGGTTTTGAGCACTAACTAGAGGAAGGTGGAGAAAGTGCAGACCTCTGTGGTACAGAGTTTCTTTTCTCCTCCTTCCTTTCCTCCTCGTCCCCTTCCTTCTCGTGCTTACTGTCCTCTGGCCCTCTCCTCTTCCTCCTCCTCCCCTCCATCCTGTCTCTTTCTCACTCAGTCTTAGACATCTTTATTTCTAGTACCTCAAGAACATTTACTCTTTGAGACACTCGAGTTGATCTTACTTCTGAGCGACTCTTAAGATTCTTTTGCCTTTCTAGGTTTCTCTGGTCCAATCCTGTTTATCCATTCTTTGTTCTGGAATAGAGACACATGTTTTCTCAGCTCAGCATCAGACACGCTGTCTTCAGCGTTTAGTGAGATGTGATTTATGAATATCGATTGGTATCGTCTTCTCTGTCACTTTGTGCAATCACTTGGACTTCCATGGTACCAGTGCCAGTTTCCTCATCTGCGAAGTTGAAGTGATAAATCATGCCATGATCTTGATATGCAGCTGGCCTGGGGCTCCTAGGAGAAATGCACTGTAGAAGATAAAGTGCCAAGATGCACGTGGTGGAAGTGACCTGTCCGTTGGATGCCGTGTCTATGTCTGCTATGTTGCGTATCCTACTGAGACTGCCTACAAACCCCTTCCCTGGCTCTGGGGAAGGGGTGGGTGAAGCTGACTGTTTCCCGCATCTCTGCTGTGATGTTAAGGAGCACTGTCTTGAGACTCACTTCTAGAACGAGCTGTCATTCTGCCACTTTACTTATTAGCCCTATGACCTTGGAAAAATGACTGGTGCTTTCTGATTCACAGTTTCCTCACTTATAAAATGTATGTGTGATGATACCCTGCTTACTAGAAAGAATAAGTGAATTATACATTCAAGGAGATTAGCAAGCAGTAGACACCTGAAGGTGGTGCTCACTGGCTCGAGGTGACCCTGTCTCCTCGAATGGCAACCTGTGGTTCCTCCCTAACTGCCTCTGCTAGCAGCTGGTGTATTGTCTCACCACCCTTAGCATTGCCTTTCAATCAGCAAGTGTCTGGTTTGGCCATGAAGTTGGATCTTGGGAAAAGTGTGAAGAGGAGAGTGTTGGTGGATAGCATGTGTTGTGTATCAGGACCTTTCCTTCTCTCTCCAGGCATCCAGCCTGTTCTCAGACCACTGCCACTTAAATTGACCATGGCCCGAGTAGCAGAAAGTCCCCATCAGGACTGAGCTACTAATTTTCCAGGTCCTCTCCACCCACCCTCCTGGCATTCCAGCCATCACTCTCCTATCTGTCCTCCAACTGAACCTTGGTCATAGGTGATAAGATTGCTGCAGATCTTGAAGATCTGATTTTGGTCTTTCAGGGCTCCATGTATCTGCCAGGAAGCACAGTCAAGGAGATCGCCACACACCCTGAAGAAGCTGGGAAGTTTGTCTTTGAAGTCATTCCAGGTAGGCGTCAGAAAGTGGGGTAGAGGTGCACTACATTCCCATTTTGTTTCTGGATCCCGGAAGTCAGGGGCTAGCCTCAGGGGGTCCTTCAGCCAACTGACCAACCAACCATTTGCAGAATGTATCATGGCTGTACATGTGGTTAGTGAACCTACCCAAGCTCATAAGCTAACAGCAAGTGGATGAAAAGCACCCCATGAACTAAGTGGGTGCTCATTTGGTTGAACTCTGTAACTTCTCATGAGTGCATGCTTGAAGCCAGGTACAAAGTGCCAAATCTTCACTCACTACAAGGAGCTCAATCTAGAAGGTAGGTGGGACGTTAAAATTGACGGATAAGATACAAGCTGACCTATGTGAAATTGCCATCGTGGTGGATCAAAAATGGTGGAAAGAAATCAGTCTCTTACAGTTCAGTGTGACCTAAAGAGAAACGACAGCTTGGCCGACTGAGCCCTGGGCATGTGTCAGGTGCTGTCCGTTATCTGCTGCAGATGCGTGTACACGTCATCTACACTGCAGGGAGCCTCTTCCCAATCAGAGGTCCTCTTCCCAAACGTATCTGGGGTGGGGAGTTGGGCTCACACTTGCGACTGCCACGGGGAGGCTGCTTCTCCCTGTCCCCTCCCTGCCTCCTGCCCCTGTGCCAGCCCTAGCCCTGCTGGACCTCTAGGACTGCCGCTCCAGCCGCGCCATCTTGCTCTCCCTGCCACACTGACCACAGCAGGGGAGGCCGCCGGTCCCTGAGTGCCCCTTCCCTTGACTCTTCCTTCCCACTCTCACAAAGGGGCAGTGTGCATGAGAAGGTTGATGCAGGAGGCCGAGTAGCCCAGTGGTTAGAATGCCCAGGCTAGAGCCAGCCTGCCTGCATTCAAATCTTGACCCTGCCACCTACTATTTATGTAATGGGGTTCTTCATTTCTCCATGTTTTTTCTCTATCTATAAAGTGAGGACAAGGATGATGAGGAGAGGGATAAAAGAAACTTCTTGGCTGAGCGCCAAGTAGTGCCATGTAAGAGTTTGACATCTGGCAGATAACTAGAGGGAATTATATGGGGAGCGGAGGGGGGGGATCCGAATATGAGCTAAGACAAGGTAGAGAAAACAAAGGAAAAATTATTATTTTTTTTGACAGGTAGAGTTATAGACAGTGAAAGAGAGAGATAGAGAGAAAGGTCTTCCTTCTGTTGGTTCACCCCCCCAAATGGCCGCTACAGCCAGTGCTGCACTGATCCGAAGCCAGGAGCCAGGTGCTTCCTCCTGGTCTCCATGGGTGCAGGGCCCAAGCACTTGGGCCATCCTCCACTGCCCTCCTGGGCCACAGCAGAGAGGTGGACTGGAAGAGCAGCCACAGGGACTAGAACCCGGCGCCCATATGGGATGCCAGTGCCACAGGCAGATGATTAACCAAGTGAGCCACGGGGTTAACCAAGTGGTCCCCTTATGGCCATCCCGTTGTTTTTTAACCTGAAGGTCTATTTTCTCTTCTTCTCAGAAAAAGAGCCCGTTTTCTCAGTATCTCTGTCCCTAGGAATAGAGAAACAAAGGTCCCATTCCTAGGATCCTTCTCACAGGGCAATTTGTGAGATGCAGACATTCATGGTAACACACATTCCTAAGTCTGAGTTTTCAAGCTAAGAAGTTTTCAACCCCGCCGGGAGCTCTGCTGACAATTTCCCATGGGCTCTGCATGGAAGTCCAGCACGAGGGACAAGCATGCGGTACAGTGGTTAAGATGCTGCTTGGAGATGTCTGTATCCCATAATACAGTATCTGAGGCTGAGTCCTGGCTCTGCTCCTGATCCAGCTTCCTGCCAACGCACACTCGGGGAGGCAGCAGGTGACAGCTCAAGTGTTTGGCCCCCGGCCACCTATGTAGGAGAACTAGATGGAATCCCAGGCTTGTTAATTTTGGCCAGGCCCGGCTCTGGATGTTTCAGGCATCTGGGGAGTGAACCAGGAGATGAGAAACTTCTCTCTTTGTTTCTATGTCTTGGTCTTCCAAATAAATAAGATAAATCAACAGAAGGCCAGCCTCCCCGAACACTGCTGTGCCAGAGAAGGAGGGTCATCCTCTCACAGTCACACTCTGGGCTGCTGGGGATCCTTGGAAAGATCCTCTCTCTCTCTCTCTCTCTCTCCCCCCCCTCTTCTCTCTCTCTCTGTCTCTCTCTCACTCACACACACACACACATACACACACACACACACACAACAACAACAACTCTAAAGCCACAGCCAGGTAGGGAACCATTTTCCTAAGGACCTTCCAGGGCTCCGCCCATCCTTAAAAAAGACAGCCCCCCTTTTTTTTTTGGCATGATGTAGAGAATTTGCAGTTCCTTTTTTGTCATCCTCTTGTGCAAGATGCTTTTTCAGTGGTCAGTGATTCTCAGGGGTAAGACATGGGTTCCCTAATCAGGGTCCTTCCTGGGTGATCATGAGTTTTAGTTGCACAAAGGCCACATGGAAGCCACTCACTGCTGGTATGCTTTTAAAAAAAAATTGGAGCAGGAGCAATCTAGGGCAAGGTTGCGTCTCCCCACAGACCTGCAGCTGAGTAACTTCTGTTCTCCTCCCACCCCAGGGAGTCACCAGAGATATAGGTTCCTTTCGTACATATCCTGTCTAATTGAATTCTCCTAACACTTTGGGAGATGCTGTCATTCATTTAGCCAGCACATTCATTGAGCACCTACTACACACTCGGTGGTATGGTAGGACAAGGAATCTACCAGAGAAGAAAACACCCTGTGTGCAGCTTACAGCTTGGTGGAGGGAGACTGGCAGCCGATAGAGTAGATGAGTAAATGGCACAGTTTCTCTGAGGGGCTAAGTACTACGGAATAATTAAAGCAGCGGGTGAGATAGTGCTGGCTGAGGTGTGGGTGGCATTCGTTTTAAACAGAGCTGACAGAGGATGTGTCATTGAAGATGTGACCTTTGGACAAAGAGTGGGCCTAGCGCACATCTGGAGGAAGAGCCTCGGGTGATGAGGGAAGAGCCAGTGCAGAATCCCTGCGCCAGTTTCCACATTCCAGGAACATCCCGGAGGCTGATGTGGTTAGAATGGAGTCATGAGACAGTGGACGCAGTAGGGCATTTGGGAGGGGTGGACACGGAATTTATTGGCCCTCGTAGGCATTTGTGAGAACTTCAGGTTTTGTGCTAGAAGCGCTTCTGAGCAGAACAGTGACATCACGTGGTTCACGTTTTTAAAGTCTTTTGAGTTGAGAATAAAAGTAGCTAATAAAAGCAGGGGAAGAACAGGGAGACAGGTGAGAAGGGTCCTACAGCAATCAAAGCTGGAGATGGTATCAGTGAAGGCAGTGAGAAGTAATCCATTTCTGGTCACCATTTCAAGGCAGAGAAGGTCTCATTGGCTGATGGACTGGATATAGGAAAGACAAAGGTCGGTGTGGACAACAGGAAAGGTGGGTTTACTGGCATTTGTTGAGATCCCTGCACGTAGCAAGTTGTTTCTGCGTAGGGCTTCAGGTTTGTACTATCAAGTAATCAGCTGGATTGTACTGATAAGGAGAGCAATGTTTAGGATAATTGAGCTCCTGCAGTGGTAGAGGTCAGGCTAAGATGTTAAGGACTACAGAACAGGCCCCCCACTCAGTCTGGATGAGAGGGCGGAGATGTTAAGAAAAGGTCCCTAGAATGGATGTCTCCTGAATTGAGTGTTAAAGAATGAATTTTTTAAAAAAATGAATAGAAGTTCCTTAGAATAACAAAAGCAGGCAGGCCTGTGTCTGCCTAACTGGTATCACAGTGACACGTGCTCCCCAGGCTGGGGAGTGTGCGCCTGAGGGCAGGGTTGGGTTCCTGGGCTTTGCACATTGACAGTCAGTTTCCCTCAGAGAAAACATTTCCTTGATCCCCAGTCGTACCCAAATAGTTGAGTTGAAGGCAATAAAAAAGGTAACTGAATTCCCTCCAGCTCTGGTCTTTTCTGATCTGGTTATCTTCTAACATCAAGCCCATCAAGCCCTATGTTCTGTTACCCTTTGGAACAACCTGATTCCCAACCCATCTTGTCACTGGCCATCCACTCTCCCCGTCATTCCCGAACATCCTGCGGGCTGGGTGTTTCCCGAGGAGGTTGCCTGTGACCAAACTAAAGGGTCTCCCGGGAATCAGGGTGAACTGAGAAGGCAGCTTTTGACCACACTGTAGCCTGGAACATAGACAGGGGGATGAAGGAAGCCTGACGACTTTGGTCCAAGGTCAAATTTGAAAGCAATATGGGCTAGCAGAGAATCTTTTTTGGGGGGAAAGGACAGCAGTGGCCTTGCTCAAGTTTGACCATAATCCACAGGGTGCTGATGGGTAAGGGCCTCTGCATCTGTAACCTTTAGGTCTGTTACTATGGACTCTTTAATCTGTTTCAGAGGGATATGGCAACTCCTAGGAGATCTTCCAGCAATGAGCACTTTTTCTTTCTGGATAAACCAGCTCTCAGGGTGGTCCTGAATGGCCAGATTTTCTGTGGACTGGACCTGCTGGTCAGACAGCTGGTGACTGATAAAAAGATTAGAATCAAATTGTCCCAAACTAGTTGTGAACTACAGTGAAGCTTGGTGCTATTAGGCTAGGTTCAAGAGACAGAGCCAAAGGGGAGCTGAATATCTGTTGTTGTCCTGCAAGAAAGCACAAGTTTGAACAGAACTTGGAGCTAGAACAGGCTCTGTCAGAGCAAACAGGCCTGGCCTGGGAGAAGAATGGGCTGATGTTTACAAAAGGCACTTTGAAATTCAATAGCATCCTACAGTTGAAAGGGATCACTTTTATTTTCTTGTTCCTCCAAGGAACTGTTTTTCTTTTCTTTTTTTTTTTTTTCCTTTTGGACAACTTACAATTCCAACTTTGCAGATTTCCATTTGCAAGGAGGTTAGTGGACGGTGCTGAAAGTTCTGATCCCAGATCTGCTAGTCCTTGATCTGAGAGCTGCGCTTGCTACTCTCCTTTCTCCTGTTTACTCCCCCTCCTCTCTCTTGTTCTCTTTTTGTCACTTCCCCCCATTCTTCTCTTGGCCTCCTCCTCCCTTGCACTTGTCACTTCCTCTACCCTTTGTCCATTTGAGAACAGCAACCCAGGAAACACCACAAGGCTGTAATCTTAAAGTGAAATGGTACAGAAAGTGCTGAAAAGCTTCGCATGTCCAATAACCGAGTTTCGGAGGAGGGCCTCCGGTTTGTGAGGTCTGGTGTGGTCAGGAGGGCAGTTCTCCGAACAGGAAACACCGACTCGCAACAGAGGCCTCCCTGTCCCCCAGGGTTGCTGTCTTCTTCCTCCACTTCCATCTCCCAGCTCACGGTCACCCGAGAAAAGCTTGCATTACTGTGTGATGAACTGAAGTCATTTTGGACTCACATGGGCTGATCCTATCCTCTCGCCCCGCCCCCGCCACACACACACACTGAAATTTCTCCTTGAACTTCCTCTTCCTTTTGCTAAGAGGTGACTTCTATCCTCGATGGGAGCAGCTCTCAGCTTAAGCCGTCCGAGTAGGAAATCATCGTGTCCTGTGATTTGTCAGAATTGGAGCTCCAGCACAAACCGTGTGGACACCTGCTCCACTGAGCATGACTGGATACTGATTTTGTGTTGTTTGACAGGCAATGCCCCATTTACTCAAGGAGTGAATTCACATCTTCCCCTCGCCCCGACCCCCTTCCCACTCCAAGACCTTCATTTGTGCTACCTCTTCCTCCAGCCTCATGGGACCAGAACCGCACAGGACAGGATTCCTATGTGCTCATGGCCAGTTCCCAGGCGGAGATGGAGGAGTGGGTTAAGTTCCTCAGGAGAGTTGCTGGCACACCCTCTGGAGGTAAGGACACCTGCGGGCTTTTCCCGGACAGGTCTGTGATTTCTCATGCACCCTGAGGAAGGAGTTCCAACCATACTCTCCCCGGGAACAGTGTTCAAGGGTGACAACTCAGCCAAGACCTCCATCCAGTGGAAGAAAGAGGGTTCAGGGCTTCTCTCCCTGGGTCACCGCACAGTTGACTCCAGATCCACCAAGCCTTTTGCAGTTTGTCAGTAAATGTTTGTGATACCCTGAGCGTCTGTTCTCATCTCTTGGCCAAGGAACACTCATGTGTAAAATAGATGGGTTGAACCGGCTGACCCAGGGTCCCCAGCACCACTAACTCATGCAGCACCATGAGTTTGCCTGGTCATGGGGCTTTTGGGATCTGGCAGGGCTGGTGGCAGAAACTGTAGGGAAAGTCTAAGGCTGATTAGCACGGAAGACAAAGTTGCTGTCCAGAAGAGGGGGAGAAGACTGGGAGAAGGTTCAGGAATTGTGTCCAGGCTCCTGCAGGGACATGTGAATTCTGTGTTCAACACTTTTCTGGGTTACGTAGCTCAAGTGTTGGAGCACTCTGAGACTCCTAGTGGTGTTTCCACAGTTGAGGAGGGCCCTACACACACACACACACACACCCACACACACCCACACCTAAAAACCTGCAAAAAAGACCCTGAAATTAACAAACATGCCAATCTGGTATGTTTTCCTCCTTTTTGAAAAGGAGGAAAGAAGAACTGGTGTGCACGGGTTCCAAGCTACCATTTTCCTGGAGCTGTTCAGGAACACACCTATCTTGTGAGATCTGCAGGTTAACTGCGTGAATGTAGAATTATTTGTTGACCACACTGCTTGGTTCTTTTAGCAAATCACTGATGGAGGTTTTCGTGGCTTAAATAATAACTTAATAGCCTGGAGGCATCTTTCAAAAATTATAAGCACTGCAATAATTGTATGGAAATCTGGGGAAAAAAATGATCCCTCCAACCCTCTGAAGCAATTTTATGCCTTTATTTCCAGCCAGTCTTGCCATGCAAGGGACCTTCAAAACATTCATGGGAAATGGATTCAAAGAAAGTTGATTTTGATGCAAAAATTTGTTGAAACCCATGCATAGAAAGGCTATTCAAAAAGTTGGTGCAATGTGTGTATTATGAAGCAACTATGCATAGATTTCAAAACTGTTTTGCGTCAAAATAAACTTATCTTTGAATTCCATTTTCCACAAACGTTTTTAAGTGCCCTCATGTACGTACCTTTTCCCAAATGATAGATATAAAATAGATACAGTTTAATAGCATTTATTTTCATTGATGCATTTCAGGGGTTGTTTGTTTACAAGAAATGAAAAATCCTGTCCAATAAGCTCAAGCAACAAAGAGATTTACTTGGTAACTACAGAACTAAGCCAGGGGCAGGAACTACCAAGAAGCCTCAAGCGCACAGGTCTTGAGCTTATCCTGTCCGTTTCTCCGGGTCCCTGCCATTTCTTATTCTACTTTTCTCTGCATGAATGCCTGTTTCTATGTAGTCAGTAGCCCCCTTCTGTATACTCTTGCCCCAAACACTGCTGTACCAGTCCAGCTTTCCTATGCGTCTCCCTTCAACACCTGCTCAGCCTTCCAAATTCTGGAGAAAGATTCTGCCCATTTCAATTGAGCTCAGGAGTCTGCCTGGATCTAGAACCTGGGGCAGAGAGGCAGTCATGGCCGGTGACCCACCCAGAGGGCTTTGAAGGCCAGAAATGACCTGAGTGGGAGACGGCCCCAACCCAAGGGGACCTGCCACAGCCATCCTTACAAACACGTGCATTTCGCATTTACAAAAAAGACTAGCAGTTTCATTTACCATTTCCCGGTGCCTACACACATTGCTTTCCCCTCCTGTGCTTATGGGCCGAGATGCGGTTTTTATGTATTCAAGCTTAATTACATGCTGTCTCATCCTGGGTGACTGTAGCTGCAACCTTCCTTTTTGTTCTGGGTATGAGACTGTGCGCCACGTCGAAGGCTGCTGCTCTCCCAGGCCAGTGCTTGACCGTGGGCGTGGCTGCTGCTCAGTCGTGCACCTGCTCTGAGTCAGAACGCCCCCTGTGTACTTTTACTAGGATCCGTCCTCCTGCGATGCTTGGCTGAGCCGTGCGGTGCGGAGTGGCTGTGCTCAGTCATAATCCTCCTGGGGGAATTTCTCCCGAAGGCCCCCACCCTGAGAAGCAAGTCAAGCATGTGTCCTGTGGGTGGCGGAAAGTCCAGAGGAGGCGACGTCGTCTGCAAGGCCACTTACGCAAGGAGCAACAGTGTTACTCTGATGGGGACCATGGCCATTCATAGAGTTATTCATGGAGCCCAGATCCTAGATCCCAGACTGACAAGGCGTTTCAGGACAGCAGAGTCTCACTAAGGCCACAGGGCAAAGCGGATGTCTGTTCTTCCTAATTGCATGTCAGGGAATCTCGGCCTTGAGGGAACCCAGAGACCTGTGTGGGGCAGGGCCCGGGAGGTTTGCCACCATGGGAAGCACCTGTCATTACCCCTGGTATGGGCTGACTCGATCAGCAGGGGATGTCCCCCAAATGTCATGACTCCACTGAGAAGTGTGGCTGCTGTGTCTTTCCAGCCCCTTGTGAAATTGTCAGTGGCTTTTTCCATCTGGATCCTGCCCTCTTCTCACTACCTTTGGCACTGCCACCCTCGTGGAAAGTGCGGAATCCTTGTCATGTCTGGATTACAGCCATGGCTTCCACCCTCATCTCCCCACAGCCAAGCCTGCCCACGCGGCGCCGCTTCCTTCTCCTTCTCATTCTCCTTCTCATTCTCCACCTCCTCCATCTCCTCCTCCTCCTCCTTCATCTTCATCTTATTTATTTATTTATTTGAAAGACAGAGTTACAGAGAGAAAGAGAGAGAGGAGTCTTTCACCTGCTGGTTCACTTCCTGAATGGGAACAATGGGCAGGACTGGGCTGGGCCAAAGGCAAGAACCAAGAGCTTCATCTGGGTTCTCCACATGGGTGCAGGTGCTCTCTTGGGCCATCTTCTGGTGCTTTTCCAGGCCCTTTGCATGAATCTAGATAGGAATTGGAGTAGCCTGGACTCGAACTGGTGCCCATATGGGATGGATGTATCACAGGTGATGTCCAACCCACAATAGGACAAGTCGATGGCCCCATCCCTGGCTTTTCGCAGTCCATTGTTGAGCCTGTTCAGTCTGTCTTACCAGGCTCCTTCCCTGCTCAGCAGTCTCCAATCACTTCCTTTCTCACTTGGAGTGAAAGTCAACAGCTTCATAATGACTTCCAGTGTACTACCTGTCCCTCCCATTACCTCTGACCTAGTTTCCTAGAGCCCTCTCTTGGGCTCACTTCACCCCTCCTTCAACAGCTTCCTCAAGCACCCCAGGCGTGTTCCTGCCCCAGGGCACTTGCACCTCCCTTGCCCCTGCCAGGACTCCTCTTTCTCCAAGGAGCTGCATGGCTTGGTTCCTTGCTTCCTGGAGACCTTTGCTCAGATTCGCTGTCACTAAGCCTGGCCGTGGCCCTGGCCCTGGCGTTTAACCCTGAGCCCCTCTCCCACCCTCTCCCAGCCCTCTCGCTCCCTCCCTCCTCCTGCGTTTCCCACCTGGTCGTGTACTGCTTTCTATGGTGCTGAATGTTTTACTTGCTGGTTTCCTTCATAGTTAAGCTGCCCTAGAATGAAAACTTCGCTCGCCTTGGCCAGAATTATTTTTCCTCTACCTTCGAGAGCAGCGCCTTGTGCTTCAGCCTTTCTCTTCTCGTACAGTCCTCTCCTGGCAGCCTGGCTGGAGAGGTTGGACCACTTCTTCCCCCAGAAGTTCTGGGTGAGATCCTGGTGTCTGTGATAGGCAGGAGGCAGAGGACAGAGGCACTTTTGTCTTGACTGTTGACAACCGTTCTCAAGCTAAGAAGGCCACGTGTTCTCCAGGCCCTTCCGTTGGAGTCTCAGTTAAGAAGGCCACGTGTTCTCCAGGCCCTTTCGTTGGAGTCTCAGCTAAGAAGGCCACGTGTTCTCCAGGCCCTCCCGTTGGAGTCTCAGCTAAGAAGGCCA
Source organism: Sylvilagus floridanus (assembly GCA_949820135.1). Taxonomy (NCBI): domain Eukaryota; kingdom Metazoa; phylum Chordata; class Mammalia; order Lagomorpha; family Leporidae; genus Sylvilagus; species Sylvilagus floridanus. The sequence goes on from OX463245.1 coordinate 51,473,009, forward strand.
CGTGTTCTCCAGGCCCTCCCATTGGAGTCTCAGCTAAGAAGGCCACGTGTTCTCCAGGCCCTCCCGTTGGAGTCTCGTCCCTGTCCCAACACCAGCGAGCAGGTGGTCCAGGTGCAAACTGGTCCTCAGTGCAGCCCTGCTCTGGTCCTCTTCCTCAGAGCAGCCATCCGAGGTTTTGCTTGGGTCAGTGTCAGGTTTATGGACTCTGCCTTAAATTGTTCCTAGTTCTGCTCTGCCCAGCCCAGTTATAAGGCCCTGGGCATATTGTGTGTTTGCCAAGGCGAGGCACGTGGTATGAAAACACTGAATGGTCATATACTTAGCCCCACCCCCTACTTGCTCTCAGCACGACTCTACAAGGCACAGCCAAGTTCAGTCTGGTGGGGTGTGCTGCATCTGGTTCCTTGCTATTTCGAGTGCTCTGGTCCTTTCTGTCTACTTAAATGGAACAGTAAGGGGGACAATTTCTACTGCTTTCCACTAAATGCCTCCTTGTGCCTGCCCCCAGCTCCTAAGAGCAGCCTGGCACTTGTTTCTTCATTTACTTTGCAGCCGTTTCTTGAGCATGTGCTATGTGCCAAGCACCGTGCTGGCCCTGGGGACACCAGAGTAAGAAAAAGAAGAGAGAAGAAAGCAAGACAAAGTCGCTTCTCTCACAGAACTCACAGTCTACAAGGGGACCAAAATAAGACACAGCTGTGAAGACACTATGAAGTGTCACGTAGGAAAGTCAGCCTTTGTCAAGGACAATGAAGGCTGCCCTGAGCTACCGACAAGTGAGCCCACCTCGGAAGGCCCAGTGGAGGATGGCTGGAGAGAGAAAGGAGGGGGAAGAGGAATGGTGTCTCAGCCAGAGGGTAGAGCATGCACAAAGATCCTGTGACAGGCAGAGCAGGTTTGGGGATGATAGGAAGATCGTGACAGCAGAGTTAGCTCCGTGGAGGACCAGCAAGGCCCTGTTGGAAGTTTTCAGCCAGAAGCCAATAAAATCGGACCCTACATAAAAGATCACTCTAGCTGCTGTGCGGAGAATGGACTGAGCTGATGGCAACAGCTTACAAGAAAGCAAACACGGAGCTCAAGCTGTCATCCATGCAAGAGAGGCGGATGGTTGTGAGAGCGGTGAGCATGGAGGAAAGTGAGCAGATCTTCTCAGTGCTTGGGGGGCGACAATGTGCCCCCTGTGTCAGATGAGTCTGGCTCGGGGCAATGTGGTGTCCCAGGTCAGTCCTCCTTTCCTGGCTCTGGATCTGGGACGGCTGAGCAGTGAGAGTCTGCTCCAGGGCCCTTCCTGGCAACCTTGCTCCTGCCTGTCCCCCCCCCCCCCCATTTCAAGTCTCCTGGGAAGGCCTGGCAGGGCTGCCACCCCATTTGCATCTCTGCCCAACAACCCGCCTCTGGGATCACTCACTCTGAAGCTCCCGACTGTGCCACGTGCGGCTCTGAAAGCATTTCCAGGGGAGGGTGGGCTGCCTTCCTAAATGCTAAGTGAAATTCTGTGTTCGTGCCAGACACTTTGATATATGGGCCAGTGCTGGTAAGGGCTGGGCTTGCGTGTGGCTTTTTTTTTTTTTTTTAAACCCACCTCTGAGGTATCCCCTGAATGGCAGTTGACAATTAGCTGCTAAGTAAAAGGAGGCACTTATTTTTATTGCGGCCCTGACAGCTTTATGTTCACTCTTTCAAAGCAAGAGTCCTGTGTGCAAAGGTGAGTGGGGAGGGGAAGTCGTGTAGGAGGAGGGGCCGCGGGCCCTGGGCAGGTGCCGACAGATCCCAGAGTTTCCGCACAGGACTCAGACCTGAGCTGCGCTTGGCGTTCGCGAGCATGTGCTGAGCTGGGAGCCAGGGGACGGTTCCTCCGGCTTGGGGCAGAGAGAAAGCCTGAGGCTGCAGGACAGAGGTTGGAGTCCTGGCCGGCTATGCCTCAGATTCTCAAGATGCCGCGATGGGAGCTGGGCTGTGGCTTTTCTGCCCTGGCGCTGCTCTTTTGCTGGGATTTCGGGAAGAAAAACCCTCAGCTCCGAAGGAAAGGTATTTCCTCCTGTTTCTTGATTCACTTCTTCCACTAGACACACTTTCCTCGGCTTCTCTTCCTGGTCTTGTCACGCGTGGAGGACGCTCCTGGAGCTGAGTCCCTGGGACTCAGGGAGCAGGACTGGCCTGGCAGGTGCATGGGGAGCCCTCCTGGTGGACTGGGCTGGGCTGGAGGCAGAGTGGGAGGGGAGGGGCTCATGTCTGAGCCCATGAGTGTCCAAGTTAGGACAGAAGAGGAACAAGGTTGGGAAGGAGGTGACAGCTGATTTGTTCACTTCCCCAAACCAAGTCAGTATCCTGGGGTCTTCCAGCCAATCCAGGGTGTAGAGGTGGGCAGTGGCAGTGAAGTCTGCTTCGGGATGGGGCACTTTCTGGCCAAAGCTTTAGGTCTGGGGGCAGGTGAAGACCAAGGTGGCCGTGGTATGATGGGAGGGGGGACTGGCCCGGGATAGCATGAGAGGTCTGTGGGAGCAGCTCCAAGCGTCCCTATACCTTAATCCCTTCCCTTGAGACTTGATGGTGTCTGAAACTTTACCTCATTGACTTTAAACCAAAGAAATTAAAGTACCGAATAGAGAATCACAGGGTAAATATGACTGTACGAATTCCTAATCCAAATCCCAGTTTTGTCATGTGCAGGATGGAGCAATGTTATCTACTTTGCAGGGTTCTCATGAGGACTGAATGAGATAGCACAGACGAAATCACCTAGGGCTTTGCCAGCATTGACTTAATTAAGTTAGCTAATTATTAATGATAGATTATATGCAATAATAATCATAATATATAACAATCGATTATACAGAATTATAATGGCACATAATTATAAACATAATTGATTAACACACCTCAGGTGGAAATTCCTACACTAATGGTGGCTGGGCTGAAGAGATAAGAGTTCCAAGTAAATGAGTGGTTTCCCCTGTTCTGCTGCCGGAGGGTGTGGAGAGCCCTAGAAGGCCAGTGCCCTGCAGGACTGGGTACAACCTAGGAGAGCACAACGCAGGACGAGGGCCTGGGTCTTGTCCTGATTCTTGGAGTAGAGCATGGAGTGGGAGTGACTCTCTTCTTCCTTGACCAGCCTCTTTCCCTGGCTTTCTTAGGACTTCTCTTCATCTAGGCATCTTTGTGTCCATCCATATTCAAAGAGTGGCAGTCAGGATCCAGAGGTCAGGGCTTGGCACGCAGCACTGGGTCTTTAGGTCCGGGAAAGGTGGATTGATGTCCCTCTGAGATGCAGATGGACGAAGCCTGACTTGGACCCTCTCGAGAGATGAGGATACCCTTTTTCTCACGTCCCCGTGTATCTGGCACACACAGTGGTTACTCTAGTTGGAGGCAAGATCTTTGCCTGATTCCTAGTCTGGAGATGTGGCGTCCAAAGTCTCTGTCATTTGGATGAGCCTGCAATCCTGGGACTATGAGGCCAGCATATGCAGGTGGGCAAGGGGCTCCTGAGGCACTGCAGCACTTGGAGGACAGGGAGAGAAGGAGGATCCCTCGGAGAGCTGGGCAGGAGCAGCCAGTGAGAGAGATGGAGGAGCAAGAGTGTGGTGTCCTAAGGCCGTGTGAGACAGTGTCTCAAGAAAGAGGGGGTGGTTAGCTGTGCACACGGAGCTGTGAGAGCAATGGAGATGAGGATTGCAGATTTAAGGCCTGGATTTAAAGTGGTGAAAGGCCATTGATCCCCTAGAGAGGAGCAGGTTTGGAGACGTGCTGAGCAAAGAGAAGGAGCGGGGAGTGGGAAGACAGCAAGATAGCAGGTAGTAGCAGCACTTTGGAGACGGGTCCATCATGTGCTGGTCTCTGTGCCAGGAGATAAAAATAGACGGTGAGCCAGACAGGATGTCTGCCTTTGAGAAGCCCACATTGCAGTGGAAGAGGGATGTTTAGGTAAAACACCGTCAAATGCAGGCCAGGCGGTAAAACAGAATGTACACAGGGAGCTCTGTAGGCTCAGAGGGCGTGACCACTTTGCCCCCTTTGAGAAGAGGTCCAAAGTCGGGACCATCAGGTTTCCAGGTGGGGAGTGGGAGGAAGGGCGTTAACTCATGAATTTAGAAGAGCCAAGACCATTTTCATTCTTTGTTTCACAATCTCTTGCTACCAAATCATCTGACACCCTCCCCCCCCCCCAGTTCATGCCTAGTCTATGCTTGCTGAATAATTTTGTGAACTCTGATAGAAGGAATAGATTTGTAAAAGAAATTTTTACAATAAATCTGGCAGTAGCTATGAGAACAGACAATTAATGGAAAGGTGTTTAGAGTGTCCTGATCTATTTGGAGGGAGAGGAGAATACTGCAAAAATTTCAAGCGTTCATAATTTTGCTAACTGAGTTGGTTGAATGCAGGTACCTTATATTGATGATTTGGGATTTTCAGTGTCTAGGAGTGGGCTTGGAGCTTGGCTTGTGGATTGGATGGCATTGCCTGTGAGGAGGGCTATAGGAGAAGCAGTGGTTTGGGGTGGGAGGAGAGTGAGATGGAGAATTCCCATTACACATTGGAACAGAGAAGGGAGGGAGAGAGGGAGGAAAGAAGAGAGAGAAAAAGAGAGAGATGATGATGATGGTGGTGTTGGCTATGGAGTGTGTGTTTTGTTTGTATGTATATGGAGGGATAGATGAAACTGGTTTTATCTCTGTGTGTATGTGCATGTATGCTTGGAGAGAGAGAGAGAGAGAGAGAGAGAGAGAGAGAGAGAGAGAGAGAGATATACAACTAGAGATAGAGATATCTGGACCAGCTCTGCAGATTTACAAGTTAGTGGTTTATAGGTGGTATTCAAATAGGAGAATCACATATACTTTCCTAAGAAGAATGTCTATCTAGAGAAGAAAGACAGAAAGTCTTAAAGGGGAAGAATCGAGACCATGTGAGTCTTCAGAGAAGACCAGGAGGGTGTGGAATCAACGTGGGCTGGACATGACCTTGAAGAGGCCACCAGAAGCATTAGTGACCAGATCTGATGGAAAACCAAGATAGGCATTCCTAAGGTAGCTGTTCATCCTGGCGTGGCTTCCTGCCACGCTCCTGATGGCACATCACCCTGACATTTCCAAAACACAGTGCTCTCCCGTCCCCCTGTCCTCAGACAGTCCCTGTCCTGTCCCGGGTAAACTCCCCCTCTCCTCTCTGCTGGTTGTCTTCCCTGGCCCTGCATGAACCTCCTTGTCCCTGCCATGCCCTCCCTGAGCCCGGCTGGGGAGGTGACAGCCCTGCTCCGTGAACGCATCCAAGTCCTTCTGAGCAGCCCCACCCCTACTACGCTGTGCTGTAATGATTTGTGTGTGCCTGTGTCTGCCACACGACCACAAGCCCCCCGGTGCTGGGACTATGGGGAGGGTCTAAGGAATCCAGACTGGGATGGGTTGAGAGGCTGAGAAGAGAGTGACAAGTGGAAGTGGGGGCTGTGAGGGTGGCCACCTCTCTGGAAGGAGACACATCTTCACTATGAGTATATTGGTGCCGAGAAGAAAGGTCATTTGAGTGAGAGCATAACTGACACAAAACGAGACTCAATTAAAGAGGAAAATTTGGGGCCGGTGCTGTGGCTCACTTGGTTAATCCTCTGCCTGCAGCAGCAGCATCCCATATGAGCCCTGGGTTCTAGTCCCGGTTGTTCCTCTTCCAGGCCAGCTCTCTGCTGTGGCCCAGGAGGGCAGTGGAGGATGCCCAAGTGCTTGGGCCCTGCACCCCATGGGAGACAAGGATAAGCACCTGGTTCCTGGCTTCGGATCGGGGTAGCTCCGGCTGTAGCGGCCATTTTGGGGGTGAGCCAACGGAGGGAAGACCTTTCTCTCTGTCTCTCTCTATCACTGTCTAACTCTATCTGTCAAATAAAAAAAAAAAGAGGAAAATTTAAGATCTACAGAGAGAATGAAGAGGTGAAGGCGTGGGAGGAGTGTCACACACATCTCAGGAAAGCCCTATGAGAGGACGGGGACACCAGTAGGAAGAAGCGTAGGAGAGACAGGGACTAAGGGAGTCCACCGTCTCCCTCCCTGTGTAGAAAGAAGGCCACCTGCTGAGAGAGTGGAGGGAGCTGCTTGGTGACCTCGGGGGTGAAGGTCTGGAACCCAAGTCTTAGAGAGACTGGAGTTGGAAACAATGCACAGGGCAAGGCTGACAGGCTCAGATGAGGAGAAGAGTTGAAAGCTGGCCGTGCAGAGTGACGTGAGAAGGAGCTGGGTTCCAGTGCCCACCAAGGCATCTTCCTCACCTCCTCAGAAACGGAGCTCACGTCCCAAAGCTCACACATCCCTACGTTGTGCTTGGACTGTCTTTTCCCATCAGCATCCAGTGGGACCCTAGAACCCAAGTTTCAGCTTCTCAAGAGGCATCTGCCTCTCCCTGTGCAGAGCCCCTCCCTGGATGGGACCCTCAAAGGGAATTTTCCTAATGCCAGTGGTTTACGTTCTGGATCAGATCATTTCAATCATGTCCTTCCAACTTGGTGAACATAAATACCCAGTTCCTTTCACCAACAGGTAGAGCTCTAATGCTGCATGCTTACTGATAATTCCTAATTGTTTATCACCATTTTTGCATGGTTCTTTTTTTGATGGTCGATCAACTGAAAGCAAGAACCAGTTCATACATGCCCCTTGTCTGTGACCTGTTTCAGGTGCCAGCTGCTGGCCCATGGCAGGGCACTCATAAAGCTGAATGTGAGGCTGAATTCATTTCCCAAGGAGAGGCCTATGAGTGTTGAAAGAAATGCCAAAATAATCATTGGCCATGGGGAATACTTGCTTGAAGACAAATTAACTCATTAAGTAATTTGGCAAAAATTTGTTGACCGTCTGTCTTATGCTATTATTATGTTACATATTGAGCGTAATATTCCCATATTATTCCCAGCACTGGGGGGCTTGCGGTCATGTGGCAGACACAGGCACACACAAATCATTACAGCACAGCGTAGTAGGGGTGGGGCTGCTCAGAAGGACTTGGATGCGTTCACGGAGCAGGGCTGTCACCTCCCCAGCCGGGCTCAGGGAGGGCATGGCAGGGACAAGGAGGTTCATGCAGGGCCAGGGAAGACAACCAGCAGAGAGGAGAGGGGGAGTTTACCCGGGACAGGACAGGGACTGTCTGAGGACAGGGGGACGGGAGAGCACTGTGTTTTGGAAATGTCAGGGTGAGTGCCTTCGGGAGCGTGGTAGGAAGTCGCACCAGGATGAATGCTTACCTGGGGAATGCCTATCTTGGTTTTCCAAGTTTTATCTGCTGAAATATTTAATCAAACAAAGTCTCGCTGAAATGTGCTATGTCAAACAGCTGATTTGGTTGGGCTTTCAGAGTTCGACGTCCACTTAGCTCCTCCAAGATCTGCCTCCCTCTCCTCTCAGCACCTGGCATAATGAGGGAGGGGCTGTGAGGAGCTCCCAGGGATTTGTGGGCACATTTGAAAAACATCACTGTGGCAACAGGGAAGAACGGACAGCTGTGTGCCAGTAGTTTGGAGAGGTGGTTAGCAGGAGGGTTTCACACTTGGTAGAGAGACAAGATCACAGTGAGCACAGGCTGGCCTGCGTGTGAGCAGTGAGCAGGCGAGAGTGGACACGGAGGATTCAGGAACCTGGTACAGCTCTCTATAGAGGTGGAGTGGACAGTAAGGACCAATCAGAGACAGAGAGAAAATCACAGGGAGAATTAAGGGACTTACAAACCAAGGTCTTACAGATCGGGTACAGCAAAGCCCTAATTAGAACAGAGGGAAAAGGAGGCAGGACAAAAGTAAAACCACTGGGAATGCCTTCAGGACATGGTGGGAGGGTGGGTAGGCAACAGGGGCCTTGGCTTAGAAACTAATCTCATCACACTGCTGGAGGTGGAGAAATTACAGGGCCAAGTGCCAACAGGACTGGGGTGGAGCTGGCCCACACTTGCATTGCTGGAGGATGTATAATTTGGAAACATATTTTTAGAAAGCAATTTGCATACCATCAGGTCATAAAAATGGTCAAAACATTTGACCCTGTAATTCTGTATGTGGAAATGTGTTCTAAGTAAATAATTCAAAAGAAAGAAATGTCTGTGTTCTTCCCTCCAAATGTTAATGAATTAATTAAGCAATTAATTAGAAATTACATATTGTACAGCCTACATTCCAGGCCTCTGCTGGTGAATGAACACGCTTGTTGTGGCAGTGTTTATAATAGTAGATCATAGTAAACAACCTAAATGATTTTAAATGCCATCATGCTTTTTACGGTGTTATGCTTTCTTGCTCCATGACACAAAACAGACTGGCTACTTGCTGTTGCTGTGGTTAAGGGCACATTCCAGGAGCTGACTGCCTGGGCTTGAGTGATTTTTTTTTTTAACATTAATGTATATATTTAAGAGACAGACAGCTCCCATCTACCAGCCCACTCCCAAATGCCTATGATGGCTCAAGGGCCAAAAGCCAGCAACCAGTCCAGGCCTCCCAGCAAACCAACCCCCTGAGCTACCACCACCTACTGCCTCACAGAGTCTGCATTAGCAGGAACCTTGAGTCAGGGACCAGAGCTAGACATGGAACTCAGGCACTGTGATGTGGAACACGAATATCCCAACTGGCCTCTTATCCTAAACCCATTCCTGGAAATCTGACTGGGCCACACCCCGTGCCACCTGACCTGCCAAGTCCACTGGTGGATCCAGGGCTCAGTGTGTAATAGTGAAGTGGGTGTGACAGCACTGTCACCTCCTGAGGTTGCTGTCGAGACCAAATGGGAGAAGGCGTGCAGGGTGCTGGGCACGATTCCTAGGACACAGGTACTCCGTAGAAGCTGCTAACCATGTTAAATATGGGAGCATGTGAGTCAACACGAGAATACGGACAGACACTGTCCCACATTAATAGCTCCAGGAAATAGGATGAGCGATTTGTTCCCCAGAGTTTGTTTAGTATCACCCCCACTGACCCCTTTGAAGTGACAGGCGACACAGAGGATCCCGACACAGGCAAGCGCTCGGAGCCGTGCAGCCATCCAAGGATGGTGCCGTGACGGGCAGGGCCTCCTTTTTCTCTTTGCAGCGGTGTTTGGCCAGCGCCTGGATGAGACTGTGGCCTATGAGCAGAAGTTCGGGCCCCACCCAGTGCCCATCCTGGTGGAGAAGTGTGCAGAGTTCATCCTGGAGCATGGTGTGAATGAAGAGGGCATCTTCCGGCTGCCTGGCCAGGACAACCTGGTGAAGCAGCTCCGAGACGCTTTTGACGCGGGGGAGCGGCCGTCCTTCGACAGGTAGGCTGTCCTCGCGCGCTCTGCCTGGCTTCCGTGAGAGCAGCCCTCCACGCTGGCTGAGACGCTCCCAAGACTCTGGCTCGCAGCAGAAAGGGCCTTTTGTTTCGCTAATAATTTGGAATTTGGGGGCCTGGAGCAGCTAGGAGAGTATGCTGCGGGTGTGTGTGGGGGATGGTGGCAAGCACACTAGAGCCATGCTGGCACGGTCAAGGGGTGTGCAGGATATAGGAGAGGGGACAGTCCAAGGAGGGGACAAGAGTGAGGACTGGCCCGAAGCCCGCCGCCTGGGCAGAGGAGGAACACCGAAGAGCTAAGCTGGCTGCACAGCGGGCTTCCTCGGGGCTCCCAACACAGCAGAACTGGGGGTTCTCAGCAAGCGTCCGAGCCACAGCACTGAGCAGTTCTCACCGCAGCACCGAGCCCTTTTTAGGGGAGCACATTTCACCATCTTGTCCCTGGCCTTTTCCTCAACACCCCTGTTAGAGGCACATCGAGCAATGCAGCGATGTTTCCTGCCACCCTCCCCCTGCTCTCCCCCCTCCAGCTGCCCAGCAGACGTTTCCTTCTCCAGCAGGATGCCCTCCCTGACGCTGCTCAGCCCGGCCTATTGTGCAGTATTTGCCCCAGCGGCCTGTGTGCGCTTGTCCTGCTGGCAGAGGATGGATTGCTCTTTCCAAGTTAAGAGCCCATAAAGCAAGGTTTAGTAAGATGGGCCTGAGCTCTATCCAGTGTGCAAAAGCTGAAATTGTGCAGGGCTTAGGTGGTGTGGAGGGGTAGCACTGATCCTGGGGAAATTGTGAAGACCCAAGTGTTAGGCAGGCTCATTGCTACCTCTCCCTCACCCCCCACTGTAATCACCAACGATGCTTGTTCTTCCTCTGAACCATCTCCGAGGTCATCTGTTTGTCTCCATGCTAAAGTCACGGTCTTAGTTTAGACCACAGCTGTCAGCCCCTGGCATGCAATGCGTTAATTTACCGAGAGATTACTCTAGCATCTTACGGCCTCCTTGGGAAGCCCCAGGTGGGGTGCTTGTTGCTGGGGCTCTGGCAGGATATGGGTTGTCCCCTTTAGGGACTCATCAGCAACACTGTAAACTGTGTTTTGTGAGCAGGCCTCTGTTCCATTAAGCTCCCCACATTTACATACCACTTTTCCCCTTTTTACGTTTTTAATTTGCCTTGAGTGGATTAAAAGATACAGGTGGGTTATTAAAATAATCCAAACAGCAAGGCAAAAGGAATAGAGGTGATTGCTGGGATTTTCCAGATAACTGCCTGACCTATAAAGTCAGCATGGGGGGTGGTGGTGGAGTGTCTAATTGCTATGGAATATTTGGAAAGAGAGAGAGAGAGACAGAGAGACAGAGAGACAGAGACAGAGAGAGGCCTTCCATCCACTGGTTTACTCCCCAAATGGCCACAATAGCTGGAGCTGATCCTGGGTTCCCCATGTGGGTGTAGGTGCCCAAGCACCTAGGCCATCCTCTGCTGCTTTCCCAGGCCATCAGCAGGGAGCTGGATTGGAAGTGGAGCAGCCAGGACTTGAACTGGCACTCATATGGGATGCCGGCACCAGAGGTGAAGGCTTAACCTACTATGCCACAGCGCTGGCCCATCCACTGTTGAACTCGGAAGCCACCCGGCTCCTTTCTGATTTGCTCTTGGTCCTTGATTTTTAAAAAATCATTCAATGATGTCTCAGTGGGTTAGAGGAATAGCCAACTCAGGAAAAATGATGCTGGGAATTTGTTCTGTGTGACTGACATCTGTGTCAGCCATGGCATAATTGGTGCACGAAAGTAAAACCTAAAGTTATAGAAACAGCTATATAAGGTCCACTCTGCTAAGCTGTAAGCAAGAAAAATAGCTAACTATGAAAACTTAGAACAGGGGCTTGGTGGATTTCAGGAGGTCCCTAAGAAAATGATATTAAGCTGAGACCCAATACAGGAATTAGCTGGGCCAAGTGGTGGGCACCACTTATCAGTATAATCTTTGATAAAATGAATTGGGAATTTTCCTGTAGGCATTAGTGTTCTAAGACAATAACTCAGATATAGCTAATTGTATTTTTTATTATAACTTTAAACTATCTATACTATCTCTGATTATTGGTTATAATTTTCTCTTTCCTAATGTTGAATATTTGAGCTGTTAAAGTTTGCTCTGATCAAATGATTTAATTGCCTTTTAAAGAAAATTGTTGTTTTTCTTTAAAATGTTGAGTTCTACACTTACTGTTTATGCTGCTTTTCTTGCTTCAAATTCTTTGTTGTCTGCATTCATTCCATGGGTGTGTTTTGTGTGTTGATGGCCATGCCGGGCTGTTGACAGTGCATCAGTGCATTGAACACTGGAAGCAGGGAGACCAGATAGGAGGCTGCGCAGAGGCCTGAGGCAGAGACCTGATGAGCAGCAGTGACCGGAAGCAGGGTAGTAAATGGAGGAGATGGGCTTTGTGGGATTCTCACTACCTGGGGTTAATGGAATTGAGGAGGTTGGGGAGATTAATTAGAGGTCCAGGGAAGACTTGGCCCCCTGAAACCGGAATGCTGAGATTCTGCTAAAGACAAGTAGGTGAGCTGAGATTAAGGTCATTAGGGTATGATGTTAGGACTTGGGGAGAATGCAGCTTCTGCAAATTGTTAGCTGGTTGTCTTCCTGACACTCTTAGGAACTTCTCATTGTATTTTGCTATGGGTGCTTTTGCCGGCCTTTGTCCAGGGGTATTTTTAGGCAGTGACTCAGCAGGAAAGGATTTTCCCAAATCCCCATGTTACGTGAATGGTCCCCGCCCCAGACTTCCTGCAGGCAGGGGCATAGGCAGAGGTCCGTGCCAGCTCTGCATCCTCCTGTGGAGGTGGAGTTCACGGTGCAGCGGTGGAGCCTTCTCAGAAGGTAGCTCTGACACCTGGCCGTCAACAGCCAACAAAATGGACACAAAACACCAGGGCAGGGCTTACAGTCGGGTCCCCAGGTGCTTGTTCCTACTGCCCCGGATGCCTCCCCCCTCCAGCTCTTGTCCCATCCTCCCTAGGTTATCAGCACCTCTTAGCAGATCACAGCTTTTCAAGATGCCCCTGTGTTGCCTCCTGTGAATGCCAATTTGGGGATGATTTGGCATCGTGGTTAAGATACCACTTGGGATGCCTACACCTCATAGCAGAGTGCCTGGGTTTGAGTCCTGGCTCTGCTTCCAAACTCCACCTTCCTACTGCTGCACACCCTCAGGGGCAGCAGGTGATGATCCGAGTGGTTGGATTTGTGCCACTCATGTGGGAGACCCTGATTGAGTTCAGGCTCCTGGCTTTGGCCTGGCCTAGTTCTAGTTGTTGTGGGCATTTGGCGATGAACTGGCAAATGGAAGCTCTCTCTCTCTCTTTCTCTGCCTTTCAAATAAAGATAACTATTTTAAAAAGGAAGGATTGCATTAGAGCACATTATTAAAAATAACGTCAGTTTTTATCTATGTGAGATAAACATTTGTTCCTTAAGGAGCTTATCGTATAGTCATGTGCTGTATAATGACACATAGAAGCCAGTGAACACCATACAGCCTGGGCGTGTAGGAAGCTCAACCATCCAGGTTTGTGTAAATATGTTCTGCGGTATTCACACAATCATGAAATTGCCTAGTGCCCTATCACTTAGAACAGATCCTGTCATTAAGCAACATGTGACTGTGTATGCAAGGTTCAGGTTTATTTCCTCTTGTAGCAATACCCTTATGAAACAGGGGTCATCAACGTTTTCCTAATGGGCCTCGTATTAAATATTTAGGCTATGCAGACCGGACCATCTCTGCCACAACCACACTCTGCTCTCACTGTGAGAAAGCGGACCAAGACAACCCGTCTGTGAACAAGTGTGGCTGTGTGCTTCTAAAATTTTATATATGAATATTGAAATTGGAATTTCTCCTAATTTTCTCGCTGTGATATATCCTTCTTTTTCTGACTAGTTTTTTGTCAATCATTTAAAAATGCAAAAATCACTCTTAGGTCACAGGTTGTGCACATACAGCAGATTTGCCTGCTGACTGTGTTTTGCTGAGCATTACTGTAAACTGGACAAGCTGAACCAAAGAGCCCCTACCACTGTCAGGCCACCAGGAAGTCATCTGGATTCTCTCAGCGCCTGCAGGGGGCTCCTCTCCCACCCTCCAGGCTGACACATGTGCTGCCTGCCCTGTGCCATAGCCCCTTTGTGCGTCCCACTGTGGTGCTGTTTATCTGGAGAATCACCAGTGGTTCCCCAGCTGTGGCTTGGCATCCCTTTCCCACTGTTCCATATGTTCCTGAGCCCTGGTTCCCCATATCGTGGCACTAACAATGACCTGGTAATATTTGAGTCCCCCAAGTTCTGTGACTCCATGAGGCTATGAGCCCAGGGTGTCCCTAGGGCTTGTTACTGAAATCCCAGTACTTGGCGCAGTATCTTGTACCTAGGAATCTCTCTCAAAGCTTATTGATTGAGCGAATTCTTGAGTGAATATATGAATGACTCTTAGGATTATTTTAAGCACTCTGGGAGCTTGTAGGGATCCATACACCAAAGATATAAATAGTTAACTGATGAAAGATTAGTGACTAATTAGACGGTGCTCGTGGTACAAAGTGATTTGAAAAAAAAAAAAAAAGCTATAAAAACCCAGATAGTTAAAAAGAGTTTAGAAAAAAGGGGGAGGAGGGGGATTTCAACTTCCCTTCAAGGCAGTTGGGTGGAAGAGAGGGAAAAACATCGAGGGTTGTTACTCCGGAAGGGGGCGCCAGTACAAGCATTCTGGCCTGACTTTGCATCAGCCTCTGGTATTCCCTGAAACTCTGGCTGGAAGCTGCAAGTTCTGTTGAGTGGATTCGTGGGTGGGGGTGGGGAGAGTGCCGCAGTTCCCCTTTCGAAGAGCTTTGCCTGTTTTCTTGCAGTGACACGGACGTGCACACTGTGGCCTCCCTGCTAAAGCTCTACCTCCGAGACCTGCCAGAGCCTGTGGTTCCCTGGAGCCAGTACGAGGGCTTCCTGCTCTGTGGGCAGCTCATGAATGCGGATGAGATCAAGGTTTGTATTCCATTAGCGCTCAGTGTCCTGCTTTAGGAGAGAGTGATTTGTCTCCTGATTGCTATTCTCGTAGGCAACAGTGGATCAGGGGGCCCCAGGCCTTTGGATGAGACTCGTTGTTAAACTGGAAATTGCTCAGCAGCAAAAGGCAGACAATGCCAGCCACAGTGACTGGCAAACGTATAGGCTGTTTGAGAATCCAGTAACGAGGTGGGCCACAGTCAGCTATCTCGGAATCACTCTAAAGTGTGTGGTGACAAAGGTGATGCTTCTGAGAAGTCAGGCACTGCAGCCTGGGAGTGAGACCTGCTGAGACACGGGGGCGGGCTGGCCTCGCCAGAGGCCCTGTACAAGCTCTCTGATGGCTGGGGCAGCAGACAGGGTTGCTTAAGGAATGTGTGTGCCGAGGAGAGGAGAGGACGGGGGCTCTCCTTTGTTTTTTTCAGCCACAGCTGCCTGAAGGGCCTGCTCACCTCCTGCACCATCATACTTGTGAGAGCACACAAATTCATAGGTAGAATTTTTTGATCGTACATAAACTGTTTCCAGGGAAGCCTTGCAGTCAACAATCACCACATTGGAGTATGTTAATAAACCAAGCAAAAAGAAATGAATAAACCCATTTCACCACTGTAAAGCCTTCATGGCTTTGAACCAAGGTTTTCAACACCAAATGGCCATTGAATGTATGTGTACTGCATTGCTAACATGGGGGGGCTAAGTGCCTCCTTTGAATAGGTTGGTTTCTGTCATGACTATATTAAAAGCTTTTTCTGGTGAGGTGGTGCATAGAAAAATCTATAATGAAGATGTGCATTTAAATCTGATTCTGCCATTAAGCAATTTATGCCTCATCTATGAGACTCTATGAGACTAGGTATTTACTTTGACCAGCAGAACAGTCTGTGTTGAATGGAACTGCTCTGTCTCCCCACTGTCCAGTGGTAACTGCTAGCCACTCATGGCTGTGAAGCACCTGCACTGTGGCTAGTGCACCTGAGGAGTCTATTAGTAATTGTATCTCATTTGAATGTATTTAAATTTAAACAGCCACATGTGGCAAGCTGTTGTACTGGACAGCACAAACTTAGACAGTTGTAATAATCTTATCTCTTGTACCCAGAATTTCTTTGAAGACTAAGGGCAAAACATAGAAAGAATACATATTTTAAAAATGAATGAAGAAAGAGTGCCCTATCCTTGTGGGAGACTTCTTGATCCTGGCCTGCAGTGAAACACCTGATGATTTGAGTAGATCCTTGCCCAAGTTAATTAGGAAAGGACGAGGACTGTGACAAGCAGTTAACATGCTAGAGCTATTGTAGCTATTTTCCAAGCAAAACTTAGATTGTATGACCTGATGGAGGGGATGTTATACATGAATTGTAAATTTTGTAGGGGGAGAAAGGAAAAGATATGAAGTCTTAATTTATGCAGGTATCTTAGTTCAGCTGAGACCTGTCTGTGACTGCACCAGGGCAGAGCTGGGAGCCCAGAGCACAATCCAGATCACCCACCCGGGGGGACAGGGACCTAACGAGTTGAGCCATCACTTGCTGCCTTCCATGGTGTGCATTTGCAGGAACCTGGAGTCAGGAACTGGAGCTGGGGACTGAACCCAGGAACACCAGTGTGGGATGTGGGCATCTTAACAACAAAACATGCCCCTCTCTAGCATATTTTTTACAACTTTCAAGAATTCATTGTTTTTCCAAAATATGTTTAAAAAAAATCACAAAACTGTATGGACAGGTGTGACCACCAGTGTGTAGTTTCTGGACAGATACCCCAAAAATGTTTCAGGATCTCATTGCGGGCAAGTAGACAGCCTGACTTCCTAGGCTGGCTCATTTACTGATTACTTACAGGGTGATATATCCCTGTAGGCAAAGGCAATATTTGCCCCACAAATAGCTTTGTTTAAATGGGATTTAGAAGCTAAAGAAGTCAAGTATACGGGGTCTTCAGAGTTCATGGAAGATGCAACTTTTCCCAGGCTCAGCAGGAGTTGATGAAGCAGCTGTCCATCCTTCCTCGCGACAACTATAGTCTCCTGAGCTACCTCTGCAGGTGAGTCCCCTGCTACCAACTTGGAAACAAGGCTCTGCTTAGACAAGGACCAGAGACTCTGGCCCAGAGCATTGGGAGGTCAGCTGTGTTCACACAGCACCGAGCTGGCTTCCTGTCTGCACACGGTAATTGCGAGGATCCCTGATTACCCAATCTGCATACAAAATGAACGTGTTCCTTCCTTCAGGTCTGCCCCTGCACTGCCCAAAGTCCCAGAACGCGACTTTGCGGAGAATGCGGAGTCTTTCTAGAATTATCCCCCATTCTCCTAACCCTGGGTTGGAACTTAGCACCCGGAGACATTCATCCTGGGCCATCCTTTTCACTTTCTAAGGACCTGCTGTGTGCCATGCCTGTGGCATCATCTCGTGCCTGAGGGCTCATCCGTTATGCTGACTGGGACCCTGGATTTTCAACCCACACAGACCCAGTTCTGGCTTTTTTTATTCTTTTTGTTTGTTTGTTTGTTTCCAGATTACGAAAATTATCCTTGTTTGATTTGGAAACCAGGAAAATACAGCAAACTAGAAAAAAGAAATAAAAATTATCCACACATCCCTCACCCAGCAATAATCACTATTAACGTAGTATGTTTCCTTGGGTATTCTCTCCCTGTGATAGACCATTTCATATGCCAACATAAATATAGGGCACAACTTTGAAATACAAATTGGAATTATACTATATATATATATATGCATATACTCATATAAGGAGTCATAGTCTGCCTTTTTTCCTTTGACTTTATGCTATATGCATTTCCTTATATCATAAAATAAGACTATGCAATTATAAATGAATCTATACTACTCCATACTGTCTCATCATTTGGGCACACCACCAATTATTTAACAATTTCTCCATGTTCGGAATTTTCTACGCATTTAGAAATGATTTTTACAGAATATTTGGAAATCCCCTCACTGATGTGTTCATTTTTTTTTCTTTACATGAATATGAGAGTTGTATGCCCCAAATGGGTAGAACTACAGTCAAAATTCAGCTTAGTTATTAGCACTCGCTGGAAATTGGAGATACTTGGGGCTGAAATGGGAGGATGGGGGTGAGAAGGCACCACGGAGCCCCATCCAAGACCTTCTCACCAACAGATTTTTCCTCTCTGAGGACTTGAGTGGGGTGGGTTCTGGAGTTGGAAGACAAGCCTGTAAGGCAAGATTGTAGTTCTTCCAGTCTCTTTGCTCCCTGAATAGGATCCTGCCCCCTGCTGGTGTGGTTCACCCTCCTACCTCCGGCCCCTTGCCTGGTCCACAGCAGCTGGGCAGGCTGCTCCTAGTTTCTCTTCCTTCCTTGGCCTTGGGTCTTTCAGGAAGAAGCTAACTCTTACAGATAATCCTGAGACCCCGGGAAAGAGTTGGGATCCACCCCTGAGTTCTTGGGACCTTGAAACGCATCCTCCTGGCAGCTTTGCATTTTCTGCTATGGGATTTCTTGGCTGCCTGCAGGTTCCTGCATGAAATCCAGTTGAACTGTGCTGTTAACAAGATGAGCGTGGACAACTTGGCCACGGTGATTGGTGTGAATCTCATCAGGTCGAAAGTGGAAGACCCTGCGGTGATCATGAGAGGTAGGACTGGTCGTACAGAGGAAGCGGCAGCAATACTACACTACCCCGATGCTTGTGCACAGCTCTGTAGTTTCCTAAGCATGTTCAGCTGATCTCCTGACTCAGTTGCACCATAGCCCTGTGAAATAAGGCAGGGCAGGAATTATGTCCATTTTGCAGATAACAACAGAAGAGAGAGGTCAAGGTTTGCCCAATGCTCACACGGTGCAGTAGGCTAGCCTGAAAACAGTGTTTCTTAACCTTTCATTACTTTTAAATGCCTTTAGCCAGATAGAGCAAATGGTTTCACTTGAAGACCAGCTGATGAAAAGGCTGCTCGAAGAAATGTATTATCAGACTCCTGAGGCTGTATCTTCTCTCAACGAGCCCAAGTGCCGGCATAGACTACTGATGCCTGACATGGGCATGGGGAGGTAGTGTGCCTGGCACCTATTTTCTGTGTGTCCCAAAAGAAACCAAATGTCATATTGAGGACCACCTTAGGAGAAAAAGATGTCTGGATTTTTCTCTCCTTATTTTATTCTTGTTATATAGCCTGTTTTTTCCTGGTCAGAGACTGACCCAGTGCATCATAGGCTGAAAGTCCTTTAATAGCTCTCTCTCTCACCCTTCTCTGCTACCTCTCTTCTATTGCGTCCCTTCTGTCCACTAAGCAACTGAGAAAGATCCTGTGAGGAGCGAAGTGAGGTCTCTGGGAGCCTCTGTTTTGAGAGCCGCGTGTAGAGACATAATATGGATTTCATGCCTCCTAATCCCTCTCTGCTTTCTTGCAGGGACCCCTCAAATCCAGAGAGTGATGACAATGATGATCAGAGACCACGAAGTCCTGTTCCCCAAGTCCAAGGATGTACCCTTGTCACCTCCTGCCCAGAAAAATGACCCCAAGAAGCCTCCTGTGCCTCGCAGCTCTGTGGGCTGGGATGCCAGTGAAGACCCTCCAGTGTCCAGGACGGACAGCTTCAGTAACGTGGTAAGATGCAGAACCTCTCTGCTAGTCCTGCTCACTCCATGTGAGAGCGGCTCTGGGTAATTTGGGGGCTTGTGGCACAGCTGGAACAGACCGGTATGAAGACAGCCCGAAAGCCTGGCCTCCTTCAAAATCTCTTCTCTACTGGCTCCATGGAGGGGGGCAGTCAGTGATGTGTGTGCTGATCTCCCAAAGGCCGAACGATAGCGGCCTCTCTGCAACTCCTTCCAACATAGGTCAGGAGGTTCATGGTCGAGGGCAAAACATAGACCACACGGCAAATATGCTAGTGAGAACTGTTGGAAATCCTGGGTGAAAGTTGAGTGAGAGCTGGTTTCCTGCTAAGCCGTGAAACGTGATTTCTTTCTCAGAGTATGTGATGTGTTTGTGGAATATTTCTCATTCCCTGATAAACTGTCTCAGCAATGTCAGCCCCTCCTTTGTACTGAAGGGTTGGGGCTCACGTTCTCAATGTCCAAAACCCCTGCAGACTCTGAAATGTAGGCTGTTTGAGGGCAATCATTTACAAAGGTCAAATACTTTCATATATTTATAGGGACAGATGTTTTTATAAAGAACATGCAAACTTAATATAGCAACTTGATTTTTTATGTGTGGCCAAGAAATGAATGCAAGATTTCTGGTTGACCAGATAGTGAAAAGTACCTATAGTAACCAGTAATCTTAGAGATGAAAAAAAGGTAGACAGTGGTTGTGGTCTTCCTTAGTTGAGGTCTTTCTAGAAACAATGCAACGTATTCATACTCTAAAACCAAATAGAAATTTTTACACTTTGTGTGAAGAGATCATCCCAGCAATCCTTGAAAACAGCTCTTATGGTGCTGATTTAACAGAATTTTACTGTCTGTTGTTGGCTCCTTAGCCACCATGCTGGAAGATTTAAATAGATCACCTCTGGCAGTGCAGTGAGTGTTTAACCTGGTGGTTGAGACACTGGTTAGGGTGCCTGTGTCCCACACCTGAGTGCCTCCCGACTCCGATTCCCGCTGACATGTAATCTGGGAGGGAGAAGGTGTTGGATTGCTGCCGCCCATGTAAGAAATTCAAATTGAGTTCCTGGCTCCCAGCCTTGGCTTGTCCTAGTCCCAGCCATTATGATCATTTGGGGGAGTGAACCAGTGGATAAGAGCGCACTCACTCTCTCTCTTTCTCTCTCTCTCACACATTTCTGTCTATGTATGTTTCAAATAAAATAAGCCAATAAATTTAAAAAAATATGTCATCTCTGGAGTCCTTAACTGTGCAGGGCAGACTTTCTCGTCCACATTTTATGCTTGAGGAGCTGCGACGCCAAGAAGCTGACCAGCGGGCCCACGGCATCATCCCAGCCCGGTATAGAAGGGGACCCCGCTCTCGTTCCCACCTCAGGACCCAGTGCTGCCAACTCCAGATGAGCTTGTAGGGCAGACGATGAGCTGAAAGAATGAGAGGGGGATCTTAAATCTTGATTTTCCGATTTTACATTTTTTTTGAAAGATTTATTTGTTTATTTGAAAGTCAGGGAGAAAGTTACACAGAGAGGTGAGAGGCAGAAAGAGAGAGAGAGAGGTCTATCCATCCGCTGGTTCACTCCCCAATTGGCCACAATGGCCGGATATGTGCGGATCCACAGCTGGGAGCCAGGAGCTTCTTCGGGGTCTCCCATTTGGGTGCAGGGGCCCAAGTGCTTGGACCATTTTCCACTGCTTTCCCAGGCCATAGCAGAGAGCAGGATTGGAAGTGGAGCAGCCAGGACTCGAACCGGCTCCCATATGGGATGCTGGTACTGCAGACGGCGGCTTTACCTGCTATGGCACAGCACTGGCTGCTGATTTTACATTTATGGTTCATTCTTTTCTCATTTTCTTTCTTCTTTATAGCTTAATCTTCAAATACATAATATATACACCTGGTTCAAAGAATCAAGATAGGAAAAGGTGTACATTGAGAAGTCCTGCTCCTTCACCTGTCTCCACTTACCCCAACCCTCCCTGCCCCTGTTAGTTTTTTGTTTTTCCTTCCAGTCTTTGTTTATGCAAATGTAAGTGCACATGGAAGTAAACTCTTATTTACCACATTTTCTATACAAAATGTGTTATAATGCCACTTTCTTTCTCTCTCCATACACATGCACTTTATAGCTGGCATTTTGCACTCAGCAGACCTTCACCAAGTCCTGAGACTTCTCAGTGTTAGTAGGCAGTCTCCTCACTTTTGGCAAGTGTATAGCATCCTATTCTGTGTATGTCCCACATTCTACTTACCCAGCCCCTATAGAAGAACAGTTTATTTTCAGTCCTTTTTACTACAAACAAGGTTGCAATGAGGAAATTTGACCATATCTCCTTACATATCCATGCAGATGTTTTTCTGCAATAAACTCCCAGAAGTGTAACTGCTAGTTCAGAGGGCAAATGGATTTAAATGTGCAGTTTTTATAAAATTTATTAGAATTTATGCCACTTACATATCTGCAAGCAGTGCCTGAGAGAACCTGTTTCCCTATAGTTTTGCCAACAGTGAGTTGTCAAATTTAGAGGATTTGCCCATGTGATAGGAGAGAATTGGTATTCCAGTAAATTTGAATTTAAATTTGAGTTTGCCATTATGAGAGAGGTTTTTCTTGTGTGTTAAAATCAGTCACATTTTTTCCCTCTGTGTCCTGTCTAATCTTGTCTTTTATCCATATTTATATTGGCTGTGAGGTTTTTGGAACTGATTTTTATAAGCTTTCTAGGTTAGAGTTGCTTGTGATGTGCATTGTAAATACTTTTGCCATTTTGTCATTTATTTTTGAATTAGCATGTGGTGACTTGCTTGTTTTATTTTTGTTCCCTTTAATTCAAAAGGTCAAGGAAATCTATGTCAGTTGAATTCATTGAATTTTTATGGCTTCTGGATTTTGAGTCACAGTTTGAAAGACTTCCCACTCTGGGGTTATAAAAGTATCCTAGTGTAGAATTCTTTTACCACCAATAAACAATGGACTCATTTCATCTGTAGAGCGAGGGTTGCTGTCAATTCAGTGTCTTTCAGGGAAAAAAAAAGTACCGGGCAGGTAATCAATGGATGTGATAAATTAAGAAATACGCTTCTGTTTAAGTGTGTCATAGGTGTGCAACCGAGAAACACTTCTTCCAAGCCCATATCTGGGGAGCACAAGACAGGGTGGGGAAAACTCTTGTGATGACCATGGCCATTGTTTTCCAGACAAGCGACTCTGAGGCCAGCAGCCCCTTCGGAAAGCAGCCCAGTGATGGACTTCCAGAGGACAGCAGCAAAGCACCCAGGGACAAGCCAGGAGACTGGAAGCTACAGTCACGTAAAAGGACTCAGACGCTGCCTAACCGAAAGTGTTTCTTGACATCAGCTTTCCAAGGTGCCAATGGCGGCAAAGTGGAGATCTTTAAGAATGAATTCTGGGTGCCTTCTGCAGAAGCCAAGGCAGGGGAGGGGCACAGGAGAACCATGTCTCAAGACATACGGCCCCTTCCCGACTCCCAGCGGACTTCCACCTATGACAATGTCCCGGCCCCACCAAGGTCCTCTCGCCAGGAAGTGGGCGCCCTCTCTCCCCCGGCCTGGGACTCCAAGAGAGATCCTCTTGCCGGCCCACACTCTGAAACTGGGCCTGGGAAAAAGAACTCTGAAGAAGAGGAATTTCAGCCCCTGCAGAGGGTGGTCCAGGAGCTGCGAGAGAAGATCGAATCCCAGAAGCAAATGTATGAGGAGCAGATTAAAAAGTGAGTCACACACGGAGGAGTGCTAGGTAGCGCTCGGCTTCCGTCTTTAGAAGATGAGTTGTTCTCATCTCCCAAAGAATTCACACCGTAAAACTCAGTTTAGACAATTGACGTGCAGCAGGCCCAAGGGAGAAAGGATAAGGGAAGTGATGAGATGACTAAATTAGTGTAAGCTCTGAACTTATGATTTGATTTCCAAAAATGTAAATCTCTAATGTAACTCAGTCACTAGTTCCAAATAAATAGTGGCTCTTTAAGGATCAATATGCTTTGATGGATTAAAAGGAGCTTTATTTATTTATTTTTGGACAGGCAGAGTGGACAGTGAGAGAGAGAGAGACAGGTCTTCCTTTGCCGTTGGTTCACCCTCCAATGGCCGCCGCGGCCGGTGCACCGCGCTGATCCGATGGCAGGAGCCAGGTGCTTCTCCTGGTCTCCCATGGGGTGCAGGGCCCAAGCACTTGGGCCATCCTCCACTGCACTCCTGGGCCACAGCAGAGAGCTGGCCTGGAAGAGGGGCAACCGGGACAGAATCCGGCACCCCGACCGGGACTAGAACCTGGTGTGCCGGCGCCACAAGGCGGAGGATTAGCCTAGTGAGCCACGGCGACGGCCCTAAAAGGAGCTTTTTACTTGTTTCATTTCAAAGCTGTTCATTGATTCTACAACCAAGTCAGGTCCACAGGTGTGGAAAGAGCATGGCAGGTAGAGAGAAGCAGGGGGCAGAGGCTGCAGGAGGGTAGCAGGCGAGAGCTGGAGCAGAGGGAGGGCAGTGCTACAAGGTGAAGGGGGAGAAACAGGAAGCCAGAGCACAGCAGGGTTTTGGTGACCTCCAGAAAGCTTGAGTAAGGTGGCAGCTTCTGGATGGTTGGCACTTGCTTTGTGATTTATGGGTCACTGACTCCCCACTGAGCGCAGGCTGTACCAGGCAAACTGAAGTAGCAGATCTGTTAGGAAGTCAACCTCCACGATTTCAAGCCAGTTCCTAAGTGCTTGGACACACTTAGGCAAGTGTGTTTGTGACATTTCTTTCACATGACTGGTTCTCCAGCACCACGCTTTTCCTGAGAGAAAACCTCAATCCAGCTTTGCCCATGTGAACACAAGTCATAAGAGTGAGATATGGGCCAGCACCACAGCTCACTAGGCTAATCCTCCGCATGTGACGCCAGCACCCTAGGGTTCTAGTCCCGGTTGGGGCGCCAGATTCTGTCCTGGTCACTCCTCTTCCAGTCCAGCTCTCTGCTGTGGCCCAGGAAGGCAGTGGAGGATGGTCCAAGTGCTTGGGCCCTACACCCCATGGGAGACCAGGAGGAGGCACCTGGCTCCTGGCTTCGGATCTGGCACAGTGCGCAGGCTGTAGCGGCCATTTTGGGGGGGTGGTGAACCAATGGGAAAGGAAGACCTTTCTCTCTGTCTTTCTTTCTCACTGTCTAACTCTGCCTGTCCAAAAAAAAAGAGTGAAATGTGAATGAGTGGGGTTCTCATATTTATGCATACTTCTTGGTCCAGAGCTGCCTATTTAGAAGCAAAACATAGCTTCTGTGCCTGAGAACCTGACAGCAGTCATTGGTAGGATGATGAGACTTGTGTGATGTCTTGGCAGTGACTACAGCTGTCCCAGAGAAGGCTCCCAGTGTGTTCTTATCCTGTGGCATTGAGACAGTAGGAGAGGAACCAGCTGCCATAGCGGGGGCCACTCCTGCTGGGTAGGACAGAACCTCGGAGCCCACCTGTCAGGGAGCTCTCAACCACAGCAGAGTGAGGGGGATTGACAGTGAGCAGTGCCCACTCTTAGCTTTGTGCTTCAGTGCCATCTGCTCACGCAGTCCCCACAGCCGTCCTGTGAAATAGGGAAGCCCCATTGAACAGCAGAAATGGGCCCTGGGAGGTACAAAATGCTCCTGGAGGTCTCAGAACTCCTCATACGTAGGTGGGCTGGGATGTGAACCTGGGTCCGCCAGGCACCTGAGCCCATGTGGATTCCACCTCTGCCCTGTGCTCAGTGGTCAAGAGGGAGTCTGTCATCTCCGCTAGAGCCAGATGGGCATGGAGAACTTGGAGGAGAAAATTAGATCTGTAATGAGCCAGTCGGAAGGAAGGAGCCCAAGTTAGCTTTCAGAGGGGGTAGGCAGGCGTGGGCGAGACTCTGATGAGGGCCATTACACAGAATAGGCCAAGGCCCTTGAGGAGAGCACCCAGAGCATGGGCACAGATGGGAGTCAAGTCTCCCTACGAGCACGGGCAGGCCGTCTGGGGAGCCAGGACTGTTGGGAGGCTGCTCACCCATGAATGAAACACTAAGCAAATTTCTAGTCACACAATCTCCCACACTCATCTGAAATTCCCTTCTTTGGCTTAAAAATGATCTCTGTGTACTTACTCCTAAGGGCTAATTCAACCTGGCAGGGGGTTACCTGGGACCACATAAGGATTTTGGTCAATAGCAATGAAACCCCAAGGAAGGCAGCATCTTCCATATATTCCACTTGCAGTAGGATTCAGAAGTGAGGGTGGGGCACCTGGGACCATTGCTTCCCAAAGGGTGATTGCTTCTACTTCTTGAAATCCTGATCCCCAGGAGGACTTTGATAGAGAGTGTTGGCCCGTGCTCACTCTTGAACCTGGATGAGGAGATTGAGACTATGGGTGGGGCTTCCACAGCTTCTGTTGAGCAGGACTAATAACAATATGCATATATTAGGGGTCCCTTCCTACAAAGATGACATAAAACACACAAAACAACATGAACATTAATAGCAATAATAGGAGTGTTACGTGAGGGAGGAGAGGCTCAGACATGTTCTGGGAATTCAGATTTACTGGGAAGTCTTTATGTAGGAGGAGGGGCGTGAATAAGAGGAGTTGCATATGGTTCTGTGGGGAGGAAAATGAGCGGAGGTTGGGGCCAGAGTGAAGGGAGATTCTAGACTAATGCCCTGTTCTCTTTCTTTCCTCATAGTCTGGAGAAGGAAAATTACGACGTCTGGGCTAAGGTGGTGAGGCTCAATGAAGAGCTGGAGCAGGAAAAGAAGAAATTCGCAGCCTTGGAAATCAGGCTCCGCAACGTGGAGCGCTCCCGGGAGGACGTGGAGCGCAGGAACATGGTCTTGGAAGAGGAAGTCAAGGAATTTGTCAAATCCATGAAGGAGCCCAAACCGGATGCCTGAGCATCCCGGAAGTGCCACGGGGACATCTTGAGAGAGGCAGTTACTCCCTAAGAGGGAGAGGACGTTTGGGGAGAAGGCACTGCATTTCCCCGCACATAAATCAGTGGAGCTTGCAGGAGGAGAGTCAGCCGCGACATGTGTTTACGTCTGTGGCCACCTGTTGCAGCACTCAAAGTGACTGTGTTCTTCACAGCGGCCTCAGGATGTGTGGCCTGGAAGTTTCCTTTGCTGAATGACCATGTCCAACAGAGATATGTGAGACAGGCTGGTAAGCCAGAGGCAGGATTCAAACATTTCATTTTGTGCTTTCCGTGTGGATGGCCTCAGGACGTCTCGGCCGCATGGGCAGGAAACAATATTCAGCGTCCATGTGCTGACTCCTGGAGGGCTGTGTTTGGGAAAAGCTGCACCTGCTGAAGTCAGAACCTCATTCTGCCACCCTTACCAAGATGCACATTGCTCAAGGGTTCTCAGACTTATTATTAGACTAAGACAAAACAAGCAATAAACTGTATTTATAAAAGCAAAACCAAGTGGGAAAATTGTATTCAAATAAAGAGCAAAAAGCAAGGGCATTGCTATTTCTTAGAGTGTTTATGAGAATTCATGAAAGATGGCTCTTCCTTCAGCAGACGGCCCCTCTCTGAGGCACGTGGGTTGGTGAGCTGGGCATGGGCTGGGCTGTAGCCCCTCCTAGCCTTTCAGGGCCATGCTTGTGTGTGGAGGGCCTGAGAATAAAGGCTTCTAAGTGTAATGAGAGGCCAGAGACTGGTTGTGGGCTTAGACAGTAAGAGGCGGGATGATGACATTCTTTTCTGTACCACCAAAATGCAAGTGAATTTATCCTTTAAGAGAATATGGGGGCCAGCGCCGCGGCTCAACAGGCTAATCCTCCACCTTGCGGCGCCGGTACATCGGGTTCTAGTCCCGGTCGGGGCTCCAGATTCTGTCCCGGTTGTCCCTCTTCCAGGCCAGCTCTCTGCTGTGGCCAGGGAGTGCAGTGGAGGATGGCCCAAGTGCTTGGGCCCTGTACCCCATGGGAGACCAGGAGAAGCACTTGGCTCCTGCCTTCGGATCAGCACAGTGTGCCGGCTGCAGCACGCTGGCCGCGGTGGCCATTTTGGGGGTGAACCAACAGCAAAAGGAAGACCTTTCTCTCTGTCTCTCTCTCTCACTGTCCACTCTGCCTGTCAAAAAAAAAAGGAGAATATGGGGTACTAGGCAATTCCTGGGGGAGGGACTTTCCCAGTGGACAGCTGACTATTCCCTTTCTACATCAGGTCATCCTGACATAGACCCTTGGTAATATCTTGGACCCTTTATTCTGCTTAGTTGAGTCTTTTATGGTTTTTTCCATCCTTCTAGTTAGATTGTCTCCAAACTCTTCTGACTGTGTATGCCATCAGCAGGAGTTGTCAGAGCACCCCCCCCCCCACTGTAGACATATCTATCTATAAATTACAGCCGGACATCAACATCCATGAGTTCCACATCCATGGATTCAACTGACCACGGCTCAGAAATATTAAGGAAAAAAATAATGTGTCTGTACTGCACATGTTCTAATTTTTCTTATCATTATGCCTTAAACGATATAGTATGGCAACTATTTACCTAGCGTTTACCTTGTGTCAGGACTGTAAGTAATTTAGGGATGATTTGAAATATATGGGAAGATGAGTATAGGCTATGTGCAGATACAGCACCATTTTATCTAAGGGACTTTAATATCCCAGGATGTTAGTATCCAACCCAGCGTGGATTCTGTGGGACAACTGGAAAACTGTATACATGTACTACTGTATTACTACACCATGCATAGTGTAATACACGCAGGACAGAAGCCAGTGAGATAAAATCCAAGGCCGATAGATGCCCTTGAATGTGCTTTAAGCTCTCTAGACCCCTGGCATGATTTCCAGCAGGTATTACCTGTACGTGTTTAGTACTTTCCACCCCATTGCTCCCATGAGTTTAGGTGAACCCTAGAATTAAGCCATGACTTAATTCGTGGTTCGCAGTCTGCAGTTTGTAGTGAGGGTGTAGCCTTCCCCAGCATCTGTGCCATCTGTTCGCGCCTTTTACTTTCATTGTTTTCTTCAGTCTGGCTAGTGCCCCCTGCCTGTGGCCAAGACTTAGTACCCACAGACAGAAGGGTCAGTGTTGCTTAGTCCTGCTGCTCAGGCCCTGCTCCACCACGCAGTCCCTTGAGGATTGATGGGGTAGGGGACAGCACAAAGCATCCTCTGATAGCCCTGCCTACAGAGATTGAGGGGGAAATTTGGGACATCACTAAGAAAAGCGAGTTTACATGTATTTTAATTAGAGCCACACACAGGAAACCCTTATTGGATACTTGGCTTGTGTTGGTGAGTGTGTGCAGATCCCTCGCACTGACCCGGAGGGTGCTAGTTGATTTGAGAGTGGAAGTGACGAGTCTCAAGATCATTTGGTTGAAGGTATGAAGAGGAGACCGTGTAGTCAGTTTCTTTTGAGGCCCGTGCTAGAGGAGCTCGCTGGGTCTGCGAGCCAGAGCTTGGGCTGCGTGGCAGTGCCACATTGGTGTTCCAGCCCCTCCTGGTCTGGGAGTGCAGATACAAGACAGCAGAGCCGCCGTTGCCGCTTCTGAAGCACTGGGGAGTCTGGGACTGTCAGTTGCTCTTCACTGGCAAGAATCCGACTTGCTGAAGTTGCCACCCCTTGTTCCTGTGCCACCCTCCAGATAAGGAGGGCAGAGAAACAGCGTTCTTCCAGATTCCCAGGTCCTCCTGAGTCCACAGGCAGACGAGGGAGGGGCATGTGGGTTCCAATGCCACCGTCCTCAATGTCCCAAAAGGGCATCTGCGAGATGCATGAAGGAGCATGCATCTGGAACTCACCTGGACCCGGGGCCACGTTCTAGAAAGCGGTGCTGGGAGACAGGCCCATTCCAGCTCCGGTCTTTGCTTTCAGATGCTTTTCAAGGACAAGGCTCTGCTGAGTCTTCCTTCTGTCCAGCAACACCTGTCACCTTCACCTTCCTCGCTTCCGCCCATGCACCTGCTGAAAACCTGCAACGATCTGCGCTGTGCACTGGAGAGCCCCTCACGCTCTTTGGCCTCCCAGCCTCGAGCGTGGCTTCTCCAGGACGCTTCTCTCTCAAGTCTGAGGCAGGTTTGTGGCTTTCCAGTAAAGCCGTGCCCTGGGTAGAACAGTTTGTCCTAGGGATCAGCTGGGATGACCGTGGTCAGAGTCTGAAGCCAGGAGAGAACTGAGCCTGGCATTCCTAGGATGGAGATGCACAGGAAGCAAGCAGTAAACATCTGTAGCTGCTTTTCTGGCCAACTTGTTCAAGCTCCATTCAGAGGCCATCATCTGAGAAAAGCACAAAACAGGAACCCAGGGCTGGCCAGGCTGCTGAGAAGGGGCGGCACAGTGGCCGGCATCCACTGGCTGGGCTCCACGGGCCTGGCCTGGAAGATGCCGTACACTGGCGTCGTGTAAACTCCCGCATTCCACCGCTTCCTGTGCAGATACCAGCAGCAGTCAGGCCTCATGCTGGCTGGGGAGCAGAGGGAACATCGGGGCCTGCGGCTGCAATTAAGCCGGGCCGCCTTTTTTTTTTTTTTTTTTAAAGGCTTATTGTATTTATTTGAAAGACAGAGTTACAGAGAGAGGTAGAGACAAAGACAGAGAGAGGTTTTTCCATCCACTGGTTCACTCCCCAAATGACCGCAACAGCCAGAGCTGAGCTGATCCGAAGCCAGGAGCCAGGAGCTTCTTCCAGGTCTCCCACACAGGTGCAGGGGCCCAAGGACCTGGACCGTCTTCTACTGCTTTCCCTGCCGCAGCAGAGAGCTGGATCGGAAGTAGCTCGAACTGGCACCCATAAGGGATGCCGGGACTGCAGATGGCAGTTTTACTGGCAATGCCACAGCGCTGGCCCCACTGGGCCACCTTTACAAGAATCACACGCAATCTTTCACCCTGCCCCAGGAGGCTGGGAGGACACAGGCCCCACAGCTGGAGCCTTGGCTGCTGATTGAGGAGCCCAGGCTGGCCAGAGAGGGCGGGAGCTGGAGGGCTCCAGTGCAGCTCCAGAGCTGCTACTCACCTGGCGATGGACCTGTGGCTACTCTTTCCCCTGCTGCTGGAAGACACGCTTAGAATCACAGAGGAACAGACCTGGATGGCACCATTGTGTGTATCTCATCAACCTGCCTACTTGGTCAGCAGGAAAACAGGCCCGGAGTCATACGCTGAAGGGCCAGTGCTCACACAGCGATGAGGATTGATGGAGGTGATTTTTGAGGGATGCTCCAAACCACAGTTTAGTGATTCTTGTGGTTCTTGGCTTCTGTCCAAAAGTTCTCTCCCCTCAACCACAAGCATGTGTGAAACTTATCAAGCCTCTGTTGTTAAGCGCTTCCAGAATATAGAGCTGGCCTCAGCTTGGGGTCACAGGCAAGGCCCACCCCACATGATGCCATTTTATGCTTGCTTGTTTTATTAGCAGTGGTATTCTAAGGCGGTGGTTTGCAGCCTTGGCTGCATAAGACAATCACCTCAAGTGCTTTTTGAAACGATGCCGACACTCAGATCCTGACCCACTAATGTGCCCGGGAATGTAGCTGATAATGGTCCGAGTACTTGGGCCCCAGTCACCTACATAGGAGACCCGGATGGAGTACCTGGCTTATGGCTTTGGCCTGATCCAGCCCTGGCTGTTGTAGCCATTTGGGAGAGTGAACCAATGGAGGGAAGATCTCTTTCTTTGTCACTGTTTTTTTCAAATAAATAAGATAAATCCCAGTAAATAATAAATAAATCCCAATTCATTCTGATATGTTACCAGGATTATTAAACACAGCTCAAACTGCTCAGTTTGACCTGAGTTGGGATTAATGACAGTGTTAAATCTATCTACTGCCCCTCCCATTAGCAGTCAACACAACCGAACTCTCTGGTCTTCCCTACAAGCTGGCTTATCATGAACTTGTTCCTTTAGTATAGGAGGTACCTAAGAGACAGAGAATGGGTTTATGTTATATGCCCATTTTGCAGATAGGGAAAACTGAGCCTGGGGATGTTACCAAAAAATTGTTGTGGCATAGTGGGATAATCTGCCACCTGAGACATCAACATCTCATATGGTGTTGGTTCACATCCCAGCTGCTCTTCTTCCAATCCAGCTCCCTGCTAATCACCTGGAAAAAGCAGCAGAAGATGACTCAAATGTTTGGGCCCCTGCCACCCACATGGGAGACCCAGAAGAAGCTGCTGGCTCTTAGTGTTGGTCTGGCCCAGTGCTGGCCATTGCGGCCATCTGGGGAGTGAACCAGTGGATGGTTCTATATCTCTCTTCCTCTCTGTGTAACTCTGTCAAATAAATAAATAAATCTTTTCAAACAGTCTCAATATAACAGTAGCTTAGTCATGAACAAATCCAAGGATTTTGAGACTGCTTTAATAATAAGAGTGTGCTCAACTCGTGTTCAGGTAGATTCTAAGGCACAGAAGGTAAGAACACGCGGGCTTGTTTTATAGAGTACTGGGAAAAGCTCTGATTAAAAGCATCTTCTTTTCAGATCCATATTAGATCAAAGTATCCCTACCGGTAGCTTACAATATTGACCATGAATGTGTTGTTACTGGGAGAAAACCATGAAGCCTCCATTAATCACTGAAACCACCTTTTAAAACAGTGGTCTGGTTCCTGGAAGAGAGCTGTGGTGCCGGCATCCCATATGGGCAACGGTTTGACTCCCGGCTGCTCCACTTCCAGTTCAGCTCTCTGCTCTGGCCTGGGAAAGCAGTAGAGGATGGCCCAGGTGTTTGGTCCCCTGCACCCACGTGGGAGACCCGGAAGAAGCTCTTGCTGCTTGGCTTCATTGCAGGCCATTTTGGTAGTGAACCAGTGGATGAAAAACCCCTGTCTCTCCCCTTCTACCTTTCAAATAAATAAATAGAATCTCTAAAAATTACTTTTATTTGAGAATCTGAGAGAGAAAGAGAGGGAAACAAACAGACAGACAGAGCTCCCGTCCACTGCTCACTCTCCAAATATGTACAATGGCCAGGGCTGGGCCAGATCAAAGCCCGAAGGCAGGAGCCCAATCCAGGTCTCCTCCATGGTGGCAGGGACTCAGCGGCTTGAGCTGTGCCTCCCAGGGTATCTCAGTGGGAAGCTGCACCTGGGAGTCAAGCAGGAACTGTTGTATGGGATGTGAGTGTCCTCCACTCCAGGGGAACTGTACATCCCGTAACTCTTTGATTGCAATCAAGTCTGTGTTCCTGAGGTTTCAATGCAGCAGAGCTTGGAACTGAAGCGAGTCTGTCCAACTTGTCCAATGCTGTGTCAGCCTGACCCTCATATGGGGAAGAAGGGCGACACAGAAAACTACCTCTTGGCGGTGATGGACTGAAATAAAATGGCTAAAGTCATTTTCTCTTAAAAAGAGAAGCCCGATTGGAAATTCAGGGAAGAAGCACACATTGTGCCTTTCCCACTTCAGCATCAGTGTGGAGACATGTCAGCAGACAGACACACCTCCCCTCAGCCCAGGCCGTGCCTGCTGCTGCCGTGACGGTGGCGGGGGGGGGGGGGGAGGGTCACACATTGCCAGGTCTTTGCCTGGCATCAGCTCAGGGCTCCATATCAGCAGGACCACCATCCAGATGTCTCTCAGGAATAACTGGGATGGGCGTCTCAGAGTCTGATCTCATGTGGCTAAGAAATGAGCCTTGCAGGGTTCTGTGTGCTGAACTTCCTTACTTATTCTCAAGGCTCTTTCCATTTAGAGAACTCTTTCCTCCTCCCATGAGCATGGGAGGGTCCTCCAGTGGGGCTCAGTGCATGGGCTGGAGGATGTACCGCCAGTGAGATGTTGGGGGCAGAGAGAGAGAGGGAGAGAGAGCGAGAGAGAGAGCGAGAGAGAGAGCTCTTCCCATTGCACACGGAGGACTCTGGGTGAGTGGTGGGGTGCTGGTGGAAGAAAGAGGCCCCATATCCCCCATGTCTTCCTCACCTTCATATGTGTCGTAAGTTAAGCAGGCTCCGCCCTCTGGATGTGTACACCTGAGAAGGCCCAGCATGACTGAGGCTTGTGGCTTCTGTCTCCAGCCTGCTTCACGCGGTCGCACAGTTTTCAGACCACTCTGGGAAAACAGTGGGCAGAGGAAGCAGCCCCATGTGACCATCTGGAAACAAGGCCCCTCAGAGATATAGTGACCCACACTTGCCCTCTGCTCCTTCCGCTTTATCACTGCGGACTTTTTGGCGAGGATACAGAGCCCTTGTGTTTTTGAGAAGCTGCTCCTTCCCAGGCTGTGAAAGAGGGCATTGGTTTGCTTGCAGCTCTTATTTTAGAGAAAGAGCTGGGTTGAGCATATGGCTCGGCTTTGCTGGCCTGGGGCTTGACAGCGGACACATTCTGCAGGAACTTGGACTTGATCACTAGGAAGCAGGTGATCTGGATTCACTGTGTCTGTTTCAGGGCTGGATACAGTCAGGCTTTGTCTCCTTGGTGGACTGGTTCTGGGACACACCACAGATGCCAATAATTGGCAGATACTCAAGTCACTGGTATGCAATGCCTAGTATTTGCACATAACCCACCCACATCCTCCCATATACTCTAAGCCATCTCTAGATGAACTTTAAAATCTAATGCATAGGCTGGTGCCGCGGCTCATTAGGCTAATCCTCTACCTGTGGCACCGGCACACTGGGTTCTAGTCCCAGCTGAGGCGCTGGATTCTGTCCTGGTTGCCCCTCTTCCAGTCCAGCTCTCTGCTGTGGCCCGGGAGTGCAGTGGAGGATGGCCCAAGTGCTTGGGCCCTGCACCCCATGGGAGACCAGGAGGAAGCACGTGGCTCCTGGCTTCAGATTGGCGCAGCACGTTTGCCATAGCAGCCATTTGGGGATTGAACCAATAGAAGGATGACCTTTCTCTCTGTCTCTCTCTCTCTCTCACTGTCTAACTCTGCCTGTCAAAAAAAAAAAATCTAATGGTTTGTAAATGCTATGTGAATAGTTGTTAGATTGGATTATTTAGGGAATAATGACAAGAAAAAGTCCACTTATGTTCGATACAGGTCCAAGTGTTTTGAACGTGTAATCCACTGATGTGGAACCTGCAGATTCAGGGATCCGACTGTACTAACTTCATAGAAAAAACAATCTCAGAAAAAGCCTGTATGGTGTTCTGAATACTGAATTCACTTGCTTGCTGAAATGCTGATTTTTAAGCAAGGCTGTTACACTTCAATTTTCTCATGTAGGATTGTATATATACAATATTGGTCCCAACTATGTTTTTATCAGTGATTTGTTTCAGTGTCCGTGTCACCTATTTTCTTGTAAATAGTCATTCACGTGTGTCTTCATTGCGCTTCTGAAAGTGTTCCAATAGCTCTTCCAAAGAATTTGAGGGCAATTGGAGGGACAAAATAGATGACAACCAGGTGACACTGGAAGTTGTCATTCTGACCTTGAGATAGTCTCTATACAAAAATTGTGTGGGTAGGATTAGCAATGATATCTTTACTTAGTACAAGTTGCATTTACAGCATTGCAAAATGTTTCAATACTAATTTTTCCTCCTGCAGTAACTGACATTTTAGAAGCACTACATTTGACCAGAACAATTTTTTTCCATGCACCTCTTAGCCGCTTTCTATTCCTCCAATATGGTGTTCTCTCTGCAGAGATGAATTAATTATCACAGCAAGCCGTGAGGTCGGGCTGGTGTCATTGCCACTGTGCAGATGAGAAAATTGAGGATGCAAGAGATTAAGTGATTTGCTCAGGTTCACAGTTAAGTATCTCATTGTTAAGAGTCATTTTTGGCCGGCACCGTGGCTCAACAGGCTAATCCTCTGCCTTGCGGCGCCGGCACACCAGGTTCTAGTCCCGGTCGGGGCACCGGATTCTGTCCCGGTTGCCCCTCTTCCAGGCCAGCCCTCTGCTGTGGCCCAGGAGTGCAGTGGAGGATGGCCCAGGTGCTTGGGCCCTGCACCCCATGGGACACCAGGAAAAGCACCTAGCACCTGGCTCCTGCCATCGGATGAGCGCGGTGCACCGGCCGCAGCGCGCCGTCTGCGGCGGCCATTGGAGGGTGAACCAACGGCAAAGGAAGACCTTTCTCTCTGTCTTTTTCTTTCACTGTCCACTCTGCCTGTCAAAAAAACAAACAAAAAAAAAAGAGTCATTTTTGTCACTGCAATATTTTTCTTGTTCTTTTTTATTTAAGATTTTTAATTTATTTATTTGAGAGGTAGAGTTACAGACAGTGAGAGTGAGAGACAGAGAGAAAGGGCTTCCATCTGCTGGTTTACTCCCCAGATGGCCACAATCACCGGAGCTGTGCCGATCTGATGCCAGGAGCCAGGAGCTTCTTCCAGGTCTTCCACACAGGTGCAGGGGCCCAAGCACTTGGACCATCTTCTTCTACTCCTTTCCCAGGCCATAGCAGAGAGCTGGGTTGGAAGAAGGGCAGCCGGGACTAGAACTGGCGCCCATATGGGATGCTGTCGCCACAGGTGGAGGATTAACCTACTGTGCCATGGTGCCAGCCCCAACTGCAATATTTTCAAACCAGATATATTTTACAGGTGATTGGTATATTTAAAGTGGAACATCTTACTAGGTGATGGCTACTTAGAACTAAGAAAATATACCGTGTGACAGGAGAAAGTATCAAAACCAAATCTACCTGATTCTAGAGCCGAATCACCCAATGACAATGACCTGAGTGTCAAGGGAAACAGTCTGTGTCTAAGCATTTTCCAATGCATATAAAAATAATAACACGCTTGCATGGAAGAGCATGGCTTCTAGCTCGCCTACAAACGTGAAATGATTTACTCTATTAGAACCACTAACTGGTTTAGTCAATTTGATTAGATTGATCAATTCATTCTTTGAGAAAAATCATTGGTTCAACTTGGCATCACTTAGAAAGTGGCAGGCTTGTCATTTTCCCAATGAGAGCTGTTTCAAGCGTAGCCAAGCCTCAGACAACAGGAGGCAGCAGGGTCTGATGCTCCCTGAAGTCTGAGAACCAGCACACAGCTGCAGCTCCCACTCTTCTTCCAGGGTTCCATCAGTCACGTCAGTTGCCTTTGGCTCTTGTCTGCATGGAGAGAAGTCCTCCATACATGGATTCTGTGACGACAGCACGTCTCCAGGTCTAGATGAAC
The DNA here is from genome assembly GCA_949820135.1 of Sylvilagus floridanus. Taxonomy (NCBI): domain Eukaryota; kingdom Metazoa; phylum Chordata; class Mammalia; order Lagomorpha; family Leporidae; genus Sylvilagus; species Sylvilagus floridanus. Next base: position 51,509,058 of record OX463245.1, read on the forward strand.
TTTCTGCCCTTTTAAGATCTTCTAATAATTTGTGAAAGAAATGCTCCCCACAGCTTGTCCTTGGAAGTCTTCTTTATAAGAGATACTCCTTAGACGATGGATTCCATACCCTGTGCCACCTCCCCCAAGATTTTCAATGCAGGATAGTCACGTATTCGTGATCCGGTTCTTAAGTCTGTAAGATACAAATCACCTGTTGTCAGAGTCACTGTTGAAAATTCCCAAAAATGCATCATAAGGTTCACAAGTATAGCTTTATATGTCCACCCTGGCCGCTAGGTGTAATTATAAAACTTGTGGTCAATGATGAGACCAAGAGTACGGGCCATGGGCAGGCATTTGGCCTAGAGGTTAAGACACCATTTGAGACTCCCCTAATTCCATCCTCAGAGTGCCCGAGTTCAAATCCTGGCTCTGCTCCCAATTCCAGCTTCCTACTATTGCACATCCTTGGTTGCACTGGCCTATGGCTCAACCAGTTGGGTTTCTGCTGCCCACATGGGGGGCCTGGATTAAGTTCCTGGCTCCTGGCTTCAGTGTGACCCTGCCCTGGTTGTTGTAACCATTTGGGAATGAACTACCAGATGGAAGCTCTCTTTTTCTCTGTCTCTCCATCTCTGACAGCCTGCTTTTCAAATAAATAAATAATCTTTAAAAAATAAACAAGAGAAGACAATATGGTCACTGAAGCAGCCCTGGTGATTGCTGTCTTCATATCCTGCTGTTTTTGGTTTTCATCTCATGTGCAGTTTAAATGTGCACATTGTTTAAATGCATAATGTGTAAAATGAATATTGAAAATTATATTGATTGGGTGCTGTGTTTTGCCTGTTGTACATGCTTTCTTTATATCAAATGAATTCATCCTAACAAAAAACTAGGGCTAGATACCAGCACTCCCCTTATAAAGCTGGTTAACCTGCTTCTGTCATTGTTCCTGCCTTGGGCAGTACAACAACCCTGCAAACCTTCCCTGCCCAGAGGTAAATATTTTTATGACAGCTTCTGGGGTTGGGGATAGAGTTGGAGCAGGTTTGGGGCAAAGTTAACTGTTCAAAAAATCTCCAGAATTTGGGCGAGTTGCTCACCTGACAAATTGGCTTTTTAGTGAATTAGTCTGGCTCATGTATTAACAGCAGAGGGTGCCAAGCTTGAAACACAGAGATTTACGGGAAACCAGAAGTGAAGTCAGGAGAGAGGCAACAGCATAACTGGAGTTCCCAGTGACAGGGAAAGAGAAGAAAAGAGGTGGCAAGCGAGGCAGAGCCCACTTCTTGGGCCTCTGATGCCCCCTAGCTAGGGGTGAGGTAGAGTGGTGCCTGCAGGTAGGAACTCCCCCGGGAGGATCAGAGGGAGGTCGCATCTGGGGCTCCTGCAGGGGTGAGGGGCTCCAGGCTGCAGGCACAGACCTTTGTGCACCTGCCAGGCCAGGGGCAACCCTAGTGCAGCTGCACTCCGTTCTCCAAGCCCTGCACCCTGACTGCGCTTCCAGGGCAGAGGGCCCTTCCTCCATGCCAAGGCCCAGTCAGCTCACTGCCCAGGCCTGCAGGGCTCCATCAGCCTCCAGGGACAGAGGGCCCTTCCTCCATGCCAAGGCCCAGTCAGCTCACTGCCCAGGCCTGCAGGGCTCCATCAGCCTCCAGGGACAGAGGACCCTTCCTCCATGCCAAGGCCCAGTCAGCTCACTGCCCAGGCCTGCAGGGCTCCATCAGCCTCCAGGGCAGAGGGTGTTTTCCGCTTGCTTGGAGGAGCCCTGTAGGCTGCTGGGTGACCCTGCAACAGATGCTCCCAGCAAAATAGGGCAGCACCTGGAGAATGAGCCAGTCCTGGCAGGCCGCAGGTGAGCAGGTCCAAGTCAGAGGCATTCTCACGGCTCAAAAGATTTCCCAGGAAGTCCAGGTTTCATTTAAAAACTATTTATTTGAAAGACAGAGTTAGAGAAAGAGAGAGAGAGAGAGAGAGAGAGCTTCTATCTATTGGTTCGCTCCCCAGATGGCCACAATGGCTGGGTTTGGTTCAGGTCAAAGGCAGGAGCCAGGAGCTTCCTCCAGGTCTCCCACATGGGTGCCAAGGCCCAAGTACTTGGGCCATCTCCCACTGCTTCTGCAGGTGCATTAGCAGGATCAAAAGCAGAGCTGCCAGGATTCATACTGGCACACATATGGGGTGTCGGTTTCACAGGCTTAATCTGCTACACCACAATGCAGCCCCAGGAAGTCCATCTTCAGACAGTTCTTTATTAGTGAATCAAGCCATTATTGTGATTAGTACCTAGAGGAGATAAGGAGATCTTTTTGTAGTTAAAGAAGTCAATATCAAAAAGATTTGCAAATGAAGAGAAGCAGGAGGCTGCCGCAAGGACAGACTTGCAATTGATGAGGGCTTCTTTTCTTAGTGTACGGAATAAGTAAGTGGTGCTGGCTACATTTGCACACAAGTGTCGCCTTGAAAGAATTGCCCCAAGTTTCTAAGGATTTGGTCTGCTTCCAGGTCTAAACAGAACTCCTACCAACAGTGTGAGCTCAGAAAGCTTTGTTTGGTATACTGTGTACCAGTGGCTTTTTGTGGGACCTGTGCCCCCACGTGCACACCTACAATACCTTTTGTCCCCACGTTGCTGTGGGAGCTTGGTGTTAGCTCAGCATGGTCCCTGGGCTCCAGCTTTGTTTTCTTCCTCTGGGGACCAGAGCAAACATGAAGATGTGGCCATGGCAGGAGTGAGGAACACTCAGCTCCTTTACAGGTGTCTCTTTCTTCCCCACGTTCGTGACGTTATTTGGCGGTGCAGGTGTCAGCCTTGGTCACTCTGAGACATCCTTTTCTTACCTGTAAGACTGGGATATGAGAGGCCTGGCCTATGCAGCACACAGGAAGTCCTGGGGAATGAAGTCGACCAGTGCGTGTGGGTGAGGATTAGGATGTACCACACGCCGAGATGCCCAGCGCAGAGAGATCTCTGTAAAGCAGCTTGCACACCCGTTCCCCAACTGGCAGTGACACTTGCCACCAGGCGGTGAATTCCAAACAGGGCGGAAATTCGTCTCAGCTCCTCTGAGGATGTGGGGCTAGAGAATGAGGGTCCACAGCACAATGACGCAGCCCGAGAACAGGGGCTGTTCCCATACACCGAGCTGCTCTGGGAAGCTTCGAGCCCTGATGTGCTCATGACAAGTTTCTGGGTCAGCCATGTGCTCACACGGCCCGTGGTGCCTGAGCAATCCCATGCCCCGTTTCGCCTTCTGGGACCCATGCTCATGGCAGAACCCCTGGTGTGGAGGTAGCCCCACGAGGCGATGCAGAAGCCGGACCGGATCTTCAGAGCAAGACTCGTGCACTTAGAAAGCAGCCTCGGGGCAGGTGCTGGGTGCAGCGCTTAAGGCGCCCTTTAGGATGCCCACTTCCTGTACCAGAGTGCTTGGTTTTGAGTCCCAGATCCGCTTCTGATTCCAACTCCCTTCTTGCAAATGCATGCCCTGGGAGGTAGCAGGTTAATTGGCAGGCAGCTCAACTGGGTCCCTGTCACCCACCCTGGATTGACGTCCTGACTCCCAACCTCAAACTGGCCAGCTCCAGCTGTTGCCAGCATCTGGCGAGTGAAACAGTGGACGGGAGATCTGTTTTCCTGGCTGTGTGCCTCTGCCTGTCTCTCTCTGCCTTTCAAATAAATAAAAATCCACTAACAATGAGAAGGCTGTCTTCACAAAAAAATCATTTTTTCCCTCAAAATGTTCTTGAACAACTCTTTTGAAAGCCATCATTTCCAAATAGCCCAAGGTGGTGAAGAATTAGTACCACCCACTCACACATAGCTTCTGGAGTGACAGTGACTTGAATCGGATTCCCAGCATTGTTAATGGCATCTTTTTGAGTTCTGAAATACATGAAAATGGCCAGGAAAACGCCCAATCTTGGTACACTCAGTTTCTAGGAATGCCAGAATAAAGTGCCAGACTGCATGGCTGGAGTTAACAGAAATGTGTTTTCTCAAGGATCTAAAGACTGGAAACTTGAGACTAAAGTGTTGGTGGGTGGATTTCTTGAGTTCCCTCTCCTTGGCTTGTAGTTGGCTGACTTTGCCCTGTGACTTCACGTGGTCTTTCCTCTGGGTGCATCTGAGTCCCGATTGCTTCTTTATGAAGAAGTTGGGGAGAGTAGGGGAAATGACATTTATTTGTTTATTTTTGAGAGGCAGAGAGAGATCACATCTTCTGGTTCACTCCTTAAATGTCTGCAACAGCCAGGGCTGGGGTCAAAGCCAGGAACCAGGAATTCCACCCAGGTCTCCCATGTCAGTGGCAGAGACCCAGTACTTGAGGCTTTGTTGCTGCCTCCCAGGGTCTGCACTAGCAGGAAGCTGGAGTGAAGGATCAGAGCTGGGACTTAAACCCAGCCACTCTGATGCGGGCATCTTATCAACTAGGCCAACCCTCCACCAGCAATCTCCTTTTCTTATGAGAACATCAGTTACATTGGATTGGGACTCACCATAATGACCTCATTTTGACTTTATTTTACCTTTTTAAAGCCTCTTTTTCCAAAGGCAGTCCCATTCTGAAGTACTGGGGGTCAGGATTTCAACAGGAATTTTGAAGAGACACAACTCAGCACATACCGCTTGGGAACATTTTAGTATTGTCCCTTAGTTCTCTCATGACAAGAGATCCTCACCCCTTGGAATCTCCCCTGAAAATCAGTAGAAGTCTTGATGTCACAACACTCAGCTGGCGGCTGTTCCACCTTGTCTTAAATGTTCTATCCTTGGAGAAGAATAACTTCAGAACTTTCAAGTCTCGCTAACCCACAGACGTCATATGAAATGCACAGGACAGGGTCAGAAAACCTGACCAGAATGAGGATATTTATGAAGCTATCATTCTTTTATTTTATTTGAGGGTCAGAGTGACAGAGAGAGGAAAAGATAGAGATAAAGGTCTTCCAACGGCTGATTCACTCCCCATATGGCTGCAACAGCCAGAGCTGAGCTGATCTGAAGCCAGGAGCCAGGAGCTTCTTCTGGGTCTCCCATGTGGATGCAGGGGCCCAAGCACTTGGGCCATCTTCCACTGCTTTCCCAGGCCACAGCAGAGAGCTGGATCAGAAGTGGAGCAGCGGGACTCGAACCAGTGCCCATATGGGTTGCCAGCGCTACAAGGGGAAGCTTTGCCCACCATGCCACAGCACTGGCCCCAAGCTATCATTCTTAATGGTACTATTTGTGTTAGGTTGCTGTGATGAGGAAGTATGTAACAATGCAGGGACCCTGAAACCCTGACCCTCCACCCACCCATCTATTACAGTGATGGATCAGGAGGGGCATGTCAGACCTGCGTGTTCTTTATGGCTATAAGGATTTTGCCCCCATACTACAGTTTAATGCTCCAGGGACCCAGAATGGAGCTCAGGCAGCATAGGAACCCATTTCCTCTGGGTTGACTGGAGGTGAACAGGCAGCCTAAACTCTGGGAAGGCTGGCAACCTCCTGAGCCCGTTCAGCCCCGTCTCCCCCAGGCTCTCTGTACTGACACCGAGGGAAGGCAGGCCAGGGGAAAGCATCATCCAGGAAGTGAGGGTGAGAGATGGCTCTGCTTATCCCTCTGTGGAGCTTCTCCTAGCCACTCACTGCACACCTCCCCAGCTGCCCAGTCCGTGTCACTGCTGGTGCAAGGGAGGGATCACATAAATGGGTGTGTGTGTGAGAGAGAGAGACAGAGAGAGAGAGAGAGAGATCGAGAGAGAGAGAGAGATCTGTTGATTCTGAACAATCCTCAGCAAAAAGGGTAACAGGGGAAGGAGAAGGCAGCGGTAGGAACGGGCTGGCTCGCAGCTTTCCTCCTCGAAGCGGAGGCTCTAGGGGTCAACATGACGAGACACTCAGAAAGGTCTACAGATGCCCACTGCTCCTGCAAGCCCACAGAGAGCTGCCGGCGTCAGGGCAAATGTCCCCTAGAAGTGAACACGGGGTTTGAGATGCTCCTAGCAGACCATAGACCTAGCTGCTAGGGCCCATGCGAATAAGGGAAGAAACAAATGAAAAACCAAGCGACGTTGATGGCCCGCTCCGGCCACTAGTGGGAGCTCTCGGTTCACGCCTCTCCTTGAAGCCAGGGATGGACTAGAATTCAGGATGGGGGTGTTATGGGGGTGTTTTGCGGGGGCCTGAGAGGCTGAGATCAAAAGTCTCTCCAACAATGTTCTCCTAAGGGAGTCCTAGGACCCCATGCAGCTGGCTTGGCGAGGCAGCCCTGTGAACACAGCCTGCTTGATGAATGGAAATCTGGACGTGAATATGGGGCCCTTGGCACAGAAGCCCAGAAATCAGACACTGTGCTTCCGGGGGATTCCTGGGGCCAGGACAAAGGGCATCCACACTAACAGCCCCAGGCACTCAGCCCAGCATGACCCAGATCCCAATGTTTGTAGCAAAGGTCTTGCTGACATGCAAAGTGGTCTTTTTTGGAGAGCCCCCTCTAAATACCTTCCCTGAGAATCAGGGGTAACAAGATGATGCTGATGTAGGATATGGGCACCCTCTGGTCCAGCCACCTGCATCTTGTTAGAGCAGCCATTATAATTTTCCCTTCCAGTGTTCGGATGTACCATGTTCCCCCAATCCAAGCCGTTGTTCTAGGAAGGATGGTGCTGAGTACAATTGTAGCTTTGCTTCTGCCAAAGGAAGCACCTGCTGGAACCAAATAAGAACAGATTCTTCCTCTAGGCCTGAGAAAAAGACCCTGCAGGCAACACCCTGCTGTTACTACACTGCACCTATTAGCTTGTGATAATGCATTTATTTTCCAGATTATTTTATTAACGTTGGTCTCATCCACTGGCCTGCAAGATTCAAGGCACACAGACTGGCCGTTTGCTTCACTGCATGAAATGCCACGCCTAGCAGAGCTCTTGGCACAGAGTGGTTTACCGTTCTCATGGTTCCCTAGCCCTAGGAGCTACAGCAGACCCACAAGAGCCCCAAAATATTGCACATTTCTGAGGGCAACAGGGCAAGTCTTAATATCCCTGGGACCCAGGGCAGACTACCGTCTTGAGGTAGTCATAGTTTCAGTACCAGGTTCCCTGTACTTGTTTCAGTCACACCCAATCTTTGAAGCTGGGCTTTTGGTTGTTGCTGTGATAAAATGCAAGCACCACACAAGGATCCATGTGAGCAGGAAATGACAGTGGCAGTGTCAAGCGGATTCCAAAGTTTGAGAAATCACGCAGTACCCGACTCACCACAAATCCTGTTAGTAATTGTGGCCATTGATGAACGAAATTTTAAAAGTACTGTTGTCATTCAATTTACAAGTTTTTTTTTTTTCCCCAAAGAACTGCCAAGTTATTAAGACATAAGTACTTACCGAGTTGTTTGGCCTTTACTTAGTGAATATGAAGATTTTCTGTTGACCCAGAGGTACCGTGACATATATTGAGAAACTAAGTGCACCATGAAATGAGAAGGTTTGGAACCTCTGAGTCAGTATTTGCTAACTGACTGATGGATTTGGGATTGGATGCCTTCAATTATGTTCCTGATCACCTCACCCAGCAAGTAAGTCAAAATGAACAGAAAAACACTTTTGGGGAAAAAGTATTACAAAATCTACCGATGCTCAAGTCCCTGCTATAAAATGGTATAGAGTAATAGTATTGGCACACAACCTGCACACCACCTCCCAGGTGCTTTAAATCATCCCTAGATTATATAAAATACTTACAATATCAATGCTGTGTGCATACTTGGCATACTATATTGTTTAGACAATAATTACAAGAAAGAAATTCTGCACATGTTCAATACAGATGCAAATTTTTAAAACATTTTATGCTAGTTTTTAAAAATATTTTCAATGTATGGTTGATTGGATCTACAGATTTGGAACCAATGGATAGGGAGTTTTGTTTTTCCTTACAGAGAAGAGAGTTCTCTCTCTCTCTCTCTCTCTCTCTCTCTCTCTCTCTCTCTCTCTCTCTCTCTCTCTTCTCTTTCTCTTTTTAAAGATTTATCTATTTATTTGAAAGTCAGAGTTACACAGAGAAGGAGAGGCAGAGAGAGAGAGAGAGAGAGGTCTTCCATCTGCTGGTTCACTCCCTAGTTGGCCCCAACGGCCAGAGCTGCACCAATCCAAAGCCAGGAGCCAGGAGCTTCTGCCAGGCTTCCCACACAGGTTCAGGGGCCCACGGACTTGGGCCACCTTCCACTGCTTTTACAGGCCATAGCAGAGAGTTGGATTGGAAGTGGAGTAGCCAGGAATCGAACCAGTGCCCATATAGGAGGTGGCTTTACCCACTATGTCACAGTGCTGGCCCCTACTTCTATCTCTTAAAACAGCTGCCAACTGCCACAGTTTTTATTCCTAGTCCTGTACGTTCCAGTCTCATTGGAGTCTGAAAATCTCTTTTTTCACCTTTTCCCCAGTTGTTCTGCCACTTATGTGTATACCACTTCTCTTTGCCATTTCTCTACAGTATACCAGTCAACTTCTCTCAGTCTTGTCCTCTTTTTATTACTCCATTTTATCTGGTTCTCACTGTCTTTGCTGACCCTCTAACTCTGGATCACAAAAGTCAAATAGCCTGGCAGAGACAGGGCCCAGAGAGCACGCCTGGAGTCAGACTGTGTGTTCAACATGTTCATCTGCCCTTACAGCCTTAGCAGTCACTTGCCTTTGGCAAAGTCTTCATTTCTTCCACAAAAAAAAAAAAGACTAATGGTGGTTATGGCCTGGTTCTGTAAAGAAGGTTTGATGCTAATATAATAATCCTTTATCAAAGTGTTCTGCATCCATTGGGTTCAACCAACCGTGCATCAAAAATATTTGGAAAAATGTACCTTGAGGCAGGCATTTGATGTAGTGGGTAAGATGCCAGTTAAGACACCTGAGTCCCAGCTGGACTCGATTCCAAGCTCCAGTTCCTGACTCTAGCTTCCTCCTAACGCAAAGCCCAGGGACACAGTGGTGGCGGCATGAGTAACTGGGTCCCGCCATCCATGTGGGAGACCCTGGATTAAGTTCTTGGCTCTCAGCTTCAGTCTGGCCCTTTCCTGGACTTGGCAGGCATTTGGGGAGTGAACCAGTAAATGGGAGTGCTCTGCCTGAGATAAACGAATACATCAAAATTGCAGCTGTGTTAGACAGATGCAGACTTTGTGTTTCTTGTCATTATTTCCTAAATAGCAGCCATAGCATTTTGCATTGGTATTAAGTACTGTAAGTTATCTAGAGAGGTTTTAAAGTAGACAGGAGAATATGCATAGTTTCTATGCAAATACTGTGCCATTTTACATAAAGGACACGAGCATCCATAGATGTTGTTATCAACGGGGAGTCCTGGAACCATTCCCCATAGTCACCAGGGATTACCGTATAGGACACCCAATTAAGAGATGAAAACATGTCGTTGTCTCTCTTGAGGAGAACTCGGCGTGGACGGCTCAGTGATGGAGGGTGTCTTAGGGCCTCGGGATCCTTCACTTCTCTTTTCCTGTGCATCCTCAGCTCACTTCGTGTTTCCAAGATGGCTGCCTCAGTCAGCTTCCAGGCCGCTTAGTCACATTCAAAACCAAGAAGTAGAGGAAAAGCACCTTTCTCCTTCCAAGTCACTGTCTTTTCATTTTGAGAAAGAAGCCTGTCCAGAAAACGTCCCCTGACTCCCCAGGGCTCAGAGCAGAATCGCATGGGTGTCCCTTGCTCGAAGGGCAGCCCGGGAAGTGCCCACCTGGCTAAGTAGGGGGGGCCACTGTGGCTTGTTCAGATCATGAGCTACGCCATGGTGGGGACCAAACTGGGCTTCTCTTGGCAAAGCAGCTGGGTAAACAAGGGATCTGTTTCTGTCCACTCCATGTTGTTGTCATGAGGATTAAATGAGGTGACACCTTTGGAACACAGCCTGGCATTTAGTAAGAGCTCAGTAAGTGTGAGCTACTATTTTTTATTTTTATCTTAATCATTTTTGATCCTGTCTCATCACCCCTTGCTGTAGCAGCCTGGAGGTGTCCTGTGTAACCATTTCATGTTCATGGGGAGGTGTGTGCCCCTGTACTCTCCGCAACACAGACCATGGGAACTGATTTCTCCGCTGAAGCTGCAAAGGGGAGGTGAGATCTGAAGGAAGGACGAGGGGCTCAGAGCATGAAACTGAGTTAAGCATTTGGAATACTCTTTAACCCAATGGGACATAAAGATCTGGCTCCAACCTGAAAGGGTTGTTGAGCAGTCTTGTGGTCTGGAAATTAGGAGAACAGAGAGAGTCTGATCAGTCTCCTGGCTGTGTTAATCCCTTCAACATAGTCCAAGAGCGGGAGTGAAGGAGGTGAGAAGTAATATTAATCCAGGCTTGGGCTTTGCCTCGTGGATGAGGTAGAAGGACGAGGAGACCAGCATTTGAGGAGGTAAACCAGAGACGATGCACTGGTGGGTGGGTGGTGGATTCATGACAGCGAGACCCAGGGCAGATAAGTTGGTATAAAATAGAAAGGCTGACTGGGGCCAGCGCTGTGGCACAGCGGGTTAACACCCTGGCCTGAAGTGCCAGCATCCCATATGGGCGCTGGTTCCAGTCCTGGCAGCTCCTCTTCCAATCCAGCTCTCTGCTGTGGCCTGGGAAAGTAGTGGAGGATGGCCCAAGTCCTTAGGCCCCTGAACCTGTGTGGGAGACCCAGAAGAAGCTCCTGGCTCCTGGTTTCAGACAGGTGCAGCTCTGGCCATTGTGGCCATCTAGGCAGTGAACCATCGGATGGAAGTCCTCTCTCTCTCTCTGTCTGTCTCTCTCTCTCTCTCTCTCTCTGCCTCTCATCTCTCTCTGTGTAACTCTGACTTTCAAATAAATAAATAAATCTTAAAAAAAAAAGAAAGACAGGCTGATAAATTGGGGTGAGATGAAGAGAGGAGCCAAGGGACCTGTAGTCTTTTTATGACCAAGAATTACAGCCAGTGAGAGAGGGGAAGATGGAGCTAGAAGAGGAGATATCTGTCTGAGCGTCCAGAGGGAAGGACCAACCAGTGTCCCTCACAAAAGGAGGGTGGGACAAACCTATTCCTGTCTACCTATGCCACATATCATAGGTCTGTCTTGTTTGATATATGTGTTTCTATAAAACTGTTCCCAAGTTTCTATGTTTCTATGAAGACTTGCAAATCCCCACGTATTTCTATGACTGATATGGTCCACCTTTCAGAGCAGTGCCAGCAGAACCACAGCTCACAGCGCTGGAAACCTTGCCTTCTCCTGGGTGGTGCTCAGGGACCAATCTTCCACTGGGGCTAGAGAAAGTCCAGTTTTAGCTGACATTCCCATGAGGGCTGCCACAGCCACTGCCGTTTATTATGCCAAGCCAACGGCCACAAGCGCAGTGACCACTTATTGAAGGAGTGGACGGGTTCAGTAGGAGGAGGTCTCGACCTCAGGATTCTGAGCAGAGAGACACGGGCTGACTGTGAACAGGACAGCCATCTGGCGGTGACTGGCAGAGCAGGGCCTCCTAGTTTCCTGGTATGGTTCTCCATCCCCACTCCCTGACCTTGTCCAACTCCACATTCAAGCTTCTACCTGCTGAACGCATCCTCCCCAGGGCTGGGCAGCTCACATTTGGTATTTTCAAACTGGAACTCTGGGTTTTTCATTTCAGATACCCACCCTCTCCTCTGTTTTTCTCAGTTACCTTGTCACTGTTCACCATTCTTGGTTAAGAGCATTGCATTCAGCATCACTCCACCCAGGAACCATGGAATCATCTGGAGTTCTCGGTGCACTGTCCTCTGTTCCCTTCACATCCACTCCCTGAGTGTGCTTAGGAAATTCTGCCCCTGAAGCATGTCCTGTGCCCACTCTTTCTTGACCTCAAGTATCATATCATATGATTCAGAACAAACCTTTTGTTTGTTTGTTTGTTTTTATCAACTTCTCTATGGACTTCCTACCTCCAATAGCTCTCGACAAGAAAACGGTGATGCTGGGAACTAGCAGCCCTGGGGGAAAGAGATGGGCAAGCATCCTGAGTAACAGTGAGTGGCCACTGGACAGGAAGAGGTGACCTGCAGCTGCTCGGGTCCCGGAAGCTGGGCAGCGAGAGACCCTGGTATGAGCTGCCGATACTCTGCTGCTGCCAGCCTGGAGCAGCATCAGGCAGGCACTTTCAGTGCTACCATGAGTCGTTCAGGAAATTCAATTCTGAAGTGGGCATCTCATGGTTTCAGCTTCCATGTGGAAAATGGACTGGATGAATCTGAACAATTTCCAACTCCACAAATACATACATGTATACACTCCGAGGGCTCGAGGAGACCCTAAGGACGCCTTGCCAGTTACCCAGCAGGCACTTAAGTCAACGATTAGCAGAACCTCGAGGAAAGAGAGCAAAGTGTCGGGACCACTTAGGAAGAAAAATAAGGAACACTAACCAAGAAGCCTGTGGGAGAGTGTTTCAAGACTTCGGAATACACAGAAGCTTTGTCACGGGGTCACCCCGCCTTATCTCTGCGTGGCTGAGGGAACACACACATCTGTCAGGACGCTCCTCCCAGGATCCGTGAGCCAGGAAGCCAGGTCACAGAGAGGGCCACATGAAGCTGAGAGGCAGCGCCTTTGCTTCCTTATCTCATCACCACCTGCATTTCTCCAGTGATGACAAAGGGAGCATTCTCTGGAGCCAAGGGCGATGGGCTGCACAGGGCAGAATTCGCAAATGTCAGTCAGAGTCCTAAGAAAGAGGAGCGGGGCACCGACACTGTTGCGTAGTGGGTTAAGCCTCTGTCTGCGACGCCGGCGTCCCATGTGGGCACCGGATCGAATCCTGGCTGCTCCTCTTCCAATCTGGCCTGGGAGAGCAGTGGAAGATGGCCCAAGCACTTGGGCCCCTGCACCCACATGAGAGACTCAGAATAAGCTCCTGGCTCCTGACTTTGGATACACCCAGCTCTGGCTGTTGCAGCCATTTTGGGAGTGAACCAGTGAATGGAAGACTTTCTGTGTCTCTCCCTCTCTCTGTCTGTAACTCTACCTCTCAAATAAACAAATAAAAATCTTAAAAAAAAAAAAAAAGAAAGAAAGAAAAAAGAAGAGCTGACCTGGGTGTGAATGGCCAAATTTAGAAGAGGCAGCACCGCTCCGAGGTTCACTCCAAACCTTCTTGAATATTCACTCTGGAATGGCTTGTTAAGGGTGTTTCTCTCCCTCTCTCTCTCTCTCTTTCTCTAATCTGGAATTTTCTTCCCAGTGGTCATTGCAATGCTAAGAAATCCTGGGAATTTCATATTGGCTTCCTGTTTCCATGGGGCTTTCCCTGTCAAAGGAGACAGCTTTGGACCAAGTGTGTTTTTAAAAGCGTGTGGGGTGAGTGTTATGGGACAGTGGTTAGGACACTCCTTGGGGTGCTCACATTCCGCGTCTGAGTGCCTGGGCTGGAGTCTCTGCCTTGCTTCCAGTACAGCTTCCTGTCAATCTGCATCCTGGGAAGCGGCAGGTGATGAGTCAAGTACTTGAGTCCCTGCCACCTGCGTGAAAGATCTGCATCAAGTCCCAGGCTCCTGGCATCCACCCAGTCCAACCTCAGCTGTTGCAGACGTTCAGAGGATGAACCAATGGGTGGAAAATGTTCTCTCTCTCTCTCTCTCTCTCTCTGTCTCTCTCTTTCTCACACACACACACACACACTCTACCATTCAAATAAATAAATAAAACATTTTTAAAAGTGTATACACCAAATTCCCAAATTTCTGGCGTGCCAGTTCTCGGGCCTTGGGAAATTTCTCTGCCTCCACCGAGAAGACGATGCTTCCCCCTATTAGAATCAACAACCAATAGGTACAGCTTTTGTGTTCAGCTTGACAGGAAAAGAACAGAACACATCAAACAGGGCAAGATGAACCTAACGTCCAAGGTGGCCCAGGGTTTTCGGTGGAGGGGAGCAGAGCTTCTGGATTTCTCTTAATCATATTAGAAGGGAACTTCAAAAGTTTGCAAACAGTGGAATTGCCAGATAAATATATTTTCATGCTAAAAGTGTTAAATCCATGAGGATTTTTCCATAACGCACATTTCCATGAACTTTTTGAAGATCCCGCACATGCACGGATTTCAAAAACTTTTTACACAAAAGCAAAGTTGCCTTTTAATTCCATGGGCTTGTCCGCTGGTGCTGGTTGACACGTGCTGCTCCTTGTCCACGGGGACACACAGCTGCTTGAATGCAACAACGCATTTACTCCTCACAGCCTATGAGGCCAGTGCTTGTATTCTTCTCACTTAGACAAAGGCACAGAGAAGTAGGTAACTGCCTGCGTTTTCTGCTGAGTGGCAAAGCTGACTCAAGCCTAGGCAGGCTGGCCCCCAGCACTCAGGATTTTAATCAGCGTCACAGTAACTCGCTTCAGGAACTGGGAGGAGGCAGGCTGACCGAGTGGTGACTGCGTGGTCTTCTGGTAGGTCCCTGAAGCGTAGTGGTTTACAGAGAACTTAACTCTTCCTTGGCACATCTCTGGCCAGCAAAACACTGGCGCCTTCCAAAGACATCAAGAGTCCTTAATGTGTAAAAATGTAGGAAGGAGAAGGTGAGGTTTTTTCCCCATCTCAGTTTTCTCCTTCCTATTTCCACCTCCTGTTCTTTGAATTTCGTTGGTTTGTATGTGGTCACATTTGTTTAAAGCAAAGGTTTTCAACAATATCACCAACAATTAAATAGATGTGCACACACACACACACACACATGCACACACACACAACAAAGGAGGAATTCAAAATATAGTCAATTATTTTAGGTCATTTTCCCACTTTTTAAAAACAGAATTGGCTTCAGAATTTAAAGAAACAAAACCCATTTAATTCAGCAGGTCCTATCTGTAGACAATAGCTCCCCTTGACATGTTCTCTGGGATTTACAAAAATTGCTGGTGGGGTTTGGTGCTCCTTGTATTTAGCGGAGGAAACCAGGCAGGTAAAGCCACTGCCTGCAGCGCTGGCATCTCATACGGCTGCTCCACTTCCAACCCAGCTCCCTGCTATGGCCTGGAGAAGCAGTGGAAGATGGCCCAAGTCCTTGGGCCCCTGCACCCACGTGGGAGACCCGAAAGAAGCTCTGGCTCCTGGTTATGGATTGGCACAGCTCCAGCCATTGTGGCCATCTGGGAAGTGACCCAGCAGATGGAAGACCTCTCTCTCTCTCTCTCTCTCTCTCTCTCTCTCTGCCTCTGTCTCTCTGTAACTCTGCCTTTCAAATAAATAAATCTTTAAAAAATATTCATACCACATGAGGGACAGTCCTTCACAACGAAGTTTCTGCCCTAATGCCAATCATATACTCGCTTATCAACAGTGACTAAAACTTAAAACTTTGCTTTTACAATAGGGAAATGAAGTCAGAAAAATGGAGACCTTTGTAAAAATCATTTAGCTAGCTAGTAGCATAGACTGAAGTTTAATCTAGGTCTATCTATTCCAAAGAAAAGGCTATTGTTGCTATACCAGAGTGTCCACAGAAGTTAAAACTATCTTCATAATAATATCAAGACAATATTTGCTTTTTTGACTCATTCTCTCACAAAGTGTACACTGGAGTTCTCCAGAAGCCATATGATACAATGGTACTGTGTAGTTGAATGTGTCAGCATTTAGAAGGTCTGGGAACAAACATTTTCCAAATGGCAAATTTATAATATATTCTAGCTGGGCAAAATATCCATTAAAAGTGAAAAAGAACCAGTGGATTTCAATATACTTGACCACTAAGAGTTCTCTGCTTTTAAGATTCCACCTGGAGGGGCCGGCACTGTGGTGCGCCTATGGCACCTGCATCCCAAATGAGCACCAGTTTAAGTCCCAGCTTCTCCACTTCCAATCCAGATCCCTGCTAATGCCCCTGTAAAAGCAGTGGAAGATGGCCCACGTACTTCTGGGTCTCCATCCACGTTGGAGACCCAGAAGAAACTCTTGGCTCCTAGCTTCAGATAAGTCCAGCTGTGGCCTTTGTGGCCATTTGGATAGTGAACCAGAGGATGGAAGATTCTTTCTCTCTCTCTCCCTCTCTGTAATTTTGCCTTTCAAATAAAATTTTACAAAACTCTTTGAAAAAAGCAAAGATTCCACCTGGCAACTCACATTTAGGAAACCATCATTCATTTAGTCTTAGTGTAGAATCGAAGAAAAATCTCCACAACTATCTTAAGAGGCTATGAGGTTAGGTCTCCCTTTCTCAATTACAAACATGTATGGACTGAAGGTGGAAACAGCAGAATCTAGCGGACTTCAGTTTCTTCAGCCACTGATAAGATTGGTTAAGTTGTAAAGTACGCCAATCTTTAAGTTGTACAGTACGCCATCAGTTTTGCTTTAGGAAACACATGTGCTATTCATGAAATATCATACTTGTACTCACAAGCAATGTTTGTTTACTGTTAAGTGAGATAATAAATACATATTTTGAAAGGTGTCTGATTTTAATTCTTAATATAGCAAATACCCAAAAAAACCAAAGATCTTTGGCGTTAGTAATTTTGAAAGGACAAGAGGTCTAAGGACACAATGTTTGAGAACAGTTGCCTTACGTTATACTTGTTTTGACTAAACAGGTTGTCCTCTTGCACAAACCAGCTTCAAAAACAATGAAATAGAAAGTATCTTTGTCAAAGAAAATCTCATTCTAATGTTGAGATGCAAGAACCATGGCAGGATTCAGAGCAGTTCTGAATGGGCTTATGGGGGACTTCCAGGATCCTGCCGACTCTGAGGGTCACACAGAGGGGGATATTTCCATGTCTGGACGTTTATCAGAGCAATGCCCTCAGTGAGAAAATTCATGGTTCCGGGCAGGAAGGATGTGATTCTCCCAGGTTCACACTAACCTCAAGGCCAGAAAGGCAGTTCGTGAGCCAAGATTGGCTCACAGATGTACATAATTCGAACTTCTCAGAATATCAACACTTTATAGAATCATATGGAAAAACACAAAAACTTTGAAATTCCACATTTCTCATTTACCTTAAAAATCAGAAGATCTGGTGCCTGCAGTCTGAAATCTGCTGTGGTAACAATTGTCTGGGAATGCACAGCTGCTGCCGACTCTGGGCCCTGTGCGCTGCAGGGCTCCGGGGCCTCCAGGCCACTTCCCTTGTTGGTGTTACCTTCCCGGCCGGTGGGGCTGTCATCCCATCCCTTAGAGCATTCACGGGGACCGTGTGATCCTTTCATGATCTAAGAAGAGGGCAGGCACGGGGCTCTCCCAATGGAGGAGACGGCACTACGGGCCCAGGGGGCTCAGCAGCTTCTAGGTTTTGCTCATGAAAGTTTGGGAAATGGTCTAATTTTCCTAAAGCACAAAAGATAAACAGTTCAACCTTCTCATTGCTGATTTTAAGTTATTGGGCCAGTAATAGCACTTGTAATAGTGCTACAGGGCTCAAATTAGTACTCAAAAAATTAGTTGATGAACTGCAGCTTATTAGAGACTATCAGTAGTTCAGAGTAACCAATATTTCCTGTTCGATGTCTTTCTTATGTCACTTGTGTGACCACGAAAACAGCAGTTTTACTAAACCCCTAACATCCTCCCTATGGAAAACTCTTGCTCTGTTACTGAATTTTCATATTTGGTCTTCCATTGTCAGACCAGTTAAGGAAAGTCACTGTCTCAAGTGACAGCTGTGGATCCAAAAATGTTTGAAAGATAAGCAGTCGTCATGGCAACAAACAACAAACCTAAAGGTGCTAGATCATGGGACTCCATTACTGTACTTGCTGTGGGAGGCCGCGTTGCCTCCCACCTTTACTCAACTCCACACGCAGCTTTTCAACACCGTGTCCTGGGCTGTCTCAGTAGCACTTTGCTTCTCACTTTGCAGCTCCTCAAGCCAATGGCATTCAGCCACATCATGCGGATCCCTACTTATTAAACAGTATTGCCTGGCAGCGTGTCTTTGTTAAAATCTGGACTTTGCTCAGATACATTGGGGACGTTTGGAAACGGCAGGGGACCTGGAATTTTTGCTTATTTTCAGCCCCATTAAAACAAAAATATACTTAGGCAGATTCTAGGATTAAATATCACTAAAAACACTTTGGTTGCATGACACACAGTATTGATATTAAAAGCTGAGAAATCTAGATCTTATGAATAATCCTTTCACTGATTGATGAAGTGATTTTAGTTCAGTTGTTTAATTTTTCTATGATTCCTTTGTCCAAAAAGCAAGAAAGTCAAGTATAACTGTGAAATACACAAATAAACAGAAAGAGTTGTAAGAGCTCTATAACTCTAGCCTAAATGCCTTATTTAGCCTTCTTGGGTCTCCAAATTGTAAAAATCAATGATAATTTGATTTAAGAAAAATGATTATCCCATTAGGGAAAATTTTTTTAAACTTGATTTCTGTTGACAATTTTTGAATGTTTCTCAATTTACTTAGCCAAGCTCTGATTGTTGAAATTGAGGAGAGGGGACCTGTCATTCACTTCAAAAGCAGTAAGAACTGCTTCCTTGAAGAACTTAACATGTATGTCCTATGTGGTGAAGGCCATGGAGAATGTAAGCTGGAGCCCCTCCTAGGGAATCTGAAGTCAGGATTCAGGCTATTATCCAGTCTACTGGAGGAGTGGAGAAGAGAAGTTGTTGAGCAGGGGCTGGCTTGCGCACTCACCCTTTCTTGTGGATGACTACAGAGAGTCCACATGAGAGAGAGATCAACTCAGAGCTTTCTTAAACCCTATGAATGAGGGCTTTTGAAAGACCTCAACGTTCATCAACAGACCTCCCGTCAACAGGCAGAGTCCAATTCCCACCCCCGAGTCAGAGCTGGCTTTAGTGGACTCACTCCTGCCACAGATTGTGGAAGCAGTGTTGCAAGGCTTTTAGGGCTGGATAATAAGACAATGCAGTTTGGAACAAGAACTCTGGGAGCTTTGTGCCACCATATAACGAGTCTAGTAGCCCTGAGATAGTTAGGTGGAGAGACAGCATGACCAGAGATGGTCCAAAGGGTGCCTTTGAGACAACATCCCAACCTCCACCATCTGACTACAAGATCCCAAAGAAGAATTTTGTCCCTGAGCCCAATAAACCCCAGATTCCTGAGTGGAGTAAACGATTGTTATGGTTCAAAGTACTGTGTGGGTATCGGTTTGCAACACAGTGATAGATAATGATAACAAATATCATCCCCTAACACTCCCTAGAGGCGTGATGGTACATTAGCATGAAAGAGACTGGGCTGGACTTCTGAGTCCCTGGGCATTGCAGGAGTGAGCAAAAAGCTCAGGCCACAGGACCTCCATATTGACAACTTCCAGAGAGCTCACAAGAGAAACAAGGTTTAGGCCTCTTCCAGGCCTAGATGATGTAACATTGGCCTATGCCGATCCAGAAAAAAACAGAAATAGAAATCACTTTCTTGTTCCATGTGCCTCTTCTTCCCTTGCATGTTTTATTAGGCCAGGCCAAAAAAATGACAACAAGACATTTTAATAACTCTGAGAGGAGAAATATTTTAAACATTATACACAAAACCAAGAACTGCAAAGGAGAAGACTGATCAGTGTGACTAAATAAAAATATAAAACTTTTGAAAAGTAATATATATATTTTTTTAAAGATTTTATTTGAAAGAGTTACATAGAGAGAGGAGAGGCAGACAGAGAGGTGGGGGGGTCTTGCATCCGCTGGTTCACTCCCCAGTTGGCCGCAACAGCTGGAGCTGCACTGATCAGAAGCCAGGAGCCAGGAGCTTCTTCTGGGTCTCCCACATGGGTGCAGGGCCCAAGGACTTGGGCCATCTTCTACTGCTTTCCCAGCTCTCTTTCTTAGCAGAGAGCTGCACCCATATGGGATGCCAGCACTGCAGGCGGCAGCTTTACCTGCTACACCACAGTGCCGGCCCCAAAATATATTTTTAAACTTATTTATTCATTTATCTGAGAGGCAAGGAGAACGAGAGAGAGAGAGAGAGATCTTATCTGCAGGTTCACATCCCAGAGATCCACAAGGACCAGGGTGGTGGAGGTTGGGGCAGCAGCCAGGAATCCAGAACCCAATCCAGGTGGCTCCCTTGGTAGCGGGAGCCTAATTACTGATCATCAGCGCAGTCTCCCATGGTCTGCATAGTCAGGAAGCTGGAATCAGAGCCAGAGCAGGAGCCAGAGCCAGGAATTGAGCCCACACACTCTGATATAGGATGCAGTTGTCCTAACTCGTGACTTTGCTACTGGACAAAGTGACACTCCTATAATATGTTTTAAAAGTTAAAAGATAAGCAGGAAACATAGAAACTCTAGATAGTATATAACAAAGGATGAATTGTGCGTAACATATAAGATTCCAACAAACTGGCTAGAAAAATATGAGCAATGTGTAAAAGACAGAAAATATTTAGTGATAGAATGAAGAGAATGTGTCAAGAAATGTGAAAAGATGTTTATACTCAGCAACTTATTTAAGTATATACATTTAAATTTAAATAAATTTTAATTTTAATTTTTAAAGAAATAAATTTACATCCCCCAAATGATTGTACTTAGGATCTGTGTTAGTTTCCTAGGATCTCTGTAACAGCATATTACAACTGTGTGGCCTAAACAGTAGCTATTGATTGTCTCAATCTAGAGGCTGGGAGTCAAGACCCAGGTGTGTCAGCAGGGCTGCTTCCTTCTGAGGGCAGTGTGGAAGAATCTTCTCCAGCCCTTTTCCACAGCTCCAGGTGGTTTGCTGACAATCCTTGGTGCTCCTTGACTCAGATGGCCAGAACCATGGAGGAATTCTTGGGCATGGATTGGCCAGTCCTTGCAGTGGAAACCTGAGTCTCCCTCGGGCTATGAGCATCCTGGTCTCACGCCCAACACATTCTATGCTCCCAGCCTTGGGAGAAAGTTGTGGGTCGCCCTGGTGATGGCCCATCAGGACTAGGAGACTGAATGAGGGCCCCAGGGCTTCTTAGGGTTGTTCAACCAGTACCTGCCACCTAGGTCTCTTCTTGATATTGCTCCATGCTTGTCTGTATGCAAAGTTCCCATTGAACTCTTCTCCTAAGGAGAGCCCATATGCTGGGAAAGGGCAGGAAGAGGGAACAGCTGGTGTGCGGGGAGAACATTCTCAAAGATGGAGTCGTCATGGCAGCTCAGAAGGGGAAAGGAAACAGGCTGGAGGGGTGGAAGAAGGGTCCAGGCAGGCCTTGCGGGGGCCAAGAGGCCACTAGGGGTCTCTGTGCTAAGACCTGAGGGTTTCCAGGTTGGTGACAGACAGATTTCATTAGTAAACTGGGCTGAAGTTCCGAACCTTTGTAGTTTTGAGTAGAAGACAGCATGGCATGGTGATTAAGTGTTTGATGACTAGACATGAACTTCATGGGTTCAAATCCCAGGCCCACTTTGTGTGGTTGTACAACTTTGCAATGGGCTCATTCCTGCTGGGACACAGGTTATCCTCATGCAAAACAAGGCTGATGCTATGTTGGCTGTTATTACCACTTGGAGCACCAGCATGTATCATGGTCAAATGGGTTTCCTTTCCTTCCTTTCATCAAGGTTTTATTTATGTATTTGAGAAACAGAGGCACAGACAGAGACGGAGAGACAGAAAAAAAGACATCTTCCATGCCCTGGTTCACTCCCCAAATGGCTGCAATGGCCATAGCTGGGCCGATCCATAGCCAGGAGCCAGGAACTTCCTCCAGGTCTCCCAGGGGAGTGATGGGTCCCAAGCACTGGGGCCATCTTCCACTGCTTTCCCAGGCCACAAGCAGAGAGCTGCATTGGAAGAGGAACAGCCGGGACAGGAACTGGTACCCACGTGAACTGCAGGAGGAGGCTCAGCCCACCACCCCACAGTGCAGGCCCAAGGTCAAGTGGATTTCAATCTCAAACCCCAAAGCCATTCCTCATCAGTAACTTGATTGTGATCTTCTGAGGAGTGAAGGGGCAAAATACTTGACCTTTCTGTGCAACTTCCCATTCTTGTAAACTTCTGAGCAATACCTGATCTGGGCTGCTAAATTTAGCAAATAAAAGAATCCAGTTAGGGGCAGGCATTTGACACAGCAGGTAAGCCAATGCTTGGGGAAGTTGCCTCCAATACTGGAGTGTCTGGATTTGAGTCCTGGCTCTGCCCTTGATTCCAGATTCCTGTTAATGCACACCTTGGGAGGTTCAAGACTCATATCCCTATCACCCACATGAGAGAGCCAGTTTGAGTTCCCGGGTCCTGTGTTCATCCTGGCCCAGTTCCAGCAGTTGTGGACATTGAAGGAGTGAACCAGAAGATCAGATACCTCTCTATCATCTACCAGTCTGTGTGTCTATGTCTATAATCTATCCTTAGCATTCTCTCTGTCTTCAAATAAATAGATTGTAAAAATAATTCTTTAATGCCATCTAACTAAATCATTGAATTTTAGGGAGGCAACAAACACTTTTTTATTACAACATACCCCATGCAGTATTGGGCACATGGCTGCACTAAGTAAATTATTCACCATAGTTTCAGATTTAACTGGGAATCCTGAGCATCTGACACCTGGCAGCAAACAGGTAAGCCCAGCCCTGGGAGCTGGCATGCCCTGATATAATTCCAGTGTATCATCTCATGCAAGCGTATTCTGCTATTGTGTTTCCACAGGACATTTTTTAAAGAAAAATAATAAGACATGTGACAGTTGCAGCAAAAGTCGTAACAGAAGCTGGTAACAGAAGCTGGTCTCGTGTAAATATTATGTTAATTAAAACAGATGGGGTTGGAGCATAAACAAAATAACGGCAGGGGGCTGGTTTTTGTTCTGGTTGGTTTCTTAATATAGTAACTCAGTTCCCATCCTGTTAGCACTCTCTCTTTATCAAATGTTGAACTGGGGTATAAGGAAGTTTAAATTACCAGTGATTGGAGATCCGTTTTCTAAACACTTGGAACAGATGGTTTATTGCCTGAAAAGCAGGCTTCCTTTCGGGGAATGGAGTGTTGAGCTTGGTTACTTCAGCAAAGTGTTTTGTTGCAGCTCATTTGCTGACACCAGGTTTGCCCTGAAGCGGAACACTTCCCCCTCGGCTCCATTCTTTCCATTGAGTTTGCCTACTGTACAAAGACCCCTTGTATTTCAGGCGTTGTGTTGAGCAAAGGCATGGTCACACCTCCTGCACACCTTCAATAACAAAACACTCAACGTGCAGATGATGCTAAAACCAAGAATGATTTCACAGCAACAGTGATTTTGTTGAAGATATGTATTTATTTAATCATAAAGCAGAGTGGCAGAGAGAGAAAGAAAGAGAGAAAGGGAATATACTCCATTGGCTGGAGCATATTCAGTAGGCCAGGTCAAAGCCAGGAGCCTGGAACTCCATCTCGGTCTCCCATGTGGATGTTGGGGACACAAGAACTTAGGTCACCACTCGCTGCCTCCCCAGGTGCATTGGCGGGAAGCTGGAGCAGAAGCTCTCTGATATGGGATGCAGAAGGCTCCAGTGGTCACCGAACCTGCCGTACCACAGTGCCCACCCCCAGAAAATGTTTAAAGTGAATGTCATTTAAGAGTGTATATTTGATACAATCTGACACTCCACCAGCTGAGCAGCCGTGAGCTTAACCAAAACTTCATGTCCTTTGTACCAGTTTTGGCGTGAGGGCCTGAGGTCTAGGACCCAATCCAGGGTCACGTGTTACCTGGAATTGTCAAGTTGTTTAATCTAGAATCATTCCACAATCTTTCTTTGCCTTTCATCCGCTTCTTACTTTAAAAAATATATCTATTTTGTAGAATATTCTTCAACAGGTGCATCTGATTTTTTTCCCATGGAAAGATTATACTAGGTATACTAATAATGATTAGAATTGGATTTCCTAAAACCATTCCCATGCGGGGCAAAGGAGTTGTCCTAGCGCTCTGTGTATGTGCATTGTCCTCTAAATCCGATGTGGAAACGGATCTTCACACCTCCCATCAGAGGGTCTTGCCTTGAACTGAGTGGTGCATGTTTTTGTAAAGTTCTCAGAGCCACATTTGAAAGGAAAACTGGGCTGAGGTGTCTGTGTGTTTCCGGCCATTCTTCTTGGGAGGAGATGAGCTGCTCTGGATCTGTGTGAATGATCTGAGCAAGGTTAAGAGAGGCAGGGACTGTTTCTTGTAAACTGACAGTTCGGGAGAGTGAGTCGGAGATAATCACCTAATCCATTTATAACCACCCGAGTTAACAAGCTCTCACCTTCTCCACAGCGGCCCTTACTTACAGTCATTTCTGCGCAAAAGAGGGCCCTCATCCCTGCGACTAGGTCACCTGCCGTGAGCCTTGTGGCATCAGTTTCCCACAATGCCACACAGATCCGTCCACCTTGGAGCAGCAGTAGAACCTGCATAGCATCAAGGACACACGTTGCCATTCATTCTTTCTCTTACTTTATAGACAAACTTCTCCCCCGCTGTGTGTGTGTGTGTGTGTGTGTGTGTGTGTGTGAGTGTGTGCGTGTGTGTGTGCCAAGCGAATTATTCAGACTACATGAGCAGAAAAGCAATGCGAGGACAAGGCAGCCGGCGCAGCGCTGCCTAGTCCAGGTCGCATCACATGTGTAGAAGGGCTGAGGCCCCACGTGTGAGAGACCCCTAAATGGAGCTATTGACAGAGGAGGTGAATGGTTTGCTCGAGAAGCCAACATCAAGTCGGAAGAACGGCTTTTCAGGCTATTTTTATCTGGCCCTGGCCTATGCCAGCCCCTTCTTGGGTGTGGAGCTCACTTTCTTCTATGACCTAAACTCTGTCTTATCAGTGCTCACCCAGGGACAAACTGTACTCTCTGATGACACCCTTGCCAGAGCCATGGGACACTGGAGGATTCTCCAGAAAAGAGATGCGGGATGATTATGCAGGAAGGAATGTTGGTTTTCCAGGGGCTGTTTCTGTACCCTTCACATCCACCTTCTGCAGTTTAAAACAGGCTGCAGAGCCTGCCGGTCAGGCTTGTCACCCCTGGGTCGGCCAGTCCCACCCAGGTGCTGCCTGTCCACCTGTTTGCACCCAGTTAGGGGGGCCTGCTGTGCCCGGCCAGTGCTCAGGCACACGCTGCTCCTTTTCTGTTGCGGTAACAAAGCACTTGCGGACTGGGTAATCAATAGAGAATCAGTCAATTAGCTCACAGTTATGGTGGCTGGGAGGCCAGGAGCAAGAGGCACCAGCATCTAGCGAGACTCCTCCTCCTGCATCACAGCATGGTGGGGGGCATCACCTGGCCAGAGGCCCCACTTTTATAACGAAGTCAATCCCACGAAATCCATTAACCCACCAATGGATTAATCCCATCACTTCCTAGAGGCCATTCCTCCAAACACCACTGACAAATGAATTTGGGGATTCCATTTCCAATGTAGGAATTTGGGGGACACACTGGAACCATGGCACACACCACTGCAGGGACTGGGGACTGGAGGCCAAGAGAGCCACCCGCACGCCAGAGGGGCTGTGATGAAGATGGAGGAGTGGCTTAGCTTTACCTGCGAGGCCCTGAGGTTTACGGACTGGAAAGCTGGGGGGGGGGGCCCCAAGAGAGACTTCAGTATCATAGGGGGACTCTCTCACAATTTTGTGTCTATGTGTGTGTCAATTTGTCACCTCTGCAGTGACTTGGCTGCAGCATTTGTTAAATTGAGTACACCTGAGGCAGAGCCCACTAAAAACATAATAGGTGTCCTTTAGAAGGTAATGAGGTCCCTTTTCATCACCAGTGTTCGCAGAGAGGATGAGCCCATTGGTGGCCCGTGAGGGCATAGGGGTAACTTCTAAACAGTCCTGCCGAAGCCGGAGGTTCTAACAGGTGCAATCGTCAGGTATCAGTGAAATTTTCCTGCTATTTCCCTCAAGACAATTGCTCTTCGTTGGCCTTATTCAGCATTCAAACAGGGCATACTTCCCATGGACAAAGAGGATTAAATTTCATTTTTGACATTGTGTGTCTCTGACATTTGTGGGATTTATACCCAGTTGTATCAAAAGGGAGGACCAAGTTAAGGTAGGGCGTCATTCTATGGTGAGACCACTTGGAAGCCAAAAACAATGCATGGTTCCTGCAGACCACTCTCTCCAAATGTAGAGGGAATTGTATTCCATCTGGATAAATTTTGAAGGGGAAATGAAAAAGAAAACAGGAGGGAGTATGAAAAAAATTCCATCTCAAGAAAAAAATCAGCTGCAAATCATTATCACCAAAATAATTTTCCCATTTATTCAACAAAATGACTGAACATACACATTTGGTTTATGAACACAGTGTAAAATATTAGCATCTGTCTTCAGTTCAGCCTAGCGATTACCACATGGATTTGGATGTGGCAAATGAGCAGGTTTTATCCAAGGACACAAACGTGCTTGCGCCAATTTGCCGGTAACCTCGGCCGCGGGATTCTTGGTGGGCACTTGCACATCCACCTCCCCACGGCCAACATGCCAAGTGCCACAAAACCAGTGCTGGTGTGTGAGAGACACACTGAGCACAAGTGGTCATTCCCTGACAGGGTTATTAACTGACCGATACAGTTCCACGTGCAGAAACACTTTCTTTTTATTTTGCTGCTACTGTACAATGTGTGAAGTCAAATGTCCATGTTTGGAGACAAGAAAATGCAGAAAATCATAGTGGCATTTCCTTTCTCACCACACGTGAGCACACAGAACTGCAAAGGGCTCAGTGACTGTGAAAAGACCTACAATCCTTCAAAGAGGGCAGCATCCCTTGTGTGTTACAGATAAATGCCAAATTTGCCACACCACTGCTGAGCCTTGGAGTCGGCTGATGGACTGAGTAACAAGGAAAACATAATAACCACTTATGTGAGCATATCTTTTACTTAAAGAATATAAATTATAAAGTATGCTAAAACAGCAACGGCCCTGAGAAAAGCTCTTAATTTCTCAGACCAAAAATTATACTTGCAGAAAGAGTTTACACAATAAGCCTTTTCTGGGAATCATTAAATTAACATTTTTGACATTAATAGAGTAAGAGGTCCAATTACAATAGATTTATCCAGTTGGATTTCTGAAGGCAGTGGATACACCTGCTATGTGGGAGTGGGGGGAGGGGCTCCAGTTAGCTACTCAAACGTCATTGGTTGAGTAGCAATTCTATTCCCTCACAGCTGGACAGCATTTGCCTCTCAGGATCAAATGACAATGTCAGCTTGTGGAATGACATGACAGTTTATTAGTTCAATATTTTTCTGGAACATCTACACTTCAGATGAAATGGTACTATTTACAAGCCAGTAAATATACTAAGGGATTCACAGCAGGACTACAAGACGCAAATATACAAAGTTATGGCACGCTTACAGCAAGATTCCCTAAAATGCCAGTATGTTTTGATGCCAAAAGAGAGATGAAAATACAGGCCATCGTACTGTATGTGAGTCATACTCTGGGGAAAGGTACTATGAGATGCACAACAGCTTATTCTACGCAAGTGGGATCACAAACATAAAAATAAAATATTTGATATTCTACACTATATTACAAAATAAATATATCCATCAATAAATAGTAGGAAGCCTAGAAACTTTTACAATCTGCGTTGGCTGTTGGCTGCCCAAGTCCCTGTACTACAATTTTCCCTCAAAGTCCTTTGGGTTTAGCATTGTCAGTGATGACAATTCTGCCTAAGTATAAAACTGAAGAATTCCACAGCAGAAGGTTTACAGCCAGAGAAAAGATTGGCGAGTTCTACCATTTCATAGCTTCATATTAGTAAGATGAAACAGAATGGTTCTAGGTGCACTGATGGGAGGGAGGGATAATGCTTTTTTTTTTTTTGTCTTTTCATTTTTTATAAGAAGAAAGAAAAAAAAAAGTGATATGCAGCTTTCCACACTCCCTTTCCATGGGGAAGAAGAAAAGCACAGAAATGCAGGTTAACCTCAGGACCGTGGTAGGAGGAGGAATGTCTGGGCTGTGTAGCCTAATTGCTTAAGGCCTGGATTTGCACAGCTCTAACAGTAGTGATTATATGTGCTTGAGACAAGGTTTTTCCAGAAACCTGGCAGAGCCGGCAGCAGGTGAGTGTGAAGCAGGGGCTGGCACCTAGCTAGCATCCTGGCATCGGTTCAGGTCAGTTGCCATCACATTAGTAGTTTCAAATAGGCCGGGCTGGGAGCCTTCACACCACTGAAATTCATGAACCAGGGCTGTTTCCCACTTGGATGGCTGCCTGTAAAGCATCTACTAGCCCAACACTGTCTTGTATATTTTAGACATAAAATAAATAAGGTTTTTGCCTAAAGATAAATTTTCTAACCAGAAACTCTGCTGTTTAGCTGAGATTTTGCTGTATATCTGTTACAATGTCCTGTAGAAGGAAGAGAAGTACCATGGGAGTCTGAGTATACACTGTGTACCTTGGAGTATAAAGGATGCACCATGTTCCAGTGAGGGCACTGAGCCAGGATGTCGGAAGCCAGCTACACACCCACACAGACCTGCCTGCCCTCATACACAACACCGTGTTATTTGGAGGCTAGTCCACAAATGCATGGTTCTAAGATTGTTAAATGCACAGCCATATCAAATTGTCTAGCACTGTATGCCCATTGACGGTGAGAATTTCACTCTGCCAGGGCAACAGATTCTCCAGGTGTCTGTCCAGAGGGATAAGAGATGTAAAGAGCTGAGATCCAAATTTAGCAAAAGGTTTCTAAATAAATTTCCTTACCTCTATTATCTAGCACAACATGAGTTCATATAAGGAAGGCTGCAAGTTCCCCAGGATTAAAAAAAAAGAAGTGCAAGACTTGTAAGGGAGCACTCTGTGGGGTAAGAGGAGGAGATGTTCTCAAAGGCACATTGCCCATCCTAGCGGGAACCATCTGTGTCGCCGGCCTGGAGATGCTGGACCAGCTTGAGAACTGCTGGATTCTATTCCTCCTGCTCAAAGCCCTTGACCCTGCAAGGAGGCACCAAGACTAGTGCCAGTCTCAGTGTCCAGCCAGCTGCCAACTACTGGGCAGAGCCACTGGGCCATCCCACCGAGGGCAGTTCCCAGCTTCCCAGTCCAGATCAGTTCCAAAATGAGCAGACAGCAGAATGGGAAGCTGGGAAAGCTGCAGGGTTTCTATCTTGAAGCCAATCTGATGTCAAAATTCAAGCTTGACTTTCAAGCTATTTGCTTGTGCATCTATTCATTAGTTCATTTATTTAAAAAAAAAAATCTAGACTCAGGTATCTCCCCCCGCCCCCTTTTTAGCAGTGGAAAACAGGTATCCATTTATTTAAAAATATGGAACACTTCGTGCATTTGCGTGTCATCCTTGTGCAGAGGCCACACTAATCTTCTCTGTACTGTTCCAATTTTAGTATATGTGCCGCCATGTACGTGTTCTTGATGGGCAACATGCCATAAAGGACGTTATTAAAGCCAAATCCCAATCAACATGGGGGCTAATCTAGAAATTTGATCACTCACTCTTTGCATCTTGAGAGCAAATGCTTTCCAGTGTCCCCTGCAGCCCCCAGTGAGGGTAATGAAGGCCAATGAAGGCAGGGGACACAGGAATGGGAGAAGCACGTGAGGCAGCTGAGCAAAGACTAAAGAGAGAAGGTGGAATATGGAAACGAGGAAAAGTAGGGGCGCCGGGGCAAGCAAGAGAGACAATGAAGTGAAGGAAACTTAAGAAGTAAGGAGTTCAACAAACAGGTCCCTTCTGATTTTCCTCCTCCTCGTCTCTGATAATTTTATTTTGTCCAAAGATGTGATTCTCTAGGTAGAACTGCTTATGATTTTACCAACACATCTGTAAATAGCATCCACATGCATCTTTCCCCCTTCTACCCTTCGAACTCCCTCCCTCCCACCTCCTATACCCTCTGCAGCAAAAAAAAAAAAAAAAAAAAAAAAAAAAAAAAAAAAAGGCCGACCCTCAGGGCCATGCCTCTGGTTCTCCCGGGAACAGATTTCATCCTGAAGTCCCCCCTCGCTTCCTTTCTTGACCAGGCACTGTCCTCTCTTGCACACAGGTCCCTGGAGGATCACTGTTTTCTAGTGTACCTCTGAGGCCACTGCTCCTGACGCCACTTGATTCCTGTATCTAGCATGCAGCCTCCTCCCCAGGCCTGCAGCTTGGGGCACTGCCAGAACCTCATCTGACAAAAGCGACACTTACATTCCCAGAGTCTTTAGGAAATGCAGTACCTCCGAGGATGGTTAAGTTCCTGCTCAGAAAAGAGATGACTGAGAACATCCCAGTGACCTTTAATATATACACAGTTGAGTGAGTCATAAGTGTGAGTATATCCTTCCCCTATTTAGAACCAAAAATATGTTCATGAACTCATGTATGTGCTAAGATATGCAACACAAATATGTGTCTTTTGACACTGAAATTTGCTTAGGGGTCACTGTTTCCAAGTTGGTGTGGAGGATAAGTCATGTGGACTTGCCATTTGTCTTTAGCTAAGGCATTCCCAGGAAATGGCAAGTCCAAAGAAAAACAGATTGGAAGGGACTAGACTAACACAAAATATGCATTTCCCACAACAAACCGACCTGTCCATTTCCTAAGGCAATGAGCCTCTGTTATCTGTACACCCTCATTAAATAGTCTCATTAAATAGAACACCAAATATACACATTTACAGTTATTAAATAAGGCACAACCCTCCTCTTCTATCTACAGCCACATTCGGAGACGGCCATGCCTTCATATCTGAACTTGTAGGTGACAATGCCTTTGTCTAAATAGAGGATGGAGATGGGCTCGAGCTTTGTGGGCACGCAGCAAGCTTTGGAAGCCTTCTGGGAGTTCTTGAGGTGAACCAAGGCCTGGATGATTGCATGTTTTGTAGGTGTGAGGTGCTCTGCCAGGGGGTAGTTACAAACACCACGGCATTCATAGGCTTCATACCCGGGAGGAGCAATGATCCAGGAGTCCCATCCAATCTCTTTGAAGTCGATGTAGAGTGGGGTTCTCTTGCAGTAGTTGCCTTTGGCGTTCCTCCGGATTCGAGCAGTGGAGTCATAGATGATGTTCGACCTCATCTGCAGCAACGCCTCTTCCCCAGGCCCCCTGGAAAAGCCATCCACGTTGTCCAGCTCGAGAAGTTGCTCATGGGCAATCATTTCATTCAATTCCTCCTTCCGCTCCTTGTCACTGCTTTGGTCATCAGAAAACACAACGAGCAGAGGGTCATGCTTATTTTGGGCACTGGTGTCTATTTCCAATTGTCCCCTACTGATGTCTTCAGCTTCATTGTGCCTGCTCTCAATGTGGACCTCCAGCTGGTGGGTCGATGAACTTGACTTCTGCCAACGTCTGATGGCATCCGTGACATCAAAAGTCTCCCACTCACTGTTGGTTCCATAGATCTCCCCTGACACTAAGACCAGCAGGCTTCTTTCCCCGTTGTTGTCTCCTTCGCTGTCTCCTTCACTATCTAGTACTTCAAATATGGTAATTTTCCGGTCCACTCCATCGTATATCAGGCGATCTCTTTGCACCAGTGTGTACAACCTGAGTTCAGCCATGATGACTTCTTCATGGTGAGGGATGGACACGTTGAAGAGAAGAGGGTATTTTCGGAGTCCATTAAAACTGGCTGGTTGGGAGAACAGGTCTGAAACGAAAAGAGAATTGCAAAGATAAGATTTGCAACAGGTGTTTATATTTCTGTAATAAGAAGGCCTGCCCAAGTAGGAAGATTGATACAGACAGAATGAGAACTTCAACAAAAACAAGCACAATGTTGGCATTCTATGATGCAGAAAATTCTGAAATGTCAAGGGTAGAATCCTAAACTAAGTGAAGTGCCCACGACGAAGGTGGAAAATGGCTGCCTGATGGATGGGGGAAAAACTCACTCTCCCTGCTTGAGAATCCTAAAGCCCATAACTTACAGAACTCAAAGGGACCTTGGAGATTGGGTAGACAAGTTCCCAATTTCTCTAACCAGTAAAGAACCATCAAATGGGATGTGTAATGGTTGTTCTTTCCTTGAAATTTTCCTGAATGGGGACATGATGGCTTTTCATGTTTGAGTTTCTGGGGAGGAGATCCCCATACAGATGTCCTCCTGAAAGTCTTCTGTTAAGGTTGGGGTTTAGTAAACTATGACCCATAGGCCAAATTGGATCTGCCATCCATTTTTAGAAATAAAGTCTTTTTGGAGTGAGCCCACTTGTTTGTTTTTATATTGTCTGTGGTTACCTTTGCACCATAGTGGCACAGTTAGTCACAACAGAGAACATACGGCCAGCACAGCCTAAATTACTTGCTATCTGCCTGGCTCTTAACGGAAAGAGTTTGCTGACCTCTACTCTAGACAACAAATCCTGACAAGGTCAATGCAATAGCCATAAAGCAAAAAGACCACAGTCGCTGTTTTTCGGATCTATGGGTCTCTGTGAGTCGGAACGAGGGGAAATGATTCTTGGGGGGAAACTGGTTGCATTAGTTTTGTGCCCCTAGCACTTGGCATGGAGTTTGACACATCCAAATACTCGAGAATGCTTATGAAACAAATTTTCAAAAGTTCTCTAATCTTAGAAGTATACCTCCAAATACAATAACGATGACTTCCTATCTGAGAGTCTTACAAGGAGCTCAAAGCTCCTGTACACTTGCCTCAGGTAATATGTGTCTCCAAGAAACCCCAGGGACATCTATCATCAGATTATAAAATGATTCCTCAACATAAAGATGCTAAGGACCTCCAAGTGAGGGGTTCTCAGTCATCTTTAGCAGCATATTTTCAATTGTAAACCAAATTGATTATTGTAGTGGGCACCTGCTCCATATTATACTATTTCAATATTTGTCTTTAGCCTGTTCTGATATTTTAGAATTGTTGCTTCCTTTAGACTTGTCCTAGTTGTATCTGCAGGGATTGGGTCCAGGACCCTCAGCAGATACCAACATCTGCAGATACTCAAGTCTCCTATATAACATGGTATAGTATTTGCATATAACATACATACATCATCTTGAATACTTTAAATAATTTATGGGTTACTTGTAATACCTCATGACATGTAAATAGTTGTATTGTTTAGGGAACATATCATTTTTTTTTCTGAGTATTTTAAATTCATGGTTGGTTGAGTCTGTGGGCCTGGAACTCATGATACTGAGGGCTGACTGTCTGATTTCACGGGATTCTGGGTGCCACCTAAAATCATTTTTCACACTGCTACTGGGAAATGCCAACTTGCAGAGTGACAGAATGCATTTAAACTCACCTGCGTGGCTCTCAAGCCTTAACCTACTGGTCCAGCAGTAGCTTTCATTCACTCTCTACAGTGCATGGAACACAGCAATTGCTTGATTCATATTTGTTGATAAACTGAGTGGATTTATGAGCCCATCTGTTTTGATTTCTCCACCACAGTTTTCTGTTGTTTGAAGTTTCATATGTGTTCTATGACCTTGGAAAACCCTCTCCCCTCACCTCTGCCCACCCAGTTCTGACTCCTTGCTGGAGCACCACCCCTTTCTCACCTCTTTGTCTGGAAGCTCACGTGCCTCTGAGTCCCTGGAGCACTTTGTTTCTTTGGCCTTTGTCACTTCCTCCTTGTGCTTCAATTCTCTGTTTATGAGTGGATCTTCCCACTATCCTGATGGCACTGAGAGCAATCAGCACTGCCCAAACTCCCTCCCACGTCTGTCTGACCGTGGTGCTTCAAACAGAGGCAGCGCCTTACAGTATTGATTAGTTGATGGTTTTGGACGTCAGGCCAACTCAATTTTTGAGTGTGGCATATGTTCTTCATGCATCATCAAGCTCTTGGGTAAGAAACAGAAGTACCTTGGAAGTTGTCCCCTCACTGTAAGAATAAAGGAGCTCTGACTTCCCCAGACAGGGAACATGAGCTTACCAAGAACTAGAGAGTACACAGGTTATTCCACCCATGAGAAAAATGCAAAATAAAATTCACTGTTTCAAGAGGAAGGAATTACAAAGGCAAACAAGGACACTTTTGGTGGTCATGGATATGTTCCCTATTTTGATCAGGTGATTTCAGTGAATGTTCACATTTGTCAAAACCTGTCAAAGCAGGCACTTTAAGTATGGGGTTTTTGATTTTTCAATTATAGCTTAATTAAGATGCTCTTTTTAAATAATTTCCCTGTGCAGTTCTGTGCATGTGCAAAGGCAGTAAGTAATAGATGGAAGAGCTACATTTCCAGGGAAGAGAATTAGCATCTGTTGACAAGTTCTTCATACCAGGTGCCTTGCAAACATGGTCTTCTTTGCTTTCTATAGTGGTCCATAATGCAGGTATGGATCTTCCGTTCATTTTTTTTTTTTTTGACAGGCAGAGTGGACAGTGAGAGAAAGAGAGAGACAGAGAGAAAGGTCTTCCTTTGCTGTTGGTTCACCCTCCAATGGCTGCCACGGCCGGCACACTGTGGCCGGCGCACCGCGCTGGTATGATGGCAGGAGCCAGGTGCTTCTCCTGGTCTCCCATGGGGTGCAGGGCCCAAGCACTTGGGCCATCCTCCACTGCACTCCCTGACCACAGCAGAGAGCTGGCCTGGAAGAGGGGCAACCGGGACAGAATCCGGCGCCCTGACCGGGACTAGAACCTGGTGTGCCGGCACCGCAAGGCAGAAGATTAGCCTAGTGAGCCACAGCGCAGGCTGATCCTCTGTTCACTTTGCACTAGAAGCAACAGAGTCTCCAAGCAGAGAGCTGACTGCCCGCTGGAGAGGGGAGGACACAAAGGGGTTGGAATTGAGGGCATGCGCTGTCCACTTTGTAGACGGCACTTGTTTTCCCCAGATGAGCTGGAGTTGGAGACTTTTTGGTCTTTGGCTCTTAGGAGGCTGCACTGAGCAGTCCAGAATGGTCAGAAGAGAAATAATAGCAGCCAGCAGGACCATCTCTGGGAAGAGATGTGTGTCCTCCGGCTCTGCATCTTCTCCCAAAGGCTGGCGAGGGTGCAGCCACAGGGCTGTCCCCTGAGAGACTGGTTGCCAGTGATAACATGCTGGGTAAACTCTTCATCCTGACCTGGGTCATCCAAATCCTCCACAGAGAACTGAGACATGAAAATGTTCCTTTTTTCTGGGGTATGCCAACATTTTCTCACCCCACCCTGAGCCAGACACCTGGGCTCGGTGCCAGACAGTGTCAGGCAGGGCTCCCACAAAAGGAGGTGGCTGCATCTCAATGCACTTGTATGTCCACACGGGGTCTATGTTCCCAACTTATTTCCCCCAGAGATAAGTCACTAAGGAAGAAACTTGATGATGGACTACATTATATTTTATTTTTGTTTATTTATTTGGATGGCAGAGAGAGAAAACTCCCACCTGCTGGTTCATTCCCCACATATGCCCACAATGGCAGGGACTGAGCCAGGCCACATTCAGGACCTGGGAGCTCAAGCCAGGTCTCTCTAATGGGTGGCAGGGATCCAATAACTGGGGCTACCACCGCTGCCCCCCAGAGTCTGCATCAGCAGGAAGCTGGAGTCAGGAGTAAGGGCTGGGACTCAAACCCACCCAGGCATCTTAACCACTAGGCTAACAGCCCGCTCCTGGTCGATTAAATGTTAAAATCTAATAATGTCCTAGGTACTAAGGAATAGCTACTCAACATTTGCTTTGATGCCTAGAATACTAAGTAAGCTGTTAATCATCACCAAAGTTTGGTCAGCACTTTACAGCAAATGGAGCGCTTTCTTACCCATAGCTATTTCTGAACTACTCAGCTGTATTATGTAGTTGCTAGGATCACTGCTTTACGGAGAAGGAAATTGGGACCTAGTGAAATGAAGCTAATTATCCATGACTACTAAGTCAATCAGCTCTTGAAATTCCAAAGCCTGCATCCTATCTCTGCTACTGCCCTTTTACTCGCAAGAACATCTGGCCAACATCAATCAAAAAAAAAAAAAAAACCACCTCTTTTATATCTGCTTAATGACTATAAAAGCATAACTGATAAGTATTAAAGAGTTAGTTTCGCTGGATCCATAGCCTCTACCACAGGTATTAGATTTATTGCCCTTTGGTTTTCTAGCAATGGATTAAATGAAGGATTAACTTTCTAGCTCATTAGATTTTGTTACTGAATTTAAATATCTGAAAGGAGAAAACACACTTCTTACACCAATAATTTAAAGCTTCTGCATTACTCCTAACAAACGTACAGAAATGCTAAACTGGATCATTAATTAAGCTATGTGCACTTCCCAGAAACTATAAACAGTGCTCCAAGGAAGGCCATGACACATCAAACACAACACAGCTTTAAAAAAAAAAAAATCACTAAATATCTTTTCATCTTGTATGGATGTTTTAAAGAAAGGTCACAAAGTGGAAACTCATCCAAAGTTTGAATAAAACACAAATCTCAACTTTCCATTTTGTGACGGTTTTCATTATTTTTCCTTCTAAGTAGAAGTTGGCCAATTTTGTAGACAAATAAAAGCCAAACTGCGAATTGAAGTGCCTCTGGAAAATGACAAAGAGCTAACAGCAGACCAATATTATACTTGATGGCCAAACTGAAGTTTCAAAGACTCAGGATGCCAAAATGATAGACACATTGTGACTCCGGATTAAAAGATGTTTTTAACTACCCTCTGGGGTCCTGAAATGACCGTGTAAATGGTATGCATCAAACTATGCATTGTTTTTGTGAATCTTTCTGCACACATTCTTATGCAGATAGAGTCGCCCTGATCCACATCATTCCCACACTCTGTAAGTCTACTTCTCACTCCTTGAAAAAAGAAAATTCAAGCCAAAGTTGATCCCCAAAAAGGTGAGCTCACCTTCATTCTTGAAGCTCCTGATGATGTTGGCAGAGGGCATGGAGGTGCGATCCGTGGCGAACTTGTTGTAGAGTTCCAGCATGTACTCGGGCGGGTCGACCTTGGCGGACTCCTGCGTAGGAATGTCAGACAGGTTCAGTGTCTTGAGAAACTCATCCTTCATGCTCTGGAGCAGCGTGTTAAAGTCCACACCGTCTTGCTCCGAGAAGACATCCTCGAAGAGGGGCATGTCTTCCTCCAGAGGCGACTGCTCCAGGCCCATGATGGGGCTCCCAGCCACGGAGTTAGCCGCCAGGCAGAAGACAGCGCACAGCCCGAGCACTGGAGAACCCATGACTCCGCTCAAGGCCCCGGAGCAACCCAGGAAGGTCTAGCTCTCCTGGGCTCTAAGTGGCAGTTTTATCTTGCCGAGCGAGCGTAAATGTCTCATGTCACTGGAGACAAGTTTGGAAACTCTTCCCCTCTCTCCCCCTCCCCCGACCACTCTTCCCCCCAGCGAAAGTCAGGTTGCAATAATTGGATAACAAAATCCCCTGTAGGGGCCTAGCCTTTCTTATCTCCCCAGTGTAAACTTGTGCACCAGATTTTGTTTCTATCTTGCGATCCCTTTTTCTTTTAATGAGCATTTTGTAAACATTTCCACATTCTGACACTGGTGGAGAGATAGGACAATTTTCTCCACAAAGACTCTCTCCTCTTCCTTCCAGTTCACTTCCTTTTGGCAAGAATGCCTAAGTTCTGCTTTTTCTAAGTTTCAGTTTCGCACATGCACATAACGGGTCTTGAGAATCGACATAAGACGCACCAGTGGTGATGCATGCTAACTTGAGTGATGGCGTTTATAACTACAAATAAATATTTCTGAAGACAGGCCAAATTGCCACCATCTCCAAGTTGAGTTAACAGATCTAGATACATTTATAGGCCTTTTTAGAAGCAAGAAAGTATAAACTTCAGAGTCAATAGCTTTTTCCTACAAATTTGATCTGTCTAAAGTGGCTTTTAAGAATAGGGCACGTACTTAATTATAATGGCAACTAGAATGTACCGGGAGCTTGGGACAGACAGGTGCTATGCTTAGTGCTGCTCGTGGGGCATCTAACACACGCCTAGTAAGAATCACGGTCCACCCACATCTCATGCTTGGGTTAGAGAGGTGCATCGCCTGCCAGAGGTCACAGTTGGAACTCAGGCAGCCTGACTGTTCTGAAAAAGAAGCAATCATTCCTGTAAGCCACTATTGCCACTAGACAATGATGCCGAAAGGCTAACCAGTCCCCAGAGCAGCCCTGCACCCAAGCGGTCACAGTCAGGAGACAGAGAGCAGTGTGTGGCTGGGTGGGGACCTCAGGGCCTTTGCCTGTACAATGAATTGTTAATACAACCAAACCCTCTGCCAAACTCATCTTCATAACTAAACCAAAATAGTCATCTAGCAGCTCCGGCAAAAGGTTGGCAAACACACTTCTCATCAGATGAAAGATGCCAAACACCTTGCTCTGAAAAAAAATTGGTAGAATTGATTATGCGTCCAGTTAAGGGAAGACAGGTCAGGTGCATCACACGTGCTGCCCTACATGGTGACAGAAGCAGCCGCAGCGTGGCCAGTGTGGCTCTGCTGTCACCTCCGCTGGGGCGGTGGCACTGGCCTCTCTGACTTGTTCAGTGCACTCCCTGTGCAACAACTCAGGCACACTGGTGGTGTGTTCAGACGAGTCTTTGTAAATGTTTAGATGTTTAAACCGGAATATGTGCTCAGTTTCTGAATTAAAAGCTCCTACATTTACCTGAATCCACTAGCTACAGTCCCCTTTTTCTGCATACTCCTTAAGGCTTCTGATAATTTTCTGATTCTACAGCAAAGCTTTTTAGTTACCATAGAAAGAATTATATTTTGTTCAGAAGCAGTAATTGCGCATTCATTTAGCAGTTGTTGGGTCTGAGTCAATGTTTTCCTTTAATCAAATCTTCTGCTGTTACAATAAAAAGACAGTTGTCAACTGGAAATAGATTATACCCTGAGCAGTACAAATGAGTGAGTTCAAGATGGATAACCTGTTCTCTATTTTACCATATGGTTTCATTTTCTAAAAAAATAAAAATTATTGATTATTTTAGCACGATCTTTCTGGCAGCATTCCGGCAGGCCTGTATCACTTCTGGTATCAGGACAAGCAGCTATTTATCTTCGCACACACAGAAATGTCAGCGCACACTCCAAATCTCTGAATGACAGGCATGTGCCTGGAACTGCCACAGGACAGCAGAGCAAGTGGCGGTACTTAAAACCTCGTGGGCTCCCTGGGCTCAGGGGTCAGGACAGACACACATCCCACCCTGCAGAGTCCTTTACGTTATCTGGCAAACGCTACAAAAAGCCAAAACACAATGAAGCCTAACAAAACAAAAAACACCAAACCAAAACAGAATACACACCGACTCAGACCTCGCCGGCTTCTGTGCTGATGCTAGAGAAATGGTGTGAGTGAATACGTGGACCAGTCTCTCCATCGGAAGGTTTATTGTAGTTAAAGAATAAGAAATAGAACAGGTGAATGACTATTAGCCCTGCTATCACCCACACCACACCATCTTGAAATGCATGCTCAGGAAAGGTCCTTGAATTTCCACACTTACGCCGGGGTGGATGAGGGAGGAGGATGGAGGTGGAGGAACATAAGCTTGCTCCCTCCTCTAGGCCCGAGACTCCTCGTGTGCGGTCTCTTAATCCCCATGATTCCCTCTGAACACTTTTCTTGATGCAATCATCCGATTCTAAAACTCCATGTTCCTTCTCCTACCTTCCCAGTCTACTCTAGCATTTTGCCCTGATCTCATTATTTTGGACTCCACCCATTTAGAATGTGTTGCAATCCATTCAGGGTGGACTGAAGGTCACCATCTTGCCGAGCCAATGATACAGAATGTATGTCTAGACATTTTCCAAGGGCTTGCGTATGTGGAAAGCAAAATGTTCGTTTTAATCCCTCCGCACATGCTCCGGGGCCTCTGCTTTACCAAGTATGAGGCCGATTTCCGAGGCTGGTTCCACATTTGCACAAACTTGACATGGG
The DNA here is from genome assembly GCA_949820135.1 of Sylvilagus floridanus. Taxonomy (NCBI): domain Eukaryota; kingdom Metazoa; phylum Chordata; class Mammalia; order Lagomorpha; family Leporidae; genus Sylvilagus; species Sylvilagus floridanus. Next base: position 51,548,847 of record OX463245.1, read on the forward strand.
ACTTTGTTGGGTTCTCAGGGCCATCTGTGAGGCAGACAAAGGTAGATCCAGGGGACAGCATCTTTATGAACAGCGGCCATTAGAGGGTGAACCAACAGCAAAAAGGAAGACCTTTCTCTCTGTCTCTCTCTCTCACTGTCCACTCTGCCTGTCCAAAAAAAAAAAAAAAAAAGTGAATGCTACTGTTTCACAGTTCTGACTGACAAGAAGCTGGTGGATTCAGGAATCGAGTTGAGGTGCATGGAACCCTCTCTACCTTGGATCCTGCTTCAGAAACATCACATTACTCTTTCTAACTACTGAGAAATCTTCCAGGCTCTGGGGTATGCCTTCTGAAACCAGGTGTGGTAATAAAAATAAATTTAGGGGTAGATGTCTGGCCTAGTGCCTGCATCCCACACCTGACTGTCTGGGTTCAAGGCCCGGCTTCGTTCCTGATTCCAGTTTAATGCTAATGCAGGTTCTGGGAGGCAGTGGTGATAACTCAAGTAGTTGGGTCCCTGGCATGTGACATCTGGATTGAATTCCTAGCTCCCGGCTTCAGCCTGGCTTAGCCCCCACCATTATGGGCATTTGGGAAGTGAACCAGTGAATGAGAGCTCACTCGCTCTCTCTCTCTCTTGCTATCTCTCTGTCCCTTGAATAAATAATTAAAATAAATTGAAACATGTTACATGAATGCAAACATGTTGTATTCAGCAGACTATTTCAATACACACATGTTCATGAAAGTAACTGTAGCTCGTTGGCTTTCACTATTTAATAGTTGTCAACTTTACAAATATGCAAAGATGTTTGCCTTGTGTTTTGCCTTGTGTTATTAATAGATACTTGGATTTTTGGTTACTGTAGTAACAGTACTGCTGTGAATAATCTTAATCTTCCATTCAAATGCTATCCAATAGAACTTTTTCTTAGGATGGAATTGTCCTCTATCTGCCCTGTCCAATGCAGTAACCACTGGAACAGCATGTGGGTATTGAGCCTTTGGAACATGTCTGGAGCAACTGTTGGACTGAAATATTCATTTCAGTTCATTTTAATTCATATTTAAGTAGCCATAAATGGCTAGCTGCCACCATATTGGACAGTGCAGGCCTAGAATACTGGTAGGTGTATATTTAATATTTAATAAGAATGAACATGGGAACAAAATGTTCAGCTAGTAGTCAGGACATTCTCTAACAATTTTATACAATGCCGACTTGTTTTTCCAAATGTTTTACCAATTCTGTTCCTCCCAGCAAGCGTTCTGGCTGTGTACTCTCGTCACCTCTGTGTCAGCTGACTGTGGGGACTCTGGTTGAGCCTATGGTTCTCTCTCTTCTGCTGCTCTTGCCCATCCATTCCTGAGATTTGCCACAGAGATAAGCTCCTGAGGGGTTCAGGTTGGCTCCCACACTCTAAACTGAATAACTCACCCAGTCAAGAGAGAGAGCGAGTGAGTGAGCTCTCATTCACTGGTTCACTCCCCAAATGCCCATAATGGTGGGGGCTAAGCCAGGCTGAAGCCGGGAGCTAGAAATTCAATCCAGGTGTCACATGCCAGCACCGGAGTATAAAATTGTTTTGAAGGACAGGAAAAAGAGATCTTCATAAACATAGCAAGATTCCTATTCCATGATTAGGAGAACAATAAAATAAGTTCAATAATCTCCAAATCCATTTAGAAATTCAACAAAACTCCTCCCATGTTCCAAACAGGACTTTTTATAGACCTTGAAAAGGTTATCCTAAAACACTCGTGTAGGTAAAAGGATAGAGACTAGCTGGGGTTCACTTGGGGAAGATGTAGGTGGAAGACTTTCTGTGCCAAATGTTAAGACCTGTTAAACACCATTAGCAATTATAACAGCGGGGCGCTATTGTAGGAATAGACCACCAGAGTTGAGAAGAGCCTGGGGAAAGACTTACACAAATAGAAAAAGCTGATACTGACTCGTTGGTGTTGTGGCTCTGTAGGAGAAAGCTAAAGAATTTAATGAACAATGCTGGGCTCTGCTTTGGAAATATTAATTACCTGCTTCTAACGTGATAGAAAAAGAAAATCCTTGGGGCCCGCGTTACAGCGCAGCAGGCTGAGCCACCACGTGTGAGGCCGACGTCCCCTGTCGGTGTGCTGTCTTCACAAGATGTCTCCAACCCCAGAAGGTAACAATAAGATAAATGATTATCCTATCCTCATCCTCTAAATAAAAGATGTCCACATCTAGAACAAGTATATGCATGCATATCACCCATCCAGTTGTAAAGTAGCAAAACTATAATTGGTAGTATTAGCTTTAGAAAAGCTAGTAATAAAGTAGCAAAGCTATCACTAGTATTAGCTTTAGAAAACGCTTTGCCAAGAATTCCTCGGAATATTGAATCCCTCTAGGACATTTTAACTCCAGGTGGTTATGGTGGCTCTCCTGTCAGAAACACACTTGTTGCGGGGAGGGAAGCAACTGTTGCCATTACAGAAGAATACACCCTCTGTATTTTAAGAAACGCACTCATCGTTCTTAAAGCTCCCACAATCTTTTTTTCCTTTGTGCTTCTTAAGTAGTAACTGCTAAAATTGAAAATGCCCATTGACCTAGGATATCCTAGGAGCGGAGCAGCCTGTCCATCCACGTACTCTCTAAGCCCCTGGAGGTGTTTGACAGGCACGCTCAGCAGTGACACAGAGCGCGGAGACAGAGCAGTGAGCCCGGCCAGGGCTCTCTGCCACCGCGCTGAGATAAGTCAAGCCCTTCACACCAGCGGCTGCGAAGAGCTTATTCCACACTCTCAGCAAGATAAGCTGCCATTCACGCCTCACGGGACACTCAAACCTGGACAGCTGCTTGGAGCGAAAACGAAGAGACGGGAATAACCACGTGCATTTCAGTGAAGCAAATGTGCCGATTTTGACTTGTTTTGACTCCAATGCTGTGAGGCGCCCCCAAGAGCAAGGGTGGCAGGATGCGGGTTTTCCTGGCCTGATGATGTGGACCAGAGGAGGGGATTCCCACAGCAGTCAGCCTCACTAGCTGAGCCGCCCATGGATGATGGCATTTGTTTGCCCATTTTCAGCTGAACCTGAGGTTCAAAGGGTTGAACGATGTTCCCCAAGTTCACACAGTTGGGGAACCTTAGATAAAATTCACGCTCTTATCACTGCTCCCTCCCAGCTCTCTAAGCGGCTTTGGTTACACTTGTTGGTCTCGGGGAAGGTGGATATAAAATTTTGATGGTATTTTGATGAACACTTATCTGGCTGCATGATGAGCGATGGTTTCCCTGAAGGCTGTTTGAACCTGCTGATGTGTTCAGACTTCCTAGTATGTCAAATGTTCTGTCCTGTTTTCCCAGAACAAACAAAACGTGAGTCCTCTTTCTTCTTATTAAGACAACACAATCACTTTCTCTGTAGAATTAAATGTATGTGCATTTTGAAGGCACAACACACATCTCTCTTGCATTGATCACCAACAGGATCTTGCCCAAAGTGCATGATGTCAAGGCAAAGCACCCTCATGGTATTGAACTTGGAAAGTGACTGCTACAAAAGGGTGATTAACTGGAAGAAAAGGAAAGAACAGACCAATCATTCCATGAACGTCAGTGTTACCATCTGAGACCACAGAACCATATGCGACATTGCAAATTAAACTCTGGCTCCCCAGTTTCACAAGCTGCTGAGGCGAAGATTATATCGTGGAATCACCAATATTCAAAACCAAAGGCCAAAGTCAGCCTGGCCAGCGTCCGTCACTTCGCCAGAAGGGAGAAGGAAGGGCGGAGAAAGGAGCGGCACCTGTCTAATCCACAGCAGCCGCTTCTCTGACCAGTTGCACTTGACGAGTTCCGAGGCTTGCATGCCAGAAGGGCTTCTCAGAGCAGTCTCTCTCAGAGCGATAGCCCGTGTGTGTTGTGACAGGCCCGTTGCCCAGCACCGGGTGTGGCTTCGCGGACTCAGAGTCCGCATGTGACCCGTCTTCATTAAATGCCAAGCATTCGGTAAAGAGCGGAAGAACGCTGAAGCCATCAGCAAGTTTCAGCTCTAGGTGATGCTGGAATGGCACATCTGTTTACAGAAGCAGCCTTCCGGTTTGTGCTCAGACAGCGATGGTGACCTCTGGAAGGTTCAGCTCCCCCCAAGAAACCTCTGCTTCTTTCTTCCCTTCAATGGAAAAAGGGCAGCTCATAAGGGTCAAGCTCCAATCGAATCGTATGATGTCATAAGACAGCAATTCCGCTTTAAGCAATACTTATAGAGCACTGTGCATATATGACTGGAAATGACAAATTGAATTTGAGATAAGTGCCTTCGATGAAGCTTGTTCTGATGCAGTTTACATTGTGCGGAAAGCCAGAGGTCCAGAGCTGTTAATATGATGCTCGTGTGCCTTCCAAAACGGCTAATGAATTCTCTACTGCGGCTGTGTGTTTAGGACTCATTAGTTAATGAGTCCTAGGATTTTGTGTGGGTGGGGTGGATAACAGCACCTAAAAGGAACTTTCAGGAAGGATAACAACAGAATTCTTTAAATAGTCAGCCAGATAGCTAAATGGAGCCTGGCTAGCTGAATTTTAGAAAAACGTGGAACTTTTTTTTTCCCGAGATTTCTGCAGTCACCTTGATTCTGTCACTCTTGCCACCACAGCAATCATCGGCTTAGCTAAGACGAAACATCCGAGTGAACTTTGTAATAAAAGGCAAATGACCAAATTTGTGATAAAACAAATTCCAAAATATGCATCCACAAGCTGTTATTTCGGGAACAAGAATGGTCATTCTCTGTTGCATGGTTGACATACTTGTGAGTTGTATCAGCTTCCCTGAGATAAGGGTAGAATGTCTGTCTTTTCAAATACTGCTCACAATTTGAGGGCAGCGCCTCTGTTCCATTCCCATATCCCTGGAACCCAGTATAAAGAATGGCGTATTGCACACCCTTACCATATACCCATCTGCTTTGGATTTATAAAGTGCTCTACACAGGACTGAGCTTAAACAAGAGGGTGCTTCCAAAAGGTCATGAAAAACAAAACCAAAAGAAATTTCTTTTGGTGCAAAATAATTTTGAAATCCATGCCTAGTTTTTTTTCCTAATATGGATTTTCTATGAACTTGTTAAAGACCCCTTGTATGCATAGATTTCAAATCTTTTGCACCACAATAAACTTACCTTTTAATTGCACTTTTCCACATGCTTTATGAAGTACCCTGATATAATCAAGGGAATATGCTTTTAAATTAAAGGCACTAACACTCCTAAATGTCAGTCTTCCTCTGAACTACAAGTGCCTTGGAATCCTTGCAGGCACTTGCATTTCTGGCCTTTTACCATCCATCTTCTTTCCCAGGACCCAACCACCTACTCTCCTTCATGGTCTCCTTTGTAAATCCTGAGGTTCTCTCCCTGGATGTTTCACTTTGGGACAATGTTTTGGCCAGGACTTGGCTCATGGGAACCCAGGCAACTCAGGTAGCTGACAAAACACAAAAAGCAGTGCATCCTCCAGTTAGGATGTCTTTAGAACTGTCTTTCTTCTCAGATGGGTTGAAGTATGGTCTTGGGGCAAGGACACAAGTATGCTCTTCTTGAGTTTTAAGCTTTGAAACTACTTACAGACAGAGCAAAAGTCGGTTTGGAACAAGATCCTCCAGGAAACAAAGCCATGTCGCCTGGAGCGAAGTCCCCTTTCCACATCATTGCTGTGCTCCGGCACTTGTGGCGATGTCAGGAGCTCTGAGAGGAGCCAGGAATCTTGAGCCACAGCCAGACGCAACTTATCATGGCTAATAATTCATCATTCACCACACTGCTAGAACAAATGTTTACTAAGCACCTACACTATGTAATGCACTTGGCACTAGGCTGGCAGGGACAGGCACTGCCACCCCAGCTGACAAAAGAATAACAATTTTAAAAACACCCATCTATTCAGGTTCTCTCCCATGCCAGGCACTGAGCCCCGTGCTTTTTGGTCATTACCCCATCCAATCTCCCCCAAACTCAGCGACCCAGGTGCTATCATTGTCTCCACTTTACAGATGAAGATGGTGAACCAAGAGCCAAGAAGGAAAGATGCAAGATTGACATGAGGTCTGCTCAATCTCAGTTAAATACACTCTGTGCCCCTAAGAGGCACTGATTGGATGGAGCGAGGGCCTGGCAGAGAGAACACAGTTGAGGGGAGGAGAAAACATAGGAAAGGGAAAGTCTTTGGCTGTCCTGAGGAGAGAGGAAAAGATGAGTGGAGACAAAGCTACATTTGACGTGCTAGAAGAAGACACTGAGAAACTTCACACCTAAAATCCTCAATCCCCTCTGGGACGTAGGAGGCAGTCATCTGCAGGGGAAGAATGAGGAAAGGATGGGATGGGGTGGTGACAATGGCAATGGTAAAATAATGATGACAGCAGCAAATATTGAGTTCCTATGTGTCTGCCAATGCACTAATGTATATGAACGGTCTCTTTTAACTCAATGAGAGCCACTCTGCAGCCAAGGAAACTGAGGCTGAAGGGAGAGGAATAGCATACCAATTGTGGAGTATGTATTAGGATAAGCATTAATATGAATTCAAGAAATCTGATGCCAGAGGGCCACCTGCTGAGTGGCAAGGGAGAAGCCCACTGATGAGCATGCTAAAACATGGCTTCCAGGACTGTATCGTGGCACAGCAGGTTAGGCTGTGACCTGTGAAGTTGGCATCTCCTATGAGCGCCAGTTCAAGTCCTAGTTGCTCCACTTCCAATCCAGCCCCTGCTAAAGCACTTTGGAAATCAGTGAAAGATGGCCCAAGTCCTTGGACCCCTACACCCACATAAGAGACTAGATTCAGTTCTGGGGTCCTGGCTTCAACCTAGCCCAGCCTGAATGTTGTAGCCATTTGAGGAGTAAACCAGCAGGTGTAGATCTCTCTCTCTCTCTCTGTCTCTGCATCTTTCCCTCTTTTGTTGTAATTATGCTTAATGGCTTCAAATCTACTTGGAAAATTGGAAAAGTGGTTGTTCAAGAGGTGGCTTGTGGGAGAGGCTTTTAGCTTAGCACAATTGCTAGAAGAATGGATGAACTAGGTCCTACGTCAAGGAAGTAGACACACTGAAACTGAAGTTCAATAGAGAAATTCAGTGTAGAGTTTTAATAGTAACAACATATCACATATTTAACATTCCATGCCTTTCAACATTTCGGCTTAGCAAGTGAAACAATTCAGACATATATAAAACCCAACATTCATGAATATTACTAAAATCTATTATTCCCCTTCCATAAATTTCAGTGAAACGTAAGTTTTAAGCATCAATTTTAAAATTGTAGAGTCCACACAAGTGGGGCTAGGGCCATAGTAACTGAAGTCATTTCCACTTTGCATTTCAACAGTAGAGTATTAACATTGTAAACTTCAGGAGCAAAGTACACTGGACCTTTAGCATTGAAGGGATGATGGCAAATATTGAGAGCCACTCAGTTCATAAGCTGAGCAGCTGGGTGAGGAAAACGGACCAGTGGCCTGTATCCAGGGAAGCAGTCTCTTGGGAATCATGGCAAAGTGTTCCCAGTGAGTTCAATGGTGACAAGAGGAGACTGAAGGAGATTGGCAAGAATCAGAGGGAGGAAGCCTGGGGGAAACAGGGTCTGCAGGGAGGGCGTAGGGATGGCTTCCTGCTTTGTTTCTTTTGCTGCTTGTTACTCTTCTCGGCACAAAGCTAATGATTAATTTCTCCATAGAGAAGAGCTGCTCTTTGTTTGATATCTTAATTTGAAGGAAATATGCCTATAATATTTCCCATTTGCCGTTTCTTTTTAAAATTTTTTATTATTAAAACTATAGTATTATATATGATTCAGTTATTTGCTTGATAAAGATTTAAAGCAAAATTTGACAAAATACTGTATTTGCAGCAAAACTGATACACACAGGCATTTCCTTCCTTTTTGCTATTGTTTTTGCTTTTTGAATTTTTTTGTTTTGTTTTTAGCTCCCACAAATATGGGAGAATACGTGGTGTTTGTCTTTCTGTGTCCAGCTTATCTCACTCAACCTGGTGTCCAACCAGTTCCAACTATCTCAATACAAATGATACAATTTCATGATTTCATTGCTAATTCGCTCCTGTTGAAGATGCCAGCTTCCAGGATCACCTGCTGAAATCTTTTACTAACTTGTTGACATCTCAATTCCTTGATCAAATTCTTTAACAGAGACGTCACCCTTTTTAAGCTGGTATTTCTCAGGCTTCTTCTGTCTATTCTGTCCAGGACTGTCAGTCACATCCCATCACCCTCAGCCACGCCCATAGACTCTTGTGCACAAAACTCGTGGTGCACCTGCCCCTGCACTCCCCAGAGGGAAACTTCTGCATTCCTGGGGTTCTCTGCAGTCTGTCATCCTTTGGGGGCTCTCCTTCATGGAGTCTTTCAAGTCATTACCCTGTCAGCACAGTGGTATCCCTACTCCAGCTGCGAATTGGATTTTTTTTTTTTTTTGGACAGGCAGAGTGGACAGTGAGAGAGAGAGACAGAGAGAAAGGTCTTGCTTTGCTGTTGGTTCACCCTCCAATGGCTGCCATGGCAGGCGCATTGCGCTGATCCAAAGCCAGGAGCCAGGAGCTTCTCCTGGTCTCCCTTGCGGGCGCAGGGCCCAAGCACTTGGGCCATCCTCCACTGTACTCCCTGGTCACAGCAGAGAGCTGGATTGGAAGAGGAGCAACCGGGACAGAACCTGGTGCCCCAACTGGGACTAGAACCCAGTGTGCCAGTGCTGCAGGCGGAGGATTAGCCTATTGAGCTGTGGCACTGGCCACTAATTGGATTGATTTCTTTTTATTTCCTATAAGTTAAACAAAATCAACTTCGGCTGTTTTCTTCTCTCCTTCCTGGCTTAACGGTATCATTGAAGATTTACAGCCAGAACCTCACCGTCTAGCCTGAGATGTCCTTATGTTCCCTGTCGGACCTTTGGACCAGAAAACCTCACGCCTTGCTCTGATAAAGTGATTAACACCTCAAAGTGCTTGGTGTGACAAAGCTTAGTTTTAACAATAATTATTATGAATGCTGAAATTTATTCAGCTCCAGGCCTTGAAACCAATTCCTCTCTTTTTTAGATAAAATTTAAAATTTAGCATCTTCTCTATCTTTCATCATCTCCTAATCTGTGAGTGATCCAAACTCTTGAAAAATACTTAGAAAAATTTAAATGAATAGATATTTAACTCTGATTTAGTGAGAGATTTAACTCTAATGAGAGTCAACTCTGCTTAAGTTTAACTCTAGTGAAAACGAACTCCGCTTAATTCATCAGGGTTGCTCAATTGATTCATGCTGGCTGATGTAGCTATTAGAATACACTATATAAGTGGAACCATTAGCTGTGTCTGCAAAAGGAAAACAAAGTTAGTGAAAAGCTGCAGTCTGCAAACCCAGGAGAAATGTGTCTTCTCACGGATATGCAGATGCCAACGAAGTTGTCCAAGGCCATGCGGGCAAGTAAAGGAGAAAGGGCAAGTGAGGAGCCAAGCAGTGGTCATGCACACAGGTGGGCCATTGTGGGCCATTCAGTCTTCCTGTCCTCGCTCCTTGCCGGCTTCCTTCTTCCTTTACTCCCCCTTCTTGCCATCTTTCCTACCTTCTTCACTAAATTTATTCTTTGAATGCTTCATGTTGCTACTTTAAAAGTAAATATAGGAGGTCGGCACCACGGCTCACTGGGCTGATCCTCCGCCTGTGGCACCAGTACCCTAGGTTCTAGTCCTAGTTTGGGTGTCAGATTCTGTCCTGGTTGCTCCTCTTCCAGTCCAGCTCTCTGCTGTGGCCCGGGAGTGCAGTGGAGGATGGCCCAAGTGCTTGGACCCTGCACCAACATGGGAGACCAGGAGGAAGCTCCTGGCTCCTGGCTTTGGATCGGTGCAGCACACCGGCCATAGCAGCCATTTGGGGGGTGAACCAATGGAAGGAAGACCTTTCTGTCTCTCTCTCTCTCACTCACTGTCTAACTCCGCCTGTCAAAAAAATTTTTTTTAAAAGTAAATATAGGAAGAAGTGTTTATCCTAAACCAAACCTATATTGGGGTGCCGCCATACGGGGCACGAGCGCGGCCATGGCGTCCCTGCCCAAGACGCAGGGAGCACAGTACACAGAGCCAAGCCTGCAAACTAACCTGAGCCAGGGCCCCGAGCCAGCCGGCAGGTGTCCCAGGGATGGAGGCACAGGGAGAGGCCTGGCGCGCATGCACATGGCCCTGGCCGCCACCATGGCAGACAGTGGCCCCGCGGGGAGCGTGGAGGTAGCGGCTCTGGGCCCTGGACTGGGTGGTTCGGACAACTAGGGCCCCAGGTGGCACCAAGGAGGGGTCAACAGGAAGCGCACCTGGCTCCAGGAGGTGCAGGACTTCTTCATCTACAGCCTGCAGGCGCTGGAGGAGTGGGACTGTGAGCTGGAGCGTGGGCACAGCTGCCGCCATGATGCCGCTGTGCCCAGGGCTGGCCATGAGCAAACTGCTGTCACGCAAGGGGGGGAGTGGATCCTGGAGCAGCTTGCGCTGCCGCCACAGCCCCCAGCAAGAGGACTATTGGGAACCAGACGGAGAGGGACCAGGCTTCCGACAATGATGCCAGTGGCCTCCTCTCCAGTGGGCCCTGTGAGAAGGGCAAAGAAGATGGCGCCCAGAGGAAGTAAGATGGGCAGGACTCAAAGCTGTTTACCCCCAAAGCTGATTGGCGGTGCAACATCAGGGGCAGTGACAACAACTGATGACGAGTATATAGACATGGCTAGTCCTATAGAGATCGCCCCGTAAAATGATCTTTTAAGTGATTGGTTGGTCCTTATGCCCTGCCCCAATGATGCTGCAGTTTTGTGCTTTGAAAGGCTCTGTTCTGTGCACAATAAATGAGTCCCTGCTTGACTGGGCTCCCACTGTGTCTGATTGTCTCCGGGTTCGGGAGGCTGGGAAACGGGCTAGCAGTGCACTTACCTTTCCTGGATCCCAGTCCATCCTCATACAGGTAGACTAAGACCCTGCACCTCGGCTCAGGTGCTAGCTGTGCATCCAATTCCTAATGCCTGCTGATGCACACCCTGGGAGGCAGCAGGTGATGACTCAGGCAGTTGGGTTCCTGATACTTACTTGGGAGAACTGGACTGAGGCCCAGGCTCCTGGCTTTGGCAGGCCCAGTCCTGAGTGCTGTTGGCTTTTGAGGAGTGAGCCAGCAAAATGGGAGAACTCTTTTTTTCTCTCTCAAATAAATAATACAAATAAAAAGGTAATATATATTTACAAATATATAATATATTTGGGGGAAAAATCCTTGAGTTCATAAGTTGTGGGATAAGCAGGCAAAGCAGTCAAAAATCTTTCTTTTTATATAAACAGGGAAATCCAAATTTCAAAAGATTGAATGACTCTTCTCAAATAAAACCACAGTTAAGCATTACTTACAGTCATCACCAAAATTGGGGCTAACGTCTGGCAGCTGAACTAGGCGAAAGCTAACGTATGGGCGATAGGCAAGGGGTTATTTTCAAAGGGATGACAGGCAATAAATTAAGTAGATTAGGTAATAATTTAATAAGTTCGATAGTTAATATAGAACACTTATTCACAGTATTTTTAAAATTCTAATCCATAGCTCAATCATAACTAGAAACAATGACATCCAATCTCTCTCATATGGATGGCTCTGACTCTACATTAATCTGTCAATATTTCTCAAGTCCCATATACACCCAAACATAATATGGTGATTTCTCTGTTTTCCCATTGAAAGATTAAAAAGAGAGAGACTTGGGGGCATCTTGTATTTATACCTCTCACAGATGTAGATGAATCAGTCAAATGTTCACTTAATGTTTTACTAAATAATTTTAATACACATGTTTTAAAATATTATATAAAATAATATATGAATTAACATTTTCCACTTTCGCATTTTCTTTAAAGACTGCATTCAGATCCCTCAAATGAATCTCAGCATCAGTTGATCCATTTTTTGGTTCATTTAGCACAGCTTGTAGACCTCATTGTCTTCACATCAAAGACGTTGGAAAGTTGATCTGAGGCCCAAACATGCATTTATATATTCTGAGTTTGTTAATTTTCTCGACTTGCTTGAGGTCCTAAACACCATTTTATTGCTTTTTAAAAAAGTTTATTTATTTATTTACTTGAAAAGCAGAGAGAGGGAGAGATAGAGAGTCAGAGACAGAGAGGTCTTCCATCCACTGGTTCACTCCCCAGATGGCTGCAGCAGCTGGGGCTGAGCCAGGATGAAGCCCATTGCCAGGATCTTCTTCCAGGTGTCTCGTATGAGTGGCAGGAGCCAAGTACTTGGGTCATGTGCTGCTGCTTTCCCAGGCACATTACGAGGGAGCTGGATCAGAATTAAAGCAGCTGGGACACGAACTGGTGCCGAAATGGGGTGCTGGCATCGTAGGCGGTGGCTGAACCCACACCACCAGCCCCATTTATTTCTTTTTTTCAGTTGATCTCTAAAATACATTTCTGTTCTCTTGGAGAGGGAAGTAATCTAAGCTTGCATTTGGGAAGTCAAATATCCAGGAGCAATTACCAACTATGGGTTAAATTCCTTTGCCTCCTTCTCTGGGTCAGTTTGCAGAGAGGGACCTCAATAAATACCCCGCTGAGGCTGTGGGGCCCATGTTTTTCCTGAGCAGCAGCTCAGTGAGCCCAGGGTGGGGTTTCCTATTTAACAGGCCCCTCTCAGATCTCACCTCCTCCGGGAATGGCGTGTCTACACACAGCTCTGGGGAGGCTGGCACGCCCAATCAGGATGGAGTTCTGGCCATGGGATGAGGCACCAATCTGCTTGAGAAGCCAGAAACCAGAAACCAGGTCCTGCTGCAGTACACGGCCCTGGTTCTTCCTGGCAGGGGTGATAAGATTCCACAGAGTGTGTGAAATGCTGCACATTCATTCATTGTCAGAATCTCAGAGGCTTTTTTTTTTTCAGAGCGGTTGACATTTAGACCTCTGAATGGGATTATTTCAGAATGGACCATGTATGGGAGAAATGTGGCTGATGACGGCTCTTCCCGAGAAGGCAGAAAGAGGATGTCAGACGGGAAACTAATTTTAGTCACCCTGCCCATGCCCATCTCCTGTCACGCTCCCCTGTATCGCTCCTCTCATGGAGTGGTTGCTCAGGCGGCAGGCAGTGCCTGAGAGCATTTATGGGCATCTTCAGGATGCTCTTTCCAGAATGCTTTGGAAGAATTTGGCATCCCCTTTGGTGCCCATGACTTATGAGAATGACTTGTATCATTCCACTGCCCGAAGAGCACGGATAGGTGTCAGGATTCTGGAATAGCTGCTGCAGCAGGTGCCAGCACACATTTTGCAAACCTTACAGGGTGGGGAACTGCAATGATGGAGTCAAGTGGCTCACGCCTTGGCATTGAACCAGTTGGTGGCTGTTGTTAGCAAACTCAGAAGTATCCTACCAGGCAGATTGCCTCTGCCTAAGGACTGCCTGAATCGTAGGTGCAGTAGAATGCTGCCCGGAACAGATCGACCAGGGAAGGACCTCGGCACGTTTTGTATATTTCTTCCGACCATGTTTCACATTGCCATTCGTTTTTCATGAGTTGACATCTGTTCTCTTAACTAGTTTATAGTTGGATGCTGGTACTGCCAAGAACCCTTTAGAAATCAGAAATCAAATTCTTGTCCAACAGGATGAAGAGTCTTAAGAGCTTCAGAGATGACTGACTAAAGGGAAATCGATTTCCCCAGAGCCCTGGAAACAGTCAGGTGGAGACAGGGCCCAGGGGGCAGTGTCACAGCAGGAAGGAGGTTACTTTGCATCATTTGCTATACAAAAAGGAGCCCCAGGAAGGCTGGCACACTTGGGCTTTTATATTCACATAACCACCCCCTTCCTGCTCTCCTATGTCGCTAATGTTTCCTAGGCACGCATGCTCTTGTGCTAGAAAGTCCAATAATGACTTTTCTGTAGCCCTTATTTTTCTTTCCAATCCCTTTAAAGTTTTACTTAACACAATACTTAAGAGCACCATCTTTTTGTGTCACAGAAACCCTTGCGTGTATCACACAATAAGACCACTTGTTGATCACATGAACGTGAACTAAATCTCTCGGAGACCCTGATTTCTTTCCTGTAAAATGAGTATCAGAAACTACCTCCCACATGGAGATGTTGTGAGACTAAATCAGATAACACCCATAAGTTAAGTCAAAATGATAGCCAATTATGAACACTCACTATCATTAGTGCAAATTGTATTTTTTTGTTAGACTGAGTCCTTTGAAATTGCCATCTTTGTATATCAAAATTTGTAGGATATTAGTAACTTCTTGTGGATCAACTTAACATATGTTTTATCTTCTAAATGAGGTGCCATGAGAGTTGATGAAATGGAGCTGCTGGTTTTTTTTTTTTTTAAAGATTTATTTATTTATTTGAAAGGCAGAGTTACAGAGAGGCAGAGGCAGAGAGAGAGAGGTCTTCCATCCACTGGTTCACTCCCCAAAGGACTGCAATGGCCGGAGCTGTGCCTATCCGAAGCCAGGAGCTAGGAGCTTCTTATGGGTCTCCCATGTGGTTACAGGGGCCCAAGCAGTTGGGCCATCTTCCACTGCTTTCCCAAGCCATAGCAGAGAGCTGGATTGGAAGTGGAGCAGCCAGGACTCAAACTGACGTCCACATGGGATGCTGGCACTGTAGGCAGCAGCTTTACCACAGTGCCAGCCCTAAGAGACCCAACTTCTTAAAAGCGTAACTAAGGAAGGAAGCATGTTGTTCAAAAGTTGGAGGACCAGGTCTAAAAATTATAAATTTATGTAATCCAGGATTATACTTTGTATAATTGAGCTCTTAACTGGGATCTCCCAACATAGAAGATGATTACTAAATATCAGAGTAGAAATTCATATGTATGAAATATCTGAACTTTAAAAAATAAGCAACTACTTTTAATGAAATTGTTTTCTTTGGTTGTAAAATTCTGTTTCAATTCTTTTTTTTAAAAAAAGATTTATTTATTTATTTAATTGTCAGAGTTACAGAGAAAGAGAAAAGGAGAGACATAGAGAGAGAAGTCTTCCAACCTCTGGTTCACTCCCTAGATGGCCACAATGGTTGGCAGGGACCCAAGGATTTGGGCCATCTTCTGCTGCTTTCCCAAGTGCATTAGCAAAGAGCAGGATTGGAAGTGGAGCAGCTGGGACCCGAACCGGTGTCCAAATGGGATGCCGGCATCTCAGGTGGCAACTTACCTAACCCATTGTGCCACAATACTAGCCTTGTAAAATTCTATTTCTGATACTTAAGATCCAGTTGACACAATCATTTTGAAAACATGAATAAATATAAATAAGGCATGCAGGGGAATTTACCTAATTTTCCAAAAGAAATACTTACGACCAGAGTCCATCTGATTGAGTCTGGGAACTGAGGCCATGATATGTAAACCATTTTCCTCCACACCAGTGATTTTTTTATGGAAAACAAGGCTGAGAAAGCCACAGCATGGAAATGGGTGTTAAAGGGTGAGGATTTCAGCTGTATCTCTGCCTTTGCTCAAAAAGAAGAAAAAAAAAAGAAAACAAAGAATCTCAGATCGCAAACACAGGGAACTAGAAACTACAGAACTCTATCCAGCCAGGGATGAGCACACCAGGAGAAGGCAAAGAAATTTGTGTGGTCCTCAAACCTAAGCAACAGTTCTAAACAACACAGATGAGACTTTGGTCCCGGCTTTGTTCCAAAGGAGACAGTTAAGTGACAGTCGTCTGAAGCATGGTCACTAGAGGGACTTTCAGGTGAATTCCACTGAAAAGCAAGCTTGATCAGTACAAATGTGAATTTAAAACGTGTCCTAAGAAGATGGTCACACATTTTTAAAGACAGAACATAGATTAGTGATTGCCAAGGGGTAGGTGGAGCATGTTAGTATGCAAGTGATGGCTAAGGGTTGTGAGGTGTATTTTTGTTTTTGATTAGAAAATTTTAGAAGTAGGGCCAGTGCTGTGGCACAATGGGTTAAGCCAATGCCTGCAGCACCAGCATCCCATTTGGGCACCAGTTAAAGTTCAGGTTTCTCCACCTCCAATCCAGCTACCTGCTAATGCACCTGGGGAAGCAGCAGAGGATGGCCCAAGTGCTTGGGCCCCTGCACCCACATGGGAGATCCGGAAGAAGCGCCTGGCTCTTGACATTGGATTGGCCCATTGCGATGGAATGGGCCATCACGGTCGTTTGTGGAGTGAACCAGAGAATGGAAGACAGAGCTCTCTCTCTCTCTCTCTCCCTCCACCCCCCATAACTGTGTCTTCCAAATAAATTTTTTTAAAAAATAAAATTGACTATGGTGATGGTTGATGAATATACTAAAAGTCATTAAATTATACACTTTAAATGGTAAGTTATATGGTATGTAAATTATATCAATTAAACTTATAAGAAGAAATTTATATATTTATTTTTAATTAATTAATTTGACAGGCAGAGTTACAGAGATGGAGAGACAGAGAGAGAGGTCTTCCATCCACTGATTCACTCCCCAAATGGCTGTAACTGTAAACCAGAGGCCAGGAGCATCTTACAGTTCTCCCACGAAGATACAGGGGCCCAAGCACTTGGGCCACCTTCTGCTGCTTTCCCGGGCTATAGCAGAGAGCTGGATCAGAAGAGGAGCAGCTGGGAGGCCATATGGGATGCCAGTGCTGCAGGCAGAGGCTTAACCTACTACACCACGGCGCTGGCTCCTTCATACTTATTTATTGTTCCTACCACAAAGATTTGCAACCCCTGTAAGCACTTTGCTGTGAAATCTCCTGTTCTTTTCTCATGCTGGGGGAGCTGTTGAGTAAACTATTTTTATGTTAACAATATATCCAGAATATCTGTTTATGCCAGCATACATTTATACGATCATTATTAAATGGCTGAATAGCCCCCCTCCAATTATTTGAATACATCTATATTTGCTTGCTATTATATATTTAAATTATTTCCTTCTTCTACTATTAAAATACTTTTGTGCCTAAAAAAAAAAGAAAGAAAAGAGAAAAGAAAACTTGGCACAGAGAACCTCTGGTAAGCAGACTGAGCGAGCTCAAATGCAGTCCACATACAAATGAAAGACCTGACTTTTCCTTGTACTGAATGAGAGCATGCTTTTCATCAGTGTTGCTGTGATTCTTGCAAACAAATGCCTACTGTGTGCCAGGTTCTGTGCTTTGTGCTGGACAAATGACAGCAACTGTCTGTCCCTAGCTCAGGCCTGAGTCATTGTGTCACAGGCAATATTCTTCACTCTTTGTGGGCAATGGTTCAAGTTAGTAGTATATTACACTACTGTAATATATGTATGTGTGTATATATATATATATATATATACACACACACTATATCACACAACAGAAGGCAGTCAACCCTCCAAGGTGTGTTTTCCTGTAACTACCTTACTCAAAGAAGGTTCATGCTCAAAGGCCGTCTGCATCAAGACACTATTGGGGCTGGCGTTGTGGCATGGTGGGCAAAGCCATGCCTGTGACACAGGCATCAAATAATGGGTACTGGTTATAGTCCTAGCTGCGCCACTTCTGCTCCAGCTCCCTGCTAAGGCGCCTGGGAAAGCAATGGAAAATGGTCCAGGTGCTTGGGTCCCTGCACCCACGTGGGAAGACCTGGAAGAAGTTTCTCACTCCTGGCTTCAGTCTGGCCCAGCCCCAGCCATAGCAGCCACTTAGGGAGTGAACCAGCAAAAGCTGGAGCTGACCACCCCTCTCTTTACTTCTGAAAATGTCCCTCCCCACCCGTCCCTCGGTGAGCTGAAGAATCCGAGCTCCTTTTGCTGCCGTCTCGCACACACAAGTGGACAGTCTCCCTCCTCACTTACAAGGCCATGGCGCTCTCCATGAAGTGCATAGACGGGAACAAGAAGTGCCGTCGACTCTTAGTTTATTTAAAGCTCACTTTTCGGAGAGGCCAGGTTGAAAGTGAAGGGAAGCAGATAGGAAATGTTAGAAAAGAAAGATGGATTTTGCATTTCTTTTTAAAAATGAGCCCTGGGAAGCAAGACGTCCTAATTCTCTGCACATTCTTCCCGTGACCCCGTCTCCCACTTGCTGCCCACGAGAGGATCACACCCTTTCCATCATGGTGAATCAGCTGCCCCGACACATCCTGTGCTCTGCTTCTCCTTTCAACCTTTCAGCACCAAACGCTGGACACACATTCCTTTAGCGCCTGCAGCAGCCGCTCCCTCGTGCAACAAGTGGCTGCACATTGCGGTTGCGCAGCTCAGTCTGCCCAGAGTGGTGGAACAGGTTATCGCAGATCAAATTCCCAGGGCAGCTACTTCCTCTCCTTATCAAGGAATCGGGGACTTCTGTGAGACCTTCCAGCGCACCAGCCGTCCTCATAGGCATGGCTCCTCGGGAGCTCTCATGTGCTAACACAGGCTGCTTCCAAAGAGGCAGGCTTGCCAAGCCGAGAGCCCCCAGGAAGCCCTGCGTTCCTTCCCTGCAAAGCCCGAGTGGACGCATGCATTTGCTAAGCCAGAGGTTTTTCACAGGGTCCTTGACAACACCTGTAGCTTCCTGGTCAGGTCTTTGCAATTTGCTGATGTTCTCTTTGAACAAAGATTATCTACTTGGGAATGCCCCCGGAGTGCAAAACCTTAGGACATCATTCCTAGATTTATTCCCTTTAAGTCTAAGCCAGTTGAAATAGTGACCATCAAGAACAGTCAAATAATTCAGTGGCTGGTGTATGCTTCCCTCCTTTATCTTGAAAAAATAAATAAATGTGCTCTTTTTAGGCTCTTTCTGTTCCTTCCTGAACAGTTTAACAACAATTTTCCTAAATTCATTAGGTGGGGCCCAGCAGAGCAGGGGCCTACATGGGGAGGGTGGAGTGAGAGTGGAAACCGTGGTAGCTCAGGGTCTGGCCTGAGCAGGTGAACAGGGTGGGCAGGAGACGGTGTCCGGGGTGGGTAACCAGAGCCTGAGTGTGTTAAGCAGGACATCCTCATGGGGGAAGGGGTGCTGGTTGCAAGATGGGGATAGGTCACATGCAGGATTATTGATCAAATCAATGAATACAATGAGGCCAGAGTCCTCACTATCAGTAGGAGAGTTACAAATGCACAAAGTGAGAAACTCCAATGAACCCTGGCGTTAAATTTAAACTGGAGACACTGACATGGATGATGGTTTCACCAGATATGGATGTGAATGAAATATTACACATGGACAACATGAACGTATTGGTATGTAATGCATCATAGTTGCATCTCAATCTATGTCTCCCTGCATTTCTAAATATGTATGGCCATAGTCATATGCATGCACCCATTCCCTAGTTCTGTGCACTAAGAAGACCCATGAGCAGAAACATCCCAGCAGCAGTGAGCACATCGAGAGCTCAACTCGGGCTTCTGAATCCCATTCTCTGGTAAAAGGCACCAGGGGTCCTTGAAGAAATGACTGGCTCCAAAACTGGAGCAGGGAAACTTCAAGATGAGCCTGGAACATCTTGCAGTGCCAAACAACACAGGGCATGCTCAAGAACAATGGCAAGCACACAGGAGCCAGCAGGAAATACTCCCTCTGGCCACACTGGGGACAGCTTGAGCATCAGAATAACAATATTGACGGATTATAATCCATTGCATACAATAGGATACCAAGAGCTCATACCAATATAAATAACTGAATGAATAGATCGACTATTTGATGATAGAATGCTTGCTTAGTTCCCAAGTAGCTTTCAACAAAACTCTCATCAGGTTCAAAGCGGGAAAGAGCAGCTGCAGTGGAAAACTCGCCGAAGCCACCTTCGTCAAGTGGCCAGGAATGGACCAGGACAAAACCCTGCGCCCCCTGTCGGGAGTCCGGGAGAAGAACACAGCTCCCCAGCCCTCGGCGATACGCCTGACAGCAAAGAACCTCACACCTGACTGCAAGCTTGAGGAAGCAGCAGTTCAACTGCGCATCCAGGGACGTCCCACAGGATAGCGGGCCTGCATCCTTCAGATAAGACAAGGTCACTGAAGCGAAGAAAAGGCTGAGCGGTGCTCCAGAGTGCGGGAAATGAAAGCGGCTTGACCACCAACCGTAACTCGGGACTCTGCGCTGGACCCCTTTCTTATTAGCTGGGTGGACGGCACCCCCTGGCTGGGGGCTTGAGGAGCATAAGGCAACAGTGAACCCGTCTGCATCTCCTGAGGGTGGCCGCTGGCTACAGTTATGTAGGATGTCTGATTCAGGGCATTTGGGTGGCAATTTACACTCAAATCAGGAAAATCAAACAATTTTCATCCTCCTTGGAACTTTGTGTAAGTTTTTAATTGTGCCAAAATCAAAAGTACAAACAAATAATTTGAGACTGGTGCTCATTTGCTGACAAAATATACAAAGAATTCTATTGTACCTTTTCTTCCTTACTTATATGTGAAAGCATTATTTCCACCAAATGAGACCAGTCAATTGAAATATTAACTTATTTGTCCAATATTGCGTTATAACTCTGAATAAAAGCTCTAACTGGTTAGCATCCCAGCGTTTACCTTTTGAGCAAAGGCATAAGAAGAGACGATGTTGACTCACTATCATATTTAATTTGTAAAGTCAGGCACCACAACAGAAGCTATGTACCCCTGTTACCTATTTTTTTTTCTTAATTCAGTGAGCACATTGGAGCAGACCTCTTGGTCCAAGCAGCATCATGGCTATGAACCAAAGAGATGCAGGCCCCCTTGACAATCTAGCCCTCTGTTTCCAGCCAACACTGAAAGTCTGCAGGATGAGATTGTGTGTGTGTGTGTGTGTGTGTGCGCACATGTAGGGTAGTGGCAGAGGGGGAAGGGTTGGTGTAGGGGCAGGCACTTGATAAGCCCCCTGGCTTTAATATTTCTGGATTTCTTTTTGGAGTAAGATCTAAATTCCCAGATACAGATACAGAGTAGCTCTCAGATTTGTAATCAGCATTATCATTTCATCATAAAATCATTACTCCAGGTCCAACGGGGATTGGTTATAGGATCTCTGCAGAGGGCACAATCCTTGGAGGTACAAGTCTCTTATATAAAATAACTGCACATTCTCCCAGATACTTTTTTTTGACAGGCAGAGTTAGACAGTGAGAGAGAGACAGAGAGAAAGGTCTTCCTTCCATTGGTTCACCCCCCAAATGGCCGCAACGGCTGGTGCGCTGTGCCGATCTGAAGCCAGGAGCCAGGTGCTTCTTCCTGGTCTTGCATGCAGGTGCAGGGCCCAAGCACTTGGGCCATCCTCCACTGCCTTCCCGTGCCACAGCAGAGAGCTGGACTGGAAGATCTCCTAGATACTTTAAATCATCTTCCAATTTTATTTATAATAAAATTAATTAAGTGCTGTGTAAATAATTGTTGCTCTATGTCATTTGGAGGAATAACAAGAAAGAAATAACATTTGGAGAAATAACAAGAAAAAATGTATATGCATTCATTTCAAATGCAATTTTTACTTTTTATGCATTCATTTCAGATGCAATTTTTAAAATATTTTCAGTCCATAGCTGGCTGAATCCACAGGTGTGGGATCTGAAGGCATGAGGGCTGGCTGTATTGGCTTTTATAATACAACTGTATAGAATGGGCAATGTGTCAGATTTTAAGCAAATTACAACATTTATCTGAACTCAATTTCCTCATCTCTAATAATACTAATGGGAATTAGATGAGGTAATATGTGACAAGAGGTTAGCAGGGGCTTGGGATCAGAGGGACGTTAGTAACTTGTCACTGTTAGGATTATCATTTGGTTTGAAAAGTGGCACAGAAACAGTTGGTGTGTGGCCTTCAGTGAGCTCTGGAACATCTCTGATTTTCGTGTTTCAGCATAAAACACATATTTGGCATTCTACTGGAAGTCTCTGCCCTCTCGGTGCAACAGCCCAAGTAGGTTGCTTCAGTAGGCTGGAGTTGAGAGCATGGTGGACTCCCGGCCCTCCCATGCCTGTTGCTGTGTGTGTGGGCTTGGGAAGGGAGCTGAGAGGAGCAACTCAGGTGAACACCACTGCTGGATGTTGAGGGAAGCCACAGAGCATCCCCCAGCTGAAGCAGACCCTGATAATTTTGGGGAGCGGGTAACTGTGACTGGAGCCCGGGACCACTCAGCCACATATGTGTGTCCCCGTGTGGGATCATGGAGGCAGTTTGCTGAGGGATGACCTCTGAACTTTCATGTACCACAAGGGGCAGTCCTCCATTCCCAGGCCATGGTTTGGGCCTGAGTTTGGGTGTTCTGCAAAGGCTGGTACGTCACAGGCTTCTTCTCCAGGGTGGTGCTATTGGGAGGTGGTGGAGCCATTCGGGGGTGGGGCCTCATGGGAGGTTCTTGGGTCATGGGGGCATGTCCCTAGAAGGGAGTTCTCTTGTGACCATGTGAGTTCCCTGGAGAGGGTTGTTTTCGAAGCCCAAGTTTGGGCCCAACTTCCCTCCACTTCTTGGCCCCGCATGTAATCCTTCCTCCACACCTGCCCACCCTCCACCCCTGGGCCCTCACCAGAGTCTGCATCATGCCGTTCGGCCTGTCCGCCTCCAACACTGTGAGCTACATGAGCCCTTTCTCTTTGTGAAGCTGGCTCTCCCAGGTGCTTCCCTGTGGTAATACAAAGCTGGCCAATGCTCCTTAGATCTGATGCTTTCTTTCTAGAGGCACTATCCCTGCACAGATGCTTCCTGGAGGGTGGGAATAAACGCTCCCCCAGCCCCTCCTCACTGAATTGACAGGTGAATCCAGGTCCTGTGAGTTTTGGAGGAAAAGAATTCACAACAGATGAGAGACTGTGTACATGTACATGCAGAGGGAGAGGGGATCCTGTTCCCTGCATGCGTGTGAACATCTGATCTATGTGCGGCCACCTCACCCTCCCCCTGCAGGCCTCTCTGAGTCACAGTTCTTCCTTCTCATAGAATTGCCCCAAT
Organism: Sylvilagus floridanus; assembly: GCA_949820135.1. Taxonomy (NCBI): domain Eukaryota; kingdom Metazoa; phylum Chordata; class Mammalia; order Lagomorpha; family Leporidae; genus Sylvilagus; species Sylvilagus floridanus. The sequence goes on from OX463245.1 coordinate 51,571,785, forward strand.
TTACCTTATAAGGTGACACTGAAGCTTCCAATTTATCTTCTTAAGGCTGTAAGAAGTTGACATGTGGTCGGTGCCGTGGCTCAACAGGCTAATCCTCCACCTTGTGGCGCCGGCACACCGGGTTCTAGTCCCGGTCGGGGCACCGGATTCTGTCCCTGTTGCCCCTCTTCCAGGCCAGCTCTCTGCTGTGGCCAGGGAAGGCAGTGGAGGATGGCCCAAGTGCTTGGGCCCTGCACCCCGTGGGAGACCAGGAGAAGCACCTGGCTCCTGCCTTCGGATCAGCGCAGTGCGCTGGCCGCGGCGGCCATTGGAGGGTGAACCAACAGCAAAAGGAAGACCTTTCTCTCTATCTCTCTCTCTCACTGTCCACTCTGCCTGTCAAAAAAAAAAAAAAAAGAAGTTGACATGTCAGGTGCCCAGGGTCACAGTTCCACAGCCCATGTGCTCTACAAGGGTGTCCATGGCTCAGCGACCTCTCCCCTGACAGGGTTGTGCCTCCCCCCAGAGATGTGCTGTCGCAGAGCTGCCTGCTGCTCGTCCCCTTGCCCACCCTGCCCATCGCCTGGGGTCAACAGAAAAATTCCCCAATTGTTGAAGGCCCTCCAGGAGGCCTCCTCTGGGTGACTCAGTAAGAACCAAGGGAGGTGCAACAGGCCAGCCCTTGACTTTTTGTCCATTAGCCCACCCAAACGTCCCCAGGAGGCTCCACCGGCCTTGGCCGTACCTGTCTCTCCTTTAATCCCTGTCTCCCCATCCTTGAAACAATAACCTTGGTTGACCCCACTTTCCCTATCCCTCACTAGCTGAAGTGGATACCCCAGTGAAATGGAAGGACCTGGAGTCTGGACACCACCCAAAAGCGGCATGAAAGCAGAGGCACTTGGCGCAGTGGCAATGCACCCTTATCCGAGTGCCTGAGTTCAAGTCCCAGCTCTGACTCCAACTCCAGTTTTCTGCTAATGTGTCCCCTGGGAGACAGCTGGTGATGGCTCAATTACTTTGGTCCCTGCTGTCCATGTGGGAGACCAGTCCTGGTCCACCCCAGGCTGTTGTGGGTATTTGGGGAGTGACCCCCAAATTGACTCTCTCTCTCTCTCTCTCTCTCTCTCTCCAATAAAGTGAAAATAAACTAATAATTTTTTAAAGTGACATGAAAATGATGACCTTGGGAAGAGAGGAAAGACAGATGTGAAATACACCAGAAAAGGAAAACCGCCCAGACATGTTGAAACCTCGTGGACAGTGAAGCTCATAGAAGGAGCAACCGAGGTTCTGAACACAGATAATTGTCCTGCATGCATTTCCTGTTGTTTGTCTGGGTTTTAGTTTCCACTTATTTTTTGTTCCCTTTGAATGGTGTAGAGAGGGTAATTTTGACTGTACAGCTGCATATTCTAGAGAAGTCATCTCACCTCTCTGGGTTTTACTTTGTTGTCTGCAAAACGGGGGAAAGATCGCCTTCTTCACCTATTGCACAGGAAATACAGGCAGGCCCTACTTATCACGTTCCTACTTAGGAATTTTGGCTTCCCAAGTGTGGAAGCAGGTGCTGCTCGGTGGCAACCGCACGTGGATTGCTGCAGTTCCATCTCTGTCCAGGCTGTGATCAGGAGAGCAAAGATGCATGCTCGATAGCGCACTGTGGCTTTTGCTGGGATGCTCCGGGGTAGGTGTGGCTCCAGGGTAGGTGTGGTCCCAGGGTAGGTGTGGCTCCCAGGGTAGGTGTGGTCCCAGGGTAGGTGTGGCTCCAGAGTAGGTGTGGTCCCAGGGTAGGTGTGGCTCCAGAGTAGGTGTGGCCCAGGGTAGGTGCGTTTTGTGCATTTTTCACTTTGGATGCTTTTGATTCAGGATGAGTTTATTGGGATGTAACCCTAGCACAAGTCAGGGAGCATCTGCAATGCAAATAAGAGGTTTGTAAACTATGTTTTAAAAATGTAAGAGATTATCCACAGACCACTGCAACCCATTCTGTTCAGCAGACTCATTCTCTCTTCCCTTTAGACCTCCTACCAGAACACTCACAAAGCGCCCAAGGAGATCGTCTTTGCTCCTACACCCACCGTGTGGCTGCTTTGGGAATGGTGTCCTACCATGGTGGATTGGTGAGCAGAGGGCAGGAGGGGAAAATGACTTGACAAATTTACCAATAACAAGGTATTTGCTGATTCTTCCTCAAATTGGTTAGTTCATTCCTACATTGCCAACCATGATGGCTCTAATATTCATAGGAAAGAGTAAAATAAACAAATGCAATTCATTTGAAAGAATAAATGAGCCAAAATAGCCAAGACAAATTTGGAAAATTAAGAAAGAGGAAGAGAAAAAAAAGAGGAAGAGAAAAAATTAGAAAACTATGATTATGAAAACAGAGATACTGTAGCACAAATGGACAATGAGCTCAGTATAGCACAGTGGAGAATCTATATTCAGTAAGTGAATATAGACCTACACTTTTCTCCCCAATTCTAAGTGGATTATTGACATAAACTTTAATAATATAAGCATATAGTTTTAAAGGAAAATATTTGGGGAGTACGAAAGGCTTTTTAAATTGTATATACTTGGAGGTATCAAATGCTATCTAACACATGTGTACATTGTGCAGTGTTCTCCTCCAATATTTGTCATCTGTTTTTGGTGAAAACATTCAAAAATCTTCTCTTCTGTTTTATATTTTAAAATTTTTATTTAAGGGAGAGAGAGAGAGAGAGAGCAAGAGCCCAAACATATAACCTTCACTGGTTCACTCCTCAAATCTGTGCAATGGCCCTGGGCCCTGACTTGGCCAGGCCAAAACCAGGAGCCATGAACTCAGACAAGATCTCCCTCCTGGGTAGCCAACCCAGCCAACCATCTGAGCCATGAACTGAGGCCTCTTAGAGAGTGCACTAGCAAGAAACTGGGGTCAAGAGCAGAGCCCAGACTCAACCCCTGGGACTCCAATATGGGATGCGAGCACTCCAAGCTGTGTCTTAACCACTAGGCCAAAAGCACATTCCTTCCATCATTTAAAAAATATACATACATACATTATTGGAGTGAGTTCCAGGATCCTGGCTTTGACTCGGCCTAGTCCTGGCTGTTGCAGACATCTGGGGAGTGAACCAGCATATTGGGAGATCTAGCTCTCTCTCCCTCTCTCTCACTTTCTCTCTCTCTCATAAAATAAATAAAGTCATCCTACTGTGCAATCAATTACCAGAGGTTATCACTCCTCCCAGAGTGTAACTTCTCTTCCATTGACCAACCTTTATCCCTCCATTCTGTCCCCCTACCCTCCTCTGCCTCTGGCAACCACCATTCTTTTTTCAATTTCTATGAGATCCATTTATTTCTCAGCTTCTATGTATATATGAGATCATACGGTACATTTCTTTCTATTCTTGGCCCATTTCACCCAACATAATGACTTCCATGTTGCCACAAGCAACAGAAGTTCATCTCTTTTCACAACTAAGTAGCCTTGCACTGTTATGTATGTATCTCATGTTCTACAATTCTTTGTCAGGTGGTGAATACCAGTTGTCTCCATTCTTGGTAATTGTCGATAGTGCCACAAAAAACATAGAGATGCAGATGTCTCTTCCACACACTGATTTCATTTCAACACATACCTAGTAGTGGGATCCCTGTGACACATGGCAGTCCCACTCCTAATTTTCTGAGGATCCCCCACTCTACTCACCACAATGACTGCACTAGCTCATATTCCCACCAACAGTGTGTGGAAGTTCCCTTTTGTCCACAGCCTCCCTGTTTCTTATCTCTTGTCTTTTTGAAAAAAGCCATTCCAACTGGAATGGAGTGATACCTCACTATGATTCTGATTTGCATTTCCCTGATGATTAATGATAGTCAACGTTTTCTCATGTTCCTGTTGGCCCTTTGTATGTTTTCTTTTGAGAAATGTCTGTTTAAATCTACTGCTTATGTTATAATTGGATTATTTTTCCCATACTATTTAATCAAGTTCCTTAAATTTTCTTGTTTTAACTCCTTATAAGATGTACAGTTTGCAAATATTTCTTCCAGTTCTGGAGGTTGCCTCTTGACTTCTTTTATTGTTTTCTTTGATATGCAGGAACTTTTTAGTTTGGTGAAATCTCAAATGTCTGTTTTTGCTTTTGGAGAAAATATGTTCAAATAAAAAAATTAAATCATCATAAACAAAACAATCTACACAATGAAGATGGAAAATTCTATGCAATAAAAGACCATAACCAAAGTTAAAAGATAAGTGAAAGTCTGAGGAAAAAATTCTGTAACAAAGCAATTGTACAGAAAGAAACCCCATAAATCAATGTTTAAATGACCCAACTAAAAAGGTTCCAGGACTCAGGCATAGTGAGTAAAACTGCAGCCTGCAGTGCCAGCATCCCATATGGGTGCTAGTTCAAGTCCTGGTTGCTCCACTTCCAATCCAGCTCTCTGCTATGGCCTGGGAAAGTAGTAGAAGATGGCCCAAGTCCTTGGGCCCCTGCACCCATGTAGGAGACCCAGAAGAAGCTCCTGGCTCCTGGCTTTAGATCGGCGTAGCTATAGCCATTGTGGCCATCTGGGGAGTGGACCAGAAGATGGAAGATCTCTCTCTCTCTCTCTCTCTCTCTCCTCTCTCTCTCTTCCCTTTCAAAATCAAAACAATGAAAAAAATCAAGTGATCAGTAAACTTGTGAAAAGATGTAAATATTCACTGTCAGGAAACTGCAAAGTAAAACAATCACTTTCACCGAGCTGCCAAAAATTGAAGGTATTTCTACAACTGTCCGGGAGAGTCTGGGGAGGACACTCACCACCTTCTGAGGAATAGGGGAAGTATTCAGTAAGCTTTGCTGTACCTGTCCTCTGCCGTTACTGTGGACAAATGCAAAAGGCTGAAACAGGTGCCCACGCGTGGCATAAGCATAATCTCCAAACGCACGAAGTGAAAAGCCTGCTGGAACGAAATGTGCACAGTAGAAGATTAAGTGACACACAGAGGTGCTGCAGAGTCTTTGTGGGTGTGTGCAGTCATGGGTGTCTCTGTGTGTGTTCATGTATTCAAAAGTTTCCATCAGACATTCACCACCACACCTTTGGTTGGTGGGCTAGTCAAAATGGATTTCAGCTTTATCTCTCATGTTGTAATAGGGTCCATGCAAATGTAGTTAGAAAGTTATTTTAAGAGGAAGACGCAAAGTGGGTGTTAGCCTAGCAGTAAAGATGCCTACATTTTGCATCAGAGCACCTGGATTCTTTTTTTTTTTTTTTTTTGACAGGCAGAGTGGACAGTGAGAGAGAGAGACAGAGAGAAAGGTCTTCCTTTTGCCTTTGGTTCACCCTCCAATGGCCGCCGCGGCCGGCGCACTGCGGTTGGCGCACCACGCTCATCCGATGGCAGGAGCCAGGTGCTTCTCCTGGTCTCCCATCGGGTGCAGGGCCCAAGCACTTGGGCTATCCTCCACTGCACTCCCTGGCCACAGCAGAGAGCTGGCCTGGAAGAGGGGCAATCGGGACAGAATCCGGTGCCCTGACCGGGACTAGAACCTGGTGTGCCGGCGCCGCAAGGCGGAGGATTAGCCTGTTGAGCTACGGCGCCGGCCACCTGGATTCTTTTGTACTCTGACTCTTGATTCCAGCTTCCCACCAAGGCAGACCCTGGGTAGACGTGGTGATTATTCAAATGTTGGGGTTCCTGACAGCCATGTGGGAGACCTGGGGTGTAATCCTCGCTCCTGGTTTCAGTCCCAGTCCCAGTCCAAATCTGGCTTTGGAAGGCATTTGAAGAATGAACCAGAAGATGAGATTCTCTCTCTCTCTCTCTCTCTCTCTCTCTCTCTCTCTCTCTCTCTCTCTCCTTCTCAGAAAAACATATATAAAAAAGAAAACAATGTGACAGATGTGACTTTCCAATGACAGTCCCCACAATATCTCTAATTTCACCAGCTCTTGGCAATAGGACCTCACCACACCCTGTCAGCTTTCAAATGTCAGAGCCAGCATCCAAATACAAACGATGACATCCGAGCTTAAGCCCGTGAACACTATCCAGTACTGCTCTCATTTAGTAATCCTCACAGTAGTCTTATTAGGTAATATTGCTGTTATTCCCATTGTAAGCAGGAGGAGGCTGGAGCTCAGACAAGAATTGCAAATTGTGCATAATTGGAAGAAGGAAAGAAGCAAAGAGTGAAGAAAGGAGGAAAGAAAGGAGGCAAAGGAGGAAGGAAGGAAATGCTTATGGAAAAATATTGACTATCATCAATAGTCAAGGAATAAAATTGAAAAAAAAAGTTGAGATATGATGTCATATCCACTGAATTGCAAAAATAAGAAATAAGAAACAATAATCTTTACTATAAAATTTGTATACTCATGAGAGGAAGTGAAAACTAATAATACTTAGCAATTAGGGGGCCAGCCTTGTGGCATAGAAGGTGTGGGGAACTACAGGCTGGCCACCTGTGGGAACCTCCTCATTGCAAACATTTTACCTGCTTCATCCTGCTGAGCAAGACAAGTCAGGGAAGTGCTGACCACAAGACTTCCTCAAACAACAGGATGGAACAAGATACATTTTCCAGCTGAAGTTAAACGTGCCCTTTAATGTGATTGGACTGATGGCTATGGACTGCTTGCTCTAGGGGGCTGGGGATTATAAGGGACTGGGAGAGGGGCTGCGGGGCTTTTTTCTACTGCTTTTGCTGTTTGCTGTTTCTGCTGTTTCTTCTTCTTCTTTGCTTTCTACTGTCGCTCTAAATAAAAGTTCCTTGAGAACCAATCAACAGCGGTCATGTCGTGACTCCGTTGGACCCTTGCTGGCGAGGGTTCGACAGAAGGTAAGGCCACTGCCTGCAGTGCCAGCATCCCATATGGACTTCAGTTCAAGGCCTGGCTGCTCCACTTCTGATCCAGCTCTCTGCTACTGGTCTGGGAAAGCAGTGGAGGATGACCCAAGTCCTTGGGCCTCCACACCCATGTGGGAGACCTGGAAGAAGCTACTGGCTCCTGGCTTTGGTTCAGCTCAGCTCTGGCCTTTGTGGCCATCTGTCTCTCCCTCTCTCTGTAACCCTGCCTCTCAAATAAATAAATACATCTTTTTAAAAAAAGAAGAAGAAATGTAAAAGAATAGCACTATTTTCACATAAGGTGTTCATTGCAATGTTATGCATGTGAATAATATAATAAAAATCCGTAACACATTCATTTATAGAAACTCTGTTCATAGATGGATTCACATGGGAAAACATTAGGAGAGATTATAGAAGGATAACCATAGCACTCAGAGTTCAGTGATCAACTTGAGCTTCAAGATGCTTATTAACGTTGCTCTGTTTGCAAATTTACTTTTAAAAGGGCAAAAGCTCTTTTGATGATGCTGATCTGTCTCCCAGTTTCTTTTCCTGGGTCATGAATTTTGTATTAGAGCCAGAGCCATCCTATAATTTGGCACAAAATGGGTGTCTTCTTTCTGTCTTGCGGTATGTGGTAGCTTTGGGATCTGCAAGGAGCGCAGGCCTATACTTCCGGGAATGGAGAGTCCCTACCTGTACTTCTGGGGAAGAAAAGTCCTTGTCAAGGTCCCCCCGGGTGCCTAAAGGTCAACCAATGAGGATCAGACCCGCCTCAACCTTTAACCCCCATGCTCTCTATAAAAGGAGTCCTCCCAACCTCTGATGCATGACTTCCCAAGCCCCCACTCTGTTGGGACCAGGGAACCTTGCCCGGGAGCGGAATCCCAATAAAAGCTTGTGAATTAATTGATTCGTCTGCCTGGGAAGATTTGTTATGTGCAGGACACCTTGCAGTAAGATGGCCTCCGGGCAACAAAAGTGCCAAGGGCCATCGAGGAGCTCCTGGGCACTGCTGCTGTGCCCACGGCATGGAAGAGCTGGGCCCGGAACATCCATGGTCCCTGCCACGCGTGTCTGACATTGTTCATCAGCAAGGCCTGGCTGCTGGCGGCTGAGGTCCTTGACAGTTGCTTAATCTGCACTGGAGTGAAAGCCAGAGTCTGCAATTGAATTATTCCATTATCTGGATTGAGGCTTAACACCTCTATTGATTTGATACAGAAAATGACTCAGAAATCCCCCTTGACAAGCTCAGTCTTTATCAAGAAACCACTCCGATCTCACCCACTTAGCAATTCTCAGTAAGTGCCTGTAGTAACTGAAATCAGGTGGAGAGAGAAGTTGCCCGCTGGGCCCAGCCCTTAGGGACAAGGCAGCAGTCATCCAAGCCCTGGGCTGACTCGGACCAGAAGCTTGGAATACCCGGACCCCAGTTCATAGCCCTCATCACCCAGAGGTAACCGGGCCTGGCATTTCACACTTGTCGGCTTCACACCACCGCTACAGAAGCCCTGAGACCATCAGTGGCGTCCATGGCACAGCTGATGGAAAGCTTCCCTGCCCTAACCTACACTGCTCTGCCCAACCAGTCCCAGCAGCTCCTCCAGCTCAGCATGGGGGCACTCTCTCCCCCTCCCCTAAGGCCACCCATCCCTGCAGCTTTTCCTGCAGAACCTCTCAGTGTGAGCAAACCAGAAGAGCTGGTCAGGCCACTTCCCTGCCCCACCCACACCCCTCACCAGCCCCCAGGTGACTCCTCCCCACCACACCCTCCTCCCCTGGGTCCTGACTGCCACTCTCTCTCCTGACACCATCTTTTGCTCAAGGACCCTTTTTGATGATTCACTCCTTCACTTAATTGTGGGGTCTCCCCTGGGTGCTATGCACAGTGTTATGGGCTGGGGATGAAGCAGGAAGCAAAGCAGGCCAAGCCCCCTTCTCTATCCTAGTGAGAGTAACTCAGATGAAGCACACAGTGTGTGAGGGGTGATCATGGAACAGAGGACAACAAGGCAAGGGACAGGGACAGAAACGGCAGGTGGGCAGTGCCATGTGCAGTTATAAGGAGGATGCCTGGGGAAGACCTAACTGAGACTGTATGTTGACAAAGACCTCAAAGGTGAGGGGGAACATTCCAGACAACTGAGCAAAGGACTTTGAAGAAGCCAGGAGCTGAGGAGAGAGAGAAGAAATGGCAGGAGGTCCTCTCCCGCAGGGCCTTTAAGGCAGGTGTATGCTGGGTGAGACTGACACTCTAGCGGGTCTGGGTCAGAGAAGGGACACTTTATGGTTTGGTACAAACCTATTAGAAGGCTTGTCAAAAAGGCAATTGAAAGATAACGCCTATTTTCCACAAACATTTTGAAGTATCCTCTTATTTGTTAAAAGGAGTCAAATTAACTTGAAAGGCAAGAAATGAAACCCCAGAACACAAAAGCAGATTTTACCATAAAAGATATAGGGCAGACTGCATAGGACTTACACATTCCACCTCGAAGGAAGAGGAACACATTAAGGTCTGGTGGTAATCAGTACTGGACAGTAAAATGCCAAGCACAAGTTCAGGGTGAGCCGATGCTGCAATTCTCAGTCTGTCTAAACTAAAGGAATGAGCAAGGACTAGGGCAGCACCAGGAGAGGCGGAAGCCATTCTTGGTGCAGGTAAAGCCCACACCGAGGGAGCAGGCATTTGGGATGCCTGCACCCCCACTGGAGTCCCTGGAACTGATTCTCAGGTCTGGCTCCCGATTCCAGCCTCCTGTTTATGCAATCCCCGGGAAGCGGCAGCCATTGCTCCATTACTGTGGTTCCTGCCACCATGTGGGGGACCTAACTGATGCTTCTGGCCCAACCCTGGCCTTTGCAGATATTTGGGGATTGAACAAGTGGATGGGAGTTTCTCTGGCTTGCTGGTTTTCCCTATCTACCACACAAAACAAAAATTTGAAAAGATTGCATTGATGCCAGAAGCAAAATGAATGTAATCTGAACCAAAGTCCAGGCTCAGGGTGTGGAAGAGAGTCGATGGGCAAAATAAGCCAGTTGTCTCAGCCACCGACTCCCCCAGCTCCAGGCCTAAACATGCCAGACAGTTGTACTCTTTGCTCCAGGAGAGGGAAAGCCAGGTCCCACCCCAGAGGAGCCATGAATGTGCTGAGTGGTGAGGAAGAGCTGGGTGGGAGTCACAAGCAAGATCTCATTTGTTCTGCTGGGAAGGACCAGCCTGGACAAAATCATCAAGTCAACAATGTCATTTCTTGTTGTCCCTGACTCTTGGCTTCTGATGCCCATCCAAGTCTTCCTTCCTGTGAGGCTAAGTCCTCTAACACAACCTCATATCCCCTTTGAATCTCTCCCATGGGTGTATGGTGGGTTGTTGTGGGTAAAGCCGCCACCTGGGGTGCCTGCATCCCACAAGGCACCTGTTCGTGTCCTGGTTGCTCCTCTTTTGATCAAGCTCTCAGCTATAGCCTGGGAAAGTGGTAGGAGATGGCCCAAGTGCACCCGTGTGGGAGACCCAGAATAAGCTCCTGGCTCCTGGCTTCGAATCGGCGCAGCTCCTGCCGTTGCAGCCATTTGGGGAGTGAAGCAATGGATGGTAGACCGATCTCTCTCTCTCTCTCTAACTCTGTCTCTCAAACAAATATATAAATAAATCTTAAAAAAAGTAATAAATCTTAAAAAAAAAAGTAACGTGTGAATTAACGAGTTAATGACTTGGAATTATCAATAGATCATTTCTCCTGAGAATCAGATTCATACCTTGAGACCGATCTCTGACTTATTCCTTCACTAGGGAAATGCAAATCAAAGCCACAGCGAGATACTATCTCATACTCACTAGGGTGGTTATAATTAAAGAATCAAAAACTAAGAAATATTGGTGGATAAACTGGAGTATTCCCATGTTGCTGATGGGAATACAAGACTTCAACAGCCGTGGAAAACAGTTTCTGTGTTCTCAAAAAGCTAAACATAGAATTACAATGCAACCCATCAGTTCCACTCCTAGATTTATACCCCAAAGGAGAGAATGCAAGTACCCAGGGGCTGGCGCTGTGGCACACTGTGTAAGGCTGCTGCCATCAGTGCCAGCATCCCATATGGGCGCCAGTTCGAGACGCGGCTGCTCCACTTCCAATCCAGCTCTCTGCTATGGCCTGGGAAAGCAGTAGAAGATGACCCAAGTCCTTGGGCCCCTGCACCCATGTGGGAGACCCGGAAGAAGTTCCTGGCTCCTGGCTTCAGATCGGTGCAGCTTCAGCCATTGCAGTCATCTGGGGAGTGGACCAGCAGATAAAAGACCTCTCTCTGTCTCTCTCTTCTCTCTCTGTATCTGTCTCTCTCTGCCTCTCTTTCTCTCTGTGTAACTGTGACTTTCAAGTAAAATAAATAAATCTTAAAATAAAAAAAAAAGCAGGGGCCAGCACCATGGCTCACTTGGTTAATCCTCCACCTGTGGCGCCGGCATCCCATATGGGCGCCGGATTCTAGTCCCGGTTGTTCCTCTTCCAGTCCAGCTCTCTGCTGTGGCCAGGAAGGGCAGTGGAGGATGGCCCAAGTGCTTGGGCACCTACACCCACATAGGAGACCAAGAAGAAGCACCTGGCTCCTGGCTTCGGATCGGTGCAGCTCCGACCATGGTGGCCATTTGGGAGGTGAACCAGCAGAAGGAAGACCTTTCTCTCTGTCTCTCTCTCTTGCTGTCTATAACTCTACCTGTCAAATAAAATTTAAAAAAAAATCAAGTACCCAAAAAATGCATGTACACACATCCATGCAACACTACGCACATTAGCCCAAAGGTGGAGACAAACAGAACATCCATGAACAGATGGATTCTAGACAAAATGAGATATGTACACACAAAGGAGTATTACTCAGCTGTGAAAAGGAATGAAGTACTGATATATGTTACAATGTGGATGAACCCTGAAAACATCATGACACATGAAAGAATCCAGATATAAAACTGCACATATCGGGTGATCCCACTTGTATGAAGTACTCAGAATAGGTACGTCCAACAGACAGAAAGTGGATTGGTGATTGCCAGAGGCTAAGGGAAAGAGGAAGGGGAGTAACTGCTTAATGAATATGCTGTTTCCGATTAGGGTGGCGAAAATGCTGTAGAACGAGATGGAACTAAGAGTGGCACAATTTTGTCACTGTAAATGCCAAAAAATTGTCTGCTCCAAAATAGTTCATTTTATATTATGTGAATCTTTAAAACAATTTATTTCAGAGATAGAGAGAGATTCCATCTGCTGTTTGCTTCCAATTACCCTGATGCCAGGATCCCAGAGCTCAGTTCAGGTCTCCCACATGAATGGCAGAGACTCAACCACATGAGGCATCACTCACAGTCTCCCAGAGTGTGCATTAGCAGGAAACTGGAATGGGGAGCAGAGCCAGGACCCACACCTGGGTGTCCCAATCAGTGGAGGCCTAACTGCTAGGCCAATGCCTATCCTCAAAATATGAATGTAATCTCAATTTAAATATTTATATTGTTGCATAATAAATTATAAAATATGGACACAATTGACATGCATTAGGTCACACAGTTTTTGAGGGTCAGGAAGGCAAGTGAGCTTAATGGGTGGTTCTGGCTAGAGTCTCTCCTGATGTTTCATGGTAGGTATTGTCCAGGGCTCTAGTCATCTGCAGGCTTGACCGAGGCTGGAGGACTGGCTTCCGATATGACTCTGCCCATGGCTGTGTTCGTCACCAGATAAAGCTCTCCATGAGGTTGCCCTGTGTCTCACAACATGGCTGCAGGCTCCCCCAGAGAGACCCATGGGAGTATAAGAGAGAAATCACAGTGTCTTCTCTGAACTAGCCTAGAAAGTCTCACACTGTTATTGTCACAATATCTCATTTTTTTCACAAGTCTACCCCATTCAGTGTGGGAGAGACCTATACAAAGATCTGAATTTCAGGAAGTAAGAACCATTGGGAATTATCTGGAAGGTTGGTTGCCACATCCTGACTAAGGAATGAATTCATGCATCACTGATTCAGTCTGAAATTAACACTCAAAGTGGAGAACAGAAGGCAGCCCAGGGAGCATAGGAAATATTGCACGTGAACCATGATCTCATGCCTTAGTATGTGTATCTTTTGCTGCATGCATGTGTGTTATGATGAAAAACTGTTCCTTGCAATGATTTCATGGGAACCTCACTTCTCTTTGAGGCAAGATTCTCTAAGTAATTAGAGTATTGATCCATGGCAACATGATACCTAATCCATACTAGCAAAATGGAGACACTTTAAGGGACTAGGGAATGTCGTATCCTCTCCCCTCGTCTCCCAGTGTCTTTTTGTGGGTCATTATATGCCAGCACACAGCTACCCCCAACAGCCACGAGGTCTGCCCTACTGCCCAAGCCCAATTCCTTCCCTTCTCTGAAATGACAGCTTTGCCAAGGTCACAATTCTCAGACCCCAGATGGAATCCCACACAACAGGCAAGGCTGTCATCTCAGGAGTCAGATTTTCCAAATCCTACTCAGATTGCTGATTGGCGCCATCCGCGGCAGCCATTGGAGGGTGAACCAACGGCAAAAGGAAGACCTTTCTCTCTGTCTCTCTCTCTCACTGTCCACTCTGCCTGTCAAAAAATAAATAAATAAATAAATAAATAAATAAAAACAAAAACAATGTTTGCTGGCCTAGTGTGCCTAATCAGAGGTGCCTGCTTTGGAGAAAATATTAGGGTTGGGGATCCAGAAAGAACACACAAAAGGATAAGGAAAACAGCCAGGGAAACTAAGCCAGAAACGAAAGAGATGACAGCAGCACAGTTGTGATCTGGGCGGTTGGTGTCCTGGAAGGCAAGACTCCAGGCTGCTGGATGTGTGTAGGAAGGCAGGAGGCAAAGGGACAAGGGTGGAGGAGGCAGGGGAGTGGCCTGGAAACAGCTGTGAAACACCTGCAGGAGACTGGAACTGTATTCAGGAATAGAAAGCAAGCAGCACATGCGTGGAAAAGGCCTGATACACTACCTCTCAGACTCCACGGCAAGAACTGGTGTAAAACAACTAAGCGAAACAAGGCTATCAGAAAGAGATTGTGGGCCATAATGCCATAATCAGGTTATTGATTAATCTTTGTCATTTGCTTAGGGATTAGGGAAGAAATGCAAGTATACAGCTTTGCATGAGCAAAGCTTCACTAACTAAAAATAGTTTATCGGTTGTGACACCCACTGAGTTCAGCAAAGAAGGAAGACTACTTAAATATGATTATCGTTCAGGGGTGAATATAGAAATCTGAATTATCTGCATTCCAGGATGAAACTAGAAAATGTGAAGAGGAGGAAGTTTCTGGCTTGCAATAGGCAGTAAGTTCATTACTGAGAAAATCAAAGCATGTTTAGCAAACATGAGTTGGACAAGGCACCCGGGCAAAGGAGTCTTGTGCCTGCCAAAGGTTCCAGGATGCGAGATAAAAGGCAAACAACTTTGCAGATGCCTGGCATTCGTTTTCTTTTTTCTTCAGGCTCTACCCTCAAATCCTGAGACAAAAATATTAGTGATGTGTCTCTACTGACTCATAATTGAACTATAATTGGAGCTCGTGAACAGGCCATTTTTCCTTGCACCTGCCATTCTGCTGAGTTTGTTTTCCTCATTGATTAAGTTGTCACTAAGTACCTGGTTCCATTGTTTGCTGTTAAAATCAACAAATAGTTACAGCATCCTATGAAGTCCTCTAGGAGATACAGAGGTGAATCGTATACCCTCAGTGCAATGCACTCACTCATTCTTCACTTAACATATATCTTTGAGTGTTGGCTACTGTTCTAAATATTTGATATCAGAGTTACAGCACAGAACAAAAAAGTCTCTTTAAAAAAAGCTTACAGTCAAGTGACATAAATGTGTGATTTGACAGCTTAAGTGGACAACTATACATATACAATTAACATAACAAAGAATACAAATAACAAATGTTAAAAACAGAGAATTAGGGGCTCACATTCAGCTAAGAACAAAAGAAGGATGGGGTAAGTGGTGGGGTGCATGGATCAAATTGGGAAGAAGTGGGGTAAGGAACCATGAACCAAGGCACGGTTTTGGGAAAGCAAGGACTGCCTATGGGGAAGAGGGGAGAGCTGGATGTGGCTGTCATGTGGCAGGAGTCAGAAGGAGGAGGCCGACAGGAGGCAATGGTTAGTAGCAGACACATCATGGAGGTGCTGAGATGACTTCAGAGAAGCACTAGGACCAGAAGCATCCATGGAATGGGGTGGAAGACTCAGGAGACTATGTAGGGCATAAACGAGGTGCTTTCCAAATTTCTTTCTGTCCAAAGCTCATTCCTCAGTGAGCTTCCATGGTTTGAAGGTATTTATTATTCCTTGTGCACGTGGCTGTTAGTCACTCCAGAACCAAATGTGGATTTCAATATAAGCCTGAGTCATTACTTAGAAAACTTACACACCAGTGTTTTAACAAGTATTCAAACACCAGTATTATAATAATTCCCTTTAATCATAGCCTCACGTAGCTGTCATTGTGGCACAAGATTAAGCCACTACTTTTGATGCTAGCATCCCGTATCCACTCGAGTCCTGGCTGCTCTGCTGCCAATCTGGCTTCCTGCTAATGTGCCTTGGAGGGCAGCAGATGATGACTCAAGTGCCTGGTTCCCAACTACCCATGTAGTTCCTGGCTCCTGGCTTCAGGCTAGCTCAGCCCTGCCTGTTGTAATCATTTTTGGGACTAAGCCAGTGAATGGAAGAGCTCTCTCTCTCTCTCTCTCTCTCTCCACTCCTCACCTTTCAAATAAATAAATAAATCTTTTTTAAAATAGCCTCATTTCCATTAGGCATTTTACTGTAAATCTATCTCACCAGAGACCCCACTAACTTGAAGAGCCTGGTCTAACAGGACATTTGTAGAGGAGGAGAGATGGGTGACTGTTCCCCAGATAGTTACACTCCTTCTCATGACAGATGCCTGATTAGTGGGAACCACAGAGGTGACAGAAGTTGTGAAAATGGTTCACTAGTCACTTGACCCAGAAAACCCCACAAAATCATGCAAATCAAGAGGTTCAAATCTTCATGCTCACCTTAAGGACACCCAAGAAACTGCCCAGGCCATCAAGAATACACATATCCAAAAAGCCACCACATAGCCAAAAGATGTCACATTGAAGGAGCAATGTGTGCCATTCCATCATTACAATGGTGGAGTTGGTGCCCAGGCCACGCAGTGGGGCTGGACACAGGGTCGATGGCCCAAAAAGAGTGTTGAATTTCTGTTGCACATGCTTAAAGATGCAGAAACGAATGCTGACTGTAGGGGTTCTCTCTAGATCCTCTGCTCATTGAACATATCCAGGTGAACAAAGCAACCAAGATGTGCAGCCATACCTACCTACAGATTGCACGGTCAGATTAACCCATACTTGAGCTCCCTGCTCCACATTGAAATGATCCCCACTGAAAAAGAGTGCATTGTTCCTAAACTGGAAAAGAAAAAGACATCCCAGAAACAAACCAAAGAACCTGAAACTTAATGGCTTGGGAATAAATTCAGCAAAAAATAAACATAAATTAAAAGAAACAAACAAACAAAAAGGGTTTAATTTTTATTTCTGCCCACTGCCATCATCCATTTACAGACAATGCCTGCCATTGTGTTAGTCTCTGTAGGTCATTCTTGTAATCCGTTTTACTTATTTTTTCATTAATTATTGAGTATGTGGTCCGTACATGGGGTTTTCAAAGAATTGAGAGCAATGCAACTATGAGTATGATGTTATCTGAGCCCTGAGTAACTTGACAAACCCTAAAGTCCATCCTTTTGCTCTTCCCACAGCCAGTTTTCCTTGTGCACTCTAAGGAAGGAGCTGCCCGTCTTCCCTCTGGGATCACTCCAGCTCCCAGGCTTACAGCCCATCTTCTCCTGAAAGAAATATGGATTTTGTCCTGGCCTTCTGGAGTTTGATCTGAATAGCTGGGCCGTCAGTTCTCAGAGCTTGAGAAAAACAACGTCATGTATGAAAAAGCCTGAAGGGCTGGCACTGTGGCGTAGCTGGTAAAGACACCACTGGTTCTAGTCCCCAGTGCTCCACTTCCAATCCAGCTCCCTGCTAAAGCGCCTGGGAAAGCAATGGAAGACAGCCCAAGTGCTTGGGCCCCTGCACCCACGTGGGAGACCCGGAAGAAGCTCCTGGCTGCTGCCTTCATAATAGCTCAGCTCCAGCCATTGAGGCCACGTGGGGAGTGAATCAGTGAATGGAAGACCTCTCTTTCTGTGCCCCCTACCCCCATAACTCTGCCTTTCAAATAAATAAATAAATCTTAAAAGAAAATAAAAAGCCTGAATGGTGTCTGATTTACCCTGTACAGGCAATAGTTGTCTAGGTCCCAGGAGTCCCACAGATGATCAAAGGGCCTTGTATGGAAAAGAAAGTACCCTGAAATGGAAGCTGGAAGCCAGAGACACAAAACATACAGTGGAAGCAAAACACCAAGAGTGGGTGTTTGAAGGGTGAAGTAAGGTCAGCGTGGCTGGTGGGCAGAGGCAGTGCAGGGCCAATCATGATTTTTGATTTGGATAAGGAGCTGAATCAGATTGCTTTTTAATCAAGCTAATCTTATAGTTCAATCTGTTTTTGCTTCATAAACTTTTCTTCTACCACTCCTACTTTTAGGAAAGAACTTTTTGAGAACTGAGAAGTAGAAACAGTGAGCTCATTGAATTTCTATCAAGTCCATATTGTGGGATCTACCGTTTACAATCCTTACCTGAACTGCTAAGGTCGAGGTCGTGCCAGCCCACAAAGACTTTTTCATGTGCCATGTTTGCATTGGAACCAGTAGAGGTATCAGGGTAAAGGAAAAATGTTCTCACATAGTTAAAGAAAAGTGATAATTGTGATTACATAAACATGCCTTTTTCCCCCCCTGAATGGTATCCGGATCAGGTTAACTACCCCAGAGACCGTTTTCATGGCAATAACTGAAAGGTTTAGGACTATATAAACCAGCTTTAGAAAATAAACGAGGCATTAGAAGTTCTACTATGTATGCACCTGCATGGGGTCTGAGAGGGAGACAACATGAAATGCCCTGTAAGTATATTTTCTAATTTAACATGTAGGTGGTTATGTTCAAAATAACCAGGAGCAGTTCTATTTTTCCCCAGAGACTCTTCAAATCAAACCCAAATAGAATTTCCCAATATTAATTTGGCATAGAATTCCTCTGTTGGCAAAGTTCTGTTTGCAACATCTAATGAAGGGTCCTCTCCAAAGGAACTGATAATAGCTTAATGACTGAGAATCTTTGGGGTTTGGATAGATACTCATATTTTATGGTGATCTCCTCCCAGATTGGTCTTTTTTATTAAAAAAAAGATTTTATTTATTTATTTGAGAGGTAGAGTTACAGACAGTGAGAGGGAGAGACAGAGAGAAAGTCTTCCTTCCAATGGTTCACTCCCTAGATGGCTGCAACAGCCAGAGTTGCACTGATCCAAAGCCAGGAGCCAGCTGCTTCTTCCAGGTCTTCCACACGGGTGCAGGGATCCAAGGACTTGGGCCATCTTCTACTGCTTTCTCAGGCCATAGCAGAGAGCTGGATTGGAAGAGGGGCAGCCGAAACTAGAACCGGTGCACATATGGGATGCCGGCGCCGCAGGTGGAGGATTAACCTACTGTGCTATGGAGCCGGCCCCTCCAGATTGGTCTTATTTATAACTATTAGTGAATTAGAGTTTCAGACATAGTTGATATATAGTATAACTTCCTCTAGTAGTTCCATATAACTGTATTGCTATCTGCTCTCATGTATTTCCTTGATTAACTTTTCTGCACCATGGTTGTTGTTCGCACGGCAGCTGGTTTTTTTTTGTTTTTTTGTTTTTTTCTTTGAAAACAGTTCTCTCCTTGTAAGGTTGTCATTACATGTGGTATATTGCATGGGATGATGTAGGGATGGGATAAATGAGAAGTTCTGTCAGTTCTAGCCCATGTTGTGAGTGTACATGAGCTGGGTGAACCCTAAGTAGACCAGATAATGAACTATGAGGTATGGGGAAAGGCTCATCACTGCACTTCTTACCTTGATCTGCTTCTGCCCCCCACCAACTCTCTTTGACTTTCTTTCTGATGCCTAAAATTCTCTCAACAGGCAAGGTAGGTCACATGGACAAGAAGTTGATTAACTACAGAGACTGCAAGATCTATCCCATTTGAGTACAGTCTATTTCAAAATAAAGTACAGATAAATATGCATGGTCTTTTAATCTTGGGCAAGGTGGAAGAACCTAAAGGAGAAAAAATCAGGGGGAAATCCGTTTCCTGAAGGATTAGGAGGTGGCTACAGTGATTGGATGGAGAGGAGAAGGTGCAGAAAAAAGAGACTGAGACTGAATTACCATTTAATCACTTATTTTATCATCTGGCTTAAACCAGTCTTTTCCTATGTGCTGATCAAGTGGTTTATTTGATTGCCTACCATTTAGCTCAGTGACTGACAGTAGACATGATACGAAACAGAAAATGTCCTCGAGTGGATGATAAAGACTTTCCTATGGAAAACCCAGAATACCCCATATGAACCACACTAACTGAGTCTCCTGATACACATTGGGGCCCCAGGGGCTTAGGAGATATTGAAAGTTATTGATCGTTTTATGAAGATTGTAGCCTCACTGGGACTTTTGGCCCTGGACTTCTCGTTACACTAAGGAAAGAACACAGCAATATTTGTTTCCATTTCAGATTGCACCTTCCATCATTGTGACCTTCTTCCTAACTCCATCTCTGGCCCTGTTGGTGAGTGAAGGTGGAGTGGGTCCAACCCCCTTTAGTCCTCCTTTAGCAAAAGTATTTCAAGGATGATGATCAAGGATGACTTCCCTCAAATTTCTTGTGGGTGCCCGTTAAGTCTGTAAGGTACCGGCAGAGTGGGAATGTGTCTCACTGTCACTTGCTTTTCTCCAGAACATCAGTGACAGCCATCCTCTGGATGGATCTGTGGCCACCCAGATCATCCATGTCAACGCCCTCCGAGGTCTGGTCAGCATCCGAGACAACAATGCTGTGAGTGAATGGGATGGAATCATGGACTACACGAAAGTAAGCTATGAAACCTGTTCATTGTGATGCTAAAGAAAGACTTGTCTGGTCCAAAATGTAGCTTTATAAGCCTTTCCAGAGACAGAGGGACCCTGTCCACATTTGCCTTCTCTAGGTTGGGCCCTTGAAGGGAAAGCATGTCTCTAGGTAAGGGACCAGTTTTCCTGCAGATGCGCTGATTTCTTCTTGAGCAAAAGATTGGAGGAGAAATTTCTCTGGTCTGTAGGAATCCTGCATCCCTTGGCATTCCTGTAAGGTAGGGATCACTAATGGCCCCCCAACTAACAAAGAATCCTCATTTCTAGTAACTGGTATGTGCCACAGGGGTGATTTTGTTGGGATTTCAGCTTTTAATATTTATTCCCAAAGAAGAATAATGATATATTTTCATTTTTGGAACTTTGGCTGCAACTTGCCCATCTCTGTAAGTGGTGAGAACTAGGAGAACAGTGCAAGACCGGGAAGGGGCCACTGATGCCTTTGGCCTGGCTTTCTGTGTGCCTCAGTTCCCTCTTCTGCAAGACAACATCAATAGCTACCGTTCCTGCCTGGCAGGACTCTCAGGGATTAAGTAGAGTGAAAGCCCATACTGCTCATTCTGGCCCAGAGGGCCCTTTGCCATCCACCCCCTGCTGGCTGCAAGCCCTTCCCCTACCCACGCTCACCACCTTCCATGCAGCCACATGGGACATTGCAAGAATGACATGGGCATGCTGTAACTTGCACAACAGTCCCAAGAGCAGCTAGGCTCTCCCTTCACCCTCTTGCCTTTGTGTGAGCCCGTAGGAGAAGGGCTGTTATTCCTGCCTTGTGGAGGCCCCAAGAACCATGACAGTTGCTCAGCCACAGAACAGGACCTCGAAGCAAGCTAGCTCCTTACTCCCCCAGTCCTACAGAGGCCGCCCTCTGAGGATTCCTTCCCAGGCCTGCCAGTGGGCAGAGCCATAGGGCTCTGTAGGCATTGCCATTCCTCATGTTGCCCTTTGTGGTGGTGCCCAGGGCAGCATCAGGCTGGGTGCCATCCCCTGACTAAATGATGTGTTTCGGTTGTGTTGCTTTAAGGCCCTCTTGGCGGCTAAGCTGTTTAGCAAAATGGCCTGTGTCCTGGCCAAGATGGACCAAGCAGTCTTCCCAAGCCTGGCTGATGTTAGCAAGGCCCTGGATCAGAAGGTAAGTGAGAGCAGCTCACTGTGGTCCCCTTCTAGTTTGGGGTTTCCCGATTCTGCATCCAACCACCTGAGACAGTACTGACTTTGTTTATGCTTCTTGTTAGTAATTTTTTTTATAATTTCTATACTTTATTTATTTAAAAGGCAGAGACAAACAGACAGACATATATCTCCCATCTGCTGAATCACTCCCCAAATACCCACAGCAACCAATTTGGGCCAGGCCAAAGTCAGGAGTCAAGAACTCAACCCAAGTCTCCCCTATGCATGGCAGGACCCAAGCTCTTGAGCCATCACTTGCTGTCTCCCAGGGTTCTCATTATCAGGAGGCTAAGTTGGGAGCAGAGCCAGAACTCAGACCCAGGCCTTCTGATATGGGATGCAGGGGTCCCGAGTGGCATCTTAACCACTGTGCCCAATGCCCCACCCCATGCTCGTTCTTAATGCTCATGACATCATACTATCATGCAAGGATTCCAAGACACGTCCATGGCCCATTCAAGTCAAATCATAATTGTAGCAATGAAAATTCTATGTGATCCTATGCAATTGTCTCACTTTGACATATTCTAGAAGGATATGAGCTCCATGTTAGTGACTGTAAGTTATTGAGTATAAGTGTTAGAGAGAACCAATAGAGTATTCACGTGCCGCCCTGTAAAGACTGACACATACATCATCTTTAGTTGAAAATAAGTACAAAACTGATGAAGCTGCCTTCCCTTCAGTGTTTTGGATGACATGGATAGTCTAACAA
Source organism: Sylvilagus floridanus (assembly GCA_949820135.1). Taxonomy (NCBI): domain Eukaryota; kingdom Metazoa; phylum Chordata; class Mammalia; order Lagomorpha; family Leporidae; genus Sylvilagus; species Sylvilagus floridanus. The sequence continues at coordinate 51,593,645 of OX463245.1, forward strand.
GCTAAAAATCAACAGGAAGTCCTTGGCAAGTCATTGAAACCTGCTCTCATTAAGTAACCTGAATTAGCACATTTGGGGGACATTAATGTTGGTGGCATGAGTGTTTAATGACACTTGAGAGAAAAATACTCTTTAGGACACACAAGAAACAAGCATTTATCAATTTTTTTAAAGAGAGAAGCTGAAAATATCCTACCTGTCTGATTTAACAAGTAAAACCCAAGTGCAACAAGTAATTTTCAAACTGTCCTGTATTATTTTTACAGAGGAAAAAGCAATGAAGTCTGGCCAAGTCATGAAGTTAAAAAAAAAAAAAAAAAAAAAAGGTGAAAGGAACAGACAGGAAAAGTCACCCAGGACATACTGGCTTAGAGACAGGTTTCCTGGAGTAATGTCACCACCTTGTGGCCAGTTAGGATATTGCTGGTAGAGATAGAACTCCAGGGCAAATTTGGGTTTGCAGCTTTTTTTTTTTTTTTTTTTTTTCTTTTTTTCTTTCAGTTCAATCGCTCCCTTGTGTTGCTTCCACTGACCTGCGGGCCAGGGTCCGAGGAATCCATCTCTCCCTGACTCACCACTATGCTGCCTTACCTCTTCCAGGATTTGAAGCATTACCCATCCACCCACGGCCTGACCTACACTGTCTTACCCAACCGGGTCAAGAACTTAGCCCAATATGGAGTGGCCATCAGAGACATGTGCAGAGATGTCCCCACCTACTTTGCCCAGCAGCAAAAGGAAGGTGTGTTAGCAACTCATCCGGAAACTTGGGACCATCCATGAACCAAAAGCTGCAACATGGTTGTTTAGGTCACTGGCAAATTTTAATGACCGGGCATTCCATTTCTTTGCTGCTGGATATAAAAAAACAGCGTCACCCTGGATGCATGCCCTCAGGTGATGTGAATTCCTGACGCCAGGACTCACTGAGAATGGGGAGCAGAGATAGCTTTACCAAAAGGTCGGATTTGGTGGTTGGTGGACACCTTTGCCTGGCCCAAAGCCTCATCGCCCCCCACCCAAGCAGCACCATGCCAAGTATCCCACCACTAGAGGCCCACTGCTTGGTGCTCCTTCCAAGATGCCAGAGGCTAGACGGCAAGACCCTAATAGTTACAGTTCACACTGGGCAAGGGGCACCTCCGTGGCCAGCACTCCTGCTGGAGAAGTGGTAGGTAGGGAATTGGTGGTGAACAGCTTGGAAAGCAACCAGGTGAGACCTCAAGACCTGCCTGTTGATCTCTGCATGGTCAATAATTTCTTCCCATCAGCCTGTTGCCAGTCATTTACACCTTGGTATAAGTTAGCCAAAGATCAGCAGGAAAACTCTAGGGGCTGAAAGATTAAGGAGGAAGATTCAGGGCCAGTAAAACAAATAGAAAGAGGATGTGTGAGACCAATCACTGCAGGGGTGGGAGAGATGCAGGGAGTGGGATCTTCCATGTCAATCCTACTGCCTCTTCCTAGCACATCTGTTCTGAGCACCCCATCTGTAACTCATAATGTATCCATTCTACATGGGGTCTTAAATCAGCCTTTTTGTAAACTGCTTCTCTTTCTTTTTAAAGGTACTGCCCTGGCAATTGACCCCGATTCCTGTTTCAGTCTCCAAATTCTGCTCTTTATGGGACTCTCCATCTGTGGTGAGATCCCTGGGCTCTGAGCCTCCAGATCTGCCACACGGAGAGTGGCCCCACCTGGCTTTCCCCACTCTGACCTGGGGCCGACACCCAGGGACCCGGCCCACCCTCTGCCCACGGAAGCCATCCATTTCAGTCCTCCGCCTTCCACCCAGTTCTGTGTAATCTGGAAAAATATATACGCTCTCTCCCCCTGGGTTAGAACAATAAAGTTTCTTGTGTCACTGATCTAACAGACCCTCCCTGCTGCACTTCCTCCCTCTGCACGGCCAGCCAACACAAACCAGGACAGCCCACACCGGCCTCATATGAAGGAGAAGGTGCCCGTCCCAAGGACGTCTCCCCTCTAAGGGCCTCTCTTTGGGGTGTCCCTCAGGGGAATCTCTCAAGGATCTTGTCAACCAGTCAGTCAATCAGAAACAAACAAGGCTCTAGCTCCAGCACAGACATTTGTTGGGTCCAAGGCCACATCCTGGTCTCCTGCAAACTGAAGCTGAGAATCAAAAAAACCTCTGCTCCCCAGGATGGCCCAGTCTGCACTAGGAAAATCCCCAAGCCACATCCAAGTGAACCTACCTCTGGAAATGGTCTAAGCCCATAAGTGGAAAGCTTCAGGCATTTCTCTCAGGTGCTGATTCTTAAGGGATCTGGATTCTTAGCCCTCTTTCCTTAACAGTCCTTGCCTTTAGCTCAGAGGGGCAGAGCCATGCCCTCCTGTACCACAAAGGACATCCCTGACTCTCTCAACGTGAAGAACAAGAATACACAGTGTTGAAGATGCAGACACAGACGTCCGTTGTGGGTTGGCAATGGAAGCATTTTAAATTTAGGCTTCAGGGCCTTTACATCAAGGGTGCAGGGCCTGGGGTGTTGTGTGGCACATGCACATGGAGCAGAAGGGCCCTGGTGTGGGGGATGTTGGTGAGTGTCAGCCACCCCCCCCCCCAGGAGCAGAGTAATGGTGGAGGGAGGCTACCTGCAGCCAGGAATGAAGGAGTCTGCATGGGGAACACCCAGGGCACATCTCCAAGCCGGCTTTAAGGGGCTGAGCAGGACGGAGGCTGACAGTCTGCTGCTGGGGCCATGCATGGCTTGTGAGGATAAGGCAAGTGGAGGTAAGCCCACAACCACATTCCGGGTGGAAGTATCAGACACACCATGCTAAGATGAGTTGACACCAGGCCCCGGGAGGACCCCAAGGCCTGACCATTGAGCCCAAGACTCAAAACACTATAGCTGTCTGTCCATCCTCAGCCTCTGTCCACTTGGTCCCTGACTCCCGGCCTCCACCTTCAATCCCAGCAGCAGGCACCAGCCCCTGCCTCATCACAGGCATCTAAGCCCCCATTAGGGCTGCCCCTGAGCCGTCCTCATTCTGGAGGCCCTGTGATGGTGTGGGGCCTGCGGCTTACTGACTGCTCTGATGCCGGTCCCCTCCAGCCCCTGGGCTTCCGGGCATCAGCTGCTCCTGGATTTCTCATCACCTCCAATTATTGTAGCATGCCTGTCGCTTCCAGGAGGCTTCAGGACCCTGCACCCACCCACCATGCCTGGCCTCCTCTGCTGCTAACCCTACAGATACTCACTCCACCAGCTGAACTGGTTTCCTCCCTGAAGTTCAAGGTCCAGGGCCTGCTGCCCTCCTGGCTAGCATGTCTAACCGGGCTGTCATTGACTGGGCCGTGTCCTGAGAAATGGTGAGCAGAGTCCCCTAGAACTTGTCAAGGTAGATTTCAGTCCCTCGGGTTACAAAGGGAATCTGTTTCTTACAAAGAAGCTTCCAGGGAAGTGTGTGGATTTGGGAGTTGGGGTGGCTCGGGCAAAGGTGTGGTTCAAGTTACTTCCATCCTCAGATGACCTCGGTTAAGATTTGCCCTTAGAGTTCCTCTAATCCAGCACTCAGGGAAATTGATGCATTTGAGTCTCCAACCAGTGCCCCTCCCTGACCCTGACCCAGACACACTCCATGTGCATCAAAGCTGCCAACCCTCTGTTTCAAATCAGTCACACTAACATTGATAGCAGTCCGTGTCTGCCACCTGTGAGTGAGGAACCTGAGCTTCTTGCTGAGTCTTGCAATCAGCTGAGTCCCCCTGGGAACACCTAAACGGCTAGGGATTTACTGGTGCTCCTCTAAGCATGGAAGTCTTCTATTTTCTTTTCTTTCTTTCTTGGGGCCACTCTGATTGACATAAGCCAGTGCCTCTGATGATGCCTCTTAGAGTTGGGAGAAGGGACTGAGGAGCCCACAGGGCCCCCAACCCTCAGCTGAGCCATCTCCATCCCTGCTTCTCTTCTACCAAGCATTGCATTCGGGGCAGACTCTGCCATCTCTCCCAATGAGCTGGGAGCCTCAGGGGCCAGAGGAGCACAGGCTCTGTGGACCCAATGCAGAAATGTCTCTTCTCCCTCGGGTGTTTCAGTTATTTGTGTATGTCCTAAATGTATTCTGTGGCTCTTTAAAGAAGCCAATCTTCGGCCGGCACCATGGCTCAATAGGCTAATCCTCTGCCTGTGGCGCTGGCACCCCGGGTTCTAGTCCCGGTCGGGGCGCTGGATTCTGTCCCGGTTGCTCCTCTTCCAGTCCAGCTCTCTGCTGTGGCCCGGGAGTACAATGGAGGATGGCCCAAGTGCTTGGGCCCTGCACCTGCATGGGAGACCAGGAGAAGCACCTGGCTCCTGGCTTCGGATCAGCATGGTTCGCCAGCCGCAGTGGCCATTCGGGGGTGAACCAATGGAAAAAGGAAGACCTTTCTTTCTGTCTCTCTCTCTCACTGTCCACTCTGCCTGTCAAAAAAATTAAAATAAAAAAAATTTTAAAAAAGCCAATCTTCTATCTTCATGAAGAAAACCAATGCAAGACACTAAGGTTGATACAGAAAAAGAGAGTCTGACCAACTTCAAGTACCTAGTTCCAGCTACTCAAAGTAGAATATTCCTTTCCTTCCATGGCTAATTATGTGGGCCACTGAATTCTCCCTTCGCCTCAGCACATTTGATTTGGACTCCATCACTTGGAAATACCAAAGTCCCAGCTAATACACTCTACCTTCAGTTGACACTTTATTATGTTCTCTTTACTGTTGTCATCCACTATTTTCACATAAACGCCTCATTTCCCCAATGAGATGATAACTTCCTTCACTGTGGTAGCCTTGTCGTGGGCCTCCAGCACCTCTGTCTCAGTACTGAGTACACTGTAAGTGCTTGAAGTGTATCACTGATGGCTGTTCAGAGTAGATGTTACAATGTTAGGAGTAGGAGTGGTCCATGGCAGATGGAAATTCTTGTTAATGTAGTCCCTCTTCGTTCTAAACTTGCATCCAACCAATAAGAGTTCACTTGAGACCCAGTGCTACCTGGGCATTATGCATAGTGCAATTTATGCTTTTCTGTTACAAAGCAACTTGGCATTCCCGGATACATTTCTCTCCCTTTAAGATTTTCAGCAAAGTGTCTCTTTCCTGGGTGCTAAGTGTTCCTTCTTCCACGCCTCACTTCAGGACATTACATATTGTAATAGCGTTCCTTAAGGGGAGCCTACTGTTTAGTCAAGGAAAAGGACTTTCCTAAAAACCATCTAAATGGCCATAATGCTTGACGCTTTGTCAGAGGGGATAGCACCCTTCACCTGAGCAGTCCAGGTGTTTTTTAAGTGTATATTAAGTCCTTCCTTTCACTGAGTTAAGGCCACTCCTGCCCAACCCAAGCTTCTCCCATGCATAGAAATGACAGATGGGAAGCTATGCCAGGCAGGTGTAGAAATGAGGCTCATACCCAACTGACCAGTCCCCACGTGACTCAGGGATATTGCTTGGGAATTTTCACACAATATGCTACTTTTTTTAAAAGATGTATTTATTTACTTGAAAGGCAAAATGACAGAGAGAGGAAGACACACACACACACAAAGAGAGAGAGAGAGAGAGGGAGGGAGAGAGAGAGGGAGAAATCTTCCATTTGCTAGTTCACTCCCCATATGGTCATAATGGCCAACGCTAGTCCAGGCTGAAGCCAGGAGCCAGGAGCTTCACCTGGGTATCCCACGTGAGTGGCAAGGGCCCAAACACTTGAGTCATCTTCCGCTGCTTTCCCAGGCCATGAGCAGCGAGCTGGATCAGAAGTGGAGCAGCTGGGACTCGAATTGTTCCCATACGAGATGCCGGCATTGCAAGCAGTGGCCTTGCCCGCTATACCGCAATGCCAGCCCCCACATTATGCTCCTTATTTGAAATCCTGGCATTTTTTTTTTCCTTCTACGTGTTGACATAATCATGGCTTGCCTTCCCTTTCTGTTTACAAAAAAGCAAACACTCAGATATCTGTAAATATAGCCTTTAAATTTTACTTCTAAATCTCAAAAGTAGTTGGTGCATAAGGAAAAATGTAATTTGGCTTTTGAGTGGAAACCAAGAGTATATTTCTTTAAGAAGATGGAACGAGCAGGCTGATCATCCTAAATGTGAATGTCTGCACAGATGGAAATTCCCAGGATGCCCAGGAGCCCAGCTTTTGCGCAGCCTTTGGCACTGATGTCATCTGGAAAGGGAAGATTTGTTTTAGAGAAGGGTATTAAGGATATAACAAGATGCAACATGTCAATGCTTGTTGTAAGTTTCTTCTGCTTATAGCTTTAAGAATACCCAAGAATTTAGCTATAATTGCATTGCAAAGAATAATAACATACTAACAAATAAAACTGACAATTCCTGGAAGTGCAGACTTTCTGGTTTGATGGCATACTGATGTGCCCTTATAAATACTAATGAGTAATTCAACTTTTTTTTCTGGGCACTTGAAATGTAATAATTGCTAATTTTTTTGTCTGTCTCCTGTTATTCTAGAGAATTACATTCTGGCATTTATCATCAATGGCTACCATACCACACAAGAAACATTGTATAAAAATGCTAATGCAGAACCATATGTTACCTGGATGAATCAGAGCTTTTATTCCCGATCTGTCAATGCACTTGCTTCCTCTTTCCTGGACTAATTTTATTCTACATCCTAAGAACATTGCTTAGTAACTCCCTTCTTGCTGTCTCCAACAGATGTAATTGCAAGCAACCAAATGATTTGTTCCTACTTGAAACTTTCACATGTCAAAGAATAAGAGAATCCAATGGCTTTAAGTTAGAAGCCAGGAATCTCTTTATAATCCATCCTCTGTTTCTATTTATTAGTTTCTCCACGGATTACACGTTCCTTGGGGGCAGGGTTTTCTTTCCTGCATCCCTAATATTCAGCACAATTTCCATACAGAATAGGATCTGATGCCCAAAGGAAGTGGAACTGGGTCATGTTTCCATTGATTTGTAATTCACGCAGCACCTAGCAGAGTGCCTGGGACACAATAGCTTTCAGAAAATATGTGGGGAATGAACAATTTCTTCGTACTCACCTGACTCTGACTTTTGAACTATTTCCCCTTTATACAAAGGGATGTGTTCGCAGAGTTGCTCAATGGGTGACCCAAACAGGAACCAGTCTGCCTCCAGGATCAGAGACTGCAGAGGGTTGTACTTGACCCACGTGTATTTGTTGGAAAACATGTTGTTCATAGCCTAGGTTGGTACAACAGGGAAAAAAGTATAAAATAAAGTGACATAACCTGGTATACCTTATCCTATAGTTTGCTTTTCGCTTTCAGATGGTTAAGCTGAAGGTGGTCGGGGACCTGAGAAGTCCTCTTCCTGACCAGCCTGCAGAGAAGTGACAGTACTTGGGGCCCACGCTGTAGCACATCGGGTTAAAGGCCTAGCCACATCCTGCTGGGAGCTGGCGGCTCCACTTCCGATCCAGCTCTCTGCTGTGGCCTGGGAAAGCAGTAGAAGATGGCCCAGGTCCTTAGGCCCCTGCACCCACATGGGAGACCTGGAAGAAGCTCCTGGCTCCTGGCTTCAGCCCGGCCCAGCTCCAGCCAGTGCGGCCATTTGCGGAGTAAACCAGCGGATGAAAGACCTCTCTCTACCTATAAATACCTCTCTCTACAAATAAATAAAATTAAATCTAAAAAAAAAAAAAGAAGCCGCTTTATGTACCAGTATTACTTTTCACTGTAGATGGCGAGGAAATGCAGAAGCAGGACACAGGTGGCGCAGATGTAAATTTACAAGCACAGACCTTGTGTGTTCTCACCCTATTGTATTCTTTCTTTGTCTCTTTGTACACTGAACTTTATAACTTCACTCATTTTCCTACCAATCACTATTTCTTCAATTTTTTTAAGTTTGCTTGTAACTATTTTGTTTTGTTTTGTTTTGTTTTAAAGGCAGAGAGACAGATGGAGAGATACCTCCCGTTTGCCAAATGTCCACAACCACAAGTCTGAGCCAAGCTGAGCATGGAACTCAACCCAGGTCTTCCACGTGGGTGGCATGGGCCCAAGTACTTGAGCCATCATCTGTTGCCTTCCAGGAAGAGCATTAACAAGATGAACCGGAAGCAGAGTAGCCGGGACTTGCACCCAGGCAGTCTGATATGGGATGCCACTGTCCCAAGCAGCAATTTAAGTACTGCACTGGGTCCCTACGTCCTAGAACCCTGCACTGAGAAGAGAGGCTTTCCCACCATTTTTACAAAGACACTGACATCTATTTTAGCCTTCTGATATCTAAGGCTGGGTAGTAGAAATTAAGCTGAGATCGACTCTTGTTCTCGTTTTTAAAAAGTGAAGCCGGCACTGCGGCTCACTAGGCTAATCCTCTGCCTGCAGCACCGGTACTCTGGGTTCTAGTCCCAGTTGGGGCGCCAGTTCTGTCCTGGTTGCTCCTCTTCCAGTCCAGCTCTCTGCTGTGGCCTGGGAGGGCAGTGGAGGATGGCCCAGGTGCTTGGACCCCTGCACCCGCATGGGAGACCAGGAGGAAGCACCTGGCTCCTGGCTTCGGATTGGCGCAGCACGCTGGCTGTAGTGGCCATTTTGGGAGTGAACCAATGTCTCTGTCTCTCTCTCTCTCACTAACTCTGCCTGTCAAAAAAAAAAAAAAAGTGAAAACACTTTTAAGAGGCTGAATACCATGTCTGTGGTAAGAAATGTTGTCTCGGGGCCTGTGCTGTGGCACAGCAAGTTAATGCCCTGGCCTGAAGTGCCAGCATCCCATATGGGTGCCTGTTCAAGTCCCAGCTGCTCCATTTCCCATCTAGCTCTCTGCTATGGCCTAGGAAAGCAGTAGAAGATGGCCCAAGTGCTTAGGCCCCAGTACCCGCATGGGAGACCTGGAAGAAGCTCCTGGCTCCTGGCTTCAGATCAGCACAGCTCTGACCATTGCTGCCAATTGGGTGATGAACCAGCGGATGGAAGACCTCTCTCTCTCTCTCTACCTCTCCTTCTCTCTCTGTGTAACTCTGACTTTCAAATAAATAAATCTTTTTTTAAAAAAAAAAAAAAAAGGAAATGATTTTTTTAAAAAAGAAAAGAAACGTTGTCTCCTCCTTCTCACCTCTGCATTTCTCCATGAGCACCAGTGCCTGACTCAAAAGCAGAGAGTGCCCGGGGTACCCCAGCATTACCTGATTCTCGTAGATGTACCGTTTGAGTTGGTCCATAGCAGGGATTTTCTCGTCCATCTTCAAGATGAAGCAGGCTCTTCGGGAGAGCAGCCTAGATGCGATGTAGCCCTGCGGAGGCAAGAGTGCAGTCACGGCCCCTGCCCAGGCCCCTCGGTTCTGAACTTGGTGAGGATGGTGTCGGAATCTTGCAGGAAAGGCTTGAACACTCACAGCGAGTGCATGTGAGCACGTTTCCCCCGCTCCCAAGTCTGCACTCAACTTCTGTGATATAGCATTGTATTTTCACATGTCATTTCTACTCTGAAACTGTACAAACCGGTGACTTGTGCTCCACTTCGTCAGGGTGTGGAGCCAGGATTTGTGGTGTGGGGCTTGAAGGACTGGGAGAACAAAAAACCCTCTCTTTCCCTTGATTTTGTTCTGCTTCTCCCCCAGCTTGGAATAAATGCAATATTCTTCAGGTCTGTGCTGTCTGATATGACCACTACCAGCCACCTCTGTGTATTCAAACTTAAACCCAACAGCCATGCGTGGCCAGGGGCTTCCCTACCGGAAAGTGCAGAGAGAGAACCCTTCCACCTGGGCAGACGTTCTGCTTATGGACTGGGATGCCTTAGACCCCCACCCTCCCTACACACGCCTGCTTCATCTGCCTCTTCCCGCTCCTTCCCCACCCCTTCTCCACCTCAAATGCCAGCTGGTTGGCTAGGCCTGGGTGTGGGATTGGGCGAGTAATGGCGGGTGAGGACCTTGGAGCCGGGAGGGACCTCAGGCCACTGAACCTTCATCCAGAATGAAATTTTTCTTGAAAGAAATCCAAATAATTATACACCATAAAATTTGTACCCAATAGAAACTCTCTAGTTCCCATTTTTTAATTCTCACAAGTTCCTAGTTCCTAAATTCAAAATGGACTGAGGCCAAATCTGATGATAGTGGGAGAGGTTTAAACCAATTCCTCACCACTCTGATTTTTGGGGTTTTGTTTTATTTGTTTATTTGTTTAAAAACACACCTTCAGATTTTCTAGGATATCTGCTTAAAAACAATGTCAATGCCATTTCCTTGTAAATGATGTATTTCAAAGACTCTACTCTTTCACTCTTTCAAATGTGTCACACCAATGGGGAGAAGGTGTGGGAGGAGGATTCTAGAAGAGACGGAGAAGAAAAGCATGTTCAAATGTCCTGTGAGATGGGCTACAGTGTACTTAGATTCAGCATATAGCTCTGAGCCTGGATGAAAGCACATTCACAGTTAATGTTGGTGGAACAAATGGAAAACAGATGAATGAAGGACAGAATAGGTTTTCTGATTAGGTCTCTGAGACTTGCAATTAAAGCCAGTAACTAAAACTTAGAAATAGCTTAGTGTGTTTTCAGTTAATGTACTTTCTTTATGATAGAAGAATTGTGATCTTTTGGCTGTCCTAAATATAGAATTATCTTAGGATAGCTTCTATTTTGTGATTGCTTAATAATTGCTCTTTTTCTGAATTTTGTTTTGTATTAGAAGCCCTAATTCATTCATTTGTAGATTCAACCAATATATTTGAAATATATCTGTATTTCATACATTGCACTGGGCTTCAGTCATTCATCTGTGCACTTAGACAACAGTGGCATCTTTCTTCCAATTTTCACCAAAATAAGCCAAACACACATTTCCTGTGATTTTTTTTTTTTACCTTAGGATAGTTTTTTGCCATTAAGATAGTTCTTTTTTTTTTTTTTTTCAATCAGTTGCCTGGTTATTTAAAGAGAACAGTAGACGTAAGGAAGTTGTTTAAGAATTGCAACAACAGATCCTAGGGCTCAGATACATAATAAACTGTGCCCTTGCCCTTTAGAAAGCCAATCTTGAAGAATAAAATCCCCTTGTTGCTTACATGTTTATAGTCAAAAATCGTAGTAGAAGAACACGATCCTGCATGGATGTTAATGATGGCGGCGTTTTTCTCGTTGTCAATTGTCACCGTCTCATGAACACTGCCACCATTGCTGCTGGGGCTGATGATGTTATACACCTAAACTCATAACAAAGACATTATGAATTGGCCACACATCAGATACATTTTAGATGCAGTTCCTCCAGCAAAATAAAATCTTCTACCCGGTACGAGTAAGAGATCGAAAACTTAAGCCTCTGTATTAGGATCCCAATTCAAAAAGACCCATGCTAGTATAAAAAACACAACGCTTTCCTTTGTGGATTCCTCTCTTATATAAGGAAAAGCAGTGCTGTCACAGGGGACATGAGACTGACTTCCTTCTCCAGCAATGGCTTGGGTTTGTGCAGGTGTTGCTGGTTATTGCTAGAATTTCTTCTCGAGTAGAGCATATTCCACCTCCAGAATACAGCTCTGCACTGCCCATACGTTGGTCTTGTATTTTTCTTGTCCTCTCCCAACCTCTCTAAGAGATAAAGCCCACAAAGAACAGCAACTCACCTCATCTGCATGAGCTGGTATCCCAAAGACGGCCAGCGCCACCAGCAACACCCCCTGCAAAACAGACCCATCACATCCTCTCCAAATCCAGCACTCGCTGCACGTGGGGACTGAGGGAGGTATGGGACAGTAAAAACACAGCTATCTCGGAAAATGTGCACCCGGAAGCATTAGTGATCATGGGTGTTTGTTCAACCATCCTTTTCCACAGTGTAAAACACCCGTCTTCACGCATCTATCAGGCGCTTGTCGAGTGCATATTTTTGGCAGACACCAGGTTCCAGTTTTGCCACCCATTTCCAGCTCTTCCCACCATTCTGACCGTCTAGACAATAGGAAAAGCCCAGGGCAGGCGAGCGGTGAGGAAGGACTCATTTTGCTACCGAACTACCCTGCTCTGATTTACACATTTTCTAGTGAAAGGGGGAAAAAACACTTCTTAGACCCCTGGAGATGGAGAAGGTGAAACAGATTTTAAGTGGATTTATGGGTGACAAAGCCCCAGGAGGCTTCTAAGGGAATCTATAAAAATCGTATGCTTGGGAGCATAATTAACTTTTGAGGCTGACGACAAGGAAACCCCCACATTGCCATACAACCCATCTTGGTGTTCCCCTAGATCAGCAGACGAACGGGGCAGAGGTTCTGATATTTTGCTCTGGTTATTTAAGAGGCTGACCTCAGTTTTGTGCTCTGCTGAACCCCACAGTATGCTGTACTGTCACAGAAAACTTCCAGTAGAGGAGGAGGTTCCCTTGTGGGAAGGGCAGGTATTTTTAAGAACTGTCAGTGAGACTTTTTCTACTCTCCTGCCATCTACCCATTGTATTTCTCTTCTGGGGCTGAGGCTGGGCCCGGGGCTGCCTGTGTAGACACCCAAGCGGCCCAGATGCACAGACTCAGGCCAGCTCTAGTAACCTCTGATGCTCCTGTGAATAGTATTTGGTGGGTCTAAAATTGGGGTTTCAACAGGTACGTAAAGGGCTGACCACCTCATTGTGATGATTAGAGGGAGTTCAAGAGCATCCCCTGGCCCCAAATAACCTCCCATGCAACAGTGTGATTAATGCACCATTGTTACAGGTGTGTGCCTCCAGGTTAGGCCTCCTGTTGGAAAATTTAGAGACTCTGGGAAAGAAAACTCTTTAGCCTAACAGCCTTTAACACCCTATGGGGACGCACTAACATTTTGCTTTCTCCCTTAGCTGGAGTGGGAACAAGGGACAGAGACTGTGGGAAGAGTCCATTCTGGAGAAGAACATAGACTGTAGGCCACTGTCCTTGGCCCACTGCGGTGCAGAAATGACGGAGGCTGGGATCAGAGGGAGGAATGGGGGTGGATGGGAAGAAGGCTTTGTCTCAACAGAGATTTAGGCATGATGGGTAATTACAGAAGACACTCTACCTGCTTGAATTTTGCAAGGATTGCTCCTGACAGTAGGGCCTAAGATGGATAAATTACACCCAAATCCCTCATTTACAGCCTCAGTCTCCTCTTCTGTAAAATGAAGATAATACTACTTGGCTAACAGGGTCATTGCAGTGAATAGATGAGGTCATCCCCATGAAAGGCTCAGCCAAGGGGTCAGTGCGCATTTGGAAAACAATTGCTGCTATTATTACGATGACCAGTATTATTATCTTTCAAATTCCCATTTCTCTTGTGGCTAGTACATGCTGTTGTTTAAAAATGCCTTCATTCTGGGACAGCACAAGGGCGCAGTAGGTTAATCCTCCACCTGCAGCCCAGGCATCCCAAATAGGCACCGGTTCTAGTCCCGCTTGCTCCTCTTCCAGTCCAGCTCTCTGCTGTGGCCTGGGAAGGCAGTGGAGGATGACCAAGTGCTTGGGCCCCTGCACCTGAGTGGGAGACCAGGAGGAAACACCTGGCTCCTGGTTTTGGATCGGCACAGCGTGTGGAGGCCATTTGGGGGGTGAACCAACAGAAGGAAGACCTTTCTCTCTGTCTTTCTCTCACTGTCTGTAACTCTACCTCTCAAATAAACAAAGTCATTAAAAAATAAACGAAATGCCTTCATTCCCTACAAAGCTCATGTTTAGGAATCATTAAATATCCTCCATGGGGCTGGCGCTGTGGCATAGCAGGTAGAGCCACCACCTGCAGTGCCTGCATTCCATATGGCCACCAGTTTGAGTCCCAATTGTTGCACTTCCAATCTAGCTCCTTGCTAAGCAGTAGAGGATGGCCTAAGTCCTTGGGCCCCTGCACCCTTGCGGGAGACCTGGAAGAAGCTCCTGGCTCCTGGCTTTGGATCGGCACAGCCCCAGCCATTGCAGCCGATTGGGGAGTGAACCAGCGGTTGGAAGACCGCCCCCCACCCCCCGCTTTGCCTCTGCCTTTCTGTAATTCTGCCTTTCAAATAAATCAATACACTTTAAAATAAATAAATAACCTCCAAAACAACATTCTCTAGATAGCTCCAGAAATTTTTCTTTGTATTTTTTAGTAAGCATCTCAAAAAAGCAGATAGTGGAGAAATAAACCTCTGACTTCATATGCAATACTCTCCTGCCATCACAGAAGCTGAGAAGCATACAGTGCTCGTCTAGCACCCCCGAAACCCAGGACATAGTGCATGTGACTATTCTCTGCAAGCAGTCGCCCGAAGAGCATTACAAAACTTAAAGGAATACTCACGAGGATTTTCATTTTGCATGAAGGGAGGAAGGTCCTGGAGCAAGTGAGGCACCCTGTGTGGCTCCTACTCCTTTTATTGGCTTTAGCAGGTGGAATCTCTTTTTCTAAATGATCACTTTGGAATGGACCATATCCGTATCTCAGACACACCCTGCAAACTCCATTATCAGGCTTGAGACCCAGCCACATCCCTAATATCAATGAAGTTCCTTAGTCAATAATGAACTTGGTCACTTGGCAAATACTCCCTACTTATCTGTATCAAGCTGCACTTGAGACTTCAAATTCCACCCTTTGAAAATATTTTGTGAGGGTTGTTCTGCACATACAGTTCACAGACATACAAGGAGGTACTCCTGATAACTCCTCCTGGATGGAAAGTTCTTCCTTAAGACCTGAGTTGGTCCCCCCTCCCCAGTGTCTTTACATCAGTGTCCTGCTTTGTGAATGCCTTCCTCTAAGGAAAGGACAGGGAACAAAGGCCTGGACGGTGGCTGGGAGCCCTGCTCTGAGAACAAACAGCCTTGTGACTTGATTTCTTCTTCCTTTTAGCCTTGGTGCTAATTTCTAGAGATTCATGGGGAGCAAAGCTCAGGAAACTTTAACCAATTACCAAGATCAACCACATTTTTACCTGAAACTTTGCTCAAAACTCCCTAAAACTTGAGACAGAATCTGGCTATCTTGAAAGGCATTGAGAAATTCTCATATTTTAAAAAAGAAAAGTGGGAATAAAGTTTTATTTATGTAGACTTTTATTGTTTTTTAAAGTTTTATTTATTTATTTGAAAGGCAGAGTTACAGAGAGGCAGAGGTAGAGAGGGAGAGAGAAGTCTTCCATCCACTGGTTCACTCCCCAAACAGCTGCAATGGCTGGAGCTGTGCCGATTCGAAGCTAGGAGCCAGGAGTTTCTTCCAGGTCTCCCACGCGAGTGCAGAGGCCAAGGACTTGGTCCACCCTCCGCTGCTTTCCCAGGCAGATTAGCAGGGAGCTGGATTGGAAGTGTAACAATGGGGTCTCGAATTGGAGCCCATATGGACTGCAGGCTTTGGGCTGCTACACCACAGCACTGGCCCCTTGTCTTCTAACATAAAAATGAAGTAGGTAGTTCAGGTTATGGTGGGATCATGAATTCAGAAGGTGGGAAAATTAATTTAAAAAAAGCTTGTAGATTATGAAGTATTGAAAATTACCACAGTAAGCGGAGAGACAACCTGAAAAAGTCCTTGTTCTCCGACTGAAACAGTTTGTTAACTAGTGGCTATTTGAATGGTGCATTAAAAAGTGGGCAATTAGGAGGGTTACCTAATTCACTGGAATTCCCTTACCCTGGCTATTCAGCTGGGACTGATGTACCATGCACAGCTTTACTGAACCTTCCCTAGCACAGCAGCAGGAAGGATTACACTTCTGTGGTACATCTGCACCTCTTGTCCTCTATCTGGCTCCAGACACCCAAAATACAAGCCAGCAATGCCTCCAACATTAGGGCTGATGGAACTATTACAATCTACCCTCTGCTTTTTTCCCTTTTGGTCCCCAGAATCTTGAGCCTGTAGGTGATTTCATATATGTAAAGTGTTTGAGAGGTGGTGAAACATAAGTGCTCTACAAATGCTGGCTATTATCATGATTAGACCCACAGACTCAGTAAACCAGCGAATGGAAGATCTCTCTCTCTCTCTCTCCCACTTTCCCTTTCTATTTCCACATTTGCAAACATTCCACATGTACGAAACACATTCTCCATATGATGATTATATTTTAAAGGGTATTTCTGATAAATCAATCTTGTCAATTTTTCTTTTCAATTATTCTACATTATTCCTAAATTTTGATTTATCAAACTTAACTAATTCTTCTAGAGAGATATTCAAATCCTTTAAGATTATGCTTTTGTCTCTTTCTATATAATGTTTATGGGGTTTTGCTTGATGCTGTTCTCAGCAGTGTTCTTTGGAGTGGGCAAATTCATCACCAATACAACATCCTGGAGAGCTAACTATGTCTTCCTCTGGATGGAATGGGGACTGCTTTTGCCTCTATTCCTGTTCTCTTATTTGTTGCCTTTAATTTGCTTTTGTTTGATCATATTTATGTGCATATTTCTCTGATCTGTCTACAACTTTTCTGTGTTGATACTGCTTTAGATGGTAGCTTTATCAAGTTATACTTATTGTCCAGTCTGAAAACTTTTAATATGTGAGCATCATCTGTTTCCTTTGCTGTGGTTACTAACACACTTCAGATTTCTTCTACTCCTATTTTATTGTATACTTACATCCTTTTCCTCATTCTTTCTTATTTTCCTTTTCTTTTTGTATTGATTAAAAATATTTACAAAAATGCTTAATTTTTTATCACTTAGTGCTTACTTTGAAATTTTAACATGCTGGGCCAGCACTGTGGCCTAGTGGGTAAAGCCACCACCTACAGTGCTGGCATCCCATATGGGCGCTGGTTTGAGTCCCAGCTGTTCCACTTCTGATCCAGCTCTCTGCTATGGCCTGGGAAAGCAGGTAAAGATGGCCCAAGTACTTGAGCCCCTGCACCCATGTGGGAGACCCAGAAGAAGCTCCTGGCTCCTGGCTTTGGATCCGTACAGCTCCGGCCATTGTAGCCAGGTAGGGAGTGAACCAGTGGATGGAAGACTCTCACTCTCTCTGCCTCTGCCTCTCCTTCTCTCTCTGTGTAACTCAAATAAATAAATAAATCTTTAAAAAAGGAAATTTTAACATGCATACTTAATTTTTCATAGTTTCTACAAACCCCAAAGACATCCTATATTTGAACTTTCTTCCCAAAAAAGAGGAGGAACCCAATACCCTTTAACCAGTTACTGATCATGGTTTTTATCCCAACATTGGTATAATGGTGTAGAATTTTACCTTCACTTTAAAACAACACAAAAGAACAAAGTATCTGATTAGCAGAAGAGAGGGAGCAGTACTAGGAGATAGTGAAGAATCAAGGCTCCAGAAACATCCCATCTGGATTGGAATTCCCGTTTTCTAATTTCTTGCTGCATTGATGAGCAGCCTCACTGTAAAGAAAGAGTACCCAAGTGCCTCCTCAGAGGGAATTCTGGGAACCTGACGACATCATCTGTATAAAATGAAATAGTCATTAACATGGAGTCAGTTCCCAGGGAAATTTGTCCAATATGATTATCAATAGTTATTATAAATAGAACATATTCAATCTCATAAGCAACTCTAGAATTGGAATGTCACGTAATATAATAAATTTAATTAAAGTAGAACTAAGCTATCTGGAAAATCTCTAACTATTGAGCATTTTTTAAAATCTTTTCGAAGTAAACCACAGGGTAAAGAAGAAGTCACAGGAGATTTAAAAAAACATTTTGAATTAAATAAAAGTAAAAATACAGCATAACAATATCTGTGGGCTGAAACTTAAGCTTAGAAAGAAATGTATAACATTAAGTATCTATATTAATAGAAGAAATGATCCCAAATGGTCAAAGATTCTACCTTAATTTTAAAATAAATTAAATCCAAAAACAAATATCAAATTAAACTCCAATCAAACACAGGGAAAGAAATCATAAAGAGCAGGAATCAGTGAAATTGAAACAGGAATAAATCAATGACAAACACCAATGATTTATTTAAATGATCAGTCACTAGCCAACCTATTCAAAGCACTAAAAGGAAAGAAGTCACGAATTATTCTCTTCAGTAATAAAAAGGGAGTATTACTGCTGACCTTACACCCAAAGAATAAGGAAACATTACAAATGATTTTATGCCCACAAATTCAATAACCTAGGCAAAATGACCAAAATCCTTACAAGATGCAAACTACCAAAATTCACTCAAGAAGAAATAAATAACCTGAGCAGCCCAAGGTCAATAAAAGATTTGAATTTGTAGTTAGAATCCTCCTCACAAAGGAAATCTCAGGGCAAGATGATTTCACAGACAAATTTAATCAAACACTTAAGGAAGAGAGAACATGAATCCTACACGAATTCTTCTAGAAAACAGGTAAGGATAAAACAATTCTCAATTCATCATATTAGGCCAATATTAGAAATAGAAAATAAAATAAAATAAATAGACAATGAAATAAAAATAGACAGATATGATGAAAACAGAAACTACAAATGTCTCTCATCAACATAAGTCAAAGAAATCTTCAAAATATGAACATATGAAATATAGCATTACAAAAAATAGCAATATACTAAGACCAAGTGAAGCTTATTCTAATATTATAAGGTTTGTCCAACATTTGAAAATTAATCAGTGTACTTCAACATATTATAAACTAAAAAAAACCAACATGTCACCTTCATAGATTTAGAAAAGGATTTAGCAAAATTCAACATGCACTTATGGTATCAATTCCTATAAAACTAGAAATAGAAAGAAATTTCATCACTCTGATAAAGGATATCTTCAAAAAATGTCCTCAGCTAATATCATACTTTAAAATGTTAATAAAATTAATAAACTGAACTTCAATAAAGTTAATCTTCTGTTCTTCCAAAGACATGGTCAAGAAAAGGAAAATAAAAGCTGCAGACTAGGAGAAAATATTTGCAAAACAAGTATCTGATAAAGAACTGTACCTGGAATATGTAAAAAATTCTCAAATTTAAAAAACAAGAAAACATGCAGTTGAATTTTCAAAGCCGGCAAAGAAATTTTTGAAAGATTTTTTTGCCAAAGAGGTGGCAAAACGGTGAGTAGAAAGTTGCTCAGTCTCATTGGCAATTAGAGAAACACAAATCAAAACCATGATGATCTCACTGCACACCAATTGGAATGGCTAAAACAGCAAACAGGAGAGAAAATCCCAAATCTTGTCAGAGAGTGGAGCAACTGGAACAGTCATGCTTTGCTGGAGGGAAGCTAAGATGATGAAACCATTCCAAAAAACAGATTGAGTATTTCTCACAAAGTTCATTGTAATTGGCATTTGAACCAGCGATCTCACTCCTGGATGTTTACCAAGGGAAATGAAAATAGATGGGCACATTAGAATCTGTACAAGAGTATTTGTAGATTTGTTTGTAATCACCAAAAAAATAGAAACAATCCAAATCCTTTCTTTTTTTTTTTTTAAGATTTATTTTTATTTATTTGAAAGCCAGAGTTACAGAGAGAGGAAGAGCCAGAGAGAGAGAGAGGTCGTCCATCCGCTGGTGCACTCCCCAAATGGCTGCAACGGCCAGAGCTGTGCTGATCTGAAGCCAGGAGCTTCTTCCTGATCTCCCAGGAAGTGCAGGAGCCCAAGCACTTGGGTCATCTTCTTCTGCTTTCCCAGGCCATAGCAGAGAGCTGGATCGGAAGTGGAACAGCCAGGACTCAAATTTGTGCCCCCATGGGATGCTGGCGCTGCAAGCCCTGGCTTTAACCACAGCGCCAGCCCCTCAAATCCTTTCAACTTGTGAATGAATAGATAACCCCTGGTGTGCTAATATAATAGAATGCTGCTTAACAATAAAAAAGAACATTTTAACTTTAAAACAGATGTACCACAACAGATTCAAATCTCAAGTGCATTATGCTGAGTGAAGCCCCTCACACTCATACACAAATGGAAAACGCAACTTAATGCCTAATCAGATTAATCTAAAACATACAAAAGGGATTTTTACCTCATTTGCTATCACCTAATAGAGTTACACTTGGCTTGCAGTGAAAAAGTACAAGGTATGCTTAAAAGGCAAGAGGCCAGCGCCGTGGCTCAACAGGCTAATCCTCTGCCTTGCGGCGCCGGCACACTGGGTTCTTTCTAGTCCCGATAGGGGCACCGGATTCTGTCCCGGTTGCCCCTCTTCCAGGCCAGCCCTCTGCTGTGGCCCAGGAGTGCAGTGGAGGATGGCCCAGGTGCTTGGGCCGTGCACCCCATGGGAGACCAGGAAAAGCACCTGGCACCTGGCTCCTGCCATCGGATGGGCGCGGTGCGCCGGTCGCAGCAGCCATTGGAGGGTGCACCAACGGCAAAGGAAGACCTTTCTCTCTGTCTCTCTCTCTCACTGTCCACTCTGCCTGTCAAAAAAAAAAAAAAAAAAAGGCAAGAGAAAACACCTTCTGAAGAGATAAAGCAAGCCTCAGAAGAAGACTCATATGTGGCAGTGTTGGAATTACCAGACAGAGAATTTAAAATCACTGTGATTACAATGGTAAGGGTTCTAACGGAAAAAGCAGACAGCATGCAAGAGCAGACGGGCAAAGAGACAGCAACTCTAAGAAGCAAAAGGAAATGCTGGACATCAGAAACCTGCAGCGAGAGTCAAGAATGCCTTCGGTGAGTTCTTTAATAGACTGGACATGGAGGAGGAAAGAGCCAATGAAGCTGAAAATATTTCAAAAGGAACTTCCCAAACTGCAATACAAAGAGAAACAGAGAAGGACAGACTACCTGAGAACTGTGGGAACTTCTCAAAAGGTGTAAAATATGCATAGTTGGAATTCTAGAAGGAGAAGAAAGAGAAAACGAGCAGAAGAAATATTTGAAGTAATGAAGCAAGAATTTCCCAAAACCAAGTACAGACACCAAACCACAGATTCAGAAAGTTCAGTGACACCAAACAGGGTAAATGTACCCCCCACCCCCCCAAAAATCTACACATATGTGTGTCGTATTCAAACTACAGAAAAACCAAAGACAAAGAGAGAATTTTCAAAGAAGCCAGAAGAGGGGGTGACACCACAAAAATAAAGAAAAAATGATGAAAACAATGGATTTCAAAAATGATGCAAGCAAAAAAGAGAGTGGAGTGAAATATTAGTGTCAGACCACAATGGAATAAAATAGAAATCAGTAACAGGAAGATAATGGAAAAATGCCAAAATATTTGGGGAATAAACAACACATTTCTAAATAATATAAGAGTCGACGAAGTCTCAAGGGAAATTAAAAAGGAAGATACTAAAAAGTTAAGTGATTTATATTTATTTAGTAGAATGATATGTGTCAATTGTTCTTTGATAATTTTTGTTTTCCACAGTTTTCTATAAATTACTTTTATGATCATGAAGATTTTTTATCATTTTTAAATTATTTATTTATTTTTGTTTAATTGAAAGGCTGAGAGACAGATGACTGAGATCTTTCATCTACTGGTTCACTCCCCCAAAGGCCTGAATCGCTGGGGCGGGGCCTGGCCAAAGCCTGGAGTCTGAAACTTAATCCCAGTCTCCAGCGTGAGTGGCAGGAAGCCAAGGACTTGAGGCGTCCTTGCCTCCAGGGTGCACAGTACCAGGAAGCTGGACTCCAACTCGGCTCTCAGCAGATTATGCAGTGAGAGCCTCCAGGCAGCGTCTTAACTGTTGCACCAAACATCAGCTCCAGATCATTTTTTTAAGACAGAAATTAGGAGCCAGCACTGTGGCACCACGGGTTTAACGCCCTGTCCTGAAGCGCTGGCACCAGTTCAAGTCCCGGCTGCTCCACTTCCCATCCAGCTCTCTGCTGTGGCCTATGAAAGCAGTAGAATATGGCCCAAGTCCTTGGGCCCCTGCACCCATGTAGGAGACCCGGAAGAAGCTCCTGGCTCCTGGCTTCAGATCAGTTCAGCTCTGGCTATTGCGGTGATTTGGGGAGTGAGCCATCAGATGGAAGACCTCTCTCTCTCTCTGCCTCTCCTCTCTCTGTGTAGCTCTGACTTTCAAATAAATAAATATTTTTTAAAATAAATAGACAGAAATTAAAGGCTGACCAATGATTCAAGGTGATCAATTGTCTGAGGAAGCGGAAGGGAGGTGAATAGTCAAAAGTAAGGATAGCTGAGGCACCAGTCTTGATTGACTCATAGTTTTAAATGCCATTCAAATAAAATGAAATCATAGGAAAACAGCATGTTTAAGAGCTGATAAAATTATTTTTGAATTTTCAAAATGGTTTGGAGCCTATTTGATTTTGCATCCTGATCATTAAATGCATCTAGTATATGCAGTAGACCAAGCCTAAAAGTTACTAGGATTGCCTGTGCTTTTCCTTCATGTAGAGGTGGCCCTGGTGTTCTGAATAGAGGTCAGGCCAGACGAACACAAAGGGCGAGGAAAGATGATCAAGGATAGAATCTAATGCCAACACTGAAGGGACGGAGGACAGAAGAGAGGCCAGCAAGTGTTGGGAGGGGAGAGAGAAAAGCTGGAGTACAAACGAGAGAAAGGGGTATCACAGACACTAAGGGAGGACAGACTTTGAAAAAAAGTTTAAGAGGAGGATCAAAACAGTAGGAAGAAATCAAAGCAGATGACTACTGATAAATCCAGCATATCAGAGACTCTGAGTGCCACCACTACTCGTTATTCTCTAGAACTGAAGCCAGATTTTAGGGGGGTGAGCTATGACTAGTGGGTGAGCAAGAAGAATCAGAAATGTTACATTGTTAAGAAATATAAGGGGGCACAAGGTCTCTGTTTATGAGAAAGGTAGAGTTACAGCAAGGTCTTCACGTTTGCTTTTGGTTTGTTTCATTTTGTTAGAATTACGGAGATTTGATCATACAAACCAAAAATGAGCAAGCTGACAGGAAGCATTTGAAGTTTGAGAGACAGGACAGTTATTTGATAGAGGCAGGTGGACATCAGAGACGGAGGTATTTGTCATGGACACCACATAGGAACACGTTCCTTCAAAATAGGAGGGAATGAAAGTTGGATAAAGGTGGAGGTTGGAAGAAGGAGAGGGAAGGTGCAAGAAGCCTGACACCTTCTAATTGTTCAGCGTGATATGCAGTTAGATTCAGTGAGGGTGACACAGAGGGCTCGGATAGACTGACAAGCATTGCAACGTTGAGTGGGGAGGAGGGAAGAAGCTCCTACAGGTAAGGACCAGTGTACTCTACTGATAATACTATAGGTTTAAGAGAATTCATTTCTGATTAAAATTCTTTTCTATTTTCACTCCCACTCAGGAAAAGAGAGGGAGTTCCTGGGAAATGTTTGGCCCCTCTAGATTTGAGGAAAGTGGCCAGTAAGGGTAGGAGCTATTCTGCACCTGCAGTTCAGTGGAGGTCGTCCTTTACTGAGCCCTAGGCATGAGACAGTACACCAGAGACAGGGAGTGTGAGATCCCTGGTGAGAAACTCACACCCTGGGAGGTGTGCAGGGAGGCCCCCAGCGCATCGTCTGTATATACAAGCAATCAGTGTTAAGATGAACCGTTAGTACTGTAAACAATAAAGCATACTTGCAATTTTAAAACATATATCCATGCTTCTATTTCCCCTTTTAAGCATTGCATGCCTAATATTACCTCATGTCGAGATTAAATCAAATGTAAAGCTATGTCAGTTATGAAAACAGTGAGTTTTTTTTTTCCTAGAGACACACATGTGGTCAGCAACTAAAATATTAATTTATTGGGAGGAGTTCATGGATGTTTGACACATGGGTGTGGGACAGAGAAAGGAGTCGTCAGACATGCAGGGAAGTGTGGGGCCGAGGAGAAAGGGCAGTCGCAGGTGGCTACTGGAGAAGATTAGATCCCTGTAGTATCTCAAGCCCACAGTGTAGCAAGTGAGCACTTGATAAGCTGGACAATTGTGACTCAGTTTTCTCTATCTACTTGTGATTAAATGAGATATTTAGTCATCAGAAAGGCGAATCTGAGAATGTTAGGAATGTTATGATTCCTCACAGCCACTCCACTCTCCTTCCCCGTTCACACCTCCTGGCTCTGCTGCTAGGCTGGAGGCCAGAACGCTTCCACCTTATGTGTCCAAGTCTGTCCTAGGGCCCAGGCAAAGGTTCATCTGCCGCGTGACACCTCTCCATACTCCAGCTTAGAAAAGTCACATTCCTCTCACTGTTTCCGCTGCTCATCTGGAGAAGCTGCAAGGCATAAGGGAAGGAGCCCAGCCCCAGGGTGATGTGAATCCATCCTTCCGTTCCTATCTGTCATGAGACCTTGAACAAGTTACAAAGCCTTTCGTAACTTCACCTCCTTCTTACCTTATGTTGGTACATCCATACTGTGCGTGCGTCTTGCATACTGCCAGGGCTGTTAAATAATTTACAGAGTCTAGTATAAATATAGGAATATGGCACTCCCTGTTCAGACAGAAAAAGAATCTTGTTCCTGTTATCTGTATGTTCTTTCTCTCAACCTGTTCTGTATTTTTGATTTGTTCTTTAACATCACACACTCCTTTGGGCACAGGATATTTGCAAGATGAGTGAAGATCCCCAAAGGCATCTGGGACCCCCATGCAGCAACTCAGCTTGCAGATGTAGGTGCCTAACCTTGACCCTCCCTGCACCCACAGCCAGCTTCCACCTATGGAGGTAGGGGAGTGGTGGTCAAGAGCACACCCAGGGAGGTGGGGAGATTTGAGGAAGCCAGACCAGATGTAGCCAAGGCTCCAGTCCCCAGTACATGCTCCATTGTCCCACTGGACTTCATTTACAAAATCAGACCATTAAGAATTTCAGAATGGTAACTACAAAACACTGAAACCCCGTGTGTAGGTTTCTCTTCTGAGCGTGGGCCCTGTACATCACACTGATCACATACCTACAGAGCCAGCTCTGCCTCTCACGTGGCCTTCAGGGTCTTGGCATATGATCATTAATAGCTTTGCATCTTGAAGTCTTCTGTGGCAGCTGTGCCTAAATGGAGCATTGCAACAGCTGAAGCGTGATGAGTTGCTACTGCATGATGAATGATTATTTTTGATTATTTTTTTAATGTGAGAAAAATGAGTAGAGGATTATTTGACTCAGTGACCCATTGCTATTTTTTGACCCGGTGACCCATGAAAAACCTTTCCTGACATGGATGGGTGAGGTTGGTTTTTATTCAAACCCGTTGGAACCCCTAAAGCAAAAGTACACCCCAGAATAAGTCCCCATGGATAAGCTTTATTAAGCATTCTCCAGGAATTTGAGACTAGGAGTGTGGGCGGGAAGAGAACATAATTGAATAAACCTGGAAGCTTACAGTTCCCCAGGCACCTCTGAGGATTCAATGTCTTCATCTGTGGATGCGGTCTTCCACGAGTGAGAAGGATACTCATGGGGGCAGGCATGTGTGCAGTGGTAAGATTCCATTTGGGGGGCTGGCACTATGGTGCAGTAGGTTAATCCTTTTCTTGTGGTGCCGGCATCCCATATGGGTGCTGGTTCTAGTCCTGGCTGCTCCTCTTCCAATCCAGCTCTCTGCTGTGGCCTGGGAGGGCAGTAGAAGATGGCCCAAGCACTTAGGCCTCTGTACCCACGTGGGACACCCAGAAGAAGCTCCTGGTTTCAGGCTTTGGCTGTTGGGGAGTGAATCAGCTGATGGAAAACCTTTCTCTTTGTCTCTCCCTCTCTCTGTCCATAATTCTACCTCTCAAATAAATAAATAAATAAAACTTTTAAGTAAAAAAATTCCATTTGGAATGCGCACAACCCGTGTCAGGACACCTGGGTTCAAGTCTTGGCTCTGATTCTCCTTCCAGCTTCCTGCTAATACACACCCTTGGAGGCAACAGGTGGTGGCTCAAGTAGTTGAGTTCCTGCCACCCACGTGGGAGACTCAGACTCAGTTCCAAGCTTCTGGCTTTGACCTGGCCCAGTCCTGGCTGTTGCAGAGATTTGGGATTTGGGGGGTAAAACAGAAGATAGAAGACCTCTCTCTCCCCCACTTTATTCTCCTCCTCCTTTTCCTCCCTCTTCTTCTTTTTCACTCCCTCTCCCTCCCCTCAAATAAAATGAAAAAGAATTTAAGAAAAAAAAAAACACACATGTGTGCATGTTCTTTTTGAGATGTAGAAAAGAAAGCCGATTCTGATGAGTCTCCCTGCAGAACACTTGATGAGTGAGAAAAGTGTGCTTCATTGTTTAGTGGTTTTAGGGCAAGTCCTTCACTTGGGCCTTACCTGCCAAGGAAACCATGAAGCCAGTGTGGTGTGGGGGCCACTGTGTCCTCACAAGACACTGGCCCTGGGCGTGGCTCTGCAAGGCCTAGCACTGTGCTTCTAACCATTTGCAATCTGGTTCTCATCTTTCAGTGAGCAGGTTCGTCCTTTCCAGGCCTAACTGGCATGACTGAATGAACACACCATAAGCACAAGGGCTTTTACATTGTTATTGCTAAATTGCTTCCATCTGAACACTGAACAAGGACTAGTGATATTATTTCTAAATGAGACATGAGGTCATTACATTACAGCGCAACATGTTACTAGCACCTTCTGAGTTCTATTCTTCTTTTGGGCTTGTTTTCTCCAAATATTTTTCAGCACAGAGTTGCTTAACCAGGTTTGATTGTTCTTTATAATGATGAAAAATGAAGTTATTGATCAACATTCTCTTTTATCTCTACTTTCATATATTTTACACAAATAGTGGAATTACTCGAGACATTCTTTTAGCAAAAATTTTTTTCTCAAGGCTCCATTTGCAATACTCTAACACTCAAGTTAACAGTGAATCTGGGGCATGATATATCATTGCCTGCCTGTCAAGGGACCCAGAGGGCCTGGCAAACACAATTGGACAGATATACACAAACAGGAACAGAAAGGCAGAATCACATGTGTTTAGGAAAGAAATGGTCCCAGACAAAGCAACAAAAATTAAGAGCTCAGTGATGCTTTAAGAAAGATTTCCCAGGGCTGGTGCTGTGGCCTAATGGGTAAAGCTGTTGACTGCCATGCCGGAATCCATATGGGGGCCGGTTTGAAACCCAGCTCTTCCACTTCCAATCCAGCTCTCTGCTAATGGCCTGGGAAAGCAGTAGAAGGTGGCCTAAATCCTTGGGCCCCTGCACTCGTGTGGGAGACCTGGAAGAATCTCCTGGCTCCTGGCTTCGGATCAGCGCAGCTCCTGCCATTGCAGCCAGTTGAGGAGTGACCCAGGGGATGGAAGACCTCTTTCTCTCCCCCTCTCTTTCTCTCCTTCTCTCCTCTGTGTAACTCTGACTTTCAAATAAATAAATAAATCTTAAAAAAAAGATTTCCCACCAGTTTGCTGAAATTTGAAACAAATTTCTCTCCTATACCAACACAGTTACTCAGTAAGTTTGGATTTTCTGGAATGAGCTAGGAATAATCATTAACATGTTATTTTGTATGTTTCCATTGCTTTTTTTACATATCATTCCTGGTACCAGTATGTAGGAGGGAGTAAGAAAATCTCAAACTCGAATTTGCCTCCAAGACTGAGTATTTACTTGTTTGTTCAAGTGATAGAATTTCTACTAGAGCTTATGAAAATTAAATTATGTAGAAGCAAATGAAAGGACAGAGATTTTTTTTCTTGCTCAGAGAGAAAAAGAAAGAAGTTTTTACTAGGAAAAAGGCCACAAGTGATAGAGGTGGCGGTATTTGAGTTGGGTGTTGAAAAAACGAACAGCAATTTATCAAGTAGAGAAAGGCCAGGGTGTGGCACTGGAGGATAAGAAAATAACACGTACAAAGGCCTCGGCGCCTGAAGCTCTGGTAGAGCTAGAATAAGGCCCATGACAGGAAGGGGCAGATGGCTGGAGAAGCTTCAGAAACCTTGTTATACAGCACCCTGGGGGCCATCTGATGAGGTTTTTTAAAAAAATTTTTTACAAAGCAGGCAATCTTTATTTACAAAAAATATGGAACGCATCACGAATCTGTGTGTCATCCTTGCACAGGGACTATGCTGATCTTCTCTGTATTGTTCCAATTTCAGTATATGTGCTGCCGAAGGGAGCACCATCTAATGAGTTTACACTCATGTTGGAGACTGCTGGTGACAGTTCCTAGGCATGGCGGAGTCGTTTGTATTTACAAATGTGCTTTAGAAAGACAACCTACAGAAAACGCACTGAAATATAAGGAACTCGGAACCCAAGCGATCCTTGCACCGCTGTGGTAGAAGTCCAGAAGAGGCGGCTTCTAGGCAGGGCCAGAGTTGAGAGGCCTTCTGGGATGAAATGACATAATTTAATAACTGACTGAATGTGGGGGCAGGGAGAAGAAAGTGCTGTGATTGGCCCCTAGGTTTTCTTTTTTAATTAATTAACTAAGTAATGAATTTATGCTTATCTGAGAGAAAAAGATGTCCCATCAGCTGGTTCATTTCCCAATGCCCTGAACAGCCAGAGGTGAGTGAGGCTAAATCCAGGAGACAAAAGCTGTACTCAAGTTTCCCACGTGGGCGGCAGGGACCCAGCTCCTTGAGCCAGCGACCCTACCTGCCATGGTGTGCACTAACAGGAAGCTGGAATGGGAGGCACAGCTGAAACTGAAATCCAGGCACTGCAGTACGGGAGGCAAGTATCTCGGCACATCTGAACTGCTGCACGAAATGCCCACCGGCCTCCGGGTTTTCTAACCTAAACCTGGTAAACCATTGAGAGACCTATAAGAGGATAGATGTGGTGAAGCATGTTTGGCCTAAGCAAAACCACTGGAAATGGGCTCAGGTAAGGCTGGAAGAGGACATCAGGTGCATGTTCCTATGAGAGCTGTTATCTGGAAGGCCAGGTATACACAGTTTTTCACCTGTGGTCTTGTTTGGTTTTAGGGATTATTCTCTTATACCAAATCTGAGCAATAATGTCAATGTATAAGATACCCACACCCACAGCTTCAATGGAGCCAGAAGTTATCATTAATCCTACTGAGTTTACTGTAATACCTTCAACAGAGGATGAATCACACCAACTCTATGTCAAAATGTCTTGCTATCCAGGAAGAAATTTCCAAAAGTTTCCTGATATGCTAGGTCGTGGGCCAGATACAGGATTTGGAGAAAGATAAGTCCGCGACTCCACCTAATCACACCAGATTTGAGCAGAGCCAGTCAAGTACAAATATGAGAAGGCTTCCGAGGCAAGTCCATGCCTACCTCTCCTCTGCTCCACTGCATTCCTGCAGACATGAAGATCACAGTGAGTAGATCTGCTTCCTTTTGGAGGTCTTGCTCTGCAATTGGATGCTGTTACTAGTCTCAGATAAGGGGGTCTATTTCTTCTGGCAAAATCAACATAACAGAAAACTTTTTAAAAAACACAATGTTATCTTTCTTTTTCATGGAATTCTGACATTTACAGGCATATCTATGGAGAAGGATGATTATAATGGGATTTGACAACTGTCTGAGCACATTATAGTGAGCTATCTAGAATGAATTTACTTTCCACGTCATCTGACCTAGGTTTCTCTGCAGAAGACAAACAGTCCCTAAGTCCTAGGCAGTGCCTGATCTTTCCCATTCTTGAATTCCCCCTTTTACAAAACTCCCAAGTTGCCCATGCAAGATAAAAAGTTTGGTATCAAAATAAATGGGTGAGAAACTTGCCCCATGCTTTGTTGTGTGGTGGATCTCTAAGTCAAAAGATTTCCCTTAGGCCCTGTCCACAGCCATTTGTTTGGGAAAGAGTCTGAAGCATGAAGCTAGAGCAGCCTTGCATGGGGATCCAGACAGAAACTTGAGCCTGTAGGAGAGCAACTCTCAAATTCTGCCAAAGGTGCTGCTAGTGCCATGTTTCTTATAACAAGATGGCTAAAATCACATGAATATTTTCATTCATTTGAAAACTACAGGGGAATAATTTATAGCAGGCTCTATAAGGGGGTTGAAGATATAAAATAGTAATGATCTAGAAATTAAATTATTTTCAGATATGAGTTTCAGAATTTATAACCATCTTCTTATCACATATGCTATTCATTTAAAAATGGGATTCAGAAGGTTTATATTATAGCCCTTGTCTACATTCCTATAGAAGAGTGGTCTTTCTGCTTTTTAATTGTTGAACATTGTGGTTAGTTGTGCGTTAAGCCTATGATTATCAAGTAAATTGAAAGTATGCTGTTACAAAAATTAAAGGAAAAAAAAGGAAGGAAGGAGAGGGGATTGAGAGAAGAAGGGAAGGAAGTATGGTTAGCTCAGAATTGTATCGTATGAAATATATGAAATCTATTCTCTTTATATTAATAAAAACTTTAAAAATAAAATAAAGTTATAAAACATATTATTATAATTAATCAATATTTCTAAATTATCATTGAAACTTTCTGTGGCTAAAAATATACAAGGTAAAAAAACCAGATCACTCAACACATTAGTAAATTTTTTAAAAGGCGAATTTATTTATTTGAAAGGCAAAAAGGGAAAGAGAAAGAGAGAGAGAGAGAGAGATCTTCCATCCACTGGTTCACTCACCAAATATCCACAAAAACAGGGGCTGGGCCAGGCCAAAATCAGGAGCAAAGAGCTCCACCAGGGTCTGCCATGTGGGTGGCCAGAAGCAAAATACTTGGACCATCATCTGTTGCCTCCCAGGCACATTAGCAGGAAGCTAGATGGGAAGCACAGAGCAGCCAGGGCTCAAACCCAGGTGCCCCAAGTTGTGGTTTAACCTGCTGGGTCACAGTAAACCTTTTATAAGCTGAAATAGAAGAAGAAAGAAGAGCATCTCAGTTTGCTATGTGATAAAAATCAATATTACTTGTGATTTCAGATGATCTTTGTTGGACTTCTCGGACTGTTCATCATTCCTGGTCTTTCTGGCTATGTAAGTCTCACCTTTTAGAGTTTGGTACCAAAATGCATATTCAATGAAATACTGTATTAAATCATTTTTAATTTCTTATAAACTTCAGAATATCAACATCAGTGATGACAATAACGTTGCTGGAAGTGGGCAGCAGACAGTGAGTGTCAACAACGAGCACAATGTGGCCAACGTGGACAACAACAATGGCTGGAACTCCTGGAACACCCTCTGGGATTATGACGCTGTAGGTAACCGACGTGCAACTCCCAGTCTTTGAAGAGAAACATGGTGTCTTTTTTTTTTTATCAAAAAGTTGTGCAAGTTAACCATAAGAATTCAAATACAATAAATCTTAACCACATAAAAGCATAATAATTGTAAGTCAAAGTACCTGTTTTGCTCACCCACTTTCATTCCCTAGAAATAATGACCATTAACGAATTTTTAGCATTCAAACCAATGACCAGTTACTAGGATCCACTATATTCAATAGCCGTGGGGATACAAGACAAATTTGAAATTTCTTTTGCCCACCTACAAATATCCTCAGTAATGATGAGTGACTTATACAATATTAGTGCTGCCAAGGATAGCCCATCTCACTCTGTCTTCAATTTCCTTATAAAAAGAAAATAAATTGACATTTTACCTGAACCTCAAAAGGACCAAATGAAATGTTAACAATAAATATTCATTTGTAAGAGAAGCAAGAAACAAAACAAAAAAACCCACTTAACATTTTCTAGGAGGTCCTATTTCACAATTACCAGCTTGCATTTCATGAACTTTATATTTCTTGAAAGCAACCTCTTCAATGTTTCAGTTTTATCATCTGATTGGTTAGAAAACTGATTCCTATCTCACCTGCTTCCTTGAAATATTGTGATGAACTAAGGAAATAAAAATGTGATAGCCTTTTATAGGTGATGTCAATAAAATGACATATACAGAGTGACTCTTCATGCTAGAACTCAAAGCAATGTGTTAGATACTCAGTCTCTCCTCTCAAAGAGCTTGCAGTCATATGATTTCAAAACAGGGCCAGATCCAGGGCTCTTATCCCAAGTCTTCATGATCTGCGGAGTTCCATTTCCCTCTGCTGGTGGAAGTGACTTCTGATAAGAGAAGCTTGGGAGAGAGCATCCACCTTACTACTGACTCTGTTTAACAGGGCTTTGCTGCAACCAGACTCTTTGCCAAGAAGTCATGCATTGTGCACTCACTGAACAAGGATGCCATACCCCCCATTGAAGCTCTTGATGCACTGGCCAAGGAAAAGAAGGTAAAAATAGAAGTATTTTATTTTGGATGAAGGAAGGCCTTATGATCTCAAAAAATAAGGGGGGGGGGCAGAGTGTAAAGGTCGTAAAGGTCACAGTCATTCCCTCTTGACTACAGTATGTTGTAGTGTGCAATACAACAAAAGGTGAAGAGAATAGTAATTGGCAATTGCCTGAACGGAGGCAGTTACCTCGTGATGTGCTCACACTTATCTCCACAGAGGCTGGACTTAACAGCTGATAACCTTGACTGCTAGAAAAGCAAACCTTAGATGAACATTTCTCCAACAGCATTTTTCTCCAAAGGTTAGCTAGGATGATCAGATTTAGCAAACAAAAATTGAAGATATTCAGTGAAGCATGAATTTCAGCTAGACAATGAGTCTTTTTCAGTATAAATGCGTCCCATGCAATATTTGGGATATATTTATAGTAAAATGATTTATTATTTATCTGAAATTCAAATGTAACTGTGTGTCTATATTTTATCTGCCAGCTCTAGTTAAGGTGGGTAGAAAGAGGGGATCCATGGCACCTGAAAATGTTCTCATAAGTTTATATCCCTGTAGCTGATAAACAGGTACTTTTCACTGACAAGATAAAGAAAACAGTAAACTGAATTCTCAGAAATTGATTATTATATAGCCCAATCTAAGATGACCAAATGAGGCCAAGTTTTTAGATGAAATCTTGCCTCAAACTTCTTTTTTATGAGATTCTGAGGTTTCAAAACAAATAATAATGTCATTGGGGTATTTAGATATAATGCATTGAAATCTGCTCTTCTTCATCTCAATTATGGAAAAATTATAGTGGAGCAATGCTTCCCATTGGCCTTGTACCCACTAAGATCAACACATTACTGGGCATGGCATTCATTCTGTCCATTTCTTCCTTTCCCCCTGTCTTCTTCACACTCATCCCTCAGGAAAAAGGAGCAGGGGGACCACCTCCCAAGGGCCTGGTCTACTCCATCAACCCTGTAAAAGTTGATGACCTGAGCCAGTATGGAAAACACATTGCTGGCATGTGCCAGGGGGTTCCAACATATGAGGCTGATGAAGTTCAAGGTGAGTAGACTCCGTACTGTGCTCTCCAATTAGTGCTGGTGGAATTGTCTAGTCTCAGGCATGTCCACGGAGAGCAACCTTCACTCAGGGTATGGTCATCAAGGCTGCTGCTGCTTGTACAGCACTTGCTCTACGCCAGACATTGCTCTTTGTGCTTTAAGTTTGCTAACTCATTTGCTCCACACAAAACTCATTTACTGTGGTTCTAGTGTTATTCTCATTTTATGGATGAGAAAATTGAAGCACGGGCAAAGCTCAAAAAACCCTGAACTGGGTCAATGGCAAGCATTTGGGCTCTCTGTTCTGTGCTCTAACGTTCAGGGGTAGATCTATGGTAAACTCGGGGCACACACAGGAAAATGTATGAACGGGAGACTATCAGTTGAATCTGTTGACTTTCTGTTGCTCAAACTAAATGGATAATACTGATAGGCTCAATTATAGCTTAATTACTAGGCTTTGAAAGAACTTGCACAAAAACAAAACTTTCACTGTAGGACGCATTGCTAACACAACAGCTACTTTCCAGATCTGAAGTGATTGACTTCAGACAGGTAAATAAATTAATGTATATATAGAGAGAGATCTTGAAATTAGTGCATTGCTAGTTTGAAACCTGTATAATAATCTCCCCAACCCCTCCTCTCAAAAAGCAGAAATTGATACAGGCTTCTTCTTCTTTTTCTTCAGATGCAAGCCTGTTTTATTACTCAGGAAAGTGCTTCAATACAAATATCCTCTGGGTTCTGAAAATTTCCTACTGTGGAAAAACAGTGGAGAACTAAAAATTTTAAAGTCACTCTGGATTTGGTCATCAGAATGTGCTATGCAGAAAGCATGGGATCTAACAGTTGTTATCATGTTCTCTGCTAGGTATGCTTGCTTATGTCTCAATAAACTCATGTAGCACTGAATTCAGTTTCTACAATTATTATGCTTTCAATTTGGATTGCACAGGAGCAAAACTGCAGTGTGGTGGTAGCAAATTGTTGAAGTGCATCAGACCCAACCATTAGCCTATATTCAAGAGCTGTCCCCTATAAAGAACCCCTTCAGCTGCTTCGGATGCTACTAACCACAGCCCTGGGAATGGTTCCAAGAGCATCCGACTGCTCTGAAGGCTGCTCTATAGTTAGTGTGCACAGTAGCTTTTCAGATCGGCAAGGACAGAATTCACTCCAAGTAACCTAGGTTAGAAAGAGAAGTTCATTGTAAGTTCACTGTATAGAAGTCTGTAAAATAATCTAAGGACAAAAAAAGCAGCTGAGTATAAAAGGGTTTGGAACCGGAAACCCTTTTGATACCAAGACCCAATTTTTTTCTCCCCGGAGCCACTTCTTGTGTTATCTCTTCTCTGTTCCTCTCTAAATTCTACTCCCCTCTTCTTCTCACCTTACAGATGGCTTTTCCTGGGCTCATGGCACACAATGGCTGAGCCAGGCTTTCATCTCCATCTCCCATGCTTACAACTTTTTCCAGTTCAGGAGGTAGTGCCTATTGTTGAATCCCAATTCCAATTTTCCTTGACCCTGTTTGGTTCAATAGCCAGTCACCTTCCTTCCTTGGTGGCCAGGAGAGTGAAGTCACATGGTTACAGTAGAACATGAGAGTCAGCACTGAACCAGAAAGATCTGAGAAAATAGATAGTCCAAATGTTGTATACTACAATATGAAACTGCAGTTTATGTTTAAAACTTGATCCTATACTCCCTTATTTTTTTTTTAAATCCAGGATTCCCTAAGAGAACATCTAATCCATTCTCACATCTTCAAGTGAAATATCCCCAAATAATCTAAACACATAAGATTGAAGGCACTGATTCCCACCATTTAGAAAAATCCCATTATTTCTCAGTCATTATTGGGATGAAGTTATTATAATTGTCTTCATCCTGAAACAGTTTCCTTGCTGTTCACGTGGACTGTGCTACCAGATAAACAGAACTTCCAAAACATTATGGAGCCATGAAAGGTGGAGGCCTGTCAAAGGTCCCTTAAAGGTCATTGTCTTAAATAATGCCCCATTGAAAGTGAGAAAGATTCATGAACTGCATACAATACCATGTACCTGACATCTGGGAACGGGAGTGAATTCCGTTTTCTTAGCATTAGATGATCACTCTTTCAGGATTTTAAGAAATTAAATTCACTGGGAAGATGTAAAAACTACCAGCATATATGCCTATCAAATATATAAAGGATAATTTATAAGAATTGAAAGGAGCTGGCGCCGTGGCTCACTAGGCTAATCCTCCACCTTGCGGCACCGGCACCACGGGTTCTAGTCCCGGTCAGGGTGCCGGATTCTGTCCCGGTTGCCCCTCTTCCAGGCCAGCTCTCTGCTATGGCCCAGGTGTGCAGTGGAGGATGGCCCAAGTGCTTGGGCCCTGCACCCCATGGGAGACCAGGAGAAGCACCTGGCTCCTGCCTTCGGATCAACAAGATGCGCTGGCTGCAGCGGCCATTGGAGGGTGAACCAATGGCAAAAGAATTTAACAATTTTGTATCTTAGTAGAAGATTTTAACACATATATTTTAATAATTTATACATGAAGCAGTTAAAGATATAAAAATTGTAAGCACAATTACAAACTTACTTTAGTGAATCTGTTAGAACACTGCAGATATATTGGTTTCTTAAGCATGCAAGGGATATTTACAAGTCAAATCTCAAAAAATTTCAGGTGATTAGCATCATAAAGGACACGTTTTATGACTTCCATTTACTTAAGACAGAATAAATAGTCCCCCTCCAAACAAAGCACAGTAACTCTGCTTGTTCTGAAGTTAGCTATCATACTTCAAAACAACATAGGTGCCAAAGAAAAAGTCACAATGAAAAGTGGAACACATTTCAAGCTGTTCAAAATGAAAGCACAGCATATATACACCCTGTGACTGGTAGCTGTAGCAATATGTGGTAAAAATAGATAACCTTAAATAACCGGGGGTGGGGGTGGGAAGCATTGGTTGCAGCTGTTAAGCACTGTTTGGGACACCCACATCGCAGATCAGAGAGTCTGGGTTCAAGTCCTGGGTTTGCTCCCAATTCTGACTTCCTGCAATTGCGCACCCTGGATGGCTCAAGTAGTTGGGTCCTTGCCACCCATGTACCAGACCCAGACTTAGTTACTTGCTTTGGCCTGGCCAAGTCCCATCTTTTGCAGGCATTTTCGGATATGAGCTGCAGATGGGAGATATCTTTCTCTCTCCTTCCCACTTTTCAAGTAAATAAAAGCAAATAAATAGATAAGTAATTTTTTAAATCTTTATTTGTTAAAGAAGAAATGCTAAACATTGTGTAGATCTTCAACTTTAAAAATCAGGGAAAATGTATGTCCAAAATACATAGGTGGAAAGAAATAATATTGACAGCATCAGAATTCAACAAAATGGAAAACAAATGTACAAGAGTTAGGCTCAAAAATGTCAAAACTCCACACAGAAAA
The DNA here is from genome assembly GCA_949820135.1 of Sylvilagus floridanus. Classification (NCBI taxonomy): domain Eukaryota; kingdom Metazoa; phylum Chordata; class Mammalia; order Lagomorpha; family Leporidae; genus Sylvilagus; species Sylvilagus floridanus. The sequence goes on from OX463245.1 coordinate 51,630,151, forward strand.
TTCCAGGCCATGGTGGTTTCTACAGGAGGTCCAACAAACATCATAAATACAAATTATTCTCATCTTATGTAAACTTTCGAATGTACAGGTAGAAACAGTGCTCTCCATTTCATTTCAGAGGAAAATTAATAATGGGTTTTGATTCTAAAATATGACCAGAAAAAGGAAATACAAAGGGCAATTGCTGTCATGAACATAGATGCAGAATTTCTTGATCAATAAAGCAACACATCCAGCAACTGATACAGCATGATCATGTCGGATTTTTCCTACCAAGGCAGATAGGTTTAATGTAGGAAAATTAATCAGTTACAGCATTAAAAGATTAAACAACAGTGATCTTATGATGTATCTAAATAATAACAAAAATAACACAGTTGAATTTTTGTTCATAAGGAAGAGGTAATTCTTAGAAAATTAGGAATTAAAGGAAACTTCGAAGTAACCAAGAAATCTACTAAAAGTGTCATATAAAATATTGAGGATGTTCCAATTAAAACAAGAAACAAGACAAGATGCCTGCCAGGCAAGATAGTAAAGCGAGAATTATGAAATCAAGGGTTATAAAGAAATGAAGAAGGCACAAAAGAAAAAAAAATTTTTTCTCATATGACATGATTTCCTGACACATTTAAGTTATGGGAGTCAGAAGGCTCAGACAGATCCTGAATATCAAAACGATTATAAAATACTAACTTAATTTCTATACATCAGCAACAAACAGAAATTTTAATTTTCTTGAAAATAGCATTTACAACTTTAAAATATGAGACATGCCTGGGAAAAATATTTATCTGACAGTATTTTTAAGCACCCTCTGCATACGTAACACTATTCTACACACTTGAAATCTCTGACTGATGTTGTTAAGATTTTAGTTAGAGGCGACAGAAGCAAATGTTAAATATACTTTATAATCAGGGGTAGGCTCTTCGATAGGGTGGTATTATACGCTGTCCTGTAGTAGGCTGGCAGGGAATGAGTACTAAGAGGGAGGATAGTAGGCTAAGGGGACTCAGGAGGACCAGGAGGGAAGAGAGACTTTTCAGTGTCCAGTGGAGTGTTCAGGATGGGCATCACCGAGAGGGTGACATTTGAACAAAGACGTGAGGAGATGAGGTGATCAGCCACGCAATACTCCTGGGATGAGAGCACCTGGGGCAGAGGAAATAACCAATGCTAGCCCTAAGGCAGAAGTGTGCTTGGCATGTCAAAGTAGAGCAAAGAGCTCTGTGTGCCTGAGCAGAAGGAACAAAACGGAGCGTAGCAGGAGAGAGAAACAAAGCGGCAGTGTGGCACCAGACCACAAGGAGGCCACCAGGCCATTTTTAGAACGTTGGGTGCTATTCTGAGTAAAATAGGAAGGCATTGCAGGGATTTGAGCAGAGGTATGATCTTACTGAGTAGTAAACAAAAGATGTGCTGGACTTCTACGGCAACTTTATTGAAAGACATTAGGGTAGACTAAATAAATGCAGAGTTAATACAAGGATAATTAAAAACATTCAAGGAAAATGAAAAAGATGAGTTCGTTTTGGTGTAAACAAATTTTGAAATACACACAGAAAAGGGCTTTCAAAAATTTCAAAAAATTTTTTTATGAAAAAAACTATGCATGGATTTTTTTTGCATCAGGATAAACTTTTAATTCCATTTCCACAAACTTTTTGAAGTACCTTGTACCATGGCCATGAACTTGAAAATTCAATATTATTAGATTATTAGTTCTCCCTTAGTCTGTAGTTTCAAGGCAATGTGAAACAAGTTCCCAACAGATTGTGTGTGTGTGTGTGGGGGGGTGCGTGCGTACATACGCAATATATGACAAACAAACCCTAGAACATGCGTGGAAGATCAAGGTGCCAGCTGAGAGACAAGGCTTCCTAGCTCCTTGGTGCTTCTATATATATCTTAGAAGTAGAGGCACTTAACTCCCTACTTTTCTCAACTGTTTTTGTATAGCAGAGTTTTAGAAGATAGAAATAGTGCCTCCGTTTAGAAGATAGTGTGTGATTCTGTATATTATGAAAGATTCCAATTCCTTAAGGTCACAATTCTTTTTAATAATGCAACCTACTGCGAGTGCAAGCATTGATCTGGGTCCACAAGTACCCCCGGTGTGAGACTTGCAGACAAGACACTGAAATGAACTTGCTCATGCCCATACTGCTTAATGCGCCATGAGTAATTGTGTCTTTGTCTCTAATTCAGAAGTCTCCTGTCTTCTTTTGTCATCCATAAAACTGTGATAGTCTTACACTTAACTTTCAAGTAAGGATCAATTTCAAATCATTCTTGAAAGTTCCAAAAATGACCAAGGTATTGCCCAAGAATGATGCAGTGGGTGAACTTGACCTATCATAAATATAAAGAGCTCATAATTAGGACAATGTGATGTGAGTATTGGGAGATACATTCAGTGCAACAAAAAAAACTAAGCCTGTGAATCAATATGCACATCTATGGGTGACTGAAATAGGAGTAGGTTACATTCCACATCAGTAAAGGGGAAATGGAGTTTTTAATAAGTAGTGTTAAGAAAAAAAGAATAACTAGGCAGCCACATGGAACAAAAGGAAACTGGAAAATGAAATAGACACTTATATCACAACTTATAAAAAATCAACTCTAATTATGTGAAAAGCCTAAATATGAGATAAAATAAAACTTTGAAAGATAATATAAAATGATAACCTCGTGTCTACTGGAAGAGGAAAAATTTTGCTAAAATTCATCTAGGAAGCATTATTTGGGGTGGGCATCTGGCCTAGTGGTTGCGATGCCCACATTCATATTGTAGCGATTAGGTTTAATACCAGGCTCTGGTTCCTGACTCCAGCTTCCTGCTGATGCACACCCTGGAAGTTAGCAGGTGATGGCTCAGATAGCTCAAATAGCCAGGTTTATGCCACCCACATGGAAAATTTGAGTTGAATTCTCAGTTCTTGCTCCAGCCTGTACCAGTACCAGTCATTGTGGGAATTTGGAGAGTGAGCCAGCAAGGGGAAATCTCTCTCTCTCTCTCTCTCTCTCTCTCTCTCTCTCTCTCTCTGTCTATATGTGTGTGTGTCTGTCTGTCGGTGTGTGTGTGTGTCTCAAATGAATAAAAAATTTAGCTCCTCCATATCAATAAAAAAGCATGAATAGAGAAATGTATATGAATAGGTTTCCAGCAGAAAAGGAATCCTAAGTAGTGAATCTAGATATGAAGAGATATTAACTTCACTAATGATAAGAAAAGTGCAAATTAAAACCATAATGAAAGTTTATTTTATGCTCATCCAAATAACAAATGAAAAAGTCTAAAATCAGGTGTCGAAGAGAATGTTCAGTAACAGGGACATGGGCAGGCTGAATGTGAATTGATTAAATTTAGAATTATCTAGTACAGCTAAAGCTGTGAACATCCTATGACCTAACAATTCCGTTGTTAGGCGTAAATCCTAGAGACTCTTGAACTTGGATATTCAGAAACAAGTACAAAAATGTTCATAATACCAGCTTTCGGAATAATCATAAGCAAAACTGGAGACAATGCAATTGTTCACCAATAGCAGAATACATAAATAGATCACAACATGTTTATTTAATAGAACACAGTACTGCAAAAAACAAAACCAAATTAATCACAGCTACCCGCAATAATGAGGATGACTCTTCAGAATATAATGCTGAACCCAGAAAGCAAATTGCAGAAGTAAACGCATTGTGTTTACATAAAGTTCAAAACCATGCAAAATTAAAGAATATGTATATGTGGAAATATATGCACATGTGACAAAACTGTGAGTAAAAGCAAGGGAATGATAACAGAGTTAGGTATAATTGTGTACCTCTGAGAGATGCTCGTGGATGTGTGTTGTATCATGATTCCTTTCCACATCACATGAATTTTAATTAGTATTTGCACATCCTCAATGCTTAATTACAATTCTAAAAAGCTAGAGCACAGTAAGTAAGGTAATGTTATGAAGGCATAAGAGAATAAACCAGTGCTGATGGGAAGAAACTGCTCTTTCATTCCAATACAAGCAGAGGCCTGTCATCGCTGGCCAACTCAATGCTTGGTGGTCCAAGCATTCAGCCTTTGACCCATATCGCCAGAAAAGTGGGGTAAGTGAAAATGAGTCCACTCAGCACCAGCATGCCCAGAGGTGTGCAGAGAGAAGCCACTGTTCCTGCGCTGTGTCAAGGCCAAGCCTGCTCCCCATGAGATTCCAGATCCCCACTTGGAAGCCTTTTGAGCAAGCTTCCCGCACGCACTGCGCTCAGCCTCTGTGGATAACCTGAGTCACTAACACCACTGACACCAGCGCCTGATGCACTCGGCCCATCGGGTGAGAAGGAGGTGCAGAGAACACACAGAGCTGGCTTGCGGGGTTGTCAGAACTTCAACTGACTTTGTGATCCCAAGAAACAGCAGATAATTTCCTGTTACAAGCCTGACTCTCAGAGGGAAATATTTGCAAAAATACCTCAGATAAGCCCTTGCCCAATATTACAGTATCATTCTGCTCTACTCCCAATTGCATTTCACCCATAACCATTTACACCAAATATCCAGCCATTGGATCCTTCCAGAATATCCACTAATAAATTCAAACTGAACCCAATGATTCAAGACCTTCCTATATCAACAGATGCATATGTCTATTGACTGAGACGTGCATTTGAAATATTCAAAAGCTAGAAAAGAATGAAGAATTTCAGGAAGTACAACCAAATTAAAGCACAAGAGAAAATTTGTCAAACATTATGTGTAAGTAACTCCTACCCAGATATTCAAACTAGGCGGAATTATAGTCCGCTGCTCAGAAAGAAGAGTGGTCTGGGAGCTCAAACTTGCAGCTGGTGTTTGAAATGAAGGCAGTTTTATAGTGACAATAAAATCTACAAATCTGGTCATGTTTTCCCTTTATACAGTATTATATTCTCCCTCCCTCTCTCTCTCTCCTTCTCCCCCACCAACCTTTTTCCCAGCCTAGTTGTGCTGATTAAGAACCATGTATGCAAATCTAAAGGTGACAGCAGATACCCTCAATTAATACCTCTATCTTCCCCTACTAAGCAGAATGCCAAGAATCATACAGACATTGGAAGATTTATTTTGGTGTAATTTATCTAATATTTGGTGTGATTTATCTAATATTTATCTACTATTATCTTAACTTGGAAAAAGAGAAAGAAATTCATAAGATAAACTTTAAAATGTTTTATCTGGAATGAACTATTTTAAGTGAAGTAAGAGAATAAAATCTGGGTCAGAATTTTAAAATACCTCTTTCTGTGATTTCAACATTATTAAAAGCAAGATAAAATGTTTCACTTAATCAGAAATGGGCTCCAGCTTCTGATAAGCAATGCTGAGGTCATTGGAATGTCCTGCTTTATAGTTAGGATGCAAATAATGGCTCACTGGGAATACACTCGAATCCCACTTGCCCGTGTCAGCCACATTCCAGTCTTGGAGTCTCCCTGGGTTTTCGTTGCTATGTCTCAACCATGCTGGGAGCACATTCACATCTGGAAGACTCCATGGTCACTTTTGCTTATACATGGACATAGAACCAGTCCTGTCTCACTGAGCTGAAAGATGGGTCATTGGCTCCCAGAACTAACTGAGCTGCCTCTGCAGTCCCCAGCCGGAAGTCTGCTTCTGTTGCTATAACCCGGATATTTGAAAAAGGTGTCTGAGCTTGCTCTAGTTGCACCCAAGAGTCACAGCTCAAAGAGACCACTCCTAAAATTAATGATTGTCAGAATTGAGGCTAAAGCTCACCTCTGCTTTGCTGAGAATTGGTTCTTGGTGCAGATTCCTGCCCAAGATGCATTAACTCAACCAAATGACTTTTGCAATCAAGTATGTGTCATCTTAGCACTAGGCTCTGCTCCAAACCAAAGACGCAGCTCTGCAGTTTGCTTTTTAATTTTCTTTTTCGTTTCTTGATGTGTCAGTGTATAGTTTCTTTAATAGTGCGTGTTCATTCTTACTCTCCTTATTGCAGAACTCTTTCTAGTTTATTGGTTGCTTCCTTGATTTTTATCTTTCTTTTTCTTGTTAAGTAATAAAAACACTTACCACCAATAGTTTCTTCAACATGTAGCATCACTTCATTTGTTACTTTTTTCAATTACCATTATTTATTTAAATAGCCAATATTGCTTTTTTATTTCCTCATTGGCAAAAAATATTATAGGGCAGTATTTTGAATTTCTAAATATTTAGGGGCCGGCACTGTGGTAGGGTAAGCTAAGCTTCCGCCTGTGGCACTGCCTCCTATATGGGCGCCACTTCATGCCCTGGCTGCTCCTCTTCCAGTCTATCTCTCTGCTATGGCCTGGGAGCCTGGGAAAACAGTGGGAGATGGCCCAAGTGCTTGGGCCCCTGCACCCGTGTGGAAGACCTGGAAGAAGCTCCTGGTTTCTAGCTTCAGACCAGCCCAGCTCTGGCCATTGCAGCCATTTAAGGAGTGGACCAGCAGATGGAAGACCCTTTTCTCTGTTGCTCCCTTTCTCTGTCTGTAATTCTGCCTCTCAAATAAATAAATACATAATCTTAAATTTTTTAAAAAATATTTATTTGTTATTTCTTCTTTTATTATTAATTTAAAGTTTATTTCATGTGGTTCATGGACATAGCCTGTAAAGTTTTAGTAAGTGGCATTTACAGAGGCTTTTTTAAGCCTAGATCAACATTTTGAAAACATTCCAAGGGTATTTGAAAAGAATGTGTGTCAGCTGCAAGACTCAAAGTAGAATGTGAAATTACAGAAGGTGGGGCTTAGCTCCTTCCTCTTCACTGTGGGTTGGATTCAGTGACTTGCTTATAACAGAGCACCGAGAGGGCAAACGGCCTCTCTGTGGGGGAGAAACCCAGCGAACGCTATTCTCTCCACCGCCAGGCTGACGTCGCCAGCGTCCTGTTGGTGGAGATCCTGCTTTGGATCAGCGCAGCTCTGGTGGTTGTGGCCAATTGGGGAGGGAACCAGCAAATGAAAGACCTCTCTCACTCTCTGCTTCTCCTTCTCTCTCTGTGTAACTCTGACTTTCAAATAAATAAATACATCTTTTTTTTAAAAAAATTGGCAAAATCAGGGATGGAAAGATTGTTAGAAAGTGTAATTTATGACAGAATCAGTATGTGAAATAATAGGAAGTCTTTCATGAAAATAAAACATTTAATTCACACTCAAGATCTAACAGTCTTTAGACCCCAAAATATATGGATTCAAGGTACACAGAACAAACAAACAAAAAACTGTCAGAAATCCTAAAAGAAACCAGCAAAACTACGACCTTTCCATATCAATCAGTCTCTGAAAGATCAAATACAGAAAATAGAAGATGAGAAATTTCTTTCTTTTTTTTTTAATTTTTGACAGGCAGAGTGGACAGTGAGAGAGAGAGACAGAGAGAAAGGTCTTCTTTTGCCGTTGGTTCACCCTCCAATGGCTGCCGTGGATGCCGCGCTGCGGCCGGCGCACTGCGCTCATCCGATGGCAGGAGCCAGGTGCCAGGTGCTTTTCCTGGTCTCCCATGGGGTGCAGGGCCCAAGCACCTGGGCCATCCTCCACTGCACTCCCGGGCCACAGCAGAGAGCTGGCCTGGAAGAGGGACAACCGGGCCAGAATCCAGCGCCCCGACCGGGACTAGAACCTGGTGTGCCAGCGCCGCAAGGCGGACGATTAGCCTGTTGAGCCACGGCGCTGGCTGTAGATGAGAAATTTCAATATTTAGACATTTGCACCAGGCCATGGAATCGCCATGACATGCAGAACAGCTTAACTCCTGTGAGCTGCGTCGCACTGCTGGCATGGTTTCTCTGAAATGGCAAGTGGTTCATGGTAGGGCTCTAAACGAAGAAACTGCTGCTTTCCTCAGCTTACATGCACTCCTGAAAATGTGGTGCCTACCAAAGAGACACACAGTCAATATTTTGCTGTGTAAAGCAAGCTAGTGTCTAGTGAGAAAATTATAAACAGTCACATGGGACATAGCACACAGTTCCACGTTCTGTGGCCATAAACACAGTTGGGCGAAGTTGGCAGAGCACCGCTCGAGATGACGTTAGTGTGGGGTAGACCGCGGTGCGCCCCCTTCCCCGGTGCATTTTGACAGTTAGAATTCTCCCAACTTTCCAGACTTGATAGATATTGCACGTGGGTGATAAGTAGGAAGCCCCAACACAGAGTCTCTTTGCATAGCTGCCATATTCCCACTGGGCACAAAGTTTTATTTTCGTTTTTATGTTTTACTTCTAAGTTGACTGGATCTTCTGATTAATAGGAGTCTCTAGTTACAGGATCCTTGAGACAGTTGGCATTCTCTTCTCTTAGTATGCTTTGCGTGGTTGGATCAGTGTCAGGGCCTGTCACCTTCTGAATGCCTTTTACTTTTTTTTTTTTTAAGATTTATTTATTTATATGAAAGTCAGAGTTACATAGAGAGAAAAGGAATGGCAGAGAGAGAGAGAGAGAGAGAGATCTTCCATCCACTGGTTCACTCCCCAATTGGCTGCAATGGTTGGAGTTGTGCTGATCCAAAGCCAGGAGCTTCTTCTGGGTCTCCTACGCAGGTGTGGGGTCCCAAGGACTTGGGCCACCTTCCACTGCTTTCTAGCAGAGAGCTGGATCGGAAGTGGAGCAGCAGGGACTCAAACCCATGCCCATATGAGATGCCAACATTGCAGGCAGCAGCTTTACCTGATATGCCACAGTGCTGGCCCCTGCCTTTTACTCTTGACAGTCCTGATGTGGCTGGCAGAGACAGGTCTGGCCTCTGGTAAACTGTGCTCAGCTCCGTCCATGCCTCCTGGGATCGTAGCAGCGTTTAGCACTTTTACCAGGATAGAGGTCTGCTCACCACAGCACTGGAAATGATCCCACTGAATGTTTGGAGGCGGAGCTGAAGTTAGCTTGGGCAGTGGTCCCTTCCCTGCCTCCCTTCCTCCCTTCCTCCCTCCCTCCCTTGCTTCCTTCCTTTTTTTTTTTGACAGGCAGAGTGGACAGTGAGAGAGAGACAGAGACAGAGAGAAAGGTCTTCCTTTGCCGTTGGTTCACCCTACAATGGACGCTGCGGCCTGCGCACCACGCTGATCCGAAGGCAGGAGCCAGGTGCTTCTCCTGGTCTCCCATGCGAGTGCAGGCGCCCAAGCACTTGGGCCATCCTCCACTGCACTCCCCGGCCACAGCAGAGAGCTGGCCTGGAAGAGGGGCAACCGGGACAGAATCCGGTGCCCCTACCGGGACTAGAACCTGATGTGCCAGCGCCACAGGTGAAGGATTAGCCTATTGAGCCTCGGCGCCGGCCTCCCTTCCCTTTCCAGAGTGGCAGTTCTCATTAGGACCCTGTGTGGATGTCCCGCAAGGCATCTGAGCGCAGCAGAAGCAGGGCTTGTTGCTGCAGTCAGCCGGCAAGGAGCAGTTCCAAAGTCCCCAGAATCTCGTCCCAGCTCCACCTGCAGCCCTGCCAAGGGCTGTTCTCCGCGCTCTGTCAATGCACGGCTCAGGCAGTTTTCTCCCCTTCCTTGAATCATGATGGCGTTGCCGCCTTGCCTCAACTGGTCCTTCACCTCAGCGCATGTGACGAAACAAGAGCTTCTCAGTTTCCACACTTTCCACTGCACCCTTCAACCTTTACTATGGCTGGCACGGGTTTTAACTCTATTTACTCTATTTTTGTATTATTTGTTCAATTCAAAGGCAATACAGAAGAGAGAGGAGCCAACATCAAGGTTTAAAATGCCACCCTGGACGAGGGGCTAGAATGGAGGTTAGCAGGGCCTCGTTAGGGAACTGGGGTCTAACACATGGCCTATGAGGTCTGTACCTGAGACCCCAGAGCCAGGGCCTGGGAGGTACAATCACTGAGTGGCTGACATCTCCATCCACGGCTTTGGCTTGGCTTCTGTGGATGTGGCCATCTTAGCATTGGCCTGGGGAGACTCAACCAGGTAACAGATGTGGGCACTACATGAATTTTTATTATAAATGCAAAAATAAGAAAATTAAAAATTAGGGGCCAGCGCTGTGGCACAGAGGGTTAGAGCCCTGGCCTGAAGCTCCCATATGGGCGCTGGTTCGAGTCCCAGCTGCTCCTCTTCCAATCCAGCTCTCTGCTATGGCCTGGGAAAGCAGCAGAAGATGGCCCAAGTCCTTTGGCCCCTACACCCCTGTGGACACCCGGGAGAGGCTCCCAGCTCCTGGCTTTGGATCAGCTCGGCTCTGGCTGTTGCAATCATTTGGGGAGTGAACCAGCAGAATGGAAGACCTCTCTCTCTCTCTGGCTCTACTTCTCTCTGTAACTCCTCTTTAAAATAAATAATTCTTTAAAAAACGAAAATTAAAAATCATCTCTCAAGAGTTTAGATATGTGCTTACAATTTATATTGCAAGAATATGAGATTTGTTCACCTACCACCTATTGGATGAAGGTGTGCATCTCTATTATGCCCTCATGTGCCCCTCAAGGGTAATGTAGTTAAGGCAGACACCATGAACCCCATATGGAAAACAAATCTTAGCGAGGCAAAGGGATTCATGCAAAACCATGCAGCTAGTAAATCCTGGGACACCAGGACCAGGTCCCCAGTTTGGATCTCTCAGATTCTAGTGTTTTCTCTCACACATTTAAATAATCATATCATTCATTGGGATAGCAAGCAGGGATTATTAAAGAGAGCTTTAATCTGCATCAATAGCAAAAGCAAAGTCTTAGCTGAATGCTAAATGCTCTGTTCTCATTGTGAAGAGGATCAATACCAGAATTTTAGGGCTCTCTCTCTCTCCCTCTCCCTCAGTAAGACCAACGCCCTCCCAGGGCCCTCTGGCCACACAAGGGATCTAAATCAACAATGCAGTCTTTCATGCTTGGGCAATGTAGACAGGCCCTGCCTCCCCAGCTGTTCAATGGAAACTGGGCCAGAAACAATGAAACTCAGTGCAGTAATCTCCCACCCAACACACACCCTAAGATCAAAACCCTCAGCAGTGTTGAAGAACTTCCTGGGGCAAAAAACAGAGGAGGGGCCTTCCTACGTAGGCCCCTATACATTAGTCCCCTCCAGTCCTGCACCCATCGCTCATGGCAGTCAAGGAGCTTAGCCAGACCTGTCTTAACCCACTGATTGTAGAACCTTCGTAGCATACTGTGTGAGGAGCTGGGTTAAGTGGAGCTACATTCAAAACCTGGTCCCTTGCTAAGTTCATTAACTACTTCAAAACTCAGGGGAAAATGGAACTAATCATGACTAATCATGATTACTGTATAAGTCAACTATTACAAAACCACAGAACCCCAGTAGCATTCAGTAACAAGCACTTTCCATCTATCTATGGTCAGTTGGCTGGGAACTGGCTGACTGAGGCTGGACTCAGCTGAGGATCGCTGCTGCAAGCCTTGCTTCCAGCCAACGCTAGTCTGCTCCGTGTGTCACACTCTGGGCTCTGAGTGGAAGAGATATCTCCTCCTGGAGAGAAACCCTTTTCATGGCAAGGGCGGAAGTGCCCAAGATCGCGGTCTACCAACCAAGCACATTTCAAATCCCTGGTTGAATCACATCTGCTTTCTCCTGCAGACCAAAGTAAATCTTATGGCTGAAGCAAAAGTCAACGTGAAGAGGAGTCACCTCCTGTGTACTTCTCATCTGATCGGCACGGACAAAGAGGGTGGAGCCAGGAAGCAATGAAGAATTGGAGCTGAAAATTCCATCTGCCACCCTACTTCACAGGGTTGCTGAAAAGGTTACATGCAGGACTGTATGCAAAGGTGCTGATGCATAGTAAGCATTGTATAACCACTTGTTTCATTCCATTGCATACACTATAGACCCATTACTGTCACACCTTCTGGCTGAAGTCTATTCAAGAAGTGATATACAGTCAAATGTGGCTTCCACAATTTCTCCCAGGCATGCTTTTTTTTTTTTTGAATCAAAAAGTAGAGTGTATGGGCAGGTATTTGGCCTAGCAATTAAGATGCCCATTAGGATGTCCACATCCCATACTGAATGTTTGGGTTTGAGTTCTGGCTTCACTCTTGACTCCAGTTTCCTATTCATACAGACCCTGGGAGGCAGCAAATGATAGCTCAAGCAGTTGGGTCCCTGTCACCCACATGGGAGACCTGGATTAAGTTCCTGGATTCTGACTTTGGCCTGGTTTCTCACCAGTCATTGCAGATGTTTGGGTAGTGAACCAGTAGATAGCTCATCAAATGGGTAGATAGCTTTTCCATCTGTCTGTCTAGCAATCATTTATCTATATCCTTATTTCTATCTCTATCTCTCTGCCTCTTAAATAAATAAATAGAGTCTAATTCTCGCCCTTCAAACTGTAAGCTAGCCTCAGAGACTTCCCTTGACCAGTAGGGAAGATGTGATGTTTTGAAACTTCCTAGACTTGCTGCTTCTGCCCGAGTCCCTTGGAAAACTCACCCTTGGATCACTCTTTTTGGAAACCCAGTTGCCAAGCTGTAAGAAGGCCAAGCCACATGGGGAAGCCACATGTAGGCTTTAAGATTTTACAATCTCAGTTGAGGTCCCCACCTACAGATGCCATCAACTTCCAGATAATAGTAAGTTTTTAAAAAAAATCCCTAGAGGGCCGGCGCCGTGGCTCAACAGGCTAATCCTCCGCCTTGCGGCGCCGGCACACCGGGTTCTAGTCCCGGTCGGGGCACCGGATTCTGTCCCGGTTGCCCCTCTTCCAGGCCAGCCCTCTGCTGTGGCCCAGGAGTGCAGTGGAGGATGGCCCAGGTGCTTGGGCCCTGCACCCCTTGGGGAGACCAGGAAAAGCACCTGGCTCCTGGCTCCTGCCATCGGACGAGCGCGGTGCGCCGGCTGCAGCGCGCCGACCGCGGCGGCCATTGGAGGGTGAACCAACGGCAAAAAGGAAGACCTTTCTCTCTGTCTCTCTCTCTCACTGTCCACTCTGCCTGTAAAAAAAAAAAAAAAAAAAATCCCTAGATAGTTTTTCATAATATATACTTTCCATGAAGCTTTTGAAGTATCCTCACAAATGGTGGACACACACAGATGTAAGTCCATCCAGGGCCTGGAAAGGGCTGGCTTTTCCCAGTTGTGCATGCAGGTCCGTTTCTCTTACTCTCTTGGAGGAGACTCAGAATGACTTAGATTCAAATGAACTGAATTGACTCATAGAGTGCCCAGAAAATGATTTTTGTCTTTGACCCCAGACATACTAGAGGCACTATCAAAGAAGCATCTGAGAATCTGATTCTCCAGAACTCTGTATTGACCTCTCCTATGGGCAGGCACACATGGCTGCTGGCACATGAGAGCTGCTGCAAATGCCGGGGTGGATCTGAGAACAACTGGGCTCTGCCTTAACCCCCACCTCTCAGATTGCGGGACATATCCACAGGAACAGGCCAACATTCTGGGAAATAAATGCAATTACAACACTTTTTTTCAGTAAAATATTTTGTTTTTATTTATTTGAAAGGCAGAGTTACAAAGACAGGTAGAGACAGAGAGAGACCGAGAGAGAGGTCTTCCATCCACTAGTCCACTCCCCAGATGGAAACATCCACAATGACAGAGGCTGGGCCAGGCCGGGTCTCCCACATGAGTGCAGGGATCCAAGCACTTGGGCCACCCTCCACTGCTTTCCCAGGCGTATCTTTGCTATGACATCTCACCTTTCTCTGTTCTCCCATTTTGTGATTCTATTATTCAGAGGTTGTACCTCCTGCATTTGTCTATTACTTCACTTATTTTTTTTTTCACATCTTCCTCACTGCATTGTCCTTTTTACTCTATTTTCTGCAAACTGTCTTCATGCTTATTTTCCTGTAGGGTTCTTTTCAATTCTATTCTTGTGCTATAAATTCTAATAGGTCTTTGTGTTTCCTGAAAATATTACTTTTTACTAGCGTCTTCTTTTTTTTTTTTTTTTTTTTTTTTTTTTTTTTTTTAAGGGAAAGGGTTTATTGGGGAAAATCCAGCAGACTGGAGGGAAGGGGCGAAGAGGGAAAAGGAGAGTAAGAGAGAAAGAGGAGAGAGGGAAGTGAGAGAGAGGAGAAGAGGAGGCTAGAGAGAGAGAAGAGAGAAGCCAAGCGAGCCACGTGTTCAGGAACAGGTCCTTTTAAAACTTTGCCGGAGGGTGGGCAGGGAAGCAGGAGCCACGAATCCCATTAGGATGGGGGTGGAGCTTGACAACAGTGGTTGGGTCATGTGGCCACCTGGCTTTCAGGAATGGCGGCGGGGGACTAGCATCATCTTCTTGCACTGGGGACACAATGCCTTCACTTAACTCTCCAAAAATAGTAATTTGGGACAGGACAGCTCTCCCATCATAGTCTCTGTTGCCTCTAAGCGCTTTTCTCGATGGATTGCTTTTGTTTCTAACTTTTGTAACACAGTCTTTCTGTGAATATGTGGTGTGTGGTATTTACTACTTCTCTGTCCGAGTTTGGGAGTGAGAAATTGAAACTCTCATTAAACATTCTAAGTCTGTGGGTGGAGCGACTGGGTTGAGTCAGTTGTTGAAAAATGCTGATGTACGTATCTTTAGGTTTTCCCCTGGGGCTGACAAATTCCCAACAGAAACGTTTAAATCTCCTGCCTGAAAGGAAAAGGTCTGGCCGCCAGCGCTCTGGGAGCCCAGTGAGGCTTTGGGGCTGAAGGTCCGAGTGTTCCTCCGGCCTTCCCAACCGCCTATCTTCAGCAGGGCGCTGACGGCCTCAGCTATGTCTGTCATTCATCCCCTAGTCTAGAAAATCTGTTTTTTTGTTTTGTTTTGTTTTTTGTTTTTTTTGACAGGCAGAGTGGACAGTGAGAGAGAGAGACAGAGAGAAAGGTCTTCCTTTGCCGTTGGTTCACCCTCCAATGGCCGCCGTGGATGGCGCACTGCGGCCGGCGCACCACGCTCATCCGATGGCAGGAGCCAGGTGCTAGGTGCTTTTCCTGGTCTCCCATGGGGTGCAGGGCCCAAGGACTTGGGCCATCCTCCACTGCACTCCGGGGCCACAGCAGAGGGCTGGCCTGGAAGAGGGGCAACCGGGACAGAATCCGGTGCCCCGACCGGGACTAGAACCTGGTGTGCCGGCGCCGCAAGGCCGAGGATTAGCCTGTTGAGCCACGGCGCCGGCCGAAAACTTGTTTTTTGCCCTTCGATGGAAACATCCTCCCATATCCTGCTGAGTTGGAGGAAGACCCACCACCCAGAGGACACATGATGGCTTTTCCAGTTGCTTTCAAATCAGCTTCCTTACGTTAACCCTAGCTTCGAATCCTTCGGTACAAAGACTGCAGTGCTGAGGGGGACGGCCATGGCTTTGCCACTGGCAGCTTAGATGCTGCACTCAACCTCTAGATTTGTGTTGGTGCTCTTTCCTCTTCTTTTTCCCCACCCTTGTTGTTATTGTCATACTTCCCACGATTTGCTTTTAGTGGGATTCTGAGAGAACGTGCTTAGATGAGTTCTATCCACCATCTCTATATGATACCACATATATATTTTTGTCCACTGCAGTATGGAATCTTCTCCCACATTTCCAATAAGCTCCTATCACAGAGATCACCAAAGGACTCCTACTTGCTAAATCTAATGAACAGTTTTCAGTTCCTGTATTCGCAGCCTCTCTTACCCCAGTTGGTACTCACGGCTGTTTCCTTCTCGAAATGTCTTGCTTCCTTTCTTGATTCTTGTTCCTCTGTCAGCCTCTGTAACAACTTTGGTGCTCCTCTGGGCCCCATCCTTGGCCCTCCTCTCTTTACTTAGCACAAAGTAGTAGTGAAGCTTCAACCCACAGCTCAAACACTCATGACTTTCAATATGCTTCAGCCCAGGCACAGTTCCTGAGCAAAAAATTCACAATAAGTGCTTCCTGGACTACAGTTTTTCAGTGAAATATGAATCAGTAATGTCAATCAAGAGCAAAAAGAATATATTAGATAAATGTTATATTTGATATAATATATTATATTAGATACAAAGAGACATTTTAGATACACATGGGGTGGAGGAGAGAGCAATCCAATGAAAGGCGCACAGTAGGACTGCAATTTATATATCTGAACTGAAGCAGCAATGACGACTAGAGAATGCAAGTGTTGTTTGAATTCTGTTAGGAGAACATGATTTATGGGAAATTATCAAAATGTGGAAAAAGCATTCCAAAAACATCTGTCACACACGCAAACAGTATTGCTGTGTGCTGAATTTGGATGTTTTTCTTTCCTTTTTTTTTTTTCTCTTTCCCACAGTTCCAGAGTTAACTGAATGATTAATAAAATGACCTCTTACATACTAAGATTGTAAAGAACTCTCCGCACTTCTGTTTTATTGTTTTCTGTTCAAATGACAAATTATAAAGCCTTCTTTTCTCCCACCCGAGATATTCCCTGTGCCTTTGTGCAAGTTTAGCTTCTAAAGACAGTATTCTGGGCATGAGTCTTTATTTCTTAGTGTTTGCTCTTGAATTTGTAGTAATCCTTTAGACTTTTCCTCCATTCCAACCTAAGATACAAATTCTCCTATTCTGCAGAGGCCTTCAGTCTTCTTCATATATTTATTGATTGATTTCACTGCTTTCTTTGGGAAGAACTCACAACTTATGTACCTAAATTTATGACTATTATTAAGAGGCAAAATATTATGGTGAGGAAAACAAAACCTGGAGTAGCAATACCATTTCTTTTTTGAGCTTTACTTATTTTTAGAGGAGTCTTCTTTAATTTCAGGACTCATTCTCCATAAGAACAATTACTTTTATGTATGAGGTTCCCGAATAAGCCAGCTTCTTAGATACCCATCTTCAACAAGGCTCATTTTAGCCTGAAAGCCTGTGCCATAAATCTAATCCAGTCCCCACTCTCCCAAGCAATTCCTAAACAAATCAATGCTTATATTGATCATCTGAGAAACACATGTCTGTCACCGGTTTCAGCTCTGTTCCCAAACCCTTGTGTGCCTTTGTAAACCATGACGGATTATGATGCGGGACAAACCTCCCAGGAATCCCTCTTACCCAGATTGGAAGAAATTCAGGGGTCTTGGATCCTGCTGTCACTGACATTGGCTCCTTCCTGCTCACTTTTGGATCTTCCTAGTGAAGGAGTGTCTCATTACTAGAAAGAAGAGACGTTTGTCATTCCTTAATTCCTTTGCCTCTTGGCATGAGTCATCCAGTGAGCTGTGATCCAGTAGAGCATCACTGATGATTCCATTAGGGCAGACCTACTTCTATTTGGAATTGACTTGACGAAACTTTGAGAGTTTCCTCTCAAAGATAGGCTAATTACATTGCTATAGCAATACCTGTTTATACACTTCCATTTCCCAGATAAACTTTGTAAGGCCCATGCTATATTCACTTTTGTGTGTTCAATGTAAGCACAGGGCTTGCTTACCATATAATAAATATCCAAAAGCTACTTTTGAATGGATGAATAAGTGGGTGAATAACAAGGACTCTTTCCTATGGAATTCTAGGTCTGTAAAACCAATATCAGGAAGTGGCACCACTGGTTATTACAATATACCCACACACTCCATTAGAGGTTAGCTCTCCAGCATTCTTGACTAGTGGGAGCAGCATTGCTGCCAATAGATTATTGATAGCCTGAAAGCATGTTTTCAATTTGTTTTCTGCATTTATCCTAGCAAACCACCAATTCCCGATAGCTTGAATGCCCTATAAAATTCAGTTTTTGCATTCCTCAAAGTTGATAGTGTAAATGCCCACAGCCCACAAACAGCCTTGGTTCCCTGGTGGTAGAAAAAAAATTCAAATACTCCCTTCAGAAGTGGATCTTCTAAATTTGCTTTTCTCATCTCTAGAAGAAATTCCTGTACAGTTACCCAGAATCCTCCAATAACAATAAAAGCCAACGTCTATTGTGTGTTTCCTAGGGACCATACACACCTGTGTTATCTCATTGAAACTGCACACCAAACCGATGTTAGTATCCCCATGTCATAGATGGGAAGTTGTCGTATTGACAGCTCATGCAACTTTCACAGTCAGCCAGATGGTGCTGGTGGAGCTGTGCTTTGCCCCACAAAGACTGATACAAGATTATATTACTAATCACTGTCTTTCATTGCCTTGTGCTCAGTTTATGGAAATTATCACTAATTCTAGCTATTTATATAGATCTTGAGAGGAGAAAGAGGGTATGAGGCAAGGAAGGACTCAGAATTAGCCAGCACAAGGCAGCATTTAACTACGCATGTCACTCAAACCCCGCATCTATTTCTGATATTCCATTGATACAGTGTGTTGAGAAATCGCCATTGATTATTCCATAGTGAGTAAATCTGCTTGCCCCACTTTCACAGTAGCCCTTCCACATGTCTCCACCCACACACATGTGACCCCTCCCACTTTGAGAACCACTGTCCCTCTGACTTGGGAATGGCATGGCTGCCATTGGTGTGAGGGAGTTAGGAGTTTGACAGATCTGGCTAAATTTTTTTTTTCTGGTACCTTTAGCTGTAAAGTGGCCTAGGGTCTCTGCATAGGACCCAGGTCTTCTTAACTTTTATTTATTTATTTATTTATTTTGGTTGAGAAAGAGAGATCTTCTATCCACTGACTCACTTCCCAAATGCCTGCAACAGTCCCCTGGAGCAGGAACTCAGGTCTCGCACATGGGTGGCAGAGACAAAACCCACTTGAGTCATCACCTGCTGTCTCCCAGGGTGTGCATTAGCAGAAAGCTGGAACTGAAAGGGGATCAGGGACTCCAATATGGCCTGTAGGTGCCTGAAGCAGCAAGAACCTACTCGAAATATGCCGCAGCTAAGCATAACTGCAAGGCGCTGAACCGGTCTTGGTTTAGTTTTGTACTGGCCTTAACTTGTCTAATACAGTCTTCCACTGTAATCCTTGGGCTTGTTAGGAACCTGGACTGTACTGATCCACTTCAGCCCTCATTGGAGTTCTGAGTTGGGTTGTCTGGCTTTTTACTAGATGAAATGAACTTTCTGTTCAGCAAGATTTGGGGGCCTTTTGAGGCTATAATATGAACTTCTTAGTACATGCTGCTATAAATTATGGATTATTCTCGAGTAGCCTCCGGTAAGACTGCTCTCCACAAGCTTGGGTGTGCCTGAGGTTGGGATGGTATGTGGCCTTAGCTAAGTTGAACTGTGAACCAGATTAAATAAAATCTGCCTCTGTCAATGAGCTGCATCGACTGATATATGAAATGGGTTCATTATTTGCATGGCTTGGGATTGGGGCCATGTAGAATGAGCTTTATCTCTGCATTGGTGTGGCTGTTGACAGGGCTTTGGGATGTCTTCAGATTGTCCTTAGTTGAATCAAGGGCTATATTGGACTGAATATATTTTTAAGCCAGGCTTGTCTGGGTTTTGGGTAGGATATCAATAGGATGTTGAGTTCAACAAGGCTTTGACTATTGGGAGGCTGGAGTTGTGCAGAGCCTGGCATACAGGATACCATAGGAGCATCTGTCTCCAGACTGGTTCTGCCCTGGGTTTGATTTTATTACTGGTGACCTTGCTTTCCCTATCACCAGAGCCATTACTCAGCTGATTTAGATGCTTTAGAAACTTTATTGTTCCAGTTAATAAATTGCTTCTGAGAACAGTTTCTTAATTTATAGCAGATGGTGGACCAAGGGCTCAGGAGGACATCCCAGAACCTAGCAAACACTTAATTGACACAAAACTTGGTGGAGAATATCAGACGTGTCCATAGTGTAGTAAATTTTTCCAAGGAAAAAATTTCCCAACTTTTCTTGGGAAGTCTGGGTTATATGGAGCTCTTTCTAGAATTTCCATCAAGAACTCAGACACAGAGCATTTAGGTGCCCAGTGAGATTCTTGAAATATTAGATGACAATATTATCAGGACAGTCAGCTTTGTGTGTGGCAGCTTGACAAAAGGGGCTCAGTCATATGTTTTTTAAAGTTGGGTCACCGGTGCTGTGGCACAGGGGGTTAACACCCTGGCCTGAAGTGCTGGCATCCCATATGGGTGCTGGTTCTGGTCCCGGCTGCTCCTCTTCCAATCCAGTGCTCTGCTATGGCCTGGGAAAGCAGTAGAAGATGGCCCAAGTGCTTGGGCCCCTGCACCCACATGGGAGACCCAGAGGAGGCTCCTGGCTCCTGGCTTCAGATCAACGCAGCTCTGCCCGTTGCGGCCAACTGGGGAGTGAACCATTGGATGGAAGACCTCTCTCCCTGTCGCTACCTCTCTCTGTAACTCTTTCAAATAAATAAAATAAATCTTAAAAAATAATAAAAAATAAAAGTAAAGTTGGGGCAAGTCAGGGAGAGTGAATCACAAGGCATTGATAGGTAGGCAGGTTATGCTTCCCAATTGTTTTCTCAAAGGAAGAAGCCAAGTCAGCGCAGGCAGAAGAGTGACTGGCGCAGGAGCAAAGCCTTGAGGTGATGGACTAGTAACACAGACTCTGCAAGCTGTCGGAAGGCAGGGAGCCTGAAATTCTGATAGCCTTCACTTTCTTGGGATTGAGGCCACTCTTGTGACACAGCAGGTGAAGCCGTCATTTGTGACGCCATTGTCCCATATCAGAGTTCCGGTTCATGTCCCAGCTGCTTCACTTCCCATCTGCACCTAGGCAGGCAGCAGATGATAGCCCAAGGGCTTTGGCCCCTGTCACCGGTGTGGAAGATCTGAATGGAGTTCCTGGCTCTTGGCTTTGCACTGGCCCAGCCCTGACAGTAGTGGTCAGTTGAAGAGTAAATCAGTGGATGGAAGAACTGTGTGTGTGTGTGTGTGCGCGCGCGCGCGTGTGCACATGTGTGTGACTCTGCCTTTTAAATAAATCAATCCATCTTTGAAAAACAATGTTTTTCATCTTGGGATTTTTTTCCTTGTGGGTAAATAGAACTTTCCCATATATGCCAGTTGATGTCCCAGCTGCTCTACTTCTGATCCAGCTCCCTGCTAATGTACCTGGGAAATCAAAAGATGTCCCAAGCACTTGGGTCCCTGCCACCCATATGGGAGACCTGGAAGAAGCTCCTGGTTCCTGGCTTTGGTTTGACCTTTGTGGCTACTTGGGAGTGAACCAGCAGATGGAATCTTGCCGCCTCGCCTCCCACCCCCTGCCACGTTTGTGACTTTCAAATAAATAAATCTTAAAAAAAAAAAAAAAAAAGAAAAGAAATGTCAGCCAGGGCTGCAGTCATCTGAAAGCTTGGCAGGAGCTGGAAGGCTTCTTCCAAGAGGGGTCACTCACATGGCTGGCAAATTGATCTGGCTGTCAGCAGGGAGTCTCAGTTTCTTGCCACATAGATGCCTCTGGGGCTGCTGGTGTGTTTTCATGATTGGTCAGAGCCACAAGAGGAAGCCACGACACCTCTGGGGCCAGCCTCAGCAGTCGCACACTTCAGTTCTGGCATATTTATTAAGTACCCACAGGGCAGTCTTACTCCTCGTGGGAGAGGAATCAGGACCAGGAGATGCGGGACACAAGACCGTTGTGGAGGTGGCCAGGGCAATGCACTGGGGATCTCCAAGATGTGTTTGACAGCACAAGTATTGTTTGTGTTCCAAGACCCTAGGATTCCATGGTACACACATGGCAGGGAGTGGTGGGGGACCACCATGGATGATCACGTCAGGGTACAGGTACCTTGGAGGCTCATAAGTAGAGGGAAAGATGTGTGTCTGCAGGAAAGACCCTGGAAAGCGGGGCATGAACGTGCACTGAAGAATCATGGGAAGCTAGAACTGGGGTCCCACTGGGAACTGGGGCTCAGAGCCCACTCTCAAGAAGATTCTCTCATTTCGAAAGGTGAACGCAGGACTTTCCTACTGGACTCAAACTGAGCCAACTCCACTCTCAGAAGCTGTGACTTCCTCTGTCCTGAGTCAAAGATAGGGGGAAAAACAGTCGAAGTTCACAGGCTGGAAGCAAGAATCCGTGAAACTCTGGAGATGGACACAACGTGGCAAGCTCAGCTGCTCTGTGCCTGGAGCACCACACTCCAGGGGACGGGCGTTGCTGGAAACATCCTCTGCCATGATCTGCCTTCGCAAAAGCAGAGTCACTTAGAGAACTGGATCCCAGAGGCGTTGCTTTTTTTCCTACTTAATTTGCACAATAGCTTGTCTGCACAGGTCCCAGCCTGCACCAGGCCTGGAGGAAACAAGTCTTCATCACATGTGTACGGGGCTGCTTTCAGCAGATGCAAGCTAGGAAAGGAAGAGAAAGGAGGCAGAGGCGGGACAGAACCGAGGGGTGGTCACGCAAAAGGGAAGGTGCGGGGGGGGGGGGGGGGATAAGGAAACATGCAAAGCTTGCATTTAAAAAAATCTAGGGAAAAAGAGAGGTATCCCCAAGCCTGAGAGTCCTCGCGCCCGGCCACCCGCCGGCGGACGCCACAGGGTGGTCTCTCTCTGTTTGGCCAGAAGGTGGCACCGTCCGAACTCTCTTCCACCGAAAAAGTAAGACGGGGGAATCGAGGGGAGGGAGAAAAGGCAAAGCACTCCCCCAACCAAGAACAATTTCAAAACCCACCCCATAATACTTTAAATCTGGGACAAAGCAGCGTCGGGACGGAGCTGCTTCCACTGCACGACCTCGGCGCAGCGCCGGGAGCGGCCCGGCGGCCCACCCGGAGCAGCCCCTTTAAAACGGCGGAGTACAGTATTGGGATCCTTGAAACCTGAAACCCAGACAGCGATTCGAGGCGGAAACCAGAGGGAAAACCTTGAACTCCTCCAGACAATTGCTTCCGGGGAGTTCCGAGAGAGCGAGGGGGAATAAAGGGCGCGCCCAGAGGGGCCCCTCGGATGCCGCGTCCCTGAGGGCCGTGCGAGGTGGCGCAGCGTGGGAAGGCCGGGTCGCCGCTCTGTCCCCAGCCTGCAGGTCATGGCCACCGTGGAACAGAAAGCCCTGGGCGCCGGCTTCCAGTGGCTCTCGCTGGCCACTCTCGTGCTGCTCTGTGCCGGCCACGGGGGACGCAGGGAGGATGGAGGTCCAGCGTGCTACGGAGGATTTGACCTGTACTTCATTCTGGACAAGTAAGTGGCGGGAGTCGGTCGGCCCCGAGCTGTGCCAGGGGTGATGCGTCCTCCCCGGCCCGGACTGGAAACCGGGGTCGCTCTGGGACAGGCGCGCCCCGCTGGGGACCCCGAGGGAGCGCGGGAGGTGGCGGCGGCGAGCGAGGCGCCTTTGTTGGGGGAGCGGAGCGCTGCTCCCCGCCTTCTCCTCCCGGCGCGCAGGGGAGGCGACGTCGCCAGCCTTGGCCGGGACCGACCTCTTTTCTGCTTGGTTTTCTGTGACCGGGGCGCGTGCGAGGGACTTTGAGGATGCTGTCGCCCGGTCCCGTCTCTGTGCCTCCTTCCCGTCTGGGTGGGAAAGGCTTGCTCCGCCAGAGGCAGGACTTGCAGGCGCTGTGCAAGTACGAGGCGAGGCGTGGGCATCCTGAAGTCAGTCTCTGTCCCCCAAGAGACACTGCCTTTGTTCCTAACATTGCGTGTGGACCCGGCAGCGAGCGCGAGCGTGAGGCGTGGTGGAGGGGGGAAGGTCGGTGACGCTGTCGTGGGCCCGTCCTGTGCACTGGACATGGATTAGCAGCATCTCTGCTCTCTGTCTCCTAAGCGCCAGGAACTCCTTCCCCCTGCCAGTGAATTCCTCCTCCCAGCTGTAAGCGGATTCAAGCTCCCAGCCTGTGGCTGCTGGGCTACCAAGGCGGTGCAGGAGGGCCGGTTCCCTGCCTAACGCGGCCAGCGGTGCCTGGGCTTCAGGACTTTGCTAAGGAGAGCTGGACTCCCAACCAGTTCGAACACCCCCCAGGACCCCCTAGGTTTGCCAAATCGCAGTCACTCGAGGAAGCTGCGTGTTCTCTGCTGAGATGCAGCTTCAACAGTAAAATCCCCCTGGGAGGAGTTTTGTGCTCCCAAAACTGTATGGTCCCCCAGGCCAGGAGTGGCGCTTGCTGGTACCGTGGCGGGGAGATGCATTTCACAGACTGGAAAGTATTTGGGAGTTGGAAAAAGCGCCCTGCAAAATAAGCTGGCCTGCTAGACACCAAATGTGCTTTGCAGTTGCTCCTGGAGTCTGATTTTTTTCCGTAAGGGCTGTTTTGAACTCGAGATTCTTTGGATGAAAAGTCAGATCTCTTTCTTGCAGATTTATGAGAAGGTGGATACTGAAATTATACTCCACTGCTAAGAAATGGAATTTCTTTTGTTGCTTCCAGCGGCTGGGAGCACTAACTCAGACTCAGAGAGGGCCTTTTGAAACACAGATGCCCTTCATTTTTGCTTTGAAAAAGGAAAAAAAAATACAGTTGAGAAAGGCAGACAGGAAAACTTGAAAAAAATGGACAGCATCACCGTGTCCCTGGATGGAATGGGCAGATGCAGGAAAGAGAATCCATTCTTTCCAAATTGATTTATAAACTGAATCAAGCTTCTCAAAGATCTGAAAGAATTTGTTTTGGTGATAGGAGAAATTTAACAGAATGATTTTAGACCTACTTTACAGGAAAAAAAAAAAGATTAAAAAAGACCTGGAGAGAATAATAAAGAAATTCATTTCTCTCCAAATAATAAAAACAAATGAATAAAAACAGAGTTGTTCAGGCCAAAGAATATGTGGTAAGAATAGAAAAGCTAGCAGTAGATACAAGTCCATGTAGGCATTTAAAGCAATAGAGAATGAATTTATAACTTTTAAAAATAGTTCTTGGACAGATAGTTGGTGACATGGGAAGAGAAAAAGATTAGATTATACTTTACACACACATCAAAACAAATTCCAAAAGGATCAAACATTTAACCATTTAAAAATGAAATGCTCAAAAGACCAAAAGATAATTTAGATGAATATTACTATGATTTTTCAACTTTCAGTTTTAAAAAGACTAAAATTCAAAGGGAACATTTAGAGATTTGAGTAAATTTTTATGCTTATATAAATTAAAAATACAAAAAAAGTTCAACTTACCTAGCAATCAGTGAAAAAAAAATCAACTAATGCAATTTTTACTAGGCTGGTTCAGTTTTTAAAGAATTACAGTACCCAGTAGTGGCCAGCTTGTGGAAGATAGGCACTGTCCTGCCTTACTAGGGAGAACGGAACCCGGGGCCATCTTTCTAGGCTTGTGCTGTCCAGTAGGGCTTTCCAGGATGCTGGCACTGTTGTGGATCTGTGCTGTCCAATATGGTGGCTGCTAGCGCCATGCACCTGTTGAGCACTTGAAATCTGGCTAGGGCAGTTGAGGAGGTGAATTGTTTATTTTACTTGAGTTTAATGAATTTAAACTGAAATGGCCACATGCGGCTCCCATTTTGGAAAGCGCAGCCCAGAAGACACTTTGGTGAGCACCCTACCTTTCTACTCAGCAGTTTCATATCCCAAAGAAAAAAGTCCAAGTAGTCTCAAACAAGTGCTGTTTATAATAATAGAGAGCTGAAAATTGCCTAAATGTACAACAGGCAATTTATTACATAAGGCATGATGTTAAATGTACATTATATTAGCAGCAGATCATTGAATATACATTTCATAGTGTGCATGTGTATATTGTAAGAAATATGTAATGAAAAGTATATGCCGCAGGGTAAATGTACATTATATGCTGTAGAGTAAATATGCAGACATTGTGTGGATGTATTATGACTCTACCTTTGTAAAAAATATTAAAAACTCATAGTGTGTTTGTAGTTGCCCAATATGGTACTAGTCTGTCTCTCTCTTTTTTAAATTCTGTTTTTATGTTTTTTTGAATTTTTAAACTTTTCTGTAATGAACATATGCTACTTTCATGCTCAACAACAAAAAGGTATTTTGACTTTTTAAGTATCACATCAAGTGTGGAGAAGGTCTCTCACCATCCCCCAAAGCAGGGTGCTTTTGTGCTAACACTTGGTAGCACAGTGTGTGTTCCTCCGGCTTGCCACCTCCCACTGGCCCACTTTCTGTGGCTGTTGAGGCTGTAGCTGGTGAATGGTGGCAAACAGGGCCCTGGGTGGTCCCGAAAGACCAGGTCCCTGTGCTGCAAAGAACCTCCTCCAGCAGTGCTGTCCGGCAGCACCCAGCCGCAGCGGAGCGGGAAGAAAAGAGTGCTGACTTGTTTTTTCCTTGGGCTTCTAAGATCCTTTGGCTGGCAGAACGCTGTCTGCAGGCCGAAACCAGTGGCTCACAGGGGACTAACTCTACCAGTCTTTCCCCCACCCCTTCTACTCGCTCTCCCCCTGTGACTGGGTCTCTTTTCCAGGGCATTAAATCTCAGCTCCCTTCAGCTTTTAAGCAGGGTGCATCTCTGGCCTGGAGGGAACCCAGATTATACATTTAAGGGAACGTCGTGTTTTCTCAACCAGGAGCAAAGACTTCGTAATGACAACATAGAAGACCACAGTAACACAATAGGGCATTATTAGCGGCTTTGGCTATGGGGCTGCACAAGGCTTTCTACTGATGGAATTTCATGTTCATTTAAACATGCTTTTCTGGTTATAGTCAGGAAAAAAAGATTGCTGGGAATTCGATCAGGGATTTGAAAAGTCAGAGTTGCAAGGCCTCCCTCCAGCGAAAGACACGAAAGAGCCGCTTGCCTTTTCCAAGCCTTCCGGGGGCTCGTCTAGGATGAACGCACCCATGTGACCCACCTCCCGCAGGGCCCTGCTGTGGGGCCCGCGTGTACTTGGGTGTCACACCCTGCTCTGTTTCACACAGAGCTGTTAGGCACTTGAATTGAGAAAGTGGGTTCTCCATCCTGAATCTCAGGGAAGTGCTGGCTACAGTGTACTTGCCCCTAAGACTTCCAAAGCAGAACATGGGGAAGCGAACAGGAGGTATGGAGCAGGGGGTGGGCTGGATGGTGGGAGGAGGCGCTGAACAGCTTTATTTATAGGACTTTCCAAAGCCACAGCCTGACATTTTTTCCTTGCACCCAGTAAATCTTTATACTTGCAAAGGCCTCCCACAGCCTCACTAAGTGCTCTCTCCCCAGTGGAGTCTCCGGCTTGTTTTGTTGTTGGTTTTTTGGTTTGTTTGTTTATATTTTAGCTTATCCTCATGCAAAGGAATACCTCTTGCCACCCACCCCGTGTTCCAGCTGCAGCATTCACCATGGGATGAGCCCCCAATGGGGCTGCTCTGCAGGACTGTTCCTTTGGGTTAGACCCCAGAGACATGATTGCTACACAGACTTGCATGGCATTAGGTTGGGGACCTCACCACCAGGAGTAGCATTGTTTTCCTGGGAAAGTACCCCTGAGGTTCCCAAGGTTGAGTGCCCTTTATCTGAAATGCCTGCAACAGGAAGTGTTGGATTTCAGATTTGGGGGGTGTGTGAAATTATTTATTAACACATAATGAGATGTCTTACGGACAGGGCCCAAAACTAAACACACAATTCATTTGTATTTCATATACACTATACACAGGTCACCAGAAGGTAATTTTATACAGTATTTCTCATGCACCTGCGTTTTGACCTCAATCTGTCACATGAGGTCAGGTGTGGAATTTTCCACTCAGTGCCTTGCTGGTACTCAGGTGCTCAAAACGTTTGCATTTGGTGGTGTTTCTGATTCTCAGATTAAGGGTATTCAACCTGTACTAAGTTACAAAGGCTATCTTTAGAATCTGAACTTGTGTGAGTTTCACAATCTTTCACACCCCCTCACAAGGGCCCCAAAGACCACCTTCCCTGGTCGGTAGGGCAAGCACCAGTGTCCCCCACTTACAGATGTGAAAACCTTTCTTCAACCCTCTGAATTAAGCAGCTGCCCTGGGACCTAGGAAGAGATCACGACAGGGCCAAGCCGATCTGCTCCTGACTCCCAGCCCAGCTCTTGCTGCTCATCTCTGTCCTGTGCATTTGGGCCGTAATGAGAAACACATGGCAGGACTAGGAGAGGGACTGGGTGGGTCGCTGGAATTAAAACCCCGGCGCCAGAGTTTCAGTAAATCAGGGTGCACGTGGCAATTAAGGCTTCTTAATGCAGCTACTGCTCCACTGTTAGAGCAGCTGTAGCTGACTGAAGTTTTGGGGGACTCCAGCCCCGTGTTGTCCACAGAGTTGTTTCAGATATCTGGAAGGATTCACTGATGCACCAGACCCTAAGGTGTGTTAGGACATCTGATTGCACGTAAAGGTCCAACAAATTAGTAATTTATTTAGAGTCAATCTGCTGGAACACTCCAGTCTATAGAGGCTTAGAATAATCAAAGTGCAAAATTGGCTCTGCATAAGGAAAACCAAGAATCCAGTAGAAAGCACTTTTTAAAAAATGTAACTTTAAAATTTTTAATTTTAAAAGGCAACAGGCAAAAGGATATTTCACCAGGGGCCAGGAACTTCTTTCTGTTTTTTGTTTGTTTGTTTGTTTGTTTATTTGTTGGTATTCAGATGGAGTCGGTTGAATGTCCCTCCTGTGAGAGTTCAGGTTTGGAGAGGGCCCATCAGATCAGGCAGTAGTTGATAGAGTGGCCGACAAAGTGAATGGTTTGGTATATGGGTAAAAAGTGAAAACAAATAAGGCAAAAGTGTCTTGTTTTGTGATTCTGTCTGGGCCAGCCAAGTAATTACCTCTACTTTCCTTAGCTGTGGGACCTGGTAACAGTGTCACGCTGAGAATAGAAGCCAGGAGTATCGAGAAGGGCGCCCATCCCAAGATAACCTGTAATTATCTCCAAATGGTCAAAGACTCCTCATGGTCCTAGAACAAGCTCTGGCATCCCTTGGGGAGGCTTGGCTGTCACATAAATGCAAATGGGATTTGCTTGATGCTAATTTAGAACGTGTGCCTATTTTGGGTGTGGGGCCAAGAGACTAGATCTGGCCTCTTCCTCCGATTACTCTGCAACAAAGGACAAAGAAAGCACTTGAGTATTTTCCTGACATGTTTTTCAGATGTGTCAGGTTCATGCTGAAAAGCAATTAGATGTCTTCTATTTGACTCAGCTGGCTCATTCATTTGGCAACGATATGTTCTCAGTTTTGATCAAAAGTGTGCACACCAATATAGGCACTGGTAACACAATGCTTATTGCAAGCTAGGTCTTGTCCCAGGAGGTGCAAGGAGTGCAGAAGTCTTACACTTGGCTTTGACATTCGAAGGACTCTGGGCAGTTGAGCCCAAGGCTCCAATGAGGATGTGGGCAAGGGCCAGTTAAGTCCAGTTTAGATGGACAAGAAGACACGATGAGCAACAGTGGCTGAGCCTTTGCCACCTGCCAGACCCTATAGGCAATGCCTTCCCTGTGCTCTCCTGCTTGGTCTCTGCAGTCCCCACAAGATCTGTGCAGCATGGTCATGTCACACAAGAGGAAACAGGTTTCCAGGCATAGCCAAGGTCCCTCTAAGAGGTGAAACGAAGCCTCAAACCCAAGCCTCTCTGACTGACAGTCTACATGCAAAGAAGAAAGAATTTCAACATGCAGGGGAACATTGAATCCCTCAGAGTCGGTTAGGTTATGCTGTGGTAACAAAGAACCCCCCAAATCTCAATGACACAAGACAACCAAGGCATACTCTTGAAATAGGCTATGTGTCGGATGGGGACAACCAGGGGTTTCTGTTCATGTTAATTCTGTGAGCCAGGCCGGTAGAGACGCCTTCTTGACACCTGCTTCCCCCAGCACAGCTGCAAGGGAAGGAAGAGGCTGCTGGCGGATGCCGGATGGCAGTGAGCTGCCCCAGTCAGCAGTGTCACACATCCTTCCACTCACCTCCCGTCAGCCTGAACGAGTCCCATGGCCTCACGCTTTGGAAAGGGGCTGAAGGAATGCAATCCTCTCATTGGAGAGGGCCCATCAGATAGGAGGAGAGGAAAACCAGACATGGGTGGCCAAGACTTGCTTCTCTTGCAAACATAGAATTTTACACTCCTTTGGCCTGAGAAAGCTAGAAAGTAACAGTCATTGAGATAGGGTAAAGAGGTAGGACTTCAGGAAAAAGTCACATTTGAGCTCTGCTTTGGATTTATTCATCAGCCTGGCGTTAAGACAAACACGTCATTGGCATCTGCCCATGAGGCGATGATGACTCCTGCTCTTCTAGGCCCTTCCACACTCCCTTTGCTTTAGAAAACATGTGCTGTGGTGAACGGAGGGTTACGTTAGGTTCAGTGCAAAGGTGAAATGGAGGCTAGATAGGTTTCCTTGGCCCCTAAGGGTTACACCAATGTGTCTGAACAAAGAATCACTTCTTCCATAGCCTGTGGAGTATGAGGGATCGTGACCAGGCTGGGGAGATGGAGCAGCTCCGGAAGCCTGCAGCAGCTGAGCCATCTACTGCAGGGGCTGATTCTGGGTGCCTACGGGTGTTGCTTGGTGGGGATGTTGTTGACATTTTCACTGGGACAGATATTCATGTTGAGGGTGTGTAGCTTTTGTGACCCTTGCTTTCTAAATGTATTTAACCTTCCTGGGCATTGTAACCAATAAACAAAGGCCTCTGTATTTACTTCTGAATGCCTCCCTCCAGGGGTGATGGCACGGGACCGGTGCTGATCGTGAACACTGGAGATGAATGCGCTAGGCAGGTGGTTCTCAACCATGGGCATGTGTATTTTGGGAAAGCTTCCCAGGCGGTTTGGATGTGGGTCCCTCCCCGCAATACATCACGAGCCTGAACAGGAAGACAAGAAAAGTTGCCCCGCAGTGATGGCCTTTCTCCTCTCTGGTGAGGCTGTGGGTGAGACAGCACATACCTCCCCGCAGGACGCCAAGCAGAGCTTTATTGTAGATGGTGTTGGATAAGCCCAGTATGGCATGGAGGATCACAGATAGGCCAAGCTCTGCAGGTCAGGATCGCCAAGTCCTGCTGTGTGTGCATATTCACATAAGCCATGGGGTTTGGCAGCTGGGACCCTGTGCATATTCAACAATGTTGGTGACCTCAAACAGATGACTTAGCCCCTCAGAGACCCTGTGCATATTCAACAATGTTGGTGACCTCAAACAGATGACTTAGCCCCTCAGAACCTCAGTCTTCTCATTAATAACCTTGAAAGTTTCTGCCTCACAGAATTGCTATGAAGATGAAATAAGATGAAGCCTTTAACAAGGTATTCTGTACATGGACACCAGGTGGTAGATGGTGATAGTGGATAGGTGATCATGAGGGTAGTGGAAATTGCTCCCCAAAGAAGGAGATGGGGTCCTCTAACCCAAGGCACCTCCATAGATTCCAAGCAGGACTACCAGGCCAGGGTAAGCAATTTGTTTACTTTGATATTTAGCACAGCATGCTAGATTTCTGGAATTATGAAATGCCAAAGACAGGTCCTGCCTCTCAGAGTTTGTTAGAAGAGAAAGAGCTGATGCTGTAATTAACCTTGGTCTAGGAGAGAGAGCTTTAGGAAGCCTCAGAGAGCTAGTGACTTTGGGTCTGGAACTTGAAAGTTGGAGAGGATTTTGCCAAGTGACAAAGTAGACAGAAGCACCACACAGAAAGCAAAGTGACACTGCGGTGTGGGGATGACAAGGAAAGAGAATGGATTTTGTCCCATCAGCAATAGTTATTGGATTGAAGGTTTCCAAAGACAAAAGTGACAAATTTATGTATGTTATAGAAATGCAGATATGAGAGTACTTCAAAAAGTGTATGGGAAAATAGAACCAAAAGTAAGTTTATTTTGGTGCAAGAAATGTTGAGATCCACACACAGTTATTTCATAATACATATTTTTATGAATTTTTTGAAGACCCTTCATGGATTTCAAAAACTTTTGCACCAAAATAAATGTATCCTTTAATTCTATTTTCCACAAACTCTTTGAAGGACCCGTGTATATCACCTGTTCTTACAGCACAAAGGAGGTAAAAAAGAGTAAAAAATCAGAAGCTCTTTTGAATTGAGAAGCAACCAGGACTTGATGAGCATTTGGCTGTGAGCAAGTGGCAGAGGGAAGAGTTACCACAGGGAGACGTGATTTTCAGTAGGGAAGAGGAGTGGTGTGGACGTGTTGAGTCTGAAAATGTGGGACATTTGGGTGGAGATGGTGAGTGGGAGAGAGGATTGATACCTTGGCACTGAAAAAAGATGGGAGTGCCATTAGCCTGAGGGAAGTCATTGAAAATGTGGGTATGGATAGTAAATAATATTGAGATAATATCAAGATCCTCTCCAGATTTTTAAAATGTCAGGAAGAGGTGGAGTTTGGGGAAAAAGGTGGCCAGGATCCAAGCCAGAGGAACTGCCAGTGGGGATTGTCTGAGCTAAAGCAGACACTCGACTGAACAGAGCTGAGAAGCAGCAGGCAGGGCAGACCCAGCAGGGACCTGTGCCACTGAGGCAGGGAGGGACAGAGCAGCAGCAGAGGGGTGACCATCGATGTTTCCCCCAAACTCGCCCCTCCTCCATTTCCAGTCTCGGTGAGCAATGATGCCGTAAACCCTTGCCCCCAATGCCAAGGATCTGGGCGAAGTCCTCCTTCTCCCATGCAAGCCCTGAGGGCATCTGCTGCTCACAGCTCCTGAATCCACCCTGCTCTCTACTTTGCCTTAGCTCAGGCCTTCACCGTTTTATCCCAGTTCATGGAAACATTCTCTAACTTGGCTCTTTGCCGCCTTTCTTTACTCTCTCCCTGCCTTGTATTCTTGGAGCAAATTGATTGTAGAACACAATCTAATCTTGACACCCTCTTTCCTAATCCCTGCCCCTTAGGCTTTCAACACTTTCAAAGGTCTCAGAATGATGTGTCAAATTCAATACCTTAAAAAAAAATAAAGGTAAAGTGTAAATGACTTAGCAGGTATTTAAGGCCCTCATTGCTCAGGCATTATGTATTTCCCAAGCTTCATCTCTGATCACGTCCCAACCCCTTGTGATTTCTGGCAGTTCCTTGTTCCGAATCTCCCCAGCCCGTGGTAAGCACTGGAGTGGTCCATTATCAAGAGACGAGGGGAATGACCCTTGGTGTTTGCCCTCGCCAGTCTCATCCAGTGACCTTTTCTTCTTCCCCCCATCCTCTAAGGCTCAGTGGTAAACACTCGTGGGAACCTTCTGGAACAGGGCTTGCCCAACACTTTGATGGCAAAAGGATTATGATCAGAATTATAGTCATCTTGCCATCACTCCTTCTATTTAAAAAAAAAAAGTAGGGGCCAGCACTGTGGTGTAGTAGGCTAAACCTCTACCTGTAGCACCGGCATCCCCTACAGGCTCCGGTTTACATGCTGGCTGCTCTATTTCTGATCTAACACCCTGGTCAGGTACCTGGGAAAGCAGCAGCAGATGGACAAAGTGCTTGGGTTCCTGCACCCATGTGGGTGACCCAGAGGAAGCTCCTGGCTCCTGGCTTCAGATTGGCACACCCTTCGTCGTTGTAGCCATTTAGAGTGTGAACCAGCAGAGGGAAGACATTTCTGTCTCTTCTTCTCTCTGTCTATAACTCTGCCTCTCAAAAAAAAAAAAATAAAATATTTTTAAAATATAAATGCCAGATTTACAGAAATTACCTAGCATCTAAGAGAAAAATAAAGACTCATATCAACCGCTATACACAAATCACAATAATAAACAGTACAAGGTAAAAGGAAATACAAGATATCATTAGACAACACTAAGCATAAATAAATATAGGATGTTAAAGATCACCGTTAATAGAGTAGCCAAACATCCTGATTTTCCGAGGACAAGCCTGGTCTATATTTGTGTCTTAGTATAATTATTAATAGCTTCTTCTTCTTTACTCACAATCTTCTGTTTAGTTTTTAAATTATATGGTCATCCTGATGATTAATTGTCATAAAAGATGATGTCAGAGTAACACAAGGGGAGACGGTTAAAGACCAAACAGATGAAGCCTCTTGTCTGTTTTCTTCCATTAAAATGGGAAATGGATTTAGCATTTCTGACTCCATTTTAGAGTCCCTGTTTAAGCCTTTCTGGGTAACCCCACTCTCAGATTCCCATTTTTTGGAAAATTTTTGACACATCTCACTATCTTAACGCCTAACACTGTGAATTGTGACTGAATGTTTCCCCACCCCTCCACGGGGAGGCAGTATTACATTGTGGTTAAGACGCCAGGGTTAAAGGGCAGAAAGAATTAATTAGTATTTGGAAAAAGAGCATGGACTCCAAGGTAGACTAACCGGGTTCAAATCCCAATCCTACCACTTTCTAGCTGTGTGTTTCTTAACCTCCCCGTTAACTCAGTAGCATATATATCACTTAGGATCATTATGCTCAAACAGAGTTTTGCTCAAAAACTTAGGATCATTGTGCTCAAAAACACACTGGAAATGCTAAGTGTTACTATTAAATGGCAGTGAGTATTAAGTGTTCAGCACATTGCCGGCTGCTCAGTAAGTATTCAGTACACGCCGAATGTTGCCATTGTTCATCTTTATAGATTCCAAAAACCCACCAGGCATTCAAAACTCACGTTGCCAGATCAGAGATGAGAAAGAAAAGTTTGTGACTTTAGAAAAAGAAGTTGAGCATAGATGGATTCTCCCTCACTCCCTCCCCTACTAGCACCTAACACTGTGCCATCTCTGGCCAGGGGAAGCCTGCATCAGGTCAATGATGTGCAACACACTGCAAGAAATGAGACGAGAAACAAAGCAGATGTGCTTGAGTTTGAAGGAGACCAGCAAGTCTACCTTCAACCCTGTTGCCAAGTTGCACACACGTCTGGAGAAAAGCTTTGAGGAGCTCCAAGAACATTCCCAGATCTGGAAGTGAGTCTGAGGTCAAGGGTGGGACAGGGGAGGGCCGAGAGCCGCCCCCTCAGAGACCTGTCCCCGTCCTCCTTCACCGTCCTGCAGAGGCAGCTGCATCCGGCAGTCAAAGAGGAAATTAAGCCATAAGAGAGATAGCCTGAGAAAGCCAGGCATCTGGGACAGCGACTCCATCCACCGCTGCTAAGTCCTTCCCCCAGGTCCTGGGGCTCCAGGGAAATGATACAGTTCTGTCTTTGATTATGTGGATGCAGCAGGCATCAGGAGTGAGGCCAGGTACAGCACAGCGTGAGCCAGGGCTTGAGACTGCACCAGAAAAGAAACCCCGCACATGGCAATGCGGAATGAAGTAACCGCGTCCAAAGCAAACAAACCTTGCAAGGATGAAGTTTCTTCATGGAAATGACCAGGATCACTCTGTTCCCCACTATCCCTTCTCTTCCCTGTCTGATGGAACTCCATAAGCTTACCTTAGTCATCAAGACCAACTCTCTTCCCCGAAATTAGTCCTTAGAGAAGGTTGCAAGTGTGGGTTGATGCCTCTTTATAGGGATATCCACATATACATATGTATGTACGTATGTATGACATGTGCATGTACACACACTATTTTGTAAGCAAATATCAGGCCAGTTATACTTTCCCACATTTGAAGATAAAAATAGAGCCTTCAACTTTTAGCACCTTTAAACCAGTAACAACAACAAAACCTCCTGAAGTAGAAGAAGGTATTAATGGAAAGCATTTTCAATAGAAAAAAAAAAAAAGATAAACTGTAGCACCATATGGCTTCAGTGAAGTTAAAAAAATACACATTTGTGAAACAGGAGGTAAATCTGAAATGAGCAGACAAAGGGTCTAGAACAGTTAGGGAGTATAAAATAATACAGGGAATTTTAAAGTCACCAAGAAGCAGTAAAGAGAAGAACTGACAAGGTGGAAAATGACATAAATGATGAGGGCATGTTTGAGAAATTCCCATAAGTTGAAGGTAAAAATGCAGTTAGGGGAAAGTGAAGAGTGAGTGGTAAATAATGAGCAACCAAAATAGATGCCCAGAATGCTAGATGAGTTTGCATTGCTACAGTGTGGTTAAAAAACTCACAGATTCACCTGAAGAGAACTTTTCTGATCTAAGAGAACCCTGAAAGTGCAATTGACTCATCAGATAACAACCAAAATTAATTGAGCATTAAAAAATGACTAATACTCGAACTTTCTTGGTAATCAATTTTAATTTCAAAGACAAAATAATTTTATAAGTGGGGGAAAAACATCGCTTACAAAGGTTCTCTCTGCAACATGGTAAAGAAGTCATCTTTATGATGGATACAATTATTTTGATGGCTATGTGGCCTAAAAGGTCTGACCAAAATATCTGACCAAATTATCTCTTATATATGAAGAAAGAGTATTTTCAAATAGATCAAGGTTTTTAAATTTTTTTTTAATTATGCAGTTGTTACATAAAAGTAGTAATGACCATTAAAGCCATTTAAGCAAAAATGTGTCTCAGGAGTATTTTCAACAAATTTTGTATCAACAAACAGTAGTCTGTCATGAGAAAGGAATGAGCTAAAAATAAGAAGCTTCTAGGGGGACATTTACAGTATTTTCACATATTCAAGTTTACTGGAAATAATGACTGTCGCATTAAATACTGCAAAACTGACAGCTTGAACAACTTTGCCAAAATTTAAGCAGAACGAATTCAAACATTAAAATTATGAGAAAGAGATAGGCAAGGTGAAGGCCAGGGGCAGGCCATTTACTATGTAGACAGTAAGAATCCTCAGAGGAGAGTACTTTCAAGATACAAGCAGACATCATTTCCCTGAGCTACAGAAAAATTGGAGTCTTCAGATCTAGAGGACTTACTAAGTACTCTATCTAATTAATTTTTTACAAGAACCCACAGCTTACTCAATCTTAGATACATTTTAAAATATAAGAATAATTAGAAAAGCTTATATACCTCTAAAAATGAGAAACTAGGCTTCTCTCCCGTAAAAGGGGAGATTCAGATTAGCACTGGTGTTTTTACTTTTCAACATTAAATGCTCAAGAAGCCCCCAGTAATTGCATATACAGTCTTGAGTGACATGTGGCTTTTAAATTCCTTAGTCAGATTTCTTAGACCTGCAAAAATTCCAGGAGTGTACCATCCACATAATCATACTGGAAAAGTTACTTGAACATATTATTATCTAAATGAAAAGTGTACTTCAAATACAGTATAAGAAAAGAAAAAAAAGGCCGGCGCCGTGGCTCAACAGGCTAATCCTCCGCCTTGCGGCGCCGGCACACCGGGTTCTAGTCCCGATCGGGGTGCCGGATTCTCTCCCGGTTGCCCCTCTTCCAGGCCAGCCCTCTGCTGTGGCCCAGGAGTGCAGTGGAGGATGGCCCATGTGCTTGGGCCCTGCATCCCATGGGAGACCAGGAATAAGCACCTGGCTCCTGGCTCCTGCCATCGGACGAACGCGGTGCGCCGGCCGCAGCGCGCCATCCGCGGCGGCCATTGGAGGGTGAACCAACGGCAAAGGAAGACCTTTCTCTCTGTCTCTCTCTCTCGCTGTCCACTCTGCCTGTCAAAAATTAAAAAAAAAAAAAAGAAAAAAAAAAAGAAAAAAAAAAAAAAACATGATATAGAACAAAGAGAAGTTAAGTAAGACCCCAGGAAAGTTGTCATAATGATATCGGTAAGGTTATATAGCAAAATATAAAGCACAAGGAATGGCTTCTCAAAATATAAAATGAAAAGTGTAGTTTTTATGCAAGACAGAAGTTACTCCATTTAAATATATAAGAAAATGTAACTTGTTTTGAACTCCCAAATTCGTTTCTCCCTCCCAAGTCTACTTAGTAGGCACTAGGAGGGAGGGAGAATAGTGGTGACCTTCCAAGGCACTCATGCTTAAAAACCCTTTAAGTGAAATGCCCAGTCTTCCTAATTGTGCTCCCCCTTTCTCCACCAGTGGCGTCAGTGTTCCAGGGGGGCTGATTGGGCCTAAGGAGGACACCCTTTGACTTTGAACTAGCTGATTCCATAGAAAGTCCTTTCACATCCTGAAGGAACAGAAAATTTCCATACTAGTTAAACTCTTAGAGAAAATAGGAAAAAATATGGAGAGTTACTCCGTGTGTTGTAGGAAGCCAGCAGGAATCTGGTATCAACAGCCATTCAAAGAGCATGTTTATGCAGAAAACTTCCAAACAACTTTTGAGTAAAACCTTTAAATCCTAAATTAAATACTTTAAAACACAATTAACCATGTAGTAAAATATACTAAGACCCACTAAAATTTATTCTAAGAATGTAAGGATGAGTCAATATTTAGGATATGTGTTAAGATAGCTCACATTTAGTTTGACTGCTGAAGATGAAAACCATATTAACATTTCAGCAGAATATGAAAGACATCTCTCTGACTACTTAAGCATTCAAAGGATATGGAGAATAGGAATAATAATTAATGAGGTTGATTTAATAAATATATTTTGAACACTATACCCCACAGAGAATAAAATTCCCTTTCAAATGCCCATGAAATATTTATTAGTTCACAAAGAATGCCTCCACATATATCCCAAGGCACAATTTTTCCAGTCCACATTCTCAGCGTTATAAAGAACAGGAAATGAATAGTGAGGTACACTGAAACTTCAGCTATCAAGGGAAAAATTATAGAATTTATAACATCTTGCATGAGAAGACATGACCATGAAAAAAGAAATTAGGAAAAACGAGATTGAAAGAAACTATCTAGGACACAAGCTGGCAAGTTGTGGCCTGCTGCTTGATTTTGAAAATGAAATTTCATTGTAGCATTACACTCTTTTTGTTCACGCACTTGTCAATGACTGCTTTTGTGCTGTAACTGTTGAGTAGTTGCCATGGAGACCATATTAACCACCCCCAGCCTAAAAACCCTTTACAGAAAAAGTTTTCCAATTTCTGGTCTAAGAAAACATTTACAACCCAATGGAAAATGGGTAAAGACTATTGATGCAAGAGTTAGCCACATGGGCATGGACCTGTGCGGTCATCCAAGGCCCCTCAGTTAGAAGGGCCTGGTTCTTGGTTTAATGCTCTGTTGCCGCCATCTTGAAATTCTTAATGCTTTTGAACAAGAAGCTATGCGTTTTCATCTTACACTGGATTCTGCAAATTATGAACCTGTCATTATTTGATACTAAGAAAGTCAAAAGAACAATAAATATGAAAAAACAAAATTGGTGGCATAAGCTTAAATGCATACAAATTTAAACTAAAATGAAATGAGTTAGTCTTTCTTCTGGCCAAGCTCACTTTGACATGGGGAAGTTCTGTAGGACAACAGTTACTGAGACCCAAACAGGACTCTCCTATTCTCTACATCCTCTCTTTCTTCTCTTTGTGATTCTCAGGCAGCAGAACTGGGAGGGGGCTGAAGCTCCTTTTCCTCCTGTCATATGACCTATGCTAAGGCATTCAATTCTTTACCAAGTGCACATGAGAAACTTGTATCTTCCCCGAATTGTGATCTGAATTCCCCAAATTTAGTTCCTTATCTGCTAAAGGAATTTAGAAAATTTGTTTTAATAAAGACTTACTTCCAAACCAACTATCTTGTTGAAAAGTCATATTTGGGGTCTAAAGAATGTTTTTATGTATTTATTTTCATTTTACTTGAAAGACAGAGAGAGAGAGAGAAACAGAGACAGAGACAGAGAGATCCCATCTGCTGGTTCATTTCCCAAATTCCTACAACAGCCAGGTTTGGACCAGGCCAAATCCAGGAGCTGGGAACTGATTCAGGGTCTCCCACATGAATGTCAGGGACCAAACTACTTGAGCCATCACCTGTTGCCTCCAGGGGTGTTCATTAGAAAGAAGCTGGAATCAGAAATTGAGCTATGAAGCCAGGAACTCTGGTATTGGTTGTAGGGATCACAAACAGTATGTTAACCCCTGTGCCAAATGCCCAAAACCAGAGGCATATTTTGAATCTTAAATACTAGCTTCTTTTCCCTCTCTCCTTTGTGTCACTGTTGGATAAAGGAAATCCCCCACTCCTCCACTGTAGCCCCTGGAAGGTGGATGCCTTAGACTGACAAGAGTATGTTAGATCACTTCTGTGCAAATGCCAAAGAGGAAAGCACAGTGAAAATTTCAAAATATTACCCCATTAGGTAAATGAAGATTTTGTGACAAGCATATTCATCATAATGCTGATACAAAACTGAGATAATGGACGTAACCCAAAGTACAGAAAGAATTATTCTGATAGCAATGTATCTACAACAGGAAAATGCAGATGCTGCAGGTGGTACTGGGGAAGACTATTTGATGCAATGGAAATTTGTCCCTACTCATAATAACCTTATGTGAAAGGAGACGGGCCCTAAGCTGTAAAGATACACAGGACAGGTGCTTGGGAGCAAGTCTGGAGGTAGCATCCCTACAGTGAAGGGCGTGGTTCAAGCTAAGATTTGGGGGTGGATGGTTTTATCTTCCTTTTGTCTGTCCCTCCCGCCCCCACACTTCCAAAAACGAATATGTTGCTTTTGTACCAAGGTATTTTAAAATTCTCTCCTTGGCGGTCCTCATTCTGAGTCACTTCCTCCCAAGTGACAACATTCATGGCTGTCTTTCTGAGGGCTGCCGAGTGGCTGTAGTGGCCTGGTCCTTGTGAGTGTGCAGAGTGTGAGAAAGGGGACCACTGTTGTGCATTTCAATGATAGGCAATGAATTATTTGTGTTCTTAGCAACATTTTTATGTTGAATTTGCACCAAAAGTACCACTATTGATATTAGACAATAGGCTTTTTTTGGTTTAGGTTTTTGCTGGTGTGTTTGTCGTAGGGGAGAGGTGGGGAGGTAAAGGGCAGAGTGGAAATAAAGACAGTGAATACTTTGTAATAATACCTTTTTGATTATGACCCACAAGAAAAATACATTTTTATATCTTGACACAGTATGTATATGATGTTTTCACATAACTGACCAAGTTCCATGTGGCAAACTTGATTATTATATGCAAACTTATTATATGCAATATATTCTGATATTTCAATTCTATTTTTCCTTTTCTTTAACTGTTAGTGTTACCCTACCAAGTTGATCTCCCAGATCATTGATAAATTGTCTTCTGCATATTCTGCAGCTTGAGTCATTGTTTTCATGGCCACTAGTCAGGTTATCCAAGGGGAAATTCCTAAAAAGTCAGTGGGATGGGGTTGGGCATTTGGGGCTGGGATCCCTACCACACAGAATTAGGGTGGCTGACCCCAAACTCAAAGTACAGTGCTCAGCATCTGGTTTGGGTCTGCACTGGTATCTGAAGAGGTTGATGTGGAGGCAAGCGTCAAGGTCAAGCTTTGCAAGCAGGAGAGAGTAATAGGGGAGCAAAGTTGATTGCACAGTAAGGCTCTAGCCAGTGAGAATGCAGTACAGGGCTAGGAGGAGCAAGAAGAAGGCCAAGAGAGGCTATGGAGAAGAGGGTAGGGGTACAGAGTACGTGGACTCTGGGTCGTTGCTGGCAGAATGGATGGCAGGTCCCACTTAGTGGCGCCAAGGCTACTGAATGCACCCATACCCTTCCAGGACTGGCTGGGGACTTAGGGGGTCCCTGAGGCATCAATGACCTCAGCCAGACAGGGCCAAGAGAAAGTGGGGACTGACAGTTTTATAATTCCTGTCCTAAGAGCAAGTCTGCTGTTCTAAGATGAGGATCTCCTGTGAGATGGTTCCAGCCACAAGCTTTCTTTTCCCCTTTTGTTACATTCCAATTTGTGTGCAGAAGAAGGAGCACAATTTAAACTCAGTTTGGCCCCTCAATTCTTCGTGACTTGTATGCATGCCTAATGGAAAGAGTCTGTGTTTCCTAAGGAGCTTACCCACAGGGAAACTCACGTAAACACGAAAGAATGCGCTTTAGAACATAAATCGGAATCAGATTTAGGGTTCTTATTTTACTCTCCCACTTTGCATATTAGACCCTTAGGAATAACTAAGCAGCACTCTGAGGGTAATGCCAGGCATGCAGATTCCCTCACCAGGGAGGGACACATAAGTGCAATGTCACAAAAACTTCTTGACGTCTCACCGTGTTGTAAGAACTGGAGAGACAATAGAAGGTCAAAAATAAAGATACTCAGATAGCCCCTAGCAGTGACCTTCTTCTGGGACTAGTGCTGAGATTCAAAAGCTAGGGGCAGAAGCGAGTGTGGGAGGCATTGCTCTGGTTTTGTGTGGACCCAAGTGTACTGAATGACTCTGCAAGACTATCCTTAGGAAGGATTCATGGGGGACTTCTGGAATTCCAAATTTTGCTGAGACTTATGCATGTGCACGAGAGGTGTGCAAATTCTCAGAGGTAGCCTTGACCCTCTGCACCATCCTGGAAGTCTTTAGGTGGTGGAACTGTATTTGAGTTTGGATTTAATTAAGTTAAAATCAGGGAGCTTTCACATCCACTGATTTCTAGAATGTGGCACTGCAGCTGTCATTGGTTGTAGTTTGCCCAGCAAGTATGTGTTGAAAGAAACTCTGGAAAGAAAAAAAAAAAATCCACAACAGAGTCCAATGGAATATTTCCCAGTGCTATTTATATTTAGGCTTATAAGGGATTTTTTTATTTCTACCTTTTATTTCTACTGGCTTTGGCGCTGGTTCAAGTCCTGGCTGCTTCACTTCTGATCCAGCTCTCTGCTATGGCCTGGGAAAGCAGAAGCTGGCCCAAATCCTTGGGCCCCTGCACCCACATGGGAGACCAGGAGGAGGCTCCTGGCTCCTGACTTCAGATCAGCGTGGCTCTGGCCGTTGTGGTCATTTGGGGAGTGAACCAGCAGATGAAAGATTTCTCTCTCTTTCTCTCTCTCTTTTCTCTGCTCTCTGTATCTCTGTCTTTCAAATAAATAAATAAATCTTTTAAAAAAAACACAAAGAAGCTTTGGTAACAATAAATGAACCTGTCATACTGCCTGAAGATACTATAGGACTCCATATCAAGGATTTTTTTCTAAAGATTTATCTACTTATTTGATTAATAGGCAGAGTTACGGAGGGAGGGGGGAGACACTCCCCAAATGGCCTTAATAGAAAGGGCTGTGCCAGGCCAAAGCCAGAGCCTGGATTTTCATCTGGGTCTCCCACATGGATGCAGGAACCCAAGCCCTTGGACCACCTTCCACTGCTTTGCCAGGCACACTAGCAGAAAGTTGGATTGAAAGTGGAGCAGCTGGTACTGGGATGCTGGCATAGCTTAACCCACAGTGCTACAATGCCAGGCGGCTCCTATAGCTAGGACTTACGGTCATTAACTCTTAAACAAATTGCATGATAAATGAGCTATATTAAGCATCTTAGCGTAGAGAGAAGCTGCAATTGGACCCACCCTCTGCTATTTCCCCAGCCAATACCTGGTTTCTTCCGGCTGTGACCGAGGAGTCCACTCAGGGTTGAGTGAGAAGAAGCTTAGAGTCTGGCCTACTTTGGGCTCATTGTTCCAGGAGTAGCCACTAGAGTAGTTTCCAAACCAAAAATTATGTCACAAGGCAAAGTGCAGGTCAGATAAGACCATTTCAGCTAGACTCCACAGATCCACCCACTCAGGTGAGGGGCAGGAGGCTGGGAGGAGCCCCCATGGGTGTTTCCACACTGATAGGAAGTCCAGCTCTGGTCAGCGGGAGGTGGTGAGGCAGGGGAGAGAGGGCTGTGGCACCTGGTGGGTGAGTCTCCTGCCACTGGGGATCTGGGTTAAAGAGGTACAAGCTGTACGCCAACAAGCTGGCCTCTGTCCTGAAACCATAAGTAACCAACTCTGGGCTCCTTCCTTTCCCAGGGGATGGTTTGGCCCTGGGCGACACAAGCCTGCATAGGTGGGTTAAGAAGGCTCGGTAACAAAGGAGTAGGAACCCAAGGTGCAGATCCCGATGACCCCACAGTCTCTGCCCCTTTACGACCTGAGGCCCTTGGGGATCCCAGGGGAGCCCAGAGAAGACAAAACCAGTTTGGTTCTCCCAGAATCTTACATGGTTATGTTGACCTTCGATGCTGGTGGAAGCAGGATATGGGCATCTCAAGTGTGGCTCAAATGGAGCGTGTTTTGGTCAAGGCTTTAAAAATTGTGTAAAGGATGTTCACTTAGGTATGAGTATCTGAAGCAACAAACCCCAATAGAGTGAGGACAGCTGTCAGCAGAGATGTGCTGAGAGGAGGAAACCTGTCAATTCCTCCTTTCTTTCAGTTTTATCTTAGAGACCTCATTTTATTTATTTTCTTTGTGAAAAAATGCAACACCTGCCCATTAGCAAGAGTGCTTTAGATAGCTCTGGACTTTTCTGACACCCAAGAATATTTGTTTCATTTTCTGCTATATCTACTATCAAAAAAAAAAAAAAGTGAATGCCAAAATTGCATAACTTTACATGTCAAGTAGAAGTATAGTGAAAAATGAAAGATTTTAGGAGCAAATGTGAATTATCATTTGGTGATCCTGGTTTTTTTTTTTTTTTTGACAGGCAGAGTGGACAGTGAGAGAGAGAGACAGAGAGAAAGGTCTTCCTTTGCCGTTGGT
This sequence comes from Sylvilagus floridanus, assembly GCA_949820135.1. Taxonomy (NCBI): domain Eukaryota; kingdom Metazoa; phylum Chordata; class Mammalia; order Lagomorpha; family Leporidae; genus Sylvilagus; species Sylvilagus floridanus. Next base: position 51,674,332 of record OX463245.1, read on the forward strand.
TCACCCTCCAATGGCCGCCGCGGACGGCGCGCTGCAGCCGGCGCACCGCGCTCATCCGATGGCAGGAGCCAGGTGCTAGGTGCTTTTCCTGGTCTCCCATGGGGTGCAGGGCCCAAGCACTTGGGCCATCCTCCACTGCACTCCTGGGCCACAGCAGAGGGCTGGCCTGGAAGAGGGGCAACCGGGACAGAATCCGGCGCCCCGACTGGGACTAGAACCCGGTGTGCCGGCGCCACAAGGCGGAGGATTAGCCTGTTGAGCCACGGCGCCGGCCTTGGTGATCCTGTTTAATAAGTAAAGGAATGAAAATTGATTTCTGGCTGTGAAATAAGGCTAAGCCTTGAAAACAAAGTAGTAATCCAAAAAGAATTTGCTTTAATCCACTGCTTCTGCTTAAGCAGGGAGCCAAGAATAGTCTTCCAATGCTAGTTCAAGGCCATGTATCAGCAGTTCTCTGCCTTCTCTCCACGGGTGGTTTCTTCACTTCACAACTTCTCTGGTGATAAGGGAACTGGACATGAACTGGAAGAGATGTGAAGATTCCTCCCTTAAGAGTTAATAATCTTACCCTACCTCTCAGTAATTAAGATTTCAGAGATTAGTTGTCCTGGTTGTGTGGACCAAAACACAGCATTGCATTTCAGAAGTAGGCACAGCTGATGGTGTTTGAGTAGGAGTTGTAGAATTCTGGGTTGGACAATGGCGTCAGGGTGTTATGCTATGGGAGTGGCTGCTGGCGAGGCTTGGCCAGGTACTTGTCTCCACATGAGAAGGAATTCAGAGAAGAGCTATAGATATAGGGGAGCAGGAAAGCAAGATTTATTTAAAGGCACAGGGAAAGGACGTGCTCAGGAGGGAATGCGGATGACCTCAAGAGAGAGGAGTGCTGCCCTTAACAGAGGTTGAGGTCATCCTGTTACAGGGTCTGGAGGCAACAGGGCAGTGTCTGGGGTGGTACTTGACTGAATATTCAAATGGAGGTGGAGTTTATGTTGGGGCGTGAGTGCAGTCCATTTCCGTGTCCTTTTTGGAAATCTTGAAAGTGTCATGGTGTCAGGTACATGGATGGGAGTGGGTGTGCTAACCATGGTAATTTCATTATAATGACTTCAAAGGTCATTATGGGAACCAAGTCTGCAGCCATATTGGATATTTCTAGCTGCCACTGGCTCTTAAGTAGCAAAACCCTCTCAGCTGCAGTTGGCATAGAGGGGTGTAAGATTGGCTGCGGGGCACAAGGGTGCAGGGCAGGTGCAGGCAATCCTCAGTTCCTCTCTGCTGGCAGCCTCCCTGCCTACATCAGTCATATGGTGCCTCTTCCAAGGCACCTTGTCAGCACTGTGCGATGATGTGCCAGACCCTCACCCAGGGCTGAAGGAGAGCAGCCAGGACCAGTCCTGGAGATTGGAAGAGCCAGGTGAATTCTGTCCAAGAGAGAGTTCTAAAGCTTTACAAGCCCAGGAATAAGATGTGCAGTTGAGGTGAGCTCTGGGGAGATGCCCAGCTGCTGCCATTCTGCCCGGAGAGCCATTGTTGGTGATGAGGTGGACCCAGTCACCAGGAAGCTGTGCCCTCCGACCATTGACCCATCTGAGAAGGCTCCGTAGGTTTACATAGGCTCACAGGACTTGGCTGGGGCCATCCGAGTCCCAGGCTCAGGTGTTTATCCAAGCCGAGGTGACACAAGTGATGTCCACTTGGCCAAAGGTCCAGGAGACCGACAGGAGCAATGAAGGCCTCTCTCCTCGCCCTCTTCCTTCTATTCAACAAACAGGTAGATGATGGGGAGCCAGATTTCTTTCAGGCTTTCACAAGGGAAGCTTGAGAAACAGTGAGTGCAGCATAGTATCCACGGAGATGACAATTGTGCATGATGCCTGGAGAGTATGCAGCACAGCGGCGGCAGCGAGCCCACCTGTGTGGGTCAAAAGAAAGAGGTAGAGACTAAGCGGAGTCTCAAGTGCGTAGTTTACCACGTGGATAAGCAGTGAGCCAAGCAGATGGAATTCTTTGAAGGCTGAACTAGGGGAACTGGAAAGGCTTGTTTTGACAGGAGCAACCCCCTTAAAGCCACGTGACTAGCTAAAACCCTAGTCCAACCCAGCGGCTACAGCCCCTGCCTCCTTCCTCCCCGTCCCCACGTGCTCTGGTGCTGCGACGACGGAAATCTGCCTGCTGTGCCCAAGCACAGGCTGCGCTGACCCACGTCAGCATCTCACCCCGAGAATGCTGTTTCTCTCATGGTCTTCCTCACAAGTGCCCCCTGCCCTCCACACCACTCTAACGCCCGTCCCCTCCTCACAGCCTGCACAAGGTAGGATGAGCCTTCACTTTTCTTTGTTCCAAAAGCACAGATCTCAACTGCAGTGCTTGTCACAACACATTGCATTTTAATTCATCCGTATTCTCCACTCAGCTATGAGTTCTTGGACCAAAAGCACCGTTTCTGACTTCTCTCTGTACCTGGGGCAGCTAGAGTAAGGCCAGGCAGTAAGCAATTTTTTGTGATTAAACAGGAAATGCAGAGTCCCCAGTATTACTTCCCACTGCCAGATATGCCAAATATTATCTCAAATTAGCCAAAGTAGGGTTTAAGATCAGTACAAGAAAATGTAATTATAATGAATATCTCTTGTAAGTGGAAGGATCCAGAACTGGATCCACCTTTTACTCCTTGCACACCCTTTATAAAATCCTAGAACAATCTGTGTTTTTCAAATAATAACAAAGGATAATATAATAAATACACATGCATTCTCCACAGAGAATGAGCACATGTTAATACATTGTCACAAGTTTTAGGTTTTTTAAATGAGATAAAGCATGTGTGTGTGTGTGTGTGTGTGTGTGTGTGTGTGTATTTACAGAAACTACCTACTGATGGGTATTCAGGTTATTTATGATTTTTCCCCCTAATAAGCAGTGGATAAAAGACTGTCCTTAAACAGGTTTCTTGTGCACAATCTTTGTTTGCATTGGAGAGCATAAACTTAGAAACAGAGTTCCTGGGCATAGTAAAGGTTTATCATCCATCTCTTTGGTGTTGACAAACTGCTCTCCAAAGTGGTGACGTCAGTGTCCACATCAGTCAGCTATATAAGAGCAATCCTATTTAGCCGAGATTCTTACCAGCACTTAGTATTGTTAGACATTTTAATTTTTGCCAGTCTGAATGGAATGAAGTGGTATTTTACAATTGCCTAAATATACATTTCTATACTTACCAGAAGAGTTGAATATTTTGTCTTATGCTCGTTCATCATTCTTCCAAGGATTGCCTGTTCCGATCCTTTGTCATTTTTCTGTTGCTTATGTTTTTAATACTTACTTATAACAATGATTTATATAGCCTGGATGCTACTGGTTTACCTTTTATATTTGTTGCAAACATCTTCTCTTGTTCTATTATTGTCTTTAACTTTTTTTTAATGCTGTCTTTGTCATTCAGAAATTTAGTCAAAATTATCCTTTTCCTTAAAAAAAAATCCCATTTTCCATATCCGTTTGAAGAAACCCTTCACTGACCTGAAAACATAAAAATTTTCTATCATTCACTCAGCAGATTTAAAGTTTTGTTTTCCCATTTTTAAAGTATACTAGGGTTATGTTTGGTATGGAATAACAATCTAACTTCTTGTCAGCTAGAAATCCAGTTATCTCAACATCACGCATTGAGGGTTTCTCTCCCTCCCCAGCTCGTGTCCACTCTCTCAGCCCCTGTCTATAGCCAGATCTCACACAGGCTGAGGTTTGGGGCCCCGTTCCATTCCACGAGTCATGGATCAGGTGTACAGGGTCACTATTTCTGACAGTAAGCTCTCTCATCTGAGTGGTATTGATTCCTTTAAGACCTTTAATCTTCACTGCATTTTTAAAATCAGTTTTTAAGTTTAAAGCAATCCTTTCAGAACTTTTCCTAAAATGAAGTGATGGATTAACTTGGGCGAATGGAGACAGCCTTATGACACGGAGCCCTTTAATTGCATGACCACACCATAGTGATCACTTTTGTTGCAGCCAGATAAGTCATTTCTGGATATGGAACAGAGAAAAATAAATCTTCCTCGCAAAGATGGAAAACACCCAACCAGAATGAGAATTCCTAGGGCTAGTACATGATGACAAGATATAAAGTCTACTTTCCTCTTACATGTCTATAAAATGGTTCGAAACGAGGAAAGTAACAATAATAACTCTCTAAAAGTTAAAATGGTGAATTACTGCATAAAAAATAAAAACGAGAGTCTGTGTGTAGCCTAGCGATTAAGGTGCCCACGTGCCACGTCGGAGTACCTGGTTTGATTCCTGGCTCTCTCGTGACTCCAGCTTCTTGCTAGTGCAGGCCCGTGGAGGCAGCAGTGAAGGCTCAAGTAATTGGATTTCTGCCACCCACACTGGGAGATCTGGATTGCACTCCTGGCTCTCAACTTCAGCCCAGCCCTAGTGCTTGAGGGCAACTGGGAAGTGAACCAGCACATGGGAGCTCTTTGTCTCTCTCCCTCTACCTCTGTCTCTCTGCCTCTCAAGTAAAATGAATACACAAAGAAATAAAATCAGAATCCAATGGAAAGTATTTGCAATACAAAACGTCATCGCAGAAGGAACCGCCTCTGACCTCAGCAGTTGTTAGGAGGGCAGGCAGGTGGGCAGGATTCAGCTGAGCAGAAAGGTCTGTGAAAGGGAGGCGTCCTTTCACTGACAGCAGAAAAGAGTGCATTCAAATAGAGAAAGCTGCTGTGAGCTCACTGCAACAGGCTGAGCACAAGCTACAGAAAATACCCAAGCGGAACTAAAGCAGTGGGCAGTGGTAACAGGGAAAGAGTAGGCAAAATTGGGAAATAATGAGCCCCTCCCAGATCTGAAATTCTATGTTTTTGTAGGGTCTAGAGAAACCGTTCCCTTCCTTCTTCAGTAAGAAATTTCGTTTTTTCATTAGCAAAAGAGTGTATAGTTTTTCTTATGTTGTTTATTAATAAAACCAATGACAGTAAATTTCTTTACATGTTGAACTACCAATAACTTCCTGAAATAAACTCCACCAGTTAGTTAATTATTATTCTTTTGGATAATTGTTGAATTAGTTCTGCTAATTTTGTTTTATTTTACTTTTAAAGATTTATTTGATACTACACTTGATCTTAGCCAAAAGGCCAAGAAGCGATTATTATTTATTTATTTGAAAGTCAGAGTTACACACAGAGAGGAGAGGCAGTGAGAGAGAGTGAGAGAGAGAGGTCTTTGAGCTGCTGGTTAATTTCCCAATTAGCCGAAATGGCCAGAGCTGCGCCAATCCAAAGCCAGGAGCCAGGAACTTCTCCTAGATCTCCCACGTGGGCGCAGGGGCCCAAGGACTGGGGCCAACTTCTACTGCTTTCCCAGACCATAGCAGAGAGCTGGATCGAAGTGGAGTGGCCAGGACTCCAACCAGCGCTCATGTGGGATGCCAGCGCTGCAGGCGGCGGCTTTACCTGCTATGCCACAGCAACAGCCCCGCTAATTTTATTTTTTGAGAGAACGCCAATTTTTTATTATTGTTTTGCTAGAAGTTAGCATCTATATTTATAAATGAAAGTGAACTCTTTTGGAGGATTGTTTATCTTTGTTTTGTCTTTGTACTAATACCGTTTAAATGAATTGGAATACTTTTTCTTTGCCAATCGGGAAAATAACTGAAGTAGCACAAAGATAACCATTTCTAGAGACTGGAAAATAACCCGTAACTCTCTTAGACCTAGTGTGTGCATGTGTGGAGTGGGGGAGTTTTTCAACAAAAATGTTAAGAATTCTTAACAGAAAACCTAAATGGCCTTTCGGCTGGTTTCTGAAGGTGTGGACATTGCAGGTAATATGCTAGTTAATAGGTAGGTCAATTGGAAAATTATAGAATGTGAAGAGAAATAACACAAGGTGGAGAAACAAATGCTGGGCTCAAGCAACATCTGCTTTTGTTTTCCCAGGTCAGGAAGTGTGCTGCACCACTGGAACGAAATCTATTTCTTTGTGGAACAGCTGGCTCATAAATTCATCAGGTGAGAAACACTAGGGATTGGCTTCACTTTCTCTGCCGTAACTAATACCAGCTCACGCTGGCTGTTCCACTCATCGCCGTCTACTTCGGGGTTGCTTTTTGACAAAGGTGGGCCCTCACGTCTTAGGTGGAAGATTTATTTGGTTTGGTTTCCCCTCCTTTGTGGAGTAAGATATTCATATAAAAGCAGCTTTCACATTTGGCTTGTACAGTGTATCATGCTGGGCCAATTGGCACATTCTCGCTATACTTTGGTGTATGGAATCTAGGGTGTAGAGTGAACAACTTATCCTAGTTCGTCTAGAAGTATATGAGTTTGAGTACCAAAAATCTCATACCCTGAGAACTGCCTTTGGTCTTGACCAGGTTGTGGTGGTTGATCACTCCAGCTACGTGCCCTGTCAGGTCGACTCCACTGAGCATTCGCAACACCACTTTCCCAGGCGAAGTCATGGATTTTTGATCCTGGTCACTTAAATATTGTGGGAGTGTTGGAGCGAGTACTTCCCAGTAACTACGGATGCTCACTCCCAAGGGAAAGGAAATTATTTCACCCTGCCTGTGTGCAGCCTCCAAGGGATAGCACAGCTGGGACAGCTTCCATGGCTGTGCCTGAGAGGCAGGTCGTCAAGGTCTTTGGAACAGTTGGTCTGATCTTTGCAAATTCCAGCTCAGCTCCACTTCCCGCTGCATGGCCTCCACAGTCTTCCAGCTGAGCTGAGTGACTGGAAAGTCGCCCTTGAGAAAGTGTCTTTATCCCCGACTATAACAATGACAATCACATTCCTTCCATATTCAGTTGTTCATCATTGCATGACCACCTGCCTAACTGCAGGGAAAGGGTTAAGGAAAGTCCTCTTTGCAATGACCAAAATTGAAAACTTCAGCAGGAAGCATCTAAACTCAGCTGGGGAAAGCAGATGCTGATAGGAGAGAGCAGGGAAAAATTACAGGAAAGGGAAAGAAACAGATGCATGAGTGATGTTTAAAACACAGAGGGAGAAAGAATCCTAGAAACTGATTCAATTAAAATCAAAAGGTGCAACTTCCCAACCTATGCCAGAAAGGCATTCCTTAACCCTCAACCTAAATGGCTCTGGCCAGAAACTGCTGCTGTTTCAGGCACACAGTCCGGTCGTTGTGCAGTTCCACCTTTAGAAAAGTCCTTTTTGTCATGTTCTCTCCTGCACTCTGATGCCTCCGTCCTTGGGAGCTGACTGTACCTGCGCTGCCTCTATTTGCTCTTCTCTCCTCCTCCCTCTGCGCAGGAGCAGCTGGTGAGACAGGCTCAGAAGTCAGGCAGTTGTCGGGGTTGAATCCAAGCTCCATGGTGCAACTGTAGCAATTTGCTTACCTTGCCTGAACCCTGACTACACCTGAGGGTTCTGAGAGAAACCATGTGCAAAGCAGCCTGGCCAGCACCTGACTTGGGGTGGGCACACAGCATTTCTCTTTTTCAGTTCCTTCAGCAGCTCCAGGTTCTGCGCTGTCTTCCAATCAGAGAAAACTGGGGGAGGAAGGGACTAAGAGAACAACTAAGCCAATACCCTTTCTTTTGTGTGAAGAAAGCGAGAATTAAAGATCTTTGCATGACTTAATCCAGACCACAAGCCTCCTGTGGCCCTTCTTGGAATGAGCCCCTCAAAGCGTGGCACCAAGACATTAGGTCATCATCATGCAAACTGTGTGAGGCATCAGAGACTGTGTTTTGTTGACCGCCACAGCCCAAGGGCCTGTTTAAGAGTGCTGGACACATGCCACATGCCCAATTAATGTTTTTGAAGAACTGAATGAATGGATGGTTTTTGGTTATTTATTTGAATAGCTAGTCAAAGGCACCTGGTACTGTACAGGGAAAATTCATCCAACAGCAGCGGTGACGCCTGTACAAATGTAACGTGGCTAATTCAGTAGGCTCCTTGACATGTCAAGGCCTTTCATTATCTTTATTCTGACCCTGTCCCGTTTTCCTAACACTGATTCCAGTTCTTCACCTTGTTCCTCAACCCCCAGGCTACACCTCACACCTATCCCACTCAACAAAGAACTCCCCTTCCTACTTCACCAAGAGCCCAGAGCTGAGCAGACAGTTCTGATGCCCTCGAGAGCCAACCCTCCTGGAAGACGTGCACGTGTCCTTCCCACCTGAGCACCCTGTATCTCACCTACCCAGGGTCAGCTGCTCTGTTTTAATCCCATTTGATACCATGGTCTCCGATCTCCTGCAGGTCTTTGTCTCTTGCATTTTCTTTTCCTTCTGCTGGCTTCATTCCCACTGCCCATTGGCCTCCCTCACCGCACCCCCAAAATAACAACGGGTCTCTTCATCATGCCTTACTGTGGATACTACTCTATCTGTTGTTTACTGGCGTCTCACTCAAATAGCCTTAAAGACTCACTGCCACCAGAGTCTTACTTATTCATTACTTAACCCACTGTCCTTCCTCTCAGTCCTCCGCCTGCTTGCCTTCAGCAAGCTACTAAGGGTGTCTCCCAGAACAAGGCCAGTGAGCACCTTGCAGTCCTCTGCATAGAGGCAGAATTATCCCCGCTGGAAACAATCTCTGCCATTGGCTTCTGGTTTTCCTTTTATCTCGCCTTTTCCACGTCAGGATTGGTTCTGTATTTGGCTCATTTCCCGTTTCATTGCCAGTACTGTCACTGTACAACTTTATCCACATCAGTATGCTAATGACTCCCAAACTCTGTCTCTAATCCAGACTCACAGACAAGTTGCCTCTTGGAGACCTACAATTCCCACATTTCAAATTCATTCTTTCCAGAGCTGAATTCAGTATGAGGGAAACAGGGTCCTAACGTGGCTAAAAGCCCAGCTTCCAGAATCAGAATGTTTAGCTTGAAGCCCATGTCCACACTCCTCCTCTGCTGTGTATCCTGGGAAAAACAGCTTCGGCCTGCAGGGCCTCAATTTCCTGTCATGGAATATAGGAAGATGCTAAATCACATCGATCTCATCATGTTGTCCCAAGTTTAATGAGCCCATACACACAGATCAGTTACAATAGTACATGGCACATAGTAAGAACTTGAAAAGATTGGCCATCATCATGTTACTCTAATCTGTATGATTGTTGTTATTATTTATGAGCTAGCGTCTTGCTGCCCGAGCATTGGTCAGGGAGCAGCATGCAACACCGTGTCACAGACAGAGAACCAAGATCTACATCAAGAGGCTGATATTCAATTTACCGGATACTGCTTGGGCTCTTGCTAAGTGTTAAACACCGTGTAACGGTTTGCAAAGAAGCAGCCACGTGTATGGTAGCAAATACAGACTTCCTACTAGAGGCAGTAGGAGACACTGAGGTTTTTATGGAAGATAACTGACAACATCTGATTTATATTTTAGGAAACTAATTCTGGGAGCAGTATGCAGAATGATTTGGAGCAGGAATGATGCTGGGCGAGGCAACCAGCTGGGGAAAACATTGCAGTGGTCAGATGAATGAGGCCAAGGTCCTCGGCCAGGAGATGGGAAGGAGGTGTGGGCAGACGGTTCTGAGAATTTGGGGGAAGTGAGAGCCAGATTGGATGTGGGAATTGATTGCATTGTGAGGAAGTAGGTGGGTCCCATCGTGCATGTACCAGTTGGCCACCCAGAGAGAGAGCCCCACAGAGTTGCATTACCTTGCTGCATTACAGACTGAGAAACACGGTTGGTCTTCAGCTGAGGATTGTTTTGTCTCCCAAAGTGTGAGTTTTACCTTGACAATGCTCCTGGGCATCACCATGTAAAACCCAGGCCCATTGATCCATTAACACTGAGAATGTGGGCAGGCGCCATGGCTCACTAGGCTAATCCTCTGCCTTGCGGCGCCAGCACACCGGGTTCTAGTCCCAGTCGGGGCACTGGATTCTGTCCCGGTTGCCCCTCTTCCAGGCCAGCTCTCTGCTGTGGCCAGGGAGTGCAGTAGAGGATGGCCCAAGTCCTTGGGCCCTGCACCCCGTGGGAGACTAGGATAAGCACCTGGCTCCTGCCATCGGATCAGCGCGGTATGCCGGCCGCAGCATGCCGGCCGCGGCGGTCATTGGAGGGTGAACCAACGGCAAAAGGAAGACCTTTCTCTCTGTCTCTCTCTCTCACTGTCCACTCTGCCTGTCAAAAAAAAAAAAAAGAGGAATAGGTACTCTTGTGGCCAGTCAGCTCATTAAAAGTCAATGGCAATCCTATTGTCACGGCAAAGAGAGCTTGCAGTATGATGTTAATGGCCAATGGCATCAGCTTGCAGCAGGCCAAGACACTCTTCATGGTATGACAGCAGACTACGGTGGAGACACCGTCAGCATTGCCTACAGATGCCTTGTGGGCCAGTCCCGTTCTAAGGGCATGCTTCTCCACACAGCACAGGCCCGCGATGGATTGTATCTCTTACAGTCCACTCACTGGGCCGTGCTGTCCAATCAGAAGCAGCCTCCAGAAAGACACAGTGGGCCCTTTCTTTAGTCCACAGTTTCAGATCTGCAGCTGGCTGAATGCTTGCAACAGCAGCTCAAGGCCCCTTTGGGTTGTGGGACCTCAGTGGCAGCAGCCATGAGAACGGGTTGGAAGCATGGAATGGAATGGCACACATCTGTCTTGCCAACTACCCTCATGGAGTTTCTTTTCCTTTCCAGCCCACAGCTAAGAATGTCCTTTATTGTCTTCTCTACTCGAGGAACCACCTTAATGAAGCTGACAGAAGACAGGTAAGGACACTTCCTACCCTTGCCATTGAAAAGTCCATCTCTTCCTTTGTAGTGTGGGATCTGTGCTCTAGTGCCGGCCCTAACCTGTCCATCATTTTAATCTAATAGCTCTTTTTGAACCTGAGCCTTGAACTTTGCATGTGGGCCCTTCTGCTAGTTTACTCTGTGGTGACTTTTGATAGAATTTCCTGATGTTGGTGAAATTCTATAAATGACTAAATCACATTAAGATAAATCTTACATTTGGTTGGTGACTCAGTCTGCTAACTTGGAGCAGAATGTGAGCAAACCAAATTCTTTGGGGACTATATTTTTCTTTTATATAAATTAGATTCATTTTGTGGATTAAGGTTTCAGAGACATAAGAGAACTCTGAAAGAGGTAGGAGCCTGGAATATAATCATACATACAAGAAAGAGAATAAAAAGGGAGGGTTTATGGAACCATAAAATAAAAGGAAATTTGAATCAGGTGTGGAAAAATGTTGTTGGCATAAATGGAATGGTTAGAGCTATTAACAAAAATATTATTTTGGTTTTACCAAAAATTTATAGTATTTCGATGAAAACTTGTGCTATAATCCATATTATTCACAGTTAGGATGGTATATTGGACAGAGAAGACAATTTTCATTTGTTAATGACATTGCAGTTTTTTTTAAAAGGGATTGACCCATATGAGAGAAGCATTGTGTGGCATTTATGGAATTATATACAGGTTTATATATGAACATGCTGGGAGGAAAAAGGACAAAAGGCAAGTGTATCTGTCAGTTTTTCATTGCTATAACAAAATCCCCGAGGCTGGAGACTATAAAGAGAAGAGGCTTGTTTAGCTTGTAGTTTTGGAGATCCAAGTGTGTGATACCAGCATCTGCCTGGTTCTGGTGAGGACTTCCTGGCTCTCCCAGCATGGCGAAGGCCATCACAGTGGCAGCACATGTGAGGGGTGGACAGCAGCCATGTGTTGAGAGAGCAAGAGAGATTCATGGGTGGGGCTTGCGCAACAATTGCCTTTTGCAGGAACTAAGCAGTGTTTCATGGGAATTGCATTAATTACATTGAAGGGTGGTGCCTCTAGAGACCTAGTCACCTCCCATGATGCCCCACTTCTTTATTAATTATTTAGGTATTCATAATTTTTTGAAAGGCGGAGAGGCAGGCAGACAGAGAGGTATCCCATCCCGTTTTTCTTGCTGCCTTCCTCCAAACAATGAAATCCGAGAAGCTTGGTGACTTTCCTTCAATAAGCTCTGAGGTGTCTCTAGTCATCGGCCAGACTTGTAGTCTTGCTCAGTCTTTCCATGATGCCACACTTTATGCACAGAGGTCTTTTGTTCAGAGATGGGAAGCTAAACAGAGGAAAACCTGGTGGATCCCGCCAATAGCATATCCATGTCTCAGAGATTAAACCATGCGTGCCTAAGTACACACAAGTGCACTGCAAGTGGCCCGTTAAATCTGTTATGGTTTCTTTGTTTGCTCACTCTGCTCCTCCTTGGAGTCACAATTCTAGAACTAATGCATGCTGACAAGTGCTGGCCCCCGTCATGGGGGTGGAGGGGATGCATGCGTTTATCAGAACAAAATCAAAATCAGATCTTACTCCATCTTTAGATTTTTCTGCAATCAGACTTCCTAGTGTTGCTTCACACTGACTCTGTATGCTTCATGCATAAGAGTTTGGCCAGGAGACAAGGTCACACATTACTTGTGGATGTTTTGTGTACTGCTGCTCATGCCTCTGGGAACTTGGGAAGGAAAGAAAGGGCCAGAGTTATATAAACACCACCAGAATGCCTCAGCTTTCACGTCCATTTGGGTCTCTTATGCTTGTTCAAATTAGTCATCCTCTGAGTCTACTTAGATTCTAGTGTTTTTGTGCCTTCACTTCACTATTGCCAGTTCCCCTTGCCAACAAGAAGAGATTAGAATTCTCACTTTGTTGGACACAGGTATTTAATGTGAGTCAAATATGCCTCAAACAACAGCCAGAAATGCCTTGCTAAAGGCTGAGTAGGTTTCTTGTGGTGACTCCTGGACCTGATCATGGCTCAGCGGCAAATCCCAGTGTGGTCATCTGACATGTCCCCAACCTGATCAGAAGAGATATGGGCAAGTGATCTCTTTCTAAAATACTTTCCAGGACACCAGCTTAAGGGATCAAGCTAGTTCTGTTTCTGAATTTGTGACTTACAGTGCCTTAGCTGAGCGCAAGAATTTATACAAATTTATATATTTTTCTGTCTCATTCGATAATCATAATATCTCAGACTCATATGATATTTGAGGAAACTTACATAGTTAGAAAAAAAAAACTTGTCCAAAAGTGGGACATGAATTAGCAAAGATTTTCATTTCCACATAGAAGTTTGCACAAATTGAAAGAAATGATATCAAAGATGTATTTGCATTCAATTTTGGGTTCAAATATGCATAGGCTAAAACTATGGGAAGGTGGGAGACATAGAATGAGAAATCAATGTAGTAGTATGACAAGACGCAGAGAGGAGCTACAAACAGAATAATTTTACCTATCACTTTTGAGTGTCCTTTATCTGCTATGCACTCCACAATTCATTTCTTATTTATCCTCATAAAATCATTGTTACTATAGCTTCTGATGGGAACTATGTGATCATTTGAATCATTACTTTATATGTAATGTGCTGTTTCTTCAACTGTTTTCAAGGTTTCTTGTTTATCTTTAGTTCTTAGTAATTTGATTATGATGTGTATGTGTGTGTGTGTTCACATGGATTTCTTTGAGTTTGCTCTGTTTTGGCTTTGCTGAGTTTATGGAACCAACTTAAATCCTAAATGTATTTAGGAAATTTGTAACCTTCGGTTTTCAAATATTTTTTCTGCCCCAATCATTTTCTCTTGTTCTTCAGTAACTCCAGTAACACAAATGTTAGACCTTTGGATGTTATTCCACAAGTCCCTGAAGTTCTGTTCATTTCTTTTTAAGTCTTTCTTCTGCCTGTTCTTCAGGATTCTGTAATTTCTCTATCTATCTTCAAGTTCAATGGCTCTGTCCTGTGTCAACTTCTTTACTGTGTCCAGCAAAGTAGGATTTCTAACCTCTGTCTTCTCTTTGGCATGGGGAGCTGGAAACAGTGAAGTTAAAACACAAGAATATGACCCATCCACTTAATTTTTTATTACAGATATTTGGTTTTTCAGTTCTAAAATTTCCATTCTGCTCTTTTTAGTGTTATTATTTCTTTTTTGAGAATTCCTGTCCTTTCAAGTGTGTTTACTATTGCTTCGTGGAGCATACTTATTACAGCTGCTTTAAAGTTTACCTTATAATTCCAACATCTCAAGGTTCACCTCTTAATTATCTTTTTCCTTTACAATTGATCACATTTGCAAGGTTCTTTGCATTTGAGTAACTTTAAAAATGTATCCTGAAATTTTTGAATTTTATGTTGTTTAGATGGTGGATTACATTCAGATCCCCTAGAAAATGTTGATTTGTTCTTTTGCTTCTGTGAGCAGTCGCCCTGGTTCAGATCATAAGTTCGATGCCTGTATGTGGTAGTATTGACGTCAGTTTGATTTTTCAACACGTAGCTCAATTCCTTTGGATTTGCCGATAGTCCAAGGCTTCTCAAGTGCAGCTCAGAGATCAGCCTGGACTTAGGCAGCTTTACACACAGAAGCAGGCAGAACCCCTTCTCCAGCTCTCTCACCTCCACGTCTGCCCTACTCTCTGGCCCACTGAGGCTTCCCTGCCAAGTTCTTTAGCCAGAAAAAGGAGGCCACCCACACTGGCGCCATGTAGTTTTCTACTTAGACTATCCTGGGGCAAAACCAGGAATATTAAAAGAGAAATCAAAACAGGGACTCCCTCTCCCAGGGATTCCCAGAATACTGAAATTTTCTTGGCGTTTTAGAATACATCCCTGGCTGCTGTCATGTGACTAAGATCTGCCTCAGAGCTGGGGGATAAGATCAAGTTCCCTAACCCCAGACCCTGGAGATAGAGGGGTGATGGATAATGGGTACCGAAACACAGTCAGATAAATGACAAGTTCTGGTGTTCCACAGCACAGTGGGGTAACTAGAGTACACAATAATGTATTAGAACACTTAGTAAAGTACTGGAAGAGAGAAGCTGGGAGGCTCCGAACACAAAGAAAAGATAAGGAAACGGAAAGGCTGGTTCCCTGGTTTGATTGGCTTACACTGCAAATGTTATGTTGAAATATGGTACTGTCTCCATAAAAGTATGCAAGTATTACATATTAATAAAAAGTTTTAACGAATAAAGTGGAAACAACTAACAGAAGAAACTCACTCTCAGACTAAAGCCCTAAGACAGAAGAGAGGTAGAAAATGACCTGTGTGGGGTCTTGAAGTTTTAACTCTCCTCCTGAATCCACTGGCTTTGTTGCACTTCAGAGCCATCACGTGGTTTCTGTTTTTGTCCAAAGTGTTTTGGTGTAATCAGCAGGATCCTGGGCAGTAGCTGGCTTACTCTGTCTTGACTGTTACTTCTGTTTATAGATACAGGCAATGAAGTTCAAGTTTAGGTAATTGGCTGGGGTCAAGAAACTAGCAAATGGCAGAGCTAGTGTTCTGATTCTGGATTCTAAATTGGGTTCAGTTCATACCCTTTGCATTATATCATGTTGGGCTATCAAAATTGCTTAGTTACATTTGTTTAATCAGTTGACAAATTGTAACAAATTTTGTAGTTCACTTCATTAATAGTATATAAAATTCAAATACAATTATAATAAAAATAATTTAATGTTAACTATGATGGTATGATTCCCTGTAAACTCCAAGGATAGTCTTATTCTTGACATTAATTGAAATACTTCAAATGTCTCATCATTTGGAAATGAAATTGTGTCAAATAAATTCAGTTATTCATTTATAAGAAATCAGGTGTAGGTGTTCAGTTTTATTAAATGCATTTTATCATCTATTAAGATGGTTATTTTTTTATTTTCGCTATCTACAGTGAAATTCATTAAAAAGACTTAAGTACTGGATCACTGTTGTATTTATGATTATAGTTGGTTATGACATATTCTACTAATGTAACTTAGAGTTCTATTTCCTTTGTATTATTCAGAAATTTAGTATTCATAGTTGTGACTGGACTACTATTGTTCTTTCTTTGACTCTCTTTACTTGTAGTATTTTTAATTTCTTTTTAACTTAAATCATTACTTCTTCTAGAACTTATTATGATAAGCCATAAGACCAACATCCAAACTTTCTTCCCAACTGATTAGCCAATTTTCCAACACCATTGTGTAATAATCTGCTAACCAACAATTTGAAAATTTCATCTTTGATAAGCTGGGTCCATTGCTGGATTTTCTAATCTGTTGCTATTATATTCTGTTTTTCTGACCATTTCTGTACTCAGACCACATTGTTTTAGTAAATTTTAACGTCTGAAGGACCAGTTTGTCCCCATTAGGTAAATATCTCCTTGGTCTTCAGTGGATTTTCCAACCATATGCCTTTTAAGTAATATTTTTGTTTGATCATTTTATTTTAAAAATATTTCAGGTAAAAAAATTTCATGTATTTCATATAAACAGATTTAGGAGCACAGTTATACTGCCCACCCTACACTCCCTCCCACCCGTGGTCCCACCCTTTCTCCTCTTTCCTTTCCCATTCTTTCCTTTAATTTTTACAGTAATCTACTCTCAGTCTATTTTATACTCATAAAATTAACCCTACACTAAGTAAAGAATTCAACAAATAGTAGGAAGAGAAAAACACTGTTCCTCAACAGTAGAGACAAGGGTTGTAAATAATCATCGACTCTTAAAATATTGATTTCACTCATATACATTACATTTTTTGGGTATTCTATTAGTTATCACAGATGGGGAAAACACACGATATTTGCCTTTTTGGGACTGCCTTATTTCAATAAATGTAATGGTTTCCAGTTGCATCCAACAGACAAGATTTCATTATTTTTATGGGTGGGTAGTAATCCATACTATGTATACATACCACAATTTCTTTATCTAGTCATCAATTGTTGGACATCTGGGTTGATTCGGTCCATATCTTAGCTGTTGTGAATTCAGCTGCATTAAACCTGGGGGTACAGATAACTCATATGCTGATTTCATTTTGTTGGGGTAAATTTCTAGGAGTGGGATTGCTTGGGTGATAAGCTATATATTTCCAAAATTGCCATGCTAGTTCACATTCTCACCAACAGTGTTTTAGGATATCTTTTTCCCCACATCCTTGCCAGCATTTATTGTTTGTTGATTTCTGTATGAGAGTCATTCTAACTGGGGTGAGGTGAAACCTTATTGTGATTTTTATTTGCATTTCCCTGATGGCTTGTGATCCTGAGCATTTTTTCGTGTGTCTGTTGGCCATTTGGATTTCCTCTTTTGAAAAATGCTTGTACAAGTCAGTTGACCATTTCCCAACTGGATTGTTTGTTTTGTTGTTTTTGAGTTTCTTGAGCTCTTTATAGATTCTGGATATTAACCCTTTATCAGTTGTATAGTTTGCAAATATTTTCTCCCATTCCATCAGTTGCCACTTCACTTTGATGAGTGTTTCCTTTGCAGTGCAGAAGCTTCTCAACTTGATATAATCCCATTTGTCTACTTTGGCTTTGATTGCCTGTGCTTCTGGAGTCTTTTCCAAGAAGTCTGTGGCTATACCAATGCCTTGCAGAGTTTCCCCAATGTTCTCCAATAATTTTGATGGTATTGGGGTGTAGATTTAGATCCTTGATCTATTTTGAGTTTATTTTTGCATAAGGTGTAAGAAAGCAGTCTTGTTTCATGATTCTGCATGCAGAGATTCAATTTTCCCAGCACCATTTGTTAAAGAGACAATCCTTTCTCCAGAGATTGATTTTAATTAACTTGTCTAAGATTAGTTGGTTAAACATATGTGGATTGATTTCTGGAGATTCTATTCTCTTCCACTGGTCTACATGTCTATTTTTGTGCCAGTACCAGACTGTTTTGATTATAACTGCCCTGTAGTAGATCTTAAAATCTGGAATTGTAATGCCTCTGGCTTTGTTTTTGTTGTTTAAGATTGCTTCAGCTATTCGGAACCTCTTGTGTTTCTATATGAATTTCAGCATCATCATTTTCTTGATCTGAGAGGAATGTTGTTGGTATTTTGATTTGGGTGGCTTTGTATCTGTAAATTGCTTTGGATAGTATGGACATTTTGATGATATTAATTCTTCCAATCCATGAACATGGAAGATTTTCCCTTTTTTTTTTTTATTGCATGTGTCTTCTGTTTCTTTCTTTAATGTTTTATAATTTTTTCAAGATTTATTTATTTATTTGAAAGAATTACAGAGAGACAGAGGCAGAGAGAGAGAGAGAGAGAGAGCGAGCTTCTATCCACTGTTTCACTCCCCAAATGGCTGCAACAACCAGAACTGGGTCAGTCTGAAGCCAGAAATCAGGAGCTTCTTTAGCATCTTCCACACAGGTGCAGGGACTCAAGCAATTAGGCCATCTTCTACAGCTTTCCCAGGCCATAGCAAAGAGCTGAATCAGAAGTGGAGCAACCAGGTCTGGAACCAGTACCCATGCAGGATGCTGGCACTGCAGGTAGTGGCTTTACCTGCTACCCCACAGCACTGGCCCAGTGTTTTGTAATTTTAATCTTAGAGATATTTCACTTCCTTGGTTAAATTTTTTCGAAGGTATTTAAATTTCTTTGTAAGTTATTGTGAATGGGGCTGATATTACAAGTTCTTTCTCAGCCATCGCATTGTCTGTGTATACTAAGGCTATTGATTTTTTTTTGTGTTAATTTTATATCCTGCAACTTTAACAAACTCTCTTATGAGTTCCAATAATCTCTTAGTGGAGTCTTTGGGCTCTCCTATTTATATAATCATGTCATCTGCAAATAGGAATGATTTAACTTTCTACTTTCCAATGTGTAATACTTTGATTTCTTTTTTTTGCCTAATGGCTCTGGCTAAAACTTCCATAACTATATTGAATAGCAGTGGTGAAAGTGGGCATCCTTGTCTGGTTCCTGATCTTAATGGAAATTCTTCCAACTTTTCTCTATTTAATGTGATACTGGCTATGGGTTTGTCATAAATTTCCTTGATTGTGTTGAGGAATGTTCCTTCTATACCCAATTTGCTTAAAGTTTTTTTTTTATCATAAAAGGATGCTGTATTTTATCAAATGCTTTCTCTGCATCTATTGAGATAATCAAAAGGTTTTTATTACTTAATTTGTCAATGTGGTGCATCACATTTATTGATCTGCATATGTTGAACCATCCCTGCATATCAAGGATAAATTCCAGTTGATGTGGGTGAATGATCTCTCTGATGTTTTGTTGGGGTCAATTAACTAGCATTTTTTTTAGATTTATTTATTTATTTGAAAGGCAGAGTTACAGGAGAGACAGGGAGAAAGATCTTCCATCCACTGGTTCACTCCCCAAATGGCTGCAATGGCCGGAGCTAAGCTAGTCCGAAGACAGCAGCCAGGAGTTTCTTCTGGGTCTCCCACGTGGGTGCAGGGGCCCAAGGACTTGGGCTTTCTTCTATGGCTTTCCCAGGACATAGCAGAGAGCTGGGTTGGAAAAGGAGCAGCTGGAATTTAAAATGGTTTTAAACTGGATTTAAACATTATCAGGGAGCTGGATTGGAAATGAAGCAGCCAGGACTCTAACTGGCACCCATATGGATGCCTTACCTACTGTACCACAAGGCAGGTTCCTGTTATTTCTTTTATTATTACTTTTCTTCTATTCATTCATTAGATTTTTAATTCCATCCTATATATATAATATATATTAGAATATTTTATTTATTTATTTGAGAGAGAGAGAGAGTTACAGACAATGAGAGGGAGAGACAGAGAGAGGTCTTCCTTCCGCTGGTTCTCTCCCCAAATGGCCATGATGGCTGTGCCATTCTGAAGCTATGCTGATCTGAAGCCAAGAGCCAGGAGCTTCTTCTCGGTCTCCCATAGAAGTGCAGGGGCCCAAGCACTTGGGCCATTTTCTACTGCTTTCCCAGGCCATAGAAGAGAGCCAGATTGGAAGGGGAGCAGCTGGGACTAGAACTGGTGCCCATATGGGACGCTGGCGCCACAGGTGGAGGATTAACCTACTGCGCCATGGCACTGGCAGCAATCCAATATATTTTAACAGTTTAATTTTTAAATGTATAATTTTTATTTTACTTCTAAAAGAATTTTTCAGGTTGGTCCTATAATTTACCAATTTAAGATGTTTATTTTATTTTTTTATTTTTCATTATGTAGAACCCAACTACGTTTTACTACTTGTACTGCCTTTTTTTCAGCTGGAAGATAATATACTTCATATCTCCGAATACTTTCCTGCTCCTAAACTGTCCAGTGTGTGTGTGACCTTGCTATTAGAGACAGATGTCTTCAAAAAATGCAAATTAGAGCTTATTATATGGGTTTCTCTGCTTCTTATATGAGTGTAATTCAAAGGCGGCTATATTCTCAAATTCCTAAAATTGATCTTCTTCCCAAACTTTTCTCAAGTTTAGAGACTTATGAAAGGAATCAACTAGGTTTTCTCAGTACTAGGATTTGGGATGAGGGTTTTTTTTTTTTTTTTTTCTGTGATGGTAAATGATCCTTATTGAAAACATTAGGATCTTGAGTTAAAGAAAATGGAAAAAATTAGACATAGTATAATTTTTTTTCCTGGACAGAGTAGACACCCAGTCGTCCTTCCAAAGTTAGTAGGAAGCTGAAGCCAAAGGGAGATGGTCAAGGGTAGGTGTTGGATCAGTGTGTCAGCAATTCCTCCTTTTCTCGGCACCCTTGTCAGGCCCTGGAGCCCCAGCTGGTGGCTCCTTCCCTCCCCTTGACCTCAGCAGCTGTGCTCTGTGCAGCAATTCTAAGCTTCTGATCTGAGCACAGCACCCTTGCCTATTTTCCAGCGGCGAAAAAACATTTTCTCTAGTCTACTCGTTCAGCTGTCTTCTACAGCAATTTGGAGATGGGAGTGAGAATTAAAATGTGCGGACTGGGATCAGTATCTTTGACTGGAAATTTTACCTCTCTTCCAAACTTTGTAAGATGAAAGAACATAGCATAACAAAACAACTGTGGGTCAAAGAATTATTATATCTTATTCAGCCCACTGACCTCATTTCTTGCTGAGGAAAATGATTTCCAGAAAACTTCAATTATTTTCCCAAGTTCATGCATGTACTCAGTAGCAGCACAGTTGTTACTGCTTGTCTTAAGCTCATCAGATTAAAATTGGTAAATCCAGTGATTTTGTATTCAGTCGCCTGCCCTGCACACACCGTTTCTGCATATATGCTGCTATCTTTTGTTTGCTTGTTTGTGGAAGCCACCACTCACGTATGTGTATGTTCATACATATGCAAATGAGTGTAAATCTACCTATAATCTTTTATTAAAGGCGATTATGTAGCAGTAGCCTAGAATGTTTTCTTCATCTATAGCAAAGGAAATTAACGTTATCTGAGAGGTTGTTAAGAGGATTTTATTACATACTTATTATTACAGATGGGGATACTGAGGCAGAGAAAGCTGAAGGCAACTCTGGTATAAGAGTGTAGGAAACCGAATTTGTGCCAGGAAGCCCAGCGCGATTTCCATGTTCTTATTTACTATACTATAGGATTTCCCAGTATTTGACTGTTTTATGCAGTTTTAAGTTGAAAACACATTCAAACATACGTAATTCACCACCTAAAGCCACTCCGACTTTTGCAAGAAAACAGTTCTCGGAAAGCCTTGCCCTCTACACGTCTCATCTTCACGGTCTTTTGAAAATGGAACTTCACTGCAGAGGTAAAGAGGCGGCATCAGCGTTTCACAGATGGGGTGAAGAGGTTAAGTGCAGCTTCTTGCTTAAGGAGGTGGAATGAAAGCCAAGAATGCCTGGCTCAGACTGCTGCTGAGTGGAAACCAAGAGACCACACTTCTGTAGCCCTCTCAGTCATTCTCTGGTTTGGTTGAGAGTGTGGTTTTGCCATTAGTGTCACAGGGGAAAATGACATATTCCGAACACATCACTGGATTCCTGGAGCAGAATGATTACAGGTTGCCATTACCAAGAGACACAGTGCCAAAGCCTTCTCTGCATTTAAAAATAACGAGAGAAAAAAGCACCTTCAGATAGTTGGCGCGTGGGAGAACTTGGAGTCATTCCATTTGGGGGTCCTGTTTATGTAGTTGCAAGAGGGCCTGATGGTGAGGGGCTCGGGCATCTATTTGTTCTCTTGTCCCGGTGAGAGATAGTGTCATGTGCATCCATGGACAAGCTTCTTACCTTTCTATGCCCCTGTTTATCTCTGTAATGAATACAGTGGTAGTCTCTACCTTACAGAACCCTGGGAAGGATTAACACTGCAGGACAAAGTAAGTACTCAATAAACAGTTGTTACTATTGTGGTGGTTGTTAGGGAGTTAATAAATGGATAACATGCCATCCCAAATCCTCCTGGACAAACTAAACTTCAAGCACCACAGTATACTCAGCAGGAACTCAAAGAGTGAGTCTCCAGCTCTCCTTGGCTCATATCGTTCTTGGAAGTTTCTGACATTTGGCAAGTCTAACCCTACACAGGGGGATACAGGCTGAAAATACTACTTTCGTTTGAGGCCAGCTAAAATTATTGTTTCCTATGTCTAATGGTTCTAGCAAGATTCCTTACAGACAAGAATATACGAGCTGTGTCTCTAGGGGAGATTCTTCTCCGAGCTCCCAGGTTGAGTCACAATAATGGTCAAAGGTTAGCGCACCTTGGAGAATTCAGCAGGTCTGGGAACAGAGTGGCCTGTGAGGGGAGTGTGCATCTCAGACTCTTCCCCTGGAGTGCCCCTGTTACTAGGAGTAAGTAAAAATATACCTTGGGATTCAAGGATGTGGTTTGACATGGCTTACTGAGAACAAGAAATTTCTCCAAAATTCTTTCATCTTAAAGATGCATGTGCATTTGTGTTCTCTTCCATATATACTGATGCTTGATTTCATGTAAAAATCCTGTTGAGTTTTCTCTTAAAGTATGGAGTGTAATTAATGCTCCAGAAAAAATAATTCCATGCCTCCCATGTCGTTGTGTATAGTATACTGCTATGTACCATATTTGAGTTCTGCAGATGTAACAGGGAGAATGCAGACTTTGGGCCAGACCCCACTCTGGGTTCCAGTGACCATTCTACCACCATGTACTTATTACTGCACTTCCCTGAATTTGCTTCCTTTTATGACAATAAAGCTAATAATGTTTACCACGTGGTGTTGTTATGAGGCTTTGGGAAATGATGTATGGAAAGTGCCCAGCAGAGACCCTGGCCCATCACAGCTATCCAGGAAATGCTTCGTTTACTTACCAACTCTTCCTCCAGTGGCAAATACAAGTTAAAGTTAAAAATGGACAGAGCAGCATCCAGAAACTTCTTTGTTGTCTGGATGAGGACAGGAAGGCGAACTTTAGAAGCAGTCAACAGAACCAAAGAATGGGAGTGCTCTCATATGCAAAGCTAGCCAGCCAAAACCAAGAAATTGTCTGTAATCTCACAAAAAAGTCAATCCCAGTACTGGGAGATGGAGTGTGGGAAGGTTCTCATTGAGTTCTGGAACAACTCAACTGAAGAATTCTGGGTGGAAAAATCACAGAAATATGAGGAAGGAAAACTGATGAAGTAGAAGGCAAGAGTACAGTGTCGTGGAAATCAAGAGTAAAAAGCGTTCTTTAAATGAGGAAGTCACCACATCTTACCCTGAGTCAGATGAAACCGGAGGAGTGACACTGGGTTGGCAAAGTGGGGGACCTTGGCAGAGTTGTGGCGGCCAATGTCAGAGGAGGAGGGGTTAAATGAGAGCTAAAGGCATTTTTGCCCTTTCTCCTTCTCTCTCTCTCTCTTTGGAAAAAAAAAAAAACTCAAAAACAGAAAAACTTGAAGCACAAGCACATTAAAAAGCCCATTGTTGAGGAAACCAAGAAATAGTCAAACCATAAAACACTACCTATGAGGACAGAAAAAGAAAGGCAGAATGGCAAACGATGTGTGAAGCAGTGTGAATTAGGACCCTGCAGAAGGAGATTCCGAAGAGGAACAAGCGGTGCAGCCTCACCCAGCCCTGGCAGACAGGCTCAAGCCCTAGAGCACTCAGGTACGTGGAAGACTGACGAGGACACAGAGCGACGGCTGGGATCCCGTGTGCAGCTATGTCTAGGGAGCTGCTCAACCCTCAGAGCTCGGCCCGTTCCTGCTCCTGCTACCGTCTGAACTGCAGCCCTCTCCATCTGCACCAGAGGAGAGGATAGTCTGACAAAGCTGCACAAGAATGGATTCATGGCCAGGAACACCAGGCTCGGGGGGTTAATGGAGGCATCCACACGACAAATGTTACGACCTCCAGCCTTCCCTCTTGTCCAGTTCCAGACGTAATGCCTAAGGGCAGAGTTTGAAAACTGCTTCTTTGTAGAAATGAATGTCTTATAAAAGGGAATAAAGCACAATCATACCATCCACTGATGTCTGAGGGTCCTTAATGAAAAAGCTGATTGGCAAAAGCTGGCCATCCACCAAGTGGTGCATCCCATCAGGCACCCAGCTTCCAACAAGGCTTTTAAGTCTCTCTCCTTTGGAACAGACAGCCCGCCCAGGATTGCTAAACATTTGAAAAAGGCCTCCATCGGTTAAGTCAGGGACTCTCAGGAGGCTGTGTCATGAAGAGAGCCGCAAATAAGTAGGCCCTTAGCAAGGGGCAGATGTGAGGTCAAAGAGGACCTCTGTTTTTAGGATGAGAACTGTTCAGGGTGGGTGTTTGGCCTAGAGGTTAAGATTCTGACTGGGATACCCACATCCCTTATCAGAGTGCCTGGGTTCCAGTCCCAGCTCTGCTCTCAATTCCAGCTTCCTGCTGGTGTGTACTCTGGGAGGCGGAAGATGATGCCCCAAGTAGTCCTACCTACCCAGGGGAGACCTGGATTGAGTTCTGGCGCCTGACTGTGGCTTGGCCCAGTTCCAGCTACTGTGGGCATTTGGGGACTGAACTGGTGGATGGGAGCTGACTCTCTCTCTCTCTCTTTCTCTCTCTCTCTCAAATTTAAAATGACATTTTAAAAAAGATGAGAGATGCCAAAGGACATTCATTTGCTGGTAATCAGCCTCTAGTATTTTTCTTCCTGGCTTGAGACGAATGTGTAGTCACAAACACTTAGAAAAATGTCTGCTTCTGGTTAGGATGCAGAGGGCTGTGAAAAGCCTTCATTTCCATGGTCAGCCCAGAAAAGCCCGGACAAAATAAAATTCATATGTTTCCGTGGGACTGGCAGAGATACAGCAAGCACTGATGAGCTGAATTAAAGGGAAAGACGACTTGTAGCGAAGCAGAGATTTGAGGGTGGATGCCTGGTCTTGGCATGGGCACTTGGAAGAGGAATCTGTCTTCCATGGGCAGAGACCTAGCAAGGTTGAGGACCAGCAGGGAGAACGGAAAGGATGGATTTGAATCTGAAATGAAATAAGGAACCTCTCAGCCTGACACTCCTCCCTCACCCTCATCTCTACATTTTCCTGCAGAAGTCACAGTGGAACAGTTGCCGAAAGATAGAGCAAAATCACAGTATCAGGAAGATTCTCACAGCGCTTGGATTCTGTTAGACTTGGAGTCCTGCTAGACTTGAATCGAGAGGTCAAACCAGCCTGTTCCTAACGCCCTCCCGACTCAAATGACCCCAGAGTCTGGGTAGGGCCGAAGGCCGGGGTTTGGGCTAATCACAGGAAAGGCTCTGATTAGCACTGCAGCCCAGCCTGAGCCCAACCTCATGCAAGGAGGAATCTAAATGGTCAGCCCCTCACCCAGTCCACAGAATAAGAGGCTTCAGCTCAGAAATGGGTAAACAACATTAATGCACACTAGACTTAGGTAGCCCCTGCTTTCCTTATACAAAGTTTCTGAAATACAAATTAAAAGATTATGAAGCATAGGAAGAAGCAGGGAACTGTGAATCATCATAAAGAAATGGTGCCTGATGAAGCGCACTGAGTGAAGCAAGCCGGGATAACTGGACTGTTGGAATCAGCAGACAAAGAGCTTAAAGCAACTGTGACAAATATGTCAAATAATTTAGAAATAGGTGAATATAATGAGGTGTCAGGAAAAAGAAAACTCAAAGGAGCAAGTGAAATATGAGAACTGAAAAAAATAGAAAATCTAAAATAAAAAATTCATTGGATGGGCTTAATTAAAAGCAGATTATACACTGCACAAATGGAATTAATTTAAAAACAAATGAATAGAAATCATCCAAATAGAGAAAAAGAAAAGTTGGAGAAATAGGAGGAAAGAATGAGCCAGGTCCTGAGATTTGTAGGATGATATCAAGTGGATGATAATGCATGTCTGATTGGAGTCCCCAGCGTGGTACTCCACACACAGATCCAAGAATTTCAAGGGACCCCAAGCAGGACAAGAACAAAGAAACCATCACCAAGTACATCATAATCAAATTTCTGAAAAATCTTAAAAGCATCCACAGGGAAGAGGAGGGAGACATGTTACCGAGGAACAACACTGAATGTAACAGCTTCCTTTTCATCAGAACAAAACAAATGCAGCCCTGAACAGAGTGGCTCAGCAGCTTTAAAGAAAGGAAAGGAAGAAAGAGTCTCCTTGGAATTCTACACTCATTTAAAATATCCATAATTTGAAGGCAATATTGAAACACTTTCAGGAAAAAAAAGTCTAAAAAAATCACCAGCAAATCTACTCTGCAGATAATCAATGTTGAAAGAATTCTTCAGGCTGAAGGAAAATGAACTCAGATGTAAAGTAGATATTAAAAAAAAAAAAAGGAGGAAGAGGATAAAGTACCAGAAACGATAAATACTTAGGTAAATGTGCAAGGCTATTTTTACGTTTTATTAGTTCATAAAAAGACAATTGAATTTTTAAGCCCAAAATAATAGCACTGTATAGTAGTACCCACCATCTGTGGTTTGATTTTCCAAGGTTTCAGTTATCGTTGGTCAACCACGTTTCAAAAATATTAAATGGAAAATTCCAGAAATAAACAATTCACAAGTTTTAAGTTGGGAGCTGTTCTGCGTAGCATGATGAAACCTCTTGCCCTGTACCTCCATCGCACCCAGGATGTGAGTCATCCCTTTGTCCAGCGAGTCCACACTGTATACGTTATCTGTCCATCAGTCACTTGGCAGACCTCTTGGCCATCAGATCAGTTGTCTCAGTAGCGCAGCATTTTTGTTCTAACAATCTCTATTTTACTTAAAATAGTCCCAAAGTGCAAGAGTAGCAATGCTGGCAACTGGGATATGCCAGAGAGAAGCTGTAATGTGCTTCCTGTAAGTGAAAAGGTGAAAGTGCTTGACCCCATAGGAAAGAAAAAAAAAATCATATGTTGACATTGCTATGGCAATACGAAAGAGCTATGGTAAGAATGAGTTGTTGATTCCTAAAGTTAGAAAGAAAGAAAAGAAATTTGTGCTGGTTTCGCCATTGCACTTCAAACAACAAAAGTTATAGCCACAGTGTCTGGTGAGTATTTAGTTAAGACAGGAATGGCATCTGAGTGCTGTTTTGGGCCCGGCTACTGCTACTCCATTTCCAATCTAGGTTCCTGCTAATACACCTTGGAAGGCAGCAGAAGATGGCCCAAGTCCCTGGGCTCATTTAACTCTTACAAGAGACCCAGATAGAATTCCTGCCTCCTGATTTCAGCCTGGCTCAGACTTGGCTGTTGTGGTCATTTAAGAAGTGAACCAGCAGATAAGAAGTGAACCAGCAGATAAAAGATTTCTCTCTCTCTCTCTCTCTCTCTCTCTCTTCCTCTCTCTCTCCCTCTCCCTCCTTCTATGTATCTGTATTTTCAAGTAGATAAATAAATCTTCAAAAATATTCAAAGTAATCAAGGAAAATCCATGAGTCAAAGAAAAAAAACCACAGGAGAAATTAGAAAATGTTTCCAGCAGAATGATATTGAAAAAAATCTATCAACATTTGTGGGATGCAGTAGTACTTAGGGGAAAATATATAGCTTTATGGTGATTTTTCTTAGAAAAGAAGAGTTAAAGGGACCGGTGCTGTGGTGTAACAGGTGAGGCTGCCGCCTGCAGTGGCGGCATCCCATATGGGTGCCTGTTCGAGTCCCAGGGGCGCCACTTCTGATTAAGCTCTCTGCTATGACCTGGGAAAGCAGTGGAAGACGGCCCATCCTGCACCCGCGTGGGAGACCTGAAGGAAGCTCCTGGTTACTGGCTTTGGATCTGTGCAGCTCCAGCCATTGCGGCCATCTAGGGAGTGAACCAGTTGATGGAAGACCTTCTCTCTCTCTCTCTCTCTCTCTCTCTCTCTCTCTGCCTCTGTCTCTCTGTAACTCTGCCTTTTAAATAGATAAATAGATCTTTTTTTTTAAAAAAAAAGAAGAGTTATTTTTCTGAAGCTAAAAAAGAAACATTACATTCAAAGTAAGAAAAGGTAATTAATTAGTGAATCAATAAAATCGAAAATAGAAAAATAATGGAGAAAATCATAAAGCTTTAATTGGGCACTTTAAAAGAACAAATTTATAAACTCCTAGTAAGATTTATTAAGGAGATAAAAATTCAGCCTAAAAGGGAATTAAAGAGGGGATATTATTGTAGATCCCATAGATCTCAAAATATAATAAAAGATTATAAGTTTACAGACATAAATTCCATAACTATCAAGGAAATGAATGAATATCTGTGCATGTAGATACTGTATATAAATTATACAGTATATATTTATATATTTACATATGGTATAATATATACAGATATTGTATACATCTGTATACAATAGTATACAGATACTTTAAATAAATATATATTTATATATACATATTATATATAATAAATAAATATACATATTATATATTTATATACAGATACTGTATATAAATTATACCTTATATTAGGGGCCGGCACTGTGGCGCAGCCAGTTAAGCCACCGTCTACAGCGCCAGCGTCCCATATGGGCACTGGTGTGAGTCCTGGCTGCTCCATTTCAATCCAGCTCCCTGCTAACGTGCCTGTGAGGGCAGTGGAGGGTGGCCCAAGTCCTTGAGCCTCTGCATCCACATAGGAGACCAGGATGAAGCTACCAGCTCCTGGCTTTGGCCTGGCCCAACCCTGGCTATTGCAGCCATTTAGGGAGTGAACCAGCAATTGGAAGATCTGTCTGTCTCTGTAATTCTGACTTTCAAATAAATAAATAAATCTTTAAAAAAATATACCTAACTAAAAGATAAGTAGAAAAAAGAGCTTTGGTTCTATATGAATCTTGATGTTATCATCATGTTGGCCTATTCTTTGGCAGAAGTCACAAAGAGGTTATGAATCATATATATTATGTACAACTGACTACAGTTGATTGTGGAACTTCCTGACTCCAAAAGTAACAGTGAAAGATCTTGAATTAATTAGTCTGCATTCTGTTCGGGTCACTACATTGTTTTTTGTCATCCACAACTGGAGCCATAGGGCCATCTGGAAGTGTTGTGAGAGCAGCATTAGTAGTAATTAGCAGTGATGTGTGTTTACTGTATAAGCTGGGCCTCCAAAGCCAACAGCTACAAGGCATTTGAGAATAGTCCTTTCCACACAAGTTGTTTTCCAAGGAAGCAAGGAAGTCAGCAGTGCAGAGTTGATGTTGAGCTATTTTTGGGTGGTGGTGGAAGTTGTTTTCATAGAGTGAAAATATGGTAGACATTGCATAGCCCCAAGGGGATTTGCAGTGGGAACATCACTGTGATACGTGGGATAAAAGCTTGTTGAAGTGCTCCTTGATGTGCTTCCGTGTTCATCCTTTAATGTTTGTGTCAATAAACATTATCAAAATGCCACACTACAACCAGGATCCCAGAAAGTAATCATAGAGTGTAGGAAAATTCCCAGGGCAGCAGAAAAATCCAGAAAACACTGTGACTTATTCTTCCCACCCACTACCCCTACAGTTCAGCAAGGTAGGGTGCATGGAGTGTGCTCAATAAGTAGTGGGGATGAATGAGTGATGGATGAGTGCAGCTAAACTGGAATCATTCATTCAACATTTACGTATTTTGTGCCCTATCATTAAGTGGTTGTGGGGGTTGCAAAAGGAACCCAGAGGTGTGGCCGGAAAACCCTTTACTTCTAAGCAGGAGCACTGGCAGACATGCGAAACCACCAAGGAAAATAGGAATTGTTTCATAGCAGCCTCTCTTCTTAAGAGTCCCAGCGTCTTGCATTTCCCAGGAGGGTAGCATTTCATTTGCTAATAACCCAGCCTTCAGAGACATTCTTATCATCCTCTGGAAACTCTTTCTCCCCATTTTCTAAGAGAACAGAGAGAATGGACCCCTATTAATAGTTCTATTGTCCCAGAATTAAAACAGATGCAGGATTCCCATGAAACTGTTTTATTTGTCTAGATGTTGTGGGTGCTTAGACAAGGGGCCAGAGCAAAGGCAAGGGCACAGTCATTTGATCTCTTAAGAGGTGGGGGAGTAACAGGGGGGCTGTGACCTCTGCTGGCCAGTTGCAAGTTCCCACCTTACCAGACACACACACATACACACCAAAACACAAGAATTAGGACATTTTCCAAAACAGTCCTCGGTTGTTCTGATTCCAGAAACATCGAAAACTCAAGAAAATACTTGTAAAGAAAAGGAAATGGGCTCGGAGAAAATACCCCAGTTCCCAGACTTTATTTGGCAGGGAAAGAAGTCCAGGGAAGCCAAGGAAGCTTTTCCACGCCCCTGATAGGCCTTTTTTTTTTTTTTTTTGGTAGCTTCAGTTTTAACACAATATTTCAATTTTAGTGTTGTCCATGACCAAAGAACAAGACTCCACTTACTTTCCATGCCTACTATTCTCCCACCTAATTATTAGAAACTGGCCCCTCCCCTATGGGCCCCCCAGCTGTTACAAAGTTCTAAGGATGCCCTTCTACTGGATAGACCTGTTTTCCTACCCCAGCCTCCCCTTGTTGCCAGGGTCACCTTGTCACTGTCTCTTGTCACTGCTGCAGACTACAAGCTTATAGGGTAAAGCCACCGTTGGCCAGGAGACTGCTTGTGCCTGCCCTCTCCCAACTCCGAGGCTCTGGTGGGGCCACTACCTTCAGATTTTCTCTTCTTCGAATGCACAAGGTGCTCTTTCTCGTTACTGAGAATGGAGCAGGAACTAAACTGTGTCTTTTGGTGAGTTACTGAAACATTGGAGGTACTATCACATAGAACATGATTTTGAACCACCATGCAGGCCCAGCCCTGTTCTTGGGTTAATTGCCGGGTCCATCCTTGTGACCTAAAATTGACTTCTTTCCGAGTTGATTAACAGGAGAGACGCCCACTGCCTCCACTCACCTCTGGAGTCAGTATTTGTTGCAAGTCTGTCATGTTCAGGCTCTGTGGCAGACACAGGAGATAAAGTGGGGACCCAAACAGACATGGCCCAGCTCTCATGGAGTTTGAAGTCCGGAAGTAAAAGCAGCAACTCAACAAAGAATTACATGAGCAAATGTTACTGTTATGAAATATTCTCAGTACCATGAAATAAGAATTGGGAGGTACCATGAGAAAATCTAATGAAGAGAAGTAATTTGGATTGGGGAAGTGCAATAAGGCTCCTTTGAACAATCTGAGATTTAGTTGGGCCTGAGGCTGGGCTGGAATTTGCTTGTGGAGAGGTGGTCAGATAGTGCCCCAGGCAGCAGGGCCGCCTGTGTGCAGGGCCTGCTGGAGACAGGAGCTTGGAGGTCCTGAGTGGTTGAAGTGAAGGCGGCCGGGATGCGCAGGTATGAGATGAGGCTGAACAGGGTAGCCGTACAGCCCATGCAGGCACTGCAGAGCCACTGCAAGGATTTGAAGGGCTGCCATGGAAGGGCACCTAGCCAGGGAGTGAATGGCATGAGTTCATCTGTATTCTAAGAACACCATGGCAGCCATATCGGGAGTGAATGCAAGGGGGAGCCAGGCCAGTATTAAGACAGCAGGAGACTGTCCCAGAGTCTAAGTGAGATCTGATAGTGGCCCGGATCCTGGAGTTACCAGAGCAGAGAGAGAAATGGTCCATTGCAAGATCCGTGTGGAGTAGAACCTGCAGCATTTGCTGGTGGGGGGAGGAGTGGCAGGAGAGAGTCAGGGTAGAGAGAGGGTCCAGGGAGGCTTCCAGTGTCTGCCCTGGGCAGCTGGGTGTGTGTCCTGACATCTGGACACCGAGGAAACCGTCAGACATAGGCAGCCCATTGCCCGGAGTCTGAGTGACACGGTCACCTGAGAAGCAGGGGCAGCCAAGGCACAGGCTCGGGCCAGTCCTTTGCAGTTTGACTTTTAAAAATCTCCAACCCCATCACATCAGTTTCAACAAAAAGGTTATGTTTTGCATTAGAATTCCTCCCTAAGCAGTTGCCAGGGTAAACAGTATTCAGTTGCTTCATTCAAGAGAGTAGCAGTTGGTGGTACTGATTGAGAGCAGGGCCTCTGAGATGACATCTCAGCTCTGCCTCTGAGCAGCTGAGGGGCCAGGGCAAGTCCCTTAGCCTCTCTGAGGCTCTGTGTCCTTGTCCGTGGGTTGGAGATGACAGTGGTATCATCCTGAAGCCCCTTCCTAAGGCTTAGGTGCATTCCTGCCATTCCGGGTATTGAGAGCAGAGCCTGGTCCACTAGGGGCATCCAGTTGGTGTTAGCAATCGCCCACAGGTGGTACTGGAAGCCTCCCAACACTGTTCTGCGCTGGGAGCCTGCTTTGCAGAGTAGAAAGCCTTGATTGGGTCACACAGATTCAACTTTAGGTCTCTGCTCTCCTACTTCCCAGAGCCCATTTTCTCAGCCGTCATGTGGGGACAGTAATATCCACATTGAGTGTTAGTGGGAGGATAAAATCAGGACTCTTTGAGCATTGCCTTTTTTTAAAAACGATTTATTTATTTGAAAGGCAGAGTTACAGAGAGGCAGAGGCCTGCTCTCCTAGCCCATAGCAGAGAGCTGGATCAGAAGTGGAGCAGCCGGGACTTGAACTGGTACCCTTATGGATGCAGGCACAGCAGATGGAGGCTTTACCCACTATGCCACAGCGCTGGCCCCTGAGCAGTGCCTTGTGTAGAACAGATGATCAGCGAATGTTAGGTTCTTTCCTTACCCACCACGGGCTTCCTTTTCAAATTGATAACACATATCTCCACCCTCCACTCCTGAGAGACCTCAGTAGGATGATAATTTCAAATCATTTTGTAGACTTATGAATTTTATGGGTTTTTTTTTCCGGAAATTACATTTTCTTGCCCTTTCTAGCACGTATGGAGCTAGTGACTGTGGACATCTTACATCTCAGAGAGAATGCTCCACAGAGTTCCTATTTGCCCCCTCGAACCATTCATAATTCCCACTGCCAATCGCTTGCCCAATGCCATAACCCACTTCCTCTTTCTGTCCCCACCGTCACCTTCAATAGCCAGAGTCGAAAAACCCGGGCACCAGCCCACAGAAAACACTCTCCGTTGTCCTGGAAAGCAGAGATGCTATGGGCTTTTATTTTCAAAGCTGACTGCATGGTTTCCTTCGGCAGAACCGCGCGGGTGGCAGAGTGTGCACTGCGTGTCGCCCTCTCCGCCCGCATCCCTGTGGTGGCCTTCCCTGAGGTTCTTGGTACTGGCTTCTTTCTGGCTCATGAGAGCTGTTGCCGCTTTGCCTAAACTACTGTGCGTCTCCTCGGGGGTATTTGTACTTTCAGACTCATTTTCCACTTAGAATGCCAACTTTGTTCCTATTAAGAGACAGGAGGACTTGTGCCAACAGAGAGTCCTGCAACAGGGTCTTACGCTTCAGTCTGCAAAATCTCACTCATCCTTTGCTATACCTGACCCTGGATGGATAATGTAGTACACAGACCTCCCTCATAGGCTTTGGGAGACTACTGGAGCAATGCACAGTATCCAGACAAGAAAAAGACCAGAACATTTAACCATCAACAGCAAAGTCAAAACAATGCTGTTATAAGACTAATGGGGTTTCTTTGGATTTCAGGGAACAGATCCGTCAAGGCCTAGAAGAACTCCAGAAAGTTCTGCCAGGAGGAGACACTTACATGCATGAAGGATTTGAAAGGGTAATTTTAAAGCGGTTTCGACTCCAAGTGCAAAGTGTAATTTTGAAATATCAACAGAGGGATGGCTAATAAGATAAAGCACTTGTATTTAGGGGACTGGGTAAGACCCAGTGGCAAGGGAGTACTTCTCGAAAAGCATGTACTCAGATCCCTGTGTCCAAAAGAACTAAAGACACAAATTCCCTTCCTCCTCCTCTGACAATGAATAAGGGTTTGTTAGCCGATGATCGGCTGGTGTTGAGTCACGCACACGCAATCCCCTCCATCCTAAATGGTGGTGGTCGAGACAACTTCCATGACTTCAACTTCCAGGAAAACAAGGGCTGGGCTGTGAGAAGTACAACCTCAGGGGTCCATGTTCACCGCTGTAATTCCTTCAATGGGAAGTAACTTCACATGAAAACCACCCATTGGTGTTTGAGTGAAGCCTGGGTAAATTACATAAAGAATCAGGCCTCAGCCGCGGCTGCAGATCCATCGGCCTACTGCCGATACAGTATTTGGAGAGGCAAGCTATGGTTACATGTCTAATGTCTTATTCTTGTGTTTTTCAGGCCAGTGAGCAGATTTATTATGAAAACAGTCAAGGTAAGACTCTAGTACAAAATGCTATTGTGAATTATTCAATTTTTCTATATTTGCTTTCCAAAACATACCTCAGTAATTTTATGTTCAAAAGACATATATGACATCATCTATAATTGTCAGACACACAGAAAGTTGTCATGTACCAAGTAAAATTCCACTGTCCTGTTTGTGCCAAGAAAAGTTATATAAAAGCGATTAAGCTCCCATTTGGCCACAGTCTGTAACTACCATGAAGTTTCACATGTTG
Organism: Sylvilagus floridanus; assembly: GCA_949820135.1. Lineage (NCBI taxonomy): Eukaryota > Metazoa > Chordata > Mammalia > Lagomorpha > Leporidae > Sylvilagus > Sylvilagus floridanus. The sequence goes on from OX463245.1 coordinate 51,709,015, forward strand.
AATTTATTAAATTAGTAAATACTTGGGTGAGTTAGTAAAATCTTGGATTTTGATGTCAAACTTAATTTTCTCCACCTTCACTGAGCTCCAAGCCTCTTCATTACTGTGACTGGACATGATACTAAGATCAACACACAAATTTGGTTTCAACTTTCTTTCATTTAAATGAAAACAATTCATAAAATGTACCTACTAGAGTACATAGAAATGATACTTATTATTATTTACTTATTATTACAACCATGCCTTTCAGAGTGTTATCTCACACAGATCAGATCTCTTAAAAGAGACTCCATATTATGCTGGGAGATTTTTCTCCTACGCCTGTGGAAGCATCCATTTCCTGTTTCATTCTAAACTGCAACAAATAGAACAGACTTCATATCAATACCAACACCTGCTAATATAATTCAACTATGAGAAATGCTACTGGAAGTCTAAAAATCACTGAAAGAATTCTAGTAGGTTTTTGCCACCTGCTGTAATATGCCCAGCCAGCTTGTAAACCATGACGACCATTACCTTTTGGCAAATTGTCTACAAGGGGTGGTATATATGGCCAAGGAACCCTGAACAGCCCAGTTGGTGGGGTTTGCTACTGGACCTGAGCAACAGTCATATAGACCTCTAATGGAAAATAATCACAATGGGGCCAATGGCCATTTTTGCCAGGTGTTTGAGATGAGACTGAGAAACCCAGAGCAAAACCTATTCCCCTAGTCCCCTTCAAAGCTTTCTGTGTCTGCCAGAATTGCTTTCAGACCCAAAATGTAAGTTAGTAACTCTCACAATATTGACTTCCTGGTAGTTGAGCTTCTAAGAGATCAAACCCTGGGGCTGAGAGGGATTCCCCTGGGTGGCACAGGATGGACTAAGGTAGTCTGTATTGTCTTAAGCAGGATACAGAACGGCCAGCGTCATCATTGCTTTGACTGATGGAGAACTCCATGAAGATCTCTTTTTCTATTCAGAGAGGGAGGTAAGTGCTGGCCTGGCCTGCGTGTAAACAGAAACAGGGAAATAGGACTTCCCCTTTCTGAAATGGGCTACACACTCTATTCAGGTAAAATGAGGGTGTTTGCAAAACTCCCAAATGAAATAATGTTAGTATGTAAAAATAACAGTAATAATTCACTTTTAAAAGCTGAATTTTCATGTCTTAGTTGAAATATGTAAGAGCCACACTTGTCAAAATTATTCATCACTGGTATTCTCACTGTAAGAATCAAAGCTGAACAATAATTGGTGGTAAAGCGAATAGCAATTGCTCTCTCCTTCTCTATTTCATTTTCCTTTTCGTTGGTGACAGAGGCTCATTCAGGCCAAGGTAGAACGAAATACAGCAGTGAGAAAGGCAGACAATGAGGGCAGGAGGTGTGGACTCTGGAAGAGGAGTTGATCATAGCATTGTACTCACCTCAAGTTTTTAACTGCTATTTAATTTCAAGTCAGCCCCTTGGCAAGCCTGAAGTGTGGATCTGCTCACTCAGCATTAACTGAGAGGCTGGTGCATGCTGGGTACTTTGCTAGGCACAGGAGACACAGATGAGTTTGGCACAGTGGCTACCCTCCTGGGTCTTGCTGCAAAAGGCTCTTTGAGCAAAGGGCATGGGGGAATTTAATTCCCCTTCTCCTCCTGCCAGTACAGTGGATGAGCCGGCATTGTGAAACATAGCAGTTACTGTGACATAGGCCGCCAAGTCAAGTATCTGGGAAAAATACATTTCTATGTAGTGGGAATGCACAAGGGCTTCTCTGGATGCTAAGTAATCATCACATAGAATGAAAACCCTAATAAGGAAAGAACTGAAAACAAAATAAATGATGGGTGTCAGAGGCTTAAAATAGGGGTTAGTAGAAAGGAATTTTAGGTATGGCACATATAAACTGGGAAAACCATTCAAAATGCCAATGATAACAGAAGGAAGCTTTCTAAAAAAGAAAAATTGAGCTCATGATATAGAGAAATTGAATCTTTCTTTTCTTGATGATTCTATATAAAGTCCAGCCAAATGAAAAGAGTCACAGAGTTGTTACGGACAAGGTTGGGGCTAAACTGAGTCTGTTTTATCCTAAAAGAAGCAGTAGCATCAGAATTCATATATTTTAATATATGAATGAAAAAAGACATTATGTCTCTGTCTTTTCTATATAATTCAGCACTTAGTAATTATAAGTAGGTTTGAGTTCTGAGAGAGGAAGAAACAAAATTCAAACTAATACATATGTATTGTGCACTTACTGTATGTCAATTGCCAATTGAGCACTCACTGTATGTGCCAAATTTTCCAATTTTAATTTTTTAATTTTTAAACACAAGAGAATCTGGAATTTAGATGCCAGAGCCTTTAATAAATCCAATACTAGAATCCAGGCAAGATCTGCATGTCATTCGTTTTGCTGCCCTCTCAATGATTGATTGTAGAGAAGGTCATGGGTTCACCTGTTCAAATGTGGACCACCATTCCCTACCATCAGACCGATTCATTCACATGCTGACCTATACGAGCATCTCCTTTGTTCAAGGCCTTCTGTGAGGGGCTCAGCATATAGCATCTCAATTGAACCCCAAAACACTTCACAGAGCTATGCCAGGCAGGTATAACAGGTTGCAAAACCTACATTCTTTTGTGAAACTATGCTGCCGTGACAAACAAGGAAAAGCATGGCACAAATCTGAGGACTTGAAAAGGTGCTCGTATCCCAGAAGAGTTAACATGACTTAGCCCACGGTTTCCATCTCCTCTCCTTCCCCTTTCAATGCCCTTCATCAGGACTCTACTTTGATGGATTCTTTAAACACTTCCCACGGGACCAAGCCCTCCCTCCAGTCCACCGTGTACTGTGTTAAAATGTGGTATTCATTGGAATATGAGCTCTTTGGGAACAGGGACTGCTTCCTCCACTATGACACTTGGCACAAAGCAAACACCTGATCATTGAATGAACAGCCAATCCCAGAGGAGTGGTTTGCCACTGCGTCTCTCTCTGACACCCTTTCTGCCCTTGATCCAGGCTAACAGGTCCCGAGATCTCGGTGCAATCGTTTACTGTGTTGGCGTGAAAGATTTCAACGAAACACAGGTATGATCGGGGGTTTCCTCAGGCTTGGGAGTGATGGAGAGAGTGTGCATTCAATAGCTAGGGTGGTTATAATAACTGGGATGGGGTATTTTTTAAGAAGTGCTAAGCAGGAAGGAAGTACTGGACATGTAAGGGATGTGTGTTCAGTTCCTGATGCACTTGGGGCCTTTAACCAAGACCATGCAAGCCACATCTTTCATGGTTAACGTTAAATAGCCAAGGTGTCAAAAACAAATTTGAAATAAGTTGCAATATTTCTTGTTGTCTTTTTAAATTTAATTTAATTTTATGATTTTAAATTTAAGTGAAGAACATTTCTGTTCACCAATTAAAATACAAAAATTCATTTTTCATGTCAAAATATGGATATAATTGGACAAGTGGGCAAAAAGGGCACACAAGTACATATAAGCAAATTGCAAAACCTTGCTAGCAATATAAATAAACGTTCCTCATTGTCATTCAAAATTTCATTTTGGTGTCATGGCACAGGAAAATGCTTATGCTAGATTGTTAAGTGAATAAAATACAATTACAAAGCAGTGAGAATAGTATGCGCTTAATTTAGCATAAATATGTGTATGTTTGCACTGGAAAAGTATGAAAGCCTGTGCTTGGATATCAGATTGCTAGTAAAGATAGATAAATAGATGCAGAAGGATAATGAATAATTTTTTTCTTTTTACTTTGGCTTTTCTGGATCTTTCTGCATTTTAATTGTGAGCATGTTTTACTTTTGCAGTTGATAAAAACAATTAAAGATGTTTTTAAAAAGCACTGACTCTGTGGCCATCACAGACCTACACTGAGATTTGAGGATGGAGGAGCTGCCAGGTCACCTTAGTGAGCAGTTTGGGTGAAACGTTAGGGTCCCCACTCAGTGGCCTTGCCCAACACCAATGCCTGAATTTATTTTTTAAGTCGCTCTGAAAGGAAACTTGAGTCTGTCTGATTTGAATAAAGTTGCCAATAGGAATTTGGGTGAATGGGAGGGAATAGAGCCAATGGCTTGTCCCCAAATCCATAAATACATCTACTCAGGCCAAATGTTCATCGAGCTGGGCAATCTTACCTCTGATCCAGGGGAAAAATACTAAAACAAATGTGAAAGCTGGAGCCGACCCTGGGCCTGCTCCAGAGAGGCCACTGGTAAGCTCATCGTTGCTGAAGGCTCTTTGGTGAGGCCCCTGAACCCAGTTCTTTTGGGATCCAAAAGTAGGCGGAGGGCCTCGGACCCAGAGGCTTTCCCAAGTTCTCCATGTCCAAGCCTGATGCCTCTCATGTGCGTTTGTGTTGCTGTGTTCTCAGCTGGCGCGGATTGCGGACAGCAAGGATCACGTGTTTCCCGTGAATGACGGCTTCCAGGCTCTGCAAGGCATCATCCACTCGGTGAGTAGAGCCCTCCCCTGAGGCTGGACACCCAGGCACTTTCTGTTCCAAGCTGCTGTAAACACCCCCATTCCCGCTCTGCAAGGAGCGTTCTTCTGCTCCATAGAACATTCCTTCATATGTGCCTGCCACGTCCACATCTCCCTTCTCTGCCTTTCATGCGTATTTCTTTTCTCCTTCTCCTGTGCCAAGTCTACCTTACAATGGAAAATTAAAAATTGAAGGGGACCCTGCCAGGGCTGTGAGCCAAACTCTAGGCAGCGCCTCGATTCTCATACTAAACAGACCGGCATGATGGTTCACTCTCGCCCAGCCTCAGCTTCCCAGTTGCGACTGAATGCAAGCCACCTTCCGAGCAGTTGCAACCTGGACCTACGTTGCTTGGTCACTGGAGGCGCTTCAGACCAGGCTGCTGACTGACAGTAGCAGAAAGCACTGATGCCTGGGCCTCTGGTCTGGGGTGTTGCCTGGGCTTCAGGAAGTGTTTAAGTCTCTGCAGGTGGTTCTGGTGATCCGCCAGAGTTGAATCCGTGCATTAGGTATCTCCTCTCCAAACACGAGGACATCTGTGTTCTCTTTGCGTGCACACAGGTAATTTTCTAGAGCCTTTTTCCTGGATGGTGAACAGAACACTGAGTCCCAGGGCCTCTCTTCTCCATCCTTTGTACCCAGGCCAGATCCTTGGTCCAGCTGGAATGTTAGATCTAACTGATCTCTCCAGCCTCAGCAGGCAGACCATTGTGCTCATGGCACCGGAGATGGTGTCAGAGCTGCCACAGCCTCCCTCTTAGAGGTTTTGAGACTGGTCAATCATCTGTGTGGTCATCAGTGGAAGCTCATCAAGCTCCAGACCTGAGTTCCCACATGCAAATTCAGAGCTTAGCAGATCCCCGCCTTCTAACTGTGTCAAGGGGATTTGGATCCAGGGGTCACCAGTCAGGGGCTCAGGATCTGCCAGCTCCCCTAGACCAACCCAGGAAGCCTCCAGCTGCCCCTCCCTTCAGGGTCTGTGAGGCGCTCCGACAGAGTGGAAAGCAGAGCAAGGTGTGAGGACTTGAACCATTCAGCCCAGAGTTTAGATGGCAAATCTTACCACTTACTGATGCTTGGTATTTATTTCCTGTGTTGTGAAAAGGGGCTGATGATAAGGCTAACATCAGGCACTTGTTGGAGGATCCCAAGGATGAAAGAACTCATACTTTTCCAGGCCCATCGTAGGTACCCAGGGCACATGAAGTTTCTGCTCTTCTACTTCCTATCCACATCGTATGAGGGAACATTACTGTCAACTTGAATGTACATAAAATCCACCTGGGAATCATGTTTACAATGCCAGTTGCTATTCCCAAGAGATTCTGTTGCAGGCAGTCTGGGATGGATCCATGGAATCACATATTTTAAATTTGCATTTTAAAAATAAGTGTCTCAGGTAAACTTTCATAGTATTAACATATATGACCTTAACTTTTCAGAATGGTGAAAAGTAATCCCACTTCAGGTTAGGAATTCCTACTTTAAATATTCACAGCTGACAGCTGTCTTATTCATGATGTGTCTATCTGCAACGAATAAAGACCACTCAAGCTATCTTAATGAGAAAGTGGGAATTACTGAAATGATAGGGAAGTATCCAACCCAACTATGGATCCACAGGTAAGGGATCCCTGAGGTCATTGTGCTATACCTAATAACATAGGGAACTAGAGCCACATAGAAAACAACAACCCAGGCAAGGATTTGGGGCTGATCCTGAATCCTTCGGAAGCTCAGAGGTGTATTTTTCTGGTCAGGAGCCTACATGAGAAGGTGGGGGCAGACCAGGGTCACTGAAAGACCAGGGGAGAGTGTGGGGTGGCACCAGAGGAGAGACACACAACCTTGCTTCATCTGGAGTCTAAACAGCAAAGCATATTCCAGGGATGATAGTAATTGTAAGAACTAACCATCTGGTGAGCGAGTCTGGGTAATTGTGTCAGCGGCAATAGAAAAGAAGCCCGGATACTGAATTGGAATCACAAGTTTTACAGGAGCCTTGAATGGGTTTTGACTTGAACTCGTAGTAATGGGTGTAGTCACTGAAATAAATATGCAACAAGTGTCACTTAAGGAGAGTGTCTATTGGGAGTGTCTGGAACATAGGGAAGAGACTGGGGACACCCAGAGGCTGTAGTTCAATCAGGAGGCTATGGCAGAAGTCCCACTTTTTTCTCTTTAAAGTTCCCATGAGCCTAACATCATTCAAGAGCTGAGAGCTTCACAGATAATTCAAACCTTTTTATCCACATAAATCAGCATGGTCCTTGAATATTTCCACCTTGCATCCTTACCTAATCTATGCATCTTTGTAAAACTTCCCCCATACCCAAATGGAAATAGCTTCAAGGATGTTTTCGAAAGTTTAGCAAAGCAGTCTCCCAAAAATGGGGAAAAATTAATTCTAGGCTTGAATCTCCAAACTTTCAGCTGAATGATAACATTCTTGTGAGCTTTTGTCGGAGAGTTATGCTGGTGGTTTTGGCCCTTCTAATACTTGCAACCCAGGCTTATGGCTGTTGTTCATTGGTTTGCTTGGACAGGAAAACAAGGACAAGCATAGCAGGACTCTCTCAAATCAGACAGAAATAATTATGGCTTAAGAGTTGGCCAACTTCTTAAGAAGTAGGTTCATTTCCCCTTTTGCATACTGAAAAGAAAGCTCTCATTTTTCCCCGTCTGAAGCATCAATTCTAGCTTTTCCCATGGATGATGTTTTTGTGGCTGATTATTTTCTCATAATAAAATAGGACTTGGCTTAACTACCCAAAATAAGACTACAGAGCAGCTTCTAATAAGCTCAAAAGGTCCTCAGAGTGTTCTGCCCATAATGACCTTATTTTAAAACCTCAAGTCAAGATGGAGGGCTCATATTTATTCATTATTCAAATATTCATTGAAAACCTTTCATGGCAGGCTGTGGTCACTCCATTGTAAGTAAAGCAGGTGGAGACTCCATCCTGATGGAGCTTACAATCTAGTGGGAGAAATGTATAAAACAACTAAATAAATATACATAAAATTGCACTAAATGGTATAAAAGAAATAAAATACTCTGTCAGTCTAAGTCCTATGAAGAGGAAGCAATCCAACTGGACTTGTTGAGCATCTTCTCTCCACCAGCTACCATGCTCTCAGTTCACAGCCATCCCCTGAAGAAGGATTTACTATCCCCTTTTATAGGTGAAGAGACTGAGCTACAGGAAGGCGGGACAAACTGTCCCAAGTTCACCTGCTAATAATGGTGGAGTGTGATTTTTTTCCATTTTATTTTATTTATTTGGGAGACACAGATAGAGTTTCATCCATTGTTTCACTCTCCAAATGCCCACAAGGACCGGAGACTGGACCAGGGCCAACCCCAGGAGCCTAGAAGGCAAACCAGGTCTCCCATATGGGTGGCAAGGCTCCAATGACTTGGCGCATCACCACTGCCTCCCAGGGTCCTCATCAGCAGGGAGCTGGAGTCAGGACCTGGAGCAAAGAACCCTGATACTCCAGTGTGGGAAGTGGGCATCTTGGCTGTTGGGCTAAATGCCCACTGCCTGCAGTGGGACATTTGAAGCCAAGTCTGTCCCCAGAGATCTCACCCTTTCCATGACACTTGGCTGTGAGTGTCTTGAGGATATGGGCAGTCCCTACTGGATTGCTGGGAGCTGCTTATCGGGGGCTAATTATCAAGTTTGACAACTCATTCAATCCCCCAGACTCTCTGCTAATCAACTTGATGTCTGTGCCTTGGTTTCTCACCGTTCCTCAGTCCTCTGTCCTGTAAGGAAGAAACATTTACAGGTCAGGTTTGGATAACGTGTTATTTTCAATGTGTCCACACTTGTTTTCCTCCTTAACCCTCAAGAAAAGGGGCTAGAGAAAAGACAGAAGGGCATCCACTGTTGCAGAGAACTTATTTGGGAACCCGATAGTGTCCCTTTTTCCACCTAAAAATTATAACAATCCTATGAAGTAAATATTTCTGCCTTCATTTTATAGATAAAGAGATTGAAGCTCAAATAACCTGCCAAAGAGCAAACCAATCAAATAGGAAAAGTATGGTGGGAACCAGTTCCATGATTCCAGAACCCATGCTCTCTCTTGCCTCTATTTCTGTAGGAAGGAAAAATAATGAAAACTACCATTTAGTGAATGTTTACTGTGCACCAGGCACCATGCAAATCATTTAAAATGTCAAGCACCTGCTGATGTAGATATTCTTACCCCATCTATACACGTCAATACTGTAAGGTCAGAGAGAGTCACTAATTTTCCCAAAACCACACAGCACAGTGAGTACAGATCTTGAACAGTCCTAAGTCTGTCTCTAATGCCCACGATGGGAATGACCAGCAGGCTCTACTGGATAATATGGGGGCCAGGGAGCAGCTCCATTTCAGAGAGAATGAAAACTGTGGAATGGCTTGGTACTGTTCTCATGAGTGCAGAGAGGCACAATCTGAGTGCCCAGCAGATGAGCGAGGGAGTTCCTTGCCTGTTACCAATGGGTGGAGAGCGCCTTCCAAAATCCCACTTCCTGCTCACTGGTTGAAGTCCCATCACCCTAAGAAGATGGCCACTTGACAACGAGACGTTGCAGACAACCAGGCCAGGCACTTTTCCTAAGTTCTTATGTCTATTCAGTTCATTTATATATATATATATATATATATTACATATATAATATATAATATATAAGTATATTATATTATATAATATTATATTATATAATTTTAATGTATATTATATATAATGTTATATATGCATTATATAATGTAAATATATAAATGTAATAAAAATGCCCATAATTTGAAGAGGCCCAAAGGGTGCAGGCATGTTCAGGCTGAGAGAAACCTTCTTTGGACCATGGCGGCATTCGTGTTTGCTTTTGCAGAATACAGCAATAAATTATAAGGACAAATGTGGATGGTTGCAAGATTGTAGTCCTTCAAGCCAGGAAAACTGTAAAGGAAGAAACTACTCCTTTGCCTTCTCTTATTGCGGCTTCTTCAGGGAGCCTCCACTGACCACAGCTGGTGGAAGGAGTACCAGCCAGCAAGCGAGGATATGAAGCGAAGGTCAGCAGAGCTCCTCAAAAGGGCCGCAGGTGCTGAAACAGGCACCTGCTGGAGAGCAGTGTTCAGGCCACACGGCAGTGGATCGGCAGCTGTCCATCCCAAACCCTGGCCCAGTTAGAGCGATGCTTATTCCTCCCGTCTGTCCCCACTAAAAGTGCCATTGAGGGCAGTGCCTGGAACCATTAACACTGCCCCTTAGGAGGACCCGTGGCTTGCCTCAAGCTATCTGCGTTTGGGAGCATTTTCTAGAATAAATATTTAAGCCTGTGTTGTGCTTCCGATGAATGTCAGGGTGAGTCAGCACATAGAGCTCTCTGCATATTTGATCAACAATAAACAAGTATTGAGCAAACACAACTATGTTTGCAAGGATTTCTTGCAAGTTTTGGCATGAGCATCCTTGTTATTAGGGAAACTCTAAGATCAGCAAAACTAAGAAATGAATCTATCCCCATGGCATATAGCTAAGCAAATGTATTTTATTTATGAAAACTAGATCCTATGCTCGTTTCTCCCTTCCACCCCTGGGAAGCTGGAAGAAATGTACCTTGCTTATGTGGCCCAGGCCCCAGCAAAACTATCACACACACACACACACACACAAAAAGCCGTCTTCCATTCTTCCTTCCCATCGACTCTTCCAAGATCATAGTAGGAACTTCTAAGGGCACCCTCCAATCAAAAACCACGTCCCATTCCTGCATTCTTGGGAATTACTGGACTTTATTGAGTGAATCCTCATTCCAGGGCTTGCAGATGGGGAGCCGCATGTCAGCAGCAACTGTCCATCTCTAAAGTTGAACTTTACCATTGTTGCCGAAACCTTCCTTCTCCTCCTGTGCCCTGGCTAATCCTTCTCCACAGAGCCCAACCTGGGGTCTCCTCCACCGGGAGCTCACCCACCCTTCAACTCCAGTGGTGTCGATGGTTGGAGCCACTTCCCCAGCACTGGGTCTTTTCCGTGCTGTGTGCCATCGTTCCCCTTGGAACGTGAAGTCGTGCAGTCACAGACGTTGCCCCATGCGTTGTAATTCCCATGGGGTGTCAGCACCAAGCCGTGCACATTTGCTAATTTGAAGGAGTCCAGAGGACTGCGCTGCGTTCCTGAACCCTGGAAGACATACACTGCACAGCCAGTTAGCAGTTGTGTGGCTCTGTTTCCTGTAATCCTCTTGATCTTTCCCCCCACCCTCTCTTCCAAGATTGCATCTGTACAAGATTGCAATTGGGGCTCCAGTCACATTAGCAGGCCTGGATATGAAACATAAATAGAATCATTGTAGTTTCTGTACTGAGCAGTGTGTGTGTGTGTGTGTGTCTGTGTAAGGAACCCATTTGCCTCAGCGGTCATTAACTACACTCAAACATTGAGGACTGTGAGGCCAGTTGTTTCTTCTAAGCTGTTATTTCTATGAAGCTTATTAAAAGGCTAGAACAGAACAAGAATTCCTGTGGCCTGAAGAGGCTGCACAGGCTGCATGGGACAGGTTCAGTTAATCCACAGGGGCCTCCACACACCTCCTGCAGTTGCTCCCTCTGGATCCAGGGATCTGGTGGGATCCGTTGTGAAGGCAAGAGCAGGAGGTCTGAACAAAAGCAGCTCGCAAGGAGGGCCACTGGCTTTGCCAACGTGCGGGGTGCAGCCAGCTCCTCTCGCCGAATCAGCCGGGCTCTGGGGCCCACAGCTTTCCTTCAGACAACGAGGGAACAGTGGTTTAATCAGAAAAAAAGGAAAACATGGATCTCCTCAGTTTGGGGACTCTCCTGGCCCTACACTCCTTTGGGCAGGTTCTCAGAGTGTGAAACTAACGAAGAGGAGGGTGGCACAGATTTGAGCCAACTGCATAAAGCCTCCCGCAGACAAAACTTTTGCATGTTTTGAAAATCAGCTTTATTGTTTAAGCTTCAGTAATTCCTTCAAATCATGTTTCTTCCCCAGCAAAGGTTTAAGAGGACCTGTTCCTGAGCACGTGGCGCGCGCTCACGCGCGCTCTCTCTCTCTCTCTGTCTCTCTCTCTCAATCTCTTTCTCTCTGTGTCTCTCCCTCTCTCTTTCTCTTACATTCTCCTTCTCCCTCTTTTCCCTTCTGTGCCCCTTTCTCTGCAGTCTGTCGGGTTTCCTCCAATAAACACCCTTTCCTTAAAAACAAAATCATGTCTCTTCAGGTACAGGGAATTATTTGGTATAATATATCAGTATACCTAAAATCATTTATAATCCCAGGAACATGGGTGAATAATATTCAATTTTAAACTCAGAGTCTGCAGTACTGATGTGAATCTAGGATAATGTCCATTGTTAAAAGTAGATTGCCTACAGTTTAAAATGTGAAGCCGAATTTAATTAGGAGAGGCGACTGACTTTTGTTAACATTTTATTAGCACATTAGAGTTTCAATCATTTCAAAATGACAGGCCTGAAGATGTGAATGAGTCAGTTGCATGCCCTGTTTTCTAAAAGCAGTGGTCCCGGGACTTAGCCAAAATACTTTCTGCCTTTAGCTGTAATAGTGTGTGTGGCCCTTCTCGAATTTCTACATTTTTCTTAAGTAAATACATTGAGGTCCTTTGCAAAGTAGGCCAACCTAGATCTTGGAGGAAAATGGTACACCTTAGAAATTGTTGCTTAAGGGGCCGGTGCAGTGGCTCACTTGGTTAATCCTCCACCTGCGGCACCAACATCCCATATGAGCGCCGGGTTCTAGTCCCGGTTGCTCCTCTTCCAGTCCAGGTCTCTGCTGTGGCCTGGGAGGGCAGTGGAGGATGGCCCAGGTGCTTGGGCACCTGCACCAGCATGGGAGACCAGGAGGAGGCACCTGGCTTCTGGCTTCGGATTGGCACAGTGCTGGCCGTAGCGGCCATTTGGGGAGTGAACCAATGGAAGGAAGACCTTTCTCTCTGTCTCTCTCTCTCACTGTCTATATCTCTACCTGTCAAATAAAAAAAAAAAGAAAAGAAACTGTTGCTTAAAAATATAAACCATTAAGAATAATGGAGATGTTGAAAATATGCCTCCAGAGAATGCAGTCCCTAAAGATGACAACCCTTAAGAGGAAGAGGGAAGCATTACAAGGTGCATGATGTGGCCTTATAATCAGAAGATATTGAGGTTATTTTATAGGGGGGAAAAGGAGACCAATGCCTAGTATGCTATAATACATTTATAACACCATGCAGAAAGCATACCACTTATTCATTTACTTATCCAGTAAATATTTATTTGAAGCTCATTATGTGCCAGGTTAGGCATTGTGGCTATAGTTTTGGGTAAAAATAATTCCAGTCCTTCTTTTTATAGAGTTTATAAACTAACAAGACACTGACAAAGAAAACATATACATAATTGTGAGAATATGTATATAAAATTATAAGCTATGATAAGTCCTCTGAAGGATGGTAGTTGATACTAAAATGTGGGTGAATATGGTGGTTTCATTGATCAAATTACCAGGATATAAGTGGTAGGGTTCATACTGTATTTGGAGAATGACAGAGAGAGCAAGATTAAGGAAAACTGCTGAAGTTCTGTCTTAAGAAATGACACAGCATTGGTCAATAGGCAGTTAGCTACCCTTTGTCCAGCCTACTTGAAGCCCTAGACATCTTAAAAACCAGAATATTCCCTTCTCAACAAATAAGGACACCAAGGAATGCTCTGAAAGATGTGTGGAAGCCGAAGTCCTTTATACCGTGAATGGATGAAAGAGACTCCATTATTAACACACACAAAAATCCTCCAACAACAGGAAATGTCCACAGAAAATAAAGGTCGGCTGCTTATTGGAAAAGGAGGCAGGACAATTGGAAGAAAGAAAATAGGTGTGCCTGTGATAAGTGAGGGGTTCCTCATAGCTCTGCAAATAGTCAAAGTTATTTAAGAATTTCTGAGAAATCTCAGCATAAACAAGAAACTTTATGAAAAGGACTGTAGATCTTTAAAGCCTGAAAAAGTAAACTCTAATGTACAACTTGGACTGATTTCCCTTTAAATATATTAAACAGTTCTTGTAACTTGGCAAGGTCCTTTTACATCTGCTGCCTCTCTTACTCCCCCAACTGATGATGTATGCAAAAGTAACCTTACCACTAACACATTGCTTTTATTTAGTTCTTTATGGATTTCAAGCATGCGTTCCCATCCATTTTCTCTTTGAAATCTACCCAGTAGTTGGCAGGGCAATACTATTAGCCTTAGTTCAGTTTCTTCAGCACATGTGATTAAGCATGAGGCCAGCAGTGGGTGATGGGACAGATGCATATGCTCATATGAACTATGGTCCTTGTCCAAGAGTAGTAGCAATGGTAGTAGCAATGGTAACAGCTATTATTGCTCAAATATGACAGACATTCTCCTTGTGCTCCACTGCTAAGGTTGTACAAGCCTATTTCATGGTAACTGGTGGCCCAGGAGATGTCAATTATCAATTGGTGAATCACATTCATCTAGTTGTGTCAATTTTCCTTGATCTCACTCATTCCCTCACTATCTAATCCAATGTTAATTTTATCACCTAAGTCCCATTAATTATACAACCCAAATATCTTCACATTCATGTCTTTTTCGTTGAACCATTACAGTCTGTTTTAAAAATAAAAATCATTTATTTATATATTTGAAAGATAGATAAAGAAACTGAATTCCCATCTGCTGGTTCACTCCCCAAATGCCTGCATGGCTGGAACTGGGCTGACACTGGGCTGGGACTGAAGCCAAGAGCTGGAACTCAATCCAAGTCTCACATATGGGAGGCAGGAACTCAGTTACTCAAGCCATTGCCTGTGCCTCTCAGGGGGAGAGTTGGGTATCAAACCCAGATACTCTGATGTGGAACACAAGCATCTTAACTGGCATCTCAATTGTTAGGCTAAACACCCACGCTGTACAGCTCTTTGAAGTCAGTGTTTTTCTTATCCCATTTTACAGAGATAGGCAGTTTAGTAAGTTGTCCAAGTCCTCATGGCCAGTTAGTGATGAGGCTTGGATTTGAACATAAACCCAGAGCTCATATCTACCTTATCTGCCTCCAGATCCCAAGTTCTTGATAATAATAGCTTAGCTGAGGACATCCCAGGTTCCAGACTCTGCACTGTGGTCTACACGCATGATCTCACTTAATCTCCCCAACACAGCAGCTTTCTGATAGCTCTTTGGGTAGCATTATTTCACTCTTTACCGATGAGGAAACAGGCTCCGAGATGTTACGAAACTTGCCCAAGGCCACACTACTCATGAGTGAGTTCACCCCAGCGATTGGATTTCTAGATTCCAAGCTATTACTCAGTTTATTAAACGGTTTCCCAAAATTGAGATTCAGAGAAGTTAAAATCATTGGGGAGCATAGGTCATGTAAATACAGGACTAGGGCCAAGACCAGCTCCTCACATGGGATCCTGAAGCGTGTGTCTGTCTTTGCTGGTCTCCTCTAGGGATCAGTGATACCCTCATCTCAGATATTGCACCTGACATCCCCAGCTCAGTGTGAGTCCCTTCCACTCTGCCTACTGAGTTCCCCTCTGCCACTCCCCAGTGTGGTGTCTGTGCCTCTTCCATGGATAGCACTGCCAGGGCAGGGGGAGGGAGCCTCTGCCTCCCCACCTCCACCCAGTCTCCAGCCCCTAAGCAGATCTGCTGTGTGCTGCAGTTCAGACAGACAGATTGCTGCACAGCCTGGGCTGCCAGTAATCATGGGAACCCCCCAAATCCACCCAGTGCCATGGTAACTCCCTACCTTTTGAAACCAGACAGTTCGAACTCACAGAAGCCGCAGTTCCAGACAAATCCTGCCCATCCCCCCTCACTGATAAATTTGACTCTATTGGCTGTAAGACGTACCTTCCAGATGTTTTAAGTTAAGATTGGGAAAGCTGTGTTTTTACTGGATTGAATCACAGTGCTTGGCTGACATTTTTTGGCCCTCTGAACACTCCTTAGATTTATCAACTAATTGCAGACACTTTGAGGGAATAATGCAGCATGTGTTTATTATGACAAACCCTGTTAGTGCGCCTTTGTGGTCAAGGATTCACGGCTGTTCCCTTTACCAACCCCTGGTTAAGTGGTAGAGTGGGCTCAAAAGTACTGACTGAAACTCTGGAACTTACATGGCTGGAAATTCCATGTGTGTGTTGTGGGGAATGGGGAGAGGATAGATCTAATAGCTCAGGTTTTATTCTTGGACTGTTTTGAAATTTTCAGTTCTGTATAATAAAATGATTTATTGGATGCCAGATGCCAGAGAAAGCATCAAAAAACAGCTCTGTGTTGTCCCCATGCAATTGTTGGATCAGGATCTCCCCCAGGGTTAATTCTGTGTCTTCAGATGTGACCTGTTCAGACCTGAGGACATGTTGAAGGAGTCATTTCCTCCCTCAGTTATAGCAGCCACTGGCCAAAGTGACTCAGGAGGCAGGAAGAGTCAGCTGACAAGAAATTTGGGGGAGAGGGGACGATAGTCAGTCTTCAGGTAGGACAGTCTGGGGTGTGCACCATGCACCAGAAGCCCAGCAAAGCCCCGGTCCAAGGATGTTGGATGTTGCTGCCTGCAAAAGAGAAAAAGACTGTATCAGCCATAGGAAAGGGGAAGATGGGAGAGCCAGCAGGGAAACTCAGGGGCTAGGAGATGTCCTTGGGGTCCCTGGTCCCAGGTCCAAGTGACAATGAAGAGACAGCAGGAGCTTAGTGGGAGGACCACTGACTCTAAGCGATGCTCCAGGGATCTGGGGGTCTGGACTGCTTGTCTTGTGCTGCCACTGGGACAGGCTGTGGCAAGAGTGAGGAACTGAGTCCACGCCAGCAGTCGGGGGTGGAGGAGGTGGCTGGGTAGGTTGAAGGCCGAAGAAGCAAGGCAAGGTCTCAGGGAACAAACTGCTTCCAACTGCAGGATCAGGAGGAAGCTGAGAACAAATAGCGGAAGCAGACCCAAAAATGCCATGAAAGATGGTGTACAGAGTGAAGGGGAAGCCACTGGAAAATCCGAATTTGAGGATTCTCCAAGAAGGAATGCTGGTTTCTGTGACTTTCAGAAATACAGAGTTACCTAAGTCCATGGTCGGGGGGGGGGGGGAATCTGGTTTGACTAGGTTGAATGTTTTTTATCTGTGCTCAGATAAAGAGGTTAAGCATTTGCTCATTTCCTTTCCCAATGCTTCATGTAAGGATGTCCGGCTTTCTCTCTGGAATGGGTAAATATTATTTCTCACCTCTGATAAACAGGTTTGTTTTTATTCCACAGATTGAGAAATGTTGTTACAGTTCTTTTCATTTGCTACTAGAAAGCTCAGAAGAAGTGCACCCCTAAAGCCCCTCGCAGTGTATTTGTTCTGTGCTGTTCTCATTCCTTGCATCATCTTCCTCTTATTTTCCCTTTAATCCATCCCCTCCCAACCCTGGTAATTCATTGTATCTTCTATTTGATGGTATCCTCTGATGTATGGTGTATGTATTACTAAGCTGGAACACAGAAGCTAACATAGATAAGTATATCAATGCAAATGCATGGGTATCTCTCAATGCTAAAAGATGCTTTTTTTTCCTTTTACGACTCCAAATTTTAGAATTGCACCACTAGTTTATTTAACAAATGCCCCTGTCACAGATAGATAAGTGTTTCCTTCAACACTCTGAACCATTTCATAATCCAAATTAACCCAATAAGACCCAAGTCAAGCTGCTGCCTTTGGATGGTAAATTAACTCAACTCTACGTGAGTCATTTGCAGAGAAGGGAACATTTCCATTTAGAAAACATTCAGGGGCTCCTTCTGAAGAGTGAGGCACAGCAAACAGGCTTCGGAGGCTTCTCCCACAGCATCTTTCCAGACTGTTCTGAACAAGAAGGCAAGCCGAGGGGTCTGTCTGTGCAGCCCTTATGGAGAGCAGACCGTCCCCATCTTCTCTCCGGCTTTGCCTAGTAACACTCTTATTTCCACTTTCCAAGCTCCTCCTGTTCCTGCTTTAGAGGTCTGTGTTTTCCTACTTTCTTACTTTTGCTCATGCCATTCCCCACCTGAACCCTAACCCTCTCTCACATGCTCCTCTCCATTTGAGACCTACCCTTAGCTCCCACCTCTTCACTGAAGCCCTTCCCAGTGTACCTATCCCCAACAGTATTCCCCATGAACTCCATAGCTCTTCCATCTGCCCCTTTACCCCAGCACCTGCCACATATGTCCAGCCTTTGCCATCTGTCACTTCAAGGGTAGTTCCTATTTGCTACAATTCAAAGTTAAACCTCTGCAAAATTAAAACTGGCATATTGTAGGCTCAATAAATATATGCCAAAGAACACCTGGTGTCCGTGAACTTTGCTGTCTCTAAGTCTCGGTAGCTAAAAGCAAAAAGTAAAATGTCCAGTGTTCCAGTGTTTTCTCTTAACAAAATAGGCTGTGCATTGACTCTCTTATTCCCTCTGCTCCTAGATTTTGAAGAAGTCCTGCATCGAAATTCTTGCAGCTGAGCCCTCCACCATATGTGCAGGAGGTAATGACATTAAATGCTAATGACTTTCATAGAATTGATGATCTTTTAAGTTCAATTCACATGTTTAATTCATTGGTGCAAAGGTAGGGGAGATAAGAGGAGGTTGGGGGAAAAAAAAAAAAAAAACATAGAAACTGCTAAATAACATGAACTCCAGGCCAGGGCTTTGTAAGGTACGGTGAAGTGAGGAGTCTTAACTGCATGTCACTTAAATTGAAGTCATCTCTGGGCTTTGTGCACTTTAGTTGCTTTTTTTGTTTGTTTTGGTTTGGTTTCTGTGCACTTTAAGAGGAGTAAATGTGTGGGATATTCCAATTAATTAAATCTGTGTACTGTGTGTGTATATATAAAATATTTTTATAGTTCCTTAAAACAATTAGAAAATGAGAGAGGAATCCCTTAATTGTGCAATTTCCCATTCATGAAGGAACACAACATTCAGTTTAGCTGTCCTTCTAGTCATGTTGCAACCTTGTAATGCATCAGAAAGTCTAAAGACAATAATCTAAATTTCTGTTAATTCACCAGCATGGTCCTGTTCCCCTCCTGTAGGCTTCTTGACGACAGAGAAGAAATCCTACTTCTCTCTACTTCCCAGCCAGCGCTTAGTAGGTGGTCAGTAAATGTTGGCTGAATCTCTGGTTCCATGTGTTTTAAAGGGTAGCGCCTCTGACTTTTGCTGCTCTAACCTTTGTTAACTCCTTCTACCTAACCATGACAAGTTAATGTCATCCTCACGCAGTTTGTAATTCAAAGCACAGTTAGAAATTCACAGCCAAAAACAGAACAAGACCAAAATAAAAATCTCAGCCATTGGACCATGGAAAAATGCTTTCCTAAATAATTCTAGACTCAGAGTAAACTAAAATCCCCTTAGACGCCCTTAAGTTGTACGAGGCATTAACAACAACCAGACATATAAATGTAATGAGTACGGCACAGAAATAGCAGAGTCCACAGGATCTGCGACTAGAAAACATAGATTTGAATGTTTATTATTAACATGAAAAAATAAACGATTTAAGAAAAAGACATTTCTGTTTTTTATTTCTTAAGAAACATTTATTTATTTACCTGAAAGGCAGTTATGAAAAGAAAGAGAGATCTTCTTTCAGTTGGTTCTCTCCCACACTGGCCAGGGCTGGGTCAGCCTGGGCCAGGCTGAAACCAGGAGCCAGAAACTTCATCCAGATATACCAAGTGGGTGGCAGAGTCCCAAATACTTGGGCCATCTTCTGCTACTTTTCCGGGCTCATTACCAGGGAACTGAATCAAAAGTGGAGTGGTCAGGACTTGAACTGGTGCTCATATGGGATGTTGGCATCTCAGGTGGTGATGTAAACTGCTGTGCCACAACGCCAGTTCAAGACATTTGTTTTAAAAACTAAAGAGAACACATTTTTTTAAAAAGTTAAATTAAAGCAATGCAACTGATAAATTATTCCAGGATCTGTTTCTTTGGTATAACCAACGAAATAGGCACTGATAAGTACAAAGAGCAATTTTGAAAATCTCTAGTTTATATACAACATTGTATCTTTTACAAACAATAGTATTTGTATCAGAGTAAACTATCCAATTCTATCTCCTTTGTTTCTTATAATGAAAAAATTAACACAAGACACAATGATGGAAGCTAGCCCTAGGTTTTGGAAAAGGCAAGCCCCATCCCTCTTCAATTAGAATCAGGAGAATTAAAACATGCTGATTACAGAATGATATTATTAAGGAGAAAATGAAACATCCAAAAGTAACTGAACTTCAGAAATTTTCCCATGGATTTCCATGAAATGCTTTTGTTGACCATTCCCTGGAGTAAGTATGGCTTCTGTTAAGCACAGGAGCCCATTTCGTTGTCCATGACTGGGAGGGGACAACCCCTCTGTCACCTTCACGTGGCTACTTAGAGGATCCAGGGAATTCCATGAAAATGTTTTGAAAAGCATAAACTATTTTACAAAACAAGATGGCATTATTACCAGCAAATCGTTTTTACAAGGATTACCGATTAAAGTTAGAATCATGATGCTGATAACATCACGAATAGGTGAGAAAAGTGTGGAGACTGGGGAGGATGTTGGCACAGTTCAAGGCATCTGCAAAATGACTCACAGTATGTCCTAGGGGAGAAAGTATAGCGGGAAATAACCAGTTTGTTCACATTTCTGAAATGTAGGACCAAGCCCTGACCCTCAGCTCCCTCCCCTCACTCTCTGAATGATTTTCCTTCCTTGGCCCTCCAGAGAGTACCTTACTGTGAAGTGCCACCCAGGCCTGTCCTGCTCAGGACACTCTGTCCTGGCCATTGCATCCTCCAAGACCATAATCTCAGCTGGCTCTGGCCATCAACTCAACAGCAGCAATGGTTCTGATAGCACATTGGGCTCTCAGAGGCAGGGAAATCATGCACCATGTGGACAACAAAACCCAAATCCAACTCAAGCCTATGTTGTGCTGAACATAACAAGGTGAAATTTAATGAGAGAAATACAATATGTTGAACTTCAATTCAAATAGCCAGTTTCACGTGCAAGCAGGTTTAGGGAAACCTCAATGGTTCACGCAGGACCAGGGGTGGGGGCAAGAAAACACAAGGACAATTACAGGGACAGGCATTTGGTGCAGCAATTAAGTCACCACTTAGGACACCTGCACCCCATACCAGACGGCCTGGGTTCAAGTCCTCACCTGGCTTCTAGTACAGCCTTCCTGCTGATGTGCACCCATCCTGGGAGGCAGCAGGAAGGCTCAAGTATTTGGGTGCCTGCCACCCACATGGGAAGATTCAAATGGAGTCTGAGTTCCAGCTTTAGCCTGCACGCATTTGCTCTCTCTCTCTTTCTGTTTCTGTCTCTATTACTCTGCCTTTCAAATAATAAAAATAAATAAATAAAACTTTGTTTTAGAAAAAGGACAATTACAGCTATCTTAGTAGCCAAGATGAATGCATGTGACCAAAAACAAGGCAGATGTACAGTCTTGAAGTCCTTCAGTAGCCATCCAGTGTTCAGGTCCTACAATCCATGTTCAGATAATATTCCCACATTTTAAGAGTGGCATTAACAAAGGCACATCCATAGGAGAAGAAGAGGTGAATCTAGAAACCATATTAACAGTTCATTCACATTCATCTCTCTCTGTAGCCTCCTGCCCCCTTCCTGCCTTCCTTGCTCTTTTCCTTTTTTTTTTTTCCTTCTTCCTAATCCTTTTCCTTTTCTTCCTCATTTCCGTCTAGTGAATGTCTACTATGTACCAAGCATCATGCAAAAACATGAGCAGAAAAGTGCAAGGGACTTTCTCCCAACACCCACATGGAACTCACAGGCTATGCTAGGAGATAGTCGTGTGTTCCAGTAAATTCTAGAACCATGCATTAAGGGCTATGGCAAAGGGCTGCTCAAAGGACAGTAAGAGCAGTAAATGGATTGAGAAAACACTGAAATAACCAGAGAAGTACACAAGAATTGACATGCTCACAAGAGCATCTTCAAATATTTGAAGGATTCCCATGCAGAACGAAATTACCAGAATTATTATGGACAGCTTCAAGAGACCACCATGAAAAGGCTGGGGAGGAATTCAGGGAAGCTGGTTTTGGCTAAACACATGGAACTTGTATAACCAATGCTCTCTAGAAATGGAGTGGATGGTCTAAGGTTACCACCCTAGAATTATGTGAGCAGTGGCAAAATAGTCATCTGTACCCAGATGCTACCTGGAGAAAACCTCCTTTGGGTCTCCTTCACAACTTTATGTTTCTAAAAGCTTCATTTTAGCTTGGTTATTAATAACTGATATTTTTATTAATTGAAGAAACAAGTTCTTTACAGAACTCTTTTTGCATTTTAACAAGTCTCAATGGATAGACAAGTGGAGACAATCTAATATGCTCTGATTAGAAACCATCCCAGTCCATGTCATGGTGAAACCATCTGGGCAGAGAGAGCCCACCCCCAAGACTCTCCACTCTCAGAGGTTATACACTGCCAGCCTATCAGCCCTAGCTGCTTATTTGTTCTGCAGTGTATTTTTTTAAGCTAAGTTTATCACTTTCATCAAAAACTGGTTTCACCTAAAAATTAATATTTTCATCTTCTCTGAAAAAGATTATTATTAGAGACTCAATAGCTCCCCTTTTAAAAAATCATGTACTCTTCCAATTTTCCATACTGCCCACCACTCCCTGCTGTTACCCCAAAACCCAGGCCAACTATATGACTGCCATTTAGCATAGTGCTTATGTCATTATATTTACAGTCTCTGTTCTAAAACATACAGGAAGTCACTTGCTGTGTGGAGAGCCTATTTGGCAACTTTAACATTACCTGCATTTAAATAAATGTGCTTCCCTTTCAATATAGACACTTAAAGTCCCTAATTAAATATGTCTGCAAACTAGTCTCTGCACAGTTAGGAAAACTGACCCATTATGAGATTGACCCTGCCTAATTTAGCTTCTCTCTAGGAAATGCACCCTTACGCCTAACCACAATCTTCCTTTGGTGCCACTCCATTGGCCTCAAGCTCGCATAGTTCACAATGTGTTATGTTAGCAAGTACTCCAGGAAGGAACTAATTGGAATCAAGTGTGCAACCTGCCAAGAGTTCTACACTGAGAGTTCTTGTAATCCAGAAACGGAAGTTATAATCAGCTCATCACATTATCTCAGAAGCAGTTGTATTATTCCTACTGTGTTTCCTACTGTTTCTGATGAAACTGGGTAAGCTAGCATAAAAGGAAGGGAAGGTTTGGGGGGGGAAGAACTACCAAAAAAGATTTATTAACTGGATAAGTAGAGAGCTATGAAGCAAAGATTTCAGTCTGGGGCCTACTTCAGATAGTAAAGTGTCCCAAAGACTTAAAACTTACAGATAGTATACAGTGATTCAGTGGAATATATGGCCAATGGTCTGATTATTACTCAGAGGAAGACTTATAAAATTCAGCTACATTACAATTTTCTTTTTTTTTCTCTCTTTTTCCCTTGAGAAACCTTTTATTTAAGGTATACAAACTTCATTCATTTCACATCTACAAATTTAGGGACATAGTGATTCTTCTCCCAACCCTCCCTCTCGCCCACACTTCTAACTTTATTCCTCCCCTCTCTTCTTTTCCCAATTTTATTTTTTACAAAGATCTATTTTCTTTTTTCCCCCAAAGAAACCTATTATTTAAGGAATACAAACTTCATGCATTTCATAAGTACAACTTTAGGAATATTGTGATTCTTCCCATCATACCCGCCCTCCCACCCACACTTCCACCCCTCTTTCTCCTCCCTCTCCCATTCCCAGTCCCATTCTCCACTAAGATCCATTTTCAATTAACTTTATACACATAAGACCAACTCTATACTAAGTGAAAAGTTCAACAATTTGCATGAAAAAAAAAAAAAAACTGTTCCTCAATAGTGGAGACAAGGGCTGTTCAAAGTCATTGCATCCTGAAGTTAATTTCACTTCTTTTTTTTTAGAAGCTTAATTACCTTTAAAGAAGCACCCAAGAATGATACATCTTTTGTGAGCACTTAGACATAATTATAATACAACTCTTTGAGGACAGAAGTCCTGCATAGGAAGTTAGTGCACAGTGACTCCTGTTGTTAACAATTAACACTCTTATGTATGACATCAGTGATCACCCGAGGCTCTTGACATGAGCCTTGGAAGCCTTTTGAATCCACAAACTCCATCAATTTTTAGACAAGACCTTAAGCAAAGTGGAAGTTCTTTCCTCCCTTCAGAGAAAAGTACTTCCTTCTTTGATGACCACTTCTTTCCATTGGGTCTTATCCACTGAGATCCCTCCTGTAGGACATTTTTTGCCACAGTGTCTTGGCTTTCCATTCCTGAAATGCTCTTGTGGGCTTTTCAGCCAGATAAGAATGCCTTAAGAGCTGGTTCTGAGGTCAGAGTGCTACTTAAAGTGATGGTCTGCTATGAGTCTTCCATGTGGACTGCCTCCCATGTTGGAGCATTCATTCCTTTTTAATTATATTTATTATTATTATCAGACACTTAATCCTATGCATATGCAAAGATCTTTTTTCAATTAACTTTATGTACATAAGATTAACCCTACACTAAGTAAAAAGTTCAACAAATAGTATGGAAAAAAAAAAACAATCGAGACAAAGGCTCAACAATCGAGACAAAGGCTGTTCAAAACCATCACATCTCAAAGTGTCAATTTCAATTCTATAGATTACCTTTTAGGTGCTCTATTAGTTACTTCAGATCAGAGACAACATATGGTATCTGAATTTTTGTGACTGGTTTATTTCCTAAGTATAATGGTTTCCAATTGCATCCATTTTGTTGCAAATGACAGGATTTTTTTTTTTTTTTTTACCACTATGTAGAATTCCATCTGTACAGATACCATAGTTTCTTTATCCAGTCTAGCTGATGGACATCTAGATTGAATCCATATCAAAGAAGAGAGTTTTAAGCTCCATGCTTAGCATTTGGAAAATAGGTGTCCAAGTAGACATATTCAAGCAACACCAGTGGTTTCATTTCTTTCACTTCTCATGATTTTTCAAAGTGCTCACGCCTGGCCATTAAGCATCTCTTCCGAGTAGACAATTTGGTTTTCTGCCAAGCCTCTTCTCTTTAAGATATTTCTGTTTGAGGAAGCACTATCATATCCTGTTGATAGGAACATGAAATGGCACAACCATTTTGGAAAGTAGTTTTGGCAATTTCTTTAAAAATTAAACCTACACCTACCATGTACCATTTCACTCAGGAATTCCACTCCTATGTATTTACCTATGATTTAAAAAAAGGAGGGAATATTTGTGTCCAAACACTCATATTCAAATGTTTATAACAGCTGTAATGGCTGCTTCCTGGAAGGCGTTCTCCTGTGGAACCTCTTAGCCCCAGCCTCCGGAGCCCCAGGAAGGGAATACTTCAAGTTAAATAAATATATATACCGTTTCTTTGAACCCTTCAGCCTTCAAGATCCCAACATCATGACCTCAGTTTCAACACAGTTGCTCTTAGTCCTAATTTCACTGCTTTTGGTATTGCCTGCTGTTGAAGCAGTAGAAGCTGGAGATGCAATCGCACTCTTGTTAGGAGTGGTTCTCAGCATAACAGGCATTTGTGCTTGCTTGGGGGTGTATGCACGAAAGAGAAATGGACAGATGTGACTTTGAAGGGCCTCCTGAATCAAACCTCGCCCTGAAAATCTATTGCAGTTAAGCCTGAGCTTTGGTGTCAGAAAGTTCCAAGAAACAGTAAATAGAATAGTTTCACATTCTTAGTTGTTTCCCTTAAAATGGGAACCAGACTGATGTATGTAAGAGTGGAAGAAACTTTTCTTTACAGCAAGTAATGCACTGAAAAAAAAATCCAGCCTATAATTTGTATTTGCTGGTTGGAAAGGGAGTCAAAGAAGTAATATGGCAAAAAATTGCATAAATCGTATTTCACAGCACATGAAGCAGGAAGAAGGAAGCTCTTGACCAGAATCCTAGGCAGTTGCCATTGTTAAGTTATAATCACTGCCTCCTAGTAGTTGAGGAGTCTTTTCTCCATATCTTTATTAGATTTGTGTTTTATTTCCCAAGTTGATATTGTACTGAGATATCAGATAGCCAAAAATTAACTTTTACCTCTGGGGAAAAAAGTCTAGAAAAAAATTTACTCAATGTGTGTAATGTTGAAATGGAGAAAAGATTTAATGTTAAGAAAAACTTCATGTTAATATCAAAATGGAGAAGAGATTTAATGTAAAAAACACATTGTTAACTGAGTAACATCTTTATGTGAGAAATATTGTGTTAAATATAAATCCATTATAAGTTAAAAAAAAAAGCAAATGTTTATAACAGCTCTATTTTTGATAGCCAAAAACAGTAAACAACTCATTTGTTCATCAGCAGATGAATAGATAAACACAGGATCGCTTATTACATACAGTCAGGTGATATTCAATAATAAAAAGGAGTAAACTGTGTGAATATCAAAATAATTATGAATAAGCCTTAAAATAATTATGCTGAGTAAAGAAGTCATACAAAAAAGTTACGAAGAAATACATGATTCCATTTATGTGAAATTCTCGAAAATATAAACTAATATATGAGGGTACTTGAGTAAGTGTGGCAAATCAAATTAAAAGATGTTTGTTTTGGTGCAAAACTATTTGAAATCCATGCACCATAATTTCATAATACACATTTTCCATGAACTTTTTGAAGACTTCACTGTATGCATATATTTCAAAAAATTATGCACCAAAATAAACCTGTCATTTAAATCCAATGCCCACAAATTTTTTAAAGTCCTCCCATCAGTGACAGACAGCAGATCAGTGGTTGCATGGGAGAAGGGATGGGAGGGGCCAGAGGGTAGGTTACAGACAGCCCAAGGAAAGTTTGGGGGTGCTGCATGTGGTCACAGTCTTGATCGTGGTTCTGTATCTGTGTCAGAACTGTACCCTTCGTGTGCAAATTAGTATGTCAGTTACACCTCACTGAAGCGGTTATAAATGAACAGCTACGAAATTTAAAAGCTCTGGAATAATTTAACCATCAGAAGGCACCCATCTCATACATCACTCTCTATCTTGTACTTTAGATATTACATGCCACATTAAGCATCTAAAAGGGTAGAAAATCAAACTGACTCACAGGACCAAATATCACTAATGATAGTTTGGCACGGAAGTCATGAGTGGGCAGAGCAAGTGGAGAATAAGCAGATGTCTTATTTTCAGAAACAGCAATAGGCAGTCTTTATGGAGGGCTTCTCCTAACCTGTGGACTCCACATTTCCAAAAAGGAAAAGAAAGAAAAACAGAAAGTAACAAGCTTTTCAATCCACTTACTGATTTTTTTTTTCTTTTTAAAAATGAAGCTATGGCTCATTTGCCATGAAAGTCACCCCTTTAGAAAGCACAGTTTGGTGGCCTGTCGTGTATTGCAAAGTTGTACAACCATAAGCACTATCTAATTCCGGAATGTTTTCATCACTCCAGAAAAGAGTTCCAGGGCCTGTGGAACAGTTACAGCTCCTGTCTCCAGTAGTGGCAGCCATGGTTCTCTATGATTTGTTATCTGGACACTTCACAGAAATGGAATCAGCAACAAGTGGCCTTTTGTCTCTGGCTCCTTTCATTTAGCGTAATGTTTTCAAGGTTCATCCCTGCCATAGTCTATATCAGAGCTTGATTTCCTTTTAAGGCTGAATAATATCCCATTATACAGAAAACCCATATTCATCAGTGGATGCTTCTGGGGTGTTCACACCTGGTGGTGATGGACAGTGCTACTATGAACACTCATGTACACGTTTTTGTGTGGAAGTATGTCTTCAGTTCCTTTGGATATGTATGTAGAAGTAGAATTTTTGGTTCCTAGAGTAACTAAGGCTAACATTTTGAGGAACTGCCAAATGATTTTACTAAGAGCCTTCACGATTTTACATTCCCACCAGCAATGTTTGTGGGTTCTCAGTCCATACATACACTTGCCCATGACTTTCGTTACAGCCATGGATGTGAAGTGTTATCGCATCGTGGTAATAACTGGCATTTCCCTAATGATTAATGTTCTTGAGCATCTTTTCATTGGCTGGCCTTACTGAGCCTCAGAAAATAAACAGTATTAGATCTGGCCGGCCAAGTAATGACCACCTTGTCCTTTCCCTTTACTGGCCAAGATTCATTATTTATTCAGTTGGGCTTGGACTGAGCCCTACTCAGCCTGGGGTAGGCACAGGCAAACATTGAGAAGAAATAGAAACGCTGGCCTCCTTTGAGAATCAAAGTGACAAAAGAATCGCAGTGAGCATGTGTCTTAAAGATACCAGAAAGGGTATGGATCTGTAAAAAATAAATCAAAGACTGTTTTCAGTCTGAAAACTCCTCCCTAAAGGCCTACAGTCCTGGGCACCTCTCGCAGGAGCTGTGACCCAGCCGAGCTTAGAAAGCGTGGTCTAGGGCTTTGTGGATAAGAAGTAAGTCGGTAAGTCCCGGCCTAGTGCGCCCGGCTTCTCACTCGCTGGCAGTCAGCGACAGCGCTGTGCTGCGGAACTTCTGTGTGTGAAGCGCTGACATTCCAGACACGCTGCTCAGTCAGATCTTGGGGCTCTTCTGGAAACCAAATGTGTGTCCCAGCACAGACATCGCTTTGCCCTGCGTGCTGCCCCGAGCCAGTGACATCTCCTCCCTCTTCTCCCCAGGCCTGGGGTGGGGGTGGGGGGTGGGGGTGCATTGTTTGGTTTTTGCCAGGGCCACATCATGGATTCCTGCTGTCTTTCTTCCTAAACTCCCTGAGGTTGGGCCAAGTAGACATGTGGGCAGCCTCTTTTTATAGGGGATTCAGCAGCTGAACTGGTAATGCTAGAACATGGTGTTAGAGAAGGGAGCTTGGCCTGCAGCCTGCGTTTCCAGAGTCTTCCCTCCCTCCGCTGATCTTTGAGGAAACGGGAGAAGTAAGCCCAGCAGTGTAGGCTTAATTGAGCAAAGAAGATACAGTAGGATCCTCCCACAGTGCTTGACACTTGATGAAATGGCTGTTGAACTGACTGAGTCATCCCTCACGTGCCTGGGAGACATCTAAAGGAAACTACCAAGTGCCTCTTTCCAAACTTAGCAGCCATAGGTAGACATCAACATGAAAATGCGTAAACCCTAAATAGTGTGCAACTTAATGGTCCTGAAAACCACATGTCCCTCCCCGTGATTAATATAGTTGAGAACAAAGGCATTGAACTCTTGGTCAGAGTCAGTTTCGTCGCATGCTAATTAATTACATGACTATGGGCAAGTCATTAAAATGTCAAATCTGAATTTCCTTCTTGTGAAGTTCCCTTACCCTTCTAAAGGCATTCTGTTCTAATTTGTAATCCTGGTGGCATTGGTGGTGCCTCTGAGTTATTTTATTTAGATTTTGGTTTCTTGCTTCACAACAGGGCCAGATCCACTTTTCTGAAAAATGAGCAAACCTACCTAAAATAAAAATAAAATAAGCTCACAAAAAGAAAACAACAACACAGTCCCAATTTCTAAGTTACTCATCTGTCACAAGACAATGAGTGTCCATTTTAGCAGATGGTTCAAAACGTAGTGGCTGAGTCCTTGGGCCTGGCATATGGAGCCTGCCAGCCCTGGACTCCAGCTCTGACTGAACTGACTAGTTGTGTGATCCTAGACAAACCACTCGACTTTACTGAGATCAGTTTCCTCATCCGTATCTGCCTGAGCGGTGATGAGGCTTCAGTGACATCAGATGTATATGACATTGCGTATTATCTTGGCAACAGGGCCTCTCATTTGTTTCCCTAGAATGAAGGTGACAGACACTCCTAACATTTATTAAACTTCGAACAGGTTCCATATGCTAGTTCTGTAATCCCATTCTTCCTCCAACATCTATTCATTTGGATAGAAATGGATAGCTTAAGATCCATTTCCTCCTAAACTACATTTTTTCCCTCTTAGTCTTTCTCTTTGTATATGCCACACAGTATTATCCCAAGCTCCAATTTTTAAACACAAAAACATAGTAAAGATAGAATGGATTATTGACTGTTACAGACCATAAAACATAAACAAATATTCCTAAACATTTATCTAATTAGATTTTTCCCCTATGGTAGGACTATTATAAAGAGTAGGGTTATTTTGTTTGCTTTTACTTTATAAGAATCTTATTCATATGTATGAAAGTACTTTAAAGTTTGCATGAAAAATGAAACTGAAAGATGAGTTTATTTTATGGTAAGAAATTTTGAAATTCATGCATATGAGGTCTCTTCAAAAAGTTCATGTAAAGTGCATATTATGAAAAAACTATGCATGGATTCCAAAATTTTTTGCATCAACATAAGCTTACTTTTCAATTACATTTTTCCACAAACTCTGTGAAGTACCCTCCTATTAACTGAGTATACACTGGAACAACGAAATTAACATGCAGGCCTGCAAGCTGTGTTTCCTGTTCAGAGAGGAAGGAATACTGCACTGAGGGGTGATGTCAGCTCAAACAGGTAATACTTGATGACTGGCCACTGATGAGCAAGATTTTGTGTCATTATTAAATGCGATTATTCCTACACAAGCCCACGTACTTCTGCTGTGTGGCCCAGAGAGGTAGGAGCGAAGCAGCAGTGTCAAGTGACTCCCAACCTAGACGAATGGTTTTTCTAGCTGGGAAAGAACACCACTGGATGGTACATAATTGCTTATGACACCCTTGAGGACAGGCTGTGACTACCTTAAGGCAGTGTTCTCCAAAAAATTGTAGGCACCCTAGGCTCTAAAGAAATCCTTCCAGGGGCATCCAGGATGTAAAACAGAAAAGAGTTGAGTTGACTGAAGAGGAAACGAGGGACTCCTGTCTATAGCCCCTTCTGTCAGCTGAGATCACGGTTTTGAAAACCACCTGGACTTGAAAACTGGGTCAGCTTTGAACAGACTCAAAGGCAGGTGGAAGACGTCCCAGGTGGGAGCACCAGCGAGAGCAAAGGCAAGAAGGTGGGGAGTCAGAGTAAGCAGTCACACGCCAGGGCCAGTGCTGTGGCAGGATGGGCTAAGTTTCTACCTGAGGCACCAGCATCCCAAATGGACACCAATTCGTGTCCTGACTGCCCCTACTTCCAATCCAGCTCCCTGCTATGGCCTGGGAAAGCAGTAGAAGATGGCCCAAGTGCTTGGGCCCCTGTACCCATGTGGGAAACCTGGAAGAAGCTCCTGGATCCTGGCTTTGAATCCACCCAGCTCCTGCCCTTGTGGCCATTTGGAGACTGAGACCTTTCTGTTTCTCCCTCTCTCTGTCTGCAACTCTACCTCTCAAATACATAAATAAAATCTTTTTTAAAAACATTTTTAAAAAGTCGCATGCCTTCCTCAGGACTAGCTAGTGAGAATGAGCTGGTGAGGAAGTGGTAAAAGCAACTCACCTAGTTGCTTTTGATTTCCAACCTGAACTAATATTGGAATGTTTGAAGCCTGGTAGAATGGCTAATGAGTTCTCTGCATCAAGGCAGGTAGGAAGCTTGGGATTAATGAGCGAGTCATGTGTCCTGTTGGCCTTCTTCATTTCAGAGTCATTCCAAGTCGTCGTGAGAGGGAACGGCTTCCGTCACGCCCGCAACGTGGACAGGGTCCTGTGCAGCTTCAAGATCAACGACTCGGTCACCCTCAGTAAGTCCTTGCGGGCTGTGTGGGCTTCTTCAGGCTCCTGCGGGGGGGGGAGGGGGGATTCCCAGCACAGTCTTCCTGGAAGGCCACACACAGGAACCCAGTAGAGGAGTCTTCCCGGCCGGAATGGCCTCCAGCGAGGACAAAGCTAGCCCTTTCTGGCCGTGGTTCCTGGCCTTCTGGGTGGGCACAGCCTCGGGGTGTCCAGCTCAGGAAGCAGGATGAGGCTGGACTAGAGCTCACAGATCCCCCATGACCCACACAGCCGCAGGCAGCAGCCTGTGCTGGCCTAGGGAGGCCACAAAGGCCGTTGGTTCCTCCACCTCGCAGCCCCGCCAAGCTGCGCGTTCTCGAGCGCCGTGCTGGTTCCGTGGGGTTTGTGGAGCTTGAGGTTCCTTCACAGAAGGTTGTGGGCTCTTGAAGGTAAGAGCCAGAAACAGACAGTCTAGATTTATGAATCCTGAACAACATAAAGGCCAGACTTTTAGGTTTGCATGAGTAGATTCTGGAACTTTATTTCAAGCTGGATGATGATTCTTGCTTGGAGTAGCCAAGAAACTCTCATCATGGTAAATACCTTAGATGAAATACAGGAATATGGAAGTAAAACTAAGTGCATTTCATGGGAACACCGAATTACCACAACATTGGCACCTCCGGGAGACATTTGTAACAGGCAAGTTTCTAATTTAAAGACATGTGTGACTCATGTAGCTGTCCAGAGGAGATGGGGGAGACTGATTACGCGGAAGACAGATGCCAGGAGCCCCGGTTAGCATCTGCATCTGGCATTCATCACACAAGTAATTATTGATTCTGCATCTGCAGTGATAAATAATGGTCATACTGCATTTTCCATAGTGCTGTGTGCTCTAAGTGTTTTCCATCTCATTGCCACGACAGCCCTGAGAGGTAGAAAGAGCAAGGAGAATGGAAGGACACACATTTATCAACTTAACCACACATTAATTTTGTCCTCCCAGTAGCCCTGTGAGGAAGGTACTAAGTTGTGTTTAAAGAAGAATGGAGGGGTGTGCCTTTTTCTCCTCTATGACATCCTAAAACCCACTTGAAGATGTGAACAGAGACATACAGTGGCCTCCTCACAAGCATCTGGGACTTCTGGCCCTGGAATGTTGCTAAACATTGGAAACATCCAGTTAGCTTGCTTGGGATCTGGAAACTCTCTCCTGTCCCTAAGAACTGCGTGCTGTTTGAAAACGTTTGAAGGATTCCTCAAGTAGCCACAGTGTGTGTGACATTACACAGTGCGTGTAATAGTCGGACGTGCACTCCCAGGAGAGTCCCTTTTTTTTCCTTCTCCTTTCAGTTGTGATGTCATTTAACATCTGTGTTTCCTTTGTCTTGAGCCAAAATCCCAAGTTTAAGATCGGAAAGTCCTGAGAGTGTAACTCTAAGACATCAGCACCTTCCGAGGAAGCTGTCAGATCCACCGGTCCCTCTAGAGATAAGCGGTGGTGGCATGGGGAGAGGGCAGCCCACCCCATTATCGTGGTTCAAAGGTTACAGAAGACGCTGGTAAAGATCAAATGAAACGTAAACGCACCATGGATGTGAGGAGGCGTTTTGAAAGCCTCTTTTCCAACTTCTCTGTGAAACCTTGTTTTGGGAGGAACAAGCCCATCTTCTTTCTCCTTCCTCTCTGCCTTTCCTAACATACTCTTGCAGACACGTGCACAGACGCTCCACCTCATTCATATTCAAAGAGAGATAAGGCTGTGGGGTAGGGACTCGGTTGAAGCCAAGCTGTGCTTCCAGCAGAGTGGTAAGAGTTTGGGGAAAAAGAGGGCAGCAAGTTCAACTATATGATTATTTAAAAATACTCGAACCACAATTGGAAAATTAGAGTTAGAAGAAAACACTTGGCCTTCATTCATTAATTCACCTGTTCGTTTTAATCAGAAATTATATGGACGTGATCCTGTGGAGGACAGAGAAAGATAAAGTTTTAAATGCAGTCTAATTCACATCGCATTTTCTGTCAACCTTACGAATATGCCCACCTCTATTGATTCCTGTCCTCTTTGTGAGATGAATAAATTTAGGTCCCTTTACTTCTCCTAGTCTCCTTTCTAGCTTCTGCACTCCAAATTTTAAAATGTTTTCTGTTTTCATTTTTATTTCACGTATTTCCTTTTTCAGAATTTTTTTCCCCAAAATGTTGCATTACATCATGCAACAAGTAGAGATCATATGGTCAATGAGTAAAAGACTAACTGAAGGCCCAGTAACGAAACTAAGGATATTGTGCCTACAGTCACTTCAAACATGATATGGGCCTCAGGAGCAAACTCTATGAAGCGAAACTGCTAAAAGAGCAAATTGAAGTTATATTTGTAATGGAAACAGCATGATTTTCCAAGTCTTTGAGCTTTGAATAAAAAATTAAAGATATGGAGCATAAATCTTTTTTTTATTTTTTTTTTGGACAGGCAGAGTTAGACAGTGAGAGAGAGAGCGAGCTTAAATCTTTTGAAATGACTGTGAACCACCTTACACATTCATTGTGCTAAGGTAAAGTAAAAGTCAGCATATGAATGCCCAAAAGTAGAAATTGCCTAGATATATTCTTAGGTGATAAATAATCAGAAAATATAACCAGAAAGGTAAGCCATAAAATAAAATATATAACCAGAAAATAAAAATCAAAGATTAGTTCCTATTTATCTCTTATTTTCCTTAAAAATAAAATCAACAAGTCAACAGTTAGAAATGTAAAACAATATCTGGACTTTGACCAATATAATAGACCAAGAAATACTATATAAAATGTGATTTTAAAGGAGCCAGGCTTGAGCAATGACCAATTAGCAAGCTTCACAAGGTAAATAGAGCAACAGCAAACAAAATTTAGTGAAGACTAATGAATCAAATGTGTGGGCATACAAAGGTATGTCAAAAAGTTTGTGTGTAATGGAATTAAAAATTAAGTTTATTTTGGTGCAAAAAATGTTTGAAATCCATCCATCCAGCTTCAGAGAGTTCATGGAAAATGGGTATGTTTAAAAAAATACACTATGCATGGATTTCAAAAATTCCGTCCAACGAAATAAACTTATCATCTTTGATTCTATTTTTCCATGAATTTTTGAGGCATATGAGAAAAATTAAAAATTTTTGTGAGGATTTTAAAGAAGGGATGAATAGAGACCCAGTATAAATGTGTGGCATAGTGTAGGCTGTGATACCAGAGCAGCCAGGAAAATCCTAGCTCTGTGAGATTTCACTGTGAGGCTGGAGTAAGTTATTTACATCTCCACAGCTCACTTTCTCCAGCTGTAAAGTGAGTATGGCAATAATAGCACCTGTGTGCTGGATCGTTAGGAGGTTTCAGTGTGACAGGTGGAGCTTAGAAAAGGGCCAGCACTCAGTCCATGCTGGCTACTGGGGTTACTTTATTATTATCATTATCACCATTACCAAATAATGATGGAAAGACATCAGTTGTCTTGAAATTAACATTAACTTTTTGCAATTCAAATGGGACTTTTTAAGCTAAAATCATTCTAAAGTTTGTATGGAAGAATAAACACTTGAGAATAGCCAAGAAAAATGTGGAAACTTGCCCTAGTCGATTTTAAGATGTATTAAAAAAAATACAGTAATTGAAATAATGTATGGCTGGTACCACAGTCAGCAAACTGAGCATTGGAACAAAGTCCAGAAGCAGAGCCAAACACTTATGTGAACTCAATATAAAATGAAATCACCTTTCAAATCAGTAGGGAAAGTGGGTTATTCAAAACATGATATTGAAACAATGGGCTAGTCTCTTGGAAAAAAACAATTGAGTTTGGTTTTTACCTCATTCCTTA
The DNA here is from genome assembly GCA_949820135.1 of Sylvilagus floridanus. Classification (NCBI taxonomy): domain Eukaryota; kingdom Metazoa; phylum Chordata; class Mammalia; order Lagomorpha; family Leporidae; genus Sylvilagus; species Sylvilagus floridanus. The sequence continues at coordinate 51,744,065 of OX463245.1, forward strand.
GATCTAAACAAATTCCAGATGAACTAAAAATTCTCCTTTTAAAAAAAGATTGATTTGTTTATTTGAAGTCAGAGTTACAGGGAGAAAAAGGGAGAGTCAGAGAGAGAAAGATCCTCCATCCACTGGTTCACTGTCCACCACTCCCCTGGTGGCTGCTACAACTGGGGTTGGGCCAGGAGCCAGGGGCTTCATCTGGGTCTCCCACATGCATGGCAGATGCCCAAATACTTGGTCATCTTTCGCTGTTCTGCCTAGGCCGCTGCTTTGCCTAGACTACTAGCAGGTAACTGGATCATAAGTGGAGTGGTCAGGACTTGAACCAGTGCCCATATGAGGTACGAGCATTGCAGGTGGTGACACCACAATGTCAGCCCTGAAGTAAAAATTCTAATGTGATCATGGAACTATAAAATTTCTAGAAGGAAACAAAAATGAATATTTAGTGGGGAAGGATAGTTGGGTATGAAGGGACACACCATGAAGAAAAAAGAAATAAAGACATATTTTTAAAAAAGAGAAATGGAAAACTGGAGAAATTACTCATATGATATGTAATAAGCCAAAGGTCAACAGGCAATATAAAGACAGCTTCCAAAATCAGTAAAAATGATGAATGACATATTGATGAGTAAAAATAAGAAGAGCAAACTTACAAGAAAAATAATGACCAAAAAGCACGTAAAATATGCTGTCACCAAGACAATGCAGATTGGAATAATCAGTTGCCGTGTTTACACCATTCAAGTGGCAAAGAGGAACAAAAATGCAGTGCCCAGTATTAGCAAAGATGGAGGGGAATGAGGGCTTTCATTCACCATCCCTGAAAGACCTTTGAATCTTTTGGAAGGCAATTTTTCAAATGAGCCAATTGCATTTTTACACTTTTTGGCCTGGAATTTCAGCTTCATCAAAAGGAAATGATTGCACTGTTCACAAAGACTTGGCTGCAAGAATGCTCATCCCAATGGTGTGAGGATAGCAAAAGAAAAAAGAACACAGAGAGGATGGTGGCAGGGAGGAAGGAGAGGAGGAAGGCAGGCAAGCAGACAGGAGACAGCAAAGCATCTAAATGGCAGCAACATAACTGTTTAGCCATAGGTCATTTGGGATATAAATTATACTTTACCTTTCAGTAGTTAAATAATGTAGAAGAATAATTACTGATGTGGTAAATGTTAATGATACAGCATCATGTGTTAAAATAAGTTACAAAATGGTGAATTGGTAATGCTTTTGCTTTTATGCATACACATTTGTATGCAGAGACTTGAAAGGCATACATCAAAATGTTAACAGCCATCGCCTCTGAATGAGACCACTATTAATTTTTATTTTCTTCTGTATTTTCTACGTTCCTGACAAACATAGGTACTCTATATAAGAAAAGAACCCACAAAAGCTTTTAAAAATCAAATTTTAAAAATCTTTGTAATTACTTAGGTTTACAGTACATCTAAAATATTACATTTGGTTAGTTCTGCAATCACCAGAATGAACTCACTGCTAGCCAAGAAAATATCTTGGAAATCCTCACACAAACTTTATTTATTCTGGCTGCAGTTTTTCCTACTCCAGTATTCAGTGTGAAGTGCCAAGAAAAGATCCACTTTCAATTGGAAATCCATTTGCAGAGAGATTAGAATGCTAAAAAGGAGACACTGGGCTATGAGCAGAGAAATTATCCTTTCTGCGCACAGTAAATAAAAAATGGACATTTAACAAATGCAATAATGAAAACCATGCAGGACTATACTGATGTTGCATGGAAATGCATGAGGTATGACTGTACACAAAAGAAACTGATTTTTAACAAAATCACTAAAACTCCACTTATAGGCCAGGTGAGAAATCAGTTTTGTGGTTTTATAGGCTCATTTTATCTTTTGGTACAAAATTGTACTTCCCAGTTTAATTTCCAACTTGTATACTCTCAAAAGATAAAAAATTTCCCCCTTTGAAGATATTTTTCTCAAACTGAACGTTAGTCATGAAGGCAGTTCTAAGAGTTCCAAAGAGGGCTCAGCTTCCCAAGAGACAGAGACAACACATTCAAACATGTAAGTTCCAGACTGTTTGTTTTGAAAAATCTGTCCAATTATCCAAAACTGTACTTCATCTTCAAAAACATCTGGGCCCCAGGGCCCCAGGGCTATGATGCCCTAAGGAGATCTTTAAATTTCACCTATGATGACAGATGGGGAGGGAGGGAAAACATAGACTTCCCAAACAAAAGTCTATTTTCTTTGTCAAGGGATAGAATAGTGCAGATCACAATATTGCTGGTCACAGACAAATATTGCAATTTGGATGCATCGCTAGGGGTCAGATGCCTGGTGAAGAGGATGGAATGCCACTGTGTATGGCTCAGAATGAAGAGACATAGAGGAACCCATAGTCTTACGGTTCTTAGTGGAGCTGCACGTCAGTTCCCAGTGGGCCTCACACTTCATCCAAATGCCAGCAGGTACTGATGCTGCACACCTGTCCTGTGCCTGGTGCTGTCCCTAGTGCCCTCCCTGTGTACCTCATCTTACCATCACAGCAGCCCAGTGAGAGCAGAGTCCTTTGTATCCCCATTTTGCTGATGAGGAAACTAAGAGAGATAAAGGGCCCGAGGTCACCCAGATGACCTGGTGGAAATGACTTGAACCTGGGCAGTCCTTTGTTGTTTCCCAAGAATGATGGGAAAGAAGGGAGTTAACACAAAGATGGACCAGGCTCCTGGAAACCCCAGACAGGCTAGTAATCTGTGCTTCCCCACTCTCTGGTGAGTACTGGGTCAGAGTAGTTGGTGCAGTGGAGGAAAAAGAAGAAAGAGCGCTACCAGCGGCACCCTCTGTAATGCAGCTCTGGCCCCTAATGTACACACCACAGCTGTCTAGACCATTGACTCTTACTCAAGTGTGTGCTTGCAGTCTCCTTCCCATCTCACCTCTGACTGCCCTTTAAGAGCAGTCAACATTTGTCACAACCCATAGACAAGGTTGTGTGGAAGGCATTAGCCATCTAGGTTGACTTGTCCCTCAGTCTCAGTTCCAAAGGTAAAATCTCTCCAAACCTAATCATGCACAGCTGCAAGACTTTGCATGTCAGGAGACGCATACCTTGTGTATGAATGCTGAGTTGTCCTCTACCAAGTCAAAACAAAGCTTTAAAGTATATTATTAGCAAATTATAGCTGTTTTGATGGCAGCAGTTATTCTGACCTCATGATTACAAAATTTTAAAAGGTTGATGCTTTGCTTAAAGATAATTTGTAAGTTTTATAAATGTCAACACTCAAGAATTTTTTTTGGTGTTGGTTTATTGAGAGGAAAAAATACTTTGCAAGAGCCCTGAGCCCCATTGCCTTTCTTTAGTTTTCTTACAATATCTAAAACTGCCTATTAACTTCAAATAAATGACAAATACCATAAAATCATGTGTAGTGTGGTCCCAAATAAACAAAATTAATGTGCTTTCAAAATAATAAATGTGCTAAGTACAAAGTAATGTGCTTAGAAAAAAATTCTGATATAGAACATCTCAAAGCATTAACAATCTGTATCACTGAGATTTAGGATTACCAAGGATTTTAATTTCTTTTTCATATATTCTGTATTTCTCAGGCTTTTTTATACTAAGCATGCATAATGAATTCCATAATGAATAAAAATCACAATCAATGTGGGCAAATAGTTTTATCCTGAGAATCAGAGTAGCAATGCCGACAACCAGCTTCAGAGCCACAGGGCTCACAGCCTTGTGTAGGACTTGCCATGTGTCAGCCCAACAGACAGTCCAGGGAGCAGCAGGGCTGCCTGTCCTGTGCCTGCACTGCCCTGGGAAAGGATTCAGAGCCCTCCCTTGTCACTGCCTCTCCTGGGGTCATGATGTGATCTTGGTTCTCGTGAGCAGTGTGGCCATGATAACTCACTTCATTCCCTTCCAGACTGTCCTCGGCTCTGAGTCCTGGACTGCTATTTATATGGAACATGTCTGACTCAGCAGCCTTCCCAGCCACCAGCATCTCAGAACCTCAGCTGTGACATCTGGAGGTCCCCCTGGATGTTGTGAGGCTCCACTTAGCTCAGTGCTTTGTCGTATTCCACTAGGGAAATCTGGACCCCTCTAAGCTTTCACGGAGGAAGTTACCAAGAAACATTCTTGCTTACCCCAAACAGGATGTCTCCCAGTGTGTCTCTCTCATCTCTCTCCCTCCTCTGCTCATCATCTTATAATACTTCTGAACATTTCTGGGCTATGATCTTCCAAACAGTATCTTTAGACTCCTCCACAGTGGGCTGAAGGAAGATACAAATCCATAGCAGACATACCAGATTTTCTAGCCTCAGAGCTGTAGATACTGTGGTCTGAAAAAGTCTTTGTTGTGGGCTGGGGTGTCCTGTGCATTGTAGGACATTCAGCACCATCCCTGGTCTCTACCCAGCAGATGCCAAGAGCGTTCCTCTCCTAGTATTGACAGGTCAAAGCTCTCAGACATGCCACTTGTCCCCTGAGGGGCAAAATCACCCTCATTTGAGAGCCACTGTACTATACAGCTGTCCACAGATCCTATTAAAGGAGATGACTTGCTTCATGTCACATCTGTGCCATAGCCTGACAAGCTGGTAGACACAGTGGGCCTACACAGTCATATCATCTCGTGTTTTATAGAGATGAACCCAGCAGTTCTGGCCCTTAGTAATATCATTAATGTATGTTGAGTACTTATTAAGTGCTAAGCACTTAGTAATATCATCTCATGAAAATTTACAACAGCATATGCTATGAGTATTAACTCCTTTTTATGGATGAGTACTCTGAACTACGACTAGGGTGAAAAGCCTTGCCTGTGACCACACAGCCAGTGAGTGGCAAAGCTGTGACTGGGCTTCTGAGCCTCAGCTCTTAATGGGCTCATTGTTCCCCATCCCACTCCAATCTGCCCAATAGGGCAGGACGGGAAAGCAAAATGCACATCCTAGAGACCTATAACATGCATTTGGTGAAATGGTTAGGAATAGATGCAGGGAACTTATGCATATCTTACTAGCCGAGCTCCTACCCTGATCCCACAGCACCAGCCAGGGAGAGCTTCCAAGATAACCCTGCAGCAACTCAAGACCAGGGAAGGGGTGGGTGGGTATGGACATCTCCAAGGAAAAGGATGGTGGCCGGCTTGGTTCTACCACCTTAAATGCACCCTTTTGGCCTCAGCTAAGCATAAGAGACATTACAAGAGGTGTGCTACATTCTCAGGATTTTTCCAACTTTTCCCAGTGCACTGGCGCTTCACTACCATGTCTTCTCATTTGATTTGCCTTTTGCTCCTTGTTGACTTGACAACTGCTGTTCAGCCTTTCCAAGTACAAGCCACTCTCCACTTTCTGTTTTGTTCCCTGATAGTTTAATGTCTTCTACCCAAGGAATCCTTGGGCTTCTCATCTTACTTTTGAAAATCCTTTAGCCCAGGTAGACAGATATCTCGTGCTCAACAAATGTTAGTTTCTTCAACTCTCAGCAATGGGTAGCCTTTAGCTTTGCAATAAGACCCCCACTTTTGTGAATTATTATTGAGATCAACTCAGTAGGTCAATCAATCCCACCTCTTTTTCTGTCTGGGGTTCCAGAAAGCTCAACCCAGATACCTTGAATCTCACCAAATTGGAGCCTTGCTGAATATAATTTTATTTCAGATTTTCACATCACATCTTAAAAGTTTTTTTTCCAAAGCTGGTTACTTTTAGAAGCAATGAGAAGGTGAAAACGTCTAGCCCAACTCTAGCCTGTCTGCTCTTCCTTCATTTGGGCCACATTCCCAAACCAGTTGATAATTTGGTGCTGAACAGTTATACTTGGCTCTGGGATGCCAGAAAATGCTGCCGAGGCCCAGGGGAGATGGAGGGAAGCAGCAGCCTGAGCGCATTCAGTCTCTAACCTCCACTGTTTTCCCCACTACCTAATGCAAATGTCACAGTAGGAATGTAAACTCGACTTTGGGGCTTACATCAGCTTTTGAAGGGTTTCAACAAACTCCCCCAGATAACACTAGGGGTTATTTTTCTTTTCCTTTGCACCAGAAATAAATGTTTATATCAAGAAAAGATTGCCAAGACTCGGGAAGTATTTGAATTATTTAATCAGCCCTATAAAAGGATTCACTCTGATTGGTGTTTGAACTGGCTAATGAATTTTAATCCTGGTTTTATCCCAAATCCATTAGATAGTCACCAGACTGCTGGGAAGAATTCTGGAGAGCTCCTTTCTTCACTAGTCTGAAAAGGATTGCATTGCCCCAAGGTTAAAACCTGGGCATGTATGCACTGGAGCACTGGCGCATTGGAGCGTATGCTTTTATTTCTTGGGTTCATTCCCATTCGACTAGGGCTTCTCAGAAGACACCTGAACCTTACCCTAGAGCTGTTCAGCCCCAATCCCCTCTCGCAGAAGGCCCGCCTCCTGTTGGTATCCATCCGTGCCCATTGAGGGTCATGACTATCGGCCTCCAAACTGGTCGGTATGAAGAACCTCAGCTCTGATGTGCTTCTAGCTGCATTATACGACTACTGGGCTGACCTTGGGCAAGTCATTTCAATAAAATTTGGGTCTGAATTCCAGCTCTGACAAATGATGCAGCACTGGCTCAGCTAACCTTGCTGAGCCTCAATTTCCAAAACTGTGAATAATGACAGTATCTCTGAGTATAGGATATTAGATTATCTCTGTGTGTGTGTGTGTGTGTGTGTATACAAACTCTCTAAAACTTTTTTTCATTTTTTAAGAATTTTTTTATTTACTTCAGGCAGAGTTACAGACAGAGAGAAGTAAAGACAGGGAGAGAGAGGTCTTCCATCCGATGGTTCACTTCCCAAATGACTGCAATGGCAGGAGCTGGGCCGATCCAACGCCAGGAGTCATGAGCTTCTTCTGGCTCTCCTACGTGGGTACAGGGGCCATCCTTGACTGCTTTCCCGAGCTGGATCAGAAGTAGAACAGCCAGGACTCCAACCAGCACCCATATGGATTGCCAGCACTATAGATGAAGGCTTAACCTGCTATTGGGCTGCAGAGCCAGCCCCAAATCTTTCTTTTTCCTAGGAATTTCTGCCCACTAGAAAGATGTTGGTTCAGAAAAATGAGTAACACTTAGTCTTCACTTTCTCTAACTTTAAGCCACACACTCCCATAGCCTATTTTAATAGTGTGGTGCCCTTGTAATTAAGTGGAATCACATTTGCTGGGTGCTTATTAAGGGCCAAGTTTTTCCCTTTGTACTTTAATGCACTCTTGGTTACTCCTCATACAACTCTTTGCAATGATGTCATCATCACCATTTTACAGATGAAAACCTTGTCCCCAGTCATGCAGTAGTAAAACACAGGCCCGGGATTTGAACTTGGATCTGTCACACCCTGAGGTCTACTCTGCTGCCCTCTGTACCCTCTGTTTTCAGCCCCCAAGACACCCAGCTCCCGGGTCAGGGGCGTTTGGCAGTTTGATGCAATGACACTCACTGGTCTCCAGGTCCTGATTCACATCAACTTATGTTCCTTTCTCAGACTCCTTCAGACAACTGCTTTAGCCTGTGCCACGAGTGTGCACAGAATTCTGAGTTATCTTTGGTCCTGGATAAGCAAGTTTAAGCTTCAAGACCATCTAAAAATTCCATTTCACTTCTGCTTTCAAACTCCCACTCCTCCCTAATTTCCTCCCCAGTTGCAAATAAAAGCCACGCAGGCTGATCCCAGCTCCGGATCTCCATTTCCCCCGCCCACGCAGTGCTAATGAGCAGTGAAATGGCCCCTCAGTGGGCAAGAGGGCCAGAGTGTCCACTGTCCTCGGAGTGGATTCCAGTTGTCAGCGTCACAACACCCTGGCTTTGGAGGGTGTAGCAAGCCTGGCACAGCCCCTGAGCCAAACGTGGCCCGGCCGAGGAGCCGACGACAAAGGCTCTGGGCCCTGCTTCCCAAGTGGACGAGCCAGGAAGGAGTCAGATGATCTGAGTTATGGAAACCAAATGGCCCTCCTTTGTTGAGAGAAAGAGAAGAAAAAAAAGTCACTCATTTTTGTGGTGAAGCAAAAATAGGCTCCAAACCAAACAATCCCTCTCAGAGCAGAAAATGCCAACTCACAGAGCAGGCCCACAAGCCCCGGAGGCCAACAGACTCCCAGGGGCACTTGGGAGAGGGGTCGGAGCTGTCCTGGTCTCAGCAAAATCGCCTCAGTTCCCCAGGGAAGTTTTCCCCTGCTTTGTCCCAGGGATATTTGGTCTCCCAAGCAGGAGAGGGAGATGAAAGGAGGGGAAAGTGAGAAATGTCTGCTTACCCAGGCCATGCTCCTCTCACTGCTGTCCAGTCGGAAGGACAGAAGGAGCAGGAAGTTGTTCAGAGGCAACCTGGAAGTGCGTGCAGCCCCTGACAGGGCCGCAGCGTCCCAGGCTGGATGGCTGCAGTGAGCCACCGGGGGCGCCCTCCGCAGCGTGACCCAGCTCTTCCCACAGACACAGCCCCAGTCACGAGGCCTCCTGTGGCGGCTGAGTGGCCGCCCATGGCTCTGTGGGCAGGAGCTGCCCTCCCAGGTATTGCCAGGACATGTGCCGCAGAAGAAGCTGCAGTCACAAGAAACTAAACACAGGGTCTGCTTAACCACGCCTATACCGAGTTTGGTTAATCTTCTAATACAAACCATTCCTGGGGTGGAGAATCGCCCCAGGAGAATTCAGTTCTAGTCCTGGCTTTGAGCATCTGAAGGTCACTGTCACCTCTCTGATATCCACTCTGCTTAATGTCCCTGCCCTGCCTTAGCTCAAAAGGTGTCCTTGAGAAGGAAACCGAGTGAGGCTCTTGTCAAGGGCAGCCCACCTGCCTGGGTGCAGATCCAAGTGCCTCTGTGTGTGTCAGGAAGTTACTCAATCTCTCCATATCTGTTCCTCAACTTTAACAGGAAGGGGGTTGGGTATTTAGTATCGCAATTAAGACACCTGCATCCCATATCAGAGTACCTGGGTTGCATACCCTGCTCCAGCTCCTGGCTCCAGCTTCCTGTTAATGCAGACTCTGGGAGGCACTAGTGATAGCTCAGGTATTTGGGTTCCTGTCACCCACGTGAAAGACTTGGATTGAGTTCTTGTCTCTTGGTCATAGGCTGACCCAGTCCCAGCTGTTGCAGAAGGCATTTAAGGAATGAAGCAGCAGATGGGAGCTCTTTGTCTCTCCACTTATCAAATAAATAAATTAAATGAAGCGGGTGATATCCCTCCCTGATATCATGCTGGAAGGGAGCGAGTGGCTGAGTGACACCTGCTGAGCACCTGCACGCAGCCTGCATCGATGGAAAAATGTCTTGTAAATCAAGAGGCAATGGTGATGGCTCGTGTGGTCAGGTCCACACAGGTGGGAGACCTGGATTGAGTTCCTGGCTTTGGCTCAGCTTTGCTCTCACCATTACAGGTTTCTGGGGAGTAAACCAATGGATCAGAGCTCTCTGTCCTTTCTCTTTCTCTCTATCTCTATCTCTATCTCTATCTCTTCCTCTCAAGTAAGTAATTTTTAAAAAATTAATAATAAAAAATAATAATCCTAGTTATATGCCACCTGGGAACTCCCATTTGTTTGCCCTGTCTGTTCTCATGCCATTCCTCCCACCAGGAATGCCTCTTCCCCCTCTCTCCACTGAAGCACAGTTCACATTATGGATTTCCTATGACCTGAACACAGCAGCCAGGCAAAAGAATGCCCCCTGTCTTCTGAATCCTGAAGTTGTGTTAGTATGGCCACTTCTTGTTTTGGTCAGAGAACTTTTCCCAGAAGTATGACTCTTCTCCCAAACTAGACTTGAGCATGATGCTCCATAGGCCAGATCCAGCCCATTCTTGCTTCCCCCTTGGTATTCCTGCTGCATCCGGGGAGCTCACCCTCGTCCACTCACTAGTTGACTCACCTGGACCGTACAGGGTCAGGAGATGTATGCAGGCAGGAGTCCTCGAGTTCACTCTGACAGATCCTCCCGCATGAGCAGTTTCAAAACGTTCTTTGTTTCTCTGCTGTCTCCATGAACTTGGCTGATGGCCTTCAAAAGTCACTGAATTTGAAATGGTAACACCTTGCCTCGCTCCTCTTAATGCAGCGTCTTCCATTTCACAGATGAGAAGCCCTTCGCCGTGGAAGATACTTACTTGCTGTGCCCAGCGCCTGTCTTAAAAGAAGTTGGCATGTAAGTTTTTACCAGCAGCCAAACCTCATAGCCAGCTTGGAGAGAGGAGGTGAGGGGACAAAGGGAAAAATGAAACCTGTCCATACCAGGGCCTTTGCATTCCTCCAGGTCACGATGGTGCCAGTGCTTGCACTTACCCAGGCGCCAGGTATTTTGCAGGGTCTCACTTCCTCCTCCCCACTTCCCCATGAACCAAATATTCCCATTATGCCAATTTCACAGATGTGGAGGCTGAGGCTGAGAGCTTTGCCATAGCTCACACAGCAGTCAGTGGAAGCATCTGGTCTCCACCTCAGGTGTATCTGACCTAATCACAATGTCATCACTAGGAAGCTCCCACACGAGTGACCTCACCCTGTCATCCTGGTTGCCCACCTCCTCCTTAGAGATAAGGGAACTCAGAAAGGAGGCACAGAGAGGCCAGGTGAGGCCACAGCTGGCTCATGGCAACCGAGACTCCAGACTCAGGCCTTCCCACGTCACCTCTCCTCCACAGGACAGACTAAGTTTTCTGAACTAATTTATGGGGTAAATCTCCTGGTGATGCAGTTATAAGAAGTGTTAGTAAAGATGTGATCAAAACATTCAACAGCATCATGTGGGAAAACGGAGAAGCAGTGTTGGTACAAAGAGAAAACAACTCTTTAGAAGCCTCACTGTGACAGGCTGGAGATAGAATGGCTTCTTGGAGGGTCAGAAGGTTCAAGCTGTTCATCTGAATTCTGCTTTTCATCACTTGTTCTCTCTGGAAGACCTCCAACCCAGTTGCCTGACATTCACCTGCGATTCCCCTGTTGCTACAAATTAGCCCAGTGGCCACAGTGCACACTGCAGCCGTACCTGAGCTCACAATTCTCTTGAGTGTCTTCTAGAAGGGAGGCAGAGAAGGCACACAGTTCATCCACTGCTTTACCTCTGGGAGCTCACTGGGCAGTACAAGGTCACCCCCATTGGACCACGGAGTGTCCAGATAACAGCAGTGGAGCAACAGGTTTATAATTTCCCAGTTTATTCCCAATGATGTGAATCATTGGATAAGAATACTTTGGCCACCACCATGTGACAAGGTAAATGGAAGAAGGTTTTGCCCATTCGGTGCAGTTCACTGAAATGCGAGGTCTGAATGCATTGCCTTGATACACCTGCCTAGAATATCCCAATATCTTTTACAAAGGGGAAAGTCAGGTACCAGGAAAGCGACTGCAGTCCCAAGGGCAGTTGGGACCAGAGCACAGAGAGGGCCTGCAGAGCTGGCTCTCAGCCATCGCTCTTTGCACACCCGTGCTGAGTATCACTGGTTCCCTTCTCATTGCAGGAAAGCCGCACTCCAGGTCAGCATGAACGACGGCCTCTCTTTTATCTCCAGTTCTGTCATCATCACCACCACACACTGTGTAAGTCGTAGCCTTTCTCTTTTCTAAAGCCCTCCTTATCCTTGTCACTGTCAACACATTTCTTAAGCACTAGTTGTTTCTAAAGTGTCCCTGGAAAGTTTTCTGGTTCTTCCGTGTGTCCCCAAGCTTTGCTCCCGGCGCTGCAGGGCCAGCCGTGGCCTGGGGCAGGGGTATACGGAACCCCAGAGTGTGTTGGAAATGCCTGTGTCAGGTTCTCCAGGGCCACACTCCTGCTACGGTGGAGGAGTGGAACGCGGGCTGTATTAGTCAGTTCTCCATTACTTAGGCCTGGCAACCTACAAGGCAATGAAGTTTATTTAGCTCAAAGTTCTGGAGGCCCTGGTGCAGGGGGCCCCTCTCTGCCTCCCTCCTTGCAGATGGCATTACAGTGGAAGCACTCGTGAGGGGAAGTGATCACCTCAGTAGACAGGAAGCCAGGGACAAGGAGGGGGCTCCTCCCCTCCAACCTGCACCCAGGAGAACTAACTCAGGGTCCCATGAAAGCTGCCTTAATCCCTTCCTAGGGTAGCATCCCAGCTGGGCTTCACCTCTTAAAATTCCCATCCCCTCTTACCATCTCCACAATGGGGACCAAGCTTCTGATTCACACACAAACCATGTGTAAATCACAGCAATGGGTTATGTGTGTGTGGTTGTGAGGTTGGCTGTCTGTACAGAATGAGTTTAAAAGAGAGCGAGCAGAAGGGATTTGGACAGCACATAGAGAAAGCACATCTTAGGGAGATTTCTTCTTACAGGAAGCAGGAAAGTAGAACTGGCTGGAGGAAGCCGTGCAGTCTGCAGAGGGCCTTTTATTTAGGATGGGAGAAACTGCACCTTGTTCATATGATTGTGGAAAGAGTCCAGGAGAAAGTGGAAAATTGAGGAAGCAAGAGAAGGAGGGAGCAGGGGTCCTTGTGGTAGAGACTATGAGGCAGGAGCGACCACTGCCTGCTCCAGCAGCTCCTCAGAGACCCCTCCTCTGGACCCCTCCTGGCAGGTAGCTTTTATTTCCAGTTATGCATAAAGTCATCTGGAGAGCTTTTTAAAAAATAGTGATGTCCTGACTTTGTGCCAGACTGGCTGAATCAGAATCTCTGGCATGGGCCTCCGCTTTGCCAGCTGCCAGGCCTCGCTGGGAGGTTGCAGTGTGAGTGTGCAGCTATGACTGGGAGCCCTTCAGCGTCTGTGCTTGCCCCAGCCTTTGCAGGAGTCTCAGAACCCCGCCTTTCTGGGAGCGTCAGTGTTTAGTAGTTCATGGAGAAATCTCAGCCCTTAGCAGGAGCATTTCCAAAGTGACTTTGTCTGAATATTCGTTTCCTTTAACTGAATGCACTTTCTCCATTAAACCACTCTGGAAACTCATGTGTTTGGCCTGGTGGCCAGCTCAAACAGTCATTACTGCTGCTTTCTGGCTGGTCTTTGGGATCCATGTTGGTAGAACCCCTCAGTGACTGGAGACAGGATGTAAGAGGCAGGCACTGGAGCCAGATAAGATAAATATGAGTTATCTCATAAACGAAGAGGGAGCCAGGCTCATGACAGCTCACGTGTGCTCACATGGCTCCTAACTGCCTCTACCATCAACTTTCATCCGGTGTTAGGGGCAAACCAATTTTTTTGAAAGCGTGGTCGGCCCTGTAATGGGTATAGATGATGGAAAAGTTGACTTGGCCAAAGCAAGAGACTGGGGTGGGGTTGCTGCTGAGAAGTATCACTGCTGAGAAATGTCCATGTCTCGGGCATCTGATCGACCCTCTAGTCTGGAGGCCTGAATCGGACACCACAAAATGTGAAAACTGTAGGCAGAAACAGTGAAGTTTCTTCAAGTGTACCTTGCCCGATGCTTTTGGAAGCTGTCAAGCTTCAGGAAATGATTAAAATACCCCAGATCTAATAACTGTGTTCCAGATTCCTCCCAGCTTTTAAGTGATCCAACAGTTTGAACCTGTATTTCTCATTATGTCTGACCATACCACAGAGAAACAGCCACTGCCTTTGAGACCACAGTGTGGGGGAAGTGGGAAGGGGAAATATCTTAGGACTAAACTTGTGGTGTGACAAATACAGGGCTACACATTTCAATCAGGGCCTCTCAGCAGAGAAGAAAGGATGTCCTTTCCAGGGTACTGCAAAGTTAAAAGAATTCCCGATAACGTCCCACTGCATGGCTGTGGCTCACTTCAGCTCCACTTACATCTTGTATCTCCTTCATCTGAGTGTGTGCCACGAGCTATTCTGTTCAATTAATCCTTGATCAAGATTCAGGGTTCATCTTAATAAGCGGATACCTCCCCAAAAGTTCACAAAAAATGTACATTGTCATTCTACTCCGTTGCTCCACAAACTGTTTCAAGTGCTCTCTCACATTCTGCATTATTCTCTTTTCACTAGAGAATGCTTTGTTAGTCTACAGCAAGATTATCACCACTAAGATTTGAAGTCCAAGTCCATTCATTCGTTCATTTATTCAATAAATACTCATTGATTACAATCTACTAGGGCACCATCTTGGGTGCTTGGGATACATCGGAGAAGACAAAAGTGTCTCTGTGATATGGGGAAAATCTGATAATGAGCAACGAACATAACAAATTAATTACATACAAAGTTAAAAGGTGACACATGCTATAGGAAAAATGGGACAGGGTAACAGGATCTGGTACTACTTGGGTGAGTTCATTCCAAACATAAATAAATAAATGAATACGTTGAGGAGGTGGCATTAGAGTGGAGACTTGGGTTTCAAAGAAATTAACTCTGAAGTTATGGGAGGGTGGAGGAGGAGGAAGGGGCATTCCTAGCTAAGTGTCCCAGTACTAAGACCCTAAGGTCAGAGACCCCTGGTGTTCAAGAAAGAACAAGAAGTTCTGAGGTGGTCTCCAAAGAGAGAGTAAGAAGGGCAGTAGGCAGCAAGGTAAGTGGGGTAGCCCAGGGGGTTCAGGGCAGGATAAGGACTTGCTCTTTTGAGCAAAGGGGACACATGATATGATTTACGTTTGAAAGACCACTCTGGCTGCTGGAACAGCCTGTGGGGACAGGAGACAAGGATGGAAGCAGAGTGACTCATTAGAAGACTTCTGGCCAAAAAACAATGGTGGCTTTTATCGGAGGGGCCATGGAATGGGAGAAGAATGGTCAGAGTTGGATATATGCGGATAATTTTTAAAAGTTCATGGGAAGATGGAATTTAAAGATTTTGCTTCAATGCAAAAAAAATGAAAGCCATGCATAGCTTTTTATTTTTAAAAAAATATTTATTTATTTGAGACACAGAGTTAGACAGAGAGAGAGAGGTCTTCCATCTGCTGGTTCACTTTCCAAATGGGCACAATGGTCAGAGCTAGGCTGATCTGAAGCCAGGAGTCAGGAGTCAGGAGCTTGTTACAGGTCTCCCATGCAAGTACAGGGGCCCAAGCACTTGGGCTATCTACTGCTTTCCCAAGCCATTAGCAGAGAGCTGGATCAAAAGAGGAGGAGGTGGGACATGAACTGGTGCGCATATGGGATGTTGGTGCTGTAGGCGGAGGCTTAGCCTACTACACCACAGTGCTGGCCCCAGTTTTTTCACAATGTGCATGTTCTGTGGCCTTTTTAAAAGATCCCTAATTCACATGAATTTCAAAATTTTTGTTCAAAATAAACTTATCTTTTAATTCCATCTACTATTAACCTTTTGAAGTATGGCTCATATGTTGAGAGTAGAGGCAATAGGTTTCTGGAAACAACAGATATGAGATGGAGAGGAGTCAAGGGTTTCATCTGAGTAACAGAAAGGATGGAGTCGCTGTCAGCTATCAGACAGGGAGAAGACTACAGGAGGAGACCTGGGTAGGTTGGGGAAGAGCAAGGGATTCACTTTGCTGTTAACTACTTGTATGCCCTTGACCAAGTAATTTAGCTTCCGTGTGCTTTGGTTTTCCAACTAACAAAACTAAGATAGTAATAGCTTACATATCCTGGCAGGATTGTGAACATTAAATGAAATGATGGATGTACAGTACTTGGCAGAAGTCCTGGCCGGCAATAAGTGCTCCATAAATGTTAACTGTTTTATAGTGAAAGCTAATTCAAAAGTTTTTAACTAATTGGGGACTCTTTCTAGACAAGTGACTCCTTGATTCAGAATCCCATTTTAACAAAGGGCTCTTCTCAACCAGATGTGTCTCTGGGAGTGTGTGTTTGTCACCCAACCGAGCCCAGGTGGTTGAAAGGGGACAGGCAGGATGACTGGAGTCGCCCAGGGAAAAGGACCTATAGTCAAGCATAAAATGCCAATGTCCTACCGGGCTGAAGCCATACCTGGGTGGAGCAGAGCTGCAGGTGGGATGTGTGAGCATCCAGAATGTGAAGCAAGGTCTTGGCTTTGCGTTTGTTTCTTGGGCAGCTACTTTGCTACACAAGGTTTTTAGATCAAAAATGATCCCCTGGGTCTGACTAAAGGGTTAGTCTTGTCAGTGCCAGTCAGGGCCTGCCCAGTCCATCACCTGGACCCAAAAGGCATGTTAAAATATGCAGCAGAGGCTTTGCTTTTCTCACTTTATTGGGTGCCCATTTGGACAACTATGTCACAAGTTTTCAGGATCCACAGTGAATAACTAGTGCTCCTGCCAGAAGAAGAAATTCCATGAAGTTTTACAGGAAGATTTTTCCATCCCAGAGCTAAAAGATTCCTATACAAATGGTAAACTTTGCTGAGCTCCAGACTGGAGAAAACAGCCAAGCATCCACAGTCCTCGCTCATCCGCATGTCTAGATACACCCATCTCTGTCGTCTTAACTGGCCTCAAGGGAGGCCCTCAGCCGTAGGTTGGAGAAATCACCATGTGATGCTGGGGAAAGGAAGAAAAGAATGTTGTCCTGTTTTTAAGATCTATTTGTTTATTTGAAAGTCAGAGTTACACAGAGAGAGAAGGAGAGGAAGAGAGAGAGAGAGAGAGAGAGAGAGAGAGAGAGAGAAAGGTCTTCCTTTGCTGTTGGTTCACCCTCCAGTGGCCGCTGTGGCTGGAGCTGTGCTAATCCGAAGCCAGGAGCCAGGAGCTTCTTCCAGGTCTCCCACGTGAGTGCAGGGGCCCAAGGGCTTGGGCCATCTTCTGCTGCTTTCCCAGGCCACAGAAAAGAGCTGGGTCGAAAGTGGATCGGCCAGGACTCGAACTGGTGCCCACATGGGATGCCAGCACCACAGGCGGCGGCCCTACTGCTACGCCACAGCACCAGCCCCAGAATGTTGTCTTTTTGATAACAAAACAGGCATATTTTAGTGCCATAAGGAAAAGTTTATAAAGACTTTTTATAAAGATAAATTCTGTAATGTCCTACACAGAATTCTGGCAAATCACTCAGCAAGTATCTCTTGACCCCCTACCATGTCTCCAGTGTTCCTCTTATGTCTTACAAAACTTCCTGAAGGAACTTTAAAATTCTAGTTGAAGAAACAATTCCATCAAAGTATTTTTGATAAAGAACAAGACTGTGGGATTTAGGTATAAATGCAATAGGATTTCAGAGAGAGGAAGGATGAGTGGAGGCAATAAGAGCCATGAGGACTTTATGGAGGAGGTCGAATCACCTAAGTGGGGATTTGAAAAATGACAATTACGGGCCGGCGCCGTGGCTCACTAGGCTAATCCTCCAACTGTGGCACCAGCAACCCAGGTTCTAGTCCCGGTTGGGGCACCAGATTCTGTCGCAGCTGCTCCTCTTCCAGTCCAGCTCTCTGCTGTGGCCCGGGAGTGCAGTGGAGGATGGTCCAAGTGCTTGGGCCCTGCACCTGCTTGGGAGACCAGGAGGAAGCACGCAGGCCGTAGTGATCATTTGTGGGATGAACCACAACAGAAGGAACACCTTTCTCTCTGTCTCTCTCTCTCACTGTCTAACTCTGCCTGTCAAAAAAAAAATAAAATAAAAAGAAAGAAATAAAAATGACAATTACAGATAAAGTGGGAAGCGATATTGCTCTAAAAAGAAACCAATCTGACCGAAAGCTGGGTGTCTCTGAGTGTGGGTTGTTCATGGTCCCTCCCTGAGCTGTCACTCTGTTTCTCTCTTTTCCTTTTGTTTTATATCAACCCCTGTTGCCCTCTGATTTGGGGCTATTTCTCAAGGTGGCAGTTTCCACTGTAGGACATACTTTCCTTGCCCTTGAACTTGGTGACAGTGCAGCCCAGTGCTTGTCCCTGTTGACTATAATCAGTATTAGATATGCATTGGCTTCCAGGTTGGAAAATCACAATCTTCAAACAGAAGAAAGAGACCTAAAGTTAGAAGTCAGGTTCTCAGCACTCCAGCTAATGCACACCCTGGGGTGCAGCAGTGATGGCTCAAGTACTTAGGTCCCTGCCATCCACGTGGGGACCCAGATTGCATTCTGGCTCCTGGCTTCAGCTTCGCCCAGCCTCAACTGTTGCAGGCATTTGAGGGAGTACTAGAGGATGGAAGATCTCTGACTTTCTGTATTTCAAATAAATGAAAATAAATAAAATTACTTTTTATAAAGAAAAAAAAGAAATAAGTTTCTAAAATCTTCACTATATAGATGCACAGCCTTGTCTTCCCCAATCCCTGCCCCTAATTTATATGAAAAAAACAGATTGGCTAGCAACACCAATAATATTTAATAGACTTGTTCAGAGAATTATTGTTGAATGAAAACAAGAATTCAGCAAACTCAGTCATGAGGCATCAAAGTAAGAACACCTGCTCTATAATTGTAGCATAATGAAGGAATTGAAGTACAGGATATTGAGTCAGAAAACCTAATTTTGCATCCCAGTCCTTCCAATCCCAAAATAAAAAACTGTCTATTCCAAAAATTGGTCTTGGGCAAGTGAACCTGAGCCTGTCTCAGAACCTGCCTGTCATGTCTGCAATGAAGATTAACGGCAATGTATGTAAGGGCATGAGATACACAATAATTTGTCAGAGAATGACAGCTGTTTATTAGTTCATTGACCTCATTCCCTTTTCTTGCCAAGTAAAAGTCTAATGGCCTGCCCCATTAAAAGATTTGCCATACACACCCTGTGGCTTACAAACCCGCTATTTTCTCCCTGATTAAGTAGCATATTCCATGTTGAGTCAGTGATAAGACTGGGCACTAGGAACAGGTTAGAACATTTGTGAAAATATTACCTGTAGGATCACTGTGGCTGCAGGGGCTGTGGATGGGGGATGTAAGCGGTATTGGGGGAATGTCAGTACATCAGAACTAGTGTTGTCAAACAAAATTGGGTTGCAGTCTCTTTGCTACTTTCAAAAAGTTTTTCTCAGTAAATGATTCAAGTAAATAGTAACAGAAGTGGAATATTTAGATTTAGGCTATTTAGAAACATAAAATACAGCAAGAATTTACTCAGGGCCGGCACTGTGGTGTGGCGGGTGAAGCTACCACCTGTGGTGCCAGCTGCTCCACTTCCAATCCAGCTCTCTGCTGTGGCCTGGGAAGGCAGAGGATGGCCCAGGTGCTTGGGCCTCTGCATCTGCATGGGAGATCTGGAGGAGGCTCCTGGCTCCTTGCTTCTGATTGGCCCATTGTGGCCATTTGAGGAGTTGGCCAACAAATGGAAAACTTCTCTCTCTCTTTCTCTACCTCAGCCTGTGGCTCTGCCTTTCAAAGAGATGAATAAATCATAAAAAAAAACAGAACTTACTCAACTTGATGCATGATTACTGCATAGACTATTCCTCTTATCGCTAAAATATTCTGCCACACCCAGCCTATTTGGAGGCATTTTATAAAGGAGGCACAGTTTTGTGCAGATGAGATCTGCACCCTCAGAAAAGGCTGCACTGCACACCGCACCCGCCCACACCCCCTGAAGAGACCACAGCTCCCTGTGGTTTAGGAGCGTGGTTTGATTTCTGTGGAGATGTACATGAGGCCACCTTGGTTCCCAAGGATTTTTCAATAATTTTATCCTTTAGATCTTCATGAATTCCCAAACTAGTGACAATTTTTTGTAATATTTGTCTTGAGAGAGGGCAAGTGTATATTTGGATGTGTATATGTGAAAGAGAAAGAACTACAGTGTCCCCCCACCACATAGCTACAAAGAACTATGTTTCAAAATGTTATTGGTGCCACAGTTCAATTCTTTTATTTTTCAAGAATTAGTTTATTTATTTGAAAGACAGAATTACAGAGAGAGGTAGAGCTCGAGAGGTCTTCCATCCTACTGGTTCATTTCCCAAATGACTGCAACAGAATGAGCTGAGCTGATCTGAAGCCAGGAGCCAGGAGCTTCTTCTGGGTCTCCCATATGGGTGCAGGGGCCCAAGGAGTTGAGCCCCCTTCTACTTCTTCTACTGCTTTCCCAGGCCATAGCAGAGAGCTGGATCGGAAGAGGAACAGCCTGGACTTGAACCGGTGCCCGTATGGGATGCTGGCACTGCAGACTGGGGCTTTAACCTGCTGCGCCACAGCTCTGGCCCCCATAGTTGAACTCAAAGAATCAGAATTTCTTGGAGAAGGCAGAAGATTCTGCACTTTAGTAAGTTTGCCAGATAAATCTTAAACACATAAGACTCTTACCATTATGCTTACCTAACACTCATTTGTCCTCCAGAATTTTTTCAAGCATCATTAAAACCTGTTTAAGATAAATGAATTATTTCCTACTGCACTCCTAATCCTATTCATTTAAGAATGCTATGATTTTTTTTTTTTTTTTGGACAGGCAGAGTGGACAGTGAGAGAGAGAGACAGAGAGAAAGGTCTTCCTTTGCCGTTGGTTCACCCACCAATGGCCACTGCGGCCGGCGCACCGCGCTCATCCGATGGCAGGAGCCAGGTGCCAGGTGCTTTTCCTGGTCTCCCATGGGGTGCAGGGCCCAAGCACTTGGGCCATCCTCCACTGCACTCCCGGGCCACAGCAGAGAGCTGGCCTGGAAGAGGGGCAACTGGGACAGAATCCGGTGCCCAACCAGGACTAGAACCCAGTGTGCTGGCGCCGCAAGGCGGAGGATTAGCCTGTTAAGCCACGGCACCGGCCGCTATGATTTACATTATGAACCACTCAACAATAGTTCCTTCCGATGGGTACCTTTTCTAGAAGTAAGTTCAGAATTTGCCTAAAAGAATAATTTTAGCCCAGTATGACCAGTCTAGAGACTTCCTCACTTTGGTCTTGCAAAACACTACAAAATTTTCTCTCCAAATTCCCCTTTTCCGTATTCCAAATTGTCTTGGTCCATTTTCTGTGGCCGTAACAGAATGCCACACATTGCATAGTTTATGAAGAAAAGAAATTGATTTCTCACAGTTCAGGGGCTGAGAATTCCAACAGCAAGATGGTGGCATCTGGAAGGGCCGTCTCGCGGCAGCATAGCCTGGTGGAGGCAGCAGGAGTGAAGGCAGAGTCCATCCCAGTCTCCCTTCTTGTAAAATCATTGATCCCATCACAGCCCCCGCCCCCCGACCTCATCTAACCCTACTACCTCCCAGAGACCCCCCTCCACATATCTTCAACTTGAAACTGGGGATTAAGTTTCCAACACATGAACTTTGGGGAACACATCCAAGTCATAGCACAAGGGGTCCCTTTACTTCTTCCTCTCCCACCAAGGCCTGGTGAGCCACAGACCTGTGGCTCTTTGTTTCAAGAAGAAGGAGCCAAGTTATCATCAGTATTTACTACTTCATGGCTCCTGGTGTCTCCTAAGAAGCCAGGCAGAGGTAGGTTATAGCTTTGGAAAGAACTGGAAAGTGGAGTAAAGAAAGCATAGACGTTGGGAACAGCAAGTATCCCAGGCTCAGTGTAGCCTAGATGCTTCTCCAGGAAAAGCAGACTGTTCTTGTTCAACATTGCAAACCAGCACCCAGCACAGAGTCAGCACGTAGTAATCACCCGGTGAATAGCTGACGACCGAGTAAATGACTGCATAGACTCTATCGAGGCTCACACTGAAACCGGGCCAGCACCTGTTGGTGAGAGAGGAAGAAGCCTGAGTGAAGTGGGAGTAGAATAGAAGGCTCTGAGCCAGTTGGAGTTTGGTCTCCAAAGAGGAAGGCCAACAATCCAATCTTCACATCCAAGGAACTAGGACCTGATTTATGAGGGACAATTCTCCCAGAAGAGAAATTACAACAGCAATCTCAGACAGGACAGGCATCAAGGACCTCCTCAGAAGAACACAGCTTCAGAAAGGAGCACACCCCTGTCAGGGATTCAGACCTGCTGGAAGTGTCTGGAAATATCCCACTTGAGTAATCAGGATTCATGCCAGGTCCCTACTTAGTCTGTGGGGATCTGTCGCACCCGGCTGGAAACCAGGAAGAACCGTAGACACTGATAGAATCTAGGTCACTCCAGAAAAGCAGTGACTCAGGGAACATTGGCATGGACTGAGCTCACCCCGGAATACAGCAGCTTGACTGATCTAGATGCTGCCAGCCAAGGCTGAGGGTGCATCGTCCGCCGGCATGGGGGCTGGCTCGGGGGCATGTGCTGGAGCCCAGAGACAGTGGTCACAATGGCTTCAGAGCAGAGGCTGCAAAGGGAGGGCAGGGACCACTTCCCGGCACCGTCTGCTGAGCTCTGTCTTGGGCAACTTCCCCGGTCTGTTTTCTAGGTCGGTTCCATTCTGTTACCCATTGCGTTAAAGTAACTTGGGGTAATTGAAATTCAGCCTGGTTTTGTAGTCACAAGGCTCTCTAGGTAAACAGACAGCTGGCATGGCTGCCCTTGCCAAAATCTCTTGAATTTCGCCAGCCTGGTAGGGAGTAAATCCAGTAGCCTGTGCTGAATGACAATCTCACCTTTCAACATAATAAAAAATTATTGTGCGCTCTTTGGAGAAAGCAGAAATCAGAGGAGACTTTTTTCCCTCTGTTTCTTGTCCAAGGTCAGAGAAACAGTCCATGAATCAAAGTAGGTAGCTATCTTTAGTCCAGATAATTCACACCCACAGCTATTAGCATGTAGACTTCCTTATTAAGGAAATAAGTGAAGAGGTTGCAGGTGACAAACAGAGCCAAAGATACCCTAACCATCAACACCAATAAATATTAAACCAGTACAGTGTGCAAAGTATTAGAAACCCAAAGAATAGCCAGTCCTTATCCTCCAAAAGCCTACACCATAGTTGCCAAGACAGCATATGGACTCCAAGAGGCCAATGTTATATGATTGAGAGTACAAATATATATATATATATATATATATATATATATATATATATATTACGCAAGTACCCAGAAATTATCTTTCTGTTCCGAAGACTCATGAGCCTCCACACAGGCACTTGAATAAGCAGATTGACACAAATATGGTCTGAGGAGCAGCCGATTATTGAGGCCAGTGGATTAATCCCCGGTTACCAAGAAAGCTTTTCAGCCCTTCCTACATAGAGAGCTGAATAGCTCTTCTAGAAATTCAGGCAGTTAATGATCTGCTCAGCCCAAAAGTGTCTTCCCATGAGTGTCTTTTTCCAACAACAACCTCCCCAAAACGTTTCTCAATACTATGAAACAACTCCTGAAGAAGACGTAACCAGAGTGGGCAGTCACGCTAGTGATCAAGATGCTCTCGGCCGGCGCCGTGGCTCAACAGGCTAATCCTCCGCCTTACGGTGCCGGCACACTGGGTTCTAGTCCCGGTTGGGGTGCCGGATTCTGTCCCGGTTGCCCCTCTTCCAGGCCAGCCCTCTGCTGTGGCCAGGGAGTGCAGTGGAGGATGGCCCAAGTGCTTGGGCCCTGCACCCCATGGGAGACCAGGAAAAGCACCTGGCACCTGGCTCCTGCCATCGGATGAGCGCGGTGCACCGGCCGCAGCGGCCATTGGAGGGTGAACCAACGGCAAAGGAAGACCTTTCTCTCTGTCTCTCTCTCTCACTGTCCACTCTGCCTGTCAAAAAAAAAAGAGAGATGCTCACATCCCACACCAGTGTATTTGGGTTTTGGTTCCCAGCTCCAGCTCCTGTCTCGGGCCTCTTGCTAATGCAGACCCTGGGAGGCAGCAGTGATAGCTCAAATTATTGGGCCTCTGCCACAACAAGGGAGACCTGAATTGAGTTCCTGTCTCCTGGCTGTCACCCTTAACCCAGTTCTGTCCATTGCAGGCTTTTCTCTGTAGGTTTCTTCACCCTGACAACATTATTCCACTTCAGTTCACTTTTCTCCTACATCCACCCTTCTCCTTACCCATTCAGCTTCACATCACCTAGAAGAGTAAAGGGGGGACTGGGTTAAGGGAAGATGGGAGACTGACCCTGAAGATGACTTGAATGACAAAAGATGGAGTTTGGACAATGGGGATTCATCAGTGGAGGCACAAACATTTTTCTTTTAAGATTTATTTATTTATTTGAAAGACAGAGTTATACAGAGAGAGTTATACAGAGAGAGAGAGAGAGAGAGAGCAATCCATCCACTGATTCACTACCCAAATTACTGCAATGGCTGGGCCTGGGCCAGGAGCCAGGAGCTTCATCTAGATCTGCCACATGGGTGCAGAGGCCCAAACACTTAGGTCTCTTCTCCTGCTTTCCCAGGCACATTAGCAGGGAGCTGGTTGGGAAGTGGAGCAGCCAGGACTCGAACAGTATAGGATGCCGGCACCACAGACAGAGGCTTAACCCACTGTACCACAGCCCCCAGGCACTATTTTAAGATGAATCCAGAATTTGTATGCTCTATGTATATTAATTATAACAAAATAGTATTAATTTGGCTAGCACTGATTCACCAATTTCAGTCATCTGGAAAAGGAATAGACTCTAGTTTACTCTCCCATTATATGAGCTGAAGGAATCTAGAGCCATGCTCAGCCCTTGAAAAAGGGTAGCCATTTACACTTGCTGCTATTGTTGGGATTAGTGTTGTGTCCTTTGAAGAATGTGGCTTAGCAAAATGCAGGGGAAAGACTTGATTGAGAGTAAGAATGGAAAGAAGCATGATTTTGGGGATCAGATCAATGTGGCTGAAAGCCTGATTCTGCTACTCACTGGATGTGTGCCTTCAGACTGAAATACCAGCAGGTGCAGGATCTGATACACACTAGATACCCATTGTCAGTTTTCTTGCACTGACGTTGTAGTTGCTTTAAGAATTACCACAGTGATGTGGCTTGCAAAGAGATTCTGACTGCTGGTAAATTAACAGAAACTTTGCATTAAAATTAAGATGAGTGAAAGGACTTCTCAACGTCTTCAAAACAAGTCTCCATTTGAGGGTGGTGTTCAGTACTAAAGACCTTCTGCAGGGAGAGTCTAGGGACACTGAATGTGTGAGAAATAGGGGATATTGCGTAGAGTACAGCTTTGGGGATCTTTAGCATGGGGTCGTATTTAGCATCGAGACAGCATTCAAAAAGCTGTTATGAAACAGGTGCATCTGTACCTGCAGAATCCCAATTCTGCTGCTCACTGAAGAGATCCAGGGGTTGAATAGGCCAAAAGACAGATGTTGGCTCAGCTTTTACAAAGCTGCTTGGTTGTGTCAGGTGGGGGTGAACGAGCTCCCTGTTCCGATTGTGTCCCAGCACAGGCGACAGGGGTTGTGCAAATAGCATCTACACATCAGATAGGCAAGTGGACTAGAAGAGCTTTCAGACCTCTTCCGGTGTTAAGAGTCTGTGATTGTAGACCCAAAGTGTGTTAGCAAAGGGGTAGGGTAAATATTATTAATCCTCCACAGCGTGACACATGAGTTAGGTTTTCATCGTTTGAAAATAAATGTGAGAGACCTATGTCAGTGACACTGAAGATAGTTTCCCTTAGTGTGATTCAGACTGGCTAGCTTCTATCTGATACAAGTGAGGTCATATGTCATTCCAGAGGGTGTTTTGCTTAAAACTCACCCTGAGAATAATCTGTTTTCAAGGAACCTCAAAACACACTCTTTGATTTACAAACAATAGATGCCGTACTTATAAATCATTTTCGTCTATTTGTTGTCTAGTCTCAGTAGAGCCATACCTAATTACAATGTCCTGACATTTTTTATTATGGTTATTTTAAGATGGCCTGTGGTTTCACGTACTGTCTGTCTGTAGAAAAGCCAAAAGACCACAGGAATATCAGAATGCAGAACTCAAATCTCAAATATTGTTTATGAGCTGAAAGAAAAGTGGTTTGCCAACATATCTATTTTGATAACCCTTGTGTATGCATAAAAATATCTTTTAAAATGTGTTTTGGAGGATTTGTGCTGATTTGTTTTTCTTGGGTGTTTGAGAAGTTGGCTTTCAATATCTTTTAGCTCTAACTATTATAAAGAATGTTTGCCCTAAGTTTTAAATTTTCTTACTTTGAGAGTAAATGAGAAAAAAAAAATACTTTCTGAATCTATGCTTTAGAAAACTGAGATGAGCACATGGTCAGATGGTAAAAATAAAAGTTAACACCAAGTAATCCATAGAAAAATAAGTGGAATGAACCAAACTCGGCAGTTAGAAACATTTCATTTGCAACATGGATGGAACTGGAGACCATTATATAAAGTGAAATAAACCAGGCACAGAAAGACAAGTACTGCATGACCTCACTCATATGTGGAGTCTAAAAGAGTTGATCTCCCAGAAGTCAAAAGTAGGATGGTGGTTACCAGAGGCTGGAGAGAGAAGGGAGGAGGTGGATGGGGAAAGGTTGATTAAGAGGTACCAAGTTAAAGTCAGATTGGAGAAAGAGGTTCTGGTGTTCTATTGCATGGCAGGATGACTACAGATAATGGTAATGTGCTATGTATTTTTTTAAAAATACAGAGAAAAAGGATATTGAATATGTTCACCATAAATGATAAATGTTTAAGAAATCATTTACCCTGGATTTGAATATTACGTATGTATAGTTGTATTAAAATATCACACTATTTCCCATAAATAGGTACAATTTTTATGTAATAGTTAAAATAAAATAAGTATAATTAAGGATGGTTTATAGAAAAAGCACAGATTCACAGATTGTATTTTTAAAATATCCAGCTGTATGTCATTTACAATAAAACATACCCATAACAGAAAATGAAGATACAGAAAGATTGAATAAAAATATGAGAAAAGTTATATCAAGCAACTATCAAAAGAAAGCTAGTGCTAGAAGATCATGCCCCTGCCTGACCACACCTGGGTGCCCACTGCTCACCAAACCATGTAGCCATTCCCTTGGGAAAAACATAAAAGGCAAAGAGCACCCCAAAATCACTCTCTGCCTCTGCTTCAGTGCCCGGGATAAGCTGTTGATCACTGCTCGAGATGCGTGCTGCACGTGGCTTTTGGCCTGCTTTCTGCTTTGTATGGACCCAAACCTAGTTTCCAGATTGTTTCTTCTCCTTAAACTAGACTAACTCACTCTCCTATGCATTTCTCCCACTGAATAAAGAGTTAAAAGAAAAAAAGCTAGTGTAGTTGTGTTAACGTGGGATAAAATAATCTTTATGGCAAAAAGAGTACTGGCATAAATAGGGACATTATATAATATTAAAAAGAAAACAATTAACCTAGAAGGTATAATTCTAATCTTCACTTAATGATTCTCCCTTAGTATACAGAAGGCAAAAATTGAGAGAACTGCAATAAGAAATTGGTGACTACACAACCACAGGAAATTTATGTATAATTTTCTTTGGTAATTAATAGACCATGCAGCCAAAAAAATTTAAATATAAATGATTTGAATGATGCAGTTAAACATAAACTAGTAGAGCACAATAAGGCTCCAGCATAACATTCTTTTTTAAAAAAAAATTTTATGTATATGAGAGGCAGAGTTACAGACAGAGAGGGAGAGACATAGAGAAAGGTCTTCCGTCCACTGGTTCACTCCCCAAATGGTTGCAACTCCCAGAGCTGGGCTCATCCAGGAACTTCTTTCAAGTTTCCCACATGGGTGGGCCTCTTCCCTGCTTTCCCAGGCCATGATCAGAGAGCTGGATCAGAAGAGGAGCAGCTGAGACATGAACTGGCGCCCACATGGAACTCCAGCACCACAGGCAGAGGCATAGCCTACTACGCCGGTCCCCAACATAACATTCTAAATAGGGTCTAAAGTTTGGGTTTGTGTAAAATGACAGATTATGCAATTACATTAATACCAAAAATATCATATTTTGTCAATTCTAAGACATACATTTTTCCTACATTTTAACATCACTGATTGGGAATTTCAGATAATCAAAGTTATAATCAGTATTTATTTATATGTTTATTTAATGGGTAATGTCTTTCTGTAATGTCTCATAAAAGAATGAGGCATCCAGAATAGAGGCTTGAGAAATTTGAGAAATTCAGTCTTTGCTGTACCAAGAGTAAAGATAATGAAACATATGTTGGGGCCAGTGCTGTGGAGTAGTTGGGTAAAGGCCACCGCCTGCAGTGCTGGCATCCCAGTTCAAGCTCCGGCTGCTCCTCTTGATCCAGCTCTCTGCTATGGCCTGGGAAGGCAGTAGAAGATGACCCAAGTCCTTGGGCCTCCACACGCACGTGGGAGACCTGGAGGAAGCTTTGGCTCCTGGCTTCAGATAGGCACAGCTCCAGTTGTATGGCCATCTGGGGAGTGAACCGATGGAAGGAAGTCCTTTCTCTCTGTCTCTCCCTCTCACTGTCTGTAACTCTACCTCTCAAATAAATAAATCAATCTTAAAAAAAAAAAAAAAACATGTTGAACAAAGCTGATCAATCTCTTCCTCTCCACCACCCACCCCTTATTCACAAGTAAGAACTTCAGCCTTCTCCCTTTAGGAAGTGCCTCACTGTATTAAACACAGAATGCCTGTTCCTTCTCAAGCACACTTTCATGCTTTTATAAGAAGTAGTCATGTAGTAAGCCCTAAACTAAGTCTCAACAAATTTCAGAATTTGATATACAATCTATATTCTGGAATTTAAAAAAAATACTGGTCAATAGCCAATCAAGTTATCAATCAGTTTTGAAAATCTCATGTTTTAAAGCTTCAAACACACATCCAAATCCTTTATGAGTCAATGTAAAATCATAATGTAAATGAGAAACTATTTAGAATCGATCAGTTATGATGATGTCACATACTAAAACTTAGAATGTAGTTAAGGTGGTTCTTGGAGGAAAATTTGTGGTCTTCAGTGGTTATAATAGGAAAGAAAAGAAGTTGTAAGTCAATGAGCCAAGCACAGAACTCAAGAAGTCAGAGGAAAGCAACAGAGAAAACCTTGCCAAAAAAATAAATAAATGGACAAATAAAGTAAGAACAGAACAGAAAATAAGAAGAGGTAACAAAGAAAACTGTTACTTGAGCATAAAGCAGACAAAAAAGAGGAATAGACGTGAATCCAGAGAACTGGGTTATGGCTGGATGGAAAGAGGAGCCCAACTACTGTCACAGGTTCAGGCTGGTGCTTAACCAAGGGAGCTAAAAACACACACAAATTGAGTTCATCCCTCACCCACTCTCAAGTCTTCCTTCCTAGGGAAGGTTTTGTACACAAGATGGATGCTATGAAATATTGTTCTATATTTACATTTTACCACACCAACTAAAATCTACCAAATTATTATGGAGCTCTTGATTGGTGAGACTGTTTGTCTCCATAATGGTCTCTGATCACTATGGTGTTTTTTTTTTTTTTTTAATTTATGGTTCTGTTTATTTCCCATGCTAGATACTCCCCTTGCTTTCTAGCTGGACAGTGCACGCCTCTGGATGCCCTGATATCAGATAACCAAGCTTATATAAGTTGTACAAAAAATAAGAATTCCTAGTGCTTGAAGAAAGTGTATGCCCTCTGAACAAGATGCTTTAGTGAATAGCCCACTTGTCCATTTATGCCTGTTCCTGGGTTACGGAGACTCTTCCAGGTGGTAGAATCATTTGAGCTGAGCATTCTAAATTAGTGAGGAGTGCAACTGAGAAAGGTACAGTTGTAGGAAGAAATGCACAATTTAAAGATAATCCAAAAAGTTGAGATAGGGGGAAGAAAGTTGCAAAGAGAGAAGAGGAAGAGGAGGAAGACAGAGAAGAAGGAAGAGGAGGAAAAGGAAGAGACAGAGAAAGAGGAGGCAAAGGAGATATGAGGTTTGGAAAGTGAGACCAGAAATCAAAGAAAGCCTGAAAAAATATCCTTTCTATCAAAACTAAAATAATTGCCAACTCTTTAAATGATCCAAACTTGACAAAAACAGTTGGCTAGGCTTCATAGAATGGGAAGAGACCTGGCCTGACCCAGACCCCCATTGGCCTGGTTGGCAGTTGATAGACATTTTGCACCAAATCACAAGTTGCTCCAGGTTTCTATGTGTGTTTGCTAATCAGGATCGTATTTGAGACTGATATGATTTATATTGTTTACACTCCACAAAAGCAAACTCTTCCCTCTGTTCCCTACAGAATGGCCAAGACCCACAGGGTATATAAACACCTTCCCTTGTGCAAAGCAACCATCCTCTCACTTACTGATTAGGGCATCAAAGAAATTCAAAAATCAGTGATTTAATTGATTTCTCCCCCAAAGAAGAGTCAGTGCCACAAGCGATACATAGCTAGCATTCCTCTGCCTTTGCTGTGGTTGCTAGACCAGATGTTCGTTTAGTCAGTGCCCAAAGCAGTGGACTTAATGTTTTGTTTCTTTTTTCTTTTTTTTCAAAAAATTTAAAAGTACTTGAATAAGTGACAACTAAAATATTCCTGGGATTTTCTTACACACAACCCTGCATCAGGAAAACTGCTTTGCTGGCAGGCCAAAGAAGTACGAAAGGCACAGCTAAGGCAATTTTATTTTGCCTGCAGTACCCAAACTCATGGATTTATTACAGGTATCTGTAAAGGTTCTTGAGATTGTATATAGGAGGTGCAAACTCAGGCAAAATAAGTATCTACAAAATGTTTCTTATGCTAGGAGTTCAACCTGGCAAACTCCCATTGACCCCTCCCTACTGGCCTTAAAATGTGTGAATGCACTGATCCCTAGCAGATAGACATGTCTGATGATGATTCTGTATTTCATATTCCTCACTCTTAATAAAACTCTGCCCATCCCTACTTGTGTGCCTTTGATCACAGTTTGGTTTCCCTCTGGAATGCCCTTCTTTGTCTTTCTACCTGCTCAGTTTCACCATGGCTGCAAGTCCTGCCAAGTCCTATCTGGATCCGCCCCAGGATGTGCACTGGCTCAGCAAGTCTCTTCAACTCGCTCTGCACTGAGCTCAAGCACTGAGGATCGTAGAACACCTGTGCTGTTACTAAGCAAGTCCTGTGATCCTTCCCCGCTACTGAGTGATGACCTCTTTCAGGACTGGAGCTAGTCCAGTCTCACACTGCTGAACATAGTTGAGAAAGTCAATAGAAAATGACTTGTTGGTTTCCTGATATACACAGGGATGGGGAGAGGCCCAGATCCTATTGTCCTGGTTGACAATTTGCAGCCGTATTGCATCAAATCACAAGTTGCTCTAGGATCCTTATGTGTATTTTCAAGTCAGGAAATTATTTAGTACTAACTTGATTTATATTGTTATTGATATTGACCCAAAAAGCAGCCCAACTCCTCTCTCTGTTCCCACAGAATGACAGAGTCCCAGCAAGGTCTAAAAACACTTTTCCTTGTGCAAAGCAACCACCTTCCCATCCATCCATTAGGGCACCAAGAGTATTATGCAGTTTAAAGACATTGTTTTCAGAAATGGTCACCAGTGGTAAGCTTCCATCTTTATGAGGCTCCACCACACCCATCCTTCAAAGTCCACAAGTCAAACAACACCCAACAGTATATAGTAGGTGATATTTACTTACTAATAACATGGAACAGTGATGCTAACATGCTAGAGATGATCAGTAAAACCAACTGGGCATATATATTAAATAAGTAGCCACATTACAAGTAAGCAGGTGAATGACTATTTCTCTTACATTGTCTCAGGACTTAAACATTACTAAGTAACCTTTGTAATCCTCTGTCAGCATCCCATTCACAAGAACTAAGACATTCTGAGCACTAATTGAGCTACATTTTTGTCACCACTATTCTCTGAAAACTAGGGGTTTTTTAAAAGATATTATTTATTTCAGAGGTATAGTTACAGGTAGAGAGACAGAGAGAAAAGTCTTCCATCCACTGGTTCACTCCCCAAATGGCCACAACAGCCAGAGCTGGGTGGATCCAAAGTCAGGATCCAGGAGTTTCTTCTACATCTCCCACTTGGGTGCAGGGGCCCAAGAACTCAGGTCATCTTCTACTGCTTTCCCAGGCAATAGCAGAGACTTGAATCAGAAGAAAAGCAGTCAGGACATGAACCAGTGCCTATATGGGATGCTGGTGCTGCAGGCAGAGGCTTAGCCCGCTATACCACAGTGCCGGCCCCCCTGAAAACTGGTTTCAATTAGAAAAATCCATGAATTTTATGGAGGGGGAAATGGTGAATGAATCCAAAGTTTACTTTTTACCACCCTGACCATTGTGACAGGAAATGTCATTACTGGGCCAGGTGACAAGAATACCAAGGTGATATGGGGAAACCTTCCACTTGACGTGAGTATCCTTCCATGATACGGTCCCAGATCTCGAGTTTGTAGAAATATGGCACCGTCGTCCTCTTGACTATCTACTAATGATGGCCTATCTATGTCTTCCTGGAATTATTCATTTAAGACATAATGCAGTAAGACTGATAGCAAACTGATTGTTCATATCCAAGTTGTTTCTGCTCCTTCAAAGTATTGACCTTGGAGAGCTGTATGCTTTCTCCAACAACATAGTCACTAATCCAGCTATTTTCTGCACTCTTGCTTTGGGATTGACCTCAAGACCTCAAGGCATAGTATTTGAGTATTCTCAACAGAGGAATAGAAGAACATCATTGTCATTTGATTTCAAAAACTCCAGAAGTTATCCTCTGCCTTGCGGCGCCGGAACACCAGGTTCTAGTCCCGGTCGGGGCGCCGGATTCTGTCCCGGTTGCCCTCTTCCAGGCCAGCCCTCTGCTATGGCCCAGGAGTGCAGTGGAGGATGGCCCAAGTACTTGGGCCCTGCACCCCATAGGAGACCAGGAAAAGCACCTGGCTCCTGGCTCCTGCCATCAGATGATCGCAGCGCGCCGTCCGCGGCGGCCATTGAAGGGTGAACCAACGGCAAAAGGAAGACCTTTCTCTCTGTCTCTCTCTCTCACTGTCCGCTCTGCCTGTCAAAAAAAAAAAAAAAAAAAAAAAAAAAAAAAAAAAAAAAAAAAAAAAAAAAAAACCTCCAGAAGTTGTGGGAAGCAGGTCTGGTGAAGAATGGATTATGAAGTTGGGAACCTCCTTGGGGAAGAACAAAACATGACTCAGAAGGTTTAAGGTTTTATTCTCATGGCCTGGGAGTTGGATTTAGAAATGGTTCCAAGGAAGGTGTTTGAGGACTGCTTCGAGTAATGATTGCATCTTTGTGGGAAGTCTCCACCCTCCAAACCTATGGATTTTGAGGAAAGTCAATTCATTTGGATGTGGGGGTTCTCTTATGTTCATGGCATGAACAGCCTCGTGGGTTAACAGCCATGTTTTCTGGAAAGAGCTCCATAAAGGCCTAGGTAATTCTCACCTCATATTTTTTCTAATTCTGCCCACTACTTGGATTAAAGAATCTAGTGTCCTCACCATCTATCGATTTTACTGCCATTTCTAGTCCAAAATACCTCTCAGGTAACAAGAATGAATCTTATTATTTGGTTAATGTTTGATCAGTTATTAAATTTTCCACTGGAAAATGCACTTGGGTTTTCTTTCCTTGACATTGGGTTGGCAGTATTAGGTACTTGGGTTTCTCAAAAATGTAATCTGGGACCACCCACTAATACCATAGCTCCTGTCACTGTTAGTGTGAGGTTCATAGGCATCAAATTCATTTACCTGTGCCAAGCCTGGGCACATCCCCAGGAACCTGGCTCGGGCACAGAAGCAAGGGAGAATGGAAAGGGGAGGTACATGTACCGAAGGATGACCGAGGGCCAGCCCTTATCTCACACAGACTCAAAGTCAGTCCTGGGCAGACTGTAGGGAAAAGGACGTTCGGAGAGAGGTTAGTTAGCTTCTCCAAAGCCCACATATTTGTAAGCGGAAGTATTAGGATTTGAGACATCTTCTCTTGATTCCAAAGTAAAGATGTTTTTGGTTTAAAAAAAATTTACCCAAGCAATGAAAGTTAGAAAGGTTGTTTTAGGGAGAAGAGTGAGAAAGGGGCAAGGTGTATACAGGGATCTAAATGTGATTTAGTTTTGTCAAAGCACGAAGTATAAGGGGGAGGTGATCAGAGAGGACACTGCAGAAACAAGAGGAGCCTCGTGTGGGTTAAGGACCCAAAACTTTGTGCCTTACAGTCTATAAATGGATTCCAGGGATTTAATGGACAACCCCCCTCCCGAAATTATAACCTGAAGTGTGTGAGTTTGTGTGTACATGTGAGTGTGTATTTTTGTGGGGAAATGGCTGTCTCAGTGCTGCCGAATTCTCAGATGGTAAGAACTCTTAAAAGCAGTGAAGAACTGTTGAAGAGTCCGTGGGTAGGCACAGCTGTCAGATGAATGGTTGCAGCTGCGCTGGAGCAGATGGACTTCCCAGGAGCAGTCCTGGTGGAAGGGAAACCAGTAAGATCATTGTAGCTGTGCAGAAAGACGCTGAGATTCTCAGCCTGACCCGCAGTGCTGCGGATGGAGCAGACAGAGGCAGACCCAGCCAGGCTGATGGAGAGAGGGGCAGAGGGTGTGATCTGGGGAAAGGGAGACAGGGAGAAAAAGAGAACTGAGATTGACTTCCAAGGTTCCCGTGTGGGTTGATAGGTAGCACCATGAAGTGAGTGGGTTTGAAGGAGAAGCAGCAAATGCAGTTTGGACTGCTGAACTTGAGAGATGAGTGGCAGCTGCTGGACAGTTGAATGACCACAAAGCTTGAGGAGAGGTCGAAGCTAGAAGCAAAGATTTCAGTCATCAATATCTAGATGAATACTTAGGCTGTGGAAGGAAAAATGAGCCAGCCCGTGAAGGGTGTTAGAAAGAAAACAGCAGTGAGCCATGAATGGATCCAAGAGTTGCACAACACTCTACATGTCCTTAATGCCACCAAATTGTACACTTAGAAGTGGCTACAATGCCAGATTCTGTCCCAATTGCTCCTCTTCCAGTCCAGCTCTCTGCTGTGGCCCGGGAATGCAGTGGAAGATGGCCCAAGTGCTTGGGTCCTGCACCCACATGGGAGACCAGGAGAAGTACCTGGCTCCTGGCTTCGGATCAGTGCAGTGCACAAGCCGCAGCGGCCATTGGGGGGTGAACCAACGGCAAAGGAAGACCTTTCTCTCTGTCTCTCTCTTTCACTGTCCACTCTGCCTTTCAAAAAAAAAAAAGTGGCTACAATGGTAACTACCAAACTGTACAGTTAAAATGATGCACATAAATATATATTTATATTTAAAAGTGGGAAAGCAAAAGCAATTACTTCATAAAGCACATCAACATCTAAGCATCTGTATATAAGAAGCCTGAGAAGAAGGTGGGAGAAATGAACAGAGATAGGAGGGGTCAGGAGAGAGCTGTCATAGATGACAGGGTCGAGGACTGCAATAAAGTAAAACACAGGGTCAGGTGGCCAGGTGAGTTAGCCAATCCCTAAAGTAGCTTCCAGAAATAAGAGCTGGAATATATAAGCTCTGGGAGAGAGAGAATTCTAGTCTCAGGCATGCCCATCCAGAACTTCTCAGCAGCAATACAATGACTTAAATTTCATCTTTCAAAATAAAACTTGCCTGGGCTCTGCCAGTTTTGCCCGGGCAGGAAACAGCTCAGAGCAGCTGCTTTGGATGGGGCTAAATTCCACTGGAGAGCCCTGGAATGTGACGCCTCCGAAGCACCAGCCTTTGAGGAAGCCGGGAGCAGTGTGCAGCGCCTCCCCCCTCCAACTCACTGCCCCACAGGGACAGCCCTGGCTCTGAGCTCAGGGTCTCCCATCCGAGCAGGGTGAGGCGGACATGTTGGTCTCGGCCCCCGATGGACTCTGGGGTTTAGAACCACTGACTGCTGGGAGTCACCAGGTCGGCCAACAGACCAGAGCTGCCCAGGCTAAAGGGTCTCTCCCCTGAGTGCTTTGCAGCAGGGCTTCAAAGACAGCCTCACCCAACCCCAGAGAGAAGAGGAGGGAGGGTGGAGGACCCTAGGGAGCCTCAAAGCCCCCATCAGCAGCATCAGGCTTGTCCCCGCGTGCCCTATGCAGGGGAGCATCCAGAGAAAAAGCACCACCAGCTCTCAGGAAGCGCTCATGAATCCTCAGCTGTTTGCTTGTCATATTCTTGGCGGGTCAGCTACCAGCCCTGCACTGTGGCAGATCGGGTCTCACTAATGCGTGGTTAATGTGTGCAGGACAGTCTAACCCTGTGAGAGCACCGAGTCCCTAACTGCACAGCCCGGCCTCAGCCAGAACTGCTGCAGACCAGTCCCACGCCTCACACAGACACACACTCACAGACATACACACACAGAGACACACACGCATACACACACATACACAGACACACACACACAGATATACATGTGCACACAGACACGCAGATATATATATGCACACACAGAGACACAGACACACACAGATATGCATGTGCGTGCACACACACACAGAGACACACACGCCTACACACACATACACAGACGCACACACACAGATATACATGCGCACACAGACACACAGATATACACACAGAGACACACATGCACACACAAGTATACACACATAGAAATACATGAGAGCACACACACACCCAGTGAGGGCTGTAATAAGCCCCTTGGGAATAAACTGAGTCCACTGTTGCCAAATGTGATTAGTACACTTCCCAGCCCCCATCCTGGGGTTAGCTAGAGTAAGAGATGCCGGTGGAGGCTGGAGGTCACTGGAGTGGGGGTGTGAAGCCCGCCTCTCCCCTGCCTGCACTGTGGGTTACCTGGGAGATGAGGCCCAACAGTGCAAGTCTGGGTCTTGCCCTTCTGACTGCCAGCTGGAGCCTTCTGTGAGTGTGGCAGCAAATGGCCTGGAACCTGGAGCCCGGAATTAAATCGATTTCCCAGGCCGTGGCGCCTGCCCAAAGAGACACACAGCTCTGGGAACAGTTACCAAGCACTGATTGGCTTATGCCTTAGGGACCCTCACTTGAACAGGTCCCTTCTGGAATCTTCCAAGGCCCGGAGAGGGGCCCTTATCCTTTTTATTTTTAAAAAATATATTTCTGTTTCTTCAGGGGTTTCCCCAGATGGGTTAAGCAGCGGCCTGAGCAGAGCTGCTTGTGTGGAGCAGCAGGGAGCAGCTCCTCCTGTGGCCAGCGTATTCCCAAGAGAGAAAGGGGAGACACATCCGCATATGCCCAGCTCGCTTTTTCCTTTAAAGGGGCAAGTCAGGGTCACACACGACAGGACGGGAACCGTCAGTGTCCAGGCCCACCTGGAGGACACTTTATTGGCCACAGGATGACCACCACCCTTTACCCAGCACGGGCAGCAGGCAGAATCCTGGCGCAAGCCCCACTTTGAGACTTAGAATTCCTTCCCAGCCCTCCCCAGTTCCTCGCCATGTTCTCCTCCCCTTTCCCATGGCAACCCTCACAACAAAACAGACAGGAGCAGCGAGCTGGACACTGGGTCCTCCCCGGGCCTGGCTCTCCTATGACACGATTGCAAACAAACCCAGAGAAGATCTAAGCTTTGCCCCTGCCCCAGGCCTCGTGTCAGAAATGCAGGTGACCCGGATGCCACCTGCCAAGTGAGAGAAGCCTGCGTTACCCCTGTGAGAACAGCGTCCTCCTTGTCCTAAAGGAGAGGCCTGATTTCATGAGCCGGGAGCAGAAGGAATCCGACCACAGCATGATTCCGGGACTTGGCTTTGCAAGCCAGCAACCTTCAGGGAAGGAGCAGGCTGCATGCCCAGCCCTGTGTTTAATGTCACCTGTCTGCGTGCCTCAGGGTGCCTCTGGGCCAGCAGATTACACTTCAGCCTTTGATGGCCCAGAGGAGGCTGAAAAGTTCCTAAAGAGGAAGGCTGATCCTGTCCCCCTTCCCCGCCCCTGGAAGATGTACCCAGTAGGCTGCTCCCTTGACCCCTGCTTCCTATAAGCCCTGGTCACCCATCCCACAGCACCACCCTCATCCACTGTCAAAGTGTCTTAAAGGGCCATGTTGACTTCTTCAACTTTATTTCCATTTTGTGAATAAAGTAAGAATTTAGCCTGTGTCAATATTTAGGCTGCTAGGAAGGCTTCTGGTGAATTATAGACTCCGGGAGCCTGCTGGGCAAGTCCGTCTCTGGGCTTTGGGTCATAAGATCAGGTCCTCCCATGTCCCCAGCTCTGGCTCCACTTTCCCATCAGGACCTCTGGAGAGAACCTGGAATAAGGCTCTGCCCCTCAGCCCGGGGGCTGCTCCTGCTGAACTTGGGAGCCAGGGAGCACCGGTTCCCAGAAGCCACTTTGCCCCTGCCACCTGACTGAGAAGGGTCCTTGGGTGGGCACAGTCCTACTGGGGACTATTGATCCTAGTGGCCTCACGCAGCCCCAGGATGGTGGGTGTCCGTGTAGGCTGGGGTCTCTCGTGAAGATGCAGAGCAGAGCCCAAGCCCACACATGGGTGCGAGTGCAAGCGTGACAGCTCCTCTCCCTCTGGGCTCACATCCAGGAAGAAGCTCTCTGGAGCAAGTGGCCATTAGTATAGGATGTGCCAGCAGGCAGTGAACCAGGGACCCTAGAGGATACAACGGAGTCCACAGCCCAAATAGCCAAGGCAGTCTGCTCAAGAGTGGGAGAGAGGAGAGGGGAGGAGAGCCAGGTTCGGGGGGGCGGGGGGATCAGACTTTGCTGTGTGGGACATTGCACCTGCTTCCAGACCGTGTGCAGAGCCTGCTTCTAGCACTCAGGGTGAGAGGAAGGGGAGACTTCATCTTGAAACTTGGTAGAGAGGCAAAAGGGCTATGGTTTAGAATAACTGAACTAATTTCATAAATTAAGCCAATACCAATTAGTGAACAGTGTGTAGTTCTAGACCAATACTGGTATTTATTCAGATAACAGGAAGTGTTCATTGTCCATCCCTCTTCACAAGGTTACTGATTAGAACTCCAAACCAAGCATCTAAGGGGAAGGCGGGCTTTGCCACGCCAGTGTCCTTCTGTGACTTCACACTGGTGTGCACCTGCACCACACTTCTCGCTGACCCCTGCCAGGCCAGGTGGGACATTTCAATCCATCTCAGCAGATGGGGCAAACACAGACTCCATCTCTGATGCCAGTTCCTAAAGTTCAGTCTTTAAAGTGCCAATACCTCTTAGCTGATTTCTTTTATAACTGACATTATAGTGTAATGGTCAGGTGGAAGAAGGGCAAACTTCTAAAATCAGGCCTTGTGGACGCCGGTCCCAGCTTTACAACATAAGCCTATCAATGTAAACATTGACAAGTTAATATTTGCTACATGAATAACTGAAAGAAGGTCTGACGCCGTGTATCTGTGTTATCTCCTTCTAAAACATTCATTTATTTAAAACAAACTCCAGCCCTTGGTCCAGTGGTTCTGAAGTGGTTCCAACGTGTTCCTTTTGAGCTGGGTTATGATGGGTTCTGCAGGATCTTGAGAACCAGGCAGTGCGGTGGGGGCTTATCTTGATGCTGTCTCCAGTGCACAAGAAAGCTCTTATCTTCAGGGAGTTCCTTCTCCTGTGCGTTTCCACACCCCAGCACCCCCACCCCCACAGCTGTCCTCCTCCAACACTGCCAAGGGGGACTGTGGCTCACCAGGGACCGACCCCACTTGGCCGGAGAAAAGGCAGCCGTTGCTGCATCGGAATCCAGGAAGTCCTCTCCCAGTGTAGAAGCCTCCTGCCCCCACCGCCGCCCTGGGGACCTGGGCCCTCACCCGCGCTGCTTCACGAGAAGCAAAAAGTAAAAGCCTCATCCCCAGCGTTTCTTGGTCCTTCTACCTCAGTTCATGTAACTAAAACGAAAACAAATCAGAGCGAGGAGACAGTATGTATAATGAGAAGAGATATAGTCTACAGGTTTTACCAAAAGACTGCTGTATTATAAATCTCTCAGATGCCAAAATCATGCTTAAGTACAAGTGCAAACAGTTTGAGAGTCTAAAACACCCACCGTCTCCGTTGTGACCAGGAAATAGAGGGCAGTGAGCTACAGATCGGTGTTTCAGAAGGTAGCTTAGGTCGGGTGGCCTGGCCGTGGCTGCTTGTATCTGGTGTCTCCTTTTATCCACACCCCAGTGCAGTGAGGCAGAGAGGTTTGTTTGCATTTTATGGATGTGGGCTGCAGAGACAGAGGTCAAGAGGGATGTCCATGACTAACAGTAAGTTTGGAACATACTTGTGAGTTCTTTCTGTCACCCCAGAGAGCACCTCTCTCAGCCGTCACTCATATGTAAATGTTCCTCTAGTACTGCCATGTCCACCTATCAGGCCCCTGTGCCCACCCACCCACCCACTGCCCTGGGCTGCCTCACCCTGCACCTGCTCCTGTGAGGGTGCAGCTCCCTCGGGGCCCATCTGGCGCTCCCAAGCCTTGGCTCGGTGGGAACCGGGGGTGTTTAGTTCCCTGGCGTTTGGGTCAAAGACATTCCAAGAAGATCCTGGGAGTTAGAGCTGCCTTTAAACAGCTTCCAGTAGCCCCTGATGAGCCCTCCGAGTGGGAGTGAGTCACTGACCAGCGCTGCCCTGAACTTGCTGTGCTACCATGGACAGACCACCCAACCGCCCTGCTCTGTAAATGGGGGAGGGACCACAGCACTGAGAAGCTGGTGGTGCTGTGCACCCCTTCCCTCTGAACACAAATTCGTGGGTGTCGCTTCAAGAGTGTTGCAGGCTTCAACCCATCTGTGTACCCCACAGGCCCACGGACCCGGGACAGGAAGCCCTGGGCTGGGTGAGCGCCAACACAATGTGGGGAGACCCATGCAGAGACTTGTAGAGAACGACCTCTTAGGTTGATTTTCTCGTGAAATATTGACAGGAAGACAGGCAGGGAGGGGAGGAGAGGAGGAAATATAGATGAAAAGAAGGAGAAAATTCCCATAAACCCACTACCAGTCAAACCGCTACTAATACTTTAGTAACCAGCAGAGGAAAGTTTCTGTCTCCCTCACTCCCCACACTCTATGTTCATTACACCAGGAGTGCTTTCCAGCCTCGTCCTTGAAATATTGTTTGACAACAGCATGTCTATAGGCAGCCACTGCACTGCTCGGTGCTTCCATAAAGCATAATTTAACTCTAATGGTTACACACTTACATCGCTTTCCTT
The DNA here is from genome assembly GCA_949820135.1 of Sylvilagus floridanus. NCBI lineage: Eukaryota > Metazoa > Chordata > Mammalia > Lagomorpha > Leporidae > Sylvilagus > Sylvilagus floridanus. Next base: position 51,784,854 of record OX463245.1, read on the forward strand.
TTGTGATATTCTCTCTGCAAGCACACCTGATTATTATTTCCTTGAGATGAAAATAGAATTGTCTGCTCTACTCCGTAGGAGGCTTTTGATACCTCTAACAATGTGTCCCCTGCTCCCCAAAGTTGTGCCCATTTGCATTCCTGGGAGCTGGGGGGAGGGAGTGGCGGGCGGGGACGGGACTTAGAGCCTTGTTTTCAAGTAGCTTCCTTGAATTGGCAACCTCAGATTGCTGATGCCAAGTAGGACTTGTGTTTGCTGAAAGTGAACAACCACCACAGGCCACCACAGCCGTGTCTGTTTTGAGGCCTGGCCTCGGCATGTCCTCAGAGTGAAATTCAGGGTAACATTGGTCTTGGGTGTCTCCCTCCCTGCCTCCCATTGGATCTGATCTTGAGGCTGACTCAGCCACCTACCCCTCATCTCCCAGGTTCTCAGCAGGTAACCTGCCTGCACCCTGGTACTCCCCTGCCCTCTGTGATTCTAGCTTTCCATCTACTGCCCTGGGGCAGCCCCGGGGGTGGCAGCAACGTGAGACCTTGAGAGCAGGAGGCTGTCACGGGGTGGGGATAATATTCCAGGGACATTGGGGCATCCGTGGCATAGGAGGCCATCTCAGTGCCTGCTCTGTCTCTTGCAGGGTTGGTCCCTCCAAGTGTCCCTCAAAGAGAAAAGCAGAGTCTCCCAAAAGACAAATCCATTCCTCTTGAAAACCAACTAAGAGTTTGTCACGGAGCCATGAGCCCCCAAACGATGAAGTGATGGTCGGAGTTTCAGCCATTTGCTTGGCAGACTGAGCCCTTGTCTGGGTCTCAGGTCTGCCTGGGGCTGGCGAGGCCTGGGGAGGGAACCCCACGGCTGGACCGTTCGCTGCTACAGCAGTCTCTCTCTCTCTCTCTCCACCCCACAGTCTGATGGCTCCATCCTGGCGATCGCACTGCTAATCCTGTTCCTGCTCCTGGCCCTGGCACTGCTCTGGTGGTTCTGGCCCCTCTGCTGCACCGTGGTAAGTGCCCCCACCCCGAGCCACACAAGGCCAGGGGGACATGAAGTTCCCAGGATCGGGAGTGAAGAAAAAGAGACAAGAAAGCCCAGCAGTGGGGAGAAATCTTGCAGTTTATACAGCATGAAGGCATAGTGGGCAGTGGAAGCACAAGTCATTATCAGTCATCACTGGTCAGGGTGTGGATTGTCCACAGGTGCATTCTTTGGGTAGGGAGGCTGGAATGGCTGCCCTGGGTGCATGGGAAGGATCCATAGGAGGCCATGTGTGATGAGTGTTATTTGACATGTAATAAACCTGAAGAGTGATGGGAATATACAGATGATAAACATGAACATGACAGATGATGAGTGGTGTCTAACATGTAATGACTATATAATGCCTGCGTAAGTACACACACTCACATTTGCTGAGTTACCCTAACTGATCCTCTTCTAAGCCCACCCTGGTCTTAGCAACTAGACTACCCATCTGAGAGAGTGTTTTGAGCTTCTTTCATTTCAAAAGTAAAGAGAAACTTCCACCTTTATTACATTAATTTTAGCCAACACGTATAGGACACTCACTGCATGCCCAGCTCTTCAACCACAAGATCAACCAGAAGCTGCCTCCACCCCATCCTTGCCATCTGCAGTCACCACACAGCTGCGGCCAGTGGCTTAGGACCTGCAATAGCTGCCCTAATGACATTCTCCTGTGCCCAAGGGACCTATGGCTGGTTGTCCCTGTTTTGTTGGGAAAAGCCAAAAGAGAGAGAGAGAGAGAGAAACACTGGCTCTGACTCATCTAGTTCTGGCATATCATGCCTCTATGCAAGTCAGGGTGTGTACCCGGAAGCCCAGGTAAGTTTGAAGTGACCCATGCTCGGCTGCCAGGGTGTCTTCTGTTCCCTGTATTTTAGTTCTTCCAGGAGGGCCCGGCAGGGACACAGACAGGGAGCCTCTCCAGGTCAAGGCTGGTCTTCTTCACATCTTGGGAACTCCAGGGAGGGGCCCCGTGCCTGCATGTAGCACTGAGCTGGCCTGAGACTGCAGACATACCGAGCACTAGAAAGGGAGGGGCGACGGCTTCAAAGAACGTTTTCTTGGTTTTTGTTTTTCAGATCTGGGGCTTTTTAAATTTATTTTTTAAGGAATACAAATTTCATAAGTACAACTTTAGGAATATAGTTATTCTTCCCACCGGTGGTATCTGCCCTTCCACCCACTCGAAGGACGTTTTGAAGAGGTGGCAATAGATGAGATGAGAAAAGCAGCCAGGCTGTAGATGCGTGGCAGGGCCTCTGGAAGGGACGGCTTGCAGGCGGCGGCAGTGCGGGTGCAGGGAGGGACCCGGACAGGCACAGCCACGGGCAGTTAGCACCGGACTGACTGGACTGATGGCATCAAAATGCTAAACAGATCCTTCCCCAAGCAGCTCCAAGAGCTAAACGTTGTGTTAAATACTTAAAGCTGCACAACCATTTTATTTTGAAGGCAAAAAAAAAAATTCCTATTCTGCCAGAATGGTTTCTATGGTGATTCAAAAACAGGCATGTTTTCAAGTCTAGGAAGCTGAACACATGCACGCATGCACACACACACAGACACACGCATATTCATGCAGTAGATTCTTAACGAAAGCGGTTCCCTCTGGGTGAAGCAGCTGGGAACAATAAAACAACCAAGCGGTGCTCCGTCAGCTGCCAGCTGTGTGAGGCTGGGCAAGTTACTTAACTTCTCTGTTCTCAGTTTTTCTCACTGGAGTAATGAGAACCCTGTAGATAGCTGGTGAAGATTAAAGGAGTTTATATAACCATGACATGCTTAGAAAGCACCTAGCACACATTAAGTGCTGTGTGTTGGTATTATTATTAAAAAGGATTTGACTGTAATAGGAGCCTATTGCTATACTGTGTGGCATCCAATTTATATTGGCAGGAAGCATTGCTCAAAATAAACCTTGCATTATTGGAAGCAGCATCACCCAAGAGCACATTGTTTTGCAATATTCAAAATATTTTTCAATGAATTTATCTGGTTAAGTCCCTGTTGCTTGGGAAATCCGCCAGAATAGCTTCATGTGGTCTGATTATGTAAGTTCCAAAGGATTCCTTTATGAGGAAAGATCTTGGAGATTAAGTTTCCTGTTTATGATGTCTATTAAAACTGCCCCACCCCCTATCTCTGGGAGATGGCCTAGGCTCTGGTGCTTGGTGTGTCCCCAAAATCTGCTTGTTGATCACTTGCTTCCCTAATGGGGGGGGGGGTGGATTGAAATCATGAGGTTTCTGCTGGGAGCAGGCAGGAAGGAGGTAAACATTGGCCTCCCCTCCCTGAATTACAGCTCCCCTCACACGGAGGGCCTCCTTGGAAACACCGGCCCCTAAACCCTCCTCTGCCTCTCTCCCTTCCCGCCACCCCCACGCGTGGGAAATGCCCCATCCCTGGGTATCATAGCTGCATCCTGATGTTGAGGGAAAAAAAACCAGAAAGCAGCAAGGACCTATGAAACGTGGGCTCCACGAGGCCATCTCTGCCGTGTGCCAGCTTCCCTTTCTGCAAAGTTCTCTCCAAGAATGAGACTCAAAACACCTCACAGCCTGCCTTCCCCCGCCGAAGCTGAGCCCAGCTAGGCTGGTAGCTTGATGTACACAGGCAAAGGCCATCACATGCTGCCGAAAATTGAGCAGGAGGCAAAAAACTGGCAGGCGGCTCCTCAGAATCCAAACCTGGAGGGCAGAATGAAAGCTGCCTCATCTCATAGCAAGCTGACCCCACGCTGACCCCCTAGACGCCCTGTACTGAGACCTGTCTGCCTTTTCTGTCCCTGCTCCCAAGAGACTGATCACGCAGAGGAGAATTGCCCAAGCCTGCTGACCGGGGCACTGCGCATGTACGAGGACTTGAGCGCTGCTCAGCACACCTTAGCTTAGCCTTGGCATAAGAATCGCTCCTGAGTGGTTACTGCAGATCACCATCTCCAGCAGACCACCTGCTCGTCCATTCAGAGAAAAACCGGAGACTGTCCCCAGGAGACCCTGCGCCTCCAGCACCCCTGCTGCGTCTCCCCCGAGGCAGCCTGGCCTCTCCCCACCCTTTGCACTGCCTGCCCCCCTCGCCTCAGCTCTTCCCATGCATCTATCTGCCTCCTCTCCTTTCCTCCCCACGGGCTGCCCCCTCCTCCGAATGAGCACCAGCCTCCATCATCCTTCCAAAGCCATCTCGGACTTTATTTCTCCTTCAGGCTGCTCTCTTCCCCCTCCCCTGCCTTCCACAGACTTCTCTGCAGAGCACTCAACCGCCCACTGCGCCCTGACCTCCATCGCCGTGGCGAGAGTGACTGACGGTTGTTTCTCTGCGCCTTCTCTTGCCAATGTCTCCGTCATTCCTCATTCTGCTTTACCTCTTTCACACTGGAAACTCTGACTTCTCTCTCCTTAAACTCTCCTTTGCTATTCTTCTGACGCCTTTCCTATGTCTCTGCTCAGTTTCTCCCTGTCTCCTTCATGGTCTCTTCTTCTTACCTTTTATCTTCTGGAATTCTCTTCAACTCTCTCCTCTACACACTGTCCCCTGACAATATCACCAAAGCCATGACCTCAACTACTTGATGCATTCACCCATCACTGGCCATCACTCCAGAGAATCAGTCTACAGCAGAGGCGCCGAGTGGCATCTCAAGTGCAGCATCTCATCCTTCACTTGTCCCAAACTAAACCCATCGTGGTATCTCCTGCATCTGTTCTCATCAGAGGATGTGTCACTGTGTTCCATCATCTGCAGAGCTACCGCTGCTGCCTTCTTCTGTCACTCCCTGTCTTGTCCCATTTCAGAGCTGTCTACAAGGCACCCTTGTCCCTCACACCTCATTGGATCCCCACATCCACGCACACTCACCCCAGCACAACCACAGTACGTGGCAATCCATAGTTGCTTACTAAATAGCTGTGGAATGAGTGGATGAATGAGTGCCATTGCCTTAATCTCAGGTTCCCCTACTTGAACTATTTGACTTTCTGTCTACTCTCTTAGTCTTTCTCACCTTCACTGCACAAAGTTGTCTTTAGGGATGAACCATCAGGTTATTGTCCTACTCACTTCTCTGCCAGGAATCCTCTTGCCTATCAGTGGTCTAACACAAAGTTTTACTTCCTTGAAGTGGCCACGGTAGGCCTTTTCTAACCTGGCCCTCCTTCTCCAGCCTCGCCGCTCACTTCCCCTCCTGAGCAGGGACGTTGCTAGCACCCATGCCTCCTTCTTTCATGCCACTGATTACGCTATTACAATTGTCTGTTTGCTTGTCTCATTTCGCCTGGGAAGCCCAGCCTATAGACCCCCGGAGCGTAACAAAAAGCATGGCTCAGAACTGTGATGCAGTACATCTCAGAGCTGTCCAGTACCTAAGTGGGTGAAAGGCCATCTCCTGAATTGCTCTACTCTTCGGGGCTCTTTGAACCACCATTACTTATCTACCACCATCTCTTGGCTCATCTTGTTTCGCTTGCAGAACTATTTCCATCTTCTTTATCTACTCCTTCCACAATCCCTCCTGCTTCAAAGTCCAGCTCACTGATAGCAGCATCTCGAGAGCTACTGCACATCTCGCCCTCCTGCCACCCCGACCCTGGGGGAGAATCAGCCATGCTCCCTCACTTGGTTTCCACAGTGCTTTCTTTCTTTCTTTTTTAATTTGTTTGAAAGAGTTATAGAGAGAGGTAGAGCCAGAGAAAGGTCTCTCATTCCACTAGTTCACTCCCCAAACGACCACAACAGCCAGAGCTGAGCTGATCCAAAGCCAGGAGCCAGAGCTTCTTCCAGGTCTCCCATGTGGGTACAGGGGCCCAAGGACTGCTATCCCAGGCCATAGCAAAGAGCTGGATCAGAAGTGGAGCAGCCAGGACTCGAACCGTCACCCATATGGAATGCCGGCGCTGTAGGCTGGGGTTTTAACCCACGGCACCAAAGCACTGGCCCCCAAGAGTGCTTTCTTTTTTTTTTTTTTTTTGACAGGCAGAGTGGACAGTGAGAGACAGAGACAGAGAGAAAGGTATTCCTTTGCCATTGGTTCACCCTCCTGTGGCCGGCGCATCATGCTGATCCGATGGCAGGAGCCAGGTGCTTATCCTGGTCTCCCATGGGGTGCAGGGCACAAGCACTTGGGCCATCCTCCACTGCATTCCCTGGCCACAGCAGAGAGCTGGCATGAAAGAGGGGCAACCGGGACGGAATCCGGTGCCTCGACTGGGACTAGAACCCCGTGTGCCGGCGCCACAAGGTGGAGGATTAGCCTAGTGAGCTGCGGCGCCAGCCTCCAAGGTGCTTTCTTTACAGCTTTTTTGGAGCATGTACTCATTCTCTCGGGAGTATGTATTCGTACGCATATTTCTCTCACTGTAGTATGAACACCTCCAGAGCAAGGAGAAACTAATCGCAAAAAAGGAAGAGGGTGCCCATTCTGTAATTCTCATGTTTTCCAAACTAAACTAAAAAGCTAAGTTGTCTTAGGGGAGGGGGTTTAGAAATGGCAGGAACTCACAAACTGATGAAACAGGATTGGATGGTCGTTCCATGGGTGTTGATATTATTATATTTCATAACTACCATATACGAGTGTACTTCAAAAAGTTCATTGTATACAGAATTAAATGGTGGGCTTATGTTGCTGCAAAAAAATTCAGATCCATGCATAGTTTTTTCATAATATGCATTTTCTGTGAACTTTTTGGATTTCAAAATTTTTGCACAAAATAAACTTCTCTTTTAATTCCATTTTTCCATTAACTTTTTGAAGTACCCTTGTGAGTAACATGCAAGGTTTTATAAGTAGCAAATATTACATGTAAAAGACATTTAAACTGATTTCTTAAATAAAATCTTAGAAATGTGCTCATTTTATTAAGATGTTTTTAAGATTTTTTTTTTGACAGGCAGAGTGGACAGTGAGAGAGAGACAGAGAGAAAGGTCTTCCTTTGCCGTTGGTTCACCCTCCAATGGCCACCGCGGCCGGCGCGCTGCAGCCGGCGCACCGCGCTCATCCGATGGCAGGAGCCAGGTGCTAGGTGCTTTTTCCTGGTCTCCCATGGGGTGCAGGGCCCAAGCACTTGGGCCATCCTCCACTGCACTCCGGGGCCACAGCAGAGGGCTGGCCTGGAAGAGGGGCAACAGGGACAGAATCCGGCGCCCCGACCAGGACTAGAACCCGGTGTGCCGGCGCCGCAAGGCGGAGGATTAGCCTGTTGAGCCACTGCGCAGGCCTAAGATTTATTTTATTTATTTAAAAGACAGAGTTACAGAGAGAGGTAGAGACAGAGAGAGAGGTCTTCCATCGCTCTTCACTCCCCAGATGGCCACAATGGCTGGAGCTCCGCCGATTCAAAGCCAGGAGCTAGGAGACTCCTCCGGGCCTCCCATGCAGGTACAGGGGCCCAAGGACCTGGACCATCGTCCACTGCTATCCCTGGCCATAGCAGAGAGCTGAACCAGAAGTGGAGCAGCTGGGACTAGAACTGGCACCCATATGGGATGCCGGCACTTCAGGCCAGAGCTTTAACCCACTGTGCCACAGCCCCAGCCCCTTTATTGGCACATTAATGGTGTACCAGAAAACCCTGACTCAAAAAAATCTTGCTATATTGTGCAAGATGAAAAAGTACTGGAAACCAGTTTTACAACAAGGTAAATATGCTTAACAGTACACTTAAAAATGGTAAGATGGTTTTTTGTTTTTTGTTTTTTTTTTTTGACAGGCAGAGTAGTTAGACAGTGAAAGAGAGAGACAGCGAGAAAGGTCTTTCTTCCGTTGGTTCACCCCCCAGATGGCTGCTACGGCAGGCGCACTGCGCAGATCTAAAGCCAGGAGCCAGGTGCTTCCTCCCGGTCTCCCATGCAGGTGCAGGGCCCAAGCACCTGGGCCATCCTCCACTGCACTCCCGGGCCACAGCAGAGAGCTAGACTGGAAGAGGAGCAACTGGGACAGAATCCGGCACCCCGACTGGGACTAGAACCTGGTGTGCCGGCGCCGCAGGTGAAGAATTAGCCTAGTGAGCCATGGCTCCAGCAAGATAGTGGGTTTTATGTTGTATTTTTCACCACAGTTAAAAAGAAAAAGAGCCTGCTTTGTAGCTGGAATTCTGTTGCAATCCAACTAAACCACCACATTATCAAATCATTATATTATTCTTCAAACAACAAAAGCAAATATTTTAATTCAGTTATTTGGGAGAAGGTTATTTCGTGCATTCAGAATTTCTCCATATACAAATACAGTTTCTGTTCATATTTGTTTATTTTCAGCATTCTGGGTATCTTGTGAACAGTTTTTGAAGAATTATGTCAAGGGTCATGTTTCATTCACTTTATTGAATTTCAAGGATGGATCAATAAGTAAGCCCCCTGGACATCTCCAGTGACAAAATTGCAAGGGCCAAAAAGTAATCGAGAACTTGATATGCCTTAAAATGAAACAAAAATATCATCTTTAAATAATGCTGTCCACACCTTTAAACCTAACATTTAGTTTGCAGGACCAGACCAGCATTGGGATTTCCTGACAGTTGGTTTAATGAAAACATGACCAGTACAAGCAGCTCCTTAACCAGGCGCCTTGGCCGCCGCCGATTGGGCTGTCTTGATCCCTCTCCAGCCTCCACCCATCCCCATCTGGACCCTGCTCACTCTACAGCCAACAAGATTACTCGTCAGTAACACACACAGCAGTGCGCCCATGGCCTGCCCTCCCCGGCCACCCCCAGAGCTCAGCACCCCAAGCCCCACATACCCAAGGCCTTTCTCATCTCCATCTTCCTCGGGTGGCTTCCTCCTCCCTGCTGAGCAGGCCTTCGTCTAGACCTAGAGTGCCCAGTTGTGTTTTGATCCTAAAGCCTTCCCTTGGCTTATCCCTACCCCTCCAGGCATCTGGAAGGACACAAGTATTCTGCGAAATATCTTTTGGGGAACCCTGTGCTAGAGAGCAGCTGATGAGAGACAAGGCTGCTGGGTTCTGACTTGTAGCCTCTCCTGCCCTGCTCCAAGGCTGCCTCAGGACCAGCAAGCTTGACCCATGGGCGTCATCGGCATGGCCTGGACCCCGGGTGTCCTACTCAGATCTCAGGGGCACTGCTCATGAGCAGAACCACCTTGTCCTTAACCCAGGCAAAGGCTGAAAGCTCCTCCTACCCTCGGGAAGCCTGCCTTCCTGGACTTATTTTGTTGTTGCAGTTAGCAGAACTTTACAGGGACCCTGGCCTATCATCTGATGGAGAGCATGGCCAGCCATTCTTTTAAATGACTGTGGAAGTCACTTAGGCCTTACAACTAATGCTCAAATTCCTGCCACGACTCATTTAGATACTGATGAATTTGGCATTCTAAATAGTCCTGGTCTTAAGGGAGATGATGTAAGAGGCCAAAAATTAGAGTTCCAAATGAAAAAAAAAAAATTTGAGCTCATTTCTTTGAGAATTTATTGTAGTTCATTCCAGATCAACACCCTTGGCACCAAGCCTTTGCTAAACTTTTCTGATGTAAAATTGCCAGACCCAGGCAGTGCATAACCTACATGAACCCACCCCAAAGAATCGTGAGGAGCCTATTAAATGTATACGACTGTATAGCAGAAAGATTAATTTATCTGCCATCAACTAGCAGCTCATTCTTCCTGGGCATATTCCCCTTCAGGTTGCCTATTTGCCCTTAGTTTCATAACGTCAGTGATAAGAATACTTATTTTAAGGACTGAGAATCAGAATGGTAAGTTAGGACATAAAGGACTGAGAGCAAGCCTTCCCTCCTGCCTGAGACGTTAAAGCCCCTAGTTGACAGCTTTTCCCATGTAGATTGCCATTTCTTCCACATAACTCTGTTCTGGGGGCTTCTAATCTCTGAGGCCAGGGAGGCAGCAGCTGAGTCAGCTTTAAGAGAGAAAGCCAGAAGTTCCAGAATATGCAGTGCTTTAAATCAAAGGCCCCAAAGCACTTTTGCCAACTAATACATCATTTGTTTGTGCTACCTACCCTCTGAGCAGACGAGAGCTATCATTTGTGAAAAATCAGTTACCATTACTCTTAACTACATAGCAAAAACAAAAATATTCCCGGAGAAATATAATAAAAAGTTGTGTTAGGTGCACGGCAAGACTCACAGGAAAATAGGAGATATTTCCAGGGCCATAGTAAAGAAGGCTCTAGAGGAGCTGATGCTGTGGCCCAGCGGGTTAAGCTGCAGCCTGCAACACTGGCAGCCCGTATGGGTGCCAGTCGTGTCTCGGCTGCTCCACTTCCAACCCAGCTCCCTGCTAAAGACCTGAGAGCAGCAACAAAAGATGGCCCATGCGTTTGGGCCCTTGCCACCCACTTAGGAGACCCAAATGGAGTTCCAGGCTTCTGGCTTCAACCTGGCCCAGCCATGGCTATTTGCAGCCATTTGGGGAGTGAACCAGCAGATGAAAGATCTCTCTCTCTCTGTCTCTCCCTCCCTCTGTCTCTGTAACTTCATAACTTTCAAATAAATAAATCTTGGCCGGTGCCATGACTCAATAGGCTAGTCCTCCGCCTACGGCACCGTCACGCTGGGTTCTAGTCCCGGTCCGGGTGCCGGATTCTGTCCCGGTTGCTCCTCTTCCAGTCCAGCTCTTTGCTATGGCCCGGGAGTGCAGTGGAGGATGGCCCAAGTGCTTGGCCCCTGCACCTGCATGGGAGACCAAGAGAAGCACCTGGCTCCTGGCTTTGGATCAGCGCAGTGCGCCGGCCGCAGCGGCCATTGAGGGGTGAACCAACAGTAAATGAAGACCTTTCTCTCTGTCTCTTTCTCTCACTGTCCATTCTGCCTGTCAGGAAAAAAAGAAAGAAATCTTAAACAACAAAAAAAGGATCTAGAAATCAGAGAATCAGCTCACCCTGTAACAGTGGTTGTTCTGCATGAGATTTTCTGATCTCAGTAACCTAGAAGTTTGGTTTAACAATAGGCTTGCATGAGCCCATAAAAGGTGAGAGTTGGAACTGAGTCTTCTGCCTAAAGTTGAGACCTTGAATGAAAGGACAGATTTGTATGTGTGTGTATGTGTGTGTGTGTGTGTGTCTACAAATTCTTAACCTTGACCTCCCAGAGTTTTAGAATTCAAATGTATAGCTCTTGGGGTCCTGTTAATCATAATCTGAGAAAAAGTAGACACAGTCAGTTTCAAAGTGTTTACGGAGGTGCAGGAGGAAATCTGAATCCATTAGCAGGTTTGTCTCTCAACCCAGATCTCTTAGGATTCCCAGAGGCAATGCAAACTACACATGAGCTCACAATCCAAACTTACCAAAACCCAAGGAATGTTATTGCTCATGCTCGTTGGGAGAAATAACAGTTCTGTCTTTCTCCACATGGAACACAATGGAAGCAATGGAGAACCCAGCATTCCTGACAACAGAACAAGGCCGCTGTAATTTTTAGAATGAGACATTTTTAAGTCTGGTGTTTCTGCTCACATCACAGCACCGGTAGGAATGTCTGCCTTGAAGCAAAACATACGCCTCACTTATCTGATTGAGGTATAGGGCTGTTAGAAATAAGCTAATTCGTGGTCCTCAAATGATGATTCGCAGGCCAGCAGGGTAAACGTTGTTTGGGAACCTGCTAATGATGCAAGTGTCCTGTCCCAGACCTACTGGCGAGAAACTTAGAGCTTCAACCCAGAAGTAGGGTTTAAGATTCCCCTTGGGAGACATTGATACTCAATCAAGTTGGAAACCACTGAGCTAATTAAAATTAGAGGGCAAGTGACTAGTTTTATTAATAGAGTACAGGTGTCCTCAGTATCCATAGAGGCTCAGTTTCCGGACTCACACAGATACCAAAGTCTTCAATGCTCAAGTTCTTTATATAATGTGATGTAGGGTTTGTATGCAACCAATGTACATTGTCCTGTGTACTTTAGATGACCTCTAAATGACTTAAAATATATAATATGCTGTAAATGCTATGCAAATAGTAGCCTTACTATTTTACTATTTAGGAAAATATGGCAAGAAAAAAAGATCTGTACATGTTCAGTACAGATGCACTTTTTTCTGAATATTTTCTATCTTGGTTGGTTGAATTCTTGGATGCAGAACCCACATATATGAAGAACTGACTGTGGTTATCTTGGGCTGTTCTCTCGGACTATTTCTAGACAGCAGAGTTGCCTGGTGTCAGTCAGAGATGTGTCTTTTTTGCAGCAACAGAAGGCTGCTCATGCAAAAAGGACACAGAGATGCCAAATACAACTTACAAAGAATGGGGCCACAAAAATAACTCCCGTTTTATCCTACTTCTCAGACTGTGAGATACGAGCTTTTACAGCTCAGCCTGTAGCCAACTCTTGTCACAGAGTGAAGAGACAGAAAAGATAAGAAAGACGAAGTAAAGTGGAGGATTTCTCAAGATGATAGAGACAAAGCAGGGGACGTGGGCCAGTAGCCAGGCAGTGTCCTCCTGTAGCGTGTTGACCTGGCTCATGCCTAAACTAGGAGTTTAAAGAGCCAAGGTGGCTGTCACGTACAGCGGGGAGAGGTGCCCATGTGAGAATTTGTATATGGTATCCTGAATTCCATTGCACAAGACCATTACAGTGGAGTTAGCAGGGCAAACGAAAAGGCAAGGACTAAAACCTATAATACAAAAGCAAAACTCCAATACTCCCAGAGGGGACAGAATAATAAGCATAATAAGTCATTAAGTGCCTCGTTTCACCTTAATTTTTAAAATAATTGTTGGAGAGAGTGTTACAGACAGCCAAGGGTTGAAGTTGCCTCATAAACCAGAATACTTAAACTTTAGGCAATGGGCTTACATTTTCTTACTACTCTATTTATACCCTACTAACTACATCTTCTTTTTTTATTTTTGTTTTTTATGTGAAAGGCAGTATAACAGAGAGAGAGGGAGAGGCAGACTATCCTTTGGTTCACTCCCCAGAGGCCATGACAGTAGGGGCTGGGACTGGGACAGGCCAGAGCCAGGAGCCAGGAACCAGGAATTCCATCAGGGTTCCTACATGGGAGGCAAGGGCCCAAGTATTTGGACCATCTTCTGCTGCCTTCCCAGTTTGTTAGCAGGAAACTGAACCAAAAGTGGAGCAGCCAGGATTTGAACCAGCACCCTTATATGGGATGCCAGCATAGCAGGAAGTGGCTTAACTTCCTACACCACAACGCCAGCCCCTCTAACTACATCTTTTTATCTTCGAAATCACCATTTCCAAGAGCAACTTAAGGGGTATAATTGACTCAATGAGAACTTGTCAGTAATATTTCAATTTGATAAGATTCTACCTGGTCTGTTCTGATTTTCTTTCATCCATACAACACTCTGGGCCCCACTTCCTGGCTCTGCTTCCAGTTCTGGCTTCCTGGAGGCAGTAGGTATGGTCCCTGCCCTCTATGTGTGATACCCAGATTGAGTTCCAGCCTCCTGACTTTGGCCTGGCCCAGCCTGTCTATTGTGTGCATTTAGGGAATGAATCAAGGAAAAGAAAGTCTCTTTCTCATTCTCTCTCTCTCCCTCCCTCCTTCCCTTCCTCCCTCTTCCTTCTCCCTCTTCCCCTTCAAATAAATAAAAATAAAAAAAAGAAGAAAAACATCCTCAGCTTTGCTCCCCACACTGCCATTGGTTCCTACCACGTTATGTGTATAAGGTTTGTTGAAGAGCTTTCCTTTTAAATGTTTTATTAAGAATCTTTTCAACCTGATCTCTCTTCTGTCTTCCCCCTCCGAATCAAGAAGGAGCTTGAACCGTCCATCATCTGCAAAGAAGGGAAGTGAGCCCAGCCGAGTCTGAGCTTGGTAGCTGATTCTGGCTTGCAATTTTAGTTGGAACTAAAGACTTTCTAGTCACGCTAGTTCTGAACAAAAAATCATCCAATTTGTCTTTTTTAAAATTATGTATTTTGAAAGGCAGATGGAAAGGCGAAGAGAAGTCTCTCATTTCCTGGTTCACTCCTACGAATACTTGCACCAGCTGAGGCTGGGCCAGTTCGAAGCCAGGAATCCAGAACGCCATCTGTATTTCCCACTTGGGTAGCAGGTATCTCCCAACTTCTTGAGCCGTCCCCTGTGGCCTCCCAGGGTGCACGTTAGCAGGAAGCCGGATGGGAAATGGGGTCATGACTTGAACCAGGCATTTCAACGTGGGGTGTGGCCTATTCAAAGCAGAGTCTTAACTACTGTGCCAAAAACCCATCGCTGCAGTTTGCCTTTCAATGATGATTAAGTGTGCTACAAAAAAGCACAGCCATTATGAAGTCCAAAAGTGGATTTGCCGTCTGTGAGGTTCCGAGGGCAGGGCTGACTGGCGATCTGTTGAAGTGGCTTTAATGGGCAAGATGTGCCGGGGTGTGGACTGCGTGTGGAGGGGTGGTGTACTCTTAGACCCAGGAGGCTGCAGATGAGAAGCAGCAGAGCATGTGGAAGGAACAAGACTGCGCTGGGGAGGCAGGTGTGTACGCAGTGAAGGGGAGAGTGAGGTACACAGGTGAAGCCACCTCCAACAGGCTTTGTGGGAGGTGGGAACAGTTTGCATTTTGTTCTGTGAACCATGGGAAGCCATTGTGGGTTTTAACTAAAGAAGCGACCGCTGAGTTGCGTGTTTTTCAGGCCACTCTGTGTGCAGCAACACTGCAGTGGAGCTGCAGGCTTGGGGGAGATGCGGGCTATTGCTCTGACCTGGAGCAACTTGGCCTTGTTCTCAGAGCACGTTTTTGCATGGTCCGCGTGTGCTGGCCTTGGCACACGGATTTGAGCCACTCACAGGCAGCCCATCCAGCTCACTGTCTGGAGCAATGCATCTCTGGACTTCAAGCTGAACCTATCTGGATCACATTTTTCCAAAGCTCGCTCACCTTCCTAAGGAAAGCTCTCTTGACCACCAGGAGCAGGCTGGTGGTGCACAGGTTTGAAGCAATGGGAAGACTTGTTCCTTATTCCTGCCGAAACTAGCCAGACACCTAGCTCATGAGGCCGGATTGGAAGCGCCTAATTCCTGTTTATCTGAACGGGGTGGTGTTTTTCCAGAAACCCTAGCACCCAGCTTAAGAGTGGGGAATCTGGATTGTAAACTAGTCCCACTTGGATTCATAGGCCTACATAGTATTAGGTTGGGCACTACCTTTTGACTTCCCCTCTGGGTCTGGTGCATTGCAGGATGTAGAACAGATATTCAATACACACTCAATGAGGTCAGTCAAACAGCACCCCCAGAGAGCATGGGCCACTTGTGCTATACTCCCTGGCCAGTGTCCTGCATGGCAAATCATAGTGCTGCTGACTCCCCTGCAGCTCCTGGCCACTCCCGGGCCCCGGTCACTGTCTGGACAGAAGCTTCCTGTTTCGTTCTCTTGATGAATCGCTGGCTCCTTGGCACCTCTGTCTGGAGACCGTCATCCATCACATCCCGGATGTGAGAGATGTGATCAAGGCAAACGGCTGACAGGAGGAAAGAGAAAGCATACTGCCACCCGGCACGCTGTGCGCCCTTGCTGCCGCTTTTGGCCAGTGGCTGCTCGTCATGACTCAATTCCTGCAGGGTGGCTGCTCTTGCTCCATGTGACAGACGATGACACTGGAGCTCAGGAAGGTCAAGGGACTTGGCAAATCGTCACTTCAGGAGAAGGCGGGACTGGGCTCACAGTGGACCACCGTGCTGTGCTGTGTGCAGGGAGAGAGAGGCCAGTGGCACTGAGAAGACAACTTCATAGCCAGTGTCCTCGCTAGGCGCACCACCCACAGCACCCTTGCCAGTGTCCGCCTGTGTCCCCAAACGTCCTGCTCCCTCTCTCATGCCACTCCCTACTGTCCTAAGGGGAGGCATGTGCTCCAAATCACTGTCCCCAGCGCCTTGGTCCTCCCCCCAATTTCCAGGCATTTCCTGTTTGAAAGAAATTCACAACCTCTTGGATGATGAGAAATCATCACTGGGCAGTGGTGGGCGTCCCCAGGGAGTTCCTGCAGGAGCTCTGAGCTGGGGTTGACTGAGTGAGCAAAACCGTGGCCGCGTGCTTCTCAAAGGTCTTCATCAGCTTCCCACAGCAGCAGGAAGTGGAGGCAGGAGAAACGACAGCCTGAACCCCCAGAGGCCTTTGCTCCGCCTCTTCAGTTAACACAATTAACACAGTAAGCACAACGCTGTGCTCCAGATGACCGCGCGGTGGTCCCCTGGCTGGGGTTAGCAGAACCTCCGGTCAATATCCTGTGTCTTCCTGCAGAGGTGATGTTAGAGATAATGCTGGGGAGCGAGACAGCATGGGGCTTAGAGCCGCCATGAGGTTCTAGAATGATCACCAAGTAAGAGAAGCTAGATGCTGGGTAGGGAGAGGTGAGGCAGAGCTGGACAGCAGCTGGGCAGCGGGCTGTGGGCAGTGCCCGAGCTCTCACCCCCAAAGTGGCAGACCAGACACAGAGTCAGAGATATGACATGAGCTGCGGGGTTCACAGATGTCCTTCAAAGAGGAGCACTCTATGTGGGGAGCCAAAATTCTCATCACAAACTTAGGGTTAGGGAGAGAATTCCCCAAGACACAGTGGAGTCACAGTAGACAGGGACCGAAGTGCCATGTGAGAGACTCTAGGCAAAGTAACTCTCGGGGCTTCCCTTTTACTGAAGGCTGCACAAGCTGAGGGCAAGGCCAAAGAGAAGCTGCTTCCGGCCACCCACTGCCCTGCCCTGGGTCTCCTTGCATGTTAGAAAGCTCCCCCAACCGCTGGCCCCACCCAGGAAGTCCTCCGGTCTCTTTTTTAACCCCTAAATGTCCATGCCCTGAAAGAAATCTCTAAACATTCCTGCTCTGTCGCTTTGTGTCAGGAACTGGTCTATCCAGCTAGCACCTTCTCCCTCCATGGACGCACTTTGGGGCCAGTGACCGTTCAAGGACCTGCCATACCTGACTCACCTCTGTAATGCACCTCACCCTCCCTCATGCAACCATGCTTAATAAGGATGGGTGAATGATTGGGTGCGTGAATGACTGGATGAATGAATCCATTTGCAAGACAGCCACATGCGGGAAGAGATGCCTCTCTCTATAGAATGACCAAGAATGCAGTCCTCAGCCTGGGCCACGTTCTACCTAACCAGACTCCTCTGTATAGAAAGATGGGTCATGCACTGATACAAACGGCCTGGCTTTGGGTCATTGCCACAGTAATCATAGCCACATTACTGAGATACTTACTGAGCACAGCCTCTTAGAAAGCAGGTAGCCAGAGCTCCACTGATCTATTCTTTTTTTTTTTTCCAGATTATCAAGGAGGTCCCTCCACCCCCTGCCGAGGAGAGTGAGGTAAGTGACCAAGTGGGCAAGGTGGCAGAGTGGGGGAAGGGAGGAGAGCTGGCTGGGCTGGGTGGATGCTTAGTCCCCTGCACAGCAGAGCTGAGCTGGGCACCCCCCCCCCACCCCGGTATGTAAAGTAGCAGGGGAGAGAAGCCTTTGGCCCTTTCCTAACCAGGGATGAATAGAAACTGAACTAAAGCAGCAGCCAAAGATGGGGTGGTTTAGGCTTTCCTAATCCTCTGGTCACTGTCAGGAGAACTGCACTGCCCAGATGCAGTCCCCACCAATTTGGAAGCTCCAGTGCCAATCCAGTAACTTAACAGGACCGAAGACAGGAATATGGAGGAAGTTTCAAGTTCTTGTCCTCATCCCTATAGCCTGTTGTGTGCAAATCAACCCTTCACCCTTCCTCTTCCCAACACCTTGGTCAAGTTTCCTGCATCAAGAAAAAAAAATGATGATTTAATTCAAAATTCCATGTGGCTCTTGTGTCCTGTGCCATATGCAAGTAAGCCAAGGGATTTAATAGCTGCAATCAATTAAAACACATCTTGTTGGAATGCTGACTTTCTGCCCAGAAATCAAGGGAGGAAATGACATGGCTGTGCAGAGGCAGGAATTAAAAAAAGAAAAAAGAAAAAAGAAAAAAAGAAAGACTTCTTTACATCTACAAAAGCTTTTCCTTAATCCTTTAGGAGAAGGTACCTGGCTAGCTCCAGGGTTCCAATCTGGCTTTGTTTCTGCTATGTGCAGCTGTCTCTTAGACTCTCAAAGAAAAACAGGGCGAGCACTCCCTTGGTGGGGCTGCTGTGTTTGGCCTGAAGTGAGGAATGTTCCTCCCTCATTGTGTCAGAGACCTTCTTGCTCTTTCTTCTGCTGCTCGCTCTGCAGTTGCTTTTAGGAGGTAACGGGACAGGCACTGGAGCCCAAGTCCTCCAGGGGGTTCAGGGACAAGACCAAGGGGATCTGCTTCACCCTAGATGTCGGCAAAGGGCCCGGCACTCAGTACACGCACAGTAAATATTTAAAGAATGAAGTGCTGTACCCAAAAACACAACTTCGGGGCAGAAAAAAAAAGAGAAGGGGGTGGTCCAAATCAGAAAACCATCTGGAAAGAATGGCTAACAGCAAAGAAAGACAGTAGATGAGGTTTTTTGTTTTTTTCCTCCAGTTTTGCTTATTTTTCTAGAAACTGTACTTTCACCAGAAGAAAGCACACCTGGTTCCTGAAACTGTAGGGCAGCCTTGGCTACTTGAGATTGACAGGGTAGCCTTAGGCTTCATGGAGCCAGGGACAGGCTACCTACAGGCTGTGTGATTGCCTCAGCATGTGTGTGGGCCCAAGGGGCCCTTGGCCCAGTGAGTTAGGCAGCCTAATCTTCTTCCCAATGTGTTTTGGCGGGGGGGGGGGGGGGGGGGGGGGAATCCCACAGAAACAGATAACGTCACTTAGCCCATGCAAAGTTTTTGTGGAATGCTCTGAAAATCAGGCTGAATGCAGACAACCTCCTCCTGCCCAGCTCCCTGTGTTCGAAACATGCCAGTGCTCCAAGCACAGCTCGTGTGCTACACACTGTGTCCCTTCACCAGTCAATTCCCCGTTCCTCCTCCCCAGGGCATTCCCAGGGTGTTGTATTGGCTCTGCCTTCTGTGTCAAAGTTTAGCTACTTGAAAATCAGCATCTATATCTAATTCACCTTTGACCTAGCCTCAAAGAGCTTCATACAATTAATAGCTATCTAATCCAATTAATAGCAATATGAAGTCAGACGTTCTCCGTCATATATGTGAACAATTAAGCGCTGGCTCACTCCCCAAATGGCCTCAACAGCCAGAGCTGGGCCAATCCAAAGCCAGGAGCTAGGATCCACGTGGCTGGCAAGGGCCCAAACATGGGCCGTCTTTTGCTGCCTTCCCAGGCACAATAGAGAGCTGGATTGGAAGCCAAGCAGCCAGGACTCGAATTGGCACATTGAATGGAGATGCTGGCAAAACAACTGTTAACTTAACCTGCTGCGCCACAGTGCCAGCCCTCTTCATGTACTTGCCTGCAGGGTTCATGTGTTTATTTGTTTGTTTATTTATTTATTGGTGAGGCAGAGAGAGAGACTGGTAGACAGC
This sequence comes from Sylvilagus floridanus, assembly GCA_949820135.1. Taxonomy (NCBI): domain Eukaryota; kingdom Metazoa; phylum Chordata; class Mammalia; order Lagomorpha; family Leporidae; genus Sylvilagus; species Sylvilagus floridanus. The sequence goes on from OX463245.1 coordinate 51,804,245, forward strand.
GCCCATCTTCTGGTTCACTCCCCATATGCCTGCAATAGCCAATTGCAGTGCCTCCAATAGCTCCCTCCTGGGAGCCAGGAGCACAACCTAGATCTCCCATGTGGTTGGCAGCAACCCAATTGCTGCTGCCTCCTGGAGTCTACATTAGCAAGAAGCTGAAGCCAGGAGCCAGAGCCAGGTATCAAACTCAGTTACTCAATGTATATAGGCACATGACCAATGTATGTAAGCATACTAACCAGTGTCTTATTTGCTAGGTCAAATGCCCACCCCACCTGCAGTTTTTCTACTTAACCACACTGCTTTGGCTAGACTGGGATAGACAGATTGCTGATGAAAAATAAAACATTGCCTTCCTGGAGGCTAGAGCCCACCACTCCTCTCATTTCTCTTTGAAACCCTCTGTCTTTATCAATTAAACAGAATGTCAGAAATAAATCAAGAAACTACCCAAATGAGAGACCTGGACAATAAAAGTTTAAACATCATACTTTTTTAGCATCAGGGGAATTAAGGCCTTAGGATCTGATCTGGGGGCACTGGGAAAGTTGAAAGCAATGGAAGTGAAAGGCACGTTAAGTAGCCATCGCGTTTTTTTTAACCCCTCTGTTAGCATTAACTATCTTAAAGGTGCTGTTCAGTCAACAAGTCTAGAATGAGCTGTGTGCTGTGATAGCAAGTGAGGTTCCATGCAGGAGGTGTAGCAGGAGGCCTGCGCAGAGGATGACCTTATCAGTCCTGATTAGGGAGCAGGGCAGATTCCAGGTGTATACTGCATCTGAGTCTGTGAAAACTGAAATAATAATAGTCACTCCTAGAGATAACACTACACATTTACAACTCTGCGGGCAACTGTGCAAAGCACGTTGTCTGGAATGTTTTGTTTGATCATTCAACAGCCAGGGAACAAAGGTGTACAATTAGGATCTCCATTGTATAGTTGCAAAGCTGAGGTATACTGAGGTTAAAATAGCTCACCTAGGGGCCGGCGCCATGGTGCACTTGGTTAATCCTCTGCCTGCGGCACCAGCATCCCATGTGGGCACTGGGTTCCAGTCCCAGTTGCTCCTCTTCCAGGCCAGCTCTCTGCTGTGGCCCAGGAGGGCAGTGGAGGATGGCCCAAGTGCTTGGGCCCTGCACCCCATGGGAGACCAGGAGGAGGCACCTGGCTCCTGGCTTCAGATCGGTGTAGCTCCAGCCGTGGCGGCCATTTGGGGGTTGAACCAATGGAAGGAAGACCTTTCTCTCTGTCTCTTTCTCTCTCTCACTGTCTAACTCTGTCAAAAAAAAAAAAAAAAAAAAACCAAAAAACAAAACAAAACAAAAAACTCACCCAAGATCACACAGGTCCCAAGAGATGGGACTGGGGTAGAACTTATGCTTGAAAGGGAGGCATCTGACTCTAAGGAGTGCCGAACTCCTGCAGCCAGCAGTGAGGCCTCTGTCAGGTGCTACTTCCTTGAGTGACAATGTCATCACCCCCCAGATGGCCACTGTCTTGTGTGCTCTAGGTTCACAGCCCTACTGCAAAGCTCTTCTCTTTCACCCTCTTCAGCCCCATATTTCCAGGGCTGTCTTCTGTTCCACACTCCCGCATCACTGTATCTCGTGGTGAAGCTTTAGAATGTGTCTGGGTTGATCTATGTGTGTGGGTGGGAGGGAGAAGGGAAAAAAGGAGGGAGGGAAGCTAGAACAGATAGAGGGGGAGATAAAGAGAGAGAGAATACATGGGCCTCTTTGGAGAATGTGTATTGAAGACACTGACATGGGGTGGGCATTCAATGAATGATATGCACCTGACTTTTGATGATGAACTTATTTCCAGATTTTTACTGCAGCCACTAACCTTAACAATTTCTCTGTGGCAAGAAATTTTACAATAGGAAAACTGAGCTACGGAAAATTATACAACTCATCTAGGGCCAGACAAGCTGGATTCCCGGACAACAGCAGACCTGGCAGCCCTCCAGCTGCAGCTACACAGACACTGGAGTAGCCCTCGCCCCAGAGCTATTGCCACTCACCTTCCTGCCAGGGGCCACCAGTCACATTCTCTCACACACTCACACACACTCATGTGCACTCCAAACAGGAATCCTAGAGCAGACCCAGAAATCAGTAGTTTAATTTTCTTTTTCAAAAAGGAGCATTGCTACGAAGAAAATAAACACACTATTCCTTATTGAAGAAGACAAGACAGTCATCACGTGTATATGAACAGACGTGACATGTTCGGTACAACTCAGAACCGGGAAATCTTAAGTTCTTTGGAATATTTTCTACTTACAACAGAAGAGTTGCTACATTTTTCTGAGGCTTGCTAGTCCACTCCTAGGAATTCACCCTGAGTCTGGCATTGAGGGGGATTTCTCTGGCTTAGCCCCGAAGACCAGATGAGACAGACAAGCCAGGTCTGCACTAGAATCTGTGCTCCAGAGCCATCCAGAGCCTTGCAGACCTGGGAGTCACTGTGACCTTAGTCCTGGGCTTCACCTCATCCTTCTCAGATAACTCATCCCTCTGTTAGCATAAACTATCTTGTTGACAGCTGCCTTCTCTTTATTTTTCTCAAAATAAACCACTGCCAACAAGCAATGGGCACTCAGCCACAGTTGTTTAAAAGAGCCAATGAAGGAATGAACAAATAAAGGACCCTTTTGTGGGGCCATATAGGTATTATCATATGGGTTTAAGATATGTTACTGCTCTATAAAATTTAAAATTAACTCAAAAGCTGATTTTAAACTATTTCACTGGGCTCAATGCTGTCTCAGTTATGTTCTCCTTTTCCTCAGCAGTTACCACCGATATCCACAGTGAACCGGGGGTTGAGAGCCAGTTGGTTCTAACTAGCCATTAGCTTTTCTAGCAAGTGGGTACAGAGAAGCAGGACTGTGAAAGCCTTGAGTCAGAGAGCCACCACACACACAGTTCTGGGGACACTATCACTGCAAGTCGGTGATGATGTCCAGAGCAATCTGCAGAGAGGAGTGGGGCAGCCCCCAGGCTCAGAGACCTCACCCCTTGACTTGCTTGCTTGCTGAGTAACTGACAGTTAACCACTTCTTCAGTGAGTGGAGGTCAACACACAGACAGCTGCGGAAACACAAGAAGGGAAGCAACTGAATTCTCTGGGAAACCAGGGGGCCCTTCGCCGGATACACTACATTTCTCTTGGAGGACAGGTAGACGTGGGCACGGGTTTCTAAGCAGGGGCAGCCCTGAAGGTCGGAGCTGGAGCTCTACAAAAGCCTAGCTGGACTGGGAACGATGGCAAAGCTCAGCGTCCAAGGACAGCACGGGACTGATCCAGGTATAGGGCTGGCCAGTGAGCACATCCCACTGCATATTCCACAGCTGTTTCTGCCCAGGGCTACACCAGGGTCTGTGAGGACAATCAGGCCCTAATGGGCCTCTGCCATCCGAGAACATGCTGCCACTTGGGCTACCCAACGTCAGCCAAGTGGACATCTGGGGCCACCACATCCTCCCAAACACAGCCCCCCACCATGGGAAACCAGCCTCTCCCCTGCTCTCTGCCACTTCTTCCAGGCACCTCCGGCTCCTACTTCCTACTTCTGAGTTTTCTTCTTCGTTGCCAGACTCCCTCCAGCAAACCCGATTGCTACACTCCAAGGCACCCCTGGCACCAGGCCCCATCTACAGAGTGATTTTTACAAAAGGTTTTAAAAGTCAAAGGGCTGGGTGACGACACAGCACAGCTAACAACTGACAGCATGGCGAATTGGCCCCGCCCTTACCATCCCCGCATCCCCACTGCTGCGGGGGTTTTCCAGCCCTCTCCGCAGGGGCCCCTGGCAGTTTGCTGGTGGCTTAGTTCTGTTGCTCTCCTGCCAGATGGCCCAAGTCCCTGATTCCTGCCACTTTGCTCATACAAAGCCATTTGGCATAGCCAGTCTTGTCTTCCAGTAACCACAGAGGACGTCAAGGGTTTTCTGTTTCCTTTGTTACTAAAATAAAGGTGGCTCACACTAAGGCTTTCTATACCTGTGTTCCTCCCCTCCGGCCCTGCGACATCCTTGAAGGGCCGCGGTAGGCGACACTGCCCAAGAGCCCTTTCCCCCTGATTAGACGCAGAAATTCACCCTCCCGTGCTGCGGAGTTTCTCTGTGGGCTCGCTGGGGACTGCGGTTTTCCTCCCTCCGCTTTCAGCCAAATGAAAAGCTACTTCAAAGGCTCCTTCACTTCCTAGGAATTGCAAAACCCTCCCCCTCCAGAACGTGTAAACGGAGCCCTGCTTTCTGCAGCGCACACTCGGACTCTTCGTTGGTCAGACCTTGGCCTTTGTGTCGCCTTTCGCTGTTATTGTTAGAGTCTGGCAAAGCAAGCTCGCGTCGGGGGCACAGAAGGACGGGCTTGAGGGAGCGTGAGCCTGTGGAACAATTTCTCAAGCCCGGGCATTTCCCGCAGTGCGACCGACACCGCGGGCCATGCTCACGCACGCGCGCTGAGGTGGGCTGGCCTCTTCCCCGGGCCCCGCCCGCTGGGGAGCCGAGAGGAGGGGGCACTGGGGTAGAGCAGGGTGGAGAGGGCGACCAGGAGCCGGGTGGAAACCGAAGATGTGCGTCGTGTTGTCGCCTAGGCCCTCAGGGAGTTTGCGAATTAGAGCCGATTGCAAATCCACCTTTAGGCTTATATCTTGAAGTGTGGGCGTTGGGGAGTGGAGGGTCCCAGGCCAAGGCATCGGGAAACCGGAGCAGGACGTGCCCACCGTGGGTCGCTTCATTTGTGTGACTCTGGCGGCCTCCTCCCATGCAATGAAAAGGCTGAATTAGATGGTCTCTAATGTTTGCGCTCCTGTAATCGAAAAAATTAGAAAGCTCGTGAGACCATTGCAGCCTCCTATTGAACAAAGCGGCTTTCATCTTGGAATTTTAGGAGACAGCATTTCTGTTACCTCCTTGGGAAACCCCGCTCTCCCTGTTCCTCCCCAGCCCGGGGAGGCCCAGGGAGGCCCAAGCTGTTCGAGGCCCATTTTGCGTATCTGTGCGTGCAACCACGTACACAGACGCACACGCCCATCTCTGGCGTGACGTTTAGCCAGTTTCTGCTCTAGAATCGTAAAGTGAAAAACTTTCTGAAAGTATATTACCAGGTAAAATGCTAAGAATCAAAGCACTTTATTGTCTTGTGGGTATTGTTTTTGTCATGTTTTGTAGTTATAAATCATGAAATTTGGCAAGTACAAGGGATGAGAAGTCATAAATTAGCATAACACATTTGATACCATCAAATGATTAGAAAAGCACAATGCTTCCAACACCAGAAAGCAATCAGACGAGAACAGGGCTGCCTGAATTCAAATACAGCTCCGCCACATAGAAACTGGGTGGCCTAAGTCACTTAACCTACTCCTGGGCTCTGAACTGGGAGAGACATCACCACATGCCTCGCCTGAGATTAAGGGTTATTAGCCATCAACACTCAGAAGGGTGACTGGCAAATACCTGGCAAAGGCTGCATTCGTTTGGTTGTGTGATGATCACGGATTCAGCTTGTGTCTGTTGCGCACGAGCTGTGCAACTAGAACACAGGAATCAACAGAATCGTTGCTGTGAGCAGTCACAGGCTCAGGGTGGGATAGTGGGAGGGGGCCCATGTGTCAGCTGCAGAACACTGCAGGTCTTCCAGGAGGACACAGTCCCTCTGTCCTTGCAGATACCAGTACATTGTAAATTTCAAAGAAGCCTGTCCATTCCCAAGCACGTTGCACTCTGAGAATCTTCTTGTGCTGATGTGTTCCTGTGTGGCTTTGGCACCTCTGGCCCTGACTGTTCTGCTGACCTCTTGTCCTTGCTGTGCACCTCACCTCCTGCACGGGGAGGGGGGGGGCCTTCCCACACAGCAGTGGGACCCTACAAAAGGCTCCCTGCTGAGTCCTGGACTCCCCAAAACAAGGCTCTGAGCAGTTGGCTCTTTCTGAGCAGTCTCCCCCTCTTTGGCTCGTTCCTCTGCTTCCTTTCCCTACTGTACAGGGAAATCGCGGCGCTTCCTCGTTATCCACCTGTGACTGCACAGGGTGCGAATTCTCCCCATGACTGGAATAATGACAGTGCCAAGATACAAGAGTGGTTTTGCTATTATCCTTCCCTTTTTCCTCCATAAAGTTACAAGTTCCTCTTGATTTCTCCTTTAAGTGCTAGCTTTTTTTTTTTTTGAGATAACTTTTTTAAAGATTTTTATTTATTTATTGGAAAGTCAGAGTTACACAGAGAAGAGAAGAGAAGAGAAGAGAAGAGAAGAGAAGAGAAGAGAAGAGAGGCGGCGGGGGGGTGGGGGGTTGTTCCATCCGCTGGGTCACTCCCCAGTTGGCCGCAATGGCCAGAGCTGTGCTGATCCGGAATCAGGAGGCAGGAGCTTCTTCCAGGTCTCGCACATGGGTGCAGGGGCCCAAGGACTTGGGTCATCTTTTACTAATTTCCCAGGCCATAACAGAGAGCTGGATAGGAAGTGGAGCAGCTGGGTCTCAAACCGGTTTCCATATGGGATGCTGGCGCTTCAGGTCAGGGCGTTAACCCACTGTGCCACAGCACTAGCCCCTTGAGATAACATTTTTAACTTACATTGTAGTCAAAGGTTTATTGGCTCTACTGAATAAAGAATTCAACAAATAAAAAGGAGACAGATCATAGTCTACCAGGAATATTAGCAAAGGCTGTCAACAATGACCAACTGAAAAGATGTTTAACTTCACTCATGTAAATTTTAAAATAGTCGCAAAATTATGAAAACTATAGTAGCATATGTCCCTATATAAATTCCTATCAATTTGTTTGACAAGTAAGTGCAAACTCCTATCTCGGAGTTACACTGCAAACTCTGGGTTAACTCTTTCATTTGAGTCATTTCATTAAATTTATTTGTAAAGTCAACAGATCTTCTTGGGCGCTCATTGCATACTGAGTAGTGCTATTCTGTAAGCAGAGAACGTAATGGCGAGCAGGACAAATGAGCAAAAACTCCTTTGGATCTTGCATTCTAGTGTAGAGAGACAAGACAGGCTGAGTAAATAAATTTCAAGTCCTGATGAGATTGTTGCTAAAAATAAAACAGATTGATGGAGTCAAGAGACTGGGAGTTCTTTGGAAGAAAGTCCAGGAAGGACCTCTCCGAGGAGTCATAAGAAGATTCAGCCCTGAGAAATCAGGGAAAAGCATTCCCAGACAAAGAGACAGCTTATGCACAAGCCTGCAGACTGGAATGTGCTGAAAGAGCTGCAGAACAGACAGAGGACGAGGGCGGGGGTGCAGCGAGTGGGGAGGGGGGTGCTGAGCAAACGCACGGCACGCAGGGCAGAATGAGGGTTTGCATCTATTCTGCTTGGCAGAGACGAGAACAGGCAACAGGTTGTTGGAGTACAAGGGCAACAGGGAGGCTAGCTAAGAGGCCATCACAGTACCCAGATGGAAAACTCAATAGGTTTGGGATCTTTTGGGGCAGCAGAACTTGCTGGCAAATTGGCATGGGTATAGGAGGGGTAGTGGGGAAGCAGAAAGATTCAAGAGTACTTCCCAGGGACAGGAGTTTGGGACAGTGGTTAGGATACCCCCTTAGGGCTCCTCATATCAGGGTGACTGCATTCAAGTCCTGGCTCCACTCCCAATTCCAACTTTCTGCTAATGCACACCCTGGGAGGTAGCAGATGATGGCTCAAGTCCTCGGGTCCCTGTCACTCACATGGGAGACCCAGATGAAGATCCAGACTGCTGGCTTCAGCCTGAGCCAGCCCCACATATCATGGGAATTTGAGAAGTAAACTAGTAGATGGAAAATCCTCTCTCTGGTTCACTCTTGCTCTCCCTTTCAAATAAATAAAAATAAACTTTTTTTGAAGAAGAAGAAGAGAGAGAGAGCAACTCTCAGACAGTGGGGAAGGTTGTAGGAAGAGCAGGTTTGGGGTGAGGAAATCAAGACTTCTCTTTGCCATGGTGCTGTTGTTGTGTTTATTAGCCCCAAGAGAAGACATGAGTGGTGAGTCACAGTTGGAGCTCACAGATGTCAACTTATCAATAGCACTGCTTTCATTCCCACCTTACAGACAGGGAACGTAAGTTTAAGTAGGTTATGCGACTTGTCCAAGGTCCCAGTGAGAAGTAGCACGGGGTTTTAACCCAGAAGGCCTGACTTGAAAAGCTCCACCCCTGTGCATGGTGCCATAGTCGGCCATACACAGAGCTGTGTGCTTTGCTCCCTTCATGTGTCACCATCTCTCTGCAGGAAGAAGATGACGATGGTCTGCCTAAGAAGAAATGGCCTACAGTAGACGCCTCTTATTATGGCGGGCGAGGCGTTGGTGGCATTAAGAGGATGGAGGTAAGAGGGCAACTTAATGGGCACTTATCTCTGTGTGCTGACTGCTGAATGATGGAAACCCAAAGCAAATGGGTGACAACTCAGGCTTGATGTTGGGTGGAAATGTGGATTGTGGGGCAGGAAGATGAGAGACAGAAGGTACAGACTCTTAACTGGGCACCCCCCATCTTGCCCACTGTGAGTGAGAGCAGGTCACTCATCTGCTCACATCCCTCATTGGTTTCCTTTGTCTCTGGAATAAAATCCAAGTTAGCCATGCCTGCGGGGCATTTGCACATATTATCTCACTGCCTGGGCTATTGCTTCCCTTGATATCCACCCACGTGGCTCATTTTCTCTGTGCCTTTAGCTCTTCCCCTATCCCTTTTCCATACCTCCCCCTCTTCCCTGACCTTCAGAAAACCAAAGGAACTAGGGATTGGGTGGCACTTGTCTCCCGCATCACAGGGACTTGTCATAGCCCTCCTCAAGGGCAGCATTCTCTATGTTGTCATTTGGCTGTATTTTATTTGATTTATCTTAGGTTCGCTGGGGAGAAAAGGGCTCCACAGAAGAAGGCGCTAAGTTGGAAAAGGCAAAGAACGCAAGAGTCAAGATGCCAGAGCAGGAGTACGAATTCCCTGAGCCTCGAAATCTCAACAACAACATGCGTCGGCCTTCTTCTCCCCGGAAGTGGTACTCTCCAATCAAGGTATGTCTCTTTCTACTCAAAAATCCATCATCATTCCTGATAAAACATTTATAGAGTAAGAATCAGAATCTTTGGGCATGATGAACTATCAACCTCAAATCCAGCTTTTACAAATTTCTAAAGTTGGGGACTTAAAAAATGCAAGTAATTACTTTCCCAGTTTCTACATTATGGATATTGTAAAGTGAGTTTTTTAACAGTCATCAAGGCAAGGTAGTGAAATGAGCATGGGCTACGAGCAGCAGCCCCACGAGTTCCCTATGCATTTCCACGGCACCTCACAGCTTCACTGTGTAAGCAACCTCTCCTTGGTGCCCTGACTTCTTGCCATCACAGAAGCCCTTTGTCCAAGATCCCCCATTATCCCAGGGGAGTAATTCCCCTTTATCTAAGATCCCCACCAGTGCGCCTCATTAGCCATAGATCTAAGACTCACTCGTCCTGGTCGTGAGAACATCTCCATTGTTCACCACCATGTCTCTTCCCCACGCAGCTCTAGCACTTGGAATCCTCTTTGGCTTCTCGGGACACGTAAGCAATAGGAGGCAGTTCATGCCTTCTGCGGGCAGCTTCCTTTCCTCTTAGGTACAAGTGGCTTTTTCAATCCATGTGCTCAGGACAACACCCTTGCTCGTCCACCCTGCCACTAAGCCTCGGTGCTGTGCCAAGTGTCAGAGAGAACTAGAAACTCCTAGCTGAGGAGACTCCAGATGGAATCTGTCCCTGCGCCCTCATTTCACTCAGGAGATAACTGGCATAGGTAAAGGTCTAAAAGCCAAGGCCCCAAATCAAGGCCACAGCCTCCAGTTCCATGCTCCAAGCAGAACAGGGACAATTCCAGGGCCACAGATGAAGGACTCAGTATCAGGTCAGTCCCCATCACCACTCCATACAACACACACACACGCACACACACAAAGCCTTACCCCTCTTCTCGTGGCACCAGAAATCATTTTCACCACTCACTGAGTTATTTGCTCATTTTAGTAGTCCTTTGTCCTACAAAAGCAAAAGAAATACCATTTCAAACAAAGGAGTGAGACTCCACCGATGGTTGGCGTTTCTCAGCCGAGCTAGCTCGAGCTCACACAAATTGTAATGCGTTTCCATTTGGGTTTGCCGTGTTTAAAGCAATGAGATTCTTTTTCAAGATAAGTCCCCCTGGAGCGATGGATTGAACTCTGGAAAGATGTGGGCGAAACGCAGCTTGCTTGACAAACAGCTGTTTGCTCCTAATTCTTTCCTAATGGGGAACATGCAGTAGCGTGCATCCTTGTGCAGACAGGAAGGAGCCAGGCAGTCTCTCAGAGACGAAAAAGAAAGGGGAATTTTTTCTAGTACCTCGTTTTCAGGAATTTGTACCTTGTGACTAACGCAGTGTCTTTGGTTATAGCTACATTTTCATTTCAGTGATCTTGGACGTTGTCAGAACATTAATGCTGTTTCAAGGATTTGATTTCTGTTTAATTTCCATTAACTGTTAGTTTTGAACTGAGTTTTAGGATATAAATGAGGATAGGGACCGACACACGTAGAAACTTGAAGATACTCCCAACACCCACTTGGAATTGGCATCAGTTCAGTGACTATTTGTTGTGTACCTACTTATGCGCCAGATACTACTAGATACTGAACACACAGAGCTCCTCAACCTGGCTGAGTACCAGAAACACTTGGGAACACTTGAAAATGCAGATGCCCAGGCCTGGTTGACTTAGAGTCTCAAAAAACACCTCCAGAAGCATACTGGTCCTCATAACTTACCCACTTTTTCTCATCAAGTGAAACGCCCTCTAGCCTCAAGGCATCCCTTTGCAGACTTCACATCCAAGCTCCCTACACCGTATCCATTGCCTGAGTGCCCACTGCTGAGCTTCCTTCTTAGTCATTGTATTAAACCACCGGTTCTCCAAGTGTGGTTCCTGGACCAGCAGCATTGACATCACCCAAGAACTTGTTAGAAATGTGCACTTGGGAGCCCCAAGATCTACTGAATCAGGGAGTTCAGGGTGAGGCCCAGCCACAGGTTCCAGCCAGCATTCCCTAGGAGATTCCCAGGAGGCTGAAGTGCAGCGCCTGGATTATTAAAGAGGCCAAGGTCATTCCTCAGTGATTTGTCAACAGACTCAGCAAGGAGACCCACACCAGAGTTCACACTGGATCTACTTTTAGCACAAACACAATTGCTGGATTGATGTTAAGTGGTTGGGGAGTCAAAAGGTCAGATGGAAATGACCTGTGTTGATGGTGGACTTGCCAAGGGCCTCAGCTGGGCCTCCTTTTGGACAGGAGAAGGCATGAAGGTGCCTCCTGCCTGGAGGAACACCAAGGCCAATACATTCCCATCTCCTTCCTCTAAGTAAGACATGCGTGACCCGCCAACTAGTGTGAGTACTCATGTTTAGTTACCGTCTCTCCACCAGTTACAGTCTCTCCACTGTAGACACCAGTTATGCTTTTAATTCCCTGTAATTAGCATTGAACCTGGCACACAGGAAGGATGCCACCATCTCCTGTTAAAGGGCTGGGGCATAGGGTGTGATTGCAAAATCACTCCCAGTGTGTCGTGCCAATCAGATCACTTTGGTACACTCTGTCCAGGGGGACATTCTCCTTGCCATCTCTTTGAGAAAAGGAAACAAAAAACGCTCACCTTATGTGTATCTGGGCTGTGTGGGTGAGAGGTGGAACGAGGAGCATAGAAGCACAGAAAGGAATTCAAGAATAACAAGCATACTGTGTGTTCCCGCTACCAGAGCCTTAGCATCCCTGTCATTGAACACACTGCAGGCTCCACGGTGAGCCCCATTCTAGCTCTGATACCTACAGACATTTGCTAAGCCTTGAGCAACATGAGGGTTGGCCTCATGTGGCACCATGAACTAACTCTACTAAGGGAACCCACAGGGATGTGAGGCACCTGGCAACTAGTAACAACAAAAGCTGCTACACTCACTCCTGGGCACCAAGGAAGGGGGCAGACACTGCTCCCAGAGCCCAGTGAGAGCCACAGAGCCCAGTGAGAGCCACAGTCCTGGAGACGAGACCACCCAGTGGGAGCCTTAGCCATGAAGCCAAAGTCAGCCACTGAAATCTGCCACCCACAAGCTAAGGATATGTAGTCACATTTTATTAATTTATTTATTCGAGAGACAGGGAGACAAACACACACACATACACACATACCCCTCCTATCCACTGGTTCACTCCAGTAGTCAGGAACTTAATTCAGTCTCTCAAGGGGTTACGGGGACCCAGCTACTTGAGCCATCCCCGGCCGCCTCCCGACACACACATTAGCAGGGAGCTGGAATCATGAGCTGAGCCGGGATCTGAACTCAGCCACTCCTATATGGGGTGTGAGCATCCCAATCTGTATCTTTTTTTTTTTTTTTTTTTTTTGACAGGCAGAGTTAGAAGTGAGACAGAGAGACAGAGAGAAAGGTCTTCTTTTGCCATTGGTTCACCCTCCAATGGCCGCAGCGGCCGGCACACTGCGCCGTGCACTGCACTGATCCGAAGGCAGGAGCCAGGTGCTTCTCCTGGTCTCCCATGGGGTGCAGGGCCCAAGCACTTGGGCCATCCTCCACTGCACTCCCGGGCCACAGCAGAGAGCTGGCCTGGAAGAGGGGCAACAGGGACAGAATCCGGCGCCCCGACCGGGACTAGAACCTGGTGTGCCGGCGCCGCAGGCCGAGGATTAGCCTATTGAACCATGGCGCCGGTCCCAATCTCTTAACAACTAAGCCATATATCTGCCTGGTTTTTATATTTTGAAGTGGTTACATTTTATTTATTTTTTAAGTATTTTATTTATTTTATTTGAGAGTTAGAGGTACAGTGAGAGGGAGAGACAGAGAGAAAGGTCTTCCTTCTGTTGGTTCACTCCCCAAATGGCCGCAACTGCCGGAGCTGTGCCGATCCAAAGCCAGAAGCCAGGTGCTTCTTCCTGGTCTCCCACATGGGTACAGGGGCCCAAGCACTTGGGCCATCTTCTACTGCTTTCCCAGGCCATAGCAGAGAGCCGGACTAGAAGAGGGGCAGCCAGGACTAGAACCAGTGTCCATATGGGATGCGGGTGCTGCAGGCAGAGGATTAACCTAGTGCGCCACGGCACCAGCCCCTAAGTGGTTACATTTTAAATGATTATATAACCACCCAAATATTATCCTAAATTTTGTCTCTTGAATTGCAAAGCCCTTTACAGAAAATTTAGTTTTAAAGGTATTCACTGACTCTTTCCAGAAGGTGTAGAATGCCCTGTAGAATGCCGCAGGGCGGCAGGGCAGAGCGGAAGAAACAAACACCCTCACCTCTCCCTCCTCTTGCTTGCCCGTCGCCTTCTGGTGCCACCTGTTGGCCAAGCCAAAGGGAAGCCGGGGGATGTGGCAGCAGGTTTCCAAGGAAGGCAGAGAAATGCAGGAAAGGATGGGGGCAGGCAGCTCATGGGGATGATATGTCCACTCTTGGTCCCCACCACACCCAGGGAGAACCCCTCTACCTGGCACAAAGCTTTCAGCGGCCACTGAGAAGGCTCCTGGTTCCCCAGAGATGTGGCCCGAGCCATAAACATATTTCAGTGTCTTGCACTGGACTCACTTTTTATGAAATGGAATGGCGAAGCAGGTGAGCACATCACCACGCAGGGCCAGTGGAGGTCACACGAGGAAGTGGTCCACCGCACGCCCTTCCCCAGCCCTTCTCAGGCCCCAGTCTGAGCTGAGACACTGACCACACTGACCACACTTCCCTTCTTCCTCATCTTGGGCTCGTGATCGGGAATTGCTCCCTGATACTTAGCCTGTATTTTCCTTTGCTCGGTTTTCACCCTCCTGGATTTTACAATACCCCATGCTTCTCATTAAATTGGGACTGATCATTTCAGGCAAGTCTTGCCCAGCAAGAGTGCATGACCACTGGATCCAATTGAAGCCACAACTGAGTTCCAGTTTGTCAGAACACTTGCAAGGTCGGAGAAACCATTTTTCTCCTTCTCCAGTAGCTCCTCTATGTGAATAAAAATGGCAGAAATATCAGCTAACTGAGAAAAGCCAGACCCAGGCTTACCAGGCGGACAGGCTGTTCTGTGCAAGAGAGCCAGACTAGGAGGGGCGGGGCTAGCCTGAGCCACTTGGAAGGACCCGGGAAGGGGATGGTCTTCTGTCCACTGCCTGTCGGGCCCACCTGTTGTCCTTGGACGTAAACACTTCAGCCTCGCAGCACGCAGGCATGAACTGAACTGAACAGAACTGTGTATAGCCGGGGAAGCATTGCAGCGTCCACATCACGTGGACCAGATCCTGTCCCTCTCTGGCTACTTCTGTTAAAGGAAGACTTAAAGGAGAGAAAAATGTGTGTACAGAAAATCCCAACTGTATCCATGAATTTATTTCATTTGAGAGGAAGCCCAAGTTACACTATTTACCATGTGTTTTCAAGATATAAAAATTCAAGCATCGGTCGATAGTGGTCCCATAAGTTGAAAGACTCTCAAAAATCTCAAACTCTGACTTTCAGTTAGTTAAGGCAGACAAACCAGAAGAGATGAACAGCTGCAGCCTATCAAAAGAGAGAGAGAGAAGGAAAGGCAGCCGTAAACAGGGCGGGTGAGTGGCAGGCTCATTGTTTAGGGAACATGAAAGCTCGCGTTTACACAGAACTTCCAGTTTGTCTGTCTTTGTGGGTTGGAAGTTACTGTCTGGGGCCAAGGGAGATGCAGTGTGGAAGCCTGGAATTGGTAAATTTTTCATTTTATAGTCAAAACACTTCGACTTCATGAGCAAAGAAGCTATTTTTTTAAGTGTCAGCTAATGTACCCTGTGGGGAAATCGCTGTCCAAGCGTCTCAGAAGCCATTTGGTGCTGCTCCTGGGGAGTGAGGACCGGCATCTTACCTGCATCCCATGCGGAGGCTCGTGCAAGATAGACACTCGCATCTGAGATAAAAAAAAAAAAAAAAAAAAAGTGGTGTCAGCTTTAAGGAAAGCCCAGGGACTGCTTAGAAGAACCTTCTCAGGCACTTCTGGCCTCACAGTCAGCCCATGGCGCTACTGTCTTTAAATGGCAGACATCTGCCTACATTCAGAAAGTCAAGGCTCCCAGAGCTCCCGGCATGCACTGCTCCCTGACTTTGGAGAATTATTTTCATGTCTTCTTAGTTGGCTGGGAGCGCTCTTTTTCTAAAGTGTACTTCAACTCTTGCATAAAAGGTAACGTGATGTAGGAGTAGAAAGAGGAACCGGTTGTGTAGATTTTTACCCAGAGTGTTGGTGGTCCTGCCACACACTGGAGACTTCGGTTCACCTGTGGGATGGTCAGAACTTGGAACACTCAGGAAACGACTGGGACCAGCTGGCCTCACCTTGGCCAGGGGAGCCAATGACAACAGACCACGTAGATGACAGCTGTACCCCAAGTCCAGCAGTTTCAAGTGCTTTCTCACAACAGCCCCCAGAAGTAGAAACACTACTCCTTCCACTTATAAATGGAGAAATAAAGGCATGGGAGATAGGTAACTCGCCCAAATTCACACGACTAGTAAGCTATTTCATGGTTTGACTGCAGTGCACTCATTTGGGCTACCAATGAAATACCTTACTTACCAACAGATGGAGAGAGGACCAGGAACATGGAGGTAAAAGGAAACTACAGAATGAGTGACAGGTCATAAGGGCCTGCACCTAGGCAGGAGCCATGGAGCTGGTGGGCAGGGCTGGGGAGGAAGAGACAGTGGGAGAGCTGCTGCGGAGGTCACATCCCCAAAACACTGATGTGGACGTGAGGAGGTGGCAGGCGGAGACAGAGAAGGTTAGTGGGATCCTCTGGTGTCCACGTTGACTGCGTGGATGGACAGTGATGCTGTGAACCAAGGCATAATGTGCAAACTAGGGGCAGGTTTTGGGAGAAGAGACTTAATCACATTTGTGATGATTGGTTCCCTATACCTGTGATATATCAACATTGCAGTTAAGATTTTATAGGTCAGGGATTTCCCAGATCTAGAGCTCAAGAGAGGACCAAGCTGAAGACAATTTGTGAGCCATCAGCAGAGAGGTAGAAGTTCCCTGGGTGAGATCAGATAAGAGCACTGAGAACAAGCGATGAAAACGGAGGAACAGCAAAGGGAGCACCGGCCTATCAGGCAGAGGCAGAGGGTGAGGAGCAAAGGAAGCTGAACTGGACTAATCAGAGAGGGAGAAGAGAACAGAGCAGCCGGAGGCTGGCAGCCCTGAGACCAAAGGAGAGTGTCCAGAGAGAAGGCCCAACCCCAGCAGCTCTCTCCTGAGTGCAGAGGCATCCAGCAGTCAAGATGCTGTAGGTGACTTCAGTGAGAGAAGTTCTGGGGGAGTTATTGGGACCGAAACCCAAGAGAAGTAAAAACTGTATGGTTGGAGGGAAAGAGGGATTGGTGACTGGAAGAGCCCAGATAGCGGATGGGCAGATAGAAGCTTGCAAGGTTCAAATCATTGGCTTCTTAACACTCTGCATTATATGCCTTCCCATCTTTCTACGGAGCCCCCTGAATTCTCATCTTCATGACTTTGCCATGATCATAGGTAACATTTAATGGAGGCCGGCGCCGCGGCTCAATAGGCTAATCCTCCACCTGTGGCGCCAGCACACCAGGTTCTAGTCCCAGTTGGGGCACCGATTCTGTCCCGGTTGCCCCTCTTCCAGGCTGGCTCTCTGCTATGGCCAGGAAGTGCAGTGGAGGATGGCCCAAGTGCTTGGGCCCTGCACCCCATGGAAGACCAGGAGAAGCACCTGGCTGCCAGCTTCGATCAGCACAGTGTGCTGGCCGCAGCGCACCAGCTGCGGCGGCAGCCATTGGAGGGTGAACCAACAGCAAAGGAAGACCTTTCTCTCTGTCTCTCTCACTATCCACTCTGTCAAAAAAAAAAAAAAAATTTTAATGGATACCATCTATGAGACAGGTACCTAACTTCAATATTGAGTTTTAAACCTTAGAATAAGTCTATAGAGTAGACAGTGTTACTATCTCTATTTTGAAGGTGAGAAAAAGTGAGGCTTAGGGAGATGCAGCGGCTTGTCCAGGCCACAGCGGTGCTGAGGGGCTGACCGGACCCCAGACTCGGGCAGCCTGACCTGTCACTTCACACCGAGACACTGCAGCTCGAAAGGCTGCGGCAGAGGCAGGTCATGTGCTGCTCGTTCTCCTGGTGTCCTGCACCCAGCTCGTCCAGCTCTTTGGCTAGGCAGGCAGCGTTCAATTCCTGCTGAGTTAATCAACGCTCTTCTTCAGCTTCTCCTAAGTATATTAACTAATATACTTATTCAACAGCCACATTTTCTTTTTTCAGCTCCATCTCATTGCTCCTCATGTGTCAAAGAGTTGAATGGTTTGAATCCACACTGTGGGTGGGCTGATTTTACAAAGCCAACTAATGGGTGTCTCCCCCACACACCTCTAAAAAGAGAGAAAGAAAAAGAGGCAATCATCCAAGAAATCCACCTGGTAATATCCCGAAATATAAATGCTTATCCCAAAGAACCTTAAAGGAAAACATTTAGCTGCTGATTGAAACGGTTTAATGAAGAAAACCATGCTGCACGCGGCAGCAGTTCTATCCAGCATTCTAAAGTCATTTGAAAATATTTTTAAAGGCTTTTGAAAACTCCTTGCCAAAATAAAAGAGAAACAGTACACTTGGCAAGACAAAGTTTAACCCACAGGATCTTGAACAACAGTTGATAAAGGCTCAAGAATACGATTTTTTAGATGTGTCTGTTACCCACCAGGAACTAACTGCAGAGCACGAAGTCGTCAAGGTGACTGCAAAATTAACACTGCCACCCAAAGGCTTTGCATTTAAAACTTGAACTCTCGAGGCTTCCCCTGCCTTTCCAGTGCTGTCATTCAAAGGCCTCTTCCAAAT
This sequence comes from Sylvilagus floridanus, assembly GCA_949820135.1. Lineage (NCBI taxonomy): Eukaryota > Metazoa > Chordata > Mammalia > Lagomorpha > Leporidae > Sylvilagus > Sylvilagus floridanus. The sequence goes on from OX463245.1 coordinate 51,822,166, forward strand.
CGGTGTTCCCAAACATTCCTGAGACCTCAGTGGGAAATACATTTTACATTCTGGCCCATCAAATGCCCACTTATACACATACTGTCTGTCTGTCTGTCTCTCTATCACACACACACACACACACACACACACACAGATGAACGACATCTTTCACAAAGTAATACTCATTTTCCCTATTCTATTTCTTAAAAATTCTGTTGCTAACACACAAAATTGACTTTGTGAAGATCTTAAAGGGTTGCAGCCCACAGCTTGGAAACTCTGTTCGAAAGGATCTAAATTAAATCTTCTAGCCAGAAGATCTGCATGAGGAAGAATCTGCCATTGTTGTGATAGGAAATATATGTGCTTTGGATTGGGACGGGTGGGTTCCAATCACAACTCTCCAGTTTAAAGGCTGTGTGCCTTTGGGAAAGTTACCGGTTCTCTCCGACCTTCCATTTCCTCTCTGCCAATCTTTGAGCTTGTTGAGAGAATTACATGGGAGGACACATGTACAAGCACCTTGCACTTCTGAGTACATCTGTAATGTTTGGTGATTTGTCTCTGAAGCCTGGGCCTCCTTGTAGCTGCTGAGTGAGCCCTGTCGACAGCTAGGGATCTGCATCCCAGGGGCCTTGTATTTACTGATTGTCCAGAATTTATCTTCATTGTCTTCATTTATGAACTTTGAGCACCAAGTGCAGTGAAAAACTAAGTGAACGTTGAAAGGATGAACTCGTGGTGTGAGGACATGCCCAGAAATGAGGTGAGGACAGCTGCTGAGAGCCGGAATGCACTTTCTGTTTGCAAACTTGGGGCTGCACTTGGGGTTCCGTCTCCATCACGATCATTGAGGGTCTGGGTGTGTGACCCTGGAGAGTCACCAGTGTTGTCACAGCCATGTTGTTGGAGCTGTGCTCTTTGCATGACTGCAGATGCACAGACGGTTCTGTGCCTACAGTGGCTGGCCACTGGTCTGCTTTCCTATGTAATCTTCGTGCATTTGTTTTCTTTCAGGGAAAACTCGATGCCTTGTGGGTCCTGCTAAGGAAAGGGTATGATCGTGTGTCTGTGATGCGTCCACAGCCAGGAGACACGGTAAGACTCATTAATGGCCAAACACACACACACACACACACACACACACACACACACTCTTCTGTCTCCCTGTGTCTTTGTAGAGTTAGAATAATTCCAGATAGACAAATCCAGCTCTCCCTCCATGTTGTGACAAGCCGATACTGATACCTATTTGTTACAAGATCTTGAGTTTTTATTTGGTTTTCTGAAAAGGATTTTGACAGAAATATGTTGGATTTAACTTGAGCTTCTCTGTTTACAATTACAGTGAGTGATAAAACAGCACTGGCTTGTGCTCTGGGCAGACCCAGGAGGCAGGTGTGTTGGTCCTCAGCCATCCTGGCCAGTGGTGAGGATCTGAGTGACAGCACCACAGGGCAAGAGGGAACAAGGGGCTGTGGAAACTCCTGCAGGAACTACACCCAGCTGGCCCGAGGCCACAGAGGGATCACCTGGGGAAAAGTTTGCCCAGGGAATACCAGGTTCAGGCTTGGTTGCCTCTAACCAAGAGGAGAACAGAGGGTAGAGCCAGCAGAGACTTTAGGAACCATCCAGACCTTGCCTGCATTTTGAAAAAGAGAAAGCAAAGACAACAGAAATTGGATAACTCCTTCTGGTTCTGAGAGTAGGTGACAATCCCGGAAACATCCGCAGTTTTGCCGAAATCCTGCCACAGCTACTGTTCGAAGAACTAACCTCTCTTTTGGGAGTTTGGCAGAGCAACGCCTGGGGCCGGGTTCTCCCTTCTCCACCAGCAACTCGCATCTTCCATCCTCTTCCTTGGGAATCAGACACATTGACTCAGTGAAAGGAAGTCTCTAGTGTAGACCTCCTTTCAAATCAGGCAGACCGGGCTGGAGCATCATTTCCTTCCTGGCTGAAGACTTCAGGCCAGGTCTCCTAACCTCTCCGCCTTCCATCAACGGCCAGCATCGTTATGCTGCTTTACTTCATACTGTTCTGTCTGCGGATGGTTGGCCGCATGGTTAAAGCCACACGGAGGTTGGTTTACCCTGCTCTGTCTGCAGCATGGTATAGCCAGTCAACCATGGAGTGGAGTCTGCTAGGCAGGCCTTCCCTGTGCAGCTGTCGACCATGGGTGCCTGTGGCTGAGGGGATTCTATCCAAAGTCTAACAGCTGGTTCCAGCCTAAGCCCAATTAGCTTTTCCTGCTCCAAGTCATGGCGGGGACGTGAGGCATGTCTGACATGAAAGCAGGTTGTATAAATGTGGGGTGAACTTGGCCCTCATGACATGAGGAATCTGTGGAGGGTTCTTCCTGCAAACGTCAACCAGAACAAATTTCTATAGCAAATTTTAAAGTAAAAATTGAACAGTTGACAGAAATGGGCATAGACCACAAAGTAAGTCTCAGGAAAGTTAGTACTTAGGAAAGTGTGTGGTCTTACAAATCATATCTCTGAAAAAAAAATAAGATACCTAAACTAGGGTTCAGCCATACTGCTGTTTGTGACAGAATGTGCAGGTACAATGCACAAGTCCCCTCCCCCGCCTCTTGGAACAATTTTTTTAAATCTCCATTCTATTTCTCTATTTGTCTATGGCCAAACAAAATTTATAAACCCAAAAGAATCTACAATGTGGAGAGATACAGGACAGAGGGAGGGTAGAAACACTGTATTTTATAAGATACAAGAATCCCCGGTGTTTGGTGATGAAAGGCTGATTGTATAAACCGGAGAACAATGGAACAAACGCACGCAATTCTCAATAACGAATCGCTTCCAAAGGGAGTCTTCACCACTAATTCTGAACGAACGTTACATTGACATTTGAAGATTTTCATAATTTTTAGAAATATTTGATTAATTTATTTAAATGAAGTTTAAATTATACAGAAATGAGAAGCATTAGAAATCTATATATAATAAAGGGTGAATATAAATTAGCTAACCCCATAAACATTTCCAGTTAACCATTTATACAAACACATATTCACTTTTTTTAAAAAAGATTTATCTATTTATTTGAAAGTAAGAGCCACACAGAGAGAGGAGAGGCAGAGAGAGAGAGAGAGAGAGGTCCTCCATCTGATGGTTCACTCCCCAATTGGCCACAACAGCCAGAGCTGCGCTGATAGGAAGCCAGGAGCCAGGAGCTTCCTCTGGGTCTCCCATGTGGGTGCAGGGGCCCAAGGACTTGGGCCATCCTCCACTGCTCTCCCAGGTCAAAGCAGAGAGCTGGATCAGAAGTGGAGCAGCCGGGTTTCACACGGGATACCGGCGCCTCAGGCCAGGGCGTTAACCCACTGCGCCACAGCACCAGTCACTCACCATTTTTTTCTTTATATAGGAATACTACAAACATACATGGCATAATGATTTTGGCCAAAAAAAATCAGAGATACTAAAAATATTCCCAAGTTTTAAAAATTGTGTGGAATATATCTGAACAACAACAAAGAGAATGTAAACCCCGATTTAATTCCAGGATTTTATCATGCCAGAAGCATGATTAAGTTTTTTAAATAAATATTGGTATCAAAATACATTATTTTAGTAATAACTAAATCATTTTGCATATACAGATTGTAATATTGTTTGACGTTTTACCTTTCAAAGCCTTTTCAACATAAGAAAATAGCTTGTCACATGTAAGTGACACAATCTTAAACACAACCTTAAAGAAAAGATTGATCTTTGTAGTTTCTAGTAATAAGTTCTGTCCAAATTTTTCAGAGTATAAATTGCACTCTTATGCCTGATTGCATTAAGACCCAGTAGTTCTTCAACAATGTTATCAAGAAACCATGCAGATCCCAGATGCAGCGAAGGCAAATGTTTTGCCTAGGGCACTCACCCCTCTGGAGCTGAAGCTGCCCCGTGGGTGGTGGGTAGTATTCCGCTTCAGCTAAGTAGACTGTTAGGGTTTCATCAGTGCTTTCATTATGTGGCTTTTTGAGAGAAAAAAAAAAGTGATTTTTATTTCTTCCAAAGTTCAGAGTTCTCAGAAGAGTTCTATTTTTGGAACTCAGATAGTCCCAGGATGTCTCGAATAGCCAGATGTTCTTTAGTAGATGAAATGTCCCAATGCAAGAGTGATAAATAAGCATCTACATCCTTAGCTATATTCCCAGTTCATCCTGGAACCAAAGTGAGGTGGTTTTCCTGTTCCTGCAATCCTCCAAATTGTTATTAAACCCAACTATTTCCATCATGTATAATTTCTGATTTGGATGACAGTTCTGTCCACCACCTTTTTAAGACTGCTTGAAGCTAATTTAAAGCAACTGTTACATATTCTTCAAATCTGATTTTAAGCAATGACGTTTCTAGAGGCCACAGTCCACACAGCAGCCAGGTAAAATATAGCATTTTTCTTCCTGTAAATTCTTGGTAAGCAGAGGAAGGCAATCTGCCACAGCTCCAAGATTTTCTGTCCTCACTGAATCAGCTACAAGTTCACTTACACTTCACTTTCTGCAGAAAGTTAAAGCTGAATTCTATCTCAACTTCCTGCTCAATAAAATGCAGGCCATTGTTTCACAATCCTGAGAAACCTCAGGAAAAAAAGAAAAAACATAACACCCACCGTGTTTTGTTTTTTTTTTTTAAGATTTATTTAGTTATTTGAAAGTCAGAGTTACACAGAAAGAGAAGGAAAAGCAGAGAGAGAGAGGGGTCTTCCATCTGCTGATTCACTCCCCAATTGGCTGCAATGGTCGGAGCTGCGCTGATCCAAAGCCAGGAGCCAGGAGCTTCTTCTGGGTCTCCCACATGGGTGCAGGGGCCCAAGGACTTGGGCCATCTTCTACTGCTTTCCCAGGCCATAGCAGAGAGCTGGATCGAAGTGGAGCAGCCAGGACTCAAACTGGCACCCATATGGGCCGCCAGCACTGCAGACAATAACTTTACCCGCTACACCACAGCACTGACCCCTCCACTGTGCTTTGATGATGGGATTTCTGCCTGTGAAGACCCAGAGTCACTGGAATTAACTACAGTTTTTGACTATCGGGGCATAACTTTTCAGGCAGGTGGCCTGCACAAGCCAGTTCATTTCTTTATTTGTCCAGCCACAAGGATTTGGAAAAGGATGATGATCTTTCATTCTGCAAAAGATCACTGTACGTAGTTTATCTGGAATTTTCACAGCTTGTCCAACTGGTCTATTTATGTAAACAGCCAACTGTTTAGGAGATTTCTTAACCTCCTTCATGTTCTTATTAGTGCAAATAAAGATCTTTTTCTAGAAAAATCAGTGGAATGATACTCAATATTATTACAAAAGTTCTGGGTTTTTTTAAAGATTTATTTATTTATTTATTTATATACAAGGCAGAGTTACAGAGAGAGAGAGAGAGAGAGAGAGAGAGAGAGAGAGAATCTTCCATCACTGGAGCAGTCCCCAGATGGCCACCACAGCCACGGCTGAGCCAGGCTGAACTGGAACTCCATTTGGGTCTCTCACATGAGTGGCAGGAGCCCAGGGACCTGGGCCATCTTCTGCTGTCCCAGGCACATTAGCAGGGTCTGAAGTGGAACAACCAGGGCTCAAACAGGTGCTTATATGGGATGGGTTTCAGATGCCATAGTATCTTAAGTTTCTGCACCTCACGGTAACACGGCACCTCAGCCCAGCCCAGACCTCCTTCATATGTTTTTGAGCAACATGACACCACCTTGAACTTCCATTCCCCATCACACAGAACAGTAGATCTGAACTAGTACAGGAAGTCCAAGAATTAGGATACATTTGACCATATTCTCAACATGGTCACAAATTTTGATTGTGCAGTTTACTTTCAAACAGGCTTTCTTTATAGAAATTTTCCTAAAATTTTAGGAAAGAAATAGATGAAGGAGATTGTGTCCTTGTGGCCATGGTGACAGCTGCTGATGCATTCAGAGAGTTCCACAGGAGAGCTCACAGAGGAGGTGGGAGCGGGGGCCGGAAGCCGCCAGGGGACAGGTGCGCTGTGCTGCGGCTCTGCCTTCACGTTGGCCCTTCCGTTGTGCACAGCAGTTGGAGACTCGCTGCAGCCCTGCACTGCTTGCAGCGTGATGGTTCTCCGAATTCCTCAGCACTGATTTATGGTTCTGACCACATTTTCCATAAACTCAAAATGACTCCATCCAGCCATGTGCTCGTGAACAAGAGTCACAGGTTCTGAATTTTTCCTTTAAAGCAAAACAAAAACAAAAATCACCTAATTACATTCTCAGTTAACGTTCTGAGTTTGTGTTAAACACATGTTGACCTCACAGAAACCTGGCAGTTCCTCTTCCTCAGTTCCTGTCCGCTCCATTCTCCTCCCAGGGGACCCACCCCGGGCCTGCAGACGCAGACAGCCCACCAACAGAGCCTCCGAGGCTGCTGGAGCGAATGTGCGCCTCCGGCCCCCGTTGCACGGCTGAGCCCAGAGCCACTGCACCCTTTCCCGGGACCCGTGCCCACCTCCGCAGAGCTGTGCAAGCTGCAGGCCGAGGGAAAGATGAAGGAAACGACAGCAGGAAATAGGAATGCTTCCTGTTTGCTGTCGCCGGTCTTCCTGGCTCTATCTGGGCTGGGGCCATCAGGAGATTCCTGGGTGAACACAAAACAGGAGCAGGCTTTTGATGAAGACACTGCTTGGGACACCAGCAGTCCATACTGGAGACCTGAATTTGAATCCTGGCTCCGTTTCTGATTCTAGCTTCCTGCTGATGTGCACCCTGGGAGGTAGCAGGTGATGACTCAACGAGTTGGATCCCTGCCACCCACCTTGGGGACCCTGATTGAATTCCTGGCTCCTGGCTTCAGCCTGGCATAGCTCCAGCTGTTGCATGTAATTTTTTAAAGTTTATTTATTTGTTTGTTTGAAAGGCAGTGTTATAGAGAAGGAGAGACAGAGAGTGAGAAGTCTTCCATCAATTGGTTCACTCCCCAAATGGCTGCAATGGCCAGAGCTGGGGTGATATGAAGCCAGGAGCCAGGAGCTTCCTCTGGGTCTCCCACATGGGTGCAGGGACCTGAGTACTTGGGCCATCCTCCGCTGCTTTCCCAGGTCCAGTATCAGGGAGCTAAATCACAAGTAGAGCAGCTGGGACTCAACCAGGTGCCCACATGGGATGCCAGCATTGCAAGCCGTGGCTTGATCTACTATGCCTTAACCCTGGCCCCATCAATGTTTTTATTGCCAAGCTGTCGGCACATTCATAGTGTTCCCTTCTGATAAGTGCCCAGCTTTCTACTGGATCAAATGCATGCAGAATTTTAAAGCTTTGGTAGCTATTAGTGAAGTGCTCTTTTGAAAGACTGTATGGGCCAGTGCAGCAGCTCAATAGGCTAATCCTCTGCGTGCGGCACCGGCACACCAGGCTCCAGTCCCGGTCAGGGCCCCGGATTCTGTCCCAGTCACTCCTCTTCCTGTCCAGCTCTCTACTGTGACCCAGGAGTGCAGTGGAGGATGGCCCAGGTGCTTGGGCCCTGGCACCCACATGGGAGACCAGGCAAAGCACCTGGCTCCTGGCTTCAGATCGGCAAAGCGCCGGCCGCAGCGGCCATTGGGGGGGGTGAACCAACGGCAAAGGAAGACCTTTCTCTATGTCTCTCTCTCTCACTGTCCACTCTGCCTGTCAAAAATAACTAAATAAAAAAGAAAGAAAGATTGTATGAATTAGCAGTCACATCGACAGCTGTGAAGCACTCATTTCCCCAGGTGCCCACCAGCGTTATCAAACTGACCTGACAGGTGCCAGCTGAACTTGCATCTTTTGTTAATAGTGAGGTGGGACAGTTTTTCAAATGTTATTTTCTTCATCAATGGCCTGGACAGACCACTGCCTATTTTTCTGTTGGATAGTCTAGTGCTGATTTTTATATAGCTATTTTCTTAACTCATCTTCACTCATATATTTATCAGATGTTTTGAGAGCCTGCTACGTGCCAGACTCTGTGCTATGTGTTAAATCTATAATACTTCGTGAAACTTAATGTCTAATATTATATATATGTCTATATTTATATCTATAATATATAGCCAAAATTTTCCCTAGTTTGTTATTTGTCTTTCAACTTTTTAAAAACCATTGAAATTATCTAGAAGTTTACAGCCAAATCTATAAATCTTTATAAGTTTTGCCTGTGGTATCATATTTAGAACCAATCTTCCCATCTCAAAGAGAACACACACGTTCACGAAACTTTTCTTCTACAATCCTCTCTCAAAGGCAATGTCAGTGGTCACTTTTTTATACCTTGGTGGCAATTTATCTGGTGGTAATTTGGGGAGGGCTGTTCTAAAAGCTATTTTCTGTAGGTAAACTACCTGCCTTGTGTTAAATTAGAAACTATAAAATAATAATGCTGTATTATGCCAGAACAATACCTTCTCATCTTCAGAGTATGGAGTTTGATTCTGATTTAGTGAGTCCCACCAACAGACAGCAATAGCATCACCAGCAGAAAGTACAGTGAAGACTGCTTCTGTAGAAACAGATGGATGCAAGTTTCAACAACAGAACGGGCTGCCCCTGACTAAAGGTGCAGTCACTAACCTGAACAGAGAGGAAGCAAGATAATGCCAGGCCAGGGCATAGTTCGGGGTTCCCGTGTCACATCAGTGGTTCTCAGATTTGAGCATCAAAATTGCTTGTTAAAACACAGCTTGCAGGACTGCACCCTCGGAATTTCTGATGCAGCAGTTATAGGACGGGGCCTGGGAGTCAGCATTTCTAACTCCCGGAGGATGCTGCTCTGCTCAGGAGACCCCACCTTGAGAACCAGCGAGATGGGTTGAGCTAGATGGCCTCACGGTCCCCCTAGCCCTGACAGCTTCGAATTCTAAGTTAACATTTCTCTACTTGTTAGACCACCACGCCACTGTTTCCCCTATATCTCTGTAGAACACCTGCTCACAATGAGGAAATAACTAGACTAGCCTAAATCTAAATATTAAGTCCCAATCAGTTGTAGAGAAATCCCTGTGGACTGTTCCTAGATTACTGATTTCAAGGGTGAAAAGGTAAAAGAATTCAGAAATCAGAGTCCCTGGACTCTAGTAATCTTCAACCCGGTGCATGTTGTGACCACCTGGGGAGCGTCAGAGTTCCGATACCCCAGGGCCCACCCCAAAGGTGTTCTGGGAGGTGTGGGCAGTGGAACTCCAAAACCTCCCCAAGAGCCTAGGTCACTCTGGCCTTCTGTAACAAAACCCCGGAGTCTGGTAACTGATAAAGAGGTTTGTTTGGCTCTGGTTCTGATGGCCAGATGGAACAACGTGGCACCAGAGTCACAGCCAGGGCCCAGAGAAGCCCAGAGGGAATGGGCCTTGTGCAGAGGGTACCTGTGCAAGTAAGGAAACAAGAGACCATGGAGGGGCCAGGCCTGATCTTATTACAACAGCCCAGTTTCCTGGGAACAAATCCACTCCTTCCCAATCTGATCCACTCCCGAGAGACACATGAATCTGTTCGTGTGTGACTTTGTGACCTCAATACCTCCTAGCTAGGCCCAGCACCCCGACACCACCACACTGAGGACCAAACCTCCAGCACGTGAACCCCTGGGGGACAAACCACAACCACCATAGCACCAGGTGGTCCTAATGGGAGCCAGGGCCAAGGACCCGGGAGAGGGTCCAATTCCCTACTTCTCAAGGCCAGCGTCTTCTCTTTCCTTCTGTATAAAAGCGGTTCTCCCCACTCCTTCAGATACCCTGAGAGTCTCATGGCCATGGGGGTAATGGAGGATCACCATCTGCACGTGCTGTCAGGGGTCCCTTTCCTCCCAGGAAGAGGGCTAGCCTGGCTGCTGGCTGCTGTTACTGTCACGGCTTGGGTAAAGAGGATGGGAAGCAGAGGCCGTAACCCTGCCCCATCCGCCTTTTCTGCATGGAGATGAATCCATCTGTGAGCCAGCCGCAGCCCTCCTGTCGTCTTTACCCCAACTTGAACTGCACCCCTTCCACGTGCACTGGGTCGGATGGATGTCTTCCGTGTTTTCAGGCTCCTTAGCTTCTCTCAGATCTGGCCTAGGAGGCTGGAACGTTCTATTTCTGTCTTGAAGAACAGGAGACCGAGGCACGGTCTGAGTTTGTTGTGCAAGTCCAGCTCCGTGCAATCAGAGGAGACCCCGGGACAGGCACACACCAGTGCACGTAAACATCCCTTGAAACTCATCTGAAGCGCAGCCCCAGGGGTTGTGAAATCCTCCTCCTGACGCTCCAGCCCCACGGCTGCTGTCTGGGCAGCTGTTTCCAATAACGGGAAGAGGCTGGTCACGTGGGCACTAGGTCTGCCACTGTCGCTGACAAGGATATGGTCTGAGCAGGGTGTCCCCCGGGAGACAGCAGCCTCAGCCCAGTCCTTAGAAAGCACAGGCAGAAGCAGCCCTCGGGGAAAGCACCTGGGCTCGCTGTCGCTCTCCCCTCCCGCCTCCCTCCTTCACATTCCCTGTCTGTTCCCTCTTTCTTCCCCTTTTCCCTTGCGTGTTCTTCCTTTATTGCTAACGTTGGAGCTCTGCCATGGCTGCCTTCTCTAAAACAATCAAACCTCTCTGGTGCTCCTGCTAAGAGTCCATCTCAGGGCCGGGCCCTAGGGATGCCACTTAGAAGAGGACCTGCTTCTGGCTCCCGGGAGTTCAGCGTTTGGGGTGGAAGAGAGGATAGAGCTGGATCTGTTTATGAAGCCCAAACCACATGCAGTTGTATTGGGGGTGACTATGACCTCAGCTTTACAGGCTGGAAACTGAGGCTCAGGGAAGACTATTAACTTTCCTGAGGACACACAGCTGGGAAAAGGCAGGGCTAAACATGAATTCAAGACAAGCAGACTTGGGCTTCCTTCCTGCCTTCAGCAGCTACTGGGTGAGCGCCTTGTGCGGGCTGAGCACTGTGTCAGTGCTGGAGGGCCGGTGTCCAGTCAGCCGCCGAGGAGCAGGGTCAAACAGGTCAAACAGGCGAGGCCTGCAGCACCGCCCAGTGCACACGGCTCTTTGGTGGACATGAGTGCGTGAAGTGTGGCGGCTGCACCTGCCAGGGGCATCCCAGCAGCCTTCAAGGCTAAGCGGCTTCTTGAAGTGACATGTAGGCTGAGATCGGAAAGAGAGTGTGAGATAGATATTCTGGAGAGAGAGAAGCTTGAGCAAAGACCTGCGGATGAGACTGTGCCTCCTTCAGGGAGATGCAAGGAACAGGGGACAGAGAAGGACAGAGTGGCAGTGAGGGGAGGGACCAAGGAGGAGAGACACATGGGGTGCTGACTGTGGGGCCTATACTAAGCCCACTGGGGAATGACTGCAGATGGGTGGGGCTGTGATAGAGAGAGAGTGTGTGTGTGTGTGTGTGTGTATTTTGTAATGACCACACTGGCTGCAGGGAGGGCGCAGTGGCAATGAGAGGTGATAGCAGTCGCAACTGCAACAGTGTGGGTGAGGAAGACAGAGTTCAGGAAACAGAGCTACGATGTGGTGACTGTCTGGGTCTGAAAGGGACAAGCAGGACCCCAGGATCTGGCCTCAGTGACAGAGCCAGCTGTGCTGCCATTCACATTCACCCAGTAGAGCTCCTGAGGGAAGAGAGCTTTGGGTGGGTAGATGAGGATTCTGGTGGTTTTTTTTTTTTTTTTTTTTTTTTTTTTAACTTACTGAGTTAAAAAGGTGCCTCCGGGACATGCAAGCAGAATGGTCAGGCTCCAGTGGGACTAGGGTGAGGTGTGTCAGGTGACTAGGGCAGAAGGTCTAAGGCAGTCTCAGGAGTGACCCTGAGGTCACTGTCAGGATCTTGCACGTGCAGGGTGGTCCTGTGCAGGGACCCACGCATAAGTGCTGCCTCAACTTCCATGCCATATACACCAACCTGCCTCACTCCCCCCAGCTGAGCCGGGCAGGCAGCAGCCCCGCCATGGCCAGGGTTCTGGGCTGGAGGCACAGCGGCAGGAGACCAGATGAAGCAATGGGGAGCCAGGGAGGGGACATAGACTCAGGCTACTCTCTGAGCCAGGCAGTCATGTCTTTAAGACAGGGTGGAAAAAGGAACAAGGGAGCAAGAAGGAGACTTAAGGACTGTTCAGAGGAGAAGCTGCAAGAGGAGAGTCTGGGAGCCTGGGAGCCAGAGGAGGAGGATGGGGCCAACCGTGTTAGCTCATGGGAAATTAAGATGCCAAGCGGAGAGCAGGACTCCGTGGAGGACAGCAGTAAGGAGGTCACGACAACCTTGGTGGGCCAGGCTCAGCAACATGACGTGAACGGGAGCGAAGCCTAGCAGAGGACGGCAGGGGCTGAGCAGTAGCTGAGAACAGCTGGAGTCAAAAAGGATCCTGGGCACCTGCAGAGGAAGAAGTGGAAGAGAAGAGCTCATGTGTAGAGTGCAGGGTCCCTTGGGGAGGGGTGGGAGGTCCCGAGGCTGGGCGGTGGGGGGCAGTCTTCCTTAGGGGTCTGGTGGTAGAGCCAGGTGGGGAGCTGAGGACATCCATTTGATGGCCCCTGGCTCCCTGTGATGAGGCTGGAGGAGCAGAGCAGCTGGGAGCCAAGGGCCCAACCAGAGGGACAGGAGGAAGCCAGAGCCCCTGGGAGCCCTTGAGTGCCCCCCAGAGCAGCGCTTCCCAGGCTCCACAGTGGAGGTCTCCACCGCCCCAGGAGTAGACAAAGGGAAAGACTGAGCCATGCACGTAGTAGGGAGTTCATTTCTACCTTTCCTTCCCCCTGAAAACGGCAGTGGATTGGAGAGAATTTTATTTACATCTCAACATGTGCGAAAACCATTTTCTATGAATCATTTTCTCATGTCTAAATCAGCAGTGACTAAAAAGAAAAAAATCGACTTATCTCCAAGTTGAAGTCCTTATGGCAAGGTCAGGTTTTTCTTGCACAATAGACAATACGTTTACATTGAAACTTTACTCTGGGTAGAGAGAGATCTTGAGAATTCCTGGCAGCATCTGGCACCAGGCTGTAAGGTCCCTTTCTATCCCTGTGTCGACAGAAAGTCTAATTTGCTGACCTCTGACTCCTGACCTCTCATAACCTTTTGTAAAAAGTGGGTCATTTAAGGAAAAGAGAGAAGAAAGCAAATGGCAGGAAGTGTTCCTAGAGGGTGTGATTTATTTTGGCACAGTCCCTTCCCTGGATGTTTGAATTCCCGGTAGTATTCACTCAGTTCTCACCCTTGGAAATCTCGCCTTCACCGTCTCATTGGAAGAGGGAGATGAGTACTCAGAATTCTTGGCTTACTTTACTGACTTTGCCAAGTCCAAAACAGGCTGTGTCCATAGCACAAACCAAACTGCACCCAAAACCTGTAAAGGTAACTTTTTTCAGAGCAGTCAAGCCTAGAGTTGATGCTGTGAAATGTGCCATCTTGGGATTTTTGGGCCCCATCTTCCTCCACCTGAGACATTCTCCCTGAGTAAATGAGTGTGAAGGCAACTGATGGGATTGAATCCCCTCTCCCTCCTCTCCTCTCCCCTAATCGCCTCTCCTCTCTTCCACTCCCCATCATCACCCCCCCTACTTCCACAAGCCCATGCACACCCCTGATCAGTTCCTAGCTTCTCTGAGGACTTTCGGCTCCAGATTGCCTCATCTCCCAAGCAGCTGCAACAACAGAAGGTCAAGTTCTAGTATCAAGTTGCAAATAGCAAACAGGGGAGAAGTAAATGCAAGAGACTGAACAAGACTGGGCTGGGCAGTAAAGCCCCCCTGCTCAAATTCTCTGACCTCACTTTTTCTCCTTCTGAGCAGAATTGAGGGAGGTAGGGCTTGGCTCCAGAGTCAGAATTCAACCCAAGTGCATAACATTTTAGGCAGTTTGCTACATTGTCCAAACATGATGTTTATGTCTAACCACTTGGCTTCTGGGGGCCTGTTTCTTCCCTCCAGGAACATTCTATAACTCTGTGACAGGCCTCACTTGAGAATCATCATAACCAAGGTTCACAGAAAACTCAGTTCTGATCTGGAAGCACTGAACTGAATCACAGATGGCAAAATCTGACCCAGGAGATAGGGTTCTAAAATCCACAGTGAAGGGGGAACAGACCACATAAACTTCTCTTCCCTCCACATGTCTGTTTCTGCCCTCCCCACCCTGACCCTCAGTTTCAAAGATGAACTGGCAATTCCTCATAATCCCAGCTCCTTCTGTTTTAGAGAAAGGACTTGAGGCTTGGAAAAGTGGTGGAGAGACCTCTTCTGCACACTCCCAGGGGCGTTAGCTCACTTGTTCCCCACCCCAACTTAATACTCATTTTTCATGTAAAGGAGAGAAGGCCAAGGTAAGGCCCCTGCCCTGTTGAAGACTCCTAAGAGTGTTAGTGGAATTTGCGAGACTAGAATTCAGCGGCCCTCCCCTCCCTGGTTCTCCTTAAGTCCTCACTCCTGACCAAGTGAGGGGGACTGGAGTCAAGAGAGGGCTTGAGCTCTTGAAGGGAAAGTGGGGCCAGGCTCATATTTGGAAGGCAGGATTAGTCCTGGCCATGCAACCACCTCCTTCCTGTCTTGCCTCCTCCCATTTCCCAACACCTTCCATTTTTATACCCTGCCCAAGATGACAGAACCACGGATACCCCCCTGATGCACGCACTTGCTCTCCTGCACTCACAGATTACCCCATGTTCTTTTGCTCTCTCTGCCTCCCCTTCACCAACAGCACTGTGTGCAGGCCTGGGGACTCCCATTCTTCCAACAAACAGGCCTTCAGCTCCTTCTCTGCAGCCAGGGGCAAGGAGGGAGAGAGCAGAAACACACAAATCCCTGTTCTTCTGGAGTATCAGAAAAGAGCATTAAACAGCATCTCCCCACAATAAATGGTGTGCGAGTGAGATTTAACCCCAGGCTAGGGACTCAGAGAAGAGACCTGAAAGATGAACTCTCCCAGTAAAGTGAAGAAAAAGGCTTGGGGGGGGGGTAGCACCTGCAAGGGCCCAGATGGGAGAGGAGCTGGGAGGCAAGGCACAGGCTGACATGTGGAGGGAGGGAGGGAGGCAGCCACACCCTACTCCTGGCTCTGCCTGCTCCAGACCTTTGTCTAATCAGATCCTCCAAGCCCCTCACCCAGTGCCTGCTCATTGCCTGGCCCCTCCCTCTTCCTGCATTTACAGCTCGTGCCACAACTAACACTGTTGTAATATCAACCAGCACTGACTTTTCGCTCCCTGTATGAACTGTGGGCAATCAGAGGGCAGGGACCATAGCTCACACTTTGTACTTTCCCTGGTAGCACTGAGTCGTAGCTCAGTTTACTTTCTTGTCCCAGGGATTATAACTACGTCTGCAACCTCCCAAGCCATAACTGTTCGTAAACTGTTATATGCAATGCTGTCACCTAGGTGACTGCATTTAAGAGACATCTGGGTAAATCCTCTGACTTTAATAGGGAGAGGGAGTTCACAAAATCTTTTGGGGGCATCCCCAGATAACATGAGGCTGATTGAGGGTTATTAAAACACTATGCTTTCATTATAGCTACTATTCATACTTTTTTCCATTGTCACTTATTAATGACTTTGACTTTTAAAAATTTGTTTAGAAATAGAGAGTTAACAATCTAAGGCTTTCCAAATCTCACTTTAAATGAATGTCTTAAGAAAGAATGTGTAATGCCTTGTGTTTTTCCATTTATTCCTTTTGGCTAACACTGTCAAAAGCAAAGCCACATTCATAAGGCACAGTGATGACAGAGTGAACATTTGGGTGCTCATTCCATTCCTCCAGCCTTCAGCACCCTTGTGCGTCTCTGGGTTTCTCTCCAACATCTATATTGGGTTGTCCCAGCAAATGGTGCAGCCCCAGCAGCTAACACGCAGCCACTGGCATCAGTTTATAACATACCTACTTTCCAAGGTCTCTGCAGCTGCAACCTGAATACACACTGTAAATGGGAGTGAATCTTGTGTAAGCTTTTCCATAGACTCTCCTTACTGAAGGTGAATTACAATGGCCAACTCTAAATGTCACAGAGTCTGGAAAATTGAACATAAAAACCATTCCCCTTAGTGGTATAACTGCAGAAATGAGTCCAATGGAAAGTGCACTGTGGAATCATCCCTGTTACTATGCGAGACAGAGAGTGTTCCCCTTTCTCCTTCTACCAAGAAAAGTTGTTCTGACCAATCAGGGTTGGGCTTCCTAGACATGGTGGTGGACAGAAATGGAGAGGAGTGGTGGGAGCAAGCAGGCCAGAGTTTCTGAGGCCATTGTCTCAACACCTGCCTCGCTCCGTAGGCCTAGGGGATGCCCTGTGGTCCTCCAGAGACAGCCAAGGCAGAACCAAGGCCAGCGTCTGTGCTTGTGAACAGTACGCACAGCCCCCAGAACTAGGCCAAAGCACTGAGAACTCACTCCTGCCCGTGGTCCCCACTGCACCCCATCAGCTCCACTCATTTGTTCCACCCTGGATCCCCTACCAGGGGGCCCCAAATCAGGTCTGTTTGCGGATGGATCAAAACAGAATCTCCTGGCCCAGATGGGTCCTTAGAAGTAATTAGCATCAAGCCAGCAACACACACGACTACATCCAACTCCAGGTATGGCAGAAGCAAGTGGGAGACTCCTGAGTGTTGGTGTGGTCATGTGAGGATTCCAGTTCCGTCCAGTTTGTTTCTGGGCTTTCAGATCTCCATGCTGGAAGGAATGCTCCAACCCTCACAGCATCATTCACAGCCAGGCTTTGCTTCCTGTCACACAGAATTCATGAAAAAACAAAACAGCCAAAGACTCTGCTGATAAAGGATTTACGAGGCAAAGAAAATCATAATATTTTTGGATAACTTTCCTCCATAATAATTCTCCTGCCCTCTCAAGCACATTCTGTTGATAACATGTTTAGTTCTAATCCCTTTCCAAGTTGAATTTTTTTAAATGGCAAATTTGATTGTTGAAATTCTTTAGCTTTGTAAACCATGGCACGAACTGTTACTCCATGAAGAAACACAGTGTCTCATAAATCTTCCCCAGAAACCTAAGGTTATAGTAGGGGAAGAAAAGAAGGAGGGAAGGAAGGAAGGAAGGAAGGAGGGAGGGAGAGAGGGAGGGAGGGAGGGAAGGAACAATTTAAAATACAGAGAATATAAAGTATTTTTTAAAAGATTTATTTATTTTATTTGAAAGACAGAGTTACAGAGGCAGGGCAGGGGGAGGGGGACAGAAATATCTTCCATCTACTGATTCACTTCCCAAATGGCTGCAACCAATGGGGCTGGGCCAGGCTAAAGACAGGAACCATGAACTCCATCCAGGTCTCCCATAAGAGTGCAGGGGCCCAGGGACTTGGGTCATCTTCAGCTGCTTTCCCACGTGCATTAGCAGGGAGCTGGATCAGAAGCAGAGCAGCCGGACTCAAACCAGTGCCCATAAGGGATGCCGGCATTGCAGGCAGCAACTTATCCCACTATACCAAAGTGCCAGCCTCAGAATATAAAGTCTTAAAAGAACTTTCTTTTAAGCTCTTCCTTGGCCAATAGAAGTCTGTCTTTCACAGGTAGAAGTTCTAGGCTTTTTCCTTCATATGTAGAATAACATTAGGCAAGTTGGCATCGGAGACAGGGTGTTTGACAAATGGACTCATATTTTAAAAAAATGACTGGCGACCCCTTCTGTCACTCCCACAGGTAGCAAAAGATAGTTTTAGATCCCAAACACTTTAAAAGTAAAGTCTAGAGCTGATGTTCAGGAAGGCAGCCCTGTGCACTTTGTGTGCCGTGTGCACTTAGTCAGAAGGGATAAGCACTATCAATGAAAAAATACGCTCTGGAATTTCAAAGACAAAGGAGAAAAAGAATACAAAAGATCTCCTTAGTAATTTTATATCTTGAGTATAAGCTGAAATGATAACATCCTTGATATATTGGTATCAAAACTATGTATAGTTAAAATTAACTTCACCTGTTTCTTTTTACATGTTACAAATGTTGCTACTAGAAACCTTAAAATCACCCATGTGGCTCACATTATGCCTTTATCAGACAAGCCTGGGAGACACTGAGAAGCGGGATGATATTTTCTCATGCACGCCGTGTGTCCTCCAACTATTTGTATTTTGTGGACACAATCAATAAGAACTTCAGAAAGTATGGGTCACTGTCCTTCCTGGTTTTCTGTGAGAGCAGCCGTGACTTGGCCTAACGGGGCCAATTCCTCCCAACACTTCTTATTCTTAGCCGTAAGTCTTACAAGCTCCAAATCAGCACGTCGAGATTTTTTAAGAAAATAACATTTAAGGAGGTTTCCACTGCTTCCTCCTTGCACCATCATTTCAGAGAAGAAAGGACTTGTAGCATTTAAGATTTTGTTTCTAATATTTGTACATTTATTATAGTATGTGCTGTACTTTATCATTGAAAAATTCCAGTTTTTCCAAAAGGAAGAACTGACTTAAGCAATAATGATAGCTCGTATTTGTCAAAAACCATATAATTGGCGCTTATTCTCTAATGCATGTCTTCCATTCACCCTATGATGTGGGTTCTCTAGTTCTCATTTTACAGGTTGGGAACCTCTCATTACAGGGTCCCGCTAACTGACCAGTGGAGACACTAGCTGTCATTCACATGTGTTTATTTGTTGGGCTCATGTGATTCACAGCACACGAGTGTTAAGTGCTCCCCTAAGAGTTAATACAGCGTGGTGAGCAGATACAGAATGACTAGCCAACCCATGTGTGTCAGAAATGCCCTGTAGAGAAGTTGCCGGTGAGATCTGAATGGTAAATGGGAGGTGGCCATGTGAAGATCAGAGGTCAGGCATAGCCCATAAGGCTGGAAAGAACAGAGCCTGTTAGAGGACTTCAGGGACCAGGGGAGGTCGAGCTCAGTGGGAGAGCAGTGGGCAGCGAGGGCCTGTACACCAGAGAAAAGCATCTGGGTTTTACTCTGGGGGTGCCGTGAAAGCTCCTCAGAGTGGAGGGGCGAGCAGGGGAGAAGTGTGAGCTGATGAGCATTCTACCAAGATCACACTGGGTGTGGCGGGAGGAATCGACCCTCCTGGGGACGCCAGGGGGGAAGCTGAGAAATCAGTGAGGAGTTTGGGGTGGCAGTTCTGGTGGGGGACCAGCATGGATGTGGTGAAATGGCAAGAAGTGGGTGGATGTGGGGAGTATTGCAGAGGTGAAACCAAGTGAAGTTGGCTGGTGGGCACCAAGCCCTCCGACACCTGCTTGGCCCTGCAGCCCCCATCACCCCCTGTGGCGTGGAGCCCTGGGAGATCTAACTGCCGTTCAGCAGAAAGCAGAATGACACTCAGACCGTCCTGTCCTCGTTTTCCCCCTTTGTTCTGCATTGCTGCTGCCTCCTCCAGCCTAGTGTAACTGTTCCTGTTGACCTCTAGTAACCCGTCCACAATAAATCACGAGGGCTTGCTCTCTTCGCAGATTGCTTCAATGGGAATAAAAGCCAAGGGAGTCTATTCTCTCAGTCTCGCTTTGGCTGCCAGGAAGATGAGCTGTTTGCACATTCATCTGTCCTTGCTACCATTTGAAAGCTGAACAAGCAGAAGAATGCAATGGCATCTAGGCCAATCACGAGCAAAGGTGTTCAACAGCCTGGACACATGCACTCCAGCGTAGGGGGAGGGAGGAAAGTTATATTTAAGAACCGGGGGGTGTGTCATAAAGTGATTATTTATTTTCTGCTGACACTGAAACAAAGAAGAGATCATGGGTGGAGACCAGAGCTGGTCTGAAAAGACTACAGAGAGGAGGTGTGACGTAAACTTTTCCTTAGGGGATGCACTCAGGCTTTGGCTAAACAAAGCGAAACAGGGAGGGCTACGGGATCTGAACGGGATGCCAGGCTGCAGTTGACTTGTGCTTGCGAATGTGTAGGCAGCCCCTTCCCTGGCCAGGGAAAACAGTCTCAGAGTGTGCCCCGAGCTTCGTTAATACCAAGAGCAATAAATGCTCTCAGTGCCGAGGAATGACGACTCGCCCTGGCTCACTCACCCACCCAGCCAGTCTCTCCCCAGGGACACACGGGGATCCACCTTGAAGCAGGTGTCGGCACATCTGTGCACACTCCACACCCTACCCCCTCTCCTCCCCCTCCTCCTCCCTGTCTCCTTCTCCCTCCTCC
Organism: Sylvilagus floridanus; assembly: GCA_949820135.1. Classification (NCBI taxonomy): domain Eukaryota; kingdom Metazoa; phylum Chordata; class Mammalia; order Lagomorpha; family Leporidae; genus Sylvilagus; species Sylvilagus floridanus. The sequence goes on from OX463245.1 coordinate 51,842,232, forward strand.
TCCCGGCTCTGACTTGAGAAGTTTTACTCCTTCACGTGGATGGGACACACTCCCTCTGAGACCTTGGCTGGCTCCCACTCCCTGCCCTCACAAGGCACACGTGGTAGAACACTTACTCTGCAGCTATTCATAGGTGTCCAGTGAGTCTGGAAAATGGTGTACTTCACAGTATTCAATAGCTTTTCACCTGCAGATATTCAAAAGCTGGTGTGCACCCAGGCTCTCCAAAGTGGGGACCAGGGACCACTTGTGCAGCTTGTCTCAAACTTGTACATGACGATCCGTTGTCATGGACTAACGTCCCACGGGAGGCACTGCAGGAAATGCTGGGCTGAGCAGGGTTTCCCCCACCGCCCTCCACAGTCAGCCAGACTCTGCCTGCCTCTGGGGAGCCCGGAGACCTGCACCAGGCAGAGGGCACCCTGAGGCAGCTTCAGCCCACACGCACCTTGCTAGATCTCCCACTCGCTCGCTGGCTCCTGCCTCCCCCCAGACCACATTATCCTACATCTTCTCCTCTCGGAACTCCACCCCAAGTCTTATCTTTTTTTTTTTTTTTTTTTTTTTTTTTTTTTTTTTTTGACAGGCAGAGTGGACAGTGAGAGAGAGAGACAGAGAGAAAGATCTTCCTTTGCCGTTGGTTCACCCTCCAATGGCTGCCGCGGATGGCGCGCTGCGGCCGGTGCACCGCGCTCATCCGATGGCAGGAGCCAGGTGCTAGGTGCTTTTTCCTGGTCTCCCATGGGGTGCAGGGCCCAAGCACCTGGGCCATCCTCCACTGCACTCCTGGGCCACAGCAGAGAGCTGGCCTGGAAGAGGGGCAACCGGGACAGAATCCGGCGCCCCGACCGGGACTAGAACCCGGTGTGCCGGCGCCGCAAGGCGGAGGATTAGCCTGTTGAGCCACGGCGCCGGCCCCAAGTCTTATCTTTTTTAGAAGCTCTGCTGGTTGGTCTCTTCCAGGACTCAGAGCCCTTCTGCGTCGGGGCTGTTATCACATTCCTTTAGCCTTGGAGAGATATTTTCTACCCCTTTCTGTCTCCAGTACCCCATGTTCCTGGTGGCAGTCAGTAACTCTCCACTGGAGAAGAGCAGACACAGAAAACAGGTAGAGAAGGCTGAGGTGCGGGCCGGGGCAGGTGTTACGCACCATTTAGATGCTTGCATGCCCTATTGGAGTGCCTGCATTCCAGTCATGGCTCTGCTTCTGATGCCAGCTTCCTGCTAACAGCTCAAATACTTGGTTACCTGCCACCGTGTAGTCTCCCAGGTGGAGTTCCAGGCTCCTGACTTCAGCCTGACCCAACCCTGGTGGCTGGTTGCTGTGGGCATTTGGGGAGTGAACCAGTGGATAGGAGGTATCTCTCTCATTTATGCTGTTGCTCACTCTCTCTCCCTCTCTGCCTTTCAAGTTAATAAATAAATACTGGGAAAGAAAACAAATAAAAACATAGGAGAGGAGGAGGGAAGGAGACCAGGAAGTGGCAAACAGAAGGAGGATGTTGTAGGATCCATGGTGCTTTTGCTGAGTACAGGTGGAAGACAAAGCCTAGGGACAGCGGAGCCAGGAGGTTCTCTTTCCTCGACCAGTGCAGTAATCAGGGTGGACCTGGCCCAGGCCACCCCTTGCTGAATGGCAGTGCCCACTTGTAGGGCATCAGTTCTGAGTGGTAGGTGTAGTACCTGAGAGTGGGCCCAGTCTGTGGCCTCTTAACCTAACCCACATTTGTAACAGATATGGGAGTGGGGGTCACTACACCATTAACAGAATGGCAAATGTACCCATTTCTTTGTTGCTTTTTGTGAACAACATGAGAGTAAATGTTGGACAGAATTGATAACCCGCAGAGCTCATGTTAAGTAACCCTACAGCCCCTGCTGTAAGAGGCCTGGCGCTCGGGCGGGTGCCTTCCTCTTACAGAGGAGGCATCAGGAACACCCGGAACAGCTCGGGCTGGGGTCTGCCCGTCACACCTGCATCCGGGTACTTTCACTACAGACACTGCCCGAAGCTCGGCTTCCATGGCTGGGCTGTCTGTGAGCTCGTTTTCCACCAGATGGCCAGATGGGAACACAAGAAATATTCCCAAGTTAGCTTCACGCTTCGAAGTCGCACAGAACTGGCCACTTCCTTTTAACAGGCTTCTTTGCCTAAGCGGCTCAGACCTTTCTTTTTCCCCTGTACGTTTTTTTAAAATGTCAGTGAAAAGGATACCCGTTGCCAACAAGGTTAAATTTACAGACATCTAGCAAAAGAGCCTCTTCTGTGTATGTTGTCCGTCCGTTTCTCGGCCTTGCTAGAGTTCCACCTTGGAAAAGCGCGCCCTATGGAGGCACAGCTGGGCGGGCTCGCCAGACTCCGTCTCCAACACTCTGTTAAATGCCCAGATGGATTTCTTTCATCTTGTGCATAAATTCCACTTCAGAGTGTCGGGGCAACACCTAAATCATCTCCCAAATGGGCTGCGTGGAAAGAGCTGGGGCTGGACACCAGGAGGCCTGGGTTCTAGTCAACATTCTCTCCAGCTTTTACAAGTTGTGAGCAGATGGCCGAGCCCCAGACGTCACGCTGGCCAAGCCTAATGGGCCATTGGGAAGAGGCGTGCCAAGCTCCTGTTGTCCCCCCAGCACCCAGTGGGAAAGCCAGCCATCAGGTGGGCGAGGCCAGGACCGAGGCCAGCGAGAGGAGCGCGACTCCACTGAGTCAAGCCAGCCCCCTGGAGCTGAGGGCAGGAGAGAGCTGCTCTCGTGAGAAAATGCTGCTGGGGTCCCTGGGTTCAGGGAAACCGAGCCGCCCGCTGCCCCTCCATCAGTTGCTGTGTCACCAGTCCCCCTGGACTGTGTTTCTCTCCTCCTGAGCACTGGTACCTGTGACATGAGCCCGATAAAGCTTTAGTCTGGCTTTGCTCCCTTGAAGCTTCATTCCCCAACAGAGCTTCCTCTCGGGCTGCAAGCTCAGCAGGCCCTCGACCTGCTCTGCCACTCACAGGTATAGACAGGGCCACCCTCAAACACACACGGTCATCTTGGTAAAACATCCAATCCAGGCGATCAATCCCAACTTCACACTTGGGCCAGCGTTGAAGCGGCTCCTCCTCCCCGAGCTGGGATGGGCACCCCACCTCTGTTCCTCCACTCCTCCCCAGTTCCCACTCAAGCCTGTTACAGTTTCTCACCCTCCTAGGCAGGGACAGGTGAGCTGAGTCAGGAGAAGTAGATCTTCCATGAGCTGGGTTGTTCCCAGCTGGCTTTGTGCTCTGTGGGCTCAGCTCGGGCACACTTGATGTGAGGGGCTGCTCCTTGGAGCTTCCTTTGGGATGCTCTCTCCTGCAGCTTCCCTGACATGGCCACATGCTTCTTCATCCCCAGTGTTTGCTCGTGACTGCTCACACAGTCTTTGGTCTAGCACTCACCCCCAGCCACTTGCTATAGAACTCGCTCTGTCCCACTGAATGGCCTTTTGGACAGGTGGATCTCCTTCTGCATGGCCTACTTCTGGCCCACAGGAGACACGTATGTAGGCCCTAGGTGGGCCAGCCCTCCTGCAGCCGCCTCTGCCCTGCTTTCTCAGACATCAGGAGTCTATGGCCACCACCTTCAGGGTGCTCACTTCCAAACTCTCCAGGAAGCCTCATGAGGACAGCCCCCCTCCCCCAAGCTCAAGGTGAAGTCCATGGAGCCCCTCTTCCCCTTGGCAGGAGAGCCATTGGAGACTCACAGCACAGCAGCTCTTCTCTATGAGAAATCCCTTTACAAATGCCCCCTGCCCTGACCCCTTCCCTAGCCTCCATCTGCCTGAGGATCCAAGCACATCCCTTGGAAATCCACAGTGGGTGCTGAGACATCTCATTAGAATCTCTTACACCTCGGAGCCTGGACAAAACTCCCGCTTTAACTTCTATGACACACTTCCCTCTGATTTCAATGACCTACTCACTTCAGCATGAGCCCAGGGGGCGTGAACTTCATCTGCTTTCTTCCTGACTCTGGCCTTGTGTCAGGCATCCCGTGAATAATTATTGAATTAATGAACTGACTTTTATGTAAACTAACCTCTTCTCCACAACCCACTTAAGAGTAAGAATTCAGATTATTGTTACTCACTTTACCCACAGTGCCTAGTGCTGGCCCATAATTGGGAGGAGCTTCAAAAGTAGTTGTGAATGAATGAATGAATGAATGAACCAGGGCTGCTGGCTGGATTTCTGGAGGCAGGACTTGTGGAGACTCCACTGGCACCAAGCATTTCTCCCAGCCTCAGATCTGTCACTTGCCCACACTGTTTGGATTCTCTGTCAGTTGGAGTCTTTTTTGTCAATGCAGTTACAAGTCAATGGAAAGCATCAGCCACTTGCACTTAGGAAGGCAGCTTGACAGGAGGAACACTCAGGAAGACTCGTGTCAGGGTCTGAAGGGCGCCAGGAGGAGAACGTATGAGAAAGGAGCCGGCCGGCCAGGAGCGAGGCACTTTATACACGGTTTGCCGTGGAGACAGCACCAGAAGGCGAAGGGGACCTGCTAGAGGAGGCCTATGTTTTAAAGCCTTGCCTTTAGCCCTCCATTGTCCCACAGTATTTTTAAGAACCAGTTAATTTTTAGAGCTAGAAGGAATCATAGATATAATCAGATTCTGTGGTTTTCAGACATTTTTGAGCCAAAAGGAAAAAATCCTTCTTAAATGAAATTTTAGCAGAAACCCAATGTGAAAGATGCCAAGTGGGGATGATCTGGCTCCAGAGGGACAGTCTGGTTTCCAGGAAACCAGACACACACACAAACATGGACATAACGCACACATGGACATGGACCTACATGTACACATGCACGCATACATATAGGCGTATGGACACCTGCATAGAAACACAGCCACATGTGGGCGCATACACACACATGGATACGTGCACATGCACACACATAGACACACACAGAGTTTCCCCACAGCAATATTCAACCTCTTCCTCAGAATCCCTGGCTGCTCATGAAACAGAGAGTATCCAAAGCCTGTGAAAGACCCATTAGCATCTTCAGCCATCCTGTGTCCCAGAGACTGGGCTCCAGAGAGCAGAACCAATGGACTATAGACCCTAGTTCTGCCACCCTCAATCAAGGAACAGACCTTGTCCAGTCTACTTGCCACACTCTTCATCTATTTTGTAAATGTTTGCTAAATCAAAGAAAGAACACTTTCATGGGGCTCCTAAGGAGTCCCCCGTGAGTTTGCTGCTACCAACAAATATTTACTCGGTGCTGCCATACCCATGACCCTACATTTGGCACTCACAACAAATGGCCATTGTCATTGCTACATTGACTACCACTCTTCGGGTGCTGTTTGTTCAACCTTCCCCAAGCCATGTGAATTGCAATTAAACCTCTCCCTCCCTCTTTCCATCTTTCCGCTAAATGCGCTTTGAGACGCTGTGTGAAATAATTTGCTGAAATGGAGATAAACTACATCTGTCAGCCCCCATCTATGACTCCAGAACGGCTTGCAAAATAAATGAGGTTTGGCACAATTCAGTCTCTGCAAACCTTCGCTCACAGGGACGACCACTGTTTCCTGTCTGTGGAGCTGAGAAGCCATCTGTTTAATAATCTGCCCTCGCTTCCTGCCAAGGACTGACGTTCATCTCCCCAGTCAGCAGTTCCCACCAAAAGTGCTCAGGGCCTCAGGGCCTCCTGTCCCTGCTGTTGGCCAGTGTCCAGGTCACAGCAACAGCCCTGACTCCCCAGGCTTTCCCAGAGAGGACAGGCCACTCGCCTCTTGCAAAAGCATAGCATGCATCCTGGAGAGTTAGATTTGCTGTAATTATTTCTGTCCTGGCAACTCCGGTTCTGGACTCGGGATTGCTTAATTGAAGGTTTAAGAACAGAGGCTTTACCGTGAGGCAGAGTGGTTTGAAACCCAGCCATTCACTGTGTGATTTTCCCTAATTACCTCCTCCGAACGTGTAAAATGAGCGTATGGAGGGTTGTGAGAATTCAACGCAGTAGTGCGCATGATATGCTCAGCACAGTGCTGGTGCATATTATAAGAAAGTGTCTGCTGAGTGTTATTAGAAAATGACCTTAGGCCAGGTGGGTGGGGGACAGGAAGCAGGCCTGCATGGAGGGCCTGTGTGGGAGGGGGACGGTCATAGCACCACAATTCAGTTATTTTGCTAGGCACTGGGAGGTATACAGAAAGGCCCTCGTCCCTTTAGAGCTTGGATTCTCATGGAGAAGAGCCCATGAGCATCTGTTACCTTGCAGCCATCTGGTTTGGGGATTTGCTGCCTCCAGGTCAGACTAAGGTCCAGTAGGGCCACTTCCTGCTGGAAGGTTCTCAGGTGGGCTGGTTCTTCTAGGTGGCTCCAGAGTCCCCAGGAGCTCAGTGTGGGGCTTCAAAGAGTCTGAAGGGAACTGAGAGAAGCTAAGTGGGAGGCCCCTCAAAAGAACAATGCCCACCCTGGAGACAAAGGTTACTGCAGTTCATGCTGCCAGCTCCCAGCCCCCAACCAGACAGGAAAGTTACTGCGTGCCTTTGTTGAGCTGCAGTGGGTTTTAGATGTTCGGGGTCACTTTCTAAAGAGCATTTCTTCTGAAAGTACTTGAGCTGCAGGCAATAGTAGTAAGTGACAGCTGGGAATTTCAGGTTTCATTTCCAGTTCTGAAACCAATAGTAAGGGTACTGGGTATCCTTTTATGCTTTCGTGCTGAGAATAAGTCAGTAGGGAGCTCACATTGTGTTTTCAGTCTAAAAGTAATAGATTCAGTGTGTCATAGCCACGCTTAGAAATTTGGGAGAATAATTTACTGCTCCTCACTGATGACACCATAGTGATACAGGCTGGACAAAAGCAGAAACCTGCTGGAACATGCTGAGATGTGCTGGGGCCAGGTCTCTTTTTCCTAAAGCACAACTCCCATCCTGGGAGCCTGGGGCTATTGCAGGAGAGGGTCCTGCTTCCTGCTTTCACAATGACCAACTTTCAGCAAAAGTCAGAAATCACACTGGGGCCAAAACCAGACAGCCAGGAGCCCCGCCCCAGAAGGTGTCGCCCAGCCCAGAGCATCTGGCCGCTGTAACTTGCAGCATTCATAAAAGGCTCACAGAAAACCAAAGGCCTATTACGTGTCCCCACCCCACCTAGACTCACCACTTAATTGGGGTCGGGGCCCTCAAGCAGAAGGAATATAAATGGTGCCAAAGGCTGAAGACTTGGGTCTGAAAGGCCGGGATCCAATTAAAACAAGCCAGGAGCCTTAATAGCTGCTCTGTTTTGACATCAAGAAACCCATTTGTAGTTCTGCTAATGGCTATAATGTAGAGTATTATTATTATTATTATTGCATGGACTTAATTAATACTTAAAGGAATTAAGCCACTGTAAGATCCCAGATCACAACTTCCTTGTCCACTGCGGATGGGGGCACTTCCCAGAGGCAGCCAGCCTCTCAGTGAGAAGACTGCCACATTCCTTCTCAGGGCTCCAGGGGTCCTGCTGTTAGATTTAGGGTCCTTTCAGAGCACACATAAGCCAGATGGGCTGCGGCCCTTACTTTTGAGAAAGACTTCTCTGTGCCCAAGTGTCTCCCCAGTCAACTGCCAGAAATTCCCCAAAAGGAGAGCGGTCGTCCCTCCCATTTAAGGACCTTGAACTTCCACCAGAAGCGAAACACATGTACAACCCTAGGGAGAACCAGGATATCCGTCTTCCTGAACCTACCTGCTAAGAGTAGACCTTGCTCTTTTAGTCCTTCAGCATCCTTTGTGTTGCTAATGACTATGAGACAGGCCCCCAGGCCAAGTGCTGCAACCCTTTCTTGGTAATCCTGACCTGATGGCACACTGTGGGGCTTTGGCTTCTGGGGTGCGAGAGAGTGTGTGTGTGTGTGTGTGTGTGTGTGTTTATTTATTTATTTGAAAGGCAGAGTTATAGACAGAAAGAGAGAAAGAGAAAGAGGGAGAGGGAGGGAGGGGGAGAGAGAGAGTTTTCCATCTGCTGATTCACTCCCCAAATGGCCACAATGACTGGGGCTGGGCCAGGCCAAAGCCAAGAGCCAGGAGCTTCTTCAGGATCTCCCATGTGTATGCAAGAGCCCTAGTACTTGGGCCATCTTCCACTGATTTCCCAGGTGCATTAGCAGGGAGCTGGATCGGAAGTGGAGCAGCGGGGACACAAACTAGCGCTCACACAGTAGCTTAATCTGCTACACCACAACACCAGCCCCAGCTTCTGTTCTCTTCCCAGTGTATCCAAAGTCTCTGGGCAGGGGTGTTCCAGTACCCCAGCAGGCATGATCTCACCACCAAAGAGCAAAGTAGAGCAGGTGGTCACCCAAGGGTAGAGCGCTTTCTGATGTGACCTGAGAACCCCTGGCTTTTCTCTGGCACTCGCGTCTCACAGCTGTCTCGAGTTAACCAGGTGGTGTGAAGCCCCCGTGTCCTCCTCACACAGGCTGTAGCTGGGCTGGGGATCCTGCTGATCAGTCGTGCTTCCTAAATTGATTTTCTTGACTAAGGGACTAGACCTCAAGCCTTGAATGCTAAGGACCATCTTGTTTAAATCAGCCGCTTGTTCTTGCTTGGCCATTTCTCTCCAGAATCCTGACTCCATGCCCCCCAGCACCAGGCAGCCCCTCCCAGCCAGGAGTCATCAGTGCATGTGGCGGCAAGTGCCTGGATACCTTGTCATCCATCAGGCAGGAGCTGCCGGGAACTGCAGCTCCGAACTATGCCACAGCCGCCTCCACCACCAAGAGGTTCCTCTAACACTGAGCTCTTGCATCTCTCCTGTGTATTTTTGAATGGGCTTTCGCTGTTGAAAACCAAAGTTACACACTGTAAGGAAGTTGTTACCATCTCAAACTGCAAGATAGTACCTTTTTGCACTGTATTAGGTTAGCAGACTTAGAAATGGGAGTCCAATGAACTTGAAGTCTAATTTGGTTAACCTTTATGTTATTGATGATTCCACCTATTGAAAGGGCAAAAATACTTAGTAGGAATATTCCTATAGGGAGCCAAGGCAGTCTCACGACTGCAAAGACACCTTGGAGCTGTTCCCAAACCTCCTGTAGCTCAGACTTCCCACGGATGAAAGGGAGCAACGATCCTTGCTGCCTCCTCTTCACACAGAGCTGCTGACGCATCCGTAGGAGCAGACCACGCTGGACTCCCAGTGCCCCGGCAGAATCAAATAGTCGCAGCCGTAGTGCTGTTCTCTGAAGTGGGGTTTCCTCACCATTAAGTGTTAGCATTAGTGCCCAGAGCAGTAAGAAATGCTTGACCAAAGATCACTCATCTTTCTCCCATAATGCCAAAGGGACAAGTCTTTGCTTTGAAATCTCTGGGTCTGTGACACTAATATAATTACACTTGTACCCCAAACATAAAGAGCCTCTTTGGGGAGGGGGCACAACAGTTCAGTCCCTGCTTGGGATGCCCCCATCCCCTATCAGAGTGCCTGGTTCAAATCCCAGCTACTCTGCTTCCAATCCAGCTTCCTGCTAACATGCACCCTGAGAGGCAGCAGATGACGGCTCAGGCACTTGGGTCCTTGTGGAAGACCCAGATGGAGTTCTAGGCTTCTAGCTTCAGCCTGGCCATGCTCTGGCTGTTGCCAGCATTTGGGGAGTGAAGCCGGCAGATGAAGATCTCTTTCCATCTGTCCCTGTCTTTTTCCCTGTCTCTCTGCCTTTCAAATACAATGAAAATACATGAATAAATAAATAACTTTTTAAAGACCTCTTTGAGGCCCAACATTTGGTTGTGAGGTTAAGACACCTCTATGGATGCCCACATCCCATATAAGTGCCTGGACTCAACTTCTGGTTCCACTTCAAATTCTAGTTTCTTGCTAATGTGCACCCTGGAAGGCAGCAAGTGATATGGCTCAGTAGCTGGGTCCCTGCCACCCATGTCAGAGACTGGGACTGAGCTCCTGGCTCCTAACTTTGGCCTATCTCAGCCCAGCTCTTGCCCTCGCTGCCTATGAAATAAGTAAAACTTGTAAAGGCCTCTTTGCAGTATATAATAATTATAAATTATGGTAACTGCTCTCATAGTAGGTATGTGTTGCTCTTTATTTCTTTTAAACAGCTTTTCAATATTTGTATTCCATATCTTAGCACAAGTTGCATGTGCTTCTTAGACTGTATTTGTGTGGCAAATTGACTCTCCTCTGGAGGACGGCAGACACAAGGCCAATTGTCTGCCTGCTGGGCAGAGCTGGTTGCGGATCACCCCTAACTAACGAGGAGCAGCTGCTCGCTGGAGAGCCCTGTGTGCCAGTGATGCCCCTCCCGGTGTCCGCGTGGCTTTTAGACTCTTTGGGAAACCATCATCCCCTCAAACTTGCAGGATGATCTTATTTGATATATGCTGGGAAGACTGTTCACTCGAACCATCTTAATAAAGTGAAATCTACTAAGTAAAATATGATTTAAGTAGTAGAGATTGAATGGAGTGCCCCAGAAAAAATATCAGGAATATTAATGTATAAGCTGAGAAGCAGAATCATATGGGAAATTTTTTTTTTTTTTGCCACAGTGTGACACTCTTAAATGATACTACGCATTTATACCAGCTGCCTGTTGATCAGAAACCATAAAGCCCCTCCCTCAATCGCACAGGACCACACCCCAGGAGATGCTATTCCCACAAAATAGCTACCTCCCTTGAAAATCTGTGTAAAGGTACTTTTCAAAGGTATCTATAGGCCGGTGCTGCGGCTCAATAGGCTAATCCTCCGCCTGCAGCGCCAACACACCGGGTTCTAGTCCCGGTTGGGGTGCCGGATTCTATCCCGGTAGTTCCTCTTCCAGTCCAGCTCTCTGCTATGGCCCGGGAGTGCGGTGGAGGATGGCCCAAGTGCTTGGGCCCTGCACCCGCATGGGAGACCAGGAGAAGCACCTGGCTCCTGGCTTTGGATTGGTGCAGCACACTGGCTGCAGCGGCCATTGGGGGGGTGAACCAACAGAAAAAGGAAGACCTTTCTCTCTGTCTCTTTCTCTCTCACTGTCCACTCTGCCTGTCAAAAAAAAAGGGCATCTATACAAGTGTATGCACCTAAAATACAATAAAATCTCACATAAAAAAATCAGAATTTGGAGGCTTTATTAGCCCATATGTTAATATGAAATATTATGTATTAAAAAAAAAGATTTATTTTATTTGTTTGAAAGGCAGAGTTACAGAAAAATGGGGGAGGGAGAGAAAGAGAGAAAGAATATCTTCCATCTGCTGGTTCACTCTTCAAATGGCCACAATGGCCAGGGGTGGGCCAGGCCAAAGCCAGGAGCCAGGAGAGTCTTCCAGGTCTCCCGTGTGGGTGCAGGGGCCCTAGTACTTGGGTCATCTTCCACTGCTTTCCCAGTCTCATTAGCAGAAAGCTGGATCAGAAGTGGAGCAGCCGGGACTCAAAGCAGTGCCCATGTGGGCTGCCGGCATTGTAGGCGGTGCTATACTTGCTATGACACAATTCCAGCCCCAAGATTATTTCTTTTTCATTTTCCATATAAAGCCCTATCTTATCCTTATATCACGATTTGACTTTCAATGTGAGTAAGAGTGAAAAGGGGACCTTAGAATAAGTGAAAGGGATTTCATAGAGTCTTCGTTGCAATCATGGGGCAGCTCATCAAAGAAACTATGCATGCATCAAATTAATTTTGCCTGGACTTAGGTTTTCCCTGCCACAAAAAAAAAAAAAAAAAAAATCCCTGCTTTCTGTTACTTCATCTGAAAAAAGGAGACCCACTGACATGGGAAAAGGTAAAATGTGGAAATAGCCATACCTTTTCCAAATATCAAAGGTGGCTGTGTTAAGGCAGTGACCCCGGGTTTTCTTTTCTCTTCTTTCTGTAAGGTTTTTCATCTCCTAATTTCTTTTTATTTAAGGAAAGCAGTGTTAAGAACAGAGAGAGAAGGAGGCCGCTGTGATCACTAAGGGGTGAACTTAGACCTGATCAGTGATGTCCGAGCCGACGCCCTGGTGGCTGGAAAATGCCCCAGTCCTTTCCAGCAAAGCCCTGGGGGTGGGGGCGTGACCCTTTCCATCAGGGCACAGCCATTCTCTGCCAGGCAGCTTCTGCCTCCATCCTATGCAGCGCCACCTTCGTCTCTGTGGCCCAGGTCCCCAGGACACTCATTTGCAAGCTCACCATTGTTAAAAAAAAAACTTATCCTCTGGTCTTCTGTCATTCTCCTTGTCTGGTGCCCCCCAAGGCCTTCGGACTCAGAGCTTTGGTATGAAACTCAGACTTCATTCAGTCCACGGTTATTTTCCTTCACCAGGGACAGCAGATGATGAGGTCATGTTTTCTGGCAGACCAGCCCAAGATTTGAAACTCTGAAAGTGAAAAACATCAAGAGCTTAAAAAGCTAGTGTTTAATATTCCTTCAGTGGTCTTGATTAGACAGCGATGTTTTCCCAGATACTAATTCTGGAGTGACAGAACCATCCTTGTCCCCCTCTGTGCCCACTTGCGACACGGCAGGTGGTCATTCTGTGTAACATACTGAAGAACTCTCTAGCTATAAACAAGCAACCCAAGAAAACTTTCTTTTCCCCAGAGACTAATATTCAGGGGGCTATTCTGGTCTCAGGCAGAGTAGCAGCAGGCCAGAAGGCCGTGGGGGTGACCCGGAGGCAGTGGGTGGGGAAAAAGGGGCTGCTGGCATTATTACTAGGTGCCCTTAGACTAATATAAAAATGGAACTGCCCTCCCAGCCCTGGCATAGCGTTCACAAGAAAGGAGGTGCTCTGCAGCACTGGGATTCTGACACGTGTGTTCTCTACATCCCTTCTGCCTGGCCAGAACCTCTGTGGTTTCATTTTGCACACACTACTTTGTGTAACTGCTTTTTGTGCTCATTAATGCACATTCAGATAGGAGGAGGAATTGGTACCCTTTTGTTTATTTAAAGAATGCATGGAGAGCTGGCACCATGGCTCAACAGGCTAATCCTCCGCCTTGCAGCACCAGCACACCGGGTTCTAGTCCCAGTTGGGGTGCTGGATTCTGTCCCGGTTGCCCCTCTTCCAGGCCAGCTCTCTGCTGTGGCCCGGGAGTGCAGTGGAGGATGGCCCAAGTGCTTGGGCCCTGCACCCGCATGGGAGACCAGGAGAAGCACCTGGCTCCTGCCTTCGGATCAGAGTGGTGTGCCAGCCGCAGCGCGCCAGCCATGGTGGCCATTGGAGGGTGAACCAATGGCAAAGGAAGACCTTTCTCCCTCTCTCTCTCTCTCACTGTCCATTCTGCCTGTCAAAAAAAAAAAAAAGAATGCATAGGGAGCAGGTGTTCAGCCCAGCAGCTAAAATGCCCATATCCCACATCAGCACTTGGGTCAGCTCCCAGCTCCAGCTTCCTGTTAATGCATATCCTGGAAGGCACGGGTGATGACTCAAGTACTTCAGCTTCTGGCACCCATGTGGAAGACCTGGACTGAGTTCTCAGCTCAGCAGATGGGATTTGTCTCTCCCTCTTTTTCTCTACCTGTCAAATAAATAAAAGCATTCACATAAAAGAGTAATTTTTTTCTTTTTCAAATTTTTATTAACGTAAAGAGGACAGGTTTCATGTATTCCATAGGTATGATTCTTTATTTTTTTAAGGTTTATTTATTATTTGAAAGGCAGAGTTACAAAAGAGGTAGAGGCAGAGAGAGACAGAGATCCTCCATCCGCTGGTTCACTCCTCAGCTGGCCGTGCTTGCCAGAGCTGCATCAATCCGAAGCCAGGAGCCAGGAGCTTCTTCCGAGTCTCCCATGTGGGTACAGGGGCCTGAACACTTGGGCCATCTTCTGCTTTCCCAGGTCATAGCAGGGAGCTGGATCAGCAGTGAGGCAGCCGAGACTGGCACCAGTGCCCACATGGGATGCTGGCCTTGCAGGCAGTGGCTTTACTTGCTATACCATAGCACCAGCACCCATAGGTACGATTCTAAAAAGATAACCATACTTCTTTCCCTCCATCCCTCTCTCCCTCCCTCAATCCATCTCCTTCCTCCCTTTTTTGTCTTTAATTTTTGCAAAAACATAATTTTACTTCACTCTGTAATCACAGGCTTAACGCACACTAACGATGATATTCAACAAGTAAGAAATATAAAGACCACAGTTCCACAGGAGTATAAACAAGGGCTAAAAACAACAATCAAATCACAGGATGTCCACTTCATTCCTATGTATCTTTTTTTGTATTCTGCATTAACTACTACATATCAGAGAAAATATATTTGTCATTTTGGGACTGGCTTATTTCACTAAGCATAATGCTTCAGGTTTCATCCATTTTATTGCAAAAGACAGCATTTCATTCCTTTTTATGGCTGAGTAGTATTCCATAGTGCATATATAAACATATTTTCTTTATGCAGTCACCGGTTGATGAATAACTTGATTTCATATCTTAGCTATTATGAATTGAGCTGCAATAAACAGAGGGATACAAATAACTCCTTTTTTTTTTTTTTGAAAGATTCATTTATTTGAAGACAGAGCTAGAGAGAGGCAGAGGCAGAAAAAGAAAGAGAGAGCGAGATCCTCCATCTGCTGGTTTACTCCCCAGATGGCCGCAACGGCCAGAGCTGAGCCCATCCGAAGCCAAGAGCCAGGAGCTTCTTCCAGGTCTCCCACATGGGTGCAGGGGCCCAAGGACTTGAGCCATCTTCTACTGCCTTCCCAGCCATAGCAGAGAACTGGATAGGAAATGGAGCAGCCAGGACTAGAACCGACAACCATATGGGATGCCGATGCTGCAGGCGGTGACTTTACCTGCTATGTCACAGCGCCGGCCCCAAATTACTCTTTCATATGCTCGTTTCATTTCATTTGGGTAAATTCCCAAGAATGGGATGGCTGGTCATATGGTAGATCTATTTTCAGATTTCTGAAGAGTCTCCATACTGTCTTCCATAATGGTTATACTAGTTTACATTCCCTCCAAGAGTGTATTAGGATACCTTTTTTCTTTTTCTTTTTTTCTTTTTTTCTTTTTTTTTTTTTTTTTTTTGACAGGCAGAGAGGACAGTGAGAGAGAGAGACAGAGAGAAAGGTCTTCCTTTTTTCTATTGGTTCACCCCCCAATGGCCGCTGCGGCTGGCACACCACGCTGATCCGAAGCCAGGAGCCAAGTGCTTCTCCTGGTCTCCCATGCAGGTGCAGGGCCCAAGCACTTGGGCCATCCTCCACTGCACTCCCGGGCCACAGCAGAGAGCTGGCCTGGAAGAGGGGCAACCGGGACAGAATCTGGCACCCCAACCACAACTAGAACCCGGTGTGCCGGCGGCACAGGCGGAGGATTAGCCTATTGAGCCGTAGCGCCAGCCTAGGGTACCTTTTCTCCCACATCATCACCAGCATTTGTTATTTTTTCATTTTTGAAGTGAGATGAAATCTCACCATGGTTTTCATCTGCACTTCCCTAATGGCTAGTGATCCTGAGCATTTTTTGCATGTGTCTGTTGGCCATTTGTATTTCATAAATGATATATTTTTAAAAAAGGAATGGATGCTTTTGTGATTTTCCTTCCGAAAGAGACCTGGACTGGCAGCATGTTCCACATTTGGGGGCCCCTGTGGTTCCAGTGTGAAGAAGCAAGGACAGGCCTCTTCTCAGCCTAGAGCAGCTGGGAGCTGGCATCAGAAGGGCCTGTGCAGGTTGGAAAACAGTCATGCTGCTCTTCCATCCCAAATATGTGACTTTTGGCAGCTTTGACAACACCCTTTTCCTCTGAAAATGTCACAAGAAGCAGAGGAGTTCGACTTTGCTGTCTTTTATGATCGTACTAAGATATTCAAAACCTTTGCAAATAGTCCACATTATACCCTGTGACTAATGCATAAAGAGAAATCTCCCTGGAGACTGTCAAGTCTCTCTCGGGCTCCTTGCACACATGTGGGAAGGTGACTCCAGGAAGACGCATGCACAAACTTGCAGTCCCTACCCCTCTCCGGGGACCCTCCCCATCCCGTTTCATCCCTTCTCTTTTGTGCTATGCACACTTTTCTCATTGCCTCTCCCATTCCCATCAAAACTGGCCCTTCCAGTCTCTCTTTCCCCAGACATATACCAGCACCCCAAATGTAGATGTCCTAAGTACTTTTTCTCTGGCCTCAGAAGGATGGATGATTAGGCTGATAAACACATATGCCAATGTCCAGGGAAGTCCCCTCCAGGGGGACACTCTGGCATTTAGGAAGATCTCCACGAGGTGCCCACAGGGGACCCTGAGGTTGTGACTGGCACACCAGGTATTGCTTTGGATGTGTCTGGGATATAGGCAGTAGGAAGGGATGTCCCAAGGCAAGGAAGTGTGGAGCTCTCCCATTGCTAGGGGCTTTTTGCTTATTCGTAATTTTACCACCTCACATCTAAAGCTCCCAGAAGATCAAAGTGAGCTGTTGAGGATTGCGGTGTCTCCCCACACTGCCCCACAACTGCATTCCTCTGCCCCAATTGCAGGCGCCCCTCTCAGCCACAAGAATCCTCTGCCTCAGTGAACTGGGGGGAGGCAGTGGCCTTAGCATCAGAATGGGGAGTGGGCCAAACCACCAGCACCCCCCATACTTGCAGGGTCTTTGGAGACTGAACAAAGAGTGCTCTTACTAAGCATGAGGTCACCTTTCTCGTGCCTGGATTGTCTGGGCTCACAAGGTTTATTTGGGTTCATCAGCTGAACTCACCCCAGGGCTGATGTCTGTGGGCAGTTCCTGGGACCCAACTGGGAGAAGCCCTTTAGGGGACCCTCTTCCTATCCTCTGCAGCAGAGCCTGGCAAAAGGCCAGTCAATCAGGGAAAGGCATGGAGCAGGTCATGAAGCCAAGGCTGGTGGGGAGCAGAAGGAAGGGCCAGGCTCGTCGCAAACGTCTCGTCAATCCATGGAGAGCCAAAGCAGTGGTCAAGAAACCAGCCCCAAGATCCAGTGGAACCACTGAGAGGAGGCTGAGAGGTGTGGGAGAGCCCCAGGCCTCTACAGGCCCTCAGGTGGCTTTTGGCTGCTCTGCTATTCTGGTGAGCCCTGATGTAGGTAAGGGCTTGTGCAACCAGGACTGACCACTTAAATCTGCAGAAATGAAGCAGCCAATGCCACTCGTGGTGTCTCTGAGTGGAGCTCTCTGTGGAATTGCTTCTAGTGAGAAAATAAGAATCATTAGTAATTAATAGTATTCTTTATCTAAGGGAGGAGCTGAAATACCCAAAGGCCTTACTGTATTACATGACTCTTTCCAATGGATTTAGGGCATAATTTTTCCTCTTATGATTCCTCTACAATCTCCCTAAATCTAAGTCTAATAAACCATCTCTTCCCAAATCATACAGATCATAAGCACTGCCCAGCCTGGGGAGAAATATCACGAACACTAAATCAGCGCAGCCTGGATTAGTGCGGTGTTTCCTGCACTCTGGAAAGGAGGCATCTTGGTTCTGGGTCACGGTGTCATTTCAGGTCCAAGTCCACATGGCCTCAGAACTAAGAAGCACACTGGGGCTGAGAGGAGGCCTGAAAACAATCTTGAGGTTGGATAACTTAAATTAATGCTTCTTACTCCTAAATGAATCCCAGATTTCGAGTGCTATAAATTTTCCACTTCTTTTTCTGACCAATCGCAAGCATCAGCCATGATGGCTCAGTGCTCTGACTGCTGCCTCCCCTTGATTTCTCTGAGGTCCCTGCCCTCAGAATCCCAGCAGTCCTTACTAGAAGAGCAGGCAGGGCTGCTGGGCATGAATCGCCTCTTTAAGTTGAAGTGGGTGGTCAACTGCATGGTCTAAATGCAGAGGCAACCCGAAGCCCAGCCCGTTCCCAGAACACCACTCCATGAGCCCACTGCAGTAGTTCCCGGGGCCAAGAACTGTCATAATCAACACTGTCTTCAGGAAGTTATTTTCTTGAGTTTTACAGTTTTGGCTATGTTCATAGATGTAGCAAAAGGCCAAAGTAATCCAAGTTTAAACAGGGTAGAACTTGTCCTTTTCCTCTGGGGTCAAGGGTCAGAGGCCCAGGCTCCTCCTGCCTTGTGTCTCCAACATCCTGGAGCGTGGCCCTCATCTGCAGAGTCAAGAATGGACAAGGACAGAAGATTTCCCTTCCTCTTAAAGCACAGTCTATGCTCACATCCAGCTGGCCAGAGCGGCCACAGGGCCACTCACTGCACGGTGGCCACACTCACCTGCAGCTTATGCTCTACACTAGGTCAGGCCATCCAGTATCACTTACTGCCTCTTGAACCAACTGATGCAAGGAAGGCTGAGAAACATAGTGCAGTGTAGATGGTCATGCGCCACTGAAATTCAGGAGTTCCAGGACTGAAGGGAGGAAGCGGTGATGGAGATGGAAGACAATTATCCATCTCTGTCCCAGCACACCTCTATACCTACAAAAGCTAGAACCTGCTAACAGATAAAGCACCCTAGTGGACCCAGCTTATGAATGACATCTGTCATTTTGAAAGCATGGAGAAGGTTGAAGGAAGGGGGCAAGCACATTCTGATTGGAAGGAGGGACAGGGATACTGGGTTCTTCTCTAGGGATGGTAGCTGAAGGGACTGAAATCCTGAGGAAGAAAGAAACAGAGATGTGGAAACCTGCAACAGAGACGGGAGCAAGGAAGTGTTGGGACCCAAAGCCAGTTCCCAAATGCATGACATTAACCACGGGCGGCTCTGTGCATTGCCTGTGCCTCTTGATTCCTTTTGCCTTAGATTCATCTAAAAACACGTGACTCACAAGAAAGTGCATGATTTAAATCTCCACTCTACCATTCCCTTATGAGAGAGACGATGGGGGAAGAAAAAGAGGCACCCCTTTAGCCTTTTTGAGCCCATTTTTACATTTTTGACTCAGGATAATAATATTCACCAACAGTGTTGTTAGGAGGACAAAATGGGATAATGTATACAAGGCAGTTAGTACCAAGTATCCTTCTCAACATGGATCTATACATTCATTCCTTTGTTTGATAGGTAATCCCTTGTAGCTTTAGGTACAGGTTATGCATTGGGCATAGGTTAGATATGAGCACTTAGCAGCCTTCCATATGATTTTGGGACACGGTTGGTCCATTCCCATTTGGGTGGCAAGACACTCTGGGAATGAGAGATGCAACAAGAAACGTCTCACTTCATAACAAGCACCTGGTCCCTTGTGTGAGTGCATGTGATTAGGGAGCATGGCTGGTGAGACAAGGCTGCAGGATAGGAAAGGGGTGCCTGCGTGATGTGCTGAGGACCTGGTAGACACATCCCTGCTTAGGATACTGGTCTGCCCAGACCACCGTAGCAAGACACTGTGGGCCAGGTAACTCCAATAACAGAAATCTAGTTGCTCACAGTTCTGGAGGCTGGAACCCTGAGATCAGGGTGCCGGCATGGCAAGGTCCCCGTGAAGGCCCTCTCCAGGCCGTGTGCTCACAGGGTCTTTCTCCAAGCCTGGGTACTGAAAAAGAGAGCAGCTCCCTGGTGTCTTCTTTGAAGAGCACCAATCGCATCAGGAACTCCACACCTTCATGGCCTCATCTAACCCCAGTTGCCTCCCAAAGGCCCCCTCCCTAATCCATCACTCCATCTGGGATTTAGGTTTCACCATATGGATTTGGAAGAACACACACATTCAGTCTGTAACACTGCCACTCACTGGCGACAGTATAGAAGTCACAAAAGCAAAGCAGTTCTTTTTTTATTTTAATTACTATTACCTCCATTTGGGGAAAGCACTATGATGCCATAGGCATGAGGGGGACTCACCCTGAAGACAGAGTTCTTCACATTGTGCAAAGGGAGGAAACAAACCTTCCCCCGTGACCTTGCATATAGGGAGCAGGGTGAGGTTTGAACTACGCACCAGATGAGTAAGTCATTTCATAATTTTGCATTTTTTCATCCAAGCTAAATAATGCTCTTGGCTAAGTAACCTCAGTCAGTTTATCTTCTGGCTCCAATTTTTGAAGGCAAATACCCCAACATAAATAAAATAATACACTAATGATGGTTCTAAGGAGACTTATTTAGCTGGAGTCATGGATGAGGGCAGGAAAAATAGCCTCCCGATTGTTAACAGGGAGAGGCAGAAAGGGAGAAAAGGAAGATTGAACAAAACTAGTTCATCCTGGGTCAGACTTTAAATCACTCAGTGTGGCCATGCCATGGTGGGGTTTTTAAATCTTAGAAAAGTGCATTAGAGCAACAGGATTACTGAGACCCATCTAAAATGTGAATTAAAACCAGGCTCTTTGGAGAAGTCCTTGTTACACTGCATGGCAGAACACATGGAGTAGGTATTGGACTTGATACCACCAAAGAACAAAAGATGGTCATGCTCATGTCTGGCTTTTAGAAGAGTGAAGCTAAACAATACTTACGGTGTACCACATCACATCACCAATCAGCACTGTGTGCATCCTCTTGAACCAACAAATATTATCAGTTTATTCCCCTGATAAATTGTACCACCAGTGGCATCTTTGCATAAGCCTTTGTCCTGAGCCAATCCCAGGTTAGTGAAAACTTTGACCTCCTGTTCACTTTTCCTTTCTCCAATTTCTCTCTCCCTCTCCCTCTCCCTCTCCCTTTCCCTCTCCCTCCCTCTTTTTAAGATTCATCAGAACCATACAGGTGCAAATACAACATGCCATGTTTTTGTATGATGAGGAGATTTGAGCATCAGAGGGAGGTTTTATTTGTACAGCAACTTCTATGTCAGCCAGTATCTTTTTGTCTTTCTTAGCTTACAGTGGCTGTTTGACCTTCCTCAGGGGCCATCAGAATGAGTCCTTCTCAACCTGGATCTACACATTCATTCCTTTGTTTGATAAGTAATTCCTTGTAGCTTTAGGTACAGGTTATTCATTGGGCATAGGTTAGATATGAGCACTTAGCAGCCTTCCATATAATTTTGGGATACAGTTGGTCGATCCCCATTTGGGTGGCAAGACTACTTTATTTTACCATGTTTCCTCTCTGTCAAGGTATTTATTAAAATGCTTTTCCTATTTTCATGTCAAAAATGGCAATTTGAGCAAAATCAGGGGACATTTCAACCTCCGGCCACCCACTGGTGGCAAGGGAGCAGGTGATAAAATGTCACAGACTCAGTGTGTGACTAGGCAAGACCCTCTCTGTATGGCAACATCTTTCCAGTCCTCTCTCATTCCAGCCTTTTCTCATCACCATAACAGCACACATTTCAAAACGAACGGTGCTAGGGGAAACATCCAGGAACAGAAAGGGAAACTTGAGGCAGTTACCTCTGGGTCTGTACCTTGCACCCAGTGATATCACCTTTCTCCCGGAGGCCCCTGGATTCTAGTGCTACAGAGTCCTAGCCGCTCAAGCAGTGAGCAGACCACAGGTCTAGATCCTTAGCAGCACCTTTGGGAAGGGTGCAAAGTTCAAGGTACCAGCAAAGGAGAGGAAACCACAACTCCTCTACTCCGCTTCCACAACCCATGAGTGCCTAGGCAAAAAGATGAGCTGCGACTTGTGTCTGGACTGCTGTGAAACAACACTCCAAGGTGCAGTGATTCAAACCGCAGTTTGGCATTCTGTCTTTGAGTTCTGTAGCTTCGCTGGGCTCAGTTGCATAGTTCTCATTCAGGATTTCTCATGAAGCAGACAGTGGTTGGGGCTAGAGTAATGGAAAGATCAATTGGGCTGGATGACCAAAAGAACATCCCAGTTGTTTGTCCCTCTGTGCTCATCCACATGGCCTCTCTCTCTGGAAGAGCAACCTGGACTTCTTATATGGAAATTCAGGGTACCGGAAACAGAAGGCAGAAACTATGGGGACTCTTTTTTTTTTTTTTTTTTTTTTTTTTGACAGAGTTAGACAGTGAGTGAGAGAGAGACAGAGAGAAAGGTCTTCCCTCTGTTCACTCCCAAAATGGCCAATATGGCTGGCATGCTGCACCGATCCAAAGCCAGGAGCCAGGTGCTTCTCCTGGTCTCCCATGGGGTGCAGGGCCCAAGCACTTGGGCCATCCTCCACTGCACTCCCAAGCCATAGCAGAGAGCTGGCCTGGAAGAGGGGCAACCAGGACAGAATCCGGTGCCCCAACCGGGACTAGAACCCAGTGTGCCGGTGCCACAGGCGGAGGATTAGCCCAATGAGCCACGGCGCTGGCCGCTATGGGGACTCTTAGAGTCAAGCTCAGAGCTAGCACAATTTCCATCAAATTCCGTTACTCAAAATGGTCACAAGCTAACAAAGACTCAAGGGGACAGAGGCCAGATTCTGCCTCCCCAGGGAAGTGGTGCCGCATGCAGGAGGGAGAAAGTGATGGCAGCCATCTTTACACTCAGGCTGCCGCCTCCACACACGGGAAGCAAAGGAATGCTCTCTGTCCAGGTGGTCCTGAGCGAGGCCCTCGCCCTGCTACTCTTGGGGGCCAAACGACTGCTGCAGCAGAGTAAAATATGAGCAAATATGAATGAGTGAATATTGGGAAAAAGGAAAACTCAGTAAACCCACACCATCCTTGGACTTCAATAGATCAAGCAGATTTTTAAACAGTTCATAAAAGATGTAGAATCTTTGACAAATCAAAAAGTGATTAATGGGTATTTATTCAGCAGAACTCTTCAAATAAAGAATTCACATTATTTTTACGTTTGTTAAAAAAAAAAAAAGACTATAAGAGACCACAAAGAAAACTTGAAAAAAAGAGAAAGTATAATTTTATAGCCCACATTTTCCCCCCACCATACCACACACATACACATAGACCGAAAAAAAAAAAAAAGAAAAAAGAAAGAAAGAAAAAGGAAAAAAAGGCTGGAAAGTAGCAATACCAGATTAAACTCTTTTTTTTTTTTTCCAAGAACAACAACAACAACAAAAAGCACTTGAAAGTTTTCAAATGCTCTGATAAATCACTGTTGGTCTGGGGCTCTAGCAAATGATGACAGTTGGGATACCACCAAAAGAACTTTGTGCGACTTGGAAGAGTTGCATACTTAATAAACAAGAAAAAAAATGGGGTAAGCCACAGTTAAAACTTAGAAAATTATATGAGATGAATCTACAGAAGACACAAAAAAGGCATCTATGAATTAAGAACAAACTAATGAAAACAAAGCAAAACCTGTAAAACTGAGAAATGTCTTTAACCCATGATATTAGTTAAAATGATATAAATTTTTTAAAACTGTGACATTAGTCTTTTAAATTTTTATTTGTATTATTTATTCATTTATTTGAGAGGTAGACTGACAAAGGAAGACACAGAAAAGACAGACAGTGATGGTTCACTCCCCTAATGCCTCCAACAGTCAGGGCTGAGCCAGGTCAAAGGGAATTCAGTCTAGCTCTCCCATGTGGATGGCAGGAACCCAACTACTTAAGTCATCTCCTGCTGCCTCCGCGCATTAGCAGGAAGCAGGAGTGAAGAGCAGAGACTTAGGCTCTCAATCAGGCACTCCTATATAGGACACAAGCATTCTTTTTTTTTTTTTTTTTTTTTTTTTTTTTTTTTTGACAGGCAGAGTGGACAGTGAGAGAGAGAGACAGAGAGAAAGGTCTTCCTTTGCCGTTGGTTCACCCTCCAATGGCCGCCGCGGTTGGCGCGCTGCGGCCGGCGCACCGCGCTCGTCCGATGGCAGGAGCCAGGAGCCAGGTGCTTTTCCTGGTCTCCCCATGGGGTGCAGGGCCCAAGCACCTGGGCCATCCTCCACTGCACTCCTGGGCCACAGCAGAGGGCTGGCCTGGAAGAGGGGCAACCGGGACAGAATCCGGTGCCCCGACCGGGACTAGAACCCGGTGTGCCGGCGCCGCAAGGCGGAGGATTAGCCTGTTGAGCCACGGCGCCGGCCAGGACACAAGCATTCTAAGCAGCTTCTTAACCTCTAGGCCAAAGGATGGACCCTAAGAATAAATTCTTAAAACCAGGCTAGAGTCTTACTAAAAACAAAACAAACCTGCAAATCTTTCTTTAATGTCCTATTTAAGAAGAATGAACAAATGAGATTACTATAGATAATCTTGAAAAGGAAAAATAATACAAATATAAAACCAATATTAAAATATATTGTGACACATTAATAATTGAAATTCTGCTGTTATAAGTATAAATCAGGCCAGTGCTGTGGCTCACTTGGTTAATCCTCTGCCATATGGGCACTGGGTTCTAGTCCCGGCTACTCCTTTTCCAGTCCAACTCTCTGCTGTGGCCCGGGAGGGTAGTGGAGGATAGCCCAAGTGCTTGGGCCCTGCACCCGCATGAGATACCAGGAGAAGCACCTGACTCCTGGCTTTGGATCAGCGCAGCACCATCCATGGCAGCCATTTGGGGAGTGAACCAACGGAGGGAGGACCTTTCTCTCTCTCTCTCTCTCTCTCTCTCTCTCCCTCTCCCTCTCCCTCTCCCTCTCACTGTCTGTAATTCTACCTGTCAAAAAAAAAAAAAAGTATAAACCAATGCATCACAGAAATGGAACAGAGAGCCCAGAAACAAATGAAAAAACCAATGAAAATTTACCAAATGTTAAAGGTGTCTTAAATAGGACATTAAAGAAAGATTTGCAGGTTTGTTTTGTTTTTAGTAAGACTCTAGCCTGGTTTTAAGAATTTATTCTTAGGGTCCATCCTTTGGCCTAGAGGTTAAGAAGCTGCTTAGAATGCTTGTGTCCGGCCGGCGCCGTGGCTCAACAGGCTAATCCTCCGCCTTGCGGCGCCGGCACACCGGGTTCTAGTCCCGGTCGGGGCGCCGGATTCTGTCCCGGTTGCCCCTCTTCCAGGCCAGCCCTCTGCTGTGGCCCAGGAGTGCAGTGGAGGATGGCCCAGGTGCTTGGGCCCTGCACCCCATGGGGAGACCAGGAAAAGCACCTGGCTCCTGGCTCCTGCCATCGGATGAGCACGGTGCGCCGGCCGCAGCGCGCCGACCGCGGCAGCCATTGGAGGGTGAACCAACGGCAAAAGGAAGACCTTTCTCTCTGTCTCTCTCTCTCACTGTCCACTCTGCCTGTCAAAAAAAAATAAAATAAAAAAAAAAGAAAAAAAAAAAGAAAAAAAAAAAGAATGCTTGTGTCCTATATAGGAGTGCCTGATTGAGAGCCTAAGTCTCTGCTCTTCACTCCTGCTTCCTGCTAATGCGCGGAGGCAGCAGGAGATGACTTAAGTAGTTGGGTTCCTGCTAAATCAGTGGAAAGGGTGATCATTTGGGCCACTAGTTAAGTCACTGGTTTGTTTGCTGACATCCCATATCAAAGCGGCTGAGTTCTGACTCCAGCTTCCTGCTAATGCATGCTCTGGGGGACAGCAGGTGAAGACTCAAGCAGTTGGCCTGGTCTCTGCTACCCATGTGGGAGACCTGGATTGAGTTTATAGCTGCTGGCTTTTGCCCCAGCCATAGGGGCATTTGGGGAATAAACCAGCAGATGTGAAATCAATCCCTCTTTCTCTCTCCCACACCCCACCATTTCTCAAATTAATAAATTAAGTAATTAACTTTTAAAAATCAGTTGGAAGATGGCGGATTATTTAACAAATGGTGTTCATACAATTGGCTAACCATTTAGAAAAAGATGAAATACATTTGAACCTATACCTCATGTCTTATACTAAAGTATATTCTAGATAATAATATTTAACATTCCTGAGAAATTTCACGTGCCAGAAACTATTCAAAGTTATTTTTAATCTCGATGAATCCTCAAATAATAATCCATAAGATAGGGTCAATTATTTTACCTTCTTTTAAAGAAAATGAAACAGAGATACTAATTTTAATTTGTCCAAGTTAACACACCAAGTTGCAGAACCAGGTTTTGAATCCTGGCCGTTTGACTCTACAGTCCACATTCTACAAACATAGAGAAGGCAAATTATAACATTACTGAGGGGAGGGAAGTGGGAGGGGAGGTAGGTGTGTGGAGCAGCATTTTAGTTGCCGCATGAAACACCACATCCCATATCTGAGTGACTGGTTCAAGTCCCAGCTGCTCTGCCTCCTACCCAACTTCCTGCTAACGCACATCCTAGGAGGCAGCAGGTGATGGTTCAAGTACTTGGGTCCCTTCCACCCATGTGGGAGACTCAGAATAAAGTCCTGGCTCCTGTTTTCAGTCTGGGTGTTGTGGGCATTTGGAGAGTGAACTAGAGAACCACAGCATGGAAACTCTCTCTCTCTCTCTCTCTGCCTCTCTCCATTTCTATTTTCTATCTCTATCTGACTTTCAAATAAAAAATGAAAATTAGAAAAAATATTAATTAGTGAGGCTATTACTGAGGTGCAGGAGGTTAAGCCACCCCCTGTGACGACAGCATCCCATACCCATTCCAGTCCTGGCTGCTCCACTTCCAATCCACCTTCCTGCTAAAGTGCCTTGGAAAGCAATGGAAGATTACC
This sequence comes from Sylvilagus floridanus, assembly GCA_949820135.1. Lineage (NCBI taxonomy): Eukaryota > Metazoa > Chordata > Mammalia > Lagomorpha > Leporidae > Sylvilagus > Sylvilagus floridanus. The sequence goes on from OX463245.1 coordinate 51,868,562, forward strand.
CAAGTGCTTGGGCTCCTGTCACCACTGTCGCCGGGAGACTGAGATGAAGTTCCAGGCTCCTGGCTTTGACCTGGCCCACCCTGGCCATTGCAGTCACTTGGGGAGTGAACCAGTGGTCTGTCTCTCTTTCTCTCTTTCTCTCTCTCTCTCTCTCTCTCTCTGTGTGTGTGTGTATGTGCCCTTCTATCTCTATAACTCTGCCTTTCAAATAAAATAATCAAATCAAAAACAAAAGCCTAGGAAAAATAATGAAGGTCTTTCTAATACATGTGAAAAACAGACTCTATGGATTGACATAATTGGCTACTCATAAAAATATCTACTTGTTCATTAACAATTAAGAACATAAGCAAAATTAGAAGGCAAATCAAAAATCAAAGGAAGAAATAGCTTACATGAAAAGGTTACACATTACTCTACAAAGTGTTCTTACAAATCAGTAAGAAAGGATCAGAACCTCAGTAGAAAAGTGGGGAAAGAATATGAACAGGCAGTTCTTATTGAAGGGAAGTAGGAAAGGACTCCTGTGTGCTCACATAGAAAACCACCTCATCTCACAAGTCATAAAACAACAAACCTATAAACAAGATACTCTTCCTTATGACAACTGACAAAAATTTTAATGGTAAAATTCAAACAGAAAGTATACAAAAATATAAATTCTCATGGAATAATATTGGGACTACAAATGAATGTCATTGTTTTTCTAGAAGACAATTTGATAATATATAAGGTGATTTCTAAAGTTCTATGAAAATGGAATCAAAAGATGAGTATTTTGGTGCAAGAAGTTTTTTAAATCCATACATAGGTTTTTCATAATATACATTTTCTGTGAAGTTTTTGAAGACCTATTTTATTATTAAAATCAGTTAAAATATACATAAACGTTGCCTCAGAAATTCTACTCCAAACAGTTTCTTAGAACTACTGATGGATAGATAAAAATATTTATGTATGAGTAAGTGTTATCATGGCATTATTTATACTAGAGACAAATTAAATAGACTCTTAATGCTCAACAATAAGGAATTTAATAATTGCATTTGGGGCATCCATGTGATAGGAGATTTTGCAGCCACTAAAAATGGTGGAGAATTGTTACAGTGGATTTTTTAAACTGTTACACAGGCTGATCCCATTTTTGTAAATCCATGCACCACTGTGGTATGTGTGTGCCACCTGAAAAGATAAGCACAGATGTTAATTCTGAGTACTGGGATTTAAAATTCTTCTCTCTTCCTCTTCTTCCTCCTCCCTTTGTGTATCTTCCAAATTTTCAATGAAGAAAACAGATGTTTCAGATGAAAGTGAGGGATCTTATTGTTAAATTTCACTGTGACCCAATGGAAAAGAGGGGGCTTTTATTGTTAAGTCAGTCATATCTCAGTAGTTAATCCTGACAAACCTCCTGTTTACACGTGTCTCACTAAACATATGCCATTTTGATTTCTGCCCGTTCCTTCATTTTTTCTGATTTCCTCGTGTTACCAAGTATTTCCTTTGGGCTTTCATCTCACCCTCACTTTTGGCGTCCAAGGACGTTATTACGGAGAGGATGCCAGCGTGTGTCAGCAAAATGAATCAACCAGAAGAGTTGACCTTGGATCCTTTTCCACGAGCAGCACATAAAAGGCAACCTGTGATAGGAGATTTATGGACGGGGCAGGCTGGGGATGGAGGAAGGGGAGGCCACGCACACACTCCCCTCTCTTTGCCCTGAGCCCCAGCTTTGGGGAAGCCAGGCTGGTTCTGTGCCAGTTTGTCTCTTTCATAGAAAGCCCTATGGCATGATGCTGTCACAAGGAAAATCTAAGCGCAGTTGCTTCGTTTCAAAACATGAGCCATGCTGAAGGGTAGCATTCAAAGAAAAACAATAGAGTAGCAGAGAGAATTACAAAGAGGGTAGCAGATATTACTGAGGAATCTGGATGCTACTGTCTAGACGACAGGGTGTGTATACACATGTGTCTGTGCATACTTACACTTGCGTGTATGTGTGTGTGCATTTTATATGGAAACCAAAACATCGGTGTAAAAGGGAAAGAGCAAAAGCCAAAAGACCAGTTTAATTGGTGGCCCAGGTTATAGAAGATGACCGACAGTGAGAACAGGGAGGGGTAAATGGCCTGAAAGATCTTCAGAGATGGAATCAGAACTGTCTTCTCCTTGACTGGCAGAAGGTGGCTACCCTTCAGTTCCCACTTCCATTCTCTATTTAAAGCATCAGTCCTAAGTGACTATCATTCACTGATCCTTCCAAATTCCCAGGGGAGAGAAACTGATTGGGCTGGCACAGGTTAGGTGTCCACCTTTGGTCCAATCAACTATGGCCAAGATCAGGGGCACAGATCACAGATAATGATTGCTGGGACCCCTGTTTGTGGGATCATTTGACCAAACTCTGTCTCCACTTCCACTATGTTCTTCATGAAGGTAGGAACCAGAATAGGCTGAACACTGTCAGCAGCATTTTATGCAATGTCTAGGACACTGCTGGCAATCAAAAATAATTTCTCAAATGGATAAATGCAGAAACAAATTAACAAATGAAGAGAATCACAGACTGGGTAGAAGACACCATGAAGTCATCCCATTCCATCCCATTCATTGCTCATGTGTCTCATTCATCCAACTTCGGCAGAATTACTTAAGTTGCCTTCAGTACGCCATTGAACTTTTGTTCAATGAACCACCCGCCATTAACAAGAGTGATTTAAGTTAGGAACTATGCTACAAATTCCAAACAACAGACTTCCTAACACTCTTTGGAAACCAAATTCATTTGTAACTTGAGAAGCACCTACAGCTCACCAAACAAGACAATCCTTGCTAGAAGGAGGCCAGAGAGGAAAGGTGTTTGTCAGAGGAAACTTGGCTTATATGTTATACTTTTTCCATCTGATTATTTTAGTATTCTTGCATGAAATCCTATTTCCTTAAATGACCTCTGTTCATAGGAAACTATTTGTTTTAATCTGTGGGAGCTGTGGCATATTTTTAACCATCTCCAAAGGCCAGCTCCCTCTCCACTGAGCGGGCCTGATATGGAAACAGATGTTTCATAACAGTCAGCACACATGAGCTCACCACTGGCAAGACGGTTGCACACCATCAGCCCACAGCTCTTCTCACATCTCCCCTATTATCCCACAAACCCAAGGTCAGAATTCACAGGCAAACTTGAATCCGTACCACATAACAGAAGAGCTGATGGTGAGCCCCCAATTTTGACTTATTAATACCAAGAATAACCTAATGACCAACTGGAATATATACATTACAAACAGCCAAACCAAGGAGTACAAAAACATGCGCAGTCTGGCTGCCCCAAAAGGATTTAAATTATCCAAGTAAAGAGTTCCAAAGCAACTTAAGTTTTGATGGAATCAGACAATATTGGGCTGAAAGGCCCTTGGACATCATGAAGCTAGGGCAGCAACTTTACTTTGCAGATGAAAATGCTAGGACCCATAGCAAGAGCATGTCTTTCCCCCTGTTTCATAGGGAGTGTGCTAATGGCAGAGCAGAAGGTAGAACTCTGCCTCCCAGTCCTGACCTCTAGGCAGAATACAGCCTCCATACCATAAGTGTCCTTGGACCATTGTATCTGCAGTTCAAAACACAAGAAAAATCCAAAACCTTGTCAACAAGATCTTCATCCTGACTATGCCATAACTGTCTCAGAGTTTGTCACCTCCAGTTTAGGCAGAGGGTTTTCTTGAGGGACAATCTCCTTTGATAAACGCATACAAAGTAACCCAAAAAGGATTTTAAAATGTACCATGTTGATATTTCAAGTGTGAAAATCAAGGAGCACATGGGATTCTTGTCAGTTCTCCTTGAAAAGCCTAGAAAATGTCCAAAGAGGGTGAGGAAGTGACCTGAGGGGCCCTAAACACGTAGCCATGTTAATGGACCCTGGATCTTCTGAGAATCTGAACTTGTGGGGAAAATCTGACTTTCTAAAAAGTCTTGCTGCAGCTCAGAGACCCTCAGGTTTATGAGCAGTATTTGTTGTGTGCCATCTTTAACTTGAACTTGGAGTCTTTACAGCAGCATTAGACTCAGGAGCAGAAGATCCTAATGCTGTCTTAGAAATGTTCACCAACTAGTAGAGGAACAATGAGGAAACATCTGGAGAACACCAAGTGCATGTTATAGTCTTGCATGAAATAGATATTCACAAAGGGCTTAGGATGGGCCAGGATGGACATCCTGAACACAACAAAAGAATGGAAAGATAACAGCAAGGATCAGATCAAACAGGGCTGCATGTGCCATCAGATGCACTTAGGTTTTATTTTAAAGGTGATGAGAGGGCCCAGCATTGTGGCACAGTGGATTAAGCCACTGCCTGCATCTGCAATGTGTCCTGGCTGCTCCACTTCTGATGCAGTTCCATGCTTCTGCTCCTGGGAAAGCCATGAGATGGCCCAGGTCCTTGGGTCCCTCCACCTGCATGGGAAACCCAGATAAAGCTCCAGGCTCCTGACTTCAGCCTGGCCCCAGTCCCAGCCCCAGCCCCAGCCATTGCAGCCATTTGGGGAGTGAACCAATAGATGCAAGCTCGCTCTCTCGCTCTCTCTCTCTCTCTCTCTCTCTCTCTAACTCTTTCAAATAAAGAAATCACATCTTAAAAAATAAGGGGGGGGGGGGGGGCAGTGCCGTGGCTCACTAGGTTAACCCTCCACCTGCGGTGCCAGCATCCCATATGGGCGCCAATTCTAGTACCAGTTGCTCCTCTTCCAGTCCAGCTCTCTGCTGTGGCCTGGGAGGGCAGTGAAGGATGGCCTAAGTACTTGGGCCCCTGCACCCACATGGGAGACCAGGAGGAAGCACCTGTTGCCTGGCTTCGAATCGGTGTAGCTCCAGCCATTGTGGCCATTTGGGGAGTGAACCAATGGAAGGAAGACCTTCTCTCTGTCTCTCTCTGTCTAACTTTACCTGTCAAATAAATAAATAAAAATCTTTAAAAAAGTAAAATAAAAAAGGTGACGGGAGCCATTAAAGAATTTTGAGATGGAAAGTGAAGTCACCAGACTTGTGTTCTGGAAAAATCTCTTGAAACCTGCATCAAGAGTTGACAGATAGTGGCAAATGATACATAAATCATGTGATATTATCTACAGGTCATTCAAGAAACTATTTGCACTTTTAGTCTTTATCCAGGATAATCCAATCAAAAGAGGACGCGTTACGGAAGCAAGCAGGGCTAGGTTTGAATAGCGCTCAACCATTGTCTGGCCGAGTAGTCTTGAGGAAGTCACAGAAGTAGTCTGGGGGCCGGCGCCACGGCTCAATAGGCTAATCTTCCGCCTGTGGCGCTGGCACACTGGGTTCTAGTCCCAGTCGGGGCGCCGATTCTGCCCCGGATGCTCCTCTTCTAATCCAGCTCTCTGCTGTGGCCTGAGAGTGCAGTGGAGAATGGCCCAAGTGCTTGGGCCCTGCACCCGCATGGGAGACCAGGAGAAGCACCTGGCTCCTGGCTTCAGATCAGCACGGTGTGCCGTCCACAGCAGCCATTGGAGAGTGAACCATCGGTAAAGGAAGATCTTTCTCTCTGTCTCTCTCTCTCTCTCTGTCCACTCTGCCTGTCAAAAAAAAAAAAAAAAAAGTAGTCTGGGGCCTCATTTTGCTCTCTGTGCAGTGACGACAATGATACTTTGCTCACAGGGCTTTGATAAGAAGATGATGGGCCTGGATATCTCTAATGGTCCTTGCAGTCTTGTCAGATACAGCCAGGTCACAATGGCATTTTCAGGCCCAGGAGGAAACCCAGCTAGCATCCTATTAAGTCACCACTGTAAAAGAGGCAATGCTGCATGCAATTCTGTAACTTAACCAGAGTGTTGTGCTGGTGATGTGTGAAAATGACTGGCATTCATACTTTGTAAAAGAGGGAGCCGAAGTAAACTGAGGTTAAAGAGAAATCTTGGATCTGAATCAAACTGCCAGAAAACAATATTGTGGAGAATTAAATTGGGTTGCAAAGACCAGTGTTATGAAGTGAGAGCTCCAATCATCCTAGCAACCTTTTAACCAAACACTGGTGCAGATTTGCTGGCATATATGACACTGAGAACATCTGGCCTTCCTATTATCCTCTCCCAAGCGAAAAATGATGTCGTGTAAACCAGTCTTTAGGCCAATTATATGGTCTAAGTGTTATGGTGTTTATGTTGGCGCCTCTGGCTCCAGGTTTTAAGGACTTAATTTGTAGCCACACCCCTTGTATGGAAACTGTGTGTCTTGCTGTAAATGACACCAGGGATGTGTTTGTGCTGAGTTTGCACCTTTTTTAGAAATATAAATATGTGGAATGCATCACCAATCCACTGTGTGTGCAAAGCACCGTGGGAGGTCCTCTAGGAAATAAGTTTCTGTACTGTGGCATTGAGAGTAGAGAAGGGTACAAGAAGCAGGCTCTGGAGAATGCTTTGGTCGCATCCTATGTTATGCTTTTTATTGTTGTTGTTTAAAGGTTGATTTTTTTTTAAGAGTTGCAGAGCGAGGAGGGAAACAGAGAAAGAAAGATCTTTCAATTGTTGATTCATTCCCTAAATGACCACAACGGCTAGGGCTGGGCCAGGCCAAAACCAGGAGTTTGGAACTCCATCCAGGTCTCCCACATAGATGCAGGGACCCAATCACTTGAGCCATCTTCTGCTGCTTTCCCAGGGGCATTAACAGGGAGCTGTATTGGAAGCACAGCACCGGGACTCAAAGCAGCACCCATATGGGGCGCTGCACCACACATCAGCCCCCACTGTTAGGGGTTATTTTCCCTAGTGACTAAGCTTACTGTAGAAGCCAGGTGTGTAGCACACTCTAGTCTGCCGCTCACTCGGAGGGTGTTCAACTACTCAACTAGGAGTGGCAACACCTGATACCATGTCCAAATGACCTTTCCACCATAGACAAGGCCATCACAGCATCGTAGCCTCTGTGTCTCTGACTACAGAGAAGCAGCATTGAACTCCATGGCATCTGCAAACACCATGTGCCAGGCCCTGTTCCACACCTTCCCCAACAATGACTGACTGAACTCCATAATGCCTGTGAGTGGCAGGGGGTGGTGAGTCCCATCCCACAGCACACAGTGGGGCGGCCAGTGTGGGGGCAAGGCAGAGGCTGTGAGCTGGCTCCTTCACATCTGGTCTGCTTACTAGTTCTGGTCTGAACTAGGCTTGACTATACTGCGGTCCATGGTGAACCATAGCCCAGTGCTCTGAGGCAGGGAACTTAAGTCCGGACCCCTGGGGTGTTACTGACCAGTGAAAGGAGGGCTCACTGCCTCTCCCCCTGACCAGTCCCTTCTGCCCTCTTCCACTCCCTCTTCAGCTGGCAGGTGTGAGAGGTCATCTTTTATTCTGCGGAGCTTCCAGACCCTTTCAGAAACACTTGAGAATCCCCATATGGATTATAAATGGAGTTACAGGCAGAAAAGGGCTGGGAACTTCTGACTTTGGATAAAACAGCCTCTGGGAAAAGTAGTAGAGTCACAATTGCACGAAACAAGTCAATGGGCTTCTGGGTTAAATAGCCTCCTCTCTCGTCCCAGCCCAGTGGCCAGCTTGAAGGAGCGCTGAAGCCAGGGGGGACCCAGACCCAAGCACCAGCAGCTCTTTCCCCAGGCTCAGAATTTCCCTTCTTCAAAGGAAATGAATGTCTGGAGACTCTTGTCTGACAGCCTGGCTGGGAATGAAGGGCAGAATAGGTGGTGCAGTAAATCCTGATTCTGCATTGTCATTATAGGAATTTATCACAGACGGTAACCATCAGGGTTCCCATCTTGAAGGAAAGAGCTTTATCCAGAGTCAGAAGTAAACTATAACCAGAGCTTAGATTTATAAAGCTATAAAAGAGGGCTCCTTGGACAACGAGGAATTTGCAGTACTGGGCTGCAAAATCAACAGAACACAAAAAGCTTGAACATGAGCTGGGTGTTCTATCCAGGCAATGAGATAATGGTGACGCTTCTGCAGTTAGTGGACCCCATAGCCAGGTTAGGTCCTGGTTAAATCTCCCAAAATGCAAGGTCAGAGAAAATGGGGTACTGGCATCTCAACGTGGCATCGTAATCCCTAAACTAAGCCCAGTCAAGATTCTCTAATGCTGGCTTTGCAAATGAATTTTCAGTTCATTGTTAATGTTGCCCAAACCCAAGTGGCTTTAAACAACTTTGTTTTGTGTGACCAAGAGTCTCCCTCATGCAGAGTACCCCTATGAGGCTCTGAGTTATAGAGCAGCAAAGTACAGAAGAAGACTACTGCCTTCCAGAAGTTTCCCATCTGGTCAGGGAGATAAGACATTGCCAGAACAGTTGTAGCGTGCAGGCTGCAATGTGCAGTGTGGCTTGTAACTAGAGATGAACCCCATGCCACAAAGGGTGAGTACAGGCTGGAGGTTTCTTTCTTCCCCAGAGCTAACTGTCCCTTAAATTCCACACTCTCCGCTTCTGCTTCCCCCTTCAAGTTTTCCCCAAATGGCCTGGAAAGGGAAAGTCTAGGCTCTCTGGATGTATCTGACTCAGGATGGCGCCTATCTTGGAGGGTAGGAACTGTCCCACACTGCAGCCCCAGGCCACGCAGCTAGAAATCCCAGGGATGAGATCAAAATGAACAAGGGGAGAGAGGGGAAGGGCAGCCTCACTGAGGGAGGGATTTTGCAGACAACAAGGACACACAATAGAGAGAGCACTAAGATGCTGCCCAGGGAGGGGCGAGGGGTCTTATGGGAAAAGAAAAGGGTGCTCACTCTCCACAAGGCAAACATGCACAGTGGGAGAAGAGTGGTGCTGCCCTCCCTTGCAGAGCAGTTAGGCCTTTTGAAGCCCAGAGGGCACGCCTAGGACTCCAGCAAGCCTAGGACAACAGCACCGGTGACACAGGGCTGCCTGGGGCTGCTTCAGACTCCGCACTTTGAAGAAGCTGCTGTCGGGTCCCAGATGTCTACTCTGCTGCATCCAGTTGAGTCCCCAGCAAGGGTGAGAGATGAGTTCAGGATACAGGACTGCTTAGTGGTAATATGCCCCCAGGTTGTATTTCTTAATAACTTAAGGGCACCCGGACAGACTCGGCGCACCTGGAAGAAGAGGACTCCTGCAACCAGAGCAAGGGCGGGGCAAATTGTTTATGGAAGAGCTTTGGGGAGGTCAAGGGTCAGGAGGGGGAACCTGTATTTGTGTGTATCTTGCATCTCTTCCTCATCAGCTGCCTATTGAATGCACTACCCAATACCAGTGGCTCATGGGAGGATTCTCACCCTTGCATTGCAATAGAGAAATGCATGACCTTCACCTTCTGCTGCCTCCAGGAGTGCCACTTAGCTAGGTTCCTTTTGTTTGGAGACTTGGGATCCCTCCTTTAGAAAGCAGCAGTAAGAGCAGAGGTCCTGGGAGAGGGTGGGCCCTACCTTCTCTGAGCTTCAGTTTGCTCATCTCTACAATGGCTGTAAGGCCCAGCTCACACCACACTCCCCAGCTGCCTGTTGTACAGCCCCAGCTCACATCTCCTGCTCTGATTCTCTTCTAGGGGCGCTGCATCAACTTCACCAGGGTCAAGAACAACCAGCCAGCCAAGTATCCCCTCAATAACGCCTACCACACCACCTCACCGCCTCCTGCTCCCATCTATACCCCCCCACCCCCTGCTCCCCACTGCCCTCCCCCTCCCCCCAGCGCCCCAACCCCTCCAATCCCCTCCCCACCTTCTACCCTTCCCCCTCCTCCTCAAGCCCCCCCTCCCAACAGGGCACCGCCCCCTTCCCGACCCCCTCCAAGGCCTTCTGTTTAAATCCAAGCCCTGGGCTCTGGGCTCTCTCAGAAACTCCAGGGAGGAGGCCCCTCTGTGGCGTTAAAACAGTCTTTCCAGGTGGAGGTGATGAGTGGTGATGAAGCCCACCGAGTTCACACTTTCTAAATTGGTTGGCAATGCCAGGACACCGACAATCGTCATCAGTGGAAAGAAAAGAAATTTTGATTTGCCTGAAAACAGAGGATGAGGCAAACACAGTCACATTTGCTGCCGGCCAGCCATCACCTCTAGAAGGTTCCAGAGGCAGTGAAACTGCCAAATGCTCCCAATGGGATTGTGTCTCACGGAGACCTGGAGACAAAAGCCTTTCTCGGAGGGTGAAATACAGAGTCGGATAAGAAATGACATTGCTGGGTCCCTCGACAAGGCCTTTCTTCCCCCATTCCACCTCCTCTGCCGAGAAACCCCCACCCTGCGTGCCACCCCGGAAGGTGGAGACCTGTGCCTACCACTTTGGGAAAGCTTGGGAACGCCAGTGTGGCAGGAAACTCCACATCAGACAGGAACCCGAAGGGTGTTCTCCTGCGATGTGCAGGTGAATAAGAACAAACGCCTTGTTGGCCTCTCCCCTTCTCCCCGTTTCCATATGAAGAAGGGAGTGGGTGTTTGCTGATGGACAAGGTATGTTGCCATGTTGATGTGTAAGTGAAATCAGTTGTGTGCCTTGGCAGGGGGGTGTTGGTGGGAGCATCAGACAGTTTCTAAAACCCACAGGCCATCAGGTGTCAGAGGTGGCTGGCTTTGACCAGACTTGGTCCCCTCAATCCACAGACAGTGCATTGTTGAAGGGCAACCTGTTCATGCTTCATGCTAAAAACCAAGGTTTGGCTTCCAAAGTGATTGATCCTGTTTTCTAGAGACAAACACATGAGTTCATCTTCTCAAACTAGCACCACTAGCACCCACCACACGATATCACTGATTTTGTGTTCTTTCTCAATAAAGTTGTGCACCAGAAACTTCTAGGTAGAGCTGAGAGATAACATAATAAGCAAAGTATCCCCAGGTTCTTTGATTAACCCCAAAAGAGGCATGCGTATGGATACAAATATATTTCTCCTTTGCTTCTCAACATGCAGATAGTATTAGCTGTTAGCCCAGGAGAAATACATCATATGCACAACACAGAAATGCCCCCAAATGCCCACCATGCTAGGACCCCAGCCCATTCCTCCAAGTCTCTCTGAGTCTGTTTGATCAGAAGCCTTGTGAGCACTCACTAAACCTTGGGCTTCATCACCAGAGGTCATTGTCTAGGGTCTCTTACACCAGCCTGTTCAAAAGCATCTCCCCCTCCAGCTTTCCACATGTCCTGAAACTCCTGTCCCAAACCCCTGAGACTCAAAGTCTTCTGGGAGCAAAACAGGAGATAAGACATAAACTTAGTGCTTTGGGCTTTGACCTGCCAAGATCCCTCCAAAGCCCATCACACCAGCCTCGCTCTCATTCTCAGCTAAGAAGGGAACTTGAGGGTCTGGGGCGCATGCCCTTAACACCGACTCCTGTGCCCATGGCAGACATGGCAATCTGTCACAGTACTGCTTCCCATGAAGTTGAACCATTTCTTCAAAACCCTTCTCAGATGACAACTCCCAAGAGCCACTGCTTATCCGTCAGAATTGAGAAAGATGGACCCTGTTTGCCATCCCTACCTTAGAAAACAAAAGCAAATCATTGGCCTCAGGGCAGTGGGGAAGCCCAAGGTCATAAAAGGAACAGCCAGGGAAAAACAGAGCTAGGCAAAGTGCCGCACTGGGGGACCACGGGCACCAAATCTGCAGTGCCAACACCAAACCGACACTTCCCCACGTGTCCCTTAGCTTCTCCCGTGGCTGCCGCTTCAAAGAATCTCCCAGCCTTCTACGGCACTAAAATCAGAGATGCTTTTCAGGACTTAGGAAAGCAACCTCCCTCCCCATCATCCAGCCCCACTGCATTGTCTATTTTTAGAGCACTAGGCTGCTTCCTTAGCTTAGCCCCTGTGGAGCAGGGGCCAGTGTGTCTCAGCCACCAGCGGGGACACTGCTGGGCCCCAGAAAACCATTCCCTAGGAGAATGGGTTCCCCAGGCTCACGGCATCGAGATGTCAAGCCCATGGCAACTGTTATGACTGCTGGCAGTCCAAAACAGTCCTCCCCACACCCCGGCCGCGTGACTGGGCAGCCCTCGCAAAGCCCAAGCCCGGATGCTGACACCAGGTGGCGGGCACTGTGCAACACCCACGGCCTCAACAGCCCATCATTCGGATGCCCTGTGCAGTTTCCAGGATGCTGTGCTGGTGGAGCGTTTTCACTAAATATTCATGTATGATGATCTTTAAAAGGATTAGCAGGGTTTGTCCTTCAAACTGACTCTTAGTGTCACCCCTAGTCATGCAGAATCAATCCTAAGAAGGAGGAGCTTCTCATTGTATGAACATGGTCATATTTTCAGAGCAGGCTATTACAGGCAGGAAAATTCTTAGGCTGGTTTACAAAATCTATCACTTGTGTCATTCCCTGTAAGAGGCAGGAGATATACGACTGTGATTGGGAAACTGCACAAAGTTAATTTTCAACCCCCATGTTATCATCCTTATAAAGTTTTTTTATTAAAAGCCAAATTTGTGTTGTATATATTCGTATTCCATGTGTTAGATGGAAGCATTTCTTATCCAGTGTGAATAAAAAGAACAGTTGTAGTAAATTATTATAAAGCCAATGATATTTCATGGCAGGTTATTGTACCAAGCTGTGCTTGTTGGTTCTTCCCATGATTGTATTGCTTTTATAAATGTACAAATAGTTACCGAAACGACGAGACCCTTGTTTGCACAGCATTAACAAGAACCTCGATCAACATTGCTGTCCCCTCTGTTGACAGCCAGTTCACAGCTTCTTGCCTGGAGCTTGGTACACACTCCAGCAAAGACACAAGGTCGCTCCTTTACCAAGGTCAAGAACAGAACTGGTGGATATATTCACTCATAGTCTTGGATATCTGGCCATGGGTAACCTCATTGGAAGTATCATGAGAATACTGATATGTTTTCATGAGAATATATGTTTAGTGTCACTGGCACTACAGTCCAATACTATGTCAAATGGGGGAAATAAATGATGAAAGGACTAGAGAAGGCTGGTATTTATGAGATGGTGAGCAGCAGCTTCAGCCCAGTGCCAACTCAATAAAAAGAAATTAATGCTGTGTAAAATGGGTTGAATTAGTTTGCAAACTATGTAAAGACGTATGCAGTGAAAAGCCTGTTAATGCACACCCGGTGGCAATGGGTATTCTAGCCAATCGCCTTTTCTAGTTATCTGAGCTCTACTATATTATCATTCCTGGGTAACCAATTTTTTAAAATTAGAGTATGATTTTTTTTAATACACTTAACATGAAACTCTTCCTTAACTCTTTCTTCTTTCTGGGAAAATTCAAAGATGGTTATGGCTCTCCAGTGCCTCTGAGTTGTTATTACGAGAGAACAGTTATCGCTGTGCCGGGCTGTAGGAGACTGGGCTGAACCTGTACAGTGGCAAACCCTGTAAGTTGCTTTTTTTAAAAAAATAATAAATTCCTAAAATGAACGCTTTTGCTGGTTATTTGTGTCTGTTGTAAACAATAAAGTGCACATTGTTCACACACTTCACATCCTGATCTCGTGATCATGGCTATGGTCCTGTGCGTTAAATTACACTTCTCAAATCATCCCACGCCCTCCATCCAGCACTTGCCTGTCGGTAACTGCCACTTCTCCCTTAGCTTTCTGACATTCAAACCATTCTTTATTTCTGTTAACAATTTTCCAAATTTAAAACAGTAATTCCTGCTTAATGAAGAAGAAAAGAGAAAGTGAAGACAGAAACACAGCAACCCGTCCCGGATCAGTTAGGTTTGTTTGGCTGCCACAGCAGAAAGGTCACTCTGACTGATTTAACTCACAGAACAGTCCAGAGGTTCAGGCTGCCCACAAGTTCAGGCAACGCTACAGCTAGAACCACAATTAATCCCCTTCTGGCTGTATTTGTATTGCTTCTTCAGGTCAGGTCCAAGTCGCTTTACCCCTCTCAGCTGCTCCAATTCAGCTTCTCCGTTTAAATGGTTTGTAGGTAGAGGAGCATCTCTCAATAGTTCCCAAATGTATATCTTTAAAAGGCCTCATTAAGCCTTGAATTTCTAACTGGAATAAAATTATCTGTAAACAAAGTCGTGCCACAATTTTCCACAAGTTTCCACTAGAATTCACTTTTTACCAACTTTGGGTACGTGCCCATTTTAAAATTAGGTCCTTAACAAATGGTTTTAAGATACCCAGCTAGCAATTTGAAAAGGAAAAAGAAAAGCTGGACTTCTACATCATGCCTGACACCTAAATTAATTCCACCTGTATTTAATTTCAGTGTAACAAACAAAACCAGGATAGTACTAGATGTGGAAAAAATGTTTTCCATATGACATAAAGAATTTTTAGATTCTATGTATCACTTGTATGACCCATCCATTTTCTCATGAAGTCCCTTCAACTATCCAGAGTGGTGCACCAATGTATTAAGTTGAATAAACAAAGGAACTATTATTGACAAGAATGAACCATTCACTTATCAGGTGCTGACTATGAAGATGAACTTGAGATCTGCAATCATTCATCACTGAATCTCATTTTCTGTCTTAATTCTGTGTTTCACGGAGTGTCACTTAGGTATTAAACCATCATAATGACATTTTGTCCATCTAAATACATTGCAGACAAAGTCAATGCCATTTACCATTTCTAGACATCTATTACAAGCAGTTGGAATTGGCTTATGCAAAACAGATGGTTTTTATTCAGATTACAATTGCATTGTAATTTTGTTCTGACTATAACTGTACTATATTTGTTGGAACCACCACACCCCCATCCTGAAGTTACCATGTCTAAATAAACTAGAAACTTTATAATTCCACTAGATATAATCTTGAATTCCTCTCTCTCTTCCTCAGTGTCCCAATGTCTGCTAAGTTTTATAGATTCTTCCTTCTGTATTGAAATTGTGATATTTTATTTTAATTATTATAGTCTGAAACTCTGCTATATTTTTATTTAGTTGTGTCATTTCACAGTGTACTTAAAGCAACAGCAGCATTTAACCACATTTTGTGTGAGTCACTAGAGAACTCAAAGCAAAACTCTGTTAAAAAAGATAACCAATTGCACACATTCAGTACTTTAGCTGGCATCTTTAAATGTGTCTCGTAAACATTAAAGTGAATGCAGGGTCATAAAAAACATTTTCCTTGATATAGTGAAGTACTTCGTGTTCTTGCAAACAGTTTCAAAATTACGAGAAATGTCGGTTGTAAGTGCTAAAGGGAAGAACACAGTTCACTTTCTTGTGATGGGGAAGTCAGAAGGCAAGAGACCTATCAACCACCAATGACCAGCCCATTCTCAAGAAAGCCTGTTGGCCGGTGCTGCGGCTCATTAGGCTAATCCTCTGCCTGCGGTGCCGACATACCAGGTTCTAGTCCCAGTTGGGTCGCCGAGTTCTGTCCTGGTTGCCCCTCTTCCAGGCCAGCTCTCTGCCGTGGCCCGGGAGGGCAGCGGAGGATGGCCCAAGTCCTTGGGCCCTGCACCCGCACGGGAGACCAGGGGAAGCACCTGGCTCCTGGCTTTGGATCAGCACGGTGCGCTGGCCGCAGCGGCCATTGGAGGGTGAACCAACAGTAAAGGTAAAGGAAGACCTTTCTCTTTCTCTCTGTCTCTCTCTCACTGTCCACTCTGCCTGTCAAAAAAAAAAAAGCCTGTAAAGTCCCTCTCACGTTATTTCTTTAAAATGTTTGTTTGAAAGGCAGAGTTACAGAGACAGAGCGAGATCCTCCATCCAATGGTTCACTCTCCAAATGGCCACAACAGCCAGAGCTGGGTGGACCCAAAGCCAGGAGCCAGGACCTTTTTCCAGGTCTCCCACATGGGTGCAGGGTCCCAAGTACTAGGACCATCTTCCCGTGCTTTCCCAGGTGCATTACCAGGGAGCTGAATTGGAAGTGAAGCAGCTGGGACCCAAACCAGTGCCATATGGGATGCCAGCACCACATGCAGTGGCTTTACCCACTATGCCACAGCGCCAGCCCCTACACTATCTTTAAATACAAGTACTTTGTCGTTCTTGTCCCTGTGAATCCCACCCTGATTTTGCAGGATATCTGCTCATGTTTTTCCTTCGTTTTACCCTTAACACTGTCTACAGGACACCTATAAATTCTGTAAAAGGCTGGACTGAAATTAATGATAGGGGCCGGTGCAGTGGTGTAGCCGGTAAAGCTGCCGCCTGCAGTGCTGGCATTCCATATGGGTGCCAATTCAAGACCCAGCTGTTCCATTTCTGATCCAGCTCTCTGTTATGGCCTGGGAAAGCAGTGAAAGATGGTCCAAGTCCTCAGGTCCCTGCACCCGCGAGGGAGACCCAGAAGAATCTCCTGGCTCCTGGCTCCTGGCTTCAGATTGGTGCAGCTCCAGCTGTTGTGGCCATCTGGGGAGTGAACCAGCAGATGGAAGACCTCTCTATCTCTCTGCCTCTGCCTCTGTAACTCTGAATTTCAAATAAATAAATAAAATAAAAATGAATAAATAAATAGAAAGAGGGGCCGGAGCTGTGGCACAGCAAGTTAACGCCATGGCCTGAAGTGCCAGCATCCCATATGGGCACCGGTTCGAGACCCAGCTACTCCACTTCTGATACAGCTCTCTGCTATGGTCTGGGAAAGCAGCAGAAGATGGCCCAAGTCCTTGGGCCCCTGTACCCACGTGGGAGACCCGGAGGAAGCTCCTGGCTCCTGGCTTTGGATTGGTGCAGCTCCAGCCATTGCAGCCGATTGGGGAGTGAACCAGAAGATGGAAGACCTCTCTCTCTCTATCTCTTTCTCTCTTTCTCTCCCCTCTCTCTTTGTAACTCTTTCAAATAAATAAATAAATCTTAAGGAAGGGAGGGAGGGAGGAAGGGAGGGAGGGAAGGAGGAAGGGAGGGAAGAAGGAAGGAAGGGAGGGAAGAAGGAAGGAAGGAGAAAGAAAGAAAATGATCATTTGTGTTTCCAACCAAGTTGTCATGGAAATAAACATTCCATGAAAATCCAGCCAGTGATTCATAGATAAGATGAAAGAGAAGTATTCAAATCCATTTGAAATTGCAGGGATGGATCAGCGCAGTGCTAGCTGGGGTAGACCCTGCTCAGTCCCCCTTTTTCCAAATGGTTAGTCTTAGGCTACCAGTCATCTCTCCAGGAAAAAAAAAAAAGATTTCTATCCTACTTCCCACAAGCATGTATTTGCTATCCTCTCAAATGTCACACCCGAGATTGCCTTCTCCACCCCGAGCAGCACAGCAAGTAATGAGAATTGTGTGCCCACTGCCAGTGTCTTAATTCTGTCTGCCCCAATGATATAATCACTGCCAGAGATAAGACTACACAGCTCCAGGAGAATTTGACTCTGCTTCCTACACTTGACAGACATTTTCACTGGCCAATCAAAGCTACTGAAACAAAGGCTCACTATTTTTTTTTTAGTTCTTATGTATTTATTTTCATTTTTATTTGAAAGGAAGATAGACAGAGGGAGAGATCTACTTGTTCACTCCCCAAATGCAAAGTCTCACTTTTCTTTTCTTTTTTTTTTTTTGCTATTTTCACTGCTTATAATTTGGGAATGAATGAACAGGAGTGAATTTTCATTATTTTAAAATGCTATGAGTGGTCCTAGGCAATGAAGAATTATACAAAATTGAAAGCACAGTTTGTTATAGGATGCTTCCTAAATAATTTCAATTTATGCAAGGTACCTCCCAAACAATACATTAGCAACAGAGTAGGAATGAAAGGCTCACTTTAGCAAGCCCTGGCCATGCCCCCTGTTACTTGCTGTCCCTGTTTTGGTTCTCACAGTCCTCTAATGTTTAGTTCAGCATTTTTATAGACTTCCAACGTGTGTTATTAGAAAATTCTTTTTTGTTGTTGTTTTTTAAAATATTTATTTATTTATTTGAAGAGTTACAGAGAGGCAGAGAGGCAGAGAGAGAGAGAGGGAGGAAGTCTTCCATCCATTGGCTCACTCCCCACAGATGGCCACAATGGCCAGAGCTGTGCCGATCCAAAGCCAGGAGCCAGGAGCTTCTTCCAGGTCTGCCACGTGGGTACAGGAGCCCAAGGACTTGGGCCATCCTCTACTGCTTTCCCAGGCCATAGCAGAGAGCTGGATTGGAAGTGGCGCAGCTAGAACTGGAACCGGCACCCATAAGCGATGCCAGCACTGTAGGCGGTGGCTTTACCCACTACGCCACAGTGCTCTTTTAAGACCACTATCTGGTCGGCGCCGTGGCTCAACAGGCTAATCCTCCGCCTTGCGGCGCCAGCACACCGGGTTCTAGTCCTGGTCGGGGCACCGGATTCTCTCCTGGTTGCCCCTCTTCCAGGCCAGCCCTCTGCTGTGGCCCAGGAGTGCAGTGGAGGATGGCCCAAGTGCTTGGGCCCTGCACCCCATGGGAGACCAGGAAAAAGCACCTAGCACCTGGCTCCTGCCATTGGATGAACGCGGTGCGCCGGCCGCAGCGTGCCATCCGCGGCGGCCATTGGAGGGTGAACCAATGGCAAAGGAAGACCTTTCTCTCTGCCTCTCTCTCTCACTGTCCACTCTGCCTGTCAAAAAAAAAAAAAAAAACACTATCCTAGGGCAGGCATTTGGGCTAGTGGTTAAGATCTGAGTTGGGGCACCTACATCCCATATCAGAGTGCTAGGTTCAAGTTCTAACTCCGCTCCCGATTCCAGATCTTGGGAGGCAGCAGGTGAGGCTGCAGTGTGTCCCCGCCGCATGCACTGAGTTCTTGGCTTCCGGCCCAGCCATTGTGAATACTTGGGGAATGAATCAGTGGACTGTAGCTCTCTGTCTCTGTCTCCCTCTTTTTCTCTCTCTTGACCTGTCTCTCAACTAAATATTTTTTAAAAGTCATTATCTTCCCCTCCCTTTCCTGTGAGGCGTGAGCAGCGCAAGGTGAGGAGTGCAGTCGCTGAGTTTCCCGTTTTCATCGTACTGAAAAAAGAAAAAAACAGTCAACGTACCTAAAACCCGAAGGATTTTCTGTAAGAAGTGTGGCAAGCATCAGCCTCACAAAGTGACCCAGTATAAGAAGGGCAAGGATTCCCTGTATGCCCAGGGGAAGAGGCGCTATGATCGGAAGCAGAGTGGCTATGGTGGGCAGACAAAGCCAATTTTACGGAAGAAAGCTAAAACCACGAAGAAGATTGTGCTGTGGCTTGAATGTGTTTAGCCCAACTGCAGATCCAAGAGGATGCTGGCCATTAAGAGAGATGCAAGCATTTTGAACTGGGTGGAGATAAGAAGAGAAAGGGCCAAGTGATCCAGTTCTAAACTTGGGGATTTCCTTTTTTTGGCTCTTAATTTTGGGGCAAATATGTTGAGGCTTTATAAAAATTAACCTGTAGGAAAATAAATACAGTGATATTCATTAAAAAGTAATTATCTTTATTTAATTTTGAACTGCAAGTAAAAACAAAAAGTTATCCTGTCCAGCACTATACCCTGGTGTAATTGATTTAAAAAGAAAAATTTCTTTATAAAGTTAGGAATAGGAAAAAATATTCCTGCTAAAAGCTACAGAAAACTTTCTACTTAATGTTGAAATATTAAAAGTTATTTCTTTTATAATCAAAACAAGAAAAGAATTCCAACTATCATTATTTTCACTTTGGTCTTATCCAGTGCAGTAAGACAAGCTTTAAAAGTAATTGTAAAAATCAGGAAGAAAATCTTGCCAATCGGACAGGTCTCATCTCCCAGGAAAGAGAAAAAGAAAACAGTAGTAAAGGCAGAGGTGGAAGAGCAGGAAGAATTTGTCTTCTCGACAACTGAGGCAAAAATAAGGAGAAAAAAGAGAAAGGGTCCTCCCAACAAGGTCATGTAGCAGAACGCATATTGGTAGAGCCTCTCCATTAACAATTTTATGCATATGGTGCCTGTCACCCAGCAGTTAATCAATCTGTGTTTGTTGAGTGAATAAACATGTATAAGTGAAGACTCCTTATATATCCAAATGTTTTAGCAAATCAACAATTGGTTCAGAAGCCATATCTGGAACAATGTTTCTCTCAAGAACCAGAGGTAATAAATTTTCATTTCCCCATTGCTTTTGAGCAAATATTCAAAGCAGGAACTCTCACTGGGTGGTACTGAATGAATTTCTCTGAAAATTCATTAACTTTGTCAACTCATTGGATTATTTTTCTGTGCGTACACATTCTTCCAAATTCTCTGTCAACTGAGGTCAAGTCCTTTTGCATTTGGCTTGTGAAGACAAATACAAGTACATGCCGGGAACTTCGAGTAAATGCCAGAAGGCAAATCAGCACCAGCACTGGCAGTCCCCAGAAGAATCAACTCCAGTTTGCCTTGTTTATCAAATGCCCTGTCACGGAGCCAGATCCCCTGCCTTTCTATGAATGTATACAGCAGGATGCAATGCTTGTGCCATGGCTCACTGAGGAAATAACAAGGATCCAGAATGAAAAGTTGAGCTATCGTGACACCTACTGATGCATCTGTAAACAAAGCTGTTTATTTGTAACTCATGTTCTGATTCTTTGCACCTGCTTGGAAGGGCTTTTGATCAGACTACAAGAAAAAGCTCTCTTCTCCACTTGCTGAACCTGCCGGCCATTAAGTCCAGCCTCAACTACCACTAATGTTCTTTCCAGTCCGTTACAGAAACCAACTTTTTTTTCTTTTTAATTGCTAGACTACAACAGTTTTAGGTTTACAGAAAAAGTGAGGGGATGAAGTAGAGTCACACTATGTTCTCTCTCTCCCTCACACAGTTTTCCTATTATTAGTGTGGTACGATTTTACAATTGATGAATCAAAACTGACACATTTTTATCTTTTTTTTTTTTTTTTGACAGTCAGAGTGGACAGTGAGAGAGACAGAGTGAAAGGTCTTCCTTTTTTGCCATTGGTTAACCCTCCAATGGCCGCTGTGGCCGGTGCACCGCGTTGATCCGAAGCCAGGAGCCAGGTGCTTCTCCTGGTCTCCTATGCAGGTGCGGGGCCCAAGGACCTGGGCCATCCTCCACTGTACTCCCAGGCCACAGCAGAGAGCTGGCCTGGAAGAGGGGCAACCGGGACAGAATCCGGCGCCCCGACCGAGACTAGAACCCGGTGTGCTGGCGCCGCAAGGCAGAGGATTAGCCTATTGAGCCGCGGCACCAGCCCACGTTTTTATCTTTTAAAGCCTATAGTTGACCCCAGGGTTAACTCTTTGTTTGGTATTGTTCTGGGGGATTGGACACATGCATGTGAATCCATCATGTATCCTACAGAGTACTTCTATCACCCTAACATTCCTGGCACTTCCCTTCTTCATCTCCCCTGGCTTCCTCCTCCGCCCCCTGAAGGAACTCCTAAGTTTTGTTTTGTTTTGTTGTGTTTACTGTCTCCATAGGTTGCCTTTTCCAGAACACCACATATCTGGAACACAGTATGCAGAATGTCAATAATTTCTTTCATTTAGCTATATGCATGTCAGTTTCCTCCAGGCATTTCCTTTGCTTAATAGCCCATTTCTTTTCTATTGCTGAATAATATTTCATTGTCTGGCTATAACACAACATGTTTATCCAGTCACTTGCATGGGACACTGGAGCTCACTTTCTGACTGATGTGAACAGCCCAAAGTGAGGAGACCCTGGGGGTGGTATTGTGTTTTCAGTAGGTAATTTTTTTAAAAAAATTATTTATTTATTTGAAGGTGAGAGAGAGAGAGAGAGAGAGAGAGAGAGAGAGAGAGAGAGGTCTTCCATCTACTGGTTCACTCCTCAGTTGGCTGCAACAGCCGGAAATGAGCCAATCTGAAGCCAGGAGCCAGGAGCTTCTTCTAGGTCTCCCATGAGGGTGCAGGGGCCCAAGAACTTGGGCCATCTTTCACTGCTTTCCCAGGCCATAGCAGAGAGTGGGATCGGAAGTGGAGCAGCCGGGACTTGAACTGGTGCCTATATGGGATGCCAGCACCGCAGGCGGTGGCTTTACCTGTTATGCCACAGCACCAGCCCCTTCAGTAGGTATTCTAAGACTTTTTAATATGTTTGTGAGATGTGGGTGGTGGGAGACATCCTGCTGTGGAGTATGGAGGGATCCAGGGGTCTCTAGATAGATTTATTCCAAGTTCTTGTCTCAGTCCAAGAAATGAATTCAAACCAGAGACTTAGGTAAGGGGCAAGTAAGAGAGCAGAATTTATTGAAAGAGATGGATGGAGACAGCACACATTCAAGTGCGCACAGGCGACCTGCCTCCACGAGTGCTAGTGCTGCTCCTGCCACTGCTGCTACACCCACCAAAGCTCAGGCTGCCCCTCTGAGGGGTAGGGGGTGGTGTCTTAATGGAACATACAAATGGAGCAGAGTTGGTGGGGCTTCAGTGTGCATGGTGATCCCTGGAAGGTTTCATAGCATTGTCATACGGCACTCAGCACACTTGTGGTCATGTTGGCACCTAATGCATGACAGAGTGAGGCTCAGGTGCAGCTCTGGAGAGCAGAGGTGCCAAGCCTGTAGCCATGTTGGATCGCACAGAAGGGGACTGGAGGGGTGGGGGTAATGGCCCAGGGCTGCAGCAGGAAGACTGCTGGAGTCCCTCAGCTCCCTTGTTCCCTAGCTCCCAGCCCTAGCCCATTATCAACCCGATTTCCTAGCACCAGGACAAAACTCTCTTCAATACTTTGTCTTCTAGTCATGTTTTATGTGTACCCATTTGAACATGTTGAAATGATACTATAAATACAATTTTCTATCTTGAGCTTTTCAGTTAACATATAAAAATTTTGAGCAGACAGTATGGTATTTTGCCCTGATCCTCTCTTCAAGGTTCATTCCCACCCCCAACCACTGGGAATGGCAGCTACTGGCAACTCACAAGCTCACAACTCCATCCCTTACCTCTTGACTTGCTCTTGGCTTTGGCCAAGATTATGCCCTCTCCCAGGCTCATCCCATGGCCAGTGACTGGCTCATGCTTAATATAGAGGCCTGGCTCCCTTGCCTAAATTGAGGAATATTCAGAAGGGCCATGCCTGCTCTAGAGATCACCATTGGATGAATAGGTACTTAGTAATAATTGTGTTTCCAGTCAGCTTCCCTGCCCAATCCTTCCTTCTTTAATTCTACTGTCATGAGGCACCAACTCTGTGTCTATTTTGAAGGAGGCAAGGCCATTGTTACCAGAAGTATTCCTAGGAGGCAGACTCTAGCAAATGAGTGCTAGTTCACTTACAGCAATCGCTTGGGCAACGTGGACTCTATCACCAGTGTAGGAGAGGGATGGAGAGCCCTTGGCAATCTGTAGTGGTGCAGTTGTTCTTTTTTTATTTTTTTAAAAACATTTATTTATTTATTTGAAAGGCAGAGTTACAGAGAGAGAAGTGGACAGAGAGAGAGAGAGAGAGAGAGAGAGAGAGAGAGAGAGAGAGAAAGGCAGGGGCGGGGGGAACCTTCCATCTGCTGGCTCACTCCCCAAAGGGCTGCAATGACCGGGGCTGGGCTAGGCCAAAGCCAGGAGCCAGGAGTTTCTTCTGGGTCTCCCATGTGGGTGCAGGGGCCCAAGCATTTGGGCCATCTTCTGCTGCTTTCCCAGGTGCATTAGCAGGAAGCTGGATCAGAAGTGGAGCTGGTACTGTGGTGCAGCAAGTTAAAGACCCAGCCTGCAGGCTGGCATCTCATATGGACGCCAGTTCGAGTCCCGGCTGCTCCTCTTCCCCCAGCCCCTGCCCTTCTCTCTCTCTCTCTCTCTCCCCTTCTCTCTCTGTAACTCTGCCTTTCAAATAAATAAATAAATAAATAAATCTTTTTTAAAAATAAAAAAAGAACAACTGCACCACTATAGATCACCAAGGACTCTCCATCCCTCTCCTACCACTGGTGATAGGGTCCATGTTGCCCGAGTGATATGGCCTGGGAAAGCAGTAGAAGATGGTACAAGTCCCTGGGTCCCTGCGCTAACATGGAATACCCAGAAGAAGCTCTTAGCACCTGGCTTCAGCTTGGCCCAGCCCTAGTCATTGCAGCCATTTTGGTAGTGAACCAGCAGATGGAAGACTCTCCCTTTCTGTGTCTCCCTCTCTCTCTGTAACTCTGCGGAAGGAAGGAAGGAAGGAAGGAAGGAAGGAAGGAAGGCAGGCAGGCAGGCAGGCAGGCAGGTTGGTTTTACCAGTATGGGAACACTCTCCTGAGACAAAGAATTTAGAACACTGGGAAGGATCCAGAAAATGGAAGCAATATGCTAAGATGGATTTCTGGAGGATGGGATACAATAATGGCCTTCACTCAGTGAATTTGAAAAACCAGACTTTCTGTTGTAGATGGAGGAAGTAGGGATCAAAAGGCTCACAGAGGTAGCATTCCCAAAGTTAGACTAGTAAAACAGGAAAAACCTACTCACTGACAGCTTTCTGGGAGGGCCTAGAGGATACCCAATTACCAGAATAATTGGTAATAAAGAATACACTGGCATGGGAGTGCCAGCAGTGTTAGGAAGGTCAGTGCCGGCTGTCCTCTGGAGGCTGGGACTGATGGTGAGAGTTGCTATTATACAAAGAGGCTCTCTGATAGCAATGGGAGGTGTCAGATCCCAAAAATCGGGGGATAGACGTGGATATACCTGACCATCAAAAGCAACACACCTACTAATATCACAAGGCTGGAACAGCAACTGAGGGACTTGACCCACAGAGGGCTGTGAAGATGGTTAATAGCCACAGGGTCCCATGGTGTGGTGTGAATAGGCAGGGAGTTAGTTAGGTCTAGGTGAGCTGGAATTCTTGCCAGCCTTGCAGAGGGTTCTTATCTCTTCACCTGTCAATATAAAATGGCCACCTTTTGCACTGAAGATCCATAATATTAAGACTCCATGTGAATGTGTGGCAGACCCCAATGGGAGAAACACAATGTCAAACCCTGGGGCTGTGAAGCAAGGCCATGCCACCTGAAATGAAGACCATACCCTGTATGGAAAGCAGATTCTGGTATGCTACTGGACTTAATTAACAGATCATTCGTCCATAGGACATCAAATGACCAAGTGGCCAGTCCTGTTCATCCTTCAGTGGATTCTAACTTAAAGCCAGGCAGGTCCGGCAACAACCCATTGTCAAATGGAAATGGTAGCAGGCGTAAGCAAGTGTAAGGGATGTACATAAGTTGTGCTGTCCACCACTGTTGTAGCTGTGCTTCTTTTTCAGCTCACCTATGGCCATTAGAGAAGTCCTTTAAGACCAGCTGAGGAGGGGGCTAAGCTTGATCTATGTATGTGCTGGCTCAGTATGTCAGCATAAGCCAATAATGGACTGCTGTTAGGGCAAACCCCATGTAAGGATGGTCCCAAGATAACAATGAGGATGAATCCTCCCAGTGAGCAGAGCTCTGGACAGTGTACCTGGTCATCTACTTTATGTGACAATAGGAGTGATCTGAGCTGAAAATATACATGAATTCAGGAGTATTAGGCAAAAGGCTCAGATTGGTTGCAAGGCTATAGTTTCTTCCAGCAACATTTTTCTCCTAAGTTCCCCAGAAAATGAGACAAACCAGAATGCTGGAGAAGGCATGCCTGAATATGGTGGCAACTGGATCTGAGCAACACAAAGAGTGGACCATACTGCTCCACCCAGCACCTCTCTTGCAGTCTAACCCACCCATGCCCAAACTGCTAGGAACATCAGCTGCTCATGGTCCCTAGCTGAGTCCTTTACAAAATGTCCTCTTGGCTACAAGTGTTTCTTTGGCCAAGATTACATCCCCCTTCCCACAGGACAGTCCAACACCAAAAACTAATGGATGGAAGACAACAAAGTCCTAATCACTTGTTATCATTCAGGGCAACTCTGAAGAGCTATCCCAACTCCAGAGATCCTTGCGTGATCAGCAGAGGCCTCAGGTACAACTGCACTGCAGGTCTGCTTCCTCATTTTCTTGCACGTGTAGATCAGCCTTCTACATACCACTCTTTTTTTTTTTTTTAGATTTGTTTATTTATTTGAAAGTCAGAGTTAGAGAGAGAGAGAGAGAGAGAAAGAGAGAGAGGTCTTCCATCCGCTGGTTCACTGCCCAATTGGCTGCAACAGCCAGAGCTGCGCTGATCCAAAGCCAAGAGCCAGGAACCAGGAGCTTCTTCCGGGTCTCCCACGAAGGTGCAGAGGTCCAAGGACTTAGGCCATCTTCTACTGCTTTCCCAGGCCATGGGAGAGAGCTGGATCAGAAGTGGAGCAGCTGGGACTAGAACCAGCACCCATATGGGATGCAGGCACTGCAGGCCAGGGTATTAATCTGACGCACCACAGTACCGGCCCCTACGTACCACTCTGACTCAGACTATTTCCAAGTAATCAATCTAAGACCAATGCTTCTAGCATGGGAAAATATTTATTATGTAAACTCATTTACACTAACAGCCTACCAGGAAACTTCAAAAAACTCTTGGAGGAGCAGGCATTTAGCTGAGCAGTTAAGATTCATGCGTCTCACATCGGAGTATTCAGCTTTGATTCTTGGCTCCAGTTCATGACTCCAGCTTCCTTCCAATCCAGACCCTGGGAGGCACCAGTGATGACTCAAATAATTGAGTTCCTGCCACCATGTGAGATACCTGGATTGCATTCCCAGATCCTGGTTCCACCCCCAGATCAGCTCTAGCCATTGCAGGCATTTGGAGAGTAAATTGATGGATGGGACCTCTCATTCTCTTTCTCTCTCTCTCTCTCTCAAATAATGGAAAAAAATTTCCTAGAAAATGGAATTAAAATATAAATTTATTTTTTTGTAAAAACATTGAAACCCATACATAATTTTTTCATAATATGCACTTTCTATAAACATTTTAAAGAATTCTCACATAGGGGCCAGCATTGTGGCATAGCAGGTAAAGTTGCTGCCTACAGTGCCAGCAGCGTATGGGCACCAATTCATGTCCCAGTGTTCCACTTCCTATCCACCTCTCTGCTAGCAGCCTCGGATAAACAGCAGAGGGTGACCCAACCATGTGGGCCCCTGCCACCCACATGGGAGACTCAGAAGAGGCTCGAGGCTCTCTGGCTCCTGGCTCCTGGCTTTGGTCTGGCCCAGTCTCAGCTATTATGGCCAATGAGGGAGTAAACCAGCCGATGGGAGATCTCTGCCTCTCCCTTTCTTTCTGTAGCTCTTTCAAATAAATACATTTTTAAAATTTCTTAAATAAATAAAGAATCCTCATAAAACAACTCCCTAACATTTGAACTTTGGCTGATCTCTAGCTATATGCCAGGGACTATCTCAGGCTCTTTAACATTTATTGTTTCATTTAAATATCCACCAGAAGCCTGCAAACGTTTTTGGACTTCTAGGAAAAACCACCCTCCTTCAGAGTGTTAGCTTCTTTCTTAAGGATGTATTTAAGTAGAGGCATAGTTTTCCATAAACAATGGTAAGCAAAAAGCCATCTTTTTAAAAGTATAAATTTAGTTAACTGTTGATTGAAAAAAAATAAAGCTAACTTCTATGTTAAAAATGTAATATAAAACTTTACAATGGTAGCAAGATTGGAAATCCTTAACCATACTGAAGTCTTTGCCAAGCAATGTAGAAATATTAAAAAAATCATTTAAACCTAGCTTCAAAAATTAAAGTATCAATTGCAGGACAGAAATACAGTCTCCAGCTTCTGAATTAGCAAAGTCAAAAAAGAGGGAATATGCGAGATTTGATGAATCCTATCAAAGGCAGGCAAAGGTGGGTAAAGAGGTAGAAATAAAAGTGAATCCTTTCTAGTTGGAGAAGTCAGACCGCTGAAGACAGAACTCCCCACTCTCCTGGGAGGTAAGGTTCTGCATGGACCCAGGCTCTGCTCCTGCTGTTTTCCCCAACAAGCCAAGGTGTGGCAAAGACAGGCTTATCTTCAGCAGTTTCCTGTGTCCATTCTCCAGGTGTCAGGTTTTTAAAAACAATGACCGCAGCTCACTTGGCTAATCCTCCACATGCGGCGCCTGCACACCGGGTTCTAGTCCCAGTTAAGGCACCGGATTCTGTCCCGGTTGCTCCTCTTCCAGTCCAGCTCTCTGTTGTGGCCCAGGAAGGCAGTGGAGGATGGCCCAGGTGCTTGGGCCCTGCACCCTTAAGGGAGACCGGATGGAAGCACCTGGCTCCTGGCTTCGGATCAACGCAGCGCCGGCCGTAGCGGCCATTTAGGGGGTGGACCAACGGAAGGAAGACCTTTCTCTGTCTCTCTCTCTCTGTCTCTCTCACTGTCTAACTCTGCCTGTCAAAAAACAAAAAACAAACAAACAAACAAAAAAAACAATGACTAGACTACATTGGGGAGAACAAAAATATACTTTATACACTTCACCTTGCTGAAGACAGAGACGTTAACATGTAATCAATGTTTTAAAATAAACTTAAATGAGAGATTTTAATGTTTTCCATACTAAATCTTCAGCATCCACTGTACATTTGACAGTTACAGCACATTTCAGGGCAGCCACATTCCATGGACTCATTCACCACTTGTGGCCAGCGGCTGCCGTGTTGCACAACATAATCGTTGAGGATATGCCAAAAAGTAGAATTCCCAAGTCATAAGATGTGACATTTACATCACTTGGTAATGACCATTTTTTTCCAGTTGCTGTACCCATTCACACTTTTACCAGAAGCTTTTAAGAATTTGTTTTATTCTGTACCATGTCAACAATGGGTATTTTCAGGCAGTTTGAATTTTGCCAGTCTTGTAAGTATGTATTGACAGTTTGTTTTACTTTAAATTTCCAAGGCTCTGGTTTCCCAAGAGATTGACCATCTTTTTGTATGTTTATTGGTTATTTGTGTTCCTCTTCTACACCACCATGTTTGTCTAATCTTTGATTCATTTGCCTATTGGGTCATTCTTTTTTGCCTGATCTGAAAGGTGTTTATTTGTTCTGGATACTATTCCTTTCACAGGTACAAATGCTTCAAATGCTTTCTCCCATTTTTGTAATTTACATTTTCACCAACTTTAAGATGTTTCTGATAAGCAGCAGTTCTTCATTTCAGTGCAATCAAATGATTCATCTTCTCCTCATATGGACTGGGTTTCTTTTTCAAAGCATTTCATACTCCAAGATTATAAGGATATTCCTCTGTATGTGCTTCTAATACCTTCCTGCAACTCTAGATTGAGTAATTATTTCTCAGAATATTGAAGAACTTAATTCCTTGTCGTCTGGATACCATTTTTCTCTGGAAAAGTTAATTGTGGGTAGTGGAGTTTCTTTGGATTAATTCATTTTTACTCTCTGGATACTTTTTAAGACCTTAGCAGATGGTCTTTGGTATTCTCCAGTTTCACTGCTAATGAATAATTTGTTTATACTGATATAAATGCATTGGACTTCCTGACACCACAGTATGCACATATGTTTCACTAATTCTGAAAATTCAGTCATTATTTCTTCAAAAATTGCCTCTTGTACTCCCTCTCTCCTCCTGTAACTCTAATCAGTTGTATGTGGGACTTTTCTCACTCTGTCCTCCTCCCTCTCAGCCTTTTATCCAGCTACCCTAGTGTCCCTGTGCTGCGAATTCTGTAGGAGTTCTTCAGCTCGTTCTTCCTGCTCATGGGCTTATCATCTCTATCTAATTTTCTCTTCAAGCTATCATTTGAGTTTTATTGTAATTTTGCAATTTTTATACTTCTTTTCTAAAAAATTCTATTTGGTTACATTCAAATATGCTTGCTTATCTTTCATAATCACTTGTACCTTAACTTCTCAGTTACCATTTTTTTACTTTATTAAACATGATTAATTTATGCTTTGTATTTTATAACTGCCATATCTAAAAATTTTTCTGGCTTGATTTTGTGGGGGGTTATTGTCTCTGTTGTTCCTGCTTTTGTCTCCTGTTCACTCTACTAGCTGGTGACTATCGGAATGAAAGCCCATTCCTGAAGAAATGATTGATTCCAAGATGAGTACACACAAAGTAAAAGAAAAGACTAGAATATTTGTTATATCAGAAAATAGGAAACTTCTCAAAATCAAATTGGGAAGATGACAAAAGGACAAAGGAACTAGAATCTGTAATTTTTAAACAACCTAATGAATAATGAGAGTGATAGAATATAATCCATGAAAAGAAATCATCCATGAGTCCATCTGAGATAGAAATGACAGAGAAAGATGATAGATAGATAGACACTTCCCTTACAGTAGAATTCTATAAATATAATTAGATCACCACTTGGCAACCACAATATAAGAATGATTGTTTCAAGGAAGAATGATAAATGGACCCTAAAACAAAGGAAACAGAATATTTAAAATGTAAAACCATGAAAACATGAGAAAAGATTGTAGAATTATTATTTTTCAACTTAATCAGGTCAATATATGACAAACCCACAGCTAGCATCATACTGAATGGGGAAAAGTTGGAAATATTTCCACTAAGATTTGAAACCAAACAAGGATACCCACTCTCACCATTCCTATTCAATATAATTCTACAAGTTTTAGCCAGAGCCATTAGGCAAGAAAAAGAAATCAAAGGGATGCAAATTGGAAAAGAGTAAGTCAAATTATCCCTGTTTGCAGAAGACATAATCCTACAAATAGGGGAACCAAAAGACTGAGACTGTTGTGAATTTATAAGAGAGTTTGGTAAAGCTGCAGGATAGAAAATCAACACACAAAAACCAATGTCCTTTGTATACACAAACAATGTTATGGCTGATAAAGAACTTGTAACATCAGTACCATTCACAAAAGCTACAAAAAAATTTAAATACCTTGGAATAAATTTAACCAAGGATGTGAAAGATCTCTAGAATAAAAATTATGAAACTTTAACGAATTAAATAGAAGAAGACACACAAAAAATGGAACAATGCTCCATGTTCCTGGATTGGAAGAATATCACCAAAATGTCCATACTACCCAAAGCAACTTACAGATTCAATTGTGACCCCAATCAGAATACCAAGGCCATTCTTCTCAGATCTATAAAAAATGATGCTAAAATTCATATGAAAACATAAGAGACTCCGAATAGCTAAAACAAGCTTAAGTAACAACAAAGCCAGAGGCATCACAATACCAGATTTCAAGACACACTACAGGGCAGTTAAAATCAAAACAACCTGATCCTGGCACAAAAATAGACATATAGACCAATGAAACAGAATAGAAACCCCAGAAATTAATCCACATAGCTACAACCAGCTAATCTTTGACAAAAAAGTTAAAATCAATCCCAGGAGCAAGGATGGTCTCTTTAACAAATGGTGCTGGGAAAACTGGATCTATGCACGCTGAGGTATGAAACAACACCCCTAACTTACACCAAATACAAAAATCAACTCACAATTGATCAAGGACCTCAGTTTACATCCTAGTACCATCAAATTACTAGCGGAAAACACTGGGGAAACTGCAAGAGTCCTACAACCAAACAAGGATGGAAAAAATGAACAGGCTCTGAAACCAGAGGAAAATCACTTGGAAAATGCTGCAGCTTTGAAGAACCCACTGAGTATACTTCTTTGTATTTCATAAGGGCATTATTTAGTAAACAAAATCTGACTATATGGATGAATCATGTTAGTTCTGACCTCAATGGTGTAGTGACTTTTAGACTTGGGTGTAGGTGTCTCTTGACAGTTACTGTAAATTACCATCTGTTATGCTATATATTCTTTTTTTTTAAAGATTTATTTATTTATTTGAAAGCCAGAGTTACACAGAGAGAGGAGAGGCACAGAGAGAGAGAGAGAGAGAGCGAGAGAGAGAGAGAGTGGTCTTCCATCCAATGGTTCACTCCCCAGATGGCCTCAACAGCTGGAGCTGCGCCAATCTGAAGCCAGGAGCCAGGAGCTTCTTTCCAGGTCTCCCACGTGGGTGCAGAGGCCTAAGGGCTTGGGCCATCATCTACTGCTTTCCCAGGCCATAGCAGAGAGCTGGATCAGAAGTGGAGCAGCTGGGTCTCGAACCGGCACCCATATGGGATGCTGGTGCTTCAGGCCAGGGCTTTAACCTGCTGTGCCACAGCTCCAGCCTCTATGCTATATATTCTTTTTTTTTTTTTTTTTTTTGACAGAGTGTGGACAGTGAGAGAGAGAGACAGAGAGAAAAGTCTTCCTTTGCTGTTGGTTCACCCTCCAATGGCCGCTGTGGCCGGCACGCTGTGGCCGGAGCACCACGCTGATCCGAAGGCAGGAGCCAGGTGCTTCTCCTGGTCTCCCATGGGGTGCAGGGCCCAAGCACTTGGGCCATCCTCCACTGCACTCCCGGGCCACAGCAGAGAGCTGTCCTGGAAGAGGGGCAACCAGGACAGAATCCGGCGCCCCGACTGGGACTAGAACCCAGTATGCCGGTGCCGCAGGCGGAGGATTAGCCTATTGAGCCGCGGCACTGGCCTGCTATATATAACTGGCTTAGTTGCTCACCAATTTGCAGTTTATGTACTGAAATGAAAACACCTGTGAAGAAAAATTACTTTACAAAGAGAAATAAGAATGTAAAAGCCAGAGAAGAACATTTGGCCTGGTCATTAAGATGCTGGGTTGGGTTGGGTTTGAGTGCATGGATTTGAGTCCCAACTCTGCTCCTGATTCCAGCCTCCTGTAAAGAAGCAGCAGTGATGGCTCCAGTTGTTGGTTCCCTGTCACACATATGGGACACCCGGACTGAATGTCTGTCCAGGCTTTGGTTTGGTCCAGCCCCAGCTATTGTGGGCAATTTGGGAAGTGAGTCAGTAGATGTCACATAGCGTTTCTCTCTCTCTCTCTCTCTCTCTCTCTCTCTCTCTCTCTCTCTCAAATAAATACTAAAAAGCTTGTGGAAAATAAAATTAAAGGATACCTTAAAGCAAATTAATGTAAAAGTCAGAACTGTCCTTCCTGAGGTGAAAAGTGAACTTTGGCTTAAGAGATACAATGTGTTAATCACACTCTTTATCATGATTGCTTATTTCTTGAAATAGTATGATTTCTGGTTCTCTCAAAGCAAAATAATGTTAGTCAATGACTACTTCTGTTTTTTTGCATTTTCCCAATTTTAGCCTTTGAGATAATGGGCAATTTTTAAGATATTCTTGAGGGCCGGTGCTGTGGCTTAGTAGGCTAAGCCTCCACCTCCAGTGCCAGCATCCCATATAGGCATTGGTTTGTGTCCTGGATGCTCCTCTTCCAATCCAGGTATCTGCTATGGCTGGGGAAAGCAGTGGAAGATGGCCCAAGTGCTTGGGCCCCTGCACCCACATGGAGACCTGGAAGAAGCTCCTGGCTTCGGATGGGCCCAGCTCCGGCTGATACAGCCATTTGGGGAGTGAACCAGAGGATAGACAACACATTCTCTCATTCTCTCATTCTCTCTCTCTCTCTCTCTCTCTAACTCTGCCTTTCAAATAAATAAAATCTTTTTTTAAAAAAAGATATTCTTCATTTTGGCCATCCTAAAACTGAAAATTTTGTTTTGAGCCAGGAGCTTCTTCCGGTCTCCGATGTGTATACAGGAGCCCAGGGAAACCCATCTTCCATGCTTTCCCAGGTGTACTAACAGGGAGCTGGATTGAACTGGCATCTATATGGGATGCCAACATCACAGGTGGTGGCTTAACCTGCTACACCACAGCACTAGCCCCTGCCACAAACATTTTTTTTAATTGTTTTTTTTTGAAAGACAGGGTACAGAGAGAGGTAGTGCCAGAGGGAGAGAGAGGGGTCGTCCATCCGCTGACTCACTCCCCCAAATGGCTGCAACAGCCAGAGCTGAGCTGAAGCCAAGAGCTTCTTCCAGGTCTCCCAGGCGGGTGCAGGGACCCAAGGACTTGGGGCCACCTTCCACTGCTTTCCCAGGCCATAGCAGAGAGCTGGATCAGAAGTGGAGCAGCAGGGACTTGAACCAGCACCCATATGGGAATGCAGGCGCTGAAGGCCGGGGTATTAACCCGCTGCGCCACAGCGCCGGCCACGCCACAGACTCTTTGGAGAAAGTACCCTTCTCTGGAGAGGGGTAGGGATAAATAAAGAAACTGTGATACAATGTTAACCCCATTCACATGTGAGAATCCAGGAATATTCCAGGATTCTTTTTTTTTTTTTTTTTTTTTTTTACAGGCAGAGTGGACAGTGAGAGAGAGAGACAGAGAGAAAGGTCTTCCTTTTGCCGTTGGTTCACCCTCCAATGGCCGCCGCGGTTGGCGCGCTGCGGCCGGCGCACCGCGCTTGTCCGATGGCAGGAGCCAGGAGCCAGGTGCTTTTCCTGGTCTCCCCATGGGGTGCAGGGCCCAAGCACCTGGGCCATCCTCCACTGCACTCCTGGGCCACAGCAGAGGGCTGGCCTGGAAGAGGGGCAACCGGGACAGAATCCGGTGCCCCGACCGGGACTAGAACCCGGTGTGCCGGCGCCGCAAGGCGGAGGATTAGCCTGTTGAGCCACGGCGCCGGCCCAGGATTCTTCATACCACTTTTCTATTTGGAATATTTCACTCCAAAATAAAACATATTCCAAAATAAAATGAAAGCTGATGTGGATTAAGTCCAGAACACATATTGGGATCAGCAGCTTGGTTTGTCCTGGTCTCCAGTCTCACTCATCTGGGGTGAAATTGTGCAGAGGATGGGGGTTAAGGACAGCCTCAATTTAAATGAGTTCAAATCAATAGAAGTAGGAAATAAGGTTGTGATCAAGTGAGTCGGGAGGTGAGGAACAACAGACACTGATGTGGTGTAGGCAGATGCACCCACAACACCTGGGGCTCATCAGCACCAACAAGCCCACAGATATGCTGTCCACAAGCAGGAGATTCACAGAAGCTCTTAGAGCCTGAGCAAGCCTGGCAGCCCAAGCCACCCAGCTTCTCATTCTAACTGCTGAGTTGGGAGATAAAAGAACAAATAAGTTAGCTACAACTTAATAGGAACTCATGACTTACTGAGATTCAGTAAAACTCTACTAATACGTATCTGTAGGAATCCTCTAGAACTGGGCTCTCCAAGGCAGCAGTAACTGAGCATGTGCGTCCTTTCTAATTTAAATTATGCAAAATTAGAAATGCAGTTGCTCAGGAGCCGAGTGCTGCCGGCGCTTACTGACTATTGTACTGCGCAGCCTAGAGAACTTGGATCTGAGCAGAAATTTCTGGACATTCTATAATTCTGCAGAAAACATCAGACATCACCGATCTAGAAGCTGAAGTACTTCTTAGTGATGAAAATAGCTGTAATTTGTTAATCTCATAGTCTTTGACTCATGGAAAATAGCAGGCAAAGCATGAGAAAAAGTCTTCACTAAAACCCAAACATTCCACTTCCTGTTGTGTTCAATACAGGGAGAGTTCCTTGTGCCAATGGGAGAGGCTTGTGGAGAAGAAAGAACCTGGAGATTGTTGCAAAGGTTGTCAGGAAGATCCTGCTATCCCTGTGTCCTCTCACTTTTAACTTCATGGTTGATCCACATTTTCCATCCCCCTCCACCCCACCTTTGCACTGTGGAAAATATTGTTCATTTTTCATTCATTATACAGAATGGTTTGGCAATAATAGGGCTTGACCAAGACAAATTTCCAATAATACAGTCTGTAATATTATCCACGGAAGTGAAGAAACTGACCCAAACATCCAAATTAGAAACCAACGAGTTAGAGCTTTGAGTCTCTAACTGGGAGAGAAGGGTGAGATGCCGACCTTCCACAGCCTAGGATCACTTCATGTCAGAGCTACAAAGATTGATTGCTCAACCCTAACTAAAGGCAGCAGTGTCTGCAATCTCCAATAGATGGCTTAGATATACTTAAGTAGAATCCAGGGAAGAATTGCACAGTTGGATACCATTGTAAAGCATGCAAATAATAGCACAGTTTGCTTTTAATATATGGTAGTATATTTAGTAAAAACATAAACTTTTGTGTGATAATGATAAACACCAGCTTCAAATACTGTTGATCTCTGGAAAAGGAGGGAAAAGGAAAATATCAGGAAGGGAGACACAGGGAGCTTCAACGGTGCATGGCAGTTATTTCATTTTCTTTAAAAAAAAAAAAAAATCTGATGCAGGGATGCTTTCATGTTAGAGCCTTACAGAGCCATGGTGGGTACAGGGTATCAGTTACATTATTTGAAATTCTACTTCTCTCACTTAGTATTTATTTATCTTGCACTTCTCTATTTGCAAACAAGACTAATATGTTTTTGTTTTCTTTATTCTCTTCATAATGTTTGTTGAACTCTTCTACTTAATTAGGGTTAATTATATGATCATTAAGTATACTGAAAATAGATCATTATAAAAATTAAGAGTGGGAATCTGGCCAGCGCCGCAGCTCACTAGGCTAATCCTCCCCCTGCAGTGCTGGCATCCCGGGTTCTAGTCCCGGTTGAGGCGCCGGATTCTGTCTCGGTTGCTCCTCTTCCGGTCCAGCTCTCTGCTGTGGCCCGGGAGGGCAGTGGAGGATGGCCCAAGTCCTTGGGCCCTGCACCCACATGGGAGACCAGGAGAAGCACCTGGCTCCTGGCTTCGGATCAGCATGGTGCACCAGCCACAGCGCACCAGCCGCAGCGTGCTGGCCGCAGCAGCCACTGGGGGGTGAACCAACGGAAAGGGAAGACCTTTCTCTCTGTCTCCCTCTCTCAGTCTCTCACTGTCCACTCCGCCTGTCAAAAAAAAAAAAAAAGAAGAGTAGGAATCTGAGAGGGAGGGAGGGAGGGAGAGGGAGGGTTGGAGCATGGGCAGGAGGGAGGGAGAGGAGAGGAAGTGCCATTAAGTTCCTAACTCTGAATATATGAAATATATAAAACTTGTATAACTCAAATTTTAAAATGTGAATAAAAAAAAATAAAGCCAAAGGGAAAAAAAAAAGACTAGTATGATGTCTGTTGACTGCATTACAATGAGAAGGTCAGGTTAGGTGTGCCACACAGAGAAGCCACTCAGAAACCAACGAAAATGCCCCCACAAAACCAGCCCACGAGTAGGAGGCCTCAGGAGTGACCAGGGCACCAGAATATGTGGTGGTCAAGACCAGCCAACCGGATATGTGGAGTGCAGTCATCACACTCTGCGCTCAAATGTGAGGCCGGAGGTGGCCCACTTTCCTTTGGCCTAGAACCGGCTGGTGGAATGAAGCTGGTCCCGATTTCCAGTTCAAACAGATGGAAGGTTTGGATTTGTAAGCCTCCCTGCTTACTTTGGCTGGCCAGGCTGTTTCCACATCTGTCTACAGGTCAAGGGAAGCAAACTCTGTGGACGTAAACATTAGTAGTGGTTCCTGCACATCAGCACTTCAGGGACTCAGACTCAAGCCTGCAGATTATCTGGGCTGACCACACAGGAACAGGCAGCCCGCCTGAGCAGACTGGAGACCAGAACTTGCTAACAG